>OX424517.1:3584439-6244377 GCA_949152395.1 Agrochola litura
GTTAGATTTTACTTTAGTTTTAAACGAATTAAAAGGCAAATCTAGCAAAGAAGAGGGAAGCTTGTTATAAAAGTCTATACCAAGCCCAACAAATGAGTTATGAACCTTATGAAGCCGGTGAAAGGGAGCTCGTAGTTTGTCTTTATTTCTAGTGTTAACATTGTGTATATCACTGTTTTTACTGTATAAGTGTATATTTTGCCTAATATATAAAATGTTGGCGAAGATGAATTGCGATGCCACTGTAAGAATACCAATATCTTTGAAAAAATCTCTTAGTGAAACTCTGGCACCTAGCTGGTAAATTGCTCGAACAGCTCGTTTTTGAAGGACAAATATATTTTGAATATCAGCAGCTTTGCCCCACAGCAGAATACCGTAGGACATAACGCTATGAAAATAACTAAAATAGACTAACCGAGCTGTATTCCCTTGACCACAGGCCACAATGTCACGTGACAGATCATCAAAGCGGTTCTACAGGGCTGAGTCTACACATGACCTGCTCTCTTATATGGACAAGGGGCAGGCGGCCAGCGATGAGAACCGATGGACCTTTGAAACAGCTTGGGAGGTCGCTAATAAAGGTAAGATATAAAAAAGTATATTTTATAGTTATTTTAAGACCATAGACTTCTTATAGGTTTTCCTGTAATCTATGGGTAATTTTTTTTTTTTAATTTTAGGCTCAGTATTTTCGGAGATAAGTGGTCAATTTACATAAATATCTTTAAAAAATTGTTTTAAAATTATGGAAAAATATATTTGGGATCCTCGCAAAAAGTCCTTTCATTTGATATGTCACACAGTATAGTTTGCAAAACTTTTTTTAAAATTTTCTTTGCTCCCTAAAAGTGACCCCCATATTCAAAATTCATTTATTTATTTCATATAAACCTACATGGTTTATATGAAATAAAATATATTTTTTATCACATCTATTAAAAAATTGCTAGTTTAATCCTCGTAAACAGGGACAAAAATAGCTTTTTAATCACTATATTAAAAGTGATTTGAATTTGGAACGTGGATATTGTTAGTAAAAGTTCCAATCACCAAAGAGATTAAACACGAACATTGTATGAACAAGTAACAGGCTGGCAAGAGAGAGAGAGAGAAAGTGTGAATTTGTTCAAAATGAAAATCCAAGATGGCGGCTGCGAAAATTTTCAAATTATTCATCATGGGTGTTGTTTTCATAGTTTTCGGTGGTGCTTTTACCTCATTATCGGCTTTAGCCGATATCGGCTTTAGCCGATAATGAGGTCAAAATCAAAATCCAAGATAGCGGCTTTGAAAATTTTCAAATTTTTGGTCATGGGTGTCATTTTCATAGTTTTCGAGAGTGCTAAAGCCGATAGTGAGGTCAAAATGTAAATCCAAGATAGCGACTGCTGAAATTTTAAAATTTTTCCTCATGAGTGTCGTTTTCATAGTTTTCGAGGGTGCTAAAGCTGATAGTGAGGTCAAAATGTAAGTTCAAGTTGGTAGCGATTTTTGTTTTAAATCATACGTGAGAAGGAACTTCGTTCCTTATGGGGGTTGGACCGCACACGTTTTTTTTCTCATAGAGGGTGATAAAAAGTAGAGTGTTCACCTCGGGAGCAACACTATTTTAAGCTCGAGTGAAGTACTTTGAATCCCTCGCTAAGCTCGGGATTCTACTCTAGAATCCTTCGCTCCGCTCTGGATTCAAAGATACACTCTCGCCTTAAAAATAGTTGTTTGCTCCCTTGGTAAACAATTTACTATTTCACTCCTCTTGCTCAAAAAGTCCGTCCAGAGCGGGGAAAAATTGCATGTCTTGCTCTAGGGGAAAAAGTAATTTTTTTCTGTAACCAACGAGCCTACAAAACGAAAAAGTCCTTATTCTTATTTAAAAGTAGCTTTTTACTACCGCGATAAAATGTTTCCTTAAAAATTCAGATTGAACAAGTTTCATTTATTCAAACTAGGCTGAGAATCAGCACTTTTCGAACGTCAAAATTACATAAGACAGTCCCCCAAAAACGCCCACCCTTCATCACTTCCTAGTGCCTTTAGCTGGAAAGAAGTGGCGCAACAAACTCCCCAGCAGATAAACTATTTAATATTGTATTGGATTATTTTATTTTCTCGCAATCGTAGTGAAAAAAAGAGTGTAACACATGGTGCTAAAATCCATTCTATCGAGGTAGAAACCGAGTTGTTTATTTTAGCCTCTCGTTTATCAATATACTATTTATTCAAGTACTTAACATTTTCTGCACAAGCATGATCTCGTTCAAAATCCTCCCACTACATTTTGTACAACACGGCGCCTGTACCAACCTGTAACCCAATCGTCTATTGTCTATGTTCACCCGGTGTATAGTTCTTAGTCCTTGCAAAATACTTGTAATACAAGTTTAGCTGTCTTAGAAATACTAAGATGGGCACGAGTTGAAGTAGGACATGGTTAGCAAGTGAAAAGAACATCCCAGTGTTATAATTTATGTGGGTAGGTATCTTTATTTTATGAATTCTTATGATTAGGAAAGATTTTGGCAAAGGTTTCGTCAGAATATACAATTTAAGAGCGTTTATTCTGAAAGTGGCCAACGTCGCAAATAGATGTCCAATATTTCACTGTTTTGATTAATTTGGCAATATTACTGTATGGAAATAAGAAATGTGGCTAACTAGCGAACTAGAATATTAATAATTAATTGCAATTATAACACTGATTTGATGTTGTAACAATTTTAGGTGTTAAAAAGGCATTTGGAAAGTTTCCAAATACTTTTTTTACATCTAAAACTAATTAATTGATTCAGGCGTGACCTTGCGGAAATCCATAATAAAATACAATAGACGTGGATATATTTAGTAACTTGTTCCGCTTAGCTAAGCGGAACAAGTTACTAAACATATCCACGTCTATTGTATCTAAAACTAAATATTCGGTATTACGATATTAATTATTGCATTTCATAATCGATATTTTAGTTCCTTAGTTAGCCACATTTCTTAATTCCATACAGTAATATTGCTAAATAAATCAAAACAATTAAATATTTGACAGCTATTTACGACGTTGCTAACTTTTAGGATAAACTCTCTTAAAGAGCCCGTGTCACAGGATAAGCATTATCTGCTTTTCTAACTAGACCGTGAAATTTGAATCACAGTTTTGCTAGAACAAACGTTGTTCAGACCATGGTCTACTACCATACTACAGCATCCAATTAAAAAAAAACATAATTGGTTTTTGAAAAAACACAAAAAAAACAAAGTTTAAAATGTCAAGATTATCGTTACTCCCTACAACACGGACACCACGCATGGGACACAGCATTGTTTACAGGGAAATGTACCTCCATAAACGAAATTTAGTAAGCAGTAGATAATCTTGACATTTTAAACTTTGTCTTTTTGTGTTTTTTCAAAAACCGATTTATGTTTTCTTATAATTGGATGCTGTAGAATGGTAGTAGACCATGGTCTGAAAAACGTTTGTTCTAGCAAAACTGTGATTCAAATTTCACGGTGTATACATATCATAAAACAAAGTCGTATTTCGCGTTTGTCTGTATGTCCGCGTTGTTCTTCTAAAATACGCAACGGATTTTGTTGAGGTTTTCAGCATAATTTACAGAATGTATTCCGATAGTTTTATATGTTTAATACATTAATATTAAACACATAGATAATTACGAAATCTCGATGTTTTTCAAGTCGTAAAAACCTAGCGAAGCAGGGGCGGGTTGCTAGTACACACGGCTACACATCAAGATATACATTTCTAGTTTAGGCTGATCTCACATTGTATCGGATTTCCATACAATGCGAGGTCAGCTTATACATTCTTTGCATATTTGATTTTAATATAAATTTTTGTTTTTTTTTTTCAGTCGGCGGTATCTACACTGTGATCAGATCGAAAGCCTATGTCTCCACAGAGGAAATGGGGGATAACTACTGCTTGTTGGGTAAGTTTTAAGAAACTAACAGAAACAAGAAACTAGTGACGAAACTACTTGCGCTTGCGCAATAATTCAATCTTAGTGAATAACAGCTGCTGCCCGCGGCGGCCCTATTTCTAAAATAAAAGTAGCCTAACTCCTTATAACATCAGCTATCTGCCAGTGAAAGTCCCGTCAAAATCGGTCCAGCCGTTTTGAAGATTAACCGGAACAAACGGACAGACAGACAAAAAAAATTAAAAAATGTTTTTTTTGTTAAATGTACCGTATATGTCGCTATCCCCGGTGAATAAAATCGTAATCGTGAAAACTAAATTTTAAAGGAAAAATAAAAAAAACTGTTTTTTGTGAATATCTTATTAAGAGCCCATACTACCTCAGCTCAAATTCACTTTTTATCTCGCTCGCACCATACTGCTCGCGGACTGAGTGAGAGCGAGACGGAGTGGGTTGCTAGTGGCTCCGAGGCACCAATAATTTAGGTAATTGCTTTTTACGGCGAAAATAATGGTAATTTAAAAAAATTAAAAAATATAGTCGCTGCTTTATAGTTAGTTCAGTTATTATGCAAAGTTTCATGATCTATTTTGAAGTATTTTTTTAATACCAGCGGTTTATTGTTCGGTTTGGAGGTAACTTTGGAAAAAAATTCTATCGAGAAAATTTTATAGAATCGTGTTTTCGTCTAACAAAGTACTTAACATTGGCTTATTCCCGAAATCCCCCCTGAAATCCCCCCTAAGGGGGAAAAGTGGAATTTATAACTTAACATTAATCCTTAACTTTGACATATATTTATTTCAAAATTAATGCTGCAGTATTTTCGATATAACGAAGGATCATGCTAAGCCATTTGAGGTAGTATAGGCCCTTAACTATATACATAGCGGAATTGTTCAAATACTAAAAGCATGGTTTTGATAAAATTTACCCTCATTTTGGTGACAAATCATCGGTAAGGAGTTTCAAGGACTGCACTTATGCGCAAAAGTGTTTTTAATATGGCTCCAATTGTGTACAATAAGTTGCCTAAGAGCTGGAAGAAGCTAAGTACACTTGAAAAGAAAACTGAAGACACATTTAATAAATAAAGCATGTTATAACATTAACGAGTTCCTACAGGAAATATTGAGAGCAGTGGTGGCCCAGTGGTAACGGCCGCGACTTACGAGTTGTAGGTCGTAGGTTCGAACCCAGACAGGCGCTTTACTTTGTGTAAATTATTTCATCACCACTGCTCTCAAAACTGTGAAGGAAAACATCGTGAGGAAACCGGCAAGTCATAGAACCGAAAATTCGAAGGCATGTGACATCTACCAACCCGCACTGGGTCCGCGTGGTGGATTACGGCCCACTCCCTCTCACAGAGAGGAGGCCTGTGTCCCAGCAGTGGGAACATTTATAGGCCGATGATGATGTATGTATTAATATGTCTTTCTCCCCACAGGTCCTTACAAAGAACAATGCGCCCGTACTGAGGTTGAGGAGGCTGATTTTCCTCCGAACTCGCCGCTCACTACCGCTGTCAATGCTATGAGGAGCCAAGGCTACAAGGTACGTTAAAAGTTAATTTATAACCAATGCTGAGATGGTTTGGGCATGTTGAGAGGATGAATGAAACGCGACTAACAAACTGTATTTACAAGGCTGATGTGAAGGGAAAGGCCGGGCGGGGACGCCCTAGGAGGACATATACTGACCTTATTGGTGATGTTCTTCAGAAAGGTCAGGTGCGTAGTACTCGCAACCGGCGTGCGTGTATGACCAGATGTATGAACGTAAACGAGGCAAAAGGAGTATGTAAGGATCGTAGCAGGTGGCGTTCTGTAGTTTCTGCCTACCCCCATGGGAAGAAGGCGTGAGTTTATGTATGTTTGTATAACCAATTGTTATTGATGAAAACACAACAGCTGTCTGATATTACGATGTTAATTATTGCATTTCATAATCAATATTTTAGTTCTCTAGTTAGCCACATTTCTTAATTCCATACAGTAATATTGCTAAATTAATCAAAACAGGTAAATATTTGACAGCTATTTATGACGTTGGCAACTTTTAGGATAAACTCTCTTAAGGATACTTTTTCTATACAAATTTCGGGGGTGTTTTTTAAAATCGTTCTGAACGGTGTTTGTGTGCGTGCGAAATAGAGTTTGTGCATGTAGACCAGCGTCTAACTGCTCATCACTGATACTATCTCTGTCGGACACGATGCCAGGTGAGATAGCGTGCTTTTTGACCAAGCCCACCAATGAGTTCGAGCCCGCGACTAAAACTCTGCCTGTTACGACTGCAATACTTTATCAGTTACATTAATTAGGCCAATAGAAATAGTTTCAGCGGTGTCAGTACATCCCTGAATGAGCTCTTGCAGAAGTAACTAATTCAAATTAATTTATTTGCTAATATGGGTACCTACTACTACCTACTCCGATCAATTACCAGTGATCGGAGTAGGTAGATTGATTTGGGGTAAATGAACTGGCACGTATATATTAGTATGGATATGCCCCCGGGATTCCGGGATTTTGATATTATTAAGATTTTTTTAAGGAATTTGAAATGTTGTAATGTGTAGAATAAAGAATCCATCAATATGAATAAGAAATGTTAAACCCTTTTGTTGTCTTTTTAATAGTACTCCAAGAAAAGGATAGGTATACTATTAAAACAATATAATAATATAATATATTTTAAATGTTTATCTATCGCATTCTATAAATTTATAATGTAGTAGTTTAAAAATCCTTACTTTTACAATATTTGATTCAATCCCGTAAGTACCAAAATGAAATCCCGGAAAAAAGGCTTATCCATGTTATGATTTCTATGACTATTCATGATGCGAGTACGTAAAATCAATCTACCTACTCCGATCACTGGTGATTACATAAAGTAGTTAAAAAAAATAAAAAAATAGAGCATAGTTCAACCATATTAGTACGCCTTGAGGCATGCAAATCTCAAGCTTTCAAATTCAAATAATTTATTTCGGATAAACATCCATATTGTGTTAGTATAAGAACTTACAAAAATATGTTAGTAGAACTAAAATCGAAAACAATATTACAATAAAACCAAAAATTTAATAACAATCAAAATTACAATTAAAATTACACTTCACACTTCTACTCTTCTTCTTCCCAGCTAAAGGCACTAGGAAGTGGTGAAGGGTGGGCGTTTTTGGGGGACTGTCTTATGTAATTTTGACTTTGGAAAAGTGCTGATTCTCAGCCTAGTTTGAATAAATGACTTTTGAATTTTGACAATTAAAATTACATTTAAATTAAATAACAGTCAAAACAAAATCACAACAGCAGTGTGTGTGTGTCTGTGCTGCACACACACACATTGCTGCTTTGGCTGTATCACAACATTATTATACAATTACTTGCAACAATAATTTATAATTAAACTCTACGACTAATCTCTTCTTTCCCAGGTCCACACCGGAACCTGGCTAGTAGACGGCAACCCTCAGATCATTCTCTTCGACATCGGCTCCGGCGCGTGGCAGCTCGACGCTTACAAACAGGAGCTGTGGAGCACTTGCGGCATTGGCATTCCACATCTAGACGTGGAGGCCAACGATGCTGTGATACTAGGGTTTATGGTAGCGCAGTTTATTGGAGAGGTTAGTATAAACATTATGCAGAATTTTTGCCATCCAGAATTTACCCCATCCCAATTTTCCCCATCCAGATTTTTCCCCATCCAGATATTTTGTCACCTATTATGTTTGCCTTCCAGAATTTTGGCCACACAGAACTTTCTTCTTTCCAGTTCTCTAACTACAATATCAAGCTACTCACCAGGTACTCAGGTTCATTTGCCAGCTGGCTAGTAGACGGCAACCTTCAGATCAGTATTTTCATCATCCAGAATTTCCTTATACAGAATCTCCTCCATCCAGATTTTTCCCCTTCCAGATTTGTCCATCCAGAATATTGGCCACCCAGATTTTTTTTCGTCAGGAAATATCTTTATCGTAAATTATTAATTTCCAAAATTATCATATTATTATTGTCACTGTGTAAAACGATTTTTAACTAGAATTTTCATAATCCAGAATAATTACAACCCCGAATCCTGTTTTAGGCCTGTTTTACAGTGTACCGATTGGCGCTATTCACTAGGTAATAAAAAAAAAACAGAATCCGTATGATACTACATACTGAAAAGAGTGAGCTCACACATCTCGCTGTCCCGCATGGAATGATCATATAATTTTCAGTATGAGTGAGCGAGACAATAATATTCAATTGTCAGTGTCAACGAAACAGAAACGTGACCATCTTTTGACGCGGTCGGGCGAATCTAACGATTTAAATCTTTGCTCACACCACAGATTAATACAGATGGTTCGCTCCGCAAAATCATTTAAATAAAAAGCGACTCTTGCTACGACACAATAAAGTGCAATTCAGGTCGCACAGCGCTAATTACCGACAGTTATATTCACCTAGAAGTTGCCTCTCTTTCTATCGCGTAACTCTTATATCTTCAGACTACGTTACGCCCACTGAATTCGACAAGTCGAGCCCGCCGCGCACTTGTAGCTTCATACCTAAAATGCGGAGTGATCTATCTGTATAAATACTACCTCATTCAGATTAAAAAAAATTATAAAGGAAATGTTGCAAAACTCTGGTTATGATGACTCGGAACAATTAATCTAGATACCCTGACCTGACACTGAATCAAACGTTACACAAAGGGAACAAATTCGCAAACATACACACACTTACACACACCAAACACCACAATCACACACACAACTTTCACACACATCACACACCACACTCACCCCCACCACACTCACATCACACGTACACAAACACGCCAGATATACCCACACCTGGAATCACCTCTCTAGTCTCCACTATGGAATTCGTACCCCGAGCCCCAAGATACAGACTAACTGTCTAGTTTGGGGCTCATTGGTAAATAATATTTTGTAACCTAGCTATAGGTAATATTTTAAGCTACTCATGTCGTCTCAACTTGGTGTTAACCTGTAAACGCTTACTGTATTACCTGGACAATAAACTATTTCTATTTCTATGTATTCATCTGTGCTTACACACATCCCCAAAATATTTCTTCCATCCAACCTAATCCGTTCTATACTGTATTGTTTTAGTTTCGCAAAGCAGCTGAAGGCTATAGCGACACTCCGCCGCGCGTCGTCGCGCATTTCCACGAATGGCAGGCGGGCATCGGTCTTATTATGCTCAGGTAACTTATTCGTTTATAAATGAAATGAAATGAAATTGTTTCTGTAAATAGGATATCGAAATCACTTTTACACGTCATATAAAAAATATTAAAAATAAGCTAGATGAGTTCGGCGTTTCCTATCTGACTACTCTGAGAAGAAAGGCCGAAACAAACTCAGAGGTCGCAGTCTCTTTTAAAGTCCAGACATAATCTTGGTCAGGCCATATGAGGACCATGTAGATAAGTGTCTGAAAAGGTCTTTTGAGGAAAGAACCACACAGATTTGAGTGGACCTGTCCATATAATATGTCACCGTATAATTATGAACTTCGTTAGTTTATAATCTATCGGTATTATTTCCGTTAAATAATAAACTGTCGAAAAATTGTGAACTGCAACGAACCATTTACAATTTAACGCATTATTTTTCGCTAGTTTATAATCTTTCCATGGGAAACCGATAAATTGTGAACTGGTATCAAACTTGCTTGCGACGTAACGCACCTTGCGCTAATATTAAATAGCCTACCTGGCTGCGAATAACTTGGAAGTAGCGCTCGCCGGCCGCTACTGCGGCACCGCTCGCTTCGCTCGCTCGGCTCGCGCGCTGTTGGTCACAGTTCTAACCTAACCCATTTCACCCAATTCACAATTTTTTGACAGTTTATAATCCAACGGAAATAATACCGATAGATTATAAACTTACGGTTCTCACAATCTTACTGTGATATATACATTACACATTGAGGGGTTTATTTATAAACGTTGCTTAAAGTTAAGTAATGATTAGCGACTGTTTAACCATACACATTTGACGTTTGAACGTCATTTAACTAATATAATATAATACAGGGCGGCAGGGACATCGACGCGAAAACTGTTACCATGGATTCAGTACATGCTTCTGAACTGCGTTGAAATTTTTAATCGATTATTTAAAAAAAAAATTGCTGTTTCATAGAAAAGTGCAATTCCTACGCGGTCAAAATGTATGGAACAGCAGTTTTTTTTTTTAAATAACTGACGAAAAATTTCAACCCTTACGTTGAAATTTTTCGTCAGTTATTCAGAATCATGTATTGAATCCATGGTAACAACTTTTCGCGTCGATGTCCCTTCCACCCTGTATAATTTTTATTACGTAAGAAGTGGTAACAAATTGTGTGAAGTCCCTGACACTTGTGCTAGGTGGTTAACCTGTGTTACAAGAGCCAGTGCCCTCTCCCGGGAGAAAATACAATTGAAAACTTATGCAATAAGATTAAAAAAGGAAAAAAAACAATAAAAAAAGACTTAAAAATTATACAAAACAAAAAAAATGGTTAGAAATAGCCTGTAATGGTGATTGTATGTATGCGTGTAGTGTAAGTGTGTGGGGGTGTATATGTGTGTATCAGGAATGATTTATTGAATCGCGAGTAATGGTGAAGTTGAGTGCCTCTCAGAAACGTGACCGTCTTTTGACGCGGTCGGGTGAATCTAACGATTTCAATCTTTTCTTACACCACAGATTATTACAGATCGTTCACTCCGCAAAATCATTTAAATAAAAAGCGACTCTTGCTAAGACACAATAAAGTGCAATTCAGGTCGGTACCTAGAAGTTGCCTCTCTTTCTACCGTGTGACTCTTATATCTTCTGACTACGTTACGCTCACTGAATTGGCCCGACAAGACGGGCCTACCGCGTACTTGTAGCTTCATACCGAAAATGCGGAGTGCGCCTTCTGTGGAATAAGTAAAGTTGTATTTAATACCTGTAACTAGCAATATTTATAAGAGACCACTAGCGATGAACCAGTGATAAAGAACAATGAATTTTGAATTTGAATTTTTTGAATTTGAATTTATAAGAGACCACTAGTGAAAGTTACTATGAACAATATTGTCAAACTTTTTTACGGATTGAATACGAGGCTTTTGGCTACTTTTGTTTTGTGTGTATTTTGTCCAGTTTTTTAAATGTGCGTTTTGTTTGTGTTCTTTTTTTCAATGTCTGACAAACAAAACTTAAAAAAGAAAGAACCGACTTCCAAAAAAACACTACAAAGTGAAAAATAACTTTAATTTCGGAAGTCGGTGTCTTTGGTTTTGAATTTTCGTTTTTTGCCGCTCTGGATGGAGCGGGAGGGCCTGTCAGACTCTTACTGACTAAAACCCACCCGTGTTCCTTCGGTTGCCCTGTTGCCGGGGGCCACGATGTCCCTATCGGTTTTCTTCGAACCCCCGGCAGGCATCGCCCCTAGCGGACCTCGTCAATTCTGCTGACATCTCTTTAAGGCGCGCGTGGAACACAACGCGCCATCGACCCTGGTCTTTATCGGACGGCGAACTACCCTAGTTGTGGAACCTACCCTACATAAATTCGAATACCACTACTTGCTATGTAATTATCAGTGACAGGAAATTATCATATCATCCACATACGAAGTGGGAAAAAATACGTATTATTGAAGCTAACTCAAAAACTATCCAAGCAAAGTTAATAAAATTTATATGAGACCACCTCGAGAGCATATACTTTCAAACAAAAAAAAAAAACTTCTTCGACTTGTTTTTTGGAAGTCGGTTAAAAATACAGTACAAATGATTAATTTTTTGCATTTATTCCCAGGACCCGCCACGTAGACGTAGCTACAGTATTCACGACGCACGCCACACTCCTTGGGAGATATCTGTGTGCTGGCAACACTGATTTCTACAATAATCTCGATAAGGTACTTCTGATTTGCTTAATCCACCCACATAAGAGGGATGCGCTGAGCTAGCTCACTAAGTTCAAATTTTTTTACGTTTTTTTGCAATAGGCCTGTGACCAATAAAAAATATTGGACACGTATTTTTTCTTTTTTGACGTAATCAAAAGATTACGGCGATACATTGATTTAAAATGTGGCATGACGTCACGCCTTGCTAGATTTAATACTGCGTTGTGACGTAGCGAGCCCCCACTCCCCAACTTTAATGCGTGTTTTCTAAGTTATTTTTGATTAATATGATAAAGCAAAAAATACTTGTCTAATATTTTTTTATTATCTGAAAGACGGACTAAATAGAATTATTTTTTTGACCTATTGCACGAGAGCAATAAAGTGGACAGAAATGGGATAGAGAACCGGTTTAATTTTCGACTTTATGTCAACGTGCACAAAGTTGATATTATCTTACCTTCAGATCAAGGCTATATCTAAACAAATGTCTTCTTTTTTTATAGTTCTCTGTAGATGAAGAAGCAGGAAAGAGACAGATCTACCACCGCTACTGTATGGAGCGAGCAGCTTGCCACATGACGCATATTTTTACTACCGTTTCGGATATTACTGGTAAGTTATTAATTTTTCTATACAGGGAACATTTTTAACCAGTGCTCTTCTACTGGGATTTTATTTTGTGTCCGTGGTATCACAGCGGGCCCTATCAGAATACCAGCGCTGCGGTATTTGTTTTTTCAAATATCGTAGTTTAGGGGTATGAGGAACAGGGTGTAAAGTTCACTCATCCACCATAGAAAAGGGAGGATCCTCCGACCAGACGGGTGTTGTGTCTGGCGGGCAACTGCCCATCGGTTTGAAGCTGAAATCTTGTATGTATGTCGATCGCTCGGTAAACTCTAACTGCGCGATGCAGGTTTTGTGTGACGTCATGTCTATGATGCGTAGTTCGTATGTGGCGTTGTAACCGCTATAGTAGCATTATGCTGAGATAGGAGCCTTTTTGGCCTCGCAAGGTCTTCTTTTTTGTTTACACAATTTTTTAAATTTTAATATGTTTTTTTTAAATTGTTATTGTTTTTATAATTTTCTTAGTTTTAATGTTGTAATTCCTGTGCGTGTCTCAAATAAAAATATTTTCTTTTTTTCGCGAAAAGCGAAAAATAAAATCAGCTGTTCCCTACATTTATGTTCGCATAACTCGTCAAAATGTAGGGAACAGCAGATTTTTTTTTCTCGATTGCAGGTTTAGTCCCTTAGTAAAAGTTGTTCATAATGATGAGTCAAGTCACGTGTTTAAGTTTGCGCACTGGTTAAAAAAATCCTGTATACAGTAATAGCAGCTCTTTCTAATGGAGTTTTCGCCGGAGAAACTCGAACTTAATTATGGGTTGGTTTGTGGGTTGTGGTATTATGGAGGTCAGATAGGCAGTCGCTCCATGTAAAATCCACTTTGCCTTGGAAGTACCTACCTACTTTCTTTCAAAAGATCTATCAAAAGATAAAGAAATCTATAAAAAGATGATAGATTCATTATTATAAGTCTTCGATCAACAATGTTGGTATTGTTGATCGAAGTTATAAGTTGTTATTATGATTCACACACACTCATGTATGTACAGTATATTTGATTTTGTGAGCTTTTTTTATATTATCCTCATCTGACAATATGCTGAACTGAGGCCCTTTTTGCATTACAATCATAGTTTTCTGTTTTTTATAGTTATAAGGTATATTTTCTCTGCTGTAATGCCAATAAACGCATTTTTCTTTTTTTCTTTCTAAAATACTGGTATTCAACTGCATCCGGTAAGACTGGAAGCTGACCCCAACATAGTTGAGAAAAGGCTAGGTAGAGGATGATCTCTGTTGTTGTATGTTTCCCCCAGGATATGAAGCCGAACATCTCCTCAAACGCAAGGCTGACATTATCACTCCCAACGGACTGAACGTTAAGAAGTTTTCCGCGCTGCACGAGTTTCAGAACCTCCACGCCCTCGCCAAGGACAAGATCAATGAGTTCGCTAGAGGACATTTTTATGGGTAAGCCTGATTGTAACGTGCATTCGTGTGGTTAGTGACTAACCTGGCGTTAGTTTTAAAGCCGCCCATGGGCCTCTGACTTGGCTTCAGATGCCGTCGAGAAATATCTCTCAGGCATGCCGGTTTCCTCACTATGTTTTCCTTCACTGTTTTGAGAGCAGTGGTGTTGAAATAATTTACACATAGTAAACTGCCTTCCTGGGTTCGAACCCAGACCTATGACATGAAACTCGGGGCCGTTGCCACTGGCCCATCACTGCTCTGAACAGTTTATATTTAAGGGGGAAGCGTCAGGGTAGCTCGCGAAATTCAAATTTTCTCAAGTTTTTTGCAATTTGCAGGTCAGTGTCATTTAGTATGTTGATCTAAATATGATTATGAAAATCATCGTAATAGTCCGAATCAGGAAAATATGTCTAGAAAATTGGATAACTCAGGAAAACTGAAAGTGCATTTTCTATGGGAATTTTGAATGAATTATTGTTTGGACAGGAAGTCAATCGGGTCAGCTAGTTTAAAATACTCTTTTATCTATACCCATGCTATAAAACCTCTATAAAAGTTTCTGAAACAGTTAGCTTATAGTCAATATTAAAACAGCCAGTGTCATTGTAACCATAATATCATCCAAATGAGTGTTATAATGTAGTATTTCATTATGCAACTCGAATTTAAAAAAAAAAACATTGTCATGCACGCGCATTTCACTACCACAGCGCCGTAATAAAAAATAAAATCGAATTTGCGTCGTATCCCGCCATTTTTGTTCGTTATTAGTATTTTTAAATTTTATTACTTTGTTGTTTACAAAAACCGGCCAAGTGCATATCGAACCACGCACAATGAAGGGTTCAGTAGTTGGGATGAATTTATCCCAAAAACAAATTTAACTTTGTAGTTGAAAAATATGTTCTTGCAACTGCAAAGTTAAGTTGGTCGATTATATTACTCGTTAACTTGTAGAGCCTACTTAGCTGTGATAGTTTTCCTTTTAATTTCGTTATATAAACTACTGCTGTGATTTTTTTCACACATCCAAAACCAACCATTTAGCTGGCAGGGGGGGGGGGACACTTGACTCTAACAAAAATTAGCACTTTAAAGCTTAATATTTCGCAAACGGATCCTTGAATCCAAAAATGGTCTTCACAAACTTTCAATGTTTTTGAAGGACCTTTCCAATAATAACCCTCACTAAGGGTTAAAAAAAAAACATCACTTTACGTGTAGTAGAGGTACCCTAAAAAAATTGTTTTTTTATAAAAAAAAATTCTACTTTTTTGGCGTAATTAATATGTATACCTATGCCAAATTACAGCTTTCTAGTACTAAGGGTCTTGGAGCTAGACCGCGGACAGACAGACGGACACGACGAAACTATAAGGGTTCCTTGTTTACTACGGAACCCTAAAAATTAGTGATACAAGCTTGATAACACACCACCAGATATTTCTATTGCAGCTTAGGACATTTCTAACCAATTATTAGGCATGTAAACATTTATTACCAGAAAACTCGAGAAAACAATATTGTACAACATCCTATGGTTTTTAGAACCTTTTATAAGAAAGAAATAAAGAAAAATTGTTTATTCTGCACAAAATAAACGTACATTACACAAAAAAAAAATACATAAATTATAAAATATACTATACATTCGCCAAAAGCCAAAAGCCTCGTATTCATATTTGGAAAGTAATAAAAAGTTCGACAAATTTTGTCTATTGCTTATGTCAAAGCCAGTAAGGCCCATACCATAGACATATCACTAAGGCCAGACACCAAAGACAATTTACAATTTTGTTTGCAATAACAAATGAAAACAACAAACATTCAAAACATAAACAAAATGCAGATTGCTGAGTGAATAGTAAACATTTTCTGTAACAAGTAAACAACAATAACAAGAACAATTAATCTGTGCGTCGTATCTGTGCAAGAATAGGTCATGCTCAGCGAAATGCCGCAACTTCGGACGATAGAGAGATGATTCATATTATGAGTGGAGAGTCTTGGTGTAAACTCTTGTATGCAACTGTACATAATTAGGTATTAAAACACTCGTGTGATACCCACATTCGTGTTTTAATACCCCTTATTATACAACATTTGCATAAATAACTATTATGTTCAACTTCGGGCTTAATTTAATTGATTTTTTGTTCACAGTCACTTCAATTTCGACCTAGACAAGACGCTGTACTTCTTCATCGCCGGCCGTTACGAGTTCGGTAACAAGGGAGCGGACATATTCATTGAAGCGCTGGCGAGATTAAACCATTATTTGAAGGTAAATATTGTATACTATTTACTTCGATTTCGACAAAACCAGTCACCCAGTTGGAATCATTCACTCCTTTACATGTGGAGACCCACTTTTTTTTGTTTTTGGGTAATTATCAAATAACTTCTCCCGCTCTGGGTGGAGCGTGTCAGACTCTTACTGACTAAAACCCACCCGTGTTCCTTCAGTTGCCATGTTGCTGGGGGCCATGGTATCGCTTTTGGACTTCCCCTTGCCCCCGGCCGTCACCGCCCCTAGCGCCCCCTACAGTTCCGCCGACACCTCAGCTCGGCGCGCGTGGTACACGTAGCGCCGTGGCCCCGGGCCTGGGCCTTATCGGACGGCGAGCTACCCATTGCTCACCGTCCGCAAGCCCGCGCCTACGTTGGCCGGAAATCTGCCTGCGATTCCTGACGTCCAGGGCGTCTCCTGCGGCGGTTAGGGGCGCGAGGGCGCGAATTTTGTCTCTCACGCGTTCCGCCTCCTCCTTCGTGAGCATTACTGCTTCGCAGAAGAGGTGACGTCCTCCCATTTCCTCTCGCTCCGTACCATATCGAGACCCCTCCGTGCTTCGGAATGCACGTTAAGCCGTTGGTCCCGGCTGTAATAGTAGATCTTTGGCAGTTACGGGTAGTCAGAAGTCCGAAAGTCTGGCAACCAGTTTTACCAAGGGGTATGACGCGCGAGCCGAGCGAGCGGAGCCACGGCAGCGGTCAGCGAGCGCTACTTCCAAGTTAGATTTCTTACCGACTAATTCCGATTTGTTAACTGCCCACACGTAACTGCCCGTTAAAACATATTTATTTAATTACCCATTGAAATAATTGTTATGATTTTGACTCATTTTTATTTAGTTTACTGCTCAGTTTTTACTGCCGAATTTGTTCCAATTTGAACCAAGACTCAACAAGATTGTTAGTAAAACTTACGAATATGTTAGTTTGGTCACCGCTGCGACATCCCATGAGAGACGGCACAACAGTAACCCACGTATTCGCAGTCTAGGCGACTCGCAACCATGCTTAAGACACTGTTGGAGCTGCCCCACATCCTGCGCACCAGGGAAGCGCACCTTTTACGGATTGTTGCGTAAGAGCAATCTACATGCGCATCTGCGAACATCCCTGACGCACTACAGAAACGGGGCAGCCCCCCCAGTATCCTAAACGCATTGTTATATTGAACGCGGAGAGCGCTATACGATCTTTGTAAATCTAGCCCACAGGCTGCACGTGTAAAAACTAGTACAGTAGGCTCGAAAGAGCGTGATTTTTACAGGAAGTGAGCATCGTGCAAACCTGCGAGCCAGCATGTTTGCTTTAACCGACAACGCCCTCCCTTCAATGCAAACAATAATAATAAATATGTAATTTTCCAAGTTGGCAAATATTAATTCCTGTCTAACTTTTCGACTACAGAAATCTTCAGCCAATGTACCCTTACTTTCTCTAGCACTTATAATACGATAATACGTTAGCCTGCACTGTCCCACTGCTGAGCAAAGGCCTCCCCCTAATCCTTCCATGCATCCTTTTCCAGGGCCACCTCCATCCAACCCTTGCGGTACGCGTGTAGGTCTGCGCCTGTGGAGACTATTGCCCACCGCTCACGATGCATGCGGCTGACATGACCCGCCCAATCCCATTTTAGCTTGGCAGCCTTTTTGCCTACGTCTAAGATCCGCGTTTTGGAGCGTAGCGTGGTGTTGCGTATTCTGTCAGTTCGTTTTTTACACCTAGAATGCTGCGCTCCATTGCTCTTTGGCAAACCCCAAGGCGGAACTTTTGCAACTCGGTAAGCGACCAAGTCTGAGCACCGTAGGTTAGGACGGGCAGAATTTAAGTACCTTGGGCATTTAGTGACGACCGACCTCAAAGATAATGCTGACATGGAGCGGGAACGGAGGGCTTTGTCAGTGCGGGCGAACATGCTCGCTCGCAGGTTTGCGCGCTGTTCGAGGGAGGTGAAGATAACGCTCTTTACGGCATACTGCACGTCTCTCTACACGTGCAGTCTGTGGGCGAGGTACATATGTGCATCTTACGGAGCCCTCCGCGTCTAGTTCAACAACGCGTTCAGGGCTGTATTGGGGTAGCCTCGCTACTGCAGCGCCTCAGGTATGTTCGCTGAGGCACATACCGATTGCTTCCATGCGACCATGCGCAAGCGGGGCGCGTCGCTGGTGCGTAGGGTGTGGGGCAGCACCAATGTCGTCCTGGCGATGATCGCGGACCGGATGGACTGCTCATACATACGGCACTGCTGTGATAGGCATGTGGCCATCAGCAGGGCCGGTTAGTTACTAAGTCTTAGTTTGTTTTATTTTTTATTCTGTTTTCTGTATTTGTGTGTAATCCACTTATGAGTCAAAGTTGCTCGAAATAAATGTTTTTTTTTTTGTTTTTTTCCAGGCTTCAGGTTCCGACACAACAGTAGTCGCCTTCATGATATTCCCCGCCAAAACCAACAACTTCAACGTGGAGAGTCTCCGGGGCCATGCCGTGACCAAAGCGTTGAGAGACACCATCAATGATATACAGCAGAAAATTGGCAGGAGAATGTACGACATCTGTCTGAGGTGAGTCAGTCATTTATTTGCTTTAAATGCGTTTACAAAAGTGTTACAAAAAAAAAAATACAAAGGCACTCCGGGAGTGCCGACAGAAGTGAAAACAAAAAAAAAAAAACTTCCAAAACCTTTAAAGTAAAATTACTTGCATAGATCATTGATCTACAGTTTACAAAAGTGAGGTGTCGGTAACGGTGTCGCGAGTTCAATTGTTTTTCCCATCTCAAAAATGCCCAACGCGCCTAAAGAAGTTTTCATTTCAATAAGTATTCTTGTGCGATGACACATTTCCCCCAGTTCACAATTTTTCGACAGTTAATAATCTAACGGAAATAATTCCGACAGATTATAAACTAACGGTTCTCACAATCTTACGGTGACATATATATACATAAATTGCTCGTTTAAAGGTATTAGATACAAATTAAATCACAGAATTGATTTGTTGCAAAAAGGTTTTATATAACAATTTTTTTTTAAATTACAGTGGCCATCTACCCGACTCATCCGACCTCATGCTAAAAGAGGACACGGTGCGTCTAAAAAGGTGTATCTACAGTCTGCAGAGAGATGGGTTACCGCCCATCACCACGCATAATGTTGTGAGTATATCTCTTTTCATTATTTGTAAACATTTGTCTATAATCATCCCTGCAGGGCTAACATGACAAGCGCGAGAACGCTCTTTTTCTCGTTTTATCGTAATTTGTCTACGATTCTGACGTCATTCTAATCCCTAACATGACCGCCAACGACGAGTAAACTCGAAAAAGGCACTTTGACACTTCTTTATCGCGCGACGATAAACCGATGTTGCAAATTATTAAAAACAAATTATTTTTATTCAACATCGGCTTGAAGCTCTGTTTCATTAATTCAATTTTATGCATGGAATTATGTACTTTATTGAATAAACGTCTTTCTCTCTTAATTATTTTGTCTTATAATTATTTATGATTCGTTTTTTATATAGGTAACCGAATTTTTTATTAAAATTAAATGATTTCTTTGGCATGCTGAAATTAAAATACAAAATGACGGAAATTAAAATAAGTGGCATCTATACTCATAAGATAATCACCACAAATAACAAATGGGTCGACGATCGCAATTTGACAAATCGAAGTTTATTATTTTAACAGTCACCATAAAGTCCATGATATTGCAAATATTGTTAATCACCACACTCACCAAAACAAAGAGGACTGACGTTCAAATAAATTGGTAGGTGGAGTTGATTCCGCTATTATAACCATAAAAATGGTTAATCACCACCCTTGGGAAATAAACTGGTGATTTTAGTACAGTCATTGATTTGCCTAGATTACGTTAATTTATTTATTAAATCACCATAATTGGCAAAGCGACTGGTTATTACTGAAAGTAATAGTCATCTACGTGATTGTGCTTCCCTGCACTACAGTACACCGGTGTACAACCACAATAAAAAAAATAAAAAAAAATTGCCTACAATAAGAATCTGTCATCTTTTTTTCGAGTTTTTAGGGTTCCGTAGTAAACAAGGAACCCTTATAGTTTCTTCATGTCCGTCTGTCTGTCTGTCTGTCTATCCGCGGTTTAGCTCCAAGACTGTTAGTACTAGAAAGTTGTAATTTGGTATGGGTATACATATTAATCATGCCGACAAAGTGGTAAAATAAAATAAAGAAAAATTTTTTTTTTTAGGGTACCTCCCCTACACGTAAAGTGGGGATGTTTTTTTCTATCTCTTAGTGTGGGGTATCATTGAAAAGGTCTTTCAAAAACATTGTGAGTGTGTTAAAACCATTTTTGAATTCAGAGATCCGTTTGCGAAATATTAAGCTTTAAAGTGCAAATTTTTGTTAGAGTCAAGTGTCCTCCCCCCTGCCAGCTAAAATATAATGCTGTATTCGCTAAAAAAAACCTACATTTAAAAAGAGACCTCCGCGAGTGCTCCCATATGCGACTAGGTGAACCCTCCAGGAGGGCTCTGGGCACTGAACGTGTTAAGATTAATGTTATCGTTTTTTCTATTGTTCAGGTGGATGACTGGAGCGATCCCGTATTGAATTCCATCAGAAGATGTGAACTTTTTAACACAGTCAATGATAAAGTTAAGGTAAGTCATCAGTTTTGAAACATTACTTTTATTATTTAATACGGAATATGGACATCCATGCGTCATGTTGCTGCAGCTGCAGCAGCAGTGATCTTATTGATGTGCACTCTAACTCACTTGGTAAGTTCCGAAGCATTATATGCAAAAAATTGTAAAATCATTTCAGTGTGGAAATTTAGATTTAAATTTTTGTTTTGATTTAGATTTTATTTTTAGTATTTGATTTTATTTTTGTTGTTCAAACAATTATAAAGGTATTTACATTATTTAAAAACTATCAGATTTAAAATAATAATATGTACAAGTATATATAAGGGGGGGGGGGGGAATGATCATAGGGCATCAAAAAATTAGTATTGATTTAAATTTTTGTTTTAAATTCAATTAGAGATTTTAAATTGGAATTTTGTTGAAATAATAATTATGTTCGGTGAGTATAAGAACTCATCTAATTTTAAGTAGGCACTAAACTACAAATAAGTAATGCATGATGTGCTTACCTGTAAGAAATTGGTACACTAGTCTATAAGTTTATTGCATGTATCTAATATCTTTGTATCGGTGTATTCAATTGTTGGTGAGCCAAATAAATAAAAAACTTGGTACACTAGTCTATAAGTTTATTGCATGTATCTAATATCTTTGTATCGGTGTATTCAATTGTTGGTGAGCCAAATAAATAAAAAACTTGGTACACTAGTCTATAAGTTTATTGCATGTATCTAATATCTTTGTATCGGTGTATTCAATTGTTGGTGAGCCAAATAAATAAAAAACTTGGTACACTAGTCTATAAGTTTATTGCATGTATCTAATATCTTTGTATCGGTGTATTCAATTGTTGGTGAGCCAAATAAATAAAAAACTTGGTACACTAGTCTATAAGTTTATTGCATGTATCTAATATCTTTGTATCGGTGTATTCAATTGTTGGTGAGCCAAATAAATAAAAAGGGCATGCTCCCAAATTGGTCCCATATAAATTTTATTAACTTTGCTTGGGTAGTTTTTGAGTTAGCTACAAAATACGTATTTTTTTTCCACTTAATATGTAGATGATATGATAAGTTCCTGTCACTGGTAGCAGGTAGTGGTATTTGAATGTGTGTGGGGTAGGTAACACAACTAAAAAGTGAAAAATAAAAACTTTTTACAAAAAAAAAAACAACCGACTTCCAAAAAAAAACACTACAAAGTGAAAAATAACTTTAATTTCGGAAGTCGGTGGCAAAAAACGAAAACACAAAACCCAAGACACCGACTTCCGAAATTAAAGTTATTTTTCACTTCGTAGTGTTTTTTTTTGGAAGTCGGTTGTTTTTTTTTTTGTAAAAAGTTTTTATTTTTCACTTTTTAGTTGTGTTACCTACCCCACACACATTCAAATACCACTACCTGCTACCAGTGACAGGAACTTATCATATCATCTACATATTAAGTGGAAAAAAAATACGTATTTTGTAGCTAACTCAAAAACTACCCAAGCAAAGTTAATAAAATTTATATGGGACCAATTTGGGAGCATGCCCTTTCAAACAAAAAAAGAATTTTCAAAATCGGTCCACAAATGACGGAGAAATCGGGGGACATACATAAAAAAAAAAAAACAAACATACGCGACGAATATATAACCTCCTCCTTTTTGGAAGTCGGTTAAAAATAAAATAAAAAAATGTTCGTGAACGGGCGCCGTGAGTAGGGACTGGTCATCTCTTAGCTGCCACGGTTTATTTTAACTAACCGACTTCCAAAAAGGAGGATTTATGTTCGTAGCGTGTTCTTATTTTTTGTTTTTTTTTCCGTCAATTTGTGGACCGATTTTTAAAATTCTTCTTTTGTTTGAAAGGGTTTTTTTGCTCTCGAGGTGGTCCCATATAAATTTTATTAACTTTGCTTGGATAGTTTTTGAGTTAGCTTCAATAATACGTATTTTTTCCCATTTATTATATGGATGATATGATAATTTCATGTGACTGTTATTTACATAGCAGGTAGTGGTATTCGAATTTGTGTGGGGTAGGTACCACAACTAAAAAGTGAAAAATAAAAACTTAATAAAAAAAAAAAAAAACACTGCAAAGTGAAAAATAATTTTAATTTCGGAAGTCGGTGTCAAAAAACTAAAATACTGATCCAAAGACACCGAATTCCGGAAGTTGTATTTTTTGAAAAAAGTAATTACACCTTTTTAGAACAAACATTTACAAATGATTAACTACTAGCTATTGCCCGCGGCTTCGCCCGCGTGGATGTCGGAAAATATCCCACGGGAACGTACTACCGAGATTTTATACCTAATATCAGAGGAAAACGTCATTGACTCCTACCGCTGCGCCCGCGTTACTCCGCGTAATTTTGAAAGTGTGATATCTTTTAAACTATTCATTTAAATTATAGGCATATTTTAATCTAAATTAAATGCCCAATTTAATAACATATTTTTTGGATAAGGATTAATACTATACCGGTCAAAAAAGCTTCGGAAATAACAATTAAATTTTTATCAAATTCTGAAAGATAAAAATGTTTATTGTGGGTCATCCTTAGAAGATAGACATATGCCATCGCGGACTTTTTTGTTGAACTTTTTAAGATGAACAATACCGTAGAACATAAATTTGATGTATCTTTTTCGGTTTAGGCAGCGCACGCCAGTAAAGCTCCCAGTCGGCATGATTTTTTCCGACTTCTTCAACAATAATCGTCAAAATTCAGCCAATTTACACAAAACCTTAATTAATTATACACTAAAACCTTCCACATGAATCACTCCGTCCATTGGTGAAAACCGTTTGAAAATCCGTTCGGTAGTTTTTGAGTTTATCGCGTTCAGACAGACAGACAGACGCGGCGGGGGACTTTGTTTTATAATATGTAAGGAAACAAAATTTCCATACATAATAATGACCGTATCTTTTTGTTCCGTGGACCTATTTTTTATGATTAATTATATTTTCAGGTAATCTTCCACCCAGAGTTCCTCACCTCAACCAACCCGTTATTCGGGCTGGACTACGAGGAGTTCGTGCGAGGTTGCCATCTCGGCGTGTTCCCGTCGTACTACGAGCCGTGGGGCTACACGCCGGCCGAGTGTACCGTCATGGGCATCCCCAGCGTCACCACCAACCTGTCAGGTGAATGGACTAGATTTTATTACTTTTTTGTGAGCTCTGGCGCAGTGGTAACGGCCCCGACTTACGAACCAGAGGCGGCGTAAGGCGTAGGCGACGTGGGCCACCGCATACGGCCTTGCGGTTCGAGGGGGCCTCGCACCTCGAAGGTTCATGCATTACATAAAAGCCGTGAAAGCGTCGAAAAAATTTTACTCGTCCTAAAACGATAAATATATTGACACGAGCCCTCCAGGAGGGTTCCCGGTACTGAACGTGTTTTAAAGCTTAATACCTAAAAACCAAAAAAATTGACAACTGGTTTTTTTTCGTCTTCTTGCGCCTCTAGAGAGCCTCATGAAATGTACAGTAAGCGCTCAAAAGTGCATGAGCACACTAAGAGTCGTATTGCTGTGAACACGCGGTATAGTCCGTACATTTGTATGTGTAAGCAACACGATACACACACCACAGATAACGCAGTTACACGAAACAACAATATATTTCCGTCGCTTTAAACATGCACACACGCACTATGCGCGTGAACTTGACCAGTTAATGGCATTGCTAAAATTCGATAGTAACTTAACAAGTGCAGATAGCAGAAAGCGTTAAGCGTTGGTATGGAATTCAAACTGTCTCAGGTTCTAATCTCGTGAAACACAGTGCGGTTTTTTGCAAATATTATTATTTTTGTTTTCGATAATAATATTTTTTAAATATTGCTGCTTTTTTATGTTGTTATTGCAATAAAGGTTTTAGAATAAAAAATGCGTGATATATGATAACAAAATTAAAAAATATATGTTTATTCGTTATATTTATTTTACATAAGTTAATAAACTGCTACAATTATTTATCATTACTTCAGCTGAATAAGATGTGAAATAGATGTCAAGAAACTTAGAAGCAGTTTGTATTATTTAGACATATTTAAATTATGAAATATTTTAAATTTTTAATGGATTTTTTCACCATAAATATTAAGCTTTGATCATGGTCGAAGTAATTAAGTAATAAATAAGAATATTAGACTACTTAAAATGTAAAAAACTACTTACAGAATAGGTAATTTTAAGGTTAAATATGGGCAGTTTGTTTATATTTTATTTGTATTCATTATTTTACATTTTATTTGACTTTAGTAAATATTGGTTGTTATTGAGGTTAAAGCTTAAGTATTCATTTTCTTTACGAAAAGAAGATTGAAACTAAACCTCAAATTTTAATCCTAAAATAATACTATTACTAAAATAATATTAAACAATTTCGGTATATCTGCAAGAAATACGACAAACACCCTATTGAAACGTGCTTAAAAAATTCGTTACCATAAATTCATGCAATAACGAATCTGTTGTTTATTAAGTTGGTACGGTCAATATTTTAAGGTCAAAAACGGTTTTCTAGCTGGTCTTCAGTGATGCAAGCCTTCAGAGTGCACGGCGAACGGTTCATAATGACGTGTTTTTAATAATTCAGCAAAATGTCTCGTTGGTATGAAACCATTTGTTTCATTCACCATTTGACGTCGCTGCTACTCGATAATAAGCCCCTTCCTCATATCTCTTAACCCTCACAGTATTTCTCTAGAACAAAGAAAAACATTGTTTTTATTACACATAATACCTTATTATTTATTATTCACTAATCGAATTAAACCTCACAATGAATTTAAAACTTTAAAGGCATCTTCTGTCTCAACAATACCTCTGTTCTATCAACAATACCCTTGATTAAGATTTATGTTTAGTAAAATATGAAATATATTAATGATAACACTCACACTTAGTCCGGTTTCATTAGATATTCACTTCACTTTTACGCAGCGCAATAATATTCTCTGATCTGATCTGATCTCTTCAATATATTTTATGCCTGCTTTTTGATAATAATAACCACAACACTGCGCTAAATACTCGTCACCAATATTATCCACGAACCAATAAAGTTCTATTAATTAAATACTCGTAACAAACTACATCTACCCCACAGAAATCGAAATAATTTACTTAGTTTTTTGTGGTCTACCTGCTAAAACTTTAATATTTATGTGAACAAGACGAATGAAACTAAAAACGAATGATGATTATTGAACTAGTCATTGGTTGCAGACAAAGTGAGTGTGTGTGTGTAATGTGCGTGTCTACAGTATTGTAACAACTTATAGAAGAAGGTCGTAAGTCAAACCGAAGCGTCAGTCTATTGCTTTGTGAGATTGCTCATGGACTTTTGGTCGGTACTGTACCTCGCTCACATCAAATTTTAATCTTGCGCCGCCACTGGTTCGGACCCTGACAGGCACTTTACTTTGTGTAAATAATTTCACCACCACTCTCAAAACGGTTCAGGAAACGGACTGAAACCGGTATGATCAATACGGGCATTTTTTCGGTTACATCAATTATATTTTTACAGATTATTACAGATTTAAAAAATTTTTATACAACCTGTATTAATACCGGTTATCGAAATAAAAATCACCTCTATCTTACACGTGCTGTCGGCATTAGTCAAAGGGCGCGCATCGACTGCTTGCGTAACCGGTATTAAAACGGTAACCTAAATAGGATAATTTGTTTCTTTTTGGGTTACCAAGATAGCTGTAACTTAGTCGTAGAAGTAACCAAAATTCTTCGATACCGTAATTTATAAAGGTTTTCGGTAAAGCGACTGCCTACCTGACCTCCACAACTCAGTTACTGGGTAACACGATACCCTTTGGTAGGACTGGTTGTCAGACTTTCGGGCTTCTGACGACCAATAACAACGGGCAATGATCTACTAATGACAGCCGGGACCATTCCGAGGCACGGGAAGTCTCGGTATATAAAGATGATCCTCGGGCCAACCGTGGCAAGCGTAGCTTAAGAGCGGCCAACCCGTCATACTTTTCATACAAACGCTCGTACGTGATTATGGCGTTGTAACACATCTTTCTTTAATTCTTTTAAACTAATGAGTATCTTGTACACTATATCTAGGTTTCTATGAAAGAAAAAAATAAAAATTTTGCGAAACAAATTCAATATAAGCCTCCAAAAATCTGCTTTTTTGCACAAATTTTACCGGAATTTTGACCGTTCATAATGTATTCATAAGTTGTAAAATTAAAGAAAACATCTTCATAGAAACCTCGCACATGTAATGGAGATTCTAAATGACAAACATTTATTTCACAAACTTATAAGGCGTATTCAAAAACACGTATTTCCTGTTATCGCGTTCTCACTTGCTTGTTAGCAATTCTCACTTGCGCTGGATGAATCAACAAGCTTTTCGACCATGCTCGCGTTGACGATAGACGGACCGGGAAGGGCCCTCTTAAACTGATCGATCGACTCGTGCCGATGTTATTCCTTAGTGGCGAGTCCCCCCTTAAAATATATCTAAAAAAAATAACAAATCATATATTGAAGAAATATGTCTACTGTCCAATCCGAAAGGGGCACATAAGTACTGCAATAAAATTACCTAAAAGTACTAAAATATCTTCTTATTGTTGTTCTAAAAATGTGAGTTTTAAATATAAAACATTTTGAAAACCAAAATTACCCCAAATCCATAAAAATTGTAAATTTTCAACAGGGGTAATAAGTTATGACTTGTAGACACCCGCTAAATGATGGCCGCCCACGCTCCATGTAATAACGCGGTACCTATAAAATTCCCCATTGAAAAAAAATGTGGCGAATTTTATTTTTCTTTTGAAGTGAAAACTTCTTTAGGCATTTTTGAGATGGGACTAAACCATTGATTTCGCGACACTGTAACGACACCAGCTTTTGACCATTAAAAAGACATCAACGCGTTGATTACCGCGGTGCGTGGAGTAAAAGACATCAACGCATTGATTACCGCGGTGCCTTTTTTTTCAATTTTTTACTTCTGTCGGCACTCCCGGAGCGCCACTGTTTTTTTTTCCCTAAAATTTCAACATAAATAGATTCTCAGTACGATACTTAACAACACCCTCACGGATCGGACAGGGTTTTTTACATGTTTTATTTGCCATGATAGGTAAAGCAAAAATCTAATTTTAATATCTTTGTTTCAGGTTTCGGCTGCTTCATGCAGGAGCACATAGCGGATCCCATGTCGTACGGCATCTACGTGGTGGACCGTCGGTACATCTCGCTCGAAGGATCCGTACAGCAACTAGCGCAGTATATGTACGATTTCACCAAGTAAGTAATTTTTAAAAGTACCTTTTACCACAGAATAGCACAGAAGGCACACTCCGCAAGGTATGAAGCTACAAGTACGCGGCGGGCCCGTCTTGTGGGGCCAATAGCGGCCGGTCAAGTATTACGTAGGCAGATTTATTACAATAATTTACCCCCGCCTCTCCCTTGTCAGCAAAAGTAAACAAAGCTCTTACCCCCCCCCCCCCCCAAACTTACGTAAACATTGGTATATGCATTTTTATTTTAATGTAAGTATTCTGTTTTTTTTTATTGATTCATGAGCAGCAGTTATAATTCTAACAAGTGTAAATTACGCGGTAATTCTCCTACTCGGTTCTAAGCGAGTACCTAAACGTATTAATTATTTATGGAAATCTCCGAATATGCGTTTTGTTTTCAAGCATAGACAATGTGTGGGTTGCCATAATGTGTAAAAAAGTAAATAATTACTGCTGACGTAATCGCCATCTAGACCCCCACCCCCCATGTCATCAAAAATAAGCAAAGCATAGACCCCCGCCCCCTGTAGTGCTTACGTAATACTTGAACGGTCCCATAGGGTAGTTGCCTAGATAAAAAAAAAGAAATTTTATTCAGTCCGTCTTTCAGACAATAAAAAAATATTAGACACGTATTTTTTGTTTTATCATATTATTCAAAAATAACTTAGAAAACACGCATTAAAGTTGGGGAGTGGGGGCTCGCTATGTCACAACGCAGTATTAAATCTAGCAAGTCGTGACGTCATGCCATGCACATAACTAGGTATTAAAACATTCGTGTGATACTATTAAAAATAATACCCCTCATTATGCAACAGTTTCATAAACTACTATTATATGTTTACCTACTTTCAAAGCAAATAAATCATTATGATTAACTAAACATTTTGTTTCCTTACTTTTCAGACTCACACGGCGGCAGCGTATCATACAGAGGAACAGAACTGAAAGATTGTCAGATCTTCTAGACTGGAGGAATTTGGGCATTGTGAGTATCAAATTAATCTGCATCTGACTATATCAATCTATAACTGACTATATCAATCTATAACTGACTATATCAATCTATAACTGACTATATCAATCTATAACTGACTATATCAATCTATAACTGACTATATCAATCTATAACTGACTATATCAATCTATAACTGGCTATATTAATCTATATCTGACTATATCAATCTATAACTGGCTATATTAATCTATATCTGACTATATCAATCTATAACTGACATGCATGCACAGTTCACATCCTAGTGACTTTAAGGTTTTATTTATGAATGGTAATCTGTGAACAGCGCTGTGGGCTACATTATTACTTAAGTAATTTATATTTTTCTGTGTGTAATATTGCATTATGTAGCTGTTTGTTGTTCCTGTCGAATAAAAATAAAAATAAAATAAAATCTATCTAGCCTTTTCCCAACTATGTTGGCTCATCTTCCAGTCTAACCGAATGCAGCTGAATACCAGTATTTTACATGGAGCGACTGCCTATCTGGCCTCCACAACCCAGTAACTGGGTAATATGATACCTCTTGGTAAGACTTTGTCAGACTTTCAGGCTCCTGGCGACACGTAACGACTGTCAAAGATCCACGAATAACAGTCGGGACCAGACACGAAACGTCAATTGTTTTTGCAAAATAGTACAGTATTTTTATCTCACGAACCGACGCGCGTATTTCTTGTGCTTACCAAGTGTACAAACATGCTGTAAATGAATTCAAAAACTTTTTTTTGGTGTTGAACCAAAATTGACAATTCTAGGTCAACTGGAAGTACCCAAAACTCAAAACTCAAAAAACTCAAAGCATTTATTTCAAATAAACCAATTACAGGCACTTTTGAATTGTCAAGGGGTCGGTCAGTCAGAAAGATGAAGCTAGTTGCCCATTCCAAAGCGTAGTAGGTACCTATGGAGAAGAACGGGCAAGAATCTCCACGGACACTCTTTTAAATCAGAATATGGTTACAAAATATTGGTTACATCATTCATGTTGAAGTTATACATGTGAGAACGATGCAGAACGTTAAAAGCGTCTGTAGTATAAAATAAAACAAATAATACAATTCAAAAATTAAATTAAAATAAGCCATGGCAGCTAAGAGATGACCAGTCCATACTGACAGCGCCCGTTCACGAACATGACGCATGGATTATACCCTATAGGTTTTGGGTGGAAAACCTATATGGTGTTCCCGTTGACCTAGAATCACGAAATTTGGCAAAAAGCAAGGTCTTACAGCACAAATAAAGCGAAAATTACAAAAAATAAAAAAGTTGAAAATTAAGGTAAATTTTGGTACTTACAAGTTTTCGCGAAAACATAAATTTACCCATATACCAATAAAAATGATATCAATTTTATTATGGCGGTGTAATGGGTAGGTACGGAACCCTCGGTGCGCGAGTCAGACTCGCTCTTGACCGGTTTTTTATTTATGTACAGACGCCAGCACATCAAGCTACTACAATCTGTACAAATCAAATTTATTTAATAGATTTTCAACTTTATCGATAAAGAATAAGGTTCAAAGTTGATTGGGAAAATTTTACAGTTTCGGGTAGCTTGATGTGCTGGCGTCTGTACTTGGACATATTACTATTAAGTAAGTTAAAAAAAATATTTGTAAATATTATAATATCAACCTATTTCCCCCACAGTACTATCGCCAAGCGCGCGCCGAAGCTCTGAAGATCGTGTACCCAGACTATGTGGACCATATGGATCAGGAGCTGGGCAAGAGGTTCAACTACCCGCGACCGATCTCTGAACCGCCCAGTCCCACACATTCTAGTAAGTATACCTTCATTAACCGACTTCAAAAAAGCAAGAGATTCTCAGTTCGTCGGATTTTTTTTAGGCATCGTTCTCACTAAACGTATTGTCCGCCGCTGACTGTGAGCACGCGTTACGCAGTTTATCGCTTTTCAATATACAGGGTGATTGGAAGATGGGTGCAAAGCTTTAAGGCGAAGATAGTACAGACAATTTAGAACCATTTAAGCCATGGTTGTCTTAGACGAAGTCTTACCAAATATTTTTAACCAAATTTTTAAGTATTTTTTCGGAAATTCTCAAAATTTAATGTAAACTGCATATTTATGGCCAAATTGAATGATAAATGAATTCATTTTTTTTTTATTTAATTAAAGTAATGTGTAAGCAATCAAGCAAAACATGTTTTAGGCTTCTGTGTCATTAGACATTTTTTTTACAGACATTTAAAGCTCAGAAAAAATAAAAAAATTGTACAATACGTCTTTTAAACCTTATTAAAAATTAAAAAATTTGGTAAGACTTCGTCTAAGACAACCATGGCTTAAATGGTTCTAAATTGTCTATACTATCTTCACCTTAAAGCTTTGCACCCATCTTCCAATCACCCTGTATATTTAACTTCTTGTTCACACCGAACCGACTATACGCTATTACGTAGTGAGTTGTCGCTAACTCTCGGTGGCCGATTATTGTACTACGCGTCTATGCACGGCGGACGCTGATTGGCTACGTTGCCGAACGTAACAGCGTATTAGATTGAAGCGCCTGTAGCGCGTACCGCGTACTGCAGACTGAGTCCACGTTCACACTGGGGCAGACAGTGAGCATACTCACAGTCGGCGGCGGACAATACGTTTGGTGTGAATGATGCCTTAATGTATGTTCCCCGATTTCTCGAAGACGGCTGGACTGATTTGAAAAATTATTTTTTTGTATGGACGACTGCCGCGCTCGAACCCTTCTGTCTATCTGCCGCGCACAAACATTTTTAGGAAACATTCGTCACTAATTGTGTCTGGACGTATTAAAGGCTCGGCAGATTGATAATGGTGCCGATTCCCTTGTTCACAAACTAAACTAAATTTAAGTTCAGTGCATCTTTTTCTTTCTATTTCATTAAGAAAAGGACAGAAGATAAATTTTAGTTTAGTCCTGTCAAATTAATCAGCGCCTGTCACTACTCCATACAAGTTTAGACATGATTAAAAACTTGCCTTCTAAAATTACATCAATTTACGTCAAGTGCTGATTAATTTGACAGGACTAAACAAAAATTTATCTTCTGTCCTTTTCTTAATGAAATAGAAAGAAAAAGATGCACTGAACTTAAATTTAGTTTAGTTTGTGAACAAGGGGATCGGCACCATTGCCAACTGAAGCGCGCGGCGTGTCTTGGATGTGTCGCGCAGTACTGCCGTGCAAACATTCGTTGGTTTGGTCCTAACTAGAGCGCGGCAGAAATGTGTCCTGCAAATGCCGAGTGTTGCTGCCGCGCTCTTGCCGCTCAATGTTTGAACACACCTTAACAGCTCAATGTTAAACGCGTTCGTTGCAAGAGTCTCGCAGAACTAGTATATTTTCTCTAGAATATACAAAAATAGTGCAGTGGTGGCCCGAAGAGCAGTGGTGGCCCAGTGGTAACGGCCGCGACTTACGCTTTACTTTGTGTAAATTATTTCATCACCACTGCTCTCAAAACGGTGAAGGAAAACATCGTGAGGAAACCGGCATGTCCTAGACTCGAAAATTCGAAGACATGTGACATCTACCAACCCGCACTGGGCCTGCGTGGTGGATTACGGCCCACTCCCTCTCACAGAGAGGAGGCCGTAGTCCCAGCAGTGGAAACATTTATAGGTCGATGATGATACAACAATAATCATCTTAAAACACCATCAGTGCGCCGCGAACGCCAAATCTCAACCGAAAAAGAAACAAAGGACGAACAAAGTCAAACCGAAAAAATAGACGTACAAAAGAAAAATCTAATCACATTACAAAAATCTTTGGAAATTCTCGACATTACTGATGACGGCGACGACCCGAGCCTTGAAATCAGCTTCGAAAAGCCGAACTTTACCGAATCGGAGCACGAACATTACCGAACGCCGAATGAGAACTTTCTGGAGCCATTGAATGAAGCTGTGGCGGAGCAGATTGATCAGCTGATTGCGAAGTTGCAGGATTGTGCTGATGGAGTGGAGAATTAGGTTAGGTTTGGATTCGGGGCTGCCTTCGAAAGTTTTGGGATTTGGTGAAAGCACTTAGCATTGCGGTCAAATTAAAAATCCCTTGAGAAGTTTTTGTTGATATGATTCTTGCTAATTCTTCTAGTTTTAATAATATATGATGGGCTGGCAAATTCTTGGCGAAGTGCGGTTTGAATTGGCATGAAAATGTCAACCTTACGTAGGTTAAAATAAAGCCGAAAATATCTTAACCCAGTCCCTATGTGGATGTTTGACATTAATTAATTAATTTTATTTTTGGCTTTATTTCAACTAACGCAAGGTTGATATTTTATTGTTTGTGAAAACTGCTGTATGCTGCACTTTTTGCGCATTATCTTACATAAAATAAAATTAAATCATACCAAATATTTATAATTTTTAAATAATGGATTTTAGGTGAAATGCATTTCTTTTTAAGGAAAATGAATTGGTCTGAACTGATTGCGAGTAATTATCATGCACTATATCTCGGGTATTGTTAGCAGCCATAAAATTAAAGATGTTTTTGCACCTAAACGTCATCTGTCAATAACTATTACGCGCTATACCTTTGAAATAAGGACACGCAAAAACAACCCTTATTTTAAAAAGATAGCGCCTAAAATAGTATAAACGATGTTGACAGATGGCGTTGTGGTGGTTGCCAGCCTAAAAATGTTATTTTCAACAATGAATCCGGGGAAAATGGAAACTTTGGCAGCCCTGAATCTTGGTTTATCACGATCGGGTTTTTGGTCACAATTCGGCGGGACTTTAGAAAGGTTTTTTACAAAATAAAAAAAGGTTTTGTGGTAGTTTTAGTTATTTTTATTCGGCACAAATGTTCTTTTTTTTTGGCAATACTAGAGAATTCGGCACATGTTTTTTACACTAGGATTTTTGTGATAATATGCACGAAATAAGCACTTGAGTTTTAGCACCGTTTTTTGTATGGTGCCGGAAACGTTTGCTACTCATGACTGTTGGTTTCGTAACCTGTGAATTAATAAAAATAAACATTTTTTTTAAAAATTATTATTATAAACTAACTATTGTCCACGGCTTCGCCCGCGTGGATGTCGAAAAATATCCCACGGGAACGTACTATCGAGATTTTATACCTAATAACAGAGGAAAACGTCATTGACTCCTACCGCTGCGCCCGCGTTTCTCCGCGTAATTTTGAAACTGTGATATCTTTTAAACTATTCATTTAAATTGTATGATTTAATTAAAGGCATATTTTAATCTAAATTAAATGCCCAGTTTAAATAACATATTTTTTTGGATAAGGATTAATATTATACCGGTCAAAAAAGCTTCGGAAATAACAATTAAATTTTTATCAAATTCTGAAATGGTTATTGTGGGTCATCCTTAGAAGATAGACATATGCCATCGCGGACTTTTTTGTTGAACTTTTTAAGGTAAACAATACCGTAGAACATAATTTTGATGCTTTTTTTCCGGTTAACGCAGCGCACGCCAGTAAAGCTCCCAGTCGGCATGATTTTTTCCGACTTCTTCAACAATAATCGTCAAATTTCAGCCAATTTACACAAAACCTTAATGAATTATACACTAAAATCTTCCGCATGAATCACTCCATCTATTGGTGAAAACCGTTTGAAAATCCGTTCTGTAGTTTTAGAGTTTATCGCGTTCAGACAGACAGACAGACGCGGCAGGGGACTTTGTTTTATATTAAGTAAGGATATGGCTAACTAGTGAACTAGAATATTTTCTAGTTCATTAGTTAGCCATATTTGTTATTTCCATACAGTAATATAGCCAAATTAATCGAAACATGTAAATATTTGACAGCTATTTTCGACGTAGCCAACTTTTTGGATGAACGCTCTTAAGCGGTAGTCTTACAGGGATTGACACTATTGTTTTACGGTGATATTTTTATAGAAAATATTGGCTGAAATAGTGATTAGATCTTCGATTGTGTTCGTTTGCCTACTAAATCGAACCTCGTTTTTGAAAGTCTGTGCTCCTAAAAACTAACTCTTGTATTACCATTTCAGGAGGTACAACCCCGGCCGCGTCAGTCCACGGTTCTGATGATGAAGACGAGGTGGATGAGGAGCAGGAATTGGCTGAACTTAGGATCAGCGATAAATAAGTATATTTTACTCTTTAGGATAGTTTGTGTTGGTGAGGCTAGGATTTGAAGTGGCATTTTTTTATTATGGAAGATTTTGGCCATTTTGGTTGTTAATTGAAATTGGATTTTGTGGCCTACGTCATAATTAAAAATTAAGAGAAGTGGTTAATGGCTGATTCCTATATTCTCATATTCCCAGTGAAATTAAAAAATTAGAACTAATTTAAAAAACTCAAAACAATCTTAAATTAAATGAAATTGTTTATTCTGTAAATATGATATCGGAATCACTTTTACACGTCATATTAAAAAACGATATCTTTTTTTTTTAACGACGTTTTCTAAAAATTAAACCTAGCTAGATCGATTTATCGCGCCCGAAACCCCTGTATACTAAATTTCATGTAAATCATTGGAGCCGTTTCCGAGATTCAGATTATATATATACACATATAAAAGAATTGCTCGTTTAAAGGTATTCGAAAGATAGATTAAAAATAAGCTAGATGAGTTCGGCGTTTCCTATCTGACTACTCTGAGAAGAAAGGCCGAAACAAACTCAGAGGTCGCAGTCTCTTTTAAAGTCCAGACATAATCTTAGTCAGGCTATATGAGGACCATGTAGATTAGTGTCTGAAATGGTCTTTTGAGGAAAGAACCACACAGATTTGAGTGGACCTGTCCAGTCAGTGCAAGCATTCGTCAGTAATCGTGGAGCTCAACGACTAAAATCTTTCATCTTCTAGTTTCGCCAACACTATATTATTTAAGCTAACAAATCTACATTATTATAGTTTTGTATGATCAGTTTTTACGGGTCAGAATACGACATTATACATAAGAATGGAATTTATACTTACTATAAATCTATTTCTACAATGTTAAAAATATTTTGAAATCAAATTTGAAATAACTTTTTTTTTCTATGAAGTTTTGTGTGCTTTTTTATTTTCTAATGTCACGTTATTATCGTGGACGGGAATTTAAAAACGTTTTCATATATTTCCATATATTTTATTTCCCTGTGTTATCGTGAAACCGTGGACGTCCACGATAATTTATCGTCACGTTATAAATTATAAAAGCGCTCATTGGGATGGGTAAATTATATAAAATATTTTTTTATTTGTGTTTTATATTTGGTGGTTGAAAAATATGACTGCGAATGCGTCATAAATATTATGATTTGGATTAAAATCTTTTATATGAAGTTTTTCTATAATAATTGTGTTTATAAAAAAAAAATATTATATTAGTTTTTCCATTTCATAAGTTCCTGTTACATCTATAAGATAGTTTATTTTACCCTTAGTGCCACACAATATAATAATGAATTTATAAAAAATCATATTATTTATTTAATAATATTTTATTGGAAATAAATGTTTATTTGCAAAAATTTACTTAAATTTTTGGCTAGTACACATTAATTTATCGAAGCAATTTTCTTGCCCTTTTTTAGGCCTTAATGGTTTTTTTATGCTTGTTATGTTTTTATTTATACTTTTCTCTCGACAAAAGTCTCAAACAAAAAATACTTATAAAATGATTTTGGGTTAGTAGTTTTTTTTACTTCTAAACTTTTTATAGTCTTGAAAAGAGTTTTCCTAATCACTCTAATTTTAAAATAGTATTTTTTAATGAAATATTTATATTTATTGAAGTATTTAAATATAAATCTTCTAATTATATTGATTTTATATTATGTAGCAAAGTTAACATTTAAGCAATAAAAAGGATTTTCTATTTTAATTAAGTAATTATTATTTTTCTCATTGAAGAAGTATGTATTTTACAAAATAATTAAAGAAAATAAATATTCTTATATTAACAATGCATGAAATCAACTTATTTTATTCATGTCAAAAATGTGCATGAAAGCAAAGGCTTATAAATAATTATATTTATATTTAAACCATATTTTTTTTCTAAAGTTGAAATTATGTCTAATCTCTTTTGCACGTGTGGGTGATGTCTCGAAGTTATTGCAAGTTTTTTTGTTAATAATATTATTTTTACTCATCTTTCGTTGCATGTCATTTGCAGAAAGCGGCTGGTACGCTAAAGAAAAGTAAATAAGTCATAATATAATTTTATCCCAAACAAAAACAAGAATTTTTGTCATTGTATCTAAATCAAATATTTAAATATGTTTTTTTGTACAAATTAATTGGCATTGTGTTTAAATCAAACACTAAAATTACAATATAGAAATTTTTTAATCAGTGCGCAAACTTATAAACAAAAAAATATCAGCCCTACATTTTGACGAGTTATGCGAACATAAATGTAGGGAACAACTGATTTTTTTTTCGCGATTTCAGGTTTGGACCCATAGTAAAAGTTGTTCATAATGACGAGTAAAGTCACGTGTTTAAGTTTGCGCACTTATTAAAAATTTTCCCTGTATATATTTTTATATTAAACTTATAAAAGCGTGGTTACTTATAAGAGTTATAAGCAATAATAAAATAAAGAATCACCCAGTTTTCTGAAAGCCTAATGATGTCTCTGTTCAGTAAATCTATTTTGAAATCTCATGCAACTGTTGACTGAAATACAAGGGATTTCGCAAAGTGATTCGTATCGGTGTCTATACTTTATCTATAGTCTCTGCGACCACTGTTCGTGGCCGTGGTTGTCTAATGCGCGAGATGCTTTAAGCTCTGGTTAAACTGAGCGAACCACGAGCGGGATGCGGGATAAAATTCGCTCGCGCCGACTGTGTAGCCTAACTTGTATGGAGGTGTTAGAACTGGCGCGAACAGTCGCGTGGCTTCCCAATCATTATAATAAACGACACATGCAGTCGCGTCCCGCATCCCGTGCGTGGTTCTTCTCAGTGTGGCCAGAACTAACCAATCATAAAATCAAAAGTAATTTATTCAAACTAGGCTGAGAATCAGCACTTTTTGAACGTCAAAATTACATAAGTCAGTCCCCCAAAATGCCCACCCTTCACCACTTCCTAGTGCCTTTAGCTGGTGAAGAAGAAGTGGCGCAACAAACTCTCCAGCAGTACAGTTCTTGATACATAAGTATAAATAGATATTTTCCAGCAGATTAAATTTGATTGGCTTTCAGAAACCAGTGGTGTTAATTTCACGCTTTTAGTATAAATCGAAATAGTCTATTTCTAAATATAGAAGCTTACTTTATGTATTTTTTATCAATAAGTATGGATATCATAATATTTACTTGTAATTTGATTTCTTGCATACCATATTTTTAAACGGGAAATTAAGACTATTGAGCTTGGTTATCCCGCGTCCTGTTCTAAAGCGATCACTGCGTGTCACTTTGTTCGGGATACCGCAAAGCGCCCTCTATTGGCGCGATCGCGCGTTCTGAATCACCGAACAAAGGTGACATATTAACCGCCGAACCGAACAAAAATACGGTATGTAAGAATCTTTCAGCCAGTTTCTCGGACGAAGGTTGTGGCAATGTGACAAATTGTCAAGCGATCGTAACCGGCTGTGGTTGGTTGAATGATTTATCATCAGCCAATCGCAGCACTTTACGCGCGGTTGACAATTTGTCACATAAATTTTGCGATAATGAAGGTGTTCTGGCAGCACTGAGTCAGTACCGGACACCTGTCAAAAGTGTCAAATTGTACTTTCTTTAGTCGTGACTGAATGTTGAACGGATGTATGAAACGAATGATGAACGTCATCATATTATTTTATGTTCATTGTCAAAGTGGCGCCAACTGGAAGCGTGAATTTTCATGAAACCATTCTCGTTCAAGAAACTGGCCCATAATAGCATAGTTTTTTTAAAACGATTATTTAAGTTAAAATTTTATATTTTCCTTACTGCCATCTATCGATTTAAATGTAAACGTTGTGTCAGTCATATATTAAATATGGAATAATACTCGGTTAAAAAATACAGTCCATTATAATAAAATGAAAAGAATAAACAAATTGTATGGCAAGCTTATTCTTCTGTCACATTTAATAAATACTAAGCTACATTAAATTTGTTAGAAAAACTTCACAAGCATAGTACCTAATAAGTATCGAAAAAAGATTAATTTACATTTTAATATTTTTCGAATCTTAAATGTCCTTGTGATCAGCTGTAACTTGACATTATGAGCTCATTTTTTTTTTGTACACATCCCAATTTTTTTTTAAATTCTCCTAGTAATTTAAGGTTAATAACATGACTGACATGGCGTTTAAGCGATTTTAGTCTTATAATAAGTCTGAAGCGATATTTTTCCATCTCTTTTGTGCCATAAGTTCATAACCTTGTTATTTAGTAATAATAAAAAATATTTTAAGATTTATATTTTTTTAATTTTATTTATCACCTGCATTCCATTTTTAGGATTCCGTACCACAAAAGGAAAAAAAACGGAACCCTTTCATAAGATCACTTCGTTGTCCATCTGTCAAGGCACTTGTTCTCAGGAACGCGTGGAGGTATCAAGTTGAAATTTGGGAATACAAGAAACGTGTTATTTTCGGCTTTTTCGGATCGGTTAAGAAAAAAAAAGATAGGTTATTTATACAATAATCATTTTATTTTATTTTTTCTTAACTTAAAATAAACTTAGGTATCTATCTATTTACAAAATTATGAAGCCTTGTTATTTAAAAGACTTCGGAAATCATACAATTTGACTGTTTGAGAAGTAGGTTAGCCATTACAATACAAGGGCTGATTTAGGTACTGTGAGCACCCACTTGGCTGCGATACTCGGAAACGTGTAGTGTGTATAAATTAAATACTTTTAACGAGAGCTATGACTATATTTTAGCCATCAATATAAAGACACACGTACGCGGAGCCCGAGGCAGACTCGAATGTTTTTTTTTCAACAAATGAAAACCCTTACGAATCCTATTTTAAATATATTTTGACAGATTATTCGGAAGCACATAGTCAAGCCAGCCAATCAATCATATGAGGTTCTATCTCATTAAAACCTCACAGTACGTTTAACCTATGTAAATGTGAAATTATTCGGAAAAGAACCGGAGTTGCAGAATAAGCAAGCTGAAGTGGACTGGCCATGTTTGTCGAAGGACCGATGGCCGGTGGAGCAAACGAGTCCTGGAGTGGAGACCGCGTATCGGCCAGCGTAGTGTGGGACGCTCCCCAGCGACGATGGACCGACGAGCTTAAGAAGGTGGTTGGGACAGACTGGATGCGGAAGACGGAGGACAGGGTGTTGTGACGCAGCCTGGGAGAGGCCTATGTCCAGCAGTGAACCGCTATGGGCTGAGTTCATAGATTGATGGTAGATTGATGGTTATCTTTGCGTAGGGCAATATTTTAATGATTTATTATAGTCAATAACCTTTTGCAAGTAATGTCTAAAAGTATACTATTCTGTAATATCACTATCTGTCATAGTTCAAATTAGGTTCTAGAGTCTGGCCACGCTAAGTCAGCATTAGTAAAAAACTGGATAATTTTGCCGATTCCCTTGTTGACAAACTAAACTAAATTTAAGTTCAGTGCATCTTTTTCTTTCTATTTCATTAAGAAAAGGACAGAAGATACATTTTAGTTTAGTCCTGTCAAATTAATCAACGTCTGTCACTGCTCCAAATAAGTTTAGACGTGATTAAAAACTTGCCTATTAAAATTACGTCAATTTACGTCAAGCGCTGATTAATTTGACAGGACTAATCTAAAATGTATCTTCTGTTCTTTTCTTAATGAAATAGAAAGAAAAAGATGCACTGAACTTAAATTTAGTTTAGTTTGTGAACAAGAGAATCGGCACCATTAACCTTTTGCAAGTAATGTCTAAAAGTATACTATTCTGTAATATCACTATCTGTTATAGTTCAAATTAGGTTCTAGAGTCTGGCCACACTAAGTCTGCATTAGTAAAAAAACGGTGGATATTATTCTATAGACGGCAACACCATCCTGTACTACGAAAAAAGAATTTGATACTTTGTTTGTCTTTTTGTTTTTGATAGGTTATTTTGTTTATATTCTGATTTATTCATGGTAAAGAATAGTCACTTTAGCACGATGTAGTGTGGATTTGATACAGTTTTGTCATCGTATGGAGGTAGATCATACTGCCGTCATACGATGAAAGGCCGAAACTAACATTCTTTCTTATCAAAATTTTGTTAAACAGTTATAGGGCTAGATACAGCAATAAGCTCTCTATGTTTCTGTCTAAACGGTGATAGGTACTTCAAACTGCTTTTAATTCTTAGCCGCAGATACATACTGTTAAAGTTAAGACTATCGATTGAGCTTGAAAACAAAACTGTCATTTACTCAAAATCTTTGAAGTAGTTATGGCCTTTCACCATAAGACGGCAGCATAGGTACGACATAGTCTATTACACATAATCTATTATGCAAAAATCAAAAGGCAAAATATCAAAATCATTAGATCTACATATAACCCCGAAACTGACATAGGTATGGGCGTTATTTAATGTCACTAGTTACAATAACTGGTTAAGGGGCATGTAACCGAATAACTAGTTTCGAGTCACACTTAAATACTTGATTTTTGTAACTAGTTCCTCCATCACAATGCAGTGATCGAATGAAAAGAGTGAAACTAACAAAAATACGTTGCGACGCGTGTTGTTTCTTTCGCAAGTAATAACTTTAGTATTACGATAATAATGTAACTGCATATGTAGCTATAAAAACTTATTTGTTCCAAAAACTTAAAGCTTGCTATATGTAACGTATTACGTAGGTAACCATTTATATTTTCGTTTCGCAAATAACAGTAACACTCCAAATCATCGTGTTGAATCACCGAATAGAATTTGAAAAATAACTAGTTACTAAAATCACTAGTTTTCAAAACCAGTGACGTCGTCGAAGTCACTAGTTACGTTACGTTTCACAAAAATCACGTAACGACCCACCCCTAAACTGACATAACTGACTGATGTAAAAATATACCATATATAAAACTTTTTGGGGTTGCCCATTTTTTCCATTGCAGACTTAGCGTGGCCAGACTGTATTTATATTACGTTTTCTTCCAATACTGCATTCAACGCATTATTGTCAGTCAATTTCATTTTCAGTGCTTTCGATTAAATAGGGATTTCTACTAATTAGTTGTCTGCAGATTTTTCTCCAGAGGCGTCTTTCGCCTCAGCTTGTTTTTCTCCAGAGGAAACATCTTTATCGCTAGAGGCATCGTTCTCACCAGAACCGACTTTCTTTTTAGCTGAGGTGTCTTTCTTGCTCGAGGCATTATTGTTTTCACCAGAGACGTTATTTTCGCCAGAGGCGTCTTTCTTTTCACCAGAGCCTTCCTTCTTACCAGAAACGTCCTTCTCACCAGAGGCATGTTTATTTTCACTAGAGGCATCTTTCTCAGCAGATTCGTCTCTCTTTTCACCAGAGTTGTTTTTCTCTCCAACCTTGTTCTCTCCAGAGGTTGTTATCTCCCCAGGGGCGTCTTTCTCGCCAGTGTTGTCTTTGGGCTCTCCAGACGTGTCTTTGGGCTTTTCTGAGTTGTCTTTGGGCTCGCCAGAGTTGTTTGTCTCGCCAGAATTGTCTTTGGTCTCACCAGAGGTGCCTTTGGGTTCTCCAAAGTGGTTTTTACTAGCGTCTTTTTCAGTAGATAATTCTATAGAAGAGCCTTTTTTCTCAATTGAGGCACCTTTATTCTCGCCAGAGGCGCCTGTGTTCTTGCCAGAGGCATCAGTGTTTTCACCGGAGGCGCCAGTGTTCTCGCCAGTGGCATCAGTGTTCTCGTCAGAGGGACCCTTGTTCTCATCAGAGGCTCCTTTTTTTACATCGAAGGTACCAGTGTTCTCGCCAGAGGCACCCTTGTTCTCACCGGAGGCACCAGTGTTCTCACCAGAGGCATTCTTTTTCTCACCGGAGGCACCTGTGTTCACACTGGGGGCACCTGTGTTCTCTCCAGAGGCACTCTTTTTTTCATCAGAGGCACCAGTCTTCTCAACAGAGGCACCAGTGTTCTCGCCAGATGTACCTGTCTTCTCACCAGATGCACCCTTATTTTCACCAGAGGCACCAGTCTTCTCTCCAGAGGCACCTGTGTTCTCGCCAGATGCACCCTTGTTTTCATTAGACGCGCCAGTGTTCACGCCAGAGGTACCAGTGTTCTCACCGGAGGCACCAGTCTTCTCACCAGAGGCAGCAGTCTTCTCGCCAGAGGCATCCTTTTTTTCATCAGGAGCACCAGTCTTCTCACCAGAGGCAGTGTTCGCGCCAGATGCACCCTTGTTTTCATCAGACGCACCAGTGTTCTTGCCAGAGGTACCAGTGTTCTCACCGGAGGCGCCTGTGTTCTCACCGGAGGCACCAGTGTTCTCACCAGAGGCATGCTTTTTCTCACCGGAGGCACCTGTGTTCACACTGGGGGCACCTGTGTTCACACTGGGGGCACCTGTGTTCTCACCAGAGGCACTCTTATTTTCATTAGAGGCACCAGTCTTTTCAACAGAGGCACCAGTGTTGTCGCCAGATGTACCTGTCTTCTCACCAGATGCACCCTTATTTTCACCAGAGGCACCAGTCTTCTCTCCAGAGGCACCTGTGTTCTCGCCAGATGCACCCTTGTTTTCATTAGACGCGCCAGTGTTCACGCCAGAGGTACCAGTGTTCTCACCGGAGGCACCAGTCTTCTCACCAGAGGCAGCAGTCTTCTCGCCAGAGGCACCCTTTTTTTCATCAGGAGCACCAGTCTTCTCACCAGAGGCAGTGTTCGCGCCAGATGCACCCTTGTTTTCATCAGACGCACCAGTGTTCTTGCCAGAGGTACCAGTGTTCTCACCGGAGGCGCCTGTGTTCTCACCGGAGGCACCAGTGTTCTCACCAAAGGCATTCTTTTTCTCACCGGAGGCACCTGTGTTCACACTGGGGGCACCTGTGTTCACACTGGGGGCACCTGTGTTCTCGCCAGAGGCACTCTTATTTTCATTAGAGGCACCAGTCTTTTCAACAGAGGCACCAGTGTTGTCGCCAAATGTACCTGTCTTCTCACCAGATGCACCCTTATTTTCACCAGAGGCACCAGTCTTCTCTCCAGAGGCACCTGTGTTCTCGCCAGATGCACCCTTGTTTTCATTAGACGCGCCAGTGTTCACGCCAGAGGTACCAGTGTTCTCACCGGAGGCACCAGTCTTCTCATCAGAGGCAGCAGTCTTCTCGCCAGAGGCACCCTTTTTTTCATCAGGAGCACCAGTCTTCTCACCAGAGGCAGTGTTCGCGCCAGATGCACCCTTATTTTCATCAGACGCACCAGTGTTCTCGCCAGAGGTACCAGTGTTCTCACCGGAGGCGCCTGTGTTCTCACCGGAGGCACCAGTGTTCTCACGAGAGGCATCTTTTTTCTCACCGGAGGCACCTGTGTTCACACCGGGGGCACCTGTGTTCTCGCCAGAAGCACCTGTGTTCTCTCCAGAGGCAGTCTTATTTTCATTAGAGGCACCTGTCTTCTCCTCAGAGGCACCTGTATTCTTGCTAGATGCACCTGTTTTCTCGCTAGAGGCACCGTTATTTTCACCAGAGGCACCAGTCTTCTCACCAGAAGCACCAGTTTTTTCGCCAGAGGAATCCTTGTTCTCACCAAAGGCACCCTTGTTTTCATCAGAGACGCCTGTGTTCTCCCCAGAGGCACCAGTCTTCTCACTAGAGGCACCAGTCTTCTCACCAGAAGCACCAGTCTTCTCACCAGAGGCACCTTTGTTCTCGTCAGAGACATCTTTCTCAGGTTCTGTAACCCCATTTCCCGCATTGTTAGTGGCCGTGTCAGGATTTTCAGCTTTGTCTTTTTCAGCTGCTATATCTTCGTCTGGGCCTGAAGTCACTGTATTATTGTCTCCAGCATCAGTACCTAGTTCACTAGGTTTCGTTTGACCAGGTTTAGGGCTGTGAGGTCCGAATGTAAAGATGTTAGTACTATTATTTCCTTTGACAAGGTTTTTGATATTTTTCATCATATCATCGATGTTTTTGCTGGCATAGAAAATGTAGACGTTTGTTACTTTGTCATTGCCTACAGTGTTGCCGTAAACAGTGTGAGCTTCAACATGTATTGATGGTGTGTCTTTCTTCGGCTTTTCGGTTGTAGTAATTTGATTGTGTCTTCTATCGATGGTGTGGTCAGTAGTAGGTTTGCTTTCATTGTTTTCCTCCTTTGTAAGTTTATCGACTCCCTTTTCATGACTACTAGGTTCATTTTCACCCTCATCGTGACTCTTAGGTTCATTTACAATATTTTCACCAGTAGTAGGTTCATTGACGTTGTTTTCTCCCTTTTCGCCATGGATAGGTTCATTTTCACCTTTTTCCCCACTTGTGGGTTCATTTACATTATTTTCACCACTATCAGGTTGCTTTGCTTCCTTTTCGCTACTGTTGGGTTCATTTACCTTTTTTTCTTCCACGTCGGTTTTATCATTGTGGTTTTCTTGTTTTTTATCTTCTGCCGGATCTTTTTCAGCATTTATAGCTGGTTCCTTGTTGATTATCGGATGTTCAAAATATTTGCTTACTTGCGCTGCAACCTCCTCTTTGATGAATTTTGTGGTGCGCTGTAATGTAATGTATAATTCAGGTTTAGATGATAAAATAACCATAAATAACATTTTCACTTGTATTTAATATTTTAAAAGCGTTTCGAAATCAAGATGTATGTTTTATAAAATGGTATCTAAGTCATTCAAGAAGTTTTCTGCCATATTAAGCTGTAAGGGTATATTTTAAAAGTTCTTACCTCTGACAACGATGCTATGTATTTGGCACCCAAGTCACCCATGAAGGACCAGAATTTCTCCTGAAAAAAGAAACGTGTTTTATGAAATAAAAAATAAAGTTTAATAAAAAACTGTAACCCGACTACGGGAAAATAAAAATGATCAAAAAAGTACGAAACAAGCAAATATTTCAGACAGAAATCAAGACATAGATACAAAAATGGTAATGGAAAAGCCGTAGTCGCATGCCTGTATGCCATGTGGGTGCCAGGAACACCTACAAAATTATAATGGCATGCGACTACGGCTTTTCCTTAACCATTTTTGTATCTATGTCTTGATTTCTGTCTGAAATATTTGCTTGTTTCGTACTTTTTTGATCATTTTTATTTTCCCGTAGTCGGGTTACAGTTTTTTATTAAACTTTATTTTTTATTTTATACTTTTCCGTTTTTACGCTTGCTAAACGTTACGACAAAGTAAATAAGAGTAATACAATAGGTCAGTAATTAACCTATTTTAAATTCCAATAGCAGTGCATAGTGCTTTGGACGAAACCATAGTGCGATTTATTTCGACGCCAACACCATACCAGGTCACTCAGAAAGTTTTGCGACTAACAGTTTTTGTCTATGGGACACTGACTAGTTTTGATGTCAATTAAAACTATGACTATATTTTACAAAAAAACACAACATTCCAAATTCGAAATTCCCTCCACATTTTTTTACGAGAAAAATCAAAATACTCTGTCTCACTGAAAATTGAATTTACAACGAGAACATTTTCGCGCGATGATTTTGTACGATTTCAAATGTCGACTAAAACCAGAAGAATCATTTGAAAGACTTCGAATGGTATTCAACTGAATGAGACAAAATTCAAATCTTCTAGAAAACGCACACTATGCTGGCAGGTATATTATAAGTTGGGGGATTACATCGCTAATAAAAATGCTTGGCTCAATGCTGGTCCTGCTCCACAACCACAACTAATTGATTAACATTTGCGAATACTGTTGGAGCTGCTGAAGATTGTAAGACCATCTTTGCATTGTTTAAACTCAATCTCCTTTGTATTATATAATTGCTTAGCACAGGTGTGAGCACTATGTACTAAAGAGTTACCATTTACCGGGTAATATGTCTTGCATTGACTTGAATGTGCCCTGGCGGCTGTGAGTAGGTACATGTGTCATGCTCACTCAGATGTTTCGTTGATGGTGGCGCGTGTGTTGGATCATTTAGCTCCCTTCAAAATGGTTGAGCTGAATGATGCTAATCCATGCGTCATATTCGTGAACGGGCGTCGTCAGTTGGGACTGGTCATCTCTTAGTTGCCACGGCTTATTTTTAATTTATTTTAATTTTTGAATTGTACTTTGTTTTACCTTTTTATTACGGACGCTTCTAACGTGCACGTCTTTCTATATTGTTCTCACACGTATAATTTCAACATGAACGATATAACCAATATTTTGCAACAATTTTTATTTAAAAGAGTGTCCGTGGAGTTTCTTGCCCGTTCTTCTCCATAGGTACCTACTACGCTTTGGAATGGGCAAGTAGCTTCATATTTCTGACTGACCGATTCCTTGACAATTCAAAAGTGCCTGTAAATGGTTTAATTGAAATAAATGCTTTGAGTTTGAAATTGAGTTTAAGTTCATAGACAAAAGCGACTGTTTTCCGCTGGTTCAACGAATTTAAGCGTGGTCAAGTAACTTCGGCGAAGAAAAAAGTGGCCGCCCTATGACAGCTGTTACATAAGAAAATGTGCTGGCTGTGAAAAATTTAATTCAAGAAAATAGGCGAATTATATATGAAGAGATTCAGCATATGGGTACTGCAGATTGGATCGGGAAGTGTGCATGACATTCTACACGGGCATCTTCGGGTAAGGAAGAAAGTTTCACGCTGGGTACCGCACAATCTAACGCAGGCTCAGAAGGAGGTTCGGGTAGAATGGTGCCGAGACATGATAGCAAAATTTGAAGCAGGCTCGTCTCGGCACGTTTACGATTTCATTACGGGTGATGAATGAATTTGTCATTTTTGTTCCCCAAAATAAAAAATCAACTCAAGGGGAAACAGTTTTCATCACCGGAAGATGCACTGGCTGCATTTGAGAAGGGGATTAAAGAGGTGTCTGATGCGGACTGGAAAATGTGTTATGAAAATTGGTTTAGATGTATGAAACTGTGTATAGACGCCAATGGAGAGTTCTTTGAAACGATTTAATTTAAAAAATTATAACCTGTGGTACATTTTCTTTTTGTATTGAAATAGTTTTCTGAGTGCCCCATGTATATCGATATCGAGTTTCGAAGAAATCCAAAATATAAATATTTCGTTGTACTTGTTTTTCTTCATAAGAGTGGAATTACAAATCGTTACTATTTATTAAGATTTGATTAACTGCACGTTGGTATCATCTTGCGATACTACGTAGCGCAGTCTCACTTTAGCTTGTTTTTAACTATTTAAAAACATCTTTATTTACTTTTTAAATATGATATTATATACATATTTGTAATGTGCTCGTCAAGACCTTTCTTTTGATACCAAACATGTCATGATCATCACATTTTAATTTTTTTCGAGGTTTGAAATTTACGCGTTAAGTCCACCATATTAAATTTAGAGATAATTTATATAGCCTATGTCACCCGGACCATTATTACGAATCTATTGATACCTCATTTATCAAAATCGGTTTAGTAGTTTAGGCGCTACGGTGGAACACACGTAAAAGCAAACATACATACATACATACAAACATATAAACATACATACATAGACTGCTAAAATCATAACCCTTCCTTTTGGCTTTGCCGTAGTCGGGTAAAAAGCTTTATAAACTTTTTTGTGACTACATTCAAAGTTGCATTGTTTTTACAAAGTATGAGAGAGCATGCTGTGTTTATTACAGCTTAATGACACTTACATTATTTATCAGATCCAGCATGTAATCCTCTTTAGTATTCTTCTCTGCTTCATTGTCCTGAAAAAAAAAACAGTTTAAAATAGTGTCATAAACAAAATACATGCAACACTGTTCATAATACATACACTCTTTAAAATGGTTATGTCACATACGATCCATCCTTATTTTATATAATAACAATTTACTAGCTTTTGTCAGCGGCTTCGCTTGCGTGATGAATATACAGTGTGAGTCTTTATAACGTGCACATATCGAAATGAGGGAATCTATGCTTAATTTTATCGAAAGAAAAAAAAAAACATGTATTTTTATTATAATTTATAAGGTACGTTATAGGCGTCTTATTGAGAAATTTTACGATTATGGTAAAAATTTATGAAAAAAAAAACAGATTTTTTCTAAAAAAATACGTTTATTTTCAATGGAGGGTAGTTTATTTTCCACAATTTTCATTTTATGAGGATGCCTTATCACTTTCAATCATTATGGAGTCCATTTCATCGTGATAGATTATTTAGTTTAAAAGTTACACCGTTTTGTTTAAAAATTTCATAAAACATGTATTTAAAAATGAATCCCTATTTCCCTTGGTCACGGCATCACGCTAAAACGACTGAACGGATTTAGATGAAATTTGACATATGGGTAGATCATGACCTGGATTAGGACATAGGATACTATTTATCCCGATATTCCCACTGGATCGAGACGTATGCAGGTGAAACCATGGGGCGCAGCTAGTAACTATTAATTATTAGTTTTAGACTATTTGAATAGTCCTCCAGATTGTATTTCGGTAATGGCGGCCAATCTCAGCGGACACTAGCCTTCGGTGCGGGAGAAATTATAGTACACAAGTGTGTGCGCAGACACAGGTGTACTCTCTTCCCTCACTCTCATAGTCCGAAGGAACGGCAATCCGACACGACCGGAGAGAGATCAGGCGCAGGGCCAACGGCTTAACGTGTTTTTCGAGGCACGGGGTATAAAACCGCCAACTTCCAAATTCCGGGCTGCTATTAAGAAATTCCCAATGGAAAAACCCAATAACCCTGACCCCGACCTGGGAAGCGAACCCAAAACCCCACGCTCAGCAGTTGCACTTGCGATCACGACACCAACGGGACAGTTAACCATTATCACTCTTTCGTGTGGTTAGTGACTAACCTGGTGTCAGAATTTTGAGGCCGCCCATGGGCCTCTGACTTAGCTCCACATGCCTTCGAGAAATATCTCTCAGGCATGCTGGTTTCCTCACGATGTTTTCCTTTACCGTTTTTTAAGCAAGTGATAATTTATACAATACGCACATGAATCCGAAAAGTCAGAGGTGCGTGCCTTGGGTTCGAACTAACCAATATCACAAACAATTCTATAAATGCAAATAAATCTGATATAGTTTAAAAAGATCTATTAGATTGCCGCACTATATTGTTGGTATTACTGTTTCTTTTATTGAGAATCTCGTGAAAGCCAAGACAGGTACTTACATAAATATTTGTAGTCCTTACCTTATTATTTTGAACAGGATATTTCTGCTCTTTGGGCTCTTTAACAGGTGCCATTGTGACTTCTTTTGGTGCCTCAGTATGATCTTCCATTGGTATTTGACTCACTTCTCCGCTGCCATGTTTTTCATCAGGCCCCATTGTTTGATCTATAGGTTCATCATATAGGTCACCAGTTTCATTAAATCTATCAGGTTTTTCTGTTTCGGTGGTAGGCTCGTGGTCATCAGTTTCATTAGATCGTTCAGACTCCTCTGTTCCAATTGTAGGCTCATCATTTTCAGAAGTTACTGCTTTATCTTTTTCTGATTTTTCTGTTTTGTCTTTTTCGGCATTTATTTCACCGGATTGGTTAAAAACAGCTGGCACAATGTTGTTGATAACGATTTTGTTTTTAATTATTTTTGTAAACAAACCTTCTAAAACATTCACCATATTCGGATTGTTTGGATCTCCATTCTTAATTTCAACACCAGGGCGAAGAATTTCAGAATCACTCGTGACGTCACTTAATATGTGGTTTAGCATACCCGGTACATCGACATTATTAGGTGTATCTTTCTCTGGTTTTGGTAAAACGATAGTAGCGTTACCTTTCACGAATATGTCGTGTAGATCAGTTAGTATTTGAGTGAATTTCTTAATTATATCACCAGCTGCGACGTTATCCCCGTTTTTTTTGTCTTTATTACCATCGTTCTTTTGAGACTCGCTTTCGCCTGAACCACTGTTACTCTCCCCAGACCCACTGTTACTTTGGTCAGATCCACTTCCACTTTCTACCGAGGCTTGCTTATTATCTTCTGATTCACCACTGTTTTCTCCAGAAACACTACTGTTTTCTCTAGAAACATTATTATCTTCTCCAGACCCACTATTACTCTCTCCTGACCCATTATTACTCTGTCCCAAGCCACTATTGCTCTCTCCAGACTCACTGTCTCCGGATCCACTATTTACATTGGCTACTAAACCACTACCATTTTCATCAGAGCCACTATTCTCATCGGAACCACTGGCTCCTTCTCCAGATTCGCTCTGACTTTCTTCACCATTAGTAGATGTTTCAGGTGATTCTTCGCTACTAGAGCCAGAAACTGAATCTTTTGTCCCAGAATTTGGTTCGCTGGAGTTAAAATCTGATTGATCAGAGTCAGACGTTGATTCATTACTGGGTAATGCAGAGTCTTCGTCGCTGTCACTGATACTATCGCTGTCAGACTGTAAAATATATTTTCGTATAATTAATGCATCTTATAAATAATGCTGCTACTGAGAAATTCCTTATAGGTGAACCGAATAACCCTTCGCCTGACCTAGGCATTGCACCCAGGACCTCACGTTTAGCATTTGCGCTTGTGACCACTTGAATACAGTTTGGATTTATGGCTGGTTAATGGAAATTGTCTAAATGTTTTTTGTACATACATTGAGGAATAAAAGCGTATTAATTGTATGAACAAATACCTGATCATTAAGACCAAGCACTCCAAAGACAATTTCCACGTAAACTCCGCCCCCATGCATCCCGCCACTCCACTATGTACTAAACGCTAACATATCAGTAATAAAGTTGAACATCGCGTGCGCTCTTTGGCCGTGTTCGATCACGGAACTACATGTCGTAAGTCTCAATTCTTATTTCATTTTTATAACTAAAGTAATAATTGATCTAGAGAATAAAATATGAATAAAATATCTTATATCTGGTTAATAAACAATATTTTCTTACTATCAATAATTATTTTAGACATAAAAGCCGAGTAATCTTGTTTTTGTTTCAAATAATCTTTAAAAAAGACACGATTTTCGAATAAAAAATGAATCGAGCTAAAATGTTCCAATTACGCAACTGTCTTATATATGTAAAGAAAAAGATCCAATAAATCATATATACTGAAGTTCCATTACGATTGTATGTTTAGGGAGCCTCCTCTTAAGCGTTTAGAGTAAGTTGATTTTGAATCAAAATTAAGTAGTCATAAAATTATATTTTAATTATAAATCAATATTTACCTCATTACTACTTTTATTGCTGTCACCATAACCAACATGGTAGGAAACGTGGGGATCATTAAGGTTCTGAAAATAAAACAAAAAGGTTAATTTTCAACAAAAAAAAACAATCTATTTTCCCTGTGTCTGTGTCTCAGCAAACACACAGTGGAAACATTGTAGGCTGGTTATGGTTATTTATTTATTAAAACTTTATGCACGAGTAAAAAAAAATACTGTACAAAGGCGGACTTAATGCCTGAGGGATTTACTACCAGTCAACCTTAGGGTGATGCAGAGACAAAACATGGCAGGTGCAACTTAAGGGATACCTATTTAAATCGAAAAAGAACACATACTTAATACATATAAACCGAATAAACTTGGTCAGGAGAAATAACGATAGGTAGAGGAGAAAACAAATCCAGCAAATCAGCGCTAAATATGTTCATGTGCCTTCACTTTAAAAGATAACCGACTGGTTGCCATCCTGATGTTCAGAGGGAGCGCATTCCAAATAAATACCGCCTGGACAAAGAAAGAAGAGTGAATAAAACCGGAGCGGTGAGAAGGACAACGTAGAAGACGATTGTTGGTAGAACGAAGATATATACTATGGGCAGAGCATAGGTATTGAACATGGGAAGTCAGATAAGAAGGAGAAGTGGGTTTGTCGAGTATAGAATACAACATAGACAGAGCCCTCAACTCTCTGCGCTGACGTATGGTAACCATTTTAAAAGCAATCGATGCGCAGACACATGATCATACTTACGAAGATTGAAGACGAATGGAATGCAGTTATTTAGAAGGCGGTCAAGTTTATTGGTTATAGTATTGAAATGGCTGTATATTGACTTATCGATAGTAAACTTGATTAATAATTTCAGAGATTACTGACCGATTTATAGAGCACTCGAACGGCTGCTCAAGTCACTGTCCTATCGCGGAAGGACAGTGACTTGTGCAGCCGTTCGAGATATCGGTTGGGCGACCGCAACAAAATAAAACTGCGGCCAGCTTTAGGCGCGGCGCCCACTATCGGTGGGCATCGGTTCGGCTCGGTACAGCTCGGGCGCTTTACGGCGGCTTCAGGCGCTTTACGGCGGCTTCAGGCGCTTTACGGCGGCTTTGGGCGCCTCAGAGCTGCATCGGCAGTCATAAGCATACCTAAGGACGCCGAGGCTGGTTTCGGGCAGCTCGGGTGGCATTTTCGTGGCCAGATAAATCGCAGAACAGTCATAACGTTCACCGCGCGCGCCTCCATTAGCTTGGCAACACCCAGAGGAAAATAAAAGGCAACAGCCTCATTAATTACACGTATAGGTTCGTTTTATTTGACGATGACAGAAGAAAAGTTGATTATTCTATAAAATTTTCTTTTTTGCCTTAAGGCTCCAAGTTTCTCTTCTTCTTCAGCAAGATGAACAATGAGAACTAAGTCCCAATCCACCATTATAAATACATACGCACAACTGTTTTCACGTAACGTTACGACTGCTCTGCGACGTGTCTGCCACCCGAACTATTCTTAGTTTAGCCGAAGCTACTCGAAACTAGCCTCGGCGTCTTTAGGTATGCTTACGACTGCCGAGGCAGCTCTCAGGCACCCGAAGCCGGCCGAAGCAGCCCTCAGGCGCCCGAAGCCGCTATAAACCGTCCGAGCTGTACCGAGCCGCACCGATGCGCACCGATAGTGCTCAATCTGGGATCATACTTACATTCCATACAGTGCCACCATTCCCGCTTAATTCCATGCCATAAGCTTTGAGTCCACTGCCTGCTGTCAATTCATTATCTAGTACTTTGTCCTTGAAAGTATTGTCTGGAGTCTGAAAGAAAGATCATCAATTAACATAGCCCTCGATAGAAGGTCCCTAGTCTACACTAATCCTACTTTCCTACTATATCCAACTCCTACTTACTAATTATTATTAATATATATGTAAAATATAATATCATCATCATCATCATTTTAGCCGAAAGACGTCCACTGCTGGACATAGGCCTCCCCTAAGCACCGCCACTTCGACGACCGATTCTATGCTTTGCGCATCCAGCGGATTTCTGCGGCCTTCACAAGGTCATCGGTCCAATCTTGTGAGAGGCCTTCCAACGCTATGTCTTCCGGTACGTGGTCGCCACTACAGAACCTTTCGACCCCATCGGTCATCCGTTCTGCGAGCAATGTGTCCTGCCCATTGCCACTTAAGTTTGGCAATTCTTCGGGCTATGTCGGTTACCTTGGTTCTCCTGCGGATCTCTTCATTTCTGATTCGATCACGTAGGGAAACTCCAAGCATAGCCCTCTCCATTGCCCTTTGGGTGACTTTTAGCCTTCTGATAAGGCCCATTGTGAGCGACCACGTTTCAGTAGCATAGGTCATCACTGGCAACACGCACTGGTCAAAGACTTTCGTCTTGAGATCCTGTGGTATGTGGGACGAGAACATATTGCGTAGCTTCCCGAACGCTGCCCAACCGAGTCGGGTTCGACGATTGACCTCTTTCTCGAAGTTAGACCTACCTAGCTGGACAGTTTGTCCTAGGTAAACATACTCGTCCATAACTTCGAGCGTAGCGTCTCCGATCTTCATGAGAGTGAGTGTCACATGGGCATTTGACATGACTTTTGTCTTGTCCATGTTCATTTTCATTCATTTGACCCACTCTTTCGGAGGCTCTACTGAGAACCTGAGAGAGATAATTACACTACTACAAAAAAAATCCTATGACAAAACAAAGAATTCCGAGTCGAATTATTAAAAAAGTGAATTTCGTAAAAAGTGCAGTTGAGTCTTTCTACTTTCCTGCCGTCCTGTCTACACGGAACGTCATTTTTGTCTATTCTTCCGGCGACAAAACTCGTTTCTACGGTGGTCATGCTACGCATGCAGCACGTTTAGAATGAGCACCATAGAAACGGGTTTTGTTGACGGAAGAATAGACAAAATGACAGATATGTAATTTTCTCTATTCTTCCGTCGACAAAACCCGTTTCTATTGTAGTCGTTCTACGCTTGCTGATGTATGAACGTAAACGAAGCAATAGGAGTATGTAAGGATCGTAGCAGGTGGCGATCTGTACCCCCCCGACCCTTGCTCGATAACGAGGTGCCAGCAGTTGTTGCAGCTGAGCACGTAGCCTTAAATACCCCGCATAATAATCATAATGAAAATCTAAGTTTGATCCAGTCTGTCCCTTCTTGCTGTCCTCCCCTCAGCGATGTCCTAAGCCGAGGTTCGTACCCCACAGGGGGTGCCCTTAGTGAGCACTCGCTTAATTTTAATTTAGAATAATTTAAGCGCTCCTGGCTGGAGGCTCTAAGTGTAGAAGCTTAAGGCCACCACAGGAAAAGTCCGGTTAAGCAGCCAAGACCTTAGTGGTCACAACAGCGAAAGGCCATTAAAAAAAAAAAAATAGCGTTCTGTAATTTCTGCCGATGCTCATCGGAAGAAGGCGTGAGTTTATGTGTGTACTTACACTATAGGTTGTTTCACTATCAAGCTTCGGTGTTGTAGATGATAACAGTTTCTTTATGTACCTCGTTTGTCTATGTTTCGGACGCGATAATCGAGGAGGGCGTGGGATGTGTCTCTATAAACAAAATAAATGATCAAAAATTTATGCCATAAGCTCGATGGGATTTCTGGTGATGGGAAAAGATTAAGAGGGCCCTTCCCGGTCCTCTATCGTCAAGACGAGCATGGTTGAAAAGCTTGTTGTTTCATCCAGCGCAAGTGAGAACTGCGTACAAGCAAGTGAGAACGCGATAACATTGTACGAAAAAAAAAACTTTTTACAAAAAAAAAAACAACCGACTTCAAAAAAAAACACTACAAAGTGAAAAATAACTTTAATTTCGGAAGTCGGTGGTTTTGTTTTGAAGTCGGTTGTTTTTTTTTTTGTAAAAAGTTTTTATTTTTCACTTTTTAGTTATGGTACAGTACCGACCAAAAGTCCATAAGCAATCTCACAAAGCAATAGACTGACGCTTCGGTTTGACTTACGACCTTCTTCTATAAGTTGTTACAATACTGTAGACACGCACATTACACACACACACTCACTTTGTCTGCAACCAATGACTAGTTCGATAATCATCATTCGTTTTTAGTTTCATTCGTCTTGTTCACATAAATATTAAAGTTTAGCAGGTAGATCACAAAAAACTAAGTAAATTATTTCGATTTCTGTGGGGTAGATGCAGTTTGTTACAAGTATTCAATTAATAGAACTTTGTTGGTTCGTGCCGTGATAATATTGGTGACGAACATTTAGCGCAGTGTTGTGGTTATTATTATCAAAAAGCAGGCATAAAATATATTGAAGAGATCAGATCAGATCAGAGAATATTATTGCGCTGCGTAAAAGTGAAGTGAATATCTAATAAAACCGGACTAAGTGTGAGTGTTATCATTTATATATTTCATATTTTACTAAACATAAATCTTAATCAAGGGTATTGTTGATAGAACAGAGGTATTGTTGAGACAGAAGATGCCTTTAAAGTTTTAAATTCATTGTGAGGTTTAATTCGATTAGTGAATAATAAATAATTAGGTATTATGTGTAATAAAAACAATGTTTTTCTTTGTTCTAGAGAAATACTGTGACGGTTAAGAGATATGAGGAAGGGGCTTATTATCGAGTAGCAGCGACGTCAAATGGTGAATGAAACAAATGGTTTCATACCAACGAGATATTTTGCTGAATTATTAAAAACACGTCATTATGAACCGTTCGCCGTGCACTCTGAAGGCTTGCATCACTGAAGACCAGCTAGAAAACCGTTTTTGACCTTAAAATATTGACCGTACCAACTTAATAATTTTTTATATAATCTTTATTCGTTATTGCATGAATTTATGGTAACGAATTTTTTAAGCACGTTTCAATAGGGTGTTTGTCGTATTTCTTGCAGATATACCGAAATTGTTTAATATTATTTTAGTAATAGTATTATTTTAGGATTAAAATTTGAGGTTTAGTTTCAATCTTCTTTTCGTAAAGAAAATGAATACTTAAGCTATTACCTCAATAACAACCAATATTTACTAAAGCCAAATAAAGTTTAAAATAATTAATATGAACAACTGCCTTTAACCTTAAAATCAACAATTTTGTCAGTAGATTTTTTTACATTTTAAGTAGTCTAATATTCTTATTTATTGCTCAATTACTTAGACCATGATCAAAGCTTTATATTTATGGTGCAAAAAAATCTATTTAAAATTTAAAACATTTCAAAATTTAAATATGTCAAAATAATACAAATTGCTTCTAAGTTTCTAGACATCTATTTCACATATTATTCAGGTGAAGTAATGATAAATAATTGTAGCAGTTTGATAACTATACTTAAGTAAAATAAACATAACGAATAAATATTATTTATTTTTTATTATAACATATCACGCATTTTTTATTCTAAACCCTTTATTGCAATAACAACATTAATAAATAGGCAGGATATTTAAAAATATAATTATTGCAAACAAAAATAATAATATTTGCAAAAACAGCGCTGTGATTTACGAGATTAGAACCTTAGCCATCTTGAATCTAAGACCAACGCTTAACGCCTTCTGCTATCTGCACATATAATTTACTTTCGAATTTTAGCAATGCGATACACTGGCCAAGGTCATGCGTACGAGTATGATGCGTGCTAACAAAAGTTATGGAAATATAAGTGCGGCGCCCGCGAACCGTGATAGTGTGTAGTTCAAAACTGCGTTCTCTGTGGTGTGTGTACGGCACTCACACCACAGACGTCTGACTGTTTACACATACAAATGTACGGACTATACCGCGTGTTCACAGCAATACGACTCTTAGCGTGCTCATGCACTTTTGAGCGCTTACTGTACCTACCCCACACAAATTCGAATACCACTACCTGCTATGTAAATAACAGTGACAAGAAGTTATCATATCATCTACATACTAACTGGGAAAAAATACGTATAATTGAAGCTAACTCAGAAACTACCCAACCAAAGTTAATAAAATTTATATGGGACCACCTCTGAAGTATGATCTACTAAACAAAAAAAGAATCATCAAAATCTATTCATAATTGGCGGAGTAATCGCGTAACAAACATACAAAAAAAAAAAAAAAAACAAAAAAAAAAAAACATACAGACGATTTGAGAACCTCCTCCTTTTGGAAGTCGGTTAATAACGCCTTAAGTACAAGTTTGTGAAATAAATGTTTGTCATTTAGAATCTCCATTACATGTGCCAGGTTTCAATGGAGACGTTTTCTTTACTTTTACAATTTATGAGTACATTATGAACGGTCAAAGTTCAGGGGGCCTACCACCATCTCAAAAGCAGTATTATTTTAATATTACTTCAGTGGGAGAAAGAGATGGAGCTATACGTCCTGTAGACCTTCATCTCTTTCCCACACTGAAGTAATATTAAATAATACTGCTTTATTTATTTTTTATTAATTAGTAAAAAAATTGTGCGAAAAAGGTATTTGGTTGCTCCGAGTAATTCCGTAGGAGCGCCGCGACGCTTATCTGACGTCGCTTTCTTCACGACATGACATCCCGGCGGTCTGTCCCTGCCGGGTGAGACCCCCAGTTTCCTGGGGGAGGCCCAGCAGAGGACGACCAGACTACCTCGTTGGTCTAGTGGTCGCAAGCGCTACTGCTGAGCATGAGGTCCTGGGTTCGTTTCCCGGGTCGGGCAAAGTGTAATTGGGTTTTTCTATCTGGAATTTCTCAGTAGCAGCCCGGAGTCTGGATTTGTGCCCGGTTGATGGCAATAGGCTCGCCCCCTATTACATGGGACTTAAACATAACTGGCGAAATGTGGGTGTACCTGCAACAGGGACACCTCTGCCCAAACCTTCGGGGAAACAAGGCGTGATGTTATGTTATGTTATGTAAATAACACTGTCCCATACAGTTTAGAACAGTAGGTATTTTAAACTTTAGTTAGTATGGAACAGCACATATTTTTTGGCATTTTTCAAAATGGTCCCATACTAAAAAAAAAACACTTCGATGGTCTTTCTAAAGCACCTCCCTTCCTTTCCCCGTCCCTTTAGGACTGCGTAACTAAAGGCCACTACACTTTAATCCGTTTAGTGCCGGGAGCCCTCCTGGAGGGTTCACCTAGTCGCATATGGGTTGCCGATGACGTCGCGAAGGGCTCATTTTAAATGTAGGTTTTTCTTAGCGAATGCAGCATTATAAACCGTGAAAATAATGTCTGATGTACATTTTAACAAGATTTATGTGTTTGATATTTGTAACCGTGAACAAAAAAATTGAAATTAAAGATTTTAAAACCAACGCATGTACAGTCAGCTGCAGAGAAATCTCATACATTGCTAGGGGGTGAGATTTCTCTGCAGCTGACTGTACATGCGTTGGTTTTAAAATCTTTTATTTCAATTTTTTTGGTTCACGGTTACAAATATTAAACATAGCGACAAGACCCACTGAAAATTTTACTTCGTTTTACAGTGTTTAAAAACACGGTTTTAAACCTAATGCCATTGACCGTCCGCGAGGGTTAACTTTAGCGCAAACGTACCTAATGCCGGGAACCCTCCCGGAGGGTCCACTTGCAAAATGTATGGCGGCATGGCGTATGAGATTGACGAAAATGGGTGTAGTTAAAAGTGTTAAATAAAAGTAAAAAAATAATTACCCTACGATGAGACAGCTTTTTGACCCGTTTTAATTCTTCTTGAGGTTTCTGTGGACAAAAATAAAATATATTCTTAAATGTATAAATACCAACATTTTTATGTGAGTAAGTAGTAATTTTTTTATCACTATTCTTTATAACAATACTATCATGCAAAGGTTTATTGAAAAAAAAAAATGTTTCGTTTTCATTAAATGTAAATAAGTATCACTCACCTCATCTTTTCCCGAGATTTCCCTTTTATTTCTTTTATCAGGTGCATTTTCTGAATGTTCCTGAAATAATAAAGATGTTTTTGATTAAAAAAAAAATTCAGTAAATAAATAAATATATTATATTATATTCTTTGGGCACCTAGGTACTATAAATTCTAAAATGTTGTAAGACGAATAATAAAAAAAAAATAAAAAAAAATAAACCAGCTTAAAAAAAAAACTAAAAAGTGAAAAATAACTTTAATTTCAGAAGTCGGTGTCTTTGATTTTGTAATTTCGTTTTTTGCTACCAACTTCCGAAATTAAAGTTATTTTTCACTCTGTAGTGTTTTTTTTTATAAAATGTTTTTAGTTTTCACTTTTTGGTTGTGGTACCTACCCCACACACATTCGAATACCACTACCTGCTACCAGTGACAGGAACTTATCATAATACTTAATTATCATCCACATACTAAGTGGGAAAAAAATACGTATTATTGTAGCTAACTCAAAAACTATCCAAGCAAAGTTAATAAAATTTATATGGGACCAATTTGAGATCATACCCTTTCAAACAAAAAATAATTTTCAAAATCGGTCTACAAATGACGGAGAAATCGGCGGAAATACATAAAAAAAAAACGTGCGCTACGAACATATAACCTCCTCCTTTTTGGAAGTCGGTTAAAAATACTCTGTTCGCAGTTTTGTTCATACATAGCAAATTAAAACACTATAAATGAGCGTTTATTCTAAAAGTTGGCAACGTTGCAAATAGCTGTCAAATGTTTACCTGTTTTGATTAATTTGGCAATATTACATAGGTACATACATACATACATGGCTAACTAGTGAACTAAAATATTAATTGTAAAATGGAATAATTAATATCGTAACATCGAATATTTAGTTTTAGATGTAAAAAAATTATTTGGAAACTTTCTAAATGCCTTTTTACACCTAAAACGGTTACAATTTCAAAATTCAGTGTTATAATTGCAATTCATTATTAAAATTAATAAAAGTCGAAAAGTTTTTAACATAAAAAAATATGGACCTAGACATACTCTTTCTTAAAATTTTAATTTAAAAAATAATGGAAACGGCTCAGAATAAAAAAAAAAACAAAAAAGAATAATCTATCTATGTATCTATCTCAGTTTTCGAGGAGAAAATAGAGGAATACCAAACGTCGAACTCGTAATTTTTTTTGTGATATAAATCGGTCTGAACTGCAGCTATCCTTATCGCACTCTACGGGGGCAGACTTGGGGTAAGACGACGGCAATAGTTTCTTCAAATACCAATTTTTCGACTTCCTCGCAGGCCCTGTTCCCGGGATCTTAACACTGATTTTATGTCAAAACGAATATCAGTCTCACGGCAGGGGCAAAAGCTTCTTCTCATACGGCAGAAGGCACGAGCATTGATCACCACGCGTGCTCAAGACGGGTTGGAAGGCGGTTATGTCACCTATTAAAGGGGAAGCGTCAGGGTAGCCCGCGAAATTCAAACTTTCTTACGTTTTTTGCTTTTTGCAGGTCAGTGTCAGGTTTTATGTTGATTGAAATATGATTCGCGGCCGTAACGATTATAATTGAGTAAAGCCATATTGGCTTTACTCAATTATAATCGCGACGCGACACCAGTAAATGTTCTACCGTGAAGTTTTCTTAGAAATTATTTTGTTTGAGTCGTGTTGCGCTGGTCTGCAGGAGGCTTTACACAATTACTCCACAGCTCAGACCAAATATAAAACCAAGACAGAGCGCTGTCAACAGTGACGTGAAGCCGGTTTCGTAAACATAATTATGTGCTTTTAGTGAGGTGTAGTTTCATTGTAAATGTGTGCGTGTGAGCGTGTGTGCACAGAGCGGAGGTGTAGTTTTAGCATGCTTCTCTGTATTGTTCGCAGCGCTATGTCTTGGTTTTTTATTTGGTCTGATCCTCACAGGACATGAATTTCCAACACGAGCGTTATGAAATGCCGTCTAAAATAGAGCATTTAATGAAAATGAAGATGAAGAATGATGTAAATTCTTACATTTATAATATCGCCTCGTGGTAGAAATTGGAAGCCGTGTCCATTGGTGAAGGTACGTTGAGAATCATCGGAATCTGCAGGAGCCTCATCAGCCGGAGGTTCCTTCAAAAATTTTCGAATTTTGAGAACATTTTTTTATTAAACCGATGATTTTAAGTTTCATTGAGATTAAGAGCGTTTATTCTGAAAATGGGCAACGTCGCAAATAGATGTCAAATATTTCGCTGTTTTGATTAATTTGGCAATATTACTGTATGGAAATAAGGAATGTGGCTAAGTAGCGAACTAGAATATTAATAATGAATTGCAATTATAACACTGAATTTGATGTTGTAACAATTTTAGGTGTAAAAAAAGCATTTGGAAAGTTATGAAATACTTTTTTATATCTAAAACAAAATATTCGGTGTTACGAGATTAATTATTGCATTTCATAATCAATGTTTTAGTTCCCTAGTTAGCCACATTTCTTAATTCCATACAGTAATATTGCAAAATTATTCAAAACAGGTAAATATTTGACAGCTATTTACGATGTTGCCAACTTTTAGGATAAACCCTCTTAACACGTCATAGTACCTACAGCTCCAACACGTTTAGAATGAGCGCCATAGAAACGGGTTTTGTTGACGGAAGAATAGACAAAATGACAGATATGTCATTTTCTCTATTCTTCCGTCGACAAAACCCATTTCTATTGTAGTTGTTCTACACGTGCTGATGTATGAACGTAAACGAAGCAAAAGGAGTATGTAAGGATCGTAGCAGGTGACGTTCTGTAGTTAAGCTTAAGAGGGTTCTCTTAAGGCGCAACTAGCCGATACTTTTTCCATACAAATATCGGGGGGGTTTTACTCCGCTGTTACACATTGTACATCCAAAGTAAAACATGAAATCGTTTTGTCTTATTATTAATTTTGTCTGTACAGAAGCAGAATAGTAAAAAAAAGCAATTAAAAAGTTATGAGCCAACAAAGATTCGTTTATCCTGCTAATTTTTACGCAACTTTGGGAGTAAATAAGTAATAAAAGAAGTATAGTCTCCAAAACAAAGCTCGTTCCGACAAAGCTCAATTGTCGAAGATTATAATAAACTTTATTCGTAATTGATTTATGCAGTAGTTTTTTTATAAAACTCCACCTTCCAAAGGACTTTTCGTGATTTTTTACGCGCTCGTTTTACTAAAATCGTTCTGAACGGTGTTTGTGTGCGTGCGAACTAGAGTTTGTGCATGTAGACCAGCGTCTAACTGCTCATCACTGATACTATCTCTGTCGGACACGATGCCAGGTGAGATAGCGTGCTTTTTGACCAAGCCCACCACTGAGTTCGAGCCCGCGACTAGTTCAACCTTAAGGGGGAAGCGTCAGGGTAGCTCGCGAAATTTAAATTTTCTTACGTTTTTTGCATTTTGCAGGTCAGTGTCAGGTTTTATGTTGATTAAAATATGATTTGCAGTCGTAACAAATATGGCTTTACTCAATTATAATCATTACAATCAGCAATACAACTCTTTAGGTTAGCAAAGGTGTCAAATGTCATAATTTCATGGAATCATGACATTTGACACTTTTATCTTCTTCTTAATCACTATTGCTGATTGTAATGATTATAATTGAGTAAAGCCATATTTGTTACGACCGCGAATCATATTTTAATCAACATCAACCCTGACACTGACCTGCAAAATGCAAAAAACGTAAGAAAATTTGAATTTCGCGGGCTACCCTGACGCTTCCCCCTTAAGCTTAATTTGCCATTTACATAAAGTACAATAATAATGGTCTGTGACTGTAACACAGAGGCATCTTCTCACGTAGAAAATTAACGAGCATTGATCACCACGTTTGCTCTCACGTCGTTTTCCTTTATCTCACACTAAAGTGTACCTATGTCTTACGTTGGGGTTGAAACCCTCGGGCCGTGGGGTCCGAGTGCCCATGGCCTCTTCCGTGACATCTCAAAACGGCTATTTGACACTTCCCGTGACCCAAGGACTGGTTTTTACCTTGGCCAGAGGCTGAGCATTGCCATACAACGTGGCAATGCGGCCAGTCTCTTGGGAACATTACCAGTCGACAGCGATGCGGATGAATTTTTCGACGCTATATTTTAGTTTGTAAATAGTTTTAGTAAAGTTAGTATATAATTTTGTTATTTTTATCAAATTAGTTATAAGTTATTTACATACTTGTAAATAATATATATAATAAATGTAAAAAAAAAAACGTGTGGCACTCGGGTACTGCCGCGGTAAAGCATAGCATTTGTAACCTCCATACTTCCTATTTGTCAACGTTACACTTGGGATGATGACGTGATGACATAAAACAAAAATTACGTTGTCATGGGAACCGTCATTACATGGTAGGCGAAGTGGGGGTGTTAGGTTTTATTTTCGTTACGTTACGGAATTTCTTGATTCGGTCGCCGCGCTTAAAGCCCGCGATAAAAGCTATGCAATAGCTTAAAAATGTCTCACATAAACTTAGAAAATGGTTCCTTTTAAATGACAGAAATTGCAACCTAGAATAATAATTATGTAAAAAACACCCTGTCCAATCCGTGAGAGTGTTACTAGGTATCGTACTGAGAGTACATATATATGGTAATTTTTGGAAAAAAAAAAAATTGTCAAATTTTTTTGAATGGGGAATTTTACCGGGATATTACATGGGGCGCGGGCGGCCGTCGCGTCGTTTAGTGGGTGTCTACAAGTCATAACTTGAAAACCCCTGTTGAAAATTTGCTAATTTATAATGGATTTGGGGTAATTTTGGTATTACAAATGTGATTTTTAAATAGCAATAACTTTTTATTTTCAATAATAATAAAATAGTAGTTTATGAAACTGTTGCATAATTAAAACCACACGAATGTTTTAATATCTATACTCTATTTGAAATAAGATTAGACATTTAACTAAACCTTTTCTACAGTTCGTTCAACCGATTTTGACTTCTATTGCGTTGGTGGCATGACAAATGGCAGCTGCAGTAAACAGTTGGTATTGTAACCACTTTTTTGCTTTTAATGCCATCCTTATACCTACGGTATAGAAGTCAGAATCGGTTGAGCGGACTGTAAAAAAGGTTTGTTTAAATGTCTAATCTTATTTCAAATGGAATATAGTTATGTGCAGTTTCATACACTACTTTATCTACTCTCAAACATTGGGACTAAAACAAATAGGTACCTACTAAATAAAAAATCAAAGTTAAAGATCAAGATTAAATTAAAAAATCCCACGAAATTCAGTAAGTACTACAAAACAAAGGAATGTCGCCTGCACCAGCACATCACCGCACATGCGCTACAGCGGGTGCTGCTGCCCCCGCCAAAAGTTGATGGAAACTCTTTGGTGATATTAACTTCTTGGATTAGCGCTGTATCGTAATAGAAAAAAAATTGTTTATAGTATTATTTTGTTAGAGAAAAAGTGTTATAATATGATTCTATTTTTAAATTTCGGTATTCTGTTTATAAAGTATGTCAATATAAACTCGTTTTGAAGTTCATAATTCGAATATTACGCTATGAGAGTAGATAAAAAATATTACTTTTATAGATATTGTTGCAGTAGGTACCTATGTGCCCCTTTCGGATTGGACAGGGTTATTTTTTTACGTATTGTAGTGCTTTCCTTTTAGATTAACATGTGAGACCTACGCTGCCGCACATGGATTAAAGTATAATTTAAAGAAATCTGAATACATGGTCTTTGAGGTCAGCGGCAAACGCCGTGGAGAAGGACCCGAGTTGCTTGTGAACGGGTCACCAATTAATAGGGTGTCAACTTTTAAATACCTAGGGCATTGTCTTGCCGCTGACCTCAAGGACGATGTGGACATTGAGAGGGAGCGTAGGACTCTTGCGGTCCGGAGCAATATGTTGTCCCGTAGATTTGCGCGGTGTACAGACCAAGTGAAAATAACACTTTTCAAGGCTTATTACCAAAGTTTGTACACGGGCAATCTATGGGTCAATTATACTAAGAGATCGCTGGATGTACTGCGAGTCCAGTATAATAATGCTTTCAGGATGTTGTTGAGGCTGCCTCGTTACTGTAGCGCGTCAGAAAAGTTTGCGCAAGCCCGCACCGACGGCTTTTATGCAATTATACGCAAAAAAACGGCGTCGCTACTGAGGAGAGCGAGGGGCAGTCAAAACAGCATCCTGAAAACTGTAGCCGAGAGCTTCGGCTCTCCGATTGTCCATCAGTTTGTGCGGAGGTTGATTTTTACTAACACTAGGCAATAAGTTATTTTTTGTATGTTACTAACACTAAATGGATATTTTGTGTCCGAAATAAAACAATTTCAATTTGAATTAAATAATAAGAACACTGGAGTCTGTTTTCTATTGTTCTCCAAAAGCTTGGTTATTTTAAAAACTCTCCTTTTTTCACTACACCACTTACAATAAAGAGAATGATACTATCGTTATTCATATTCAAACAATTAAAATATCTTACTGCTGCTGATAATTAAAACCTCAAAAATCATGAATTTGGGTAAAAAATGTAATGGGACTCTTAAGAGGCCTGCGAACACGGCTCGCAACTACAAATCGAGATGTTTGCAAAATTCAATTCCAAGCATGTTGTGCTAGTGTGAGTGCCTGTCGGAGCGATATACACCTACAGTGAGCAATACTACCACGCACACATTGACAATTATTGCTTGACGCGATAGCACTACTAGCTATCGAAAATTTATGATAAATTTGGATGTGTTCCGTAATATAAAAAATTATGAATGAAAACTTAATGTATTTCCATTTTTTTTCGATAATTTGTAACTTGATAACATAAACTATACAGAAAAAACAATATGAAAACATGTCATTTACGCTGTAAAAATGTACGAAATGCAATTCGCTTATACACATACATAAACACACGCCTTCTTCCCATGGGGGTGGGCAGAAACTACAAAACGCCACCTGCTACGATCCTTACATACTCCTTTTGCCTCGTTTACGTTCATACATCTGGTCATACTCGCTTATAATTTATTTAAAGGTAAGTTTTTGGAAATAAAAAGACGTAGGAGCCTAGATAAATACTGTCTCAATCCGAATATCAACATAATATGGTGGAAATATGCTCAAATTGCAGATGATTTATGTATTACGTTTGTATGGACAATTCATGCGTCGCCGCATTCTTAAGTATCAAAATCGGTCCACAATTGACGACATTATCGATGAACAGACATAAAACGACGAACATTAACTCCTCCTTTTTAAGTCGATTAAAAATGGCCGTCATTGACGTTCTTTGAGGTTCTCATTATAATTCATAGATGGAAATTTTAGAAGCATTATCGAGCTGAGCACGTTTGTGCTAAAGATGCATTACGAGGTCTTCTACACAACGATATTATGTAAGTATATCAGGGCCCCAGTCAAGGTAAGTTAGGGCAAAAGATTTCTTGCATACATTTTGCATGGACTTATTCAACTGTGTGCAAACTCCAAGTCGCCCAAACTTTCACAGTTTCTGGAGAATACTATGATCGATAATACGTATTTAACAGTTCATGCGCGTCAGGTTCGTGCACGTACTCTGTTCGCGCTAAATTCTTGTCGTACGAACGCTGGCTTGCGCTGCACTATTCATAGAATGTTGGAATCCTATACCTAATTCAAATTTCATTGATATTGATTTATTGTATGCTCGAAAAATAAATTTAAATCTAATATTATAACATTTTTATTTTAATTGTAATCTTATTATTATTATTTATTTACTGCATAATTTATGCAAATGAAATTTTTTCTTATCTATTTTGGTTTTGTAGCTATAGCTAGCTTTAAGTAACTTATTTCAAAATATTTGTTAATTTTTATTTAAAGATCAGCGGTTACCCCTAGACGAGCATTAGGTACCTAATGCTCGTCTAGGGGTAACCGCTGATCTTTAAATATGTTTTACTTGCGGATAATGCAGTGGACTGCAACATTGTTACTAAAAGTTCTGTTTACCCTAAGTATTATATACCTATGTTGTAGTTGTTTATTATCCCTTAATAAATATAAAAACTTTTTACAAAAAAAATACAATCGACTTCCAAAAAAAACAAAGTGAAAAATAATTTCGGAAGTCGGTGTCTTTGGATTAGAATTTTCTTTTTTTTTCGAATTTGTGTGGGGTAGGTACCACAACTAATGGCGGAATGGAGACTGCGATTGTCGCAACCCAGCGCTGGGCACGCCACAATTGAGGCGATAAGACCCCTCTTTGAGGAGTGGCTAGAGAGGCGCCACGGCGTCCTCACCTTCCGCCTGACGCAGGTACTCACCGGACACGGCTGTTTCGGGAGGTACCTGTTCAGGATAAAGCGGGAGGAAACGCCCGGGTGTCGTCACTGTGTGGATCGCCCGGAGGACACGGTGGAGCATACGGTGGAGGTCTGCCCGGCTTGGGCAGGGCATCGCCGTGTCCTCGTGGATGCGATCGGCGGCGGTGATCTCTCGCGTCCGGCCCTGATTAGGGCCATGCTACGGAGCGAGAGGAAATGGGAGGCCGTCACCTCTTTCTGCGAAGCAGTAATTCTCGCGAAGGAGGAGACGGAGCGCGTGAGGGAGAGGCAAATTTCGCGCCCTCGCGCCCCTAACCGCCGCAGCAGGAGACGCCCTGGGCGTCGGGAATCGCAGGAAGATTTCCGGCCACCGTAGGCGCGGGCTTGCGGACGGTGAGCAATGGGTAGCTCGCCGTCCGATAAGGACCAAGCCCGGGTCGACGGCGCGTTGTGTTCCACGCGCGCCTCAAAGAGATGTCAGCAGAATTGACGGGGTCCGCTAGGGCCAATGCCAATGCCGGGGGTTCGAAGAAAACCGATAGGGAAATCGTGGCCCCCGGCAACATGGCATAGGAAGGAACACGGGTGGGTTTTAGTCAGTAAGAGTCTGACACGCCCTCCCGCTCCACCCAGAGCGGGAGAAGTTATTTGATAATTTCCCACCCAAAAAAAAAAAAAAAAAAAAAAAAAAAAAGGTACCACAACTAAAAAGTGAAAAATAAAAACTTTTTACAAAAACAGTGACAGGAACTTATCATAAATATCATCCACATACTAAGTGGGAAAAAATACGTATTATTGTAGCTAACTCAAAAACTACCCAAGCAAACTTAATAAAATTTATATGGAACTACCTCTGAAGTATAACCTACCAAACAAAAAAAGAATCATCAAAATCAATTTATAATTGGCGGAGTAATCGCGTAACAAATATTTAAAAAAAAAAACGCACAGACACGGACCAATGTATTCGCATTAGTCCGTGTCTGTCAGTCCTATTCAAGACTAAGAGAGAGACTACACCATGAATTAATAAAACAACCATACCTGATCATTAGAATCCTCAGCCTTCTGAGAAGTTATGTCGAAGGGTTTCTCAATTATATGATAATAGATGATTTCTCTTAAAGACGGTTTCTTAAGATTTGGGCTCGAAATCGTCAAAGACTTTCCATCTTTATCTTCTGTCACTTTGTAGACTAGTTCTCTTGGGGATTTTCGCTGGGAATAGAAAAATTGGATTGTAGTTATTATATTTTTGTTAAACTAAATAGTTAGAGCAATGGCACGTAAAATATAAAATAAATATTAAAAAAATATAATGAATGATGACAATATAATGTATAAATTCCTTGTACATAATAGAGCTTTAATTTTGAATACCACGTCAAAAATAAAAATTTTAGGCCCCCATCCCCCACATCTCCGCCCCCGTCCATTTGGGGTCCATTTGGACGGTACGGGGGGGTTTGGTATCACTTCAAGACCCAGATTACCACTCGCCATCCGGTTGCCTCTCCAATAAAATTTTACGTGCCATTGCCTTGAATAAAAGGATTGTTGGCACCACTACGAACTTTGCTATAACAGACGAAATGCGGGTGTATGTGTATACAACATGTTCCTTGTGATGTCCCATAACTCCAAGGTTAAGGTTTATGTAAAAATAATACAAAAAGTCCTAGAACAAGTGTTCCAAAAATACATAGTGGTGCCGATTCCCTTGTTCACAAACTAAACTAAATTTAAGTTCAGTGCATCTTTTTCTTTCTATTTCATTAAGAAAAGGACAGAAGAAAAATTTTAGTTCAGTCCTGTCAAATTAATCAGCGCTTGACGTAAATTGACGTAATTTTAGTAGGCAAGTTTTTAATCACGTCTAAACTTGTATGGAGTAGTGACAGGCGCTGATTAATTTAACAGCACTAAACTAAAATTTATCTTCTGTCCTTTTCTTAATGAAATAGACAGAAAAAGATGCACTGAACTTAAATTTAGTTTAGTTTGTGAACAAGGGAATCGGCACCAATGTGAATATAACATAAATCTAGACTCTCGATGTGTGTATCTAAGTTTGATTGATAAGTACGAGTAAATGATTTTCATTCAAACTAATAAATTCATATTTGAAGCTAAGAAAATGCGATTTTTATGGGCAAAAATACTCTGAATTATACGTTTTTTTAATTTCACATTAGGTTCACATTTTGTTTTACTAATCGTGATATTGTCGGATTATTTTGTATGAAAAAACAAAATTATTAAAAAAACACAAATTATGTTTGTTGATTTTTTGACATGTTAATGAGACCATGTTACTCTATGGTATTAACCCTAGAGTTATGGGATATTAAAACGAACACCTTGTGTAGGTATATACAATGTGGAGACAATAATACGATACTAAATGAAAACACTGGCAATAATAATGCATAAGAGTATTTTGGAACCATATTTAAACCAGCATCGAAATTTAAAAAGTTCTTTTTTCAAACATACCAAATAGTAGTGACGTACCGACTATGGGTTTTGCCAATCTTTGACTAGTTTTAACTATTGGATATAATTGATTGAATTTTCGTATGCGAACTAAGAACGTCATTAGATATACGTAGATTAATTTATGGTCGTAATGTCGTCTCAACCTTGTATAATTATCTATTAGGAAGGTACACCTTTGTCCAATCCTTCGGGGAAAACAAGGCGTAATGTTTTGTTAAAATAGGAATTATTTGACTCCACATATGAAGGACTTTCATCATCATCATCATCATTTCAGCCGAAAGACGTCCACTACTGGACGTAGGCCTCCCCCAAGCACCGCCACTTCGACCGATTCATGCTTTCCGCATCCAGCGGATTTCTGCGGTCCATCTTGTGGGAGGCCTCCAACACTACGTCTTCCGGGACGCAATCGCCACTTCAGAACCTTTCGGCCCCATCGGCCATCTGTTCTGCGAGCAATGCGCTCTGCCCATCGTCACTTAAGTTTGGCAATTCTTCGGGCTATGTCGGTTACCTTGGTTCTCCTGCGGATCTCTTCATTTCTGATTCGATAACGTAGGGAAACTCCAAGCATAGCCCTCTCTATTGCCCTTTGGTCTTCTGATAAGGCCCATTGTGAGCGAAAGGATATGAAGGACTTTACTTACTTCTATTTTTGATAGAGAATGTCCGGAACACCAGTGCAGCCCCAGCCAAAGTACAGATATACTCAACTGGAAAAGAAATAAAAAAAAAGAAGTGAGAAAAAAGAAAAGGAGCAGAAGATGAAGTGAAGAAGAGTAAAGGTGAGTGAGTGTGTGCGGAGAAGTGTGAAGTAGTAGTAGTACTCGCAACCGGCGTGCGTGTATGAGTAGATGTATGAACGTAAACGAGGCAAAAGGAGTATGTAAGGATCGTAGCAGGTGGCGTTCTGTAGTTTCTGCCTACCCCCATGGGAAGAAGGCGTGAGTTTATATATGTAGGAAGAAATTACTGCCTTGTAATTTAATATACAGGGTCAAATTAAATTAGCTAGCAAAACTCCGCGACGTGATGGATATCGATATCTATACAGGACAAAAAAAAAAAAGATCATTTTGATGATTTTTTTTGGGGTCAACCAGCGCTTATAGTGTTGTTACTTGAACTAAGAGTTATGAAAATCTGTTTTTGTTTTTTGTTTTATGTGTTTGGGGATCGGCAGCTGACGTAGATTCAATTTTCATTTTACAAAAGAGGGCAATCCGCGCGATCTATAAAATGGGCCCTCGCGAGTCCCTTAGAGACAAATTTAAAGAAATTGATATACTGACTTTGCCTTCACTTTATATCTTAGAAAGTATTATGTATGTTCGCAAAAACTTAAGACTTTTCAAAATAAGACGCGATTTCCATAATATAAATACACGTAGTCGACATGAAATTGTGATACCCAAATTTAGATTAACTAAAACAAGCAAGTCATTTCTTATAAACAGTATCCGCTTTTATAACAAGTTGCCAAAGTCTGTGACAGAACTTAGCGATGGGAAGTTCAAAACCCACATCAAACGTGTCCTTATCAAGAAATCATATTATAAAATTAAAGACTACGTTGAAGACAAGGAAATTTGGCAATAATTCCTTCTGCACATGTGGCTTCCCTGGTACCTCATTAACGGCATAAATAAGTAAGAGTCTATTAACTGCTCCTAAATTACCATGTTTATTTAAATCTTTATTTTTTATTTATTTTTACATTCGCCTTTGACATATTTCTATTATTTGACATTATATACCTACGATTTAATTTAAACTTTTTTTTTGTTTGTTTCTATTGTGGACATGATAATTATTCAGATTGACTACAGTTGTAATAGCAATCATATAATTGCGTTTTATTTAAAATAGATTTTTTACTTTTATTAATTAATTAATTTTTTGTATAGATTTATTTCTACATATTTTGTGAATGTGAGAACGCTGTAGGCTTAGTGGATTGTAGACCTGTTGACCATTTTCTATTTTGTTAAGTACTTGGTACTTATTGAAAGACCTACACTGTCCTCCCATACCTAGAAACACTGTTATTTGAAAGTATTGTAAAAGCCAATTATTTTTAAAAGAGTAACCGTGGAGTTTCTTGCCGGCTCTTCTCCATAGGAAACGACCAATTGGAACCGTGCACCTAGCTTCTGACGTTTCATAAGTGCCCATGTAGGTTTATGTGAAATAAAATATTTTGAATTTGATTTTGATTTTGATCACGTCTGTCACAATCAGCCTATAATGTTCCCACTGCTGGGACACAGGCCTCCTCTCTTCGAAAGGGAGTAGGCTATAATCCACCACGCGGGCCCAGTGCGGTTTGGTAGATGTCACATGTCTTCGAATTTTCGGTTCTAGGACATGCCGGTTTCCTCCTTAACAGCATGGTGCACGGAAATAAACAACAAGCCGCGCGTCATATTGCACGCCAGCTGGCAACGTCGCGCGCTGTTGTGCAACGTTGTCGAATATGTTGAATGTCAATTGTTGCCTAGTGGATACGAGGCTTTTGATATCGATACCGAACACGTCGTTAGTTAATTTGATCCTGTCTAACAGGTATGTATAGTATTTCTATTTTCTTAATGTCCCTCGAGTATCATCGCATTTCCGAATACAAACGAATGCTAATTTCCATGTCCATCAATTATTAGATTTATCGTGTATAATAATTTGAATTCAGGACTAAGTACTTTATTGTTGTTTTGTTTTGATTTCCGTGTGAACTAAATAGAGCTGTAAAACTATTTTCCTATCTGTCGTGCCTGCAACTTTAGCAGCTGTCCTGCCATTTTTAAAATAAATTACATTAAGTTAAAAGAGTATTAACAACTCTATGTACTTCCAAGTCGATTGAGAGCGTCCAGTATGCACCAAGTGCAAAGGGCAACTGATAGAAATCCGACGACTGACGAAAGTCGAAACACGAGGTTTGCCGAGGGACATTAAAACATATTTGTACTGTACGTTGCATGTCACTAATTACTTTGCTCATTACTGTCACCTTAAAATATTTGTACTAATTACCTTTTATGACATTTAAACCGGTACTGCATAACATCAGAACATCCACTATTTTCGTCAGTTTCTCAAAATATAAAAATAAATAGGTAGGTAACGTTGGTCAAGGCATTGGTGTGTGCATGCTAGCTAACATCGTCAAATAAGGCTCCATACATTTTTGGGCCTTATTTGAAAGCCAACGAAAAAAAATTATAGGTACGTGTGGTTAGTATTAGTCATTTGGAGCAATAGTTACATAATATGGCGCAAAAGTTGTACGATTGCTCTCAGCCAAGTTATACAAGTTCGATGATTCGTCATTAACCGACTTCCAAAAAGGAGGAGGTTATATGTTCGTCGCGTATGTTTGTGTTTTTTTTTTTTTTATGTATGTCCACCGATTTCTCCGTCATTTGTGGACCGATTTTGAAAATTATTTTTTTGTTTGAAAGGGTATGCTCCCAAATTGGTCCCATATAAATTTTATTAACTTTGCTTGGGTAGTTTTTGAGTTAGCTACAAAATATGTATTTTTTTTCCCACTTAGTATGTAGATGATATGATAAGTTCCTGTCACTGGTAGCAGGTAGTGGTATTCGAATATGTGTGGGGTAGGTACCACAACTAAAAAGTGAAAAATAAAAACTTTTTACAAAAAAAAAACAACCGACTTCCAAAAAAAAAACACTACAAAGTGAAAAATAACTTTAATTTCGGAAGTCGGTGGCAAAAAACGAAAACACAAAACCCAAGACACCGACTTCCGAAATTAAAGTTATTTTTCACTTTGTAGTGTTTTTTTTTGGAAGTCGGTTGTTTTTTTTTTGTAAAAAGTTTTTTTTTCATACATTTATTGATTTATGAAAGTGCAGAGAAACATAAAATAATGATAAATATTGCTAAAACTAGTCATCGTGAGGCAAAACAAGTTAGTAGCCCATCATTTTTATATCTGTCTGTACTTTGCACTTGGCACTTTCAGAAAAGGCCCAAAAAAATGATCTCCTTTAATGTTTTGTTTTTCATAATGTTATTAGGAATGACGACTAAAAATATATATTTTTTGTAGATTATTAAAAAATATTGGACACGTATTTTTTATTTTTTTATGTAATCAAAAGATTACGGCGATACATTGAGTTACAAAGTGGCTTGACGTCACGAGTATGTAGATTTTATACATACTTGTGACGTAGCGACCGCCACTCCCCAACTTTAATGCGTTTTATCCAAGTTATTTTTTAATAATATGATAAAGCAAAAAATACGTGTCTAATATTTTTTTATTATCTGGCTGACGGACTAAATAGAACTTCTTTTTTTACCCATTTACTTTGCATTAATAGAACCAAGTTCTTCTAACTTAACAGACATCTGTGCCGCTGGGGAGTTTGTTGCGCCACTTCTTCTTCCCAGCTAAATCACTAGGAAGTGGTGAAGGGTGGGCGTTTTCGGGGACTGTCTTATGTAATCTTGACATTCAAAAAGTGCTGATTCTCAGCCTAGTTTAAAGAAATTACTTTTAATTTTGTATTCTCATGGCGGTTGAATAAACTTGTTGAGTATTCTCAGCCCAAAAAGGTTAGAGTTGTTACCAGAAAAGGGTTGACTTTTCTAACCCAGTGGGGTGCTGACTAAGCAATGGGTATCGCGCTATCTAGCAACTAAGTTGTAGAGGTCAGATTGGCAGTCACTCCATGTAAAATACTGGTATTCAGCTGCAGCCGGTCTATTATTTTTATGAGTTGAGAAAGCTGTTTTTTTGTTTATTCGTACCCCAGACCCATCACGTCTGAGAAGCTTACACAAAAAAAAAAACATATTTTTAAACTGATATTACTTACAACTACAGTACAAATTCAAATTTAAAATATTTTATTTCACATAAACCTACATGGGCTCTCATGAAACGTCAGAAGCTAGGTGCACGGTTCCAATTGGTCGCTTCCTATGGAGAAGAGCCGGCAAGAAACTCCACGAAAAAAATAAAGTGAAAGCCAATTATTTTTAAAAGAGTTACTCTTTTAAAAATAATTGGCTTTCACTATATTTTCAAATAACAGTGTTAATAGGTATGGGAGGACAGTGTAGGTCTTTCAACAAGTACCAGGTACTTAACAAAATAGAAAATGATCAACAAATCTAGTCCACTAAGCCTACAGCGTTCTCACATTCACAAAATAGAAAATAATCTAAATGGATAAAAGATAAATAAATTAATAAAAAAAGCAAGGTATTTTTATTATTGTTTTTTATTTATATTTTGTTATTTTTTGCTTTATCATATTTAGATATCGTTACACATCACGACTGTAAAGTTTTGCTAGCTAATTTAATTTGACCCTGTATTCCACTTAACCAAACATCAACTTGATTTTAGACTGACTGACAAGTACTGTTGAAAAAGTCATAAAAAAATGAAGTTGTAGTGCAAACTGAACCTTATGTGTAGGCATTATATTTGTTTTTCCTAAAACTCGTGTTTGTTTACGTGTTTGGCAAATAAATTACGAACGCAGATTAAATATATAAAAAATAAAATATTCTTACCAACAAATACTTCATGTTGACACCTCACAGAACTTAATGACATAATTTCTTTCGCATCAATCTTTTATATAGTTAATTAATAGCTATTTTATCTTATCTCTTAGTCATGTTAATTTCCCATATTTGAGGTTTTGGTTATTGTTATAGTAACTGTCTTGTGTTATACTAACTGTGTGGTAAATGGTAACTGTTTCATTTATAAGCGCGTTATGGCGCCCTGTTTATTTCAATGAAACTCGATCCAGTTGTAATAGATGTGTATCATATAACATACTCCAGACGACAGCGGAACAAACGTGTACACAAACACAGGATAATAATCTTGTTCTACACGATACACAGAGTCTAGTAATAATATTGAGATAGCAGGTGTTTTTACTACTAAATCAAATCAAATGGTCGACGCAACCAAGGGCGGATCCAGGGGGGGTGGGGGGGTTCATGGGGGTCATGACCCCCCCCCTGGGCTGCGTTTAGGTCGACCACTGGTTTTTTTTCTAATCTCATTGATAAATTTAATCAAATAAATACTTTGTATGATGTTGCCACGTAGGATGTTTGCCATTGCTATGTGCTGTTATTATAATTATGATGGTGGAGTTTTCTGCCGGGTCGTCTTTTCCATAGAAAACAACCAAGTGAAATGATTCCTAGCTTCTGACGTTTCATAAGTGTCCATGTAGGTTTATCTGAAGCTAGCAATTAGACGTAGAAATTATATACCGCAGAATAGTGTCAAGACAAACCGCCCCGGCCCCGGTCCTGGCGGTCCCCTAAATCTTAAGAAGTACTTTTTAATGATATCCCAAACACGGTCAACATAAATATTCAGTAAGAAGCAGTTTAGAGTTGAGGCTGAGGATGAAAATTTTCGAGCTCGCTCCGCTCGCTACAATCTACATTCTCAAACTTTCTGCATAAGTCGACAAAGGAACTGCTATTTATGTATGACTTAAAAAAAACCTTATCTCCTACACAAGGCGGTGTGCTAAAATTTTCGAGTTCGCTTCGCTCGCTCTTGATTTCTATATTTTTCTAATTCTCAAACTTTTCTGCATAAGTTGACAAAGCAACTCCTATTTCCGTAAGGATGTTTAATAGAAACCTAACCGAGAATTCCGAGACGGTGCAAAAAGATTCGAGCTCGCCTTGCTCGCGCTCCCCTACATTTTTGCTTTTCGTATCCTATTGATGAGGAGACAAAAATGCAAGGTCCATGGTGTAGTTAGATTATAATTAGACACGTTATACTTGTTTTATTCTGCTGTAATTATATTTTTTTTGCGAAGTGTTATTAGAAATACTTACATAAACTGAGAAGACCGCCGCCGGCCTTATTTTGTTTTGCTCCCCTGGGCCCCCCCGACAGGCTTAGTCCGCCACTGATTGGAACCTGTCCTGACTGACCCCGACTATGTGACCCCCCCTGACTCGAAGGCTGGATCCGCCCTTGAATCAATGAAATATGCCGCACGCCTGTTCTTATTTTAATTCTAAGAATGTTAATATCTGAACTTTTCGGGGGGGGGATTGAACCCGCAAAACCCTCCCCTGGCTACGCCCGTGGCCGGCCGCTAGTTCGCGGTCTCGCTGGTGGTTGCGACGTGTGTGGCTGTAATGTGTTCGTTATCGCCCACACGGTTGATTACGACGGTCGAATGTTTTCCGTGTTAATAGACTATTTATTTTATTAAAAATAATCTTCGAAACTACATGCTTAAATGTTTACCTATACAGTGTGAGTCTTCATAATGTGCACAAATCGAAATGAGGGAATCATCGATGAAAAAAAAAAAAAAATTCTATTCGGCGTCTACATTGTACGTATTGTAAAAAAATATGTTTTTTTTTTTTTTTTAAACGTGTTTATTTTCAGTTGAGGTTAGTTTTTTTCCATAATTTTCATTTTATGAGGACGCCTAATTACTTCCAATCATTATGGAGTTTGTTTCATCGCGATAGATCTTTTAGTTTCAAAATCTAAATATGCTTAGAAACATATTTAGATTTTTTTGAATATTTTTTCCGTCGATAAAATTAAGCATAGACTCCCTCATTTCGATATATGTGTTACCGGCCAAACCCGATTTTAGGATGGACTAGTTTCGCCTAGGCCAAACCAGTTCTCCCTACACGCGATAGGACAAACCAGTATAGCCTAGGCCAAACTCGTTCATCCTGTTACCGATAGGATAAACTAGTTTAGCCTAGGTCGAATCGGTTTATTCTACTTAGAATTTAAAAGCTTTAGGATAAACTGGTTTGTATTTAGGCAAAATTAGTTCAGACTAGGACGTACTAGTTTATCCTAAAGCATGTAAATTCTAATTAGGATAAACCGATTCGACCTAAGCTAAACTGGTTTAGCCTATCGGTAACAGGATGAACGAGTTTGGCCTAGGCTATACTGGTTTGTCCTATCGCGTGTAGGGAGAACTAGTTTGGCCTAGGTGAAACTAGTTCATCCTAAAATCGGATTTGGCCGGTAACATATGCACAGACTCGCACTGTTTTAGAATATTTTGAGATTTTTAGCTTCCTGAACCTTTAATAGTACTTTTACTTAATGAACAAAGTAATTAATAAAATAACTAGAAACTGTTAGAAATGTTAACCGGTTTTTTAAAACTCGTTTAGTATGACATATTTAATGACTTTTGTTGCAAATATGACAATCGTTAGAATACGATGGAATTAGAAGCATGATAGAAGTATCGTCACTCGACTTAGCCAACCGAATGCCGTCCTGCGGGATCCCGGGACGAAAAGGGAGAGAGGAGTTTTCAAGACATGTTCCGAGTGTTTAACACGTTCAGTGCCGGGAGGGTTCAGCTAGTCGCATATGGAGTGCCGAGAGCCCTCGCGGAGGGCTCATTTTAAACGTAGGTTTTTTAAAATTATAAACCGTGAAAATAAAATCTGATGGATATTTTAACAAGATTTATTAGTATATGCGTTGGTTTTAAAATACAAGCATTTTTTTTTCGTTCGGGTTACAAATAAAGTGGAAACTACGTATAGCGACAAGAACCCCCTTTTTTTTTTGGTTGGGAAATTATCAAATGACTTCTCCCGCTCTGGGTGGAGCGGGAGGGGTGTCAGACTCTTACTGACTAAAACCCACCCGTGTTCCTTTAGTTGCCCTGTTGCCGGGGGCCACGATGTCCCTTTCGGCCCATATTCGCAGTCCCGGCAGGCATTGGCCCTAGCGGACCCCGTCAATTCTGCTGACATCTCTTTGAGGCGCGCGTGGAACACAACGCTCCGTCGACCCGGGCTTGGTCCTTATCGGACGGCGAGCTACCCATTGCTCACCGTCCGCAAGCCCGCGCCTACGGTGGCCGGAAATTGGCTCGCAATTCCCGCCCCGGGCGTCTCCTCCTGCGGCGGTTAGGGGCGTGAGAGCGCGAAATTTGCTTCTCCCTCACGCGTTCCGCCTCCTCCTTCGCGAGCATTACCGCTTCGCAGAAGGAGGTGACGGCCTGCCATTTCCTCTCGCTCCGTACCATGGCCTGAACCAGGGCCAGACGCGAGAGATCATCGCCGCCGATCGACTCCACGAAGACACGGCGATGCTCCGCCCAAGCCGGGCAGACCTCGACCGTATGCTCCACCGTGTCCTCCGGGCGATCTACACAATGGTGACACCCAGGCGTTTCCTCCCGCCTTATCCTGAACAGGAAACTCCCGAAGCAGCCGTGTCCGGTGAGGACCTGCGTTAGGCGGAAGGTGAGGGCGCCGTGGCGCCTCTCAAGCCACTCCTCAAAGAGGGGTCTTATCGCCGCAATTGTGGCGTGCCCAGACAAGGCCCCTTGAAAACATCATTTTACTTCGTTTAATTACATATGTTTTAAAGCTAATGCCGTGCCGGTGACCGTCCGTGATGGTTAACTTTAACGGCAACGTAATGCCGGGAACCCTCCCGGAGGGTTCACTTCCGATATGTAAGGCATGCATGGCGTATGAGTTCTATGAAAAGTGGGTAGAGTCGAAAGTCTTAAGGAGACTGACCCTGACGACGTGCCGTCCTTTGTGGCAAATGAGCTGTGTAAGCTGCCCCCCGTCACTTTTAACCACGTCGACGTCACCAGGTCAGCTTGCACTTGCCTTCAGAATAATAATATTATTATTATTCTGAAGGCAAGTTTAACCTACAAGATATCCTGATAGGCTTTAAGTGGGATGAGGAACAGGGTGTAAAGTTCACTCATCCACCATAGAAAAGGGAGGATCCTCCGACCAGACGGGTGTTGTGTCTGGCGGGCAACTGCCCATCGGTTTGAAGTTGAGATTTTGTACATATGTCGATCGCTCGGTAAACTCTAACTGCGCGATGCAGGATTTGTGTGACGTCATGTCTATGATGCGTAGTTCGTATGTGGCTGTGTAACCGCTACAGGCAACATGGCTGTTGCTTATTATATTTTTTTATGTCACCGAGTTTTGTACTTACCCATATTTGCAAAATAAATATCTTATCTTATCTTAAAAAGCCATTTATATCACAGAAGTTGCTTTCCAATGGTTATAAGGATATATAATAAATTACCCAAATCATTTAAGGAACTGCCAATCAATCGTTTTAAAACAGCGTTATTCAAATGGCTCATAGAAAAATCTTTCTATTCTGTGAAACAGTACCTAAATTTTAAAGATTTACACTGACATTTTACTATTATAATTTGACAAATGATTGACATTTTTATTCTTAATTTAATAACTATGATGTACGTTCCAATTTTATTAGCTTCTTATTTTATTTTTGTAATTTTGCATGCTAATTTTAGCGAATTGCTTGTTAAAAAACCCGACCAACGGTAATGTACTACAATACTTGCAAATAAAATTGACATGAAGTTTAAGCTGGATGCGTCTTAAAACACCATTAGGAGTCGCGTGCCGATACAGTTAGGTTTTTTTAACCCCAACGAGGAGTCTCGTGGCCTGCGTCTCACCTGATGGTAAGTGATGATCAGGCCGAAGGTGGAAGCGAGCTTCACCCGGAATCCTCAACCACAGAGGAACTGGCTATCTTACCTCTAACTGCCGAAACACAATAATGCTGTTAAAAATGTTGTTATGGCGACAGACTTAGATAAGATGGTGGTAGCTAGCCAGGCGGACTTAGAACAAGCCCTACCACCAATCAAACCGTGCGGAAAATCTGGTTCTGAGACAGGTGGTCTAACCACTCGACCACAGAGGCGGTTACGCAACACTGAAGCGGTATGTAGTAGTGATGAGCGTTGAATCATCGAACTAGTTGAATCAACCGTTGATCTCCTGTCCTGTTAACCGTTTATGAATCAACTAGTTGAATTCGTCAACGACGTTTATGAATTTGACTTGTTTATTGTTCAGCTAAATTCTAGAACGCAAACTCAAGGAACTGAGCAAATTAAAAAACTTCCGTTGAAAATTACATCATATATTGCGAGCGACGGTCATGTTATAGAATTTGAATTGAACTCTGAAAGAGTTGATTTTTGAAAAAGTATGACGATATTGGTGGACTGGTGCACGCCACTCGTGCCGCCTGACTGTGCGTTCCAAGCCGGCCAATACAGGCAAAAAAGAGGTAGGACCTCTGTTCCTCGTCAGTGTTCACTCCAGCCGGCCAATAAAGGCAAACCAGAGGTGAGGAATGAGAATTCTCCCGGGAGATAGGGTCCGTGGGGTCGCTACTGCCCAACAACTTGCCACATGCTGCCCTGCGGGTTTATGTATCTCTCTTGGTCTGGCTCCTCACCCTAGACCTGTTTCGGATAAGTAAACTCTACGGGCACAAACCTAAAGTTCAGGAGCGCGAAAGCCTTACCACGACGTCAACGTAGAGATATGGCCACAAAGGAGCTGATGGCCACTGGAGCAGAGTCCTGGAGTGGAGACCGTGTATCGGCAAGTGTAGTGTGGGATGCTCCCAGCTAGATGGACCGACGATCTTATAAAGGTGTCTGAGACAGACTGGATGCGGAAGACGGAGGACAGGGTGTTGTGACACAGCCTGGGAGAGGCCTATGTCCAGCAGTGGACTGAGATAGCCTGAGTTGATAGATTGAAGGAACATTACAATGTGAAGCCTCATATCCACTAGGCAACAACTCATGATGCTCAACATATTCGGCAACGTTGCATAACAGCGCGTGACGTTGCCAATTGGCGCGTAATATGACGCGCGGCTTGTTGTTTGTTTCCGTGCATTTGCTCTTGAAAAACCGTTTGGTAAAGTGGAACTGATGATGAAGGACACAGATGGCCATCGGAACTACTCAATAAATATGTATTTCACGGGTTGTGATTCGATTAATCTAATATGGTTGGTAAGCAATTGATGCTTGTCACAATTCATATGGTGCAGTGGAGCTGATGGTGAAGTACCTGGAGAACTCCTCAACAATTAAAGTCCCTGCATCGGGAAAGGAAATATTTTGTAAAAGGTGATGAACAGTTTACATTAGGCTATTGTACGAATAACTTACATAAATTACAAACCAACCCAGTAAAAAGTGTTTTTTTTTTTTTTTACAAAAATACAACCGACTTCCAAACTACAAAGTGAAAAAAAACTTTTATTTCGAAAGTCGGTGTCTTTGGATCAGTATTTTAGTTTTTTGCCACCGACTTCCGAAATTAAAGTTATTTTTCACTTTGTAGTTTGGAAGTCGGTTGTATTTTTTGTAAAAAAGTTTTTTATTGTCTCTATGATCTACCTACCACATGTGTCAAATCGCAATGGTAATAAGACGCCATTTGCTAAAATTATGGTGCATTCACAATATGACATTACTTTTGCTCCACCTTGTATGCAGCGCCTTTGGCTATCTGTTCTGTAACCCCACCGAAGTCAACGTCAGTTTTTAAAACCGGCCAAGTGCGTGTCGGACCACGCACATTGAAGGGTTCCGTAGTTGGGATGAATTTATCCCAAAAACAAACTTAACTTTGTACTTGATAATCTCCCATACGAAATGTATGGGAAAACGTGTTTTTGGAATTGCAAAGTTAAGTTGGTCGATTATTACTCGTTAATTTGTAGAGCCTACGATTATTACTCGTTAACTTGTAGAGCCTACTTAACTGTGATAGTTTTTCTACTGCTGTGATTTTTTTCACACATCTAAAATCAACCATTTAGCTGGCAGGGGGGGGGGGGGGGGCACTTGACTCTAACAAAAAATAGCACTTTAAAGCTTAATATTTCGCAAACGGAATCTGAATCTGAATCCAATCCTGAATCCAAAAATGGTTTTCCCAAACTCACAATTTTTTTGAAGGACCTTTCCAATGATACCCCGTATAATGGGATAAAAAAAACATCACCACTTTACGTGTATGAGAGGTACCACAAAAAAAATGTTTTTCATAATTTTGTTTTACCACTTTGTTTTTCACTTTTAATTAATATGTATACCTATGCTAAGTTACAGCTTTCTAGTACTAAGGGTCTCGGAGCTAGACCGCGAACAGACAGATAGACAGACAGACAGACGGACATGACGAAACTATAAGGGTTCCTTGTTTACTACGGAACCCTAAAAAAGCAAATAATAACCAAACCCAAAAAAATGAAAAATCCTTTATTTAATGAAAAACTTACAAATAAATAGATAAATTACATTAAAAAACTACTACAAAGTATTATTCTTGTGCACCAAATTGAAGTCATGATTTTGTTTTCGACCCCCCATTTGTATTACCTTATACTCGTTTTCCAGTTCATCTATAAAAAACTTGGACTGGTTGCTAGCTTCAGGGATTTTTTGAACATGGTTCTCCCCAGCATGTGGCACATCTCTATGACGTACTGCATTTCTTATATGACCTTGGTAAATTATATTTGCAACCTGTGTTTTGCTTCTAAGGGAAGGAGACGTTGGCGATTGATATGCATATGTAAATGGTATAGAGATATGTGAATCATTTTTTCTTATAACCATGTTTTGGGAAAAAGACATCCCTTGATTCCCCCAATCCGGCGGAGAGGTGTTATCGTCTTTTGTTACACTCTCTGGTTTCAGACTAGGAGTAGGAACTACTTCTATCCTCTCCGACAATTTCTGTAAAAACATTTGCAGTATTTCCGTGTTTCTGTCAATCTTTTGCAGAATCTGATCCGTTAAATTCCCGTTTCTTTCTATCGTGCTTATGATGTGGTTGTTCTTTACTTTTTCTGAGAAGCTTTGTAGTTGTGTAGGAGGCGCTGGTGGTGTGGTACTTTGAGGTAACTTTTCAAGTGGTTTAACATTTATTGTTGTTGTCTGTACTTCTATTGGAGTCATTCCTACCGTTGTGCCGACTATCTCTTTACTGTCCAATTTAAAACGTCTCATAGATACACGCAATGTATTGCTATCGAAATTAGCATTATTATCAAGATTATCGCCTTTTAACATGGATTCTAGATTCATCTTCTCTTCATTCAAATGGTTTAGCTGTTCTTTAATGTGTTGCGCATGTTGTTTTAGTAAAAATTGCATTTTCTCCTGTTGATCCTGGATCTTCTTTGTCAGATTTGTTTCATCTTTATTTAAATAGTCTTTATCATCCATTACTTCTTCATATATGGACCTGTTCAGTTTAATAACTTTTGATATTTCTGAAACATTTACTAAAGAAGAATATAAAAGTCCATTCTTATTAAAGCTTTTGTTAATACTAGTGTGTATTTCTTTAAATCCAGAGTTTAAGCCTGTTTGATTTTTTGGCATAAATTTCACAGTCACTTTGTAATTACCTTTGTTGCCAGGAGATCCTGTTAAAGCGTTAAGTATTTCCTGATCTTTTAATTGTTTTTGTTGTTCAGTGTCATTGAATGATGAAGTCAAAAACTGTTCTATATCAATATTGTCGTCGCTATTATTATTTACGTCAGTGTTTGTTTTACGAAGTCCAGGTAATTGACCAAATAGTAAAGCATTATTCGGTATATACTCTTCCCGTGATCTTGATACTTCCTCCATAAATATGTGTGGGTACTTTGACATCAAAGGGTTATGCCTGGATCTTCCGTTGAATATCTTAGTGATGTAAGTCCCGGGTTCATTGTTCTGATAAGGATATTCTTCTTGCTTCTCATGATCATCTGATGTTTCTTCTTCTTTAACTATTGCTCTGTCAGCAAAAACATTTTCATCGGATACCACAAACACATTTTCTTCAGACTGTTTTGACATACGCGGCAGATCGGTTGCGATGATTCTTATTTTATTTACTTGTCTCTTATTTCTCTTTGTATTTAAATATATTGTCTTCGACATAGCATTCGTGTTCAGAAATCTACTGTATTTGAGTCTGGTATTTAAGTCGTTTATCTTCTTAACGTTTATCGCTCTTTTATTGCGTTGAAAAAGGTTAGCTAAGCTAAATATTTCTGAAGGATTCAAGTTTTTCTCAAATATATTCTCGTCCACAATTAAAGGCGAGTCTCTGTCATTCCTTGAAGTAACTTTTGGCTTATTTGTTTTTTTTTTATAAATGTCACGATAGTTTTTATAATGTAGGAAGTCTTTATCGAATATCATTTTGTATTCATTTGAGTGGTAATCTTGTTTTTTATTTATAGAACGGCGTTCTATTGTATGTTCATTTTTAGGATATTCCATTTCTTCTTCTAAATCTAAATTAGCTTCTGGAGTGGATACAGGCTCAGGAGCTGGAGGATCATAAGTCTGATGGTAAGATTTAATAATATTTTCTAGACCTGAGAACAATCGCATAGACTCTTTATCTGGGGGTTGATCAACATACTGGTTGAAGCCAACTGAGAATCCAGACCCATCAATGTCTTTAATCACAAACTTTCTTTTTCCCACATCGTAATACGAATTAGTTTTAACAGTTTCTTCACTCAGTTCAGTATTTAGAGGCTGTTGCAGTCTTTGCGGAATTCCATTGATTTCTAATATTTTGCTGTAGTCCACATTAACTTCACTCATTTCAGCGGAGTTTATCGCTTTGGTGTCTGCTAAGAATCCTAGACCATGGTTTTGTTTCTTCCAGTTTTCTCCAGATTTTGCACCAATGCTTGGTGAGTCTTGTTGCTGTAGAGCAACTGTCTTAGTAATTGGATGAAGCTCTCTGCGGACGAAACCAGTAATAGGAAGACTGTATTTATTGAGCAAAACATGATTGATGCTATGTTCCAATGGATTTTGTGAACGTTTCCTAAAATGTATATTCTTACGTTGGTTTGTACTATTTTTGCCTGAGGTTGCTAGTTTGGTTGTCATATCGGAGTGTATAGCATTCTGTATCTTGTCAATTAAGTTCTTAATGAGTTTTTTTTTCTTTTCACCTTTCATGCCTTTACTGTCAAAATGTGTTTCGATTTCGACGTAAAGTTCATCTTCTTCTGTGTTTTTCTTTATAGATTTCTTTGCTTTTCCAGGATCGTCGTTTTCATACTTGATTCTGACGTGGCGTTTCAAGCGTTTTGTTTGAAAATGCCGGTTTACTTCGTTATTTGTGTCTTTAGTATCATGAGGAAAATGCTTGAAATATTCTTCGACGAATTTGTTCATGTACGATTTTGGTATCATGTTAATGTAGTCCTTTGTCTCTTTTGTGGTCGTTTCACTGATTTCTTTTGGTTTAAAAGCGACGGGTAGTTCTTTCTGTATCGGTTGTTCCATTTTAGCGTCTAAATGAGTGAACTTCATTGCTTTACCATTGTAGACAATTTCTATGTCACCTTGAATGTTTTCGTTTGAGGTTCTGGAATAAGGAAAGTAAATCATGAATGCAAATCTAACTGATGGGGGACCAAAGATTATATATTTACTCGCAAAATATGAGTAGACTGGTCTATAATTAATATTTTAGTTCACAAGTTAGCGATATTTCATATTTCCATACAGTTTTGGGGACATAGGTGGAAGGTATTCCACCTGTCTCCTTTTACGCGTATTGGAGGTGAAACAGAGTCAAGGAGCGGAAGAGAAACTTCAACTTGCAGAAATAATCATATAATGGTCACACGTATGAAGGTCTAAAGTTAGGTACACTATTAGTACTTATAACTAATTAGAATTGTAGGGACAAAATACTAATGACGTAATATCTAGCTAGTCTGTCCCGCGACGGTTAACCAGCAAGCGAACGACGCTACTAAAAAGGGCCGCTGTAGGTAACGCCCCGAACCGTGGCTTCGTGTTGCCACTTACAAGGGTGCGTTCCTGACTACTTATAATTAACTAAACATAACAGGCGACGCCACGTATACTAATGTGCGTTCACAAATTCACAATACGTGACGCCACACCACCCCCCCACGGAGAAAGATGAACCGATTTAACAGAAATCGGGGAAATCCTTGAATTTGACTCGTCTGCCAGAACGAGTAATATAGGGTAGTTTTGTAATTGTTGTTGGATTGGCGTCTGCGTTTTGAGATGGATCGGGCTGTTTAGGTTTTGATGTGGGTTTTGTTGGATTCGTCTGAGGATCAAGGGCTGCTGGACTGGCATGTTCCATGTAAGCCGGCTTGACGCGATCAATACTTACAGCGAAGTTTTTACCCTTAATGACCAAAGTCATTGTTTTGCCATCGTTGGCGCGATCAACGACTTGGTATGGACCTGTATAAGGTGTTTGTAAGGGGCGTCTGACTGTATCGTCACGAAGAAAAACGTGAGTTGCTGACGAAAGATCTTTGAAGATAAAAGAAGATGGTTGAGTATGACGAGATGCAGGGATTGGTCGTACAGTCGACATTTTACGTCGAAGTTGTACAACAAAGTCTGCGGGATCGTTTGTGGTATCAGTTCCGGAAACTGGAACAAGCAATTCACCGGGCAACCGAAGTGTTTCTCCGTAAACCAATTCAGCAGCTGTAGCTTTCAGGTCTTCTTTGAAAGCGCAGCGCATCCCAAGAAGGACGAAAGGCAGTGCACGTACCCAAGAATCTTGGTGGCACATGAGAGCAGCCTTAAGTTGGCGATGAACACGCTCAATCATGCCGTTGGCGCAGGGATGGTATGCCGTTGTTCTAATTCGCTTAGTGGCGAAGTTTATTGTCATTCGGCGGAACAGATCAGACTCAAACTGAGTGCCTTGGTCTGTTGTAATGACTGACGGTACACCGAAACGGGCAACCCATTCTCGTGTAAAGGTTTCTGCTACCTCCTCTGCAGTGATAGTCCGCATTGGCCAGACCTCAGGCCACCTAGTCGTTCTATCAATAGCTGTCAAACAATATCGGTAGTCGCTGCAAATCGGCAGGGGGCCGATGATGTCAATATGGACATGTTTGAAACGACCAGATGGTAGTTCGAAATTTCCGATTGGCGAAAAATTATGACGTGATACTTTGGCGCGTTGACACGCCTCGCAAGTTCGTGCCCACTCTTTGCAATCCCTGTTGACAGAAGGCCAAACATAGCGTTCAGTTACTAAGCGGGTGCTAGCTCGTGCACCGGGATGACTGAGATTGTGGACCTTGTTAAAAACTTCTCTTCGAAAAGGAGGGGTAAGATAGGGACGAGGCTTGCCCGTGGACGGTGTTACGATGGCAGTCTTCGGAACGTCCTCTTCAGATACTGGTATTTGATGATATGCTTTTACGAGGTCGATGGTGCTGAAAATTTTAGAACCAGTAAGGTTGTGGGCAAAATCATTGATGTGCCGGACAGGGTATCTATCCGGTACAGTTCGGGCGTTAAGTGCACGATAGTCACCACAGGGACGCCAAGTGTTGTCCTTTTTCAAGGCCATGTGCAAAGGAGACGACCAGGCGCTTTTGGAAGGCCGTGCTGTGCCAGAATGAACCATGTCCTCAAATTCCTTTTTGGCAGATGACAATTTTTGAGGGGCTAGACGGCGAGGACGGCAAGAAATAGGAGGCCCATCCGTTGTTTTAATAAAATGTACGGTGTCATGTTTGACTATTCTGGGTAAGCCAGGAGGACGGGTAATTTCCGGGAACTCTGCGAGCACTTGTGCAGAAGCAGAATTCGCCGGGGCAACGGCCTTGACACTCGGTTGGTCTGATGTAGCGGTGGAGCCGACGGTTGATAGGCTCGTAATGCCGTCAATCAAACGCTTAGTACGGCAGTCTGGCAGCAAATGGTAGTGTGCCAGAAAATCCGCACCAATGATGGCGCTGTTGACATCCGCAACGACGAAAGTCCAGACGAATTGGCGACGGAGTCGAAAGTTGAGCGTCAAGGTCACCGTGCCGTATGTTTTAATTCTACTACCGTTAGCAGCGCAGAGTTCATAGTCAGAGGACTTCCTTCGATCTGTAAGCCAGCGATGAGGATAGCAACATAAGTCCGATCCGGTGTCAATCAAAAATTGACGTTTGGTCTCCTGATCGGTTATGAAAAGACGGCGGCTGGGAGGTTGTGAGCTGTCGCAGTCAGTTGCCGCCACTACTGACTGCTTGTCGGGTTTTCCGACTTCCAGTTACAAGGAGAAATGCACTTTTTAGCCTTGGGGCCGTACAGTTTGTGGTACCAGCAGTATTTAGCAGCCAGGCCATCATTGGTTCTGCGTCTGCTTGTGCTTCGTGATCTGGAGTTATTACGAGACCGGGATCGCTCGGACGTTAACAATTCTAATTTCCGGCTCAACTCCTCAATTCGTTCAACCAATAGGACGGACAAAGGTGTAGCTGCTGATTCGTAGATGTTTGCAGGTCCTGGCTGAACCTCAACAATTTTGTCAGCGATGTCCGCTATCCTGTCAAGGTCAAGATCAGCCTGGGCTGCAAGGATGCCTTGCGCATGCTGAGGCAAGCGGCGAAGCCATAACTGACGCAAGATGTTGTCATCAGTCAGTGTATTGCCTGCGAGTGACCGTAAGTGACGGAGGAACTGTGACGGTTTTCTGTCTCCAAGTTCTTCGTCATTAAGAAGTCGTTTAACTCGCTGCTCTTCAGAAATTGAAAAGCGTTTAAGAAGAGTTTCCTTCAATTTCTGGTACTTGCCTTCAGCAGGTGTGTTGGTGATAATGTCCTCGACTTCACCGGCTGTTTTGTGATCGATTTGACTTAGAATATGACTAAATTTGGTGGCATCCGCTGAAATGCCAGCCAGAAGAAATTGTGCTTCAGCTTGAGCAAACCAAACCGCTATCCTATCAGTCCATAAAGGTGGCAGCTTGACAGAAACTGCCCCAGCAGTGGTGAAATGAGGCTTAGGCTGCACTTGTAGGGCGCGTAGAGCTACGGTTTCAGCTTCAAGCGCTGCTAAGCGTTCCTGAAGTTCGTCAGCCATGTCGATCAGCTTTGGGACGTAGGTTGGTTAAAAGAATGAGAAGGTGCGCGGTTGTAAATAATGAGGAATAAACGAACTAATACGCAGAACACCAAATTAAAATGTGCAGCCGTTACAATAATCCTTAACCGTGGGTGGGCAGCGGAACGAATAATTTTTACATAAATAACCACATACAAATCTTAATCTAAGCGTACAAAACACAATCACAAACAAAACCAATGAGCTTCAAAAATAAATAAAAAATTTAACATGTAAAAAAAAAGGTTACTTGAAGTCAATATAGACAGAAGGTATACATGCAATTGTTAAAAGAAACAGTTTTATAGATTGACAAGATAACAAAAAAAAAATCATAAAAATAGAATAAATTTAAAGTTTGTAAATAATAATGAGTAAAGAAAGACTATATAATAAGTAAACAAAAGTAAACGCAAAATGACGAACAAAAATGTAAACGCGAAACAGAGAAATGTTCAAGATATTAACATGAGCAATACTTGCGTGGACTGGAACGTTAAAGACAGTTGACAGCTGACAGTTGACAATTGTCAGTAGTGACAGCTGTCATTCGAGTGTCAAATGTTGTCGCCGGATAGCGACAGAGGGCGTGCAACGTGCTCAACTCGAATTTCAACGAATTTGCAGCGGCTCCGGTTGACTACCTGAGTCGGGTCGACCACTCGAGATGTCTAAAAATAGAATGCGCACTCACAAAAAAAAACTCTTTTTGGAATTGATCACTAAATATTTGTAGCACTTTTGAATTTAAAAAACGATTTTAGAACACTATAGCACTAGTAGACGGACGAAAAACGGGAACTGTGCGAATAAGGAGAGCCGTAGTCTCGCAGTCCGCAGGTTCCGATGAGTCGTTAGCAGCAGAGTGTCCAGGGCGTGGTCGGCTTCCTCTTCATTGTATTTCCAGCTCAGACGCGGTACAAGTTCAACTCGTAGCTTGCTGCTGTTCACCTCAGGTTGACGCAATCGCAGATCACGTCGGGGTCACCACTTTGGGGACATAGGTGGAAGGTATTCCACCTGTCTCCTTTTACGCGTATTGGAGGTGAAACAGAGTCAAGGAGCGGAAGAGAAACTTCAACTTGCAGAAATAATCATATAATGGTCACACGTATGAAGGTCTAAAGTTAGGTACACTATTAGTACTTATAACTAATTAGAATTGTAGGGACAAAATACTAATGACGTAATATCTAGCTAGTCTGTCCCGCGACGGTTAACCAGCAAGCGAACGACGCTACTAAAAAGGGCCGCTGTAGGTAACGCCCCGAACCGTGGCTTCGTGTTGCCACTTACAAGGGTGCGTTCCTGACTACTTATAATTAACTAAACATAACAGGCGACGCCACGTATACTAATGTGCGTTCACAAATTCACAATACGTGACGCCACACAGTAATATTGCCAAATTAATCAAAACAGCGAAATATTTGACAGCTATTGAGCGTTTATTATTTCTAACGGTTAAATAACCAAACGTTTTTGAATGAGTGAGTCGAAAAAGACCGAATGATCGAATGGTTATAACGTTATTTTGTGAATTTTGAATGTCAACGTCAATAAATTTTCAATAAGTATCAAACAAACTCGGTGATCAAACTTAATTCATAACTTTTTCATCATGTCGTGTTAGTTTCCTTTGAAGAAATGATCAGTGATTATTATGGAAGAAACATAATTAGTGGACTTAAATTCAGCTAGGGTTAAAGAAAGGTAAGGGTTTTTTTCTAATGTGGTTTTCGTCCATTTCTAATAACGTTTTTGGTTAATAGAAAAATAATTTTGGTAGGAAATCTTAAAAATAGACACTTATTTTATTTTCATTCATATATACAGGGTGGCACGGACATCACACAAATAACCGACGAAAAATTTCAACGCCCCGGGGTTCAGAATCATGTACTAAATCCATGGTAACAGTTTTCGCGTCGATGTCCCTGCCACCCTGTATATTATACAAGCTTCTGCCCGCGACTTCGTTCGCATGGAAGTCGGTAAAATATAGTTACTACTCGCTAATAATGTAGGTTTTTATAGGTTAAAGAACTTTTTAAATTGGTTAAGTAGTTTTTGAGATTATCCATTACAAACAAACAAACAATCAAATCTTTTCTCTTTGTAATATTAGTCTAGATATAGTTATTAAGGCTCCCGCAGACAGGTATGACGGGACAGTGCGACGCGATTGTAGTAGAACAATTTCTATATGAAGTTTTCATAGAAATTGATATGGTGCCGATTCCCTTGTTCACAAACTAAACTAAATTTAAGTTCAGTGCATCTTTTTCTTTCTATTTCATTAAGAAAAGGACAGAAGATAAATTTTAGTTTAGTCCTGTCAAATTAATCAGCACTTGACGTAAATTGACGTAACTTTAGTAGGCAAGTTTTTAATCACGTCTAAACTCGTATGGAGTAGTGTCAGGCGCTGATTAATTTGACAGGAATAAACTAAAATTTATCTTCTGTACTTTTCTTAATGAAATAGAAAGAAAAAGATGCACTGAACTTAAATTTAGTTTAGTTTGTGAACAAGGGAATCGGCACCATTGGTAGGTAAGAAAGGGTTACTTATCAGGAATTACTTACTTGGTATCATTTTCTTTGAGTTTATCATTGCCTATAGATGTGATATCTATTACAGTTTTGATAACAACGTTCGGATGAGCTGAAATAAGCAGTATTACATTAGTTTTTGATTGAGATTTTTAAATGCTATCTCAGAATTTGATAGTGAGTGTGGCGGCATCTACGTTGCCCCATGCAAACTATGCATCAGACTGACGTCATACAAAATCCTGCATCGCGCAAGCAAAGTTCGACGCGCGACTAGCATATACAAGGTTAATGGTTACACGTCGGCAATCCGTTAAGGGGATGTAGGAGAGATCATTTGACCCCTGATGACCCCTATGCCAATGTCAACCATTTTAGAGTAATTTAACATTTTATATTTTAAAATGTATGAAATAAAATGTAAATCTTCGGATGATCCGATCCAGTCTGTCTCTTGCTGCCTCCCCCAGCGATGCCCTATGCTAATGTCCGTAACCCACAAGGGGTGCCCCTAGCGTGTAGTCGCTTAGTTAATAAGTTTTATGCTTTGGCTGAAGGCCTTAATTTAATAAGGCATTCACAGGAAAGTCCGATTAAGCAGTCGACAACGATGCGATTACAAAACAATTAAAAAAACAATCGTCCGCCAGTAGCCCACTAGACACAACACCCGTCTGGTCGGAGGATCCTCCCTTTTCTATGGTGGATGAGGAACTTACACCTTGTTCCTCATATATATCTCCATTTGAGTTTATTAGAACTTTTTTTTTTTGTTACTTCTTCCGTTAAATTTGGATCACAGTTTTGCTAGAACAAACGTTATTCAGACCATGGTCTACTACCATTCTATAGCACCCAATAAAAAAAAAAAAACATAAATTGGTTTTTGAAAAAACACAAAAAGACAAAGTTTAAAATGTTAAGATTATCTACTGCTTACTAAATTTCGTTTATGGAGATACATTTCCCTGTAAACAATGCTGTGTCCCGTGCGTGGTGTCTGTGTCGTAGGGAGTAACGATAATCTTAACATTTTAAACTTTGTTTTTTTTGTGTTTTTTCAAAAACCAATTATGTTTTTTTTTTTAAATTGGATGCTGTAGTATGGTAGTAGACCATGGTCTGAACGACGTTTGTTCTAGCAAAACTGTGATTCAAATTTCACGGTGCATAAATATAGTCCCTCCAGACAGTATTTTGGCCATGGCGGCCAATTTCAACGGAGACTAGCCTTCAGCGCGGGAGATATTATAGTGCAGGCGAGTGTGCGCAGACACAGGTGCACTCTCTCTTCCCTCACTCTCATAGTCCGATGGGACGGCACGACCGGAGAGAGATCAGGCGCAGGACCAACGGCTTAACGTTCTTTCCGAGGCACGGGGGCATCACATCGCCCACTTCCAAACTCCGGGCTGTTACTAAGAAATTTCTAATGGAAAAACCCAATAACACTTTGCCCGAACTGGGAATCGAACCCAGGACCCTTCCCATAGCAGTCGCACTTGCGACCATGAGACCAAATGGGCAGTTCAATTAGTTGCCCTAATAAAAAGATTGTAAATGGTCGCAATGGAATTGGAACGTTCTCGTGTACGACATTGAGTCCTAAACAGTTTTTAACACAGCTATTTAAATTAGGTACTAAATTAAAAGACTAAGTGACTATCTGTACAAATAAAAATAAAAACAAAACGACATTTAGGCGTCAAAGTATTCGTCCGCATCGCTGTCATCCGGAAACGTGCCCAGAAGTGTCATTTTCTTTGGCCAAAGAACGAGCCAGCCCTCTGGGCACGTGAAGTGTCGACCAGTCGACGAGAAATTTCCTTAAAAATTAAAAAGGAGACGCGCACTCGGATCCCATGGTCCGAGCGTTTCGAACCCAAACGGCTCAAAACTGTAGTTACCCATAAGGTTACAGTATTTGCGCCACTTGAGGGTCTCAGCAGCCGCAGCAGCGGCGCCATCACAGCCCACCGTGCTAGGAACATGAGATGGCGCAAGGGTGTCGACACAGGTTGCATCCCACACCAGAGGCCTCCCACCTTCCAAGGCTCCTCCCATCATCACGGATAAACTAGATAATGGTATAAGATTCTTTAGATAAAGTTAAAAATCGTTTTACAAGATACCTTTTGCAGGTTTAACAGTAGTACTCAGCACCATCTGATCCTGCAGTTCATTGCTTTTTTGCATTTCTTCAAAAAACTTGTCTTCTATTGGTTTTTGTAACTTTGCATCATCTCGTTCCTTCCCATTATCATTTGTTTTACGATTTGGCCCGTCTGTAACCGTAATATTGGTTTAATTAAATTAGTGGCCGCGGCGCGTGGTCGCATGCCTGAATACCATGTGGGTGCCAGGAACACCTTCAAAATTATAATGGCATACGACGACGGCTTTACCTTGACTATTTTTGTCACCTATGTTTTGATTTCTGTCTGAAATATTTTCTTGTTTCGTACTTTTTAGATCACTTTTATTTTTCCGTAATCGGGTTACAGTTTTTAAACTATTTTTTTTATTTTAAACTTTTCTGTTTTAACGATTGATAAACGTTACGACGACGTAAATAAGAGTAATACAATAGGTCAGTAATTAACCTATTTTAAATTCCAATAGCAGTGCATAGTGCTTTGGACAAAACAATAGCGCAATTTATTTAGACGCCAACACCATTTATCGAGCTTCGAAGAAATCCAAAATATTAATATTTCGTTGTAGGTACTTGTTTTTCTTCATAAGAATGGAATTACAAATCTTTACTATTTATTATTTCCATTTATTTCTTTTATGTAAGTACATATCGTTTACATTTTTAAATGTTTTTAAAAAACATTTCAAATTTTAAAAATAGTAGCCCATCGGCATCAGGAGCAGAATCCAAGATGTCGGTGGTCAGGGCTCTAGAGAGAGGAACCTCCTCACTATTTGTGTCGTGTCCCTTGACCCAGCCGCGCAATGAGAGCCTCCTGAGGTGTTGGTCGAGGCTCTCCGCTATTAGGCCATTAACCGTAACAATTATCGGTACAATGATTGCAGAGTCCACGTCCCACATGTCGACAACCTCGTGTGATAAGTCAAGATACTTGATTTTTTTATCTTTCTCAGCTTTCACGAGATTCTCGTCATGAAGGACAGCGATATCAACAATCATTGCATGGCGCTCTCGTCGATCTATCACTACAATATCAGGCTTATTGGCTACAATAGTTCTGTCAGTGATGATAGATCGATCTCAGTACAATGTGGCGTGACCATTCTCGAGAACTGGGCACATATCTGTAGTATGGTACTTCGAACTCTACAAGGCCGTACTGCAAGGCAAGTTGCTGGTGGATTGTCTTAGCCACTAGATTGTGTCTGTGCAAGTACTCGCCGTTAGCAAAACGAGAACAACCGGAAACAATGTCCGATTGATTCACCGGGACGGTGGCATGCCCGACAGATGTCAACCGTACCGTCCTTGACAATGTATTTCCGATAATTACTCGTCATGATAACTCCATCCATAATCGCACAGACAAACCTTCAGCTTCCCCGAAGAGATCGCCAAAACACAACCAGGATACAGACGCCAAAAAGTCTACATCAGGGCCGTGGAGGGCCCGGAAAAAGCATCCGTGTAGCTCTTTGCCCTGCCATATTTCCTGGCGATGGTTAGTATCAAGTGCGCCAGTTCTCTTTTGACAAGGAAAGCGGGGTGAGGCCCTTCTCCACTGTGCAACCACATCTCGGTGCATACCCACGTCAGTTTGAATGAAATATTCCCTGAGACTGTAAATCTCGCGATTGTGGAGGGTTTTAGCATTTAAGAAACCTTGACCCCCACACTTCCGCGGGATGTACAGTCTCATCACTGACGACCGTGGGTGATGCATCCGATTTGCCGTCAGCAATGTACAGACCTTCCTATCCAGAGCGTCAAGTTCCGTCTAAGTCCATTTGAGTATGCTGAAAGAATACATCAAAACCGGCATGACCCAACTGTTGAAGGCACGCACCTTGTTTCCGCTTATTAAAAGAATTGATTTAGCACTTATTATATTATTATTAAGATTTGATTAACTGCGCGTTGTTATCTGTAGCGCAGTCTCAGTTTTGCTGGTTTTTAACAATTAAGCATATTTATTTACTTTAAAAATATGATATTATATACATATTTGTAATGTGCTCGTCAAGACCTTTCTTTTGATACTAAACATGTCATGATCGTCTTATTTTAATTTTTTTCGAGGTTAGAAATTTACGTGTAAAGTCCACCATTTTAAATTTACGGAAAATTTATATAGTCTATGTCACCCGGACCATTATTAAAAATCTATTGATACATCATTCATCAAAATCGGTTCAGCAGTTTAGGCGCTACGGTGGAACACACGTAAAAGCAAACATACATTCATACATACAAACATATAAACATACATACATAGACTGCTAAAATCATAACCCTTCTTTTGGCTTTGCCGTAGTCGGGTGAATATGACGTCTGTATTTAGGGTTGGAAATTTTTTTTATATCAAAAATAGTATTATCTAAGCCATTGACAGTAAAATTATAGTAGATGGCGAAAAATATTGTAAGTATGTTTCAAAAACCGCTTTATTTTTTAAATGCATATTTTCTGCTACAATGAATCTTAAGAGCGTTTATTCTGAAAGTGGGCAACGTCGGCGTCGCAAATAGATGTCAAATATTTCGCTGTATAAATTAATTAGGCATTATTACTGTATGGAAATAAGAAATGTGGCTAACTAGTTCCCTAGAATATTAATAATGAATTGCAATTATAACACTGAATTTGATATTGTAACAATTTTAGGTGTAAAAAAGGCATTTGGAAAGTTTCCAAATACTTTTTCACATCTACGAGTATAACTAAATATTCGGTATTACGATATTAAAAATTGCATTTCATAATCAATATTTTAGTTCTCTAACTAGCCACATTTCTTAATTCCATACAGTAACATTGCTAAATAAATCAAAACAGGTCAATATTTGACAGCTATTTACGACGTTGCCAACTTTTAGAATAAACCCTCTTAAGAACGGCCAACCCGTCATACTTTTCATACAAACGCTCGTACGTGATTATGGCGTTGTAACACATCTTTCTTTAATTCTTTTAAACTAATGGGTATCTTGTGCACTATATCTAGGTTTCTATGAAATCAAAAAATAAAAATTTGGCGAAACAAATTCAATATAAGCCTCCAAAAATCTGCTTTTTTGCACAAATTTTACCTCAACTTTGACCGTTCATAATGTACTTATAAATTGTAAAAGTAAAGAAAACATTTTTATAGAAACCTCGTCCATGTAATGGAGATTCTATATTACAAAAAAATATTTTACAAACTTGTAAGGCGTATTCAAAAACACGTATTTCCTGAAACCAGTTATTTTTCGTACAATGTTATCGCGTTCTCACTTGCTTGTTAGCGGTTCTCATTTGCGCTGGATGAAACAACAAGCTTTTCGACCATGCTCGCGTTGACGATAGACGGATCGGGAAGGGCCCCCTTAAGATAAAATTTAAAGTCTAAAGTATAAGTTAAAGTCAAAAGAGAATTCTTTGTCTCACTGCGGCGAGATATAATGCTACTGCTAATTGTAATCATTGTCATTTAAATTACCTTTTTTATCATGAAAATCTTTGAAATTAGACATCATAGAAAACATCCTCTTATAGACATCGTTTAGGTCTATGTGTCTCTCAATTCCTTGCAGCAGTACATTATGCATACTTAAATTAAGTATTTCATTTTTCTTCTTGTCCTCTGCCAGTTTAGGGTTTTCAAATACCTTAGTAGTATCTTCAATAATCTTCTTATCTGTTGGTTTCATGTCTGCATTTTCTTCAGCCTCTAATTCCTCTAGTAATGTTGATAGACGGTTGGCTAGTATGTTTTTGACTTTCGGATTTTTTATGTGGAATAAGAAGCTTTGAGTTTCTGAAAATAAGTTTCAAGATTGAGATGATGTTGAAATAAATGTGGACTATATAAAAATGGGATTGGGTAGGTCATGATAGCCGCATGCATCGTGACCGTTTGTCAATAGTCTCGACACGGTGGGTGCCTGAGGATGGACGGCGGCGCCGAGGCCAGGTACAGGTGGCGAGACGACTTAGACGCATATCGCAAGGGTTAGATGGAACTGGTCCTGGAAAGAGATGCTTGAAAGGATTTGGGGAAGGCCACAGCTCAGCAAAAAAAAAATTTAAACATATTGAGAAACTTAAGTGAGAAGGAGCGAGGAAGTCGAGGAACATGTTATGAGGAAAGTTTTGAGTAAGAATGTGGATGGCTTTAAGAGTAGTGGAAGACCAAAGAAAGAATTGTGTGTAATATATATGACATAGCTAAGAAGAAAGTGACAACCGAGATGACCTAATAGAGAAGTATGGAAGAATAAGACATGCTGTGCCAACTACAAAGAAACTGGGAGGGCTTGAGGGTGATGAAGAGTCACTTGAGTGGGGTTAACTGACTAGAATTCGTTTTTTTTTTAATTCTGCTTGAGTATAGTTCTCGATGTTTTTGGTTGGTATATTGGCGTGTGCTAGCTGACATATGGCCAATAATTTATCATTTAAATTATGTTTTGTGTTGCATAATGTAAGTTATTTTGCATACTATTGTATAGAATCATTTTTTTTTCTAACTTGAACAGACAGCTGTGCTGCTGGGGAGTTTGTTGCGCTTCTCAGCTAAAGGCACTAGGAAGTGGTGAAGGGTGGGCGTTTTTGGGGGACTGTCTAATGTGATTTTGACGTTCGAAAAGTGCTGATTCTCAGCCTAGTTTGAATAAATGACTTTTGAATTTTGAAAGCAATAGCATGTAAAACTTAATCGGAGAGGCAACCGGATAGCGAATGGTAATCTAGGTCTTGAAGTGATACCGAACCCCCCGTACCGTCCGAATGGACCCCAAATGGACGGGGACGGAGATATGGGGGATGGGGGCAAAACATTTTTTTTTGACATGGCATTCAATATTAAGTGCAAGTAATTCGCGTGTATCAATACCATCCGGTAAAAAAATTCAAAAACTTTTATTTCCCGTAAACCTACATGGGCACTTATGAAACGTCAGAAGCTAGGTGCACGGTTCCAATTGGTCGCTTCCTATGGAGAAGAGCCGGCAAGAAACTCGACGGTTACTGTTATAAAAATAATTGCCTTTTACAATACTTTAAAATAACAGTGTTACTAGGTATGGGAGGACAGTGTAGGTCTTTCAATAAGTACCAGGTACTTAACAAAATAGAAAATGTTCAACAGAGTCCACAATAATGTGTATATTAACCCCTGGAAAGGTTTTCAGTTGTATATGTCACCGTAAGATTGTGAGCACCGTTAGTTTATAATCTATCGGTATTATTTCCGTTAGATCATAATCTGTCGAAAAATTGTGAACTGGGTGAAATGGGTTAGGTTAAGTTAGAACTGTGACCAACGAGCCGAGCGAGCGAAGCGAGCGGTGCCGCGGCAGCGGGCGGCGAGCGCCACTTCCAAGTTGCTCGCAGCCACGCAGGCTATTTAATATTAGCGCAAGGTGCATTACGTCGCAAACAAGTTGTTACCAGTTCACAATTTGTCAGTTTTTCATGGATACATTATAAACTATCGAAAAATTATGCGTTAAATTGTAAATGATTTGTCACAGTTCACAATTTTTCGACAGTTTATAATCTAACGGAAATAATACCGATGAATTATAAACTAACGACGTTTATAATTATACGGTGACATGTATATTAATTACACCTTGTACTTATTTCAGATTAATAGACTGCGAGACCGTTTGACTGATTACCATGAAAGTTGGCACATTTATTTATTTTGTCATGGAGAAGGTTGACCCCTTAAGAGGAGGCTCCCTAAATTGTATGTTCATTTGCATTAATATTCTGAAAAAGTCACGCATACAATCAAAATGGAACTTTAGTATATGATTTATTGGATCTTTTTAACATAACATAACATAATATCACGCCTTGTTTCCCCGAAGGGTTGGGCAGAGGTGTACTTGTAGTAGGTACACCCACAATTCGCCAATTATGTGTAATAGGGGGCGAGCCTATTGCCATCAACCAGGCACAAATCCAGACTCCGGGCTGCTACTGAGAAATTCTAGATAGGAAAACCCAATAACACTTTGCCCGACCCAGGAATCGAACCCAGGACCTCATGCTCAGCAGTAGCGCTTGCGACCACTAGACCAAATACAAACTTTCCAAATATAAGACAGTTACGTAATTGGAACATTTTCGCTCGATTCATTATTTTTTTCGAAAATCATGTCTTTTTTAAAGATTATTTGAAACAAAAACAAGATTACTCGGCTTTTATGTCTAAAATAATTATTGACAGTAGGAAAATGTAGTTTATTATCTAAATATAAGATATTTTTTCTCTAGAACAGTTATTAGTTGATTTACGGAATAAGAATTGGGGCTTACGACATTTAGTTCCGTGCTCGAACACGAAAAAAGAGCGCACGCAATGTTCAACTTTATTACTGATGTGTTAGCGTTTAGTACAGAGTGGAGTGGTGGGATGCATGGGGGCGGAGTTTGCATAGAAATTGACTTTAGAGTATAATAATCTTACCTATGGATCGCTTCGTTCTGTAAGAATCATCACTCTCACGGTAGTTCATTTCATCATTGTCTGCAGCTTCGGTAGTGAGTTCATTGCGAATTATGTTATCATTGAGTTTTTCTGAAAAATAATTGATAACATAGTGTGATTCTTCATAATGTGCACATATCGAAATGAGGGAATCTATGCTTAATTTTATAGACGAAAATTTTTTTTAAAATTTTTATGTATATAAAAAATAGTCTGTGTCGTATTATTTATAAATTTTACAATTATTAATGAAAAAATACAGATTTTTGCTAAAAATCATGTTTATTTTCAATTGAGGGTAGTGTTTTTTTAATTTTCATTTTATTTGTACGCCTAATTACTTCCAATCATTATGGAGTTTGTTTCATCGCGATAAATGATTTAGTTTAAAAAATTATTCCATAAAAGCATTTTTTTTTTTTAAATATTTTTTCTATCGTTAAAATTAAGCATAGATTCCCACATTTCAAAATGTGCACATTATGAAGAATCACACTGTTTAATAAATCAGTCAAAAATACAAAATATTTTATTTTACATAAACCTACATGGGCAATTATGTAACGTCAGAAGCTATGTGCACGGTTCCAATTGGTTATTTCTTATGGTGAGCCGGCAATAAACTCCACGATTCAATTCTGCTTTGCCTTTTCCCAATTATATTGGGGTCAGCTTCTAGTCTAACCGAATGCAGCTGAATACAAGTATTTCACATGGAGCGACTGCCTATTTGACCTCCACAACCCAGTAACTGGGTAATACGATACTCCTTGGTAAGACTTTCGGGCTTCTGACGATCCGTAACGACTGTCAAAGATTCACGCATGACAGCCGGGACCAACGGCGTAACGTGCTTTCCGAGGCACGGAGGAGTTTCGGTATGTAAAGATGGTCACCCATCCACGGACCAACCCCGGCTAGTGTAGCTTAACCTGATGGATCGACCCGTGCGGCTGTTATTACATAGCCATGAGCTCCTCCACGAAAACTCAACGGTTACTCTTTTAAAATAATTGGCGTTGTGTTGTATTTGTGTTTCAAATTACAGTAATATTAAGTATTATGGGTGGACGCACAGTGTAGGTACTTAATAAAGGAAATGCAGGCCAGAAAATCAAAACGTCTACAAGGCCTAAATCATCCCTGTATTCCTCCAAGGGCAGAGGTGCCTAAATCTCAGGTCATAGGAGGCAAGCCTATTTTTTCTTGCCAGTAATCGGGCATTTGCTATTTCTAAAATCTGTCTTTCGGAGTTTTAGCCATTTAGCCAATTGCTCTAAAATGCAGTTTTAGTGGCCCAAACATGAACGCATGAAGTAAACGTAATGGTACATACACGTTACGATATACTTGCGCAAGTTTAGACTTGCACAAATCTGCGTGAAACCGAATGGCTCGGATACTTGTGATAATTCATCCCACATAAGTTAATGTATACTTGTGCAAGTCCTAATTTGCACAAGTATATCGTAACGTGCGTGGCCTGCATAACGCAAGTTCGAAGAATTTATGAATCCAAAATACAACTATCCCATACCATTTTGGTTTAAATTTTGCGACAAGCACAATACGGTAGTTGCCTAGGTAAAAAAAAAGAAATTCTATTTAGTCAGTCTTTCAGTTAATAAAAAAATGTTAGACATGTATTTTTTGCTTTATCATATTAATCAAAAATAACTTTGAAAACACGCATTAAAGTTGGGGCGGGGGGCTCGGTACGTCACAACTCAGTATTAAATCTAGCAAGGCGTGACGTCATGCCACATTTTAACTCGATGTATCGCCGTATCTTTTGATTACGTCAAAAAAGAAAAAATACGTGTTCAATATTTTTGAATAATCCACAAGACGGACAAAAAAAAATTTGGACTCTGGCTTATTTGTACTTATCACCAATAGCTACGAAATAAGTAAATAAAATGTAAATATTTTCAATTTTAAAATCGTTAGAATTTAATAGCCCAGTACAGTTAAACAACTGAACTAAATATTCAGCGCTGCATCCCAAAATTAATGTCCTAGTTTTAGCCATTCAGCCACCAACTCTAAAATGATTACCTACCTTTCTTACCAGCGAGCAATCCGTCGATGTCTACGAAGACATTGGTCAGTATGACAGTGAACGTGAAGGCTATACCCAGAAGTGTGACGCAGAACACCCTGTAGAACACCGCGTCGTAGTCGCATCGTGGCATATGGGTGTTGTTTTTTAACTTTCTGAAAAATAAAGAATTTAAAATCCTTTAACTAATATTTGTTTTAAACGTTTTCACGCTAAACCGCCGAACAGATTTGGATGAAATTTTACACATGGGTAGACCATAACCAAATTCAAATTCAAAATTCAAAATATTTTATTTCACATAAACCTACAAGGGCACTTATGAAGCGTCAGAAGCTAGGTGCACGGTTCCAATTGGTCGCTTCATATGGAGAAGAGCCGGCAAAAAACTCCACGGTTACTCTTTTAAAAATAAATGGTTTTTACAATGTTTTCAAATTACAGTGTTAATAAGTATGAGAGGACAGTGTAGGCCTATCAACAAGTACCAGGTACTTAGCAAATATAAAATGGTCCACGACTCTAAGGCCTCGCAACTAGGCAGTGTGTACATATTATAATAAACCCACATTACAACCTTTGATGAAAAAAAAAACCGGCCAAGTGCGTGTCGGACTACGCACAATGAAGGGTTCCGTAGTTGGGATGAATTTATCCCAAAAACAAACCTAACTTTGTAGTTGATAAACATGTTCTCCCATACGGAATGTATGGGAATACATATTTTTGCAACTGCAAAGTTAAGTTGGTCAATTATTACTCGTTAACTTGTAGAGCCTCTTTAGCTGTGATAGTTTTCCTTTTAATTTCGTTATATAAACTACTGCTGTGATTTCTTTCACACATCCAAAACCAGCCATTTAGCTGGCGGGGGCGGACACTTGACTCTAACAAAAATTTGCACTTTAAAGCTTACTATTTCGCAAACGGATCCCAGAATCCAAAAATGGTTTTTACAAACTCACAATGTTTTTGAAGGACCTTTCCAATGATAACCCACACCACGGGATAAAAAAAAAACATCACCTCTTTACGTGCAGGGGAGGTACCCTAAAAAAAATATTTTTCATAATTTTGTTTTTACCACGTTGTCGGCGCAATTAATATGTATACCTATGCCAAATTACAGCTTTCTAGTACTAAGGGTCTCGGAGCTAGACCGCGGACGGACAGACAGACGGACATGACGAAACTATAAGGGTTCCTTGTTTACTACGGAACCCTAAAAAAGGCTACACAAGTCATAACTGAGTGTCTTCCTTGCAAAAAAGCGTTTTGCCGAACATGTTTCAATGAAGCTCATTAAAGTTTTGTTCTTCAGGTTACGACGTCCATAAAAATTAAAAATAAAAACATTAAAATATCGATGGGACATTTGAGTTTTATTATTCTTCATACGTTCTTAGAAAATCAAAGTTCTAGTTCATAATGTCCAGCCCAGGAAACGCGGTTCAGTTGCCTTTGGCTAATGCATTACATGTAATGCACGAATGTCACAGCCAGACATAAAATGCATTACATTTAATGCACGGACAGTCAACGTGTGCACCGTAGTGCTGTAAACTAGAATATAGATGGCGCTAATAACAGTTTTAAGTTTTAATTTTTGTCGGCAGTTCCCAACTGGTTAGGTTTTAATATTTGAATAATAGGGGCTTGTGGCTAAGTAATAACAGCCGCACGGGTCGATCGCTCCTTGCCGCGGTCGGTTTTTGAATGGGGGACCATCCATAACATATCGAGACCCGTCCGTGTCTCGGAAAGCACGTTAAGCCGTTGGTCCCAGCAGTCATTTGTAGATCTTTGACAGTTTTTACGGGTCGACAGAAGCCCGAAAGTCTGACTGGTTGCCCAGTAACTAGGTTGTGAAAGTCAGATCGGCAGTCGCTCTATGTAAAATACTGGTATTCAGTTGCGTCCGGTTAGACTGGAAGCCGACCCTAACATAGTTGGGAAAAGGCTAGGCAGATTGATGATGACTTCAATAATAAACAAGCAACAGCTGCTCGTAAATTGCCTATTTCTTTTTTTTGCGGGAAATCGTACAACGCCATTGTTTGTTTTTTCTCTGTAATGTATCTTGTTCGTTGAAATCGGGAACAATGGTTTGAGTAACGATATTTTAGGTTGTGAAACGCACCCTGAGCTGTGTCTCACGCTGTATAGCTAATTAAAGTAACCTTAGACCTTTTGTGGATCAAAATAGTTGTCTTCTAAATAAATATATTATTATTATGTACAAGGATATTTTGGTATAATCACTATAATCAGCCAACAATGTTCCCACTGCTGGGACACAGGCTTCCTCTCTGTGAGAGGACGTGGGCCATAATCCACCACGCGGGCCCAGTGTGGGTTGGCGGATGTTACATGTCTTCGAATTTTTGGTTCTAGGACACGCTGGTTTCGTCACAATATTTCCTTACCGTTTTGAGAGCAGTTGTGATGAAATAATTTACACAAACTAAGGCTGGTGGCTGTTTGAGTTCTAACCCACGATTTACTACTTATAAACCGTGGCCGTTACCACTAGCTACCACTACCCGCCGTTACCACTGAGCCACCACTACCAGCCGTTATCACTGGGCCACTACTACCAGCCGTTATCACTGGGCCTCCACTACCCGTCGGGACCACCACTAGTTACCACTGGGCCACCACTACCTGACTGGGTCACCACAACCAGCCGGTACCACCGGGCCACCACTACCCGCCGGGACCACCACTAGTTATCACTAGGCCACCACTACCGGCCGTTACCACTGGGCCACCACTACCCGTCGGGACCACCACTAGTTACCACTGGGCCACCACTACCTGACTGGGTCACCACAACCCGCCGCTAACTCCGGGCTACCACTACCCGCCGGGACTACCACTGGTTACCACTAGGCCACCACTACCGGCCGTTACCACTGGGCCACCACTACCCGACTGGGCCACCACTACCCGCCGGGACCATCACTAGTTAACACTAGGCCACCACTACTCGCCGGTAACTCCGGGCTAACACTACCCGCCGGGATCACTACTAGTTACCACTGAGCCACCACTACCGGCCGTTACCACTGGGCCACCACTATCCGACTGTGCCACCACTACTCGCCGGTAACTCCGGGCTAACACTACCCGCCGGGATCACTACTAGTTACAACTAGGCCACCACTACCGGCCGTTACCACTGGGCCACCACTACCCGACTGGGCCACCACTACTCGCCGGTAACACCGGGCCACCACTACCCGCCGGGACCACTACTAGTTACCACTAGGCCACCACTACCGGCCATTACCACTGGGCCACCACTACCCGACTGGGCCACCACTACCCGACTGGGTCACCACTACCCGCCAGCGCCGTTGCGACTGGGCACCCACTACATTTTGCGTCCCAACTAGTGATAATAATACAAGGCAGTGCTACGCAACGATGATCTGGTATATCAAAATGTTATAAGTGTGAAAAAGGTCTGAAGGAAAAAAAGTGATCACGTTGAATGAGTTAAGGTATCCGACCGCAAAAGTAACAGTTCGACTTCTTGCCAATCCTTGCAAATATACTGTAATTCAATTTAAATTCGAAGTGATTCATATTTAAACTACACAATTATTATCATAAACATCTGATGGTCCAGTGTTACCGTTTGCAAAGCGAAATACTAACTCAGTGATACTTAACAACCTTGTTATGTGCGTGACTCAGTGATTTTCTAAAGAACTCTGTTAAAAGAATGAAGTGGCTGAAAATCCGTTAAATACGTGATTATTCCAAGCAAGTAAGACTATTACAAACTTTGAACTTTATAAAACAGTGCAAACAGTGAGTAAAAGTGTCTAAGAACATAAACTTCGCATTACGAAAAAAAGTAGATTACCGTCAACGTAAAATCCCATCAAAACAATACTTGTCAAAAAAACCAAGTCTCGCAACTCAGTTGTTCTGCGGTAAAAAGTTGTGAGAAAGGTCTCCTAGAAGTGCCTTAGAATTTTGATGATCGGTGAGTCAGTGAGTGACAAAATTAAGAAATTTGCCCCGTTATAATTCTTAAAATACTGGTTTAAATTGAATGAAATTTGAAATATACCGTGTCTTTACAATGCCTGCATGGTTACTGAAAATTTCAGTCTTCTAGTTTTATCCACAACGAAGTTACAGGGGGTCGAAAATGGTCTGAATTGCTTCGAGAAAAGGATGGTACGGCCGTGACTTTTTTGCTCGACTTGGTGGGGGCACTGCCGTGCCCCCAGATAAAATAATTATAGACTCCTGACTCATATTCCAAAAATCTTCAGAAGCGATCAAATTTTTCAACCAAGTAATCTAAGTTGATAAGGACGATTGAGTAGTCACAAGGACTGGAACATTGAAGAGCGCAGGATCAAATCCTAGCTAAAGATATTGTTTTTCCTTTTTTTAATGGTTTTTTTGGACTTTTTTTTTAAATTGGGTTCTTATTATTATTTGCTTATTAATTAAGTATAACTTTTTTTGTTGCACATTGAGGGGTAATGGCGCCTCTTAATGAGTGTGCGGGCTGTCGAAATACCTTGCCCAGAAGAGACTTCTTAAGCTGTACGGTGTGTAAGTCAAAATATGATCTCGAATGTGCCAATATATCGCCTAAAGCATTCGGACAAATGGCAATTAAGCAAAAGGCTAGTTGGAAGTGTCCTGAGTGCTGTAGCAAGGTCCCAAAAAGAGATAACTCTAACACCCCTTTACGTCCAGGCCAGTGTAGTGAAGTTGAAGGTCTTAGTGTCGGAAAACTAGAACGCACTAACGTAGCCGTAAGTGCTAAACTATCGACATCGCCACCTAAGGCTAAGGAGATCACCAGTCCAGACACAGATGGCACAAGCGATGCCTCAAACGTTGGTTTCCAAACTACAACCCAATCACCAACAAAGGCTAAGGAGTCCCTGCATTCAATGACAAATTATCGACAGAATGATTCCAAGTCCAATAAGTTGCCGTTGAAGTCTGCTGGTTCTCCCCCTAAGTCCATCATGAAAACAATGGAGCCCAAAGTTGGTACCGCAGAATTGGAATTACCTTCACAATCTCGAGGACCTGAAACGCTGGTAACGGAGAGCAGTCTTCGCAAGATTTTGCAACAGGAGATCACCGTGGCTCTTAAGCCAACTCTTGAGAAAATTGTGGTGACAGAGTTTAGTAGCATCCACAAGAAGATAGACACCTTTCAAGAATCTTTAGAATTCATGAACGCAAAATTTGAGGAAATGAGGGCAGGCTTTGAGGAGAAAACAGCTATCATTAATGTGATGTTGAATTACTCGGAATCTCATCTGATACGTATAGTTTTATAAGTGACGCGAACGGGTCTAGACGATGGTTGGACCACTGTCTGGCTACGGAGTCGGCTATGCAAACAGTTGTTAATGTTGTAATTAAGTATGATGTCATGTGGTCGGATCACTTTCCTCTGTTTATATGTTGTAATTTAAATAGTATTAAACCTAAAATAGTATGTAATAATATTGAGCCGTGTAATAAAATACGTTGGGGCGAGAGAACATCTGAACAAATTGCACTTTATAATAAGTTATGTAATGAACGATTACGATTAATCGATTTTCCGAGTGATTTAGGTAACTGTTGTGATTTCTCTTGCGATGACGTTGAACATAAGTATATTATCGACAAAATGTATAACGAAATTGTAGACATCTTAGGCCGAGCAGCCAATGACAGTTACTCTGGTAGTAATAGGATACGAAAGAACAAACCTGTAGTAGGTTGGAACAGACATGTCAGTAGTGCTCACCGGGAGGCCAGGTCTAAGTTCCAGTTATGGATATGGTATGGCAGGCCGAAGTCGGGTCGTTTTTGGAGTGAGATGCAAGAAAGCCGTAAAATCTTTAAAAGCCGTTTAAAGTGGTGTCAAAATAACAGTGAGCAACTTAGAATGGACATTCTGGCAACGCATCACGCCAAACATGATTTTCAGAGTTTTTGGAAGTCTACTAATAAAGTAAACAGAAAGCCGGGCTTGCCTGTGAGCGTTGGTGGCATTACTGATCCAAAAAACATAGCTGAAATGTTCAAAAGCCATTTCATGGTAACTTCACCATTGGGACCATCACGGTCGGGACCTGAAGGTGTGACTCGGGGGCAGGAGCTCAGTGTCAGGTTTACGGCCAAAGATGTTAGAAAGGTTATCGCGACTATGACTCGAGGCAAGTCTCCTGGCCGCGATGACTTGAGTATCGAGCATCTTAAAAATGCTGGTGTCCATCTGCCAAGGGTTCTGGCTATGTTTTACTCCCTATGTCTAGGACATTCATATCTACCTCCAGCTATGATGCAGACCGTGGTGGTACCGATCGTGAAAAGTAATACTGGTGATATAAGCGACGTCAACAACTATAGACCCATCTCTCTGGCTACAATTCTGTCTAAGGTGCTTGACAGTCTTCTTAACACACTAATGAGTGGCTGTCTCGAGTTACATGACAATCAATTCGGTTTTAAATCGGGACTCTCCACTGAGACAGCTATTCTGTGTTTGAAGCAGACTGTCAAGTACTATACTGATCGCAAAACACCAGTCTATGCTTGCTTCCTCGACCTTACGAAAGCGTTTGACCTGGTTTCCTATGATATCCTTTGGGATAAACTTAACGACACATCCCTGCCAAGCGAATGCATTCGTATACTTAAATATTGGTACGGGAACCAGGTCAACGTAGTTCGATGGTCGGGGATGCTGTCTGAACCATACAGGTTGGAGTGCGGGGTGAGGCAGGGGGGGTTGACATCACCAACGCTCTTCAACCTTTATGTAAACGCACTTATCGAGGGGCTGAGCAGCACGCATGTCGGATGTCATGTTGGTGGAGTTTGTGTAAACAACATTAGCTATGCGGACGATATGGTGCTGCTGAGCGCCTCGGTCTGTGGCCTGTCTAAGCTGCTCAGCATTTGTGAGAAATATGCTCTCAGTCATGGTCTTCTCTATAACACCAAGAAAAGTGAGTGTATGGTTTTTTCGGGCCAGGGGTAAATGTCCAGATAGTATCCCTGGCATCAAGTTAAATAATGTACCGCTAAACAGGGTTGACACCTTCAAATACCTTGGGCATCTGGTGACCTCTGACCTAAAAGACGATTCAGACATAGAGCGGGAACGTAGGGCGTTGTCTGTTAGAGCGAACATGATAGCTCGCAGGTTTGCACGATGCTCGAAGGAAGTAATGAAGACTCTTTTCAGAGCATATTGCACCTGTTTTTATTCGAGCGCCCTGTGGGCTAACTATACTCAAAGACAGTACAGCGCCCTACGAGTCCAATTCAACAATGCCTACAGGATGTTGATGGGGTTGCCCCGATACTGCAGCGCATCAGGGATGTTCGCTGAAGCTCATGTAGACTGTTTCTACACGGTGATGCGGAAGCGGTGCGCATCCTTGGTCCGTGGGGTGCGGGGCAGCGCCAACAGCATCCTCTCTATGATAGCGAGCAGGCTTGATTGTGCGTTTGTGAACCACTGCTGCAAGGTTTCGGCTGGGCCTGTCACCTTGCAGCAGTGACGTCACAATCTCTTTTCTGTTTTTGGTTTTATTTTTGTCTTCATACGTGTATTACTAACATAGTTTGTAAGTATATTGTTACTAACACTATGAGTCTTGTTGCTCGAAATAAAATTATTAATAATAATAATGAGCTGAAGCGTGAAAATGAATTCCTGAAATCGACCGTTAGAGACATCTCAGCAAGATTGAATACAGTAGAACTTCACATGCGTGATTCAAATGTAGAAATTAATGGTATTCCGGAGCATCGTTCAGAAAACCTGGTTAACACAGTTATGCAATTGTCAAAAATTGTGGTTTGTCCTCTATCTGACAATGACATTCAGTATGCAACCAGGGTTGCTAAAATGTCAAATAATAACGACAGGCCTCGTCCAGTAATACTTAAACTGCGAACTGCTCGTCATCGTGATAATGTTCTCGCCGCGACTACTAAATTTAATCAGAAAACCCCTGATGGTAAACTGTCAACTCAACATCTCGGTATAGGAGGTCCAAGAAAGCCGATCTTTGTGTCTGAACATCTGACACCAGCAAACAAGTCGTTGCACGCTGCCGCTCGGAAGAAAGCTAAGGAAATGTCCTATAAATTCGTATGGGTTCGTAATGGGCGAATTTTTGTTCGAAAGGACGTCGAATTTCAGTCTATTCTGATCAAAAATCTCGACAGCCTGAACCTTATAGTCTAGGATTGGAAGTAGTTTTTCATATTATCGATAATGCTTAAATGTTTTGGTATCGCTCTCTTCGCAATGCTTGACATTTATTATCAAAATGTACAAGGATTAAGAACAAAAACAAATGAAATCTTAAAGAGCGTACAAACTACTAATTACCGTGTTATTGCACTTACAGAAACATGGCTTAACCCCAAAATTTGTGACAATGAATTGATAGATTACCGATACACACTATATCGTAGAGACCAACACTGCACATTTAACAAAAAAAAAGATGGTGGTGGGGTATTGTTGGCTGTTTCTAGAGACATACCATCGGCTAGAGTTACTAACTGGGAAAGCGGGGCGGAAGATTTATGGGTCATCTTAGATCTAACAATTGGAACTAAAGTAAGAAAACTAGCAATCTGCGTTGTCTATTTACCCCCACCTGTAAAGCTAGAAGCTCTTGCAATGTTTCTTGATAAAGTGGAATATGTTATTGATCAAGCAGATGATCTGGTTATTCTAGGTGACTTTAACCTAGGCTTTATTACTTGGAACGCCAACATAGACTGCAATTATTTGAGTCCATCCAACTACGAAACCACTCTTGGACACTCACTTGTAGATTTCCTTAACATGAATAACCTGTATCAAGTAAATTGTATTAATAATTGTGACGATAAATTACTAGATTTGATTATTACAAGTTTGCCTAGCGCGTATGTTACAGAACCTTTAAATGTTCTCAGCAAATGTTACTCAAACCATCCTAACTTATTGCTATATATTCCTTTTAACAGTTTATCATATTTACGATTAAAGCCTGAAAAAAAAAGAATTTCTTTAAAGCTGACTATAAAGCCATCGTCAGTGAGCCAAAGAGTGTAGAATGGCAAGAACGAATTCTTATCTGTAATGGCGTGGATAGTATGGTCGCAGAGTTTTATAATATTCTTGGAACTGTTATTGAAAGGTCTGTGCCTAAAATGAGTACTGTAAGAGCTAAATTCCCTTCGTGGTTTAGTAATTCGTTAATAAGGCTTATATCTGAAAAGGAAAACATTCGAAAGAAATGTAAAAGATATGGTAATCCCCGTGACAAAATTGAATATCAATTGCTTCGCTCTCGTTGTCACAAACTTTATGATGAATGTTACTCCAAGTACAAAACAAAAATAGAGACTAACATTCCTAAAAACCCAAAAGCCTTTTGGAGTTTTATCAAAAACAAACGCGGTGGTAAATCATCTATTCCTGCAAAAATAATGCTGGGAGACGAAGTGGCTAAGACAGGCCCTGAAATTGCAAACCTATTTGCCAATCAATTTTCCTCCGTATACACAGCAAATGTTACCAAGCAGTCCACGCCTTCACCTTCACATTATGTTCAATCACTTGACCATCTATCGCAATCTGGGACTTCGAACTTCATGTCGAGCGTAAAATTTGACGAATCTGACGTTTTTAAAGCAATTAGGAAGATTGATCCAGCAAAAGGTACGGGACCTGACCTTGTTCCACCAGTATTCGTTAAAAGATGCGGTTCTGCTCTTGCACTTCCATTAATGCTGATATTTAACCGTTCCTTAAAGGAGAGCAAATTCCCTGAAGAATGGAAGAAAGCTCGTATTGTTCCCATATTCAAAAAGGGTGATCCAGCCAGCGCAGTCAATTACCGTCCGATATCCATACTTTCATGTTTTTCGAAACTTTTTGAGTCAATGTTGTGTCCAATTATCTCCAAAATGGTGGATGTAAATATTTCAGACTATCAGCACGGCTTCAGACCTGGGCGTTCAACTGTAACAAATTTGGTACCCTTTGTTTCTGAAATATCATGTGAGGTTGATAAGGGAATGCAGATAGACGCAATATATACCGACTTCAGCAGCGCTTTTGATAAAGTAAATCATCTCTTACTAGTTGAAAAACTGAGATGGTTTGGAATCGGTGGCGTACTGCTGGAATGGTTCAAATCTTATCTTTCAAAAAGACCACCTGAGAGATCTGAGGTATATTATGCGGACTCAGGTGTTCCGCAGGGATCTCATTTAGGGCCGCTTCTCTTCCTTATCTTCATCAATGACATAACTGATCATATACGACATTGTAAAATTTCCCTATTTGCTGACGATCTAAAAATATATAAAGTGGTAAACTCCCTTACAGACGCTGTCTTGATTCAGACTGATTTGAACAATATTTTACACTGGTGTAACGTAAACAGTATGAGTCTAAACGCTGAAAAATGTCATCACATAAGATTCACAAGGAAAAAAACAACAGTTCAAACAAGGTATGATATTGGTGGCGTAGTATATTTTATAATTTATGTATTTTTTTTTGTGTAATGTGCGTTTATTTTGTGCAGAATAAACAATTTTTCTTTCTTTTCTTTCTTTTTCTAACACTGAAACAGGTGAATGACATTCGAGATCTGGGTGTTATCGTAGACAGCAAACTGAAATTTACCTCACACATTGATAAAGCAGTGACAAAGGCCGCCCAAATGCTAGGATTTTTGAAGCGCAATTCCAGAGGGTTTATACACCAGAGAACCAAGGTGTTGCTCTACAATGCCTTAGTGCGCAGTCATCTTGAGTATGCAAGCAGTGTATGGACCCCTTTTTATGCAGTGCACTCGCAGCGTGTAGAGAGCATACAGCGAGCCTTCACGAGACATCTTGCTTTCTCTACAAGAGGCTTTTCCCACAGAAAGCCATATACGGAGCGTTTAAAAAAATTCAAATTGGTAACCCTTCGCGATCGCAGACGTCTGTTAGATTTATGCTTCCTCCATAAAATAATTAATGGAAAAATACAGTGCAGTTACCTTTTGCAAAGCATTTCTTTAGCAGTTCCAAGAATTTACCCAAGGGCTAAAAGAGTTAAAAAGGTATTTGATACCCCTTTTGTAAAAACTAATTTAGGTTTGCAGTCTCCAGTTATACGAATTAGCAACGAATACAATAATACTATATTAAACACGCCTGACTTAGATATATTCAGTGACAAGTTACAGGGATTCAGAAAGAAAATCACGCTATCCTTGCCAAGTTTTTCTTAATTTTAATTATTTGTTTCTTAATTTCTTAACTTTTTTATTTATGTTGTTACCAGTCTTATTTACTTTAGTCTATTTTAGTTTTAGTTTAATTTAATTTATTCAATTGCAAGGCAACAAGATATTGTTATCAATGCTATGTACGCCGTAATTGTCATGTACATTAGTCCTTTAGTTATAAGATTATTTTAGCATAAATTTAATGTATGTGATGTGGCTGTGCTTTTTTTAAAATAAATAAATAAAATAGATCACTTTAAAGCTTAATATTTTGCAAACGGATCCCTGAATCGAAAAATGTTCTTAAGACGCAGAAATATGCCAGTGACCTTGAGTGGTTAGCTTGTGTGTTCTGTGCTGAGCTCAATCAACGCGTCGTACGTCCAGCCAGTAATAGGACTCGCCCATCAAGGAGCGCTGTCCCAAATTTATTATACTTAAAACAAAAGGTGTTTTAATAAAACACGTACACTAAAAGATCAATAATTACATTATCTTTAAAATAGTGAAGGTTTCAGAAAAATACGCTTAATAGATTTTGCGTGATTCTTAGTTTTTTATCCGCTATATAAACATAACTTTACAAATGAATTTCACCGTGTAATATAACACAATTTAAAATATTAAAAAAATGTTTTAATTAAACATATATTTTTTCCTAATCATTGACATAACTCGTTTAGACGTGATCTTCAGTATAAAATCATTAAAAGTCGGTTACCGTCGCCTTAACACACTCACAATATTTTTGAAAGATCTATTCAACGAAACTCCATACAATGAAATCCAACGTCCTCGGAGTAAAAGGAGTAAAAAAACAACGTCCTCGGGTCATCAGGTATATCCTAAATGAAAACTTTTTTTCAATATTATATTTTTTTACTTGTTTACTATTTATAAACATGCTAAACTATAGCTTTTTAGAACCAATCAATCTGCCTAGCCTTTTTCCAACTATATTGGGGTCGGCTTCCAGTCTAACCGGATGCAGCTGAATACCAGTATTTTACATGTAGCGACTGTCTATCTGACCTCCACAACCCAGTAACTGGGTAATACGATACCCCTTGGTAAGACTGGTTGTCAGACTTTTGGGCTTCTGACGACCCGTAACGACTGTCAAAGATCCACGAATGACAGCCGGGACCAACGGCTTAACGTGCTTTCCGAGGCACGGAGGAGTCTCGGTATGTAGAAATGGTCACCCATCCACGGACCAACCCCGGCAAGCGTAGCTTAACCTGACAGATCAACCCGAGCAGCTGTTAGTATTTAGCCACGAGCCTATAGCTTTTTAGAACCAAGGGTCTTTATTAAACACCGGACAAAAACACAGACGGACTTCGCGAAATTATAAACCCAGGTTCGCACGGGCCACGGTGGAGCATATGGTGGAAGTCTGCCCGGCTTGGGCGGAGCACTGCCGTGTCCTCTTGGAGGCGATTGGCGGTGGTGATCTCTCGCGTCCAGCCCTGGTCCAAGCCATGGTACGGAGCGAGAGGGCACGGGAGGCCGTCACCTCCTTCTGCGAAGCAGTAATGCTCGCGAAGGAGGAGGCGGAACGCGTGAGGGAGAGGCAAATTTCGCGCCCTCGCGCCCCTATACGCCGCAGGAGACGCCCTGGGCATCGGGAATCGCAGGCCGAATCCCGGCCACCGTAGGCGCGGTGAGCAATGGGTAGCTCGCCGTCCCATAAGGACCAGGCCCGGGTCAACGGCGCGTTGTGTTTCATACGCGCCTCAAAGAGATGTCAGCAGAACTGACTGGGTCCGATAGGATCAATGCCTGCCGGCGGCGGCGTCGCGGGAAAGTCCGAAAGGGATACCGTGGCCCCTGGCAACATGGCAACTGAAGGAACACGGGTGGGTTTTAGTCAGTAAGAGTCTGACACGGGCTCCTGCTCCGCCCAGAGCGGGAGAAGTTATTTGAAAATTTCTCAAGCAACAAAAAAAAAGGTTCGTACGGGCGATATTTTCCCGCGTCGATTTTTTTTCGCACTTTGGATTTTCAATGCTCTGCTTAGCGCCAAGAGTTGAAAATTCTACAGTGTGTTTTTTCGACGCGCAGGGATGCACTCTGTTGGATTCTCAACGCTCGGCTCAACATCGAGAGTTGAAAATCCAGTGCGCAATAAAATCCCACCGCGATATTTTTACGTCCATGCGAACGTGGGCTAAGAGTTCTTTGTTTTACTACGGAACCCGAAAAAATAAAAGGTTACGTATAAAAATATCGTACACCTCTGCCTAACCCTTTGAGGATTACAGGCGTGATATGAGTGTGTGTGTGTGTTTGGGTTTGTGTGTATGGGGTGTGTGTGTGTAAAAAAATCGTTTAGGTACTTACATTAGCGAGCGTGCACGATGGTCAGCGGTTAGGCCTGCAGTGGAAAACATTTGGTAAACAATCGTCTTATCGCTCTGTATTCTTTTAAATTTTTTTATTTGCGCGGGCTGTGTGGTAAAAAGGATGAATTTTTCGAGCGATAACATTATTGCCTTGATTTTGACGCATTCACTAATTTTCAATTTTGGTTTCAATTAATTGTGGCGTATCGAAAATGATCGCTCTGGGTCAGAGTTTTACGAACTATTTTATAAGCCCCGAGTTGTGGGCGTTAAAATTTGGTATGAAAGTGATTACATCTGTGTCTGCACACAATATAATATCTCTCGCGTCGATGGCTAGTCTCCGCTGAGATTGACCGCTAGAGGCCTATATGTATGGCCTTATTTTATCACCCTGTTTGTAGCATCTATTGGTTTTTCCATTTTGAATGCGCAGTAAAAAGTATATAATATATATCTGTCGCAGCCATCTGGTTAAATTAGCCAGCTAATTGGATGCCTAAGCCGATAGTTAATTGAACTAGAATCATTTAACGTTTAACAACTTGGCGTATTGAAAGTCAGCCCTTTGAAGATGACTGACCAAGACGTGTTTAATGAATGGCCTAGGCGTCCAATTAGCTGGCTAATTTAACCAGATGGCTGAGATATATCTATCTATTATGGACTCAACTGTTTTCCGGGGAATTAAAACACTGTTCGGATGATCTGACACTATAATAATTACATATAACAAACAATAACACGTTACTTCTACTACTCTGAATGAGAGAACCCCTTTGCCTTGCAGAATGACAAGAATAGGCTAATTACTTAAGGCGACGATAACCGACTTTTAATGATTTCTTACTAAAGATCACGTCTAAACGAGTAGTGTTAATGATTTGGAAAAAATATATGTTAAAATAAGAGCATTTTTTATAACTTAAGGGATTATTTTAGATTATGTTTATATTATATACTGAAATTAATTTCTTCTATGGAACGCGCTTCCTCTTGATATCAGGACGGCCACCAGTCGGTATGCATTTAAGCGGAAATTGCAGAGTTTTTTTTTCAAAATAAATAGAGTAGAGTCATCTCAACACCTCTCTCCCTTGAATTTGTATATATAATATAGATATATATTATATTAAATGTATGTATGTGTATTATAAGTTATGAACTATTTATGTACTGTTGTTCCTACATTTTGTTTCTAATGATATATTTTTAATATTTTTTTCTTTGTTCCTCTCAAACAGAGCACCTGCCATCTAATCTCTTCACCACCCTTGGTTGACTGGTAGAGAATGCCTATGGCATTAAGTCCGCCTTTGTACCTTTTTATGTGTGAGAAGTTTAAATAAATAAATAAATTTGTAAAATGTCTAACGCGGATAAAAAACTAAAAATCACGCAAAATCTATCAAGCGTATTTTTGTGAAACCTTCACCATTTTAAAGATAATTTAATTATTGATCTGTGTTTTATTAAAATACCTTTTGTTTTATGTCTAATAAATTAATAATGCATCTAATTCGGGACAGCGCTCCTTGATGGGCGAGTCCTATTACTGGCTAGACGTACGACACGTTGCATAAGTTTAGTACAGAACACGCAAGCTAACCACTCAAGGTCACTGTCATACGAGTATATTAGCGTCTTGATTTTTTCGAAAAGGCTCAAGGAACCTAGAGCGTCGTTATTGGTTATCAGGTCGTTTATGTGAGTTAGTTTTATTGTGGACTAAGAAACATGAGCATCCGATGTTTTAGCTTTGCTGCGAGCTGTAAATAAAAGTGAAAAAACTCCACAACACTGGTGCGTTTCCTGGAGAAAACGCACCAGTGTTGTGGAGTTTTTTCGAAATATGGTAGCTGTCTTTAGCCTAAAAGCTAAAGACGGCTACCATATTTGGAACTCTGGTTTCTGAAATAATTAACCTAGATAGTGGAATACAATAGACGTGGATATATTTAGTAACTTGTTCCGCTTAGCTATTTCTAATGAGCCATAAAAAACTCTTGAAAGAAATCGACACGTGTTTCACCTCTCAACGAGGCATCCTCAGGATGACGATGGACTTGTTGCGAACTCGAACACGGCGTGTTGCCACACCGAGCGGTCTGCACTCAGCGTTGATATGTGAAACACGTGTCGATTTCTTTCAGGAGTTTTTTATGGCTCTTTAAAAATAGTTAAGCGGAACAAGTTACTAAATATATCCACGTCTATTGTATTTTATAATGGATTTCCGCAAGGTCACGCCTGAATCAATTAATTATCTAGATAGTGGAGTTCACCATTTGTAAAATGGTAGAATTCAAATTTTTACACATATCCGGTAACCATCGAGCTCCGTGCCGGGCACATATTTTATCCGCGTGGCCACGTCGCGCCGTCTACGGGTCTGGCGAAACCATTCGCCGACCGTCACCATCCCTGGCGTCTGCAGCGTGGCATGCCGTCGGGAGTTATGAGGGTGAAACCGCAGGGTGACCATCCAAGAAACGTGTTTTTTTCGGCGTTATTTGCTCGATCTTGTAATATTACGGTATGGAACTCTTCATGTGCGAGCCCGACCCCTACTTGGCCGGTTTTTAACCGACTTCCAGAAGGAGGAGGTTCTCAATTCAACTGTATGTATTTTTTTTTGTATGTTTGTTACGCAATAACTCGGCCAATTATGAATTGATTTTAATGATTCTTTTTTTGTTTGGTAGGTAATACTTCAGAGGTGGTTATATATAAATTTTAATAACTTTGCTTGGGTAGTTTTTGAGTTAGCTTCAATGATACGTATTTTTTCCCACTTAGTATGTGGATGATATGATAAGTTCCTGTGACTGTGTGACATAGCAGGTTAGTGGTATTCGAATTTGTGTGGGGTAGGTGCCACAGCTATAAAGTGAAAAATAAAAACAATTTACAAAAAAAAAAAACAACCGACTTCCAAAAAAAACACTGCAAAGTGAAAAATATCTTTAATTTCGGAAGTCGGTGGCAAAAAACGAAAATTCAAAACCAAAGACACCGACTTCCGAAATTCGCAACAAGTCCATCGTCATCCTGAGGATGCCTCGTTGAGAGGTGAAACACGTGTCGATTTCTTCCTGGATTTTTTATGGCTCTTTAGAAATAGCTAAGCGGAACAGGTTACTGAATATATCCACGTATATTGTATAATTGTAAAAAGTATATTGTAAGTAAAATAATAACCCCACAATAGTTATCCCGTTTAACATTGACTTTAGATAGCGGTTAGGCGGGGGTGTCGGAAGGGCGAACTGAATGAAACTAGAGTCACTTTCGTATACAACACACTATAATAATATTCCGAAACGGAGTTACAGTTAATAATGGTTTACACTTGTTATTTTAGCAGATAATCAGAAAATAGAATTAATTCGTCACTTTAATTACTTTCTAATGTTACAATTTACACGTTTAAATTACTTACTACTGAGAAACTTAGATATTTATAAGAAATTACACGACTTATGAGCGATTAGGTACGAGCTTGAAGAGAACTTGGGCTCATATGAGAGTTTTCCTGAGATTCTGAGACGACTACAATTTCAATGTGAAGATGTCGCGACGCCCCCGCAAGGGGGCGTGGCGAGCGGGGTCGGGGCTTCGCCCCTCGCCCGCGGAGGCCATACGTTGGCTCATAAAAATGCGCCCCTCATTGTATTTGCCTTCAGCGGCTAATGGAAACGACCGCATTATTGTGAAGCAATAATGCGTCGATGTAAATGGTTGCTCTGAATATATCTGTAGGCGCGCCACGACGCCAGCTCCTGGCGCCGCTTTCTTCACGACATCCTGGCGGTCTGTCCCCGCCAGGTGAGACCCCCGGTTACCCGGGGGAGGCCCAGCGAGAACGACCAGCGACGGTGATGCCGACTCGACGCCCTACAGGTCTAATATGTAGCTTCCCCCTCTCCCCGCTTACAGATCGAGCCGTTTACGGTTTGAGGGGTAGGCAGTCGCGTATGTGTGAGCGGCTAGTGTTGTAGTGTAACACCGCTCAGTGTATACGTGCGTCGCGACCCGCATCGCGCCCGCACGTGTTGTGTATGGATGCATGTGTAGTTGTGAATGTCTGTATTTTAGTTATGTGACGTGCCTATATTAACTTAGCACACGCCACACAACAGATGTATGTGTACATCTGTAGAGTCTTATTATTTCGGGTAAGCTGCGTGTAGCCTGGTTGCTGCTTACCCGAGGCGTCCAGTCCGGTGCGATGGGGTCTATGGGTCCGCTACCAGGTCGCGGGGCAGGGGTTTCGCGTCAGGCGGGCGCGCGTGCAATGGCGCTATCTGCCTGACATGGGGCCAGGCAGAGGCGTCGGCACGCGCGAACATTGCCTTCGCGAGTCGCCCTACAAACTCATCCAGGCTCTCAATCTCGAGGTCCCGGTGGAGAACATCGTTCCTCACGCAGCGAGGGGCGTCAACTATTGTCCGCAACGCAAAGTTCTGTTGCGTGCGGAGCGTTTTTCGGCTCGACTCGCTCGTGAGGGCGAACCAGGCCGGGGCGGCGTACGTCAAGACTGAGCGTATGTACATCTTGTACACGCTCAGCTTGACGCGCGTCGGGATGCGGGATGAGAGCACTGGTCTAAGGAGGTTGCGGGCGACCTTACCCTGCGCGACGACCTTGCGGACATGGGGCCCCATCGTGAGGCGGCGGTCGATGGTCACACCCAGGTACTTGGCCTGGGGCGACCAATCGACGTCGACTCCATGTAGCTTCAGGGGGGGTGGGAGGGGCGCAAAGCCAGTCACCATGGCTTGCGTCTTACCCACGTTCACCGACAGACGCCATTTGGCTAGCCACTCGGGAAGAAGATCGAGGGCGCGCTGCATTTTGACCGCCGCGTACTTCGCATTAAGCGATGTAGTAATGTACGCGGCGTCGTCGGCATACAGCGCGAGCGTGGCATCGGGAGTGGTGGGGATGTCGTCGGTGTACCGTGAGTAACACGCCGGCGAGACACAGCTGCCTTGGGGCACGCCCGCCAACACCGGGCGGGCGCCCGATAGCGCCCCGTCGACCACCACCCGGAAGGTCCTGTGGGACAGAAAGGATGAGACCACTCTTACGACGCGACGGGGCGCGTCTGATGTGGCCAGTTTATATATAAGGCCCTCGTGCCACACGCGGTCGAAGGCCTTCTCCATGTCGAGGAATACTGCAACGGAGCACTCTTTTTTATTTAGCGCTGTAGTAAGTAGGTGCAGTACCCTCGACAATTGGAGCGTCGTGCTATGTTCCGCCCTGAACCCGAATTGCTCCGGTCTCGGGGCGATATGCGGAGTGAGGTGTCGCAGCAGGAGTTGCTCGAACACCTTGGAGATGGTCGGCAGCAATGTAATTGGCCGATAGCTCTCCGGCTTGGCGATATTCTTTCCCGCCTTGGGCAGCATAATGACGCGCCCCTCCTTCCATGCGACGGGGAAGGCCCCCGTGCGGAGTATCGCCGTGTACAGGCGCGCCAGTGCCGCTACGGTACGGAACGGCAGGTGGCGCAGCGCTGTGTTTGCGATACCATCCGCCCCAGGGGCCTTTTTTGGTTTCGTCCTTAGGATGGCGCGTCTGACTGCGCCCGGCGAGAAGAAGATAGGGCTCTCCTCGGGAGCTATCGGCGGTGCGAAGTACTCCCCAAGGTGTTTCTCGACCGCTGCGACATGCTCGTGGTCGTCGGTCGGGTTAGGGCGGAACTGACGCTCCAGGTGCTCAGCGAAGACCTCCGCCCGGTCCTCCGCTGTATACTTAAGCGCCCCGTCGCTATTTAGTAGAGGGCGCACCGGGGCTGGGGTATTTGTTAGCTGGCGGCAAAGTTTAAAAACTGACGGCCAACTGTCCGTCGTGGCGTCTATGCGTTCCTCCCAGCCCGCGGCGGTGTGGGCCAATAACTCGGCCTTTACCCTCTCCGCGAGACGGTTGAGTTGCGTCTTGATGGACGGGCAACGTAGTTGTTGCCACTGCTTGCGAAGGCGCCTTTTGACGGCGATCATTGACGTAATATAAGCTGGCAAGGGCGGCAATAGCCCTCTCCCTTGCTGCTGTTGCGTAGTAGTCGCCGCTTCCAGGGCGCTCTGAATGCAAGCAGTGACGTCGTTTGCCGCTTGGTCGACGTCCGCGGAGGAAACAATAGGCCGAGTTGGCGTGGTGGTCTCCATCCTTTCTGTAAAAGCGTCCCAATCGATTAATCGGCGTGGCGCTAATGGTCTCATTTGGGTCGGCATTCCTGTTAGGACGACGAGTACAGGTTGGTGATCCGATTGTAACTCGTCGTCTATGACCTGTTGCGTGATCTGGCAGCGTAGCCCTCTGTGGACCACGATGTCCAGCACGTCCGGCATATACTGTGCTGCGTCCGGGTAATGCGTCGGTGTCTCCGGACCGGACACCGTGTACCCGAAGGCCTCCGCGTCCGCGAAGAGCCGTCTCCCCCCGGTGTTTGTCCTGGATGAGTTCCACGCCGGGTGCTTACAGTTTAAGTCGCCGGCAAGGATGGCTGCGTGGTCACCATGCGTGCCAATTAGCGCCCGCAGCTCGGCCACAACTAGTGGGGCCGCGGGCGGCTTGTAGCACGCATAGATGTCTATGTCCTCGCCGGCAACATGCAGTTGCACACCCAGCGCGTAGAACGAGCTGAGCGACGGGAGGGGGAGTTCTTGATGGACGACTCTTCGCCTCACCAGCACCGCCAGACCACGGTATGTTGAGCTCTGTGCCGACCTTTCATCCTTACGGTAGATATGATACCCTGGGAACCTGACCCTATCTCCGGTTCCCAGTAGCGTCTCGCTAATTAGCGCCACGTCGATATTCTGTTCCCGAAGGAGATGGCGGAGGGGGGCGACCTTATCCCTAAGGCCGCGGGCGTTCCAGTGTATGATCCTCAGTGACTTAGCCATCGCAGAGTGCGAGCAGTGTGGCCAAGCCATCGAGGATCACCGTCTCTATGTCTCGGCCCTGCCTAATAGCTTTAATTAATCCCATAAGGAGCTTAATTGCACAGGTTGTGAATTCTTTGCTGTTAGACGATTTCTTCGTCGATAAATCTGCCGAATGTGTGACGACAGCGCCGCCACGCGTCAATGCCGGGAAGTTTTCCCGGCCGCTGATTGGCCGCTGCATCTCTGTGTTTCCAGCAGCGGCAGTGGCGGTGCCGTGCGGCTTTTGGGCGAACCTACGAGCTTCCTTGCTCTGCCGCTGCGCCATATTGGCGCTACTGGTAGGTTCGCCTGTTAGTTGTCTTTTGTCCGCCTTAGGTACAACCTGTGCAATTTTCGAGGCAGGGCCGGCCTTAGGGGGGTCTTCATTGGTTTCCTGGGGGGGGGTTCCCTTCTTCCTTCCTTTCCCCCCGCGTTTCTTGTTCCTCCGCCGTGAGGAGGGGGCTTCATCCCTTTCCGTGGGCTCGTTGGCCGCCGCCATTAGCGTCTGGCCTTGTGCCTCTACGGTGGCAGCTGTGGCTGTAACAGCCTGTGCCCGGCGTGTGGCTGTAATGGCGACGGTCCCCGCTCGCCTGTTCTTAGTCTCCCGCTCGAACACGGGGCACTTTATGTTACTCGCTGGGTGCGGGCCACCGCAATTCGCGCAGGTGGCCGGCTCTTCCCGCGGGCGCGGGCAGTCTCGTGCCGCGTGCTCGCCGCCGCATCGTACACAGGCGAGCGGCCGGTGGCACTGGTGCGAGCTGTGCCTGAAGCGCTGGCACCGATGGCACTGAGCGGGCCCACGTTTGCCCTTCCATGCTTCTATCTTGACACCCCGCATATACATGAACACGGTGGTGTCGTAGATAGCCCGGACGTCTGGGGTCCTCTTTAATATGGCGTGAAATACACAGCCGGGTCTTCCTTGTGCGCCCTTGATGTGGCGCACGTACTCCGGCTGGTATCCCAGCGTCCGGAGCTCCTCCTCAATCTCCTTCGGGTCCGTGTCCGCCGGTAGTCCCCGAATGGCGATCTTAAGGTTTTTCTCCGCTGGCAGCGAGTAGGCGAACCATGACACGCCGCTATCCTTCTCCAGGCCGGTCAGATATCGCTGGACCAGCCTGTATTCTTCTTCGGATTCCGGGGTAAATCTCACCCCGGTTCCGTACGGTCGTGCATTGGGAGGCCGGCCCAGCTTCTCCCGGATGGCCCGGAAGTGCATGGCCCAGTTAGGAAGCTTCTCCACTACCAGCGGAGGGAATCTCATTTTCTTCCCCTTCTTCCCTTTCTGTTGTTGTTGCTGTTGTTGTTGCTGTTGTTGCTGCTTGCTTGGCGACTGTGTGGCCGCAGTGGCATCAGGGACATCAGCAGTGGGGGGGGCGGCGGACGTATTGGGGGCCTGGGTGGGGAGTTGCTTACTCACCCCGGCCGAACTCGGTGGTGTCGGTGACTGAGGCGGGGTGCGACGGACCGCGTCAGAAAAAGTGGGCGACGCAAGTGTGTCCCGACCCCGCGTAGCGCGCTGGCGCTGTGGACGCGGCGGGTCGAGGCAGTAGCGCTTCGCCTCCTCCGACGCGGTCTCGTCGGAGCTTCTGCGGCGTCGCTGGGGTCTGATGGCCTCGAGATCGAAGTCAAAGTCGAACCCCAGCGACGTTGATGGTGTCGGCGACGCCGGCGACATCATTGTCGCCGCGGCAGCCGCTGCTCTTCCCACGGAGGGCCGCGGGCTGGCTCGCGGGGTCGTATCAAGTGACACGTCCTCGCGACCAGACGCGGCCGAGCCCGCAGATGCCAGCGACATGCTCGATCCCCCACGTGAGGAGCATGCCGACAGCATGGCGGGCGAGTCGCAAGCAGAGACTCTGGGAGGCGCCGGAGAGTCAGGCGCCTTGACGTATGGTGCCGGCCGATACGGCCCAGCACTGGGTGGCCGCTCCCGCTCAGCCAGCGCCGGTCCCGCCAGCGAGAGGCGGAGGCCGGGGGCAGCGGCGTGCGGGGCGGTGGTCATAGTTAAAGCGGACTTACCCGGCTTTTTGGTTGGAGGCGGCGACACGAACCGCGGCGGCGGAGCGGCGGCTTGAGTCGGGGGGGCGCGGGCCCGCGCCGATGGTACCGCGGTACGCGGCGGAGGCAGCGCCGGAAAATCAGCGCGCGGCGCGGTCGGGCGCGCAACGGGCGCGCTAGGACGCGCAGCGGGCGCGCTATGGTGACCGGGCGCGTGTGGGCGCGCGGATGGGGCCGGTGCGCGCGCATGGGGCGCGCGACTAGTACTTGCGGCAGGCCCCGGGGCCTGGATAGGCACCGGGCGGAACGCGGCTGGGCGGACCGGAACAGCGTGCATCCGGCTCGACGACGGCGTGGGCGCAACGCGCGCAGGCGCCGATGACGTCGGTGGGCTGGGAGCCACCGTTGCCCCGGTTTCTTCCGTCTTCTTCTTCTCTCCTCCTCCTCTCTTCTTACCGGTTTTTCGGCCGGCCGGCGGCGCACCGGACGACGCGTCACCTATATTGGGCAACGACGTCGCCCGGTCCAACACCGGGCGGACTTCTTCTTGAATCCCGGCATCGCGGCCTAGCGAGCCGCGCTTGCCGGGATTAGACATGTTGGGGCGTGGCCTCCGCGACCGCGGCGGCGATACTCGCCGGGCAGCCCGGGGCTGCTTCCTCTGTGTCCACCCAGGAATCCAAAAGGTGTCCCGTACGCACACAGAGCAAGGAGTTTTTAAAAAGTGCGATCCGCGCGGAAAACTGACTATAGTGTGGGTCTCTAATAGTCCGGTGTGACCATGAGCCAATCCTACAATTTCAAAATTATTCTCAGCTCCTTACATAGTTTTCTCCCTTAGCTCGCGTTGCGGGTGGCGACTGAATGCAAACCATTTCAACATCCTATTGTCCCGGGCGTTCGTATATTCAGGGGGAGTTACAGAGGCACGGGCGACTGCGGGGAGGCGGGCCGCCAGGGTGTCGCCAGGGGGCCGGGGGACAGAGTTATGACGCGTATCGTGTACATAACTCTGTTTACTTTGCGGAACAAAGGTTTTATGTAATTCCCGACCCAGGATGTCATTTTCCTTATGTATTTTTTGTATTTAGTTGGGAAATGACTTAGTTTGTGTGTTCCCCTGTCTGTATTCCTTATTTTCCTTTCAGGTAAGTAGTTATTCATGTTTTTGTCCTCTGATGGAGGTATATAGGTTTCTATCGTGAGTTTATACATAAATGAGTATCTTGATACACAGGCCAACATGAATCATCATTCCCATAACTAATATTCACAATGCGGGAGGAAAATGTTATAACAGGGAAAGAAAACACACCTCCCCCTGGGAAAGGAAATAACAGGGAAAGAAAACACACCTCTCCCTGGGAAAGGAAATAACAGGGAAAGAAAACACACCTCCCCCTGGGAAAGGAAACCAAAACTTATCGGAAAAGGAAACCAAAACTTATTGGAAAAGGAAACCAAAACTTATCGGAAAAGGAAACCAAATGGAAAACATACTTATTGGAAGAGCATTTGTATGCTTCCCTTACATATATAAATAATGGAAATAAATTGATAGGTGATTTATTTGATGTGCAAATTAATAATATCTCAATTGAAAATGGCCCCTTAGAGCAGACTGCAGTTTAGTAAGTGTCGTAAAAGATGTTTTGCTCCATTCACAGATTCATTGACCAAACGTAATGTTCCTATTTTTCTCAGGATCTTTCATCGTTTCCTTTCCTGCTGAGCATGAGGTCCTGGATTCGATTGCCAGGTTGGGCAAAGTGTTATTGCGTTTTTCCATCAGGAATTTCTCAGTAAGAGCCCGGAGTCTAAATTTGTGCCCGGTTGATGGCAATAGGCTCGCCTCCTATTACATGGGACTTAAACATAACTGGCGAACCTACTATAAGTACACCTCTGCCTTACCCATCGGGGAATGCAGGCGTGATGATATTAGGTTATTTTAACCATTTATCTTTAGTGGTATGACTTCGATAAACAATAGGTATTGTTGATCGAAGTGGTATGAGGAATAGAGTGTAAAGTTCGCTCATCCTCTTTAGAAAAGGGAAGATCCTCCTACCAGACGGGTGTCGTGCCTGGTAGGCAACTGCTCAACGATTGATGATGGGAAAGTTAAACATAGGTACCTATGGTGTTCGCGCGGTAAAATTTTAGGATTTTGAGTGACGTTAGGATTTGTGTAACGTTAGGATTTTATGTGACGTTAGGATTTTGTGTGACGTTAGGATTTTGTGTGACGTTATAATTTTGTGTGACGTTAGAATTTTGTGTGACGTCAGGTCTTTCATGTGTAGTTCACATGTGGCGATTTAGATGTCTTCGAAAAATAACTTAGTAGTTGAGGAAAAATAATTGAAACAACAAATATTATGCAGGACATTTATTAAAGACAATCATTTTTTATGTTAATATTTTATTATACATTGTTACAGTGAATCAGTTTTCACGCCTTACCTCTAAGACCTAGGCCAAATATTTTTTGATATTCAGTTATCTCATGAGTCATGACTTCATGAGACTCATAACCTAAATAGGTACCACAAAGAATATTAATTTAAAAATCTCGACTCCGCGAAATTTCGCGGGAGAAGCTCGTTACAAAATAATAAAATGGCATTATTGTTAACCTTAAAAAAAATGGTTTTTGCTTTTTTTTAAATATACAGAATTATTTCAAGCTTTTTACGAATCTTAGACCATTGAATCGTAAAAGGGCCAATTTATTTCTTAAGAAATGTTGTATGACGTAAATGTATTAAGTAGGTACTGTTCCCTATCATAATCTAGTCCCTTCAGGAAATAGCGTCATGTAGGATCAGCCGTCAAGATTTATTTAAAAAGTTGCATATTACAATGAAAAAATTAAATTAATTTCACAATTACAACAAATTGCAATTTCTCTTCTGTATATAACAAAACTTTTAATAGATAACACTTTTTTTTATAAAACATTTTTGACTTAACTATTGGATGATTCACACGAATTTAACTGCCCGAAACGGGCTCATCCACACTTTTAATAAATAATATAATTTTTTCTTAAGGCGATTCGAACGTAGTTAATTTATTTGTGGGCGAATCGACGACTCTAGAAATACATATTAGGCGATTGGCATATTTTGAATTTTATTCAGTAAAGTTATGGAAAAAGTAGGTACACTAACTTTACTGCATAAAATTCGGGCGAGTAAATTCGTGCAAATCAACCAATAAACTACATTGGTCCTGTATCTCCGTCGGCTGATAGATTATTATCATTTTATATATATTAAAACATCAAACTGTTATTTACAATTATATTAAACACTATAACTGTACAAGGTTCTTTTGGCGCGTGGCCAAATTCGGAACTAACGCCGCCATCTTGTTTTTTAATACATTTCTCAAAGCAATTGCTTAAACAGAGTTGCGACTTATTTGAAATACTGGTATTTAAAATGCAAATACAAAATACATATTTTATATTTAATTATCTACCTTTTTTTAAAAGCATTTTGCATCTTATTTGAAATACTTTTCGAGATGTATTTTATATTTGTAAAATGCAAAATACTTTACTGCTAAGTTTCGCCAACATTACCACTCAAATCATGTAAAGGGGTCAGTGATTCGACAAATAGCCACTAGAGGCGCTGCAAGTGCTGTAACCTTGCGAGTCTGTGTGCAAAGTGACAAAACAAAATTCACGTTATCTGTGGAACATGACGCTACGCGCTACGCCTTTTAACGAGATTGGTTTTTTCTGTTTCGAAGTGTTTATTATCAAAAAGAAAGTGTTGGATTTTTAACACTAATTTCATCCAAAAGTATTTTATTTGAATAAAGTATTTTGAAAATACGTATTTTGCATTTAGTATTTAAAATACAAAAGCAAAAGTATTTCGTATTTTGCATTTGAAATGGTAAATTAGAAAACTATTTGCATTTTGTATTTAAATACTTTTTTAAAACTATTTTGTACATCTCTGAAAATGATTAACAACAGCGCCACCCTGACAACGTTATTCACGCGCCATAAGATCTGTGTAGCAGTGTTACTAGAATTCCCAAGCTTGGATATCATGTCCCGAGCTGTGGAAGCCAGCTCGGGTCATAAGACCATCTTTTTTTTTGCCACGTATTTGTTAAAACTCGAAGTCACTCTTATCACCCCATTGCTGGGATGCTTCTGTATTTAATCTTACTTGCCATTTTTTTGTTTTTTTTTTTGCGAACCTAATTGTAAAAGTGTGTCCATCATCCGGTTTTTTTTTTAATATCGCAGCCTTATGCTTTTTTGGCTTCGCTCGGGTCGTTATTATTTTGCTCCTTTTTAATTTTATTTTCTTTTATTACATTTTCATACACATAAATTACATTTTTAAATATTTTGATTAAAAAAAACATTTAAAAATATAAAAAATAGTGGCCCATCGGCATCAGGAACAGGGTCCAAGCTGCCGATGGTCAGGGCTCTAGAGACAGGAACCACACAATGCGTGCCGTGTCTAGGAGTACTACTTTCTGAATCAAGCCCTTGATCCAGCCGCGCAATGAGAGCCTCCGGAGGTGTTGCTCGAGGCTCTCCGCTATTAGGCCATTAACCGTAACGATTATCGGTACAATTATTGCAGAATCCACGTCCTGTTCATTTATTTTATATTTTATCTGTTTGTATTTCCTGTACGTGTCCCAAATAATTTTTCTTTCTTTTACAGCCTCCCCTATGTTCTTTCTATCTGCTCTTTTACTTTCTTCAGGCTCAAACTCAAACTCAAAGCATTTATTTCGATTAAACCATTTACAGGCACTTTTGAATTGTCAAAGAATCGGTCAGTTAGTCAGAAAGTTGAAGCTAGTTGCCCATTCCAAAACGTAGATCTCTATGGAGAAGAACGGGCAAGAAACTCCAAGGCCACTCTTTTAAATATAGATATTACAAAATTCTGGGTACATTATTCTTGTTGCTTCTATATGTGAGAACAATGTACAAAAAATAATCAAAGCAGTTGAAAATATATGATTAAAAATAAGCCCTGGCAGATAAGAGATGACCAGTCTCAACTGACGGCGCCCGTTCACGAACATGACGCGTGGATCAACACCATCCAGCTCAACCATTTTGTTGGGGAACCGAATGATCCAACACACTCACCACCATCAGCGAGACATTTAAGTGAGCTTGACATTCTCTCAACTGCCATACTGCAATCTTCTCACGACCATTGCTATCTGGCTGTATAGTCTTTCCACCTGGTTGCAATGCTTCTGTTTTTGTCCCCCTTTATTACAGTAGATATGTAAGTATTGGCATAGTATAATAAAGTAACAGTATTATGACTCGGTAGTGACCTTGAAATAATTACCTACGGCCGCTCGGTAGATAATCTTTCCGCGTCCGTGCGTAACTGCCGCCCACTCGAGACTGTTGCGTACAGGGGGCCTAAAACGGCCACATTAAGCAATTCCTCTAAAAGAAATTCATTTTCTGAATTCCCAGCAATTCCTCTATCGTGACACATATTTTAGCTGAATCATATTCAATTAATTTCATATCAGAATCATAGGTATTTGGTGTAAATATAGCCGCATGAAAAAAATGAAGACCGTAATTTTACCGGATAATTTTTCTTTACAGTTTTTATGAATAAAATACGTAATACGTGAGATTGTTAGTGACACCAAGGCGTTGTTGGCCTTCTTTGAGGAGCTGGGGTGGATCGAATAACCGCAAAATACGCGCTTTGACGTGGAGTTGCGGGTACCAGCCCGTATTATTATTAATCAAATGAGATTTTTATTTTTTATTTCTACAGTTTAAATGTTATTTCATTATAATTACAAAACTGTCAAACAGATGAATTGCGTTATCTCATCACCAGTTAAGCAGCCTTATAAAGGCGGATAACAATTAAAATTCTATTGTGTCTCGTTAATGACAGTTGAAGGGCTATATGAATTGAACGCAGATAATATGAATTGTTAGTTTGTGACAGTTTGTGTGATTCTTATTATTATCAAATTATGATTCTGTCAAAGCGGCCGGTTTAGGCCCCTGTACCCAAATTGCGTAACTTATTTTCGTAAACAATTTTGGCTAATTTGTTTCATTTTGACAGTTCAACGACATTCATTGCGTTATTTACGTTGTAGAGCAGATTTTTTTTTCATCTTATGTAGCAATGGATTAGCAACTGTTTCAAATCGAAACAGATTCTGATTTTGTTGCATTACGCAATTAGGGTACTGGTATATAGTGAGATTTCGAAGCGCGTCGTTTCGGCCGTTTTCTATGAAGACATAATGCTGTTACTTATTTATACTGTGGTACGTCCATTATTTATACTGTCCTACATCGAATGAAATTGTGTGTAAAATTCTGTCTTTTAAAGTGAAACTTTTATTACATCGTCTCAAACTTTTTCGTCTGTGTGTTGCATGTCGCGTGACGGTCGGCGCCAATATGGCGGCGCCTATAGTTCGCTTAAAAGTTTCACTTTTACCGTGGTTTCATAAAACCACACAATCCTTTTTTTGTTTCCTGCAAAAGATGTCTCGGTCTATTTTTCTCCATTTCTTTTATTCTCTAACATAACGACCCATGGTTTAATTTGTGACCTATTTTATCTTCTTTTATGACTTATCGGAGTTCTATCAATTACACCTATTAATAATAACCTTAAACATTACGTACAAAAATTAGAGTTAATTTAAGACTTCATTTCTTTAAGTTAAAATATACTTAGTTTAGTGTTAGCATTTTCGGATTAGTTTTTGCATTTTACGTGGTTTGTTACTTAACCCAGTGACATTTTAATTTTCTCGTTCAATCTGTAACAAGAAAAATACATGTTTATTTTATAGGTTTAGATATCCCCGAACGCGCGGAGTAAACGTCCGCGCAATCCACGAAGACGTGCCCCACTCCGCTCCGCGCTGTACTAGAGTTCAGCTTACAGTACAGTAGCAAAAGATTTTTTTTAATACCTACTCATTTCGTTCATATTTTTTACTTAAATAACTAGTTTTTTTTTACTATATAGGGCATCCCCTGTGGGGTACGAACCTCGGCTTAGGGCGTCGGAGCTGCAATAACTGCTGGCACCTCGTTTTCGAGCAAGGGTCGGGGGGGGGGGGGGGGGACAACGACTTTAATAACTAGTTTTAATTTAATGGTATCTATAGGTGAACCTTATTTTTTTTTTGGCATAATCCCGACACAGAATTAGTACGAAACTAACAAAAAATCAATAATACAAACAAAACAAAATAAAAATACTTTTTTTAACCTACCATGTTTGTCAAAAAGAACGTAAAAGCATACTTACTTCCTCACAATTGCCCTTCTTTGGGCCTGAAGGTCATATGCAAGAGGATCAAATTCAACGCGGGAGTTACTCTCTAGGCCTGGTATTATGTCGTCCATACCTTGGCTATCGATATCGCTGTCAACTGTGAAAAACAATTAATCTACTTTTTTAACAGGGTGGACCTTTTCCACGGTCCCTAAATCGATTACGAATCGTTGTACAGACGCCAGCACATCAGGCTACTACAAGCTGTCAAATTTATTTAATAGATTTTCAACTTCATCGCTGAAGTATAAAGTTCAAAGTTGATTGCGAAAATTTGACAGTTTCGGGTAGCTTGATGTGCTGGCGTCTGTACATGCCCTTTAGTAACAGTATATGTCCATACCTGGTCTCTACAAATTAATTCATCTCTATCGATTACGAATCGTTACTCCTTTTCCTATATATGATTAACAGGTATTTTCTGGTTCCTATGTTAAACGAATCGTTCCCTTATAGGATTCTATTACCAACGAATCGAACGAATCGTACATTTGTTGGTTTCTACGTTCAACGAATCGGTGGTTTAGTGACAAGTATTAGAGACAACGGTCCGTAAGAAATAGAAATCGAGTATTAACGGGTCGTTAGATTACGCACAGAATTTTTAATGACAGTGGAACAGAAAATTAGGTATATAAATATTTTAAATCTTACGTATATCGCTGGCATGAATACTCCCGTCGAAGTACACGTTTCCTTCAAGATCGGGCTTTATATCTGAAAAAAAATATATTTCTCAACATCTTTCTGCATTCCTCCCTCCATCGTCCTATATTTTGAAATTTTAAGTCCTGTAATTGCGAAGAATTTAAATGAAATACACTTCTTACGCTGGTTGCTCACAATGGGCCTTATTAGAAGGCTAAAAGTCACCCAAAGGGCAATGGAAAGGGCTATGCTTGGAGTTTCCCAACGCAATCGAATCATAAATGAAGAGATCCGCAGGAGAACCAAAGTAACCGACATAGCCCGAAGAATTGACAAACTTAAGTGGAAATGGGCAGAAGACATTGCTCGTAGAACAGATAGGCGATGGGGCCGAAAGGTTCTGGAGTGGCGACCGCGTACTGGAAGACGTAGCGTTGGAAGGCCTCCCACAAGATGGACCGATGACCTTGTGAAAGCCGCAGAAATCCGCTGGATGCGGGAACCGGTCGAAGTGGCGGTGCTTGGGGGAGGCCTATGTCCAGCAGTGGCTGAAATGATGATGATGAAGACACTTACCATATTGTTTTAAATTTGATTCGAGCTCTTCATTGTCTGAAAAAGCAAACATTTTTAGAAAAACAAAAATCTTGGCTCGATTGACTGGTGATGAAGGAAAATGTCCAATCTTTCCTTTTCTGTATGTGAAGAGGTTTTTGAACTACAGTACTTTATTGAAGTGAAAACTTCTCTAGGTGCGTTGAGCATTTTTGAGATGGGAAAAAACAATTGAACTCGCGACACTGTTACCGTTACCGACACCTCATTAAAAGTATTTCCTACACAATCAAATTGTTCAAGTTTTCACTTCTGTCGGCACTCCTGGAGTGCTACTGTTTTATTTCAAACTAGCTTTTGCTCGTGGCTTCGTCCGCGTGGGTATCGGAAAATATTCCACGGGAACTTACTACCGGAATTAACCCTATGGCCGTTTGAGATGGCCGAACGAGATGAAGATGTCGAAGTAGCGACAGTAAATTTACTATGGTCGCGTTATCTCGTTTCTGGTTGATGTCCCGTTCACGGTGCGGCGGACAAGCAGTGTTAGTGTTAATCCAGTACCCTAATTGCGTAATACACGATCAATCACAATTTGTTTCGATTTAAAACAGATTGCTAATCCATTGCTTCATAAGTTGGAAAAAAAATCTACTCAACAACGTAAATAATCTTGTTGAACTGTCAAAATGAAACAAATTAGTCATTTTTGTTTATGAAAATAAGTTACGCAATTAATTCTGGCGTCCTTTATCTAGAAAGCCGTTAAGTCCAAAAGTTATTTCCGAGAAAATGGCAAAAAACAAAAAAACGCGGGAATCGGTTGTTTCTTAAAAACTATGATTGTTGGACACATCATATTCTTTCTGTTTATCCTAAAGAATCCTTTCTGTCCAGAAATTCTTAAAGAAGAAGTGTGGGTTAGACGCTTTCAAGTGATGGAATCATGATAAATTGTGTTACTTAACGGCGTACAAAATTTTCATATCTCTGGAACTGTTGTGTTCCTTGGTGCGCAGGGTGCGAGGCAGTTCTAACAGCATTCTGAGAGTTATTGCTGACAGGCTGGACTGCTGTGTTGTAAGTCGTTGCTCCAGTATCTCAGCTGGAGTGACTAATTTGTTGAGTGTGTTTTTGTAGATAATTTTTGTTGTATTTGTATCACTAACATAGTTGTAAGTTTATTTTATTGTTACTAACATTGTATGAGTCTCATTGGTACTCGAAATAAAGAATTTAATTTAATTTTTTTTTTAATTTATTGTAAAAATAAAAATGTTTCTCAGACAGAAAGATAGAGAATTTTGAACTCTATCACTTTCAATTAAAAAGTAAAAATTGGCCATTTAAGGGTTAACGGCTTTCTAGTTAAAAGACGGCAGAATTAGGGTACAGGTTATAAACTATCAGTGTGCCAAATTTCATCAATATCCGTTTAGCCATTTTAGCTCCAATCCGGAACATACATCCAGACAAAAATTCTAAAATCTATATTTTCAGCATCGTGCTTGTTCCGAAACCTAGTAATTATGTAAATATAAGTAGGTATTTAAAAAAATAATTCAATGTACAGTTTTGTCTTCGTAAAAAAAAAGATCGACTTCAAAAAAAGGAGGAGCTTCTCAGTTCGTCGGAATCTTTAAAAAAAATGTAAATATTTATACAATGTGTCCCAGGGATAAGTGACCGCCCAGCGTTTTTTGAATATTTGTACAAAATTATTAATAATTACATTTATATTTGTGACTTAGCGGCTTTAGTTTTTTTTTTATGATTTTTTTTTCTTTTTTTTGTAAAGACGCGTGACGTGCTGCAGTTTTTTTACGATATTTCCTAAGTTTTTTCATCTTTTTCCATTATTTTTTTTTACTGACTAGCCGACATCATAGTTTATCAATTAAAATAATAAAACAACTAAAATGTAGTAAAACATGTATTAAATAAAAAACAAATTTAAAATTCGAAGAAAAAATAACTCTTCTCTTCAGTTTTTTCAAAATAAATCTAAAAAATGCCAAAGCCGCTAAGTCACAAATATAAATGTAATTATTAATAATTTTGTACAAATATTCAAAAAACGCCGGGCGGTCAGTTATCCCTGGGACACATTGAATATAGGCACTCCTATAGCGATTTGGGTATTTTTTATAGTAACTCGTGCATTTGCTCTCGGAAAGCACCATTTGGTAAAGTGGAACTGATGATGAAGGACACAGATGGTCACAGGAACTACTCAATAATTTATGTATTTCACGGGTTGCGATTCGATTACTTTAATATGGTTGGTAAGCAATTGATGCTCGTCTCAATTCATATGGAGCAGTGGAACTGATGGTGAAGTACCTGGAGAACTCCTCAACAATTAAAGTCCCTGCATCGGGAAAAGTAATGTTTTGTAAAAGGTGATGAGCAGTTGACATAAGGCTATTGTAACTTAGATAAATTACAAACCAAACTACAAAAAGGTGAAAAACAAACTTTTTTACAAAAAATACAACCGACTACGACTTCCAAACTACAAAGTGAAAACTAACTTTAATTTTGGAAGTCGGTGGTATAAAATTAAAATACTGATCCAAAGACACCGACTTCCGAAATTAAGTTATTTTTTAGTTTGTAGTTTTTTTTTATGTAGATCATGTATGATGTATGATTTGTCATTTTCCGGGAACTGTAGTTCCCGGAAAATGACAAATCTATGTCCGATATAGATTTGCCTTTGTTTTTAAAATCGCACGATATTATGGATAAGATAGGTATCGAAATCTAGAAGACAAAACAAAAAATAAAAACTGTTTTCTAATCTACGGGTTTATGAGTTTAAAAAATCAGTTTTCTTTTGTTTCGTCGTTTTTAGAGTTCCGTAGTAAACAAGGAATCCTTACAGTTTCGTCATGTCCGTCTGTCTGGCTGTCCGCGGTCTAGCTCCAAGACTCTTAGTACTAGAAAGCTGTATTTTGGCATGGGTATACATATTAATTACGCTTACAAAATGGTACAGCAAAATGATTAAAAAACATTTTTTTAGTGTACCTCCTCTACACGTCAAGTGGTGATTTTTTTTTTTTCTGTGCCGTGGTATGGTGTATCATTGGAAAGGTCCTTTAAAAACATTGCGAGCACCGATATAGATAGACCTAGATAACGCAAGTATCACGATCTGTATGAAAACCAAGCTTGCCATTTTTTGACTACCTACTATGACGTCACAAGTACTAGGAAACGTTTCTTTTAATTTTTCTCCTCGCATTTGCACAGTTTTTACAATTTATAACAGCGTAATTAACCATTTTCAATTTTTTTACTGACTTCCGACAAGCGTGGCTGTATTTCGTATGGGAGAACATGTTTTTTAACTACAAACTTAAGTTTGTTTTTGGGATAAATTCATCCCAACTACGGAACCCTTCATTGTGCGTGGTCCGACATGCACTTGGCCGGTTTTTTAGATATCGATACCTATCGAGCCCGTGAAGTTTCGTCAGCTAATTAATGTTGACCCTGTATATGCACCGACACATTCCGTTTTGTACCTTACGCCTTTGACAATAAGGCAACCTTTACGTAACGTACCTGGAAAAAATGCATTGGCATCCAATGTGGTCGTTGCATTTTCAGTTTGTGTTATTGGAGCCAACAACGTGGTTGCTAGAGATGATGATGACAGCGCTTCCGTACTTGGAGAAGCTAAAAACAATGATTTTGTTTTAGTTTCATAAGATAACACAACATGATGCCTTGTTTTCCCGAAGGGTTGGGCAGAGCTGTATCTATAGTAACATGTTTGTGTTTTAAAAGAGGGTTTATCCTAAAAGTTGGCAACGTCGTAAATGGCTGTCAAATATTCACCTGTTCTGATTAATTTGGCAATATTACTGTATGAACGACTTACTTACTTACTTACTTACTTACTTATGGAATTAAGAAATGTGGCTAACTAGGGAACTAAAACATTGATATCGTAACACTGAATTTTTAGTTTTAGATGTAAAAAAAAAGTATTTGGAAACTTTCCAAATGCCTTTTTTACACCTAAAACGGTTACAACATAAAATTCAGTGTTATAATTGCAATTCATTATTAATATTCTAGTTTGCTAGTTAGCCACATTTCATATTTCCATACAGTAATATTGCCAAATTAATCAAAGCAGCGAAATATTTGACGTCTATTTGCGACGTTGCCAACTTTCAGAATAAACGCTCTTAAGTCCCATGTAATAGGGGGTGAGCCTATTTTTATGGGCTGATTATGCCTATGCATATGTCACCGTATAATTATGAACTTCGTTAGTTTATAATCTATCGGTATTATTTCCGTTAAATTATAAACTGTCCAAAAATTGTGAACTGCGACAAATCATTTACGATTTAACGCATTATTTTTCGCTAGTTTATAATCTTTCCGTGGAAAACCGACAAATTGTAAACTGGTATCAAACTTGCTTGTGACGTAATGCACCTTGCGCTAATATTAAATAGCCTGCCTGGCTGTGAGCAACTTGGAAGTAGCGCTCGCCGGCCACTGCCGCGGCACCGCTCGCTTCGCTCGCTCGTCTCGCACGCAGTTGGTCACAGTTCAAACCTAATCTAACCCATTTCACCCAGTTCACAATTTTTCGACAGTTTATAATCTAACGAAAATAATTCCGACAGATTATAAACTAACGGTTCTCACAATCTTACGGTGACACATACATTTGGAACGACTGCCTGTCTGATCTCCACAACCCAGTTATTGGGTACTGTAAGCTCTTCTTAACTAGAAGTAAAATTAGTCACAGAAACAAAAGGTTTCTCACCAGCAACAGTCACTGTAGTTCCATTGACAAGTACAGTCGCAGTACTAGCTGTAGATGGTTCCGTTTTAACAGTGTTCAGTTCGATATTCGCTTTAGTATATAATGTTGTAGCTAAAGGTTCTAACTTAGTATTTTCTTTTGATTTTAGTTTTGTATGCCCTTTGTGTTTATGTACTTTCCGTGCTTTAAGTGTAGTCGTTGGAACTGCCACTGTTGGTACAACTATTGCTAGCGTTGGTATATTTTTCATATCTGAAATATTGAATGAGAGTTTAGTCATGTTGTAAACATACGAGAGTTGGTTTGAAGAATCAAAGGGAATTGTATCATCGTCAAAATTATATCATCAGTTGCCATTAAAACTATCAACTATCCTATAAGACAACTCGTTTTGAATTGTTATCACAAGTAAAACAGATTATAGTAAATATCCATACACGTGAAATATTATTGTATTACATTATATCAAAAACTATTCTTTTACTAATTTTGAGATTGAATACACATTATAAAGAATTATATCCAGATTTTTGGTAACATGGTAGATAATAGTTACGCGAATAATAACATTTATGGCATTAAGGGTATGATTTAGAACAACGCGGTACTTAGCAGTGCTGTCGCAACAGTGCTGCCACTACTGCTGTGTGACGCATCAATACTATTCCCCATACATTTTCTATAGGTTTATATGAGCTTACATTCCGAGCACGGCAACAATGTGACGCAGCAATGTCGCCAATCATACCTTTAGTCTGTTTCTGTATATATTTTGTGTGCTTAAAGTATTGCTAATATTGTAATTTAACAATGCATGCCTTTATAGGGTAGATTTTTGAGCTACTATAAAATATTTTTGAGACCCTGTTGTATCACCAAAAATCGCATTAATAAAAACTTTGAACTTTAAACAAATTAATATTACAAAACACTCACCAAGAAACTGTAGCCTCCTCAAAGCCTTTTCAACACACCATGTTAACATTTGCGCGTTTACATTGTGATGAATTTCATTGCAAAAATTCGTCGCCATACTTAAAAAAGGATCGTTCTGGATTTTTATATCTCCTTCATCCTTTGCTATAGGAGTTTGTTCGGCTACTGGGATATTATTAACTACTGTATTTCTATTAGATTTAGCATCTGTAGCGTTTAATATAGTTGCCATTCCTCCTTTGCCACGTTCTCGTCTCTTACCCTTGTGTCTGGAATGATGGTTGATCCACCTTCTCTCTCTATTCTTAATTTCTATCGCTTCTGGATCATTGTTCTCGTTAACCGGGAGTAAAATTGTAGTTTCTAATTCATTTCTTTTATTTTTTATATTTCGAGCCATGCTAGGACTGTTAGAGATGCCCATCAAACTTGTCAGAACGTTGTTCTTCATTATATTATCAATGAATGTGTTATTGAAGTAGTATTTATAAACTAAATCGTCTATCGTTTGATCGTCTTTTTCTTTTATTATCATATCGTCCTGGTTTTCAATTTTGTTGGAGATTGGAATTGAAAAAAGGTTAATTTTGACTGATTCGGTTGATTGGGTCGTGGTGCTCATCTGTGTTTTAGGCACCGCTGGTTTGAGATTGTGAAACGGTTTTATTACATTCGAATTTAGTTTAGCTGTCGGGTTTCTGGTCTCTAAGTAAAGTTGCTTAGCCTTCTTCAATATTCTTGCGAAATTGTTCTGTCTGTGTGATATTTCGCTCTGCGTCTTTGCTATCACATTTTGCTTGGCGTTAATCTTTTCGTTCTGTGCAAGCATTAACTTCTGTATATTATAGAACTGTCGCTGCTGTAGTAAGAATTTCTTCTGCTGATTTTCGAATTCTTTGAAATTATTTGTCATTTCCCTTTCTTTGTTTTTAAAATATTCTTGTTTGGTGGCAAGTCTTGCGTCAAAAATTTTCAGTTTCTCATAGAATTTCAACAAGTATAAATATTTTACATCGAAATCTTGGAATTTGATAGTGATAGCATCTGCGTTTTTGAGAAATTGATCGTTTACATTGGTTATTCGTTCACGAATATCTTTAATTTCATTGTGTTGTTTCATTATCTTCTTGAAAGTCTTTGTTAGCATTGATATAACCTTAATTAAACCTCTTTCAGTAACTGCTTTACTCTTTTGAGGTTCTTTAGGAACAACTTTGTAGACATTTACATCAGGAATTGGTGCATTTTGATGCCAAACTGTATTGTCTTTGTCAAAAATATTTCTATCGATAGCTTTACTTTCACTGTGTTCATTATTTACCTGAGTCTTATTCATGTCTTCCTCGAATTCAATTTTTTTTATTATTTCGCTTTCAAAATCGTATTTCTTACTTCTTTTTGGTGAGGTTATATTTTTAGCAATTGTATAATTATTTTCTTTGAAATCTGTTTCTATAGAAAGTTCAGGCTTTTGAGTAATGTCATCGATTTTGCTTGAATTATTAATGTAATTTTCTAGCGTTATTGTCTCATTTTTTGGTATTTTTATCTCTCTTTTGTTATTGTTCAGTAAAATGGCGACCTCGTAAGGGTAGTCGTTCAACACTGAGGTACCCTCTTTGTCATCTTTTTTTTCGGGGTTCTTTCTGACTTCTTCTTGTTCTTCAATGATAAATGTTTTGCATCCTTTACCGATGCAGTTCTTTAAACTCTTTCTAAGTCGCTGCTCTCGTATACCTGTAATAATAACATTTGATTAGTACTAGCTTTGCGTGGAGGTCGAAAATTTTCTCATAAAATCGTACTACGGGGATGAAAAGTATCCTATGTCTTAATCCAGGTCTGGCAAAGTCCATCCGTGTACCCATCGAATTTTGTGTAGCCGTAAAGGCCCTACTAGCGGCCTCAAGCGATACAACTTGCGACGCGAATTGTGTCAAGCTTCACCTATTTCCGCCCGTGGCTCCACAAGTGACTCGTGGCGTGCTCTAAAGAACGACTGCCTCGTTGTTCTAGTGGTCGCAAGCGCTACTGCTGAGCATGAGGTCCTGGGTTCGATTCCCGGGTCGGGCAAAGTGTTATTGGGTTTTTCTATCTGGAATTTCTCAGTAGCAGCCCGGAGTTTGGATTTGTGCCCGGTTGATGGCAATAGGCTCGCCCCCTATTACATGGGACTTAAACATAACTGGCGAAATGTGGGTGTACCTACACACCTCTGGCCAACCCTTCGGGGAAACAAGGCGTGCTGTTATTTATTTATTTATCACAAACACTGCTATCTTTACAGGAAATTCCTAATGCGGTAGCGTGGTCCTTAATTAAACTATCTTAAATAACATAACACATACAATATTATTTTAGTGAATTCATTCAGAGAGTAGGAAAATAAATCGATCCTGTCAGCCGTGTCATTCAGTGCGTGCAAGGCGCGTGTCAGTGGCGCTTAGCTGAGCAAGTTGGTTCGTGCGTGAGGCACAGCTCTTGTCAGGCACATTCAGACAAATCTCCTTCTTACCACGTAACAGTTTGAATACATATGTGGTTATAGCTAAGTCCCTCCTTGTCTCGAGTTTGTTGTACCCGACCATACCATACCATATATGTTATGTTATGTTGTGATTAACATCCAAATATACAATTTCACAGACTTTCACATTTATAATATCACGAGTGACCCGCCCCTGCTTCACACGGGTGCAATTTACATGACGTGAATCTCAATGCACCTTTCAAAGGGTGAAAGATTTTTTAACCGACTTCCAAAAGGAGGAGGTTCTCAATTCGTCTGTTTTTTTTTTTTTTTTTACGCGATTACTCCGCCAATTATTTTTTGTTTGGTAGATCATACTTCAGAGGTGGTCCCATATAAATTTTATTAACTTTGCTTGGGTAGTTTTTGAGTTAGCTTCAATTATACGTATTTTTTCCCACTTAGTATGTAGATGATATGATAACTTCTTGTCACTGTTATTTACATAGCAGGTAGTGGTATTCGAATTTGTGTGGGGTAGGTACCACAACTAAAAAGTGAAAAATAAAAACTTTTTGAAGTCGGTTGTTTTTTTTTTTTTGTAAAAAGTTTTTTTAATAAGAGCTGTGGTTCCGGAAATTACACAAACTCTCACAATTCGCTCTCTCTCTTTATCATAATTATTGGTATAGATTAGTAAGAAGTATAATTATAATAGGATAGGAATAAAGGTAAAGGGCAGGGCTGATTTATCCAACGTCAGTTATCTAATATCCGTGGAATAAAATTGACGTCTGACAGTTGACAGTTGTACGGGAAAACTGACTAAAATTAAATTCAAAACTATTCCTCGGAGATATCTGACTTTGGTAAAGGCAGTCTTAAGGCGAAAGCGTCAGCGAACCTCGCGAAATACAAATTTTCTTACGTTTTTTGGAATTTACTGGTCAGTATCAGGTTGTGTGTTGATCTAAATATGATTCGCGGCCGTATCAAAACTTATTTATAGAATTATAATCATACTAGTTTCTGCCCGCGACTTCATCCGCAATCCTTCCTTGAGAATTGGGCTATCCGATGCAAAAACAATTTTTCAAATCCGACTGGTAGTTCCAGAGATTATCCCCTACATACAAACATACAAACAAATAAATTTTACTTCTTTATAGTATGACAATGTCATGAAATCATGAGGCCAATTCTAACTTAGGAGTCGTATGATAAAGCCATATTTTTTTACACTCGCGAATCATATTTTAATCAACATACAAACTGACACTGACCTCCAAATCCCAAAAAAACGTAAGAAAATTTGAATTTCGTGGGCTACCTTAGCTCATTCCCCTTAAGCAAGATTAGTAGAGTAGATATAGAAAAATACTACAAGTCGAATAAACGAAGAGTAGATAGTAGAAAGAAGATAGAATATTAGTAGATAGAAGTAGAATAGTCATGAGATGATAGAAGATAGAATAGTCATGAGATAATAGAAGATAGAATAGTCATGAGATGATAGAAGTAGAATAGTCTCGAGATGATAGAAGATGGAATAGTCATGAGATGATAGAAGATAGAATAGTCATGAGATGATAGAAGTAGAATAGTCTCGAGATGATAGAAGATGGAATAGTCATGACATGATAGAAGATAGAATAGTCATGAGATGATAGAAGATAGTAGTAGAATAGTAAAAGTAGATAGATATTATAAATAAAATAGCCTTTCATTTCTTGCTGTTTGTATTACAAAAATAATATAAAAACTGCTTGCAAACATAATTCATAATATTATAACATTCGGAATTCATTTTTTTTTAAATTGTATAGTTAGGTACATTTAAACAAACAATAGTAATATATTACTTTTCTATTATTTAATTTGTTATATTTTATTATTTAATTGTTATTTTAACACTTTCAGATTTTGTAGCCATAACCCCTCTTAGTAGAAGGAGAAGGAAGATGGATATTAGAGAAGAATAAATAAATTTAAAAAATTACTTACGCCGTATTGCCCTCTTAGCCCTTTTAATGTAATTAGAGACAGACGGAGCATCTTCCATATAATTAGTGCCGAACGTGTCAAAATTATTCTGCAGTAAGTTATCCACATCCAGAGAATTCTCCCTAAAGATGAAGTTCCCAGTCCTTCCGCTGTCATACAAGTTCCCCTGCAATTTATTTCGAAACCAAACTCCCTTGTTTATAATGTTATTTCGCTCCAACTTTGGCTTCTGATAATTCAACTGGCTTTCCAAAATATTGCCCCGAACAGCTCTGGTCAGCACGATCAATGTTATTATTTTGGCCAACATAGTCAGGACATTGCTTGACTGGAACTGGCTAGTCAATGAAAAGAATTTCACTTATGCTTTTCAGTAAAATTCGATTGGTTTTGTTTGTAAACTTCCGTCGGCTTAGTGATGCGATTTGTGCAGTTTTATCGATAAAGGGTTTTTGGTAGGGACCGAAACCGGTATGATAAATACGGGTATTTTTTCGGTTACAACATTTATATTTTTTTCGGTTCCCTTAAATTGAATTCAACCAGTATTAATACCGGTCCCCTTCGTGGTTATTTTTTATTTTAACTATTCAGAAATAAAAGCCCCGCGAAGGAAGTCTACTATTTATTTGAAAAAAGTGCAATTCCTGATTTGACGCTGTGAGTAGTGAAATGAAATAGTTTATTCTGTAAATTAGGATGTCGGAATCACTTCTACACTTACAAAATTATAATGGCATGCGACCACGGCTTTACCTTGACCATTTTTGTACCTATGTCTTAATTTCAGTCTGAAATATTTTCTTGTTTCACACTTTTTAGAGCGTGATTTTTCAGTAGTTGGGTTTTAGTCTTTGAACTTACTTTTTTAATTTGAGGAAGTTTTCTAGTCGAACACTTTAATTCAGCATTTACATAGACTTAGTATAGCAGAGGGGCTCGTGGCTAAGTAATAACAGCCGCCCGGATCAATCCATCAGGTTAAACTACGCTTGCCGGAGTTGGTCCCTGGATGGGTGACCATCTTTACATACCGAGACTCCTCCGTGCCTCGGAAAGCAGGTTAAGCGGTTGGTCCCGGCTGTCATTCGTGAATCTTCGACAGTCATTACGGGTCGTCAGAAGCCCTAAAGTCTGACAACCAGTCTTACCAAAGGGTATCGTATTACCCAGTTACTGGGTTGGGGAGGTCAGATAGGCAGTCGCACCATGTAAAATACTGGTATTCAGTTGTATCCGCTTAGACTTGAAGCCAACCTCAGCATAGTTGGGAAAAGGCTAGGCAGATTTTAAGGGATTTTAATGGATTGATTATCCTTATATTAATAAAGTTACTGTGATAACTAATTTGTTGGCAAGTTCGGTGATTTGGTAGCAGTGCTTTTTCATCGCCAGTTTTCAAAAAAGGCTGTGAATAAAACTTCAGCTTACGAAATAATCTTTTAAATAATTATTAAAAGGGTAACCGTGGAGTTTCTTGTCGGCCCTTCTCCATAGGAAACTACCAATTGGAACCGTGCACCTAGCTTCTGACGTTTCATAAGTGGTGGTGGGGGTGTAAGTTTATGTGAAATAAAATATTTTGAATTTTAATGTTTTTTCCTATTTCCCTCGAATGTTTACAAAACTATCGATACTTTATTTCAGAATTGTCGACAACCCTACTTCTCGAAACCACAATATTTACGTTTACCTTCGTATCCAGTTCGGATAGTCATTATAGTTCACATTTTTTATTAATTTCTTTTTAAACAATTTTAATGTTTACGACTACTCACAGTTTTGTCCTTATTTGTTGAGATAAAAGACGATAAGCATAGTTGAATGTCCCGGTTTCGGGTAGTAGTAGCAATAATAATAATAATACCCCCACCTCCGTATCTTTACGTTGACGTCATGGTGGGACTTGCGCGCTCCTATGTACTCAAGGTCTGTGACGATAGAGTTTACTTTATCGTCACAGACCTTGGAGCCAGACCAAGAGAGATACAGAAACCCGCAGGGCAGCATGTGGCGAGCTGTTGGGCAGTTGCGACCCCACGGATCCTATCTCCCGGGAGAAGTCTTGTTCCTCACCTCTGGCTTGCCTTTATTGGCCGGCTGGAGTGAACACTGACGAGGAACAGAGCTCCCACCACATTCTTGCCTTTATTGGCCGGCTTGAGAGGAGACTCGCAAGAGCAAACGTGCTCGGAGGAAGGAAGTATTCCAGTAAGTGCTAGTAGGGATCTTGACCATCTTCCGGGCTCTGGGATTGTTCTGATAGCCGTGGAATACCTCTCCACTCCTCAAGCACCTCAGGATATGTTGTCTCCTTGTCACTAAGTGCTAGCGACAGTTTCTGGGGGCCCATTATTGAGTGTGCATGTCACCAAGAAACGCCTTACTCATCTAGCTAATTTTAATATTTTTTTAAGGATAATAATAAAGCTTCCGTAAAAAAAAATTACTTCCGAAAATTTGTGGTTGACTGTAATACTAAATTTCCAAAAAAAATATTAAACTTCCGAAAAAAATACTAAGTTTCCGAAAAGTCAATATGTTGTGCTACAAAAGTTAGTGACAGAAACGAATCGCTGCAAAATCGACTCCACGTACCCACCACGTACGTCTTGTCTGCCCTACCCCTAGAGTGTAATTTAAGCCCGCGTAGGCGCGAAGGGGCGAGGCGGCCCGCGAGTTGAGAGGCAACCACCGCAGCTTCGGCTTGCTGGCCGGCTCCGCCGGTCAGCTTCAGCCGCGAGCGGCGAGCGTTATAAAACCATCTGCGACGATAAGCTTGCGTGGGACCGCCGGAGCCTCGCAGCACTGGAGCCGTGACAAACCATGCCTGCTGCATATTACATGCTCGCTGGCATGTTGCATGCATGGTGTATGCTTATTTGCATGTTTGAAAAATATAACGTCAGCAAATTCTGTATTGATTTTTAGGAATTTCAGTATTTTTAACCGACTTCCAAAAAGGAGGAGGTTATATGTTCGTCGCGTATGTTTGTTTTTTTTTTTTTTTTTTATTTTTTTTTTTTTTTTTTATGTATGTCCACCACCGATTTCTCCGTCATTTGTGGACCGATTTTGAAAATTCTTTTTTTGTTTGAAAGGGTATGCTCCCAAATTGGTCCCATATAAATTTTATTAACTTTGCTTGGGTAGTTTTTGAGTTAGCTACAAAATACGTATTTTTTTTCCACTTAGTATGTAGATGATATGATAATTTCGCGTCACTGGTAGCAGGTAGTGGTATTCGAATATGTGTGAGGTAGGTACCACAACTAAAAAGTGAAAAATAAAAACTTTTTACAAAAAAAAAACAACCGACTTCCAAAAAAAAACACTACAAAGTGAAAAATAACTTTAATTTCGGAAGTCGGTGGCAAAAAACGAAAACACAAAACCCAAGACACCGACTTCCGAAATTAAAGTTATTTTTCACTTTGTAGTGTTTTTTTTTGGAAGTCGGTTGTTTTTTTTTTGTAAAAAGTTTTTTATTCGGTCGTTTCTTTATTTGCATTCGCATATAAGTTGTCGGAAAATTAGTATTTATAGTAGTAAATTTAATATTTTGAGTATGCACATATTTTAATTTTTTTCCGGGGCGTTTATTACTACCCTTTTTTAATGTGACGTGTAAAGGTGATTCCGATATCCTATAGACAATTTCATTTCATTTCCTCCTGTCTTTTTTTCCGTGTACGCAGGTGCTATATAGTCCTTGTATAGTTCTAGATAGACAATACACTATTTGAAAAAAATAAATATTAACTCCAGTAGATAGTTAGTGATTTTAGATGACGTCATAGCTCTAATGATTAAGCACGACAGCTAAGCATGAGGGCTTTTTTTTTAGGTGGGAAATTATCAAATAACTTCTCCCGCTCTGGGTGGAGCGGGAGGGCGTGTCAGACTCATACTGACTAAAACCCACCCGTGTTCCTTCAGTTGCCTGTATGTTGCCAGGGGCCACGGTAACCCTTTCGGACACACCCGCTACCCTTGGTTTGATTCTCAGGTCGGGCAAAACGTTGATACATTTTTCTACCAGGAATTTCTCAGTAGCAGCCTGGTTTATGGCAATATGCTCGTGGTGCTCAATATGGGTTGTGGATTTTTACGATTTTTATTGTGTTTCTATTTGCTATACTCAGGACGCTTTTAATGTGTACGTCTTTTTTAACTATTCTCACATTTATAATTATAAATTCGACATTTAATGATGAAACTAACATTTCTGTGAAAATATAATTCCTAAAATAGACACATCACGCCTTGTTTCCCCGATGGGTTGGGCAGAGGTGTACCTGTAGTAGGTACCTACACCCACATTTCGACAGTTATGTTTAAGTCCCATGTAATAGGGGGCGAGCCTATTGCCATCAACCGGGCACAAGTCCAGACTCCGGGCTGCTACTGATAAATTCCAGATAGAAAAACCCAATAACACTTTGCCCGACCCGGGAATCGAACCCAGGCTCATGCTCAGCAGTAGCGCTTGCGACCACTAGACCAACGAGGCAGTCAAAATAGAGTTTAAAAAAATAGAGTTCCTTGCCCGTTTTCCTTCATTCTACGCTTTGGAATGGGCAACTAGCTTCATATTTCTGGCTGACCGATTTTTTGACAGTTCAAAAGTGCCTGTAAATGGTTTAATTGAAATAATGATAATGTTCATTGCAATTTAAAAAAAAATGATTACATATGTTACAAATATGTATGGAACAACATTAAGTGCATTGGTATTATCTCCTGGCTCCCAAACTAGGTTAATAGCCTGTGACTTGGGGACCAGTGATTCCATAAAGGTATACATAGATGATCAAAATGTTTTAAAACAAACAAAAAACTGCTTTCACCAGTAACATAGTGAACATAACAATACAATTATTTGTGTGTTTTGAAACAAGAAAAAGTAAAAATTATTTGTAATAAAACTGTAATACGTAATTGAGTGAGAGTGAGTTAGTAGTAGGTGTGTCGTGAATGAGTAAGTAATGTGAGAGTGCGGAGTGTGTTAGGTGTGAACGTGTCTTGGTAGGTGTGTGAAAGTGGGGGGTGTGTATGAGTGTTTGTGTAGGTATAAAAATACTTGAATAGGAGTAGATCTGACTTAAGCATGTGGGAAGAGAAGTTTTCCGGTCACTTCATATGATTTATAAATAGTTTAAGTTTGGTTTCAGACTGTCTCACGATGTTTTCCTTTACCATTTTTTTTTTGGTTGTTTAGAGCTAATTTGATATTTATTCAATCAAATCAGTCTATCACAGTCCACTGCTGGACATGGGCCTCTCCCAGACTGCGCCACAACACCCTGTCCTCCGTCTTCCGCATCCATCTGTCCCAACCACCTTATTAAGGTCGTCGGTCCATCTAGTTGACGGCGTCCCACACTACGCTTACGCAGTCTCCACACCAGGACTCGTCAGCGATGATAATCTTCTTATCTATATATATCTTAATATACAGGGTGACTGGTAATTTGACGTATTCCTTCCTGGACGTGATAGTGTGACCCATTTGCAACAATTAAGCACCCCAAAAAGCCTAGGCGAAAATTCATGGGATTCGAGAAAACCCAACTTTTAGTAATTTTTGAAAATTTCCCAGAATTCGTCACTAAATATCACTTTTCTCCAAACTCTTAAATTGAATGGCCTTCATTGCTATTTGATTGGATACCTAATACTTTAACAAACCTTTTTATGTGACCAAATTTCTTAAAACATCTAATACTTAAAAGTTAGAGACAGAAGTTTACTAAGCATTTTCAAAAAAATTCAACGTACATGAACTTTGACACCAGTTATCTCAAAATTTTACTGAGGCATGAAGCGTACAAATTACGGGGAAGACATCTTCATTTAATCAGCTATCTAACGAGGTACAAAGGTTAAAAAAATATTTGGAGTTGCCGATGTAACAGTCGATAATGCTGGCAAAGGACGAATTTGCGAATTGTTGAATTTTTTTCAACAATTCGCTATTATTAGGGTATTATTAGGGTAGGTAGGGTAGGTAGGGTAGGTAGGGTAGGTAGGGTAGGTAGGGTAGGTAGGGTAGGTAGGCTAGGTAGGGTAGGTAGGGTAGGTAGGGTAGGTAGGGTAGGTAGGGTAGGTAGGGTAGGTAGGGTAGGTAGGGTAGGTAGGGTAGGTAGGGTAGGTAGGGTAGGTAGGGTAGGTAGGGTAGGTAGGGTAGGTAGGGTAGGTAGGGTAGGTAGGGTAGGTAGGGTAGGTAGGGTAGGTAGGGTAGGTAGGGTAGGTAGGGTAGGTAGGGTAGGTAGGGTAGGTAGGGTAGGTAGGGTAGGTAGGGTAGGTAGGGTAGGTAGGGTAGGTAGGGTAGGTAGGGTAGGTAGGGTAGGTAGGGTAGGTAGGGTAGGTAGGGTAGGTAGGGTAGGTAGGGTAGGTAGGGTAGGTAGGGTAGGTAGGGTAGGTAGGGTAGGTAGGGTAGGTAGGGTAGGTAGGGTAGGTAGGGTAGGTAGGGTAGGTAGGGTAGGTAGGGTAGGTAGGGTAGGTAGGGTAGGTAGGGTAGGTAGGGTAGGTAGGGTAGGTAGGGTAGGTAGGGTAGGTAGGGTAGGTAGGGTAGGTAGAGTAGGTAGGGTAGGTAGGGTAGGTAGGGTAGGTAGGGTAGGTAGGGTAGGTAGGGTAGGTAGGGTAGGTAGGGTAGGTAGGGTAGGTAGGGTAGGTAGGGTAGGTAGGGTAGGTAGGGTAGGTAGGGTAGGTAGGGTTATAGGGTAGGTAGGGTAGGTATGAGCATATTAGCTCTCACCGTCAGAGCCCTGCGCTCCCGCTCAATATCTTCATCGTCCCTGAGGTCACATATGCCATTTGACCTAGATATTCAAAAGCTTGAAGCTTGAATAATAATCGTATGATCAAAATAAAAGTAAATAAGGAAATTCATAATTTTTATTTATTTATAAACATTGAAGAAATACGTCAAAAATACATAATTATCACACATCATTTGATAAACGTAGGTACATGATTGAAAAAAATACTTTTTTCTTCAGAAACGGGTTCCTTATTTCTTCGTTTTGCCCTTCTTCCTGAAAACAAAAATAAAATATAATTAATTATAGCATCGCATCTCATCACGCCCGTATTCCTTGCAGGGTTAGGCAGAGATGCACCTATAGTACCTACCAGGGATGTTACGGAGCTTCGGTTCCGATTCCAAAAGATCGGAACTTCCGATTAATTTCACACCTCTGATTTCGACTTCGGTTCCAATATTTTTGAATCGGAGTTATACCAAAGTTCGAAACGCAGCGATGCACGTGACTAGAGCGCGTACAAACAAGTTTTAAAACTCGTCGCCAGGGTAGTGTTTGTTTATTTTATACACGCTCGCGCTCGAAGTCTCAGTTTATTGTTTTGTTCGTGGATGTTATCGCTAATATTTGACTGATTAAAGAGACTGAATTATATTTCTATTGTTTCATTAAGTTTTCCCTTAACACATCTTTCTTCTACTTCCGCCTCCGACTCCGGTTCCAGTTCCGGTTCCGATTCCGAATAATCAAATTTAAAACTTCAGATTTCGGTTCCGATTCCGGTAAAACGACTTCCGTAACAACCCTGGTACCTACACCCACATTTCGTCAGTTATGTTTAAGTCCCATGTAATAGGGGGCGAGCCTATTGCCATCAACCGCGCACAAATCCAGACTGCGGGCTGCTACTGAGAAATTCCAGATTGAAAAACTCAATAACACTTTGCCCGACCCAGGAATCGAACCTAGGACCTCATATTTAGCAGAAGCGCTTGCGTCCACGAGACGCGCACGCTCAGCATGACCACAATAGAAACGGGTTTTCTACGGATTTTGTCGACGAAAGAATAGATAAAATGACAGATTGTGATTGTTTATCTATTCTGTTTTAAATCAAATCAAATCATTTATTACTTTGCAAACATGGGTAATTATTACATTGACGATTTATTAAGAAAGTCCTCCATGTTCTACCGTCACATGGGCATGCAAATTATGTTAATTTACACAAATTTAAAGACATTATAATTATAACAATTAGGAAATTATAACAATACATAAAAAAAACGTGTGGCACTCGGGGACTGCCGCGGTAAAGCTATTGCATAGCATTTGTAACCTTCATACTTCCTATTTGTCAACGCTACACTTGGGATGATGACGTGATGACATAAAACAAAAATTACGTTCCCATGACAACATCACGTTGTCATGGGAACCGTCATTACATGGTAGGCGGAGTGGGGGGTGTTAGGTTTTATTTTCGTTACGGAATTTCTTGATACGGTCGCCGCGCTCAAAGCCCGCGATAAAAGTTATGCAATAGCTTAAAAATTAATGTCAAATCGTTCGAATTACAGTAAATGTCAAATTAATACAAATATGTCAAATGTTAACAAGTTAGCAGTAATAAAAATAAAATATGTCAAATGGATTATTATTTTCTATTTTATCTATTCTTCCGTCGACTAAACCCGTTTCTATTGTCGTCATGCTAAGCATGCATTAATTATAACAGAAAATAAAACTGCAAGTATTAAAGTAAACATCAGACAAGAGTCTATATCATTATCACTTGCCTAGCCTGTTCCTATGTTGGGGTCAGCTTTCAGTCTGACCGGATGCAGCGGAATAACAGTAATTTATATAGAGCAAACATCCTACAAACGAACCCACGCTATGTGAGAAAGTAAATAATCTGCTATTGTTTATAAATACTAGTCAAGTGTGAGTCGGACAGCGTATAATAACTTTTTTATTGGTCTGAGATAATAACTGACAGTTTTGCAGAGCAGTAATTATTCAACATATTTACAATAAAAAGAAATTGAAGTGTCTGTTTGTAATGTCAAAACAACAGCTTTTTACTAAATGCATAATGAAAGTAAACACGGTACTGTAAAGGTTTTAATATGAGATGGAACCTCATATATCACAGGCTGGCATGAAACCTTTCGTGTTCCGAATAATCTGTCAAAATATTTAAATAGGATTCGTGAGGGTTTTCTTTTGTTGAAGTAAAATAAGGCTAGTCAGTCCCAGGCCTTCGCCCGCGTGTGTCTTTATATTAATAATTTAAAATATAGTACCTATCTGCTCTTCAAAAGTATTTTAATTTATACACTAAACGATCCCTAAAGTACCGCAGTCAAGCGAGTCCTCACAAGTATTTATAACAAAAAAAAAAAACGTGTGGCACTCGGGGACTGCCGCGGTAAAGCTAGTATATGTAATCTGTGCTATTGCATAGCATTTGTAACCTCCATACTTCCTATTTGTCAACGCTACACTTGGGATGATGACGGATGACATAAAATAAAAATTACGTTCCCATGACAACAATCATCCGTCATTACATGGTAGGCGGAGTGGGGGGTGTTAGAATTTTTCGTTACGGAATTTCTTGATTCGGTCGCCACGCTCAAGCCCGCGATAAAAGCTATGCAATAGCTTAAAAACAATTTTTTTTTTTTGTTTGTTTGTCTGTCTGTTTGTTCCAGCAAATCTCTGAAACGGCTGGACCGATTTTGACGGGACTTTCACTGTCACAGATAGCTATCCTTTTATTTTAGAAAAATAATTAAGACTTGTGCACACATATGTTTGCAATAATATCTCCCGCGCCGAAGACTGGTCTCCGCTGAGATCGGTCGCCATGGCCGAAATTTGGTATGGAGGACTATTATTTTATGGAAGGCGAACTTATCCGAAGCTAAAATTGGGGCAAACAATATTTTAAAAAGATTCTTACAAAACGTACCTAATACAACATGGGAAATCGCAAAACTTCTGGTCAAGTCCATATTCTTCGCCATCTTGGATAGTTTGCGGCATTTCTTTGCCCATCGACTCGGGCAGGAATAGGCTTAAACAACCTCCAAATATGCCCAGAGTGCCCAGTATTAGTAGAGGGATCTCTCTTGCTATGGTGGCCTGAAATGGATAAAAAAAATTACTATAATATTATTCTACTATCAGTAACAATGATTATATATTAAAAAAAAATACTATGGACATAACGTCACGTCTACCGTCGTTCGTCGTCGTGTGACGTGACGTCTATTGTATTTTATAATGGATTTCCGCAAGGTCACGCCTGAATCAATTAATACATGTTTTTACTGTTAAAATCAACTATCACCGTGGACTATCAAAAACTACTACCACTAATAAATATCTCGATCTACTATCACCATCTGCTACCATTTTTTATTTATTTTATTTATTCAGTATCTGTATTAACAATAAAATACATCTATATAAAATACATACATCACTATCTACTATCACAGTCTACTATAACTTACCAAATAAACAATGCAGGGTGTCAGAATAGTAGCCACATAGCTACTGATGTGTATCAAAGCAATGCCTTGAGCGCTGACCACAATAATAGTAGTACCTAATTCAGCTGCATGTTGCATTCCATTGTACTTTAAGATGCAAACCTGCCCACTAGTAACTATTTACTATCAATATCTACTATCACGATCTACTATCACGATCTACTATCACGATCTACTATCACGATCTACTATCACGATCTACTATCACGATCTACTATCATGATCGACTATCACGATCTACTATCACGATTTACTATCACGATCTACTATCACGATCTACTATCACGATCTACTATCACGATCTACTATCACGATCTACTATCACGATCTACTATCACCATCTACTATCACTATTTACTATCACCATCTACTATCACCGTCTACTATAACTTACCAAGTAAACAATGTAGGGTGTCAGAATAGTAGCCACATAGCCACTGATGTGTATCAACGCAATGCCTTGAGCGCTGACCACAATTAGTTTAATTCAGCTGCATATTGCATTCCAATATTGTACTTTAAGATGCAAACCTGCCGCTTAGTAACTATCTACTATCAATATCTTCTATCACGATCTACTATCACGATCTACTATCACTATTTACTATCACCATCTACTATCACCGTCTACTATAACTTACCAAGTAAACAATGTAGGGTGTCAGAATAGTAGCCACATATCCACTGATGTGTATCAAGGCAATGCCTTGAGCTCTGACCACAGTTGGCAGTAATTCGGCTGCATACTGCATTCCTATGTTGTATGATATGTTGACTGCGAAGCGGCCTATAATGGCTAGAGAGGCTGAGGGGATTCCTGGGGGAGATAAATTTAAGGTATAATTTCAATTCCGAATGAAATTAAATGAAATGAAATTGTTTATTCTGTAAATAGGATATCGAAATCACTTTTACACGTCATATAAAAAAAATATTAAAAATAAGCTAGATGAGTTCGGCGTTTCCTATCTGACTACTCTGAGAAGAAAGGCCGAAACAAACGCAGAGGTCTCAGTCTCTTTTAAAGTCCAGACATAATCTTGGTCAGGCCATATGAGGACCATGTAGATAAGTGTCTGAAAAGGTCTTTTGAGGAAAGAACCACACAGATTTGAGTGGACCTGTCCAGTCAGTGCAAGCATTTGTCAGTAATCGTGGAGCTCAACTCAGAACTTAAGGAGCTCAACTCGACGAACAATACCAAAGAAAGGACATTTGGGTAGGCCGCATAAACTACTCAAACTGCCAGACCATCACTAAAACTAGCAGAGAAATAAAAATAATATCCACATAGTCCTCACATTCACTTAAAATAATATAATACTTTACAAAGTAATCATGTCATTTTGAATATAATTTTCAACAATGTCAATGTGTTTATAAAACTGGTATATGTTGATTTTACATAATAATTAAAATGTCTAGTTTTATGGTTTGATCATAAGGCTTAGCAGAGCGAGCAGTTCAATCCCAAGCTTTTTTTTTATCTTCTAAATAATCTGAAATTGTATAGTACCCTTTTTTACAAAGTTTGGTTTTAATACAGATTTTAAATCGTTTAATGGGTAAGTTTCGAATGTCGCCGCAGTGAAGGTGACCGCAACCACAGACTGCAGCGGCAAAGACCTTCAATCGCAATGATAATCACATCATTACTTGAAACCTCAAGTAATGAATGAGGTTACGTCAGGCGCTGCTGCGTTAACATTTTACCTATGTCTAATTTATTAAGTATTATTTATGTATTCCTGAATCTGCCCGTGACATCACAGCGGGACCTAACAGAATACCAGCGCTGTGACACACGACAATTGCCATTCCATTGGACTATGAGAGTGAGTCCATCTGCACTTTGTGCACAGCAATATCTCCCGCGTCAATGGCTAGTCTTCACTGAAATTGGCCGCCATGGCCGAAATTCAGTCTGGAGGATTATATTAAGGCACTCCAAATACAAATTCCACGCAAACTCCGCCCCCAAACACCCCAACACTCCACTATGTGCTAAACGCTAACACATCAGTAATAAAGTTGAATATCGCGTGCGCTCTTTGGTCGTGTTCGAGCACGGAACTAAATGTCGTAAGTGTCAATTTTTATTTCGTTTATAACTAAAGTGACTAAACTGCCTCGTTTGTCTAGTGGTTGCAAGCGCTACTGCTGAACATGAGGTCCTGGGTTCGATTCCTGAGTCGGGCAAAGTGTTATTGGGTTTTTCTATCTGAAATTTCTCAGTAGCAGCCCGGAGTCTGGATTTGTGTCCGGTTGATGGCAATAGGCTCGCCCATGGGACTTAAACATAACTGTCGAAATGTGGGTGTACCTGCTACAGGGACACTTCTGCCCAACCCTTCGGGGAAACAAGGCGTGATGTTATGTTATGTATGTGATCTAGAGAAAAAATTCTTATATTTGGATAATAAACTATATTTTCTTACTGTCAATAATTATTTTAGACATAAAAAGCCGAGTAGGTACTCTTGTTTTTGTTTCAAATAATCTTTAAAAAGACTTTCGAATAAAAAATTAATCGAGCGAAAATGTTACAATTACGTAACTGTCTTAGAAGAGAGAAGGCCTGTGTCCCAGCAGTAGGAACATTCAATCTGCCAAGCCTTTTCCCAACTATGTTAGGGTCGGCTTCCAGTCTAACCAGATGCAGCTGAATACCAGTATTTTACATGGAGCGACTGCCTATCTGACCTTCACAACCCAGTTACTGGGTAATACGATACCCCTTGGTAAGACTAGTTGTCCGACTCGTAACGACTGTCAAAGATCTATGAAGGACCAACGGCTTAACGTGCTTTCCGAGGCACGGAGGAGTCTCGGTATGTAAAGTCACCCATCCACAGACCACCCGGCAAGCATAGCTTAACCTGATGGATCGATCCGTGTGGCTGCTATTACTTAGCTATGAGCTTCTCAGCAGTAGGAACATTATAGCAGATTATTTTTTAACCGACTTCAAAAAAAGGAGAAGGTTCTCAGTTCGTCGGGATATTTTATTTTTAATTTTTTAATTTTTTTCCCCTATTACTCGAAGACGGCCGATTTGAAAAATTATTTTTTTGTTTGAAAAGGTATACTTCCAAGTTGGTCTCATTGTCATTTGGTCACGATCTGATGATGGAATCTTGGAGACATCGAGGGAACTCTTCAAATATTATAGGCACATCTATAGCGATTTGGGTATTTTTGATGAGCAGTTGACAAAGGCTATTGTAACTTAGATAAATTACAAACCACTACATCACTAAAAAGTGAAAAAAAAAATACAAAAAATACAACCGACTTCCAAACTACAAAGTGAAAAATAACTTTAATTTCGGAAGTCGGTGTCAAAAAACTAAAATACTGATCCAAAGACACTGAATTCCGAAATTAAAGTTATTTTTCACTTTTTAGTTTGGAAGTCGGTTGTATTTTTTGTAAAAAAGTTTTTTAATTAATTCAGGACTTACCAATGGGCGCAGCAGTAGCTAGTAGACTAAATACTCCACTGAGGACCATTGTTGTAAATGCAAGCCAACGACGGCCAAGACTGAGAACAAAACCAGAACGTAATATTAAAACACACGCTATTATTATTTTAATTTTAAATTGAAATTAAAATTAAGTTCTACATTTCAGCATAATTATAAGCGTCTTAGCAGGTACACACAGTGAAATAATACAGATACAATTTTATTAGTACATGCACATAATCGAGACAGGAAAGATGCCTTGAGTCTCCTCAAGAGCCCGTAAAAATCAGTAACTCTGTTCTCAGCGAACATACCAGTCGCACTACACCGCCAGGGCAGCTTTAATATAGCTCTAACGGCGTTATTATATTGTACACGAAGAGTGTTATAAGCACTCTTCGTGTACCTGTACCAGAGCTGACTGGTGTAGAACGACTGACAATAAGCCTTGAACAGAGTTATTTTAACTTGGTTGGAGCAGTGAAAAAAGCGTCTAGCCAACATGTTGCTTCGACATGCGATACTGCGCCTCTGCCGTTCCAGATCAGCATCGTCTGCTAAATCATCCCTAATTATGTGACCAAGATATTTAAACTTAGTAACAATATTTAAGGCAGATCCACACAAATTGATCGGTAAGATATGATCAGGGCCTTTACTATATTTAAATATCATAACCTCCGAATATTGAATGCTATTTAAAGCATACTGCACATCTCTGTACACGAGCGCCTTAAGGATCAGCTGTACAAAACGTGCCGTCAATAGTGTGATTCTTAATAACGTGTACATATCGAAATGAGGGAATCTATGCTTAATTTTAACGACAGAAAATATAAATAAAAAATCTAAATATTTTTTGAATATTTATTATGGAATTTAAAAAAAAAATAACAAAACTGTGTAACTTTTAAACTAAATCATCTATCGCGATGAAACAAACTCCATAATGATTGGAAGTAATTAGGCGTACACATAAAATGAAAATTGAGACAAAAAACTAACTATGTTTTTTTAGCAAAAATCTGTTTTTTTTTCATTAATTTTTACAATAATTGTAAAATTTATAAAGACGACACCAAAGAGAATAAAAAAAAATATATTCAAAAAAATATTAAAAAATGGAAAAAAAAACTAAAAAAACATTTTTAAATATTTTTTCCGTCGATAAAATTAAGCATAGATTAATATGTGCACATTATGAAGAATCACACTGTATAATAACGCCTTCAGGGCGCTGATGCGGCTGCCACGTTACTTCAGTGTGTCAGAGATGTGCGCAAAAGCGTGAGTCGACAGCTTCTCAGCTATTGTACAGAAGAAAAAAGCGTCTCTGCTCGCTAGATTGCATGGCAATGGCCTCCTGAAGGTGATAGCTGACAGGCTTGATGAGAGCCCCATAATGGGACATCTCATCAAAACAAGACTGTCTGTCTGTCTATCGTGTAACATCTTTTAAGTATTTTTGTTTGTTTTTTGTCAGTATAGACCATGGTTGTCTGTTAAATAAAATAGTAATAATAAAAAAAATATAATACAATAGACGTATCCACGTCTATTGTATTATATTTTTTAACTTGTTCCGCTTAGCTATTTCTAAAGAGCCATAAAAAACTCCTGAAAGAAATTGACACGTGTTTCACCTCTCAACGAGGCATCCTCAGGATGACGATGGACTTGTTGCGAACTCGAACACGGCGTGTTGCCACACCGAACGCTGAGTGCACAATAATAATAGACGAAGAGTTATAATGGATTTCCGCAAGGTCACGCCTGAATCAATTAATTATCTTAAAAAAATGTATATAAAAAACATAACAACACGCCTTGTTTCCCCAAAGGGTTGGGCAGAGGTGTCTCTGTAGCAGGTACATCCACATTTCGCCAGTTATGTTCAAGTCCCATGTAATGGAGGGCAAGCCTATTGCCATCAACCGGGCACAAATCCAGACTCCGAGCTGCTACTGAGAAATTTCAGATAGAAAAACCCAATAACACTTTGCCCGACCCGGGAATCGAACCCAGGACCTCATGCTCAGCAGTAGCGCTTGCAACCACTAGACCAACGAGGCAGTCATAAAAAAAAAAAACACTACAAGGTGAAAAATTACTTTAATTTCGGAAGTCGGTGCCTTTGGTTTTGAATTTTCGTTTACCGACTTCCGAAATTAAAGTTACTTTTCACTTAGTAAAAAAAAAAAAAAACTATTATTATACTACTACTATTTATCACCACTTTTCTTTTGACAATTTCAATTTTTTTTTTGTTATTCGGTTTTTCCATCTGGAATTTCTCAGTAGCAGCCCGGAGTCTAGATTTGTGCCCGGTTAATGGCAATAGGCTCGCCCCCTATTACATGGGACTTAAACCTAACTGGCGAAATGTGGGTGTACCTGCTACAGGGACACCTCTGCCCAACCCTTCAGGGATTACAGGCGGGATGTTAGGTTATGTATGTGAAAAGAAAAATACAGTCGAATTGAGAACCTCCTCGTTTTGGAAGTCGATTAAAAATAAACTCGGACAGTAAAAAAAACATTGTGTTGGTTTAGTAGTTGCAAGCGCTTAACTGAGCACGAGGTCCGGGGTTCGATTCCCAGGTCAGGCAAAGTGTTATTGGTTTCTCCATCAGAAATGTCTAGCAGCCTGGAGTCTGGATATGTTCCTCATATGGATATGTGTCTCCTTCACGAGCATTATTGTTTCGCAGAAGGAGGTGACGGCTTCCCATTTCCTCTCGCTCCGTACCATGGCCTGAACCAGGGCCGGACGCGAGAGATCACCGCCGCCGATCGCCTCCACGAGGACACGGCGATGCTCCGCCCGAGCCGGGCAGACCTCCACCGTATGCTCCACCGTGTCCTCCGGGCGATCCACACAATGGTGACAATGAGCCTCTTTCGAATCGGACAGGTTTTTAGGGTTCAATACGGGAAAAAACGGAACCCTTATAGGATTACTCGTGTCTGTCTGTCCGTCTGTCACAGCCAATTTGCTCCGAATCTAATGGACTGATTAAGTTAAAATTTGGTACACATAATGTATTTCTGTGACCCAAACACGAACGTGTAACGTAAATTAATAAATTTTGAACATAGGGGTCACTTTTGGGGGGAAACAAGAAAATTTAAAAAAAAGTTTTGCTAACAGTACCGTGTGACATATCTAATGAAATGGCTTGTTGCGAGGATCTTAAAAATATTTTTTATATAATTTTGAAATAAATACTTTTAAAGATATTTAAGAAATTCGATGAACATTTACCATTCCCCCATATCTCCGAAACTACTGGACTTAATTTTTTTTTAAACTACATAGTATGGCTCTTCACTCATAGATTACAGGAAAACCTATAAGAAGTCTATGGTCTTAAAATAACATGGTAAATCTCTCAAAATTGTGCGTACAAACTTACATTTGCAGTTGGAATGTATGGGAGAACATGTATTTCAACTACAATGTTAAGTTTGTATTTGGGATAAATTCATCCCAACTACGGAACCCTTCATTGTGCGTAATCCATATTGTATTATTATGCTAGTCGCGCGACGAACTTTGCTTGCGCGATGCAGGATTTTGCGTGATGTCAGAGTGATGTGTAGTTTGCATGTGGCGTTTAAGATGCTTAGAATAAAAAAGTTAATACTCACACATCCAAAATTAGAATCAGCAGGATATCTGCAGGGAACTCCGTGAAAGTCGCGACAGTGAACGTCTTGAACATGTCCAGACCTAAAGACCCCACATTCCTGACGTGGCCATCGAAGACCATGGCGATGGACATCCAGATGACCACCAGAAGGATACTGTGGCGACGAAGACGTGGGGTCCTGAGGAGATCTAAGACGCTGTAGTTCTTGAACTCCTTTTCGGCTCGAGCTATTTCTGTTGCTGTTTCCTGTGGAAGAAAATGGTTGAAATTATGATAATTTTTAGGGTTCCGTAGTAAACAAGGAACCCTTATAGTTTCGTCATGTCCGTCTGTCTGTTTGTCCGCGGTCTAGCTCCGAGACTCTTAGTACTAGACAGCTGTAATTTGGCATAGGTATACATATTAATTACGCCGACAAAGTGGTCAAATAAAATTATAAAAAAAAAATTGTTTAGGGTACCTCCCCTACTCATAAAGTAGTGATGATTTTTTTTTTCTATCCCTTGGTGTGGGGTATCTTTGGAAAGGTCCTTTAAAAATTGTGAGTGCTTTAAAATGCTAATTTTTCTTAGAGTCAAGTGTGTCCCCAGCTAAATGGTTGGTTTTGGATGTGTGAAAAAATCACAGCAGTAGTATATACATATAACGAAATTAAAAGGAAAACTATCACAGCTGAGTAGGCTCTACAAGTTTACGAGTAATAATCAACCAACTTATATTTGCAGTTGCCAAAACATGTTTTCTCATACATTTCGTATTTGAGAACATATTTTTCAACTACAAAGTTTAGTTTGTTTTTGGGATAAATTCATTCCAACTACGGCATCCTTCACTGTGCGTGGTCCGACACGCACTTGGGCGGTTTTTTTTATAAAGATGATCCAGGGTGAATTTTGAAAAGCGACTTCAGACACAGTTGAATATAGATGGAATACTCCGCATTTTATGTATGGAGCTATAAGTAGATACGCGGCGGACTCGACTTGTCGAATTCAGTGAGCGTAACGTAGTCAGAAGATAAAAGAGTTACGCGATAGAAAGAGAGGCAACTTCTAGGTGAATATAACTGTCAGTAATTAGCGCTGTGCGACCTGTATTGCACTTTATTGTGTCTCATTGGTCAAATTTTAGTGGTATGAGGAACAGGGTGTAAAGTTCACTCATCCACCATAGAAAAGGGAGGATCCTCCGACCAGACGGGTATTGTGTCAGGCGGGCAACTGCCCATCGGTATGAAGTTGAAATCTTGTATGTATGTTGATCGTTCGGTAAACTTTAACTGCGCGATGCAGGATTTGGTCGATAGCGCGCGCTTCCTCGGCTTCCTGTTACACTTTTCCGTCCCTTTTCAAGATATCACTCCCACAGATTGCAGAAAAGAGAGAAGAAAGATATTACACATAAAAAAAATACATAGAACATAGAACCTTCTCCTTTTTTGAAGTCAGTTAAGAATATCACTTACCCTAAATTCATCAATAACTGCATCTGGGATCTTCTTTTTGTTGATACGTTCACATTTTTGCATGATCTTGATCGCTTCCTCTATACGACCTTGGGCGATTAGCCATCTGAAATTTCATTAGGGTCAGTGATGGGCGAGTCGAGTTATTTAACTTGAGTAACTCGAGCCAAATCACAAACGAGTCAACTCGAGTTCAGTTTTTACCAACTCGAGTCAACTCGGTCGATCGATCCGAGCCCGCGCAACCCGAGCGCTCGCCCACCGCGCGCCGTGATGATGCCTATTGCATTGCATGATTCACATCTCGCTCTACTCGATGTGAGTTGAGTGAAATAGCAATAGCATGCGCGTTGCGTCGTAAATTGCGTTATTCGTTCGGGGCGCTCGGTCACGATCAGAATTGCGAGTAAAAAACCGCGGTAAATGTTTATTTTGACTTGTATTTTAACATTTTATAAAAAAGAAAAAACAACAAGTCAACTCGAGTTGCGAATCGTCTGACTCGAACTCTACACTACAATACAATACATTACGTCATTACGAGTCGACTCGCACATCTATATACGCTCTCTACAGGCACCGAGTCGAGTCAACTCGAGTTGCAAATCGTCTGACTCGAGCGACTCATTACGAGTCGACTCGCACATCTGTATACGCTCTCTACAGGCACCGAGTCGAGTCAACTCGAGTTGCGACTCGAGTCAGTAGCGATATCAACTCTAGTAACTCGAGTCCAAAAAATTCCGACTCGTCACATCGCTAATTAGGGTTTTATTAGGGTCAGGAAGTTTTTTACTAATTTACAACTAGCATAGTGGTAACTAGTGCATTTAAGGTGAAAAGTGAAAGTTTCTTAAGTTTTTCGCAATTTTCAGGTCAGTATCAGGTTGTATGTTGATCTAAATATGTTTCGCGGCTGTAAAAAATATGGCTTTACTCAATTATAATCATTACAATCAGCACTACAACTCCGTAAGTTAGCAAAGGTGGCAAAATGCAAAAAACGTAAGAAAATTTTAATTTCGCGGGCTACCCTGACGCTTCCCCCTTAAACAAACGAATCTAATAAAAACATTGAGAGATATTACAAAAACTAATGAAAGGGTTTGTAGATAGTAAAAAAAAGATTAGGTTTCTATATTCCTACGACCGTTACTAAAAAGTACAACCTTAAGAGCGTTCATTCTAAAAGTTGGCAACGTCGCAAACAGTTGTAAAATATTTCGCTGTTTTGATTAATTTGGCAATATTACTGTATGGAAATATGAAATGTGGCTAACTTATTGAACTAGAATATTAATAATGAATTGCAATTATAACACTCAATTTGATGTTCTACGGTTACAACATCAAATTCAGTACATAAACAAAAAAAAGTAAAAAAAAAAAGGTATTTTAGGTGTAAAAAAGGGTTCCCTATCCATTTGCATAAAATTTTAAGACCTAATATAACTTGGCATACTTTTGTTTGTCACAATAACTCAAATTTGTTTCCGTTATTTCTATTAATTGTATTCCTAAATATTATTATGCTAATAGTCATTAGGCCTATTAACGTTATGCGAATTAAATTTATGCCAAAACAAATTAGCCTTCAAGATAATTATGTCAACATTAACTGTATGCCAAAAAAAGTATGGCAATGTATTATTATGGCAAAACAAATTATACCAAAATCGTTACGCCAAAGTAAATTAGGAAAAAGAATATTATGCGCAAAGAAGGGATCCCGTAAAAAAGGCATTTGGCAAGACTCCAAATACTTTTTTTACATCTAAAACGAAATATTCGACGATATTATTTGTTGCAATAGTTAGCGACATTTCATATTTCCATACAGTAATATTGCCAAATTAATCAAAACAGCGAAATATTTGACAGCTATTTGTGACGTTGCCCACTTTCAGAATGCACGCTCTTACCGACAAAACTTTTACAAAAAACTTAAAACTACCCTCAAAATTTCCAATCTTCAACCCAAATCTCAAAGGAGCAGAGCAGGTCACTTTCTTACCTTGCGCTTTCCGGAACAACACAAGGAGTTAGCACAGCCAATGCCAAAGGAACACTGATGATTAAGGTGTATATCTTCCAGTCCGCGACCCATAACGCTATCCACGGAAGGAGGCAGGCAGCAAAAGTAAAGTAGACCGCTATCGACATGTTGGCAACGAAGGTACGCCATTTTAGGCCGACGTATTCGAGAACTGAAAAAAAAAGATGTAAGATTAATATAAAAATTTAAAAAACTAGCTGCGTCCCGCTGTTTCACCCACATAAGTTTCGATCCCGTGAGAATATCAGGATAAAAAGTATCCTATGCGTTAATCCAGGTTATGAACTATCTTTGTGCCAAGTTTCATCCAAATCCGTTCAGCAGTTTTTGCGTCCTCACAAAATTTCGCGTTTAAAATATTTTTAGGTAAGATGTTATTCAGTGATAATATATCTAACATTGTACTGGTGAAAGATTTTGTTAAATCGGGTTAGTAGTTTTTGAGTTTATTCATTACAAACAAACAAACATACAAAAAATCTAATCTTTTCTCTTTATAATATTATATATTTAAAAAAGGGGTCATAAGTTGAACCCAGACAGGCACTTTATGTAAATTATTTCATCACCACTGCTCTCAAAACGGTGAAGGAAAACATCGTGAGGTAATCGGCATGTCCTAGAACCAAAAATTCGAAGACATGTGACATCTACCAACCCGCACTGGGCCCGCGTGGTGGATTACGGCCCACACCCTCTCACAGAGAGGAGGCCGCAGTCCCAGCAGTGGGAACATTATAGCTGATTATGTTATAGCGAGTGATTTAGATATTTAGTGCAAAAATCATATCAGAAATTATTTCTGCAACAAACTTCAAGGCCTTTTAACATACAAAAAAATACTTTTTTACAAAAAATACAACCGGCTTCCAAACTACTAAGTGAAAAATAACTTTAATTTCGGAAGTCGGTGTCTTTGGATCAGTATTTTAGTTTTTTGACACCGACTTCCGAAATTAAAGTTATTTTTCACTTAGTAGTTTGGAAGTCGGTTGTATTTTTTGGAAAAAAGTTTTTTTTTTTCACTTTTTAGTGGGTTGATTTGTAATTTATCTAAGTTACCTTATGTCAACTGCTCATCAAAAATACCCAAATCGCTATAGATGTGCCTTTAATATTTGAAGAGTTCCCTCAATTTCTCCAAGATCCCATGATCAGATCGTGACCAAATGACAATGGAACGAACCGGTCTATTTCAAAAGCATCTCAGAGCATGGCTGATTGAAAACTGTTTTTTACTATTTTTTTGTAAGTTTTTTAGTTTAAAATGTTCCATTCTTATTTTTATTTTATTTTATTTTTTAATTATGTCTGTATTTCCTGTGCGTGTCCCAAATAAAAAAAAATTCTTTCTTTCTTTCTTTCATCATTTTAGCCAATTCAAATAAACTACCTGGGCGACTGAGCTCTGCTCTGGTGAAAATTGATTATGCTCATTTAATAGTATAGGAAAGTTCATACTTATTCCATGCTGCCATGATAGTAGGTACTTACTAATTCCATGCTGCCATGTCATTATTCTAAGGTAGCCATCTTGTTATAAATTTTGGGCGACCGAGCTCTGCTGGAGTAAAAGTACGGAAAAAACTAATTTTCTCAGATGTGATACCTAGCTAGATCAATTTTTCGCCCCCAAAAACCCCTATATTGTAACTTTCGTCAAAATCGTTACAGTCGTTTTCGAGAACGTGATTATAGATATTATACTAACATTTTTCACTTAAAGTATAGGATAATATGAACTCACCAACAATATACATGATCAGAAAACAGTTATCATACGCCAATCCGACTATGAACCGGCACACACAGAATGACCAAAACGCGTTGGTGAACACTGTGCCAAGACCTCCCACGAAACCAGCTAGGTTTGCACCTGAAACCAAATATAAAAAAGTTACTGTTTAGTTGTTTGTTTGACTGCCTCGTTGGTCTAGTGGTCGCAAGCACTACTGCTGAGCATGAGGTCCTGGGTTCGATTCCCGGGTCGGGCAAAGTGTTATTGGGTTTTTCTATCTGAAATTTCTCAGTAGCAGCCCGGAGTCTGGATTTGTGCCCGGTTGATAGCAATAGGCTCGCCCCCTATTACATGGGACTTAAACATAACAGGCGAAATGTTAGTGTGCCTGCTACAGGGATACCTCTGCCCAACCCTTCGGGGAAACAAGGCGTGATGTTATGTATGTATGTATGTTACTGTTTAGTGTCGTGGAGGGGCTTTTTAATATTTTTTTAATTTAAATGTCTTCATGTTGTGTTAGTTTATAAATAATTACATTTCGATACAATGTAAAAATTGTTAATGAAATAAATAAATAAATTATAAAATAAAATAAAATAAAATAAAATAAAATAAAATAAAATAAAATAAAATAAATAAATAAATAAATCAATTGTGGCTAAGTAATACAACCGCACGGGTCGATCTATCAGGTTAAGCTACGCTTGCCGCGGTTGGTCAGTGGATGGGTGACCATCTTTACATACCAAGACCCCTCCGTGCCTCGGAAAGCACGTTAAGCCGTTGGTTCCGGCTGTCATTTGTAGATCTTTGACAGTCGTTACGGCCGTCAGAAGCCCGAAAGTCTGACAACCAGTCTTACCAAGGGGTATCGTATTACCTAGTTACTGGGTTGTGGAGGTCAGATAGGCAGTCGCTCCATGTAAAATACTGGTATTCAGCTGCATCCGGTTAGACTGGAAGCTGACCCCAACATAGTTGAGAAAAGGCTAGGCAGAAGACTGTTTAGTGTCGTAGAGTTAAATTACTAGCAGGCACTTTACTTTGTGTAAATAATTTCATCACCACTGCTCTCAAAACGGTGAAGGAAAACATTGTGAGGAAACCGGCATGTCCTAGAACCAAAAATTCGAAGACATGTGACATCTACCAACCCGCACTGGGCCCGCGTGGTGGATTACAGCCCACTCCCTCTCACAGAGAGGAGGCCTGTGTCCCAGCAGTGGGAACCTTATAGGCTGATTATGCATTCATTTTCTAAAATGTCGTGTGAATGTTATGGAACTTACCAATCAAAGCCGGAATCCTTCCATATTTATCAGCGACCCATCCAAAAATAAAGCCTCCAGCTATTCCGCCGCAGAAGAACACAGCCTGAGCTGTCGCAGGATAGTTGTCTCGCTCGCACACCCAGCCTTGCTGTTAGGAGAGAAAGAAATGGTTACATTTAATCATCAAGTTGTAAATTATGCATATCCTTACGTATTACAAAACAAAGTCCTCCACCGCGTCTGTCTGTCTGTCTGTCTGAACGCGATAAACTCAAAAACTACCGGATGGATTTTCAAACGGTTTTCACCAATGGACGAAATGATTCATGCGGAAGGTTTTAGTGTATAATTCATTACAGTTTTGTGTAAATTGGCTGAAATTTGACGATTATTGTTGAAGATGTCGGAAAAAATCATGCCGACTGGGAGCTTTACTGGCGTGCGCTGCGTTAACCGAAAACGATACATCAAATTTATGTTCTATGGTATTGTTCATCTTAAAAAGTTCAACGAAAAAGTCCGCAATGGCATAATTATGTCTATCTTCTAAGGATGACCCACAATAACCATTTTTATCTTTCAGAATTTGATAAAAATTTAATTGTTACTTCTGAAGCTTTTTTGACCGGTATAGTATTAATCCTTATCCAAAAAAATAAGTTATTTAAATTTGGAATTTAATTTAGATTTAAATATGCTTGTAAATCATATCATTTAAATGAATAGTTTAAAAGATATCACAGTTTCAAAATTACGGGCGCAGCGGTAGGAGTCAATGACCTTTTCCTCTGTTATTAGGTATGAAATCTCGGTAGTACGTTCCCGTGGGATATTTTCCGACATCAACGCGGGCGAAGCCGCGGGCAAAAGCTAGTGAAAAATAAGAGAATCATTTTATTTATTTTTCATCATTTGTATTCTAGGTTGTATGATAAAAGATCATGCACACACATCAATCACGTCAATGTCAAGTCGCTGGTCGCCGCCTCTTCGATTAGGTTTATTAGAATAATATGTTTTTATTTACCTGTGAAGCAATCGTCTCATAGGGCACATCACTGTAGTTAAACTCCCATCTATGTTCACACTTCTTGACCGTCCACTGAGGGTTGGGCTCCAGGGTCCCGTTCTGTAGTACTGAAGTCCAGTTCACGTCGTAAACGGAGCATTTGTCGTATTTGTTTTCAATGAACGGGATTGAGAGGTGGCGTCTGTGGATAGAATAATGAATATAGTTACTATACATTTATCAGTCTATAATGTTCCCACTGCTGGGACACAGGCCTCCTCTCTGTGAGAAGTGGGCCGTAATCCACCACGCGGGTCCAGTGCGAGTTGGTAGATGTCACAAGTCTTCGAGTACACAAAGTACTTACGAGTTGTAGGTCGTGGGTTCGTCGAGCCCAGGCAGGCGCTTTACTTTGTGTAAATAATTTCATCACCACTGTTCTCGAAACGATGAACGGGAGGAGCAAAAATTCTAAGACATGTGATATCTACCAACCCGCACTGGGCCCGCGTGGTAGTTATAGCCCACTCCCTCTCCAAGAGAGGAGGCCTGTGTCCCAGCAGTGGGAATATTATAGGCTGATTATGTATATTCCTCCCATTAGGGCTGTGCTTTGTTTGGCATTCAATCAGTCAGTCAGGAATTACAAATAACTGTAGAAAATAATGTCCTCACCTCTCCTCCACACTCAAATTCCCCAACTCAGCCACATAACACCAGTGCTCCTCAGGCACCACTGTCATGAAGATCTGCCCAAAGTACACGAATGCGAAGAAGAAGGAGTAGGGTATCATGAGGAGGAACAGGATCCGTTGGTACCAGCCGAAGTCCCCGACGTAGGGAAGGAGATCGTCTAAGTCTTTGAGCTGGTGCTTCGGGTGAGCAGATTCGGCAGCTCCGATGCCGTTTGCTGTAAACGTTATAAAACAGCAAGTTATAAAACATGTATTCTATTTGTAAAGGAAAAAGTTAAAAATAAAGACAAGAGCTCATTGGGCGTCAAAAAATTCGTCCGCATCGCTGTCAGCGGGAAAAGTGCCCAAAAGGCTGGCAGCATTGCCACGTCGGATGTCGATGCTGATTCTTTGGCCTAAGGATTGGCCAGCTCTCTGGTCACGTAAAGAGTCGACCAACCGCTTGGCGATGTCCCGGAATACTCGGTGAGCACTCGGACCCCATGGCCCTAGTGTTTCAACCCCAAACGGCTCAAAAATATAGCTACCAGTAAGGTTGCTATATTTGCGCCGTTTGAGGTTTTCTGCACCTGCAGCAGCCGCCCCGGCACAGCCCGCAGTGCTAGGAAGATGGGATGGCGCAAGGGTGTCGACACAGGTTGCATCCCACACCAAAGGCCTACTCAACTTCCAAGGCTGGTCATATTCTAATGTTGTGTGTAGGTACTACATAGTTTCATTTATCGTTTTGTTTTGCACATTTTGTCATACAAAACATGTAGAAAACTTGTCAAAAATAACAAAAAGGTGAATAAAATTGTAAAGAGCGTTCATTCTAAAAGTCGGCCACGTCGCAAATAGCTGTAAAATATTTTGCCGTTTTGATTAATTTGGCAATATTTCTGTATGGAAATATGAAATATCGCTAACTAGTGAACCAAAATATTAATACTGAATTGCAAGTAAAACACTGAATTTGATGTTGTAACCTAATGTTGTTGTAATGTTCAGTATTAAGATATAAAATATTGCATTTCAAATTAATGACATAAAACTGAGTCGTTTACAAAAAAAAATAGTTTCGCTAAAACATTGACCTGCGTTTAAAAATTGATTTACGTTTAAAAATTGAGTTGCATTTAAAAGTCGAATGATCAAAAATACAGGGTGGCAGGGATGGGCATGCCACAATTGTGGCTATAAGTCCCCTCTTCGAGGAGTGGCTAGAGAGGAGCCACGGCGTCCTCATCTTCCGCCTGACGCAGGTCCACACCGGACACGGTTGTTTCGGGAGGTTCCTATTCGGGATAAGGCGGGAGGAAACGTCCGGGTGTCACCATTGTGTGGATCGCACGGAGGACACGGTGGAGTATACGGTGGATATCTGCCCGGCTTGGGCCGGGCACCGCCGTGTCCTCGTGGAGGCGTTCGGCAGCGGTGATCTCTGGCGTTCGGCCCTGGTCCAGGCCATGGTACGGAGCGAGAGGGCATGGCAGGCCGTCACCTCCTTCTGCGTAGCAGTAATGCCCGCGAAGGAGGAGGCGGAACGCGTGAGGGAAAGGCAAATTTCGTGCCCTCTAACAGGGGTTCAGAATCATGTACTGAATCCATGGTAACAGTTTTCGCGTCAATGTTCCTGCCACCCAACTTGTATTTAAGTACTAACCTCCGGTATTCATTTCCATAATATCAGTTCTAGTAGGGTCCAGGTCCAGGGTCCCCACCGTGAACACGTTCTTCTCATGTGATTCCATTCTCGAACAACGCCTTAGCCTTATAAGACACTTTTCTTGACGTGGTTTCTGAGTCCTAAGACTTCAAGTGGAGAGCGCTGGCCTGGGGGCAAAGAGAGATACATCATTTAAATAACATTAAAAAACTGAACAAGTGAGTGTCGGACCACGCGCAGTGAAGGGTTTTCATTTGGGAGGAATTTATCCCAAACACAAACACATTGTATTTGAAAGACATGTTCTTCTTTAAAGAATTGTTAAAGGTTGTGTACTAGGGAAAAGATAAAAAAGCGGCCAAATGCGAGTCGGACTCGCCCATGAAGGGTTCCGTAGCAGCAAGTAACATTGAATGAAAGGTAAATTGCGGTTTACGAATTATAACGTATTAAAAAAAAAACTACTGGCTAGATCTCGTTCAAACCAATTTTCGGTGGAAGTTTACATGGTAATGTATATCATATATTTTTTTCAGTTTTATCATTCGCTTATTTTAGAAGTTACAGGGGGGGGGGGACACACATTTTACCACTTTGGAAGTGTCTCTCGCGCAAACTATTCAGTTTTGAAAAAAATGATATTAGAAACCTCAATATCATTTTTAAAGACCTATCCACAGATGGGTACATGTATGGGTTTGATGAAAAAAATTGTTTCGAGTTTCAGTTCTAAGTATGGGGAACCCCAAAATTATTTGTTTTTTTTCTATTTTTGTGTGAAAATCTTAATGCGTTTCACAGAATACATCTACTTACCAAGTTTCAACAGCATAGCTGTTATAGTTTCGGAAAAAAGTGGCTGTGACATACAGACATTCTTTATGTAATCCTTGTGTACTTATGTGTGTTTTTCTAACTGTACAAATAAACATTTTTATTATTTATTATTATTATTTATTATAGACGGACAGACAGACAGACATGACGAATCTATAAGGGTTCCGTTTTTTGCCATTTGGCAACGGAACTCTAAAAACTTTGTGTAAGTACAGATGTGTATGTTAGTGTGATTTGGTGGTTGGTGATGTATACGTCGCAGGGATATTGTCAAACCAGAGATATTATAATTTCACTAGTGAAATTATAATTGCACGAAACTTTGTCAACCGCAGCCATTTCCGGACTCATTTCAGTGACAATATAATTGAAGCATTGGGTGCAACAAAGGCGTTACACAAAAAAGTGAGTTTTGAGTTAATTGAAGTTAAAGTTTTAGATGTATAAATTCTAAATAAATTAAGATAAACCTCTAGCACTTTTAAAATTTAAGGGTGCCATGAGTCAGTTATCAGATTCTAGTATTATTTCCTTTATTTCATTTACAAACATATAATTTACATTTTTAAATATTCTTATAAAATGATTAAAAAAAACATTTAAAAATATAAAAAATAGTAGCCCACCGGTGTCGGGAACAGGGTCCAAGCCACCGGTGGTCAGGGCTCCTGAGAGAGGAACCTCCTAACAATACGCGCCGTGTCCAGGAGTACCGCTTTCTGGATCAAGCCCTTGATCCAGCTGCCTAACGAGAGCCTCCTCAGGTGTTGGTCGAGGCTCTTGGCTATTATGCCATTAGCCGTCACGACTATCGGCACAATGATTGCTGTATCCACATCCCACAAGTCGACAACCTCGTGAGCCAGGTCAAGATACTTAATCTGTTTATCTTTTTCAGATTTCACGAGGTTCTCGTCATGCGGGACCGCTATATCAATAATCATTGTGCGACGCTCTAATCGATCTATCACCACTATGTCGGGCTTATTGGCAACAATAGTCCTGTCAGTGATGATAGATCGATCCCAATACAACGTGATATTGCCATTTTCGAGGACTGGGTCGGGCACATATCTATAGTACGGTACTTCCGATTCCACAAGACTGTATTTCAGAGCAAGTTGCTGGTGGATAATCCTGGCTACAAGGTTGTGCCTATGCAAGTAGTCTCCGTTAGCCAGACGAGAACAGCCAGAAATAATGTGTCGGATTGATTCTCCGGGACGGTGGCATGCCCGACAGATGTCAACCGTGCCGTCCTTCACAATATATTTCCGGTAGTTGTTCGTCATCATAACTTCGTCCATAATCGCAAAGACAAAACCTTCGGTTTCCCCAAAGAGGTCACCGAATCGCAACCAGGATACGGACGCTAACAGGTCTACATCGGGCCCATGTAAGGCCCGGTAAAAGCGCCCGTGAAGCTCTTTGCTCTGCCATACCTCCCTGCGGTCATTAGTATCTAATACTATAGGTTTGCGCCAGTTCTCGTTAGCCAAGGATAGCGGGGTGAGGCCCTTGTCCACTGAGACTACATCTCGGTGCATCCCCACGTCGGTTTCTAGGAAGTATTCCCTGAGACTGCATACCTCACGGTTGTGCAGAGTCTTAGCATTTAAGAAACCTCGACCTCCGCACTTCCGCGGGATATACAGTCTCATCACCGATGAACGTGGGTGATGCATCCGATTTGCGGTCAGCAGTGTGCGGACCCTCCTATCCAGGGCGTCAAGTTCCGTCTGAGTCCATTTGAGTATGCCGAAAGAGTACATCAAAACTGGCATGACCCAACCGTTGAAGGCGCGCACCTTGTTTCCGCCTGATAAAAGACTATTTAATACTTTATTCAGGCGGTTAAAGAATTATTATTATTAGGTAGTTTCAAAATAACATATCTATTTTTTTAATACGTGTTATCCGCCCTTGTTGCATCCAACCCGTAAATTAATAGGGCGTTCATAATTTAAAAGGTTTTTAAGGCATAAATCATGGCTTTGGGTGCATAAAATAATTATTTTTATTTAAAAGTAAATCACACAGCTGATGTGTGTACTCCTCTGTATTTGTACTTCTAAGTAACATGGCCAAATATATACATGAATAAGAAACAGCAGAAGAACGAGAGATTAGAGAAGGCACACGTAGACAAGACATTAAACGTTACAAGGTACATCCTAATTTGAATATTGTGAAGCACAGTCCCAGGTATCAATCGGTTATATTATTTAATAAATTGCCTCTAGATATAAAAAGCGCTATCTACTTAAGCTCATTTAAAGATCAACTTAAGAGTTTCCTGTTGAATAAGTGTCTTTATGTTGTTGAAGATCTATAACGAAATTCCTATGTAATGTTGTATTATTCATTGTTGTAATATTTAACGTGTTTTTTTTTTCCATGTTAATTTAATTTTCTTTTTTAAACCGTGTAATTTCTTACAATTTATTGTTTATGAATAAATGACTAATGACTAATGACTTCACCCAAAGTTCTCTTAGTCTTGCGCACATTTTTCTTCCATAACTGTATATTCTTCAATTTCTTTTTTGCTCCATTTTTTGGGGGAACATATTCAGCCTGATCATCATCTGCACTAAAATCACTGATTTCACTTACTTCAGACATGTTTTTACATTAAAATAAACTTTCCCAAGCTGCAGGTCGTAACGTATTTGAAATTCAAACGCTTGCAATGCAACAACGGTTTAGCGAAATCCTCTCAATAAATACCTATCACGTCATCTAGAATCAATTAATCAAAATGAGTTTTTGACATCTGAAACTATGTAGATTGCGCAATGCTTAATTTGATGCAATAATATCAAAACAGACCTTGGGTGCCGAACGCCCATGTTGCTTCCAATGCTTCAATTCCACTGGACCCACGCAGTGATATTGCAAGGTAGTAATATTTTGACAATTTCACTGTATGTGCAAGCCCGTTAAATTGTAAGACGGTCAATGATTGGTCCGTTTCCAATGTCATGCCTTACTTATGTCATTAAAAGAATACACTTCTACACGTTATTATGCAGATCTTAAAGGTGGATGAAGAAGAGTTGACCAATCAAAACGCATGAAGACAAACTTGACTCATAATATACCTAGGGTTATTATAAAATCACTACAGCGTTTCCGTAAAATTACAATAACACAAAAAATTTACCATTAAATTGTGAGAAATGGAGGCGGTTGACAAAGTTTCGTGCAATTATAATTTCACTAGTGAAATTATAATATTACTGGTTTGACAATATTCCTGTGATATATATGTCACCGTATAATTATAAACTTCGTTAGTTTATAATCTATCTGCATCGGTATTATTTCCGTTAGATTATAAACTGTCGAAAAATTGTGAACTGTGACAAATCATTTACAATTTAACGCATAATTTTTCGATAGTTTATAATGTATCCATGAAAAACTGACAAATTGTGAACTGGTAACCAACTTGTTTGCGACGTAATGCACCTTGCGCTAATATTAAATAGACTGCGTGGCTGCGAGCAACTTGGAAGTAGCGCTCACCGGGCGCTGCCGCGGCACCGCTCGTTTCGCTCGCTCGGCTCGCGCACGGTTGGTCACAGTTCTAACCTAACCTAACCCATTTCACCCAGTTCACAATTTTTCGACAGATTATGATCTAACGGAAATAATACCGACAGATTATAAACTAACGGTGCTCACAATCTTACGGTGACATCGATATACATCACGGTCTATTCTCCAACTGCAAATGTATGTTTGTAATCGTTTTTTTTATTTTTTGTGGTAAATCTAAAAATTACTGGTTTTCAGACTATTTCTTTTACTTGTACTATGAGAGCTTGCTTCGTGCCAAATTTAATTATTCTAGGTCAACGGGAAGTAGCTAAATAAAAAAAAAGTCGCAGTAAAATATGTCACATAAATGGCCGTATTTTGTATTGCGTTGACTTAGAAGCTTGATTTTTTTAGAGTTCTAAGGAACCATTAGACCCACGTATTTGATATTAATTACAATTTTATACCTCCACGCGTTCCTGAGAGTCTTGTCAGAGAGACAGACGGACGGACAACGAAGTGATCCTAAGTATGAAGCCTTGATTAGTAATCATCAACGTAAATAACGTAATGAATATTATTGAATTGTAAAAAATTAATAGCTTTACGATTGTGATCAGGGTACGCAATTACCCCATTACAAAATTGCTATTATAACACAGTCATAATTATAATATTAAATATTTTGTAGGTATTGGTCAAGTTGTCGCAAGCATGAGGTCCTGGGTTCGACTTCCGGGTCGGACAAAGTTTTATTGGGTTTTACCATATGAAATTTGTCAATGGGACTAGATGGCGCTGCCATCACGCAAACATAGCGCTCCATTTGTTTTTATTTAAAAAAATGTTTAAAATAGTTGTTCCGTACTGATTTTACCATAAATACGATCCATTTAGTGCAGTCAATGGTCTCTAGTGTTATCTAAAGTTAACAAACTGTGTGGACTTATAAATAGTGATTTTATCAACCCTATTACGTATGTGATCAATTTTCATCCCAAAATTGTGTTTGTGCTACAAAAGTGACTCAAAACCATAATACTAACTCAGGGAGCACATAAACAGGCATATTTCAATAGTTTTAAACTGACATTATCATTTAGTTACTAAGTAAAAACAAATTCAAACAGTGCGTCCGTTTTTTATTTAAATGAAAGCTTGGTAACGACTTTCCAACAAACTTTTTAAAAATTATATAATTTAGAACTGTAATTTCAACACAATGTCTAACTGGCACATTGGCTCTAAACATTTCATGCGCGACTGCCATAGGCGAATGCCCGAGTTCGAGCCTGACAAAATGCATCTCTTTTTGTATTAATACAATTACAGAACATTATTCTCAACATTAAATTGGATTGATTTGAACAATTTTCTACAATAATTTTTAGCATTTTATTAAATATTAAGATCTTTCACCATATTATAACTATGTCTCTTAAACGAACACCACCTACAGCACCTAAGGCGGCTAAGACTACAAAAAAACTGTGCTTCTGATATGACTATTAACGTCAGCAATACAGACGCTACGGGCACAACAAGTCGTACGCGATCGCGTAAGCAGCCGCCTGATTCCGAAAATACTGATTTTATGTCGGAAATAAGGAACGTAATTGCCGAGTTCAAACATGAACAGAACTTTAAGCTTGACGCTCTGCTAACTACGATAAGCGATATTAAAAAGCAGAATATTGGAATTATACAATCGATTGAGCATCTGTCTGAAGATTATAATAACCTAAAAAAACAGCTGGAATTAATAGAAAAGGAAAAACGAGATAATTTACAATACATTTACACTCTCGAGACTAGAATTGAAAACCTTGAAAATGCGCAAAGATTCTCCAGCATAGAGATAAGAAATATTCCTCCTAGAAGAGGAGAAACGAAAAATGATCTTGCTCAGTTAATGAATACAGTCGGACGAGCCATAAATGTAACTATTCAAAATAGTGACATAAAAGATGTCTTCCGAATTAATACAAAAACCGAAGGAAACAAACCTATTATCTTGGACTTCAACTCAGTTTTACTTAAAGAGAAATTTTTAGAACACACAAAAAACTTCAACAAGCAACATAAAGAAAATAAATTGAATACATCACATCTGCATATCCATGGCTCCAGTAAACCAATTTTCATAGCTGAAAACCTAACGAGCAACGGCAAAAGGCTGTTTTTCTTAGCGCGTGACTTTGCTAAGACCTATAACTTTGCATATTGTTGGGCCGCCCACGGCAAGATATTCATTCGGAAAAATGAAGGAGATATTCGTATTCGTATAAATTCGGAGGCTGATTTAAATAAGCTTAAATCAGAGTGCGATCTCTGACTAGCCACTTTTTCTTTGCTGCAATATTTTATTCAATTTTATTTAGCTTTGTTTATGTTAATTCTTAGGATTTTGTTAATAACTTTAAAAAACTTATTAATGACTAGTCGCACTAGTCAATACTTGAATATGTTGATTTTACTAATGTTAAAAATTATGTTAGTAGCACTAAGTCAGAATGTCTTATATTATTTTAACTTCACAATTTTCGAAAATTTTGATATAACTCTCACCACATTATCTCTACATTATCTTTACTCATTCACATTCACACAAACAAACACACACATATCATATACAAACACAGACTTTTATCTTGTTAGATTAAATATTTTAAAAATTTCTGTAAAGCTTTTGTCCGTGAGACGTAGTGTCACTCGATGGTTGGTAAAATACATTGGTAATTTAAATTGCACCCTAAAATATTATGTTTTGAAAAATGGATGACTTTAACGTGATACTAAATAATGATTTGGATTCTGTTACTGTAGCTCAATCCGCCACTTGTGACATTGATGACTGCCACTCTTTGTTAAAAAATTCTTCCAATACCCTAAAAATATTGACTCAAAATATACGTAGTATTAATTGCAATACTCCCAACCTTCAAACATTACTTGAAAGATCAAAAGTTGATTGGGATATTATTGTACTAACCGAATGCTGGTTGCAGCGAAATCCTACCGTTCCTGAATTCGATGGTTACATTTCATTCACTACACGTAAAAATCAAACTCAAAATGAAGGTGTGGTAATTTACTGCAAAAACATAGAACAGTACAGTATTGATGAACCGGAAATAGTCGACTCAAATTGCCTTATTTTAAAAATAAACAAAAACACTGTAATCGTTGCTGTCTATCGACCACCTAGTCACAAAAATATCGATAATTTTTTAATATCCCTCAACGATTGTCTAAGCAATCTCTCATCCTTTCAAAATATCATATTAGTTGGCGATATTAATATTGACATTATTGAAAATTCCCAAGATAATAGATCCTATGCATATCTCGACCTTATTGCTTCTCATGGTATGCTTCCAGCTCACACGATTCCTACTCATAGTCGCACGTGCTTAGATCATATAATGTTAAAGACAAGATTATCAGCGTTCTGTTATGTTGCTCAAACTTCTGTTACAGACCACAATAGCGTTATACTATTTTTAGACCTTAAACTTATCAAAAACCAAAGCCCCAAAACTATTAAACGAATAGACGATGCAGGACTGGAAACGTACGTAAAGAACATAGATTTTGAAAAGATTTTCAATATGACAGATGTTAACGAGGCTACCAATTTTTTTGTACACTCCCTAGGTCAAGCTATAAATGATAACACAAAACTAATAACGACTTCTAAACGTAAAATAATTTTGAAGCCTTGGATAACACCGGGCCTATTAAGATGCATGCGAAATCGTGATCAATTGCATATTAAAACCATTAAAAATCCAGATAATGAGGTAGTACTTTGCACTTACAAAAGATACAGGAATTTTTGCAACGACATATTAAAAAAAGTTAGACAAAGTTACGAGCAAAATATCATTAAAAAAGCAGGGAAAAACAACAAAAAGCTTTGGGAAGCAATTAAAAATATAACCTATACTAATAAATCCAAACAGCAATCCACACAACTCATCTCGTTAGACAATCCTGTTGAATCAATTAATAGAGTAAATTCATTTTTTGCAAACGTAGGTAAAACATTGTCAGATAAATTACTCTCACAAAATATAAATTTTCCTAATGTAGAACCCGATAGTCAACCATCAAATTCTTCTCAAAATTCCTTTGTTCTTCTTCCTACTGATGAAGAAGAAATACGATCCTTAATTTTTAATTTAAAAAACGAGTGTGCAGTTGGCGTTGATAATATATCTGGATCATTTTTAAAACAATTTGCTGATATTATTATTCCTCCACTTACATACATATGCAATCTCTCATTCTCTACTGGAATATTTCCGCGTGCCTTGAAAAAATCCAAAATTATACCCATATTCAAGTCCGGAGACAGATACTGTGTCAATAATTATAGACCAATATCCATACTACCAACGTTGTCAAAAATTTTAGAACGATTAATGAATATCAGACTTACTAAATTCCTTGAACAAAATTCTCTTTTATCTTCATCTCAATTTGGCTTTCGATCTGGCAGGTCAACAGCTGAAGCAGTCCACGTACTAACAGATCACATAGTCAACAAACTAGATAATAAAAAAAAGACCTTAGCCATTTACCTAGATTTAGCTAAAGCATTTGACACAGTATCTGTTCCTATTTTGGTAAAAAAGTTAGAGAATATGGGAGTAAGAAGTCTACCACTTCAACTATTCATAGACTATTTATCTGACAGAACACAAACTACTAAAATAGATAATTGGATTAGCGACGAACTTCCTAATCAGTACGGCGTTCCTCAAGGTAGCATCCTCGGTCCCACATTATTCTTAGTTTATATAAACGACTTATGTGATATCAAGCTACAAAACGGTAAAATCGTAACTTTCGCCGATGATACTGCCTTAATATTCGATGCTAACACGTGGGATGAGGTTCAAAATTATGCTCAACAAGGTCTTGATACGGTGTATAAATGGTTATATTCCAATTTGCTTACCCTCAACGTCGATAAGACAAAATACATGACATATTCCCTTAGACCCCAGGATCAACCAAACTTCAACTTGAAAGCCCACTCATGTAATTCCATCAACCATTGTTCTTGTCCTGTATTAGTTAAAACAAATTCTATCAAATATCTTGGCATAATCATAGATTACCGTCTCAGCTTCCAACAACACATTGAAAACCTAGTTAAAAGAATTCGAAAATTAATCTACATATTTAAAAATCTAAGACATATATCTGATACATTCGTTATTAAAACAGTTTACTTTGCACTATGCCAATCTTTGCTAGTATATTGCATTACCACTTGGGGCGGTACCTCTAAAACTTATATGATAAATTTAGAGAGAGCCCAAAGAGCTATATTAAAAGTTAGTTGCTTTTTCCCAATCCTCTATCCAACTTCCGAACTTTACCAACACTGCCAAGTGTTAACGGTCCGGCAATTGTTCATTCTCATGACAGTACTAAAAAAACACACTGAAGTTCCCTTCGATCACGATTTACCAACACAAAACAGACGATCAGCAAATGTTTGTTCAATCATCCGTTATAATACTAGTTTCTCCCAAAAGTTTTTCTGTTTTCTTGGCACTTTTCTTTATAATTCAATTAATAACAAAATATCTATCTACACCCATACTAAATCTATTTGTAAAAGAAAATTACGCTTTTGGCTATTAAATCTGGACTACATTGCCACAGAAAATTTATTAAAACCAATGTCTTAACACCCACACATTTACACTCACACACCTACACTTACAAACATTCAATACACACAACATTATTCATTTCCCCATTTCCATTCTTCATTTTTTGTTATGCTCATTATTATTTTATTTGCTTATTTTGTTACTTAAGTATTATTGAATAATAAAATAGGTGCGTATGTTACCTACATAAATTGTATGTTTCTTTGAATTTTATGTTGACTTGCTTTTCTTTTCTTTGATTTGTTTTAATTTTCTTAGGTTTTTCAAACTTTTGCTTTACTAATAATATCTTGACTCTACTGTTTTGTAAATTAACATGTCCTATCTAAGAGAGCCGGGTGATCTGTAACACAGGACCTTCCTACCTCAGACACCTTTCTCTATTTAAGATTGTGCATTTTATTAATTAGTGCCTGTAATAAGATGTTGAGATAAATAAAGATTTATGATTATGATTATGATTTATAATACCGAAGAAAATAAAATTCTAAACGACTTCTAATAGCAGCCTGGAGTCTGGATTTGTGCCCGGTTGGTGGCAATAAGCTCGCCCCATATTACATGGGACCATTGACATTGTTCAAAAAAGTTCTGTATAAACTATTACTATTTGAAAATATTACACCATTAGGGAATATTTAGAGGATAAGTCGATGGAACCTATACCTAATGTAAATTTGTAATCATCATCATCATCATTTCAGCCGAAAGACGTCCACTGCTGGACATAGGCCTCCCGCGAGGACCTCCACTTCGACCGATTCTGTGCTCCCCGCATCCAGTGGATTCCTGCGGCCTTCACAAGGTCATCGGTCCATCTTGTGGGAGGCCTTCCAACGCTACGTCTTCCGGTACGCGGTCGCCACTCTAGAACCTTTCGGCCCCATCGGCCATCCGTTCTGCGAGCAATGTGCCCTGCCCATTGCCACTTAAGTTTGGCAATTCTTCGGGCTATGTCGGTTACCTTGGTTCTCCTGCGGATCTCTACATTTCTGATTCGATTACGTAGGGAAACTCCAAGCATAGCCCTCTCCATTGCCCTTTGGGTGACTTTTAGCCTTCTGATAAGGCCCATTAGAGCGACCACGTTTCAGTACCATACGTAATCAATTTCAATTCAAAATTTGTAATAATCTACAATAATATATAATTGACATGAAATGTATTTGAACGCCACAACATGGCAGGATATGCCGAAACCAAAGTGACTGTAAAATCTATTGTACCATATTCTAGCAAATTTATATTTTTGATTTTGATTTGATTTGATTGACTTATGACTTATAGAATCCACATACAATAGCGCAGGACTATTTAAAATGCCTAGTAGATTATTCTTATGTGATTATTGATTATGTTGCCGCGCGATGGCCAAGTCATTCTATTTAATAAAGAAATAAAGATGACTAATAGATCGGTACTGAATAAAATTAACACACTTGGTTTTACATTAGGTTTCACATATTTTTACGGTGGAGGAACTGCGTTGCGAGACTTGTATTTTCAACCGAATTCAAAAAGGAGGAGCTTCTCAATTCGACAGTTTAAAAAAAAAAATTGTTTGTTACCTCAGAACTTTCGAGTGAGTGAACCGATTTTGATGATTCTTTTTTTAGTTGAAAGCTGGAGCTTCCCGTGTGGTCCCATATAAATTTTATTAACTTTGCTTGGATAGTTTTTGAGTTGGGTTTTTTAGCTACTTAGTACATGGATGATATCTTAAGTTCCTGTCACTGTTATTTACATAGCAGGTAGTGGTTGGTATTCGAATTTGTGTGGGGTAGGTACAACAACTAAAAACTGAAAAAAAAAAATTACAATAAAAATCAACCGACTTCCAAAAAACACTACAAAGCGAAAAATAACTTTAACTTCGGTAGTCGGTGTCTTTGGTTTAGAATTTTCGTTTTTTGCCACCGACTTCCGAAATTTTTGGAAGTCGGTTGATTTTTTTTGTAAAATGTTTTTGATGGAATTAAAAACTTACTTGATCACGAATTCAGTTGCCACAATCAATGTTTTTTTATTAAAACACAATCGAAAATTTGAACAAACTGTGCTTAGTTTATTATTATTACTGAACAAATCAAACTCTCAGATCTAACTGACTTAAAATTCCTGACTGTTAAGGCTTTTATAAAAAAAAACTGTTGGATTTAAATATCTTAAAAAGGCTTAAGTCAGTCATATACGTGTCACATTATGTTATTTACTTTTCATTTAATTTAAATGGTATTTTCGACTTTGATTGGGGAGCAGAATTCGAAAGAATTTTTAGGGTTCCGTACGAAAAATCGGCAGTCATTAAGAGGAGGCTTCCTAAATTGTATGTTAATTTGCATTAATATTCTGAAAAAGTCACGCATTCAATCAGAATGGAACTTTAGTTGATTTATTGGATCTTTTTCTTTCCATATTTAAAACAGTTACGGAATTGGAACATTTTTGCTCGATTCATTTTTTATTTGAAAATCATGTCTTTTTTAAAGATTATTTGAAACAAAATCAAAATATTTTATTTCACATAAACCTACAAGGGCACTTATGAAACGTCAGAAGCTAGGTGCACGGTTCCAATTGGTCGCTTCCTATGGAGAAGAGCCGGCAAGAAACTCCACGGTTACTCTTTTCAAAATAAATTGTTTCTACAATGTTTTCAAATTATAGTGTTAATAGGTATGGGAGGACAGTGTAGGCCTATCAACAAGTACCAGGTACTTAGTAAAATAAAAAATGGTACACAATTTTACAGCCAACAACGTTCTCACATTCACAAAATCTAAAATAAAAGAAAAGAATCTATACAAAAGATAAACAAAATAATAAAAATAAGAACCTATTTAAACCAAATGACATGATTGCCACTACAGCTGTAACAAATCTAATTGGATTAAAAAAAAATATAGAAAATTGTAGGTATATAATGTCAAATACAGAAAAGATTATGCCAATGAAGTATGTAAAAAAAGTAAAATAAAATAATCATCGTAATTTGGGAGCAGTTAATAGACATTTACATTGTTATGCCGTTAATGAGGTACCAGGAAAGCCACATGTGCAGAAGAAATTATTGCCAAACTTCCTTGTCTTCAACTTAGTCTTTAATCTTAAATTATGCTTTTTTGATAAGGATACGTTTGATGTGGGTTCTAAACTTCCCATCGCTTAGTTTTGTAACAGACTTTGGCAACTTGTTATACAAAAACAAGATTAGTCGGCTTTTATGTCTAAAATAGTTATTGATGTGGGATGGGCTCAATATCCTACTTCCTACTAATATTATAAAGGCGAAAGTTTGTGAATGTGTGTGTATGTTTGTCTCTTCTTCACGCTCAAACGGCTTAACGGATTTGGATGAAATTTGGTACACAGATAGTTTATAACCTGGATTAACACATAGGATACTTTTTATCCCGATATTCCCACGGGATCGAGACTTCTGCGGGTGAAACGGCGGAACGCAGCTAGTAACTCTAATAAAAACGCTGATTGCTTCCTAAATATTGTATTTTACTTTCCGTCTTCAACTCTAACGTCTTACACCTTTTGCTCCATAGTCCACACCCAGTACATTATTCTAATTATTCTACATCTTAATCATTAATTCACTATCTCTTTCACTCCTTGGCTATCTCGTACATTCATCTCTGTCACTCGTTTATGCTTCACCATACTGTCATAATGTTCTGTTTCTACATTGATAGTAAGAAAATATAGTTTATTATCCAGACATAAGTAATTTTTTCCCTAGATCAATTATTACTTTAGTTATAAACGAAATAAGAATTGAGACTTACGACATTTAGTTCCGTGCTCGAACACGACCTAAGAGCGCACGCGATGTTCAACTTTATTACTGATGTGTTAGCGTTTAGTACATAGTGGAGTGGTGGGGTGCATGGGGGCGGAGTTTGCGTGGAAATTGTCTTTGGAGTGCTTGGTCATAAATCATTCTTTATACATCTTCTTCCCATGGGGGTAGGCAGAAACTACAGAACGCCACCTGTTACGATCCTTACATACTTAGTTTTGCCTCGTTTATTTACGTTCATACATCAATCAATCTGCCTAGCCTTTTCCCAACTACGTTCGGGTCGGCTTCCAGTCTAACCGGATGCAACTGAATACCAGTATTTTACATAGAGCGACTGACCTCCACGACCCAGTAACTGGGTAATACGATACCCCTTGGTAAGACTGGTTGTCAGACTTTCGGGCTTCTGACGACCCGTAACGACTGTCAAAGATCCACGAATGACAGCCGGGACCATTGGCTTAAATTTTTTACTCCGACCAAATAAAAAAACCAAGATATAGCGCTGTCAAGTGACGTGAGGCCGGTTTAGTAAACTTGTGTGCACTTAGTGAGGTGTAGTTCGATTGTAGTTCTATTGTAAATGTGTGCGTGTGAGCGTGTACGCACAGAGCGGAGGTGTAGTTTTGGCATGCTTCACTGTATTGTTCGCAGCGCTCTGTCTTGGTTTATTATTTGGTCTGAGATTTTGAAGCATATTGCCAATCCATTGGTTCATATTTTCGAAAAAAAACCTGCTTAACAACGTAAATAACGCAATGAATGTTGTTGAACTGTCAAAATAAAACAAATTGATCGTGAGTTACGCAATGAGGGTGCTGGTGGTTGCGAGTACTATGCACCTGACTTTTCTGGTAGTACCTTTAGAGTTAAATTAAAATATACGGAACCTAGCCATATTAAAATAATACATTTTTGCCACTGCAGCATTTAAATTGTTCAAATAAAACTCAGGAGTTAATACTTTAAGACTAGTTGACATGCTTATCAGTAATTTTACTGGTTATCACTGGTTGACGTACATAGTTCAGTAAATACCATAAATAAGCAGATTCTAGAGTTCTATATGTGATTTTCCCAACTATGTTGGGGTCGGCTTCCAGTGTAACCGGATGCAGTTGAGTACCAGTATTTTACTTGGAGCTACTGTTTGTCTGATCTCCACAACCCAGTTACTGGGCAGAAATGTAAAAAATAGTTTTAAAAAGTATTTAAAAACAAAATGCAAATAGTTTTCTAATTTACCATTTTAAATGCAAAATACTTTTGCTTTTGTATTTTAAATGATAAATGCAAAATACTTATTTTCAAAATACTTTATTCAAATAAAATACTTTTAGATGAAATTAGTGTTAAAAATCCAACACTTTCTTTTCGATGATAAACACCATTAACGGCGTCGAATCAGAAAGACCGGTAATCAAAGTAAAACCAATCACGAAGGTAGTCAAATTTTCGTTAGTTTTTGTATTTTGTAGGTCAATGTCATGTTTTATGTTGATTAAAATATGATTCGCGACCGTAACAAATATGGCTTTTCATAATTACTACCATAAAAATATCTCTCAAATAAAACAAATCTATGTAAAAAAAATCTGTGTTTTATATCAATTTAAAGTTCTCCGCCTCAATAAAAAAAAGTGGCCGACCGAAGTGAAAACTTAAACAATAAAAAAATACTTCCAAAACCTTTAAGGTAAAAATACAAATAATAGTGACAGGAACTTAACATATCTTCCATATACTAAGTGGGAAAAAATACGTATTATTGAAGCTAACTCAAAAACTACCCAAGCAAAGTTATTAAAATTTATATGGGACCACCTCTGAAGTATTACCTACCAAACAAAAATAATCATTAATATCAATTCATAATTTATAACTCGGCCACGAGTTATCGCGTAAAAAAAAAAAAAATATACAGTTGAATTGTGAACCTCCTCCTTTTGGAAGTCGGTTAAAAATACTTGCATAGAGCATTGATCCGTAATTTAATATAAATAAAGAGCACAATCGCGTTTACAAAATTGAGGTGTCGTTACAGTGTCGCGAAATCAATGGTTTAGTCTCATCTCAAAAATGCTCAACGCGCCTAAAGAAGTTTTCACTTCAAACAAGCAAGCTTAACAGTAGTCGCTTATGATGTGTAACATCTGACATCTTGGCTGACGTATTATGATATAAACAATATTCATCATCATTATCATCATCGTTTTCGTAACTGACAACACTACATTACAACCTCTCGGAAAATGGGTTGGTACCATCTGACGGCCAACTCTAGCACCGCGCGCGCTCATTGGTCAAATCAAATAGCGCGCGCCTCCCCGGCTTCCTGTTACACACTTCCGTCCCTTTTCACGAAATCACTCCCATAGATTACAGTTAAGCGAGATTGCAAGAAAGCGAGAGGAAAGATCTTACATACCTTTCGACACAACAAAAACAAAATAAGCATACCTCAATCCCGACTCAACATGCACTCAACCCAGTGTTGCCAACTCCAAAAGTTCTAATTATCGAGATCCCTCGTCAAAATGATCGTTTTTTGGGCAAAATTATCGAACAAAAGAAAAATCCAAAAAAAAAACCTAAATCGTAAATTCAAATTGCTATCAAAAGGCAATGAATAATTTTATACTGGAGTCAAAGAGGAAGTTAATGCCAAGTTTGGCAAATTTACAAATGGTTTTTGGTTAATTTACAAATGGCGCTAGCAACACAAACCGTGAACATGTTTAGTCATAGTTTTTAGTTGATATTTTTGTGATTTTACTGTAAAATTAAATAAAAACTAGACAGGGAAAGAGAGAAAGATACTTACTTGTTGATGTTGTGTTGGACAATTTACATTTTTTTGTTTTTTTTTCTGCGTTTAATTTTGTGACATATACATTTTGTTAATGGAACTTCTTTTTTCAGCAAATCGCAAAATTATCGTACAGTAGACATTCATTATCGTACATCGTACCATTGGCCAAATTATCGTACGCCCCCATAATTATCATGCCATAAATATTATGTTGGCAACACTGACTCAACCAGCCCTTTAGTTATGTCGATAAAAAATTGCCAAATTACATTTGAGAAGTAAGCAAAATAAAAAAATATATTTATTGATAAATTGAAACAATTTCTGGAATCCAAGTCAATAACTCAGTAAAGGAGTTTTTATTAGATGACAAATCAATTGCAAAATAAAATTATTCCCTCTCTCATACACCAAACATTATGAAATATAATAATAATAAGGAATATAGGATCAAAAAAAAAAAGACTTCTAAGAATTTAAATAATAATTACCTACATTATTCTTATGCAATACATAAAATAACTAATATACTATACATATACAAACCTAATAATATACAATATACACATAATTATACATCCAATTAAACACATCTAATAATTTATTATAATATTTAATCGCTACTTACTTTCCTCTCTCCTAATTTTGCAGTGCCCGACAAGTCCATATTGATCTTTTACTTTATTATACCATCTATCATCGCCGTGTCCTCGTAGAAGCGATCGGCGGTGGTGATCTCTCGCGCCCGGCCCTGGTTCAGGCCATGGTGCGGAGCGAGAGGAAATGGCAGGCCGTCACCTCCTTCTGCGAAGCGGTAATGCTCGCGAAGGAGGAGGCGGAACGCGTGAGGGAGAGGCAAATTTCGCGCCCTCACGCCCCTAACCGCCGCAGGAGGAGACGCTCTGGGCGGGAATCGCGAGCCGATTTCCGGATAAAGACCAGGCCCGGGTCAATGGCGCGTTGTGTTCCACGCGCGCCTCTAAGAGATGTCAGCAGAATTGACGGGGTCCGTTAGGGCCAATGCCTGCCGGGGCTGCGAATAAGCGCAACAGGGCAGCCGAAGGAACACGGGTGGGTTTTAGTCAGGAAGAGTCTGACACGCCCTCCCGCTCCACTCAGAGCGGGAGAAGTTATGTGATAATTTCCCAACCAAAAAAAAAAAAATACCATCTGTGTAATACATATGGAATGCAATAAAGAATTGAGTACTGAGTTTCAAAAACACTCGATACTTATGATTATGAAGCAAAAGTATCAACCTTCATGTTTAAAAGTTCATAAATAGATATTCAATTGTTTTTATTAATATCCAATTGAACTCGCAGTTCCGATTTCGACACATTGATTGTTATTTTATGCCTATGGTATTTTCCTACTTCCTATCAGTGATTTGATGGTTTGCTACTTTATTTTTATGTTAAAGATTCTTGCCCGTTCTTCTCCATAGGAACCTACTACGCTTTGGAAGGGGCAACAAACAGCTTCATTTTTGTGACTGTCCGACCCGTTGACAATTTAAATGTCTGCGTTCAGCGCTTGGTATGGCAACACACTGTGTTCGAGTTCGCGACAAGTCAATCGTCATCCTGAGGATGCCTCGTTGAAGGTGAAACACGTGTCGATTTCTTTCAGAGTTTTTATGGCTCTTTAGAAATAGCTAAGTGGAACAGGTTACTAAATATATCCACGTCTATTGTATTTTAAAAGTTCCTGTAATAGGGATGATGCCTGGGTCAAAAAAAAAAAAAAACTAGTCCGTCAGTCAGATAATAAAAAAATATTAGACACGTATTTTTTTAATTCATCATATTAAAAAAATACTTAGATAAAACGCATTAATTAAAGTTGGGGAGTAGGGGTCCCTACGTCACAAGTACAGTAAGCGCTCAAAAGTGCATGAGCACGCTAAGAGTCGTATTGCTGTGAACACGCGGTATAGCTCGTACATTTGTATGTGTAAGCAACACGATACACACACCACAGATAACGCAGTTTTGCCCTACACGAAACAACAATATATTTCCGTCGCTTTAAACATGCTAGCACACACGCGCTATGCGCGTGAACTTGACCAGTTAATGGCATTGCTAAAATTCGATAGTAACTTAACAAGTGCAGATAGCAGAAAGCGTTAAGCGTTGGTATGGAATTCAAACTGCCTCAGGTTCTAATCTCGTAAAACACAGTGCGGTTTTTTGCAAATATTATTATTTTTGTTTTCGATAATAATATTTTTTAAATATTGTTGCTTTTTTATGTTGTTATTGCAATAAAGGTTTTAGAATAAAAAATGCGTGATATATGATAACAAAATTAAAAAAATATGTTTATTCGTTATATTTATTTTACATAAGTTAAACTGCTACAATTATTTATCATTACTTCAGCTGAATAAGATGTGAAATAGATGTCAAGAAACTTAGAAGCAGTTTGTATTATTTTGACATATTTAAATTATGAAATATTTTAAATTTTTAATTGATTTTTTCACCATAAATGAGCTTTGATCATGGTCGAAGTAATTAAGTAATAAATAAGAATATTAGACTACTTAAAATGTAAAAAACTACTTACAGAATAGGTAATTTTAAGGTTAAATATGGGCAGTTTGTTTATATTTTATTTGTATTAATTATTTTACATTTTATTTGACTTTAGTAAATATTGGTTGTTATTGAGGTTAAAGCTTAAGTATTCATTTTCTTTACGAAAAGAAGATTGAAACTAAACCTCAAATTTTAATCCTAAAATAATACTATTACTAAAATAATATTAAACAATTTCGGTATATCTGCAAGAAATACGACAAACACCCTATTGAAACGTGCTTAAAAAATTCGTTACCATAAATTCATGCAATAACGAATCTGTTGTTTATTAAGTTGGTACGGTCAATATTTTAAGGTCAAAAACGGTTTTCTAGCTGGTCTTCAGTGATGCAAGCCTTCAGAGTGCACGGCGAACGGTTCATAATGACGTGTTTTTAATAATTCAGCAAAATATCTCGTTGGTATGAAACCATTTGTTTCATTCACCATTTGACGTCGCTGCTACTCGATAATAAGCCCCTTCCTCATATCTCTTAACCCTCACAGTATTTCTCTAGAACAAAGAAAAACATTGTTTTTATTACACATAATACCTTATTATTTATTATTCACTAATCGAATTAAACCTCACAATGAATTTAAAACTTTAAAGGCATCTTCTGTCTCAACAATACCTCTGTTCTATCAACAATACCCTTGATTAAGATTTATGTTTAGTAAAATATGAAATATATAAATGATAACACTCACACTTAGTCCGGTTTCATTAGATATTCACTTCACTTTTACGCAGCGCAATAATATTCTCTGATCTGATCTGATCTCTTCAATATATTTTATGCCTGCTTTTTGATAATAATAACCACAACACTGCGCTAAATATACTCGTCACCAATATTATCCACGAACCAAAAAAGTTCTATTAATTAAATACTCGTAACGAACTGCATCTACCCCACAGAAATCGAAATAATTTACTTAGTTTTTTGTGGTCTACCTGCTAAACTTTAATATTTATGTGAACAAGACGAATGAAACTAAAAACGAATGATGATTATTGAACTAGTCATTGGTTGCAGACAAAGTGAGTGTGTGTGTGTAATGTGCGTGTCTACAGTATTGTAACAACTTATAGAAGAAGGTCGTAAGTCAAACCGAAGCGTCAGTCTATTGCTTTGTGAGATTGCTCATGGACTTTTGGTCGGCACTGTACCTAAGTATAAAATCTACATAGGTACTCGTAACGTCTTGCTTAAAAAGTCCGTCATTGTAGCGTAGCAGAGCGGGGAAAAAATAGCGTATAATCTTGCTCTAGGGAAAAAAGTGTTTTTTTTAAGTCTTTATTCTTAAGTAAAACTAGCTTTTTACTACCGCATACCAGTATAAAAAGTTTCCTTAAAAATTCAGACTGAACAAATTGTATATTTAAAAAAATTAAATAAACTATTTTATCTACTCTCATAGCGTAATATTCGAATTATGAACTTCAAAACGAGTTTATATTGACATACTTTATAAACAAAATACCGAAATTTAAAAATAGAATCATATTTTAGCACTTTTTCTGTAACAAAATAATACTATAAAACAATTTTTTTTCTATTACGATACAGCGCTAATCCAAGAAGTTAATGGGCCATTTTCAAAATTTTTGTACAGTTACAAAAATTAAACAAAAACGAACACCGTTACAAAAATGGAAAACGTAACAAAAAATACCAAAAAGGAAATTTAGGGCTATTTCACAGAAGATAATTAATCAGTCTCAAAATTGCGTATTTGTTCATTGTACATATAAGTTTAATTTTTAAATATACACCTTAAAAATAATACAACACTTATTTAAAAATATTTTTTTAAACTGTATGAAATTAATTTTATTTCATTTTTGTTACTATATAAAAAAACGTAACAAAATGAAAACAACCATTCGAGTTGAATTACATCCTAAAATATATGAAGATTAGAAAAAATCTTGTTGGATTTATCCAGCTTGTTTTTCGAAGTTGGTAAAAAATATTCTTTAAATTTACGCGATAATAATAAAAGAGAGCCTCGCCGTTGTTTTTTACAGCTGAATAACCAAAATGAAAGTGTTATTGTTGAAAAAAGACTGCACAGAAACAAACACACTTTTCTTGTCGGTGGCACCCGATATTAAAATGGCGGCGAGACGTTTTGTTGTCATCTGATTAGACGGTTTTAAATGGAGACTGCCAGTTGGAAACTAGTGCAAATATTTACTAATATTGGTGTTTCTATAAAGAATAACAAAAAAGAAACGAAATGGAGACATACATTAAAAGCATATTATTATCAGCATTAGGTTATTCATTTTAATTTTATATCCTCAATATCGTAATTAGTCACAAAGATATTGCGCAATGAGAACATGTAAATATATGAGTAGTTTCTTCTTTATTAAACTTTTTATATCGCTCTCATGCTTAGGGACACGGGGTTGATGTATGGAAATATTATGACACTAAAGAAGTTAACACGTTTTTTTTCTTAATTACCTATTATTTTGTACTGAAATGTTAAAACCCATCTAGAAAAAATGTTGTTCAAGGATAATAATACTAATTTGATCGCTTTAATGTGTTATTTCTGATCAATATTCAGGTGGACGTTTTCACACAACAAAATGTATTTTTTTTTGAAAATGACCCTAATATCACCAAAGAGTTTCCATCAACTTTTGGCGGGGGACAGCAGCACCCGCTGTAGCGCATGTGCGGTGATGTGCTGGTGCAGGCGACATTCATTTGTGCAGTAGTACTTACTGAATTTCGTGGGATTTTTCAATTTATTCTTGATCTTTAACTTTGATTTTTTGTTTAGTATTGTTTCAATCCCAATGTTTGAGAGTAGATAAAGTAGTGTATGAAACTGCACATAACTAGGTATTAAAACATTCGTGTGATACTATTAAAAACCTCGCCTACTACGGCTCGGTTTTTAAACACACACTCGTGTTTTAATACCCCTCATTATGCAACAGTTTCATATACAACTATAATATTGCATTGGATTATTTTATTTTCTCGCAATCGTAGTGAAAAGTAGAGTGTAACACACGGCGCTAAAACCCATTATAATGGACAAAAAAAATTGTTTAGTTTTCGTCCCTGTTGGTTTGTGTAATCCGACGTTCCCACTGCTGGGACACAGGCCTCCTCTCTGTGAGAGGGAGTGGGCTGTAATCATCTATAAGTACTTTTACACTTCTGACAACCCCTTCAGGGATTCAGACGTGATGCGTGGTTACAGAACAAACCAAAGAAACTGACAGCCATGACTAGGGTTGCCAACCCTACTAAATATAGTATCCTGCTTTATTACAGTTCGTTTTTTAATCCCAGAGACTAATTTGACAGGTGCAAATGTCAAACTCCATAGTGAAAAAACAAACAACAATCACTTGAAATGTCAAATTAGTCTCTGGGTTTAAAAAACGAACTTCAGAAGCCTAAATAGTATATTTCTAAAGAAAAAATATATGAGACATTAAAAAAACCTGATAAAGGTTCATAGCAGCTAAAAAAAAAAGCATTTAATGAATTAAATAAAATGTAAATAAACAACAAAAATATGTGCTCTTTTTTTTTCGCCGTCTTCTACATATATTTTACAGGCAATGTTTTCGATAATACTATATTTGATATAAAAAAAACTTGTCAACCCCAGCCATGAGTAGGGACACGGTATCGAATAGAAAGTATCGATACTGTACTCAAGAGTAGTATCGAAAAAAAAATATCGTATTCATAAAATAATCGAAACAAAAGAATCGAAACTTCAAGGTATCGAGTACTTTTTTAGGGCCTAATGCGCATAGAGCTAGGTCAATATCAGTCAGTAAATAACGTCATTTTAACTTCAGTAGGGCAGGACATGAAAAAACAAATGACAACGGCGAACGAGTGAGTGAATGAGTGATTGATTAGTGTAGTAAATGAATGAAGGAAAGGTTAGGAATTTAACTGTGAACGGAACGATTTCGAGCAAAGATCGATGTAATGTTTTAGAAGGTTCAGAACGAGTGAATTAGATGGCGTTGCCATAACCATAAGCCGTAAGGTCGCAAGTTTTAAATGGGTAATTTCTAAGATTACCCATTTAAAACTTAATTTCTTATTCGATACGAAACCTGCCAAAAAGTACTCATTGAGTAAAAGTATCGAGTACAAAAGTATCGGTATCGAATGGAAATGTACTCGATACCACCAAGTATCGATACTTTTTTCGTGTCCCTAGCCATGACCCTGACATTTTATCTACGCCACGTGTATCTTAAGACGTATTCGATTGCGTACGCATGCGTGGAATTTAAAATTAGAACACTACTTTTAATAGATTCGTTAGCAACAGACAGCAAATAGCCCCGACTGGCCCTGACCTTGTTTACGACAATTTGATTGGATGGATGTGTTAAGGTGCAGTTCCGAACGCGACGGCAGACCGCAGATGGCAGCGGCATTACTCTTCTTCAGTTTCGCGAAACTCATCTACAGGGTGGCAGGGACATCGACGCGAATACTTTTACCAAGGATTCGGTACATGATTCTGAATCTGCTGTTTCATAGATGTAGTATTATTGGTATGCCGGTCGCGGCTCGACTGCAGCAGCAGGCGGCATCACTGTCACCATTGTGACTTACATTTAGCTCCCCCCGGAGTTTATTGTAACGAAGCCACTTTTCTGCTCCTGCTTCACGTTCCTGACTTCAAGCCGCTGCTTTGCTCTTGTTTCACATCCCTGGCTCCAAGTCGCCGCTTTGCTGCTATGTTTCTGGTTCTGAGCATCTCGAGCCGCTATTTCTACTCCGCTGCTGACGCTCCTATCTACTTTTCTATATTTCTTGTTCTTTTTTATGTTTACTTGTGACTTACATTTAGGAGTTAAACGTAACGTTACACCATCCGGCAGAGTTTTTATAAAAATACTTAGAAACTAGTAGGGTCGCTGTAGAATGACAGGTTAATGTGGTTCGACGGCACTGTCGCTGCCGTCTGGAATTGTACCTTAATGATGGGTAGCTTTTCGGTGCGTCCATTTTATCGTATACCGTATCGATCGGTTGTCTTTAGGCTATCTTTTCACGAGGTCAAGAGTGGACTCGGAAATAATTTAGCATGTCGGCAAGATGGTAGCCAGGCTGATTGTCTAGAGGGCGACCCACGATCCTACATGTAAGTGTCAAAACCAATTTGCCTCAAACCTCAAACGGCGCCAACACTCCAATCTTATTGGGACTTGTGAAGTCTTTATAATGCGCACATTTCGAAATGAGTGAATCTATGTTTAATTTTATCGACGGAAAATATTTAAAAAAATCTCTTTCTTGAAAGTACGTAATTAGGGGTCTTATTGAGAAATTTTACGATTATTGTAATTTTTACTAAGAAAACATGTTTATTATCAATTGAAGGTAGTTTTTTTTCCACAATTTTCAATCATTATGGAGTTTTTTCTTCACGATATATCGTTTAGTTTAAAAGTTACACCGTTTTGTTTAAAAAATCCATAAAAAATAAAAATCATATAGATTTTTTTAAATATATTTTTTTCGTCGATAAAATTAAGCACAAATTCCCTCATTTCGATATTGTGCACATTATAAAGACTCACACTGTATGTTTGAGCTCTCACAGTGTTTGAGTGCCCACTTAGTTATTCAAGACATCGCCAAACGGCTTGTCGACTCTTGACGTGACCAGAGGGTTGACCTATTATTTGGCTGAAGAATTAGCATTGCCATACAACGTGACAATGGCAAAAAAAAATCTGCTATTTCATGGAAAAGTGCAATACCTACGCGGTCAAAATGTATGGAACAGCTGATTATTTTTTAATAAGCCAACGTTCGCACGGACATAATACAACTTCTAGAAATTGTCCAACTGACAGGTGTCAGGAAGGCATTCTCTCAGATGGCAGGATTGCATAATGTAAATTATTTTGCAAACTATTATATGGAATATTTTTTTCTAATTTGAACAGACAGCTGTGCTGCTGGGGAGTTTATTGCGCCACTTCTTCTTCCCAGCTAAAGGCACTAGGAAGTGGTGAAGGGTGGGCGTTTTGGGGGACTGTCTTATATAATTTTGACGTTCGAAAAGTGCTGATTCTCAGACTAGTTTGAATAAATGAATTTTGAATTTTACAATTTTCTTGACGGCCGGTCCGTAGGGCGAAACCGCGGGAAAAAGTTAGTGTAAATAATTAAATAACTAGAGTGTTCTTATACGAAAAATAAACAAATTATCATGTAATAATACGTCTATATTTGACGTGCGAAGTCTAACGTGAATAGATAGAGCAAATAAAGTTGTTTAATTAACTTATAACGAAGTATTATATGATTGTTTGGTCACATCGTTGCGGTAAACAATGTAGGCCTGTTATTTTCGCGTTGATGCGCGAAGCCCTCTTCTTATACAGAGTTTAGAGGTATGAAGCAGGGTTATCACGGATGTCGTATAACAGATGAGGATGCGGATGAGGATACCGAGATAACCTGGTTTGAGGATACGGATTTTGGAAAATTCCTTATTGAGGATGCGGATAAGGATGCGGATGCAGATGTCGTATGAAAAATAGCCCTTGTTTTGACACCTGACACCACAATCATGCCACCACTGTCACGTGCGGCTGATCGTCTGTCATAGGACAGGGACACTGCGAATTCAGGCAATAGGAACGCGTCACACACTCCGGCCCGCACATTTAGCTCGGAGCGAGTTTTGAAATACATTATTTGAGCGAACAACGTGGGGTCACATCCCCATAGAAATTATGAGGATGCGGGGCTTTTAAAATCAAAACTTGAGGAAGCGGATGTTTTGCGGATATCAAAATTTATGCGGATACGGATATCCGTTATATCCCTGGTATGAGGAACACGGTGTAAAGTTCACACTCATACTCTAAAATAAAGGGAGGATCCTCCGACCAGACGGGTGTCATGTCTGGCAGGCAACTGCCCAACTTTTGAAGTCGGAACTTGTATTTAGGTATGTCGTACGCGCGGTAAACTCTAGTTGCGCGATGCAGGATTTGTGTGACGTTAGGATTTTTGTGTGACGTCAGGTTTTTGATGCGTAGTTTGAATGTGGCGATGTAGATGCCGCCACAAGAGAAGGCACGAGCCGTATATTACTTCTTTTTTTTTAAATGTGTCTTCCTACGATCCCCGATAACTCGAAGACGGCTGTACCAATTTGGAAAATTCTTATTTTGTTTGAAAGGTGGTGTATTTTTTTTTGGAAGTCGGTGGCAAAAAACGGTAATCAAAAACCAAAAACAAACAGGTATTATTTTTAATTAAAGTTATTTTTCACTTTGTAGTTTTTTTTTTTTGGAAGACGGCTGTTTTTTTTTGTAAAAATGTTTTTCTTCTCTTTATTTCCGTTTTTTTTTAAAGAAAAGGTTTAACAGAAACAAAGTAAATATCTACCTACCTCTAGTTATCGCAAGCTTGATGTTTTTTACATTCATAAAATAGCACCATCATGTTGATTTAGTTATAAAGATAAGTCATGAAAAACAACTCACAGACATGAAGTCTATTTATTTAAACGTAATAATCACAGATAATATAATAATTAAACTGAATTAATAAACAGGTTTTGAGCAGTGGTGGCCCTGTGGTAACGGCCGCGAACGGCCGCGACTTACGAGTTGTAGGTCGTAGGTTCGAACCCAGACAGGCGCTTTACTTTGTGTAAATTATTTCATCACCACTGCTCTCAAAACGGTGAAGGAAAACATCGTGAGGAAACCGGCATGTCCTAGAACCGAAAATTCGAAGACATGTGACATCTACCAACCCGCACTGGGCCCGCGTGGTGGATTACGGCCCACTCCCTCTCACAGAGAGGAGGCCTGAGTTCCAGCAGTGGGAACATTTATAGGCTGATGATGATTACTGTGTTTTTGCTTAGAATAAGTATTTTGAGTGTGTGATTTAGACGAAAAAAAATTGCCACCGAAATGTCACCGAATTTCGTGAAGGCCCATTTAGAATTTTTAACCGACTTCCAAAAGGAGTTTTTTTTTTTTTTTGTGTTTGTTACGCGATTACTCCGCCAATTATGAATAGATTTTGATGATTATTTTTTTGTTTGGTAGATCATACTTCAGAGGTAATCCCATATAAATTTTATTAACTTTGCTTGGGTAGTTTCTGAGTTAGCTTCAATTATACGTATTTTTTCCCACTTAGTATGTAGATGATATGATAACTTCTTGTCACTGTTATTTACATAGCAGTTAGTGGTATTCGAATTGGTGTGGGGTAGGTACCACAACTAAAAAGTGAAAAATAAAAACCTTTACAAAAAAAAAAAACGACTTCAAAAAAAACACTACAAAGTGAAAAATAACTTTAATTTCGGAAGTCGGTGACAAAGAACGAAAATTCAAAACCAAAGACACCGACTTCCGAAATTAAAGTTATTTTTAACTTTGTAGTGTTTTTTTTTTGAAGTCGGTTTTTTTTATGCAGTAAAGTTAGTAACTTAATTGCATAAAATTTAAAATGTGGCAATTGCCTAATACGTATTTCTGGAGTTGTCGGTTCGCCCACAAATAAAATAAACTTCGTGCGAAACGCTTCAAGAAAAAATCATAATTTTTAAGTGTCGATTCGCCCGTTTCGTGCGAATCTACCAATAAGCCTGTAGCGGTTACACCACCACATACGAACTACGCATCATAGACATGACGTCACACAAATCCTGCATCGCGCAGTTAGAGTTTACCGAGCGATCGACATACATACAAGATTTCAACTTCAAACCGATGGATTGACCACCAGACACAACACCCGTCTGGTCGGAGGATACTCCCTTTTCTATGGTGGATGAGTGAACTTTACACCCTGTTCCTATTACTAACACCGATGAAGGAAAACATCGTAAGGAAACCTGTACCCTAATTACTTAGCACATTTTCGTTAACGATTATGATTAATCTGTTTCATTTTGACAGTTCAAACATTCATTGCGCTCTTTACGTTGTTGAGCAGATTTTTTTTTTCTAACTTATAAAGCAAAGTATTAGCAAACTGTTAAAAACGATTCAGGTTGTGATTGATCGTGTAATACGCAATAGTCCAGTGTCCAAAAAATTTTTTTGACCGATGTTAGGAACTCATTCTCTCAGATGGCAGGATTGCATAATGTAAGTTATTTTGCAAAGGTACTATTGTATAGAAATCAGAAATCAGAAATCATTTATTTGCCAATAATGTAGGTATACATATGTGATGGTTATTTTGATGAGAGTCCCGATACATTTTGCCTTACGGCATGCAAGATTATTTAATATAATACATTTACTAGACAAAAAAAAAAAAAAATACAAAACATAAACAACCATAAAAAGGAAAAAAATTACAAAGAAAACAAAAAAGGATTCCATTCACTAAGTAACATTCTTTGTTAAAAATACTTATACTATTTCGATTACAAATGTCAACAAATTTTAATAAATAAATAAATAATAAATTAAATTTAAAATGACAATAAATTTTATCACCATTGTCAATAGATTCAATTACAAATGTCAATACTTAAATAAAACAATTATATTGCAATAAAGCTAAAGATAGAAATGTCATTTAAATTAAATCACAAAGAAAACAGTCTAAACACCACTAATAGAAAGTTTTGTCATTAACAAAATCTTTAATTGCATAGTAACACTTGTAGACAGCTGTGCTGCTGGGGAGTTTGTTGCGCCACTTCTTCTTCCCAGCTAAAGCACTAGGAAGTGGTGAAGGGTGGGCGTTTTGGGGAACTATCTTATGTAATAGGCCTGTGTCCAAAAATTTTTATTTTTTTTTCGTCTTGTAGATTATTAAAAAATATTGAACACGTATTTTTTCTTTTTTGACGTAATCAAAAGATTACGGCGATACATTAAGTTAAAAATTAAATGTGGCAAGACGTCACGCCTTGCTAGATTTTATACTGAGTTGTGACGTAGCGAGCCCCCACTCCCCAACTTGAATGCGTGTTTTCTAAGTTATGTATGATTAATATGATAAAGCAAAAAATACGTGTCTAATATTTTTTTATTATCTGAAAGACGGAATAAATAGAATTTCTTTTTTTTACCTAGGCAACTACCGTATTAAGTATACTGGACTTAAAGTAATTTATGTGTGAAAACGCCAACCCTTCTTGTGCAAGCGTGGTCAAATGAAATGAAATGAAATGTAATTGTTTATTCTGTAAATAGGATATCGGAATCACTTTTACACGTCATATATAAAAACTAAATACCTATTAAAAATAAACTAGATGAGTTCGGCGTTTCCTATCTGACTACATACATACATAATATCACGCCTTGTTTCCCCGAAGGGTTGGGCAGAGGTGTCCCTGTAGCAGGTACACCCACATTTCGCCAGTTATGTTTAAGTCCCATGTAATATGGGGCGAGCCTATTGCCATCAACCGGGCACAAATCCAGACTCCGAGCTGCTACTGAGAAATTTCAGATAGAAACACCCAATAACACTTTGCCCGACCCGGGAATCGAACCCAGGACCTCATGCTCAGCAGTAGCGCTTGCGACCACTAGACCAACGAGGCAGTTCCTATCTGACTACTCTGAGAAGAAAGGCCGAAACAAACTCAGAGGTCGCAGTCTCTTTTAAAGTCCAGACATAATCTTGGTCAGGCCATATGCGACCATTTAGATTAGTTTCTGAAATGGTCTTTTGAGGAAAGAACCACACATATTTGAGTGGACCTGTCCAGTCAGTGCAAGCATTTGTCAGTAATCGTGAAGCTCAACTCAGAACTCGACGAACAATACCAAAGAAAGGACAATACAGTGAAGTTTATCAAAACTACACCTCCACTTTGTGCTCACCCGCACACATTTACAACCGTTTACAATCAAACTACACCTCACTAAGTGCACACATTTTTACGAAACCGGCTTCACGTCACTGTTGACAGCGCTGTCTTGGTTTTTTTTTGGTCTGAGATCTACCCAACCCACCCAACAAACAATAAATAAACTATCTATGGTTTTTCGTTATTGAAATATGTTCAAGATCACGATAGATATTGATTCAGGATGTTACCGGGCTTTATTTCAGTTTTTTTAAAGAAAGAATGCTAGAAAATGTATGTAGGTCAATGACCGTTATTGCCACGCTAAAGCGGTTTGGGTATAGTTAATTTGCTTAAGACCAGGCACTCTAAGGCGCTTTGCAGATGGAGCAACTTTAGTTGAGGCAACTATCAAATTTTAAAAAGTTTCCTTTAAAAGTTGCCAGTTGCTACAGCCAAATAGCCCGGTTTACGGTTGCCGCAATTTTATGGCAATCTGTGAGAAACCTTTATAGCTGAGTTGCTCAATCTTCGCTACGTACAGTGTGATGATGGATATCGAAGAAGCAGCACTTGTTTTCATTATAATACGTCGCTGCCGTCGACGGCGTCAACAACGAAACCACTTTACACAACCGATACAAACTCGACAGTTGCTGGTTGTGGCATTTAGAAACTAACTTAGGCCCGTATTACAGAACGTCACTCAATACTCAAGCATTACTTAAAACTAGTTTCAACCAATCAAATGGCTTGAATCTAGTTTTAAGTAATGCTTGAGTATTGAGTGACGTTCTGTAATACGGGCTTTAGTCATCCAATGCAGCAACTAAAAATTGTTGTCTATCACTGGAACACGCAACTTGAGTTGCTACGTGTGCGCAGTTCCATTGAGATATATGTAAACAGCTAGTTGCCAATTGCTGCAATAGTTGCTCCATCTGCAAAGCGCCTAAAGACAATTTCCAAGCAAGCTCCGCCCCATGCACCCCAGCACTCCTTTAAGTGCTACACCCTAAAACATCAGTATTAAAGTTTAATATCGCATGCGCTCTTTGAGCGTGTTCGAGCATGAAACAAAATAGCGTAAGTCTCAATTCTTATTTTGTTTACTAAAGTAATAATTTATTGATCTACAGAACCTGGGTGACGCAGGGCACGAACAACTAGTAAATCATATACTAAAGTTCCTTTTTGATTGAATGCGTGATTATTTTAGAATATTAATGCAAATTAACATACAATTTAGAGAGCCTCCTCTTAACTCTGAAGGTTGCGTCCGAGCGGGGGGAGATGCGTCCTCTCATATTATGGAATTTTCTGTGTTGTGTTTTATTTTATTCGTTTTAGATGACATTTGTTTGTATTTATTTAAATTTGACTTGTTTCGATTGACATTTGTATGTATTTTAAATTTATTTGATTTCAGTGACATGTTATTGAATGATTATTTTATATCAATTTATGTTTTAATTTAATGTGTAATGTTTTTATGGACTTTGTCTGAAAATAAATGAATTATTATTGTTATTAACTATTAATAGACTGGACCTACTTCTTCTAATGGACATCGACCACAATAATACCCCATTTTATAATTAACTAACGATATTTTTATCGACCGTCTGATTTCAAATTAACATCGGTCCGGATCGAGCTTATCATTAATTTTGATTTATACCTATAACTTAGACATTACAAATTATTGACTACAGTTAATCATAAAATTAACAATAGGTAATTTAAATATGAAGTATGTTTTCATTCTTACAATATCTACTTGAAATTATAACCCTACTAGGTATAATTACTTATTTTTAATGTTCTTTCTTTCGTGTGGTTAGTGACTAAACTGTTTTTTTTTATGGGAATTCATCAAATAACTTCTCCCGCTCTGGGCGGAGAGCGGAGAGCGTGTCAGACTCTTACTGACTAAAACCCACCCGTGTTCCTTCAGTTACCATGTTGCCGGAGGCCACGATATCCCTTTCGGATTTCTTCGCAACCCCGGCAGACATCGACCCTAGCGGACCCTGTCAGTTCTGCTGACATCTCTTTGAGGCGCGCGTGGAACACAACGCGCCGTCGACCCGGGCCTGTACCCTAATTGCGTAACTCATTTTTGTAAACGAATGTGAATAATTTGTTTCATTTTGACAGTTCAACAACATACATTGTGTTATTTACGTTGTTGAGCAGATTTTTTTTCCAACTAATGAAGCAATGGATTAGCAATATGTTTCAAATCGAAACAGATTGTGATTGATCGTGTATTACGCAATTAGGGTACAGGTTAGTGATGGAGCAGTGATAGCCTAGTGTTGTGAAAATCTGTGGTTGACTGTAATCCAAAATTTCCAAAAAAATACAAAGTTTCTGAAAAGTCAATATGTTGTGTTACAAAAGTTAGTGACAGAAACGAATCGCTGCAAAACCGACTCCACGTAGTCTTGTCTGTCCTACCCCTAGAGTGTAATTTAAGCCCGCGTAGGCGCGTGGGACCGCCTGAGCCTCGCAGAGCCGTGACAGAAACAATGCCTGCTGCATACTGCATGCTCGCTTGCATGCTGCATGCATGGTGTAGGTATACTTGTTTGCATGTTTGAAAAATATTACGTTAGCAAATTCTGTATTGATTTTTCGGAATTATCAGTATTTTATTCGGTCGTTTCTTTATTTGTATTCGCATATAAGTTGTCGGAAAATTAGTATTTATAGCAGTGAATTTCATATTTTGAGTATGCACATTTTTTTTTTCCGGGGCGTTTATTACTACCCATTTTAAATGTAGGTTTTTCTTAGGTATTACAGCATTATAAAAAGTGAAAATAAAATCTGATGTATATTTTAATATGTTTTTTAGGGTTGAACTAGAAAGCTGTAATTTGGCATAGGTAAGTATACATATTAATTACGCCGACAAAGTGGTAAAACAAAATTACGAAAAACATTTTTTTAGTGTACCTCCCATACACGTAAAGTGGTGATGTCTTTTTTTTTCTGTCCCATGGTATGGTATATCATTGGAAAGGTCTTTCAAAAACATTGCGAGTATGCACAAACCATTTTTGGATTCAGGGATCTGTTTGCGAAATATTAAGCTTTAAAGTGATAATTTTTGTTAGAGTCAAATGTCCCCTCCCCCCCCTGCCAGCTAAATGGTTGATTTTGGATGTGTGAAAAAAATCACAGCAGTAGTTTATATAACGAAATTAAAATGAAAACTATCACAGCTAAGAAGGGTCTACAAGTTAATGAGTAATAATCGACCAACTTAACTTTGCAGTTGCAAAAACATGTTTTCCCATACATTCCGAATGGGAGAACATAATTTTAAACTACAAAGTTAAGTTTGTTTTTGGGATAAATTCATCCCAACTACGGAACCCTTCATTGTGCGTGGTCCGACAAAAACAACAACCGGCCAAGTGGGCCGGTTGTTTTTTTACATTTTTTGTTGTTGGTTACAAATATGAGCTCAACTGTCATTAATAGAAAGAAAGAAAGAAAGAAAATTCGTTTATTTGCGGTAAACATGACGCAAAGAAAGATAAAAAAAAAGCACGTAAATAACAAATCAGGGGAAAATATGCGTCACATCCACGCAAAACGGCCATCGCTCAGCATAAAGCTGCGACCCCATGCGAGACAGGGCCCCAGCGCTGGTTTTCAGCGATAGCCGGCGTTAATGAGACACAATAGAATTTTAATTGTTATCGATTTCCAGGAGAGCTCGTGACAGTCAAGGGGAATCACTAAAAATATAAATGGTTGGAAACTAGTATATCGACAAAACCAACTGAAAACACTATTTAACTTCATTTTACAAACGATGGTGCCGATTCCCTTGTTCACAAACTAAACTAAATTTAAGTTCAGTACATCTTTTTCTTTCTATTTCATTAAGAAAAGGACAGAAGATAAATTTTAGTTTAGTCCTGTCAAATTAATCAGCGCTTGACGTAAATTGACGTAATTTTAATAGGCAAGTTTTTAATCACGTCTAAACTTAAATGGAGTAGTGAGCGGCGCTGATTAATTTGACAGGACTAAACTAAAATTTATCTTCTGTCCTTTTCTGAATGAAATAGAAAGAAAAAGATGCACTGAACTTAAATTTAGTTTAGTTTGTGAACAAGGGAATCGGCACCAGTGTTTTATAACACGGTTTTTTAAACCTAATCCCGTTGACCGGCCGTGATGGTTAACTTTAGCACAACCGTAATGCCGGTAACCCTCCCGAAAGGTTCAGTTCCAATATGTATGGTGTCATGGCGTATTAGTTCTAAGAAAAGTGAGTGAAGTCGATAAAAAAATTAAAGAAATCATATCAGAAAAAAGTCGAACACGCCTGACAGTTACTCTATTTTGTCTATTAAACAAATTCCAATGACTCACCAAGTTTTTTCCGTCGTTCCCGCCAAAGACGCTATAACACAGACTAAAAATAGAACACGGAAAAATTAAGCGTGTGGAAACGTGCAAAGGCGAGCGCGCTTACAGCCTGAATGAAACCGTTTCATACGTTTATTGATATATTAATAGTTTTTAAAGACTTGTCAATCGGTTTGTATAAGTAAATATAGTATTCTACTAGTTTCGTATATGGTTGTTGTTAATTATTGTGTTTTTAGGGTTCCGTATCTCAAAAGGAAAAAAGGAACCCTTATATGATCACTTCGTTGTCCGTACTATGTCTGTCAGTCTGTGTCCTTTTTCTAAGGAGGTATCAATTTGAAATTAATATCAAATACGTAGGTATACGATCCCTTGGAGTTCTAAAAAATTAAGCTTCTAAGTCAACGCAATAAAAAAATACGACCATTTATGCGTCATATTTTGATACTTGCAGATAAATCAAAATCTACAGGGTACTTTCCGTTGACCTAGAATCATGAAATTTGACAGAAACCAAGGTCTCACAGCACAAGTAAGCCCACGTTCGCATGGACGTTATAAAATCGCAGCGATTTTTTTTCGAGCACTTTATTTTCAACGCTCTGCTCAGCGCCGAGAGATGTAAATCCAACAGTGTGTTTTTTCAACACGCTGGGACGAGAGTGCGTGCGTGAGTGTTAATTAATAGTTTCAACACATTAAAAAAAATGCATCTACAAACAAGCTCAGGTACATTTAATTTGCAGTTGGACCGTGAAGTATATCTATGTACAGACGCCAGCACATCAAGCTACCCGAAACTGTCAAATTTTCCCAATCAACTTTGAACCTTAAGCTTCAGCGATAAAGTTGAAAATCTTTTCAATAAATTTCACAGATTGTAGTAGCTTGATGTGCTGGCGCCTGTACGGGAGAACATGTTTTTCAACTACAAAGTTAGGTTTGTTTTTGGGATAAATTTATTCCAACTACGGAACCCTTCTTTGTGCGTAGTCCGACACGAACTTGGCCGGTTTTTTGAGTTGTGTCCGGGTATTCCTTATATAGTTTATTAGAATGTGTGTGCCTCAAAAACAATATTGAGTGGAATTTTTACTTAAGCATTATGTTGAGGCAAGGAGTGAACAATTTCTCCTGCGAGGCGGCGAGCCTCCTTGCCGGATTACCGCCATGGGATCTGGAGGCAAAGGTCCTCGCGCACATCTGGGAGTGGCGCGAGGAGGCGAAACGCCGGGGTTTAACTCCGATGCCGCAAGAAATCGCGGCACAGCGGACAGAGCTCCGGCGGGATCTCATGGCGTCATGGAGGGTGCGATTGTCGCAACCCCGCGCTGGGCACGCCACAATTGCGGCGATAAGACCCCTCTTTGAGGAGTGGCTTGAGAGACGCCACGGCGTCCTCACCTTCCGCCTGACGCAGGTCCTCACCGGACACGGCTGCTTCGGGAGGTTCCTGTTTAGGATAAGGCGGGAGGAAACACCCGGGTGTCACCATTGTGTGGATCGGCCTGAGGACACGGTAGAGCATACGGAGGAGGTCTGCCCAGCTTGGGCGGAGCAACGCCGTGTCCTCGTAGAGGCGATCGGCGGCGGTGATCTCTCGCGTCCGGCCCTGGTTCAGGCCATGGTACGGAGCGAGAGGAAATGGCAGGCCGTCACCTCCTTCTGCGAAGCGGTAATGCTCGCGAAGGAGGAGGCGGAACGCGTGAGGGAAAGTCAAATTTCGCGCCCTCACGCCCCTAACCGCCGCAGGAGGAGACGCCCGGGGCGGGAATCGCGAGCCGATTTCCGGCCACCGTAGGCGCGGGCTTGCGGACGGTGAACAATGGGTAGCTCGCCGTCCGGTAAGGACCAAGCCCGGGTCGACGGCGCGTTGTGTTCCACGCGCGCCTCAAAGAGATGTCAGCAGAATTGACGGGGAGCTGCCGGGGGTTCGAAGAAAACCGATAGGGACATCGCGGCCCCCGGCAACAGGGCAACCGAAGGAACACGGGTGGGTTTTAGTCAGTAAGAGTCTGACACGCCCTCCCGCTCCACCCAGAGCGGCAATGCGAGGTCAGCTTAAACTAGAAATGTATGGCTTGATGTGTAGCCGTGTGTACCTACTTATGTGTTTTTGTGAACATAATTAGTAGGTTTTAACTAAGTAACTATTCAAAAGAAGTTTTTTAGTTACAAAAGACAGCACAAAACCCTAACAAACACCTCTACAACATGTAAAAAACCCTGTCCGATCCATGAGGATGTTGTTAGTATCGTACTGAGAGTCCATACAGGTTGGCAGGGACATCGACGCAAAAACTGTTACCATGGATTCAGTACATGATTCTGAACGCCCCTGCGATGAAATTTTTCATTGGTTGTTAAAAAAAAAATGCTTTTTCATAGAAAAGTGCAATACCTACGCGGTCAAAATATGCATGCTATTTAGTACGTAAAGTTATTAATTTATTTAGTTTTTAATCGACTTCAAAAAAGGAGGAGGTTCTCAGTTTGTCAGAATCTTTTTATTTTTTTAATTTATTTAGTTTTGATTTATTTTATTTATTTCGTGAAAAAGACGATGATTTATAACGAAAACGAGTGCGTAAAATTTAATGAACAGACCTTTGGGCGTATAGATATTATGGAAAAATTACTAGATGTATCTACTCAAAATAAAGTATTTCATGTTTTTAATAAATTAGATAGAGGGGTCGAAATGCAAATCCAATATGGCGGCTGCGAAAATTGACAAATTTTTCGTCATGGATGTTTTTTTCATGGTTTTCGAGGGTGTTAAAGTGATAGTGGGGTCAAAATGTAAATACAAGATGACGCCTGCGAAAATGTTCAAATTTTTCGTTATGGGTCTGGTTTTCATAGTTTTCGAGGGTGCTAAAGCCAATAGGTAAGGTCAAAATGTTAATCCAAGATGGCGGCTGTAAAAATTTTGTTTTTGTTTTAAATCATACGTGAGAAAAAACTTCACTCCTGACGGGGATCCCCCGACCGCACATGTTTTTTCTACCGCATACCGGGATAAAAAGTTTCCTTAAAAATTCGGATTGAACAAATTGTAGGTATATTGTTTTAAAATAAAATAAACTATTTAATATTGTATTGGATTATTTTATTTTCTCGCAATCGTAGTGAAAAGTAGAGTGTAACACACGGCGCTAAAACCCATTCTAACTCGGTTTCTATTTACTCCCTCGCTTAAGCTCGGGAGTAAAACTACCTCGATAGAATGGGTTATTTTAGCCCCTCGTATAACAATCTCCTATTTTACATTCATTACAATACACCTTAAAATCTTGTAACTTCTGAAATAACCGTAGTAAATGAATGAAAAAAATTGACAGTGTGTAATCGGACCTCTAAATATCGAATATGCAATAACCTTAAAACTATCGTAGTAGCACATTACCATTTTATTCGCCGGGAACGGCGAATTAAGGTCTATGCTCATATCATAATATTATCAGGGCCGTTCCCGGGACGTGACAAGGCCGTGGGACTCACACAGGCACTGAAGCTCTGTCGCTGGCCCGGACACGGACGTGTGTGAACAAGTTCATATAAAATGTACTCACCGATAAAAAAAATACTCCTGGCGGTTCGTCCACGTCCTGGGCACGGCCCAGTAGGTACCCTTACTGCGTAACTTATTTTGATAGTTCAACAACATTCATTGCGTTATTTACGTTGTTGGGCCGACTTTTTTTTCCAACTTATGAAGCAATAGATTAGCAATCTGTTTCAAATCGAAACAAATTGTGATTGTGTTGTATTACGCAATTAGGGTACTGATTTATGTGGATAGATCTTTATAATAATATACTTAATATAATATATTATTTATTTCGGACTACACATACTCATACACACAATCCACATAGTGTTAGTAACAATGACTTAAAAACTATGTTAGTAAACTTTTACAAACTAAAACAACTAAAACTGACGTGGCCCAGCACACGTTGGCACGTGGCTCCGTACCCAGTGCCTTATAATAATAATAACTTTTGTTAAATGTAATTGCAGTACGGTCTATGTCCCGCTTTCGGATCGAACAGGTTTTTTTACATATTGTATAAAGACAAAAACATTTTAAACAAAATGGACAGTCCCTTTATAAGGCACTGGGTACGGAGGCACGTGCCAATGTGTGTTGGGCCCCGTCAGTTTTAGTTGTTTTAGTTTGTAAAAGTTTACTAACATAGTTTTTAAGTCATCGTTATTAACACTATATGGATTGTGTGTACTTGTATGTGTAGTCCGAAATAAAGAATATATTATATTATTATAAAGATCTATCCACATAAATTGCCCTAATTGCGTAATACAACACAATCACAATCTGTTTCGATTTGAAACAGATTGCTAATCCATTGCTTCATAAGTTGGAAAAAAAAATCTGCCCAATAACGTAAATAACGCAATGAATGTTGTTGAACTGTCAAAATAAGTTACGCAATAAGGGTACCTACTAGGCCGTGCCCGGGATGTGGACGAACCGTCAGGAGTATTTTTTTTATCGGTGAGTACATTTTATATGAACTTGTTCACACACGTCTGTGTCCGGGCCATCGACGGAGCTTCAGTGCCTGTGTGAGTCCCACGGCCTTGTCACGTCCCGGGAACGGCCCTGATAATATTATGATGTGTGGATAGACCTTAACTCGCCGACGCCGGCGAATAAAATGGTTATTGCATATTCGATATTTAGAGGTCCGATTACACTCTGTCAATTTTTTGATTCATTTCCTACGGTTATTTCAGAAGTTACAAGATTTTAAGGTGTATTGGAATTAATTTAAAATAGTAGATTGTTATACGAGGGGCTTAAAATAACCCATTCTATCGAGGTAGTTTTACTCCCAAGCTTAAGCGAGGAAGTAAATAGAAACCGAGTTAGAATGGGTTTTAGCGCCGTGTGTTACACTCTACTTTTCACTACGATTGCGAGAAAATAAAATAATCCAATACAATATTAAATAGTTTATTTTATTTAAAAAAATATACAATTTGTTCAATCTGGATTTTTAAGGAAACTTTTTATCCCGGTATGCGGTAGAAAAAACGTATGCGGTCGGGGGATCCCCGTCAGGAATGAAGTTCTTTCTCACGTATGATTTAAAATAAAAACAAAATTTTTGCAGCCGCCATCTCGGATTAACATTTTGACCTTACCTATCGGCTTTAGCACCCTCGAAAACTATGAAAACCAGATCCATAACGAAAAATTAAAAAAAAATTGCAGGCATCATCTTGTATTTGCATTTTGACCCCACTGTCACTTTAACACCCTCGAAAACCATGAAAACGACACCCATGACGAAAAATTTGTCAATTTTTGCAGCCGCCATATTGGATTTGTATTTCGACCCCTCTAATCTAATTTATTAAAAACATGAAATACTTTATTTTGAGTAGATACAGACCAAAGGTCTGTTCATTAAATTTTACGCGCTCGTTTTCGTTATAAATCATCGTCTATTTCACTAAATAAATCAAAATTAAATAAATTAATTAATTAAAAAATAAAAGATTCTGAACAACTGAGAACCTCCTCCTTTTTTTGAAGTCGGTTAAAAACTAAATAAATAAATAACTTTAGGTACTAAATAGCATGCATATTTTAGGTATTGCACTTTTCTATAAAAAAGCATATTTTTTAAAAATAACCGATGAAAAATTTCAACGCAGGGGCGTTCAGAATCATGAACTGAATCCATGGTAACAGTTTTCGCGTCAATGTACCTTTTTTTTTTTTTGTTTGGAGCTGGAGGGCGTGTCAGACTCTCCATGTTGCCGGGGGGCCACGATGTCCCTTTCGGCCCATATTCGCAGCCCCGGCAGGCATTGGCCCAAGCGGACCCCGTCAATTCTGCTGACATCGCGCCGACCCGGGCTTGGTCCTTGACAGACGGCGAGCCACTCATTGCTCACCGTCCGCAAGCCCGCGCCTACGGTGGCCGGAAATCGGCTCTCGATTCCCGCCCCGGGCGTCCGAGTGAGACAAAACATGTTGGTCCGGTAAAATTATGTTTCCATCTATATGTGCAAATTCATGTTTGAACAAATAAATTTATCTTCATCTTCTCTGTAAGAGAAGAGGCTTTTGCTCTGCAGTGAGACAAAATACCTGTGATACTGAAACGTGGTCGCTCACAATGGGCCTTATCAGAAGGCTAAAAGCCACCCAAAGGGCAATGGAGAGGGCTATGCTTGGAGTTTCCCTAATCGAACCAGAAATGAGGAGATCCGCAGGAGAACCAAGGTAACCGACATAGCCCGAAGAATTGCCAAACTTAAGTGGCAATGGGCAGGGCACATTGCTCGCAGAACGGATGGCCGATGGGGCCGAAAGGTTCTAGAGTGGCGACCGCGTACCGGAAGACGTAGCATTGGAAGGCCTCCCACAAGATGGACCGATGACCTTGTGAAGGCCGCAGGAATCCGCTGAATGCGGAAAGCACAGAATCGGTCGAAGTGGAGGTGCTTGGGGAGGCCTATGTCCAGCAGTGGACGTCTTTCGGCTGAAATTATGATGATGGTGAGACAAAATAGGCTGTTATTATTAATTGGATTTATTACTGTAATGCTGGGGCCGCATCTGCGTCTATCGTGACGAAACTGCGCACAGTGATACGATACACGCAGATGTGACCAACCATAATCGGTTATCGTCGCGATAGTTCGGGTTGCGTAGCACTTATCGCCCGGGTGGCGGTAAATTATAAGCGTCGAGCGTGGTCGCACTAGCGTTGGTCATTTCGACTGTTGTTTCCGGACTGCTTAGACACTCTGTCGAAATAATGGAGAGCCGTCTTGGATTATTGCACGATAATTCGTTAAAAGGGGACGCCCTAGGAGGACTTATACTGACCTAATTGGTCATCACAAATCTTCAGAACGGCCAGGTGCGTAGTACTCGCAACCGGCGTGCGTGTATGACCAGATGTATGAACATAAACGAAACAAAAGGGTATGTAAGGATCGTAGCAGGTGGCATTCTGTAGTTTCTGCCTACCCCCATGGGAAGAAGGCGTGAATTTATGTATATATGTAATTCGTTAAAATTATGAAGCCGTTAATGTGACCACTGCATTAACTTTTTAGCGAACAAACCATGCGAAGCTTCGGTACGCATTGTTTTGTCACGATAGACGCAGATGTGGCCCCAGCATAATAGACAGGCACAATATTCATGACACATCAACCAATTTTAATATTCAGTTAATGATGCTTTAGTTAGTAAGAACTGGTAAGATCCTAATATTTCTTATAAAGACTGATTTTTTGAGTTCGAGAACAACAATTAGTAAAATTATACCAATCATGAACCAGCTGGAACGCGTCACTTCTGTCAAATTATATGAAACTAGTGGACGTCACGCGGTTTCACCCGCTTAGTTCCCGTTCTCGTGGGAGTACGGAAATAAAATATAGCCTATGTTACTCGCTGATAATGTAGCTATCCATTGCTGAAAGAATTTTTCAAATCGATCCAGTAGTTTTTAAGTTTATTCGTTACATACAAAAATACAAATCTTTCCTCTTTATTTTTGACATTTCATTCATAAATAATAAGAAAACATTGTAATTGACATTGTATTAAAAATTTACTATTTTCATTTCAAACTAATTTATAATTATTAAGTAGTAAATTATACTTATTTTAATATTTCTACACCGGCAACGGTAGTATTATGTGAAATTTTTTAATATTAAGATCTTAATGTACCATGTACTTGGAAATAAATGACATCTTATCTTATAATATTAATAATAATATAGATAAGTTTAAATAATTTCTGAATACTAAATGTTTTTATGTCTGAAAGTAGATTTGTAAAATCGCGTCGAAGATTTTTTGATGACTTTGATCCAAATAGGTTAATAATTAAAAAAAAATCCTAAGTGAAAAATGACTTTAATTTCGGAAGTCGGTCTATGGTTTAGAATTTTCGTGTTTGCCACCGACTTCCGAAATTAAAGCTAGTTTTTCACTTTTTAGTGTTTTTTCTCGTCATCGGTTGTTTTTTTTTCACGTTTTAGAAAATAACCTTTCATAGTTAAACTACTGACTGCAACAATTAGTTGCACAAAGTCACGGTTACTAAGGGACACAATCAAGTGTACAAGTGTCTTAATTAATAGTGTTGCTCCATTGATTCGCGTGTCGCATAGACTAAGATTTATTCGTATTTGCAGTTAGTCAAATATGAAAAAAACTTTGTTACAAAAAAAAGAAACGATTTCCAAAAAAAAGAACACTTTATAACTTAATTTTTTTTTTTGTACTTTCGTTTTTTGCCAAGATTTTTGAAGTCGTTTTTTTTTTATTTTTTTACTTGTGGTAAGTACTCTTCATAAATTCGTATGCCACTAGTTGCTATGTAAATAACAGTCTCAGGAAGTTATTATAACATCATGGAAAAAAATACACAAAGTGCAGAAAAAAATACGTAGTAAAAACTCAAAAAAACTACCCAAGCAAAGTTAATAAAAATATAGGACCATCGCACAAGTTTTCTTTACCAAATAAAAAAATAATTTTCAAAATCGGTCCACAATTGACGAAAATATCGACAAAAACGTATTTAAAAAAAAACAGTGGCACTCCGGGAGTGCTGACAGTAGTGAAAACTTGAAAAAAAAAATCGGCACTGCGGTAATCAACGCGTTGATGTCTTTTACTCCATGGTGTCGGTAAATTGTATTATAGTGTCGCGAAATCAATGGTTTAGTGCTTAGTATTATATTATCTGTGGTTTAGTCCCATCTCAAAAATGCTCAACGTGCTTAAAGCTCGTGCTCGTGATTTATTATGTACTTACTTTTTGTTGTTTTCGTTTACTCTTGTCTTTTATGTATGTACGTGTTTCTATGACAAATAAACCTTATTTTTCTTTCTTTCTAAAGAAGATTTCACCTAAAAAAAAAACTCCGTTCAATGCTTGTCTTTCTCACTTCATCAGTTACTGTGTTTATGCAGTCGGGTTTTTTGTTTTTTCAAATAATTTACTTTATTTGTATTGAAATGCGATGCTGCGCGACCCGATACAACTGTAATATATATATTATGTCGGATCCGGTCATTAGTACGGACACGAAACGAATCGCAAGCGCGCCACTGGCGAGATCAAGAGTGATCTATCGACACCAAAAAAGGCGCGCTTCTACAGAGTCGTGATGTTTTAAGGCCAAGGCGAGGAGGCATTCAGCCTCTGGTCGCATTGGAGTCAAGACGTCGCGGAACTGTTCTCGATTACCTACCATAAAAAAAAAGAATGATTAAAATCAATTCATAATTGGCCGAGTTATCGCGTAACAAACATACAAAAAAAAAATATGCAGTTGAATTGACAACCTCCTCCTTTTGGAAGTCGGTTAAAAAGGGTTATTTTGACTTGCGTCGAGCAACGTGCAAATCTGCGTAATCTGTAATGTGCGCTTGGCTTATGACAGTATTCTGCCTACACCGCCATCAATCTACAGATGTCGATATCGACTCTTGTAACTTTTAATCTTTGTCTATTTGAACTCACAGTATTGCTTTCAATCAAGTCTTGTTAGCGACGACGTAAAAACATTACACATCAAAGGACTGCATGAGCAGCGAATAATAAAAACATAAACCACTATACAGGGTCAATATAAATTAGCTAGCAAAACTGCAGACGTAATCGGTATCGATATATAAACACGGTAAAAAAAAATTGTACAAGCCCACATTGTACAATTTTTTTTTGACTTCATAAGAGCTGAAGACTGGCCGTCGTCTAGTCAGATCTTTCGCGGACCATAATTTGAAGTCTGACTACAAATTATGGTCCGTTTTAAAGGACTTGGCCTGCTCTAAACGACACGCCAACAGTGGTGCCGATTCTCTTGTCACAAAGGCCTCTAAACTAGACTAAAAATCATCAAAATTTCGTTCATTCCTGTCAAACGACGATTTCCCATTCTGGAATAGACTAAAGTGACACAACTTAACTATATTTTAGTTTGACAGCACTAAGATGGCACCGAGATATTTTAATGATAATGGCAATTTTGGTTTTTTAATTTGACGTGTTTCACCAAAATTTTTGATTGTCTAACTAAATCTGACTTCTTCTACATAACATAACATCACGCCTTGTTTCCCCGAAGGGTTGCGCAGAGGTGTCCCTGTAGCAGGTACACCCACATTTCGCCAGTTATATTTTTAATCGCGATTAAATCGTGTGGAATAAAATTGGTTGTCATGAACTTTAAATTCACACCAACACCTCGACTTCAGATGCAAAAACAATACTGTATATCTTTTTTTTTTGCTTATATCTCGAAAATGGTGTGTCCAAACGCAAAAATAATGAAAATTTGACCCCCATTATAGAACCCATAAACATAAAACAGTATACGCTATACATTTCTAATAATTTGAAAGTTGCACCTTTGGTCCCGGCTGTCATTCATAGATCTTTGACAGTCGTTATGTAGGTACGGGTAGTTAGAAGCCCAAAAATCTAACAACCGGTCTTACCAAGTGGTATTGTTTTACTTACCCAGGTCAGATAGGCAGTCGCTGCATGTAAAATACTGGTATTCAGCTGCATCTGGTCAGACTGGAAGCCGAACCCCACGTAGTTGGGAAATGGCTGGCAGATAATGACCCTTCTATATTTTATTTGATCTTTGAATTAATACGTTTGAGTCAATGTTTATTTTTAGGTGACGATCAAATTGTTGAATGTTGTTTGGTTGCTATAGTTATTTCATAGTTATTTTTGTCTTCATGTTGTTGCTATGGTGTCTTGATATAAACAAGCCGTGCAAACCATGGTATTTCCCATTGAAAAAATTACGAACTTCCACGCAAACACTCATGACTATTGAAGCCCTTTGGGGGATGAATTTGAATTAATTTCAAATATCCTTGTTTAGAGCTAACCTTCTTAAGAGCGTTCATTCTAAAATTTGGCAACGACGCAAATAGCTGTCAAATATTTACCTGTTTTGATTAATTTGGCAATATTACTGTATGGAAATATGAAATGTCGCTAACTAGTGAACTAGAATATTAATAATGAATTGAAATTAGAAATAGTAATCAAGAAGAACGGATAGCCGATGGGGTCGAAAGGTTCTTGAGTGGCGACCACGTACCGGAAGACGTAGCGTTGGAAGGCCTCCCACAAGATGGACCAATTACTTTGTGAAGGCCGCAAGAATCCGCTGGATGCGGAAAGCACAGAATCGGTCGAAGTGGCGGTGCTTGGGGGAGGCCTATGTCCAGCAGTGGATGTCTTTCGGCTGAAATGATGATGTAATTATTCACTGAATTTGATGTTGTAACCGTTTTAGGTGTAAAAGAGGCATTGGAAAAGTTTCCAAATACTTTTTTTACATCTAACACTAAATATTCGGTGTTACGCTATTAATTATTGCATTTCATAATCAATATTTCAGTTCACTAGTTAGCCATATTTCATATTTCCATGCAGTAATATTGCCAAATTAATAAAAAAAGCGAAATATTTGACATCTATTTGCGATGTTGCCCACTTTCAGAATACACGCTCTTAGGGAACTCTCCAGTGAGAGAATTTTTATTAAGAAGAAGATGAGGGAATTAGCCGATGGTCCAGACGTAGTGGTTAAAATTCCTATACTTTGTAAAACACAACCTTAGGCTTAACCCGAATACGGATACGGTGGAGGTCTGCCCGGCTTGGGCGGAGCAACGCCGTGTCCTCGTAGAGGCGATCGGCGGCGGTGATCTCTCGCGTCCGGCCCTGGTTCAGGCCATGGTACGGAGCGAGAGGAAATGGCAGGCCGTCACCTCCTTCTGCGAAGCGGTAGTGCTCGCGAAGGAGGAGGCGGAACGCGTGAGGGAGAGGCAAATTTCGCGCCCTCACGCCCCTAACCGCCGCAGGAGGAGACGCCCGGGGCGGGAATCGCGAGCCGATTTCCGGCCACCGTAGGCGCGGGCTTGCGGATGGTGAGCAATGGGTAGCTCGCCGTCCGATAAGGACCAAGCCCGGGTCGACGGCGCGTTGTGTTCCACGCGCACCTCAAAGAGATGTCAGCAGAATTGACGGGGTCCGTTAGGGCCAATGCCTGCCGGGAGTTTGAAGAAAACCGATAGGGAAATCGTGGCCCCCGGCAACAGGGCAACCGAAGGAACACGGGTGGGTTTTAGTCAGTAAGAGTCTGACACGCCCTCCCGCTCCACCCAGAGCGGGAGAAGTTATTTGATAATTTCCCAGCCAAAAAAACAAAAAAAAAAAAAAAAAAGGCTTAACCCGAAAAAAGTTCAAAGAGTAACATCGGTCTGTAATTGTCCTGCGTTTGTGGATTATAAGAAGGCTTTTGACTCTATCGAGACATGGTCTGTTTTGAAGTCTCTGTAGCTATGCCAAGTCGACTGACGATACATCCAAGTACTGAGATGTCTTTATGAAATTGCGACGATGACCGTCCAAACTCAGGACCAGCGAACTGAACATATCCCCCTGCGTCGAGGGGTGAAACAAGGGAACGTAATTTGCCCAAAATTGTTCTCTAACGCATTGAAGTATATGTTTAAGACGTTGAACTGGGAAGGCCGCGTCATTAATATCAACGGCAAGTACATCTAACACTTGAGATTTGCAGATGACATCGTCATACTGGCGGAATCGTTGCATGACTTACTGCAGATGCTGTATGGTCTAGTTCATTCTTCTTGGTCTCCGGATGAACTTGGACAAAACCCAGTTTATGTTCAACGAACACATAACTCCGAGACCGATTGCTCATTGATAGCAATCGGTCTCGGAGTTACGTGTTCGTTGGTGGTCTCGAGGTTGTTCGAGAATACGGCTACCTTGGAAGAACTCTGCAGTTTGGGAAGAACAGATTTGAGAGGGAGGCTAACAGAAGAATTCAGGTAGGCTGGGCAGCGTTTGGGAAGCTTCGTCGAGTCTTCTCGTCGCGTATTTCACAGATTCTAAAGACTAAAGTCTTCAATCAGTGCGTCCTGCCTGTTATGAATTACGGAGCAAAAACGTGGACACTCACTAAAATCCTAATGACCCATAGCACAGTATAAATAAGTAACAGTATTATCTCTTCATAGACAACGGCTGAAACGATACGCTTCAAAATCTCTATATCATTACGCAACTTACAGTCTCGAGTGCACGGCAGTTACGTACGGACGCGGAATGTTTATTTACCGTGCGGCTTTTTAATTAGTTCAAGGTCACTGCCGAGATATAATACTGTTACTTTATGATACTGTGACAAGTCAATGACGCAATACCCCATACAATCTTGAAACTGCGCCGACATAATTTACCACACACGCGTATAACTTTGCGCTAATATCTTCAAACATACAATTCACTTTATGGATGTTATAAACATTCGCGCATCGCATGCATGACGTGATATCATCCATTAAGATCGTAATTAGTTTAACTGATAAATGACATAGAAACAGAGTCTGAGATGTTGTTTTGACTGTCTCATAGCATATCACAGTAAATAAATCTTATATCTTATCTTACTATAATATATACTATACTATTTATTATATCTATATATATAATTCTCGTGTCACAATGTTAGTTGCCATACTCCTCCGAAACGGCTTGATCGATTTTTATGAAATTTTATATGTATATTTGGTAGGTCTGAGAATCGGTTGTAATCTATTTTTCATATCCCTAAGTGATAAGAGTGGTCCACCCCAAACATTTATATGGCAAAACAACGTTTGCCGGGTCAGCTAGTATTGTATATATTAAATACAACGTGTAACGTTAAATGCGCAAAACCTCAGACACCCCAACTGATTTTTAATTCAATTGACCTATTTCAGAGAGAAAAAGATCATTAAAAAAATTGTAAAGGTTTTACGAGTATGTGCTGTTTAAGTTCGTAAGATTCGTATTTGCATTGAAATAAAATCTATTATTATCCAGCGTATGAGAAAATTTAAATTGGTCGACAACAATTTGTGTTTGTTTACCTATTTTGGCGGGTTTGCGCATGTGATGGCTTGGCCTATTAAGGGGACGATAACTGACTTTTAACCTTTCGTATGCCTAAACGTGGATCCACGCGAGACACAATGGTTTTTTAATTGTGTCTGTAATTACGACATTCGAGAGGTTAATGATTTAATACTGAAGATGACGTCTAAACGAGTAGTGTTAGTGATTTGAAAAAAATATATGTTAAATTAAAGCATTTTTTTAATATTTTAATATAGGCATATTTTTGATAATGTTTATATTACATAGTGAAATTAATTTATAAAGTTATGTCTAACGCGGATAAAAAATTGAGAATAACGCAAAATTTATCAAGCGTATTTTTCTGAAAACTTCACCATTTTAAAGATAATTAAATTATCAATTTTTTAGTATACGTGTTTTATTAAAATACTTTTTATTTTACGTGTAATAAATTAATAATGCGTCTAATTTGGTTGGGCAGAGGTGTCCCTGTAGCAGGTACACCCACATTTAGCCAGTTATGTTCAAGTCCCATGTAATAGAGGGCGAGCCTATTGCCATCAACCGGGCACAAATCCAGACTCCGGGCTGCTACTGAGAAATTTCAGATAGAAAAACCCAATAACACTTTGCCCGACCCGGGAATCGAACCCAGGACCTCATGCTCAGCAGTAGCGCTTGCGACCACTAGACCAACGAGATACTCTTTTAGCTTAATGTAATTTATTTTAAAAATAGTAAGAAAGCTGTTAAAGTCGCAGGCACGATAGATAGAGAAATATTGCTCTATATAGTTAACACGAAAATATAAACAAAACAACAATAAAGTACTTAGTTCTGAATTCAAATTATTATACAAGATAAATCTAATAATTGATGGACATGGAAATTAGCATTCGTTAGTATTCGGAAATGCGATGATTCCCGAAGGACATTAAGAAACTAGAAATACTGTGCCTATAATAAATGCTACTGATCTAATGGAAAATTCCAATGATACTGTTCGTACCTATGTACAAGTTTTCAACTAATATTAATCACCCAGTATGCAATGCGGCTAAGCGATTTTAAACTCTGTCAATCTAGCTTTTAACGATTTTTTCCTAACACACAGTAATAATAAGTATATTAGATTAATTTATAAAAAAATTGTAAAAGAATTAAGGTCCCGGCTGTCATTCGTAGATCTTTGACAGTCGTTACGGGTCGTCAGAAGCCCGAAAATCTGACAACCAGTCTTACTAAAGGGTATCGTGTTACCCAGTTACTGGGTTGTAGAGATCAGATAGGCATCCACTCCATGTAAAATATTGCTGTTCAGCTGCATCCGGTTAGACTGGAAGCCGACCTCGATCAGATTGATTGAAGCAGACTCAAGGAGCGAGTTTCTCACTTCTCGGGCCATAGCAAATTTTTGTTTGTGGAAAAATAAAATACGGTATAAGCTTGAATAATATTTATTTTATTATAAGTTAGGTATTGTCCGTTTTATCACAGAATTTTCACAATTTTTTGCACCAAACAGAAATGGCAGCAATTATACAAAATGACAAAAATACTGCTAATTGTCACAAACATATTTTATTTATACAATGTGTAGACAATAAAACGAAAATAAATATTATCAAATCACTGGCAACAGGTACAATGTATACGATTATTTAGAAATTATCAAGGAAATCCTAACATCGAAATTGAAAACGTGATTTTTTAAATGAAATAAGTGATCTCGCGCACCAATCGGCCACGACTCAGGCCAGTCGTGGCCGTCTAGTAGTATATTGTATGGTCTGCGACTAGTTGGCCGTTGCGACCAAGTACGTGATTCGTATCGGCTTCTACCTGAGGGTCTAAAAGGGCCGCTTTGGCAGAATCATTATAATATATGATAATATCATGAATCACACAAACTATTACAAACTGACAATTCATAATATTATCTGCACTCAATTCATAATACGCAATTCATCTGTTTGACAGTTTTATATTATAATGAAATAACATTTAAATTGTGGAAATAAAAAATTAAAATCTCATTTGATTAATAAAAACTGTAAAGAAAAATTATCTGGTAAAATTACTTCTTCTTCTCTTAATTTTTTCATACGGCAATATTTACACCAAATATGATTCTGTTATGAATTGAATTGAATATGATTCAGCTAAAATATGTGTCACCATAGAGGAATTGCTGGGACTTCAGAAAATGAATTGCTTTTAGAGGAATTGCTTAATGTGGCCGTTTATAGACCCGCAGGTGGTCGTTCGTGGCCGTCTAGTACACGAGATCCCTATTTTGTATGCAAAATGGGAACGTCATTGTCATTAAATTAATTATACGAACGTTTTTTTTTGTCGTATTGTTGTTTCCACCTTGTATAAATATTGCAAGTAATTATTTGCTAATAATTTTTAAGTCACTTATTTATTGTTTGAACCTGACCTGAAATCGCACAAAACAGAGAGATTCGGAAGGAAAAAGGGGAGGCCTTTGCTCAGCAGTGGAACACAACATATGATAACAAAAAAAAATTGTTAATTTTTTGTATAAATAAATGTTTGTTTTTGGGTTTAAAACCAATAATTATTATTTACTTTTTACAAGTTTTTACTTTTTTTTTTTTAATGCTAGTTTTAGAATTTTTCTAAAAGATGATCAGATTTAATTAAAGAAAAAAAAGAAGGTTTGATTTATTTGATTGTGAGAGACATTCTAAAAGAGATTCTTGATATTTGCGTATCTGTAAATGGCATATATTTAATCGAACCTTTTATAATTCCCATTTTAAGGCAAAAATAATATTATTGAACACTCTAATATAATGATTGCGCTTTTATTGTGAACCAAAACAAAAAACTTATTTTGGTTTCTTAAAAGAGAGAGCTGCATCGTTGCTAAGCCGTGCCCGCGGCAGTGGCAACAGCATTCTTAGCGTTGTGGCTGGCAGAATTGATTGTCCAATATTGTGGCATTGTGTACCACATGTGTCAAAAAACAACAATTGACAAAATTATTTAGATTTTTATGTATTTATTTTGTGCTTTTATGATTTAATTAATTTAAAGATTTTAATGAATTTTTAATTTTATTTGTAATATATTGATAATTTTAAACATTTTAGTAATTTAGAGTCTGATATTTTGATCTTAGTAATGATAGTGTGATTGTGGTGTTTATTTGAATACTAACATAATTCTTAAGTATTTCTACTAACAAAAATATGGATCATTGTGTCTGAGTTAAATAAATAAATAAAATAAAATTAAATTAAAAATACTAAATCGTCAATGTTTTAGTATCCTTGATTTCCGATACCGTAGTGTAGAATTGAGTGCATTATTTTTTCAAAGTGACTTGAAAATAAATCAACAAATAAATAAAATAACATGTAATCATATATTTTTATACTTATAATAATATTATTTACACTTAATTTATAGTAAAACTTAAGTTATAATAACTTACTTTTACTATACATAATAGGTATGAACCTATATAGGCGTCTTAGCTATAAATTTAGTCTGAATAATAAAAAATAAATATAATTTTATTTAAAAAATTCTGTTAAAGTCGTACTGGCCATGGAGAAAAAAGAAATGGTTATCTTGCTTACAATAAGGTTGGTCAATCATGGCTGATCCGAACTTTGCGCAGAAGGTTGCGCAATAACATTTTTTAGGAACCAAATGGTGACATGAGGCGCGTGTGAGTGACAGAACATGCGCGAAAGTTCTGAGAGCCTATGTTCAGACCGGCCAAGATTCATCGGCCGTATTGTATTGCTTGTAAAATCATATTTTATTTGTCTTCATCTGAATTCAATAATTATTTTAAGCTGATATCTATTTCAGACTAATTTTAAACTCTAAGACGAACCCCAAAACACGACAAATGTACCTAAGATAGATTTAACATTGGTAACTATCACATTTAAATTAATAAGGCAAGAATTTATGTACAAAAATAATTATTAAATTAAATTAATTATAAATCATTCCCCTGAATATACATAATTAATAAATATATAACGACAGGGAAATATAATATTAGATTCCAGGTAAAATAATCACAAATTATTTTCATAGTAAAAAAGAGAGCATTGCTGTTATAAGCGAATATCATTTTTAAATTTAATTTAAAACAAAAATTAAATTTTAGTCTCATTTGTCTGACATGACAAAAAATATTATAAAAATCACAAATCAAAATTAATAAACAAATATGCCCAGATTGTGTTTGCATTATAAAAAAAAAACTAACAAATAATAAAAATATCAATTTTGTTTCACATGGTTACAAATAAAAATATAATAAATATTCTTTGTACTTCGCATTTAAGTAATAATAAATAGCTTTTTAAATAATAATATTAATATCTTGAATTGATCAACAAAAAAGGGAAAATTCAGATCTAATTTTCCTAAATTTTTATTAAGACGAGTCCTAATAAATGCCAATTTTTACAGTAGTTTTTCTAAGACTCCAACCAGTTGCAAAAAGACAAATGATTTCATTAATTTCATTAAAGAACTTAATGTTGCTTCCTGTAAAAAGTTAATGGAAGATTAGTATATAATGACAGCTTTAAAACTTAAAATTCGTTTCTGCAACTGGCTGTAATGTTAAAGTCTTTACAATACTTTTCATCCCTAGGGCAAAACGCATATTCTTTTGTATTACATTTCAATTCGGTCCTATTTTTTCTTATCCTCACTAATGCTTTTACAGAACAATTTATTATTTCAACATCGGCACTTATACTTAGCAAGATTCACAGACTTCGCTTTTACATTGCTTTGCTTAGTAAAGAAAGCGATTCATACGATTATGAACCTTATTTTTATGGACGTAATGTTTATATTCGTAAAAACAAATGTCTAAAGCAATTATATTTTTAAAATTTGAACATTAATTTTGTAAGCATAATGTTCATATTGGTATGACATGCTTACTTACTTAGCAAAGTCAAAGAGCAGTCTATTAACCTTGCCTTTAGAGCAATTTCTTTGATGACAGAGTGAGACAGAGCTAACTATCTCTTTCTTAAAAAAAGCAAACGTCAAACGCCTGTCGTAACGTATTTTCCATCACTAAAGCTACGGTTTCCTACTACAGCGGTTTCCTACTACAGCAGTTTCGTCATATTAATCCGTCATAAAAATCTGTTATTTTTACCAGTATTTTACTTTAAGGTTTTAAAAAACGCTTCACCGCTTTCTTAGAAAACCAAAGCTTTAGATCTATGTTTCTGATGATAGAGCGAGACAGACCTAGCTCTGTCTCTTTCTTTACAAAAACCAAACGTCAAACACTTGTCATAAGTGCCACCACTTACCCTAAACTTTTAATATCGTTTATACTGAAAGTGGGCAACGTCGCAAACAGATGTCTAATATTTCGCTGTTTTGGTTAATTTGGCAATATTACTGTATGGAAATAAGAAATATAAACACTGAATTTGATGTTGTAACCGTAAAAAAGGCATTTGGAAAGTTTCCAAATACTTTTTTACATCTAAAACTAAATATTCGGTGTTACGATATCAATTATTGCATTTCATAATCAATATTTTACTTCACTAGTTAGCCATTTTTCTTATTTCCATACAATAATATTGCCAAATTAATCAAAACAGCAAAATATTTGACAGCTATTTGCGACGTTGCCCACTTTCAGTATTAACGCTCTTAAACGCCTAACCAATTTTATCTGCCGTCAAATCTCTTATTATTATCAACTATTTTATGAATCTGTTTTCATTCCATCAATCACGACAACCAACTCGGAGATTTGACAGCAGAATAAAAGACACAGCATTCCTCCGAAAAAAAAATAGGACGCACCAATGTCAATTTGAGATCAAACGAAATCTTTTCCATGCAAAAACCATCGAATTCTACCAACTATCCCAGTCTTGGCGCAGGGTTTTCTCAAACCCAATTTTGTACAATTTTTTTGGCTAAAAGCTAAAAGCTACATCCTTAGTTGCCTGCTCAAACAACGTTCCTATCCTTGCTGATTTCGCGTCTTCTGGCTGATGCTCTAGTTGAGGCTCTAATAGATGCCCTGATGGATGCTCTAGAGCCGATGGCGCTTGGAACTGCTCTGACAAACTCTTGGGGTTCGCTGGTGGTGGTGACTGATGATCTTTTGGTGTATCTGCCTGGCTGGTCGCCTTCCTCTGTTTCTACTTTTTTCCTGTAGAAGAGATAAGTCGCGTTAGTTATACAGTGTGAGTCTTAATAATGTACACATATCGAAATGAGGGAATCTATGCTTAATTTTGAGAACATGTTTTTGCAACCGCAAATGTAAGTTGGTCAATTATTACTCATTAACTCATAAAGCCTACTTAGCTGTGATAGTTTTCCTTTTAATTTCGTTATACCTATAAACTATTGCTGTGATTTTTTTCACACATCAAAATCAACCATTTAGCTGGCAGGGGGGGACACTTGACTCTAGCAAAAATTTGCACTTTAAAGCTTAATATTTTGAAAACGAATTCCTGAATCCAAAAATGGTTTTCACAAACTCACAATATTTTTGAACGACTTTTCCCCACACTACGGGATAGATGAGAAAAAAAATCATCCCCACTTTATGTGTAGGGGAGGCACCTTCATTTTTTTTCATGATTTTGTTTTACCACTTTGTCGGCGTGATTAATATGAAATGAAATTGTTTATTCTGTAAATAGGATATCGAAATCACTTTTACACGTTACATAAAAATATTATTAAAAATTAGCTAGATGAGTTCGGCGTTTCCTATCTGACTACTCTGAGAATAAAGGCCGAAACAAACTCAGAGGTCGCAGTCTCTTTTAAAGTCCAGACATAATCTTGGTCAGGCCATATGAGGACCATGTAGATAAGTGTCTGAAAAGGTCTTTTGAGGAAAGAACCACACAGATTTGAGTGGACCTGTCCAGTCAGTGCAAGTATTTGTCTGTAATCGTGGAGCTCAACTCAGAACTTAAGGAGCTCAACTCGGCGAACAATACCAAAGAAAGGACATTTGGGTAGGCCGCATAAACTACTCAAACTGCCAGACCATCACTAAAACTAGCAGAGAAATAAAAACAATATCCACATAGTCCTCACATTCACAATAGTTAAAATAATATAATACTTTACAAAGTAATCATGTCATTTTGAATATAATTTTCAACAATGTCAATGTGTTTATAAAACTGGTATATGTTGATTTTACATAATAATTAAAATGTCTAGTTTTATGGTTTTATCACAAGGCTTAGCAGAGCGAGCAGTTCAATCCCAAGCTTTTTTATCTTCTAAATAATCTGAAATTGTATAGTACCCTTTTTTACAAAGTTTGGTTTTAATACAGATTTTAAATCGTTTAATGGGTTAGTTTCGAATATCTGTACTGTCTGTCTGAATATGTATACCCATGCCAAATTACAGCTTTCTAGTACTTAGAGTCTCTGAGCTAAGCCGCGGACAGACAGACAGACGGATTTGGCGAAACTATAAGAGTTCCTTGTTTACTACGGAACTCTACAAATGCTTTGATTTTAAAACCAATGCATACTGCTAATAAATCTTGTAAAAATATGCATCAGATTTTACTTTCACGGTTTACTCGTATAATGCTGTATTCGCTAAGAAAAACCTACATTTAAAATTAGTCCTCCGTGAGGGCTCCCGGCATCCCAGATGGAACTAGGTGAACTCTCCAGGAGGGCTCCCGGCACTGAACGTGTTAAGATTTTTTGAGGCATAAAAATCACAGAGTACCCTTCTGCATCGTTGACTATTTAATTTGAAAGAAAAAATTGGATCCTTACCTGGGGAAACAAGGATTGTCCCAGAACCTCTGGTCCATTCCGAAGTTCTCTCCATCCTGAAGAGTTTGAGGCATGTCAGTGTCCATGGTTTCTGGCAGGAACAGGCACAGCAGACCACCGGCAATTCCGAGTACGCCCAGGATTAGAAGTGGCAGATCCTGGGATACATTAGCCTGGAAAATGAGAAAGACAGTTTTATAGAAATTCAAATAATTTATTTGCGTAGCACATGAGGTGATACAAACAACAAAAGTTCTTTAAACCATATCCAATTAACAGGGGACATAAAACGGCCGCGTTGGCCGAATCATAAAATGATCATATTAAAAGTCACAAACTGACAATTCATAATATTATCTGCGTTCAATTATTATTATGCAATTTAAATGTTTGACAGTTTTGTATTATAATGAAATAAAATTTAAACTGTAGAACACAAAAATAAATTTGATTAATAAATAAAAACAGTAAAGAAAAATTTACCGGTAAAATTAAGGTCTTTATTTTTTTTTTAATTATGGTAAAATTAAGTTCTTTATTCTGATATGAATTGAATTGAATATTATGATTAAGCTAATAAGTGTCACCATAGAGGAATTGCTAATGATCTGTCAGAAAATGAATTGCTTTTAGAGGAATTGCTTAATGTGGCCGTTTTAGGCCCACAGGTATGCAAACATCTATTATCGTAGACATTTATTTTTGTAATTTTTCTCCTAGGTGTAAAAAGAAAGATATCGGCATCAGATCCTCTCAGTCAAATTACAAGAGATGCCAAAGTCAAATTGCAAGAATTATTGAGGAAGTGAGGCCATATGTCTTTTATTCATTTTTAATTCTTTTTACCTATTGTGGTATATTAATCCAGGTGCACTGTCTTCACATATAATTTATATATTTAATGAATACAAAATATTGTAAAACATTTTAAAAGAGTAACGGTGGAGTTTCTTGCCCATTCTTCTCCATACGAAAACTACTTTTGGAAGGGGCGACTAGAATCAATTCTGTTTTTTTTTTGTTTTTGACGTTCAAAAGTGCCTTTTATGTGCCTAATTGAAATAAATGGTTTGACTTTGACTTTCGAGAGGCTTTTTTGATACCCCCCTATTTTATTCAATTGCGCACCCTTTTTCCTTGTTTTTTTTTGGGTGAGAAATTATCAAATAACTTGGGCGTGTCAGACTCTTACTGACTAAAACCCACCCGTGTTCCTTCGGTTGCCCTGTTGCCGGGGGCCACGATGTCCCTTTTGGCCCATATTCGCAGCCCCGGGAGGCATTGGCCCTAGCGGACCCCGTCAACAATTGCGCACTCTGGACAGTCAACTCCGTTGACTATCATACCAACATTAATTTACGTCATCCCCTATTTTCAATTTACTATTCCAACCACACTTACCAAATAAACAACAAATGGGGCCACAATGGAAGCGACATATCCCATAATATGTATCAGCGCGACCCCCTGAGCTCTGACCACGGTGGGTAGCAGTTCTGCTGCGTACTGGAGGCCAATGTTGTAAGATATGTTGACGGCAAAGCGGCCGAGAATGGCTAGAGAAGCTGAGGGTCCACCTGGAGAAAAATAACGAAAGGTTTTAAAAATCTTCTTCTTCTTTTCGTGTGGTCAGTGACTAACCTGGTGTCAGAGTTTTAAAGCCGCCCAAGGGCCTCTGACTTGGCTTCACAAAGCTGTCAAGAAACATCTCACAGGCAGGCGTTTACTCACGATGTTTTCCTTCACCGTTTTTGAAGCAAGTGATAATTATACAATCCGCACATGAATACGAAAAGTCAGAAGTGCGTGCCTTGGGTTCGAACTCAAGACCTATGACTTGGCAGTCCGACGGTCACACCACTAGGCTATCATTGCTATAAGTTTTAAAGATTATACTGAGGTTTGGCTGTAGCATCATAAAATTTAGACAAGGGACTAAACACAAACTTTTTAACATAGTATAACTCTTTATAAATACAGCGTAACCTCTTCGTTTAATATTTCGAGATCAAACGACATCCAAGAAAACCATGACTAATACATATAGTCCAGGCAGGTTAAAATAATTGTCAATCTTCATCTCTTACCAACTGGCACAGCAGTAGCTAGAAGACTGAAGATACCGCTGATAACCATGGAACCGCAAGCCAACCATCTACGACCCCACCTGGAAAAAACACAAGTATTATTGACAAAATCCGACGATGCATAAGTCGCTGACGACGGAAACAAATTAGAATCACTGAGAACGAAACTTGATAGAGTATATAATACGTTCGTAGACTAACCGCCAGATAGGTTGAAGATATAGACAACAACAACAATGCGATCGGTGTAGAAAAGTATACTTATCCAATATACCTTTTTTTTTGGTAGCGGGGTGGAAATCCTCAAAGATGTCCTCCGTCCTGGGGCGGACGGAGGGATCTGTCAGACTTCTACTGACTAAAACCACCCCGTGTTCCCTCACACGCTTGCACTGTGGGCCACGGGGGCACTTAAATGCACTCTTCAACGCAGCCCCCGACTGGTGCCCGTCTGGTCAAGCGGGAAGAGTGAGGTGTTTGACTCCCCCCGCGACGTCTAAAAGGGGCGCGCGTGGAACACTACGTGCCACCACCTCAGGTCTTATGTTAATGGGCACGCCACAATTGCGGCGATAAGACCCCTCTTTGAGGAGTGGCTAGAGAGGCGCCACGGCGTCCTCACCTTCCGCCTGACGCAGGTCCTCACCGGACACGGCTGCTTCGGGAGGTACCTGTTCAGGATAAAGCGGGAGGAAACGCCCGGGTGTCGTCACTGTGTGGATCGCCCGAAGGACACGGTGGAGCATACGGTGGAGGTCTGCCCGGTTTAGGCAGGGCATCGCCGTGTCCTCGTGGAGGCGATCGGTGGCGGTGATCTCTCGCGTCCGGCCCTAATTCGGGCTATGCTACGGAGCGAGAGGAAATGGGAGGCCGTCACCTCCTTCTGCGAAGCAGTAATGCTCGCGAAGGAGGAGGTGGAGCGCGTGAGGGAGGGCAAATTTCGCGCCCTCGCGCCCCTAACCGCCGCAGGAGGAGACGCCCTGGGCGTCGGGAATCACAGGCAGATTTCCGGCCACCGTAGGCGCGGCCTTGTGGACGGTGAGCAATGGGTAGCTCGCCGTCCGATAAGGACCAAGCCCGGGTCGACGGCGCGTTGTGTTCCACGCGCGCCTCAAAGAGATGTCAGCAGAATTGACGGGGTCCGCTAGGGCCAATGCCTGCCGGGGCTGCGAATATGGGCCGATAGGGATATCGTGGCCCCCCGGCAACATGGCAACCGAAGGAACACGGGTGGGTTTTAGACTATAAGAGTCTGACACGTCCTCCCACTCCACCCAGAGCGGGAGAAGTTATTTGATAATTTACCACCAAAAAAAAAAAAAAAAAAGGTCTTACATTAAAGGGGGTTGCGGACGTCTCCGAGTCCACCATCTCTGGACCCATCCAATATAAACTTCACCTAACTTTAAAATTATTAAGGCAGCGTGAGATATTTCTCTTTCGAAGGTTGACAAAGCATCGAAAAACCCTTGGTGCCGCCACATAAATTACTTTCCATCAGACGAACCATCAATGTGCCATTTCTTCACGTAAAAAGAAACAAGTTAAATAATATATCTATCCAAAACAGTCCAAGGCGACCGCGACGTTCCGACATACGCGTTTTATGCGCGTGTACTCCCAAAGGTTATTGCAATTTTGAGTCCTATGCTAATTACATAAAGCTTATTTTGAAATCCTCCCACAAATAGTGTACGCACGTAGCCACCGAGTAGCAACCACGCCGTCACCGATCAGCGAAAATAAGCTTTATGCAATTAGCATAGGACTCAAAATTGCAAGACCTTTGGGAGTACACTCGCAAAAAACGCATAGTATGTCCAACGTTCCTGATGTGGTCATTGAAGACCAGAGATATGGCGATCCAGATTACGATGAGAAGGATAGCCTTACATCTAAACCTGGGCTCGTGGATAAATGACATCAACCGCACGGGTCAGGCTAGCCAGGGAAGGTTAACCGTCGATCGACTCATGCAGATACGTTTGCTGTAATCGTAGATGGGTGACCATCTGTTACATACGGAGACTCGTCCGTGCCTCGGAAAGCATGTTAACCCGTTGGTCCCGGCTGTCATTCGTAGATTATTGACAGTCGATACGGGTAGTCAGAAACCCGGAAGTCTGACAACCAGACTTACCAAAAGATATCGCGTTGCCCAGCAACTGGGTTGTGGAGGTCAGATAGACAGTTCTCAATGTAAATTTCTAGTATTCACCTGCATTTGGTTATACTGGAAGTCGACCCCAACATTATGTAGTTGGGAAAAGGCTAGGTGGATTTATTGATACACCTTATTTTTGAATTTGGTTAAAACATAAGAAGGAGGGCATCCCACAAGATGGACCGATGACCTTATGAAGGCCGCAAGAATCTGCAGGATGCGGGAAGCAAAGAACCGGTTGAAGTGGCGGTGCTTGGAGGAGGCCTATGTCCAGCAGTGGACGTCTTTCGGCTGAAATGATGATGATGATGAAAACGTAAGAAATATTATATAACATACCTATCCAGAACAGCAGTCAAGAAGGTATCAGCAGGCAACTCCGTAGCCGAAGCAATGGTGAACGTCAAGAAGATATCCAGGCCCAAGGACCCAACGTTCCTGACGTGGCCATCGAAAACCAGGGATATGGCCATCCAGATGACGATGAGGAGGATAGCGTTACGCCTTAACCTGGGGGTCTTGAACAGGTCCAACACGGAGTAGGTTCTGCATTCAGCTTCTGATTCTTTGATGGTTTTTAGGGATGATTCCTGGAAGAGATTTTAAAAGTATATTTTAGATAGATTTATAGAATACTCTTTATTATGTAGGTACATCATATTTTTGCTTTATTTCTATTTTCATGTGATTTAGAGGAAATCTTGGCTAAGTAATAACAGCCGCACGGGTTGATTCATCTGGTAAAGCTACTCTTACCAGGGTTGGTCCGTGGATTGGTGACCATCTTTACATAGTAAGTGATGATCAGGCCGAAGGTGGAAGCGAGCTTCAACAATTCTGTTAAAATTGCTGTTATGGCGACAGACTTATATGGTGGTAGCTAGCCAGGCGGACTTAGAAGAAGCCCTACCACCAACCAAGCCGAGCAGATTTTTTTTATAAAATTTTGATTCCCAATGGGGACAAAACTTCAAGGAATTTTGCAAAAATGAAACTTACCGTGAAATCACTGAGTACTTTGTCGGGGATTTTAGTCTTGTTGATTCTCTCAAACTTTTTCATTATGGTCAAAGCTTTGTCGATCTTGCCTTGTGACACCAACCACCTGAAAAATACAATAATTCAGTTATATTATTTATATTGTTTCCTCTCCCCCCTGGACCTCTGAGGAGCTCAGACGCTTTTAAGGAGACCCGCTGTTTAATTAAATTCAATATTTATATAAAATTTCTGCAATTAAATCGAGTTAAAAAAATAGGAGTTCATCACTTTCGAGGAGATCTTATTTCGCCCAAAAGTCGTAGTCTGTCATTGAAGTGACGCACCGCTCCAGCTCCACCTGCGCTGCCACCGCCCACTGCTGCCAGCAGCCCGCCTCCTGGGGCGTAACAAACTCCAGCCAATTAGCTGCGCACGCGCAAGGCCACGGCTCCGCATCACTACCATAGCTGGGAGGTACGTACCGGTGCTCCTGGTATTTCGCTATTACTCTCTCGCACGGCTCATCGACACCCTATTACAGCGCTTTTGTCCTGGTACGTCGCTTAAATCGACGATACAATAATGCCGCTTAAACGCACACCACCGAAACAGCAGATACTCTCGGAGACTGACTCTGAGAGTGTTGAGGGAAGCGACCGGAGTAACATGAATATGAGGCGTATGTTGAAACGTAAACAACAAGAAAACGAGTTTAGTCATTTTATGCAAGAGGTACGCGATTCCTTCGCGAAGTTCTCTGAGGAACATAATTTAAAATTACAAAGTTTAGAATCGTCTTTAGCTGAAATAAAAATCCAGAATGACAGTATTAATACGTCTATGCAGGCCTTGTCCTCCAACTATGACGTCATACTTAAAGAATTAGAAAGCCTCAAGTTTGAACGTAAGGAAAATTTGACTTACATAAACTCCCTGGAAAATAAAATAGAAAACCTTGAAAGGCAGTCCTGTTCAGCTAAGATAGAATTGAGAAACATTCCAAAATTACAAAACGAGACGAAAGTTGAGCTGTGTAATGTGGCGAAGAAAATCGGAAATGTTCTCAATCTTCAACTACAAACCTCGGATATTAAAGACATTTATCGTCCTTTTGCAAAACCGAACGTACTGAAACCGATTGTCGTTGAATTCACCTCAGTTCTTACAAAAGAAAGTGTCCTAAACAGTGTAAAAAACTTAACTATGACACAGAAGACCGAAAAGTTAAATACTAGCTTAGTCAGCCTTGATAGCCCCCGGAAACCGATCTTTATATCAGACTGTCTAACACCAAAGGGCAGGCGACTATTTTTCTTGGCGCGTGATTTTGCAACTACGTATAAGTACACTTACTGCTGGACTTCCTATGGAAAAATTTATTTGCGAAAGAAAGAGGGTATGCTGCACATCCGTATTAATGAAGAACAAGACCTCAATAAGCTTAAGGATGAACAGAAGGCCACGGAATGACTATGTCTATATTATTATGTTCTCTCTGTTCAATCTCAATCCTTAAGTTCTCATTCATTATCCCTAGGTTTTTTGTTATTGCATGTTAATTATATAAAAAATACTCTTTGTTATACAAATACTGTAATACACCAAACACTCAAACACTCCACACTAATACTTAGCAACCTTAAATACAGCCTTATCTGCAAAATACGTACATTTACGTCTGTTTTTAATTCTATAACGCTTATTATAAATACACCACAAAAAATAGTTACATCCTGTTGGAAAATGTATCGCAATAACGACGTAACCAGTCTTGCTCGACTACTTAATAACTCAAAAAAATTGTTTATCTTCAAATATTCTAAGTTACATTTAATTGATCCTGTGCCTACATATTTAATTAAAAATGCTTGACATTTCAACGGAAATTGATGAGATTTCAGTGTCAAATTCAGTTGCGTGTGATGTTGAGGATTGCAGGGGTTTGATTCCTTCTCCGAATGACTGCTTGACTGTTGTTACCCAAAATATACGCAGTTTATCTCGAAATTTTGATGCATTCACGGTGTTTCTATCTAGATTGGGTATCGGCTGTGACATTATTATCCTGACAGAGTGCTGGTTATCATGTAACCCTGTATTACCTAATCTCGACGGATATAATAGATTCTCTTCAAATAATTATGCTAATCAAAATGACGGAGTTACTGTATTTCATAAAGCAAGTCTCCATGCTATTTGTGAGGAGCCGCCATGCCGAGACTGTAATTGCCTCGTCCTGAAAATCGGCACCGAAACTGCAATAGTTGCAATTTATAGATCTCCCTCAAATCGAAACGCTGATAACTTTCTTTTATGTCTCAATAACATCTTAACTAGTCTCAGTACCTTTAGAAATATCTCTGTTATTGGAGATATTAACATAGACATCTGTCCGGAAGGCCAAGGCCCTAAATCCTTAGAGTACTTAAATCTATGTGCATACCACGGTATCTTACCTGCCCACACCCTGCCCACGAGAAGTGGCAAAACGTGCCTTGATCACGTGATGCTTAAAACGCAATCTCCGGCACTCACTGCTGTATTGCAATCGACAATCACTGATCATCAGGCTGTTTTGCTATGTCTTCACCGTAGGCAGGCAAGAACATTTGCCCACGTCTCCGTCAGCAAAATAAATGTTGAAAAATTAAGCTCTAAATTATCCCAAATTGATTGGCAACCGGTCTACTCCACATCTGACGCAAATATTGCCGTGGAATTTTTCATAACAGCTATTCAAAATGAAATTGCAGCAAACACTACCATACTAAAATTATCTAGACGTAATCAAATTATTAAACCATGGATAACCCCAGGGCTGATCCGTTGCATGAGACACAGGGATAGATTACATACAAAGTTAAGAAAGTCACCTGAAAACAACACTCTTAAAGTTAGCTACACAAGGTACCGAAATTTCTGCAACCGTCTACTAAAGAAAGTTAAAACATCATATGAAAAGAACCTATTGAAAACTGCGGGCACTAATAACAAAAAAATATGGGATGCAATAAAAACTATAACGAACACTAAAAAAACTAAAAACACTGCGACGGAATTAATTAATACTTCTAACGCAAGGGAATCAGTGGGAAAATTGAATGATTTCTTTGTCAGTGTAGGTAAAGACTTGGCTGATAGTACTACAAACTGTGCAAATCCGGAGCACCTTCATTTCTCAACTGAAAACCCAAAGCACTGTCTGAAATCTCTAGCCTTATTGGACACAGATGAGGCGGAGGTAGAGAATTTAATCATGGGTCTGAAAAATGCCTGTTCCGTTGGTTGGGACTCTATACCAAATAGCCTTCTTAAGGACAATAAACACATACTTGTGCCCCTTTTGACACATATTTTCAATACTTGTTTATCACAAGGTGTTTTTCCTACAGTCCTAAAGAAATCAGTGGTGCATCCGATACATAAATCCGGAGATAAGGACCGCGTCACCAACTATAGGCCCATTTCTATTTTGCCCTCTATCTCCAAGCTCCTTGAACGCATCCTCAATAAAAGACTCATAAACTACTTAGAAACAAGTAACCATCTTTCTAACAACCAATTTGGTTTCCGAGCTGGCAGGTCGACAAGTGATGCAGCCCATAAGCTCGTTGATTACGTAGTAGGAAATTTGGATGCGGGCAAAAAGACCATGGGCATATTCCTGGATTTGGCCAAAGCCTTTGACACGGTCTCTGTGCCATTGCTTTTACAAAAATTGGAACGAATAGGCGTTAGAGGAGACCCACTCAACATTTTTAAAGACTATCTTTCTAATCGGACACAATGTGTGAAAATAGGTGATACCACAAGCAGTGACTTACCTGTCTCCTTCGGTGTCCCTCAGGGTAGTATTTTGGGCCCAAGTCTATTTCTCATCTATTTAAATGATCTTTGTGAGCTACATCTTGATGGAGGTAAAATAATATCATACGCAGACGATACGGTGCTTCTGTTTTCGGCTGATACTTGGGAAAATGTCTTTAAGAAGGCGCAGCATGGATTTAATATAGTAAGCCACTGGCTGCAAAAGAATTTACTTACTCTTAATGCAGGTAAAACGCAGTATCTCACTTTTTCTATGCGTAATTGTAATCCCCCACCCTCAACTCTCTCCATAATAGCACACAATTGCTGTAATGATGTAAGCTGTTCTTGCCCTGCTCTAATTAAAGCAAACAAACTAAAATATTTAGGAATAATTATTGATCATAATCTATCTTTTCGACCTCATATAGACATGGTTACTTCTAGGGTAAGAAAACTAATATTCGTTTTCAAAAATTTAAGACATGCAGCTGACCCTAAATTGATTAAGCAAGTGTACCTAGCTCTTGGTCAATCAGTGTTGCAATACTGTATTTCTGTATGGGGTGGCACGTCAAAAACTATACTCAAACCTTTAGAAGTTGCACAAAGAGCAGTACTCAAAGTCAGCACTTTCCGCCCCTACCTATTCCCAACATACCTTTTGTACCAGTCTTGTGTAGTCCTCACAGTCCGGCAGCTGTTCGTCCTGCACGCGGTCTTGAGATATCATGCTTGTACAAAGTATGACAAGTCCTCGTATTTGTCTAAACGTAGACGTAAGGTGATATACAATGATCTAACGACCTATAAACACCCATACGCTCGCAAGTATTACTGTTACCTAGGCTCTTTTCTGTATGAAAAAATAAATAAGCTTGTAGATATACACCCCTTAAATAGGAACAAATGTAAATCTACGGTAGTAGATTACATCTGCAAGCTAAACTACAATGAGACCGAAAACCTGTTGTCTACAGTAAAGTAGCCTTTAATAATACTCACCCTCCTACACACACACATCCTCTCATTTACACTCTACTCACCGGAGGCCATCACTACATTAATTATTATTTTAAGATTATTCCCCCTCTTTTTGTCACTTTCTTTTTTATTTTTTTATTTTTATTATTATTATTTTTGTCTTACTTTTTAATCAAAAATTATGTGTTTTATAAGATGTAAATAGAGGTCAAACAAAGTTATTTGCTAAGTGTCGCCTACAACAGGGGAGAGCGCTGATGTCTGAAATACAGATATTATATATCTAGTTCAGACACAGATGTTCAAAATCTGTTCGTACAAACAAGTGTCTTAGAGTGTATTACCATAATTAAACTGATGTATATTTTTGAAAATAAATTATACTTAATAAATTAAAAAAAAAAAAAAATTAATTATACTTAATAATAATTGTCTTTAGTACTTGGTCGACCGAGCTCTGCTCGGGTGAAAATATGGAGAAAACTCAGAAATTAGATAGATTTTTCGCCCCCGTAAACCCCTATATTGCAACTTTCATCGATATTACAAATATATACACAAATATTGCACATATTTTAATAGAATAGGATTTAGTAGAAACAGATATTTTGTACTTTAACCGTTTCGAACAACAAGCCAGTTATTGTATTTTGAACTTTATTCCGAGCCAAAGTTCTTAATACCAAATTGACAACTAAGAGTCAGTTTTAAGTTAGTTTTTGAAATTCGAACTCCAGTTTTGTCGGAATAAAGTTCGAAATTTAAAAATGGTTCGATTTTTAAATTAAATAAATGTCAAGTGACTACAATAACTGCGGTCGACGACACCACATTTTTTTTAAAATCCTGTTTACATATCGATCCCCATAGAGTCTGCGGAGTTTAGCTAGACAAATTAAAATAACCCTGTATAATAAGTTGTAACCTTACCTAGCACTCTCGGGAACCAGCCACGGTGTCAGAATAGCCAATGCGAACGGCAGACTTGTGCCCATCGCAAACATTCGCCAGTCGTCAGCCCACAGCGCGATCCAGGGTAGCAGTGACGCAGCCAGAGTGAAGAACAGTGCGATTGACATGTTGGCGACAAATGTTCGCCATTTCGGTCCAACGTATTCTAGCACTGAAAGAAGGGAAATATCTGTTAGTATTTGTATCTTTGACAAAGCTTTATTAATAACTAGCAGCTTCGTCCGCATGGATGTTGGAAAATACACGGAACCACGGGAACGTACTACCGGGCAGTACCGGGATTTCATACCTAATAGTCCAGGAAAAGGTTATTGACACCATTCATTTAAATGATATAATGTTAAGGCATATTTTAATTTAAATTAAATGCCCAATTTAAATAACATATTTTATTGGATAAGGATTAATATGATACCGGTCAATATAGCTTCAGAAATAACAATGGAATTTTTATTTTTTCGTTCAAAAGTGCCATATATGGGCCTATTTGAAATAATTGATTTAAAAAATAATAATGGTTACTATGGGTCATCCTTAGAAGATAGACATATGCCATTGCAGATTTATTTGTTGAACTTTTTAAGATCTTTAATCCTGTAGAACATAAATTTGATGTATCTCTAACGGTTTACGTGGCGCACGTAGTAAAGCTCCCACTCGGCAAGATTTTTTCCGACATCTTCGACAATAATCGTCATATTTCAGCCAATTTACAAAAAAACCTTTAATGAATTATACACCAAAACCTTTCGCAAGAATCACTCCGTCCATTGGTGAAAACCGTTTGAAAATCCGTTTGGTAGTTCTTGAGTTAATCGCGTTCAGACAGACAGACGCGGTGGGGCCTTTTGTTTTATTATAAAATATTATGTAACAATTAGCTGTATACTGTAAAAATCTCCTCTGTACCTAGAGGAGATTTTTACAGTATACTAGGTATACTCTATTATGTTTGAAACCATTAAATAGATAAAACGCATTAAAGTTGGGAAGTGTTGACTGTCGGAAATACGTTACTGAGTTGACTAATCGGGACGCCAGCGCCAAGTAGCGGCGCTCGACAGAGTCTACAACATATCGCTTGGGCCTGTTCGCAGAGCTGAGCAGTAGAGTTCACGGATGGCCGTCAAACAGTGAAGACGTTTAGAAACTGTCGCGCGTTCCATATAGTTGTGTCCTACAGTGTATGAATTGCCAGTATAATTAATTTGATGCAAACTGTTTTTCTATTGCGCAATAACCAACACTACCCACAGTACGCCAACAGTAGTTAAAATATGGCTGATAATAACGAGAGAGACACATACCCTCCTCCGTCATACATATTATCTAAAACTGGCCAAGTGCATGTCGGACCACGCACAATGTAGGGTTCCGTAGTTGGGATGAATTTATCCCAAGAACAAACTTAACTTTGTAGTTGAAAAACATTTTCTAAGTTGTCTATTAATTACTCGTTAACTTGTAAAGCCTACTCAGCTGTGATAGTTTTCCTTTTAAATTCGTTATTTAAACTACTGCCGTGAATTTTTTCACATAGGTATCTAAAACCAACCATTTAGCTGGCAGGGGGGGGGACACACTTGACTCTAACAAAAATTAGCACTCTAAAGCTTAATATTTCGCAAACGGATCACGGATTCACATACTCATAATGTTTTTGAAGGACCTCTTCAATGATACCCCACACAATAGGATAGAAAAAAATATAATATCACCTCTTTACGTGTAGGGGAGGTACCTTAAAAAATAATGATTTTAAACATTTTGTTTTACCACTTTACAGCCAAATTACAGCTTTCTAGTACTAAGAGTCTCGGAGCTAGACCGCGGACAGACAGACAAAGAGACAGACGGACATAACGCAACTATAAGGGTTCCTTGTTTACTACGGAATCTTAAAAATGGATATGTTTTGTACTTACCAAGAATATACATCATGGTGAAACAGTTGTCGAATGCCAGCCCGACGAAGAACCGACAGAGAGCAAAGGTCAGGAAACTGTCACAGAATGACGTGCCCACACCGGCTATAAAACCCAGGAGGTTAGTACCTGAAAGATAAAGATAGGTATTAAACAATTTAGATTTTAATCGTGACGTGCCTGCCATCAACCGGGAAAAACACTGCTCTAAGAAATCCGATAGTGTCAGTAGTATTTTACCCAAACCAGATTTAACCCGGGATCGCTCAGCACTCGCGCTTGCGACCAATAGATCAACAAAGCAGTTGAAATAAATAGTAAGGAATATATTAGGGGCCGTTCAAGTATTACGTAAGCAGATTTTTTACAATTATTTACCCCCACCTCCCCCTTGTCAGCAAAAGTAAGCAAAGCTCTTACCCCCCCCCATGCTTACGTAAACATTGGTATAAGTATTTTTCTTTTAATGTAAGTATTCTGTTTTTTTTATTGATTCATGAGCAGCAGTTATAATTCTAACAAGTGTAAATTTAGACAAGTGAATAGCTCGCGGTAATTCCCCTACTCGGTTCTAAGCGAGTGCCTAAACGTATTCATTATTTGTGGGAATCCTCAAATATGCGTTTCGTTTTCAAGCATAGACAATGTGTGTGGGTTGCCATATGTGTAAAAAAGTAAATCATTACTGCTGACGTAATCACCATCTAGACCTCCCTACCCCCATGTCATCAAAAATAAGCAAAGCATAGACCCCCCCCTCGCCCCCCTATAGTGCTTATACTTGAACGGTCCCGACATAGTATTCATAAAAGACTAGTAGTTTAGTTTGACCGAGACCGTTACGCCGCGACTTAGTATATGCGGCTAGGCGGGGGGCAGCCTTGACGAATAAGCGGCGAGACGCCGTGAGGGTTAACGAATGAATGACCTGCACTGCCCCTCCGTCTCGCCACGCACATACATTAGGCGCGGTACAGCGTTTCCGGTCAAACTATAGTATTGGTATCAGTGTATTTAGATACAGGCTCATGAGACATTTCAGATTGCTTCTGTGATGCCAACGCATCTGCGATGCCTCTAGTAGATGTTTATAGGTAGAGTTGACCACCGACCATCATCTTGGCTTCCTCCTTGATTGCAACTTCATCATTTCAGCCGAAAGACGTCCACTATTGGACATAGGCCTCGCCCAAGCATCGCCACTTCGACCGGTTCTGTGCTTCCCGCATCCAGCGGATTCCTGCGGCCTTCACAAGGTTATCGGTCCACCTTGTGGGAGGTCTTCCAACGCTACGTTTTCCGGTACGCGGTCGTCACTCCAGAACCTTTCGGCCCCATCGGCCATCTGTTCTGCAAGCAATGTGCCCTACCTATTGCCACTAAGTTTGGCAATTCTTCGGGCTATGTCGGTTACCTTGGTTCTCTTCGGATCGCGGATCTCTTCATTTCGGGAAACTCCAAGCATTGTAACTTAAAAAGAATATAATCAGGGTTCTGTGGACAATGAATAAACAAACTGAACCTTATGACTTACCAACTAAAGCAGGTATTCTTCCGTACTTATCAGCAATCCAGCCGAAGACCAGCCCACCGACTATAGCCCCACAGAAGAAGATGGCCTGCGCTGTCGCTGCTAAGTTGTCTTTTTCACAAACCCAATCCAACTGGAAAGAAACAAATACATTGTTTTAGAAAATAAAATCATTATCATCTTCTTAATGTAACGTTGTGGCTTCACAACAGAACTTAGTCAAGTAACTACAATATTACTGTTTAGGTGAATCACTAATGCGCACGCGCAACACTAGTTCACTGACATTACTCAGCATTTAACTGTGACAATAGGACACTTAGCATGACTACAACAAACGAGTTTTATCGACGGAAGAATAGACAAAAATAAATAATTAAAAAAACACAACTGCCCTGCCAAAAAACGAACTAAAAAAAACGTGTGGCACTCGGGGACTGCCGCGGTAAAGCTTTTGCATAGCATTTGTAACCTCCATACTTCTTATTTGTCAACGCTACACTTGGGATGATGACGTGATGACATAAAACAAAAATTACGTTCCCATGACAACATCATGTCATGGGAACCGTCATTACATGGTAGGCGGAGTGGGGGGTGTTAGGTTTTATTTTCGTTACGTTACGGAATTTCTAGATTCGGTCGCCGCGCACAAAGCCCGCGATAAAAGCTATGCAATAGCTTAAAAGTAATAAACAAGTTGTATTAGTTAATCTGTATATATTTATTTAATACTTTAAGCACATACATGTACAGAGGCGGACTTACGAGCGAGGCGAATACTATAAAGCGAAACTCATTTACTCGCTGATTAAACAGATAAATAAAGTTGTCATTGCAGTCGGGGACCGTTGTGTCGTTGTGTGGAATACTTTTTAATCTAAAAAGTCCCCTGACTGCAATGAGTTATTCCTTGTATGAATGTACAAACGAAAACCTAACATATACGAGGTGAAGTACAAAACTTATCGAGCTCGCTTCGTAGAGCTGAAGATGTGTCCTCCCGAAAATAAACCTGCCGGCGCCTATATATTATAGGTATAAAATACTAACGTCTACTCCAGCCCGTCCCATCTTTGATGTCCTCCCTCCGGTTGACGCCCTAAGCCGAGGCTCGTACCCCACAGGGGGTGCCCTTAGCGAGCGTTTATCCTAAGCTTTTAGCTTAGTTTTTATGTGTGCCCTGGCTGGAGGCAATGAGTGTAGCAGCTTGATGCATCCACAGGATTGCCCGGTTTATTAGCCACGGTCGTTAGAGACCAGCTATGAGATGCATTTCAGAAAAAAAAAAAAAAACTAACGTCTACTACTAAACGACCTAGGGCGGCCAAGACTGCAAGTCCGCCTCTGCTCTACCAGCAAAATCAAAAAAGAATTTGAATGAAATTAAGAGGAGGCTCTCTAAACTGTACGTTCATTTATATTCTGAAAAAGTCACGCACACAATCAAAATGGAACTTTATGATTTATTGGATCTTTTTCTTTCTATAAATAAGACAGTTACGTAATCGGAACATTTTCGCTCGATTCATTTTTTATTCGAAAATAAATTATAAACAAAAAAACCTTTTTAAAAAAAAGCTTTTATTTAAATGCTCTAAAAAGAAGAAAATAAAATTTTCTTTTAAAATTTTAACTATCAACTTATAACCTCACTATACACAATTTATATGATAGTAAAAGCTTGTCGCTAGGTTTTCATTAGTACCTATAAGTGTAATCGCGCAACTCCGCCCCCATGCACCCCGCATGGGGGCGGAGTTTGCGTGTAAATTGTGTTGGAGTGCCTGGTCTTAACAGTCATATTTTTGGTGTAGAAGCAGTAATACTCGTAGCGTAAATAATTAATGCCTGACCGAACTGTACAATTATAGGACATTGACCTTATCAAGTTAGATGCAGGAGTCAACACACTATAATTAAGCTTTTTTGTCAACTAAACTCTAGCAAAGGCAAAGAAAAAAATCTCATAGCAACGAAACTCCAAATCTAAACGCATTTCGTGCTAATACGGAATTGCAGGAGTATACAAAATATATATACCTGGCAACAAAAAAGAACCTACCAAGTGCGTGTCGGACCACGCACAATGAAGGGTTCCGTAGTTGGAATAAAAAAAGGATTTAGGAAAAAAGGGTTTTATGAAACCACGGTAAAAGTGAAACTTTTAAGCGAACTATAGGCGCCGCCATATTGGCCTTGGCTGCTCTGACGAGCGCCTTTCACTTTATCCCTACTCCGCTGCCGACCGTCACGCGACATGCAACACACAGACGAAAAAGTTTGAGACGATGTAATAAAAGTTTCACTTTAAAATTTACCCCAAGAACAAACTTAACATTGTAGTTGAAAAAGATATTCTCCCATTATGTGCCGACTGCAAATGTAAGTTTGTACGCACAATATTGTGAGATTTACCATGTGATTTTAAGACCATAGACTTCCTATAGTTTTTCCTGTAATCTATGAGTATGAGTTTCGCTTTTTAGTCACAACTAAAAAGCAAGTACCACAGTACTTGGAAGTCGGTTAAAAAAAGAATCATCGAAATCGGTTGGCGTGATATTGAGCTATTCGTCCATTTGTCGCACACATACTTAATGCAAATTTAAGACTTATGGTTTTCTCATGGATGCCATTGTCAGATCTGGACCAAATTGAAATGGGACCACACGGGAAGCACCAGCTTTCAAATAAAAAAAGAATCATCAAAATCCGTTCACCGAGTAGAAAGCTCCGAGGTAAAAAAAAAAAAACGTGTGGCACTCGGGGACTACCGCGGTAAAGCTATTGCATATCATTTGTAACCTCCATACTTCCTATTTGTCAACGCTACACTTGGGATGATGACGTGATGACATAAAACAAAAATTACGTTCCCATGACAACACATGACAACATCACGTTGTCATGGGAACCGTCATTACATGGTAGGCGGAGTGGGGGGTGTTAAGTTTTATTTTCGTTACGTTACGGAATTTCTTGATTCGGTTGCCGCGCTCAAAGCCCACGATAAAAGTTATGCAATAGCTTAAAAAAAAATGGGAACCTCCTCCTTTTTTTGAAACGACCAATTGGAACCGTGCACCTAGCTTCTGACGTTTCATAAGTGCCCATGTAGGTTTATGTGAAATAAAATATTTTAAATTTGAATTTGAATTTTGAAGTCGGTTAAAATCACTTCATTTCAAAGAGTATCTAGCTACTCACCTCCGAAGCAATAGTATCATAGGGCACGTCACTCTTGTTATATTCCCAGCCATTTTGACAAGGAACCACCGCCCACTCATCGTCAGGAGTTGTTCTGCCTTCAGCTAAGGCTTGGCTGAAGTCTGTTGAGTACATCTTGCAACGATCGTGGGAGAAGGGTCCATTTGATGGCGGGATGGCTAGGGCTCGTCTGGAAAAAGAAAACAAGGTTTTTACATCACAAACATATAATACATACTTAAAATAGCAATAGAGACGCAGATATATATTATGCCAGTGACATTGAGTGGTTAGCTTGCGTGTTCTGTACTGAGCTCACGCAACGCGTCGTAAGTCCAGCCAGTAATAGGACTCGCCCATCAAGAAGCGCTGCCGCTGTCCCAAATTAGACGCATTATTAATTTATTATACATAAAACAAAAGGTATTTTAATAAAACACGTATACTTAAAGATTACTAATTAAATTATCTTTAAAATGGTAAAGGTTTCAGAAAAATACGCTTGGTAGATTTTGCGTAATTCTCAGTTTTTTGTCCGCGTTAGACATAACTTTACAAATTAATTTCACTGTGTAATATAAACATAATCTAAAATATTACTATATTAAGTTATTAAGGAAATGCTCTAATTTTCCATTTTTTTTAAATCATTAATACAACTCGTTTAGACGTGATTTTCAGTATAAAATCATTAAAAGTCGGTTATCGTCGCCTTAATAGGGCACAAAGCGACTCTAAACTGCTACAGAAAAAAAAAAAGTGTGGCACTCGGGGACTGCCGCGGTAAAGCTATTGCATAGCATTTGTAACCTCCATACTTCCTATTTGTCAACGCTACACTTGGGATGATGACGGATGATGACATAAAACAAAAATTACGTTGATGTTGTCATGGGAACGTAATTTTTGTTTTATGTCATCATCCGTCATTACATGGTAGGCGGACTGGAGAGTGTTAGGTTTTATTTTCGTTACGGAATTTCTTGATTCGGTCGCCGCGCTCAAAGCCCGCGATAAAAGCTATGCAATAGCTTAAAAATTGTACAAAAATCAGACGTTGGTAAAATAAACCCAGGAAGTCACGCTCAGCAGACGCAGTTTGCGACTTCTCGACCAACGTCATGATTTTCATTCTAAACTGATATTTTTTTACTGGAATGAACTTAGCACAAAAACCGTTTTTGAAGTGAAAACTTCTTTAGGAGCGTTCGGCATTTTGAGATGGACTAAACCATTGATTTCTCACCATTGATTGATTGATCACTGTTACGACACCAGCTTTTGACCATTAAAAAGACATCAACGCGTTGATTACCGCGGTGCCGATATTTTTCAAGTTTTCACTTCTGTCGGCACTCCCGGAGTGCCACTGTTTTTTAATTTAACTTTGTTTTAGGTACCTAATAAACTTGTTATACGACAATTTCTTGTGTTAAATAATTTCTTGTCAATATTTTTTCTTAATTTTCATTTAAAATGCGTGCGAAAAGTGCACGTTTTCTTTGGAAAAAAGTTAAAACGTTTTATTTTTGCAGGAAAAAGACGTTTTGTTTATTTTTTGTTAGTTTCTAGTTTTTGTGTTATAAAATATCGTGTCTAGTTGGAAATGACTGATTCAGCAGACTTCCTTAGTAAAAAGCATAATACTTCTTAGTTGAAGTCATTTAAAAACATGTTACCCTCATTTGATTTCTGAAATTGTTGTATAAAAATGTGCTAATTCTATATTTTACACTGGAACACAATTATTTCATCACCACTGCTCTCAAAACGGTGAAGGAAAACATCGTGAGGAAGCCAGCATGTCCTAGAACAAAAAAATCGAAGACATGTGACATCTACCAACCCGCACTGGGCCCGCGTGGTGGATTACCGCCCACTCCCTCTCACAGAGAGGAGGCCTATGTCCCAGCAGTGGGAACATTATAGGCTGATTATGTTACCAGAATGTGACTGTGTACCTACTTAACATCACTGACATTGTCTTTTGGTAATACAAACAGATTTTAATTAGTTTTTGAAATGAAGTTCAACGCAGCTCAAAAAGGATTAATTTCAAATAAACCAATTACAGGCACTTTTGAATTGTCAAGGGGTTGGTCAGTCAGAAAGATGACGCTAGTTGCCCATTCCAAAGCGTAGGAGGTTCCTATGGAGAAGAACGGCCAAGAAACTCCACGGACACTCATAAAAATCAAAATTCGGTTACAAAAAATAAAACAAACAGACGAACATAATATAACCTCCTATTTATTAGGGTTCCGTACCTCAAAAGGAAAAAAAAGTAACCCTTATAGGATCACTTGTGTGTCTATCTGTCTGTCTGTCCGTCTGTCACAGTCAATTTGCTCCGAATCTAACGGACCGATTAAGTTGAAAGGTACACATATGTTTTTTTCTGTGACCCAAACACGGACGTGCAACGTAAATAAATTTATGAATTTTGAATATGGGGGTCACTTTTGGGGGCAAATAAAAAAATAAAAAATAAAGTTTTGCAAACTGTTACATTATTATGTGTGACATATCAAATGAAAGGGCTTATTTTATTAGTATTTTTAAAAATAAATACATTTAAAGATATTTAAGAAATTTGATGAAAATTGACAATTGACCATGCTTATCTCCGAAACTACTGAGCTTCAAATTTTGTGAAAAATACAGAGAATGGTTCTTTACTCATAGATTACAGAAAAACCTATAAGAATTCTATGGTCTTAAAATAACATAGTAAATCACTCAATAGTGTGCTTACAACTTACATTTGCAGTTGGCATGTATGGCAGAACACGTTTTTCAGCTACAATGTTAAGTTCGTGTTTGGGATAAATTCATCTCAATTATTTATGGTACTTAGTAGATAATAAGAAACATAATTATAGATAAGTTTTTGCCAATTAAAAGGGCACGGAGACGTTAGCAAGACCAAGGGTGATCACGTCACGAAATAGAATGTGTATTGTTAATTTATAGAAGGTTATTGTATTCGCGAATATTAATCATTTATTTTTGTAATGGTTGTGCAATCGCTTGGGGCTAGTTCCTATAATTAAATTTGAGTTGAGCTCCACGGTTCCTGACAAATTATAAATGTTACACGATTACTGGAAAGAAGAAACCTTCGGATGCACTGGAATGAAAGAGAGAATTGGTTCGTTAAAACAATTGGCAAGCGTTTTGATTGGTTTTGGTTTTTGATATCAACCAATCACAGACTTGGAATTTGAAAGCAGTGCTTTATCTCTCCTCCTTGAGCTCTTTAAGTTATGAGTTGAGCTGCACGATTACTGACAAATGCTTGCATTGACTGGACAGGTTCACTCAAATCTGTGTGGTTCTTTCCTCAAACGACCGTTTGAAACACTAATCTACATGGTCCTCATATGGCCTGACCAAGATTATGTCTGGACTTTAAAAGAGACTGCAATCTCTGAGTTTGTTTCGGCCTTTCTGCTCAGAGTAGTCAGATAGGAAACGCCGACCTCATCTAGCTTATTTTTAATATGACGTGTAAAAGTGATTCCGATATCCTTTTTACAGAATAAACAATTACATTTCATTTCAAGCAACCACGTCTTTGTGCTCCAGAGGTTGAAAAGCCGCAAAAGTTTAGTTGGGTGCGTAAGGCAGATAGTCCAGCCAATAGTAACGCCTCCACAGCAAGATGTAACCTATGGCGGGAGCTGTGTAAACCCCTGACAATGTTGTCGAACCATCTAAGAGCCTTCATCAATCTCAAATCCCACTTCGAACCCAAATCGGCCAGAGCAACGGCAATCTCCACAGATGGGGGTTGCACCCTCTATCCTGCGCCACCTGCCCTGTCACCTGTGCAGTTGATGATCTTATGACTGCGTCAGTGAGCAGAGTTCGCGCAGTTGAATTTTTGACCAAACATACTTAAATGAGGGTAAGGCAAGGCAAGGCAAGGCAAGGATCTGCTTCTGACAAATCTATCGTGATCGCACAACAAAATTGTCAGACAACTATTTAATTTAACTGAGGTATTCCACTCAGTGATAACGACCGCATCTGACAGCAAAGGTGGCCCAGTGGTAACGATCGTGACTTACGAGTTGTAGGTCGTAGGTTTGAACTCTGATAGTCGCAGTTTTTAAGCAAGTGATAATTATACAATACGCACCTGCTCCACAAGGGCGCATAAACTAATTGATTAGCATTTGAAAATACTGTTGGAGCTGCTGAAGATTTTAAAAACTATCTTTGCATTGTATAAATTCAATCCCTTATCATTGTATAATTGCATAACACATGTGTAAGTACTATGTACCTACTTTAAAGCTACCATTTACTAGGTACGTCTTTCATTGACTTCAATGTGCCCTGGCGGCTGAGAGTATGTCATGCTCACTCTAATGTCTCGCTGACGGTAGCGTGTGTGTTGGATCATTTAGCTCCCTTCAAAATGGTTGAGCTGAATGGTGCTAATCCATGCGTCATGTTCGTGAACGGGCGCTGTCAGTAGGGACTGGTCATCTCTTAGCTGCCATGGCTTATTTTAATTTAATTTTTGAATTGTATTATTTGTTTTATTTTCTATTACGGACGCTTTTAACGTTCTCACATGTATAACTTCAACATGAATGATGTAACCAATATTTTGTAACTATATTCTGATTTAAAAGAGTGTCCGTGGAGTTTCTTGCCCGTTCTTCTCCATAGGTACCTACTACGCTTTGGAATGGGCAACTAGCTTCATCTTTCTGACTGACCGACCCCTTGACAATTCAAAAGTGCCTGTAATTGGTTTATTTGAAATAAATGCTTTGAGTTTGAGTTTTGAGTTTGCACATGAATCCGAAAAATCAGAGGTGCGTGAGCGTGTCTTGGGTTTGAACACGAGTCTGCACGATCGAACGAACGACGATCGATGACTTTTCAGTCCGACGGTCACACCACTGCTGTAAAAAATACGATAGCCTACCACGATCACACTTAACTAACCCGTCAAAATATAACCTAATTATCACAAGTCTGCAACCTTATCTAGAGGTCACCTAAACAAAGCGAAAGGTCATTGTATTACATTCACGGCCATCTCTAATGGTGCGAAAAATAAACGGACTAAACTATTGGAAGCATTTATTTCCTTAATTAATAATTGTTCAAATCACTTTTTGGCGAACAAATAAATCGTTGATATCCGGTTTTTTTTTAACTTTCATAATAAATTGATAGTTTAATGGTTTGTTGGTTTTTGCGGTTTTTCTCACGACATATCAATTGTTATGATGACTGCTTCTTTGATCTTGAATGATCTTAAGCGCGAAGGTCTGCTGTGAGATGGCTTCTGGGTACCTGAGATCACTGGGCAAGGAGCGTGCATTCTGAAAGTGGGCAACGTCGCAAATAGATGTCAAATATTTCGCTGTTTTGATTAATTTGGCAATATTACTGTATGGAAATAAGAAATGTGGCTAACTATGTAGTTCCCTAGAATATTAATAATGAATTGCAATTATAACACTGAATTGGATGTTGTAACAATTTTAGGTGTAAAAAAGGCATTTAGAAAGTTTCCAAATCCTTTTTTTATATCTAAAACTAAATATTCTTTATTACGATATTTATTATTGCATTTCACAACAATATTTTAGTTCCCTAGTTAGCCACAGTACTTAATTCCATACAGTAATATTGATAAACTAGCTTTTGCCCGCGGCTTCGCCCGCGTGGATGTCGGAAAATATCCTACAGGAACGTGCTACAATTTGCGGTAAACTATAGAAGAATACAAACATAATGCTATATTGCTCATCCCCCATAGCAAATAGCGTGATAATAGTTTTTGAAAAATCTATTGTTACGTTTTCATTATTTGACTTATAGATTATTTATATCAACTTTCAAGTTAATTAAGCCACACAGTAAAATCCTACACTGTAAAAATTAATACCCCGTTTCACCCCGTTACGGGTAGATTTTCAAAAAACCCTGACATTTGTTTTTGTTATTTTCAGTTTTAATTATAAATACTGAGTTTCGAGTTAATCAGACCGCTCGTTAAAATTCTTCCATACAAACTTTGACACCCCCCAATCCTCCTTTATTTTAGAAAAACTAAAAATGGCAAACTTTATAATTTACATAGATGAATATTCGTGCCAAGTTTCAAGTTTATTAACTCAAGGAATAAGATTTTTCATACAAACAAAATCCCCCCTTTTAAAGGTCGAATTTCCAAAAATCCTTTCTTAGCGGATAGACTACTAACTATAAACTACCTCCCTACCAAGTTTCATCTTCATACGTCAAGCGGTTTTCGATATTTCGTGATGAATGAGTGAGTGAATGAGTGAGTGAGTGAGTGAGTGACCTTTCGCTTTTATATATTTAGATTAATCAAAACAGGTAAATATTTGACAGCTATTTATGACGTTTTAAGATAAACCCTCTTAAGTATTAGGAGTCGAGCCCAAAATTACCATCAATAGGGCACAAAATACATTCCTGCGGGGTATTGCGTAACACAAAAATGACAATTGATCGCAATGAGTTTTATTTTGACAGTACACCCACGTTCATTGGCTTATTTACCTTGTTGAACAGACGAATTTTTCAAACCTATGAAGCAATGTTAGTAATATACTTAAAAATTCTCGGATTGCGCTTTCGCGTGTTACGCAATTAGCGTGCAGGCTGGTGCTGCGAATTTACGTCATGCTCCCTAGAAACCCCATCACCTGCTTTTCCATTTCTAAGATTATAAGAAATACTTTTGTACCCGATATGTCTATGTATTTTTGCTCAGGCGCTTATAGAATAGAACAGATTTTTTTTTATTCGAGTTACCAAGACTCAACAAGATTGTTAGTAAAACTTACGACTATGTTACTTAGCACAGACACTACAATACAATCAATAACGGTTGGTCACCGCTGCGACATCCCATGAGAGAGGGCACAACAGTGACCCACGTATTCACAGTCCAGGCGACTCGCAACCATGCCTAAGACACTGTTGGAGCTGCCCCACACCCTGCGCACCAGAGAAGCGCACCTTTTACGCATTGTTGTTGTTGTGTATATCAATAGCCTGAGAATTTTAAACTTGACATAACTCGTCACAGCTTGCATATTTAATGTTAACAACAACAGTACAATTATTTTCAGACACTTCTTTGTTAATACAATAAGCATCTACGTAAGTTTCCTCAAATTACAACTTGGGGTTGCTGGAGAGATGCTCTTCAGCGTAATAACAATGAAGAGTCTGTACCTGCTCTTAACCTTTCAAGGTACTTTTTATGTATGTACAAATTGAGTACATATTGTGTACAAAAGTATTATAAACTTGTAAATGGAAAAACAGGTGATGATAGGTTTCTGGGGAGCATGACGTATGAATTTACAAGAAGATTGTTAAAAACCTGTGGCTACACATTCTTAGAATACGTGCATGATATTATGTTATGTTTGTCGTTGCTACTTTCATCAATATACCAATAATAAAGATTTATTACCCTCCTTCTTTCTGGGGCTGTGGGGTTCAAATATCTACTATTTATTTGCAAAGAGTGTAATTCTTAATTTGACGCTGTGAGCAGTGAAATGAAATGAAATTGTTTATTCTGTAAATTAGGATATCGGAATCACTTTTTTTACACGTCATATTAATGAAATATTAAAAATAAGCTAGATGAGGTCGGCGTTTCCTATATGACTACTTTGAGAAGAAAGGCCGAAACAAACTCAGAGGTCGCTGTCTCTTTTAAAGTCCAGAAATAATCTTGGTCAGGCCATATGAGGACTTTATAGATTAGTGTCTTTTGAGGAAAGAACCACACAGATTTGAGTGGACCTGTCCAGTCAGCGCAAGCATTTGTCAGTAATCATGGAGCTCAACTCAGAACCAACTTAATTAGCTCAACAACTCGACGAACAATACCAAAGAAAGGACATTTGGGTAGGCCGCAAAGAACTCAAACTGCCAGACCATCATTAAAACTGAGATAGAAAAAAAAGATCCACATAGTCCTCTCGTTCACAATAGTTAATTAAAATAATATAAATTTAACAAACTAATCATGTCATTTTATAAAAATTATTCAACAATGTTAATGTGTATCATGTACTGAATCCATGGTAACAGTTTTCGCGTCGATGTCCCTGCCAGGCTGCCACCCTTTGTAGAACTGGTATATTTTGTTGATTTTACGTAATAGTTAAAATGTCAAGTTTTATGGTTTTATCACAAGGTTTAGCAAAGCGAGCAGCTCAATCCCAAGCTTTTTTGTCTTATGTTTTTCTACAGCATTTTTATCTCACGGAGTGACGTGCACTTTACTTGTGGTAACCAAGTGTATACACACACGGTGAATGTGTGCGTAAAGACGTGTTGCGTCAGTACACTTAGGCTAAGCGTATGCTGAGACGCAGGTGCCGCAGCAAAGCACAGTACAGATTTTGCAGGGTAGGGCTGGCGAGGCAGACATAGGCCGCGAGCGTATGCTGCGACGCAGCTACACAGACACGTTCGCGTCCTAGCTAGTACAAACAATCTGTCAGTGAAACAAAATTATGAATCAGTGGTAAAAAACAAGTGACGAACTGCACGCGTTGCGCAGATATCTGTGCCGACACTACAACGAGACGCAGAGCAGGTCAGACACATGTCTGCGTCGCAGCGTACGCAGCTGTCTGTACGTTCACGCATTACAAAATCTGCTCTGCCCTGCGCTTCGTGGACCTGCGTCACCTACGTCTTGTTTACCACAAGTGGCCGTTGTGCGTGGATGTGACGCATATTTTCCCTAAAAGCGTTACATTAATTTTTTTCTTCTTTCTTTGCGTCATGTTTACCGCAAATAAACGTATTTTCTTTCTTCTTTTTTTTTATTTTTTCTTCGTGAGATAAAAATACTGAACCACCATGCTGACTGAGTAATAAATTTAAAAGATTGTTCTTAGAATGTCTTACCCGTTCTGTTCCATAGGAACCTACGTTGTGGAACGGGCAGCAGGTTTCCACTTTCTAACTATCTGATTGACATCTTGACATTTCAAAAAGGCATGTTTTATCATCGAACATATAAATATCTATTCTGCTTTCCTTTATTGATCACTCTAATATAAAGAATGTGCTCCTTTTTGTGAACCTCAATTTATTCCAATTTTGGGGTCCTTAAAATACTAAATTGCCAAGTATCTGCGACCAACTTGGATGTAGCGCTCGCTCAGCTCGCGCGCAGTTGGCCACAGTTCTAACCTAACCCGTTTGGTCGGGATACCCGGGTACCCCAAGCACCCTAGCTTAGTTACTTAGTTGAAAAGAGGCTCATTTATTTAAAATAGTGTGCAGAAGCATGTAAGCCACCCAAAAAGTTTTTAGAGGTTCATTCATTTAAAAAGCATACATCATTAGAAGATCAATAAGTTTTGAGAGGATTAGTCTAATATTTCAAATTAAAAATGTCTGTAAATGATTTTTTTTTTTTTTTTTTTTTGTTTTGTAGTTTGTCTGAAGCTCGTGCCGACACGCTAAAAGATAATTAAATTTATAAATTCCGCTCTTTTTGTCTCTCTCCCCGAATAGAGACGTAACTAACAAGCGTGTAATCGTTCCGCTGGTTGTACCACTTAAATACACTTACAGCCTTCTGCGGGACGGACGTCCGCATGACTACGGATGTATTGTCTTTTTTATAAGAAAAGGGGCATTGTGCTATTTATATTACAGCACAATATACATCAGCCTTAGAAATAAATAAAATATTGACATGACCTCATCATCTACTGATTTTTTCCAACTATGTTGGGGTCGGCTTCCAGTCAACCGGATGCAGCTGAGTATTTTATGAATACCATATTCTACATGGGGCGACTGCCTATCTGACTTTAACAACCCAGTTACTGAGTAAAACGATACCCACTGGCCAAAAACTGCTTTTCAGAAAAACAGGAAGAACAGCTTTAGAAATAATTAAAATTTAAACATACCGAGGTAATAGTTTAAAACCAAAATATTTTATTTCACACCAACTTATAATGGCACTTATGAAACGTCAGAAGCTAGGTGCATGGGTCGAATTAGTCCTTGGGTATGGAGAAGAGCTGGCGAGAAACTCTACGGTTACTCTTTACATTAATAGTGTTAATTAATAGGACAGTGTAGGCCTGTCAACAAGTACCAGGTACTTAACAAAATAGAAAATGGTCAACAAATCTACAGTCTACTAGGCATAATACAATTACAATTGGTATAATTACAATGTAAATTAATATATATTAATATAATGCGTGAGTTTTTGCACATGTTTTATGTACAAAAACTAACACCTTTTTCCCATGGCAGTAGGCAGAAACTACAGAACGCCATCTGCTACGATCTTTACATACTCCTTTTGCTTGCATATAAATTAAATTACTCCAAAAATATGTATAAGCAGTCACTAAAAGCTGTTGTGTTCATGGACGTGGCCAAGGCTTTTGACTTTGTAGATAGTAACATAATCTTAGGTATCTATAGAGCACGGTGCAACGAAGTCATTATTAAGAGACGGAAAATTAAAAATTATAAAAAAAAACACACAATAACATATGAAACTAACTTCACTATCTGAACTTAGGGGAACTATTATAGAAGGAGTGCGTCAGGGAAGAAAACTCGGTCCATTGTTCTTCTAAATCAATTCCATGTTTAAAAGATGGTTATAATTATTTTGCTTTGGTTTTCATCGAACTGGATACATCATCATCTACCTAGTCTTTTCCCAACTATGTGGGGTCAGCTTCCTGTCTAACCTAATACAGCTGAATACCAGTATTTCACATGGAGCGACTGCCTGACCGACCTCCACAACCCAGTTATTGGGTAATACGAAACCCCTTGGAAAGACTGGTTGTCAGACTTACGGGCTTCTGACTACGGACTAGGACTGTCAAAGATCTACAAATAACACCCGGGACCAACGGCTTAATGAGCATTCCGAGGCATGGAGGGGTCTTTAAGATGGTCACCCACGGACCAACCGCTGCAAGCGTAGTTTAACCTGAGCGACTGTTATTACTGAGTCAAAAGCCCTCCCTACGGGATCCTCTATTAACCGGATACATAATAAATAATATTATATTCACATACCAACATAAAAACGAAGCCATTACAATTCATTTTATACGGTTTCTTCTTGGAACCTTTAACCTATAGTTAATAGATACTCGAGTAAAAACTAAGTTATGTACAGTCAAAATCAATTGCCATAAATATTATATTTTATTAAAATACTCAAGCCGAGCGCAAGTCTTGCTTTTTACCCAAGGCACACAACTCTGACTTTTCCGATTCATGTGCGTATTGTATAATTATTACTTGCTTCAGAAACGGTGAAGGAAAACATTGTGAGGAAACAGGCATGCCTGAGAGATATTATTTCTCGACGGCATGTGAAGCCAAGTTAGAGGCTCATGGGTGGCTTTAAAACTCTGACACCAGATTAGTCACTAACCACACGAAAAGAAGAAGATTAAAATACTAGCTTCTGCTCGCGACTTCCTTCACGTGGACATCGTAAGATACACTAAACAAGTTATCAGAAAAACTCCAAATAACAGTTATAATTTTTATTAGATAATAAGAACAAATACAAATCATAAGAATAATAAATTAAAAGGGGTATTTATTTTACTTTGTTGGCAGGCTACTAATGAGAAGGATGTGCTTGCTTCTCTGAGCATAGCCTCTCAAAATCAATTAGGTAATTGTTCTTTTTCCTCTGTCGAAAGTGTTGATAGTAGTAAGGTCGACTGGAAAGGGCGCCCCTGGGATAATACCGTGACGCCCCAGGGCGTCGCGACGCATAGTTAGGGAAACCTCGCTATATGCAATACGAAACTTTGACTTTTGCTGTTAATTGTACCTGTATGGGTATTTCTACTTGCGGTTGAGACAACCCATCTTTTGACGTATGTGTTTGGTAGGTAACTATTGTAGGATTCTTTATCAATTAAATTGATCTTTATTAATAAAAAACTTTTGTGATCACGACCTTAAAAATTTTTGGTCACGACTAAATAACGTTCAAGTTTTTGTATCAGACTAACTTCCGCCGGCGGCTTTGTCCGCGTGGTATCTTTATAAATTATAGCCTGTTACTCAGTGATAATGTAGTATTCTACTGGTGCAATATATTTTTTTAAATCGGTCCAGCCGTTTTTAAGTTTATTCTTTACAAACAAATATACATATGTTTTGTCTTTATAATATTAGCAGAGGACTGAGAACTAATTCCTGACTGACGTCAATAGTTTACTAAAATTGTGACAAAAACAATTAACGCCTTATCAGAATATGGTTGACTTTACTTCTGCAGTTTAATTTGATAGGTTATAAAAAGTAATAAGGGTAAATTAATCAATAATAACTGAACTCTGATTTGGCTGTCATTGTTTTTTCTTCGTTAACGGTCTCTTCCATAATCTTTTTTAAATATTATTTTTTTAACAAAACAAACATACCATCACCCCTGTAATCCCCGATGGATTAGGCAGAAGTGTACCTATAGTACAGCAAAATTGCGCCAGTAATTTTTTTTTGTGCATCATAATATCTTTTATTGCTTTGAAAACATGAGTAATTAGTAGGTATAATGTTTTATGATAATAGTCCTCCATTTTCTACCACAACATTAACATGCAAATCATTTAATCATATTTTTACATGTCCTGGTCCTTCGAGCCGGATTATCTTAACACGTTGTTAAAGATTTTTAATATAAAAAGACGTACGTAAAATATGTTTTCCCTTATAATTATTTAAGGTATTATCCTTATACCATAATTAAAAACTCAGGCTATCATCAGTCGCATAACATGCCTACTGGGAAAAAATCGTTCCCCACAATTAAATTCCATAAAAACTAGATTATTAAAAAACAAGAACAGAATGTTTCATAAATGTTTTTAAAATGAGTTAATTATAGATAAACTGATCACCTATTATAAAGATGAATTATTTATCGCCATGGTTATTGGCACAGTGCGCAGATTGTGTCAATTATACTTATAATAAGTGCTTTTGTATTTAACTAGCAAGATAGTCTTAAAATAGAAAAAAATATATAATTACTGATTAAATGATCGTGATTGAGTTTAGGTTTAAATCTGTTGAAAGCAAACTAATCTGCGCAATTAAGGACCCAGATACAGTGACATTCTATCAGTAATTCTTGTCCCCCCACCTAGGGTTGTCAACCGTACTAATATGTATACTTAAAGTATTGTCTATGCGTCATGTTCGTGAACGGGCGTCGTCAGTTGGGACTGGTCATCTCTTAGCTGCCAGGGCAGCTTTTTATTCTATTTTTAATTTATTATAATTTTTTGAATTGTTCTTTGTTTTATGTTTTAATTACCTTATAGGATCACGTCGTTATCCGTCCGTCAGTCTGTCAAGACCCTTTTTCTCGGACACGCGTGCAGTTATCAAGTTGAAATTAATACCAAATACGAAAATCTATGGTCCCTTGTATGTCTAAAAAATTCAAGCTTCCAAATCAACTCAATAAAAAAATACGGCCATTTATGCGACATATTTTGATACTCGCAAATAAATCAAAACCTACAGGGTACTTCTCATTGACTTAGAATCATGAAATTTGGCAAGAAGCAAGGTTTCACAGCACATGTGAAGGAATAACTCCGAAAATTGTTAATTTATAGTTGTATAGACCAACAATTTTTTTTTTCTTTGTGTTTACAAACTTACATTTGCAGTTGGAGAATTGACCGTGGCGTATATCGATGTATGGGAGAACACGTTTTTCAACTACAATGTTAAGTTTGTTTTTGGGATAAATTCATCCCAACTATGGAACTCTTCATTGTGCGTGGTCCGACACGCACTTGGCCGGTTTTTTTTTAAATTGGAAAACTCATTTATATCGTCTACTTTATGATACTTAGCAATTCTTTTATGTTTTAAGATCCGCAACACAAACAAATAAATTGATATGAAACATTAATAATACCCAGTTACGTCAAAATAATCGAAAGTAATCGATTTATCTCAAGGTGATTCCTAAAATAATTGAACTACAATCATTTTCTTATATATCCGCATTCTGCACTTATCGTATGTAACAATTTTAACTTAAAAGCAGTGGGTCTTAAGTGATGTCATTTTTATCTGAAATTGACATTTATTTTGAGATTTTGTATCCCTTTTAGGAAAAAAAAAACATTCTGTATAATATTTTAATATCTTAGCCAGAACAGAAAGGATCTCCTAATTGGTGAATATCATGTCTTGGAGATGTTATGAGTACAAAAACAAAAGAGTTTTTTTTTTTTCAAATCTGTTGAATCCGTTTTTGATGGATGATTATTAAAAATAATTTATACCAACCACATCCTTATTGATGTACCATCGAAGAAACCTATAACTAAGCAATTTGTAAACAAAATCCCGTGCACACGACCCTTTTTTTTCGTAGGTAACCGTTACTATAGTGGCCGAGCGCTGCAAGCAGAAATAGTCCTTACGGTGTATAGGTATGGGTTTCTTCGATGGTACCTATTGTGTAGACCAGTGTTTTTCAATATTTTTCATGACGTAACCCCATTGTCTGAAAAAAAAACACGCGACCGCCTTTTTTTTGGGTTGGAAACTATCAAATAACTTCTCCCGCTCTGGGCGAAGCGGGAGGGCGTGTCAGACTCTTACTGACTAAAACCCACCCGTGTTCCTTCAGTTGCCATGTTGCCGGGGGCCACGATCTCCCTTTCGGACTTCTTCGCGCCCTCTACTGTTTATAATCTGTATTTTATTAAAATACGTATATCAAATACGTACAATATTTTAGTTATTTTTTATAATTAAGTATCGGGTAATTACATAATTAACAGACATGTTACATCGCTAAACGCCTCCACTGAAAAGCGATACGATGGATTTTGGGGACAATGTATCCCACTCGCCTCCTAATTAAATCTTAAGTATATTTTCAGTAAATTTTTGGTGATTTATAAATGAGGGTCATGGTTACGGGATTCCCAGTAGAGTAATTACGTTTTTAAATGCAGCTATAGAGAAGGCTTGGGAACCTAGAATAAAATCTGCTTGAATTATGTAAAGCAATAAAACAAAGTTTAAAAATATATTTTTATACTTTTTTCTTTTACTGAGGCTTCACGACCCCCCAGGGGGTCACGACCCACACTTTTAAAAACACTGGTGTAGACCATTTCCCATACAAGATTGGTTTTTCTTTAACCAATAATTTTTAGCAATCATAAACACAACATGGCTGGGGGAATTTCCAATTTTTACTTGCTTCAGGTAACTGATCAAAAAACTGTAATTAATCAATCAAAATATTTATTTCGGATTAAAAAATTATATCCATAGATAAACTTAGCCTAACATTAGTACAGTTACTGTTTATCCATCTAATTTAATTTAAGCATGTTAAGCGCCCATCGTATGAAAACTTATCCACTGCTTCAACAGCGGAGAATTCCACCTGTTTGCCAACGCGTCCAGGATGCCGTTCGCAGTGCCACGCACGCGTCTGAGCAGCGAGGCGCTTCGTTTACGGATGATTTCATAAAAACAATCAGTGAGCGCCTCAGCAAACATAGTCGACGCGCTGCAAAAACGAGGTAGCCCAAACAACACCCTAAACGCGTTGCTAATGGACCAACTGAGGTTTGAGTACTAGAAAAGTCAGAAATCGCCAAAAAAAAATCACTGGGCTGAGCTGAACAAGGAACGAATATTGCAGATAAGAGTAGTTACAGATTTAACCTTTTTTTTTTTAAATCTTTATTTAAGGAGCTTGGTCAACAAGACTAAGTCGCTCCGTAAGCCTTTCTTATAATTTAAAACTCCATTTTATAAATATAATACATTCTACTTTCATAAGACTAATTATTATCTTCTACAAACACCAATCCGCACAAGTTTATATAATAGCCTCGCTGTTTCTGACAAGGGGAATGCTAGGATGTTATTGCATCTTCCCACCTCTCTAACATCAACCCCAAAGTGTGTCAATAACTCAGCTCTGAGATCTTCGTTCCGGACACAGATTTAACCTTTTAAATGACTATCACACCTTTAAGGAGCTAAGCAGTTAAACATAAATTATATTAAATGGCTGTTTTAGTCAACTTTAACCAAAGCAAATAGTAGTAAAAGAAGGAAAGAAAGAAAGAAAGAAGGGAAAGAAAAGAAAGAAAAGAAAGAAAAGAAAGAAAGAAAGAAAAGAAAATAAAGACGGAAAACAAAGAAAATTGTTTGTTCCGCACAAACTAAACGCACATTACAAAAACATGACTTAGTAGACATTTACAAATTAGCCAAAAGCCTCGTAATCAAGATTCAAAACTAATAAAAGTTAACCTTGGCGGTTCGGCGACTGCATTGTAAATCTAAGTTCGATTCCCAATACCTAGTTGATTTATTTTGTGCTTCTTTTTTACATTTTGTATTAATATGTGATAATTCGTCGAACGTACACAGAAAAATATTAAGTTTAGGCTGGTTTCACAGCTGTCCGGGAAACCCGTACGGGCCGTCCATACACGAAAGACCCGTACAGATAGCACCCGCAGTGCTCTGAGTAGAAGAATGTCTATGAGTGGCAAGTTTCTTCATGTATCTCCGATTCTTTAATTTTTAACTTGATAATGTGTTGTTATAGCGGCAATAGAAATACACAATCTGAAAACTTCAACATACGGTTCTTGAGATACACCCCGCTGACAGACAGACGGACGGACGGGGGCTTAGTAATAGGGTTCCGTTAAGCACCCTTTGGGTACGAAACCCTAAAAATGCTTCGAAAGTTCGAAATTCGAACCCACTTCTTTAATTTTGTGCAAACAGTAAAATACGAAAGACCTCAATTTTGGTTAGTCGTAAATATTGACCGGTAACTTTTATATTTTTATTATGATTACCTATTATAACTGAATTTTTATTAAAGTTTCTTAATAAACAATTGTTTTAAACGCTCTGAACGGTCATTCTCATTTTATGATCACGTTTATTCTTCATTTAAATTATATTTTTTATGATAAATACATTTTTATTGCGTAAAGTAACACTACTGCGCGTGAGGGATTTGACAAAGTGAAAGAGTTTTTCTGTCAGGATTTTTTTGGTAACAGACACGCAGGTATTTCAATGAATCTGCCTAGTCTTGTCCGAACTATGTTGGGGTCGGCTTCCAGTCTAACCGGATGCAGCTGAATACTAGTATTTTACATGGATAGACTGCCTATCTGACCTCCACAACCCATTTACTGGGTAATAGTGGTTGTCAGACTTTTGACATGACCCATATTTCAGGGGGTAAAAATAATGTGGATCTAGATACTATAACTACACCTCTGTTGGATTACCCCTTCGGGGCATAGAAACGTTATGTTATGTTATTTTATGTAATTTTTCAATATTTATGTTAATCCAAGCCATGTGCCCTATAGCATCCCCATCGGCAAAATTTACGAACTTCCATACAGACTTTCACCCCTATTTAACCCCTTTAGGGGGTGAATTTTCAAAATTCCTTCCATATTACTGACTTTCGTTATACAATGGTGCCGATTCCCTTGTTCACAAACTAAACTAAATTTAAGTTCAGTGCATCTTTTTCTTTCTATTTCATTAAGAAAAGGACAGAAGATAAATTTTAGTAGGCAAGTTTTTAATCACGTCTATACTTGTATGGAGTAGTGACAGGCGCTGATTAATTTGACAGGACTAAACTAAAATTTATCTTCTGTCCTTTTCTTAATGAAATAGAAAGAAAAAGAGGCACTGAACTTAAATTTAGTTTAGTTTGTGAACAAGGGAATTGGCACCATTATGTAATAAAAAAACCCTGTCTCGATCCGTGAGGGTGTTGTTAAGTATCGTACTGAGAGTACCGTTACCGTTTATGTGGTAAATGACAGAAAAAAACAAAAAAGTACCCCGCATTTTTTTTTTAAGGGGTATTTTACCTGGTTAATACATGGGGCGCGGGCGGCCGTTGTTTAGCGGGTGTCTACAAGTGTACTCTTGTTGAATATTTGCAAATTTTTAATGGATTTAGGGTAATTTTTGTACGAAAAATGTGAATTTTTAAATAGCGATAACTTTTTTATTTTCAATAATAATAATATTTTTTATCTACTCTCATAGCGTAATATTCGAATTATAAAATTCAAAACGAGTTCATATTGACATACTTTATTAACACAATACCGAAATTTAAAAATAGAATTATATTATAACATTTTTTCTCTAACAAAATAATACTATAAAACAATTTTTTTTCTGTTATGATACAGCGCTAATCCAAGAAGTTAATATCACCAAGGAGTTTCCATCAACTTTTGCATTGGAACGTTTAAACGGGGGACAGCAGCACCCGCTGTAGCGCATTTGTGCGGTGATGTGCTGGTGCAGGCGACATTCATTTGTTTTGTTGTACTGAATTTCGTGGGATTTTTCAAATTTATTCTTGATCTTTAACTTTGATCTTTTATTTAGTATTAGGTTCAATCCCAATGTATGAGAGTAGATAAAGTAGTGTATGAAACTGCACATAACTAGGTATTAAAACATGAGTGTGTGTTTAAAAACTGAGCCGTAGGCGAGGTTTTTAATAGTATCACACGAATGTTTTATGCAACAGTTTCATAAACTACTATTATTATCTACTTTTTGGTAATGTTTTTGTATTACCTATGTTCCCCTTTCGGGTCGGGCAAGTTTATTCGGTGAATAAAATAAATTTAAAGTTTTTTTTTTTCATTTTCTTTTAACATGTCAACTCATATAGGCCGGTCTACAGAAAATTCAGATTAACGTGGAGATAACTAAATAAATATACAATGTACTGCGGAAATCCTTAATTATAATAAAATATAAACATTATTTTTTACTTAAGAATTAACTTATTATTCGAGGTAACTATTTGCATTACCAAAACATTTTTTGCAATTGTTATTTAGATAAGAACTATAATGTGTTTATTGTTAAGTAGGTACTTGGGCGACCGAGCTCTGCTCTGGTGAAAATAGAGAATGCTCATTTAATAGTATAGGAAAGTTCATACTGATCCATGTATCGTATTTATTCCATGCTGCCAAAAAAATATCGCGGAGGGATTTTATCGCGCACTGGATTTTCAACTCTCGGTGTTCAGCCGAGCGTTGAGAATTCAACAGAGTGCATCCCAGCGCGTCGAAACAAAACACTATTGAATTTTCAACTCTCAGTGCTAAGCAGAGCATTGAAAATCTAGTGTGCAAACAAATCACGGCGCGATATTTTTACGTCCGTGCGGACGTGTGGGCTAAATCTTTCGAATTTACGATAGGTACACACGGCTACACATCAAGCTATACAACTTGATGTGTAGCCGTGTGTACCTACATTTACCTACTCCGCGCGTTCGTGCTAGGGCACAGATAATTGCAGATGGGACATTCCGCATTTTAGGTATGGAGCTACAAGTAGGTACGCGGCGGGCTCGACTTGTCGAATTCAGTGAGCGTAACGTAGTCAGAAGATATAAGAGTTTCGCGATAGAAAGAGAGGCAACTTCTAGGTGAATATAACTGTCAGTAATTAGCGCTGAGCGACCTGAATTGGTGTTGTACTTCGTAACACGACCTTCGTGAACGCATTCATTTTAACTTTAGATGGTAATAAAATCCTTTTAATTTGTACTATTTTATACCACTAATTAGAAATTTTATACGTCTCAATTATCGCAGATATACATTCCTTCCCAGCACGACCATGCTAAAATTCCAGCTGGCATAGAAGTTGATGAAAAGGGCGCATGCCTAAAAATGTTTACTCATTATGTACTTCCATTATGTTCCTCCAATTAAAGCCACTTATATCACAGAAGTTGCTTTCCAATGGTTATAAGGATATATAATAAATTACGCCAATCAATCGTTTTAAAACAGCGTTATTCAAATGGCTCATAGAAAAATCTTTCTATTCTGTGAATGAGTACACATTTTAAAGATTTACACTGACATTTTACTATTATAATTTGACAAATGACTGACATTTTTATTCTTAATTGAATGTACGTTCCAATTGTATTAGCTTCTTATTTTATTTTTGTAATTTTGCATGCTAGTTTTAGCGAATTGTTTTAGAACTTGTTAAAAACCCGAAATCAAATCAAATCAAATCAAATCATTTATTTCTTTGCAAAAATGGGTATAGTACATAGGTGTTTTTATAATAAAGTTCTCCATATTTTACCGTCACATGGGCATGCAAAGGTTTACAATTCCAAATAAATAAAAAAAAATAGAAATATGCAGATCATTGGAATTACAAAGAATTAAATAAAAAAATGTCAGTGTGGTCATAGCAATAAAAAAATATAAAATAAGACAAGTAAGCGAACCAATAATATGTAAATTAGGGTAATAGTATGTCAATTAGTGAATCATCATTAAGAAAATCGTCAAACCCGACCAATTGTAATGTACTACAATTCTTGCAAATAAAATCTCATTTCATTTCATTTTCATTTCATTTCATTTTACTCCTATTTCATTACTGGTAAATTGTTAGAAAAGAAAAAAAACATTTTCTGCCTAAGCCTGTATATGATTTTTATACTTGGCACTTTATTGTGTCGATGCAAGAGTCGCTTATCTAAATGATTTTACAGAGTGTCGCATCTGTGTTAATCTGTGGCTAGGGCCACTGAATACAAATCTTCATCTGTACACTGAAACAGATGTTTTTGATCGACAAGCAGATATTTATTAAAGTTAATGAACCATTAGTGCTGGTTAAAGAACCATTAAATGACGATGAAGGTACCCACTATTTTTGTTCACTCAATTTGATATACATACCAATCTCGATAAAGACACATGCAGTTGATTTAGTTACATACAGTGGGCAGCTTCTTCCTAGCGCGGCGGGCTGTGCCGGGGCGGCTGCTGCAAGTGCAGAAAATATAACAACCTTACTGGTAGCTATATTTTTGAACCGTTTGGGGTTGAAACACTAGGTCCGAGTGCTCATAGAGTATTCCGGGACATCGCCAAGCGGTTGGTCGACTCTCGACGTGACCAGAAGTTGGCCAATTTTTAGGTCAAAGAATTAGCATTGCCATACAACGTGGCAATGCTGCCAGCATTAAATATTACAGCATTTTTTTTACATTCTGTGATTACTTGAACTCACACACTGACGAATTAGTATCACTTGTAATTTTTTTAGGAATATCGTATAGGTTTTACAATGCTTGTAAATATGTGAACACCATGTATCCATTACATAATTATTTTTTCTATCATTGCTTCATTTTTATTTTTACCTATTGTGGTATAGTAATCTTATTCCAGGTGCATCGTTTTCACATATAATTATATAATTAATGTATACAAAATATTTTAAAACATTTTAAAAGAGTAACGGTGGAGTTTCTTGCCCATTCTTCTCCATACGAAAACTACCCTTTGGAAGGGGCGACTAGAATCAATTCTATTTTTTGTTTTTGACGTTCAAAAGTGCCTTTTTGTGCCTAATTGAAATAAATTATTTGACTTTGACTTTGAGCCTTTTGGGCAACTTTCCCACTAACAGCGATGCGGATGAATTTTTTGATGCCCAATGATTTGTTCCTATGTTTTTTATTTTTTCTTCTGTATACAGGGTGTAGCCCTCCGCAGACTGATGGGGGAAATTCAGTATATCATACTAAGATGACCGGTACATGAAATTATTTCAGGAAGGTTATAGGAATCCAATAATCCTGATTTGTTTTATTACCTTACACGCAATGACAGCTGATTTCACGCGTCGTTCGTTAGAGAATTTCAACATCCATTGCTGTTTTTCTTTATTTTAGCTGTTTTCTCATCTCATCTCATAAACTCACGCGTTCTTTCCATGGAAGTAGGCAGAAACTACAGAACGCCACCTGCTATGATCCTTGCATACTCTTTTTGCTTCGTTTACGTTCATACATCTGGTCATACACGCACGCCGGTTGCGAGTACTACACACCTGGCCTTTCTGAAGAACATCACCAATAAGGTCAGGATAAGTCCTCCTAGAGCGTCCCCACCTGGCCTTTCCCTTCACATCAGCCTTGTAAATACATTTTGTTAGTCGCTTTTCATTCATCCTCTCAACATGCCCAAACCATCTCAGCTCTTTTTCAATTTTTGTCACTACGTCTTCTTTTAAATCACACCGCTGTCTTATCACATCATTCCTCAGCCTATCATTCATAGTCAGACCACACATGCTTTACAAGGAACGCATTTTCACAGCTTTTATTTAGCTGTTTTATTTACATTTATGGAGTACTGCGTACAGCGAATGTTATTTTACATTTAAATAAAGAAATAGTAACGGAAAAAACGATAATAAAATGAAAAAAATTGCTGAGAATATTTTCGGTGGAATATGATTCAAAATAAGGAGCTGAATGCACCTTGTTAGTTTGTGGAGGGCTGTCCCTTACACCCTGTATAGTTAGTTGTGACAATAAAATGTTATTTTGTAGGTTTATCTCGGAGAATGAATGATTTCTAATGCTGGAATGAACTGATTAAATTTTTACTAGTGATGGTATTAGTGTAATCACGGAAATCGATTACAAAAAAAACTATGCCTCTTGTAAAGGCCGAGAAAATAAAATGAAGTAAAATATAAAAAGTTACATACATAACATCATCACGACTGTATTCTCCAAAGGGTTAGACAGAGGTGTACTCTATAGTACACCCACTTTTGCCAGTTATGTTTAAGTTCCGTGTAATAGGGGGCGAGCCTATTGCCATCAACCGGGCGCAAATTCAGACTCGGCTGCTACTGAGAAATTCTAGATGGAAAAACCCAATAACACTGTCGAACTGGGAATCGAAACCAGGACCGCTCAGAAATAGGAATTAGTATGTATAGTACGTAGGTACTAATTCCATACTACCATGATAGTACATACTAATTCCATGCTGCCATGATAGTAGGTACTTACTAATTCCATGCTGCCTTGACATTATTCTAATCTTGTTCTAAACTTTGGGCGACCGAGCTCTGCTCGGGTGAAAATACGGAAAAAACGAATTTCCCCAGATCTAGCTAGATCGATTTTTCGCCCCCGTAAACCTCTATATTGCAACTTTCATGAGAACGTGATTACAAATATATAAAATATATTTATACAAGTATTGCTCATTTAAAAGTAGATAAATCAACCTTGCATACAAAAATAGCTTAAATTCTGCCCTAAATAAAGCAAGACCGGATGGTGCCGATTAGTTGACAATTTTGGAATTGTTCTAATCACTCCATCCATGTCATGTGCATGAGATAAAAACTGGTACACTTTAAATTATTATTTTTTAATGTTTACTTTCCAATTTCTGTCCTACATGGTCAAACTGATTTGACAAAATAATTGTTGACATTATTGTGGGCAGTGTCCTACCAAAACAAATATTTAGGCCACGATCAAAGTCAATGTTTCATTAACGTCTTACGTACAGACTTTACATATCTACATTATTAGAGAGTTTCTTGTACCTAATTGATTATTAGCTACTAATTCTTAAAAGTTTGCATAACTTGAAAAAATTTCACTATTACAAATAGGATTTTTTTTAAGGTATTGCCACTCATAAAAATCACACACACGATACAGCACCAATATTCCAAAAGTAAAAAAAATGGACTCACCTTTCTTCTATTGTCAAATTCGCCAACTCAGGCACCCAACACCAGTGCTGCTCAGGCACAAGTGTCATAAAAATTTGTGAAAAATAAACAAATGCCACAAAAAATGCAAAAGGAATCATCAATAAAAACAATATCTTCTGGTACAGTCCAAATTCTCCTACATATGGCAACAAATCGTCAAAATCTGTATTCTTTTTCTTGTCAACATTTGGCGTTGACACATTTTTTGGTGTGGCAACATCGGAGCTATCGTTGTCATAGGCTTTGTTGACGAAACCGCCGCTTAAATCTATGTTTGATAAATTATTTGTCGTGTTTTGGGAATCATCCTCTGAGGCGTAGGAGTTTCTTTCTTGTGGTGCCATGTTTAGAATTTTTGCATAATCTTTTTTCTTTTGGTTGGCAATTTTGATCTGGAACAAAGAAAGGGTAATATTAGAATAGAATTTTAGTACAACATAATTTTGATTGATCTATTCTATGTTTAAAAAACCGACCAAGTGCGAGTCGGAGCTCGGAGCCAAGATCGAGCAAAAAACGACGAAAAAAAACATTTTTATTGAATTTGTATTATTTGTTGTTACAGCGACAATAGAAATACACAAATCTAGATTCTAGTCGCCCCTTCCAAAAGGTAGTTTTCGTGTGGAGAAGAATGGGCAAGAAACTCCACCGTTACTCTTTTAAAATGTTTTTTTTAATATTTTGTATATGTACGTAAATTAGTTAAATAATTATATTTATATCACAATAGGTAAAAATAATTAAAAATGAAGCAGCGGCAGATAAATTAAGTATGTTATAGGTCAGTGTGCTAAGATACCTTTTAACCATTTTTACCCATCATGCGTTGACTAATGTGATACAATTAATTCTTAATTTGTTGTGTTACCCCCCTCCCTTTTTTACTTATATTTTCATTGCTTAACCCCTCAGGGTCAGCGGCCATCAATAAGAAAAAAAAAGTTGTAACATACAGCTGTTATCTTTATAATTTTCATGAATTAGAAAGTTTTATAGATACTTAGATAGATTCATTTGTTTGCCTGCAATATGGTATTTTACAGATTTTATAACAAATACACAGTTATAGTTCTTCATATTCCGCCAGCTAAATTCGGCATGCAAATTTTGTGACAATAACAATGATTCTAATTTAACAAAATAATTAAATTCCAATGTCAGAAAAAATAAGTACTAAATCAAGAATTGTTTAAATTATCAAGTTACAAATGTCAAATAAAAATAGTTCAATTACAAATTTTAAAAAAATCGACTTACAAAAATAAAAATAAAAATAAAATTGGAAATTACAAAATATTATGTCAATAGCTTAATTCCCATTAGTTCTATGCCCATTCGTTGATAAAACGTTTCTAAAAGGTGGCTTCCATGTGCGAGGAAACCTACCCTTTAGAAACGTCAAACCACCATCTAAAACTTCCATAATAAGTCATTTCTTCACGCTCGCCACCCCCGCGACTCTCATTGACGTCACACGAAACGTCATCCACCATTCACTAAATAAATTTGACCTTGGCTTACCAAAAGTATCTATAGTTACATAAGTTAGTATGTTGACCTTAGCTAAGGTTATGGCGTGAGTGAACGACCACGGTTGACGGAACTGTTATAGTGGATGGGCTAAGAATAGAAGTGACCTTGAAAATTGCGGTATATTTTATGTTTAACTCTTACTGTTAAGTGCTTGCTACACGGCTGCCAACCGCGTCCCCGACAGAGGTTGGCAGAGATGTTTGAAATTTGGTCGTAAACCACCATCTAAACGGTTGTTAGCCACCAAGGTCACCTTTGTCGGGACGCGGTTGGCAGCCGTATAGCAAGCCCTTAAGAATAGGAGTGACATTGAAATAGCGCTATATGCTACGTAGTCTTATAAAAAAATCTGGACAAAACAAAAAATACTGGCCATGTGCATATCGGACTCGCACACGAAGGGTTCCGTACCGTATTAAGATCGAGAAAAACGTCAATAACATACTACAATTTTCTATATTTTTTTTTTATCAAATAAGATTTGTAACAGCTGTAGTGGAAATAATGTAATTTGGTTTAATAGATCCTTAATTTTAATTGGAACCGTGCACCTAGCTTCTGACGTTTCATAAGTGCCCTTGTAGGTTTATGTGAAATAAAATATTTTGAATTTGAATTTATCGTATTTTGATTAACAGACAACTTGACACTGACCTGCAAATTGTAAAAAAACGTAAGACAATTTGTATTTCGCGGGCTACCTCAGCGCATCCCCCATAAGTGAAAAGGTTGAGAATTTTGATGTCCCTACTTTGATGATTTATGAGCCTAAGAAAAGCGCTTCCTTGATCTGTGCAAGAACCCATTCCAGCACAGTCTGTTGTATAATAAGCATAATCAGCCTATAATGTTCCCACTGCTGGGACACAGGGCTCCTCTCTGTGAGAGGGAGTGGGCCGAAATCCACCACGCGGGCCCAGTTCGGGTTGGTAGATGTCATATGTCTTCGATTTTTTGGTTTCAGGTCATGCCGGTTTCCTCACGATCATTTCCTTCAACGTTTTGAGAGCAGTGGTGATGAAATAATTTACACAAAGTAAAGCGTCTGTCAGGGTTCGAATCTATCCTTCTGCAAAGCAGTAATGCTCGCGAAGGCAGAGGCAAATTTCGCAACCTCACGCCCCTAACCGCCGCAGGAGACGCCCTGGGCGTCGGGAGTCGCAGGCCGATTCCCGGCTACCGTAGGCGCGGGCTTGCGGACGGTGAGCAATGGGTAGCTCGCCGTCCGATAAGGACCAGGCTCGGGTCGACAGCGCGTTGTGTTCCACGCGCGCCGATGAGCCGCTAGGGCCAATGCCTGCCGGGGTTGCGGAAATGTCCGAAAGGGATACCGTGGCTCCTGGTAACATGGCAACAGAAGGAACACGGGTGGGTTTTAGTCAGTAAGAGTCTGACACCTTCCCGCTCCGCCCAGAGCGGGAGAAGTTATTTGATAATTTCCCACCCAAAAAAAATAAAAGATTTCGAATCTACGACTTACGAAGAATTGTAAGTCACGGCTGTTACCACTGGGCCACCACCGATCTTCGTCTGTTGTATAATCTCTAAATATTATGAATGGTTACAGAATCAGGGTCACGGTTAATGACCGTGGTTACGAAACTAAAACCTTGTTGTTACGTGATTCTTACAACCACGTACACGCTGTCTATTCTTATGGTGGTTAGGAGAACTTGTACCTAGTTATTATCCATAGGATTTTTTTTTCTCAAAATCTTTTAAGACTAGGCTATGCAATTTGGAAAAATAACCCTATCCGGTCCGAAAGGGGCACATAAGTACTGCAATAATATTACCAAAAAGTTTTTGAAATGAAAACTTCTTTAAGCGCGTTGGGCATTTTTGAGATGGAACTAAACCATTGATTTCGCGACACCATGAAGACATCTAATTTTTGTAAACGCGATTATGTTCTTTATTTTTATTACGTTAGGGATCAATGTTCTATGCAATTTTTTTCTTCCACCAAGGCAATATTGTTCAAGTTTTCACTTCTGTCGGCACTCCCGGAGTGCCACCACTTTTTTTTAAATTTATTATTATTATTGTAAAGTTATTGCTATTTTAAATTCACATTTTTGTATCAAAATTACCACAAATCCATTAAAAATTTGATTTTTTTTAACAGGGGTCATAACTTCATAAGTTATGACTTGTAGACAACCGCTAAACGACAACCATACGCGCTATAAGTAATAAAGCGGTAGAATTCCCCATTGAAAAAAAATTTATTTTCACTTTTCCTGAAAATTACCAAATAAATATACTCTCAGTACGATACCTAACAACACCCTCACGGATCGCACAAGGTTTTTTTAAATGTTGTATATAGCTTTTGAAATATCTGCTTCCTGAAGGAAAAACAGACAAGATTTACCGCTGTTGAACGTTTTCACAAAGGGTCCCCCCTTTTAGCCAGACATGCCCCAGGGTCATCGTCACAAATTATGTACAAGCGGCTCCACTGATGGGGCTGCTATAGTTACACAAGTCCTGAAGTCCTTGTCGGAAAAACAGGGACTCTTCAAAAATGATACTTTGTCGACGAGTACCTCCAGGAGGGAGAGGCCACCGTCAGCCGTCGCCATTCTGAGTTTTGTTACGGGATGGGTATTTTGTTAAGTTTTATATTACCAGATTTTAACATAAACGATACACAAGCCGCATCTAAACTTCGACCCTAAAAAATACCTCAACCGGTAATTTCTTCTATTTTTATTTTTCCTCCGCTAATCCATCCAAAAACAAGACTTTGAAATTTTACCTCAATCTCAAAAATCAATCGATACCAAACCATCTACCTCAATCTTATAACAGTAATTCTCAAACCCCAAGGTCACGGATACCAGTGAATGACCAGCAGTTACAACACTAAAACCTTGGTTAGTTACGTGTTTTAACTTTAACAATCGCTCAGCGTTTAGTCATTGTGTTTGACCTAGCAGTTAAGTTAACTATTGTGTACTAATCGGTTAGTTTTATGGCGTTTTTGGGGTAATCTTGAATCAATCGTGAAAACTAATTGATTAAGGGTAAGGTGAACTTGACATAGTCAGACTGTAATTATGCCTTTGACCGTAATTTCCCCGGATCTAGAATTTTTTTGAGGCGGGGCAAAAACTGCCCTCGCCAATCTTTTATAGGGATGCGCTAAGTTAGCCCCCGCGAAATTAAATTTTTCTCAAAATTAAAATTTTGGCAGCATCATAATAATCAAATTGAATCGATCGATACTGCTACAATTCAAAACTGTTGTAAAAGAGAAAAAAAAATAAAAAGATTATAAATGTGCTGCGCGTCTCATTTATTGCAAAGTTGCTGTGTGCTGAGTGGTGCACTTGTCTGCTACACTTGAATTTGTCGCCCCCTGAAGTAGGCGCCCGGGGCACGGACCCCGGCTTGCCCCCCCCTGGATCCGGGCTGACCCGAAGGGTGACAAACGGAACCCTATTACTAAGCCTCCGCTGTCCGTTCGTCTGCCTGTCGACGAGCCGTATTTATATTTCACCGACTTCCAAAAAGAAAGAAGCGTATGTTTGTATTTTTTTATGTAGTTCCACCGATATCTCCGTCAATTATAGACTGATTTTGAAAATTCTTTTTTGTTTAAAAGGGTATGCTTTGGTCCTATATAAATTTTATTAACTTTGCTTGGATAGTTTTTGAGTTGGGTTCAATAATACTTTTTTTTTTCCACTTAGTATGTGGGTGATATGATAAGTTCCTGTCACTGTTATTTACACAGCAAGTAGTGTATTTGAATTTATGTGGGGTAGGTACCACAACTAAAAAGTGAAAAATAAAACTTCTTACAAAAAAAAAAAACACTAGAAAGCGAAAACCAACTTTTAATTTTGGAAGTCTGTGGCAAAAACGAAAATTTAAGACCAAAGACACCGACTTCCGAAATTAAAGTTATTTTTCGCGTTGTAGTGTTTTTTTTTTTGGAAATCGGTTGATTTTTTGTTTGTAAAAAGTTTTTTTATTCAACATACAACCTGCCACTGTCCTGCAAATTGTAAGAAACGTAACAAAATTTGAATTTCACGGGTTAGCTAGTGCGCCCCCCTTAATAGAGACATAATCTATAGGTACTTCGGGAATAAAAAGTCATGATGTGATTCAATCTCCGGACAGAAGGAAAATCTGTACATACAACATGTATGCCTGTATAGACAGACAGACAGACAGATGTATACCTTTTTTTTGGGTGGGAAATGATCAAATAACTTCTCCCGCTCTGGGCGAAGCGGAAGGGCGTGTCAGACTCTTACTGACTAAAACCCACCCGTGTTCCTTCAGTTGCCATGTTACCGGGGGCCACGGTATCCCTTTAGGACTTTTCCGCAACCCCGGCAGGCATCGGTCCTAGCGGACCCCGTCAGTTCTGCTGACATCTCTTTGAGGTGCGCGTGGAACACAACGCGCCGTCGACCCTGGCTTGGCTCTTATCGGACGGCGAGCTACCCATTGCTCACCGTCCGCAAGCCCGCGCCTACGGTGGCCGGGAATCGGCCTGCGACTCCCGACGACGCCCAGGACGTCTCCTGCTGCGGTTAGGGGCGTGAGGGCGCGAAATTTGCCTCTCCCTCACGCGACAGAGGTATACCTAGTGTCCAGTAGTAAGTCCCGAATAATAGGGGGCGAGCCTACAGCCATCAACCGGGCACAAATCCAGACTGGGCTGCTACTGAGCAATTCGTAATAGAAAAACCCAATAACATTTTGCTTGACCTGGGATTCATGCTCAGTAGTAGCGCTTGCGATAATTTGACCAACAAGGCTTTTTGAAGTTCATTATTATACAAAGTTTTATTAATCACAGTACCGAAACTTTGAATAAATAATAATAATCGTAACGTATATATAATTTGTAATTTATAGTTGTCGATAGATATCTGGCGATACGTATACTGCAATTAATTAATCAATTTGTAATCGGAGCGACTATTACAAATATTAGGGTGACCAGCAATCTTACAAATTTAATTTTTGTATTTTATTTTAAGTGTACAATATGTAAAAAAAACCCTGTCCGATCCGTCAGGGTATTTTTAGGTATCGTACTGAGGGTAGGTGTTAATGTGGTAATTTTCAGAAAAAAAGTAAAAAAAATTCACCACTTTTTTTTTCTTTGGGTAATTTTACCGGGTTTATTACATGGGGTGCGAGGGGCTGTCGTTTAGCGGGTGTCTACAAGTCATAACTTGTGACCTCTGTTGCAAATTTTGTAAAGTTTAATGGATTTGCAATAATTTTGGTACTAAATTTGTGAATTTTAAATACTTAGCAATAATTTTAAAATTTCAACAATAAAAATAAATAAAATACTCTTTGGTACGTGACTGATCGGCGACTTGACGTTGTCGTGACTAACGTGTGTGCATGAACTTTATACCAATCACCAATAACTAACCCAAAGTTAATGTAACATTTATTTTACATACTGGGATTACTTTGAACTCACACACTGACTTATTTGTACTACTTGTAAAAGATTTATGAATATCGTATACTTTTACAATGCGTATAAATATGTGAGCACCATGTATATGCTATTGTTTTTCATTAGGCCTTTATCCAATATAATAAATAAGTTATACCTACACTAGATTTATTTTAGGCATAGTTTAATATTTGCTTAATAATTTTAATATGTAACTCTGTACTGATGTCACTTCTATGTAATTTATATGTGAACTTATGAATAAAAAGTATTTTTATTTATTTTATTTTATTTTTTATTTTACATAATGAATTTATCTGTCATTGTTTAATTTTTGAATTTTTTTCTAGGTGCGTCGTCTTCACATATAATTTTATATTACAAAATTTTGTAAAACATTTTAAAAGAGTAACGGTGGAGTTTCTTTCCCATTAAAAATACCTTTTGGAAGTGGCGACTAGAATCAGTTCTATTTATTGTAAATTTTGACGTTCACAAAAGCCTTTGAGTTTGACTTTGACTTTGACATTAATGACCTATTAAATTTAATGTATTCCTTTGAATGCGGACGTTTGACACTCCTGATCAAAGTGTTCATTGACATAATGACATATTATCACCAACATAAACTAGATTTACAACCTTGGGCTGTCATCTCGACACGAGTTCTTAAGTACCATGTTTTTATAACATTTGTCAAGTGCACCTAATGATACTTGATTTATAAACGGATGTTCGCCGAGTTGCAAGTAGAGGAGCTCGTGGCTAAGTAATATCGATCCATTAGGTTAAGCTACGCTTACCAGGGTTGGTCTGCATACCGAAACTTCTCCGTGCCTCGGAAAGCACGTCAAGCCGTTGGTCCCGGCTGTCATTTGTAGATCTTTAACAGTCGTTACGGGTCGTCAGAAGCCCGAAAGTCTGACAACCAGTCTTACCAAAGGGTGTCGTATTACCCAGTTACGGGGCTGTGGAGGTCAGATAGGCAGAAGCTCCATGTAAAATACTGGTATTCAGCTGCATTCGGTTAGACTGGAAGCCGACCCCAACATAGTTGGGAAAAGGTTTGGCAGATGATGGTCTGCGCAAACCTTGTAATAAATAAAATACTTATTTCTAGTTGTTTTATTATATTTCCTCTATCTTAATTATTAATTCTATAAATTAATTTGTAATTCAATAAGTCACATACTTGTACAGTAATATATTATCGTACATTTCTGACCTACATATTTCTGGTATCCAACATGGCGGCTAGAATATTGTATGTACCTACATTTCTGACCGATAACTAGCATCCTAGGAGCTCGTGGCTAAATAATGGTAGGTGCACGTGTCGATCGGAGGTAAAGCTACGCTTGCCGAGGTCTATTCGTGGATGGGTGGCCATCTATTACATATCGAGACCCTCCATATCTCGAAAAGCACGTTAAACCGGTGGTCCCGGCTGTCATTTGTAGATCTGACAGTCGTTGCAGATAGAAGCCTAAGTGTGCGATTACAGTGGCGCGGGGCGGGCAGCGGGAGCGGGTGGCGGGTCAAGCAGAAAACGCACATTTCCATGGATGAACACAGTAGCAGCGGGGCGATTGAGCGGTCCGGACGTTATTAAATCTTATTAAATCTTCAGTCGTCAGCGGCATGTCCGAACAAATCGAGCGGGAAACGCAAACTGACTTGCGTCCACCCGCCCCGCTCGCGACACCCGCTTGTCCCGCTGCGATTCCCGCTCACCCGCCCCACCCGCACTTGGTGCACCTTAGTCCAAAACTATGTGTTTGCGTTACCCGCCTGCGGAATTCGGCACCATTGTCAAACCAGGGATATTATAATTTCACTAGTGAAATTATAATTGCACGAAACTTTGTTAACCGCATCCATTTCTCACAATTAAACGGACTTTTTTTGTGTTATTGTAATTTCACGGGAACGCTGTAGTGATTTTATAACAAGCCTAGGTATATTATGAGTCAATTTAGTAGTGGGGTCTTTGTTGCGTTTTGATTGGTCAACTCTTCTACATCCACCTTTAAGATCTGCATCAAAAGTGTTGAAGTTTATTCATTTTTAACCGACTTCCAAAAAGGAGGAGGTTATATGTTCGTCGCGTATGTTTGTTTTTTTATTTTTTTATTTACGTCCACCGATTTCTCCGTCAATTCTGGACCGATTCTGAAAATTCTTTTTTTAAAAGGGTATGCTCTCGATGTAGTCCCATATAAATTTTATTAACTTTGCTTTGATAGTTTTTGAGTTAGCTTCAATAATACGTACTTTTTCCCACTTAGTATGTGGATGATATGATAAGTTCACAAGTTGTCACTGTTATTTACATAGCAGGTAGTGGTTTTCGAATTTGTGTGGGGTAGGTACCACTACTAAAAAGAGAAAAATAAAAACTTTTACTAAAAAAAAACAACCGACTTCCAAAAATCACTACAAAGTGGAAAATAACTCTAATTTCGGAAGTCGGTAACTAAAAACGAAAATTCAAAACCAAAGACACCGACTTCCGAAATTAAAGTAATTTTTCACTTTGTAGTGATTTTTGGAAGTCGGTTGTTTTTTTTATGATATAAGTAAGGCATGACATTGGAAACAGACCAATCGTTCACCGTTTCACAATTTAGCGGGCTTGCACATACAGTGAAATTGTCAAAATATTACTACCTTGGTCGACTGGTAGAAAATGCCTCAGGCATTAAGTCCGCCTTTGTACAGTATTTTTTTTACTTGTGCATAAAGTTTTAATAAATAAAATAAATAAATAAATTGTTAGAAATGGATGCGGTTGACAAAGTTCCGTGCAATTATAATTTCACTAGTGAAATTATAATATCCCTGGTTTGACAATGTCCCTGCGACATATGCACAACGCGGAGGTGTAGTTTTGGCATGCTTCAGTGTATTGTTTGCAGCGCTGTCTTGGTTTTTTATTTGATCTGAGATTTGAACGTTGAAAGGCAACTAGCTTCATCTTTCTGACTGACCGACCTCTTGACAATTCAAAAGTGCCTGTAAATGGTTTAATTGAAATAAATGCTTTGAGTTTGAGTTTTTCAGTTTGAACATGTTAAATAACCAGTAACTCTTAGTCACCCTACTAGAGCGGCTAGGTATTTACCTCAAGGATATATTTCGCAACGTTTGCTCCTGCTGAGTCTGTACTTATAGATAGTTAACTAGGGATGGCGATTCTTTCCGAAAAAGATCGATTTTTAAATCGATTCGAATCGTAAGCTGATGTATCGATTCACACAAAAAACGAGGTGTAAAAGATCGATTTCTAAAAAAATCGTTTTTTTTTTAAGTTTAGGTACATTTATAATCCATTTTATAAAAAAAACAAGAAAGATACCATAATAAATGATCTCTTATCAGTAAAATCAGTTTTTTTTTAGTTCAGGGAATTCGATAATAACAATTATTTTTATTATCATATCAAAGTCAGATCAGGTATGAAAGAAGTCATTTATTTTCAAAATGTATTTATGACATAAAAAGTTTCCCAATGCTTCATACGTAAAAAAACTAAAGCTGAAATATCGATTCGTTGAATCGATTCAGTACTGCATATCGATTTGAAAAATCGATATTTTGGGACTGAAAAATCGATTCTTCGATTAATCGATCTCAGATCGCCATCCCTATATTTATTTAACTAGTTTTGCACTCGACCGCGCCCGTCTAATGGCATCTATTGGTAGGCTATTATTACTGTCGTACGCCTTTGTGTGGCGAAACTGATTTTTAGTCATATCCATGCGTCATGTTCGTGAACGGGCGCCGTCAGTTGGGACTGGTCATCTCTTAACTGCCAGGGCTTATTTTTTAATTTATTTGAATTTTTTTTATTGTTCTTTGTTTTATCTTTTTATTACGGACGCTTCTAACGTGTACGTCTTTCTACATTGTTCTCACATGCATAATTTCAACATGAATGATGTAACCAGTATTTTGTAACAATTTGTTATTTAAAAGAGTGTCCGTGGAGTTTCTTGCCCGTTCTTCTCCATAGGTACCTACTACGCTTTGGAATGGGCAACTAGCTTCATACCTATTTCTGACTGACCGATTCCTTGACAATTCAAAAGTGCCTGTAAATGGTTTATTTGAAATAAATGGTTTGAGTTTGAGTAATTTATAATTTGTTTGTGCAAATAAATAATATCAGTGGTATTGAATCATTGCAACCGATGGGATTTGAGTCCCCCCTGACCCTTGGTCAAAAACGAGGTACCAGCAGTTGTTGCAACTGAGCACGTAGCTTTAAATACCCCGCATAATAATCAAGATGAAAATCTAAGTTTGATTCAGCCTGTCCCTTCTTGCTGTCCTCCCCCCAGCGACGCTCTAAGCCGAGGTTCGTACCCCACAGGGGTGCCCTTAGCGAGCACTCGCTTAATTTTAATTTAGAATAGTTTTTTGCCCCTGGCTGGAGGCTTTAAGAGTGGTAGCTTAAGGCACCCACAGAAAAGTCCGGTCAAAACTGCGAGCTGCCCTAATCAAACAAAAAAAAAATTAATTTGAGCCTGCATTTCAGATTCTTATCAACCACTAGTCTTTGTTAAAACTAACTTACGTCAACATCAGCCTCACCTTTTCCCGATTATGTTGGAGTCAGCTTTCAGTCTAACCGGATGCAGCTGAATACCAGTATTTTACATGGAGCATCTGCCTATCTGACCTCCACAACCCAGTAAATGGGTAATAGGATACCCCTTGGTAAGACTGGTTGTCAGACTTTTAAGCTTCTGACGACCCGTATCGACTGTCAGAGATCCACGAATGACATTTAAAGATGGTCACACACACATCCACGGACCAACTCTGGCAAGCGTAGCTTAACCTGATGGAACGACCCGGCTGTTATCTTAGCCACGAGCTCCTCTTAGTCTATTGTTGATTTCAATTATTATAATTCTGTAAATAGGTACGTCAGTTCCGAATCATATTTTGATCAACTTAAATTATACCCTAAATCTGACCAGTACCCTAATTGCGTAATACAACACAATCTGTTTCGATTTGAAACAGATTGCTAATCCATTGCTTCATAAGTTGGAAAAAAATCTGCTCAACAACGTAAATAACGCAATGAATGTTGTTGAACTGTCAAAATTAAACAAATTAGGCATAATTGTTTACGCAATTAGGGTACTGGGCAAATGTTACAACAGTTTTTTTTTTTAAGTAGATTAATATCCTCTTCTGTTTTATTTTAAGAATTCAAGAAAAACTCGTCATTAGGACGTACTTTTTCTGTCTTCGTTTCAGAAGAGGGGTTTTTCTGAGTTCCCTTTTTTCTTACTTACTTAAGTTGAGTACATTCTAAATATAGATTTTTCCGGATGCAGCTGAATGGCGTTATTTTACATGGCGCGAACTGCCTATCTGACCTCCACAACCCAGTTACTGGATAACACGATACCCCTTGGTAAGACTGGTTCCATAAGGACTATCATAGATAATTATGTAAGTTTTTATAAATGACAATCGGGACCGATAAATTTACATTTAATAATTGTTACGTAACTATGACCATTTATTTAATTTATTTGTTTTCAAAATTGACATTTACTATTTTTGTTTTTATGTAATCTAATACTTTATCCAATGACTTTTATTACTGAAATTTAAATATTTGTACGCCACTAAGGCCAAACTTTTTTTTATTTTTATTTATTGCATCTTGTAGTTGACCTCTGAGATCATGACTACTTAACCGGGCTTTCTTGTGGGTGCCTTAAGCTACTACACTTAAAACCTCTAGCCAGAGGTTATTCAACTATGCTAATTAAAACTAGGTGAACGCTCGCTAAGGGCACCCCCTGTGGAGTACGAACCTTGGCTTAGGGCGTCAACCGGAGGGAGGACATCAAGGATGGGGCGGGCTGGAACTAAGGCCAAACATGACTGATCTTAAACTATAACGTAATTTAACTACTTGCATGCTCTGTATGTGTATACTTATATTTCCACAAATAAAAATAATCTTGAATCTTGACCGACACAAATGACTGCTGAAATACAGATTGGTATTATTTTATTATTATTATACCGTATTAAAATTTATATAAAAGTATAAGGAGGTGACTACCGACATGATGACTAATATTAAAGTAGGTATAGACTAAAAAACTTTTTCAAAAAAAAAAAAAGAAAACAACCGACTTCCAAAAAAAAAACACTACAAAGTGAAAAATTACTTTAAATAAAGTCGGTGTCTTTGGTTTTGAATTGTCGTGTTTATTGCCACCGACTTCCGAAATTAAAGTTATTTTTTTCTTTGTTGTGTTTTTTTGGAAGTCAGTTGTTTTTTTTTTTTGTAAAATATTTATATTTTTCACTTTTTAGTTGTGGTACCTACCCCACAGAAATTCGAATACCACTACCCGCTATGTAAATAACAGTAACAGGAACTTATCATATCATCCAGATACTCAGTGGGAAAGAATACGTACCTATTATTGAAGCCAACTCAAAAACTGCTCAAGCAAAGTTAATAAAATTTATATGGGACCAACTCTGAAGTATGACCTACCAAACAAAAAAGAATCATAAAAATCAATTCATAACAGGCGGAGTAATCGCGTAGCAAATATATTTAAAAAAATAAGGACTGTCGAATTGAGAACCTCCTTCTTTTGGAAGTCGATTCAAAAAGACTGCGAAGAATGTTGCATCGACCTCAAATAAATTGAGATAAGGGCAGAGAATTAACGACTTTATTATACAGTGTAGTCAGTCGGTTTTCTCTCGTATTATCTCATGTCATTAGATCAATTTCTTGGGTCAATTATTTACGCTTCAAAGATATCTGGGTCTAGGTTATAATGACCTAAAAAATATAGGTCGTTATCAAGCGCGCGCGATGGTTTTTTGTTTACTAGTTAAAACTTCCAGAAGTCGATTTGTTATGGTTGTTTTTTCTAAATAATGCATGGCAGTTCAATAAGTTTTTATTTGTAAGTCACCGTTGCCTATAAACATCTGCTATGTCGGCGTCGCTGGTGGCTGTAGTTGCCACTGCCGTCGACGCGTCTACGGCTGCCGCCGACGCTGCAGTTGCCTCTGCCTTCGACGCATCTACGGCTGCCGCCGACAAATATCGACGGCTGCAGTTGCCTCTGCCGTTGGCAACGTGCCGCTCGTGTATCGGCTGCAGTTGCCTCTGCCATCGACGCGTCTACGACTGCTGCCGACGAGTATGGACGGCTGCAGCTGCCTCTGCCGTTGGTAACGTGCGGCTCGTGTATTGGCTGCAATTGCCTCCGCTCGTGTATATGAGCCATAGATATATATGAGCAGACTTTGACTTTACAGACTTGTGTAATGTATAATGTATCGCAAATAGTGTGGACGGCATTTAAATGATCATTGTGTTCGCGGTACAAATCGACAGCCGATGGGTCAGCGCAAGCGCCAGCCTGAGCATTAGCCCACGTTGCACGGACATAAAAATATCGCGAAGGGATTTTATCGCGCACTGGATTTTCAACTCTCGATGTTGAGCCAAGAGTTGAGAATCCAGAGCGTTGAAAATCCAATGTGCGAAAAAAAATCTCCGCGGGAAAAGATCGCCTGTGCTACCTAGGCTTACAGTATTTCTCGTAGCGCGTCCACACGCAAAATTTGCGTTACATTACACGATAAATTATATTACTTACATATCACAAGTGTCTGTAACTTCGTTCCAACAAACTATGATTATCATTAGTTCAGTTTGAAACGGTTTTGATTTATATTTTGAAAAATGGATTGAAATAAAAGTGGAAAGCAGAAACTAAACTGCAGTTTAGTTTCTGCTTTCCACTTTTATCCACGATAATACTTATTTATGCTACAAGTGCGGAAAGTAGATGATTTCCGTAAGTCGACACGAGTCGGAAATCATCTTACGCACGTGTATCATACAACGTTTTAGGTGCAGCGCAGACGACACACTTTTTGTGCGATCGAGTCTGTGGCGCACGAAAATGTCTTATTTGTCCCCGATGTTTTTCCGAATGCAGGTTATTCTATATAGGATGTGTCGCTCGATAGTAATTTCTGTCAATTTAAAATTTAATTTAGGAACCATTCCGTAGCTCACATTACGAATAAGATAGGAATTTGAATGTGCGCCACAGACTCGATCGCACAAAAAGTGTGTCATCTGCGCTGCACCTTACTATGCATTGTGCGAGGAAATAAAAAAAACAAGCGAACCTTACAGTAGTCGCATTTGATGTGTTACAATCTGACATCTTGGCTGACGAACATAAATAAAATAAACAATATTCTTCGTCATCATGACGATGGCGATGATGATGAAGTCATGACTCATGACTTCGGCTTTGACTTTGACTTTCACTTTCACTTTGACCATTGTCATCGCCACTGACGCCATCATCATCATCAGCTAATTTGTAAAACTTTTCTCAAATAATAAAAACTCTTTGTGTCGGGCTGACGACGGATTAAAAAATTTAAAAAAAGAACAGAAAAGTAAAAAGCACTAGTCAAAAAAAGTTACACTTTCCCGCCCAGTTTGGCTGATTGGAAAACGCTCTTTTCGAATTTCGAACACATATGCATTGTAAAGTTTTTTTAAAAGGTTTTACATAATACCTAATAAAATAATAAATTTTTTGAGTGGGAAATTATCAAATAACTTCTCCCGCTCTGGGTGGAGCGGGAGGGCGTGTCAGACTCTTACTGACTAAAACCCACCCGTGTTCCTTCGGTTGCCATATTGCCGGGTAGCCACGATATCCCTATCGGCCCATATTCGCAGCCCCGGCAGGCATTGGCCCTAGCGGACCCCGTCAATTCTGCTGACATCTCTTTGAGGCGCGCGTGGAACACAACGCGCCGTCGACCCGGGCTTGGTCCTTATCGGACGGCGAGCTACCCATTGCTCACCGTCCGCAAGCCCGCGCCTACGGTGGCCGGAAATCTGCCTGTGATTCCCGACGCCCAGGGCGTCTCCTCCTGCGGCGGTTAGGGGCGCGAGGGCGCGAAATTTGCCTCTCCCTCACGCGCTCCGTCTCCTCCTTCGCGAGCATTACCGCTTCGCAGAAAAAGGTGACGGCTTCCCATTTCCTCTCGCTCCGTAGCATGGCCCGAATCAGGGCCGGACGCGAGAGATCACCGCCGCCGAAAATAATACACCTAAGGTTTTTACAGTAATTATCGTTCATTCATTTAAAAATCCGCGTAGAATAAATTATTACCCAGTACTTTTGTACTAGCCAATTAACCGTTTAATAACCTTATTGAAAACAATCTAACTTCAACCTTACTTGTCTTGGTTTAAAGTCCATTATCAATTTCCTAGTTGCAGAAACTAATATTGTAAAAACAACACTAATGTTGCAGTTCGGAAAATTTATTGATGGACTTTATCATTTATCAGTTAAGGTTGAATTTTGATTGATAGAGTGCATTGTTAGCGGTGCTATTAAGTTGGTAAATACCGACAATGACCTCTTTTGGTACTCATGACCACGAAGGAGTAATTGTACTTTAATAATTATTTGTTTGAAAGAGAATAAGAAAAAAATGGATACTAAAGATTAATATTAGCAAAACAAGCTCGTTTTTATTTATTTATTTTTAGCAAATTGGTCCATCATCATTTTGTCCTAAACCTTGAGTTAAGCTACACTATCACTGACAAATGCTTGCACTGACTGGACAGGTCCACTCAAATCTGTATGGTTCTTTCCTCAAAAGACCTTTTCAGACACATGGTCCTCAAATGCTCTGACCAAGATTATTTCCGGGTTTTTATATATACATTGACATTAATGAATTTTATATAAACAATGACATGAATATTTACTTTTAAAGTATTTTATTATTTTAATTATTGTGAATGTGAAGACTATGTGGGTCAATCCTTTTTGTTTTGTTTTTATTTTTTTCTTAGTTAGTTCTAATCATGGTCTGACAGTTTGAGTAATTTAATATGTGGCCTACCCAAATGTCCTTTTTTTGGTATTGTTCGTCGAATCGTTGAGCTCCTTAAATTCTGAGTTGAGCTGCACGATAACTGACAAATGCGTGCACTGACTGGACAGGCCTTCTCCATCTGTGTGGTGCTTTCCTCAAAATACCACTTCAGACACCAATCCACATGGCCTTCACATGATCTGACCAAGATTATGTCTGGACTTTAAAAGAGACTGAGACATCTGAGTTTGTTTCGGCCTTTCTTCTCAGAGTAGTCAGATAGGAAACGCCGACCTCATCTAGTTTTAAAATATGATTGACGTGTAAAAGTGTTTGTACAAACCTACTTACAGAAATAAAATCATTTATCATTTACTGGATTGAGGAGTCGCTCCGTGTAAAATACTGGTATTCAGCTGCATCCGGTTAGACTGGAAGTCGACCCCAACATAGTTGGGAAAAGGCTAGGCAGATGAATGATGTTTTTTGTGTTTAGTTCAATCTTCGGTCAAAAGATTTTTGTTTAAAAAAAAAAATGGCACTCCGGGAGTGCCGACAGAAGTGAACACTTGAACAAGATCGCCTTGGTAGAAGAAAAATCTAAATAAAGACCACAATCGTGTTTACTTAAAAAAAAACTTCCAAAACCTTTAAAGTCAAAATACTTGCATAGAATATTAATCCGTAACGTAATCATGTAACGTAACACAGTCGCGTTTACAAAAATGAGGTGTCGTTACAGTGTCGCAAAATCAATGATTCATTCCCATTTCAAAAATGCCCAACCTGTAGCAGGTACGCCCACATTTCGCCAGTTATGTTTAAGTCCCGTGTAATAAGGGGCGAGCCTATTGCCATCAACCGGGCACAAATCCAGACTCCGAGCTGCTACTGAGAAATTTCAGATAGAAAAACCCAATAACACTTTGCCCAACTCGGGAATCGAACCCAGGACCTCATGCTCAGCAGTAGCGCTTGCGACCACTAGACCAACGAGGCGGTCAGTATTTTTATAAATTAATAAATAAAAATATATAAACCGCCATATCTACACAGTATTATAGATCCTTGTACCGCCGGCACTGAACAGTAAGGTTAGTTATAATTACTCTATTATGACTAAAAACACGTATTTTTTACGGTTAACTGTACAAAAATATGTATAAATTTTACGCTTTTTACTTGACTGACTGCCTCGTTAGTATAGTGGTCTCAAGCGCTACTGCTGAGCATGTGGTCCCGGGTCGGGTAAAGTGTTTATTTATTTTACTAACCGACTTCCAAAAAGGAGGAGGTTATATGTTCGACGCGTATGTTTGTTTTTTTTTTTTTTTATGTATGTCCACCGATTTCTCCGTCATTTGTGGACCGATTTTGAAAATTCTTTTTTTGTTTGAAAGGGTATGCTCCCAAATTGGTCCCATATACATTTTATTAACTTTGCTTGGGTAGTTTTTGAGTTAGCTACAAAATACATATTTTTTTCCCACTTAGTATGTAGATGTTATGATAAGTTCCTGATCCTGACACTGGTAGCAGGTAGTGGTATTCGAATGTGTGTGGGGTAGGTACCACAACTAAAAAGTGAAAAATAAAAACTTTTTACAAAAAAAAAACTACCGACTTCCAAAAAAACACTACAAAGTGAAAAATAACTTTAATTTCGGAAGTCGGTGGCAAAAAACGAAAACACAAAACCCAAGACACCGACTTCCGAAATTAAAGTTATTTTTCACTTTGTAGTGTTTTTTTTGGAAGTCGGTAGATTTTTTTTGTAAAAAGTTTTTTTATTTATGTACACAGTAAAATACATTTAGATACAACATAATTATAATTTGAGTACAAAGGTACTGCTTATTTCTTAAGAAATTTCTTTCGCGAAAGGAGAAATGAAAAAGAAATGTAGACAAGAGTGTGTGAGAACAACAAGAGAAAATATAAATATGCAAAGTCTTATAACTAAAATATTAAATATACCCACACCAATAACGCAGAAAATTAACATATTACATAAAGCTTAAATATACACCGTGAAATTTGAATCACAGTTTTGCTAGAACAAACGTTATTCAGACCATGGTCTACTACCATTCTGCAGCATCCAATAAAAAAAAAACATAAATCGGTTTTTGAAAAAACACAAAAAGACAAAGTTTAAAATGTTAAAATTTATCTACTGCTTACTAAATTTCGTTTATGGAGGTACATTTCCCTGTAAACAATGCTGTGTCCCATGCGTGGTGTCTGTGTTGTAGGGAGTAACGATAATCTTGACATTTTAAACTTTGTTTTTTTTGTGTTTTTTTCAAAAACCAATTATGTTTTTTTTTAATTGGATGCTGTACTATGGTAGTAGACCATGGTCTGAACAACGTTTGTTCTAGCAAAACTGTGATTCAAATTTCACGGTGTATAAACATACGTATATGTAGATAAATACAGTTGAGAGGAAAGGTAATGCTCTATGCTAAAATTGTGTTGTTGGGCTTTTCTATCTGGAATTTCTCAGTAGCAGTCCGGATTCTGGTTTTGTGCCTGGTTGATGGCAATAGGCTCGCCCCCTATTACATGGGACTTAAAAACATAACTGGCGAAATGTGGGTGTACTATTTTTACTGAGGTCATAAGTTATGACTTGTAGACAGATACCCGCTAAACGACGGCCGCTTGCGCCGCATGTAATAACCCGGTAAAATTCCCCATTGCAAAAAAATGTGGTGATATTTTTTTTTTCAGAAAATTACCACTTAAATAGAAAGAAAATACGTTTATTTGCGGTAAACATGACGCAAAGAAAGATAAATAAAACACGTAAATAACAAATTGGAGGAAAACATGCGTCACATCCACGCAAAACGGCCATCGCTCAGCATAATGCTGCGACCCCATGCGAGACAGAGCCCCAGCGCTGGTTTTCAGCGACAGCCGGCGCTGACGTGATGACGTCAACCGGTGCAGCATATAGTGAAACAACAAATAAAAACAATAGAGTCATCATAGACTCTCAGTATGATTTTTAACAACACCCTCACGGATCGGACAGGGTTTTAGTCACACGCTGTTTTTATAGGTAGGTAGTTACTTGAATAAGAAATTTTATTATTCAACGCAAACTGAAACAATAGCCATTAAAAGCACGTTTACCATAAATTAATTCCTTGCCACCACAAAACCGTGTTGTTGTTTAAAGGCTAAACAACTGTTTGACATGGCATCAGGGGTAGGACAATAGGCCTGTGTCATTTTTTTATATTTTTAGTCCGTCTTTCAGATAATAAAAAAATATTGAACACGTATTTTTTCTTTTTTTGTCGTAATCAAAAGATTACGGTGATACATTGAGTTAAAATGTGGCATGACGTCACGCCTTGCTAGATTTAATAGTGCGTTGTGACGTAGCGAGCCCCCACTCCCCAACTTTAATGCGTGTTTTCTAAGTTATTTTTGATTAATATGATAAAGCAAAAAATACGTGTCTAATATTTTTTTATTATCTGAAAGACGGACTAAATAGTATTTCTGTTTTTTTACCTAGGCAACTACCCTATTCCATACATTGACAGATATGGGGTAATTTTTCAAAATGCGCCATATGTTATCCCAATCCAAAGCGGTTAGTTACTTTGGGTCGCTGCAGATGACGACACCACCGATACTAATTTATTTTGTAACAAAAAATTAATTAATTAAATATTAATTACATTACCTAATTATTTTATTTAACACGGGTTATAATTAATTGCTTATATTTGTGTAGATAATAATTGTTGAGGAATACATACTCCTTATTTAATATATTATTTTATTTATAGATATCCGATTTAAATTACTTTCCTCTATGCATGACATTTACAATAATGGAGTTTGACGTAAGAAATAGTAAGAATGACATTAGGGACGCATTTAAGGGACTAGATAATATATAAAGCGCCCGAGGCTCAATGCGCTGCGTTTCGGTCGCGTCGAGCGCGCGATCTCGGTGCGTTTGACGCTCGTCGAACGCAACAAGATTTCCACATTTTGTTGAAATTAAATTGTTTATTCTGTAAATAGGATATCGTCGTTGACGAGTGAAAACCTCGGGAGTATCGAAAACAAAATTGTTTAGGAGAGACAAAAAACCGTCTCCTGAATATTTTTGTATGAAACCTTTTTCACAACACGAAAACCACTTTGAACAAAGTTTTTCAAATTAAAGAGCAAGAATTCACACGTCAGCCGTCTTGCCGAGCACAGAGCATGTGTTGCAGAGTTTATCCCTCTTTAATGGCGGACACCTAGTACTTACGAGGTTTTCATTGAACGCGAGAGATGGCGCTACAATCGAACATTCGAATTATAGGTGAGCTAGAAATGTGCGTTGCGAGGTTTTCTTACTTATTACATTAAAAAGTGTTTTTGGTAAAAAATTCGACTTACGAGGTTTTCACTCGTCAACGATGATATCGGAATCACTTTTAAAACACGTCATATAAAAAAATATTAAAAATAAGCTAGATGAGTTCGGCGTTTCCTATCTGACTACTCTGAGAAGAAAGGCCAAAACAAACTCAGAGGTTGCAGTTTCTTTTAAAGTCCAGACATAATCTTGATCAGGCATGTATGTTTTAAACCCTCAACATGCTCAGTATAACTGTGTTTCTTTGAGTATCGGGATAAAAATTATCGTAATGTCCTAGTTTATTATTGATGCAGAGTGACAAGGAAAAATACTTAGGTAAAAAACTTTTTACAAAAAAAAAAACAACCGACTTCAAAAAAAAACACTACAAAGTGAAAAATAACTTTAATTTCGGAAGTCGGTGTCTTTGGTTTTGAATTTTCGTTCTTTGTCACCGACTTCCGAAATTAAAGTTATTTTTCACTTTGTAGTGTTTTTTTTTGAAGTCGGTTGTTTTTTTTTTTGTAAAAAGTTTTTATTTTTCACTTTTTAGTTGTGGTACCTACCCCACACAAATTCGAATACCACTACCTGCTATGTAAATAACAGTGACAAGAAGTTATCATATCATCTACATACTAAGTGGGAAAAAATACGTATAATTGAAGCTAACTCAAAAACTACCCAAGCAAAGTTAATAAAATTTATATGGGACCACTTCTGAAGTATGATCTACCAAACAAAAAAGAATCATCAAAATCTATTCATAATTGGCGGAGAAATAGCGTAACAAACATACAAAAAAAAAAAAAAAAACATACAGACGAATTGAGAACCTCCTCCTTTTGGAAGTCGGTTAAAAAGGAACTTGCGTCCACGCGTCGAGGGCGGCACGGCAGCGCTTGATGTAATTTGTTACATAGAAATTCATAAAAAAAAATTGAGCGCCCAAAACGCAGCGTACAAGACGCGCGCTTCGGGCGCCTGTTATACCTAACTAGGCCCTATAACTGCGTTTTCACTGAACAGTTTTGAGCGAGCAAGAGTTTGGTCGCGCGATAAATGAAAACTCTTGAGCGAGCGAACATATTCGTTCAGTGATGATCAGCTGGACTCGGCGAACGAATGCTCGCTCATTCTTTCAGTGAAAACGACGTCACGGCCAGCGAGTATTCCTTTTCTCGTTGAGAACACCAAACATTTACGCGGAACAAAATGTTCGCTCGACAGGGAAGTAAAAACGCAGCTGTTTCTATTGCAATATAATTTATTCATTAACTTGAAAATAACAAGAACAGGTAGTAAATTAAACGTTTATAAAAATGTCAAGTTCTGTAAAAAAAAGAGAGAAAGTATTTAAATCATTAAATGTCATTGCCCTTAGCCTAAAATAATTGCAATGGCCGATAAACTTACTATCGGTCAAATCAATTATTGAACCTAGGTTACATTTTGACAGCTCAAGAATATTTAATGTCTTGAATTATTGATCGCGTTGTCGAGATAACAATAGCTTAAGGCGACGATTACCGACTTTTAATGATTTTATACTGAAGATCACGTCTAAACCAGTAGTGTTAATGATTTGGAAAAAATATATGTTACATTAGAGCATTTTTTAAATAACTTAATATAAGAACATTTTAGATTATGTTTATATTACATAGTGAAATTAATTTGTAAAGTTATGTCTAACGCGGATGAATACTGAGAATCATGCAAAATCTATTAAGCGTATTTTTCTGAAATTTTCACTATTTTAAAGATAATTTACTTATTGATATTTTAGTGTACGTGTTTTATTTAAAATACCTTTTGTTTTATGCAAAATAAATAAATAATGCGTCTTATTTGGGACATCACTCCTTGATAGGCGAGTCCTATTACTGGCTGGACGTGTTCGCTTGCGTGTTCTGTACTGAGCTCATGCAACGCGTCGTCGTTGCATAAGCTCAGTAAAGAACACGCACTCAAGGTTACTGGCATATATCTGCGTCTTAAGAGCGGCCAACCCGTCATACTTTTCATACAAACGCTCGTACGTGATTATGGTGTTGTAACACATCTTTTTTTAATTCTTTTAAACTAATAGGTATCTTGTGAACTATATCTAGGTTTCTATGAAAGCAAAAAATAAAAAATTTGCGAAACAAATTCAATATAAGCCTCCAAAAATATGCTTTTTTGCACAAATTTTACCTGAATTTTGACCGTTCATAATGTACTCATAAATTGTAAAATTAAAGAAAACATCTTCATAGAAACCTCGCACATGTAATGGAGATTCTAAATGACAAACATTTATTTCACAAACTTGTAAGGCGTATTCAAAAACACGTATTTCCTGAAACAAGTTATTTTTCGCGCAATGTTATCGCGTGCTCACTTGCTTGTTAGCAATTCTCACTTGCGCTGGATGAAACAACAAGCTTTTCGACCATGCTCGCGTTGACGATAGATGGACCGGGAAGGGCCCTCTTAAGGCGAAAGCGTCAGGGTAGCCCGCGAAATTAAATTTTTCTTACATTTTTTGCAATTTGCAGGCCAGTATCAGGTTACATGTTGATCAAAATATTAGCGTGGCCATACCAAATATGTATTTATAGAATTATAATCATCAATACAACTCTCTAAGTTAGAATTGACCTCAAATGTCATGATTTTTACTAGCTCCTACTCTGTTTTGCCCGACAGGGTCCATAATGACACATGACGTTGTTAAACCCACCACCTATTCACATTGTGAAATGCAAATAAATATTGAGTAAGGTGCAGCGGGGCAATCTCGACAGCGGGAAATTTCAACTAATCTTAATAACTTCTACATTTTACTTTATTTGAATAAGTGCCATCTATGACCGGATAGCTCAAAAGCAATTTTATAATTTCTACATAGATGGCACTGCTAGACCCAATACTGTTTGATCGACACGGCCATTTTGTTTTCTTCTCTTTTTCTTGTTTGCACGTGCAAATTAGTGTCTCACATTTTTGCGAAAAAAAGTGGTAATTAATGTGTTTTTCGAAGATTTTCAAAGGTAAGACATTTAATTAAAGCCTATTTCATGTTTTTAGCTATTTTTTTCTGTTGTAACTTGCGTTTTAACAGCATTTTGGTGTGAGTTTGAATAACCCCACCTGGATTGTAATGGCGGCTAATTTCAACTTTTTTGCAGTTGAAATTGCCTCACCAGATTTTATATGGAAATTAACAAACACTAGTGATGTGCATGTTTCGATATGTTTTGTCGATGTAAATACTTTACAAATATTTAACTTGTAGCTATATTATTGTAATTTTTCTATTCGCAGGATCGCAACACGATTCAAATCGATGCATTTCGAGGGATTTTTCAATTTCTTACTACTTTATTAATTTATTGCAGATGGTTCGCCACTATAGAAAAAAAACGGACAAGTCATACACAATGGCAGAATTTAATTGAATTTTCGACCAGTGCTTTTTAAGAATTCAAAGATTAGTTTTAAGTTGATTACCTACTTTTTATTATGACTTTTGTTAATTTTTATATTTGTTAACTAGCTGACCCAGCAAACTTCGTTCCGCCTAACAGTCAATGAATGTGCATGTTTAGGATTTTAACATTTCTACCCTACCTGGGCTACCTACCTACCGAGATATCAAAAAAGCCGATCCACACAAAATGTATAAGAACGTGAATTTTCTTCATACTTTTTTTTTCGTGAATTTTTCCATATTTTCTCACCGTTTAAACCTTCCCTGGACTACGACAAACATTTCAAAACCAAAATCAGCTAAATCGGCCCAGCCGTTCTCGAGTTTTAGTGAGACTAACGAACACCAATTGATTTTTATATATATAGACTAGCTGACCCAGCAAACTTCGTTCCGCCTAACAGTCAATGAATGTGCATGTTTAGGATTTAAAAATTTCTACCCTACCTACCCTACCTACCCTACCTACCCTACCTACCCTACCTACCCTACCTACCCTACCTACCCTACCTATCCTACCTACCCTACCTACCCTACCTACCCTACCTACCCTACCTACCCTACCTACCCTACCTACCCTACCTACCCTACCTACCCTACCTACCCTACCTACCCTACCTATCCTACCTACCCTACCTACCCTACCTACCCTACCTACCCTACCTACCCTACCTACCCTACCTACCCTACCTACCCTACCTACCCTACCTACCCTACCTACCCTACCTACCCTACCTACCCTACCTACCCTACCTACCCTACCTACCCTACCTACCCTACCTATCCTACCTACCCTACCTACCCTACCTACCCTACCTACCCTACCTACCCTACCTATCCTACCTACCCTACCTAGATATCAAAAACGATACACACAAAATGTAAGAGAACGTGAATTTTCGTCATATTTTTTTTTTTTGTCGTGAGTTTTTCCATATTTTCTCACCATTTAAACCTTCCCTGGACTACGACAAACATTTCAAAACCAAAATCAGCTAAATCGGCCCAGCCGTTCTCGAGTTTTAGCGAGACTAACGAACAGCAATTGATTTTTATATATATAGATTATTAATTGCTGTTTTAAAACTAAAAAGACAGATGAATCTTGGTCCTAAATGATAAAATTGCGTACTTAACGTTTATATGACCGATTGTAGATTTAAGACGAATGGTGCTCTGGTTAAATACATATTCCTTTCTTAAAATGAAGTTTTGATTTATGATTAGTGAGTAGATATAGTACCTTTAGTAGATAGCAGACCAAAATTATTTATTGGTGTATCTATCGACTTATTTTTTATTACGTTCCCATCACTATTAACTATGGCGAGCAGTCGAAATTACCCCGCCGACACCTTTAACGTGTTTTTATTCAAAAATGAGCCTAGCTGCATAAATGACAAGATTCAATTTAGATTACCATCCCTATAAAAAAACTCTGCAACTGACTAACATCAAGCTAAGAGCTCTAGAAGAGAAATTATAATTAATAGTTGAAATTGCCCCACGGAGGGGGAATTACAACAATTTTTGCCTTTTTTGACAAAAACACATTTTTAAGCCTATCTATTGAATATTTTTCAATATGAGTTTGTAAAAATAATACACAGATAATGACTCTGGAGCGTCAATACATTACATTTTTAATAAAACTATATCATCTAATATTTTTATACCTTCAAAGTTGTGGTTTAGGTTTTACCAGTCGCAATTGCCCCGCTGCACCTTATAAATAAAACCGGCCAAGTGCGAGTCGGACTCCCGCACGAAGGGTTCCGTACCATTACATATAAAAACGGCAAAAAAATCACGTTTGTTGTATTCTCTTTTTTAGTATTTGCTGTTATAGCAGCAACAGAAATACATCATCTGTGAAAATTTCAACTGTCTGACTATCACGGTTCATGAGATACAGCCTGGTGACAGACGGTCAGACAGACAGCCGAACGGACAGCGGAGTCTTAGTAATAGGGTCACGTTTTACTCTTTCGGTACGGAACCCTAAAAAACCGCGTGTCGGACCACGCACAATTTTTCCGTAATTGGGATGAATTTATCCCAAAAACAAACTTAACTTTGTAGTTGAAAAACATGTTCTTTATGTCGATGTACGTCACGGTCAATTCTCTAACAGCAAATGACGGTTTGGAATAGCAAAAAAAAAAAATGCAACTAACAATTTTCGTACTTCTTCCTTTAGTTGTGCTGTAAGATCTTGCTTCCTGCCAAATTTCATGATTCTAAGTCAACGGGAAGTACCCTGTAGGTTTTGATTTGTTTGCGAGTATCAAAATTTGTCACATAAATGGCCGCATTTTTTTATTGCGTTAACTTAGAAGCTTGATTTTTTTACAGCTCTAAGAGACTACAGACCTACGCATTTGATATTAATTTCAACTTGATACCTTTACGCGTTCCTAAGAAAATGGGTCTTGACAGATTGACGGACAGACAACGAAGTGATCTTATAAGGGATCCGTTTTTCCTTGTGAGGTACGGAACCCTAAAAACAAAATAGATCTAGGTAGACATATTATTATTATCCTAATCGTGTTGTAATACCCAAAATAATTATAATACCAACCAACAAGGAAATAATGATGCTGTATCATAAAACATATATTTTATTTTCCGCATTATTCTACAAGTTTGAATTTGCATAACAAATTGTTACGGTTTGCCCCCGGGCTTTGACTGAGGTTATACTGCCAAATTACAAAGAATTTGCCAATTAAAAATAATAGTTTTTCGCTATTTAGAGGGGCTCGTGGATAAATAATAACAACCACACCGGTCGATCGAAGGTTAAGCTACACTTGCCACGGTCGGTTCGTGAATGGGACCAGCTATTACATATCGAGACTCCTCCGTGTAAGGATGCAAGAAGTGCCAAAAAGTATCAATATATATCGTATCGATATTTAAAAAAGATCAACATCGATTTCGGTATATCGAAAAAAAAACTATATTTTTTGGCACTCAAATTTAAAACGAAAAAAAAAACTTTTCTTTCTTTATAAACTTCTAATGTGTTTATTTTTACTATGTTAGCTTATTTATTTATTATTGATGCCCACTCACTTGTTGATATTTCTTCTTTTTTTTTCGAGCAAAGCAAGCAGTCACGCCACAGATAATTAAAAAAAGTACGGCTCTGATTCCCAGCAGTTTTAGTCAGAGGCGACAACAATGTTGCTATTTATTGGAAATATATCGAATTTGATACATTTTCGATACTTAATATTTTATATCAATTTATCGAAATAATCAATATCGCTTAAAAATATCGAAATATCGAACAAAAAATATCGATATTTTGATATATCGATATTTTTTCTGCAAGCCTACCTCCTTGCCTCGGAAAGCACTTAAACCCGTTGGTCCCGGCTGTCATTTGTAAATCTTTCAGTCGTTACGGGTCGTCAGAAGCCCGAAAGTCTGACAACCAGTCTTACCAAGGGGTATTGTGTTACCCAGTTACTGGGTTATGGAGGTTAGATAGGCAGTCGCTCCATGTAAAATAATGGTATTTAGCTGCATTCGGCTAGACTGGAAGCTGATCCCAACAAAGTTGGGAAAAGGCTAGGTAGATTGACTGAGTTTTTCGCAATTTATTCGCATCAATGTTTTTGGTGTGATAATAGTTGAAATTTTTTATAATACTGTCGAACTTGGATAAGCGAGAACTCAAACTCAAAAACTCAAACTCAAAGCATTTATTTCAAATAAACCAATTACAGGTACTTTTGAATTGTCAAGGGGTCGGTCAGTCAGAAAAATGAAGCTCGTTGCCCATTCCAAAGCGTAGTAGGTACCTATGGAGAAGAACGGATAAGAAACTCCACGAACACTCTTTTAAATCAAAATATTGTTACAAAATATTGGTTACATCATTTGTGTTGAACTTATACATGTGAGAACAATGTAGAAAGACGTGCACGTTAAAAGCGTCCGTAATAAAAATATAATATCAATTAAAAAATTTAAATAAATTAAAATAAACCGTGGCAGCTAAGAGATGACCAGTCTCTACTGACAGCGCCCGTTCACGAACATGACGCATGGATCAGCACCATTTAGCTCAACCATTTTGAAGGGAACTTAATGATCCAACACATACGCAACCATCAGCGAGAGAGAGTTGAAGGGACCGCTATCTCTTTTTCGCTTATACAACGTGTAACGTTAAATGCGCAATACCTGAAAATTTTTTGATCAGAATAACGAGCAGAATCAATTGAACCAATTTTTAATATGGGTCACATTTAAAAAAAAATCATTTAAAAATATCTTCATTAAAAACGTTGCCGAGTCTATTTATTAGTAGGTCAAGCCATCACATGCGCAAACCCGCCAAAATAGGTAAACAAACACAAATTGTTGTCGACCAATTTAAATTTTCTCATACGCGGGATAATAATAACTTTTATTTCAATGCAAATACGAATCTTACGAACTAAAACAGCACATAAAAACTTTACAATTTTTTTTATGATTTTTTTCTCTCTGAAATAGGTCAATTGAATTAAAAATCAGTTGGGGTATCTGAGGTTTTGCGCATTTAACGTTACACGTTATATAGGTTTCTCACTAACTTGAGTTTTTAGCTTATAGAGGTACATGAGTGGTCGTTCTCACTTATAGAGGTTGAGGCTGGTTGAGAAAGGTTAAGAGGAACAAAAACAATGTAAGTATTTTTTTTATGTGTGCATGGTGTCGTAATTCTTTCCTCTGACAAAATAGATACAAAAATCATCCAAGCATGCAGACATGTTCTTTCTCAATATTTTGTTGTGTGCAGTTAATTAGTGTTAATTAGAAAACAAAATAATTATGCACCGACAGGTCGTTAGAAGCCCGAAAGTCTGACAACCAGTCTTACCAACGGGTATCGTGTTACCCAGTAACTGGGTTACTCTTGTGGAGGTCAGATAGGCAGTCGCTCCATTTAAAATACTGGTATTCAGCTGCATCCGATTAGACTGGAGGCTGACCCCAACATAGTTGGGATAAGGCTAGTCAGATTGATAGATATTATTGAATCAAGTGGGACTCGATCCAACAACTTTTTCAACTTTTAAAAATTAAAAAGAAAAAAGAAAGAAAAATTGTTAATTCTGCACAAAATAAAGTCATTGTCTGTGGTCTGCAGTCAGAAAACTTGAAAAAAATCGGCACCGCTATGTCAATTACTCCACGCACCGCGGTAATCAACGCGTTGATGTCTTTTTAATGGTCAAAACCTGGTGTCGTCACAGTGTCGCGAGTTCAATTGTTTTTCCCATCTCAAATATGTCCAACGCGCCTAAAGAAGTTTTTACTTCACTTCAATAACATAATTTGCAAGGCGCTCTATAATTTAATTTAATTTCAATGCAAAAATACTGTCATAATTGTATAGTTTTCCGATAAATATTCTTGTGGGTGTCAAAATAATTTATAGTCACTAATTTGACGTATTTATGATGATCTTAATACCTCTCGACGGTCATAAGTCATAACTCTTCTTGTGAAAGAAGCTCAAACTCATACTCAGCGGAGACTGACCATCTACGCGGGAGATATTAGGTATAGTGCACAAGTGTGTGCACAAACACAGGTGCCCTATACAGGGTTATTAATATGTCAGCAATCTATTAAGGGGTTGTAGGAGAGGTCATTTGCAACCCTTATGACCTCTCTTAATTTGACATTTTATATTTTAAAATTAATGACCTCGCCTACATACGAGTACCTATAATGGATTGCTGACACCAATAATTGTTTAGACATAAAATTAAATTATTTGCTATTATTAGGTAGCACATGCCAATATGAAGGGTAGCTAATTCTACTAATTTGCATAAGCACCTACAGGAAAACGTTCTTAGGAAACCATCACAGATTTTGGACGAGTATTTTTATGTGGAGTTCGCAATTATTTTTGGTTCTGTCCATCGATCTTTATTGGTGATCGATGGTTCTGTCTCACAAAATAGGATTTATTTTTCCGTCCGATTACATTTTGTAGGCTTCAATGCATAGCTTTAAATTGTTCGTGTTAAAACATTATTGCGCGCACAAAATGAAAGGTGTTAACCTAGGCATAAAAATACCATTTTTAAAATAAGAATAAATACTTCACATGAACACATTCTCAAGAAGTTGGCAGAATCAACGCAGAATTGATTTGTTGATTATTTTTTCGCCATCAAAGTATTTTATCTCTCTTAGTATATTTTGTTTATACTATATCTATGCATGCATCTATGAATTGATTCCTGTATTGTATTTATTTATTTTATTATAATAAATAATATAAATAATAATAATTGTCTTTATTTCTAGTTTACAATTTTACATATGCCACTTGGTAAAACATAATACATTTTCATATAAATTGTTGGTTAATGCAGAGTTATACACCTCTGACACCCAAGCTAAGATTAAACTTGTGTTATGGGTGTCAGGGCTCTCAAGTTAACACCAGTTAGAAAACAAAAATTCGAAATTTCTCTGTGTAATTACTATCGACATAAACAAAGAAAATAAAGATTTTTTAGAAATTAAAATAAAATAATTAAAGAGAAAAAACATCTGTAAAGTGTGTGTTGTGTTTGTTTTTTTGTGTTGTGATGTGTAGTGTTTGGTTGTGTTATGTTGTGTTGTGCTTTGTAGTATTGTATTATGTTATGTAGTGTTGTGTTGTGTTGGAAGGTGGGTGTATTCGAGGGTGTGTCGGACGGGGTACTATTTGGTTGTGGGTTAAATCTACGTATTGAGAATTTTTTCAACCTCGTCATAGCTAACAGTAAATATCCTTTTACAGACTTTACCTTTACAATAAAATTTATTGAACGTGTAGATGTTACATTGTTTGTTCACAAAGTTGTACATTATTTATGTACACTTTTTATTTATAATTAGCTGACCCGTCTGACGTTGTACTGTCCTCAATAATTCACACAAAATGCTCTTTCAGTTTTCCAGTATTTTCGAATTTTCTCGGCGACATTTCGAATTTTTTTTTCCGTAAAAACTAGATTCGGACTATGACCAAAATTTAAAAAAAAAAACTATCCAAATCGGTTCAGCTGTTCTGAAGTGATGCGCTTACAGACGAACAGTAATTCATTTTTAGGGTTCCGTACCCTTCGATGGAACCTGCTGCTCTTAAGGGGCATTTTCTATTAGGCTACCTTAAGAGCGGCCAACCCGTCATACTTTTCAAACACACGCTCGTAAGTGGTTACGGCGTAGAAACACATCTTTCTTATTTTTTTTAAAACTAATAGGTATCTTGTGGACTATATCTAGGTTTAACGGATAACGGAGGTTTAGTAATATGGTTCCGTTTGGCACCCTTCTGGTACGGAACCCTAAAAACTAGCTTCTGTTCGCGACTTCATCTGCATCTCCAGTGATGTAATCTATAAATTGATAACAGTCGTTAAGCCATGTCATTTACCGAGATAAAAAGTACCCTATGTATTAATCCAGGCTATTAACTATCTGTGTGCCGAATTTCATCCAAATCCGTTCAGGCGTTTTTGCTTGATTGAGTTACAAAAAAACATAAAAAAATTTCAAACTTATAATATTGTTATACAATGTCGCCCATCCGCATGTGCCCGCTCGAATTTTTCTGAACATTCATGAAAAATGATCGAAAAATAACTTTAAAAGGGGGGTCTATCTTTAATATTTTGTGTTATTCAATTTTTTTATTTTTTTATTAGCGTTTGCCATATCTCCGATGTTATTGGCTCGATTTGGATTCTGTTTATTATTTCTAAAAGCTTATGAGTTATTTTATTGGATTAACTAACATATTTATTAAAATTTATCAACTATACAAAAAAACCGAAGTAAAAACATTCTTTTTTTTTTAAAGAACGGTGTTTAAAAAAAAAAACACAAGTGTAACATAAAACCATTTTGAAGAAAAAAAAACTAGAGAAATGAAAAAAAAATGCAAATTTTTTCATGAATATTCAGAAAAATGTGGGCGGGCACATGCCGATGGGCGACATTGTATATTATACTAGCTACCGCCAGCTGCTTCGCCCGCGTGATATCTTTATAAATTATAGCCTATGTTACTCAGTGATAATATAGCATTCTACTGGTGAAAGAATTTCTAAAATAGGTCCAGTAGTTTTTGAGTTTATTCATTACAAACAAAAATACAAATATTATCTCATCATTATAATGTTGATGTAGAATCATTATGCTAATGAATATATTATCGATTATCGAATAATTCAATAACAAGTTACGTTAATACTAATTATTTAGGTATTTTAAAACTTGATAGTTATTTTTAGCATTCAGAAATATCATATTTAAAAGTTAAGCGCTTCCTCGCTTTTCTCAAGTGTCGTGGAGATCTTGGGTTTAATGTTTAAAAAAAAAAAATGTTGTTTTAATTCAGGCAAAATACCCATATACAAAAAAATAATAAATAAGTAGTAAAACAGTAAAAACATTAAAAATATTCAAAAATTATCATTAATTATCACTAAAAATCATCATTAAAAATTAAAATTATCAGTCTAAAAAAACATTTCGTCATTTTTTATTCTTGTTTAGGTGATGTTTTTTATTAGACTTTACTAGCTGTTGCCCTCGACTTCGTCTGCGATCCAGGATGAAAAATAGCCTATGTCCTTCTCCAGGTTATGGTCAACACATGAGCCAAATTTCATCCAAATCCGTCTTGGCGTGAAAGCGTAACAAACAAACTCACTTTTGCATTCATTAGTAAGGTTAGGGCCAAAACAAAATGTATGCTGTGATCCTACATTTATAAACAAAACCTCATTTTCAGGGACATTAGAACTATTTTAAGAGGGTTTATCCTAAAAGTTGGCAACGTCGTAAATAGCTGTCAAATATTTCGCTGATTTGTTTTGACGCTATTTAAAGCATACTGTCAAAATTTCTACACGAGCAGTCTATGGGTTAAATACACACAAAGTGCCTACAGTGCCCTCAAAGTTCAATATAATAACATTTTCAGGGCACTGTTGCGGTTCCCGCGTTCTTGTAGTGCTTCAGGCATGTTCGCTAGCGCGCATATACCTAGATGATTTCTCTGCAATTATGCGAAAGAAAAGCGCGTCAGTTTGGAAAAATGTGCGGGGGAGTAGCAACAGTATCCTGAAAATGATAGCAGATAGGTTGGACGCGGCTGTTTTCAAACAATTCATCAATCTGCATGTGAGAGGTACGGGTTGATGAATCGAAATTATATTTTCACTTTTACTTCTGTAACTACTAACATACTTTTTAAGCTTTTGTAACTAACACTATGGGCCTTGGTTGTCTGTGAATATATATATATTTTTTTTTTGTTGATTTAGCAATATTACTGTATGGAAACATGAAATATGGCTAACTAGCGAACAAAAATATTAATAATGAATTGCAATTACATATAATATTGAATTTGACGTTGCATTTGGAAAGTTTTCAAATACTTTTTTTACATCTAAAACTAAATATCCGGTGTTATGATATTATTTATTGAATTAATTTCATAATCAATATTCAAGTTTGCTAGTTTGCCACATTGCTTATTTATACAATAATATTGCCAAATTAATCAAAACAGCGAAATATTTGACATCTATTTGCGACGTTGCCCACTTTCAGAATAAACGCTCTTAATGGTAACTAACTATGTAGAGGTAGGTAATACTTCTGGGTAGATATCCAAGATCATAATCTTCACACGTCAAGGGCTAAGGCGTCAGTCTGTCGAGGTCGTGAATTCGAACCCCATCCGTTGCCCTATCAAAAAAGTAAACCTACTCTAAGAATATTTATTTTATATAGCTTCTTAGAGATATTTTACAGGATACCGAATGGTTTGCAAAAAATACTTACTGAGTATACAGGGTGGCGGGGACGTCGACGCGAAAACTGTTACCATGGATTTAATAAGTACATGATTCTGAATCTACTGCGTTGAAATTTTTAGTCAGTTATTTAAAAAAAAAACTTTTTTACCTACGCGGTCAAAATGTAAGGAACAGCAGATTTTTAAAAAAAATCACTGATGAAAAATTTCAACGCAGGGGGGTTCAGAATCATGTACTGAATCCATGGTAACAGTTTTCGCGTCGATGTCCCTGCCACCCTGTAAATATATAATTATACAAATGTCTTGATTTCATGAGAAAGTCATTCATTGGAACAAATATAACTTAGATTTATTAGTGATTCCAATGATTATAATTTTGTAAATATACAATCGCGATAAATACATCGTCGCGAATCATATTTTAGTCAGCTTATAATCTGACCTGCAAATTACAAAAAACGTAAGAAAATTTGAATTTCGCCGGCTACAACTCTGCCGCGCTAACAAATAATACAATAACCTGATTTTTGACGATTTTGAGTTAGGTATCTAGACACGCGGGAGCGTGTCGAGCCAAGTTCCAGGCAAGACACGGCTGCAGTGTGTTATATTACACGAACCATTTGGAGCCACTTTTGACCCCTTAATAACTCAAAATCTATGTAACATTAGCACATGAAATTTGGTTTATTTATTAAAATCCCTTAGATTAACTAGAACTCCAAATTTCATAAATAAAGCTCAAACGGTTATTGAGATATTAACATCTAAAAATCGGCATTTTTATCAACTACATATATTTATTCGGAATCAGCGAATCGAAAATAATAACTCTCTTGAAGTAACTTTTTATGAATTCTTGAAGAACTTGGTTTTTCAGTAAACACGAATGTAATAACTATTATCTATCTTCCTAACCTTTTCCCAACTATGTTGGGGTCGGCTTCCAGTCTAACCGGATGCAGCTGAATACCAGTATTTTATATGGAGCGACTGCCTATCTGACCTCCACAACCCAGTAACTGGGTAATACGATACCCCTTGGAAGACTGATTGTCAGACTTTCGGGCTTCTGACGACCCGTAACGACTGTCAAAGATCCACGAATGACAGCCGGGACCAACAGCTTAACGTGCTTTCCGAGGCACGGAGGAGTCTCGGTATGGAAAGATGGTCACTCATCCACGGACCAACCCCGGCAAGCGTAGCTTAACCTGTCGGATCGACTCGTGCGGCTGTTATTATTTAGCCACGAGCTCCTCTTTCGAATGTAATAACTAAAAGTACGTAAAAATTCACTAATCAAAAATACAAAAAATCGAGTTATTGCATTCTTTGTTAGCGCGGCAGAACTGCGAATCCATATTAACATCGTGTTTTTCTCTTTTAAGTAATTAACATCACCCTGTGTACGACTATCACAGCCCTATAGTCAAAGATCGACTCCCAAAAAAATAGAGAGGCATTTCCTGTATTTTTATTAAATCAAAGTCAAATCATTTATGTCAATTAGGCACATAAAAGGCACTTTTAAACGTCAAAACTTTAAGAAAATATCTATCTATTACCTTTAAACGAGCAATTCTTGTATAAGTAAGTATATTTGATCTGAATCTTGGAAACGGCTCCCACGATTTTCATAAAAGGTATGCAGGGGTTTCGGGGGCGATAAATCGATCTAGCTAGGTTTCATTTTTAGAAAACGTCGTTCAAAAAAAAAAAGACCGAGCAAAGCTGTCATCCAGATAATTATTATAATTAATTCTAAACGTTCCAAAAGGTAGTTTCGTATGAAGAAGAATGGGCAAGAAACTCTTCCGTTAATCTTTTAAATAATAATTTACAATACTTTGCATATATTATTTATTAATTATGTATGCGACGATGCACCTAGAGTATAATTACTTTTCAAAATATGTAAAAAGAATTAAAAACGAATCAATGACAGATAAATTATGTGATAGATACAATGGTGCTCACATATATTTACAAACATTGTAAAAGTATACGATTTTTCTAAAACTTAAATTTTCGCATTCTGATCTCAGTGTCAATTTGTCAAAAATTCCTATAATTTTTGACAAGTTTTTGACATTCATTGTCGCTAAGATTAAAATTCAGAAAATTTTTAATTACGCGATTTAGGATTCTGATTATAACTACCCTTATCTAAAAACTAAAACTACCATTAAAAACAATGTAAAAAACTCACCAGTGCTCCCTATTCTCGGAAGTCGGAAACTCGAAACTCGAAAGTCGGAAGTTCGAAAGTCGGAAAACTGGAGCACAACACTACACTTCACTAGGTACTATTGTATTACAACATTACCTATCGTGGCAAACGCGGTGCGCGCCTACTTCGACTGAGGCGAAAAATCTAGCCTTGTGGTTTATATAGCGGGGTTGAGTTCGTGGTGTAGTGATAGATATGATATAATATACAGTGGCGTTTGGGTGGTTGAGGTTGTTAATAGCTCACACTCACCCCATCGCGCCTAAGAAGTGTGTTAAACGCTGTTTTATACCCGTGGAAAAAACGAGGTTCATAAAAATAAAAAAAATATTCAAGAAAATTGTACAATTTTGACATTAAAATTTTGTGGTTAGGGATGTTGCAGATGCACATTTTTTTACATCCGCGGATGTGGAGGCAGATGCGGATTTTCGGTGGCTCATACTCACCCACAACATTTGCATCCGCATGATCTCCGTATCATATTGCAAGTTTGGATGCGAATATCAGCAACATCCCTGGATACTGTGATTAAAAGCGGACCAGACACTATCAGTAATAATGACATTAATATCCCCACCGCCGTATCTCTACGTTGACGTCGTGGTGGGGCTTGCGCGCTCCGAACTCTGGGTCTATGCCGGTAAAGTTTACTTTGCCGAAACAGGTCTAGGGTGAGGAGCCAGGCCAAGAGAGATACAAAAACCCGCAGGGCAGCATGTGGCGAGCTGTTGGGCAGTAGCGACCCCACGGACCCTATCTTCCGGGAGAAATCTTGTTCCTCACCTCTGGCTTGCCTTTATTGGCCGGCTAGAGTGAACACTGACAAGGAACAGAGCTCCCACCTCATTCTTACCTTTATTGGCTGGCTTGAGTGGAGATTCGCAAGAGCAAACATGCTCGGAGGAAGGAATTATTCCAGTAAGATGCTGGTAGGGATCTTGACCGTACTTCCGGGATTGTCCTGATAGCCGTGGAATACCTCTCCACTCCTCATAAGCACCTCAGGACATGTTGCTCCTTTGTCGCTACGACACTTTGTGCTAGCTGTTTCGGGGGCCCATTATTGAGTGTGCAAGTCACCCTCTGCCATTTTATCCGTGTACATATAAACATTGATCAGGCAGGGGCCATAGTCCTTCCATAGTTCCAGCTAACCAGTCCACTTTAGCCACCCAAACCCACAGTCAAATATCTTTGTTTCCATATCCTGCAATAGTCCTACACCAACCGAGGGTTGTCCTTGGGTGCACTTGTATAGTGTATGCGGGGATAATCGTCGGTTGGTGCCTCATTTCATTTTAAAAAACGTCTAAGGGGCCTCTGCGAGTTGGCTTCGGCCCCTCGTACGCCTTCCAAAGGTCCGGGATCCCAAGGTCTCGAGATATGTAAAAGACATTAATATTACTGTCATTCCCTCCAATATTGACGTAAAGCTATTAAAATATTTAGATCACACTATCATTTCAACCACCACACTGTCAGTAGAAATATGTTCTTAATGCCCCTCGGCAAACCTCGTGTTTCGTCAGTCGTCGGATTTCTATAAGTCGCCCTTTGCACTTGGTGCAGACCGGACGCTCTCAATCGACTTGGAAGTATATAGAGTTGTTAATACTCTTTTAACTTAATGTAATTTATTTAAAAATAGAAGGAAAGCTGCTAAAGTCGCAGGCACGATAGATAGGAAAATAGTTTAATCGGAAAGCATGTTAAGCCGTTGGTCTCGGCTGTTATTTGTGGATCTTTGACAGTCGTTACGGGTCGTCAGAAGCCCGAAAGTCTGACAACCAGTCTTACTAAGGGGTATAGTATTACTCAGTAACTGGGATGTTGAGGTCAGATGCGCTGTCGCTCCATGTAAAATACCGGTATTCAGCTGCGTTCGGTTAGAGTGTAAGCCGACTCCAACATAGTTGGGAACAGGCTGGGTAGATGATGATATCTCCAGCAAAAAGCATCCTTTGCCAAATTAACGCCCTCAACAATAAGCAAAGCGATACCACATTTTAAATCATCGCTTTCACTACAGCAAAGCCTTTACAAACCATTGAAGGCTTTACACGCTCAAGCCGACCATCCCAAGATGACCTCCGCTCACAATTATATTACGAAGAATTAGAGGTCAAACTGTACTAGTTTTTGTTTTGATACAGTTCCTACAATCAAGTTAGTCGTGACGTCACCTTTGACGTGATTTAAAACAAAGAAATTTACTTGTTTATGTATTTTTTTTAAAGGGTATATACTTTTTCGAAAGCACTTTTTTTTCTTACTGTTCCGCGTCTAAGCAAAGGTGGACCCCACGGACTTCCACTTTTTCTACGTGTGGCCTTATACCCGACTACAGCGAGATCCAAAAGGAGGGAAATATTTTCTCCATATATTAAGCTAATGGTGCCGAATCTCTTGTCACAAATGCCTCTAAACTAGATGAAAAATCACCAAAATTTTGTTAATGCCTGTCTAACGACGATTTCGCTTTCTGAAATAGACTAAAGTGACACAACTTAACTATATTTTAGTTTGACAGCACTAAGATGGCACTGAGATATTAATTTAGTGAAAATGGCAATTTTGCTGAATTAGACGTTTTTTCACCAAAAATTTTAATTGTTTAGCTAAATCTGACTATTTTTAATCGCGTTTAAAAACGTGTGGAAAATTGGTTTTCATGAACTTAAAATTTACACCAACATCTCGACTTTAGGTGCAAAAACAGTACTGTATTTTTTTTTCTTTTGCTTATATATCGAAAATGGTGTGCCCTATTGCAAAAATAATTAAAATTTCGACCTTCTTTATGAAGCCCTTAAACACAATAATAGTAGTTTTTTTTTTCTATACAAAATTTGAATAATTCAATATTAAACACGTCGAGGATGCCCCCCTGCGCACCACAGGCTCTAAAAAAAAAATCACGGGGTATGGCAAACAAGTACCATGTGTGGAGTCGCGATTGTCAAATTCGATTTAGTTGTCAAAATTATTTTTAAATTTAGAGATTTTTTTTTTCAGAATAGCTTTAAGATTCTCATAGCCAAAAGTAAGGAATTTTAGTGATAGTTTAGTTCGTTGTACAAGAGAATCGGCACCATTACCTATCTACTTAGTAAAATTATTTGATTCTATCTTTCAGTACAGTGAGTCAGTCTAGCACTGAACTGTAATTGCTCGTGTAGACACTAGTTTCAACCCAGTCCAGTGCTGACTTCGCGCCCTCAAGTCAGTCCAGTTGACTAACCTACCCGTCTATTTTGGGGCCCAGTAGCTTCCCCCGCCTGACTTACAGTCGATCTTGTCTACATGAACCCAATGGTGCCGATTCCCTTGTTCACAAACTAAACTAAATTTAAGTTCAGTGCATCTTTTTCTTTCTATTTCATTAAGAAAAGGACAGAAGATAGATTTTAGTTTAGTCCTGTCAAATTAATCAGCGCCTGTCACTACTCCATACAAGTTTAGACGTGATTAAAAACTTGCCAACTAAAATTACGTCAATTTACGTCAAGCGCTGATTATTTTGACAGGACTAAACTAAAATTTTTCTTCTGTCCTTTTCTTAATGAAATAGAAAGAAAAAGATGCACTGAACCTAAATTTAGTTTAGTTTGTGAACAAGGAAATCGGCACCATTGACTGGGTCCGAAATTTCGATTCACTGCCATCGTATACACTAGGCATAGTCGCTGGGTCTCGAAGTATGACATTTTGTACAACAGTTCCATGAATAAGGAAGGGTTTTTGAAAATTCACCCCCTAAAGGGGTCAAATACAAAATGTAAAAAAGAAACTGTCCGATCCGATAGGTCCTGCAACAACATTACCAAAAAGTTTTTTTTAAATTATTACTGAAAATAAAAAAGTTATTTCTATTTAAATTACAATTTTTTAATACCAAAATTACCACAAATCCATAAAAAATTATAAATTATCAACAGGGGTCATAAGTTATGACTTGTAGACACCCGCTGAACGACGGCCGCCCGCGCCCCATGTAATAACCCGGTCAAATTCCCCATTGGAAAAAAAGTGGCGATTATTTTTTTTCAGTTTTCCTGATTACCACATAAACGTCGTGCCACATTTTAACTCAATGTATCGCCGTAATCTTTTGATTACGCCAAAAAAGAAAAAATACGTGTCCAATATTTTTTAATAATCTACAAGAAAAACAAAATATTTTGTTTGGGCACAGGCCTATTCTTCATCATTTCAGCCGAACGACGTCCACTTCTGGACCTATGTCCAGCAGTGGACGTTGTTCGTGTGCAGTGTGCTTGGAGGAGGCCTGTGCCTCCCCCAAGCACACTTAACAAGAATAATGACAAGCAATAAAAGTGTAATTTTTTTTGTTGCACTAAGTGTACATGCGCAAGCATACTCTACGCCAAAGTGTAAAGTGTGCTTGGGGGAGGCATAGGCCTCCCCCAAGCACACTTTACACTTTTATTGCTTGTCATTATTCTTGTTAAGTGTGTGTGGTTATTGTTATATATCTCAGTCAGAGGTGACTTGTTAAGTCAGTCATCTGATTTACTTTGACTGATTCTGACTTTTATTATTTTTATTATTTATGATTTTATAATGAATTTCTCGGTTTTAATTGACATTATTTCAATGAATTTCATCTACGACTCTTGCCAAGTTACGTGTTTGTGCTAAAGTGGACATCCTTGATCTAAGCACAGATTGCAGATAGATTTGTAATCGTCATTTTATTTGCCAGTAACGGTTACTATAATTAATTAGTCTTTATAATTATTTAGCCTTTTCCCAACTACGTTGAGGTCGGCTTCCAACCTAAGTCCGTCAGCCGTCTTCAAAGAGGGGACTTATCGCCGCAAGTGTGGCGGGCCCAGCGCTGGGTTGCGACAATCGCACTCTCCATGACGCCATGAGATACCGCCGGAGCTCTGTCCGCTGTTCCGTGATTTCTCGCGGCAGCAGAGTTAAGCCCCGGCGTTTCGCCTCCTCGCGCCACTCCCAGATGTGCGCGAGAACTTTTGCCTCCAGATCCCAAGGCGGTCTGCGACTACCTATCTAAGCTCTACAACTCCTGGATAACACGATACCCCTTGGTAAGACTGGTTGTCACACTTTCGGGGGTTTTGACGACCCGTAACGACTGTCAAAGATCTTCGAATGACAACCGGGACCAACGGCTTAACGTGCTTTCCCAGGCACGGAGGGGTCTCGATGTCTAATGGATGGTCGATAAACGAACCGACCGTGGCAAGTGTAGCTTAACCTTCGATCGACACGTGCGGCTGTTATTTAGCCACGAGCTCCTTTTTAACGACAAAAGCGATTACTACACTTGTTCTAATTGTACTACTTGTTCTTTTTAACCGACTTCCAAAAAGGAGGAGGTTATATGTTCGACGCGTAAGTTTGTTTTTTTTTTTTTTTTTTATGGATGTCCACCGATTTCTCCGTCATTTGTGGGCCGATTTTGAAAATTCTTTTTTTGTTTGAAAGGTTATGCTCCCAAATTGGTCCCATATAAATTTTATTAACTTTGCTTGGGTAGTTTTTGAGTTAGCTACAAAATACGTATTTTTTTTCCCACTTAGTATGTAGATGATATGATAAGTTCCTGAGACTGGTAGTAGGTAGTGGTATTCGAATGTGTGTGGGGTAGGTACCACAACTAAAAAGTCAAAAATAAAAACTTTTTACAAAAAAAAACAACCGACTTCCAAAAAAAACACTATAAAGTGAAAAATAACTTTAATTTCGGAAGTCGGTGGCAAAAAACGAAAACTCAAAACCCAAGACACCGACTTCCGAAATTAGTTATTTTTCACTTTATAGTGTTTTTTTTACGGATGGCCGATGGGGCCGAAAGGTTCTGAAGTGGCGACCGCGTACCGGAAGACGTAGCGTTGGAAGGCCTCCCACAAGATGGACCGATGACCTTGTGAAGGCCGCAGGAATCCGCTGGATGCGGAAAGCACAGAATCGGTCGAAGTGGAGGTGCTTGGGGGAGGCCTATGTCCAGCAGTGGACGTCTTTCGGCTGAAATGATGATGATGATGATGAGTGTTTTTTTTGGAAGTCGGTTGTTTTTTTTTTTAAAGTTTTTTCAAGGACATCATAAAAATCAATGTTCGTTTCGTCACGTATGTCCTGCTTGAAGTACAGTTAGCCTCAAAAAGATGTATATGTCGCAGATTGAACGTTGTTCAGCTGTGATTGCCATTGCGTCACGTTTAAGACATAGATATATGCCAGTGACCTTGAGGGTTAGCTTGCGTGTTCTATACTGAACTCACGCATCGCGTCGTACGTCCAGCCAGTAATAGGACTCGCCCATCAAGGAGCGCTGTGCCAAATTAGACGCATTATTAATTTATTATATATAAAACAAAAGGTATTTAAAAAAAATACGTATACTAAAAGATCAATAATTAAATTGTCTTTAAAATTGTGCAGGTTTCAGAAAAATACTCTTGACAGATTTTGCGTGATTCTCAGTTTTTTATCCGCGTTAGACATAACTTTACAAATTAATTTCACTATGTAATATAAACATAATCTAAAATATTCCTAAATAAAATTATTAAAAAAATGCTCCAATTTAACATATATTTTTTTCCAAATCATTAACACTACACGTTTAGACGTGATCTTCAGTATACAATCATTCAAAGTCGATTATCGTCGCCTTAACAAAACTGCTTTCCATGTTTAGAAATGGCTTAACTGAAGTCACAGTAAGCGTTTGATGTGGATTCTACTGCTAAATCGGTCGCAGTAACTAACGTCGGGCACCCTGATTAATTGGTTTAGTTTAGGTTAGAACGGTGACCGTGTTGGTCGCTACTTATACTTCTAAGTTGGTCGCAGTTACTTGGGTATTCTGCCGAAGTAATTGCACGAAGGCTGCGTTGACGTATCACGTCGGGGTCACCAATTTAGGGGTATGAGGAGCAGGGTGTAAAGTTCACTCATCCACCATAGAAAAGGGAGGATCCTCCGACCAGACGGGTGTTGTGTCTGGCGGGCAACTGCCCCATCGGTTGGAAGTTGAAATCTTGTATGTATGTCGATCGCTCGGTAAACTCTAACTGCGCGATGCAGGATTTGTGTGACGTCATGTCTTTGATGCGTAGTTTGTATGTGGTGGTGTAACCGCTACAGTATTATAGGATTGACTTTCAAGTAATCTGAAAACGCAATTACTGTTTTCTCTTGAGAGGGTAATTTTAACTCATTTTAATCTTTTTTTTTTCTGTTTCAGATGCCATTGGATTTCGGATTCGACAATCCATCTGCGACAATTATGTACATCAAAAAGAATGTGTATTATTTGCTTGTCTACAATGTATCCTATACAATTCAACGAGCAATATTTGTATAAATATATATAATATTTGTACTCACGTTCTCGAAAACGGCTCTAACGATTTTGATGAAAGTTACAATATCTTAGGGGTTTAAGGGGGCGAAAAATCGATCTACCTAGGTCTCATATCTGGGAAAATTCGTTTTCTCCGTATTTTCACCCGAGCAGAGCTCGGTCGTCCAAAGTTTAGAACAAGATGGCTACCTTAGATTAATGACATGGCAGCATGGAATTAGTATGTATTAAAGTTTCTTCTTTATGGTTGCGTACTTCGTTACTGAAGGTCGTGTCCCTGAAAGGCCTTCGTGGCTTTATGCTTGGCTTCCACTTTGTCCGGTTGTCGGGTTCTCTCAGGGCGCTCGTAACAGATTCCAATGAGGGCGGTTACTTGGTCTGACCAGCGGTTAGGTGGCCGGCCGCGAGGTGTTTTCCCTTCTACCTACAAGTATTTATATTTTCTTAATGTCCCTCGGGTATCCGGATTTCCGAATACAAACGAATGTTAATTTCCATGTCCATCAATTATTAGATTTATTGTGTATAATAATTTGAATTCAGAACTAGGTACTTTATTGTTGTATTGTTTTGATTTCCGTGTGAACTATATAGAGCTGTAAAACTATTTTCCCATCTGTCGTGCCTGCGACTTTTGCGGCTTTCCTCCCATTTTTTAAATAAATTACATTAAGTTAAAAGAGTATTAACAACTCTATATACTTCCAAGTCGATTGAGAGCGTCCGGTCTGCACCAAGTGCAAAGGGCAACGTGATAGAAATCCGACGACTGACGAAATTCGAAGTTTTCCGTGGGACATTAAGAAAATAGAAATACAGTACATAAGTACTTAAACACAGTGTGTGTGAGTACACATTCTTCTTTTCGTGTGGTTAGTGACTAACCTGGTGTCAGAGTTTTAAAGCCGCCCATGGGCCTCTGACTTGACTTCACATGCCGTCGAGATATATCTCTCAGACATTTTCTGGTTTCTTCACGATGTTTTCTTTCACCGTATTTGAAGCAAGTGATAATTATGCTACACATTGATATGATAGTAACAATTAAATGAATTCTTGTCGATGTATACATATTTTTGAGGCTGATTGTACATTAGTACCTACCCACGCATTACCGACATCCGTTCAATAAATATTATTAGTTAATTGGCTGTTAATAACTTGTTATTGTTATTAAGTAATGGTATAAAGAATAATTATTTAATTGGATATCTAACAACTGTCTAATTTTGCCGTTTTGCTGGTCCACTGTCAGGGTCATTTTGGTACATGCTGGTTTTTAGGGTTCCGTACGTTCGAATGAAAAAATGGAACCCTTATAGGATGACTCGTGTGTCTCGTCTTCCATTTGAAAAAACGAGCCGACTTTTTTTTTTCTGAAAATTTCCGCATAAGTAGACTCTCAGTACGATACTTAACCACACCTTCGCGGCTTGGACAGGTTTTTTTTTACATGTTGTATATTCTGTTCCAGCACGACGCACAGTGGAAAAAAAATGACTTTTTTTGTTCAAAAATCTGCCTAGACCACAATTTTTGACGTATTGCTGCCATTTTTTTTTATGCACTCCTGAGATAACACACTTTGGTGTGTCACTGCCACTTTTCCTAAAAAGTCAATACCATAACCTCAAAAAATCAGGAAATGAAGCAAAAACAATTCCAAAAAAAAAAATTTTTTTACAAAAATTTGTTTCCAGGGGTTTTTCAACATAACATAACGTCACGCTTTGTTTCCCCGAAGGATTAGGCAGAGGTGTCCCTGTAGCAGGTACACCCACATTTAGCCAGTTATGTTTAAGTCCTATGTAGTAGGGGGCGAGCCTATTGCCATCAACCGGGCATAAATTCAGACTTCGAGTTGGTACTGAGAAATTTCAGATTGAAAAAAAATTGAATTTATTGTCTGTTTATAAAATTCAAAATGACGAACAGAAAAAGGCGGCCCAAAAAAAAATTTTGGCTTTATTTTGCTTTTTTTTGAGGTTATGGTAATGACTTCTAATAAAGTGGCAGTGACACACCAAAGTGAGTTATCTCAGGAGTGTATAAAAAAATGGCAGCGATACGTCAAAAATTATGGTGTAGGTAGATTTTTGAACAAAAAAAGTATTTTTTTTTTCTACTGTGCGACAGCGCGAACATGTCGGTGATGCGAATACATAAGTTTATCTCCTACCAAAAATCGCTTCAAGAAGTTTTAACTTAAACAAAAAAAAAAAAACTAAGAAGGATATATACTAAAAAGAGACAAAAAATTGCACGTGATTAAGATGAACAGATAACTTGGTTTTGACAAGATTCATTGATTATTCTAACAACTGACTGCATAATTTACTAAAAAAATTACTTCCTGCATTTTTTATTTGAGTTGCATAAAAGGTGGCAAATTGTTAGTTTATTTTAATCTTGCAATGTCATCTGGATTTTCTTGTTAATATTATACAAACATAGATGAATATGAATGATTTTATGAATATGATATACAGGTTGGCAGCGACATCGACGCGAAAACTGTTACCATGGATTCAGTACATAATTCTGAACCCCACTGGGTTGAAATTTTTCGACGGTTATTTTTTTTTAATCAGTTATTCGATACATTTTGACCGCGTAGGTATTGCACTTTTCTATGAAATAGCAGATTTTTTTTAATAACCGGCGAAAAATTTCAACGCAGGGTTTCAGAATCATGTACTGAATCCATGGTAACAGTTTTCGCGTCGATATCCCTGCCACCCTGTATACAGGAAAAAAATAACCAGTGCGCAAACTTAAACACGTGACTTTATTCATCATTATGAACAACTTTTACTATGGGACCAAACCAGAAATCGCGAAAAAAAAAATCTTCTTCAAAAGTTATTTTTGTTATTTTTAAAAATCTAAAGTTTTTAAAATTTTCTTGGGTTACTAATAACGCTTTTACCGACTCTATTGTCTGGCGATTCCTTTCTTTACTCCACTGTGCATTTATTAGGGAAATTAAAAAATGCCTGTCTCCTCTTAGCGCCGTAAAATGCCTGTCAAATGCGGCAAATGTTTGTCAGATTACAACCCTAGTTGCGTGGCACCTTGTATCATTCTCGCTAAATAAATGACACGCATGTCGTTTACTTTCGACTCCACCCACTTTTCATAGAACTCAAACGTCATGCCGCCATACACATTGGAAGTAAACCCTCCGGGAGGGTTCCCGGCATTACGTTTGCGCTAAACTTAACCATCGCGGACGGTCAACGGCATTAAGTTTTAAAACCGTGTCATAAAACACTGTAAAACGAAGTAAAAAAGTGTTTTCAGGAGGTCTTGTCGCTATACCTAAGTAGTTCCCAACCTTTTAAATGTTTGTGAATTAATTGTAACCGCGAACAAAAAATTAAAATGTTTGGATTTTAAAACCAAGGCACATACTAATATCAGACTTTATTTTCATGGTGTATAATGCTCTATTTGCTAAGAAAAACCTAAACTTTAAATGAGCCCTCCGCGAGGGCTCCCGGCATCCCATATGCGAGTAGGTGAACCCTCCAGGAGGGCTCGCAGCACTGAACGTGTGTACAAGGCCTTCTTAGATACATTGTGACTGATTAACAAACATACAAACAAACAGTCAAACTCCCATATCTAATCAAAACTGATTCATCACTTTTTGTGCTCTATATTGACCTAGTCACTGACCCAAAACTTAACGCTATCTTCAACCTATTTCTGACGGTTTTTGTTCTAAATTAGTCTTAAAACTATGTCCTTTTAATTAGATTTAATTATAGTTTTTTAGTCATTGTGGGTAGCGAAGTGTGTTTAGTTTTAGTTCACTGGCGTGTTGGTCTAGTGATGGCAAGAGTGGATTCTGTTTCATCTAGGGTTACCATATGAAAAATTGAAAAGTGCTGACAAAAAGACTGTTTTCAATAGAAAAGTCCTGAGATGTCGCAAAAATATTTACAATTATGTGACAAAAAAGACACAGCGTGCCACGCACTTCACCGCGTGCCGCCCTTTTTAGGGTTCCGTTGCCAAATGGCAAAAAACGGAACCCTTGTAGATTCGTCATGTCTGTCTGTCTGTCTGTCCGTCCGTATGTCACAGCCACTTTTTTCCGAAACTATAAGAGCTATTATGCTGTTGAAACTTGGTAAGTAGATGTATTCTGTGAACCGCATTAAGATTTTCACACAAAAATAGAAAAAAAACAAATAATTTTGGGGTTACTTAGAATATACTTAGAAATGAAACTCATTTTTTTTTTTATATTACTTTGAGGTTTTTAATATCATTTTTTTCTAAACTGAATAGTTTGCGCAGGAGACACTTCCAAAGTGGTATAATGTGTCCCCTCCCCCCCTGTAACTTCTAAAATAAGATAATGATAAAACTTAAAAAAATATATGATGTACATATATTTTTTTTCTTTTAAAGACGCATATCGAATGGATTGTTGCTGATCGTACGAGCATAGATCCACTTATCAAATTTAAATTCAAAATTCAAAAACAAAATATTTTATTTCACATACTTAAACCTTACAAGGGCACTTATGAAACGTCAGAAGCTAGGTGCACGGTTCCAATTGGTCGCTTCCTATGGAGAAGAGCCGGCAAGAAACTCCACGGTTACTCTTTTCAAAATATTTTTTTTTACAATGTTTTCAAATTACAGTGTTAATAAGTATGAGAGTACAGCGTAAAGAAAGAAGAAAGAAAGAAAAGAAAGAAAACTTGTTTATTCTCCACAAACAAAACGCACATTTAAAAAAAACTAGACATAAAATACACACAATACAAAAGTAGCCAAAAGCCTCGTATTCAATCGAAAAAAACTTTGACATTGTTGTTCGTAGCATAATTATAAGCTGACGTGTGTGACGTGTAGGCCTATCAACAAGTACCAGGTACTTAGCAAAATAGAAAAAACAGCCGACTTCCAAAAAAAACACTACAAAGTGAAAAATAACTTTAATTTCGGAAGTCGGTGTCTTTGGTTTTGAATTTTCGTTTTTTGCTACCGACTTTCGAAATTAAAGTTATTTTTCACTTTGTAGTGTTTTTTTGGAAAAAGTTTTTATTTTTCACTTTTTAGTTGTGGTATTTACCCCACACAAATTCGAATACCACTACCTGCTATGTGCCTGAGGAACTTAATATATCATCCACATACTAAGTGGGAAAAAATACATATTATTGAAGCTAACTCAAAAATTACCCAAGCAAAGTTATTAAAATTGATATGGGAACACCTCTGAAGTATTACCTACCAAATAAAAAAAGAATCATTAAAATCAATTCATAACTGGCCGAGTTATCGCGAATTGAGAACCTCCTCCTTTTGGAAGTCGGTTAAAAATGGTCCACAAGTCTACAGCCTACAACGTTTTCACATCCAATAATCTAAAAGAAAATAATCTATATAAATAAATGACTAGCGGACGTCACGCGGTTTCACCCGTGTAGTTCCTGTTCCCGTCGGAGTACGGGGATAAAATATAGCCTATGTTACTCGCTGATAATGTAGCTATCCATTGGTGAAAGAATTTTTCAAATCGGTCCAGTAGTTTTTAAGTTTATTCTTTACATAAAAAAAACACAAATCTTTCCTCTTTATAATATTATTAGTAGTAATAGTGTGGATTAACAAATTAATAAAAATAAACACCTATTTAAACCAAATCCATATAATTAATTACTACGGGTAATTAATTACCTGTAGTAATTATAATTTATTATTTTATAATAATATTTATCAATGCTCATTAGTAAATAAACAAAATAAATCAATTAAAACATGACCCTTAAATCGTGACTCACGATAACTACTAGTTATTTTAATTTGATTGATTTGTTAATCCGACATTCTGTCAAACTCCTGTCAAAAATAATTACTTAGTACGATTCGTGACATAACTGAGTTCTATGAATTCAAGGTGAAAAATGTAAATAAATAATCAATATGTAAGTGTAATAAATATAATTTACTTCATTTAAATACTTATAAATAACATTTTTAAATATCAAAATATAAAAAATATAAAACATTTGAAAAAAAAAAAAATTGCCCACCGGTATCGGGAACAGGCCGGTCACGGCTCCAGACAGAGGAACCTCCTAACAATGCGAGCCGTGTCCAGGAGTACCGCTTTCTTCATTGGTCTCAAGTTCGAACCCAAGGCACCTCTGACTTTTCGGATCATGTGCGTATTGTATATAATTATCACTTGCTTTAAAAATGGTGAAGGACAACATCGTGAAGAAACCGACATGCCTGAGAGATATTTCTCGACGGTATGTGAAGCCAAGTCAAAGGCCCATGGACAGCTTTAAAACTCTGACACAAGGTTAGTCACTACCACACGAAAAGAAGAATTATATTATATCTATTATAATGTCCTATCACCTACAAATTGATTGCTTTGATTTGAATACTTGAATACTACCCGAAATTCTAATTTTAAATCACCCTGAAGATTCTGGCAAACAGGCGCGACGCAACATCGATAGAGCTTTTTTTTTTCTATCGGGCACCTCATAGTTGACCTCTGAAGTCATGACTATTTAACCGGTCAATCCTGTGGGTGCCTTAAGCTGCTAAACTCAAAGCCTCCAGCCTGGGGCGTACAAACTAAGCTAAAAAGCTAGGTGAATGCTCGCTAAGGGCACCCCCTGTGGGGTACGAACCTCGGCTTAGTGCGTTTACCGGATGGGACGGGCTGGATCAAAGTTTTGATCATGATTATTAGTCGGGGAATTTAAAGCTACGTGCTCAGCTGCAACAACTGCTGGCACCTCGTTTTTGAGCAAGGGTCGGTGGGGAGTATCATTTACTCGGGGTCGCGGTCGCGATCGCAAAGGATCTCGGCGGTGAGGTCGGAACCGATAGAGCAATTTTCGAGAAGTTTTCATATAAATTGTTCCACCAGAGTCGCGTCGCGACTGTCTGCTCCTGCCTTGAAGATGTATTCCATTTTGCCATTGAGGTTAATTTTATATAACCTCAATTTTCGTCGATGATTTTTCAATTATCTTTCTATACATATAAAACGCTTTGTCCTGAATGACTGACTGACGGATCAACGCACAGCCTAAACCGCTGATCGTAGAGACCTGAAATTTAGAGGGTGTGTTCTTTGTATGACCTAGATATCCAATAAGAAAGGATTTTCCGAAATTCTACCCTTTTTTTTTTTTCTTGGCTGGGAAATTATCAACTAACTTCTCCCGCTCTGGGTGGAGCGGGAGGGCATGTCAGACTCTTACTGACTAAAACCCACCCGTGTTCCTTCAGTTGCCATGTTGCCGGGGGGCCACGATTTCCCTTTCGGCCCCGTATACGCAGCCCCGGCAGGCATTGGCCCTAGCGGACCCCGTCAATTCTGCTGACATCTCTTTGAGGCGCGCGTGGAACACAACGCGCCGTCGACCCGGGCTTGGTCCTTATCGGACGGCGAGCTACCCATTGCTCACCGTCTGCAAGCCCGCGCCTACGGTGGCCGGAAATCTGCCTGTGATTCCCGACGCCCAGGGCGTCTCCTCCTGCGGTGGTTAGGGGCGCGAGGGCGCGAAGTTTGCCTCTCCCCCACGCGTTCCGCCTCCTCCTTCGCGAGCATTACTGCTTCGCAGAAGGTGGTGACGGCCTCCTATTTGAAATTCTACCCCTAAGGGGGTGAAAAAGGGGGCGAACTTTGTATGGGACAACGTCATTCCTTGGTCGAATCTACTTCAAATTTTGCATAAAAATACTAGGCTTGCATGAAATCATGATAGTATTCAATCATGATGTTATGCTACTAATAGGATTTGGGTGAGGCAAACAGATACTTTATAACCTGGATTAACACATAGGATACTATTTATACTGGTAGTGCGCTTCCATGGATTAATTTCAGACTTCCACGCGAGCTAAGCCGCGGGAAGAAGCTAGTAATGAATAATTAGATACAATAAATGTTAAAATACAATAGACGTGAATATGTTTAGAAACTTGTTCCGCTTAGCTATTTCTAAAGAGCCATAAAAAACTCCTGAAAGAAATCGACACGTGTTTCACCTCTCAACGAGGCATCCTCAGGACGACGATGGACTTGTTGCAAACTCGAACACGGGGCGTGTTGCCACACCAAGCGCTGAGTGCAGACTGAGCTTTATCGCCCGTGAAACCCACTTAAATAGTGTCTTATATGTTGGAAAAAGTGTTGCGATGTAAACTTGAAACCTTCTACATACAAAAGATAAAACCAATCTGCATAGCCTTTTCCCAACTATGTTGGAGTCGGCTTCCAGTCTAACCGGATACAGCTGAATACCAGTATTTTACATGGAGCGACTGCCTATCTAACCTCCACAACACAGTAACCGGGTAATACGATACCCCTTGGTAAGACTGGTACGACCTGTAACGACTGTCAAAGATCCACGAATGACAGCCGGGACCAACGGCTTAACGTGCTTTCCGAGGCACGGAGGAGTCTCGGTATGTAAATATAGTCACCCATCCACGGACAAACCCCGGCAAGCATAGCTTAACCTGATGAATCGATCCGTGCGGCTATTATTATTTATTTTACTAAATTATCTCAATTAGTAAGTAACAAACCACATCACTAAAAACGTGGCACAACACTAACTTTCTAAGGACACTCTGGCATTTCGACTGCTGCTTGCCTTCCTGAAGGAAGTGACCCTCAGGCAGGACTGTGTGCCCCAACCTAGGGGCTCTCTGTACGGGCTCAAGGGCACGCTGACGAAGGCCTGCCTACCTCCGCGCGCCTGTGCTGACAGGCGATCTCCACGTGCTGCCCAATACCTGCGGCCTACCGCGACCAGCTTGTGTTGACAGGCGACCTCTACGTGCTACCGTCGCTAACTACCAGCAGCCTACGAGGGCCGTCCGACCTATCACGGAGCCTGTGCTGAGCAGGCCTCCCACATCTACCATGTGCTACCAAGGACGGTACCCTTCCTTTCTATCCTAAGTGTTTCTAAACTCAGTGTCAGGACCTAACCCACGACCTAGCCGTGTACTTTCTACCTACTACCGTGTTACTACTACATATCTAATTATATATGTTAACCTATCCAGCTGTTTTATTAACCTATACTTTCTACCTAACCGTTAACGGCCTGCGCAGCCCAAGCCGTTACAATTGTGACAAAGTGTTATGCGTGGAGTAAAATTATGTAAGTACTTATAAGTACCCGCAATTGAGATTAAAAAGTAAGATTTTGTTAGGGTTTGTTTACCATTTCATCTGATACTTTCGGAAGAGACTATACAATGTCGCCCATCGGCTTGTGCCTGCCCGTATTTTTCTAAATATTCGTGAAAAATTATCAAAAAATAACTTTAAATGGGGGTCTATTTTTAATATTTTTCATGTTATTAAATTTTTTATGTTTTGAGTAGCGTAAAGTTTATGAGTTATTTTATCGGACAAGCTAACATTTTTATAAAAAAATTGTCAATTATGCAAAATAACGGACGTGAAAACATAAAAAAAAACATTTTTTTCAAAAAAAAAGTGTTAAAAAAACACAATTATAGTTTCATAAAAAACATTAAGAAGTTATTTTTCGAAAATTTTTCATAAATATTCAGAAAAATGCGGGCGGGCACATGCCCATGGGCGACATTGCATAAGTAGAACCAAAAATTCGCAGACATGTAAATTCCACCAACCCACACTGAGCTCATGTGCTGGATTACGGCCCACGCCCTCTCACACAGAAGAGGCCTGTGTGTCATTTCAGAGTGGGTTGTAATGTAATCCACCACTCCGGCCCACATCGGGTGCGTGCGTCACAAAGAAATAAGTTTTATTTTACGAATGCTTTCAAGAAAAACCATCCTTGGCAGTATTATAAAAAACCTTTATCTACTCTCATAGCGTAATATTCGAATTACAAAATTCAAAACGAGTTTATATTGACATACTTTATGAACACAATACCGAAATTTAAAAATAGAATCATATTATAAAAAAAAATTCTCTAACAAAATAATGCTATACAAATTTTTTTTTTCTATTACGATACAGGGCTATTCCAAGAAGTTAATATCACCAAGGAGTTTCCATCAACTTTTGCATTGGAACGTTTAAACGGGGGACAGCAGCACCCGCTGTAGCGCATGTGCGGGGATGTGCTGGTGCAGACGACTTTCATTTGTTTTGTTGTACTGAATTTCGTGGGATTTTTCAAATTTATTCTTGATCTTTAGCTTTGATCTTTTATCTAGTATTCGATTCAATCCCAATGAGTAGAGAGAATCCCAAAAGAGTAGATAAAGTAGTGTATGAAATTGCACATAACTAGGTATTATGCAACAGTTTCATAAACTACTATTATCTACTCTCATATTCGAATTATAAACTTCAAAACGAGTTTATATTGACATACTTTATAAACACAATACCGAAATTTAAATATAGAATCATATTAACACTTTTTCTCTAACAAAATAATGAAACAGGGCAAATCCAAGAAGTTAATGTCACCAAGGAGTTTCCATCAACTTTTGTAATGGAATGTTTAAGCGGGCGACAGTAGCACCCCCGTTGCAGCGCATATTATGCGGTGATGTGCTGCTGCAGGCGAAATTCATAGTACAGTTGTACTGAATTTCGTGGGTATTTTTTTTATTATTCTTGATCTTTAAATTTGATCTATTATTTTATCTACACCCATGCTATAAAACCTCTATAAAAGTTTCTGAAACAGTTAGCTTATTGGCAACATTATAACAGCCAGTGTCATAGTAACCATTACCTCATCCCAATGAGTGTTACAATGTTGTACAAAATTTCATTACGCAACTCGTTTCAACGTTCAAGCAGACAAGACCCGCTGCACGCATGTGTGTGTGATGTGCTGCTGCAGGCGACGTACATACGTGCAGTTGTACTGAATTTCCTGGGAATTTCTTTATTCTTGATCTTGAATTACAAACACCCAGTGGTTTCAGAAACTTTTATAGAGGATTCATATCATGGGTGTAGATAAAGTATTGTATGCAACTGTTATAATTAGGTATTAAAACACTCATGTGATACTATTATCACACTCGGCCGTGTTTTAATACCCCTTATTATACAACAGTTGCATAAATACTACATAACATAACATCACGCCTTGTTTCCCCGAAGGGTTGGGCAGAGGTGTCCCTGTAGCAGGTACACCCACATTTCGCCAGTTATGTTTAAGTCCCATGCAATAGGGGCGAGCCTATTGCCATCAACCGGGCACAAATCCAGACTCCGAGCAGCTACTGAGAAATTTCAGATAGAAAAACCCAATAACACTTTGCCCGACCCGGGAATCAAACCCAGGACCTCATGCTCAGCAGTAGCGCTTGCGACCACTATAGTAGGTTCAATCCCAATGTATGAGAGTAGATAAAGTAGTGTATGAAACTGCACATAACTGGATATTAAAACACTCGTGTGATACTATTAAAACCGAGCCTACCCATCATTATGCAACAGTTTCATAAACTACTATTTTAACGGACTTCAAAACTGAGTAGGTTCTCAATTTTGCTTGGGTACTTTTTGAGTTAACTTCAATAATTGGTATTTTTAACCAAATTCCAAAAGGAGGAGGTTCTCAATTCGTCTGTATGTTTTTTTTTTTTTTTTGTTTTTTTTTTTTTTGTATGTTTGTTACGCGATTACTCCGCCAATTATGAAAAGATTTTGATGATTCTTTTTTTGTTTGGTAGATCATACTTCAGAGGTGGTCCCATAAAATTTTATTAACTTTGCTTGGGTAATTTTTGAGTTAGCTTCAATTATACGTATTTTTTCCCACTAGTATGTAGATGATATGATAACTTCTTGTCACTGTTATTTACATAGCAGGTAGTGGTATTCGAATTTGTGTGGGGTAGGTACCACAACTAAAAAGTGAAAAATAAAAACTTTTTACAAAAAAAAAAAACAACCGACTTCAAAAAAAAAACACTACAAAGTGAAAAATAACTTTAATTTCGGAAGTCGGTGACAAAGAACGAAAATTCAAAACCAAAGACACCGACTTCCGAAATTAAAGTTATTTTTCACTTTGTAGTGTTTTTTTTTTGAAGTCGGTTGTTTTTTTTTTTTGTAAAAAGTTTTTTTCCCGATGAATTTTTAATGATGTTATAATAAGTTCCTGTCACTGTTATTTACATAGCAGGTAGTGGTATTCGAATTAGTGTAGGATAGGTACCACAACTAAAATGTGAAAAAAAAATACAAAAATATAACAACCGACTTTCAACAAAAAACACTACAAAGTGAAAAATTACTTTAATTTCGGAATTCGGTGTTTTTAGTTTTGAATTTTCATTTTTTGCCACCAACTTCCGAAATTAAAGTTATTTTTTACTTTGTAGTGTTTTTGGTTGGAAGTCGTTTTTTTTTTTTTTTTTGTTTTTTTTTTTTGGAAGCCGGTTTTTTTTTGTAATAAGTTTTTTTTACTGAAAACAGGCTTTCTGCTACAACAAACATTCGTGAAAGGATGCGCCACTTCTTCTTCCCAGCTAAAGCATTAGGAAGTGGTGAAAGGTGGGCGTTTTGGAGGACTGTCTTAAGTAATTTTGACGTTCAAAAAGTGCTGATTCTCAGCCAACCTTGAATAAATGAATTTTGATTTTATGCTGAGCCATTTCAAATCCCCTTGTATCGGGTATATAACAATTTATTAAAATTAAGTTTATTTTACAAATATATATTTCCAATAATATATAAATATAAACAAAAATAAATACACATAAAAATACTACTAAAGCAAATAAGACAAACAATGGGAAATCATTACCGCTGTGATGATACTGCCAGCTTCTTGCGAATGTGCTCGCGAACTTTAACTTTAAAAGATTAAAATTATGAAATTAATAATGAAATAATTGACATTAACATTATTTTATACGCCTAATGGCAATGCATAGAGAACTTACAAAAATGTAACATCTCACAAAAACTCAAACTCAAAGCATTTATTTCAATGAAACCATTTACAGGCACTTTTGAATTGTCAAAGAATCGGTCAGTTAGTCAGAAAGTTGAAGCTAGTTGCCTATTCCAAAACTTAGATCTCTATGTAGAAGAACTGGCAAGAAACTCCAAGGACACTCTTTTAAATATTGATATTACAAAATCCTGTGTACATTATTCTTTTCTTTTTTATCTTTTTTCCCATCATACCCAAAATAAATAATTACAAAATATATTGCTATGGATTACATTTGGGCCATAAACCTGAACAGACTCTTCGCGTCACCACCATTTGGTTGAGATAGAATTTTATGAAATGTGCCTAAATTAAGTCGGTTCATCCTCAAGGCCCCAAACACACAATTTCTATCTCATACAGACTCATATCGAACACAGTCCATCAATAAGTGATGTAAATCTTCCACAACTCCACACCCCACACAATTATTTAGGCTACATTATTCTTGTTGCTTCTATAAGTGAAAAAAAAAAAAATTAAGATAAAAAAGCCCTTTTTTTTTTTTTTTTGGGTGGGAAATTATCAAATAACTTCTCCCGCTCTGGGTGGAGCGGGAGGGCGTGTCAGACTCTTACTGACTAAAACCCACCCGTGTTCCTTCCTATGCCATGTTGCCGGGGGCCACGATTTCCCTATCGGTTTTCTTGGCAGATGAGAGATGACCAGTCTCAACTAACGGACCAAGTTTAAATAAGTTTTAGGTAATATTTAGAAACAAGCGTCGCGCGTCGTCGCGTTGGGGGACGGAGGATAAAAATATATTTTCTAACATAGCATGCCGTACTACCTAAAACTTATTTAAACTTACAGGGCCAATACATTTTATTTTATTACTTTTTAAAAGATTTTGTATGTGACAGGGGTTTTTTAATTTTTAATTTAACTTTTATTTTATTCCATCAACAATAAAAAAAAACAATAAATAATTTACAACAGGGAATTGAATTGCAAAACTTAGATAATGATCACTTACTTAATTAAATACTAGAACTAAAATTAATACGTTTAACACTAACCAAATAAATTATAACCATTAAAAATTAACTGTAAAGTAAACAGAACCAGTTAAAACACTTTTTGTACCAAGTTTTTTTCTTAAACGGAAGCGTTCCAAGGACTTAGTTCATTCGTCCAAACAGTGATTGATTCCGTCTGCTTCGTAGTGTTCCGAAAAAAAATATAACAATACTCATTTAGCCCTTAAAAAACACATTATTATGCCTGTTTTTACCGACGGATTAGGCAAAGGTGTACAAAATTACATGATTACTTTGTAAAGTATTATATTATTTTAATGATTGTGAATGTGAGGACTATGTTGGTTATTATTTTTATTTCTCTGCTAGTTTTAGTGATGGACTGACAGTTTGAGTAGTTTATGCGGCCTACCCAAATGTCTTTTCTTTGGTATTGTTCGTCGAGTTGAGCTCCACGATTACTGACAAATGCTTGCACTGACTGGACAGGTCCACTCAAATCTGTGTGGTTCTTTCCTCAAAAGACATTTTCAGACACTAATCTACATGGTCCTCATATAGCCTGACCAAGATTATGTCTGGACTTTAAAAGAGACTGCGACCTCTGAGTTTGTTTCGGCCTTTCTTCTCAGAGTAGTCAGATAAGAAACGCCGAACTCTTCTAGCTTATTTTTAATAAAAAAATTATATGACGTGTAGAAGTAATTCCGATATCCTATTTACAGAATAAACAATTTCATTTCAGTAAATAATTATATGTTTAAACCATTTCGTGAAATAGTCGTTCGTCAAAAATGTTTCATTCAGTAAAGGAGATCATTCAGGCTCCATACATTTTTGGGCTAACGAAAAAAATGGTACGTGTGGTTAGTATTGTACTAGTAATTTGGAGCAATAGTTAATATGGCGCAAAAATTGTACGATTGCTCTCAGTCAAGTTATACAAGTTCGATGATTCGTCATTTTCATACATTTATTGTTTTCTGAAAGTGCAGAGAAACATAAAATAATGACAAATATTACTAGAACTTTCAGAGAAGGCCCAAACAAAATGATCTCCTTTAGCTAATAAAACTATTAAGCTTTCAGTAAATAAGACCTTCGCGTCAGCCACGACGGCCACATGTTCGAAATCATATTCAAACATCCATGCCATAAAATTATCTGTCAAATAAAGTCAATTTCATGGAAACTTATTTAAAAAAAATCTGTGCTACATTTTTCAATTAAAAGTTCTCCGCCTCTAAAAAACGGTCTTTCCATTTATTAAGGTTTGTATCACGTGGCGTTCTAATTATTTCTGCCTACACCCTTGAAAAACGGCATAAGTTAATGTATTCAACGTATGACGTATTTCGCCTTTCCCCTTCATTTGGCGGCCATCTTTCATTGTCAATGTCAATGTCATTCTACCCATCTCTACTCTTATGAATCCCCTAGACCATGGGTGGCAAACGTTTTGTCACAAAAGTGGCATTTTAATTAAAAATATTAATAATTTAGAAAAGTTACTCAACGTAAAAGTAAATTCTGCTATACTTTAATAAGCCACGCTTGTGCAAGTATGATTTAACGTGTGTATGCAGGTTAACACTTTCGACTCCACCCACTTTTCATAGAACTCATACGCTATGCTGAAACGCATGCATACATAAAAGTGTAAATTGGAAGTGAACCCTCCGGGAGGGTTGCCGGCATTACGTTTGCTCTAAAGTTAACCATCGCAGACGGTCAACGGCAAAACCGTGTTATAAAACGAAGTAAAATTGTGTTTTCAAGGGTCGTCAAAAAAAAAAAAAACAAAAAAGCCTGCCAGGGTCGCGGGAAAGTCAGAAAGGGTTACCGTGGCCCCTGGCAACATACAGGCAACTGAAGGAACACGGGTGGGTTTTAGCCAGTAAGAGTCTGACGCTCCGCCCAGAGCGGGAAAAATTAAATGATAATTTCCCACCTAAAAAAAGGGTAAGTTATACGTAGTTTACAACCTTTTAAATTTTTAGGGAATAAATGTAACCGCGAACAAGAAAAAAAAAAAGATGGATTTTAAAACCAACGCATATACAAATAAATCTTGTTAAAATAAACATCATATTTTATTTTCACGGTTTATAATGCTGTATTCGCTAAGAAAAACCTACATTTCTCCGCGAGGGCATCCCATATGCGACTAGGTGAACCCTCCAGGAGGACTCCCGGCACTAAACGTGGAATCATACGCACGTCAGTTGCACGCAATGGGGATAAAAACTGCCACTTGCTCACTTCATATGACGCTGATCTCCAGCGTCTTATAATTTGACAGCTAGCCATACATTTTTTGTAAACAAGAGACTTCTTTTACGCATAATTAATTATTGAGCCCAGTTGCGCAGCTGTTTACTGCAAAGATACGAGGACCCATGTATTTGCCAAAGATGTTATAAGAAGAAAACTGTGGGAGAAAGCTCTCCGAAAAAAATTGGAATCCGATATTTCGTTGAGACGATGTGCTATCCTTTAAGCCTTTTATGGGAGAAAGTGGTTTATAGGTGATGCTCCCAAGAGAACTAAGTCTGTTTTCATTACATATAGGCACTTGTGATGTGATATTATGTAAATTATAGTAAAGTATGTGTGTGTTTATATTATCATATTAGATCAGTGCTAGAAGTGCTATCTCTGAGGTTTTTCAGTCAGGAAGATCACGCCCGAGTTGGTTTTCAACTCTGATCAGGTCATTTCTATCGTACGACTCCAGTCTTTAACAAAAACCGAACTTAGTCAACAAACACAAAATAACCTATAAAATATAAAACGTTCATAATTTATTGACTTTTCCACTAAAGCTGCTTTTTTACCAGTGGTAGACGCTTCCCCTGTCCTTAGGTCGTCTTTTAATAGTGCTACACTACAAGTACACTCCACTCCGTATAATTGATCGACACAAAAGTAAACATAAATACAACAATGGCGATTTAAAGACGTACAACTGTGCTGCCATCTGTTCCGAGCTTTCAGTTTTTAACCCTGCTAAAGCAAGTCGTTCATCGCTCAAGTAAAAACGAATGCTACTCCAGCTTGCTTGTACAGTGTGTAGCTTATAGCTTACACAAAATGATTGTTCATGCAGGCTTGTCATGCTTGCAGTTCGTGTGGCCACGTTAGGGTGATGCAGAGAGACAGGGACAAAACATTGCAAGTGCAACATACGAGGTAGATCGCTCGGCAATAACTATAAAATACAAGAATTAATACTAATACTTGCAAAGAAAAAAAAACTACAGGTGCCAAATGTAAACAATTATTATGGTAAGCGTACGAGACGATGGATTACACCTACATTAATAAATTAATTGCCTGAGGGAATGATCGATCGCGTCACAAGTAAAAATCACCTAAAAAGTGTCCTAAGGAAGCATTACTTGACGATGTGTCCATAGTTGCTGTGTCCGATCGGCGGCTTCGGTGGGCTAAGGTCGTGGGTACTAAGTTTGCTTACTTTATATTGAGTAGGTACCTACTATATGATAGTCTCATGACGTTCGCTGACTGATGCCGCTGAGTATGGTAGCTGAAGAACTTGGAGAATCTGTGGCTGTGTGGGTAACTACTCTGTATTAACATACAGAGTGTTTGCCTGCAGAGCCATAGTCTTTACTTAGATTTAGTTTTTATAATTTTTATGTCTAGTCAAGCAAAGATTCGTGCTAAATCCACGAGAATCTACTGCCGACAAATTGCTTTGCAGTTTGGCAGATGTTATGTTAAACGAAAACTGTAATATTATGAACTAAATAAATAAAAAAAACATTTTTTTTTTCTGTTACTTAAAAATGCAAAATAATGTTTTTCTTTTGGTTTTCATTAATGTGCATATCATAAGTTCATAACACTTATTATGTATACCCATATTTGCAAAATAAATTTCTATTGTCTCACATTTCGGGTCGATTTGTTTCAAAAAATCCCGGGTCCAGAATTTTCTGCTAGGTAGGTTCTCCATCCCTACCCTAGACGTTACGCTGTAGTATAAGTAATATAATTTTAGTTGAAGGGTCTGCCTGGTAGAATTATTCATCAAGTCTGAGCATAACCACTTCTGATCTTAATAAGATTATAATTTATTATATTTTCATAGACTACTTACTACATAATATATTAAGGTTAGTATAAAGCTGTGTTCATAGTGTAAGGAGCTTCGGCATTTATCGAAAGTAAAAAAGCGTTAATAAATATGTTTGTTCCACTGTTTCGCCTGTTAAAGAAGAAAAATACTAAATTGGTGTCTGTTTTTGCCAAAATCTTATCGATTTACGTTTTAAAAAAAGCAGAATAGCACACATATCAACTCGAAAAGGGATCGTCGCTGTATCAACTTGAGCCATTCCGTATTCTTTGTATGCGTGGTCACCCTACTTTGTTTGATTTGTTGTATGCCGCCGCCATGATACACAACAAAAACAACGCCTCTACCGGTGGATAATCTAACTATTTTACGATAATTATGATCACTAATGTTTGGCCCCATCATGAAGTAGTCGTGCGTTGAACTGGTCATATCGTCAAACGTTGAGTAGTCAATGATCTAGCCAGGCCACATCATGATGTGACCAGCGGTCGATGTTTATTTCAAGAAATGATAAATTCTAAGATCTGGTCACGACATTTACACAAAGTAAAGCACCTGTCTGGGTTCTAAGCCGCGACCTACAACTCGTTAGTGGGCTACCACTGCTCTTAGAGGGACTTACAAAGTATGCATTTATTCATTACGTGGAGTACACACGAATTGTTGGAAGAAGATACATCACTGAGCAATCGGTATTTAGGCGAGATTTTTTACTAAATTATTAAGGAGAATAAATAAAGTAGTTAATTGATTCAGGCGTGACCTTGTGGAAATCCACAATAAAATACAATAGACGTGGATATATTTAGTAACTTGTTCCTCTTAGCTATTTCTAAAGAGCCATAAAAAACCCTGAAAGAAATCGACACGTGTTTCACCTCTCAATGAGGCATCCTCAGGATGACGATGGACTTATAGCGAACCCAAACACGGCGTGTTGCCACACCATGCGCTGAACGCAGAGTGAGTACAAAATGTAGGCCAACGCTTTCCCTAATGTCATTCTAATATTCGTGAGAGTGACATAACCCTTCGGCTACGTAGTGCATAAACTGTGACCACTGACAGGAAGAAAACTTTAAATGCGCAACCATCAGCAATCCGTTGTGTTTGATGTTCCCGCAACAAGTTATTTCAAGTTCACAGGATTACCGAAATGTCAGTGCATTATTCCTTGTCGAAGATAAATAGCTCTAATAGGGTAGTTGCTTAAGTAAAAAAAAAAAAAAAATTTAGTCCGTCTTTCAGAAAATAAAAAAATATTAGATATTATGTATTTTTTGCTTTATCATATTAATCAAAAATAACTTAGAAAACACCCATTAAAATTGAGGAGTGGGGGCTCGCTAAGTCACAACGCAGTATAAAATCTAGCAAGGCGTGACGTCATGCCACATTATAACTCAATGTATCGCCGTAATCTTTTGATTGCATCAAAAAAGAAAAAATACGTGTCCAATATTTTTTTATTATCTGAAAGACGGACTAAAAAAAAAATATTGGACACAGGCCTATTATCTTCCATTTCTTTCTTTCTCTGCCTGTTATAAAAAAATAAAACACTACAAAGTGAAAAATAACTTTAATTTCGGAAGTCGGTGTCTTTGGTTTTCAATTTTCGTTCTTTGTCACCGACTTCCGAAATTAAAGTTATTTTTCACTTTGTAGTGTTTTTTTTGAAGTCGGTTTTTTTTTTTAAGTTTTTATTTTTCTCTTTTTAGTTGTGGTACCTACCCCACACAAATTCGAATACCACTAGCTGCTATGTAAATAACAGTGACAGGAAGTTATCATATCATCCACATACTAAGTGGGAAAAAATACGTATTATTGAAGCTAACTCAAAAACTACCCAAGCAAAGTTAATAAAATTTATATGGGACCACCTCTGAAGTATGATCTACCAAACAAAAAAAGAATCATCAAAATCTATTCATAATTGGCGGAGTAATTGCATAACAAACATACAAAAAAAAAAAACATACAGTCGAATTGAGAACCTCCTCCTTTTGGAAGTCGGTTAAAAAGAAATTGGTAAATTTATTTTTCAAGCCAATGCTTATATTTATTTATCATATCGATAACAGAGTAAACCCTCGAACCTAGTTATTGAGCTGTAAATAAAAGTGTCTAACTAATATTTACAGCCAGCAATAGAATTTACGCCAGTCTGCACATAGCCTAACCCAGCCCACGTATTTAGAGCACGGATAATCAGTCACGTACGTCGTCACTCGAGCAGAACGAGATATTTATAAACAGCTTATACATTTAATTTAATATTTAATTACAGCTAACTTGATACTCTGGGTATATCGTATTTTTGTTCTAAGGAGAGTTGGACTGTGTAAAAGATGACAATCACCGCGCCGCCCCAGCAGAATAAATTAAATACGTAAGTGCTATTGTGGCGGTTTTGATGTTAAAATCCATATTCGCAATGTAGGTCTAAATACATCCTGCCGGGGTTGCGAAGAAGTGCGAAAGGGAGATCGTGGCACCCGGCAACATGGCAACTGAAGGAACACGGGTGGGTTTTAGTCGGCAAGAGTCTGACACGCCCTCCCGCTCCGCTCAGAGCGGGAGAAGTTATTTGATAATTTCCCTCACATTTGATAATTTTTCACTTTTTTTCTTAACATTTTTCCACAGATGCGCCCCTTTTGCTTTCGGTAGAAGTTTCTCTCCAATTCCAAAAAGTGTTCTCCACTTTTTGTGGTTGGGGTTGTCTCTTTTTAGGAGCTCGTGGCTAAGAAATAACAGTCGCATGAGTCGATTCATCTGGTTAAGCTACGCTTGCCGGGGTTGTTATGTGAATGGGTGACCATCTTTACATACCGAGTCTCCTCCGTGCCTGGGAAAGCACGTTAAGCCGTTGGTCCCGGCTGTCATTCGTAGATCTTTGACAGTCGTTACGGATCGTCAGAAGCCCGAAAGTCTGACAACCAGTCTTACCAGGGGGTATCGTATTACCTAGTTACTGGGTTGTGGAGGTCAGATAGGCAGTCGCTCCATGTAAAACACTGATATTCAGCTGCAGCCGGGTAGATTGGAAGCCGACCCCAATATAGCTGGGAAAAGGCTAGGCGGATTGATTGGGCTTTTTTGGGGTTGACAGAAATAATACTAATTGGTCGAAATCACTATAATTATACGATTAACACAGAAACGTTGAAAGACCTAATTGCGTAATACAACACAATCACAATCTGTTTCGATTTGAAACAGATTGTTCATAAGTTTGCTTCATAAGTTGGAACAAAAAAATCTGCTCAACAACGTAAATAACGCAATGAATGTTGATGAACTGTCAAAATGAAACAAATTAGGCAAAATCATTTTCAAAATAAGTTACGCAATTAGGGTACCGTCAAAATATAGTTAGTTACTTATCACGAAATTAGTGACTACCTCGTTGCCCCGTTGGTCTAGTGGTCGCAAGCGCTATTGCTGAGTATGAAGTCCGGGTTCGATTCCAGGGACGGGTAAAGTGTTATTGGGTTTTTCCATCAGAAATTTCTCAGTAGCGGCCCGGAGTCTGGATGTGTACACGATTGATGGAGGCTCGCCCCCTATTACATGGGACTTAAACACAACCAGCATATTTTTTAAAGACATAAACGTCCTTCGTACACACGGCTACACATCAAGCTATACATTTCCAGTTTATGCTGATCTCGAATTGTGTAGGATTTCCGTACAATGCGAGGTCAGCTAGCAGAAATGTATAGCTTGATGTGTAGCCGTGTGGACACTTTAAGATAAGCCTCAAGCTTTTAAGAAAATATTAAAGTTCTATGTTTACGTAAGTTTTATTTGGTACATTTTAGTTCATTAAAAGCTTGTTTTAAAAAAGGTTTTTGCTTCAATTTTATTTTAATTGTGTATGATAAACTAATCGATTAATAATTAATTTAGTAGCTTTTAATTAAGTAATATAGTTAATTGATTCTGGCGTGACCTAGCGGAAATCCATTATAAAATACAATAGACGTTGATATATTTAGTAACCTAGACCAGCGCTCCCAGCGCAGCCAGCCAGCACCATTGCAGTCTCTGCGTCTAGCGCTCGGTGTGGCAACACGCCGTGTTCAGGTTCGCAACAAGTCAATCGTCATCCTGAGAATGCCTCGTTGAGAGGTGAAACACAGTGTTTTATGGCTCTTTAGAAATAGCTAAGGGGAACATGTTAGTAAATATATCCCCGTCTATTTTATTTTTTAACCGACTTCCAAAAAGGAGGAGGTTATATGTTCGACGCGTATGTTTGTTTTTTTTTTTTTTTATGTATATCCACCGATTTCTCCGTCATTTGTGGACCGATTTTGAAAATTCGTTTTTTGTTTGAAAGGGTATGCTCCCAAATTGGTCCCATATAAATTTTATTAACTTTGCTTGGGTAGTTTTTGAGTTAGCTACAAAATACGTATTTTTTTCCCACTTAGTATGTAGATGATATGATAAGTTCCTGTCACTGGTAGCAGGTATTCGAATGTGTGTGGGGTAGGTACCACAACTAAAAAGTGAAAAATAAAAACTTTTTACAAAAAAAAACAACCGACTTCCAAAAAAAAAACACTACAAAGTGAAAAATAACTTTAATTTCGGAAGTCGGTGGCAAAAAACGAAAACACAAAACCCAAGACACCGACTTCCGAAATTAAAGTTATTTTTCACTTTGTAGTGTTTTTTTTTTTGGAAGTCGGTTTTTTTTAAGTAATATAGTAAACTGTCAGTATAAAATAAAATAAATTGAAGGTGCCCTCTCGTGGAGGCTATTTTAGTACACCTAGTAGACACTATGTCTAGCGTATCAACTTTTTACTAATCCGACCTCAGGGTTCAAATCAGTCTCTAGAACAATGACTAATAATTAAGACGAATTCCGCGCACCCACCCATCTTTTCCACGCCTCGGTAAGCGCCACTTAACCGCAACGATACACAGACGTTGACAAAAGAAAAACAATTATAACTATTTCTTTCATGACTGCAGTAAGTGGAACAAGGTTAAAAGTTAATATTGTCAAAATTATTATTAATTGTATTGTTGCAAAAAAGCAGACAGTATTTTTGTCGTACAACAACATCCATCCATCTTCTTTACAAACCTAGTAGTAAAAACCGGTCTTGTGCGTATCGGTAGACGCACAGTGAAAGGTTCCGTAGTTGGGATGAATTTATCCCAAGACAAACTTAACTTTGTAGTTGAAAAACATGATCTCCCATACGGAAAATATGGGAGAACATGTTTTTGCAACCGCAATTGTAAGTTGGTCGATTATTACTCGTTAACTTGTAGAGCCTACTTAACTGTGATAGTTTTTCTTTTAATTTAGTTATATAAACTACTGCTGTGATTTTTTTCACACATCTAAAATCAACCATTTAGCTGCCAGGGGGCTGGACACTTGACTCTAACAAAAATTACAAACACACAATCACAAAGGGATAGAAAAAAAAAACATCACCACTTTACGTGTAGGAGAGGTACCCTAACAAAAAATGTTTTTCATTATTTTGTTTTACCACTTTGTCGACGTAATTAATATGTATACCTATGCCAAATTACAGCTTTCTAGTACTAAGGGTCTCGGAGCTAGACCGCGGACAGACAGACAGATAGACATGACGAAACTATAAGGGTTAATAAAACCTGACTTGATCTCCGTACATCTTCTTTTTTTCGGGTGACCACTGAAAATCAGCGCTGTGCTGTGGGTCCCCCATAGCACAGCATCATGCTGAGTGGAAGCCTTCTTGTCGCAGTAATGTCGTGCAGCTGCCGCCTTAGTAAATTCTGTTTTATGCTCGTGATTTATTATGTACTTTGTGCTATTCTTTGTTTACTCATGTTTTTATGTATGCACGTGTTTCTGTGACAAATAAACCTATTTTTCTTTCTTTCTTTCTTTCACAGTGAAAGGTTCCGTAGTTGGGATGATTTACGACATTCAAGGCTTAATAGATATAGTGTTCTGTAAGTTGTGTTGTATTATTGTTATTGTTTCTAGTTGTATTTAAGTTAATTATACTAACATACTCGTAGTTGTTAGTAATACTAAAAAAATATCGGTAATGTGCCTGCATCAAAGATAAATAAATAAATTAAAATTACTTAGCGGTGCACAGAAAACATCTTTCCAATTTTCATCGATATACTGCAAAAAATTGATAGTTTTTATTTATTAATTAGATGTTAATTGTGGAAGGAAACAATGGGCTCGTGGCTTTAATAAAAGCAGTCGCACGGGTCAAACGAAGGTTAAGCAACGTTTGCTGCGGTCGGTCCGTGGATGGGTGAACACTCATTTACATTAAAGAAAGCAAAGAAAAAAGCACGCTATGCCGTTGGTTTCGGCTGTAATTCGTAGATCTTTGACAGTCGTTACGGGTAGTCAGAAGCTCGAAAATCAAACAACACTCCTAATGGGATGTGGAGGTCAGATAGGCAGTCGCTCCATGTAAAATACTGGTCTTCAGCTGCATCTAGTTAGACTGGAAGCCGACCCCAATATAGTTGGGAAAAGGCTGGGTAGATGATGAGATCATTCGACGGCTATATTTAGTCATCATCATCATTTCAGCCGATAGACGTCCACTGCTGGACATAGGCCTCCCCCAAGCACCGCCACTTCGACCGATTTTGTGCTTTCCGCATCCAGCGGATTCCTGCGGCCTTCACAAGATCATCACATATGGCCTATAATTTATCATTTGAATTTATTATGTTTTGTGTTGCATAATGTAGGTTATTTTGTATACTATTGTATAGAATCATTCTCTAACTTGAACAGACAGCTGTGCTGCTGGGGAGTTTGTTGCGCCACTTCTTCTTCCCAGCTAAAGGCACTAGGAAGTGGTGAAGGGTGGGCGTTTTTGGGGGACTGTGTTATGTAATTTTGACGTTCGAAAAGTGCTGATTCCTAGTTTGAATAAATGACTTTTGAATTTTGAATTTTTTGAATCGGTCCATCTTGTGGGAGGCCTATATTTAGTAATTCTTCAATATTTACAGTATATTTATAAAAGTTATCTCTGGCCAAATAAAAAACCAAGACAGAGCGCTGCGACAATACAGTGAAGCATGCCGAAACTACACCTCCGCTCTGTGCATACACGCTCACACGCACACATTTACAATGAAAGAAAGAAAGAACGTTTATTACACAAAACACACACACACAAACACACCCCAACACACACAACAAAGTCAAAGTCAAAGTCAAATAATTTATTTCAATTAGGCACAAAAAGGCACTTTTGAACGTCAAAAACAAAAAATAGAATTGATTCTAGTCGCCCCTTCCAAAGGGTAGTTTTCGTATGGAGAAGAATGGGCAAGAAACTCCACCGTTACTCTTTTAAAATGTTTTACAATATTTTGTATACATTAATTATATAATTATATGTGAAAACGATGCACCTGGAATAAGATTACTATACCACAATAGGTAAAAATAAAAATGAAGCAATGATAGAAAAAATAATTATGTAATGGATACATGGTGTTCACATATTTACAAGCATTGTAAAAGTAGGTACATATACGATATTCCTAAAAAAATTACAAGTGATACTAATTAGTCAGTGTGTGAGTTCAAGTAATCACAGAATGTAAAAAAAATGTTGTAATATTTAATTACACAATTAAATTAGCAACCAGTTTGATTTTGTCTAGACTCAAAATTGTCCTATGGAGCTAGACCAGCATGCTTCCAAGCATTCTTATCTAGGATATAATCCTCTAATTTGTAATATGCTTGTTTACAAAGAGTACTTTTAATATGCGTTTTAAATTTTCTTTCAACACACACAAACACACCAAACAAACGATTGTTACACTACAATCAAACTACACCTCACTAAGTGCACACATGTTTACGAAACCGGCGTCACATCACTGTTGACGGTGCTATGTCTTGGTTTTTTATTTGGTCTGAGGTTATTATTAACCTAATTATAAACTTTGGTTAATCAGGAACTGGATTTAAAAATCATTGAATCAAAAATCCAAAATTAAATAAAACATTAAAAATTAAGTGTAGTTTTTATCAATAATCCGTTAATTTATTGATGAAGACCGTAAACATAAGTTTACCCTGACCTGATTACGGGTTTTAATAAGTAAGTCGTAAAAGATTTAATATTAAAAATAATGTTTGTAGGTACTTAATTACTATTAAAATATGGGTCAATGGTGATGATGATACCTATGTTCATTTGTATTTATTTAAGGTAGGTAAAAGTTATAACTTAACTAATTTGATAAAAATAACAAAATGATATACTAACTTAACTAAAACCATTTACAAACTAAAATATAGCGTTGAAAAATTCATCTGCATCAATGTCGACTGGTAATATACCCAAGAGACTGGCCGCATTGCCACGTTGTATGGCAATGCTTAGCCTCTGGCCAAGGTAAAAACCAGCCCTTGGGTCACGGGAATTGTCAAATAGCCGTTTTGAGATATCACGGAAGAGGCCATGTCCACTCGGACCCCACGGCCCGAGGGTTTCAACCCCGAACGGCTACCTACCAAAATGAGTTATGAATGTTCATTAAATTTGCTGATACACGTTCGTGAACAGGCGCCGTCAGTCTGGTCATCTCTTAGCTGCCATGGCTTATTCTAATAAATTTTTTTTTTTAAATTTATTGTTCTTTATTTTTTATTACGGACGCTTTTAACGTGCACGTCTTTCTACATTGTTATCACATGTATAATTTCAACATGAATGATGTAACCAATATTTTGTAACAATTTTGATTTAAATAGAGTGTCCGTGGAGTTACTCGCCCGTTCTTCTCCATAGGTACCTACTACGCTTTGGAATGGGCAACTAGCTTCATATTTCTGACTGACCGAATCCTTGACAATTCAAAAGTACCATAAATGGTTTGAGTTTGAGTTTTATAGGTGTAAAAAATGATTACCTGTTAGGTGTGTTCATCAAAATGTTTACGATATTTTGATTGACAAGTCATTTGTGGCTAAATAATAATAGCTGCAAGGGTCGATCAAAGATTTTAAGTTACGCAAGCCGTGGTCGGTACGTGGATGGGTAGATGCAGAATACCAGTGACCTTGAGTGCTTAGCTTGCGTGTTCTGTACTGAGCTCACGCAACGCGTCGTTCGTCCAGCCAGTAATAGGACTCGCCCATCAAGGAGCGCTGTCTCAAATTAGACGCATTATTAATTTATTATAAATAAAAAAAGGTATTTTAATAAAACACGTAAACTAAAATGTCAATAATTAAATTATTATCTTTAAAATGGTGAAGGTTTCAGAAAAAATCGTTTAATAGATTTTACGCGATTCTCAGTTTTTTATCCGCGTTAGACATAACTTTACAAATTAATTTCACTATGTAATATAAACATAATCTAAAAAAATCCTATATTAAGTTATTAAGAAAATGCTCTAATTTAATGAATATTTTTTTCCAAATCATTAACACTACTCGTTTAGACGTGATCTTCAGTATAAAATCATTCAAAGTCGGTTATCGTCGCCTTAAACATAACTGGAGAATGTATGTACCTACTATACACCGTGAAATTTGAATCACAGTTTTGCTAGAACAAACTTTATTCAGACCATGGTCTACTACCATTCTACAGCATCCAATAAAAAAAAACATAAATTGGTTTTTGAAAAAACACAAAAAGACAAAGTTTAAAATGTCAAGATTATCTACTGCTTACTAAATTTCGTTTATGGAGGTACATTTCCCTGTAGACAATGCTGTGTCCCATGCGTGGTGTCTGTTTTGTAGGGAGTAACGATAATCTTGACATTTTAAACTTTGTTTTTTTTTTTGTGTTTTTTCAAAAACCAATTATGTTTTTTTTTTTATTGGGTGCTGTAGAATGGTAGTAGACCATGGTCTGAACAACGTTTGTTCTAGCAAAACTGTGATTCAAATTTGACGGTGTATAGGTACAATTCTGCCCAACCCTTTAAGGAAACAAGGCGTGATCATATGCGTTCTACCATCCGTAAATAAATACTAACGGTTTAAGACATAGGAACTGGAAAATTAAGGGTTTCCTGGTTGCCAAATAGTCGGAAGTAACCTTGTATTGTGTAAAATTAGAATTTCACTTGCAATAGTACAGAGGAAGGTTGAGGTCAAATGCTTCTGAAATAATTGCAATAATTTTAATAAATCAATATTTTATTGTTAAACAACATGTAAAAAAACCCTGTCCGATCCGTGAGGGTGTTGTTAGGTATCGTACTGAGTCTACTTACCTATGTGGTAATTGCCAGATTTAAAAAAAAAAAATAGTTGATACGAGGGGCTAAAATAACCCATTGTAACGAGGTAGTTTTACTCCCAAGCTTTAGCGAGAGAGTAAATAGAAACCGAGTTATAATGGGTTTTAGCGCCGTGTGTTACACTCTACTTTTCACAACGATCGATTGCGAGAAAATAAAATAATCCAATATTATATTAAATTGTTTATTTTATTTAAATGTATATTTTGTACAATTCTGGATATTTAACGAGTTGTTTTTCGGGAACTTAATTTCAGTCCTCTGTGAAGATGTTCTCACTAGATAATGACATTTTCACGTTGTAAATTATATTACGGTCACCAATTCAATTCGTAATTAGAAAAAAAATCTAAAGATTTCGCGCCAATGCCTTTTTTATTTTTTCTGTAGCCGCAACGCAATGTACGCATTCTACCGAAGAGATCTCCGCATTTAGTTCCATTTTCAAAAATAAAATTTTCTTCTTTTTTTTGTGAACCAGTAATAAGTCGAGTCCATAATCATGATTATTCTACATAAGAATAAAGCCTTTTTCGTTTTTCAAGGCTCGTTGGCATAGACAAAAAAAAAAAAAAACTATTTCCCCGCTCTGGTACTCTACAATGACGGCCTTTATAAGCAAGAGGAGTGAAAAAAAATTTTTTTTTCGGAATTTTACCTGGTTGTTACATGGGGCGCGGGCGGCCGTCATTTAGCGGTTATCTACAAGTCATAACTTATGACCCCTATTGAATATTTGCTCATTTTAAATTAATTTGAGATATTTTTGGTACCAAAAATGTTATATTTAATTAAGCAACAATAACTTTTTGATTTTCAATAATATATTTTTTATAAGTTACTTTTAGGTAAGGTTACGTAACATCATTTTATTGATTATTTATTTCTGTCTCAATACGTGACGTCACAGCGGGCCCTAGCAGAATAACAACTACAGAGCACTATAATATAATACTGGTACCAGCACTGCGACACTTACTTTTAAATTCAAATTCAAAACTCATTTATTCAAACTAGGCTGAGAATCAGCACTTTTCGAACGTCAAAATTACATAAGACAGTCCCCCAAAAACGCCCACCCTTCATATCGAGGGGTGAAACGCTATTTGGTTTAAGCAACATCTTGGAAAGGCTATTTGGTTTAAGCGACATCTTGGGCGATATAAATTGCTGATTCCGAATATGTATATAACTCAATATCGCCCAAGATGTCGCTTAAACCAAATAGCCTTTCACCCCTTGATATAGAATGTCGAAGCATCATGCTGAGCAGTGGCGAGTCCAGGGGGGGCTAAGAGGCTCAAGCCCTTAAAAAAGCATCTGAGTCATCGGCGTATCCACGTTGAGGCAAGGTGGGGCATCAGTAGGGTTACCAACTTTTTGTACAAGAAATAAAGTATATTATGGTCAAAGTGGCAAAATAAACAGTATTAGTCTCGAAAAAAATAACAGCATTTTAAGTACCTACCTATCTTTTTTAATGATTTAAATAGAAATATACTTCACTAGTGCTGGTCGCGCAACTCATCAATTTAGCACCAATTTTAAAGGCTTTATTAGCCTCAAAAATAGACGAGGAGCCACTTTTCCAAAATCGAAAATACTTTTTTTAATTTTTTTTTTTATAAAAATCGGGAAATTAATCTAATTTTATTTTTTTGGGCCGTCTTTTTGTATCCGCTATTTTGATTTTTTTATAAACAGACAGTAAATTCATGACCAGGGACCTGAAAAAGCCCTGGAAACTGTTTTTGTTAAAATATTTTTCTTAGAAATTGTTTTTTACTTCATTTCCAGATTTTTTGAGGTTATGGTATTGACTTTTAAGAAAAAGTGGCAGTGACACGCCAAAGAGTGTTATCTCAGGAGTGTATAAAAAAAAGGCGTGTAGGCAGATTTTTGAACAAAAAAAGTAATTTTTTTCCCACTGTGCCCCGTCAGGAACGAAGTTCCTTCTCACGTATGATTTAAAACAAAATAACATTTTTGCAGTGGCCATCTTGGATTTTAATTTTAACGCCACCATCAGCTTTAACACCCTTGAAAACTATGAGAACGACACCCATGACGGAAAATTTAAAAAATGTTATAGCAGCCATCTTGGATTTTCATTATTGACCCTCTCTCTCTCCCTCCGGCATGCAGTGTACTCGGGCCGATGTGCACAATTTTATCCCACGACACTGTAATCAGCACTTTACTCTTTTCTTTTTTTCTGCCGGCGTTTTCTCTCTTTCTTTCTTTCTCTTTGAACTAGAAGAAGACAGTCGCACACATCGTACAGTCGCATTACACTTTTTAGCGTGACAGTTTCTGAAAGTTCACAAGCCGTGATAAAGAACTTTGTTCCAATAAAGTTAGAAATTAAAGTGGGTCCCCATAAAAAAAATCTTATCATGGACTCCGATACCGCTCCTCATGATGACCTGGCCTTACTCTTGGACGCTGAATCTGCACCTCACGTTGAACCTGGCGCTATTATGGACCTCGAACCGGCTTTAAATGACAACCACGGCACGAACTTGGACACCTCTGCTACACGTACTTTGAGTGAGAATGAGGAAGGAGCCAATGCGATATGTTGATGTAATTCATTGTAGAACACACGTTGCAGCTATAACAAAGATTTTACCCGGCATGTTTTCAATTTTTTATTTATTTATTTAACCATTTATGTACACACAAATAATACACAGACAAGACAAAAGGAACAGAAAAATACGTACAAAGGTGATGCTTATTTCTAATGAAATCTCTTCCAGCATACCTGCGATAGGACAGAGGATAAAAAGAGATGTAGACACCGTGTGTAAGAGTAAAGAGAAAGTCAAATACATAAAATCAAAACAATTCACTTAAATAAAACTAATAATATGAAAATATACTTACTTACATAGGTACATACAAACATACATACTTCTAAAATAAATAACACTAATATAAAGTAACAAAAATATATACATATAATACAAAATAAATACCTACGCAACTTTTACATGCCAGTTGAAGTATATTCTTACATCTTGCTACAACTTTATTATAATATTTGCTTTCCTATAGATAAGTGGTTTTTAAAATGCAAGTCTTTTATTATTAAAGATCTTGTCCACGCTTAGCCAGATCACCCGAACAAACTGAGCAATTCCCTTTAGGACTTACAACTTTTATTGAAAACGGTTTTAAGTCTTTTGTTTATAATTGTGAGCGTTGTGAGGCTCACACTCAGTGCGCTGGATTGGAGGATACTGCTGCGTGGATTCTTGAATAAAACTCATTAACTTAAAGAACGTTGTTTTACTCGTTTCACCAATTGTTCGAAAATTACAGCCAGTACAATTTACTTAATACACCTTATAGTTGTAGTAAATTACATAAGCGCAAGTAGCGGCGGTGACGTCCCGCATGTTAAATTGCATTTTCCAATAAAATCAGTTTTCATGAATTGGCGGTCGGACTCAACTCCAGGTCCACCAATCAGAGAGAGGCAGAGGCGTCTCGGAAACGGACAGGTTTCGACATGTTCAAACCTGCACCGACTTGACCTGGGGTTGCGTCCGACCATAGCAAATGTTTCATATAAAAAAAACTTATAGCTAGAGAATCACTTATCGGTATGTATCACTATTCACTCGGTATTTAACACACTATTTACATATTTTCTTTGAGTTCATTATGGTGCGAGTGGGCGTTCTGCACAATAATGGATTGTAATATTTATGACAAACAAATTTAGGGCATATTGTATTTAAGGATTTTAATTTTATGGCATGTGACATTATGTGACATTAAGTTCGGGCAAGTTATTATTCGGACTAAAAACATTATGGCACTTTAGATTATGGATAAAAAAGTTAGGGAACACAATAGAGAACCACTTAAGACACTTCAATTTTATTTATTTTTATAGATATACCCGGCCCTCAGAGTTCCGGGCTACGCTCTGACGTACACGATCTCTCAGCCCGGAAGTCCCTTACCCGGAACTGTATTATGAACCATAGAGCATTATAGAATCACTCCGGTATTGTTTTTATAAATCCAACTGTCACGCTAACCAAACAAGGCGAAAAAAACAAAACAACATCGCGTTTCGTCTGAATAACACCAAATTAATTATGAATCATAAAATTAATAAAAAAAAGCGGCCAAGTGCGAGTTGGATTCGCACACGAAGGGTTCCATACCACCGTACAACATTGAACACAGTTTTTTTATTAATATTTTAGAAATAAAACGCCGTTTTGATTATAACCCTGCTAGCTACGCCCCGTGGTTTTACCCGCATAAGTTTCGATCCCGTAGGAAAATCGGAATAAAAAGTATCCTATGTGTTAATCCAGGTTATAAACTATCTGTGTGTCAAATTTCATCCAAATCTATTCAGTAGTTTTTGCGTGAAAGAGTAACACACATCCATCCATCCTCACAAACTTTCGCATTTATAATTTTTTATAAAGGATTCTGTTTTAATTATTTGTTGCTATAGCGGCCATCGTAGTACACACTCTGTGCAATTTTCAAGTGTCTATCTATTATGGTTCAAAAGATACAGCCGTGTGACAGACGGACGGACAGCGGAAGCTAAAAAAGAAGGTTCCGTTTGGCACCCTTTCAAGTGCCTACTTATTAAGCCTCGTGCCGACTAGCGCGACTCTAACAAAACAATTTCTAAGAAAACTTCACGGTAGAGCAAATAACGGTGTAGCGTTGCGCCGTCGACTCGCGCTAGTCTGCACGAGGCTTTATGGTTCAAAAGATACTGCCCTGTAACAGACGGAAGGCAGACGAACGGACGGACGGACAGACAGAAGAGCCTTAGTAATAAAATACGTACACTTTGGGTACGGAACCCAAAAAAAACGAATCTCACTAAAACTGGTTCAACAGCTTTGAAGTAATGAGTGCGCGAACGTTTTTTATAACATTTATTAAATTAGATTAACGAAAAAAGTGTACAGATCGCAGGTCAAGTTTGTAGATGCCATCGGCGCGTGCGCAATCGGTATGATTATTTAATAGAATAGAATATTTTTATTTCAGACAGTGTCCATAGGGTTAGTAACAATTTTACTTAAGGGGAAAGCGTCAGGGTAGCCTGCGAAATTCAAATTTTCTTACGTTTTTTGCATTTTGCAGATCAGTGTCAGGTTTTATGTCGATTAAAATATGATTCGCGGTTGTAAAAAATATGGCTTTACTCAGTTATAATCATTATAATCAGCAATACAACTCCATAAGTTAGCAAAGGTGTCAAATGTCATGATTTCATGAAATCATGACATTCGACACCTTTATCTTCTTCTTAATCACTATTGCTGGTTATAATTATTATAATTGAATGCAGTGATTCTATTAAAGAATTTATAGAGACTAAATATGCTCCAACAACTGTATAATATTATGTGATGTAACGCATGCCGAAAAGTTTGCATGCTATGTATGTATAGCAAAACAGGTAACACTAATTTTAATGTTACGTAATACCATGTTTTAATGCAAATAAAAATGATTTGATTTGATTTGATTTGACCCTGCGTTCCGAAATGCGATAAAAATGATAATATCGTGGATGGTTTTAAATAGGTCCTTATTTTTATTATTTTGTTCATCTTTTATGTAGATTCTTTTCTTTTAGATTTTGTGAATGTGAGAACGTTGTAGGCTGTAAACTTGTCGACCATTTTCTATTTTACTAAGTACCTGGTACTTGTTGATAGGCCTACACTGTCCTCTCATACCTATTAACACTCTAATTTGAAAACATTGTAAAAACCACTTATTTTTAAAAGAGTAACCGTGGAGTTTCTTGCCGGCTCTTCTCCATAGGAAGCGACCAATTGGAACCGTGCACCTAGCTTCTGACGTTTCATAAAAATGCCCTTGTAGGTTTATGTGAAATAAAATATTTTGAATTGAATTGAATTGAGTCTGACCAAAGTCACAATTATTACTTGTGAATCGATTATGCCCCACTTCGCCAGATTATGTTTGCAGCGGTCTACTTGGGTACTCCACCGATTCAATGTTTTCCAAATAGGCCACTGCAGTTCACGACCGGACACTTAAGGGTCTAAGTGCTTTTGCATGTCACTTATGTGCATATACACTCACCCACGATGAGATAGCGGGATGAGGTGGCGGGATGAGATGGCAGGATGAGATGGCAAAATGAGATGGTAGGATGAGATGGCGGGATAAGATGGCGGGATGATATGGCAGGATGAAATGGCGGGATGAGATGGCGGTATAAGATGGTGGGATGACATGGCGGGATAAGATGGCGGGATGAGATGGCGGGATGAGTTGGCGGGATAAGATGGCAGGATGAGATGGCGGGATGAAATGGCGGGATGAGATGGCGGGATGATTTGAGTAAACTGAGGAGGAAAATGAAATGTGGATAAGTATACCTCTACTTACCCCTCCGGAATTAATAGCTTCCTCTTCCGTCAAACCGAAACAGATAAAAAATTACGAGATTCATTAAAAAAAAAACTTTGTAAGTACACACGGCTACACATCAACCTCTACATTTCCAGTTTATGCAGATCTCGCATTGTATAATATTTCCGTACAATGCGAGGTCAGCTTATACTGGAAATGTATAGCTTGATGTGTAGCCGTGTGTACCTACTCAGAAATGATTAAAAAAGTAACAATTAAAAATCTATACAGTATTCTGCGTCATTTTGTCTCATTTTCCAAGGCTAGTCTACAATAAAGATTGATACAGAAGGTTGGTTCTACTCCATACAACGGACGAAGACAAACGCACGCACATAATAATGTTTGTTCTAAAAGTATTATGATGAAAGTGTAAACAAAGGTGTCCGCTGCGATCGGCGCCTTGTAGCGCTTTGTGAGTGCACCGGTGCACGGATCCTACATAGCTCGTTAAGAACAGGTTTTTGCTGGGACAGTTGTTGTTGTTTTCGTATGTTTTGTTTTTCATTATTATTTATTTATTTAGTTTTAAGTATACAAATTATGTATTAGGTATGTTGAAACTGTTTGTACTCCCCGTCATTTGGAAAACCAGCGTCAGACAGCATCTGTCTGGCATTAATGCTGAAATTAACCTTTTTGGCGCAGCCGTGAGGCACACACTATTGTTGTCAAAACATTATTTTCACTGTGTTATTTGTGTTTTGTGTTTCACGAACTGTGTCCAAATAAATATTTTTCTCTCTCTTCTCTCAAATCTTGTTCACGTTAAATTCTTACGCAAACACTCACTAAAGGGAATTAGTGACACATTCGTCTGCCGTGGGGTCCGAGTGCTCACCGAGTATTTCGGGACATCGCCTAGCGGTTGGTTGACTCTTCACGTGACCAGAGGGCTGTCTTTGCCATCCAACGTGGCAACGCTGCCAGCCTTTTGGGCACTTTTCCCGCTGACAGCGATGCGGACGAATTTTTTGACGCCCAATGAGCTCTTCCTTTTATTTTTATTTTTTTCCTTTACATACTTGTACAAAATATATATTTATAATAGTTAGTTGTATATTATATATTTTAGATAATTTACTAATTTTAAGGAAGTAGTTGATTATGATGACATAATTGTTTCAAAATAATTAAATAAATAACAATTCATCTGTATTTAGAAGGTTTCAACTTTATAACTCACCAGTTTTTCCAACAATTATTGTTTAAAAAACAATATTTAATTGTAATTGCAAAATCATCGACAGAAATTTTATTGAGGTTAAAAAATTGAAAGCGTTTATCCTAAAATTTGGCAACGTCGCAAATATCTGTCAAATATTTACCTGTTTTGATTAATTTGGCAATATTACTGTATGGAAATATGAAAAAAAATGTGGCTAACTAGGGAACTAAGATATTGATTATGAAATGCAATAATTAATATCGTAACACCGAATATTTAGTTTTAGATGTAAAAAAAAGTATTTGGAAACTATCCAAACTGCATTTCTTTTTTACACCTAAAATGGTTAGAACATCAAATTCAGTGTTATAATTCAAATTCATTATTAATATTCTAGTTCGCTAGTTAGCCACATTTCATATTTCCATGCAGTATATCGCCAAATTAATCAAAACAGCGAAATATTTGACATCTATTTGCGACGTTGCCCACTTTCTGAATAAACGCTCTTAAGCTCAAATTGATTAATGAAAAACATCTTTAAAGTTGATTTAAAATTTGAATCAAATTACAATGTACCTACCTCATATTCTAATTTAATTCTAATTTGAATATTCAAATAATCAAATCAAAGCACTCAGTTTGTAAATGGCACTACAAATTAGCAGACACAGGTACGTTTTCTGATTTATTTGTTTACATTTTTATGAGATAACCTTTGGAATAAACCACCGTCCTAGTATTTTAAAGCAGTCTATGCACAGACGTGTACAGTTCGCGTCAAACTTTATGAGCTCTCTGAAGTTGTGCGCGAGTGGCCTAATAGTAGATTGTTTGCCAAGGGAGCCAACAACTATTTTTAAGGCGAGAGTGTTTCTTTGAATCCAGAGTGGAGCGAAGGATTCTATAGTAGAAGAGCGCAGCGAGGGATTCAAAGTACGTCACTCGAGCTTAAAACAGTTTTGCTCCCGAGGTGAACACTCTACTTTTTATCACCCTCTCTGAGAAAAAAAAACGTGTGTGATCCGACCCCCGTCACGAACGAAGTTTCTTCTCAAGTAAGATTTAAAAAGAAATCGCTGCCGCCATCGTGGATTTACATTTTGACCTCACTATAACTTTAGCACCTTCGAAAATTATGAAAACGATACTCATGAAGAAAATTTTTGAAAATTTTCGCAGCTGCCATCTTGGATTTACATTTGACCTCTCTATCGGCTTTAGCACCCTCGAAAACTATGAAAACGACACCCATGACGAAAAACTTGAAAATTTTCTTAGCTGCCATCTTGGATTTTCATTTTGACCTCAGCATCGGCTTTAGCACCCTTAAAAACCATGAAAACGATACCCATGACGAAAAATTTTAAATTTTTCGCCACCACCATCTTGGATTTTCATTTTGACCTCACTATCGGCTTTAGCACCCTTAAAAACCATGAAAACGATACCCATGACGAAAAATTTGATTTTTTTTGCATCCGCCATCTTGGATTTTTATTTTGACCTCACCATCGGCTTTAGCACCCCTAAAAACCATGAAAGCGATACCCATGACGAAAAATTTGAAATTTTTTGCCGCCGCCATCTTGGATTTTCATTTTGACCTCACCATCGGCTTTAGCACCCTTAAAAACCATGAAAACGATACCCATGACGAAAAATTTTAAAATTTTTGCATCCGCCATCTTGGATTTTCATTTTGACCTCACCATCGGCTTTAGCACCCTTAAAAACCGTGAAAACGATACCCATGATGATAAATTTGAAAATCTTCAGAGCCGCCATCTTGGATTTACATTTTGACCTAACTATCGGCTTTAGCACCCTCGAAAACTATGAAAACGACACCAAAGACAAAAAAAATGAAAATTTTCTAAGCCGCCATCTTGGATTTTCATTTTGACCAAATTCACACTTTCTCTCTCTTGCCAGCCTGTTACTTGTTCATACAATGTTCGTGTTTGATCTCTTTGGTAATTGGAACTTTTACTAACAATATCCACATTCCAAATTCAAATCACTTTTAATCCCTAGGGATTAAAAAGCTATTTTAGTCCCTGTTTACGAAGAACGAATTAGCTCTTTTTGAATAGATGTGATAAAAAGAGTATTTAATAGCTAATTATTTTTGTGATTTTCTCATACAGTTTGGCACGTACTGTACAGTAAGTGCATGAGCACGCTAAGAGTCGTATTGCTGTGAACACGCGGTATAGTCCGTACATTTGTATGTGTAAGCAACACGATACACACACCACAGATAACGCAGTTTTGCACTACACGAAACAACAATATATTTCCGTCGCTTTAAACATGCTAGCACACACGCACTATGCGCGTGAACTTGACCAGTTAATGGCATTGCTAAAATTCGATAGTAACTTAACAAGTGCAGATAGCAGAAAGCGTTAAGCGTTGGTATGGAATTCAAACTGCCTCAGGTTCTAATCTCGTAGAACACAGTGCGGTTTTTTGCAAATATTATTATTTTTGTTTTCGATAATAATATTTTTTAAATATTGCTGCTTTTTTATGTTGTTATTGCAATAAAGGTTTTAGAATAAAAAATGCGTGATATATGATAACAAAATTTAAAAAAATATGTTTATTCGTTATATTTATTTACATAAGTTAAAAAACTGCTACAATTATTTATCATTACTTCAGCTGAATAAGATGTGAAATAGATGTCAAGAAACTTAGAAGCAGTTTGTATTATTTTGACATATTTAAATTATGAAATATTTTAAATTTTTAATGGATTTTTTCACCATAAATATTAAGCTTTGATCATGGTCAAAGTAATTAAGTAATAAATAAGAATATTATACTACTTAAAATGTAAAAAACTACTTACAGAATAGGTAATTTTAAGGTTAAATATGGGCAGTTTGTTTATATTTTATTTGTATTAATTATTTTACATTTTATTTGACTTTAGTAAATATTGGTTGTTATTGAGGTTAAAGCTTAAGTATTCATTTTCTTTACGAAAAGAAGATTGAAACTAAACCTCAAATTTTTATCCTAAAATAATACTATTACTAAAATAATATTAAACAATTTCGGTATATCTGCAAGAAATACGACAAACACCCTATTGAAACGTGCTTAAAAAATTCGTTACCATAAATTCATGCAATAACGAATCTGTTGTTTATTAAGTTGGTACGGTCAATATTTTAAGGTCAAAAACGGTTTTCTAGCTGGTCTTCAGTGATGCAAGCCTTCAGAGTGCACGGCGAACGGTTCATAATGACGTGTTTTTAATAATTCAGCAAAATATCTCGTTGGTATGAAACCATTTGTTTCATTCACCATTTGACGTCGCTGCTACTCGATAATAAGCCCCTTCCTCATATCTCTTAACCCTCACAGTATTTCTCTAGAACAAAGAAAAACATTGTTTTTATTACACATAATACCTTATTATTTATTATTCACTAATCGAATTAAACCTCACAATGAATTTAAAACTTTAAAGGCATCTTCTGTCTCAACAATACCTCTGTTCTATCAACAATACCCTTGATTAAGATTTATGTTTAGTAAAATATGAAATATATAAATGATACCACTCACACTTAGTCCGGTTTCATTAGATATTCACTTCACTTTTACGCAGCGCAATAATATTCTCTGATCTGATCTGATCTCTTCAATATATTTTATGCCTGCTTTTTGATAATAATAACCACAACACTGCGCTAAATACTCGTCACCAATATTATCCACGAACCAACAAAATTCTATTAATTAAATACTCGTAACAAACTGCATCTACCCCACAGAAATCGAAATAATTTACTTAGTTTTTTGTGGTCTACCTGCTAAACTTTAATATTTATGTGAACAAGACGAATGAAACTAAAAACGAATGATGATTATTGAACTAGTCATCGGTTGCAGACAAAGTGAGTGTGTGTGTGTAATGTGCGTGTCTACAGTATTGTAACAACTTATAGAAGAAGGTCGTAAGTCAAACCGAAGCGTCAGTCTATTGCTTTGTGAGATTGCTCATGGACTTTTGGTCGGTACTGTACATACGGCGATCTCAAACGAATGCCAGTGGCGAGTGCGTTTACACACTTAGCCCTCACTGTCCGTGAAATGTGTCTGTGTGTCAGTATGTACAAGCGTTTGTATGGAGCTGACTTTCTGTACTTAACTATTTTGTGACTACACCAGCGTCATATGACTCAGAACTTTAAAATAAATATTTTCTTAAATTGTTTATGTTTACAAAACAAGTTTATGTCTTCCTATATTGTTTATTATATTGCTGTTTAATGATTTTGAATGTAGAACTCTTTTGCGCGGCAAGAGCAAAAAGGATTTTATTGTTTTTTTATATGCAAAAATGGTTGCAGTTTTTTTTCATTGTGTTTTTTTTTCCTTTTTTGGTAGGCCAAGATAAAGTTTCAAGTCGGTTGTTTTAAAGTGATATTATTTTTGTCGCGTCTTTCAATGAATCGGAAGGTAGGCTACAGATACAGTGCCTTCATTATAACTTGTCCAGTGACGCGATGGGTAGCACTGTTCTGTCTGTTCTGTGAGACGCCATTTTGAATTAAGCTTGACAAGCAATGGTGCCAACATGACGGCTAGGGCCAAGTTATAGTGAACGTTTTTTAGAAGGGTGGTGATTGCAGTGACATTGACAGCTGGAGCCCTTTGACAAGCCTAGCTTTTTCAATAAAGTTTTTTTCACTCCTCTTGCTCAAAAAGTTCGTCGTTGTAGCGTAACAGAGCGGGGAAAAAATAGCATATCTTGCTCTAGGGGAAAAAGTAATTTATGTCTGTAACCAACGAGCCTACAAAAACGAAAAAGTCTTTATTCTTATTAAAACTAGCTTTTTAGTATCGCATACCGCGATAAAAAGTTTCCTTAAAAATTCAGATTGAACAAATTGTATAAGTATTTTTTTAAAATAAAATAAACTGTTTAGTATTATTTTGGATTATTTTATTTTCTCGCAATCGTAGTGAAATGTAAAGTGTAACACCGGCGCTAAAACGAGTAATGATTGAGCATTCAAAATATAGGTCAAATTTGTAACAATTTTAAGACAAAATCTGACTAGCCTTTTCCCAACTATGTTGGGGTCGGCTTCCAGTCTAAGTTTTGAGAGCAGTGGTGATAAAATTATTTAAACAAATGGGGATCAGCCGCTAAATCTAACCTAAACTCATTACAAAGAATACAAAACAAAATCATTAAAGTATTATTCCACTACCACTATCTATATCCAACAAAAAAATTATACGAAAAAACTAAACTACTAAATATCAAACAAATTTACACATATTACACCTGCATTCTCATTAAAAAAATCACCACGAATTCCTTACAATCAAACATACAACTACATAAAAAAACAGTAACCTACAACACAAGAAGTAAAAACAAATTCCAACTAATAACTGCACGAGCACGGACTAATTAACATATTATACAGAAAAACAGTATTGGTGGAGGGAACACGACTGTTCAATGATTTACCGGAAAATATAAAGAGATGTGATAGTATTAGTATATTTAAGAGGAAACTAAAAAAACATGTATGTACCCTATAACGTCACCAACGCCCCAGAGGCAAATATTATTTATTATTATTTTAAAAGTAACTCTGTATCTCATTATAAGTGAACTGTTATACAGTTCTTATGGGAAATAAATATCTTTAAACCTAAACAACGTAAAGCGCCTGCCAGGGTTCGAAGTCGGGTCCGTTACTACTGAGCCACCACTGCTCACAGAATGTTCATCCATCTTTAAATTGACCGCGAAAAGCGCAGCTTAACCTCCCAAATCGACAAGGCCATCTTTGAAAAATAATATTATTAATAATGTAGCATATTATTATCGTATTATTAATAGCTTAATAGTGAGAGTAGTGTGGTAGGTTACGACCGTGACTGTGTGACGTACATACAACACACATATAGTTATGAATATTGATATATGTGTATGTTATTTATTGCGCAACAATACTTCCTTAAGTATACCTATAAGTAATATTGTAGTTGAGAAGCTCGTGGCTTTAAATTATTATTTTTTATTATAGGCTGATTTTAGTAAACCAGGTGGTTCAAACTCAGTGTTAATAATGATGTTATGCATTACTTTTCAAGCTATCGTATTGTGAAGAGGAAAATTTGGAGAGAAGATGGTTATTTATTTTTGTCGACTTCAAAAAAAGGAGGATGTTCTCAATTCGACGGGATATTTTTTTTTTTAATGTATTTTCCCCGATTACCTACTCGAAGACGGCTGGACCGATTTGAAAAATTATTCTTTTGTTTGAAAGTGGAGTTGGTCCCAAGTTGGACCCATTGTCATTTCGTCATGATCTGATGATGGGATCTTGGAGAAATCGAGGGAACTCTTCAAATATTATAGGCATAATAGACATCTATAGCAATTTGGGTATTTTTGATGAGCAGTTGACATAAGGCTAGGTATTGTAACTTACATAAATTACAAACCAACCCACTAAAAAGTGAAGTTCCTTTTTGTTTTATTCCAATATTTTTCAAGTCATCCCGACAACTTTAATATAGAGGCTTATAGAGGAGCTCGTGGCTGGTCCACCAGGTTAAGCTACGCTTGCCGGGGTAGGTCCGCAGATGGGAGACCATCTTTTTTTTATTTTATAATTTATTTTATTAACTTAATAAAAATTCCTAAAGCTAGGTTACATTGCCCCACAAAAATGCTTACGCAGTTTAACTGTGAGATCATTGAGTCTCTCGTACAGTAAACATATATTTATCAGGTACATCTATAATCTATATAATATTCAATACCTACACTCACATAGAATCTTACAAATATTTTTTAAGATTACGAGCGAATTTTACTTTATTAGCTTCTTGCCTGATGTCAGCAGGCAAAGTGTTCAATAAGTAGGGAACGCATTTTTACATACTAAGACTCCTCCGTGCCTCGGAAACCCGTTGGTCCCGGCTGTAATTCGTGGATCTGTGATAGTCGTCCCGGGTCGTTAGAAGCCCGAAAATCTAACAACCGGTCTTACCAATAAATAAATAGCAACGGCAGTATCAGAAAACGTAAGAAAATATGTTGCTTTGTCGTCTCATATCGGCCGTAAATCTGCTCTGCGATGAAAGCTTGCATAATATTAATTAGTAATGCAATAAACATAAATTTTTGTAATTCATTGAAACACTAGGGCCATGGGGTCCGAGTACCCACCTTGTTTTTCAAGACATCGCCAAGCGGCTGGTCGACTCTTCACGTGACCAGAGGGCTGGCCTATTCTTTGGTCAAAGAATCAGCATTACCATACAACGTGGCAATGCTGCCAGCCTTTTGGGCACTTTTCCTGTTGACAGCGATACGGACGAATTTTTTGATGCCCTATGATCATTTCCCCCCCCCCCTTTTTATATACTTGTACATATTATTATTTTAAATCTGATAGTTTTTAAATAATGTAAATACCTTTGTAATTGAATTATCACACTATAATACGCATTGTCTACAAATACTTAAGTTAAATTGTCATTGTAAGTATTTTTGTAATTGGATTTAGTTATCTATTAAATAAATAAATTGTAACAACTTATAAATAACTTCGTTAAAGAAATTTGTTTTATTTCACCACACGTTTTTGATTTGACTGAAACTGTCCGTGTACCGTGTGCGATTGGGATGTTGTATTCCATTCCATTAATAATAATTATTATTTTTACGTCTCTTGACATTTCTCGGGACCCTGGAGTCCGGACCTTTGGAAGTCGTACGAGGGGTCGAAGCCAACTCGCAGAGGCCCGTTAGACGTTCTTAATTAAATGAGGCACCAACCGACGACTATCCCTGTCCGCACTATGTAAGTGCATCCAAGGGCAAGCCCCGGTTGGTGTAGAACTATTGCACGATATGGAAACAAAGACATTGGTTTATGGGTTTGGATGACTAAAGTGAACTGGTTAACTAGGACTATGGAAAGACTATGGCCCCTGCCTGATCAATGTTTTATATAAAATAAACAGATAAAATGGCAGGAGGTGACTTGCACACTCAATAATGGGCCCCCGAAAACGGTCGCTAGCACAAAGTGTCGTAGTGACAAGGGGGCAACATGTCCTGAGGTGGAGAGGTATTCCACGGCTATCAGGACAATCCCGGAAGTACGGTCAAGATTCCTACCAGCATCTTACTGGAATACTTCCTTCCTCCGAGCATGTTTGCTCTTGCGAATCTCCACTCAAGCCAGCCAATAAAGGCAAGAATGAGGTGGGAGCTCTGTTCCTCGTTAGTGTTCACTCCAGCCGGCCAATAAAGGCAAGCCAGAGGTGAGGCATAAGAGTTCTTCCGTTAGATAGGGTCCGTGGGGTCGCTACTGCCCAACAGCTCGCCACATGCTGCCCGGCGGCTTTTTGTATCTCTCTTGTGGCTCCTCATCCCCGACTTGTTCTGGCAAAGTAAACTCTACCGGCACAGACCTAGAGTTCGGAGCGCGCAAGCCCCACCACGTCGTAGAGATCGGCGGTGGGGTTATTATTATTATTTGGTTAGACACACTAGCAGCTAATTAGCTGATGCGTGTGTATTTAATAGCTTGTTACCAAATAGATGAATGAAATAGTTTCGGAAATTCGGCATGGCTTAATGTTATGTAACTAAAATATAACCTCAAATTACTGCTACGTTTCCGATCTAAATCGAGAAAAAAATACCGAATAAAAAATTTACGATAAACCAACGCACAACATATAATTTAAATCATTAACTTTAGCAATAACAACCTCTTACGTTAACGAGATCGATTTTAAAAGAAGTATTCGGATGACGATTTAACTCGAGTAATGGCCGACGCATACCAAATCAACTCGAGTCACAACTCATACTTGATTTTATTTAAGGCGACGATAACCGACTTTTAATGATTTTATACTGAAGATCACGTCTAAACGAGTAGTGTTAATGATTTGGAAAAAATGTATGTTAAATTAGAGCATTTTTGTAACAACGTAATATAGGAATATTTTAGATTATGTTTATACTACATAGTGAAATTAGTTTGTAAAGTTATGTCTAACGCGGATAAAAAACTGAGAATCATGCAAAATCTATCAAACGTATTTTTCTGAAACCTTCACCATTTTAAAGATAATTTAATTATTGATGTTTTAATATACGTGTTTTACTTAAAAAAAAAAAAAATTTCTATAATAAATTAATAATGCGTCTAATTTGGGACAGTTCTCCTTGATGGGTGAGTCCTATTACTGGCTGGACGTACGACGCGTTGCGTGAGCTCAATACAGAACACGCAAGCTAACCACTCAAGGTCACTGGCATATATCTGCGTCTTAAGCTTCGATCGTCCCGTGTTATTATAATTTAGCCACGAGCTTCTGATTTTTCTTGAATATTTTTATTAAATAGATGAATGATTTCATATGGTGTACGAAGTCCTTTAAGCCCAGTAACCAGTCTTCGAGGCTAACTGCTTCTTTAGTGAGTAATAAGTGTATTTGCGATTACGTATAGAAAGGCAATGGCCTTAAAACGATTGTGGATTCCAAAATCATCTATAAATAATGTGTTTACTGAATTATTATTGTGGTTTCTTTTCAGGGAAAAAAAATAAGTGTATTTGTTTTTCTGAAGAGCAAAACCCTCTTTTTATACAGAGAAGGAACGAGCATTGTTCACCACGTTTTAGAATAATCAGCCTATAATGTTCCCACTGCTGGGACACAGGCCTCCTCTCTGTGAGAGGGAGTGCGCCGAAATCCACCGCGCGGGCCCAGTGCGGGTTGGATGTCACATATCTTCGAATTTTCGGTTCTAGGACATGCCGGTTTCCTCACGATGTTTTCCTTCACCGTTTTGAGAGCAGTGGTGATGAAATAATTTACACAAAGTAAAGCGCCTGTCTGAGTTCGAACCTACGACGTATGACTCATAAATCGGGGCCGTTACCACTGGGCCACCAATCACTAGCGTAACTAGGTAACCAAGGGCCCTGGGGCGAATAAAAAAATGGGGCCCCACTGCTATCTAAACTGGTTAGGTTTTATCAAGTAAAAATATGAAATATACAAATACTTTAAAAATGCTTAGCTACTTTATCATCAGCTCTTTTTCGTGCACTGCTGGGCAGGTAATAAAAATATTAAACAGTAACAATGTAAATTACAATTAATACTTGGTGTAGGTATTATTGGGCAATAAAACGAAATAGAAAAGATTCAAGGGTTTGTTATATAAAGGTCGGACTACCGACTGACTAAATAACAATTATATTTACAATCTTTTCCTAGCTTTAGTTTTCGCAAAAGTATCAGTGACTTCGGTTAAATCCAGGCTTGATGCGGTTTTGTTTTGAATTACTATTAGCGATAAATGTCTGAGTCGAGTTTGGGCCATACTATTTCTTAAATATTTTTTAATTTGCTCAATGACCTGTCAGCTGTTGCAGAAGTGACAGGAATTGTAAAGAATAATAACATCGCTGTATACTTCCGTTACCTAGGTCGCATTCGATTCTAGCACTCCATATTTGCTCATTCAAAGTCAAAGTCAAAGTCAAATCATTTATTTCAAATAGGCCCATGTATGGCACTTTTGAACGTCAAAATTTACAAAATATTAAAATTGATTCTTGTCGCCCCTTCAAAAGGTAGTTTTCGTATGGAGAAGAATGGGCAAGAAACTCCACCGTTACTCTTTTAAAATGTTTTACAATTGTTTGTATATGCACGTACATTAGTTAAATAATATTACCTATATGTGAAGACGATGCACTTAGAATAAAATTACGATACCACAATAGGTAAAAAGAATTAAAAATGAAGCAACGACAGATAATTTAATATGTGATAGATACATGGTGCTCACATATTTACAAACATTGTAAAAATAGACGATTTTCCTAAAATTTTGTAATTAATAAGTGTGTGAGAAAGTAATCACAGAATGTACAATCAATGTCATAAAACACAAAATAATCAATTTTACAATTAAATTAGCAACCAGTTTGATTTTGTCTTGATTCTAAATTGTCCTATGGAGCAGGACCAGCATGTTTCCAAGCACTCTTATCTTGGATATAATCCTCTAATTTGTAATATGCTTGTTTACAAAGTATACTTTTACATTATTTCCTTACATAATTGGTGAACAGTCCATGCTTGAGTTAATTGAGATAAAACTAGGTGGTAAATATTAATAAATTGAAGTGAAAAGCTAGGGCTTATTATATCTGAATATTTTCTTTGGAATTCGTCATACTTTTGTAATAAAGTCGCTTCATCAACATGTAATTAAAATGTTGGTGTTAGAAAATCGAATATTTGACAGACTGCACTCATACCAGTAAAACATGTATTTAATTGAGCTATTAATGTGTCTAGTACATTATTGAAAATCACAATTTTAAATATTTCTTATCTGTTTGGAAATTGGTGATCAGCAGCTAATTCATCAAAATGTTTTTCAACTTTCCTTTGCCTTTTTTCTTGAAAATGGGTATCTATACCATATTTTCTAGCAGTTTCACTGGCTTTGCACTTGAATAATTCGAAATAATTTCTATTTTGCAACTTTGCTTTGGTCTCTGCTAAAGATTTACTTGCCTCGCCCAAATTGATGTCGCATTTTTTTTTCATTTTAAATTCAGTTTGATCGAGATTTTCTGGTAAGGATTCGAGGGCCCCCTGAGCTTGAAGGCCCCGGGGCACTGCCCCGCCTAGCCCCTAGGTAGCTACGCCACTGCGACCAATGCTCACTGGGCCACTACTGCTCACTGGGCCACTACTGCTCACTGGGCCACTACCGCTCACTGGGCCAGCACTGCTCACTGGGCCACCACTGCTCACTGGGCCACCACTGCTCACTGGGCCACCACTGCTCACTGGGCCACCACTGCTCACTGGGCCATCACTACTCACTGGGCCATCACTGCTCACTGGGCCACCACTGCTCACTGGGCCACTACTGCTCACTAGGCCACTACTGCTCACCACTACTCACTGTGCCATCACTACTCACTGGGCCACTACTGCTCACTGGGCCATTACTGTTCACCGAGCTACTACTGCTCACTGGGTCATCACTGCTCACTGGGCCACTACCGCTCACTGGGCCAGCACTGCTCACTGGGCCACTACTGCTCACTGGGCCATCACTGCTCACCAGGCCACTTCTACTCACCGGGCCACTACTGCTTACCGGGCCACTACTGCTCGTTGGGCCACTACTGCTCACTGGGCCACTAGTGCTCACTGGGCCATCACTGCTCACTGGGACACTACTGCTCACTGGGCCATCACTGCTCACCAGGCCACTTCTACTCACCGGGCCACTACTGCTTACCGGGCCACTACTGCTCGTTGGGCCACTACTGCTCACTGGGCCACTACTGCTCACCGGGCCACTACTGCTCACTGGGCCACTACTGCTCAATGGGCCATCACTGCTCACCGGGCTACTACTGGATACCACTTTAGATATCTGCAATACCAGAGGCATCGTAGAGACAAAGCTGAAATGTCACATGTGCTTATGTGGTCTATTTCAAAAGTACCTACTTATCTATGTGAAAACAATGCGGCATTTCCTAGAACTAAAAATTCGAAGACATGTGACATCTACCAACCCGCACTGGGCCCGCGTGGTGGATGACGGTCCACTCCCTTCCTCTCTGGTGTCTTAAACTCGTGGCTATCATGATGCATACGTTTACGAGATGAAATACTTAAATAAAATGAACCCATTACTTTTAATAACTGTATAAAGATAAGCATAATTTTAATGACTGCAACGTTTAATTACGATTTTGCAATGAGATTAAACTCGTTTCGTCATATTTGCACGATCCTTTAGTTGGTACAAAGTGGGAAGCTTGTTTACTTTAAGACGCAGATATATGCCAGTGACCTTGAGTGGTTAGCTTGCGTGTTCTGTACTGAGCTCACGCAACGCGTCGTACGTCCAGCCAGTAATAGGACTCGCCCATCAAGGAGCGCTGTCGCAAATAACACGCATTATTATTTTTTTATACTTATAACAAAAAGTATTTTAATAAAACACGTATACTAAGAGATCAATAATTAAATTATCTTTAAAATAGTGATTTTTTCTGAAAAATACGCTTTATATATTTTGTGCGATTCTCAGTTTTTTATCCGCGTTAGACATAACTTTACAAATTAATTTTACTATGTAATATAAACATAATCTGAAATGTTCCTATTTAAGTTATTAAAAACATGCTCTAATTTAACACATATTTTTTCCAAATCATTAACACTACTCGTTTAGACGTGATCTTCAGTATAAAATCATTAAAAGTCAGCTATAGTCGCCTTAAAGAAATCTTGTCATCTGTTTAGCCTTTTCCCAACTATGTTGGGATCGGTACTTTACATGGAGCGACTACCTATCTGACCTCCACAACCCATTCACTAGGTAACACTATACCCCTTGGTAAGACTGGTTGACAGTCTTTCGGTTGTTACTGCCCGTAACGACTGTCAATTTGCGAATGAAAGAAAAAAATAAAGAAAATTGTTTTTAAAATATATATTTTGAAAATATTTTTTTTAAATTAAACATGACGCAAAAAATAAATATAAACATAAAAATCTGGCCAAGTGCATGTTGGACCACGCACAATGAAGGGTTCTGTAGTTGGGATGAATTTATCCCAAGAACAAACTTAACATTCATCATCTTTGTACGTATTTTTCTGTTCCTTTCTTCTTGTTTGTTTATTTGTGTGTACATAAATTGTTAAATAAATAAACAATGTAGTTGAAAAACATGTTCACCCATATATTCCAACTGCAAATGTAAGTTTGTACGCACTATATTGGCAGATTTACCATGTTATTTTAAGGCCTTAAAATCTATGAGTAAAAAACCATAATCTGTATTTTTTTCAAAATGGTTGGCTCAGTAGTTTCGGAGATAAGGAATAATCAATTCTCTTCTATTTTCTTAAATATCGTTAAAAGAATTTGATTTAAAATTAAAATAAAATTAAGTCCTCGCAATAAGCCCTTCCATTTAATATGTCACACGGTACAGTTCGCAAAACTTTTTTTTTTAATTTTCCAATTTGCCCCCGAAAAGTGATCCATATTCAAAATTCATTTATTTACTTTACACGACCGTGTTTGGGTCACAGAAATTCATACGTGTACTAAATTTCAACTTAATTGGTCGAGTAGATTCGGAGCAAATTGGCTGTGACAGACAGACAGACAGACGTACGAGTGATCCTATAAGGGTTCCGTTTTTCATTCGAACGTACGGAACCCTAAAAAGAGCAAGTTGGGGGAAAATGTGCGTCACATCCACGCAAAACGGCCATTGCTCCGCTCACAACAAAGGCAACACCAACAGCGACAACGGCAGCAACGGCTTAGCGTGTTTTCCGAGGCACGTGCATTTCGAAACAAAATGGATGGTCAGTAGGTCACCCATCCATGGACCGTCTGTGGTAAGCGTTGCTTAACCTTGATCGATCGATGATCGATGTTATATCCAAAATATTTGCACACCTGTGAATTCCTAACGGGTTCATGTCTCATGTTGTATAAATATTTCTATGTTATTAAATAATCAGAATCTCGCAACCCGGAGTCTTTGTTTATAAATTCCGGGTCAAATGTGTAATATTTTGTAGAAACAGGCAGTTGTCCCACGCGAGGAAGCGACCAACTATCGGCTATTTTCTCGCTCAAGAAACGTACAATATTTCTATTTTCTTAATGTCCCTCGGGTATCATCGGATTTCTGAATACAAACGAACGCTAATTTCCATGTCCATCAATTATTAGATTTATCGTGTATAATAATTTCAATTCAGAACCAAGTACTTTATTGTTGTTTTGTTTTGATTTCCGTGTGAACTATATAGAGCTGTAAAACTATTTTCCTATCTGTCGTGCTTGCGACTTTAGCGGCTTTCCTCCAATTTTTTTAATAAATTACATTAAGATAAAAGAGTATACGTTGGCCCAATGATGGGAAGCGCTACTCCTGAGCATGAGGTACTTTTTTTCTTTTTTTTTGTTGGGCAATTATCAAATAACTTCTTCCGCTCTGGGCGGAGCGGGAGGGCGTGTCAGACTCTTACTGACTAAAACCCACCCGTGTTCCTTCAGTTGCCATGTTGCCAGGGGCCACGGTATCCATTACGGAATTTCCCGCAACCCCGGTAGGAGCATGAGGTCCTGAATTCGATTCCCGGGAGTGTTACTGGGTTTTCCATCTAAAATTTCTCATTAGCAGCTCGCAGTCTGGATTTGTGCGCGGTTGATGGCAATATGGCCCCTATTACATGGGCCTTAAACATAACTGGTGAAATGTGGTTGTTCTAAAGGTACAACCACAGCAGCAGACAGCGGCAGGTGCTCTGCGTTCAGCGCTCGGTGTGACAACACACCGTGTTCAAGTTCGCGACAAATTAATCGTTATACTGAGGATGCTTCGTTGAGAGTTGAAACACGTGTTGATTTTTTTCAGGGTTTTTTATGGTTCTTTAGGAATAGTTAAGCGGAACAGGTTACTAAATATATCCACGTCTATTGTATTTTTTGAAGGTACACCTTTACCTAACCCTTTAGGAAAGGAGGCGTGATGTTATATTTAACCAATAAAAGAACCTATAGGTACATGAGAGTTAAATAGGTACATGCTTAGACATAATAAGGGGCATCCAGGGTCAATTTTAAGGATATCTTGCAGAAATCGCTGATTGCGAAAATACAGCAACTGCAGCTCGGACTGATTACTTATTATACAGACGAAATCACGGGCAAAAGCTAGTTCATATTTCTGACTGACCGACTCTTCGACAGTTCAAAAGTGCCTGTAAATGGTTTCATTGAAATAAATGCTTTGAGTTTGAAGAAATTTGATGAACATTTACCATTCGGCCCTTATCTCTGAAACTAGTGAGCTTAATATTAAAAAAAAATACAGAGAATGGTTCTTACCTCATAAAGTACAGGTAAACCTATAAGAATTCGATGGTCTTAAAATAACACGGTAAATCTCTCAATGTTGTGCGTCCAAACTCGTATATTTGCAGTTGGAATGTATGGGAGAACATGTTTATTAACTACAATGTTAAGTTTGTTCTTGGGATAAATTCATTCCAACTACGAAATCCTTCATAGTGCGCGACATGCATTTGGCCGGTTTTTATATCCATCTTTATTTTCCAGGTGCTTATCTGATTTCGGCGATATAAATCATTATATATTTAATAATTTTTGGGTTAAAATAAAACACAAGAACATGGCTGTAGTAGACATTTTTTTAAATTAAATTAGATTTGTTACAGCTGTAGTGGCAATCATGTCATTTGGTTTAAATAGGTCCTTATTTTTACTATTTTGTTTATCTTTTATATAGATTATTTTCTTTTAGATTTTGTGAATGTGAGAACGTTGTAGGCTGTAGACTTGTGGACCATTTTCTATTTTACTAAGTATCTGGTACTTGTTCATATGCCTACACTGTCCTCCCATACAGGTATGGGAGGACACTATTAACACTGTAATTTGGAAACATTGTAGAAACTATTTATTTTGAAAAGAGTAACCGTGGAGTTTCTTGCCGGCTCTTCTCCATAGGAAGCGACCAATTGGAACCGTGCACCTAGCTTCTGACGTTTCATAAGTGCCCATGTAGGTTTATGTGAAATAAAATATTTTGAATTGAATTGAATTGATTTTATGGTATAAAAAAGTTTGCTCTAGTGACATTTTCTAGAGAGGTAACTGAGGAATGGACTAAACGCTGTTCGTATTTCCTCTTAAGGCGACATTAACCGACTTTTAATGATTTTATACTAAAGATCACGTCTAAACGAGTAGTGCTAATGATTTAGACAAAATATATATGATGACTTAAACATAACTGGCGAAATGTGGGTGTACCTGCTACAGGGACACCTCTGCCCAACCCTTCGGGGAAACAAGGCGTGATGTTATGTGTTATGTTATATATGATAAATTAGAGCATTTTTTTAATAACTTAATCTGTGATTGTTTTAGATTATGTTCAAATTACATAGTGTAATTAATTTGTAAAGTTACGTCGAACGCGGATAAAAACTGACAATCGCGCAAAAACTATCAAGCGTATTTTTCTGAAACCTTCACCATTTTAAAGGGAATTTAATTATTGATCTTTTAGTATACGTGTTTTATTAAAATACCTTTTGTTTTATGTATAATAAATTAATAATGCGTCTAATTTGGGACAGCGCTCCTTGATGGGCGAGTCCTATTACTGGCTGGACGTATGACGCGTTGCGTGAGCAGCTCAATACAGAAAACGCAAGCTAACCACTCAAGGTCACTGGCAAATATCGTCGTCTTAAAATAATGTCATGTTGCCTGTACATTATGAGGTTACAGGAACTGATGGACGCAGCTGAAGGCGCCAAACTCGTAGCTAGAGAATGCAATCTCGAGGCGAGATTAACAATTCGAGATCTCGCCAAACAAACTGGTGGATCGCGAGATCTCGATTAGTCTTTGACAATATCGAGATTATACCTATTTAAAAAAAGAAAAACAGTGGCACTCCGGGAGTGCCGACAGCAGTGAAAACTTGAAAAAAAATCGGCACCGCGGTAATGAACGCATTCATGTCTTTTTAATGATGAAAAGCTGGTGTCGTCACAGTGTCGCGAAATCAATGGTTTAGTCCCATCTCAAAAATGCCCAACGCGCCTAAAGAAGTTTTCACTTCAATTAGAATTTTTAATAAAAATGGTTACACTTAACCCTTAAATGGGCTCCCGTTAAACAGGGTGTCCAAATTTAAATATCTTGGACATTTCATCACCGACAACCTTAAGGATGATATAGACATAGAGAGGGAGCGTAGGGCTTTAGCGGTCAGAGGTAACATGTTGGCCCGTAGATTTGCTCGGTGCTCTGACCAAGTAAAAATTACGCTTTTTAAGGCCTACTGTCAGAGCTTTTATACGAGCAATCTATGGGTCAATTACACCAAGAGATCGCTGGATGCCCTGCGCGTACAATATAATAATGCATTCAGGATGTTGTTGCGACTGCCCCGTTTCTGCAGCGCTTCGGAAATGTTTGCTGAGACCCACACAGATGGCTTTCATGCTATAATCCGTAAAAAAACCGCGTCGCTGCTGAGCAGAGTGCGAGGTAGTCGCAACTATATCCTGAGAGCTGTGGCGGAGAGCTATACTCCAAATATTCGGCATTTTATCCGGAGGTTGCTCAGGTAGGAAACATGTTTTCTTGCCTGCTCGTCCTCTGGGTGGAGTGTGCATGATTGTATTTTATTTTATTTTATACCTACTGTTAAATACTACTAACACTAGAATATAAGTTGTTTTTGTAATACTAACATAATATGGATCCCTGTTATCTGTAATAAATGAATTTTAATTTTAATTTTTTTTTTTTTTAACGAAAACTACAGCTACTTATGGTATTGGTGTTATATTTTGCTAATAAAATCAACATTAATTAAATTATTTATTTATTAGAAGTAATAATCATCTGTTCTGCTTGTACTACGCAACAAATCACCACATAACGCTCCGCACACCGCAATAAATTATTTATTTTGGAAATAACTTCGTAGGAAGCATAACGTACATAAGGCATCGTCGGCCAAACGCCACTTAATATCTGTTGCAAGATAACCTGCGGTTGCACCGATCAACATGAATGATTCGCACGCGCTCTGTCTTAAAATCTCGTTCGAGATCTAGACCTGCCTAGTTGCGTGACTTATTTTCGTAAACAATTTTGCCTAATTTTGTTCATTTTGATAGTTTAACAACATTCATTGCGTTATTTCGTTGTTGAGCAGATTTTTAACCGACTTCCAAAAAGTAGGAGGTTATAATATGTTCGACGCGTAGGTATGTTTGTTTTTTTTTTTTATGTATTTCCACCGATTCCTCCGTCATTTGTGGATCGATTTTGAAATTTTTTTTTGTTTGAAAGGGTGTGCTCCCAAATTGGTCCCATATAAATTTTATTAACTTTGCTTGGGTAGTTTTTGAGTTAGCTACAAAATACGTATTTTTTTCCCACTTAGTATGTAGATGATATGATAAGTTCCTGACACTGGTAGTAGGTAGTGGTATTCGAATGTGTGTGGGGTAGGTACCACAACTAAAAAGTGAAAAATAAAAACTTTTTACAAAAAAAAACTACCGACTTCCAAAAAAAACACTACAAAGTGAAAAATAACTTTAATTTCGGAAGTCGGTGGCAAAAAACGAAAACACAAAACCCAAGACACCGACTTCCGAAATTAAAGTTATTTTGCACTTTGTAGTGTTTTTTTTGGAAGTCGGTAGTTTTTTTTTTGTAAAAAGTTTTTTTTCCAACTTATGAAACAATGGATTAGCAATATGTTTCAAATCGAAACAGATTGTGATTGTGTTGTATTACGCAATTAGGGTACTGTTTGGTCGGGATTACGAACGACATTTCAAGACGAGACGAGATACTCGTAGCCAAATTCAAAGTCAAGTCAAATAATTTATTTCAGTTAAGTAGGCACAAAAAGGCACTTTTGAACGTCAAAATTTACTAATAATAGAATTGATTCTAGTCGCCCCTTCCAAAAGGTAGTTTTCGTATGGAGAAGAATGGGCAAGAAACTCCACCGTTACTCTTTTAAAATGTTTTACAATATTTTGTATACATTAATTATATAATTATGTGTGAAGACGATGCACCTGGAATAAGATTACAAAACCACAATAGCTAAAAATAATTAAAAATTAAATTTTCAAGAATGAGAGTACCTACCCTACGAGATACCCGTAGCCAAATTCTGGACCGACTCAATTTAGAGTGCCTTCAACACGCGAAGAAATACCTCTGTCTGTCAGTCGGTTCAATCAACTTTGCTTATCACAGTCCATTGCTGAACATGTGCCTCTCCCAGGCTGCGTCACAACACCCTGTTCTCCGCCTTCCGCATCAAGTCTGTCCCAGCCAACTCTTTAAGGTTGTCGGTCCATCTAGCTGGGGGGCGTCCCACACTACGCTGGCCGAAACGCGGTCTCCACTCCAGGACTCGTCTGCTCCACCGGCCATCGGTCCTTCGACAAACATGGCCAGCCCACTACCACTTCAGCTTGCTTACTCTGCAAACTGTGTCGGTAACTCCGGTTCTTTTCGGTTCTTTTAATAGCTAATCTATACAATACTGTAGTTGAATAAGTAAAAAAAAAGAAAGTCTTTCAGATAATAAAAAAATATTAGACACGTATTTTATAACTTGGAAAACACGCATTAAAGTTGGGGAATGGGGGCTCGCTACGTCACAACTCAGTATAAAATCTAGCAAGGCGTGACGTCATGCCACCCCCCAAACCTTGTTCGAAAACGAGGTGCCAGCAGTTGTTGCAGCTGAGCACGTAGCTTTAAATACCCCGAATAATAATCAAGATGAAAATCTAAGTTTGATCCAGCCTGTCCCTTCTGCCTGTCCTCCCCTCAGCGACGCCCTAAGACGAGGTTCGTACCCCACAGGGGGTGCCCTTAGCGAGCGTTCGCCTAGTTTTAATTTAGAATAGTTTATGCCCCTGGCTGGAGGCTTTAAGTGTAGAAGCTGAAGGCAGCCACAGGAAAGTCCGGTTAAGCAGCCATGTCCTTGCGATATGCTCTAGTTAAAAAAAAAAATCATGCTACATTTTAACTCAATGTATCGCCGTGATCGCTGTAATCTTTTGATTACGTCAAAAAAGAAAAAATACGTGTTCAATATTTTTTTTTAATCTACAAAACGAATAAAAAAAAATTTGGACACAGGCCTATTTGTCTATCTACGAGATTGATCGATTTTAAGACCTTACATTTTTATTAATCATGCGTGAAAATGACGTCAAACACACACGTGCCAACCAGATGTAACCTTCAACAGAACGTACTATTTATTACTTACAACAATTAATTTCGGAAACGCTTTTAATGTTTGAGCCATAAAACGTTGTATTTCCGTATCCGTTTTGATTTGATCGTGTTTTGACAGGACTGATAGTGTCGCGAAATATGATAACGGAAATAGTTCTAATTATTCTGTTGGATGACGTCAAAAGGGGCCTTGGTTTTATAGATACCCTATGCGAGAACATTGTGTAATCTGCTTAAGGCGACGATAACCGAGTCTAAACGAGAAGTGTTCATGATTTGGAAAACGTATATGTTAAATTAGAGCATTTTTTAAATAACTTAATATAGAAATATTTTAGATTGTTTTTATAAATACTAAAACTAAATTTCACACCAACACCTCGAGGTGTTGGTGTGAAATTTAGTTCATATTTTATTCCACATCTTTCTAATCACGATTAGAAAAAGTCAGATTTAGTTAGACAATCAAAATTTTTAAAACGCTCTCCTGTATAATCATGATTTTGTAGATAACCGTATATACTTTGTGGCCGTCGATTAAAAAGTTTTCTACTGTCTTTAGCATGGCGATTACAAAATAAAATTCTCTTCACTACCTTAGTGATTTTGACAGTTTGGGATAGAAAACTTTCTTCTGAAATAGTCTACATGTAAAAGGACCTAGACAAAGATCGTTAGAAACGAAAGACAAAATGACAGATTGTAGAATGATTTCTACGGTGCGATGTCAAAAATGGAGAAACGAAATGTCACTTTGTATAGAAAGAGCTGTGTCTATTCTTCGTAGAGATAGAAAGCGTCATGCTACGCATGCAGGTATAGTATTTCTATTTTCTTAATGTCCCTCGGGAATCATCGCATTTCCGAATACAAACGAATGCTAATTTCCATGTCCATCAATTATTAGATTTGTCTTGTATAATAATTTTAATTCAGAACTAAGTACTTTATTGTTGTTTTGTTTTGATTTTCGTGTGAACTACATAGAGCTGTAAAACTATTTTCCTATCTGTCGTGCCTGCGACTTTAGCAGCTTTCCTACCATTTTTAAAATAAATTACATTAAGTTAAAAGGGTATTAACAACTCTATATACTTCCAAGTTGATTGAGAGCGTCCGGTCTGCACCAAGTGCAAAGGGCAACTGATAGAAATCCGACGACTGACGAAGCACGAAGTTTGCCGAGGGACATTAAGAACATATTTGTACTGTACATCGCTGTCTAGCCCTTCGGGAATTACGAGCGCGATTTTATGATAAGTTACACACGGCTACACATCAAGCTATACATTTCCAGTTTATGCTGATCTCGCATTGTATAGGATTTCCGTAGAATGCGAGGTCAGCTAATGTTGGAAATGTATAGCTTAATGTGTAGCCGTATGTACAGTACCGACCAAAAGTCCATGAGCAATCTCACAAAGCAATAGACTGACGCTTCGGTTTGACTTACGACCTTCTTCTATAAGTTGTTACAATACTGTAGACACGCACATTACACACACACACTCACTTTCTCTGCAACCAATGACTAGTTCAATAATCATCATTCGTTTTTAGTTTCATTCGTCTTGTTCACATAAATATTAAAGTTTAGCAGGTAGACCACAAAAAACTAAGTAAATTATTTCGATTTCAGTGGGGTAGATGCAGTTTGTTACGAGTATTTAATTAATAGAACTTTTTTGGTTCGTGGATAATATTGGTGACGAGTATTTAGCGCAGTGTTGTGGTTATTATTATCAAAAAGCAGGCATAAAATATATTGAAGAGATCAGATCAGATCAGAGAATATTATTGCGCTGCGTAAAAGTGAAGTGAATATCTAATGAAACCGGACTAAGTGTGAGTGTTATCATTTATATATTTCATATTTTACTAAACATAAATCTTAATCAAGGGTATTGTTGATAGAACAGAGGTATTGTTGAGACAGAAGATGCCTTTAAAGTTTTAAATTCATTGTGAGTTCGATTAGTGAATAGTAAATAATAAGGTATTATGTGTAATAAAAACAATGTTTTTCTTTGTTCTAGAGAAATACTGTGAGGGTTAAGAGATATGAGGAAGGGGCTTATTATCGAGTAGCAGCGACGTCAAATGGTGAATGAAACAAATGGTTTCATACCAACGAGATATTTTGCTGAATTATTAAAAACACGTCATTATGAACCGTTCGCCGTGCACTCTGAAGGCTTGCATCACTGAAGACCAGCTAGAAAACCATTTTTGACCTTAAAATATTGACCGTACCAACTTAATAAACAACAATTCGTTATTGCATGAATTTATGGTAACGAATTTTTTAAGCACGTTTCAATAGGGTGTTTGTCGTATTTCTTGCAGATATACCGAAATTGTTTAATATTATTTTAGTAATAGTATTATTTTAGGATTAAAATTTGAGGTTTAGTTTCAATCTTCTTTTCGTAAAGAAAATGAATACTTAAGCTTTAACCTCAATAACAACCAATATTTACTAAAGTCAAATAAAATGTAAAATAATTAATACAAATAAAATATAAACAAACTGGCCATATTTAACCTTAAAATTACCTATTCTGTAAGTAGTTTTTTACATTTTAAGTAGTCTAATATTCTTATTTATTACTTAATTACTTCGACCATGATCAAAGCTTAATGTTTATGGTGAAAAAATCCATTAAAAATTTAAAATATTTCATAATTTAAATATGTCAAAATAATACAAACTGCTTCTAGTTTCTTGACATCTATTTCACATCTTATTCAGCTGAAGTAATGATAAATAATTGTAGCAGTGTGTTTACTTATGTAAAATAAATATAACGAATAAACATATTTTTTAATTTTGTTATCATATATCACGCATTTTTTATTCTAAAACCTTTATTGCAATAACAACATAAAAAAGCAGCAATATTTAAAAAATATTATTATCGAAAACAAAAATAATAATATTTGCAAAAAACCGCACTGTGTTTTACGAGATTAGAACCTGAGGCAGTTTGAATTCCATACCAACGCTTAACGCTTTCTGCTATCTGCACTTGTTAAGTTACTATCGAATTTTAGCAATGCCATTAACTGGTCAAGTTCACGCGCATAGTGCGTGTGTGCTAGCATGTTTAAAGCGACGGAAATATATTGTTGTTTCGTGTAGAACAAAACTGCGTTATCTGTGGTGTGTGTATCGTGTTGCTTACACATACAAATGTACGAGCTATACCGCGTGTTCACAGCAATATGACTCTTAGCGTGCTCATGCACTTTTGAGCGCTTACTGTACACTGTACCCGTAGTACATAGTTACGTTTCGTGTGAAAGTTTCTTGTTTGATATTCGTTGTTAGAGTTAAACTGAGCTTGTTTTGTTAACCTGATACTAGTTGCTGGAAAGGGGTAGGGTGTGATCATACTGTGACAGGCCAAGTGAATAGAATCAATCAATTTCTCTAGCCGATCCCAACATAGTTGGGTTTTGTTGGGGTCAGCTTCCAGTCTAACCGGATGCAGCTGAATACAAGTGTCTTACATGGAGCGACTGCCTATCGGTCAAAGTCAAAGTCAAAAGTCAAAAGTTAAAAGTCAAAGTCAAAAGTCAAAATCAAAAGTCAAAGCCAAAAATCAAAGTCAAAAGTCAAAGTCAAAAGTCTAAAGTCTAAAGTCAAAGTCAAAAGTTAAAGTCAAACGGCTCGGCAGATTGTGACGTACAAAGAAAAAACACGCACACACAAAAAAAAAGGGGGCAATTCACATGTGGTAGAAGGGAAAAACAAAAAAAAAAAAAAAAAAAATTGTACGCGCGCAAACACGTATTAACACACGTACAACGCTGAGGCCCAAGCAAACTCCCATTATGCCTTGGTAAACACGAGTGGAGGGGGTACGAAGCAGAGCACAAAGACAACCACGAACGTAAGAAACATAATGCATCCTATCTCATTTTCTCCCACGTTAAATCTTATGAATTTATGTGTCTGTCTCTTTTTACTGTCACTTTTTCGTTTCATCGACTTTCAAATCATAACGATGCTTAAGAAGTTTTCAATACAAAAACTTTTTTTGAAAACACTAACCAACATCTAACTTTCTTCCATAGTTCTTATTAAAAAGACCGTCCGTCTGAGGAATGTAGAGCTTAAGAATTGACTAAAGTCAAACGGTTGCTTGGTAGCTATCCTCAGAACAAACTGAGGGAGTACTGAGATAAAAAATATTAATGTAGGAGTTTTCAGACAGCCATACTGATCTGTAAGCACAAAATTAACTCTCTTCTTCATCAACACTGTCATTTGTGTTTGCAGGAAGGAGGCACAACCTTAAAAAATTTGCCTTACCAATCAAAATCAATCAATCTGCCTAGCATTTTCCCAACTATGTTGGGGTCGGCTTCCAGTTTATGCGGATGCAGCTGAATACCGTATAGATAGAGTGACTGCCTATCTGACCTCCACAACCCAGTTACTGGGTAATACGATACCCCTTGGTAAGACTGGTTGTCGACTCACGCCCCTAACCGCCGCAGGAGGAGACGCCCGGGGCGGGAATCGCGAGCCGATTTCCGGCCACCGTAGGCGCGGGCTTGCGGACGGTGAGCAATGGGTAGCTCGCCATCCGATAAGGACCAAGCCCGGGTCGACGGCGCGTTGTGTTCCACGCGCGCCTCAAAGAGATGTCAGCAGAATTGACGGGGTCCGCTAGGGCCAATGCCTGCCGGGGGTTTGAAGAAAACCGATAGGGAAATCGTGGCCCCCGGCAACAGGGCAACCGAAGGACCACGGGTGGGTTTCAGTCAGTAAGAGTCTGACACGCCCTTCCGCTCCGCCCAGAGTGGGAGAAGTTATTTGATAATTTCCCACCCAAAAAAAAAAAAAAAGACTTTCTGGTTTCTAACGACCCGTAACGACTGTCAAAGATCCACGAATGACAGCCGAGACCAACGGCTTAACGTGCTTTCCGAGGCACGGAGGAGTCTCGGTATGTTAAGATGATCACCCATCCACGGACCAACCGCGGCAAGCGTAGCTTAACCTGATAGATCGAACTGTGCGGCTGTTATTTTCATCCATGGTTATAAGAAGTAAATCAGTCATTATGTTACATTTGAGATTCCCAGGTTTAAAAACATCACCTCTATTTCAGGTTCAAAAACCTGAAATTCAGTTCAGTAGAACCCGTTTAAGACGATTTCACAACTAAAAACTCTTAAGTCTTAAGCGAGGAAGCGTCTTATACTGGATAGGTTAAGGGATAGTGAAAAATAAAACGTAATACACATACATACATAGTTTGTAATTTTTCATCAAAAACTTTCAATATGTTAATTTTTTTCTTGAAGTGACAATGACTTTCGCTTAATTGTAGACATTTTTGTATCAAAAAAAAAAAAAAAACAACCGACTTCAAAAAAAAAACACTACAAAGTGAAAAATAACTTTAATTTCGGAAGTCGGTGTCTTTGGTTTTGAATTTTCGTTCTTTGTCACCGACTTCCGAAATTAAAGTTGTCGGTTTTTTTTTTTTGTAAAAAGTTTTTATTTTTCACTTTTTAGTTGTGGTACCTACCCCACACAAATTCGAATACCACTACCTGCTATGTAAATAACAGTGACAAGAAGTTATCATATCATCTACATACTAAGTGGGAAAAAATACGTATAATTGAAACTAACTCAAAAACTACCCAAGCAAAGTTAATAAAATTTATATGGAACCACCTCTGAAGTATGATCTACCAAACAAAAAAAGAATCATCAAAATCTATTCATAATTGGCGGAGTAATCGCGTAACAAACATACAAAAAAAAAAAAAAAAAAAAAACATGCAGGCGAATTGAGAACCTCCTCCTTTTGGAAGTCGGTTCGTAAGTTCGTCATGTTCGTGAACGGGCGCTGTCAGTAGGGACTGGTCATTTCTTAGCTGCCATGGCTTATTTTAATTTAATTTTTGAATTGTATTATTTGTTTTATTTTCTATTACGGACGCTTTTAACGTTCTGCATCGTCCTCACATGTATAACTTCAACATGAATGATGTAACCAATATTTTGTAACCATATTCTGATTTAAAAGAGTGTCCGTGGAGTTTCTTGCCCGTTCTTCTCCATAGGTACCTACTACGCTTTGGAATGGGCAACTAGCTTCATCTTTCTGACTGACCGACCCCTTGACAATTCAAAAGTGCCTGTAATTGGTTTATTTGAAATAAATGCTTTGAGTTTGAGTTTGAGTTTGAGGTTAAAAATTATCAACGCTGACACGACGTGGGTAGCAGTGCGCGGTGCGCGGTCGTGGAGGCGCGGGAGGGCCGGACGCTCAGACAATACGCGTGCGCATGTAGGCGTATTAAACGGGATGACGAATCGTCTTAAGCGTTAAGAGATGATTGTATGAGAACATGTCTCAAGTTGTAGGGACTGACGTAAAATGACATATTATGCGAGAAATCGTTTTAACCGTGATGGTGTTAAGCGGGTTCTACTGTATATATAACACAACAAAACATCACGCCTTTTTCTCTGAAAGTTAGGTTAGGTTTAACTGGCGATATATGGATACCTGTAGGTACCTACTATGGGTAGGTACAATTCACCTTTTCCAAGTTATTACAAATCTGCTGAATTTACCACATGCGTAGTTAACGTTACATAATCTAACAAAATCGCTCCAGTATGAACAAGTCCTAACTGTAAACACGCTCTAATTTCAACAATTACAGGTGTACAACCTCATAACCTCAGTTCTACCTCAGAAACCCAGGAAACACCACTTTAAACCAACATTTCCTTAACTATTACAAAACCTTCCTTTAATTATTAATTTTCATTTTCAATAAAACAAATTCTACATCTAAAAATAATTTTGAAAAGAATAACAAGATTCCATTTTCGAATGTAGAATACGCGTTTTAATAGTTAGACAATTGATTTTAATAAAATAATGAGGAGTAATATTTATTATGTGCTAATAATCGTATTGTTAAGGATAAATTATATTTCGAGTGTTAAAAGTAAAATTGAATGCGGATACAAGGTACGTTTAATTAATTTACATAATACAGGATGGCAGGGACATCGACGCTAAAATTGTTACCATGGATTCAGTACATGATTCTGAAACGCCATGCGTTGAAATGTTTCGTCGGTTATTTTTTTTAAACAGCTGTTTCATAGAAAAGTGCAATACCTACGCGGTTAAAATGTATGGAACAGCAGATTTTTTTTTAAAATAACCGACGAAAAATTTGAACTCAGTGGGGTTCAGAATTATGTACTGAATCCATGGTAACCGTTTTCGCGTCGATGTCCCTGCCACCCTTTTTTTTTTCTTTTTTTTTTTTGGGGGAGCGGTAGGGCGTGTCAGACTCTTACTGACTAAAACCCACCCGTGTTCCTTCGGTTGCCCTGTTGCCGGGGGCCACGATTTCCCTATCGGTTTTCTTCGAACCCCCGGCAGGCATTGGCCCTAGCGGACCCCGTCAATTCTGCTGACATCTCTTTGAGGCGCGCGTGGAACACAACGCGCCGTCGACCCGGGCTTGGTCCTTATCGGACGGCGAGCTACCCATTGCTCACCGTCCGTAAGCCCGCGCCTACGGTGGCCGGAAATCGGCTCGCGATTCCCTCCCCGGGCGTCTCCTCCTGCGGCGGTTAGGGGCGTGAGGGCGCGAAATTTGCCTCTCCCTCACGCGTTCCGCCTCCTCCTTCGCGAACATTACCGCTTCGCAGAAGGGGGGGACGGCCTGCCATTTCCTCTCGCTCCGTACCATGGCCTGAACCAGGGCCGGACGCGAGAGATCACCGCCGCCGATCGCCTCTACGAGGACACGGCGTTGTTCCGCCCAAGCCGGGCAGACCTCCACCGTATGCTCCACCGTGTCCTCAGGCCGATCCACACAATGGTGACACCCGGGTGTTTTCTCCCGCCTTATCCTAAACAGGAACCTCCCGAAGCAGCCGTGTCCGGTGAGGACCTGCGTCAGGCGGAAGGTGAGGACGCCGTGGCGTCTCTCAAGCCACTCCGCAAAGAGGGGTCTTATCGCCGCAATTGTGGCGTGCCCAGCACGGGGTTGCGACAATCGCACTCTCCATGACGCCATGAGATCCCGCCGGAGCTCTGTCCGTTGTGCCGCGATTTCTTGCGGCATCGGAGTTAAGCCCCGGCGTTTCGCCTCCTCGCGCCACTCCCAGATGTGCTTCCGCAAACAGGCGCGACGCGACAGCGCGATACGACTCTCTTAAAACAATTCCTTAGAAAACTGCACGGTAGAAAAATTACCGTGTGTAGCGTACCGCGTCAAGTCGCGCCAGTCTGTATGAGCCTTTAAAGTGCGAGAGTTTGTGAGTTCAAACCCCATTCGTTGTAACAGTACATGGACTCGTGGTGAAAATCAAGTGCGAACCTTTCCGACCCAGATGACCCCATAACACTCCTCCAGGAGAAGAATAGGGCCACCAGTACAATACACAAACAGTAACAAATTTAGGGAGTTTTTTTGTTGAGATATTCTCTATGCGAGTACAAAAAAAATCATATCTCTCAAAGTTTTAGTTATACTGAGATAAAATAGGCTTATTCGAAAGGCAATAATATTATCTACTCTCTGCATTACAAAACAATGTATTCAGTATTCCAAAACTTTTGAAAAAATTGTGAAAGTCGAAAAAAATAATCAAAAAATTATGCATTTCAACCAATAATTTGTTAATTACCATAAAAACGAGGAAGTGTATTGGACCCAAGCTTAGAGTATAATTGTACTTTAAAATAGTTTATATTTAAGTATTTAGAATATCGCTAGTCCATGTCCGGACACACTGTATAATAGAGATCTGTTCTCAAGGAACAGATCTTAGAGTACAAAACGAGTATAAAACGTAAGAAAATTTGAATTTCGCGGGCTACAACTTTGAAATAAAATGCATGAATATTTTTTCTGTTCCAGCAATGTCCGCAAACAAGAGACGGTGCGTTGAACGTTCATTTAATACCTCACTCACACATGGACGCTGGGTGGGTGAAGACCTTCGATGAATACTATTATGGAAGTAAGTGGTTACATATATCTTCAACACTTTGTTTTACTTAAGCAAGAAAGCAAAAGTAAAGATATTAAACAAAAAAAAAAACAGTGGCACTTTGGGAGTGCCGACAGAAGTGAAAACTTGAAAAAAAATCGGCACCGCGGTAATCAACGCGTTGATGTCTTTTACTCCACGTTGAAGCCATTATTGAAGCTAACTCAAAACTACCCAAGCAAACTTAATAAAAAAAATTATGGGACCACCTCTGAAGTATGACCTACCAAACAAAAAAAGAATCATCAAAATCAATTCATAATTGGCGGAGTAATCGCGTAACAAACATACAAAAAAAAAAAAAAAAACGTACAGTCGAATTGAGAACCTCCTCCTTTTGGAAGTCGGTTAAAAAAATAGACATGAGATCCTTGCAACAAGCTCTTTCATTTGGTATGTTAGGACAAGAAGCATTTCATAATTTCTTCCTTGTTGCAGCCAAAACATCAGTTAGCACCGCTAATGTCCAGCTGATTTACCACTCCGTACTGTCGGAACTGCTGCACGACAAAAGACGAAAGTAAGTTTCTTACCATCATGATATGTTCTTTACCATCATGACATTTGCCGGCGATAGCGCCAGGGTAGCCCGCGAAATTCAAACACAAACGCAAACTCGAAGCATTTATTGCAATTAAAACAAGCCAGAAAGATCAAGCTAGTTGCCCTTTCCAAAGCGTAGTAGGTACCTATGGAGAAGAACGGGCAAGAAACTCCACGGACACTTTTAAATAAAAAAATGTTACAAAATATTGGTTACATCATTCATGTTGAAATTATACATGTGAGAACAATGTAGAAAGACGTGCACGTTAGAAGCATCCGTAATAAAAGATAAAAAAGGAAAATTCAAAAAAAAAAAAAAGCCATTGCAACTGGCAACTATAAAGATGACCAGGTCCAACTGACGGCACCCGTTCACGAACATGACGAATGGATTAATTCAAATTTGTGGCATGACGTCACGAGTATGTAGATTTTATACTTACTTGTGACGTAGCGACCCCCACTTCCCAACTTTAATGCGTGTTTTCTAAGTTATTTTTAATTAATATGATAAAGCAAAAAATACGTGTCTGATATTTTTGTATTATCTGAAAGACGGACTAAATAGAATTTCTTTTTTTTTTACCTAGGCAACTACCGTATTCGCGGTCGTAACAAGTATGTATTTACAGAATACTGATCATTAAAATCATCAATAAACTCTCTAACTTCAAATTATCCTATTGCATGACTATTTCATAAAATTATGACCACCATCACCATTTTATGAGGGATTATGACAAAAAAAAAATTTGTCGTCAGGTAGATTATCAAAAAATATTGGACACGTATTTTTTCTTTTTTTACGTTGTCAACAGATTACGGCGATACATTGATTTAAAATGTGGCATGACGTATACTGAGTTGTGACGTAGCGAGCCCCCACTCCCCAACTTTAATGCGTTTTATCTAAGTATTTTTTTTATAATAAAAAGCAAAATATACGTGTCTAATAATTTTCTGACGGATAAAATAGTTTTTTTTTTGACCCAGTCATCAGCCCTATTCTGTACCCAAAACATTTGTATTTAACTCTCCCTAGGTTCACCTTCTCCGAGACAGCTTACTTCTGGCGTTGGTGGAAGGAACAGCGTCCCACAACCAGAGCCACCTTCAGATCTCTGGTCCAGGAAGGCCGTGTGGAGTTCGCTGGTGGTGGCTGGGTTCATAACGATGAGGCTACTCCTGATTACCTGCATATTATTGACCAGTTTACTTGGGGGTTGCGGTAAGTTCATTTACATTCCAATTAATTTGGGGTCATGTGTATTAGTCGTCATCTCGGTCGTCACCCCCCCCCCCCCTTTCTAGCCATAACATCTTTCACAGTCCATCCATCGCTTCTTTGTCCTTCCCCAACTCATGTATAGCCATCCATATTCTTACTCATAGTTTGGATGGTCAGGATTTGTTTATAATAAACCCCATTCCGAAATACAAATATTTTTTTCACACTAACTCACTTAAACTCAAAAAAACATTTTACAAAAAAAAAATAAAACCGACTTCCAAAAAAAAACACTACAAAACAAATTAAAAAATAACTTTAATTTCGGAAGTCGGTGGTAAATAAAAACTTTTTACAAAAAAAAAACAACCGACTTCAAAAAAAAAACACTACAAAGTGAAAAATAACTTTAATTTCGGAAGTCGGTGTCTTTGGTTTTGAATTTTCGTTCTTTGTCACCGACTTCCGAAATTAAAGTTATTTTTCACTTTGTAGTGTTTTTTTTTTTGAAGTCGGTTGTTTTTTTTTTTTTGTAAAAAGTTTTTATTTTTCACTTTTAAGTTGTGGTACCTACCCCACATAAATTCGAATACCACTACCTGCTATGTAAATAACAGTGACAGGAAATTATCATACAAAGTGGGAAAAAATACGTATTATTGAAGATACCTCAAAAACTATCCAAGCGAAGGTAATAAAATTTATATGGGATAATTTTGAAAGCATACCCTTTCAAACAAAAAAATAATTTTCAAAATCGGTCCATAATTGACGGAAAAATCGGTGGACATACATAAAAAAACAAACATACGCTACGAACATAAATAACCTCCTCCTTTAAGGAAGTCAGTTAAAAAAATGTAGATACTATAAAATGTCTCTTAATTTGGCGTGCCAATTGGCAAAGTCCTTCTCCAACGATTTCCATTGTTGCCTGTCTTGAGCAACCCTTCTCCAGTTTGGTCCTGCTGTCAATTTATTTCGTCTTCCTCCTTTGTGTGTTGTCTACCTCGTCTTGTTTTGCCGTCCCTTGGGTACCATTCTATGACTCTCTTGCTCACAGATATAGATATACCTAGATAACGCAAGAGCAACTACTTCGCGTGCCATTTTCGTGGCCAGCTTACGTACAATAATCGTAAGCTGCCACTTTCGCGCTCAGTCTGCATCGGTGCCACGCTTGTCGGAAGTCAGTTAAAAAATTGAAAATGGTTAATTACGCTGTTATAAATTGTAAAAACTGTGCAAATGCGAGGAGAAAAAATAAAAGAAATGTTTCTTAGTGTTTGTGACGTCATAGTAGGTAGTCAAAAAATGGCACGCTTGGTTTTCATACAGATCGTGATACTTGCGTTATCTAGGTCTATCTATATCTGTGCTCTTGCTCCACTTCCCCATTTTATCGCGCATCATACAGGATTTGTTTACACTTTCATCAAATACTTTACAACCTAAAATTAAAAGTGACGGAATGGCTACTCAAACATGACTATGCCGCAACGGAGTCTTTACTTGCCTACATTGCCTAATAAGCACACACTAATCTCCATGCTTGCACGAATACTTCTATCCTTGCATCCATATACACTCGTACATACAAATCCCCCACTCACTTACACACCAACACCACATCACCTATTCATCCTCACTCTTATACAAACACGTACACACCTACATTCACACTCATTCACCCTCACCCTCGCACTCTCACTAACTCATACTTAATATAAATATTAAATTAAATTATAACTTGTTTCCCTTCTGAACGTAAATCGACACAGTCCACTCATACAATATATCAATTGGTACCTCATTGTGATACACTGTCTCTTAAGATACAGGATACCCTAGTTTAAGAGACAGAGTTCAATCTATTGTGTACAGATTTCTGCAACATCCAAATGTTTTATGTCTATGTTCTCTACCATAAATTAAAAATTGTAAACCTATAAACCTACTTTTGGAACAGGGTATACTTATCGTTTTCCCAACTATTTTGGGGTCAGATTCCAGTCTAACCAGCTGCAGTTGAATACCAGTATTTTACATGGAGTGACTCCCTGTCTGACCTCCACAACCCAGTTACTAGGTAACACGATACCCCTTGGTACCCGTAACGACTGTCAAAGATCTAGGAATCACAGCCGAGACCAACGGCTTAACGTGCCCTCCGAGGCACAGAGAGTTCTCGATATGTAATGGATGGTCACCCATCCACGAACCATCCTCGGCAAGCGTAGCTTAACCTCCGATCGACCCGTTATGGCCTCCGGCTGTTATTATTCAGCCTGCCCTGCTCTCACCTCATGTTTATTATCTACTTATTCAAAAGTCGATGCTTGTTTGGTCTTTTTCTTTTCGTGTGGTTAGTACCTGGTGTCAGAGTTTTAAAGCCGCCCATGGGCCTCTGACTTGACTTCACATGCCGTCAAGAAATATATCTCAGACATGATTTCCTCACGATGTTTTCCTTCACCGTTTTTGAAGCAAGTGATAATTATACAAAACGCACATGAATCCGAAAAGTCAGAAGTTCGTGCCTTGGTTTGAACACGAGACCTATGATTTGGCCGGCGGTCACACCACTAGGCTATCACTGCTTCAGTTTAGTAATAAAAGGCTTTATTTTCAGAAAACTTAACGACACTCTAGGCCCGTGCGGCAAGCCGAAGGCCGCGTGGCAGATAGACACATATGGACACACCAGAGAACAAGTCTCATTACTGGCTCAGATGGGGTTCGATGGACTGTTCATAGGTAAGTCTAACTAATCATCATCTTAGCCGAAAGACGTCCACTGCAGCTGTAGGACATAATTATGTAGGCCTCTCGCAAGTAGGGTCCGAATTTGTCCAGATTTTGAGCCTCCGTCCGGACTTTAGCCAGTCTCATCATTAGTCTCAAGTTTTCAAAATCGGTAAGGGGATTATTTTCAAACTAAAAAAGAATAAAAATACAGGACATCGCCCAATATAACAGTATCGCTCCAGCGCAGTAACGCCCCGGCACCGCCTCGAAATATCGCAAGGCGACCGCTAGTCGCCAACGCGCCGTCAGCAAGGCGACCGCTAGTCGCCAACGCGCCGTAAGTAAGGCAACTGCTAGTCGCCAACGCGCCGTAAGTAAGGCAATTGCTAGTCGCCAACGCGCCGTCAGCAACGCAACTCGCTGCCGGCACGCCACCGGTGAGGTGACAGAGTCGTCGTTGGCGTCACAGTGCGGCCAGCGAGGAGTCACCGCGCGGACGGAGCACAGTGGGAAAAAAAATACTTTTTTTGTTTAAAAATCTGCCTACACCACAATTTTTGACGTATCGCTGCCATTTTTTTTATACACGCCTGAGATAACACACTTTGGCATGTCACTGCCACTTTTCAAAAATCGAAAACTCTTTTTAAAAAAAAATATTTTAAAGATCGGGAAATGAATCAATTTTTTTTATTGGGCCGCCTTTTATATCCGCCATTTTGAATTTTTCTAAACAGACAATAAATTCATGACCAGGGACCTGGAAAACCCCTGAAAACTGATTTTTATTAAATTTTTTTTTTTAGAAATTGTTTTTTGCTTCATTTCCCGATTATTTGAGGTTATGGTATTAACTTTAAGGAAAAGTGGCAGTGACACACTAAAGTGTGTTATCTTAGGAGTGTAAAAAAACAAAAATGGCAGCGATACGTCAAAAATTGTAGGGTTGGCAGATTTTTTAACGAAGTAAGTCTTTTTTTTCCCACTGTGCGGCGTGGCGCCGGCATGCATACCGCCTGCAGGTGTTTCTTCGACGGGGAGCAGGCTCCTCGCTTGAAGCGTGCTGTCACTGCGACGTGTAAAGGCTTGTGCAGACCAGCGCGACACTCGACGCGACACAAAGGCACCGCTCGTCGCGCGACGAGCGGTGTCTTTGTGTCGCGTCGCGTGTCGCGCCTGTTTGAAAGAGCCTTAACGGCTCGCGAGCCGTCCAATATTCTATATATCCATCGTAAAATAGACTTTAAAACCTTTAATTTAAAATACAATTTTGAATGAAAAGTTATTTGTCGTGTCAATGTCGTGTATAATGAGCGACGTCCTTCTGAAAAAAAAAACGCAATGTCAGGATTCTTCAAATTTCAAAATGGTCGCTAGATCGCTTTAAATACCGTTCTTACGCTGCTCGCATCTAGCGGATTCCCGTGACTTCAGGGGCTCAAGTCTACTATTTTATAAATTCGTCATTCCAACACGATCCCATTGTCATTTTGCTAAAAATTCGTAATCTGCTAAATTCATAATGGTTGATCATTGGTCGGTCAATGGTCTCGTAATAGAATTGTGTTATAATGGCATTGTCGTACAATACGACCAATGATACCGCCTAAGTCAGTCATTCATTTGTCATTATGTACGAGATTACCAATAAGTGCCATTTCTTTCAATGGAGTGTCAGTGGCTGACCGTTGGAAAGTCATAATGATGCCATTATATTAGTAGACTAGCTGACCCAACAAACTTCGTTCTGCCTAACAGTCAATGAATGTGCATGTTTAGGATTTTAAAATTTTACCCTACCTACCTACCTACCTACCTACCTACCTACCTACCTACCTACCTACCTACCCTACCTACCTACTTACCTACCTACCCTACCTACCCTACCTACCCTACCTACCCTACCTACCCTACCTACCCTACCTACCCTACCTACCCTACCTACCCTACCTACCCTACCTACCCTACCTACCCTACCTACCCTACCTACCCTACCTACCCTACCTACCCTACCTACCCTACCTACCCTACCTACCCTACCTACCCTACCTACCCTACCTACCCTACCTACCCTACCTACCCTACCTACCCTACCTACCCTACCTACCCTACCTACCCTACCTACCCTACCTACCCTACCTACCCTACCTACCCTACCTACCCTACCTACCCTACCTACCCTACCTACCCTACCTACCCTACCTACCCTACCTACCCTACCTACCCTACCTACCCTACCTACCCTACCTACCCTACCTACCCTACCTACCCTACCTACCCTACCTACCCTACCTACCCTACCTACCCTACCTACCCTACCTACCCTACCTACCCTACCTACCCTACCTACCCTACCTACCCTACCTACCCTACCTACCCTACCTACCCTACCTACCCTACCTACCCTACCTACCCTACCTACCCTACCTACCCTACCTACCCTACCTACCCTACCTACCCTACCTACCCTACCTAGATATCAAAAAAGCCGATCCACACAAAATGTATGAGAACGTGAATTTTCTTCATAATTTTTTTTTCGTGAGTTTTTCCAAATTTTCTCACCGTTTAAACCTTCCCTGGACTACGACAAACATATCAAAACCAAAATCAGCTAAATCGGCCCAGCAGTTCTCGAGTTTTAGCGAGACTAACGAACAGCAATTGATTTTTATATATATAGATTACCAAACTTGTCAAAATCAACAATTATGAAATCAATGATAGACCAGTCTGACACTATTGTAATAGCAGACTTGAGGCCCTGGTTGTCGGTATTATCTTGTCGGTCTACTTGCCCTACACCTTTTGGTATACGGTCGCTACTCCAGAACTTGTATGCCATTTCTCCTGAACCTTCTTTTGCAAGGAATATCCCCATGCACTGCCATTTAAGTTCAGCAATAAGAATGATGACGACAATTTTTTTTTTTTCCTTCGGGTAAATTATTAAAAAATAATGGACACGTTTTTTATTTTTGTACGATATTAAAAGATTACGGCGATACATTGAGTTGAAAAGTGCCATGACGTCACGAGTATATAAATTTTATACTTGTGACGTAGCGACCCCTCTCTCCAACTTGACTGCGTTTTATCTAAAGCATTTTTTATTAATATGATAAAGCAAAAAATACGTGTGTAATATTTTTTATTAGCTTACTGACGACGAACTAAATAGAATTTCTTTTTTTACCCAGGCATCATCCCTATTCTTCGGGCTGTATCAGCAACTCTGAATTGAACTGAACTCTGAGTTAGCATAACTCTCAAATGTCATAATTTCATCAACACATTTGACAGTTATGCTAACTTATGGAATTGTATTGCTGATTGTAATGATTATAATTATGAAAAGCCATACTTGTTATGGTCGCGAATCATATTTTAATCAACATAAAACCTGACACTGACCTGCAAAATGCAAAAATCTAAAGAAAATTTGAATTTTGCGGGCTATCTTAGCGCATCCCCCTTAACTTAAACCTTTTTTTATTACTCTTCAAGAAAAATAATATCTGTTTACGAAAAAAAAGCTTAGACACATGAAAATAATAACTGATCAATTAGTAGAGATCACATTCTACATAATAGCTGAAACTGCTCATTCGTAAAATAAGCAATTTACATTCGTAAAAAATAAATAGGCCCAATTTCCTTTGACCTTCGTCATATCAACTGTCAAAGATATAAACCCCTGCTTGTGCCATGCAATATGCGTGGGAAAAAAATAAAAAGGCGCGAACTGCCTTTGGCCTTGGCCTCATGACAGCTGTCAAAACTTTTTTGTTGAGTAGGCTGTTTTGATTTCAAGCCTTTTGATAATTTAAATAATATTTTCTTTATGGACGAAATTACGCAATAATGTTTTGAATATAGATCAATGGTTTAAAAGGGTGCCGGTGCCGGTGTACTTAGGGTTGCCAGCCGTACTCAAAAATAGAGTATTATACTCTTTTTCTTGTAGGTGTACTTTATAATCTACTAGCTTTTGCCCACGGCTTCGCCCGCGTGGATGTCGGAAAATATCCCACGGGAACGTACTACAGAGATTTTATACCTATTATCAGAGGAAAACGTCATTGACTCCTACCGCTGCGCCCGCGTTGCTCCGCGTAATTTTGAAACTGTGATATCTTTTAAACTATTCATTTAAATTGCATGATTGAAAGGCATATTTTAATTTAAATTAAATGCCCAATTTAAATAACATATTTTTTTGGATAAGGATTAATACTGTACCGGTCAAAAAAGCTTCGGAAATAACAATTCAATTTTTATCAAATTCTGAAAGTTATAAATGGTTATTGTGGGTCATCCTTAGAAGATAAACATATGTCATCGCGGACTTTTTTGTTGAAATTTTTAAGATAAACAGTACCATAGAACATAAATTTGATGTATTTTTTCCGGTTAACGCAGCGCACGCCAGTAAAGCTCCCCGTCGGCATGATTTTTTCCGACTTCTTCAACAATAATCGTCATATTTCAGCCAATTTACACAAAACCTTAATGAATTATACACCAAAACCTTCCGCATGAATAACTCCGTCCATTGGTGAAAACCGTTTGAAAATCCGTTAGGTAGTTTTTGAGTTTATCGCGTTCAGACAGACAGACAGACGCGGCAGGGGACTTTGTTTTATAACATGTAAGGATAACTAATAGAGTACGCTTAAATAGGTACTCTTTTTACGTAAACTGACCTTTTTGGTATAATGTTCACTGATGCCAGCCATGCCCACAATACAAAAAAGACTTTCTGTTTACTGAACTAACATGGAAATAACTAATCAGTCACGTCAAAACATAATGTCAATGTGACAAGTTGTCTGTTGGAAATAGATGTCAGATGTCGTAGAATTTGTTTAATTAAAAAATTAAATAGCTTTATACTCTAAGTTTCCGCCACTTCAGCATTCACCGAGAGAGTCTTTTCGGTAATGAATGTGAAGTGGCGTGAAGAGAGGAACAGGGTTTCATTAAAATTGAATAAAAACTAGCTCCCGATCTGTATTGACTTAAAATTAGGATGTTTGAAGTCTTACAATTTATTTAAAAACAATTTAATTAATGGTACTCTTTTTATTAAGAACGCGGCGACGCATGAAGCAATTTGGGCATATTTCCACCATATTATGTTGTTATTCGGATTTGGACAGTGTTTATCTAGGCTCCTACATTTTTTTTTCCAAAAACCTTTTTTATAATGAAGTTTCAAACTTCGCACATTTTTACAGCGTAAATGACATGTTTTCATATTGTTTTTTCTGTATTAAAAACAACAATATTTATGATATTGTTTCTGCAGAAGCATAGCTTATATTATCAAGTTACAAATAATCAAAAAAAAAAAAATGGAAAAATATTAAGTTTTCGTTCATAATTTTTGGTATTACGGAACACACTCAAATTTATCATAAACTTTCGAAAGCTAGTAGTGCTATCGTGTCAAGCAATAATTGTCAATGTGTCATCATCATCATCATCGGCCTATAAATGTTCCCACTGCTGGGACACAGGCCTCCTCTCTGTGAGAGGGAGTGGGCCGTAATCCACCACGCGGGCCCAGTGCGGGTTGGTAGATGTCACATGTCTTCGAATTTTCGGTTCTAGGACATGCCGGTTTCCTCACGATGTTTTCCTTCACCGTTTTGAGAGCAGTGGTGATGAAATAACTTAAACAAAGTAAAGCGCCTGTCTGGGTTCGAACCTACGACCTACAACTCGTAAGTCGCGGCCGTTACCACTGGGCCACCACTGCTCTCCCTGTCAATGTGTGCGTGGTAGTATTGCTCACTGTAGGTATATATCGCTCCGACAGGCACTCACACTAGCGCAACATGCTTGGAATTGAATTTTGCAAACATCTCGATTTGTAGTTGCGAGCCGTGTTCGCAGGCCTCTTAATCTGTACTCTTTATTTACCCTCTATGAAATCAGACATACTCTACTTCTTCTAGAAAAAATTGGCAACCCTGTTTTTTTTTTTTTTGGGTGGGAAATTATCAAATAACTTCTCCCGCTCTGGGCGGAGCGGGAAGGCGTGTCAGACTCTTACTGACTAAAACCCACCCGTGTTCCTTCAGTTGCCATGTTGCCGGGGGCCACGATCTCCCTTTCGGAATTCTTCGCAACCCTGGCAGGCATCGGCCCTAGGTGTATTAGACATTTCCACTTTGTCTCTGAGATAGCAAGGCATGTGCGATACATCTGGTATTAGGGACATTGAGGTTCAATGTAGAACCTCAATTATTACAGACAAGATGTTGCCCACGACTTCGTCTGCGATCCAGTTTGAAAAGTAGCCTAGCCCTCCAGGTCATGGTCTAATGTGCCAAATTCCATCCAAATCAGAGGTCGGGGGTCAGGGGTCGGGTTGCCTCCTTCCCTCAAATATGGCGAGGGGGGTAATGGCTGATCTTTGCGTTATGCTCGTGAACGGGTGCTGTTTGTGGTGACTGGTCGTCTTGCTGATCATGGTTTTGTTATTGTTACTAGTAATTAACTGTTCATTTATTTTACCTCAATGGTCCTAGTTTATCATTTATAACTTCCACAGCTTTATGTAAGCGGGCACACCCTTTATGCCTGGAGGCTTTTATTTAGATATTTAGTTCTGCTTAGGTTTCGTTTTTTTTTTTCTGCTTGAGTATAGTTCTCGATGTTTTTGGTTGGTATATTGGCGTGCGCTAGCTGACATATGGCCAATAATTTATTATTTAAATTATGTTTTGTGTTGCATAATGTAAATTATCTTGCATACTATTGTATAGAATCAGTTTTTTTTCTAACTTGAACAGACAGCTGTGCTGCTGGAGAGTTTGTTGTGCCACTTCTTCTTCCCAGCTAAAGGCACTAGGAAGTGGTGAAGGGTGGGCGTTTTTAGGGGACTGTCTTATGTAATTTTGACGTTCGAAAAGTGCTGATACTCAGCCTGGTTTGAATAAATTACTTTTGAATTTTTAATTTTGAATACGTTCAGCTGATTTTGCGTCAAAGCGTAATGCTGTGGCCGCATCTGCGTCTATCGTGACGAAGCTTCGCACAATGATACGATACACGCAGATGTGACCAACCATTAGCGGCTATCATCGCGATAGTTCGGGCTGCGTAGCACTTATCGCCCGGGTACATAAAAGGGTTTTAGCGCGCTAACGCTAATGTGACCAGGACCATTAGCGCGAGCCAAACATACGAAGCTTCGGCACGCACTGCTTCGTCACGATAAACCCAGATGCAGCCGAAGCATAACAAATAATTGAACTCACTTTCGCATAAGATTTTAGTGGTATGAAGAACAGGGTGTAAAGTTCACTCATCCACCATAGAAAAAGGAGGAACCTCCGACCTTTGACTTTGACCAGACGGGTGTTGTGTCTGGTGCGCAACTGCCCGACGATTGAAGTCGGAATCTTATATATATGTTGATCGCTCGGTAAACTCTAATTGCGCGATGCAGGATTTGTGTGACGTCATGTCTTTTGATGCGTAGTTCGTATGTGGCGGTGTAACCGCTACATCACTCCCCTCCGGAGACCGGAGGTCGATAGTGGGCTGAATCTGGCGATGCTTCACACAGTGCCAGCTATGGTTCCAGTGAGTCGGAAACGGGTGCCGCATAGTTCGCGGTGGATCGGAACCTTCTGGAGGGGTGTGGGGTTCATAGGACTCGTATGGATATCCTATGATAGGAGTCATCATTGCCCCAAGAAAATTAAAAAATAATATAACACATAACATCACGCCTTGTTTCCCCTAAGGGTTGAGCAGAGGTGTACTTGTAGAAGGTATTCCGCCTGAGCCGAGCGTGCAAGCGAGAGCGCGGAACAAGCGATAGAGAGGCACGATCGGCCTAAGCGTTCGACATGTGACGTTATCATGTAAAATTATCGTCCGTAAACCGACTTTACAGACAACCAATTTTTTCATTTAATTAATTTATTACTTATTTAATTTATTACAGAAAAATGCGTCATAGTAACTTGCAGTTTTAATAATTTAAACATTAGTGAGTAGTTAAGTATGCATAATAAATATTAATTAATCAAGGTACGGTAGTTTAAATGTTGATTTAACACGTCATTCTTTTATTTTATATTAATAAATATTGTAGTGGCACGATGGCAAATTATCATATTAAAATTAACTAGCTTCTGGTCGTGACTTCGACCGCGTAGCATCGCATCACCCGCGCTATTACTTCGTTTTTGGAGTTTACTCCTTTTTTTTTTTTTTTTTTTTTTGGGTGGGAAATTATCAAATAACTTCTCCCGCTCTGGGTGGAGCGGGAGGGCGTGTCAGACTCTTACTGACTAAAACCCACCCGTGTTCCTTCGGTTGCCCTGTTGCCGGGGGCCACGATGTCCCCATCGGTTTTCTTCGAACCCCCGGCAGGCATTGGCCCTAACGGACCCCGTCAATTCTGCTGACATCTCTTTGAGGCGCGCGTGGAACACAACGCGCCGTCGACCCGGGCTTGGTCCTTACCGGACGGCGAGCTACCCATTGCTCACCGTCCGCAAGCCCGCGCCTACGGTGGCCGGAAATCAGCTCGCGATTCCCGCCCCGGGCGTCTCCTCCTGCGGCGGTTAGGGGCGTGAGGGCGCGAAATTTGCCTCTCCCTCACGCGTTCCGCCTCCTCCTTCGCGAGCATTACCGCTTCGCAGAAGGAGGTGACGGCCTGCCATTTCCTCTCGCTCCGTACCATGGCCTGAACCAGGGCCGGACGCGAGAGATCACCGCCGCCGATCGCCTCCACGAGGACACGGCGTTGCTCCGCCCAAGCCGGGCAGACCTCCACCGTATGCTCCACCGTGTCCTCAGGCCGATCCACACAATGGTGACACCCGGGTGTTTCCTCCCGCCTTATCCTGAACAGGTACCTCCCGAAGCACCCGTGTCCGGTGAGGACCTGCGTCAGGCGGAAGGTGAGGACGCCGTGACGCCTCTCAAGCCACTCCTCAAAGAGGGGTCTTATCGCCGCAATTGTGGCGTGCCCATGGAGTTTACTCCTTATGAAACGATTTTCATATTTAGCCCGCGGTAAGAAAATTTTATGAGGTGTAAAATCGAGCGTTAACTAAAAGTGAGGCGTTACGTTCCTTTGAATGTAATGTAATTAATTATAATGTATATAATTTATCATTTAAATTATGTTTTGTGTTGCATAATGTAAGTTATTTTGCATACTGTTGTGTAGAATTATATATTTTTTTCTAACTTGAACAGACAGCTGTGCTGATGAGTTTGTTGCGCCACTACTTCTTCCCAGCTAAAAGCACTAGGAAATGGTGAAGGGTGGGCGTTTTTGGGGGACTGTCTTATGTAATTTTGACGTTCGAAAAGTGCTGATTCTCAGCCTAGTTTGAATAAATGACTTTTGAATTTTGAATGTCAATATCTGTAATGTCAAATTAAGTTTAACGTCGACATAGTTATTCTAATAAAACAACAATCATAAAAATTCAATAATACATATAACAATGTCATTATAATAATCATAAACATTCTAAATTGCAGAGATAACGTAAAACAAACTCTTCAGCATTATTATAATTAGTATTTATACAACGTGAAATTTGAATCACAGATTTGCTAGAACAAACGTTGTTCAGACCATGGTCTACTATCATTCAATAAAAAAAAAACATAATTGGTTTTTGAAAAAAACATAAAAAAACAGTTTAAAATTTCAAGATCATCGTTACTCCTACAGACACCACGCACGAGACACAGCATTGTCTACAGGGAAATGTACCTCCATAAACGAAAACTTGTATGCTGTAGATAATCTTGACATTTTAAACTTTGTCTTTTTTGTGTTTTTTCAAAAACCAATTATGATTTTTTTTTTATTGAATGCTGTAGAATGGTAGTATACCATGGTCTGAACAACGTTTGTTCTAGCAAAACTGTGATTCAAATTTCACGGTGTATAAAGTCATACACAAAAAAATTAAGCGTGCTTCGATTAAGGAGCCCGAGTGTATATTATTATAGATAATATCTAAACAGCAGATTATTTTTAAGCAAAGTTCAAATTCATTGGTCAAGTTCATTTTAGTCTCGAGGTCACGAGCGTGACTGCTGAGCATGTTTGAGCATAATTAATTTAATTTATAATAAAATATTTAATTATTAATTATATTTGAGCATTTTTTGCCGTCGGGGTCGGCTTCCAGTCTAACCGGATGCAGATGAATACCAGTATTTTACATGAAGTGACTGCCTATCTGACCTCCACAACCTAGTCTCTAGGTAATACGATACCCCTCGGTAAGATTGGTGGTCAGACTTTCGGACTTCTGACTACCTGTAAAGACTGTCAAAGATCTATAAATAACAGCTGGGACCGACAGCTTAACGTGCTTTCCGAGGCACGGAGGGGTCTTGGTATCTAAAGATGGTCACCTATCCACGGACCAACCGCGGGAAGCGTAGCTTAACCTGATTGATCGACCCGTGCGGCTGTTATTACTTAGCCACAAGCCCCTTCACAACCTAGATCAAACATTGTTTTTAAGTTTTTCTTTTAGGAAATTCTCAGTCAAATCAAATCAAATCATTTATTGGTTTGCAATAGCCGTCTTGGATTACTGGGGGATTAATGGAAATATGGTCACCTCTTAGAGCCATACCTCCGCGGGACACCATGGCGACGAAGCGCACTCGCGAGAGTGTGGACCTGCGGTTACGAAGCAGTGAACGGTCGATGGTCGGTGACGGTCGGTCGGTGGTGGTCGACTGCCTTGTTTGTCTAGAGGTCGCAAGCGCTACTGCTGAGTATGAGATTCTGGGTTCGATACCCGGGTCGGGCAAAGTGTTATTGGGTTTTCCATCTGGAATTTCTCAGTAGCAGCCCGGAGCTTGAGTTTGTGCCCGGTTGATGGCAATTGGCTCGCCCCCTATTATATATGGGACTTAAACATAACTGGCGAAATGTGGGCGTCCTATGGGTATATAAAGTCAAAGTCAAATCATTTATTTCAAATAGGCCCATGTATGGCACTTTTGAACGTCAAAATTTACAAGATAATAAAATTGATTCTAGTCGCCCCTTCCAAAAGGTAGTTTTCGTATGGAGAAGAATGGGCTAGAAACTCCACCGTTACTCTTTTAAAATGTTTTACAATTGTTTGTATAAGTACGTACATTCGTTAACATATAATTATATATTATATTATAATAAAATTACTATACCACAATAGGTAAAAAGAATTTAAAATGAAGCAACAACAGATAAATTAATTATGTGATAGGATACATGGTGCTCACATATTTACAAACATTGTTAAAGTAGACGCTTTTCCTAAGATTTTATACCTAATTAATAAGTCAGTGTGTAAGGACCTGATACCTCTGCCTAACCCTTCGGAGATTACAGGCGTGATGATGTGTGGACAGTCGACCCAATTTAAATATGTGAATTACAGGTCGAGTTGACCACAAGGAAAGAGAAGCCATGATAGAAGAAGACAGGATGGAGTTCATGTGGAGGGGATCTAATGTTCTAGGTAAGAACCTTCTAATGATTAGACGATTTATTCCCTTTATGTCGAGTCCCGTTATGTCGAGCCTGGAAGTCTATTGTTCTCCAAAGTATTGATATTACCTTCATGTCGAGTTTGGTGAACAGGTACAGTCAGGGATGTAAATTAAAAGCCAATGGCATAAAAACATTGTTTTATTATTTGTTCTATTACTTATTTTCATATATATATCTAATCTTTCTTAATCTAAACATCTAATATATAAAATTCTCGTGTCACAGTTTTCGTTGCCATACTCCTCCGAAACGGCTTGACCGATTTTGATGAAATTTTTTGTGCTTATCCGGTATCTATGAGAATCGGCCAACATCTATTTTTTTTTTTCTATTTTAAGTGTTGTGTATAATTGATTCTAAATTATGTGCATGTGCATTTCATTGGACGTGACTGTACTTCTAAAATATGATATTATTAAACTCGATATAAAGGTAATAAAAGCGTGGTAAATAAACTCGACATAAAGGGAATAGAAACGGGACAGAAAACTAAGCTCGACATAAGGGTAATAGAAGCGAGACAAGGTTTTCGGCTCGACATAACGGGACTCGACATAAAGGGAATAAATCGATTAGACATCGTGGCCCTGAAAAGTTGTGTGGAAATCGGGTGGTGCGGTACGGGCATATGATGCTGAGGAATGAGGAAAATGTCGTGAGGAAAGTTTTGAGTGTGAATGTGGATGGCTATATAAGAGTAGGGGAAGACCAAAGAAACTATGGATGGACCGTGTGGAAGATGATATGGATGACCTAGATGAGGACTAATACCACCACAAATCGTCGCTCGCATGACTAAAAGTCCTATCTAATTCTGTTCGGATTGATAAATAAAGTGTTCACAAAGTGTTCTATCTGTTTTAATAATTAAAAATAAATACCAATATTGAAAATAAATAAGTAGCTATATCGTAAAAATAAAGTACTGTAAATACTCTTTACGAATAAATATAATTAAATATTCAGAATTGCCGATAGATTATAATTTTATCTTAGTTAGAAATGTCGTAACTGCAAAACGCTTTTCCTGAATAATTGACAATACGGAGATAGGACCGTTAGTCATGCGAGCGACGAAATGGCATCATGCCGAAACAAGGCATGATGTTGAAAAAAAAATTATGGCTGTGTCAATTTTTTTTTTGTCCATCTCGTAGGTCATTAAAAAATATTGGACACGTATTTTTTCTTTTTTGACGTAACAAAAGATTACGGCGATACATTGAGTTAAAATGTGGCTTGACGTCACGCCTTGCTGGATTTAATACTGAGTTGTGACGTAGCGAGCCCCCACTCCCCAACTTTAATGCGTGTTTTCTAAGTTATTTTTGATTAATGTGAAAAATAAAAAAATACGTGTCTAATATTTTTTTATTATCTGAATTTCTTTTTTTTTAACTAGGCAACTACCGTATTGTGAAATTTCCAGTAGATTTTCAGCCAGACCAAAACTAAAATCCTCGTAAATTCTAGGCAAAATGTCAGACATAATGACCCACGCGCTCTTCAATCTGTACAACGCTCCCGAAGGGTTCTGCTTCGACTTTCTTTGTAACGACGAGCCGATCATTGATGACCCCGATAATAAGGTCTACAATGCTGATAAAAGGGTGAGAATTATTTATTTATTTATTAATAATCAAACCATACTTCCAGTTTGCACCAAAGAATACAAGTTACCGACCAATGCAATACAAATAGGTACGGTATTTCTATTTTCTTAATGTCCCTCGAGAATCATCGCATTTCCGAATACAAACGAACGCTAATTTATATGTCCATCAATTACTAGATTTATCGTGTATAATAATTTGAATTCAGAACTAAGTACTTTATTGTTGTTTTGTTTTGATTTCCGTGTGAATTATACAGAGTTGCAAAACTATTCTCCTATCTGTCGTGCTGAATTTAGCAGCTGTCCTCCCATTTTAAATAAATTATATTAAAATAAAAGAGTATTAACAACTTCATACATATATTTCCAAGTCGATTAAGAGCGTCCGGTCTGCACCAAGTGCAAAGGGCAACTGATATAAATCCGACGGCTGATGAAACACGAAGTTTGCCGAGGGACATTAAGAAAGTAGAAATACTGTACACATATTGAATCTTTAAGAATCAGCAAACAGAAAATCAGAATCAGAATTCTGCCGCGCTTGCGATAACTGCAGTAAATAACTATACTGTCCAAATTGAGTTAAACATAGATTCAGAATCAGCGCCATGAGCATGTACAATTTGATCTGACTGTCATTTTAATATCTTAACGGGAACCTTTAATTTTTAATAAGGATAACGGTAGTAAGTCGATTTTTAACCGACTTCCAAAAGGAGGAGGTTCTCAATTCATTTGTATGTTTTTTTATTATCCGATTATGAATAGATTTTGATGATTCTTTTTTTGTTTGGTAGATCATACTTCAGAGGTGGTCCCATATAAATTTTATTAACTTTGCTTGGGTAGTTTTTGAGTTAGCTTCAATAATACGTATTTTTTCCCACTTAGTATGTGGATGATATGTTAACTTCCTGTCACTGTTATTTATATAGCAGGTAGTGGTAAGTATTCCAATTTGTTTGGGGTAGGTACCAAAACACTAAAAAGTGAAAAATAAAAACTTTTTACAAAAAAAAAAACAACCGACTTCAAAAAAAAAACACTACAAAGTGAAAAATTACTTTAATTTCGGAAGTCGGTGACAAAGAACGAAAATTCAAGACACCGACTTCCGAAATTAAAGTTATTTTTCACTTTGTAGTGTTTTTTTTTTTGAAGTCGGTTGTTTTTTTTTTGGAAAAAGTTTTTATATATCAGTGATAACGATAATTAAAATGTATTTGATTGACGTAAACTACCGAAAAGCCAATGTCAATCCGTTGAAAAGTGCTACAGATTAACGAAACGCTCTGAAAGCCATAGCCCTCACTCAGGTCATCGGTCCATGTTGGCATTACCCAAACACCATCACAATTTGAAGAGTTTTTGAGTTCATTGGTCATCGTGCGACCTATATGCCCTCTGCCCACTGTCACTTAAGTTTATCATTTTTGAACTCGGTTACCTGGGTTCTCCTACAAATCTCCATGCTTCTGGTTTGATCATGCAATCCGTAAACTGTGAACTTTCTTATCAGGTTCGTTAGCGACCAAGTTTTCTTGGCGTAAGTTATCACTGGCAACACACACTGGTCAACACTGACTATGTATTAAAACACTGAGTTATTTGGAACCAAAATCAAACGATTTTATTTCACATAAACCTACAAGGGCACTTATGAAACGTCAGAAGCTAGGTGCACGGTTCCAATTGGTCGCTTCCTATGGAGAAGAGCCGGCAAGAAACTCCACGGTTACTCTTTTCAAAATAAATTGTTTCTACAATGTTTTCAAATTACAGTGTTAATAGGTATGGGAGGACAGTGTAGGCCTACCAACGAGTACCAGGTACTTAGTAAAATAAAAAATGGTACACAAGTTTACAGCCTACAACGTTCTCACATTCACAAAATCTAACAGAAAAGAAAAGAATCTATGTAAAAGATAAACAAAATAATAAAAATAAGAACCTAAACCAAATAACATGATTGCCACTACAGCTGTAACAAATCTAATTTGATTAAAAAAATATAGAAAATTGTAGGTATATAATGTCAAATACTGAAAAGATTATGTCAATGAAATATGTAAAAAAAAGTAAAATAAAATAATCATCGTAATTTGGGAGCAGTTAATAGACATTTACATTGTTATGCCGTTAATGAGGTAACAGGGAAGCCACATGTGCAGAAGGAATTATTGCCAGACTTCCTTGTCTTCAACGTAGTCTTTAATCTTATAATATGCTTTTTTGATAAGGGCACGTTTGATGTGGGTTTTGAACTTTCCATCGCTTAGTTCTGTAACAGACTTTGGCAACTTGTTATAAAAGCGGATACCATTTATAAGAAACCGGTTCCATAGACCCTTTAAATATATTTACAACCTTTACTTACAAGTGGATTAATTTCATACTTTTACTTCGCAGGTAAACGACTTTATCTCCCAAATAGAAAGGCAAGCAAAATACTACGACCACGACAATATAATGGTGACCATGGGAGGGGACTTCACCTACCAGAGTGCAGCAAACTGGTTCATGAACATGGATAAACTTATCAAGTGAGTCATCAGCTGCAGGTCTGACACAGTGATAGCGACCCTCTTCTCCCGCTCTGGGTGGAGCTAGGGCGTGTCAGACTCTTACTGACTAAAACCCACCCGTGTTCCTTCCTATGCCGTGTTGCCGGGGGCCACGATTTCCCTATCGGTTTTCTTCGAACCTAGCGGACCCCGTCAATTCTGCTGACATCTCTTTGAGGCGCGCGTGGAACACAACGCGCCGTCGACCCGGGCTTGGTCCTTATCGGACGGCGAGCTACCCATTGCTCACCATCCGCAAGCCCGCGCCTACGGTGGCCGGAAATCGGCTCGCAATTCCCGCCCCGGGCGTCTCCTCCTGCGGCGGTTAAGATATATTCTTAATGTCCCTCGGCAAACCTCGTGTTTTGTCAGTCGTCGTTTTCTATCAGTTGCCCTTTGCACTTGGTGCAGACCGGACGCTCTCAATCGACTCGGAAGTATATAGAGTTGTTAATACTCTTTTAATTTAATGTAATTTATTTAAAAAATGGGAGGAAAGCCGCTAAAGTCGTAGGCACGATAGATAGGAAAATAGTTTTACAGCTCTATATAGTTCACACGGAAATCAAAACAAAACAACAATAAAGTACTTAGTTCTGAATTCAAAGATAAATCTAATAATTGATGGACATGGAAATTAGCATTCGTTTGTATTCGGAAATCCGATGATACCCGAGGGACATTAAGAAAATAGTTAGACTGTAGTAACTTGTCTTATATTTAGTAACCGAGCACTGGACGCAGAGACTCTGTGTCCAGCGCTCGGTGTGGCAACACGCCGTACTCGGGTTGGCAACAAGTCAATCGTCATCCTGAGGATGCCTCGTTGAGAGGTGAAATACGTGTCGATTTCTTACAGGGTTTTTTATGACTCTTAAAAAATAGTTTAGCGGAACAGGTTATTAAATATATCAACGTCTATTGTATTTTATAATGGATTTCCGCAAGGTCACGCCTGAATCAATTAACTATCTTACGAGTTGTAGATCGTTAGGAAGGCAGGCACTTTACTTTGTGCAATTTATTTGATCAGCAATGCTCTCAAAACTTGAGGAAACCGGCATGTCCTAAAACTGAAAAAATTCACACACTCGCGCTTGGCCTGCGTGGAGACCTATGCCCCAGCAGTGGGAACGTTATAGTCCTATATGCTTTATAATCAGTAACACAGCTATTTGAGACCGGACCGCAGCAACTGTTGGGCGACAGAAATATGTATGATTTTGAAATTGCTTTGCATAGCTTTGGAGGCACTTATAGTTAAAACAATGGCACGTAAAATTAAATCGGAGAGGCAACCGGATGGCGAGTGGTTTTAGTTTAGAAAAATTCTTTATTAACATAAAATATACATAGCTGTAGTACTTCAAAAGAAAATAAAGTAACAGTTACACTAATATTAATAACAACACTTTTACAGGCTAGGAGCAACTTTATAAATATATAATAATAATGATTACAAACTTATTACAACATGAGGCATTCATTAATTAAACCTTTAACGTAAACATATGAAACTATTGTAATAATTTAATTTATATAAAACTAGCTTTTGCCCGCGGCTTCGCCCGCGTGGATGTCGAAAAATATCCCACCGGAACGTGCTACCGGAATTCAGAGTATCCTATGTCCTAACCCAGGTCATGGCCTATCCTATGCCTTTCATCTAGAAATCCGTTCAGTCGTTACGTCATGAAAAGGTAACAGGCTGATATTAAATCTGTTTTAGGGTTCCGTACCTAAAAATTGAAACATTAAAACCCTTAAAGGATGACTTCATTGTCTGTCAAGACCCTTTTCTCAGGAACGCGTGGAGGCATCAATTTGAAATAGATATCAAAAACTTAGATCTACGGTCTCTTGGAAGTGTAACGAAAATCAAACTTCCAAGTCAACGCAATAATGGGCACGCCACAACTGTGGCGATAAGTTCCCTCATTAAGGAGTGGTAGAGAGGCGCCACGGCGTCCTCACCTTCCACCTGACGCAGGTTCTCACCGGACACGGTTTCGGGAGGTCCCTGTTCAAGATAAGGCGGGAGAAAACGCCCGGGTGTTACCATTGTGTGGATTGCCCGGAGGACACGGTGCACCGTATCCTCCGGGCGATCCACACAATGGTGACACCCGGGCGCAGCATACGGTTTAGGTCTGCCCGGCTTGGGCAGAGCAGCCGTGTCCTCGTGGAGGCGATCGGCGGTGGTGATCTCTCGCGTCCGGCCCTGGTCCAGACTATGGTAGAGAGCGAGACGGCATGGGAGGCCATCACCTCCTTCTGCGAAGCGGTAATGCTCACGAAAGAGTCAAGAGAGAGTCACGAAGAGGAGGCATCATAATAGCATAGTACCAGAAGGAGACACCCTGGGCATCGGGAATCGTAGGCCGATTCCCGGCCACCGTAGGCGCGGGCTTGCGGACGGTGAGCAATGGGTAGCTCACCGTCCGATAAGGACCAGGCCCGGGTCGACGGCGGGTTGTGTTCCACGCGCGCCTCAAAGAGATGTCAGCGGAACTGACGGGGTCCGATAGGGCCGATGCCTGCCGGTTGCGGGTTGCGGTTATTGTCCGAAAGGGTTACCGTGGCCCCAGGCAATATAGGCAACTGAAAGAACACGGGTGGGTTTTAGTCAGTAAGAGTCTGACACGCCTTCCCGCTCCACCCAGAGCGGGAGAAGTTATTTGATAATTTCCCAACCAAAAAAAAAGTTAACGAAATAAAAAATACGGCCATTTGTGCCGCATATTTTGACACTCGCAAATAAACCAGTCTATTTGGTACTTCACGTTGGTCCAGCAGCATGAAGTTTGTCGAGAAGTAAGGTCAAGTAAAGAGGAAAATCCGAAAATTGGTAATTTATAGTTCTATAATGAACGGCAAAGTTAAGTTTTTTCTGCAATCTGGGATTAAAAACTCAGGCCGTGTCTTGGAGTAACAAACCTCAGTTGGCCCAATATAGTTTTTTGGTTCTAGTAATAATAAGAAATAGGATAAGAAAAAAGATTTGTGAAAATTGGCCATTTTCTTGCTGACTGTACAATTTTTTTCAAAATCTGTGAATGCAGATCAAAATGTTTCAAAAAGTTAAGGACAGTCTCCTAAGACTGTTTTCTTGTAGCGACAACGGTTAAGGTACCTTATTGCTCCATCTCAAAATCCACCCTGTGTATATGCTATGATTGACTGCTTAGTTCCATAAAGGTATAGCGTGATGATAATTTTTTTAAAGGTTAAATCCGTAACTATCTGCAATATTCTAACCTTTTGGATAGCCTTTTTACAATTTGCGGTAAACTATAAAAGAATACAAACATAATGCTATATTGCTCATCCCCCATAGCAAATAGCGTGATAATAGTTTTTGAAAAATCTATTGTGAAGTTGCCATTATTTGACTTATAGATTATTCATACCAATTTTCAAGTTAATTAAGCCACACAGTAAAATCTTCCACTGTAAAAATTAATACCCCGTTTCACCCCGTTAGGGGTAGATTTTCAAAAAACCCTGATATAATTTTTTATTTATTTTCAGTTTTAATTATAAATACTGAGTTTCGAGTTAATCAGACCGCTCGTTAAAATTCTTCCATACAAACTTTGACACCCCCCAATCCTCCTTTAGGGGGTATTTTAGAAAAACTAAAAATGGTAAACTTTATAATTTACATAGACAAGTATTCGTGCCAAGTTTCAAGTTTATTAACTCAAGGAATAAGATTTTTCATACAAACAATATCCCCCCTTTTCACCCTCTTTAAAGGTCGAATTTCCAAAAATCCGTTCTTAGCGGACGTCTACTAACTATAAACTACCTCCCTACCAAGTTTCATCTTCATACGTCAAGCGGTTTTCGAGATTTCGTGATGAATGAGTGAGTGAGTGACCTTTCGCTTTTATATATTTAGATAGGGGGTAGCAGCTAATACTTAACTACGCGCTCAGCGTAAGTGCGACCGGTGCAAGCGGTAGCTCAGGTGATCGCGCGTGGCTACCAGCAGCGCATGAGCTACCGTGCCTCCCGCGCGCTCACCTGTGTACGGTGAGAGCGGGGAAGCGCTAGCGCATCGTACGAGCACGCGCATCTTACGATGGCGAGTGGTAATCTGAGTCTTGAAGTGATACTGAACCCCCCGTACAACAATCCGAATGGACCCCAAATGGACGGGGGCGGAGATATGGGGGATGGGGGCAATACATTTTTTTTGACATGGCATTCAAAATTTAAGCTCTGTTATGTGCAAGGAATTTGTGTGTTTCAATGCCCTCTGGTTTTGATAAAAAAAATAAAGTTTAATAAAAAACTGTAACCCGACTACAGGAAAATAAAAATGATCTAAAAAGTACGAAACAAGCCAATATTTCAGACAGAAATCAAGACATAGGTACAAAAATGGTCAAGGTAAAGCCGTGGTCGCATGCCTATGTACCATGCGGGTGCCAGGAACACCTACAAAATTAAAATGGCATGCGACGACGGCTTTACCTTTACCATTTTTGTACCTATGTCTTGATTTCTGTCTGAAATATTTGCTTGTTTCGTACTTTTTAGATCATTTTTATTTTCCTGTAGTCGGGTTACAGTTTTTTTTTAACTTTATTTTTTATTTTATACTTTTCCGTTTTTACGCTTGATAAACGTTACGACAAAGTAAATAAGAGTAATACTATAGGTCAGTAATTAACCTATTTTAAATTTCAATAGCAGCGCATAGTGCTTTGGACGAAACCGTAGCGCGATTTATTTTGACGGCGTGGAGTGAGCTGTCAGTTGCTAAGAATTGACACTATTGGTATAGCTCACTTCATCTAAGATATCAGGGTGAGATTTTTACAGAATAGCACCAGAAAGTTTTGCGACTAACAGTTTTTGTCTATGGGACACTGACTAGTTTTGATGACAATTAAAACTATGACTATTTATTACAAAAAAACCCAACATTCCAAATACGAAATTCCCTCCAAATTTTTTTTTTTTACGGAGCGGAGGTATGGGGGATATCTCTGCCCCCGTCCATTTGGGGTCCATTCGGACGGTACGGGGGGTTAAGTATCACTTCAAGACCCAGATTACCACTCGCCTTCCGGTTGCCTCTCCGATTAAATTTTACGTGCCATTATTGCCTTGAATAAATATCTACTTCTTTTACAGCCACGTCAACACGCATCCGGCGAATTTGTCAGATATCAACATATTTTATTCAACGCCATCTTGTTATTTGAAAGCTATTTATTTGTATGGACGAAGAGATAAAGCTGTTTACACTGAAAAGGTAAATTATTAAAAGGTAAATTATTTTTAGATGTTTATTCTCAGCTAAACTTTCAATGGCTCAAATCAATCTGGTTAGCCTTTTCCCAACAATGTTGTGGTCGGCTTCCAGTCTAACCAGATGCAGCTGAATGCCAGTATTTTACATGGAGCGACAGCCTATCTGACCTCCACAACCCAGTAACTGAGTAATACGATACCCCTTGGTAAGACTGGTTGTCAGACTTTCGGACTTCTGACGACCCGTAACGCCTGTCAAAGATTCACTAATGACAGCCAACGGGTTAACGTGCTTTCCGAGGCACGGAGGAGTCTCGGTATGTAAAGATGGTCACCCGTGCGGCTGTTATTACTAAGCCACGAGCTCCCTTGCTGGCTCTACACGCTACTCATTAATTGCCGGCGGTAGAAGAGGTGCCTATAAAGTATTCCGAAAGCGGAAAGACTACGAACGTAGCATGGCGCAACTCCATAGTCTACACAAAAATATTAAAAAAAAAAAAACTACCGACTTCCAAAAAAAACACTACAAAGTGAAAAATAACTTTAATTTCGGAAGTCGGTGTCTTGGGTTTTGTGTTTTCGTTTTTTGCCACCGACTTCCGAAATTAAAGTTATTTTTCACTTTGTAGTGTTTTTTTTGGAAGTCGGTAGTTTTTTTTTTTTGTAAAAAGTTTTTATTTTTCACTTTTTAGTTGTGGTACCTACCCCACACACATTCGAATACCACTACCTACTACCAGTGTCAGGAACTTATCATATCATCTACATACTTACTAAGTGGGAAAAAAAATACGTATTTTGTAGGTCACTCAAAAACTACCCAAGCAAAGTTAATAAAATTTATATGGGACCAATTTGGGAGCATACCCTTTCAAACGAAAAAATAATTTTCAAAATCGGTCCACAAATGACGGAGAAATCGGTGGACCTTCAATAACATTAAAAAAAAAAAAAAAACAAACGTACGCGTCGAACATATAACCTCCTCCTTTTTGGAAGTCGGTTAAAAAGAGCCGACATATCTGCCACATAAAAAAAAAATATATATATTAAACATTTATTTATAATTTTTATCAATTTATTTTCAATTTCATCAGTTTTATTTGTCAATTATTATTGTCATAATTACTCTAAATGATAATAATAAAAACCGCATCAACCTTCGTTTCGTATTTTTAGAAGAACGCAGTCACACGATTTTGCATTAAAGGTACTATCTATTTATAGATGATAGATTTATTATTTTTATATAGGTAATACACAGATATTGGATCTTTATTTTATATTTATTTCAGTTTCTCATTAATTATAACACATTGTACACACACATGTACCTATGCCACAACATATATTTGATTTAGTATGAGCTTTTTATATTATCCTATCTCATATTACCTTTAATTTATTTATTAAAACGGACTGACACTTCGTTTATTATTATTCTAGCGTATGACACTCGTGGGTTGCAGCTGAAAATCAGCGTCAGGTGGTACACTTTGTGTTGCCATCTGACATTATGCTGAGCTGAGGCCCTTTTGGCATTATTATCATTGTTTTCTGTTTTTATAGTTTTAAGGTGTATTTTTCTGTCTTAATGCCAATAAACGCAATTTTTTTTCTTTTCTTTCTTTCAAAAGATTTGTATTTATAACTAACTTCCAAAAGGAGGAGGTTCTCAATTTGACTGTATGTTTTTGTATGTTTGTTACCCGATCACTCCGCCAATTATTAATTGATTTTGATGATTCTTTTTGTTTGGTAGGTCATACTTTAGAGATGGTCCCATATAAATTTTATTAACTTTGCGTCGGTAGTTTTTTAGTTAGCTTCAATAATACGTATTTATCCCCACTTAATATATGTGGATGATATTATAAGTTCCTGTCACTGTTAATTTACATATAACAGGTAGTGGTATTCGAATAAGTGTGAGGTAGGTACCACAACTAGAAAGTGTAATATTAAAACATTTTACAAATAAAAAAACAATAGACTTCAAAAATTTGAAAAATAACTTTAATTTCGGAAGTCGGTGTCTTTGGTTCTGTATTTTCGTTTTTGCCCACCGACTTCTGAAATAAAAGTTATTTTTAATTTTTTTATTGTTTTTTTAAGTCCGTTGGTGCTTTTTAATTTTTTTTGTTTGTAATAAATTAATTCAAAAACTACTGGACCGATTTAAAAAAATATTTCACCGGTAGAGTGCTATATTATCATTGAGTAATATAAGCTATAATTTATAAAGATATCACGCGAGTGAAGCTGCTGGCGGAAGCTAGTTTAAATATTAATATTATTATTTATTATTTGACTGCCTCGATGGTCTAGTGGTGGGCGCAAGCGCTACTGCTGAGCATGAGGTCCTGGGTTCGATTCCCGGGTCGGGCAAAGTGTTATTGGGTTTTTCTATCTGAAATTTCTCAGTAGCAGCTCGGAGTCTGGATTTGTACCCGGTTGATGGCAATAGGCTCGCCCCCTATTATTACATGGGACTTAAACATAACTGGCGAAATGTGGGTATACCTGCTACAGGGACACCTCTGCTCAACCCTTCGGGGAAACAAGGCGTGATGTTATGTTATGTTATGTATTATTATTTACAGGGAGACCACCTTCCTTACGGTAGTGATGCAATGACTTACTGGACGGGATACTACACTTCAAGGCCGAGTCTTAAATATTTTGCTAGAAGGGCTCATGTGTTTTTGCAAGTAAGTGCAACTATACAAAACAATACAGGCAAAAATTAAATTAGCTAATCAGCGTTCGCATTTCTGTTCTATGCTCGTGATTTGTTATGTACTTTGTGTTGTTCTCTGATTACTCTTGTCTTTTATGTATGCACGTGTTTCTGTGACAAATAAACCTATTTTTCTTTCTTTCTTTCTTATAACCAAATATCGTCGTTGCGCGTGCTAAAGTCGCTATGTGTTATTTCGTGATTTTCGGTTTTTTATGCAGTTTGAATCGTTATTTCAATACACACATACTGTAAAAACAGCTAAAAATTTCTAATTTGCCTATCATGATTAATTTTGGCATTATTAATAATGGTAATGCTACAAGGACACCTCTGCCCAACCCTTCGGGGAAACAAAGCGTGATGTTACGTTAATAATGTTATCTATTCAAAAGTAATCTAAAATTACGTCAATTTGTTATATGTATTAAAGTAAAAGTAAATTATTTAAATACTCTGGGTATTTTTTGAGAAAATCTGTTATTTGCGTCTCCTGTGTAGAGTGTGTAAAAACACAGCGATTATGGAAAGCTCAGCGACGATATGTAAACAAACACGAGTTTTAGGAAAAACAACTGTAATGCCTACACATAAGGTTCAGTTTGCGCTACAACTTCATATTTTTATGACTTTTTCAACAGTGTTAGTGAGTCTAAAATCAACTTTATTAACACTTATACAACGTGTAACGTTAAATGCGCAAAACTTGAAAATAGTTTGATAAGAATAACGAGCAGAATCAATTGAACCACTTTTTAACATAGGTCACATTTTTCAAAAATCTTCATTAAAAACGTTTCCGTGTCTATTTATTAATAGGTCAAGCCATCACAAGCGCAAACCCGCCAAAATAGGTAAACAAACACAAATTGTTGTCGACCAATTTAAATTTTCTCATACGCGGGATAATAATAGCTTTTATTTCAATGCAAATACGAATCTTACGAACTAAAACAGCACAACATTTTTAATGATTTTTTTTATCTCTGAAATAGGTCAATTGAATTAAAAATCAGTTGGGGTGTCTGTATGTTTGTTTAAGTGGAAATATCATCAATTGGACACAAGGTTATTAATTGACCTTAGTGAAACTGCAGACCGTGGTGGATATCGAGATCTAAACATGATGAAGAGGACGAGCCTATTGCCATCAACCGGGCACAAATCCAGACTTCGGGCTGCTACTGAGAAATTCCTGAAGGAAAACCCAATAACACCTTACCCGACCTGGGAAACGAACCCAGGACCTCATGCTTAGCAGTAGCGCTTATGACCACTAGACCAATGTGGCTAGTGACTAACCTGGTGTCAGAGTTTTAAAGTCGCCCATGGGCTTCTGACTTGGCTTCACATGCCGTCGAGAAATAACTCTCTGGCATGATCATCCTCACGATGTTTTCCTGTTTTTGAAGTAAGTGATAATTATACAATACGCACATTAATCTGAAAAGTCAGAGGTGCGTGCCTTGAGTTCGAACTCGAGACCTATGACTAGGCAGTCCGACGGTCACCACTAGGTTAGCCCTGGTACAGTATTAAAAGTTACTTATAATTAATCTTTCAGGTCGTAAAGCAGCTGACAGTGATCGCTCGTCTCGGAGACTCGTATGAGCTTCATCTCCTAAGGCACGCTGTGAGCCTGGTACTCCATCATGATGCTATTACAGGTAGCTTACCGTATTAAGACATCCATTCAATCTATCTGCCTAGTCTTTTCCCAACTATGTTGGGGTCGGCTTCCAGTCTAACCGGATGCAGCTGAATACCAGTATTTTATATGAAGCGATTACCTATTGGAGTATTTTTGAAGGATAAAATTAATTATCCGGAAAAGAACCGGAGTTACCGACACAGCTTGCAGAGTAAACAAGCTGAAGTGGCAGTGGGCTGGCCATGTTTGTCGAAGGACCGATGGCCGGTGGAGCAGACTGCCTATCTAACCTCCACAACCCACTAACTAGGTAATACGATACCCCTTGGTAAGACTGGTTGTCACACTGTCGGGCTTCTGACGACCCGACTATCAAAGATCCACGAACGACAGCCGGGATCAACGACTTAACGTGCTTTCTGAGGCACGGCGGAGTCTCAGTATGTAAAGATGGACACCCATCCATAGACCAACCTCGGCAAGCGTAGAATAACCTTATGGAACGACCAGTGTGGCTGTTATAGCCACGAGCTCCATCATTGTTAAATTATATTATCTTTTTACATTATTTCGGATCAGCACCCAATGCGTAGCACACATTCAATCACAATCTGGATGATTTTGAAGAATATTGCTAATTCATTACTTTGTGGCGATGTTGTCACACAAAAATCCTGACGTCACACAAATCCTGCATCGCGCAAGCGAAGTTTACCGCGCGAAAAGCATATTATACAGAAAATTTATTTAACCAGTGCGCAGACTTAAACAACTTTTACTATTTGAAGATGTGCAACATTTGTTGATGGAATGTGCTAAGAACAGGAATGAAAGGGAATCTTTGGCTAGGGAGTTTAAACTGAACATGTGGGATGTTGGACTTATTCAAAATATTTTGGCAGACCCTAAATCAGAAAAAACTAAACGCATAATTTGTGGTTTAATGCAGAAGTCTGGGCAGTGATTCTCTTTTATATTTAATTTTTTTATAGTATTTAAATATAGTGGTGGTGGATAGTAATGTAGTAAAATATAATATAATTACAAGTTTATAGTTATGTGTAAATAGAGTATAAAGGTACAATGGCGTTGACGTATCCGTGTGGATAAAAACCCCTTATTTAAAGAATACAAATAAAAAATAAAAAAAACTTTTACTATGGGACCAAACCTGGAATCGCGATAAAAAAAATCAGGTATTTTCTTCATTTTGACAAGTTATGCGAACATAAATGTATTGAACAGTTGATTTATTTTTCGCGATTTCAGGTTTGGTCCCATAATAAAAGTTATTCATAATGATGAGTAAAGTCACGTGTTTAAGCTTGCGCACTGGTTCAAATTTTACCCTTCCCGACATCAATCGTTGGCCAGTTGCTCACCAGACACGACACCCGTCTGGTTGGAGGACCCTCCCTTTTCTGTAGAGGATGACTGAACTTTACACCCTGTTCCTCGTATCTCTAAACTGGTGACCCCGAGTATAAACGTCAGTGCAACTACTTCAGCGTGACGTCCTCATCATCACTCCCGCAAGCTTTCGTGAGGCGAGTCACACAGCCAGCCAGCACCCTCATTCCTCTAAAACTTCATAGGGATGTTCAAAAAATTCGACTCCTCAACAACGTAACTAACGCAATGAATGTTAGTTAATTGCGAGCCGTGTTCCGTCCTTGTTCTTCGCGTTCAGCGCTCGGTGTGGCAACACGCCGTGTTCGGGTTCACGACAAGTAAATCGTCATCCTGAGGATGCCTCGTTGAGAGGTGAAACACATGTCGATTTCTTACAGGGTTTTTTTTATGGCTCTTTAGAAATAGCTACGCGGAATAGGTTACTAAATATATCCACGTATGTTTTAAGTATGCCGCTTCTAGCTGCTGGAATGATTTACCACCTCCCATAAGATCCCTGAAAACAAAACAAAATTTCAAGTTACGTCTGAAAAAATACTTATTAGAAGAACAAAAATATGAGCAACAAATATCTTATAAATAAATACTCACGTAAGGTTTATCATCTATGGGCAAGGTGTATTAACGTCCCAGCGACTCGAGGCGGTGATATCGAGGCGACGGATGTGTCAACGAAAAACTTAAAATAATTGCGTATTTTTTTATTTTTGATAGCCTCGTTGGTCTAGTGGTCGCAAGTGCTACTGCTGAGCATGAGGTCCTGGGTTCGATTCCCGGGTCGGGCAAAGTGTTATTGGGTTTTTCTATCAGAAATTTCTCAATAACAGCTCGGAGTCTGGATTTGTGCCCGGTGGATGCCCCCTATTACATGGGACTTAAACATAACTGGCGAAATGTGGGTGTACCTGCTACAGGGACACCTCTGCCCAACCCTTCGGGGAAACAAGGCGTGATGTTATGTTATGTTTTTTATTTATTTTTTATGCACGCACGGTAATGCCTGCGGATAATTTTTGTGTTATTTAATCATATAATTGGTTGTAAAGTAGCAATATATTCTGAGTACTATTTGTTTTAATTCATTTTGTTATCTATTTTTATTTAATTCACTAAACCTGGAAACTTGGTTTCCGTACGACTTTTTCGGGTGACCACTGAAAATCAGCGCTGTGCTGTGGGTCCCCATAGCACCATAGCACAGCATCATGCTGAGTGGAAGCCTTCTTGTCACAGTCATGACGTGCCTGCAGCTTCCGCATATTTCTGTTTTGTGCTCGTGATTATATTTAAATCTATTGATTTATTTTATTTTATTATTATTTTCTTTTATGCACGTGTTTCTGTGACAATTAAACTTATTTTTCTTTCTTTCTTTCACGTCTATTGTATTTTTTGCAATGAATTTTGTTGAACTTTTTTAAATGAAAGCTTTTGCTACTGTTTAAGTTACGCTATTACCCCGTAGGGTCTTCGAAACCTGGAAATGTGTAAGCAAGTATTTACAAAATGTATGCAAACAATCTTTTTACCGTCTTAATGGGAGTATGGATAGGCCTAACCCCGATAAATGTGGATAGACTCTCATAAAAAGAGTTAGGTATGAACAAGTGTCATTGTTCTTACCAAAGACTGAGTTTGGGCTTGATCAGCACCCAAATTGCGTAACACACGATCAATCACAACCTGTTTCATTTTGACAGGTAAGAGCGTTTATAAGAAAAAATATTGATTGTGAAATGCAATAATTAATATCGTAACACCGAATATTTAGTTTTAGATACAAAGAAAGTATTTGGAAACTTTCCAAATTACAAACTTGCTATATTTCCATACAGAAATATTGCCAAAATATTCAAAACAGTGAAATATTTGACAGTTTTTTGGCTCTTAAACAACATTGAGAGGGTTTATTCTAAAAGTTGGCAAAGTCGTAAATAGCTGTCAAATTTTTACCTGTTTTGATTAATTTAGCAATATTACTGTATGCAATTTAGAAATGCGGCTAACTAGGGAATTAAAATATTGATTGTAAAATGCAATAATTAATATCGTAACACCGAATATTTAGTTTTAGATGTAATAAAAGTATTTGAAAACTTTCCAAATGCCTTTTTACACCTAAAATTGTTACAACATCAAATTCAGTGTTATAGGTAATTGCAATTCATTATTATTATTCTAGGGAACTAGTTAGCCACATTTCTTATTTCCATACAATAATATTGCTAAAACGCTCTTAAGTGCGTTATTTACGTTGCTAAGCAAACAAATTTTTGAACGTATGAAACAAAAGATTAGCAGAATCCTTCAAAATGTTTCATATTATGATTGATCGTGTGTTTCACAATTAGGGTGCAGGTTAATATCACGAAAGTCGAGTTCAGCCGAAAAATACCGAATTGAATCCATTAACTTTTCATCAAACTTTTTCAGGGACAAGCCAACAGCACGTGACATTCGATTTTATCAGAATCCTGAGCGAAGCCATCGAAGTGTGCACTAAGAAAGTGTCTAGTTTGCTCAGGTATGTTTTTTTATCAGTATTTTACATGAAGCAACTACCTATCTGACCTCCACAACACAGTAACTGGGTTATAGGATAAGAACCCCTTACTGGTTGTCAAACTTTCGAGCTTCTGACGACCCGTAACGACTGCCAAAGATCCACGAATGACAGCCGTGACCAACGGCTTAATGTGCTTTCCGAGGAACGGAGAAGTCTCGGCATGTAAAGATGGTCACCCATCTACGGTCCAACCCCAGCAACCGTAACTTAACCGACGCGTGTGGTTGTTATCACTTAGCCACGAGCTCTCCTTCTTCTTAGCATAACAAAAAGTTTATATAACTTGTCGGGCCCAAAATTCAGTTGCGCGAACTGCACTCACTTATGCAATCAAAGGTCATCAACTGCACAGGTGATGACTCTACAGATGTACACACACATCTGTTGCGCTTTTTTTTTAACTAGGGCTTCTCGCAGTTGACTTATGAGGCCATGGCTGCTTAACCAGGTTTTCCTGTGCCTGCCTTAAGCTTCTACACCCAAAAGAGTCAGGAGCAAAACTATTCTAAATTAAAACTAGGCAAATGCTCGCTAAGGGCACCCCCTGTGGGGTACGAACCTCGGCTTAGGGACGTCGCTGGGTCCCAGGACAGCAAGAAGGGACAGGCTGGATCAAACTTAGATTTTCATCTTGATTATTATAGTATGTAAAGCTACGTGCTCACCTGCAACAACTGCTAGCAACTCGTTTTCGAGCAAGGGTTGGGGAGGAGTATCATTTATTCGGGGACGCGGTCGCGATCGCGAAGGATCTCGGTGGCGGGGTCGGAATGACGTGTATCGTCTGTGTTTGTGCACTGTACTGGTGGCCCTATTCTTCTCCTAGAGGAGTGTCATCTAGATCGGAGAGTTCTGTTGCGCGTAACTAACCACAGACAACTATTACTATACATGCATCCACATAATCGTGTGTCGACGCGGCGCCGTCGTGCCTAGCGTCACACAGACACTGGTAAATCCACTCAATTAATTTGTTAACATCAGAATTATTACGCAATTATAAGTATTTTGTACATAATTGATTATATTTTATATTTATGAAATATTGTATGTACAAAAACGTAGACATTTGCACATGCACACGTGTATGTGCGTGTGTGTGTGTGTGGGGGGGGGGTTCCCCCACACACACACAAACGCACTTACACACAAACTCTAACAAACATATACTCAGACACACTACCAACAATTCGCAATTGTACCACGTTGACAATTCTTTACTATGTGTTACAATGGGGGACCTGGAGTTCTAAAATACAGGCCTAGGCTTAGTTTAGACTTCAGATCTCCCACAAATTATACAATTTTGTCAAAATATCTGTCAACTTATTATCTATATATAAATGTAATTTGTGGAGATAAATAAACAAAATTTTTTTTTATTTTTTATTTTTTTATTTTGTAATACGTGTCAATCCCACTAAAGAACACTGTCCTTCAAGATACAGGATTTTCCTAGTTTGAAGGGCAGGGGTCTTACTCATTTGTAATAATATACCCATTCCATAATTAAACAACACTGATGTTACCTAGGTTAAGTTTTTGGTAAATAAAATGATTACTTACTTACATACTGACCAGCATTACACAATAACACTATAGCCGCTCACACACACGCGGCAGTCTCCCCCTCAATCTGTAAACGGCTAGATCTGTAAGCAGGGCGAGGGGGAACTACATGCCTCCGCGTAGGCACGCCGAGTTGACATCTCCGGCGCTGGTCATCCTCTGCTGGGCTTCTCCCAGGAAACTGGGGGTCTCACCTGGCAGGGACGTCGTGAAGAAAGAGACGCCACTATAAGCGTCGCGGCGCTCCTACGGATTTATTCATAGCAACCATACACACGAATGCGACTTAAACCCCGCAGTCACTACCGCAGGCGCTATAAGGCAAACATAATGAGGGGCCCGCATTAGCGGGTCACGGTGTGGCCTCAGCGGGTGAGGGACGAAGACCTGACCCCGCTCGACACGCCCCCTTGCGGGGGCGTCACGACATCTAAAGAGTACAGGTAACAAAGCATGCGGCTCAAGATGGAAGATGGTGTCTGTGGGGAAACGCCGCATACGCACTTGAGAATTGAGCCGTCCACGAACCCCCATCTGTGGAGATAGTCTTTGCTCCGGTCAACTTGGGTTCGAAGTCTATTCATAGATTTCCAAGTCGGCCATGGTAACGTGTGCTCTGGTGGAAGGCTCTCAGATGGTTCGATAAATTTGTCAGAGGTTCAGTAATAGGTGTACTATAATTTTTTGTTTACGTTTAAAATATCGTTTATTCTGAAAGTGGGCAACGTTGCAAATAGCTGTCAAATATTTCGCTGTTTTGATTAATTTGGCAATATTACTGTATGGAAATAAGAAATATAGCCAACTAGTGAACTAAAATATTGATTATGAAATGCAATAATTAATATCGTATCACTGAATATTTAGTTTTAAATGTAAAAAAAGTATTTTTAAACTTTCCAAATGCTTTTTTTACACCTAGAACGGTTACAAAATCAAATTTAGTGTTATAATTGCAATTTATTATTAATATTCCAATTCACTAGTTAGCCATATTTCTTATTTCCATACAGTAATATAGCCAAATTAATCAAAACATGTAAATATTTGACATCTATTTGCGAATTTAATTTATTGACTAGTTTTTTTTAATTTATTTTTGCATGGTATTTTCCATTATTCGTTTTTTTATTTCAATAATATTTTTAATTGAAACTGAATTGCATGTATTCTAATATTAATATTTTTTGTACCTACATCATAATTTTGTAATATGTGTAGGTAAGTTTCACGCTGGATTATTTCGAACACAATATGAATTGTTACTGAATAAATAAATTTAATTGAATTAATACACTTATGCCAATTCTTTCGAAGAATAAAAATGTATGTTATTTTATGTCTTTTTTTACAGTCATTTAACTCCAACATGGGGAGGAAGTCGCAGAACGAAGAATAACCAGCAGTTCGTAATATGTCATCAACTAAACATGAGCCAATGCAGAGTGAGTCCTAATTTTCTAGATCATAACTATATCTACCTGTACCTACCGAATATTATTTAACTAAGGGCCTTATCACACTAGAGATTTGCGAGCGTGTTTCCAGCGAGGCAATTTTTCAACGCGCTTGCTTTGTGTGCGTAGCAAGCACGCCACGTACACGCAGCGTGTTCGTCGCATTTGCGTAACAAGAGTGATTGATGTGAGTGTACAAGAGCGAGTAACACAAGCGAGTGTACAGTTTTGTGAAAACGCGGAGAACACGTCGCCTAGTCGCGGCTAGCTCGCTCACAAATCGCCTCGCTGGAAACACGCTGGCAAATTGTCAGTGTGATAACCTGGGTTAGGACATAAGATAAGGTGAAACCGCGGGGCTCAGCTAGTTTTGTTTTATAAAGCAACTAGCTACGCACCGGCGGTTTGACCCGCATATGTCTCGATCCCGTAAAAATATCGGGATAAAAAGGATTCCATGTTCTAATCCAGGTCATGGTCAAGCCATGTGATTTTTTTTATCCAAATCCGTTCAGCCGTTTTAGCATGAAAGCGTTATAAACAAACATTCAAATACGGTAGTTGCCTAGGTAAAAAAAGAAATTCTATTAAGTCCGTCTTTCAGATAATCAAAAAATATTGGACACGTATTTTTTGCTTTAGCATATTAATTTAAAAATAACTTAGAAGACACGCATTAAAGTTGGGGAGTGGGGGCTCGCTACGTCACAACTTAGTACAAAATCTAGCAAGGCGTGACGTCATGCCACATTTTAACTCAATGTATCGCCGTAATCTTTAGATAACGTCAAAAAAGAAAAATATATGTGCCATAAATTTTTTATTAAAAAAAAATTTGGCCACAGGCTTATTCACTATTGCATTTATAACGGGATCTTGCCGTTTTGCCGAAAAGATTTTGCCAAATTTTCATTACCCAAACAAATTTTAGCAACCTTTTTTATACCAATGTAATATTTGGAAAAATTTTAGTACGCACATTTTCATTTGGTCAAATGTTTACTTGGCAGATTGTTACCAAGGATTTTTTTGGAGGATCAAGGATTGTTGCGAACTCGAACACGGCGTGTTGCCACACCAAGCGCAGAGTGCAACACGCCGTGTTCGAGTTCGCAACAAGTCCATTGTCAACCTGAGGATCCCTCGTTGAGAGGTGAAACACGTGTCGAGTTCTTTCCGGAGTTTTTTATGGCTCTTTAGAAATAGCTAAGCGGAACAAGTTACTAAATATATCCACGTCTATTGTATTTTAAAATGGATTTCCGCAAGGTCACGCCTGAATCAATTAATTATTATTAGTTAGGATATTAATAATACTTTAATCTCCAGTTCACAGAGAATCAAGAGTCCATGCTTTTGCTAGTATACAATCCTCTTAGTGTGAAGACGTACCACCACGTGCGGCTACCAGCTATCGCTCTCCATTACTCCATCAGGGATTTTAATGGTAAGCTTATCTTCATCTATTCTTCTTTCTATTTCTTCAACTGTTGAGGGGCTTGTGGCTAAATGATAACAGCTAAATGTATATTAATAGAAAAAAGTTATTACACAATTGACGAATTTCTTAATGATGAATCACTGACTGATTGATATGCTAATAATCCATTTGACTTTTTAACCGACTTCCAAAAGGAGGAGGTTCTCAATTCGTCTGTATGTTTTTTTTTTTTGTATGTTTTTTACGCGATTACTCCGCCAATTATGAATAGATTTTGATGATTCGTTTTTTGTTTGGTAGATCATACTTCAGAGGTGGTCCCATATAAATTTTATTAACTTTACTTGGGTCGTTTTTGAGTTAGCTTCAATTATACGTATTTTTTCCCACTTAGTATGTAGATGATATGATAACTTCTTGTCACTGTTATTTATATAGCTGGTAGTGGTATTCGAATTTGTGTGGGGTAGGTACCACAACTAAAAAGTGAAAAATAAAAACTTTTTACAAAAAAAAAAACAACCGACTTCAAAAAAAAAACACTACAAAGTGAAAAATAACTTTAATTTCGGAATTCGGTGACAAAAAACGAAAATTCAAAACCAAAGACACCGACTTCCGAAATTAAAGTTATTTTTCACTTTGTAGTTTGGAAGTCGGTTGTATTTTTTGTAAAAAAGTTTTTTTTTCACTTTTTAGTGGGTTAATTTGTAATTTATCTAAGTTACAATAGCCTTATGTCAACTGCTCATCAAAAATATCCAAATCACTATAGATGTGCCTTTAATATTTGAAGAGTTCCCTCGATTTCTCCAAGATTGAGTGTTTTTTTTTGGAGTCGGTTGTTTTTTTTTTTGTAAAAAGTTTTTATTTATTTTTTGATTACTGCTACCTTTTTGACATTTGACATTTTTTGTATTAATTTGACATTTACTGTAATTTGAACGATTTGACATTAATTATTATTATGTATTGTTAAAATTTACTACTTGTTATTTAAATTTAATATGTCTTTAAATTTGTGTAAATTAACATGATTTGCATGCCCATGTGACGGTAGAACATGGAGGACTTTCTTAATAAAACATCAATGTAATAATTACCCATGTTTGCAAAGTAATAAATGATTTGATTTGATTTGATCGATCGAAAGTTAAGCTACGCTTGCCGCGGTTGGACCGTGGATGGGTGACCATCTATTAAACAGGGTGGCAGGGACAACGACACGAAAACTGTTACCATGGATTCAGTACTTGATTCTGAACCTGATGAAATTTTTCGTCGGTTATTTAAAAAAAAAACAGCTGTATACATTTTGACCGCGTGGGTAGAGCAATTTTCTATGAAACAGCTGATTTAAAAAAATTACCAACTAAAAATTTCAACGCAGGGGGGTTCAGAATCCCGGGTCGACGGCGCGTTGTGTTCCACGCGCGCCTCAAAGAAATGTCAGCAGAATTGACGGGGTCCGTTAGGGCCAATGCCTGCCGGGGCTGCGAATATGGGCCGATAGGGATATCGTGGCCGGCAACATGGCAACGGAAGGAACACGGGTGGGTTTTAGTCAGTAAGAGTCTGACACGCCCTCCCGCTCCACCATCGAGACCCTTCCGTGCTTCGGAAAGCACGTTAAGCCGTTGGTCCCGGCTGCCATTCGTAGATCTTTGACAGTCATTATGGGTAGTTAGAAGCCCGAAAGACTGACAACCAGTCTTACCAAGACAGACGATCAATCAATCAACTCAGCCTCTCCCAGGCTGCGCCACTACACCCTGTCTTCCGCCTTCCGCGTCCAGTCTGTCCCAGTCACCTTCTTAAGGTCGTCGGTCCATCTAGCTGTGGGGCGTCCCACACTACGCTTGCCGATACGTGGTCTCCACTCCAGGACTCGTCTGCTCCACCGGCCATCGGTCCTTCGACAAACATGGCCAGTCCACTGCCACTTCAGCTTGCTTACTCTGCAAGCTGTGTCGGTAACTCCGGTTCTTTTCCGGATAATTAATTTTACCCTTCATAAATACTCCAATAGGTAATCGCTCCATGTAAAATACTGGTATTTAGCTGCATCCGGTTAGACTGGAAGCCGACCCCAACATAGTTGGGTAAAGACTAGGCAGATAGATTGAATGGACGTCTTAATAAGGTAAGCTACCTGTAATAGCATCATGATGGAGTGCCAGGCTCACAGCATGCCTTAGGAGATGAAGCTCATACGAGTCTCCGAGACGAGCAATCACTGTCAGCTGTTGAAAGATTCATCACCTGAAAGATTAATTTATAAATAACTTTTGGTGGTGTGACCGGTCATAGGTCTCACCAGTATTTTACATGGAGCGACTGCCTATCTGACCTCCACAACCCAGTAACTGGATAATATGATACCCCTTGGTAAGAATGCTTGTCTGTCTTTCGGGCTTCTGACGAACCGTAACGACTGTCAAAGATCCACGAATGACAGCCAGGACCAACTGCTTAACGTGCTTTCTGAGGCACGGAGGGGTCTCAGTGTGTAAACATGGTCACTTATCCACGGACCAACTCCTGCAAGCGTAGCTTAACCTGATGGATCGACCCTAGCAGCTGTTGTTACTTAGTCACAAGCCCCTCAATTTGCCAGATAATGGTGAGCTGGCGGAATTAATAACATTAGATATTGTAATAATTGGGTACATCCTATCTTATTAAACGAGCAATATTTGGATATATACTTCTATTCACGTTACCGAAATCGGGTCTAACGATTTCGATGAAAGTTGCAATATAGCGGTTTACGGGGGCGAAAAATCGATCTAGCTAGGTCTCATATCCGGGAAGATTAGTTTTCTCCGTATTTTCACCCGAGCAGAGCTCGGTCGCCCAAAGTTTAGAACAAGATAATGAATAATGACATGAGATTAATGACATGGCAGCATGGAATTAGTAAGTACTTTACATGGATTAGTATGATCTTTCTTATACTATTTAAATGAGCATTCTCTATTTTCACCAGAGCAGAGCTCGGTCGCCCAGGTACTATATTTACTCAATACTCAATATCTTTATTGCTTTACCATAATGTGTACTTAGGTGGTAATTATAATAACATAATTTAGATCATTATGGACCCTGTAGGGCACAGCAAAAAGGGTAGGAGAGAGGAAGCCCTGTTTTAGGAGATCATTAAGTTGTTTTGTGTGCAAATTTTCAGCAAGGGTCAATGACTTGTAAACACCCACTAAATGACGGCCGCCCACGCCCCATGTAATAACCCGGTAAAATTCCCCATTTAAGAAAATTGTTTTTTTTTTAGATTTTTCTGAAAATTACCATATAAATATACTCTCAGTACGATACCTAACATCACCCTCACGGATTGGACAGGGTTTTTTACATGTTGTATATGTTTAAACTTCAATTATCAAGATTTTTATCCTCTCGCTTAGATGAGGAGGTGGAATACCAGCTGCTACCTCTGCCAGCATCTATCATCAACCTCCCGGGTAGATCCTCTACAGCAATCCAGGAGCTCTGCTTCGAAGCTGAGAATATACCGCCTCTTGGGTTCACTGCATACTACATTGCTCCTGTCAGGGATCAATTGGTGAGTTTACTTGGTTATTACTTACTAGTATCGCCCACGTGGACCCTCATTATTTTTCTAAAATAAAAGTAGCTTCGGTTACTCCTTATAACATCAGCTAGCTGCCAGTGAAAGTCCCGTAAAAATTGGTCCAGCCGTTTCGGAGATTAGCCGGAACAAACAGACAGAATTATTAATTAATAATTGCTTTTTTGTTTTAAGTACTCGTAACGTATATACTTTCATAAGCATTTAGTAATAAGCTGTTATTTTGGCTTTACAACCAGACACTTCAGTTTTATTTAAGTACTTACATTGAAGAATTCTACTAAATTTTAAGACTTTTTTTTAAGAGTTTTGCGGTTACTATGCATCTTAAACTGAGGGACGGTATGAGCCTTAAAACGTAATTTTTAGGGTTCCGTACCAAAATGGTAAAAGGAACCCGTATGGTGCGACTCAGTCTGTCTGTCCGTCCGTCTGTCACAGCTAGATATCTCATGAAGTACTAATGCTATCAACTTGAAATTTGAAATAGTTTTAGATGACTTTGTCCAACTATTTTGTAATGAAGACATTTTTTTTTTTTTTGTACGTGTCTTAACGGGGGTCTTTAAAATTCGAAGTGGGGTTTCTAGGAAATGTATCATATGAAGGACCGCTATTTGCACATTCTCAAACATTTTTTTTTTTTAGGCCGCATTGTTTTCGATTTGTGACGAAAAATTAAATAAAAAATACCGTTCCCCTCCTTATCTCCGAAGTTTGCATAGAGAAAAATCTGAAATTATCCTATGTGATAGAAGTTTATGTAAAGATTACAGGAAAAATAAAACGATATCTCTAAATAGGACACTTTTTCAGAAATCATCAACAAAAATTACATTAGTTCCACTACCGGTCAAGAGATGGCGCTGACCTAAAAATGCAATATTCTACACCGCAGTGTGCCTAAAGGCCTCGCCGATGAAAATTTAAAATGGTACGGAACCCTCGTCGTTCGAGTCCGATACACTCTTGACCGGTTCTTTATTAGAAGATGAGTGAACATCCTGTTCCTCTAACCTCTATAGTACCTATTGTAGCATAAATTAGCTTTTTCTTGCCACATGTCCAACGACACCCGGGAATCGAACCCAGGGCGTTGTAAGGATAAGAAATGAAAGATATGATTGCGGTAAAACAACACTGTATAATTGAAATGTAGAGAACAACAAAACAAAACAAAAAAAAAACACGTTAATAGGGATAAATATAAAATTAAATAAGTAGCCGTCAGCTCATTTTACCCCTTTTTTGGAGAAAATGTTAAGTTTAAGATATGGGAGAAATTTAAGGTCTTTGACTTCCCTGCTTTTACAACTTGTCTGCTCACGAACAAACTATAATAATTTTCAGGATAAAGTCTCCAACGTGTTAAATTTTGGTGTCTTCGTGATACCTCCTAGCTGACGACTGACGGTTGTCAACCCAGAAAAAAATTCAATTTTCCTTCTATTGAAAAAAAATTGAATTTGTGTCAACTTGAAAAAAGGAAAAAATAAGGCGGCCTATGTTCGCGTAAAAAAGGTTGATAATGCAGTGTAATGCTGCACTGTGTACTGAAAGGCTTGTTCAGTGAATGGAATTAAATGTTAATGTAACTTTTTTGTTACAGGAGGAGAATGAATTCGCCAAAAAGTACTCAAAATCAAGTTCAGGAAAAACGGAAGCTGAACAAGAGATTATACCTTTTATATCCAACGAGGTAAATATTATGAAATAATACTTTTCATTCCGATATTTTAACGACGTTACATTCTAATCATGATACTTCTTAATTTAGGCCAAAAATTTTTTTTTAGGTGGGAAATTGTCAAATAACTTCTCCCGCTCTGGGCGGAGCGGGAAGGCGTGTCTCTCTCTGTGTTCCTTCTGTTGCCGGGGGCCACGATTTCCCTTTCGGTTTTCTTCGCAACCCCGTCAGTTCTGCTGACATCTCTTTGAGGCGCGCGTGGAAGACACCGCGTCGTCGCCCCGGACCCTGGTCCTTATTGGACGGCGCACTACCCATTGCTCACCGTCCGCAAGCCCGCGCCTACGGTGGCCGGAAATCGGCTCGCTATTCCCGACGCCCATGGCGTCTCCTCCTGCGGTGGTTAGGGGCGTGAGTGCGCGAATTTTGCCTCTCCCTCACGCGTTCCACCTCCTCCTTCGCGAGCATTACTTCTTCGCAGAAGGAGGTGACGGCCTCCCATTTCCTCTCGCTTCGTATCAGGGCCGAACTTTAGTATCCACCTTAGGGTGTATTTTTTGGAGAGGATAAACGGAATAACCCATTTTGATTAACACAACCCATGAAAATAAACAGTTTTAAATTTATTTAAATAGACACTACGACTTGCAATCTAACCGGATGTAGATGAATACAAATATTTTACATGGAGCGACTGCCTATCTGACCTCCACAACCCAGTTACTGGGTAACACGACACCCCTACGGGACTACCCGTCACGACTGTCAAAGATCTAACAAATGACAGCCAGGACCTGTAAGTCCTGTAACAGCTTAAGAGCGTTTATTCTGAAAGTGGGCTACGTCGCAAATATATAATGTCAAATATTTCGCTGTTTTGATTAATTTGGCAATATTACTGTATGGAAATAAGAAATGTGGCTAACTAGCGAACTAGAATATTAATAATGAATTGCAATTATAACACTGAATTTGATGTTGTAACCGTTTTAGTTGTAAAAGAGGCATTTGGAAAGTTTCCAAATATTTTTTTTTACTTCTAAAACTAGATATTCGGTGTAACGATATTAATTACTGCTTTTCACAATCAATATTTTAGTTCACTATACTCCATAGGTTTAGGTAGTTAAATAAAGGTAAACAAAAAAACCACGTGACCAGACAGCTGTCAAGTAACCGACTAAACGTAATACCTGTCACTTCAGTTGTCATGCTACGTCACAGTTGAACTCTTCAATTTAGCAACGTTATACTTCGTTGACGTTTAGAAATTGGGTTCTTTACAATAGACAGATTACAAAACCTTACAAACCAGACAAAAAAAAATGTGCTCAAGCAGTTACATCTACGAAAAGTGGTTGAAGAATAAACGATAAAGTTTAACATACATTAATAAAAGAGGAAACTATGATAAAACACTAAAATAAATTTAATTTGGTATTATTGTTTTTTTAACAAGAAAGTGTCATCTATAAAAACCCTTTTTACGATTTGTTTACCTTTTTTTAAATACCTAAACCTATGGAGTATAGGTTCAAATTTCCATACAGTAATATGGCCAAATTAATCAAAACAGGTAACTATTTGACAGCTATTTGCGACGCTTAACGTGAAGTATAATTAACATAATCTTTCTTCCACCAGTACCTCAAAGTGACAGTGAATAAAGCCACGGGTCTCCTTGAAACCATCCAACACGTCGACGGCGTCAGGATCGACGTGTCCCAGAACTTCTTGTACTATGCTCAGGGCCAACAGACTCTGCAGTCAGGAGCCTACAGCTTCAGGCCAGATCGCCAGAGACCTATTCCTGTGAGTGATGAAGACTTTGGCTTACTTATTTAGTTAGTTTGCAGTGTAGCGTTTTTCCATTCTATACAAGGCCAGAACGCAGCCATAGGAAACTGCTCGCGTATAGATTGGAAATCACTTTTTTATTAAGGTCTTCCAATCTATACAAGAGTAGTACGCAAATACTCGCGTATACTTCGTAGTGACCAAATTAACTATACCTCATTCCATAGTATACAGTGCCAGTACGCATACGGACTAATCGAGTTTACATTGCAAGAAATTGTGAACTGGTAACCAACTTGTTTGCGACGTAATGCACCTTGCGCTAATATTAAATAGCCTGCCTGGCTGCGAGCAACTTGGAAGTAGCGCTCGCCGGCCGCTGCCGCGGCACCGCTCGGATTGGTCACAGTTCTAACCTAACCTAACCCATTTCACCCAGTTCACACTTTTGTTCTTTTCTTTTTTTTATAGACTATATCTTTAAAACTCTTATCAGGCGTAAGTGATGTAGTATAGTTTGGAACCAGGACGCGCTCGTCCACGTTACAAACTATACACCAGCAATACGCAAAATTCGTGTATACATTGTAATCACAGATTTAAAAACAGCATTACAATGTATACGCGAGCAGTTTCCTAAGGCTGCGTTCTGGCCTTGTATAGATTGGAAATACGCTGCAGTGTAACCAGTTATGGTTGGAATAATAAGGAAAAATAATAAGAAGTGCCTGCGCTGATGGCGCCGGTTCCCAAAAATAATGCCGTTGGGAATCGGCAGTACATTAATACACAGATATATATGCTAGTGACTTGGAGTGGTTAGCTTGCGTGTTCTGTACTGAGCTCACGCAACGCGTCGTACGTCCAGCCAGTAATATTCCTCGCCCATCAATTAGCGCTGTCCCAAATTAGACGCATGTATTTTAATAAAACACGTATACTAAAAGATCAATAATTATATTAGATCTTTCAAATGGGGAAGGTTTCAGAAAAATGCGTTTGATAGATTTTGCGTGATTCTCAGTTTTTTATCCGCGTTAGACATAATTTTACAAATTAATTTCACTATGTAATATTACCATAATCTTAAATATGCATATTAAGTAATAAAAAAAATGCTCTAACATATATTTTTTCCAAATTTTTAACACTACTCTTTTAGACGTCACGCGTCATCTTCAGTATAAAATCATTAAAAGTCGGTTATCGTCGCCTTAAAAACATTGGTTGCCGGCGCCACCGGCTCCCATAATTGACACCGGCGGGCGACGCGGCGTTTATGGAAAACCTTCCAGAATTCAGAACCACTACAACTAAAGTATTTTTTTCTATATATTCTATTCGTTTTTGGCAGGAGGTCACAGTTCTAACCTAACCTAACTTTTTTTTGCGAATAAAAATATTTAACCTAATTGGTAATTTAAAGTTCGGTTCCGGGTAGTACTTGATTACTGAAATATGGAGATGATTGATAATGGAAAATATCTGGATGACCGAGCTTCGCCCGATTTTAAAATTTTTGAACGACCTTTTTAATGACAAATTGTTAATAGACTAAATTACAACTCTTAATGATAATTCACTGTGGAGCATGTTCGCGCATCATTATCATCATTACAGCCGAAAGACGTCCACTGCTGGACATAGGCCTCCCACCACCACCTCGACCGGTTCCGTGCTTCCCGCACCCAGCGGATTCCTGCAGCCTTCACCAACCAGGTCATCAGTCCACCTCGTGGGAGGCCTTTTAACGCTATGTCTCGTACGCGGTCGCCACTCCAGAATCTTTCAGCCTCATCGGCCAAAACTAAAAAACTTGACAGCCAAGAATATGCTCGTGCATTTTACTGCTGCCTGTACTGACCTTATGACGTCACGCAACCAGGATCAAGATAAATCTACTTTTACTTGCACTAGAGAGAGTTCTCCACTAATTTCAGACACAAATCTACATGGTCCTCAAATGAAATGCTCTGACCAAGATTATTTCCTGGTTTTTATATACACATTGACATTAATGAATTTTATATAAACAATGACATGAATATTTACTTTTAAAGTATTTTATTATTTTAATTATTGTGAATGTGAAGAATATGTGGGTCATTCCTTTTTGTTTTGTTTTTAATTTTTTCTCAGTTAGTTCTAATCATGGTCTGACAGTTTGAGTAATTTAAGTGGCCTTCCCAAATGTCCTTTTTTTTGGTATTGTTCGTCGCATCGTTGAGCTCCTTAAATTCTGAGTTGAGCTGCACGATAACTGACAAATGCGTGCACTGACTGGACAGGCCCTCTCAATCTGTGTGGTGCTTTCCTCAAAAGACCACTTCAGACACCAACCCACATGGCCTTCACATGATCTGACCAAGATTATGTCTGGACTTTAAAAGAGACTGATACCTCTGAGTTTGTTTCGGTCTTTTTTCTCAGAGTAGTCAGATAGAAAACGCCGACCTCATCTAGTTTTAAAATATGATTGACGTGTAAAAGTGTTTGTACAAACCTACTTACAGAAATAAAATCATTTATCATTTAACACTAACCTCCACCTCAGGTGACGGAAAAGGTGTCCTACAACACGATCCGAGGCTCCCTAGTCAAAGAGATTCGCCAGAGGTTTGGTGACTGGATCACGCAGATCATCAGACTGTACCGGGGCGAGGAGTTTGTGGAGCTGGAGTGGATTATTGGACCTATTCCTATTGGGTAAGTGGACCCAATCTTCTCTTATGTATGCAGACCGTTCTATCAACACCAGAGGTGTCGCAAATGCGCTGCTATCCCAGAGACAAACCCGAAATGTCTCAACCAGGCTGCACACCTAAGCAGCCAGGGCCGGCCCGTTCATATAGGCGAACTAGGCGACGGCCTAGGGCGCTCGTATTAGGGGGGCGGCAAACGGCGGCATGGAAATAAAAGTCGGGTAAAAACAGTGGCACTCCGGGAGTGCCGACAGAAGTGAAAACTTTGAAAAAATCGGCACCGCGGTAATCAACGCGTTGATGTCTTTTTAATGGTCAAAATCTGGTGTTGTCACAGTGTCGCGAAATCAATGGTTTAGTCCCATCTTAAAAATGCGTGCATAAAGAAGTTTTCACTCTCAAAACAATATACAGTACCTACATTTATTTACAACTTGAAAATACTCCCAATTTTTTACCAATTTTTCTTCTAAAATATTCTTATCTAAGTTACCAATTAGCTGACGTGCATGATGCTCTCATGGACATTTACGAAGTCATCGGTACGGTTCATCTGGAAATCAAAAGCGAGTTGAGGCCAGTCCATTGCCAAAAAAAAGCGATTTCAAATTTATTGCTTCTCTTGTTGTATGGTATAATATTTTGTTCAAAATTAATTTGAGTATGGTTTGACCGCGATCGCTGTACCGCTCCATAGGTATGTGCCTGACGAGTCGCGGGGCAGTTCTGGCCCCTCATTCGTCAGCGCCCACGGCGTCCCGCCGCTCATTCGTCCCGTCTCACCACGCATTCTTAAGGCGCGGTACAGCAGTCTCGGTCAAACTATAGCAAACTTCTTTAATTAAAGGAATTTGATCTTACCGCTTCTACAAAATGCTCTCCTAAAAACAAAAACCTTTCTCGAAAGTTAAAGAGAAAGAAGAGAAATTTCAGAAGAAGCCAACATTCCTTTATTATTCGTATCAGACTCGAAGCCAGTCCGCTTAAGAAAAAAGAAAAGGCAGTTTAGTTATAAATCGGAAGACGATCCCATACAATCATGATGAGAAAGACAAGTTCAAAATATTTTTATTTTGCCGTACTGGACAGTGCAATCGATGAAAGGTTTACTCAGATAAAAAATATTAACTATGTTTTTGGATGTCTTTAGCATGTTGTTGTTGTTGTTGTTTTGCATGTGTTGTTTTGTTGTTCATGAGATGCAGAATAAATCTTCCAAACATGCAGAATAAAACTTCCGAACACGGTGTAAAGTTCACTCATCGTCAAAATTAAGGCAAGAAAAATAAATCTTACCTAACCTGCTAACATTTATTTCATAAGCTTTACTCTTTCATACCGCAAAAAAAGAAGGTGTATACAATCTCCATCTAAATATATAAAAGCGAAAGGTCACTCACTCATTCACTCATTCATCACGAAATCTCGAAAACCGCATGACGTATAAAGATGAAAGTTGGTAGGGAGATAGTTCTGCCCTGGCTGGAGGCTTTGAGTGTAGTAGCTTGAGGCAGCCACAGGATTGACCGGTTAAACAGCCATGGTTTTTCTAAACCAACTGTGAGATGCCAAACCGAAAAAAAAAAAAAAAAAAAAAAAAAAAGGAGATAGTTCATAGTAGACGTCGACGTGCAGCGCAGACGACACACTTTTTGTGCGATCGAGTCTGTGGCGCACATAATCTCTTATTTGTCCCCGATGTTTTTCCGCATGCAGGTTATTTTTTACAGGATGTGTCGCGTGATAGTAATTTCTGTCAGTTTAAAATTTAAATACAGGAACCATTAACTTGAATCTTTACTCCGTAGCTCACATTACGAATAAGATACCACAGACTCGATCGCACAAAAAGTGTGTCGTCTGTGCTGCGCCATAAGGAGGTGAAAAGGGAGAATTTTGTTTGTATGAAAAATCTTATTCCTTGAAATAATAAACTTGAAACTTGGCACGAATTTATGTAAATTATAAACTTTGCCATTTTTTGTTTTTCTAAACTACCCCCTAAAGGAGGATTGGGGTATCAGTTTGTATGGAATAATTTTAACGCGCGTTCTGATTAACTCGAAACTCAGTATTTATACTTATGATTGAAAATTAATAAAAACGTATATCAGGTATTTTTTTAAATGCCTGCCCATGCTCTTAATTAAATACCAGCGTATTTTTTTTTTTAAACTAGCTCCTCCGAGAAAAAAAGACAGTCATATCTTGATATAGAATGTTTCGCACCCAGGCGCTGCCGAGGGTCGGCGCGGCCTTGAGGTGGCTTGGTTAACTAGATGACGGCCGCCAAATAACGGCCGCCATATAACAGCCGCCACATAACGGCCGCCACATGACGGCCGCTAGATGACGGCCGCCAAATAACGGCCGCAACAAAGCGGCCGCCACATAGCGGCCGCCACATACGGCCGCATCAAAACGGCCGCCACATAGCGGCCGCCAAATAACGACCGCCATATAACAGCCGCCACATAACGGCCGCCACATGACGGCCGCTAGATGACGGCCGCCAAATAACGGCCGCAACAAAGCGGCCGCCACATAGCGGCCGCCACATTGCGACCGCCACATTACGGCCACCACTTTACGGCCGCTAGATGACGGCCGCCAAATAACGGCCGCAACAAAACGGCCGCCACATAGCGGCCGCCACATAGCGGCCGCCACATAACGGCAGCAACACAACGGCCGCCATATAACAGCCGCCACATAACGGCCGCCACATGACGGCCGCTAGATGACGGCCGCCAAATAACGGCCGCAACAAAGCTTCCGCCACATAGCGGCCGCCACATTGCGACCGCCACATTACGGCCACCACTTTACGGCCGCTAGATGACGGCCGCCAAATAACGGCCGCAACAAAACGGCCGCCACATAGCGGCCGCCACATAGCGGCCGCCACATAACGGCCGCCACTTTACGGCCACCACATAACGGCAGCAACACAACGGCCGCCATATAACAGCCGCCACATAACGGCCGCTAGATGACAGCCACCAAATAACAGCCGCCATATATCAGCTACCATATAACGGCCGCAACAAAGCGGCCGCCACATAGCGGCCACCACATAGCGGCCGCCACATTGCGACCGCCACATTACGGCAGCAACACAACAGCCGCCATATAACAGCCGCCACATAACGGCCGCTAGATGACAGCCACCAAATAACAGCCGTCATATATCAGCCACCACATAACGGCCGCAACAAAGCGGCCGCCACATAGTGGCCGCCACATAGCGGCCGTCACATTGCGACCGCCACATTACGGCCGCCACTTTACGGCCGCCACGTAACGGCCGCCACATAACGGCAGCAACACAACGGCCGCCACATTGCAACCGCCACATTACGGCCGCCACATTGCAACCGCCACATTACGGCCGCCAAATTGCGGCCGCCATATAACAGCCGCCACATAGCGGCCGCCAAATAACGACTTTCACATAGCGGCCGACACAACCGCTGCCAAATAACGGCCGCCACATGAAAATGATGGGCAGCGGGGTTTGGACTTCACGGAGCCAAAAAACGCTCCTAACTAGTGTTCTACTAATATTTCATATTTCCATACAGTAATATTGTCAAATTAATCAAAACAGGTAAATATTTGACAGCTATTTGCGACGTTGCCAACATTCGCATCAACTAACCAATCTTCACATAAAAACAATATTTTCAAACGGTTTTATTTTTGCCTGATTTTTTACATAACATCAAACATAACATCACGCCTTGTTTCCCCGAAGGGTTGGGCAGAGGTGTCCCTGTAGCAGGTACACCCACATTTCGCCAGTTATGTTTAAGTCCCATGTAATAGGGGGCGAGCCTATTGCCATCAACCGGGCACAAATCCAGACTCCGAGCTGCTACTGAGAAATTTCCTGATTTTCGATTTCCTGATTTTTTATTTTCTCAAATTATGGTCTCCTTGGTATAGTCCGTGCAATCCACGACGACGCGCCCCACTCCGCGATTACTGTACTGTAAGCTGAACTCTAGTACGGCGCGGAGCGGAGTGGGGCGCGTCTTCGTGGATTGCGCGGACTATACGTGTGACGCTACTGGTTTCTGAAAATTGTGTTTTCGGTATCTAAAATCTATCGTTCAACTACATTGTGAAAATCAGATAGATTGCTATAAAACAGTTGGTTATTACCGAACTATTGAAAATATTTTTTTTGACATAAATTTAATAATGCGGTCAGCAGGCCTAACATGACACACGCGACATATATCCACTCTCGCGCGACAAATTTTTGTCTATTTCTGTAGTTTTATCGTTTTCTGACAGCTTCGCCGTACAAAATACTCGACTCGTTCTGTCAAACTTGATGTTTTGTCGACAAACCCTAACATGACACGTTATTTATCTCGATCTTTGACAGTTCAACACGATATAATCAGTCATTTTGTTGTATTTAGTCGTCGTCGATTTTGACGACGATAAAGAGTAGACAAAACGACAAAATTATGATACATAAAAAAACTCCAAAAAAGATGGCAGATTCATATAGTCGTAGATAATATTGTAATTTTTTTTATTTTTTTTAATGTGTTTGTACTATGGTGGAGGGAAGCACTATCACGTAGATGACTATTACTTTCAGTAATAACCAGTCGCTTTGCCAATTATGGTGATTAAATTAATTAATTAACGAAATCTATTTGTACAATAATAAACTTCGATTTGTCAAATTGCGATCGTCAGCCCATTTGTCATTTGTGGTTATTATCTAATGAGTATAGATGCCACTAATTTTAATTACCGTCATTTTGTATTTTAATTTCAGCATGCCAAAGAAATCATTTAATTTTAATCAAAAAGTCGGTTACATAAAAAACTAATCATAAATAATTAAAAGAGAGAATAATTAAGAGAGAGAGACGTTTATTCAATAAAATACATAATTCCATGCATAAAATTGAATGAATGAAACAGAACTTCAAGCCGATGTTGCTATCATAAAAATTATTTATTTTTAATAATTTGCAACATCGGTTTATCGTCGCGCGATAAAGAAGTGTCAAAGTGCCTTTGTCGAGTTTACTCGTCGTTTGCGGTCATGTTAGGGATTAGAATGACGTCAAAATCGTAGACAAATTACGATAAAACGAGAAAAAGAGCGTTCTCGCGCTTGTCATGTTAGCCCTGCTGGTCAGAAGTAACGCGAAAATTTTCTAAAATTAGGGTTTTTTGTATTTCTGAATAACCTAATCTATCGATTTTGTTCGTAAAACGATGAGGCAAAAATTTTGGTCATGGGCTTGCCAATAGAATTAATTTGAATTTGGAATTCTAAATGAAAGTAGTGCGCGCGTGCGGTATCGTTTAGGTTTACCAACCAGTGAGGAAGCATAAGCAGTACCGAAACGGTACAGAATCGGTACCGAAACGAAAGAGCCTAACGAGACTGTCCTTAACTTTTTGAAACATAACGAGACTGTCCTTAACTAGTTGATCTGCATTCACAGATTTCTTAAAAATTGCCAATTTTCACAAAAACTTTTCCAAAAACTATATAGAGTCTTTGTAAATAACGTTTACTTATCTTTATTACCCGTTTTTGTTATGATTTCTATTGTTTGTTGTGATAACGAGTTCTGATAAAACTACCGTACCAATTCAAACGAAATTTTGCAGGGTACAATATGGATAGATAAGTTATCTAACAAAAGCGTTTTTAGAGACAAACACTCACAACAAAAAAATCAAAAAATCTAGATTTTAGATGACCTAGAATTTCTAATGCTTACGTAACTTTCTCCGTCCCAAAAAAATATTTTTTTGTTGTATTTTGGTGTAAATGTTGTCTAAACCGATGAACTATGTATCAAAAAATAAAAAAAAAACACTTACAACATACACAAAATAAAAACAGTTAAGGACACAGTTACATACAATAAGACTGGGAGGAACTGAGTGAGCAGTATCACAGTGCAGTATGCAAACGTATCCAGTGGCGCAGCAGTGGAGAGTCCCACCTGTCCGCGAACACGCTTATTATACTATTGCTACTGGACCTAACACGACTCAGCAGCGACGCACACTGCTTCCTTATAAGAGCATGAAACCCATCAGTGTGCGCTTCTGCGAACATAGTCGAAGCACTGCAGAATCGTGGTAAAATTCAAAATTCAAAAGTCATTTATTCAAACTAGGCTGAGAATCAGCACTTTTCGAACGTCAAAATTACATAAGACAATCCCCCAAAAACGCCCACCCTTCACCACTAGGAAGCCCCAGCAGCACCCTAAACGCGTTGTTGTATTGAACACGTAGGGCGTTGTATGAACCGAGTGTGTAGTTAACCCACAGGCTGCACGTGTAAAGTGTTTGGCAGTAAGACTTAAAAAGAGTCACTTTCACTTGATTACTGCTACGCGCGAACCTGCGGGCCAACATATTACACCGGACAGCCAACGCCCTACGTGCCCTCTCCACATCCGCGTTATCCTTTAGGTCCTCGGAAACCCAGTGGCCCAGATACTTGAACTGAGTGACTCTGTTTAAGGGGGTACCAGCTAAGGTGACTGTAATTTTTGCCCCGTCCCTTAAATACTAGGAGTTCACTTTTTTTCGCGTTGTATCTAAGTCCATGGGCCTCCGCGTAGGACTCACAAATCCGTACCAGCTTACGCAAACCCCCGATCGATGGACTCAGCAGTACCATATCATCTGCATAACTAATATTGTTGAGACAAACGCCGTCTATGTAGCAAAAGCACTAAATTCATACAGAAAGAGAAAGAGAGAATGTAAATTCACACTTTTTCTCTCTCTCTCTCGTTCTCTCTCTCGTTCTCTCTCTCACTTTCTCTCTCTCTTTCTTCCTGTCTCTTTCTCTATCTCTCTCTCTTTCTTTCTCTTTCTCCCTCTTTCTTTCTCTTTCTTCCTCTTTCTTTCTCTCTCTCTTTCTGTCTCTCTCTCTTTCTGTCTCTTCCTCTTTCTTTCTTTCTCTCTCTCTCTCTTTCCCTCTCTCTCTCGTTCTCTCTCACTTTCTCTCTCTCTTTCTTCCTGTCTCTTTCTCTATCTCTTTCTTTCTCTTTCTCTCTCTTCCTCTTTCTTTTTTTCTTTCTCTTTCTTTCTTTCTCTCTCTTCCTCTTTCTTTCTCTCTCTCTCTCTCTCTCTCTTTCTTTCTCTTTGAATTAGAAAAGGACAGTCACAAGTATACGCTTTATCATGTGACGATTTCTGCCAGTGCACTCCTACCGCAAGCCACATTTAAGAACTTCTTTCCAAAAAATTACTGCTTCCTTATCTAGTACGAAACACCAGTCACCATACGACCCCACATTCAACTTTCACGCTTACAATCATTAGAACAGGGCACACACACACACACACACACACCACACTACAGTATTTCATTTTATTTTTATCTCTCTCACCAGGACGGACCTCGGCAAGGAGGTGGTGAGCATCTTCTCCACAAACATCACCAGCAACGGAGAGTTCTTTACCGACTCCAACTCCAGGCAGATGATGAGGAGAACCTGCTGGAACGAAACAGCTAGTGAGTTATATCATATCTAAATTATTATTAGAAGTGGAACCACAGAACAGTACAGAAGGCGTACTCCGCATTTTAGGTATTAAGCCACAAGTACGCGGTGGGCTCGACTTGTTGGGCCAATTCAGTGAGCGTAACGTAGTCAGAAGATATAAGAGTTACGCGATAGAAAGAGAGGCAACTTTTCGGTGAAAATAACTGTCGGTAATTAGCGCTGTGCGACCTGAATTGCACTTTATTGTGTCGAAGCAACAGTTGTACGTCGTAGGTGCAAACCCAGACAGGCGCTTTACTTTGTGTAAATTATTTCATCACCACTGCTCTCAAAACGGTGAAGGAAACATCGTAAGGAACCCGGCGGCATATCCTATAACCGAAAATTTGAAGACATGTGACATCTACCAACCCGCACTGGGCCCGCGTGGTGGATTACGGCCCACTCCCTCTCACAGAGAGGAGGCCTGTGTCCCAGCAGTGGGAACATTATAGGCTGATGTTGATGATGATGAACAGTCGCTTTTTCTTTAAGTGTTTTTGCGGAGTGAACCATCTTTGGTAGAATATATATAATACATTACCTTTTATCACACCTTGCAAGACGTGTACCTTTAGAGGTATGAGGAACAGGGTGTCAAGTTCACTCATCCTCTATAGAAAAGAGAAAATCCTCCGACCAGACGGGTGTCGTGTCTGGCGGGCAATTGCCCAACGATTGATGTCGGAGTCATATTATATTATGTCGTACGCGCGGTAAACTAATTGCGCGATGCAGGATTTGTGTGACGTCAGGTCTTTGATGCGTAGTTCACATGTGTTGATGTAGATGCCGCCACATACCTATAGTAGGGGAGAGCGGGACAATTTACAACAAATTTCTTATTTTGGTTTATATTTCTCTGCACAATAAACGTTTCTACAATGTTTTTGATAGCTTAGTTATTCAGCTATCATTATTAATACTTTAATCGTCCATAACGTAGATAATTTTTGCATTCGAGGTACTTTTATTTTAAAAAAAAAATTGTCGCGGGACGCCTGGCAGATGTGAAACATCGAAATTATTATGTACAGGTAGCATAAAAGGATGGTTTACCGATGCCAACATTGGCGTTGGCGTTGGTTTGGCATTGGCACTGTTGCCGTTTTTCGGTCTGACCCGCCGCCGCTACAGATATTTCACATAAAAAATTAGGACTCTACGAAACTATCAGAATACAACCGATATGTGAAAAACTCAAAAAAAAAAAATTGTGAATAGTGTGCTAATTTTACGGCTACCTATTATAATCAGTGATCGGAAATAGGTGAGGTAAAATACCTAAACTTTGAAAAAGAACAGAGACAAAGTGGAGACGCCTTACGACAAAATATTTTTTCGGGACTTATGTCCCGGGTTTCGGAACATTACTTATATACAACTAAAATGAGCGCTACTCCTGAGTATGAGGTCCTGGGTTCGATTCCCGGGTCGGGCGAAGTGTTGTTGGGTTTTTTCATCTGGAATTTCTCAGTAGAAGCCCGAAGTCTGGATTTGTGCCCGATTTATGGCAATAGGCTCGCCCCCTATTACGTGGGACTTAAACATAACTTGCGAAATGTGGGTGTACTATAGGTACACCTCTGCCTAATCCTTTGGGGATTACTATTGAATTCGTTTCCTTTTTCTGTTTAAACAAAAGAAAATACACGATTTTTATTGTTTAAAAAAAATAAAGGTAATCTCCTTATCTTTGTTTGAACGATGTAAGTAAGCGCTGTGTATATTTTTTCTTTCCCAGGTCAACAGCAAAAGAAATCAGTATCAGCGTGTTACTACCCCGTGACTTCTCGCATCTGTATTCACTCTCCCAACACTAGCGTGGAGATGTGTGTCTTAGTCGACAGGACTCAAGGAGGCACCTCCTATAATGATGGAGAAGTAGAACTTATGGTAAGAGTCCGTCTAACTTCCTCTCTAGGTGGACAGGATTTTCGCAAAGTGGATGAAAAAGACCAAGGATACAGCGTCGTTTGCTACGCTGACGACACGTTGGTCCTGGTGCAGAGGAGGTTGCACCAGGCGGCGGTTGAACTAGCGACACGTGGGGTTGCAACAATTATTGACAGGATCCGGCAATTGGGACTCGAGGTGGCCCTGCAAAAGTCCGAGAGTTGTAAGGGTTGTGTTTGCGTAATTGTATACCTTCCGCCCAGGAAAAACGAAGAATTGAACGAAAAAACAATGCTCCTTTTTTACAACTGGCCGGAAAATCTTGGTATACTTTTGCAATCGCCTGCAGTCAAATTGAGGACCCTATCAATGCACAGATAGACTAGTACTACTCTTTATTAAGGACTGTAGGTTCTTTGAATGGATTTCTTTAAAAAAAATTGGTGAAAAAGATGAAGGAAAACATTGTGAGGAAACCGGCATGTCCTAGAACCAAAAATTCGAAGACATGATTGTGACATCTACCAACCCGCACTGGGCCGTCGTGGTAGATCACACTCCCTCTCGAAGAGAGGAGGCTTGTCTCCCAGCAGTGGGAACATTATAGGCTGATTATGCTATTTGGAGTGAGGAGATTACGTTACTGCCTTTTCTTAGTCTGATTGTAAATGGACGGTAGACTGCTGAGTTAGCTTCTCCATAAAATGGAGACGAGTTTGCATATCTTTTTTCAATAATTAATTAATTCAGGCGTGACCTTGCGGAAATCCATTATAAAATACAATAAACGTGGATATGTTTCACCTCTCAACGAGGCATCCTCAGGATGACGATTGACTTGTCGCGAACTCGAACACGGCGTGGTGCCACACCAAGCACCAAACTCTGCGTTCAGCACTTACATTGCACTTACGTTACAACACGTATCGATTTCTTTCAGGGTTTTTTATGGCTCTTTAGAAATAGCTAAGCGGAACAGGGGGCTTACCACCAGCTCATAAAGCAGTATTATTTTAATATTACTTCAGTGTGGGAAATAGATGAAGCTCTACAGGACGTATAGCTCCATCTCTTTCTCCCACTGAAGTAATATTAAAATAATACTGCTTTTGAGCTGGTGGTAGGCCCCCTGGTTACTAAATATATCCACATCTATTGTATTTTATATCTCTTTTCGTTAATTGTTGTCATTTGCAGATCTTTGACAGTTGTTACAGGTCGTCAGAAGCCCAAAAGTCTGACAAACAGTCTTGCCAAGGGGTATCGTGCTACCCAGTAGTTACTGGGTAACACGATACCCCTTGGTAAGACTGTTTCTGTCCACAATCCAGTTGGATTGCGAAGGTCAGATAGGCAATCGCTCCATGTAAAATACCGGTATTCAGCTGCATCTGGTTAGATTGGAAGCCGACCCCAACATAGTTGGAAAAAGGCTTGACAGATGATGATTTCTGATGCACGCGGTCTTAAACATTTACATAAATCCTGATCTGTGGAAGATTCTAATGAAGATGGTAATTTCCAGCTTCACAGACGCCTTCTAACTGATGATGGATTTGGGCTTGACGAGACGCTAAATGAAGAAGCTTATGGAGTAGGCCTGGTTGTCAAGGGGAAGCACAGGATCCTGTTCGGGAATTATAGGCAGGAAAGTGAGTTCAAAGTCAAATAATTTATTTCAAAGTCAAATAATTTATTTCAATTAGACACTTTTGAACGTCAAAATTTATAAAAAATATAATTGATTCTAGTCTTCCAAAAGATAGTTTTTGTATGGAGAAGAATGGGCAAAAAACTCCACCGTTACTCTTTTAAAATGTTTTACAATATTTTTTATAAACATAACATCACGTCTTGTTTCGCAGAAGTGCGGAGGTGTCCCTATAGCAGGTACACCCACATTTCGCCAGTTATGTTTAAGTCCCATGTAATAGGGGGCGAGCCTATTGCTATCAACCGGGCACAAATCCAGACTCCGGGCTGCTACTGAGAAAATCTAGATAGAAAAACACTTTGACCGACCCGGGAATCGAACCCAGGACCTCAAGCTCAGCAGTAGCGCTTGCGACCACTAGACCAACGAGGCAGTCCAGTTTTTTATACATTAATTATTATAATTATATGTGAAGACGATGCACCTGGAATAAGATTACTATACCAAAATAGGTAAAAATAATTAAAAATGAAGCAATTGCCATATAGCGGCATGTCCTAGAACTAAAAAATTCTTATACTTGTGACATCTACCAACCCGCACAGGGCCCGCGTGGTGGATTACAGCCCACTCCCTCTCACAGAGAGGAGGCCTGTCTCCCAGCAGTGGGAACATCATAGGCAGATTATGCATCCAGTTAGACTGGAAGTCGACCTCGACATAGTTTGGAAGAGGCTAGGCAGATGAGTATTAAGAGGGTTTATCCTAAAAGTTGGCAACATCGTAAATAGCTGTCAAATATTTACCTGTTTTGATTAATTTAGCAATATTACTGTATGGAATTAAGAAATGTGGCTAACTATGGAACTAAAATATTGATTATGAAATGCAATAATTATTATCGTAAATCAAAATCAAATCAAATCATTTATTTCTTTGCAAAAATGGGTATAGTACATAGGTGTTTTTATAATAAAGTTCTCCATATTTTACCGTCACAGGGGCATGCAAAGGTTTACAATTCCAAATAAATAAATAAAAAAATTAGAAATATGCAGATCATTGGAATTACAAAAAATTAAATAAAAATGTCAGTGTGGTCATAGCAATAAAAAAATATAAAATAAGACTAAGCAAGCGAACCAATAATTATGTCAATTACGGTAATAGTATGTCAATTAGTTAGTGAATCATCATTAAGAAAATCGTCAATCGTGTAATAAGTTTTCATAATTAAAAATTCGTTTAGCGCCCTTTTAAATTTTAATGTAGTCATATTTTTTATAATATTAGGTACCTACTCTATTATATATGAGTGGGGCAATACCTAAAAACTTTTTTGCAATAACGCGGTTTTACATTTAACTTGACATAATTGATTGATGTATTGTGTCTGTATTAGATTTTTCCTGACCTCTGATAATTTTTAAATAGATACCGAAGATTTAGTTTCAGATGTAAAAAAGAGTACATATTTGGAAACTTTCCAAATGCCTTTTATACACCTAAAATATTGTTACAATATCAAATTCAGTGTTATAACTAGTCAGCCACATTTCTTATTTCCATACAGTAATATTGCCAAATTAATCAAAACAGCGAAATATTTTACATCTATTTGCGACGTTGCCCACTTTCAGAATAAACGCTCTTAAGTATGGTGATATGATTTACAGCGGATGACCAAACCTTTTCGGAGAGGATGTCTTTATTCACAAAAAGATGGCAGTACGAGCCCTGGCTCTTCCTGACTTCGGGCGAGAAGCTGAACAGGAGAAAGTGGCAAAATGTCCGTAATAAGAGAGTAAGTAGTATTTTTTTTATTGGTAGAATATACAGGACCCAAGTAGCACTGGGAGTTCTATAGCGGTTGACTAATGATATACATTTATTCCTTAAAGTTGTCTAAGTAAGCTTTTTAAGAGGTCTATAGCAAGCTATACCGCCCTTATACCACCGGTTTGGGCACAAATTATTCAGCCTTAAGTTCACAAAAGGTACACAGTAGCAGAATAGTAGCACTTTAATGCCGGTTTAAGAGAGAATAGTGGTCTTAAAGCTGATCAACGCACTATATTAGATTCCGTGTAGTTCTTCATACAGACAAGAGCGTTATAAGAAGCAACGAGTGAACAATTATACAGCCTCTATAGTAATTAATTGATTCAGGCGTGACCTTGCTGAAATCCATTATAAAATACGATAGACGTGGATATATTTAGTAACTTGTTCCGCTTAGCTATTTCTAAAGAGCCATAAAAAACTCCTGAAAGAAATCGACACGTGTTTCACCTCTCAACGAGGCATCCTCAGGATGACGATGGACTTGTTGCGAACTCGAACACGGCGTGTTGCCACACCAAGCACTGAGTGCAGACTGAGCCTTATCGCCCGTGAAACCCACTTATATAGTGTCGCCGTTATCAGTGCGACCGTTATCAGTGCGATAAGGGGCGAACAATCGCAGCAAAGGTGACCTTGGCATACTCGTATTTAATTCGTTCAACAGTGTAATGTTTCCGGTATTATTAGTACTAGAGAGTTTAGAAATTGTCAAAAATAATACCGGAAACATTACACTGTTGAACGAATTAAATACGAGTATGCCAATTGGAGGGGTACTTCCTCCAAAATGGGGCAAAAGGGGGGGCTACTGGATATCTCCGCCTTATGAGATCGGATTTCGATGGTTCTTTTTTTATTTGAAAGGTAGTAAGTCTATATTAGTCTTAACAAAAATTGGTGAAGATCTGATGAAGATCTTCGGCATGATGAGCAGAATAGCTTCTCAAAATACAGTGAATTGCTCAATGTTTATTAAAACCCATTAGTAAATTTTTCTAGCTGGCCTAAAAATTTTTACTCAATTTTTCTGGTTTTTAGGGTTCTGTAGTCAACAAGGAACCGATTATAGTTTCGCCATTTCCGTCTGACTGTCTGTCTGTCTATCCGCGGCTTTGCTCAGAGAATCTTAGTACTAGAAAACTGTAATTTGGCTCGGGTACCTATACATTAAACACGCCGGCCGACAAAGTGATAAAATAAAATCATGATAAATATTTGTTTTTAGGATACCCCTTCCTACATGTAAAGTGGGGATGATTTCCTATGTTATGGGGTGTCGTGTGGGTGTTTGAAAACTATATTTGACTCAGGAATCCGTTTGCGAAATACTTCGATCAACAATACCAACGAAATATTAAGGTTTAAAGTGCTAATATTTGTTAGAGTCATGTGTTGAAATGAAATTAAATGAAATTGTTTATTCTGTAAATAGGATATCGGAATCACTTTTACACGTCATATTAAAAATAAGCTCGATGAGTTCGGCGTTTCCTATCTGACTACTCTGAGAAGAAAGGCCGAAACAAACTCAGAGGTCGCAGTCTCTTTTAAAGTCCAGTCATAATCTTGGTCAGGCCATATGAGGACCTTGTAGATTAGTGTCTGAAATGGTCTTTTGAGGAAAGAACTACACAGATTTGAGTGGACCTGTCCAGTCATTGTAAGCATTTAGTCAGTAATCGTTGAGCTCACACAACACTTTAACAGTTTTCAGTATTGAAGCTGCACGGTCTGCCGCGCCACATCCACGTGTTAACTCTAGAACCTTGGAAGGCTGGCACAGTGCTGCTTCGGCTTGAGAATACGCTGGAAAATCCTATTAGAGGTAATTATAGGAAATAACGCTTTTGTAGACTTCTGCTACAGTGCCACTGTTTTGTATATACATTTTTAGGGCCAGAAATAAACCCTCGCGTGCGTCCTCAGAACACCCACCAAGCAAACAAACGTAGAAAGAAAAAAAAACTTTTCTACAAAAAATACAACCGACTTCCAAACTACAAAGTGAAAAATAACTTTAATTTCGGAATTCGGTGTTTTTGGATCAGTATTTTAGTTTTCTGACACCGACTTCCGAAATTAAAGTTATTTTTCACTTTGTAGTTTGGAAGTCGATTGTATTTTTTGGTTGAAAAGTTTTTTTCACTTTTTAGTGGGTTGGTTTGTAATTTATCTAAGTTACAATAGCCTTATGTCAACTGCTCATCAAAAATACCCAAATCGCTATAGATGTGCCTTTAATATTTGAAGAGTTCCCTTGATTTCTCCAAGATTCCATCATCAGATCGTGACCAAATGACAATGGGATCAACTTGAAAGTATACCCTTTCAAACAAAAAAAGAATTTTTCAAATCGGTTCTGCCGTCTTCGAGTAATCGGGGAACATACATAAAAAAAAATATATATATATATAAATCCCGACGAATTGAGAACCTCCTCCTTTTTTTTGAAGTCGGTTAAAAAGGAACACAACATAATCATAAAACAAGAAAAAAAAATGAAAAAAAAGGAAACAAATAAAAAGTGTCAAATAATAAAATAAAATGAAAGTTTTTTTTTTTTTGATTTTCAATATTAATATTTTTGTATGTAACGAATAAACTTAAAAACTACTGGACCGATTTGAAAAATTCTTTCAGCAATGAATTCAAATTCAAAATTCAATTCAAAATATTTTATTTCACATAAACCTACAAGGGCACTTATGAAACGTCAGAAGCTAGCTGCACGGTTCCAATTGGTCGTTTCCTATGGAGAAGAGCCGGCAAGAAACTCCACGGTTACTCTTTTAAAATAATTGGCTTTTACAATACTTTCAAATAACAGTGTTACTAGGTATGGGAGGACAGTGTAGGTCTTTCAATAAGTACTAAGTACTTACCAAAATAGGAAATAGTCTACAGGTCTACAATCCACTAATCCTACAGCGTTCTCACATTCACAAAATAGAAAAGAATCTATTCAAAAGATAAATTAATTAATAAAACTAAAAACCTATTTATAAAACGCAATTATATGATTGCTATTACAACTGTAATCAATCTGAATAATTATCATGTCCACAAAAGTCACTAATAAAGAGTTGAAATTAAATCGTAGGTATATAATGTCAAATAATAGAATAAATATGTCAAGGACGAATGTAAAAAATAAAATAAACATGGTCATTTGGGAGCAGTTAATAGACTCTTACTTATTTATGCCGTTTATGAGGTACCGCTCCACCACTTGAATTACAGAAACACTCACTGTTTTTGAGATCAAGCCATCTTTTGTGCTGCCACATCTTTGAAGTGATTTTTTTTTTTAATCATTTTCAGAACGTTACAGAAATGACAAAGCAGACAACCCAGACGATTACAACTCTAAACCAACTCACATCACAGTACAGTTACGTAAGATCTTCTTACAAATGAACATCAAAATGATTAGAGAAACTACGCTAGCTGCTAACCAGTGGCTAGACGACGCCAGGCAGATGGACTGGAGTACCAGGTAAGACGAATATTGCCAACTGTAGGTAATATTGCCAAGTGTAGATAATATTGCCACCCAAAGTTAACTTAGGCTTAGACCACCGTAGGGTAAGGTTGTCATGCAAGTGTAATATTGCTACCAACGGGTCTTTTTCTTTCCGTGTGGTTAGAGATTAACCTGGTGTGAGAGTTTTAAAGCCGCCCATGGGCCTCTGACTTGGCTTCACAAACCGTCGAGAAATATATCTTTCAGTTTCCTCGCGATGTTTCCTCTTCACCTGTTTTGAAGCAAGTAATAATTATACAATACGTACATGAATCCGAAAGTCAGAGATGCGTGCCTTGGGTTTGAACTCTAGACCAATGACTTGGCAGTCCGACGGTCACACTAGGCTACCACTGCTCTCACTAAACATCTCACACCCAAGGACAAGGTTGAAACTCAAGGTTAGGGGTCAGATGGACTGGAGCACCAGGTGAGATGAATATTGCTAAGTATACATAATTATGCCAACCACGTTTGGGTAATTTTGACACTCACGGGTATTATTGCCAACTATGGGTAATACTGCCATATTTGGGTAATACTGCCATTTATGGGTAATATTGCCGACTGTAAGTAATATTGACAACTGTAGGTAATATTGACAACTGTAGGTAATATTGACAACTGTAGTACCACTGTACTATAACTCTAAACTTGCACACATCACTGCATGTAGAGTTAAGTTAGGTACGTAAGATATTCCTAGAAATGAACTTCAAGCCACTGGCGATTCCCTCTATTCCATGCGCACAGCTTCCCAAAAATGGCCCCCTTAACTCACTTGTTCTCCTTGACTTTGACGAATCGGAAGTTGGCAACGGCATTTTGAACCTACGTCCAAACTCTGCTACTGGATGGGATGGCATCTCAACAAATTTACTAAAACTCTGTCGCCATATATTCGTCACCCCAATCACACATATTTTCAGTCGGTCAATAGCTACCGGAGTTTTTCCGGAGGCATTTAAAAAAGCTGTCGTGCATCCGATTTATAAGAGTGGGAACAGTGACTGCATTGACAATTATAGACCTATCTCAGTCCTCTCATCTATCTCAAAAACTTTTGAAAAATTAGTAAACTTCAGACTTACTCAGTTCCTTAATAAAAATAACGTAATTGCACAAAATCAGTATGGTTTCAAAAAAGGAGTTTCCACTGAGGATGCAGTGCTAGACCTAAGTGAATTCGTCGCAAGAAAGCTTGATGGAAAACACAAATGCATAGGCCTTTTCCTAGACCTAAAAAAGGCGTTTGATACAGTCTCTATTCCCACACTCCTTTTGAAGCTGGAGTACGTCGGTGTGCGCGGACTAGCTCACAATTTTTTCGAAAGTTATCTCACTAATCGTAGATTGTGCGTTAGAGTTGGTTCCCACGTAAGTAGTGAGGAAACTACCAACTTCGGAGTCCCGCAAGGTAGTGTGCTGGGGCTGACCTTATTCCAGGTTTACATTAACGAGCTTTGCTGCATACCTCTCGTGAACTCAAAATATTCACACACGCGGACGATACAGCAATTATAATCTATGGGGCTGATTGGGAACAAGTTAGAGCTACTGCTGAATCGTCACTTGAAACCGTTATTACTTGGTTGCGGCTAAATCTCCTTACTCTGAACCTGGATAAGACCTCCTACATCCCTTTCAATCTACATCCAAGTACGAAACCACCTATAAACTTTTCCATTAACGCTCACACTTGTAATGGCCAGACGCACTGCTCTTGTTTGTCCCTTCGTGAGGTAAATAATGTCAAGTATCTGGGAGTTGTGATTGATGGTGGACTCAACTGGTACTTGCACTTAGATATGATAAGCACCAGAGTTAGAAGAATGATTTATATATTTAAGCTTCTTAGGTCGTCTGCTGACTTCAACACGATTAGAATGGTGTATATTGCTATCTGCCAGTACGTCATCTCTTACTGCATCACAGTGTGGGGAGGTACAGCTAAGACTAGGTTTCTAAAGTTGGAGAGAGCACAAAGAGCAGTCCTTAAGGTGATGTTAAAGAAGAACTTCAGGTATCCTACTTCACAATTATACAAAGATGCAAAAGTACTTACTGTAAGGCAGCTGTTTGTGCTTCGATCCGTACTGAAAAAGCACACCAAGGTTCCTCCACCTAACCCAACACGCCGTAGGAAAAAGCCTCTTTGTCTCACGGAATCCCACAGGACCGCTTTTGCTAGACGCCAGCATTATGTTCTAAGCTCACACTTATACACAAAAATTAATAATAAAATAAATATCATTGAATTAGATGGTTACAGGGTAAAAGCTAAAATTGAGGAGTGGATAATTGAACAAGAGTATGAGGCTGTTGAAGATCTTCTTACCTTGATCTGTTGATTCTATTACATTGTTTTCTTCACGACGGCATCACCCCCCGCTCATCTCCACGCACACACCTACACTCAATACTTGTCACATATGCACACAACACTCATTACATTACACGACACCACACAACACACACACACACAAACACACACTACACACATAATTACATTCATCACCAACCACCAAATCACACGAACATTCACATCTGCACTTACCAACGTCTGATTATTTTATTTTGTTTTTTTCTTTCTTTTCACTAGTACATAATCCTATCTTTGACAATTCTCTAACCTAAATCAACTTGTATGCTCATAATAATCGCTCGACCTTATTGTATCTACGCGAAGACACTGCCGCCCAAGACTAGAATATCGCCGTATGGGGGTATTATCACCACTATAGGGTAATAATGCCACGCAAGGGTAATATTACCAACTATAGGTAATAATTGCCGGGATATGGAGTGGGGAACACAGACGCTAGCAGGGAGTTTGGAGTTCCATACTTTGGCTGTGCGCACATAGTAATCAGAAGGCAGATCAAAAGCGCCGCTTTAAAATATCTGCATTGATTGAAGCAAATTCCATTATTGTACAATTGGTTTACAGATACGTATATAGTGGAGCGGATGATGGTATCCTGCCGGAAGACGCTGAAGAAACTGACCATAAAGTTTCGAAACTGCCTTCTGAGAATAAAGATTCAGGTAAACTCACAGCATTTATTTCAAATAAACCAATTACAGGCACTTTTGAATTGTCAAGGGGTCGATCAGTCAGAAAGATGAAGCTAGTTGCCCATTCCAAAGCGTAGTAGGTTCCTATTGAGAAGAACGGGCAAGAAACTCCACGGACATTCTTTTAAATCAATATATTATCACAGAACTCAAAATGGCTTAAGAGGCTTGCGAACACGGCTCGCAACTACAAATCGAGATGTTTGCAAAATTCAGTTCCAAGCACGTTGCGCTAGTGTGAGTGCCTGTCGGAGCGATATACACCTACAGTGAGCAATACTACCACGCACACATTGACAATTATTGCTTGACGCGATAGCACTACTAGTTTTCGAAAATTTATGATAAATTTGGATGTGTTCCATGATACTAAAAATGATGAATGAAAACTTAATTTTTTCCATTTTTATTTTCGATAATTTGTAACTTGATAATATAAGCTATGCTTCTGCAGAAACAATATTATAAATATTGTTGTTTATAATACAGAAAAAACAATATGAAGACATGTCATTTACGCTGTAAAAATATGCGAAATTAAATTCGTTTTAACTTCATTTTAGTTTTTTGTTAAAGTTTTTTAGAAAAGAGAAGATGTAGAAGCCTAGATAAAAACTGTCTAAATCCGAATAACAACATAATATGGTGGAAATATGCCCAAATTGCAAATGATTTAGGTATTACGTTTATATGAACAATACATGCGTCACCGCGTTCTTAAGTACTTACATGCCAATTAAAATTGTCAGTGGATGAGTTTTTTCTTTCTTGGTAAAATGAAACTTTTATTTTATTCCACAGGTCACCAATCCGATGAAGACCCAGAACTTTCCCACAAAAAGTACGTCCGCCCCCGTTATTCAGACAAATCCCGCTCTAAAATAAAAATGCCTGCGTACGCAGACTACGAAAGAAAAAAACGATCTGTCAACATGACAGAAAATGTCATGGAGAACATCATTAATGACACTATTATTGATAACATTAAATTTAACGACACGACTGAACATCCAATAATCACAACTTTAGGCTTCACAACCCGACTTGCTATAAATGAAAGTACAAAATACCCTGAGCAGTTCAGATTCTTACTCACACAGAAGACTCCCAGACTGAGTTTTTTGAGTAGAATGAAGCCTAGTAAGCTGACACCGGATTGGGGGGGTGAAACGGAAGAGATATTGTCTTCTGAGGAAGATTTCTCTTCTAATTTAAAGAAGAGATCGCCGAGAAAACGGACGACGAAGGGACTGAAGAGGTTTAAGTCTGATGGTGAGTTTGATATTCAAAGTCACTTTGACTTTGGTATTGATAAACATTTACTTTTAATTTTGCTGTCAAGAAAAGAAAGGGGCTTCTACTTTTAAACTTAATCCACTCACTACGTTAAAGCAAAAAACAACAATACACTCCTTTTTGGGCAGTCGTGTAAAAAATACATGGTTTCCGAACAAAACATTAATCGTTTTCGCTCGATTCATTTTTTATTCGAAAACCGTGTATTTTTATATCGCCGTATGTGGGTATAATGCCACGCAAGGGTAATATTACCAACTATAGGTAATATTGCCGGGACATATAGAGTGGGGAACACAGACGCTGGCAGGGAGTTTGCAGTTCCATACTTTGGCTGTGCGCACATAGTAATCAGAAGCGCCGTATTAAAATATCAGCATTGATTGAAGCAAAAATTTTTTGAGCAGTCGTATAAAAAATCTAAAAAATTAATCGAGTGAAAATGTTACAATTACGTAACTGTCTTGTACATGGAAAAAAAAAAAGATCCAATAAATCATATACTAAAGTTCCATTTACATGATAGTATGCGTGACTGTTTCAGAATATTACCTAATTAATTAAAGATGCAATTTAAGGAGCCTGCTCTTAAAAAGCAAATCTTTCTCCAAATCCACAGAACCAATAGTAGACGACATAGATGATGGAATAACAAAATCAATATACGAAATGTACTACAAACATCGACCCAGAAACCGATACCGCTCCCACCCAAAAAGTTCAGAAGAAGAGAAGGCCAAGAAGAAGAAGAAAGCCAGAAGAATGCGGGACAAGAACGATTACGATTATGAAATTGAAGAAACTACACAAAGATATTTTAGAAGGAAGAACAAATGGGGCAGAAGAAGGGGAGTTTCTGCTGATATGCCTTTCTTTATTACTGATGGAAGGAAACATAACAAAGGAGATAAAGAGTACATGGCTACCGATGATGGTAGAAGAGAGAGGGAAAAGATTGTGGCGGATGATGCACAGTTGAAAGGTATCGGTTTTAACCAGGGTTCGTCGATATATATCAGCGGATATATATGTCAACGTATAATTATGAACTTCGTCAGTTTATAATCTACCGGTATTATTTCCGTTAAATTATAAACTGTCGAAAAATTGTGAACTGCAACGAACCATTTACGATTTAACGCATTATTTTTCGCTAGTTTATAATCTTTCCATGGGAAACCGACAAATTGTGAACTGGTATCAAACTTGCTTGCGACGTAACGCACCTTGCGCTAATATAAAATAGCCTGCCTGGCTGCGAGCAACTTGGAAGTAGCGCTCGCTCAGCTCGCGCGCGGTTGGTCACAGTTCTAACCTAACCTAACCCATTTCACCCAGTTCACAATTTTTCGACAGTTTATAATCTAACGGAAATAATTCCGACGGATTATAAACTAACGGTTCTCACAATCTTACGGTGACATATATATCAATTGATTTTTATCTTGATATATATCAATTGATTTTTTCCTGTCTTCTGAACTAAATTTTTTGGAGTGTTAATGTTTACCCTGGCAACACGTAGCGAAAAACTTCAACTCAGAATAATTTGGATTGACCCCCATGAGAAGAAGACGTGAGAAGTATGTATGTTTTTTTCAGATACTCCAATGAAGTCAACAGTGCCTCATTCAAGGAAACGGAAAGACAACAGCGGTATGGAAATTCAAGATTATTCTGAAGAAGAAGATATTGATAATGTGGAGAAAGAGACCAGCGATAGAAGACCAGACCGGACCAGATCAGATAATAATAGGAGAAAGAGGTAAAATAAAAATGCAATCTATATGTCACCGTAAGATTGTGAGCACCGTTAGTTTATAATCTATCGGTATTATTTCCGTTAGATCATAATCTGTAAAAAGTTTTTTTATATATGTTTGTTTGTTAGGCTTTGACGCTAAAACGGCTGAACGGATGTGGATGAAATTTGCCATATGGGTAAACCATGACCTGGGTTAGGACATAGAATACTTTTTATCCCGATATTCCCAGACTCTGAGGGACCGAGACTTATGCGGGTAAAACCGCGGCGCGCAGCTAATTATAAGAATAGATATAGATTGCAGTAGCCCGGAGTCTGGATTTGTGCCCGGTTGATGGCAATAGGCTCGCCCCCTATTACATGGGACTTAAACATAACTGGCGAAATGTGGGTGTACCTACTACAGGTACACCTCTGCCCAACCCTTCGGAGAAACAAGGCGTGATGATATGTTATGTTTGTTATGTAATTAATATATTAAAGATTAATAAAAAATAAATTATTTTTATTAATATTATTAAAGAGGTAAAATTTGTTTGTAAGTTTGTATGTAGAGGGTAATCTCCGGAACTACCTATCAGTCAGATTTGAAAAATTATTTTTACATTGGATAGCCCAATTCTTGAGGAAGGTTATAGGCTGTGTAATATCACGCCTGGGTGTGGCAGATGTGTACCAACAGTACACTCTTAAGCCAATGTTTAAGTCCCATGTAATAGGGGGCGAGCCTATTGCCATCAACCAGACACAAATCCAGACTCCGAGCTGCTACTGAGAAATTCCAGATAGAAAAACCCAATAACACTTTGCACTCGCAGTAATGTACTATATATATATTGTCTTTCCAGAACGTTGCCAAAAGAGGACGACCCACCAAATCTTGATGCAGGGACCTCAGAACCGGTAGAAGACATGGATCATGTCGTCACATTACGACCAACACAGATTCGAACATTTGTCATTTGGTTCGAGAATACTAGAAAGAATAATTATACATGAGGTGTAGCCTTAGCTTAGAGCCTGCATGTACCACAACTACACTACAACGACAACACGTAGACAGGCGCGAATTTGTATGAAAATGAATAGTTTATTCACACGGACCACATTTGGACGTCAAAATCAACCGTGTGGGCGATACCGACCACATCGAGGTCACATCGCAGCCACGTCGCAGCTACATAACAGTATTTCTATTTTCTTAATGTCCCTCGGTCATCATCGCATTTCCAAATACAAACGAATGCTAATTTCCATGTCCATCAATTAATCGACGTATCTTGTATAATAATTTGAATTCAGAACGAAGTACTTTATTGTTGTTTTGTTCTGCGACTTTAGCAGCTTTCCTACCATTTTTTTTTAAATAAATTACATTAAGTTAAAAGAGTATTCAAGTCGATTGAGAGCGTCCGGTCTGCACCAAGTGCAAAGGGCAACTGATAGAAATCCGACGACTGACGAAACACGAGGTTTGCCGAGGGACATTAAGAATATATTTGTACTGCACAACGTTGCGTCGACCATTTGATTTGATTTTGTAGTTATCACAACGCAACTGCAAGAAGCTACAGCTGCACTATTCACACGTAACCACAGCTTGACCATATTTTGTCGCTGCGATGTGGTGTGGTTGTGGTGCCTTTATCCTTCGAGTTTGATAAATAGTATTTCTCAAATTATGATCTTAAGGTGTCCCATTTGTGTATAGTCGACCTCATACGCGTTAAGACCGCTTTTGACAACAACAGTAAAGGATGATTTCCACCAAACGGCTCGCATCATATCAGATTGGAAAGGATACGAATGGATCCGGTGACAGCCGATCGCGTCCGGCAGGATGTCGACGCATACGATTGGCTCTATACCGTTGCTTGCGAACGTATCCGTTACTGCGCCTAGTCAAATAGTTTAATTTCTACCGTGTTCCAATTTTTGAAAATGGTTGAAGTTGACGTAGTATTGTTGGCTATTGCATTAGAAGAAGAAGAAAATAATCATAAAACACAGAAGAGGAAACGCAAAATTTGGATTGAAGATTTATTTCCCGGCTACGGCTTTGAGCGCACGCGACGACGGATGAAAGGATCCGATCAGATACGAAGACAGGCAAACGGAGCCGATCGCGCGTCGCAGCATACTTTCGGCTACGATCGCGTGTCGCGACTCGCGGAAGACGCTTGCGGTCAGCTGCTGTGCGCGGCTTGATAATATTATAGCCTTTAAATAGGTACTGTGTACACGATTAAATAACGTTTAAAGATTGTAAAATCCGTTCCGATCCGATGCAATGCGAGCCGTTTGGTGGAAATCATCCTTAAATTGTAACTTTACTAAGTGCTCATACACGAGCGGCACGATAGCCATCGGTAGAGGCAAGACGCGGCAACGGCTGAGGATAAAAACTGCCACTTGCTCACTTCAGATGGTGCTGAACTCCAGCGTCTTATAATTTGACAGCTAGCCATACATTTTTTGTAAACAAGCGACTTCTTTTACCGCATAATTAATTATTAAGCCTAGTTGCGCAGCTGTTTACTGCGAAAATACGGGGACCCATGTATTTGCCAAAGATGTTATGAGATGAAAATTGTGGGAGAAAGCTCTCCGAAAAAAATTGGAATCCGATGTTTCGTCGAGACGATGTGCTATCCTTTATGCCTTTTATGGGAGAAAGTGGTTTATAGGTGATGCTCCCAAGAGAACTAAGTCTGTTTTCACTACATACAGGCACTTGTGATGTCATTGTGATATTGTGTAAATTACTTAGGTTTTTCAGTCAGGAAGATCATGCCCGAGTTGGTTTTCAACTCTGATCAGGTTATTTCTATCGTACGCCTCCAGTTTTTAACAAAAACCGAACTTAAAGTCAACAAACATAAAATAACCTATAAAATATACAACGTTCATAATTTATTGATTTTTCCACTAAAGCTGCTTTTTTACCAGTGGTAGACGCTTCCCCTGTCCTTAGCACGTCTTTTAATAATGCTACACTCCAAGTCTCATCATATTTATCTAGTTTTCGTATAATTTGTGATCGACACAAAAGTAAACATAAACACAACAATGGTGGTTTAAAGACGTACAACTGTGCTGCCATCTGTTCTGAGCTTTCAGTTTTTAACCTCATTGGCGCGATCACGCATTCAAATTCCCCAGACAAAAAGTGACTAAAGAGCGTGCATTCTGAAAGTGGGCAACGTTGCAAATAGCTGTCAAATATTTCGCTATTTTGATTAATTTGGCAATATCACTGTATGGAAATATGAAATATCGCTAACTAGTGAACTAGAATATTAATAATGAATAGCAATTATAACACTGAATTTGATGTTGTAACCGTTTTAGGTCTAAAAAAGGCATTTGGAACTTTCTAAATATTTTTTTTTACATCTAAAACTAAATATTCGGTGTAACGGTATTAATTATTGCATTTCTTCATCAATATTTAAGGTCACTATACTCCATTTGAAATAAGATTAGACATTTAAAAAAACCTTTTTTACAGTCCGTTCAACCGATTCTGACTTCTATACCGTAGGCAATAGGGATGCCAAAAGCCAATTACCAGATACCAATTGTTTACTGCAGCTGCCATTTGACATGCCACCAACGCAACGGTAAAAAAAAAGAAGAAAATGGAAAAAAATGGAAATGGAGTATAGTTAGCGATATTTCATATTTCCATACAGTTGTATTGCCAAATTAATCAAAACTGGTAAATATTTGACAGCTATTTGCGACGTTGCCTACTTTTAGAATGAACGCTCTTAGGCCTAGCGCGCACTGCGGTGTGGTGACATGCGATGCGTTTTTTTCGCCGCAAAGATTTTAATTTTTAATTTTTTTTAGCTAGGGCATCTCGTAGTTGACCTCTGAGATCATGACTACTTAATCGGGCTTTCCTGTGGGTGCCTTAAGCTACTACACTTAAAACCTCCAGCCAGGGGTTATTCAACTATGCTAATTAAAACTAGATGAACGCTCGCTAAGGTCACCCCCTGTGGGGGATGGGACGGGCTGGATTAAAGTTTTGATCATGATTATTAATCGGGGATTTTAAAGCTACGTGCTCAGCTGCAACAACTGCTGGCACCTCGTTATTGAGCAAGGGTCGGGGGGGGAGTATCATTTAATCGGGGACGCTTTCGCGATCGCAAAAAACCTCGGCGGCGAGGTCGGAATGACGGGAGGCATTTGTTTTTGTACACTGTGCTGGTTTCCCTACTGCTCTCCTGGAGGAGGGTAATGGGGTCGTCAGGATCGGTAAGGATTCGCTTAGGGCGGCGAGTTCGATTGATACTAGAACAACGAATAAAATCCTGCTGTTTTCGTATACGACTTTTTTTCCGCAGCCCGCTTTCATTGTGTTTCATACTTCACAGATTTTGCGGGATTTTCCTTTTTGAATAGGACGCGGCTTATGAAGGTATTACCTACCTAGTAAGTATATTGAAAATACATTAAATAAAAGATATTATGTTGATAGGTAGGTGGTCAAAGAAGCCAATTTCTGTTTTATTTTTATTATTAAGGCTGATTTCCAACAAGGAAATCACAAAAGTTTTAACTAGAACAATAGTTATCATATTCTTATTTTGATACCAAGTGTAATTTTAATATTGAATCTTATTTTAATAATTTTAAGAACCTAAAGATTGTTTTAATAAAGTTATTTATTTTAATAACATGTTATTATTGTAAATAAAGTTATTCCTGTGTTTAATTTTAATTTTATTTTCAAATTGCCACTGATGCCGATTCCTTTGTTCACAAATTAAACTAAATTAAAACAGAAGATACATTTTAGTTTAGTCCTGTCAAATTAATCGGCGGCTGTCACTACTCCATACAAGTTTAGACGTGATTAAAAACTTCCCCACTAAAATTACATCAATTTACGTCAAGCGCTGATTAATTTGACAGGACTAAACTAAAATTTATCTTCTGTCCTTCTCTTAATGCAATAAAAAGAAAAAAAATGCACTGAAGTTAAATTTAGTTTAGTTTGTGAACAAGGGAATCAGCTCCAATATGCAGAGAGGAAGCGTGCCATAAGGTAGAACCCAGAGGGTTTTTGAGTAAACATTATGCAGGGCGAAAAGTTGATAGCTGAGTAGATGTGGCATGACGAGAGAACGAGTAGGAGCCCCGTGGTCAGCACTCCACATTTAGATTTCGAAAAAGGACCAAAAATAAATTTGGCGATCTTCAGAGCCTTTGATTTTGGTATGATCGTGCGGCTCAACCCATGATGATTTAAATAGGCAAATCTGATGAAGAAATTGTGGACTTTCCCTAAATCTGACGAGTTTGAAAACTCCGATTTTGACAATTTTTAAAAGGATATTCAGGGTGAATAAAAGTTATTCTGTGCAATAGTGTAACCTATCCTGATAGTAAATAGGGTAGTTAGGGTTCCGTAGCCGATAGGCAAAAATGATACCCTTGTGGCAGCGCGCACATCTTGCGCGCACGCCACACGACATCTGGCGCTAGCGCTCGTTTTTAGGGTTCCGTAGTAAACAAGGAACCCTTATAGTTTCGTCATGTCCGTCTGTCTGTCTGTCCGTCTGTCTGTATGTCTGTCTGTCTGTCCGTCTGTCTGTCTGTCTGTCCGTCTGTCTGTCTGTCTGTCTGTCTGTCCGTCTGTCTGTCTGTCTGTCTGTCTGTCCGCGGCTTAGCTCAGAGATGCTTAGTACTAGAAAGCTGTAATTTGGCATGGGTATACATATTAATTACACCGACAAAGTGGTAAAATAAAATCATGAAAAATATTTTTTTAGGTACCTCCCCTATACGTAAAGTGAGGATGATTTTTTTTCTCTCCATAATCCCATAGTGTGGGGTGTCTTGAAAAGGTCGTTCAAAAATATTGTGAGTTTGCTAAAACCATTTTTGGATTTTGGGATCCGTTTTCAAAATATTAAGCTTTAAAGTGCTAATTTATGTTAGAGTCATGTGTCCCCCCCTGCAAGCTTAATGGTTGGTTTTGGGTATGTGAAAAAATTCACGGCAGTAGCATATATAACGAAATTAAAAGGAAAATTATCACAGTTAAGTAGGCTTTACAAGTTAACGAGTAATAATCGACCAACTTACATTTGCGGTTGCAAAAACATACATTCTGTATGGGAGAACATGTTTTTCAACTACTAACTTAAGTTTGTTCTTGGGATAAATTCATCCCAACTACGGAACCCTTCATTGTGCGTGGTCCGACACGCACTTGGCCGGTTTTTTTTTTTTTTTTACTATGGCCTCTCGCAGTTTTGACCACTAAGGTCTTGGCTGCTTAACCGGACTTTCCTGTGGGTGCCTTAAGCTTCTACACTTAAAGTCTCCAGCCAGGAGCATACAAACTATTCTAAATTAAAATTAAGCGAGTGCTCGCTAAGGGCACCCTCTGTGGGGTACGAACCTTAGGGCATCGCTGGGAGGAGGACAGCAAGAAGGGACAGGCTGGATCAAACTTAGATTTTCATCATGATTATAATGCGGGGTATTTAAAGCTATGTGCTGAGCTGCAACAACTGCTGACACCTCGTTTTCGAGCAAGTTTCATTTACTTGGGGACGCGGTCGCGATCGCAAAGGACCTCGGCGGCGGGGTTGGATTGACGGGAGACGTCTGTTTTTGTGTACTGTACTGGTGGCCCTATTCTGCTCCTGGAGTGTAATGGGGTCATCTGGGTCGGAAAGAATATGCCTCGGTCGGCGGATCTGACTGACGCGGGATGGGGTATAATCGGCTGCCTCGACAACCAGAGGGTTGCGATGTCTGGGGGCGGAATCAAAGTAACGCTTGGACATGCGTTTTAGAAACTGGTGAATCGTTGGGATTTTACAGTCGAGATGGAGGATCTCGTTTCTGACATAAAAGGGGGCTCCCGTGGCCTTGCGAAGGAAACGGTTCGACAGGGTCTGCATCCTATGGATGGAATGGGGTATGGCATGGGCAAAGACTGCTCCCGCATAGGTCATGATGAGACGAATGCACGCTGTGTAGATACGCAATTTGTACTTGAGTGACAATTTGCTGTGTGCATTCAGAGCAAAGTGGAGTCTACCTAGAGTGAAAGCGGCTCGCGAACGAACCGTCTTTATATACTCTGAAAAGGAGAGTTGATGGTCAAGGGTCACACCGAGGTATTTGGCTCGCTTCTTCCAAGGGATCGGCTTGCCGAACAAGGTGATTGGTCGGGGGAGTCGCTAGCGCTCAGCTGTGTGCGGCTTATATAATAACCTCGGCCGTTTAACAAAACCGATATATTTGTGAGTATTTTTTACTTCGTCGCTATTGGTGTGGATAATTATTAATTGTGGTTTGAACCTACATACTACTCAATCCATCTAATTTTGTACATAGGTAGACTTTTAAGTGTTTAATAAAATTATTATCATTACATATCATCTGGTGTTTCCTTAAATTCCTCCATACCTAAACGCCAAAGTGGTGACCCCGAATGAAGCAACCGTAAAAAAGCTATCGGCGAGTGATATCGAACAACCAGCCATGGAGTCAGCAGGAAGAAGCTCTGTCCGTTTGTCTGCCCGTCCGTCTGAGAATCAAATATTGACGGCACGGTTGGCACGCAATTGACTGCTGCGCTGCGTGTTGCGGGTTCGATTCCCGCACGGAACTAATATTTGTATGAGCTACAAGTAGTTGTTCCGGGTCTGGCTGTTTGTGTACATACAGGAGAAATTCCTAGAGTGGGGCAAAGTTTATTTAAAAAAAAAAAACCGGCCGAGTGCATGTCGGACCACGCACAACGAAGGGTTTCGTAGTTGGGATGAATTATCCCAAAAACAAACTTAACTTTGTAGTTGATAAACATGTTCTTCCATACGGAATGTATGGGAAAACATGTTTTTGCAACTGCAAAGTTAAGTTGGTCGATTATTACTCGTTAACTCGTAGAGCCTACTTAGCTGTGATAGTTTTCCTTTTAATTTCGTTATATAAACTACTGTTGTGATTTTTTTCACACACCCAAAACCAACCATTTAGCTGGCAGGGATAGATCCTTGACTCTAACAAAAATTTGCACTTTTAAGCTTAATATTTCACAAACGGATCCCTGATTCCACAAACTATTAGGGAGGTACCCTAAAAAATTTTTTTTATCATTTTATTTTACCACTTTGTCGGCGTAATTAATATGTATACCTATGCCAAATTACAGCTTTCTAGTACTAAGGGTCTCGGAGCTAGACCGCGGACAGACAGACAGACAGACGGACAGACGGACAGACAGACGGACATGACGAAACTATAAGGGTTCCTTGTTTGCTACGGAACCCTAAAAAGAGTAGCCATTTTACTCGGTGAATAGGGCACTGTGTCGATGAAAATGAGAAAAACCTTTCCTTAAAGTTACGAAATTAATAATTAGAGTACCTGGGCGACCGAGCTCTGCTCTGGTCATAATAGAGAATGCTAATTTAATAGTTTATGTAAGTTCATACTAATTCCCTGTATTCCATGTTGCCATGTCATTATTTTATTATCTTGTTCAAAATTTTGGGCGACCGAGCTCTGGTCGGGTGAAAATACGGAGAAAACGAATTTTCCCAGTTATAAGACCTAGCTAGATCGATTTTTCGCCCCGTAAACTCCCATATTGCAACTTTCATCGAAATCGTTAGAAGTTTTCCAGAACATGATTACAAAATATTGCTCGTTTATTGTAGGATAGGATAGGATATAGCATATAGCAGGGCTTCCCAAACTTATTTTTACAGTGACGCCCTTGGGAATATGCCATTATTTTGCGACGCCCCCCTCTAGCCAAAAATTACCTACCAATTGTAGTTCTAGCGCCTAGTAATAAGTTATCAGAAAAACTCCAAATAACAGTTATAATTTTTATTAGAAAATAAGAACAAATCATAATCTCAGAATAAAAATTAAAAGGGGTATTTATTTTACTTTGTGGGCTGGCTACTAATGAGAAGGGTGTGCTTGCTTCTCTGAGAATTGCCTCTCAAAACGGGGCTCAAGTTTAGAAATCGCCACTCTCATCTCTTACTGATTGAGAAACTGAGCTCCAAAATTCAAGCAGTTTGTCTATGTCGTATTGGATGGAGCTTAAGGCTGGAGTCACAGGACAATTCTATTAGATAATTGTTCTTTTTCCTCTGTCGAAAGTGTTGATAGAGGTCAACCGGAAAGGGTTTCTCATCTTTGTGGATCGCCTCACAACGCCCTTGGGATAATGCCGTGACGCCCCAGGGCGTCGCGACGCACAGTTAGGGAAACCCTGGCCAATAGGATAGGGGTGGCTCTCCCCATAGGTACACACGGCTACACATCAAGCTATACACTTCCAATATAAGCTGACCTCGCATTGTACAGAAATCCTAAACAATGCAAGATGTTTAATAAACTGGAAATGTATAGCTTGATGTGTAGCCGTGTGTACATGTAACAAAGGGATAAATAAATCTGTGCACATAAGCGTGTCCTCGTTGGATCACATAGTTACTCCGCTGTCCGTCTGTCTGTCAACGGACTGTATCTCATGAACCGTAATAGATAGACAGTTGAAATTTTCACGGATTGTGTATTTCTATGTAGGGGAGATGTAGGCAATCGGAGTCAGTTGGCAATGGTGGTCACCACAAAATAACAAAATCCGAACACGAGCAAGTGATGCCAACATACCTACCCGCTAGCTTTACGTTATTCCCGTGCGCGGGCGGGGGCTCAGTCAGTTCGCGCGACGCGCTGGTGAGAAACAGATGTGTGAAGATTTCGCGCCATTTTGATCTAATTTTTCGAGTAGATACATTTGAAGGTAAGTCTTAAATAACTGCTTCTTTTTTTCTGTACGTGTGATATGTGATAATCGTAACATTTTAGATTGCAATTAAAAACCCAGATTGTTGTTATATCTTTAACTTTTTTGTGAGGATTTTTTTTTTCTCCTTTTCGCCCATGTATGTAATTGGAGTCACCTGACTCCAATTACCTACATAGTGACCCTCATTGCCCACATTACCTAACTTCGATGAAACAATGTATTTTTTGTTTGTAGATGCCGAAAGTACGAGCTAGGAAGGCTTTGGGCTCATGCCGACTGCACTGGATGGAACTCTGCTCGCAATTATGTGTGCGATATGTGTTGATCACCATTGTCCACATACTGATCACCATTGCCAACCGATGCTGACAATGTTGATCGACCAATAATTTTTTTTTAAATTTTATTTTTCCAGAATTGATAAGCCAAAGTGATTAAAGTTGATCTCAATTGATAGTTAAATAGGTAAAGTTTATTATAAGAGCAAAACAATAAATATTTGATTAATAGATATGGTTTTATTTCAATTCTCGCTTAAGTGATCCTCATTACCTACATCTCCCCTACACCCGGAACACTTGAGCCCGGCTCGCACTTGTGAGATTATTGGATGTTTTCGGTTCCAACTGCAAAAATAACTTTTCATAGTTTTTTTTTTAAAGTGAAATACTAACTTATTTTTGAGGTCGGTAAAAACAATACTGTGCATGCGTAAATTATTCATCCTAACTACGAAATCGCGCGCTGTGCGTGGTCCGACACGCGCTGGGTGTGGTCCGATACGCGCTGGGTGTGAGGAAGGCGCCATCTCCACAGGTGAGAGAATCACAGCGAGTTACGCTGTGGCCGCGTCCTATTAAGGGTCAACTCACACCGAAAGAGCGGCGAAGGGCAGCGAAGCGCAGCGACCCGCTCGATAGAGAAGGCGAATAATATGGAATTCGCCGGAATTCCCGCGGCGCCGCGGGCATCCGCGCGACTCGTTCGAGTTTCTCATGCGATAATAAGTATTATAGTAATGAAAATAAAGTTAAAATTCATATGACACTGAAACTGCGCTCCGCTTCGCTGCCCTTCGCCGCTCTTTCGGTGTGAGTTGACTCTAAGTCACCGATATATGTCAGCAGCCTTGAGTGGTTAGCTTGCGTGTTCTGTACTGAGCTCACGCAGCGCGTCGTACGTCCAGCCAGTAATAGGACTCGTCCATCAAGGAGCGCTGTCCCAAATTAGACGCATTATTAATTTATTATACATAAAACAAAAGGTATTTTAATAAAACACGCATACTATAAATAATTAAATTATCTTTAAAATAGTGAAGGATTTTGCGCGATTCTGTTTTTTATCCGCGTTAGACATAACTTTACAATTTAATAAATAAAATGTTCACAGGCCAAGTTATTAAGAAAATGCTCCAATTAACACAATTTTTTTTCCAAATCATTAACGACGTGATCTTCAGTATAAAATCATTAAAAGTCGCTTAGTGTCGTCGCCTTAAAAGCGATCGTCGGCGTTGCGCAGCCCCGGATCCACATTTTTTTTGAGGCGGGGCATATGCTGCCGTCTGCCGCCCCCCAACAATGTTTTAAAGGGATGCGCTAAGATAGCCCGCGAAATTCAAATTTACTCAAAATATTTTTTTGCCAGCAACATATTAATCAAATTTTATCGATCGATAATGCGCCAATCAAACAGGGGCGCCAAAATTGTTGTAAAAAAGAAAAAAAAAATTGGTTGCCTGTAAAGTCGGTATACGGGCGAAAGTTTTACGTGACAACGACTTTGAGTGGTAAAATAATTTTAATGTGAATATTCATTCGTATAGTAGGAAGAAGGATGAAATAATAGTAACAATTTAAAACATTTATTTATACACATGAACCGGTATGTATGCCTATCTCTCTCACTCTCTCTCTCTCGCTCTGTCTCTCTCGCTCTTAGGCGGGCTAACCATGCACGCGTGCCTCTCACTCGCTCTCATTGTGAGCGCATAACGTGAGCGGAGCGTAACGCAGTTTCTTGAAGTGTCACCCGGCAAACCAATTTATAAGACGTTGTCACGTCAAAAACAATGATAATGTGCTGCGCATCTTATTCATTGCAAAGTTGCGGTGCTGGGTAGTGCACTCGTCTGCTACGCTTGAATTTGTCGCCCCTTGAAGTTGGCACCCGGGGCACGTGCCCCGATTTGCCCCCCCTAGATCCGGGGCTGGCATCGCGCGAATACGCGATCGGTCGCGTGCATGTCACTTTTTCGAGTTTTTGTTCGGAAAACCGGAAACGCCTTCTGTCGGCGCAACCACGCGTTCAGGATCACCGATCAAAAAGTTCAAACAATCGTATATTTTCATAAAGTTTCTATTAAATTTGATGGCACGCCGCCTTTTGACTATCGCCGCGATTTTCTCGCCCGTGGTGATGGCGCTGTAGCAGCTGGAATAAACGTCCGCGCGCTGTGCGCGCGGGCATACAACTAACGTGCTGCGACGCGTCACGCGGTATTTATACTGCGAGCAAAAATCAACCCACTCATCGGTGATTGGTTAATTTATTATTGTTCATAGCTGTCCTACATCTTAGTGTAAAACATAATTGTATATATATAATCTAGTCTTTTAAATATAATTATTCAATCTGAAAACTGTTTTATTATATCCTCCTGACATCTGGTAAAGTGGTGACCCCGACGTTAAAATGCCAGACAACGACGAAGTAGCGACCGTCTCCATTAAATCACGCATACCAACGTTTTGGCGCGACAAACCACTTCTCTGGTTTGCACAATTTGAAACGGTGGCCAACCCGCAGAAGCCCAGCGATGAAGCCAAATTCAGCCTCCTAGTAGCTCACCTTGAGAAGTCGGACGTCGAGCAAATAAGCGACATCATCATGAGCAAGACACGCGCTGGCCGGTACGAGGAGGCTAAGAAGAGACTGTTGTCTGTTTACGAAGAATCGGAGACAAAGCAACTGCAAAAGCTGCTCACTGAGATGGAGTTGGGAGACCAGAAGCCGTCCCAGTTATTGCGTAGCATGAGAGAGCCAGCACGTGACAAGATGCCCGATACCACTCTGCAGATACTGTGGATGAGACACCTACCTGCTTCCACGCGTGCCGTACTATCAGTCAACGAAGCGGCCACACTCGACGTGCTTGCAGCCATGGCCGATAAGATGCACGAGCAAACCCGGGAAGTCCACTCGGTTTGTGCATGCCAACAGCCGTCAGCGTCTACATCACGGCACGAAAGCAGTCACTCACAGGCGGAACCTGACCTTCGAGAAGCCATCATGCAACTAACGCGAGAAATTGCAGAAATGAGAACAGATAGAGCAAGACCAAGAAGATCGTCATACAGATCATTCCGCTCACGGTCACGTTCACTATCTCGAGGGCGACCAAATACTTACCAGCATACGTCAGGCGATATTTGTTTTTACCACGCACGTTATGGTAAAGAAGCACGCAACTGCAGATCACCTTGCAACTTCAAGCGTCAGGAAAACTAGTCGCGACCTTGGCTGCGACGGGACCCGAGGTTAACGAAATATCACCATACCGTCTACACGTTTGCGATTACCAACATCGCTTGAGATTCCTTGTGGACACCGGAGCCAACGTGTCGGTCATTCCTAACACGAAAGGAATGAAACGGGCGGAAGAGGTGTTGTATGCAGCGAACGGAACCCCGATACACACATACGGCGAGAGGAAGCTGGAACTCAACCTTGGTCTGCGCCGCCCTTTATCATGGCAATTTATCGTTGCTGCCGTGAAACGACCGATCTTGGGCGCCGATTTTTTGCGCCATCACGACCTTCTCGTCGACCTACGTGCCAGGAAACTCTTTGATAAGAAAACAGGACTGGCAATCGACGGCTGCGTTGCAAGTAGTGTAGCTACCCCCACTGTGCTCACTATCAACCTCACCGACCCATACCACAAACTTCTGCAACAGTACGCTGAAATAACTTCACCGAACTTCAACAACATGAAGAATAGCGAAGTTGAACATCACATAGTCACTCACGGGCCGCCGGTGTATAATAAAGCACGACCGTTGCCGCCTCACAAATATCAAGCAGCGAAGAAGGAGTTTCAAGTTATGCTTGAACAAGGAATATGCCGACCATCAAAGTCACCTTGGGCAAGTCCACTCCACCTCGTGGAGAAGAAGAGTGGCGAATACAGACCGTGTGGTGATTACCGAAGACTAAATGCCGTCACCAAACCGGATCGGTACCCAATACCACGACTTCGTGACTTTACGTACCATCTCGAAGGGATGAAGATCTTCTCGAAAATTGATTTGAGGAAAGCATATAATCAATTGCGTATACGGGAAGAAGACATCGAAAAAACGGCAGTCATTACGCCGTTTGGGCTTTTCGAATTCCCACGGATGTGTTTCGGTCTATGCAACGCTGGGCAAACCTTCCAGCGACACATCAACAATGTTCTCGCCGACATGGACCACGTCTTTCCATTCGTCGACGACATTCTCGTGGCATCACCAGACCAAGAGACCTACAGAAGACACCTAGAAGAACTATTCAAAAGGCTCAAAGAGCATGGTTTAAAAATAAACATGTCGAAATGCGTTTTTGGGCACAAAAAACTGGAATTCCTAGGCTATATATTGACTGAAGCCGGTATCCAACCAACAGAAGACCGTGTCAAAACAATATCCGATTACTCCGAACCAACCACAATTCAAGAATTACGACGATTCCTCGGTATATTGAATTTCTACAAAGAAAATATACCGCATGCTGCACACGTACAGGAAAAGTTATACAAATATCTACGAACATGCAAGAAAAATGACAAGACCGAGGTGAACTTCAACAGTGAAGATAAAGAAGCATTTCGAGCCTGCAAGGATAGCATCAAGAATGCTGTCACCTTGTCACACCCTTCAGTTCACGCTCCGTTATCACTGATGTGTGACGCCTCAAACACCTGTGTCGGAGCCGGGCTACAGCAACGTGTAGGAAACGGCTGGAGACCACTCGGTTTTTACTCAAAAAAACTAACAGAAGCGCAAAAAAAATACAGTACGTTCGACCGAGAGCTACTGGCGATCTACCTGGCAATACGGCACTTTCGATGCATGTTTGAGGGTAGAGAAATAACGGTTTACACGGACCACAAGCCGTTAACACACGCATTACTGCGGCTAAATAGCAAAACTGAAACACATGGCACGAGGTACTTGCACTATATCAGTCAATTCACAATGACGATACGCCATATCGAAGGAAAGGACAACATTGTGGCCGATGCATTATCGAGAATCGAAGCAATATCTACTCCATCACCAATCGACTACGACGAACTGGCCCGTCTTCAACACAGCGACAAACAACTGACTGACGTCATGAAAAACACCTCGCTCCGATTTGAACGGCTACGTCCACTCAACGCAAGTAACCCAATACTGTGCGAAACGTCAAGTAGCCACGTTCGACCTTACCTACCACTAGAACTACGAAGAAAAGCTTTCGACGCCATGCACGAGTTGAGTCACCCCGGCACCCGAGACACTAGGAAAATGATCACACAACGTTTCTTTTGGCCAAGCATGAACAAAGACGTCAACATGTGGACCAAATGTTGTATAACCTGCCAACGAACCAAAGTGCAACGACACACAGTATCGCCGCTAGAAGAGTATCCACCAGCAGATCGGCTATCGCACATACACATAGATATCGTCGGACCACTACCAATATCAGATGGAAGACGGTATTGCGTAACCATCATCGACCGAGCAACTAAATGGCCAGAAGCATTCCCAGTCGGCGACATGGAAGCCAACACTATCGCCACAGCCATCTACGAAGGGTGGATAGTGCGATTTGGTTGCCCAGAAAGGATCACAAGCGACCAAGGAAGACAGTTCGAATCACATTTATTCAAAACACTAATGAATAGAATGGGCATCGAGAAAACACGGACCACTGCCTACCACCCACAAGCGAACGGAATGGTTGAAAGGTGGCATCGATCATTTAAAACAGCATTAACGGCACGGTTACAAAACTCAAGCTGGACACAAGAATTGCCAACCGTATTACTGGGACTACGCGCTGCAATTAAAGAAAACACTGATGTGTCATCAGCAGAAGCGCTATACGGAAAACCATTACGGCTACCCGGTGAAATGTGTGGAGAATCGTCGATATACGCAAACACGAATACACACTTCAGTGACGTCATAACCAGCGCAATGAAAAAGATGCAAGCCGTCCGCCGTAACACCGACCGGCGCGCAATGTTCATACACGACGACCTACATGTATGTACGCATGTATTCATACGTACCGATGCTTACCGCCGGCCGCTGACACCGACCTACGAAGGTCCGTACCGTGTCTTGAAGAGACAGAACAAGGTGTATACAGTGAAAATCAAAGATCGTCAAGTAAACATCAGCATAGATCGACTGAAGCCTGCATTCCTGCCTAACACCGAAGAAGAGGCAAGTCGTGTAAGGGAACAGTCATCATACGTCACGCGATCCGGCCGCACCTCAAGACCCACCGTACGCTTCGCCTTATAAAACTTTACGTCCGGCCGAGACGGAGCACGGCCGCACACTAAGGAAAAGTGAAAGGCAAACGACGCAAACACTGCGTCCACGCATCTCTGTGCAAACCTGAAGTCACGCAGTACAGGCGCCACCACTTTACACTACTTACACGCTCGCTGACTACATGCGTGAGACACCTCTCTGTACCACTCGCATTGTGCGGCGCTTCGCTGGGGAGGAGCTATGTAGCAGCTGGAATAAACGTCCGCGCGCTGTGCGCGCGGGCATACAACTAACGTGCTGCGTTTTTTTTTTTTTTTTTTTTTTCTGTATGGCATCTCACAGCTGGTTTTGAGAAACCTTGGCTGTTTAACCGGTCAATCCTGTGGCTGCCTCAAGCTACTACACTCAAAGCCTCCAGCTAGGGCACATAATATATAAACTAAGCTAAAAAGCTTAGGATGAACGCACGCTAAGGGTACCCCCTGCGGGGTTCGAGCCTCGGCTTAGGGCGTTATCCGGGGGGAGGACATCAAAAGATGGGACGGGCTGGATCAAAGGGTTTTGATCATTATTATTATTAATCGGGGAAATTAAAGCTACGTGCACAGCTGCAACAACTGCTGGCACCTCGTTTTCGAGCAAGGGTCGGGGGGGAGTATTATTTACACGGGGGCGCGGCGGTCGGGATCGCAAAGGACCTCGGCGGCGAGGTCGGAATGACGGGAGGCGTCTGTGTTTGTACACTGTGCTTGTTTCCCTATTTCTCTCCTGGAGGAGGGTTATGGGGTCATCGGGGTCTACTAGGATATGCCTTGGGCGGCGAACATGACTTATTCTACTCGGGACATAACTGGCGGCCTCGACAACCAGAGGGTTGCGATGTTTGGCCGCGGACTCAAAGAAACGCTTGGAAAGGCGTTTTAGAAATTGGTGAATTGTGGGAATCTTTAGGTCGAGGTGGAGTGCCTCGTTCCTAACGAACCAGGGGGAACCTGTCGTCCTACGGAGGAATCTATTCTGCACAGTTTGCAGGCTATGTATATGACGGGGTTTTGCATGAGCAAAGACGGCACCCGCATAGGTCATGATTGGTCGAATGCACGCCGTATAAACGCGCAATTTGCACCTAAGTGACAATTTGCTACGTGCATTCACCAGGAAAAAGAGTCTACCGAGAGCGAAAGCGGCTCGCGAACGAACCATCTTTATGTGCTCTGCGAAGGTCAAATGATGATCTAGAACGACACCGAGATATTTGGCTCGCTTCTCCCAAGGGATCGGCTTGCCGAACATGGTGATCGGTCGGGGGATCTAAGCCTTTTACGCAGTTTCGTAAAGAGAACCGCTTGGCTTTTATCGGGGTTCACTTCTATTCGCCACTTTGTAAACCATGCCGCCAGTCTATCGACTGCGCGTTGGAGAGTGAGGCGAATAGAGTCGGGGGATCTAGATTTGCAGTAGATGGCAGTGTCGTCTGCAAACAGACCCAACTGCGAACTACGGCAACCTTTAGGGATGTCGCTAGTGTATAGCGTGAATATGAGGGGGGACACTACAGAGCCCTGAGGGACACCTGCACGGATGGGGCGGGGAGTGGATAACGCTCCTTCGATGCGATAGCGAAAGATGCGGTTCGATAAAAGTCTCGTAAGATGAGCACGAGACGATCTGGCACACCGAGTTGGTACAGCTTGTATATTAAGCCGTTGTGCCAGACTTTATTGAACGCTTTCGCTACGTCGAAGAATACTGCACCGGTCATATAACCGTGCTGGAAACCAGCGCTTATGAATTCTACGATCCGGTGGGCCTGATGCACGCTAGAGTGCTCAATTCGAAAGCCGAACTGTTCGTTGGGGATGAGGCCCTTGGTCTCGGCAAAGTCTCTGAGGCGCTTATAAATAAGCCTCTCATAGATTTTTCCGAGAACCTTGAGCAAACTAATGGGACGGTAACTGGTAGGCTCGGTTTTGGGCTTGCCGGGCTTAGGGATACCGATGACGGTGGCTTCTTTCCACGACTGTGGGAAGATATTGTGGCTTAAGGCACCATTGAAGATGGTGGTCAAAAGCATTATTAGGTGGGCGGGGAATAGTTGGATCACCCTATTGGTGATACCATCTGAACCGGGGGCTTTACGGGCTTTAAGACCTTTGATGATGTCGTGCACCTCGTCCGGGAGGACGGGGGGCAGCGGACAGTCAGGGTCATCGACGGGAGGGAGGGAGGCTCTACGTTCGACTTCCGCGTCGACCTTTGACAGGTGAGCTTGGTCTACTGGTAGGGAACTGGGAGTGCATTGGGCCTCGAGGCTGTCTGCGAGGCATTCAGCCTTTTCGGCATCGTCGAATGCGATGGTTTTATCGGGACGGGTGAGAGGGGGCATGCCGGAGGATTGGGGAGCAAGTGACCGTGAGAGGGCACCAAGGCAGGGAAAGACTGCTGGTGGTGGAGATAGTTCCACGGACTAGGCCTCTGAGGGCTTAGTCGTTGGGGCATAAGGGCGGAGGGGATCCTATAAGAGGATGAGGGAGTTTCCCTTTGCTGGCGAGCGCCGGAGCGCTTCCCCAGCTTGGGAGAAGAAGCCTTAGGGGCTTTTGAGCAACCCCGGTAGTTAGCCGGGTGGCCCTCTTTGCCGCATAAAACGCAGCTGGGAGGTACGGTACAGAGGGTACGGTCTTTGGGGCGGGAGCAGTCGGAAGTGCTATGCTCGCCCAGGCACTTTACGCACCTGGGTGTCGCATGGCAATTCCGCTGTGAGTGGCCGTATAACTGGCAGCGGTGGCATTGTCCGACAATGCCACACTTTTGAGGTTTTTCTATTTCGAACCCTGTGAGACGACACAGAGAACGAATTTGAAAGATCGGGTGGTGGCCCTCAACGGGCGGGCATATGACTAGGACCATATCGTAGAGGTCACCGCCTCTGGAGCGGTGCATACGATGGACCTCATCTACTGGGACGTTTTGCGACTGAAGGTCGGTAAGAATATCGGACGGGAGGATTTCCCTGGGAATGCGTTTAATGACTACGCGAACTTGTTTCTCTTCCGGGAGGGAGTAGGTATGGTTAACGTGCTGCGACGCGTCACGCGGTATTTATACTGCGAGCAAAAATCAACCCGCTCATCGGTGATTGGTTAATTTATTATTGTTCATAGCTGTCCTACATCTTAGTGTAAAACATAATTGTATATATATAATCTAGTCTTTTAAATATAATTATTCAATCTGAAAACTGTTTTATTATATCGTCCTGACATCTGGTAAAGCGCCTTAGGCTGCCTGTCGATTGGAGCGGAGCGAGGCAGCGGAGCAATGCGCCAATATTAACCAATAGAATCTAAACTCCGCTCCTATTGGTTAATATTTACACATTTCTCCGCTCCGCTGCCTTTCTCTGCTCAGGTGGACAGGCAGACTTAGTCTGGTTGACTTGGGAAGGATGTTGGTGTAAGCCAGGTTGTTGAAATAAAACACTTTTCAGTTTTTATTAATCCCGAAATCTTCTTGATTATTGAAATCTTGAGTCTTCAAACCAGTTTTCTTGTATGGTTATTTGTATCTTGTATCTTCAGTGGTTAAGGGTTCATGCGCACACGTCAGGCACTTCAACGTCAAGTCGCTGATCAGTCACGTCAAAAAATATAGTTACGTAGAAATTGTAGGACGTTGGCTACACACATCAGTCACATCACTACCGGCGCGTCTCAGTCAACGTCGCGTTTTCGGCAAGTCAAAACTTTCATTGCTACGAACGAAACTTTTTTTTTAAGTGAAAAGTTCTAAAGGCGCGTTGGACATTTTTAAAATGGGAAAACAATTGAACTCGCGACACCGTTACCGACACCTCATTTTTGTAAACGCGATTGTGCTCTTTATTTATATTAAATTACAAATCAATGTTCTATGCAAGTATTTTTACTTTTAAAGTAAAATCTTTAAGATTTTGGAAGTATTTTTTTTTATTGTTCAAGTTTTGACTTCTGTCGGCAATCCCGGAGTGCCAGTTTTTTTTTAGCTATGGCATCTCGTAGTCGACCTCTGAGATCGTAACTACTTGACCGGGCTGTCCTTTGGTTGCCTTAAGCTACTAACTTAAAGCTTCCAGCCAGGGCATTATACTAATTATATGCTAGGCGACGCTCACTAAGGGTACCATCTGTGGGGTCGTACCTCGGCTTAGGGCGTCGCTGGGGGAGGACAGCAGGATGGGACAGGCGCATCATCAAACAAGGGTTGGGGGACGAACGAAAAATGGATAAAACTATCCTTACATCCTTATCATTACATTATAAAAGTCCCCCGTCGCGTCTGTCTGTCTGTCTGAACGCGATAAACTCAAAAACTACCGAACGGATTTTCAAACGGTTTTCACCAATGGACGGAGTGATTCATGCGGAAGGTTTTTGAAAAAAGTCCTTATGTCTATCTTCTAAGGATGACCCACAGTAACCATTATTATCTTTCAGAATTTGATGAAAATTTCATTGTTATTTCCAAAGCTTTTTTGACCGGTATTATATTAATCCTTATCCAATAAAAATATGTTGTTTAAATTGGGCATTTAATTTAGATTAATATATGCCTTGACATCATATAATTTAAATTAACAGTTTTAAAGTTATCACAGTTTCCAAATTATGCGTAACTACATAATTATGGTTGACGACAACGCGAGCGCAGCGGTATTAATCAATGACATTTCCACGGCTATTAGGTATGTAATCCCGGTAGTACGTTCCTGTGGGATATTTTTCGACATCCACGCGGGCGAAGCCACGAGCAAAAGCTAGTAATTATATAAAGCAGTGCTGACTGATCGGCGACTTGACGTGTATGGCATGCCTTTAGGATGTACACCGATTGTCCGGAACTTTTTCGGAGAGTAGGGCCTTTTTTTGGCTCGTAAGGTTCAATTTATATTGCCGCGGAACGGCATAGAAGCGATTTTTTGTAACGAAATTGTACAAAGCATAATGAACTTTATGTCAATAGTCTAACGCACAAACTTGATAAGAGCTGCTAGCTGCGGGATTTCCCTAGAAAGATTCCAGAAGACACGCGACCTGTTTTTTTGGCTCGTACCTAGCTACTTTGTATTTCGAATGAACGAATGAAATGCACTGATCCCAGCGTGGTTTAACCAGACTCGATAAATCGAATGAACCCCAAGATTTGCACTAGCCCCTGGTGCCTCATGCTTTATGGGGCTACAGAGGCCATTGCATATCAAGGAGTAGACCGGGGGGCGCGTAATGGTAAGGAAGACGTGCCCTCAGGATATGGAAGGATTTGCGAGCCATACCGGATATGCATCCTTGAGTAGACAGTGGTCTCGTTACAAAATTTCGCTTCCACTCCGTTCGACGTCAATAAAAATTGAACCTTACCCCGCGTCCTAAGCAAACGCCAACGACGCGCGTTTACGCGATCGTTTACCTGAAAAATGACGCACATACGCGACTTGATTGATCGCACGTGCAGGTCACATTCATATAAACGGACGATCGCGTTATCGCGCGACAGTCGCTTTCGATTAGAACGCGGCTTAAGAGCGTTCATTCTAAAAGTTGGCAACGTCGCAAATAACTGTCAAATATTTCGCTGTTTTGATTAACTTGGCAATATTACTGTATGGAAATAAGAAATGTGGCTAACTAGGGAACTAGAATATTAATATTCGAGTTCACTAACTAGAATATTAATATTGAATTGCAATTATAACACTGAATTTGACTTTGTAACCGTTTTAGGTGTAAAAAAATCATTTGGAAAGTTTCCAAATACTTTTTTTTACAAGTAAAACGAAATATTCGGAGTTGCGATGTTAATTATTGCATTTCATAACCAATATTTTCACTAGTTACTAGTTAGCCATATTTCCATACAGTAGTATTGCCAAATTAATCAAAACAGCGAAATATTTGACATCTATTTGCGTCGTTGCCCACTTTCAGAATGCACGTTCTTAAGGCTTTCTTTGAAGCTTTCTTGGCTCACTTCTGTTATTTCTTCAAGTCTTGCAAAAAAATGTCTTCAAACATATTCTTCTTTTCTTCTGCTGTAAAAAAATACAGATCTTTCGACCCGTTTAGACCACGTTTTTGACTTCCGCAAGAAACAGGGAACCATATTTATTTTTTGGCGGCCGCATCTTTTTCTTTTTTTACAAAAACAAACTGAAAACACTTCACAAGTCACTTTTTTCTTGTGTTACAATATAGCCGCCGTGACTGTAACTTAGAAAATATATTTTTTCCGCCAAATTTTATCTTTTAACGGCGTGACTTAATTTTTTTGTAAATGTTCTTTTTTACAAGTCTGTTTATTAATAATTAAATATAACTAGTATGTACATTTATTTGCGACGCTCGTACCCTCGACTTTTTATTGCTTAGCAAGTACTTTATTTCTTTACGGAAGGATTTTGACCTTTTTGATTGAAAAATACATAATGAGAAAGTACTCCTAATTCTAAAAAAAATTATCATTATTAAAATCAAATATAGCCACTTAGAATTTAGATAATAATTAGCTTAAAACAATTTATTACAATATTACCGCTAATTTCTTAAAAAATATTCATCTGCCAAATCTCACTTCAACTGTTAGCCCAGGACGATTTTTTATGGAGCACTAGATTTTCTACTCTCGGTCTTGAGCAGAGCATTGATAATCCAACAGCATGCATCACAGAGCGTCAAAAAAACACACTGTTGGATTTTCAACTCTCGGCGCTTAGCGGTGCGATGAAAATCGAGTGCGCGCGAAAAAAATTGCCGAGGTACGAGGGCTTACAAATGACTGTAATTTTAATCAACCAATCACATAACAGCTAATAGAATTTGACAGCAGATTTCCCGGACACAACTCAACCCTAATCAAATATAAATAAGTGTCAAAATTACATTCACAAATCCTGGTTCCAAATACAAATATTCTTCTTTTCTTATCTATCGAGAGAACGAGCGCACGCGACTTAGATCTAAGAACAAACATTATTTTATTTACAAAAATAATAAAATAGAACGAAACATCTAGCGATAAACAGCTATGTTTAAACCTTGCTGCGCTTCAAGCGACCGCTTTTTAGCTGAGCCATGGACTGGGACTGTTGGCCACTTATTAAAATTCTAGAATTAATTCACTGACAGACCACGCATAGAGTTTACCGCTGGTTCTAGAAGCTTAAAATATTGCATAAGAGAGAGCCCTAAGGAAGGATTTTTGAAAATGTACTCTCTAAAGGGTTTAAAAAACAGGGGATGAAAGTTTGTATGGTAGTTCCGTCATTTTAGCCGATGAGGAATACCATCGGGCACACGGCCAGTGGGAATTATAATTGCATTTACATAAAAATATGTAAATGAAAAAATTATAAGATAGTTAATTGAATCAGGCATGACCTTGCGGAAATTCATTGTAAAATAAAATAGACGTGGATATATTTAGTAACCTGTTCCGCTTAGCTATTTCTAAAGGGCCATAAAAACTGAAAGAAATCGACACGTGTTGCTGAGCGCCGGTCTGCGCTCAGCGCTCGGTGTGGCAACACACCGTGTTCGGGTCGTTGAGAGGTGAAACACGTGTCGATTTCTTTCAGGAGTTTTTTATGGCTCTTCAGAAATAGCTAAGCGGAACAGGTTACTAAATATATCCACGTCCATTGTATATTTAAAAAAAAAATTAGTTAATCCGATGAAATAACTCATAAGCTTTTAAAAACAATAAACAGAATCGAAACAACATCGGAAATATGGCAAAAAATTTAAAGCAAGGTCACAAACGCTACTCAAAAATTAAAACACCTCAGCCTATTTCTGTAGAGATTACACACCATTTTTTGTTAAAATTACCTACTTACAAGAGAGTTTAGTAAATATAGTGCTATAGTTTTGCGCGCGTGCTAGTCACCGCCCTCACTATGCTCACGGTGAGACGCGGGAGGCACACGTCGGCCGGTAACTCAGTCTGACAATCTTGTCAATGGCGCCCTCCCTCGTCTCACCACTCACACGTCTCAAGCGGTGACTACCAGTCGCGCACGAACTATACCATTTTTTTTTTTTTTAATCACCCACCTTGCTTGGACAGTGTTATGGACACTTTTCTTATAGTATTTGCCCTAGTTTTTGATGTGAAAACTTCTTTAGGCGCGTTGGGCATTTTTGAGATGGGAAAGAACAATTGAACTCGCGATAATGTTACCGACACCTCATTTTTGTAAACGCGATTGTACTCTTTATTTATATTACGTTACGGATCAATGTTCTATGCAAGTATTTTTACTTTAAAGGTTTTGGAAGATTTTTTTTTAATTGTTCATGTTTTTACATCTGTCGGCACTCCCGGAGTGCTACTGTTTTTTATTATGTTATGAATTGTCTTACTACAGAGCAGAGAGTGGTAGAGAAGGTCGAATCCATATGAGTGAAAACAGACGCACGCACACAGACGCATACGTACAACAATTTCAAAAAAATGCCTCGCACTCGCTGTATGAGAAGCGTGTATATACATGGGTGCGTTTGCGCTCGTTAAATGGAGCTGACCTTCTGTATTATTTTGTGGCAAAGGCTTATTGATATCCAGAGAAAGTACCAACATTGATTAGAGGCCTATTGATAATTAAATCAAGTACCAACACTGATTAGAATGCACTTACAGAGATATGAGGAACTGGGTGTAAAGTTCACTCATCCTCTATTGACAAGGGAGGATCCTCCGACCAGACGTGTGTTGTATCTGTCGACTGATGTCGGGACGTCATATATATGCTAGTCGCGCGGTAAACTCTGCTTGCGCGATGCATGGTTTTGCGTGACGTCAGTGAGATGATGTAGTTCACATGTGGAGGGGTAGATGCCACAAACTAAATCCATATTTATTTTTTAAACGAAATGCTTTAGTATGTCTTGACCTAGTGTCAGTTTTTTAAAAGGCGTTGTTCCCAGTCCACGCCTCAACCTTTCATCCATGCCTACCGCAGAGCAAAGACAACACGTTAGTAAAACGAGACAAAATCATCAAAACGAAATTAACTAAAAACATATTCTGAAAAACGTTGAAATATTTTTAAAGACTTGTAAAACGACTTATACTTTGCCAGTGCAACTTGAATGGTTGTTTACATGCGTTCGAGCTTCTAAAGTTTAAGTAACATTACTAATTACTGGAAACTTGTAAACGGTAAACGATCTTCAATGCGTATTTAGTTATTGCTTTTAAACATTTCAATGTTTTCCGTAATATGTCACACTTAAAATTAATATAATAATAAAAACTAAATCTATATAATTTATTCATAAAAAAATAAGAATATTTAACGTTATTGAAGCTCCCAATTTTCATCGGAATTCAAGGAGGATTCACACTGTATCGTGAGAAAACGTGTCTTGTGTATTGGTTTATCTAAATATTATGCAGGATGGCACGATTTTGAACCCCCTTGCGTTGTTATTTTTAATTATAGAAATAATTTCAATGCAGGGGGGTTCAGAATCATGTACTGAATCCATGGTAACAGTTTTCGCGTCGATGTCCCTGCCACCCTGTATATTTTTCAAACATTTTATACGATAGTAATTATTTAATGATAAATATATTTTCTGTCATATCGATCAATCAAATAATTATATTTAGGATAACCTCAATTCTTAGACCGTACATCTATTTCAAGCGTTTTTGAAAGTTGCGTCGGCAACGACCGAGCTTCCTCATAATGCAGTATTATTTTAATATTACTTCAGTGGGAGAAAGAGATAGCTCATACTTCCTGTAGAGCTTCATTTCTTTCCCATACTGAAGTAATATTAAAATAATACTGCTTTATGAGGTGGTGGTAGGCCCCCGTTGAAAACTAGCTGTTGACAAATTGCGTCATGTTAGAACCGCCACAGAAATGTATGTGCTAACGCGACTCGTTGCGTCGGCGTTGAAATCTAGTTTGGTTTTGGTGGCAACGATTTCGTCCGAAACAGTGTGAAAAGTCCTTAATAAAAGCTTACATTGGTAAGGGTCCTCATAGACGTTATCGTTAACGAAAAATAAAACATTGAAATAATAAAATGATTTTAGATGTAACAAAAAAAGAAAACTTCTTTTAGAAATTCCGCTCCGCGGTTCTAGAGCTAGAGACCGTTTTATTAATTGTCATGTAAATTATTTTTATATTGAGTGTGTTTCTTAACTCATAATATTAAACGATGGTATTTTTAATACCAATAAAAGACTGGTAGACAACTAAAAGCGTATCGTGTTACCCAGTTACTGGGTTATGGAGATCAGATAGGCAGTCGCTCCATGTAAAATACTGGTATTCAACCGCATCCGGTTAGACTGGAAGCCGACCCCAACATAGTTTGGAAAATTTAACGCAGATGATGATGAAAAGTCTTAGCCTTAATTGTTGGTTCTAGGACATGTCGGTTTCCTCACGATGTTTCCTTCACCGTTTTTAGAGCAGTGGTGATGAAATTATACAAAGTAAAGCGCATGTCTGGGTTCGAGCTCACGACCTACAGCTCGTAAGTCGGGGCCGTTACCACTGGGCCACCATTACCACCACTAATTTGTAATCATGATTCGAAATGAAAATAAATCACTCAATTTAATAATAATTTACCACAGCTAAAATAAAACGTTCGCAAGCTCTTTGCCTATAACTCGTGCTCCTATCCGATTCCATACGACTATAATTTCTGAAGCACGTATAAGGTAATATTCGTGCGATCACGATAACAATAGTTCACTTACTAGGTAACTCCAGACATTATAAGCATTGAATCGAAATTCTTTCAGAATCGAATCAAATTCTGAATCCAATGGAATCAAATTCTAAATCCAATCGAATCAAATTCAGAATCTAATCGAATCAAATTCTGAATCCAATCGAATACGATTCTAAATCGAATAGAACTCTCAACAGAATGGAATCAAATTTTTAATCCAATCGAATCAAATAGAAATTGAATCATTTCTGAATAGAATTCTGAATCAAATCTATTTCAGAATCGAACTCCCTTGATATTGAGAACACACGAATACTAATGACCTCTGCTATGCAGAAACCAGAGCGTGGTAAGAACTAATTCCCGCTCCCGCCTCCGCTTTCTACATAGCATACCCTTATAGTAGCCTCAGAATAAAGCGATTTCCATTACTAACAATGTATCTAATTCTCGACTAAATCTGGCTAAATTTGAACTTTATATCTCCGAGCCATTCTGGCTGGAAGACTTTTATTTCATTTAAGCGCTTTAGGAAGCCTATTTTATTTTCTTAATTATTCTTTTTTGGAGTATAATTTCTTTAGTTATTTTACTGATTTTTCTTTTCACACATAATATCACGCCTTGTTTCCCGGAAGGGTTGGGCAGCGGTGTATCTGTAGCACACCCACATTTCGCCAGTTATGTTTAAGAGGGTTTATCCTAAAAGTTGGCAACGTCGTAAATAGCTGTTAAATATTTACGTTTTGATGAATTTAGCAATATTACTGTATGGAATTAAGAAATGTGGCTAACTAGGGAACTAAAATATTGATTATGAAATGCAATAATTAAATCGTAATACCGAATATTTAGTTTTTGATGCAAAAAAAGTATTTGGAAACTTTCCAAATGCCTTTTTACACCTAAAATTGTTACAACATCAAATTCAGTGTTCTAATTGAAATTCATTATGAATATTCTAGGGAACTAGTTAGCCACATTTCTTATTTCCATACAGAAATATTGCCAAATTAATAAAAACAGCGAAATATTTGGCATATATTTGCGACGTTGCCCACTTTCAGAATAAACGCTCATAAGTCCCATGTAATAGAGGGCGAGCCTATTGCCATCAACCAGGCCCAAATCCAGCACTGCTACCGAGATAAACCTAATAACAATATTCCCAATCGTGTAAATAATGACTGTGGGATCCCGGGTTGAATCCGGGTGTTTTACAATAATGAAATTCCAAATAGCTGCTTAGTCTGAATTTGCGACCGTGGCCCGCGAAATTGGGTACTCTTCTTTTCGTGTGGTTAGTGACTAACCTGGTGTCAGTTATAAAGCTGCCAAGGCCTCTGATTTGACTTCACATGCCGTCGAGAAATATCTCTCTGACATGGCCAGTTTCCTCACACACTAACTGATTGGGTACTTGACTATAGCATACAGTGTTATAGAAACTAGTAGACACCTTCAAGGGAATTCTTGTCGATGTATAATTTTTGAAGTGAAAACTTCTTTAGGCGCGTTGGTGTTAGAGTTTCTTGCCCGTTCTTCTCCATAGGTACCTATTACGCTTTGGAATGGGCAACTAGCTTCATATTTCTGACTGACCGATTCCTTGACAATTCAAAAGTACCTGTAAATGGTTTAATTGAAATAAATGCTTTGAGTTTGAGTTTGGGCATTTCTGAGATGAGAAAAAACAATTGTACTCGCGACACCGTTACCGACTACTAATTTTTGTAAACGCGATTGTGTTCTTTATTTATATTACGTTACGGATCAATGTTCTATGCAAGTATTTTTACTCGCCAACAGACGATGTGTGGAGTAAAAGACCTCAATGCGTTGATTACCGCGGTGCCAATGCAGGTGATGTTATGATACCTACATAGGAATATGGTCAATTGTTTTGTCCTCTTTATTTGTACTACGGTACGGGTCAATGTTCTATGAAAGTATTTTTACTTTAAAGGTTTTGGAAGTTTTTTTTTTCAAGTTTTCACTTCTGTCGGCAGTCCCGCAGTGCAGGTTTGTTTTTTTTAATAATATTGACTGTTCTACACACCTCGTGCCAACCCTTCGAGGAAGACAGACAAGACGGAATAATGCAATTATTAAAAATAAAAAACCAGTAAAAAACTATTATTAATCGCTTGTTTTAAATTAAAGTCTATTTGGTGTACGACATTTCAAAGCAACATTTTGTTATCATTTACGTAAGTCCAGTACGCCGTAATTTACGTTTTCGTTTTGTTAATATTAAGGACATATTGACGTACCATCGGGGTAACGCATATCTAACCAATTTGAACTCAAAATCCCGTGCACACAACCCTTTTTTTCGTAGGTAAGCGATACTATAGCGGCCGAGCGCTGCAAGTGAGAATAGTCCTTACAGTGTACAAATATGTGTTTTTTGATGGTACCATACGTTTAGAAGATTTTTTTTTTAATGAGATCAGGAATGGCCAAAATGGGACTTGGAATAGTGCTTTTCAGAAAAAAAAAACAATAATTTTATGTAGAAATACAACGTGTAACGTTAAATGCGCAAAACCTCAGACACCCCAACTGATTTTTAATTCAATTGACCTATTTCAGAGAGAAAAAAATCATTAAAGGTTTTGTGCTGTTTTAGTTCGTAAGATTCGTATTTGCATTGAAATAAAAGCTATTATTATCCCGCGTATGAGAAATTTAAATAGGTCGACAACAATTTGTGTTTGTTTACCTATTTTGGCGGGTTTGCGCATGTGACGGCTTGACCTATTAATAAATAGACACGGCGACGTTCGTGCGAAGATTTTTTGAAAAATGTGACCTATATTAAAAAGTGGTTCAATTGATTCTGCTCGTTATTCTGATCAAACTATTTTAAGGTTTTGCGCATTTAACGTTACACGTTGTATATTTCGGATATGCCCGGTTAGTTTCGGACACGACTAAAGCCCCTAAACGTCGCCAATTATCCGAAATACAAGAACATAAGACCTTTAAACACACGCTCCATGTAAAATACTGGTATTTAGCTGCATCTGGTTAGACTGCAAGCCAACCACAACATGTTGGGAAAGGGCTAGGCAGATGATGACTTAACATGGTTTCTACTGACAGTAACATGGGTTTTCACTGACAGTTACATAGTCATCACTGACAGTTACATGCTTTTCACTGACACACACAGGCGAAATATCACTAAAAGTTGGCAAAAACTAAAATTTACAAATAGCACGCTAAATGGTTTTTATTGTTTAAACAACATTCTCAATAAAACGGGTTAGCTACCTGCGTAAGCGCCCTGCGCCCCCTTAATCCCCGTGTACGTAGTATCTCAGTCCAAAGTTTAACTTGTTAAGCAGCGGATGTGTTTTGTTTCATTTATTCTTAAAATTCAACGGTAAATTTTATTATGTTGTTCGGTGGATTTAAGTATTTTAATGATGGATTCTATTCCTGGAGGTAAGGAACTATTATTATATCTGTTAAAGAATTATATTTTAGTTGTATTTCTATGGTTTTTCTTATTTCTAGTAAAAGAGGTCGCAATTTTAAGTGTGATTAAACTTCTCTTAAAATAAAAGTACCATATCCAATGGAGTCAAGCCCTCAAATGTGCTTTAAAATGAGCATTACACATTCTTCTTTTATAAACACTTACAATGAGATGCTCGTTTTTGCGCACCTTGAACAAACTTTATAAATTTTAGTGCTAAGGTAGAATTTTAATAATTATACATTTATTTTATGTTTTACCAGGATCAAACTCTGAAGAGATTTGTATTAGTAGACGTACTCTTATTTAGTATTATAGAGAGTCTACTTCAAGAAAGGACTCTGAAAAATGCAGTTTCTGTATAAAAAAGTGGAAAATGCTCTAAAACAGACTCAAATTTCAAGTGATGCTAAAAGTCTATTGCAAAAACTAATACATCAATATCAAAACTTGAGAAATATCAAAGACATTTTGAAAGATGTATTAATGCGCATAAAGATCGGTTTCACCAATATGTTTCTTTTAACGTCTCGCAATCTCAGAAAAGAAAAATATCGGTTGGTCGGCCCTCTAAGGATTTTGAAGAATTAAGTGAACGAGCTAAATGGCACAGAACTGAAAATTTACGACAGCAAGTGACACCCGCAAAACTGGCGTATGCCACGCAAATGAAATATAGAGAGTGTGTAGAGACAGAAAAATCTAAATTAATAAAAGATGTTTCTCAAGACTTTGTTCCAAGAATGGATAAAAACCATGCCACTCTTTGTCCTGATAAAGCCTTATCTACTGTTATTGAAGGGCAGTTTACGAAGCACCAATATAACATATTAAGAAAAAGTAGAATGGAAGTGAATTGTAATTTATATCCAAATTACGAAGCAATATGTTTAATCCATGATGATTAAATTTATAAATGTTTTTTTTGCATTTCATTTACAATCCTGTTTAGTTAATAACCATGATAGAAGTATTTTTTTAATGTATCGATAACATTAATTAATAATTATTGTAAAACTCGTCCAAAAAACTGCAATTTGGATTTTTGCCAACTTTTTGTGATATTTCGCCTCTGTGTGACAGTTACACAGTTTTCACTGACAGTTACACAGTTTTCACTGACAGTTACATGGTTTTCACTGACAGTTACATCGTTTTAACTGACAGTTACACAGTTGCAATGACAGTAATGGTGCTTGCACATTCCTTCTCTTATTTCAATATAGCTCAAAATTCAGAACTTTACAATAATTACTTGTAAAATTATTTTAATTCACAATATTCGGCATCGACTGTAATTTGCTTTTTGTAGTCAATCGAAATTGTTTTTCGTTAAAATATTCATATTTTACTTTAGTATCGAAAAGTTCTGTATTAGAGGGTAGTCAAGGGTAAAAAATTATAGGGTGAGAGAGGGGGGGGGTTTGTTATTGTATATACTGACACAAAATGGTGGATGGATGTCTTACTCGTCGCGCGGTAAACTGTGCTTGCACGATGCATGATTTTGCGTGACGTCATTGTGATGCGTAGTTCGTATATACTGTGCCGTTGTAGATCACACAACATAAAAGTGATCTTCTTAGTTCGATGGTAGTAGAAGGCGATAGACATAAGAGAAAGAAAGAGATATCACACTTCCTTTAAAAGCGAAACTGAGGATGCATTGTTGGATTTTCAAAGCTAAGCTCAGTGCCGAGAGTTGAAAATCCAACTGTGCACTTTTATTTACGGATTCATTTAGATGTCACATAAACTACATTTGAAATAAGATTAGACATTTAACTAAACCTTTTTTTACAGTCCGTTCAACCGATTTTGACTTCTATTGCATTGGTAGCATGACAAATGGCAACTGCAGTAAACAGTTGGTATTGTAACCACTTTGTTTATTTTAATGCCATCCTTATGTCTACGGTATAGAAGTCAAAATCGGTTGTACGGACTGTAATAAAGGTTTGTTTAAATGTTTAACTTGTCTCAAATGGAATATAGTTGTCGGTGAAAACAGACATTACGCCCCCAAACTATCCGTATGAGATATTTGACCGCATTCGGGGAGACTTGCTATTTGTGAGGCAAAGAAGAAACTAGGCGTATTAGCACAGATGGGTCACTCCGCAAAATAATTTAAATAAAAAGCGACTCTTGCCACGACACAATAAAGTGCAATTCAGGTCGCACAGCGCTAATTACCTACAGTTATATTCACCTAGAAGTTGCCTCTCTTTCTATCGCGTAACTCGTTATATCTTCTGACTACGTTACGCTCACCGAATTCGACAAGTCGAGCCCGCCGCGAACCTACTTGTAGCTCCATACCTAAAATGCGGAGTGACCCATGTCTTTTCATCTGTAGTATTAAATACGTTCCGAAATTAAAGTTTAGTACGTTTTTTCTGCTAATAGTTTTTTTTTTTTTGTAGTAAAGTAGGACGCGTCATACGACCTGACGCTGTAAACATTAAAACCGATAATGGTGCTGATTCCCTTGTTCACAAACTAAACTAAATTTAAGTTCAGTGCATCTTTTTCTTTCTATTTCATTAAGAAAAATTTTAGTTTAGTCCTGTCAAATTAATCAGCGCCTGTCACTACTCCATACAAGTTTAGACGTGATTAAAAACTTGCCAACTAAAATTACGTCAATTTACGTCAAGCGCTGATTAATTAGACAGGACTAAACTAAAATGTATCTTCTGTCCTTTTCTTAATGAAATTGAAAGAAAAAGATGCACTGAACTTAAATTTAGTTTAGTTTGTGAACAAGGGAATCGGCACCAGTTTCTCTGCTACACGAAGTATAAATACGGTAGTTGTGTAGGTAAAAAAAAAAAAGAAATTCTATTTAGTCCGTCTTTCAGATAAAAAAAAAATATTAGACACGTATTTTTTGCTTTATCATATTAATCAAAAATAACTTAGAAAACACGCATTAAAGTTGGGGAGTGGGGGCTCGCTACGTCACAACGCAGTATTAAATCTAGCAAGGCGTGACGTCATGCCACATTTTAACTCAATGTATCGCCGTAATCTTTTGATTACGTCAAAAAAGAAAAAATACGTGTTCAATATTTTTATACAATCTACAAGACGGATAAAAAAAAATTTTGGGCACATATTTGTAAGGTATAAAAGCGACGAAGCGTATTTACACCTCCGAAACTGTTAACCAATCGCTCGTTTTAAAATACGCTCGATGATTTACGCTTTCATACGAAATATAACGTCTATTTTTAATGTAAAGAAGCGAAACTGGCAGCTTTGGGGCGAATCATACGCCCCAACGCAACATTTTTTTTTTTGACTTCGAATTTTTACCAGTATCGCTTCTAGATTTAATATAATTTCTATTTTTAAAGTAAATTAGGGATACTATGACTAAAATCCTGTGTGACAACAGCGTGCAGAGCGAGTGCTTCGGCGCTCGCTAGGCGTGCGAACGTCAACGTCTCCAGGAGCGGTCCTCATCCGCGTCGTCCTCTTCCTCTTCATCAAAACGTAGGAGAGTGTCCTCCGGGAGTTCTGCTGGCGTCTGTGGGGAGATGGAGATTTTTATGTTAGGTTGTTGACTGGGAATCAAATAAAAAGGTACTTAAAAACCGGCCAAGTGCAAGTCGGACTCGATCGCACAATAGCAAAAAATCTAGTTTCTTGTATGGGGAACCCCTGTTTTCATGGTTATTTTGCCACACAAATAATTGATTCAGGCGTGACCTTGCGGAAATGCATTATAAAATACAATAGACGTGGATATACTTAGTAACCTGTTCCGCTTAACATTTCTAAAGAGCCATAAAACCCAAATCGACACGTGTTTCCTCTCAACGAGGCATCCTCTGGATGACGATCGACTTGTCGCGAACCCGAACACGGCGTGTTGCCACACCGAGCGCTGAACGCAGAGCACGTCTCTGCGTGAGATGTGAAACACGTGACGATTTCTTTCAGGGTTTTTTATGGCTCTTTAGAAATAGCTAAGCGGAATAGGTTACTAAATATATTCACGTCTATTGTATTTTTTTCATTTCCATAACCGTACCTGGTACTTGTTGATAGGCCTACACTGTCCTCCCATACTTATTAACACTAATTTGAAAACATTGTAGAAACCACTTATTTTGAAAAGAGTAACCGTGGAGTTTCTTGCCGGCTCTTCTCCATAGGAAGCGACCAATTGGAACCGTGCACCTAGCTTCTGACGTTTCATAAGTGTCCTTGTAGGTTTATGTGAGATAAAATATTTTGATTTGATTTGATTCATACGTAAGCGTAAGCACCAGCACACTACCATCTTCTTGCGACTATTAAAATGTATAATTACCATAGCTACTTCGTCCTTATCCTCCCGTGTGTCACCGTTGCGCGCGGGGCGAATGTCGGGCGCGGGGCGAGGAGTACTGTTCGTACTCGCGTTCGTATTGGCCGTCCACGTTATCTGTTAACCAAAGAAAATTAATTATTAACTTGATAAGAGTTCCGCCTTGGGGTTTGCCAGAGCTGGAGGTCTGCCCGGCTTGGGCGGAGCATCGCTGTGTCCTCGTGGAGGCGATCGGCGGCGGTGATCTCTCGCGTCCGGCCCTGGTTCAGGCCATGGTACGGAGCGAGAGGAAATGGCAGGCCGTCACCTCCGCGTGCGAAGCGGTAATGCTCGCGAAGGAGGAGGCGGAACGCGTGAGGGAGAGGCAAATTTCGCGCCCTCACGCCCCTAACCGCCGCAGGAGGAGACACCCGGGGCGGGAATCGTGAGCCGATTTCCGGCCACCGTAGGCGCAGGCTTGCGCACGACCTACACGCGTACCGCAAGGGTTGGATGGAGGTGGGCCTGGAAAAAGATGCTTGGAAGGATTTGGGGGAGGCCTTTGAACAGCAGTGCAGGTTAACAAAAAAAAAACATAATTGACGAAAGTCTTTGAGGAGGGGCTTATGGCTAATTAATAACAGCCGCACGGGTCGATCGATCAGGTTAAGCTACGCTTGCCGCGGTTGTTCGATGGATGGGTGACCATGTTTACATACCAAGACCCCTCGGTGCCTCGGAAAACACGTTCAGCCGTTGGTCCCGGCTGTCATTTGTAGATCTTTGACAGTCGTTACGGGTGATTAGAAGCCCAAAAGTCTGACAACCAGTCTTACCAAGGGGTATCGTGTTACCTAGTAACTAGGTTGTGCAGGTCAAATAAGCAGTCGTTCCATGTAAAATACTGGTATTCAGCTGCATCTAGTTAAACTGGAAGCTGACCTGCTGGTAAGACTTGTTGTCAGACTTTTTGGGCTTCTGACGACCCGTAACGACTGTCAAAGATCTACGAGTGACAGCTAGGACCGACAGCTTAACGTGCTTTCCGAGACATAGAGTCTAGATATGCAATGAATAGTCGAATCCACGAAGACACGAAGAGACCATGGTTTGTCTGCGCGAAGTGGCGCAACTCGATGCCACTACGAAATCTTCGTACAGTACAAATATGTTCTTAATGTCCCTCGGCAAACCTCGTGTTTCGTCAGTCGTCGGATTTATATCAGTTGCCCTTTGCACTTGGTGCAGACCGGACGCTCTCAATCGACTTTCAAGTATATAGAGTTGTTAATACTCTTTTAAAAAATAGTAGGAAAGCTGCACGACAGATAGGAAAATAGTTTTACAACTCTATATAGTTCACACGAAAATCAAAACAAAACAACAATAAAGTACTTAGTTCTGAATTCAAATTATTATACAAGATAAATCTAATAATTGATGGGCATGGAATTTAGCATTCGTTTGTATTCGGATTACCGATAATTCCCGAGAGGCTTGAGCGGTAGAAATCAGGTGTAGAATTGGGGTTATGTTGGGTGTAGAACTCACCGAAAGTGTCCTATCGTTATAATGTTTGCCGTTAGCAGCTGCGTGCTCGGCGTGCAGTCTACACTTGTACTGGAGTACTAGCTGTGGTACTGATAGTTCCACTTCTTTGCTAATTACTTCACCGTATTGCTGAAACAAAAGAATATTGTTATTTTAGAGTCACACACACTAATCTACACTGTGTTGTCATATGAAAACATTGTAAAAGCCAACTGTGGAATTTGCTGCCGGTTCTTCTCTATAGGAAACAACCAATTGGAACTCTGTAAGCTTATGACGTTTCATAACTGCCCATGTATTAAGTATGATGTTATGTGAAGTATGTATTTTTAATTTGAGTTAATATAAACAATATTCAGACACTTTGAAAAGTTAGAATTCAGATAAACAGTTTGAATCAGACAATCTCTGGGACCAAGGATCTCTCCGTGGAAGTGTTTTGTGGTTTACCCACTGGTTCATGCTGAACATGTTAGGTGAGATGCTACCTCGGGTGAAGCGTGTGTGTGTATGTGTGGTAGGGTGTGTGGGGGTGTGTGTGGGTGTGCGCGTGTGTGGGTGTGTGTGCGGGGTGTGCGTGTGTGAGGTGTATGTGTGGGAGTGTGTGGGTGTGCGCATGTGTGGGGGTGGGTGTGTGTGTGCGTTCGTGTCTATACAAACAGGGGTGTGCGTATGTGTGTGGTGTGTGTAGTGTGTGTGGGTGTGTGGTGTGTGTAGTCTGGGTGTGTGGTGTGTGTAGTGTGTGGGGGTGTGTGTGTGTGGGGATGTGAGTGCATGTGTGTGTGGGGATGTGAGTGCATGTGTGTGTAGACACTATGTATATAATAATAACTCACAGAGAAGTGCGCGAGCAGTGCGTCCAGCTCATCCGCCTCGAACCCTGAGATGAGAAGAGCGCGCGGCCGGTGGTCCACCGACTGGTTCACGCTGAACATATTTGTGGTGATGCCGCCTCGGGTGAAGCGTGTCGGTGTGTTAAATCTGCCTCCCCTGTAGATATGACAGAGCAGAGTAAGAAAATTGTTTGAATGGTTAAAAAAAGGAATATAAACGCAGATTTCTGGAAGTATCACAACTTAATTAAGCCTCAGTAGTATAATCAGCCTACAAAGTTCCCACTACTGGGACACAGGCCTCCTCTCAATGAGAGGGAACGGGCCGTAATCTACCACGAGGACCCAGTGCGGGTTGGTAGATGTAACATGTCGAGTTCTTGGATCTAGGACATGCCGGTTTCCTCACGATGTTTTCCGTCACCATTTTGAGAGCAGTGGTGATGAAATAATTTACACAAAGTAAAGCGCCTGTCAGGGTTTGAACGTATGACCTATATATAGTTCCCGTGATCACTGGGCCACCACTGCTCTTTCTCAGTAAGTCAATCAAAAGTAATTTATTCAAATTAGGCTGATCATCAGCACTTTTGTGGCGCAACCAACTCCCCAGCGGCACAGCTGTCTGTTCAGTTAAAAGAACTTGATTGTAATCAGTCAATGTTGAAATCTCCGATCAGGCTTTTTAAAACCGGAGGTGATTGCAGGAGACAACGAAACTTGTTTCTCACACCAAGTACAGATAAACTATGTTCTCAATGTCACTCGGCAAACCTCGTGTTTCGTCGGAGATTGCAGGAGACAACGAAACTTGTTTCTCACACCAAGTACAGATAAACTATGTTCTCAATGTCACTCGGCAAACCTCGTGTTTCGTCGGATTTCTATCAGTTACCCTTTGCACTTGGTGCAGACCGGACGCTCTCAATTGACTTGGAAGTATATAGAATTGTTAATACTATTTTAATGTAAATTATTTTAAAAATGGGAGGAAAGAAAGCTGCTAAAATCGCAGGCACGACAAATAGGAAAATAGTTTTACAGCTCTATTTAGTTCACACGGAAATCAAAACAAAAATAAAGTACTTAGTTCTGAATTCAAATGACTTTCGGGCTTCTGACGACCCGTAACGACTGTCAAAGATCCACTAATGACAACCGGGACCAACGGCTTAACGTGCTTTCCGATGCACGGAGGAGTCTCGATATGTAAAGATGGTGACCCATCCACGGACCAAGCCCGGCAAGCGTAGCTTCACCTGGTGGACCGGCCACGAGCTCCTCTATAAAGCATAAAAAACTGTCTAAAAATAAGATATCCATCTTCTCACCTAATTTTCCTCTTCACAATACGATAGCTTGAAAAGTAATAAATAACATAATTATTAACACTGAGTTTGAACCACCAGGTTAAGCATGATCAGCATATAATGTTCCACAATGGATACAGGCCTCCTCTCTGTGACGGTTTTTTTTTAAATTTCTTTACAAATTTCTGATGTCAGTCACTAACAGAAATTTATCGAAAACTTACCTTGTATGTGGTCTCCTCATCATATTATGCGAAGGAAACTGTATGGACATCTGTCTGCGAAGCTCTACGATCCTCTTCGTAAGCTCTGTGACGTCATGGCCTTCCTGTTACGGACAAATTAAAAACTTTCGATAAATACGTCTTCCACACCGCTCTACCACAGATGAAAACAGATAGGACACTCCAGACGGTGAGCAATGGGTAGCTCGCCGTACGATAAGGACCAAACCCGGGTCGACGGCGCGTTGTGTTCCACGCGCGCCTCGAAAGAGATGTCAGCAGAATTGACGGGGTCCGCTAGGGGCGATGCCTGCCGGGGTCGCGAGAAAGTCCGAAAGGGATACCGTGGCCCCCGGCAACATGGCAACTGAAGGAACACGGGTGGGTTTTAGTCAGTAAGAGTCTGACACGCCCTCCCGCTCCGCCCAGACCGGGAGAAGTTATTTGATAATTTGCCACCCAAAAAAAAACAAATGATAGGACATTCCGCATTTTAGGTATGGAGCTACAAGTAGGTTCGCGGCGGGCTCGACTTGTCGAATTCGGTGAGCGTAACGTAGTCAGAAGATATAAGAGTTACGCGATAGAAAGAGAGGCAACTTCTAGGTGAATATAACTGTCGGTAATTAGCGCTGTGAGACCGGAATTACTCTTTATTGTGTAGTCTAGCCTTGTCTGTCAATGAATTTAAGATGTTAGTTAACAGATTCTCCACATACCTGCTGCTTGGTAAACAGATCCAGCTCAGCATCCAGGATCTCCTTCTGCGCCTCTTCCTTGGTCTTCGGTTTCTTTGCCTGCTAACAAACGTAATGGAAAGCCCAGTTAAAGCTATGTACAAGGCTTTGAGTATATGAAACATTTATATAATGTTCGTGAGTATTTGTTGCGTCTCATCCATGATAGATATACTTAAGGAAAAATTCTTCAGCTTAGCGCAGATGAAGGAATGTTTGATGACATTCGATAATGGACTTTATTTTAAGTGGCTTAAGAGGGTTTATCGTAAAAGTTGGCAACGTCGTAAATAGCTGTCAAATATTTACCTGTTTTCATTAATTTAGCAATATTACTGTATGGAAATAAAAAATGTAGGTAGCTAGTTCCCTAGAATATTAATAATGAAATGCAATAATTAATATTGTAATACCGAATATTTAGTTTTAGATGTAAAAAAAAGTATTTGGAAACTTTCCAAATGCCTTTTTTACACCTAAAATTGTTATAACATCAAATTCAGTGTTATAATTGCAATTCATTATTAATATTCTAGGGAACTAGTTAGCCACATTTCTTATTTCCATACAGTAATATTGCCAAATTAATCAAAACAGCGAAATATTTGACATCTATTTGCGACGTTGCCCACCGGCCGAGGGCACCCGAAAAGACTATGACTGCGTTGATGTTTGTACAAATTTACACTTTATGAAACTGATAATTAAGTTTAAAATTCAATGTCGTCATAACATCCCCTACTCTGCCCGCTTTACTGGAGTTCTATGGCTTTATGAATAGTGGACAAGACGCTTATCATTTAACAATCCATCCAAATGAGATAAAATGCGTTTACACGTTTACAAGATGGACCAGTCCAGTGAACGATAATGGCCATGCGATGACTTCAATATTTTACCAATTTGCTTTTAACATTTTATAACTATTGTGGTGTGGTGTGGTGTGGTGTGGTGTGGTGTGGTGTGGTGTGGTGTGGTGTGGTGTGGTGTGGTGTGGTGTGGTGTGGTGTGGTGTGGTGTGGTGTGGTGTGGTGTGGTGTGGTTATTATTGTTTAAGACAACGCGTTTAAGTTCATCGAACAAAGAGTGACATATCAACGCGAAGATCGCGTTTTCACGCAACAATCGCTTTTAAAAAGAACGCAACCTTAAAGAGCTTTTAAAGAACCGCGGAAAGCATGTCGATAATGTCATTATTTTTCCAAGCTCAGTTCAATAGGCCTGTTTTTATTATAAATATTATATTATTTGCTATAATGTCAGCTAAATACAATTAACAAAGCCATAATTAGTGGTCACAAAATACACACATTTTACAACTAATATTAGATGTAGACTAATTTACACAACTTTTATACATAAACACAAACAAACAAAACCATTTTAAATGTGAATACAGACGGAGTTCAATATAAATGCAACATCTACCACTTTTAGTATAACTGGCTGCAGCTGAATACCAGTATTTTACATGGAGCGACTGCCTATCTGACCTCCACAACCCAGTTACTGGGTAACACGATACCCCTTGGTAAGACTGGTTGTCAGACTTTTGCAGTATAAATGCAACATTCCGACGATATTTGACTGCATGGCTACTGCGATTGGCAAATAACAGATCAGCTAATACCATTTTGCGACAGCTCGTCTATTATTTTAATTTAGACCTTATATCAATGAATGCTCCAAAGTCTGACAACCAGTAAAGGGTATCGCGTTACCCAGTTACTGGGTTGTGGAGGTCAGATAGGCAGCCACTCCATGTAAAATATTTAATAAAGGTCGTCGTTTATGCTATGACGAAAATAACCAAAACAGAATGTTTTTTTTGGAAATTTCGGTGTGTATGCCTGTCCATTTGTCTATCGGTTTGTTTGTGTACTTTACGGTTTGTAGGAGATACCGCGGAACACTAATATCGTATAAAATAACTTGCACTTGGCATGTTTTTACGTTTGTCTCTAATAGCAATATAGTCCATCCGTATCCACACTTATTTTTATATTATTTACATAAAACTATAATGATATAATATGGCATTATTTTTCAACAATAGCTCAATCACACTATTAGTAGTAACTAATCAAGATACATACAGAGTGGCAGGGACATCAACGCGCATTCTCTTACCATGGATTCAGTACATGATTCTGGACCCACCTGCGTCGAAAATTTTGGCCAGATATTTTAAAAAAAACAGCATTTTCATACAAAAATGTAACCTACGCGTTCAAAATGTATGGGACAGCATTTTGTTTTTTTAAATAACTGACTAAAAATTTCAACGCGGGGGTACTGAATACATGGGAACTGGTTACACGTCCCTACCACACTGTATAGCTGTACATTCATCTTTTGGCACTCCAATGAAGTTGACAGGGAGGCGCTGTCGGTAAACATTTGAGCAATTCTTTTGTTGAAATGTATTGAAAAAACAAGATGGCAGATGGCGGCCTTAGTTCCAATTTCGGCCACGCGCCAAAAGATCTTTGTACAGCTATAGTTATGTATTTCATACAAATGACCAATGAGGAACTAACACATTTTAATGTATTTAATTATGTACAAATACTTTGTGAGTTCTGTGACTAATGAAAAATAGAGCGAGTTGCGGTACGCATGCGTGATGCTATTTTTACTCAAGTATATTACGCTATATTACGAATTGGGGTAGACAGAATGCCAGAGGGCAACTAAGACCGAAGACTATAGTCAACATTCAACGGATGGGGTTCGAACTCACGACTTCTCGATCATCGAAGCTTTTATTATGAAACCTGTTTTATACGGTGCGATTTAGTTTTCTGTGGCACCAATAATTTGAAGCAAATGTTGCAGTGTTTAGACCAGGGATTCCCAAAGTGGTCGATATCGACCCCTTGGGGTCGATATCGGTTTCCTAGGGGTCGACATAAACGAAGTCAGAATGAAAAATAACACTCTGTAGCAGCTGTTTTAAGTTAGCGGACCATTATGAATAAGGGGGGTTGATCTTAAAAGTAGGTAATTTGGCCATGAGGGTCTGAGGTAACAGTTCATTTTGGAAAAGGGGTCACTTGTCCAAAATAGTTTGGGGATCCCTGGTTTAGACGATGCAAGTCATTTGTTGCTTCCATTTTATTGTATGCCACAGGCAAGAAACGTGCATCTTGTGAATGGGGATTTAGTGATCGGGGCGAGGCAAACGCGCCGCTGCCGCACTACCCGCCGCGCCTAAACCTTCTATTAGACTTCTTACTTTGATTTTGCCACTTTCTATACATACAATTTCGCCCATCGGCGTGTAACCACCCGAAATTTTCTGAATATTCATGAAAAATAACTTTAAAAGGGGGGTCTATCTTTATTATTTTTTATGTTATTCTATTTTTTATGTTTTGATTTAGCGTTTGCCATATCTCCGATGTTATTGGCTTGATTTGGATTCTGTTTATTATTTCTAAAAGCTTATGAGTTATTTTATTAGATTAACTAACATTTTTATTAAAATTTGTCAAGTATGCAAAAAAACGGAGGTATAAAAAACGTTTCTAAAAAAAAAAAACGTTCATAAAATCATAATAATGATTAATGATGATTTTGAAAAAAAAGATATAAAATTTTAAAAAAAGTCAAGATATACCCCCTTTTAAAGTTATTTTTGTCCTAAAAGTTGCCAACGTCGTAAATAGCTGTCAATTATTTACCTGTTTTGATTCTGAAAATAAATTATTATGAAATGAAAATAAATGATTCTGATTAATTTAGCAATGTTACTGTTCCATACAACAATAATTAATTTCGTAATATAATTAGATTTTTTTTAAAAAATTGGAAACTTTCCAAATACGTTTTTTACACCTAAAATTGTTACAATATCAAATTCAGTGTTATAATTGCAATTCATTATTAATATTCTAGGGAACTAGTTAGCCACATTTCTTATTTCCATACAGTAATATTGCCAAATTAATCAAAACAGCAAAATATTTGACATCTATTTGCGACGTTGCCCGACTTTCAGAATAAACGCTCTTAAGCTATGGTCATTTAATTTGACACGGAGAGACTGCTGCAGTGATAGATCGTCATGAATCTAACTTTATGGAATGCTCTTTGAAAGCAGAACCCCTGTGAAGCGGTATGATTTAACATATATAATATGCATTTTCATTAAATATGTATGTTGTAAATCAAGACGTTTACATGTGTAATGTGATTTTTATTTAATAAATTTGCGGTGAGACATAATGGGCTAGTGATTAGGCAGTAGTTGCCAGAAGACGGGCGTCATCTGGCGTGATGATTTAGATGCGTTTACGGGAGATTGGCCGGAAAAGGCAAGACACAAGGAATATTGGAAAGTTATGTGGACACGTTTTTCCAGCAGTGGGAAAAAATAATATAAGATTTTTTTTTTTTTTTAATATTTGCGGTACAACTGCGAACAAAAAACTGACATGCATTCTTGAAGAATGAATATAGTAACATTCCAGTATAAAAAAGTAGTGCGTCAATTAACATAATTATGATTTACATGAAAAATTAAAGATTAGACCGCTTTCACACTACAGCGACTTTAGCAGCGCGACAGACGCGCGACCGTCGCACAGTCAGAATTTAATACCTTAAGGGGGAAGCGTCAGGGTGGCCCGCGAAATTCAAATTTTCTTATGTTTTTTGCATTTTGCAGGTCAGTGTCAGGATTGAAATATGATTCGCGGTCGCAATTGTGACTAACTTATGGAGTTGTATTGCTGATTGTAATGATTATAATTGAATAAAACCATATTTGTTACGACCGTGAATCATATTTTAATCAACATAAAAGCTGACACTGTCCTGCAAAATGCAAAAAACGTAAGAAAATTTGAATTTCGCGGGCTACCCTGACGCTTCCCCCTTAAACAGAAGCGCGACGGCAGCGCGCGGCCGGTGCGGCCGCCGCTTTCGCTCAATCGGCGATGAGCCAGTGTTGCAGGAGTCGGAATACAACCTCAATTTGATTTGATTGTCTCTATGCGACTATTTGGTTAATTAATTTAAATAAGTCTGTTTTTTTATTACCTTCGTCAAAATATAATTTGTTTAGAGTTTGAAAATTGACCATTCTAATGTTAATTAGATTAAATTCGGGGTGAGAGCCTGTTGATCTGTCACACAGGGTATCTTTGTGTGGACGCCAGTCTCGCAAAGGATCTTATTTTTCGCATTTTTGTCAAAATGCTATATTTCTCGTCTTTATGTTTATAACTATGTAAACCTTTGTGAACAGAGAAATAAAGATTATTACTATTAATTGAAGAAAAAAATATATGAATGTTGGAATATAATTTTAGCAAACGCACGTGATTAGGTATAGACCATTTTTTTAATGAAGTGTGCCACACTGATACTAGATACTAAAAGCATAGACAAGCAACTGTTGTTACGTCGGGTGCAGACACGCGGACTACTTATATTTTATTTTTAAAAGTATTTCACTTATAATTTTTTTTATTTTTTTTTATTTAATATTTTTTTCTGTATCTATCTATCCGTGACATCACTGTGGGCCCTATCAGAATACCAGCGTTTATTTTTTAAATGTCGCAGCATATGCTGAGATAGGAGCCTTTTGGCCTCGTACAGGACTTTTTTTTTTTATTGTTTTTTTTTTTATATTAATGTTTTAAGGTGAAGGTTAGTTTAATTTTGTGATTCCCTGTGCGAGTCTCAATAAATACTTTTTCTTTCTTTCTTTCTTTCACTGGTCTAAACTGCGGCGCGGCCGCCGCACGGCTGTTCTTATAATGCAACTCCAACTGCTACTGCCGCTGCTAACGTCCTAATGTGAAAGCGGCCTTACTCTTGCTTCTTAGTACCGACCATGTTCCTAACAAGTTAGGGCGTAGATCGAAACTAAAGTTATAGCTATTTTTTAACTTGTAGAGACAAAAAAAAAAACAACCGTCGAGGTATGAAGCAATGAAATCAAGATGCACCCCATACACAAATGCAGAATATTGTTTTATAATAATGTTTAAGGCGTTTAAAATAAGAGCCATTTTACATTGCAGATTATTAATCGGTCGCCTATTGACCGATTTAAAATGTACAATGTGAGATGGTGCTTTTAAATATTTCAGCTAAAATTCTAAAGATGTATGGGCGTTTTTGAAATTGATCTTTATGTCAAAAGGGTTTATTTTCGCGCAGTCAAAGCAATATTTGAGTCATTTATGATTGGCATGATAAAAATTCGGGGACCAAATCATTTTAGTATGAGCAAGACAGGCCTCAATCCTGTCCTGTTCAGGATTTGAAGAGACACTTACATTTGAAAAATGGTAATTGGACTAAATAATATAGATTTCAAACAGCTATCTCATATCAGTATATCTAAAATCTAGATGACTTTCTTAGAAATAGGGCAAAATAAAAATCTATTTTTTTGTGGAAGTATATATTTATATTTATATTTTATATTCTATCTTATAACCTATGAGTCATTTAAGCATGATTTAGCTGCCAATGCGTCAATGCACCATACCATAAATTTTAGCAATTATAAAACGCAACGTAAGTCATTTTTTGCTTCCATGTCATAATATGCCACTGACAAGAAACCTGCAAGAATTTAGGTAAAACGATCATACAGTCTCTCTTGAAGATTCTTTTACTTGTCAGTCAGTCACAATTTTTTTCACAAAAAAAATTATTAATTTCTTTTTAGCTGAATATTCAAACAAACGCATTAAAAATAGTGCACGGCATGCGAAACGCAACTGCTAGGTACCTGCGCTAGCTGCAGACGGGACATATTCCTCGCAACCGACTCGTCCTGTCGTGTTACAATAGTTTTATTGACATTTTTGACAGTTTAAAGTACAATTTCGACCGGTTCGAAGACAAGAAAATGGTCTGAAGTAAGAATACTTTCAATTTGTGCGACAGAATAATGCGGAATAGGGTTGAAAACAAATTTCTTTTTGTCCGTCAGGAAGATTTTTATTAAAAAATATTGGACACGTATTTTTTTCCTTTTTTTTGTAAGTAATCTTAAGATTACGGCGATACATTGAGTTAAAACGTGCCATGTTGTCACAAGTATGTAGATTTTTTGCTTATTTGTGACGTAGCGAGCCCCCACTCAATCAATCTGCCTAGCCTTTTCCCAACTATGTTGGAGTCGGCTTCCAGTCTAACCGGATGCAGCTGAATACCAGTATTATACATAGAGCGACTGCCTATCTGACCTTCACAACCCAGTAACTGGGTAATACGATACCCTTTGGTAAGACTAGTTGTCAAACTTTCGGGCTTCTGACGACCCGTAACGACTGTCAAAGATCCACGAATGACAGCCGGGACCAACGACTTAACGAGCTTTCCGAGGCACGGAGGAGTCTCGGTATGTTAAGATGCTAACCAATCCACAGACCAACCTCGGCAAGAGTAGCTTAACCCGATGGATCGAACCGTGCGGCTGATATTACTTAGCCACGAGCTCCATTGGCGATACATTGAGTTAAAATGTGCCATGACGTCACGAGTATGTAGATTTTATACTTAGTTGTGACGTAACGACCCTCACTCCCCAACTTTAAAGCGTTTTATCTAAGTCATTATTAATATGATAAAGCAAAAAATACTTGTCTAATATTTTTTATTATCTAACTGACAGACTAAATTGAATTTCTTGTGGCGCAACTTGCCTAGACGTTTCGTAACATCAAAGCAACAAATACGATGTGCTTGCGATTGTATTCGTGCGAAACTATTAAGCGCAACGCAAACGTATAAGCACTGCACCGGAACAGCATCGTCTCAACTCGAACCGTTTACCATACTCTCTATAAAACTCCATACTGCAACGGACACTTAAAAACATCGTAACGGCATCGCCTCGCATCGGGATAAGCTATAGTTTGACCTCACCGCCGTACCGCGCCTTGGGTATGGGCGCAACGAGATGTGGGAGAAGTGCAGGTCGCTCATTTGTCAACTCAGCCCCCCGACTCGACGCGCATTCCTAAAGCGCGGTACAGCGTTCTCGGTCAAACTATAGTCAAAATGAGGTGAGGTGATGCCGATTCGGTGTATACAACGTGTAACGTTAAATGCGCAAAACCCTGAAAATAGTTTGATCAGAATCAGTTAACCACTTTTTAAAATAGGTCACATTTTTCAAAAAATCTTCATTAAAAACGTTGCCGTGTCTATTTATTAATAGGTCAACCCATCACATGCGCAAACCCGCCAAAATAGGTAAACAAACACAAATTGTTGTCGACCAATTTAAATGTTCTCATACGCGGGATAATAATAGCTTTTATTTCAATGCAAATACGAATCTTACGAACTAAAACAGCACATAAAACCTTTACAATTTTTTTTCTCTCTGAAATAGGTCAATTGAATCAAAAATCTGTTGGGGTTTCTGACGTTTTGCGCATTTAACGTTACACGTTGTATACGTGTGCCACGAGCTTTAATATTTTATTGAGATGAATACTGCAGTAATTTCTGTCGTCCACATTGAAAGGACAGGCGTTGTAGTAATAGAACGCGGTTACGCGACCATCGATCGTTTCCTGTAAGTTGTTATTAACTCCTCCAGATTGGTATAATAGGTCAAAATAAATTACAAAAGAGAGAGGGAGATAGAGAAAGAGAGAGAGATAGAGAAAGAGAGAGAGGGAGATAGAGAAAGAGAGAGAGAGAGGGAGATAGAGAAAGAGAGAGAGAGGTAGATAGAGAAAGAGAGAGAGAGGGAGATAGAGAAAGAGAGAGAGGGAGATAGAGAGAGAGAGAGAGGGAGATAGAGAAAGAGAGAGGAAGATAGAGAAAGAGAGAGGGAGATAGAGAAAGAGAGAGGGAGATAGAGAAAGAGAGGGAGGGAGATAGAGAAAGAGAGGGAGAAAGAGGGGAGATAGGGAAAGAGAAAGAGGGAGAAAGAGAAAGAGGGAGAGAGAAAGAGAGATGGAGAGAGAGAAAGAAAGAAGAGGGTATATTGATCGCACTATCGCGTCCTATTTATAGACATAATTTAAAGTCCAACTAATAAATCAAACAAATTCCCACACAAAAAGATTCCCCGTATTTTAGCAATTGGAACTTAGGGGTAATACATACATTTTCGGATCGGCACAATAAATTCAACAGTATTTGTTCAACAACAAAGCCGACCTCTAGAGAAAAAAATTAATACCAAAAACTTTGAGGTGAAATAATATTTTGTCCTAATACAATGATCTGAGGGGCAATTCCCGTAATTTTAAAAACATTCGAAATCTGTCAAAAATACAATATAATATAATTACAGTATTTTTCTATTTTCTTAATATCCCTCGGGAATCATCGCATTTCCGAATACAAACGAATGCTAATTTCCATGTCCATCAATTATTAGATTTATCTTGTATAATAATTTGAATTCAGAACTAAGTACTTTATTGTTGTTTTGTTTTGATTTACGTGTGAACTATATAGAGCTGTAACACTATTTTTTTTCCTATCTGTCGTGCCTGCGACTTTAGCAGCTTTCCTACTATTTTTTAAATAAATTACATTAAGTTTAAAGAGTATTAACAACTCTATATACTTCCAAGTCGATTGAGAGCGTCCGATCTGCACCAAATGCAAAGGGCAACTGATAGAAATCCGACGACTGACGAAACACGAGGTTTGCCGAGGGACATTATAATAATGGAATATGTTCTTACATATTTGTACTATACCAACATTTTTGACAAATTTGACAGATTGCGACTTGAATATGAAGGTACGAGAATTGGCCTCCAGAAACCAACCGAAAGCTACATACCTGCATCTGTTTAAGCGTTCCGTTGTAAGCAACGAGTTCTTTACGCAGCTTCTCGATGCCTTCTTGTGCCGAGTTGATCGCTTCTAGCAAGGCAGCGCGTTGAGGACCTGTTACATTGCCTGCAAATATAAATGTAGATGTTGTAGGTTACTTGAGAAAAGCGAAATAACGCTATTCTTAAGGATGGAAGAACGTCTTATTTATTTTATTTATTATTTTTGCAGATTACAATGGTCTATAGTGTTAGTAACAAAAAAGCTTAGCCTATGTTAGTACTTAATAACTAAAACAGAACGGGTCCGGTTTGTAAGCGCCCACACTAGCGGGCTGTCTGCCCGGGCGACTATTGATTGCAGGATAGTATTATAAATTATTAGCCCCGTTTCGTACTGGCTTTTACAACATTTTTTTTTTGAGTGGGAAATTATCAAATAACTTCTCCCGCTCTGGGTGGAGCAGGCGGGCGTGTCAGACCCACCCGTATTCCTTCAGCTGCCATGTGTATCCCTTTCGGACTGTCTCGGGACCCCGGCCGCCCCCGCCCCTACCCCCCACGCCGGGCCCTTACCGGCCGGCGCGCTGCCCATTGCTCACCGTCCGCAAGCCCGACCGCTGAGTGTCTCGGGACCCCGGCCGCCCCCGCCCCTACCCCCCACGCCGGGCCCTTACCGGCCGGCGCGCTGCCCATTGCTCACCGTCCGCAAGCCCGACCGCTGAGTGTCTCGGGACCCCGGCCGCCCCCGCCCCTACCCCCCACGCCGGGCCCTTACCGGCCGGCGCGCTGCCCATTGCTCACCGTCCGCAAGCCCGACCGCTGAGTGTCTCGGGACCCCGGCCGCCCCCGCCCCTACCCCCCACGCCGGGCCCTTACCGGCCGGCGCGCTGCCCATTGCTCACCGTCCGCAAGCCCGACCGCTGAGTGTCTCGGGACCCCGGCCGCCCCCGCCCCTACCCCCCACGCCGGGCCCTTACCGGCCGGCGCGCTGCCCATTGCTCACCGTCCGCAAGCCCGACCGCTGAGTGTCTCGGGACCCCGGCCGCCCCCGCCCCTACCCCCCACGCCGGGCCCTTACCGGCCGGCGCGCTGCCCATTGCTCACCGTCCGCAAGCCCGACCGCTGAGTGTCTCGGGACCCCGGCCGCCCCCGCCCCTACCCCCCACGCCGGGCCCTTACCGGCCGGCGCGCTGCCCATTGCTCACCGTCCGCAAGCCCGACCGCTGAGTGTCTCGGGACCCCGGCCGCCCCCGCCCCTACCCCCCACGCCGGGCCCTTACCGGCCGGCGCGCTGCCCATTGCTCACCGTCCGCAAGCCCGACCGCTGAGTGTCTCGGGACCCCGGCCGCCCCCGCCCCTACCCCCCACGCCGGGCCCTTACCGGCCGGCGCGCTGCCCATTGCTCACCGTCCGCAAGCCCGACCGCTGAGTGTCTCGGGACCCCGGCCGCCCCCGCCCCTACCCCCCACGCCGGGCCCTTACCGGCCGGCGCGCTGCCCATTGCTCACCGTCCGCAAGCCCGACCGCTGAGTGTCTCGGGACCCCGGCCGCCCCCGCCCCTACCCCCCACGCCGGGCCCTTACCGGCCGGCGCGCTGCCCATTGCTCACCGTCCGCAAGCCCGACCGCTGAGTGTCTCGGGACCCCGGCCGCCCCCGCCCCTACCCCCCACGCCGGGCCCTTACCGGCCGGCGCGCTGCCCATTGCTCACCGTCCGCAAGCCCGACCGCTGAGTGTCTCGGGACCCCGGCCGCCCCCGCCCCTACCCCCCACGCCGGGCCCTTACCGGCCGGCGCGCTGCCCATTGCTCACCGTCCGCAAGCCCGACCGCTGAGTGTCTCGGGACCCCGGCCGCCCCCGCCCCTACCCCCCACGCCGGGCCCTTACCGGCCGGCGCGCTGCCCATTGCTCACCGTCCGCAAGCCCGACCGCTGAGTGTCTCGGGACCCCGGCCGCCCCCGCCCCTACCCCCCACGCCGGGCCCTTACCGGCCGGCGCGCTGCCCATTGCTCACCGTCCGCAAGCCCGACCGCTGAGTGTCTCGGGACCCCGGCCGCCCCCGCCCCTACCCCCCACGCCGGGCCCTTACCGGCCGGCGCGCTGCCCATTGCTCACCGTCCGCAAGCCCGACCGCTGAGTGTCTCGGGACCCCGGCCGCCCCCGCCCCTACCCCCCACGCCGGGCCCTTACCGGCCGGCGCGCTGCCCATTGCTCACCGTCCGCAAGCCCGACCGCTGAGTGTCTCGGGACCCCGGCCGCCCCCGCCCCTACCCCCCACGCCGGGCCCTTACCGGCCGGCGCGCTGCCCATTGCTCACCGTCCGCAAGCCCGACCGCTGAGTGTCTCGGGACCCCGGCCGCCCCCGCCCCTACCCCCCACGCCGGGCCCTTACCGGCCGGCGCGCTGCCCATTGCTCACCGTCCGCAAGCCCGACCGCTGAGTGTCTCGGGACCCCGGCCGCCCCCGCCCCTACCCCCCACGCCGGGCCCTTACCGGCCGGCGCGCTGCCCATTGCTCACCGTCCGCAAGCCCGACCGCTGAGTGTCTCGGGACCCCGGCCGCCCCCGCCCCTACCCCCCACGCCGGGCCCTTACCGGCCGGCGCGCTGCCCATTGCTCACCGTCCGCAAGCCCGACCGCTGAGTGTCTCGGGACCCCGGCCGCCCCCGCCCCTACCCCCCACGCCGGGCCCTTACCGGCCGGCGCGCTGCCCATTGCTCACCGTCCGCAAGCCCGACCGCTGAGTGTCTCGGGACCCCGGCCGCCCCCGCCCCTACCCCCCACGCCGGGCCCTTACCGGCCGGCGCGCTGCCCATTGCTCACCGTCCGCAAGCCCGACCGCTGAGTGTCTCGGGACCCCGGCCGCCCCCGCCCCTACCCCCCACGCCGGGCCCTTACCGGGCGGCGCGCTGCCCATTGCTCACCGTCCGCAAGCCCGACCGCTGAGTGTCTCGGGACCCCGGCCGCCCCCGCCCCTACCCCCCACGCCGGGCCCTTACCGGCCGGCGCGCTGCCCATTGCTCACCGTCCGCAAGCCCGACCGCTGAGTGTCTCGGGACCCCGGCCGCCCCCGCCCCTACCCCCCACGCCGGGCCCTTACCGGCCGGCGCGCTGCCCATTGCTCACCGTCCGCAAGCCCGACCGCTGAGTGTCTCGGGACCCCGGCCGCCCCCGCCCCTACCCCCCACGCCGGGCCCTTACCGGGCGGCGCGCTGCCCATTGCTCACCGTCCGCAAGCCCGACCGCTGAGTGTCTCGGGACCCCGGCCGCCCCCGCCCCTACCCCCCACGCCGGGCCCTTACCGGCCGGCGCGCTGCCCATTGCTCACCGTCCGCAAGCCCGACCGCTGAGTGTCTCGGGACCCCGGCCGCCCCCGCCCCTACCCCCCACGCCGGGCCCTTACCGGGCGGCGCGCTGCCCATTGCTCACCGTCCGCAAGCCCGACCGCTGAGTGTCTCGGGACCCCGGCCGCCCCCGCCCCTACCCCCCACGCCGGGCCCTTACCGGCCGGCGCGCTGCCCATTGCTCACCGTCCGCAAGCCCGACCGCTGAGTGTCTCGGGACCCCGGCCGCCCCCGCCCCTACCCCCCACGCCGGGCCCTTACCGGGCGGCGCGCTGCCCATTGCTCACCGTCCGCAAGCCCGACCGCTGAGCAACCTAAGATATTGATAAAGTGGAAAATATCAACTTACCAGACTCGAGCCTCTGTATCAACAACATCTGTTGTTGTAGTTGAGTCTCCAACAACGCCTGCGCTCTCTTGTGCATCTCCATAACTTGTTTGCTTTTCGTTATTGATTGCTTCACGATTTCTTTCTTTGGTTCCTGTCCGTTCGCTAGTTCCTTTTCTTTTTCTTGCTATAAAGATAAAAAAAGATTGAGTTTGTTGCGCCACTTCTTCTTCCCAGCTAAAGCACTAGGAAGTAGTGAAGGATGGGCGTTTTTGGGGGACTGTCTTATGTAATTTTGACGTTCGAAAAGTGCTGATTCTCAGCCTAGTTTGAATAAATAAGTTATGAATTTTGAGTTAAGATACATATGCTATGTGCGTTTCCTATGGAAGTAAAAAAAAGAAAAAAAAAAACAGTGGCACTCCGGGAATGCCGACAGAAATGAAAACTTGAACTACTTTATTGTAATTCAAAAAATTTCTTCAAAAAAATCTTTTTACAAAAAAAAAACAACCGACTTCAAAAAAAAAAACACTACAAAGTGAAAAATAACTTTAATTTCGGAAGTCGGTGTCTTTGGTTTTGAATTTTCGTTCTTTGTCACCGACTTCCGAAATTAAAGTTATTTTTCACTTTGTAGTGTTTTTTTTTTGAAGTCGGTTGTTTTTTTTTTGTAAAAAGTTTTTATTTTTCACTTTTTAGTTGTGGTACCTACCCCACACAAATTCGAATACCACTACCTGCTATGTAAATAACAGTGACAAGAAGTTATCATATCATCTACATACTAAGTGGGAAAAAATACGTATAATTGAAGCTAACTCAAAAACTATCCAAGCAAAGTTAATAAAATTTATATGGGACCACCTCTGAAGTATGATCTACCAAACAAAAAAAGAATCATCAAAATCTATTCATAATTGGCGGAGGAATCGCGTAACAAACATACAAAAAAAAAAAAAACATACGGACGAATTGAGAACCTCCTCCTTTTGGAAGTCGGTTAAAAATGGAACGAACTTCTTACTTCGACACATGGCAACCAAGGAGGTAAGTTATCAAAGATTGTATTTATTTAAATTTCGACTTGGCTTGCAAATAAAGCTGTTTACAGTAAAGAAGAAACAAATGGACATATTGGCGGTAAGTCGGTTAAAAAGGGAAATGTCAATCATATCGTTGTCATGTCTCCAATGTTTGGAAAAATCGCGCGTTGATTTTTTTTAATGATCAAAAGCTGGTGTCGGTAACAGTGTCACGAGTTCAATTGTTTTTCCCATCTCAAAAATGCCCAACTCGCCTAAAGAAGTTTTCACTTAAAAAACAAAACAAAAGGCATTCCATTCACACATACATACATACATAAACTCACGCCTTCCCATGGGGGTAGGCAGAAACAACAGAACGCCACCTGCTACGATCCTTACATACTCCTTCCTTACGCATTCCATTCGCTAAGCAACATTACTATCATTGTTAAAAACACTCGTATTTTTCACAAACATTTGAAATTAGGCGTAAATGTCAACAAATAAAATTTAAAATGGCAATAAATTCAATTACAAATGTCAATAAATTAAATAAAAATAAAAAACTGTTACAATAACTTATAAGCCGTCATTTTGCGGTCACCGTTATATGACGGCACCGCTTTCTTACCTTCTCCATGAGCTGCTTCGCATTCTGGTCGGCGGTGGCCTTAATATTGTCTCTGTTGATGAGCACCTTGTTGTGAGACATCGGATGCTGCGAGTTCAGCCTGTCCGTCTGTTTATTTGCTAACTGACCGCCCGGCGCCATGTTTTCTTGCTTGTTCTGTTGGTGGAAAGGCTAAAATGAAATTCGTTTTAAACTTGTTGTTAACAATGTATTCAAATATAATAGACGTGGATATATTTAGTAACCTGTTCCGCTTAGCTATTTCTAAAGAGCCATAAAAAACTTAAAGAAATCGACACGTGTTTCACCTCTCAACGAGGCATCCTCAGGATGACGATTGACTTGTCCCGAACACGGCGTGTTGCCACACCGAGCGGAACAGGTTACTAAATATATCCACGTTTATTGTATTTTATAATGGATTTCTGCAAGGTCACGCCTGAATCAATTAACTATCTTAAGAATGTATTGTTTTCGAGCATATTTCGAAGGCCAAAAACTGCCAACGGTAAGCATTCACGAGTTATAAACACTTGGTAAGATAAATTAGAGCAGTGGGTTCGTCAAAACGAGTATTAAGAGGGTTTATCCATAAAGTTAGCAACGTCGTAAATAGCTGTCAAATATTTTTCTGTTTTGAATAGTTTGACAAAATTTTCAAACTTTTACGGGTTGAATACGACGCTTTTGGCTATTTTAATTTGAGAGTTTAGAGAAAAATGATATTTCAAGAAAATTCGATGGATAGCAACAGCCTTTAAAATCATTCAAATTGTGATTCACGTATAATTATTTAACTAATGTAAGGTACTTATGTAAAACATTTTAAAAGAGTAACGGTAGAGTTTCTTGCCCATTCTTCTCCATACGAAAACTACCCTTTGGAAGAGGCGACTAGAATCAATTCTATTATTTTGTAAGTTTTGACGTTCTAAAGTGCTTTACAAGGGCCTATTTGAAATAAAAGATTTGACTTTGACTAATTTATATGATAAATGTTATACTAACCTCAGGATTATGCCAGAAGACCTTAATAAACCTGTTGTTAAGGACTGCTTCCGTGCTCTTGTAGGCAACATTTGCTTCAGTCGGGTTGCTGAAAGTAATGAGCGCCGCTTCTGGGTCGCCGTCATAGCACACCTGGGGTGGAATAGAATATGGTTTAAGGTGATTTCTTTAACCCAGGTACCCTACGTGCATCTGGCCCTGGGCCAAGTCATGGTACGGAGCGAGAGGGCATGGGAGGCCGTCACCTCCTTCTGCGAAGCAGTAATGCTCGCGAAGGAGGAGGCGGAATGCGTGAGGGAGAGGCAAATTTCGCGCCCTTACGCCCCTAATTGCCGCACAGTGGAAAAAAAAAGACTTTTTTTGTTCAAAAATCTGCCTACACCACAATTTTTGACGTATCGCTGCCATATTTTTATTTATATACTCCTGAGATAACCCATTTAGGTGTGTGTTTTTTGGGCCGCCTTTTTGTATAAACAGACAGTAAATTCATGACCTGAAAAATCCCTGGAAACTGATTTTTGCTGGAATATTTTTTTTAGAAATTGTTTTTGCTTCATTTCCCGATTTTTTGAGGTTATGGTGTTAACTTTTAAGGAAAAGTGGCAGTGACACACCAAAGTGTTATCTCAGGAGTGTATAAAAAAAATAGCAGCGATACGTCAAAAATTGTGGTGTAGGCAAATTTTTAAACAAAAAAAGTCATTTTTTTCTCACTGTGCGCCGCAGGAGACACCCGGGGCGTCGGGAGTCGCAGGCAGATTCCCGGCCACCGTAGGCGCGGACTTGCGGACGGTGAGCAATGGGTAGCTCGCCGTCCGATAAGGCCCAGGCCCGGGGTGTTCCACGCGCGCCTCGTGGGAGCGCTAGGGGTGGTGACGGCCGGGGTTCCGAGACATTCCGAAAGGATATATGTTATAATAAAATACCACTCGATATTCTTCAACTAAATGAGAAGAAATTTAAAACATGCATTAAACGCACACTATGTAGACAAGCATATTATAAGTTGGATGATTATATCGTAGATAAAAATGCTTGGCTTAATGCTGGTCCTGCTCCACAGCCACTTGTGCTCACTAGTTAAAATTTTAATATTTGGAAGAGTTGCTTTCCCTTTTTTGAATTCTGTTTTTGACATTACAAACTTAATGTTTATTTTTTATTTTACCAAATAAATTGTTTAATGCTCCAATTAGATAATAATGATTTTCTTACTTTTTGGTAGTCAAATTCTATTAATTTCTTAAATACATTGCAAACTATAGTTTTGTATAATTTAGAAGCATTTTTAGATTTTTTTGTAAATGTGAGTACCATGGAGCCGTTTATTATGTTATTAAGATGTATGTTGACTTGAAAGAGCATGGCAGTTGAGAGAATGTCAAGCTCACTTAAATGTCTCGCTGATGGTGGCGAGTGTGTTGGATCATTCGGTTCCCTACAAAATGGTAGAGCTGGATGGTGCTGATCCACGCGTCATGTTCGTGAACGGGCGCCGTCAGTTGAGACTGGTCATCTCTTATCTGCCAGGGCTTATTTTTAATCAGATATTTTCAACTGCTTTGATTATTTTTTGTACATTGTTCTCACATATAGAAGCAACAAGAATAATGTACCCAGAATTTTGTAATATATATATTTAAAAGAGTGGCCTTGGAGTTTCTTGCCCGTTCTTCTCCATAGAGATCTACGTTTTGGAATGGGCAACTAGCTTCAACTTTCTGACTAACTGACCGATTCTTTGACAATTCAAAAATGCCTGTAAATGGTTTAATTGAAATAAATGCTTTGAGTTTGAGTTTGATACACATGGCAGCTGAAGGGATACGGGTGGGTTTTAGTCAATACTAAGAGTACTGACTAAAAGTATTCACCCCCAGAATACCAATGTTTTTTTTTTTGTAAATATTCACGGTTCCTGTAAAAATGCGGGAATACCGCGCGTAAAAGCTAGTAAAGTATAGTAAATAACTTGCCTGAATATTAACAATCTTTCCAAACTTGCAGAAGTGATTGTTCAGATGTGTGATGTCATTAAGTCCGCGCGGCACTTTCTTTACTTCGAGCGAACAGTTTGCTGCGTTCGCTGGTAGAGGGGGACGGACGGGGCCTGGAAATTAAACATTTATTTATAACACTAGCTACGCCCCGCGGTTCCACCAGCATAAGTCTCGATCAAACGTCTTGATCCTACACAGATGTTCTGAACAGACCAGGAGATTTAATTAGCTTCTGGAGGTGGGCTGGTTGGAATAACCACCAAACGGCGGCCATGGCCCACGTACAATGATCCACCTTACGGACTAAGTGCGGAAACCAAACCATAGAACATAGTTTCGATCGATTTATAATTGCATAACACATGTGTGAGTACTATGTACCTAATATAAAGTACCATTTACTGGGTACGTCTTTCATTGACTTGAATGTGCCCTGGCGGCTGAGAGTATGTCATGCTCACTCTAATGTCTCGCTGACGGTGGCGCGTGTTAGTTCCCTTCAAAATGGTTGAGCTGAATGGTGCTGATCCAAGCGTCATGTTCGTGAACGAGCGCCGTCAGTAGGAACTGATCATCTTTTAGCTGCCACGGCTTATTTTAATTTAATTTTTAAATTGTTTTTTTTTATTTATATTACGGACGTTTTAAACGTTCTACATCCTTCTCACATGTATAATTTCAACCTAAATGATGTAACCAATATTTTGTAACTATATTTTGATTTAAAAGTGTGTCCGTGGAGTTTCTTGCCCGTTCTTCTCCATAGGTACCTACTACGCTTTGGAATGGGCAACTAGCTTCATCTTTCTAACTGACCGACCCCTTGACAATTCAAAAGTGCCTGTAATTGGTTTATTTGTTTGGTATTGTTCGTCAAGTTGAGCTCCTTAACTACTGAGTTGAGCTCCACGATTACTGACAAATGCTTGCACTGACTGGACAGGTCCACTCAAATCTGTGTGGTTCTTTCCTCAAAAGACCATTTCAGACACTAATCTACATGGTTCTCATATGGCCTGACCAAGTTTATGTGTGGACTTTAAAAGAGACTGCGACCTCTGAGTTTCGGCCTTTCTTCTCAGAGTAGTCAGATAGGAAACACCTCATCTAGCTTATTTTTTTAAATGAGAACTTCTTTAGGCGCGTTGGGCATCTTTGAGATGGGACTAAACCATTGATTTCGCGACACCATGACGACACCTCATTTTTGTAAACGCGATTGTGCTTTTTATGTATATTAAGTTACGGATCAATGTTCTATGCAAGTATTTTTACTTTAAAGGTTTTGTAAATACGATTGTGCTCTTTATTTATATTACATTACGGATCAATGTTCTATGCAAGTATTTTTACTTTAAAGGTGGCGGAAGTATTATTTTTTTAACGCGATTGTGCTCTTTATTTAGATGAAGGTTACGGACCAATGTTCTATACGAGTATTTTTCTTTCACCAAGGCGATCTTGTTCAAGTTTTCACTTCTGTCGGCACTCCCGGAGTGCCACTGTTTTTTTTTACAAATTTTATAACATCATGCCTGTTTATCCCCGAAGGGGTAGACAGAGGTGTATCTATAGTACACCCACATTTCGCCAGTTATGTTTAAGTCCCATGTAATAGGGGGCGAGCCTATTGCCATCAACCGGGCACAAATCCAGACTCCGAGCTGCTACTGAGAAATTTCTGATAGAAAAACCCAATAACACTTTGCCCGACCCGGGAATCGAACCCAGGACCTCATGCTCAGCTGTAGCACTTGCTACCACTAGATCAACGAGGCAGTCTAGTAGTCGAGGTAGTTTTTTTTTTAATATGACGTGTAAAAGTGATTCCGATATCCTATTTACAGAATAAACAATTTCATTTCATTAAGCATGGGATGTAACCAAAATCAAAATATTTTATTTCACATAAACCTACAAGGGCACTTATGAAATGTCAGAAGCTAGGTGCACGGTTCCAATTGGTCGCTTCCTATGGAGAAGAGCCGGCAAGAAACTCCACGGTTACTCTTTTCAAAATAAATTGTTTCTACAATGTTTTCAAATTACAGTGCAACAATACATTATGCCTTTGTTTCAGAAAGGTTTAAAGATTATAAAGTTAGCATTTGATGCGTACTTACCAAACCGGTTGTAGTCGAAGTTCTTCTTGTGCGGCGGCGGATGTCTGGGCGGAGCGTTGTTAGTAGCGCCCGCGCCGCGCAGCATGGGCGGCTCGTGACGGATCCTGGAAGTGAATCTATAAATAGTATAAATTATATTTTCTGATTATAAATCATCATAGAAAGCAAAAATGAAAGAAAACATTTACTAGCTGATAATGTAGGTATACATATCGTCACTGGAAAGGCAAAAAACTTAAAAAAAAAAACAATCGACTACCAAAAAACACTACAAAATGAAAAATAACTTTAATTTCGGACGTCGGTGTCTTTGGTTTTGAATTTTCGTTTTTTGTCACCGACTTCCGAAATTAAAGTTATTTTTCACTTTGTAGTGTCTTTTGGAAGTCGGTTGTTTTTTTTTTTTTTTTTGTAAAAAGTTTTTATTTTTCACTTTTTTGTTGTGGTACCTACCCCACACAAATTCTAAAACCAGTACCTGCTATGTAAATAACAGTGACAGGAACTTATCATATCATCCACATACTAAGTGGGAAAAGGTACGTATTATTGCAGCTAACTCAAAAACTATCGAAGCAAAGTTAATAAAATTTATATGGGACCACCTCTGAAGTATGATCTACCAAACAAAAAAAGAATCATCAAAATCTATTCATAATTGGCGGAGTAATCGCGTAACAAACATACAAAAAAAAAAAAACATACAGACGAATTGAGAACCTCCTCCTTTTGGAAGTCGGTTAAAAATGCAATACAATGGTGTAAATTTCGGTGTCGGTGACAAAGAACGAAAATTCAAAACCAAAGACACCGACTTCCGAAATTAAAGTTATTTTTCACTTTGTAGTGTTTTTTTTTTTGAAGTCGGTTGTTTTTTTTTTTTTGTAAAAAGTTTTTATTTTTACCGTGCTATGGACTTAACTTAACCTACGTAACTATCGATTTAAGTTCTTCCAATGAACGATAAACGTTACTGTGACAGTGTACAAACTTTTACTTATCTCCACACACCCGTGTACCTCAAGAAGTACGCTAAGTGGTTGAATCAAACGCAGATTTTCTTGGTACTTAATTCCGTTTAATTTAAGGTACGAAATCTTTAGGTACGTTATACAACCGAGAAAATGTCAGAAAGGAGCGTGCGGCTCGAATTTGTACTGCCTCCCGCTATCCCCTGCGGCCCTGCGACCCTTGCGGCCGCGCGCTCCCCTCTCACTTACACACACATTTAAAACTAAATTCTACAGGTACGTAGGCATATCGCGCCTCTTACAGTGGTGTTACAAAAAGAAGATTGAAGCTACTAACCTGGGTATTGGTATAAGCTCCCTCGGCGGATGCGGATGGTGCGGGTGTGGCGGAGGGTAGGAGGGGAACCAGATATCCGGCGTCAGAGGGTTGTATTCTGGAAATAAAACAAATAACATAATTATTATAATCATCATCATCGGGAACTATGTTGGGGTCGGCTTCCAGTCTAACCAGATGCAGCTGAAAACCAGTATTTTACATGTTGCGATTGCCTATCTGTCAAAGTCAATTTCAAATAAGCCCATGTATGGCACTTTTGAACGTCAAAATTTACAAAATAATAAAATTGATTCTAGTCGCCCCTTCCAAAAGGTAGTTTTCGTATGGAGAAGAATCGACAAGAAACTCCACCGTTACTCTTTTAAAATGTTTTACAATATTTTGCATACATTACTTAAATAATTATATATTTTTATCTTATTTTAATTTATGAATGGAATTGATGACAAATTAATTGTTCTTACCCTATCCTATATTATATCATGACAGTAACTTATTTATATTATATTTAAATGATAAATGATGGACATCTCATAACCATGTAAAATTAGTATTAGGTAATTGATTAAGCAGTGGTTTTAATATTGTGACACTGTAGCACATTAAACTATGTATATTGCTGTGCCCTAGCAGGGTTCATGTATGAAACCTATTTAAACTTGTAACAACTTGTAAAATACATGAATGCAATAAATGATGATTATGATTATGTGAAGACGACGCACCTAGAATAAAATTACTATACCACAATAGGTAAAAAGAATTAAAAATGAAGCAACGACAGATGATTTAATACCTCCACAACCCAGTTACTAGGTAACACGATACCCCTTGGCAGGACTGGTTGTCAGACTTTTGGGCTTCTGACTACCCGTAACGACTGTCAAAGATCTACGAATGACAGCCGGGACCACCGGCTTTCCGAGGCACGGAGGGGGCTCGATATGTAATAGATAGCCACCCATCCACGAACTGACCGCGGCAAGTGTAGCTTAACCTTCGATCAAACCGTGCAGGAGCCACGAGTATCCCCTCTAAACGATTCTTTCCATGACTAGTATACCGTCCGTGATATCACTGCGGGCCCTATTAGCATACCAGCTCTACGACATTTTTTTTTTTTAATGTCGCAGCATATGCTGAGACAGGAACCTTTTGGCCTCGTACAGGACTTTCTGCTTTTATTACTTTGGTTTTTTTTAAATTGTTTTTTGAAGTGAAAACTTCTTTAGCATCGTTGTGATTTGAAAGTCGATGAAACGAAAAGGTGACAATAAAAAGAGACAGACACATAAATTCATAAGATTTAACGTGGGAGAAAATGAGATAGGTAGCATTATACAATGTTTCTTATGTTCGTGGTTCTCTTTGTGCTCTGCTTCGTACCCCCTCCACTCATGTTTACCGAGGCATAGTGGGAGTTTGCTTGGGCCTCAGCGTTGTACGTGTGTTAATAAGTGTTTGTGCGCGTGCAATTTAATTTATTTTTCATTTTTGAAGGTTTCATTTCTACCACGTTTGAATTGGACACGTTTTCTTTTTTGTTATTTTTTATTGATGTTTTTAATGAGTGTGTTTAGTTTAATTTGTGTTGTTTTTCTTTCTATAAAGTACTGAACCAGGCACGCTAGGCGCAGTGCCAGCACGGTAGACAGCGCGGCCGAAACGTCTTCTAGCACAACAGGGTTACTGCCGTGGTTCCAATACACACGTGAATCTAGTACTGTTGTATATAAAAAGGCACGGTATCCGGAAAATATCGCATCTCCCTTGAGAAACGAGGTCAGGCTATGTTCGGACGAATATCAGACTATCCTGTTTATTCGATGGCCGGATATTCAGCTAACCATCCGTTTCTTCACTAATATAAAGTAGACACGTAGTCAAGCTATGTTCAGACGAATATCCGACTATCCTGATTATAAAATGGCCGGATATTCAGCCAACTTTCCGTCCGACTAGTATAAGGTACTGACCGGGTACGCTAGGCGCAGGCGGCAGTGCCAGCACGGTAGACAGCGCGGCCGAAGCGTCTTCTAAGACGACAGGGTCACTGCCGTGGTCCCATTGACACAAGTCGCCGCGCATGCAGTAGCCCTTCTCTGTAAACAAACAAATATCCATTTATAACAAAACGCTTAAATTATCGATTTAATTTCGATTCGATTTAAAAGCGATCGTCGCGCGAATACTCGTTCGAACTATGCATGATGTTTGGTAGGCTACTGCCCAATAGTTGATGTCGGGACGTTGTATATATGATAGTCGCGCGGTAAACTCTGCTTGCGCGATGCAGGATGCGTAGTGCGTATGTGGCGTTGTAGATGCCGCTACAAGCGCTAACATAAAAAAAAATACAGTGTCACTCCGGGAGTGCCGACAGAAGTGAAAACTTGAACAAGATAGCCTTGGTGCTCGCAAAATACTTGTATAGAACATTGGTCCGAAACCTTATCTCAATAAAGAGCAGAAACGCATTTACAAAAAAAAAAAAAATAGTTCCAAAACCTTTAAAGTAAAAATACTTGCATAGAACATTGATCCGTAATGAAATATAAATAAAGAGCACAATCGCGTTTACAAAAATGAGGTGTCGGTAACGGTGTCGCGAGTTCAATGACTTTTACACTTAAAAAAAATGTACTCACCGTCGAAGTCTCGACAACGTCGCTTGTAAGCGTCGTTGTGTTCCAGCCTTGTTTCGGGGTGAGGTGACGTCGAACCACGGGAACGGTCGCGAGATCTCTCGCGGGATCTGCGAAAATTATACATCAATTTAGAATGGTAGTATATCATGTCAAGCCGTTGGTCCCGGCTGTCATTTGTAGATCTTTGACAGTCGTCACAGGTAGCCTGAAAGTCTGACAACCAGTTAGACTTGAGTAACTCCGGAGCGATTCGTTCCGATGAACTACTCAAACACAGTGAACGAACTGAACTCGTTCAGTACTGTGCGGAATTATCGTTCCACAGTTCACCGGCTCATTATAATCCCGCGTCTCTAGTCTAATCCCGCGTCAGTGTGTGTAGGTAGGAACGAGAGCCCTTTGTTGTATACGTCACCAACTCAACTCACCACATAGTTCACAGTTTATGAACGAATAGCTAAACAAGTTCCAAATCCGGACTCTGTCGAAAACGGCTTTTTCCACTATTCCCCCCTGAGAGAATCCCCCTCAGGGGGGAAAACTGGACTCTAATGTAAAAAAGTCCAGAAAGTCCCCTTTTAATTTTGAGTTATTCCACTATTCCCCCCTGAGAGAATCTTCCTCAGGGGGGAAAACTGAACCCTATTGTAAAAAAATCCAGAAATCCCCCTTTTCATTTTGGATTATTCCACTTTTCCCCCTTATTTTTAGTTTTGATTTCTACGCTCTTAAAGTAAAAAAAAAAGTTATTAGATACAATGTAATAAACAAAAAAAGACGACAATATGATATACATATAATCTGACTTTTATTTTTCACAGAATTTTGTGATAATCATATGTGATGAACAGTAAAAACTATCACAAACAAACAGCGATGAGGGAAATTGGTCGATTTTAGTAAAAATAATAATGAAAACAGTTTAAACAAAGTAGGTACCTATCTAGAAAAACTAAAGTATTTAGCATACCCCTCTGAAAGTTTCCCTTAATAACATCACATATTTAAATATATAACAATTATCAAGTTTTTCGGCAATTTGCAGAAAGTAAAAAAATGAAGTACAAAGATAAAGAGAAAATGTTAAATAAAACAATCATTTGTAGACGACAACACGGTTGACTAGTAATTAGACAGTTTACGAATACTTATTAAAAAAAAACATTATTAGGTATACGTACAACAATAAAAAAACAATGTAAGTAATGCTAATAACAATCAAAAATACTAACAATTCAAAGTAAAATAAATCAAAGTAGGTCACCGAGAGTAAAACAACCATTATAATTTTTTAGGTTCATTTGACTGAGCTGACTGTACCAAATTCAAGTTGTAAGTATTCTTTCGCACATTAAATTTAATTATATAAAGAGTGGTATCCGTTCGGAATATAAAATAAATATAACTTGAAACAAATACCAGTGGTATTAGAACGGAATAAGTCAAAATGTTCCCAAGCTCGCTTCGCTCGCTCGTTCTAGGTTATCTAAGTAAAATATCCACCGGCGTCCGCGGTAAATATTTTGGCAACCAGCACCGGCGAACAAATCGACGCCCAGCGCCGGTAGCAGAGGCACTCCTTAAATTTTAAAGACCTCAGTGGGGATTTCTGGACGTTGGTTTTTCAGATTCCAGTTTTCCCCCCTAAGGGGGATTATCAGGAGGGAATTCCAGACTTTTTTTTTTTAGAGTCCAGTTTTCCCCCTTAGGGTGCACTTTCAGGGGGGATTTGTGGAATAAGTATTTTTTTCGATTCCAGTTTTCCCCCCTAAGGGGGATTTTCAGGGGGGATTACTAGACTTTTTTTTATAAATTCCACTTTTCCCCCTTAGGGGGGATTTCAGGGGGGATTTCGGGAATAAGCCGTCGAAAACATGTCTATGCCACAGTTCATTTCGCTCTCTGAATCAGTAGTACTGTACTATACAACCTACCAAGTCAAGGAGCGAAATGAACTGTGGAACGAGTTAGCGGAACAAGTTCACTTCACGGAACGAGATTTGATGAACTAGATCCATTAAGTGAACGACAATGCCCAAGGCTACAACCAGTCCTACCAAGGACTGCCGGAGTCGCGGCAAAGTCCGAAAGGGATACCGTGGCCCCTGGCAACAGTGGCGGAGTATGATCAAAATTTGATGTGGGCGAGGTACATTTCGCGAGGCCCTATAGATTTCTAGTGGCGCAAGAATACGAAAAAAAAAAACCAGTTGAACAGTTGTCAAATTTTTTGGCAGTTTAGGCCGTTCAAAAATATTACGGGTCTGTGAAAACCATTTTTCTATTCAGGGATCTGTTTGCGTAATATTAAGCTTTTTAACACATTCAGTGCCGGGAACCCTCCTGGAGGGCTCGTGTCAATATATTTATCGTTTTAGGACGAGTAATTTTTTTTTTTGACGCTTTCACGGCTTTTATGTACATAACATAACATCACGCCTTGTTTCCCCGAAGGGTTGGGCAAAGGGACATAGCAGGTACACCCACATTTTGCCAGTTATGTTTAAGTCCCATGTAATAGGGGGCGAGCCTATTGCCATCAACCGGGCACAAATCCAGACTCCGAGCTGCTACTGAGAAATTTCAGATAGAAAAACCCAATAACACTTTGCCCGACCCGGGAATCGAACCCAGGACCTCATGCTCAGCAGTAGCTCTTGCGACCACTAGATCAACGAGGCAGTCTTTTATGTATTGCATAATAAACCTTCGAGGTGCGAGGCCGTAGGCGGTGGCCCACGTCGCCCACGCCTTACGCCGCCTCTGCCTGGCAACATACAGGCAACTGAAGGAACACCGGTGGGTTTTAGTCAGTAAGAGTCTGACTGATCTCTTTGATGAATCCGTTCTCTTTCGTGAACGGGCGCCGTCAGTAGGGACTGGTCATCTCTTAGCTGCCACGGTTTATTTTAATTTATTTAAATTTTTGAATTGATATTATATTTTTATTACGGACGCTTTTAACGTGCACGTCTTTCTACATTGTTCTCACATGTATAAGTTCAACACGAATGATGTAACCAATATTTTGTAACAATATTTTGATTTAAAAGAGTGTCCATGGAGTTTCTTGCCCGTTCTTCTCCATAGGTACCTACTACGCTTTGGAATGGGCAACTAGCTTCATTTTTCTGACTGACCGACCCCTTTACAATTCAAAAGTACCTGTAATTGGTTTATTTGAAATAAATGCTTTGAGTTTGAGTTGAGTTTGATAATTTCCCACCCAAAAAAAAAAAAGGGGTTCGAAACTACGACCTACAACTCGTATGTCTCCCTCATATTAATGAACTGAATGCTTACCGTTCCCTCTCTCTAGAACGAGACACCCTTTCTCTATGTTCTCTGTCGCGGGACATTCTGTCTCGCTCTAACTCGCGGGGTACTCTCAACCTGTCTCTTTCACGCTCATGGTCGCGATCGCGAACGGTCGGTGATCTCGATCTGCGGAAAAAGAATTATATTATAAATTTTAAAATTCTTATTGTTCTATTTTTAAAAGGAAATTCAGATTAAATTCAGGAGCCTTAGAATAGAATAGAATAGAATAGCATTTATTTGCAAATATGGGTTATACATAAGTAGGTAGTATTAGGTTTTCATCAGAGTTCTGCCATATTTCACCATTCGGCATGCAAACATTTTCATTAGGTACCTATATAAAATTGTTAAAATTTAAACTCTTGTTGGAACATTAAATTAGTTACTTATGTCATTCTCATTAAATAAAATTATTACAATTCAAATATTCATTAAAAAATTCAAATTGTCAGTAACAGTACCAATATACAAGAAATACAAATCGTGGTCCAAAGATAAATAAACAAACAAACATCAAAATTCCAGGTCATAGGTCGTTTATTCTGAAAGTGGGCAACGTCGCAAATAGATGTCAAATATTTCGCTGTTTTGATTAATTTGGCAATATTACTGTATGGAAATAAGGAATGTGGCTAACTAGCGAACTAGAATATTAATAATGAATTGCAATTATAACACTGAATTTGATGTTGTAGCATTTGGAAATATTCCAAATACTTTTTTTATATCTAAAACTAAGTATTCGGTATTACGATATTAATTATTGCATTTCATAATCAATATATTAGTTAACTAGTTAGCCACATTTCTTAATTCCATACAGTAATGATGCAAAATTAATCAAAACAGGGAAATATTTGACAGCCATTTACGACGTTGCCAACTTTTAAGATAAACCCTCTTAAGTGTACGAACGTTGCGATAGTCTCGCCTTTGTGAATTTTTTACAGATATTGTATGGCAAATCTGTCAAAAACTACAATGGAGAAACTGGCGGCATCTACAACGCCACATGCGAACTACACATTACGCTGACGTCACGAAACATCCTGCATCGCGCAAGCAGAGTTTACCGCGCGACTAGCATATACACAACGTCCCGACATCAATCGTCGGGCAGTAGCCCACCAGACACGACCTTTAAGTATTCAAATAATCTAATAAAACACTCAATTTCTAAGTAGCACTACAAAATAGCATTCACAGGTACGTAAGTACGAAGAAACGCATAACTTAGCAGTTTGAAAACAAAATCCCGTGCACACTACCCTTTTTTTTCGTAGGTAAGCGATACAATAGCAGCCGAGCGGTGCAAGCAGAAATAGTCCTTACGGTGTATTTCTTATTTCTTCTATTCGATAGTACGTTTACTGATCAGTTTACATTTACATAGTGCCTCGTTGGTCTAGTGGTCGCTAGCGCAAGTTGCTAAGCATGAGGGGTTGGGTTCAATTCCCAGGTCCGGCAAAGTATTAAAAGGGGTTATCCTATAAGTGGGCAACGTCGTAGGGACTACAGGTAGCAGTAATGCTAGCGGTGCAGAATGCAATGTCCCCCGCGCATTAGGTTTAGCGGCCAGTCGTTTTCCCAGAGCCGTGACAATAACTTGTGTACCGTGTAATTAATATAAGAAGCGTCATTGTGCTTAAGATTCATGGTCGTATGAATAGACTTTATATTGTACACCTGATTTTCATGTATTATCCCTCTCCAATCACGATACTCATAAGGTCCCAACAGTCGTAAATATCTGTCAAATATTTACCTGTTTCGATTAATTTGGCAATATTACTGTATGGAATTTGTAATGTGGCTAACTAGCGAACTAAGATATTGATTATGAAATGCAATAATTAATATCGTAATACCGAATATTTAGTTTTAGATATAAAAAAAAAGTATTTGGAAAGTTTCCAAATTCCTTTTTTACACCTAAAACGGTTACAACATCAAATTTAGTGTTATAATTGCAATTCAGGATTAATATTCTAGTTTGCTAGTTAGCCACATTTCTTATTTCCATACAGTAATATTGCCAAATTAATCAAAACAGCGAAATATTTGACATCTATTTGCGACTCGGGCCTCTAATAAATGCTCTTAATGGGTTTTCTATCTGGAAACCGATTTGCGCCAGGTTGACGACAATAGGCTCGTCGCTCCCTATTACATGGGACTCAAACATAACTGGCGAAATGTGGGTGTCCTATAAATTCACCTCTGCCCAACCCTTCGAGGAAACAAGGCGCGATGTTATGTTGTTTACATTTTAATCAAATACTTTTTCATAATTATGTAGGTACTAGCTTTAAGTAGCTTTTTCATGTCGGAAAATATCCCACGGAAACGTAAAACCGGGATTGCATTCCTAATAGTCGAGGAAAAGGTCATTGACTCCTAGAGCTGCGCCCGCCGCCATTAACCATAATTATTTTGTTACGGGTAATTTTAAATCTGTGATATCATTCAAAGTATAAAGGCATATTTTAATCTACATTTAATGCCCAATTTAAAAAAAACATATTTTATTTGATAAGGATTAATCTAATACCGTTCAAAATAGCTTCGGAAATAACAATAAATTCTGAAAGATAAAAGTGGATACTGTGGGTTATCCATAGATAAACATAATTATGCTATCGCGGACTTTTTAAGATGTATACTGTAGAACATTAATTTTATGTATCTCTTACGGTTTAGTCAGCATGATTTTTTCCGACATCTTCAACAATAATCGTCATATTTCAGCCAATTTACACAAAATCGTAATGAATTATACACCAAAACCTTTCTCATGAATCACTCCGTCCATTGGTGAAAACCGTTTAAAAATACGTTCGGCAGTTTCTGAGTTTATCGCGAACAGACGCGGCGGGGGACTTTGTTAAATAATATTTAAGGATGTATATAGGAAATACATACCTAGATCTGCTATTTTGTCTGTCAATAGTCGGTGGAGGGGGACTTCTGTTTCTGTACCGTCCGCGCGGCGATGGCGAGCGAGATAGCGGCCGTCTGTCGGACAAGTAGATCAAGTTTATACTACACTACACTGGTCAACTCCCTAAGCAAAAAAAAAAACAGTGGCACTCCGGGAATGCCGACAGAAGTGAAAACTTGAACAATTTAAAAAAATACTTCCAAAACCTTTAAAGTAAAAATACTTGCAAAGAACATTGATCCGTAACTTAATATAAATAAAGAGCACAATCGCGTTTACAAAAATGAGGTATCGGTAACGGTGTCGCGAGTTCAATTGTTTTTTCCCATCTCAAAAATGCACAACGCGCCTAAAGAAGTTTTCGCTTCAAAAAACCGTTATTTCGGACGAAGTTAAGGGCGTTCCTACTCCGTATTACATACGCCCATAAAGGTGCTGATAAACTTGAGCAGTCACTTGTAATGAGCATTTTAGAGAATGTTACATTACAGAAAAATAAACGGGAGCATTCTAGCGAGCATTCGAGCGAAAGGACAGTAAATTTGCTTCAAGCTTTTTGCCGAGCCGAGCCATTCTGTCATTGTTCCGCCGCCGAGCTATGCCTCCCGCACCCCTGTCGCTGTCATCTTCGTGAAGACTATTTTTTTGACGAGCATTGCCTAAAGCTTTTGCTAGAATGATCGTGAAAATGTTCGTAGCGATGTTTGGCTCTGTTCGAAAAATTTAAAAACTGCGAATGCTCGATGTTCTGTTACAAGTGAATGCTCAAGTTTTGGAGCACCATAATATTAGTTTAGGGCCCACTACGATTTGACAGTTTTGTGGACAAGCAAAAACACATGTGTTTTTGCCCATTTTGCAGGTCAGTGTTCGGTTGTAGGCATGTTGATGACAAAGGAAGGTTTATTTTTGCAAAAATGCAGTGATAAAAGAATGAACTAAAAAAAAATCCGTTGTGGGGATGAATTTATGCCAAAAACAAACTTAACTTTGTAGTTGAGAAACAATGGTGCCGATTCCCTTGTTCACAAACTAAACTAAATTTAAGTTCAGTGCATCTTTTTCTTTCTATTTCATTAAGAAAAGGACAGAAGAAAAATTTTAGTTTAGTCCTGTCAAATTAATCAGCGCTTGTCATACTCCATACAAGTTTAGACGTGATTAAAAACTTGCCAACTAAAATTACGTCAATTTACGTCAAGCGCTGATTAATTTGACAGGACTAAACTAAAATTTATCTTCTGTCCTTTTCTTAATGAAATAGAAAGAAAAAGATGCACTGAACTTAAATTTAGTTTAGTTTGTGCACAAGGGAATGGGCACCATTTTCTCCCATACATCGATACACGTCACGGTCAAATCTCCAACTACAAGATGTAAGTTTGTAATCGCATTTTTTTTTTATTTGTGCTGTGAGACCTTGCTTCCTGCCAAATTTCATGATTCTAGGTCAATGGGAAGTACCCTGAAGGTTTTGATTTATTTGCGAGTATCAAAATATGTCACATAAATGGCCGTAATTAACACGCTTTTATTAGGTCGACCTGTAATGGAATCTAAGGTAACTAATTTAACCATCTTTCAAGGGTCGTAGCGTAATGAAAATTGGCAGCTGTATGTAGTTCTGATGACAATACAATAATATGGTACTGTCGAACTGATCTGATGATGGAGCCGGAAGATATGAACTGGAACTTCATGATGGAAAATCGTATCATAGCTGTTTTGGATTTCTTAGAAAAGTCTTGTAATGAACTTTGACCACGATTACGTTTCAAGGTCTGATGATGAAGCCGGAAGATAGGCACTGGCATTCCATGATGGAATATCGTATCATAGTCGTGTTTGCACTTGTGAGAAAGGCCACGTAAGTGCATTTATAAAAGCGTGTTTTTCTAGTGTTTTTAAACTATTCATTTATTTTTTATTGCGCTGACTTAGAAGCTTGATTTTTTTTAGAGTTCCAAGGGAACATAGATCTACGTATTTGACATTAATTTCAACTTGATACCTCCACGCGTTCCTGTAAAAATAGGTCTTGACAGACTGACGGACAACGAACTGAACCTATCAGAGTTCCGTTTTTTACGGAACTCAAAAAAGTTACTATCTAGATTTTATTGCCAAACTGTGATGTTCGGTGTGTGTGATATATTACCTTCTGACTTCATTGTTGTGTTCGTTGTCGCGCCCGTGCCTTCTTGCGCGCGCACGTCTCTCCCATGACCGAGAGCGACGTCGTCTTCTGTCTGTTTCGCGGGTCTGTGGACAAACAATATAACAATATTAAAATCACCCTAATAAGCAGTGTTCGGAGTAGGTAGATTGATTTGGGGTAAATTAAATTATTAATATTTTTAAGATAATTAATTGATTCAGGCGTGACCTTGCGGAAATCCATTATAAAATACAATAGACGTGGATATATTTAGTAACTTGTTCTGCTTAACTATTTCTAAAGTAAGGTTAGAAATATTTAAGCGGAACAAGTTACTAAATATATCCACGTCTATTGTATTTTATTAATATTTTTTTAAGGAATTTCGAATGTTGTTATGTGTAGAATAAAAAATACATCAATATGAATAAGAAATGTTTAACCCTTTTGCTGTCTTTTTAATAGTATATAGGTGATCGGACTCCAAGAAAAGGATAGGTATACTATAAAAACAATATAATATTTTAAATGTTTATCTATCGCATTTTATAAATTTCTAATGTAGTAGTTTAAAAATCCTTACTTTAACAATACTTGATTCAATCCCGTAAGGGACCGTTCAAGTATTACGTAAGCACTGTAGGGGGGCGGGGGTCTATGCTTTGCTTATTTTTTATGACATGGGGGGTGGGGGTCTAGATGGTGATTACGTCAGCAGTAATTATTTACTTTTTTACACATATTGCAACCCACAAATTGTCTATGCTTGAAAACGAAACGCATATTTGAGGATTCCCACAAATAATGAATACGTTTAGGTACTCGCTTAGAACCGAGTAGGGTAATTACCGCGTGCTATTCACTTGTCTAAATTTCTTCCGTCAATTTATTGCTCATGAATCAATAAAAAAAACAATACTTACATTAAAAGAAAAATGCATATACCAATGTTTACGTAAGCATGGGAGGGGGGTAAGAGCTTTGTTTACTTTTGCTAACAAGGGGGAGAGGGGAGAAGGGGGGGTAAATAATTGTAATAAATCTGCTTACGTAATACTTGAACGGCCCCTAAGTACCAAAATGAAATCCCGGAAAAAAGGCTTATCCATGTTATGATTTCTATGACTATTCATGATGCGAGTACGTAAAATCAATCTACCTACTCCGATCACTGGGAATAAGTGTAAAAATAGTTCCGTACACACTACTGACATTACATTACACATTCCACACGTCTGGCCCGGCTTTAAGCTACATTTCCCTAAGGCTGCGGCGGCCGACACATAGTGTCCGTAAGTTACCAGCGCTGGACTAAAGTGGAACTGAGCCACATCCGTCGCATTATTCAAGGCAATGGCACGTAAAATTTAATCGGAGAGGCAACCGTGTGGCGAGTCGTAATCTGGGTCTTGATGTGATACCGAACCCCCCGTACCGTCCGAATGGACCCCAAATGGACAGGGAGGAGATATGGGGGATGGGGGCAAAACCTTTTATTTTTTTGACATGGCATTTTGCATTTCAATTTGTACATACAAATTCCTTGCACATACTAGAGCTTAAATATTAAAAGCCATGTTTGGATTTTTTCAAAATTTGCTCAGTAGTTTCGGAGATACCTAAGAGGGGAATGGTCAATTTTCATATTTTTTTTGAAATATCTGTAAATGTATTTATTTTAATATCGTTAAAAAAAGAATTGAGATCCTCGCAACAAGCCCTTTCATTTGATATGTCACACGGTACAGTTTTCTTATTTCTCCCCCAAAACTGACCCCCATATTTAAAATTCATTTACGTTACACGTCCGTGGTTGAGTCACAGAATATATGTGTACCAAATTAATCGGTCCAACTTAATCGGTCCATTCGATTCGGAGCAAAATGGCTGTGACAGACGGGCAGACAGACAGACGAGTAATTCTATAAGGGTTCCGTTTTTTTCCTTTTGAGGTATGGAATCCTAAAAAAAAAAACAACCTACTTCCAAAAAACACTACAAAGTGAAAAATAACTTTAATTTCGGAATTCTGTGACTGTAGTCACCGACTTCCGAAATTACCACAACTAAAAAGTGAAAAATAAAAACTTTTGACAAAAAGTTTTTATTATTATTTTTTGTAAAAAGTTTTTATTTTTACCCGACTGCCCCAGAAGGAGGGTAATGTTTTTCGAGAGTTTGTATGTATGTATGTATGTATGTATGTATGTTTGTATGTATGTATGTATGTCTATTTCTTTGGCACGCTCTGTAGCCTAAACGGCTTGATGGATTTTAACGTATGAGGTGTCGTTAGGTTCGTCTTAATAGTAGGAGTGACATAGGCTATATAATATTTATATATTGCATCTGCAAATAAAAAAAAGGAGGGGTAGGTTTAAAAAAATACATTATTGGTATCAAATAAAAGTTAGTAATCAGTCAATTCCAAATACATATGCATAATCTAAATATATAAAAGCGAAAGGTCACTCACTCACTCACGCGACTCACACTCACTGACTTCATCACGAAGTATCGAAAACCACTTGACGTAAAAAGATGAAATTTGGTAGGGAGGTAGTTTATACTTAGTAGACGTACGCTAAGAACGAATTTTTGGAAATTCGCATATACCCCATCTCAAAATCCACCCTGATTTTGAGATGGGGCAATAAGGGCAGGTACAAAACCGTTGTCGCTACAAGAAAACAGTCTTAGGAGACTGTCCTTAACTTTTTGAAACATTTTGATTTGCATTCACAGATTTTGAAAAAAATGTACAGTCAGCAAGAAAATGGCCAATTTTCACAACAACTTTTTTGATACCGGTCGATCCTATTTCTTATTACTAAGATCAAAAAACTATATTAGGCCAACTGAGGTTTAAAACTTCCCATACATTTCGTAGGAAATGAGAAGAGATAGAACACAATATACCTTTGTATGTTGAAAAATCTTTTTAATGAGGTTACCATTATTTAAATGAACACAATATACCACTATAACAGTTGAATTATTCCAATACTTCACTGGGCTGAATAAGGAACGAATGTAGCAGATAGTTAAAGATTTAGCCTTTTAAATGATTATCATCATGCTATACTTTTATAGAGCTAAGCAGTCAACCATCAATTCATCCATACTAATATTATAAATTCGAAAGTAACTGTGCCTGTATGTTTGTTATCTTTTCATGGCTAAACCACTGAACGGATTTCGATAAAATTTGGTAAAGAGATAGATGGCATCCTGGAGATGGATATAGGGTACTTTTTGTCTCAAAAATAATCCTAAAGGGCATGAGATGAGAGAACCTACAGGGGATGACAATTTGTATGGCAAATCCAGCATTTCTTAAGTTAGAGATATGAAAATTAAAATTAATGCTTTTGTTAAGAAATAAAGAAGTAGGTACACATTTCGGCGTTTTTTTTTAAATCATCCCTCAAACAGGTAAACCCCCTATTTTACCTGTTTGGGGGATGATTTTAAAATTCACATGTTATATTGATTTTTTTTGTGTCTTCTTTTTAAGAGATTTAAGGAAATTGGAAATATAGCCATAGTCTGTATCTTGAATTATATAATTTAGTCTATATTTAATTAAAATCGGCCCACTCTGTCAAAGTTATCACAATAAGTCGTAAACTAACCTTTCTAACATGTGGGTTTTACTTCGGTTCAATGGCGGCACTAGAGTAGATATTACAAATTAATGGTGGTGATAATAGTAAAATGAATAATAATTAGTATTTTAAGTAAGGCATTTAGAATCATATAAACCTGTTTTATTTATGTTAAAAAGCCGGACAAATATGAGTAGGATTTACGCCCTAAAGGTTCCGTCTCAAAGCTGTGCTTGATTGGCTGCCTGAATTCCCAAATCAGGATTGAAGGACAAACTTAACTTTCAATTGAAAAATAACTTTTAATAGAGTGGAGAGTACCGATTTGAATGAAATACGTACTAAATGTTACTTCAAGACACGGTCTATAATTTTTGATCCCGGATTGAAGAACAAACTTAACTTTGCAGTTCATAAATTACCAATTTTCGGATTTTCCTCTTTACTTGACCTTGCTTCTCGCCAAACTTCATGCTGCTGGGCCAACGGAAATTACCAAATAGACTAGTTTATTTGCGAGTGTCAAAATATGCGGCATAAATTGCCGTTTTTTTATTGCGTTGACTTGGAAGTTTGATTTCGTTACAGATCCAAGAGACCGTAGATCTAAGTTTTTGATATCTATTTCAACTTGATGCCTCTTCGTTCCTGAGAAAAAAGGTCTTGACAGACAACGAAGTAGAAAAAAAATAAAATAAGTCATCATATATGGGTTAAAATTTTTCATTTTGAGATACGGAACCCTAAAATAGATTTATTATGTGCCTGTTACCTTTTCCTGCCGTAAGGGCTGAACGGATTTCTAAATGAAAGGCATAGGATAGGCCATGACCTAGATAGGTTAGGGCATAGGATACTCTGAATCCCGGTAGCACGTTCCTGTGGGTTATTTTCCGACATCCACGCGGGCGAAGCCGCGGGCAAAAGCTAGTTATTTATATATTAATAAAACTAAAAAGTTTGAAATAAAATAAATTATTAAAAAAAACAAAAAACCCGACTGCAAAAACTCAACAGAAAAGAAAAAAACAAGCATTATAATCTATAGGATTTTGGTATTGCAGGCGGGAACAATGTCCCCCGCCTGCAATACCAAAATCCTATAGATTATAATGCTTGTTTTTTTCTTTTCTGTTGAGTTTTTGCAGTCGGGTTTTTTGTTTTTTTTAATAATTTATTTTATTCACTTTTTAGCTGTGGTACCTACCCCACACAAATTCGAAAACCACAACCTGCTATGTAAATAACAGTGACAGGAACTTATCATATCATCCACATATTAAGTGGGAAAAAGAACGTATTATTGAAGCTAACTCAAAAACTATCAAAACAAAATTTATAAAATTTAAATCGGTCCACAATTGACGGAGAAATCGGTGGACATACATAAAAAAAAAACAAACATACACGACGAACATATAACTTGGAAGACTTGGAAACTTTTTGGAAGTCGGTTAAAAATATAAAAAAAGTACTTACAGAGTCTCCTCTTCTATCACGTCTTCTAGGGGGCTGGTCCACAGGTTCTTCTAGAAGCTCAGTCAACGGTAATACCTGATCAAGAAATTAACATTTTTATATTAATATTACCATTTCATGTCAATCAGTTTGCCTAGCCTTTTCCCTACTAAGTTGGGGTCGGCTTCCAGTCTAACCGGATGCAGCTGAATACCGTATTTTACATGGAGCGACTGCCTATCTGACCTCCACAACCCAGTAACTGACTAATACGATACCCCTTGCTAAGACTGGTTGTCAGACTTTCGGGCTTCTGACGACCCGTAACGACTGTCAAAGATCCACGAATGACAGCCGGGACCAACAGCTTTAGGGTAGCCCGCGAATTTCGAATTTTCTTACGTTTTTTGCATGTCAGTGTCAGGTTTTATGTTGATTAAAATATGATTCGAGGCCGTAACAAATATCGCTTTACTCAATTATAATCATTACAATCAGCAATACTGCCCGACGATTGATGTCTGGATGGTGTCACGCAGTAAACTTTGCTTGCGCGATGCAGGATATTGCGTGACGTTAGTGTGATGCGAAGTTCATATGTGGCGATGTAGATGTCGTCATAGTTCATTCTTGTGTAATATTTTGAGCTTCTAGAGTCTAGACACAGTGAAATAGGGTGTGTGTTGTCTGTCAGTAATTGCATCTAATAAATAAGTAGATAATTATCATTTACCTTAACAAGCGTATGCTCATTATGCGGATGTCCTCTCGGCACAGCGCCCAAGGGAGGCGCGGGCGCCGCTAACTTCGCGCCGCGTGACATGACCAGCCTTGCTCTCATCGCGCCCGCGCCCATTCCACCCGCGCCTAATCCGCCCGCAGGCAATCCTCCCGCAGGCAATCCTCCCGCGGCCAATCCGCCCGCAGACAATCCGCCCGCGCCTAAGACGGCCGGCGCCGCGCTTGGTGCGACGCCACCCGCCAGCGTGCCGGCGCACGGAGAGCGCCCGCGCGTCTCGCCGCCAGATACGGGCGACGGGATTAGTGGGGCACCGGCTACGGGAAAAAGTATTATTATTTAATTTATCAAAGTCTAACAATTTATTTCAATTAGGCACATAAAAGGCACTTTTGAACGTCAAAATTTACAAAAAATAGAATTGATTCTAGTCGCCCCTTCCAAAAGGTAGTTTTCGTATGGAGAAGAATGGGCTAGAAACTCCACCGTTACTCTTTTAAAATGTTTTACATTAATTATATGTGAAGACGATGCACCTGGAATAAGATTACTATACCACAATAGGTAAAAATAATTAAAAATGAAGCAATGACAGAAAAAATAATTGTGCAATGGATACATGGTGTTCACATATTTACAAGCATTGTAAAAGTAGGTACCTATAAGATATTCCAAAAAAAAATACAAATATTCTACTAGTATCTATATCCACATATGGTAAGTATAACTAATAAACTAAGGACTGGTCATCTCTTAGCTGCTACGGTTTATTTTAATTTATTTAAATTTTTGAATTGATATTATATTTTTATTACGGACGCTTTTAACGTGCACATCTTTCTACATTGTTCTCACATGTATATATGCGCTTCGCAGATGTTCGCGGAAGCCCGTGTTGACGATTTTCATGCCTTAATGAGAAAGCGGGCGGCGTCAATAATGGGTAGGTTGCGCGGAAGCTCCAACAGCATCCTAAAAACATTGGTCGACAAGGTGGACAACCCTTTTATTAGGCACTGGATGAGGAGGCACGTGCCAACATGTGTTGACCCACGTAGTTATTAGTTGTTGTTTGGTTAGTTTGTAAGTTTTACTAACATAGTTTCTAAGTCTTTGTTACTAATACTATATGGATTGTGTGTACCTTTATGTGTGATCCGCAATAAATGAAATATATATATAAGTTCAACACGAATGATGTAACCAATATTTTGTAACAATATTTTGATTTAAAAGAGTGTCCGTGGAGTTTCTTGCCCGTTCTTCTCCATAGGTACCTACTACGCTTTGGAATGGGCAACTAGCTTCATTTTTCTGACTGATCGACCCCTTGACAATTCAAAAGTACCTGTAATTGGTTTATTTGAAATAAATGCTTTGAGTTTGAGTTTGAGTTTAAGCCCCACAAAACCGTAGTAGTGGTTTGACTGTGGGCTCGGTGAGTCTCTATAAACTCAATAAACTTCGTAGTTAAAACTAATTATTATTTATAGGTAGCACTTTAACATATTTCTAAATAATATTTTTTTAATTTATTTTTAAAACTATTTTTTGTTTATAAGGGTTAATAATCTGTAAAGGTTATTTACAAATAATAAGCTATAAAAACGAGTGTAAAAAAAACTGACTAAGTGCGTGTCGGACCACACACAATGAAGGGCTCCGTAGTTGGGATGAATTTATCTCAAGAACAAACTTAACATTGTAGTTGAAAAACATGTTCTCCCATACATTCCAATTGCAAATGTAAGTTTGTGCGCACAATATTGAGAGATTTACCATGTTATTTTAAAACCATAGACTTCTTAATACGTTTTCCTGTAATCTATGAGTAAAGAATCATTATCTGCATTTTTCGTTTTTAAATTTTAGCCTCATTAGTTTCGGAGATAATGGGGGGGAATAATCAATTTTCATCTATTTTCTTACATATATTTAAAAGTATTTATTCTAAAGTTATAGAAAAAAAAATGAGATTCTCACAACAGCCCTACCAATTGAAATGTCACACGGTACAGTTTGCCAAACCTTTTGTTTTTTTTATTTCCAATTTGCCCCTGTGAAGTGACCCCATGTTCAAAATTCATTTATTTACACGTCCGTGTCACAGAAATTCAGACGAGTACCAAATTTCCACCAAATTGGTCCAGTATATTCGGAGCAAATTGGCTATGACAGACGGACAGACATCCAGCCAGACAGACAAACAAGTGATCCTATAAGGGATCCGTTTTTTAATTCGGACGTACGGAACCCTAAAAACGATTAACGAAGCCGAGAGTCACTTGTAGTCCCCGTCCTTGTGATCAGTTTTTTATACTGGACCCTGGGAACCTTCTGGTTACGGAGATATTTAAGGATAAAGTTCCAAGAATTTAACTTTTTTCATGAAAACAAGTTTTAAATATTATAACATAACTTTAAATACCCGAAAACTCCTGTACCGTCGCATACGTACAATGTCCCATCATTAAAGAAACTATCCTCAATTTAAATGTAGCTGCTCAGTATAATTTTGACTACAATATTTTTGTAACATTTGCCTCCCTCAAAGAATTAAATTATAAAACACTGGGAGATTTCTATTTCTATTGTGTGGTGGGAGGGAATGCTTAATTTGAGTACAGTCTTAATGTTATTTTAAAAACACACAATACAATTCGATTATGACTAACAAATAATAATCTTTTCTCAAACATGCTTCGAGATAAATCGAAAATGCTGTACTGGTGAAATACATTTATTTATTCATTTATTATTGCAAACACAACTAGCATTACAGGTTACCCGAAATAGGTAGCGTTGTATTAAACAATATTTTGACGTGACAACGTCTTATAAATTGGTTTGCCGGGTGACACTTCAAGAAACTGCGTTACGCTCCGCTCACGTTATGCGCTCACAATGAGAGCGAGTGAGAGGCACGCGTGCATGGTTAGCCCGCCTAAGAGCGAGAGAGACAGACATAAAAAGTGAAAGGCACGCGTCCCTTCCACTCGAGCACAGCTAGCCCGCCTAAGAGCGAGAGAGACAGAGCGAGAGAGAGAGAGTGAGAGAGATAGGCATACACACCGGTTCATGTGTATAAATAAATGTTTTAAATTGTTACTATTATTTCATCCTTCTTCCTACTATACGAATGAATATTCACATTAAAATTATTTTACCACTCAAAGTCGTTGTCACGTAAAACTTTCGCCCGTATACCGACTTTACAGGCAACCAATTTTTTTTTTTCATTACAGCCTATCACTTGTAATTTTTGTGAACTCATTCAGAGAACTGGGGGCCTACCACCAGCTCATAAAGCAGTATTATTTTAATATTCCTTCCGTGGGAGAAAGAGATGGAGCTATACGTCCTGTAGAGCTTCATCTCTTTCCCACACTGAAGTAATCCTTAAAATAATACTGCTATAAGAGCTGGTGGTAGAGCCCAGGTAAATAAATCCACATACATGCGAGTAAGGCAGCCAGCAATATTACTATGAAAACTCATATCTGTCGCGTAATTGAAAAATGGAACGAACTTCTTACTTCGACACATGGCAACCAAGGAGGTAACATAACAAAGATTTTATTTATTTAAATTTCGACTTGGCTTGCAAAAAGAGCTGTTTACAGTAAAGAAGAAACAAATGAACATATTGGCGCGTGAGAAATAATCGTTGTTCGTCATTGATTCTAGAATTTATAATTAATTTACTTAGTTTGAATTTCCGCGCATTATTTGAGAAAAGTACTACACAAGCCTTGGCCGCAACCAGGCATTGATGGAATGGACTCACGTATATTTATATTCTGACGTTCGACCACCAATGCCCATGTTGCAGGCCGCGACAGGGCCGGTTGGTGGTTGGTTGTTGGTTGGTTGGTTAGGACTGTTTTTTTAAGAAAGATTGGTCCTTGGAAGCTCTGGACAAAGAGAGGTGGAAAAAGAGTAGGGAGGCCTTTGCCCAGCAGTGGGAAAATAATGACAATTTTTTTTTTTTTTAGTTTTTACTTACCGTGGTTTTCAATCTCAGGTTCTTTCGACGGCTCGGTATCAGTCGGAGGTGGAGAAGGCAATTTCCTCTCCTCTCTTCCCGGCTTCAAGTATTCATTGCTTTCAAGAGACTTGAATAGCATCTCCACAAATGGTTTCGTTTCTGTCGATAAAATAAAAGAATATGAATAATAAAAAATATTTTTAACAAAAAATACAACCGACTTCCAAACTACAAAGTGAAAAATAACTTTAATTTCGGAAGCCGGTGTCTTTATTAGATCAGTATTTTAGTTTTTTGACATCGACTTCCAAAATTAAAGTTATTTTTCACTTTGTAGTTTGGAAGTCGGTTGTATTTTTTGTTAAAAAGATTTTTTTTCACTTTTTAGTGGGTTGGTTTGCAATTTATCTAAGTTACAATAGCCTAATTTCAACTGCTCATCAAAAATACCCAAATCGCTATAGATGTGCCTATAATATATGAAGAATTCCCTCGATTTCTCCAAGATCCCATCATCAGATCGTGACCAAATGACAATGGGACCAACTTGGAAGTATACCCTTTCAAACAAAAAAAGAATTTTTCAAATCGGTCCAACCGTCTTCGAGTAATCGGGGAACAAGATAAAAATAAAAAAAATATCCCGACGAACTGAGAACCTCCTCCTTTTTTTGAAGTCGGTTAAAAATCAGAAATGAAATTATCCGGAAAAGAACCGGAGTTGCCGACACAGTTTGCAGAGTAAGCAAGCTGAAGTGGGCTGGCCATGTTTGTCGAAGGACCGATGGCCGGTGGAGCAGACGAGTCCTGGAGTGGAGACCGCGTTTCGGCCAGCGTAGTGTGGGACGCCCCCCAGCTAGATGGACTGACGACCTTAAGGAGGTGGCTGGGACAGACTGGATACGGAAGGCGGAAGACAGGGTGTTGTGGTGCAGCCTGGGAGAGGCTGAGTTGATTGATGAATTATAAATTACTAGCTTTTTTTTGTGTTGCATAATAATTTTGCATTCTATTATATAGAATTTTTTTTTTTCTAACTTGAACAGACAGCTGTGCTGCTGGGGAGTTTGTAGCGCCACTTCTTCTTCCCAGCTAAAGGCACTAGGAAGTGGTGAAGGGCGGGCGTTTTTGGGGGACTGTCTTATGTAATTTTGACGTTCGAAAAATGCTGATTCTCAGCCTAGTTTGAATAAATGACTTTTGAATTCTGGAATTTTTTTGAATTTTTTGCCCAGGCCTTCGCCCGCGTTGATGACGGAAAATATCCCCCAGTAGGAATAATTCCGGAATACATTGTTTTCATATTATAACTTTATTGGTTGACGCGGCGCACGCCAGTAAGGCTGCGTTTCCACCAGAAATGTGCGAGGATGCGTAACGAAGCTGTGAAACGGTGTGAGTGTTTCCACCAGAGATGTGCTAGGCCGCTGAGCGCTGCCAGGATGTGTAGCGAGGGATGTGTTTGTTAAGAGCCAATAGAATCTCTTCATTTACCTAGCCTCGTTCAGCGCAGCTTCGGTAGAAACGGCTTAGCGGTGCGAGGTTTTTGTACGTACAAAACAAGCGAGGGTTGTGTGCGAGACATGTGTGTTAGGGATGGACGCGAGTGAGAAATCGTATCTGAAAAGAGTCCGCTACACATCCTCGCAGCGCTCATCTGCGCACCGTTTCACAGCGTCGTTACACATCTTCGCACCAGTCAGCGGCTTAGCACATCTCTGGTGGAAACACTTACATCGTTTCACAGCTTGGTTACGTAACCTCGCACCGCTCAGCTTCCTCGCACATCTCTGGTGGAAACGCAGCCTAAAGCTCCCGGTCGGTATAACTTTTTCCGACATCTTCAACAATAATCGTCATATTTCAGCCAATTTACAGAAAACCTTAATGAGTTTTTATACATCTAAACCTTCCTCATGAACCAGTCCATCCTGCGTACATTGGTGAAAACCGTGTGAAAATCCGTTCGGTCGTATAAGTTTATCGCGTTCAGACACGGCAAGGATTGAATTTTGTAGGTGTGGCTTTACCTCGACCATTTTTAGGGCTCCGTAGTAAAACAAGGAACCCTTATAGTTTCGTCATGTCCGTCTGTCAGTCTGTCCGCGGTCTAGCTCCAAGACTGTTAGTACTAGAAAGTTGTAATTTGGCATGGGTATACATATTAATCATGCCGACAAAGTGGTAAAAGGAAAAATATTTTTTTAGGGTACCTCCCCTACACGTAGTGGGAAAGTTTTTTTTTTTTTTCTATCCCTTGGTTTGGGGTATCGTTGGAAAGGTCTTTCAAAAACATTGTGAGTGTGTCAAAACTATTTTTGAATTCAGAGATTCGTTTGCGAAATAATAAGCTTTAAAGTGAAATTTTTTGTTAGAGTCGTGTGTCCCCCCCTGCCAGCTAAATGGTTGGTTTAAGATGTGTGAAAAAATTCACGGCAGTAGCTTATACAACGAATTTAAAAGGAAAACTATCACAGTTGGGTAGGCTTTACAAGTTAATTTGCGGTTGTAAAAACATGTTCTCCCATACATTTCGTATGATTTTTTTTTTCAACTACAATGTTTAGTTTGTTCTTGGGATAAATTCATCCCAACTACGGAACCCTACATTGTGCGTGGTCCGACATGTACTTGGCCGGTATTTTTGTACGTACTTCTGTTTGTCTTAATTTCTGTCCGAAATATTTTCTTGTTTCATACTTTTTAGAGCGTGATAGTCTGGTTTTAGTTTTTGAATAACTTTTTATATTATGTAGTAGACAAAAAACAAAAAAAAAGTGTTGGCGTTTACGTTCCGTCAAGAAATTTTTCGTTGATTTTGGCGGTATCAAAAGTTATTAATTAAAGTCGTAATTCCTAACCCCATTCTAATGCCTTGTATGCACCAGCATAGAGAAAACTAGTGTTTCTTTCAGACAAAATTCTCCAGGGGGCAGTTAAGAAATCTGGGGGGGCGGAGTAAATAAAGGAAACAAAGTAATATTTAAAATCAATTCCAATTATTATTAATATTTTAATTAATAAAAATAAAATTGTCAAAGTAACATTATAAAAAGCCACGAAGAATAATATTCTTTACTAAAATCTTATTCTTTTATGCTTTTTTCTTGAGTACACACGGCTACACATCAAGCTGTACATTTCCAGTATAAACTGATCTCGCATTATACGGAAATCCTATACAATGCGAGATCAACATAAACTGGTTTTGTATAGCTTGATGTGTGCCGTGTGTACAAATCAACAACTTTTTCTAGAAATTCTGCTTTTGGAGTCTCTGGTCCCTCGATGCTAATCATCATAAAGGGTTTCCAGCTCTAAAATGATACCAGGTTTAAATAATTTGTCAAATTGTAGGGATATTCGCTGTGGACGCGCGAAACTGAGCGAGCGGCAACCTATTGGTATTGATTAAGTTCCAAACAGTAAGGCAGGCAGGGCAGTAAGGTACTGAAGAAACACTGGAGAAAACTACATAGAAATACGCAAAGATAGGGTACTACTGCAAAGCCTTCATCATCAGAAACTTACCCTGCTGGAGAAATACATCCAGCTGATCCACCATCACCTCCCGGAGTTCGTCCAGGGGTTTGTCCTTCTTAACCAAAGCGTACACATATTTTGCGAGGGCTGCTGGGTCGGCATCGCAGCTGGAAACAAATAAAAATAACATTATTAAAGACTTAAAGGAGAAACCCGTTTCTGGGCCTAACTGTTACACGAATCAGATATGTACCAAAAAAATCGTCTATTTTGCTTAATTAACCCATTTTAATCTTAGCCTCAATAGCAATGGCCAAGTGTAGAAAATAAGTAGTTTTCTATTTTTTGTTTTAAACAACTTTTGTAAACCATTAAAACACTTATTTCGTTAAACATCACTAACTTCACAAACGCTGGCATTATATCAATAGAGCGTGCCATAAGAATATGATCGATTTAGTGGAAATCGATACTGTTACAAATAATTAAATAATACTCCATTGTTTTATTATAATTGTTTTTTTTATTTAAAATCAAAGTAAAATAAAAAAAATCTGGAATCTAATTGATTTTTAACGTAACCACCATAAAAAAATCATTAAAAGAAAGCAATAAAAAGCGATTGCACCACGGATTACACTAGTAAACGGCAAATGTCAATGTCAACGTCTGTCAAATGTCAATTGTCATATCATTGTTGTCATTCGCTTTTTATTGTGTTTTTTCGTATTTCTCGGGATTTATTATTTCTTAAAACCTCTGCTCGAATACTGAATTCCGAAATTGATTGCCTTCCGACTGCTCTCGCTTGAACATAGGACGCCGTACCCTGCCACCACTGTAGACCTTTGCTGGAAAACCAGATCTGTATAATGATCTTTTGAAGACTGGTTATATAACGACATCATGAGCCTGTACATTAATTGCGGAATAGCAACAGACCGCTGCAATACAATAGGAAGGCAAAAATTGGAAGATGAAAATGATTCTTTCAATTTACAGGAATGGGTCGCGCCTCAAACGGTTAGTATCCGATATTTTTATATCGTAACATTTTTGTACCATGTAATTATTTAATGTAATCAAACTAAATAGTATTATCGTTTGTGTCCAGTTGTCTGTTGATAGTTGTATTTTATAAAATGATACCAGAATGTGCAACAAATTCATATTCGAAGACATATATGTGACATCACCAATCCGGACTGAACCTGCATAGCTAATTATAGCCTATTCCATCTTCAGAGAGGAGGTGTGTGTCCCTGCAGTGGGAATGTAATCAGGCCGCTTATGTTTATAGATTGTGCAATCCACGAAGACGCGCCCCACTCCGCGATTATTGTACTGTAAGTTATACTTTAGTACGGAGCGGAGCGGAGTGGGGCGCGTCTTCGTGGATTGCACTATCTATACCCAAATGTGCCACTCAGAAGTTTCTTGCTAAATGCTAGTGCTATACCTAATAGTCAAATGATAAATGTTTGTTTCAGGTACTTAAATGAAAATGAGTTTATCTGCCAAGCTTGCTGAAATCATGCCAATGCTGTATCTCTTGATTGAAATAAGTAGACCAGAAGAGAGTGAACATACACCTATAGGACACTGATGAATGGTAGTGTGTAGAGAGGTGGAAGGTGGCCTACAGCAAGAGCTGTCAACATCGGACTCAAACTGGATGTTGAGAGGAAGAATAAAATCCAAGCATATTAGTAATAGGATGTATTTCGTTTATATATTAGTCGACAGCTCTCTAAGTGGGAGGGATCCTATACTTCAATATTATTGCACCTGTATTGTTGGCAAAAGAATGGTTGGTAGCCATGCCCACACGATGAGGAGAATTATGATAATTATCTTGGTTAGGCACGGCACCAGGGTAGCCAAATGCCTGCTGCACAATTTCTGGATACTGTATTATTATATTATGATAATCCTAATGAAGAAGGTGATTAATAAAACCATTTATCACAATTATGTGTTTTTACTCTATTTTACTTAATATTATATTATTGCAATCTCAGATTACTGTAGGTAATATGAGGTTGCATTAAATCCCCTAGTAGATACAATATTAACAAATGCAAGCCAGTAATGTTGTAAGTGAGCCTTGTCTGATAAATATAGTTTTCAGCTGACGTTTTCAGTAAGATCAATCAGATAAGATAAGATTCAGTAAGATAAATCTAAAGGTCACTTTAGATTCCCCCCCAAGCGCTTTTTGTGTACCTACCTAAAACCTCATCATGATAGACTGCAGGCGCTGCAGCACAAGCCTCAAACATATTTTTTTTATTGAAATAACTCAAATAATAAAAATAACCTAAAATGTAAACATTGTCTGATTTGACCAATTTGGCCATTGCTGGGAGACGTGAAAATTGGGGTCATGAATCCTTCCTAAATACTCTAATTTATGTCCAAATTCCAGTCCTGGAACGCCAGGCCCAAGTTTCTATGGAGTTTGGGTTTCTCCTTTAAAACAAAACTGGCACTCCGGGAGTACCGACAGAAGTGAAAACTTGAACAATTTTAATGTGCAGGAAATACTTTTAATGAGGTGTCGGTAACGGTAACAGTGTCGCGAGTTCAATTGTTTTTTCCCATCTAAAAAATGCCCAACGCGCCTAAGTGTTCACTTCAACAAGTGCATGTTGGACCACGCACAATGAACGGTTCCGTAGTGGGGATGTCCGATGAATTTTGTGACAAGATCAAAATTAACATTGTAGTTGAAAAACATGTTCTCCCATACATTCTGCAAGTTTGTATGCATTATATTGGGAGATTTTCCCATGTTATTTTAAAACCATAGATTACTGTAATACTTAACGGTTTTCCTGTAATTTATTTATTTACATATACTTTATTGTACACCACAAAAATACATAAGAAAAAATAAACCAAACTACAAAATAAACAATGGGCGGCCTTATCGCTTTCCGCGATCTCTTCCAGGCAACCTTGGAACGGACAGTGATTTGCCAGGACATAAAATGGGGCTGTCATTGGTGCAATAATAAGTATATAATATACTAGAATAGATACACACATTAATACATATCCTAAATCATATATACATATCCTAAATCTAAATATATAAAAGCGAAAGGTCACTCACTCACTCACTCATTCATCACGAAATATCGAAAACCGCTTGACGTATGAAGATGAAACTTGGTAGGGAGGTAGTTTATAGTTAGTAGACGTCCGCTAAGAACGGATTTTTGGAAATTCGACCTTTAAGAGGGTGAAAAGGGGGAATTTTGTTTGTATGAAAAATCTTATTCCTTGAGTGATTAAACTTGAAACTTGGCACGAATACTTATCTATGTAAATTATAAAGTTTGGCATTTTTAGTTTTACTAAAATACCCCCTAAAGGAGGATTGGGGGGTGTCAAAGTTTGTATGGAAAAATTTAACGAGCGGTCTGATTAACTCGAAACTCAGTATTTATAATTAAAACTGAAAATAAATAAAAACATATATCAGGGTTTTTTAAAAATCTACCCCTAACGGGGTGAAACGGGGTATTAATTCTTACAGTGAAGGATTTTACTGTGTGGCTTAATTAACTTGAAAATTGGTATAAATAATCTATAAGTCAAATAATGGAAACGTACAATAGATTTTTCAAAACTATTATCACGCTATTTGCTATGGGGGATGAGCAATATAGCATTGTTTGTATTCTTCTATAGTTTACCGCAAATTGTAAAAAGGCTAGCCAAAAGGTTAGAATATTGCAGATAGTTACGGTTTTAACCTTTTAAAAGATTATCATCACGCTATACCTTTATGGAATTAAGCAGTCAATCATAGCATATACAGGGTGGATTTTGAGATGGGGCAATAAGGGCAGGTACCTTAACCGTTGTCGCTACAAAAAAACAGTCTTAGGAGACTGTCCTTTGGACATGCCACATTGCGGCGATAAGACCTCTCTTTGAGGAGTGGCTTGAGAGGCGCCACGGCGCCCTCACCTTCCGCCTAACGCGTCCGGCCCTGGTTCAGGCCATGGTACGGAGTGAGCGGAAATGGCAGGCCGTCACCTCCTTCTGCGAAGCGGTAATGCTCGCGAAGGAGGAGGCGGAACGTGTGAGGGAGAGGCAAATTTCGCGCCCTCATGCCCCTAACCGCCGCAGGAGGAGACGCCCGGGGCGGGAATTGCGAGCCGATTTCCGGCCACCGTAGGCGCGGGCTTGCGGACGGTGAGCAATGGGTAGCTCGCCGTCCGATAAGGACCAAGCTCGGGTCGACGGTGCGTTGTGTTCCACGCGCGCCTCAAAGAGATGTCAGCAGAATTGACGGGGTCCGCTAGGGCCAATGCCTGCCGGGGCTGCGAATATGGGCCGAAAGGGACATCACGGCCCCCGGCAATAGGGCAACCGAAGGAACACGGGTAGGTTTTACTCAGTAAGAGTCTGACACGACGCCCTCCCGCTCCACCCAGAGCGGGAGAAGTTATTTGATAATTTCCCACACAAAAAAAAAAATGAGACTGCCCTTAACTTTTTGAAACATTTTGATCTGCATTCACAGATTTTGAAAAAAATTTACAGTCAGCAAGAAAATGGCCAATTTTCACAAAAACTTTTTTGATGCCGGTCGATTCTATTTCTTATTATTACTATAACCAAAAAACTATATTGGGCCAACTGAGGTTTGCCAAGACACGGCCTATGAATTTTTAATCCCAGATTGCAGAAAAAACGTAACTTTGCCGTTCATTATAGAACTACAAATTACCAATTTTCGGATTATCCTCTTTACTTGACCTTACTTCTCGCCAAACTTCATGCTGCTGGACCTACGTGAAGTACCAAGTAGACTGGTTTATTTGCGAGTGTCAAAATATGCGGCACAAATGGCAATATTTTTTTTCGTAAACTTTTTTTGGGTGGGAAATTATCAAATAACTTCTCCCGCTCTGGGCGGAGCGGGAGAGCGTGTCAGGTTTATGCTGACAAAAACCCACCCGTGTTCCTTCAGTTGCCTGTGTGTTTTCAGGGGCCACGGTAACCCTTTCCGATTTTCCCGCGACCCTGGCAGGCATCGGCCCTAGCGTACCATGGACTGGACCAGGGCCGGACGCGAGAAATCACCACCGCCGATCGTCTCTACAAGGAAATGGCGGTGCCCCGCCCAAGCCGGGCAGACCTCCACCGTATGCTCCACCGTGTCCTCCGGTCGATCCACACAATGGTCACACCCGGGCGTTTCCTCCCGACTTATCCGGAACAAGAACCTCCCGAAACAACCGTGTCCGGTGAGAACCTGCGTCAGGTGGAAGGTGAGGACGCCGTGGTGCCTCTCTACCACTCCTCAATGAGGGAACTTATCGCCACAGTTGTGGCGTGCCCATTATTGCATTGACTTGGAAGTTTGATTTTCGTTACACTTCCAAGAGACCATAGATATAAGTTTTGGATATCTATTTCAAATTGATGCCTCCACGCGTTCCTGAGAAAAGGGTCTTGACAGACAATGAAGTCATCCTTTAAGGGTTTTAATGTTTCAATTTGAGGTACGGAACCCTATAACAGATTTAATATCAGCCTGTTACCTTTTCATGACGTTACGACTGAACGGATTTCTAGATGAAAGGCATAGGATAGGCCATGACCTGGGTTAGGACGTAGGATACTCTGAATCCCGATAGCACGTTCCTGTGGGATATTTTTCGACATTCACGCGGGCGAAGCCGCGGGCAAAAGCTAGTAATAAATACATACATACTTACTAAATACAGGGTGGCAGGGACATCGACGCGAAAACTGAAACCATGGATTCAGTAGGTACATAATTCTGAACCCCCCTGCGAATCATGTACTGAATCCATGGTTTCAGTTTTCGCGTCGATGTCCCTGCCACCCCGTATAATAAGCAACAAAAATAAATTAAGACTATATGGCAAAAAACGAAAACACAAAACCCAAGACACCGACTTCCGAAATTAAAGTTATTTTTCACTTTGTAGTGTTTTTTTTTGGAAGTCGGTTGTTTTTTTTTTTGTAAAAAGTTTTTTTTTCAAAATTTTAGGCTCTGTAGTTTCGGAGATGAGGAACAGTATCTAATTTCTTAAACAACTATAAAACTATTTACCTATCATAAAATCTTTAAAAAATGTGATTAAGACCCTCACAGTAAGCCCTTTCATTTGATGTCCAGTTTTTTTATTTTTATTGTTCAATTACCCCCGAAAAGTGACCCCATATTTACAATTCATTTATTTACACGTCCGTATTTGGGTAACAGATATACGTGTACCAAATTTCAATTTAATCGGTCCATTAGACTCGTAGCAAATTGGCTGTGACAGACGGACAGACAGAATCACACTTTCTTCTTTGTTTTGGACGTACGGAACCCTAAAAATGGGTATATAACGTACATTTTTGTCCCCTCCTCATCCCTTCGGGGAGAATAGAAGTGTGATATTATATGTTATATACATCATCATCATCATTTCAGCCGAAAGACGTCCACTGCTGAACATAGGCCTCCCCCAAGCACCGCCACTTCGACCGATTCTGTGCTTTCCGCATCCAGCGGATTCCTGCGGCCTTCACAAGGTCATCGGTCCATCTTGTGGGAGACCTTCCAACGCTACGTCTTCCGGTACGCGGTCGCCACTTCAGAACCTTTCGGCCCCATCGGCCATCCGTTCTGCGAGCAATGTGCCCTGCCCATTGCCACTTAAGTTTGACAATTCTTCGGGCTATGTCGGTTACCTTGGTTCTCCTGCGAATCACCTCATTTCTGATTCGATCGCGTAGGGAAACTCCAAGCATAGCCCTCTCCATTGCCCTTTGGGTGACTTTTAGCCTTCTGATAAGGCCCATTGTGAGCGACCACGTTTCAGTACCATAGGTCATCACTGGCAACACGCATGTTATATACGTATATTTATTATCAACACTTTGGGTGGGAAATTATCAAATAACTTCTCCCGCTCTGGGCGGAGCGGGAGGGCGTGTCACTCTTACTGACCAAAACCCACCCGTGTTCCTTCAGTTGCCATGTTGCCAGGGGCCACGGTATCCCTTTCGGACAAACCCACGACCCCGGCAGGCATCGGCCCTAGCGGACCTCTGTTCGAAGCGCGCGTGGAACAACGCGCCGTCGACCCGGGCCTGGTTCTTATCGGACGGCGAGCTACCCATTGCTCACCGTGCGCATTATGAACACTTCTATCAGTAAAACATTATGTCAGCATATTTTTACGTAACAATCCAAGGAACTGTTATCTCATAGCCTCTAAGAAGATAAGACGAAACATACTATTACAAAGTTCGTTATCTGTAAACTACTATCTGCTACTAACATATCTTTAATTATTACGCAATTTGCCATCGGATACCTTTAGCATAAGCATAATAATCAGCCTATGTTCCCACTGCTGGGACACAGGCCTCCTCTCTATGAGGAGTGGGCCGTAACCAGGGATGTAACGGATATCCGTATCCGCATCCGCATAAAAGCTGCAACTGACAGGCCGGCAACTTATTTGTCGCCGTGCGCGCACTTGCATTGCAACCAATAGGCGGGGCGACAGTTGCGTCGCCGGCTTGTCTCCAAACGCGTAGACAAAAGTCTCCCGACTGTCGTGTCGCTACGTGCACGCACTTTCATACTAACCCATAGACTTGATGTGAGAGACAAATTAGTTGCTGAGACAAAACTTGCCTGTGCGCGCTAGCTCTAAATTTTGATATCCGCATAACATCCGCTTCCTCAACTTTTGATTTTAGAAGCTCCGCATCCTCATAATTTCTATGGGGATGTGACCCAAGTTATTCGCTCAAATAGTGAATTTTTTTAAACTCGCTCCGAGGCAAATGTGCGGACCGGAGTGTAAGTGACGCGTTCCTATTGCCTGAATTCGCAGTGTCTCCCTGTCCTATGACAGACGATCAGCCGCACGTGACAGTGGTGGCATGATTGTGGTGTCAGGTATCAAAAACAAGGGCTATTTTTCATACGACATCTGCATCCGCACCCTCATCCGCATCCTCAATAAGGAATTTTCCAATATCCGTATCCTCATACGCATCCTCAAACCCGATTATCTCGATAACCTCATCCGCATCCTCATCTGTTATACGACATCCGTAACAACCCTGGCGGTAACCCACCACGCTGGCTCAGTGCGGGTTGGTAGATGTCACATGTCTTCGAACTTATGGTTCTAGGACACGCCGGTTTCCTCACCATGTTTTACTTCACCGTTTTGAGAGCAGTGGTGATGAAATAATTTACACTTAGTAAAGCGCCTGTCTGGGTTCAAACCACTAGCCCACCACAGCTCTACAAACACAAAATAATGAACAGTTGTGTCAGATCAATTACTCTATAAGATACAACATATATACATAGTAGAGTACAGTCACTTTGCCCGACCCGGGAATCGAATTAAGGACCTCATGCTCAGCAGTAGCGTTTTTTAACACTAGACAAATGAGGCAGTCTTCATGGATGATTGTCTGCAATTTTTTTTTGTTATATCCCAATTCAATTTGCCTAGACTTTTCTCAACTATGTTGGGGTCGGCTTCGACCTCAACAACCCAGTAACTGGGTAATACGATACTCCTTGGTAAGACTGGTTGTGAGACTTTCAGGCTTCTGACGATCCGTAACGACTGTCAAAGATCCACTAATGACAGCCGGGACCAACGGCTTAACGTGCTTTCCGAGGCACGGAGGAGTCTCGGTATGTAAAGATGGTCACCCACCCACGGACCAACCCCGGCAAGCACGGCTTTACCTGATGGATCGACCCGTGCAGCTGGTATTACTTAGCCACGAGCTCCTCGTATATTATGTCCCACAGGTGGGTAAAGGTCTCCCCTTTTTGTTTTTGCTGTTATATCTTCTATACATATAAAATGCTTTGTCCTGAATGACTGACTGACGGATCAACGCACAGCCTAAACCGCTGATCGTAGAGACCTGAAACTTGGAGGGTGTGTTCTTTGTATGACGGATGCCTGATAAGAAAGGAATTTCCGAAATTCTACCCCTAAGGGGGTGAAAAAGGGGGGCAAAGTTTGTATGGGACAACGTGATTCCTTGGTCCAATGTACTTAAAATTTTGCATAAACCTTTTCTAACAGAATTGATGGAAGACGTGTTTCGTATTTTATTGATATTCATCCCCTAACGAGGTTAAAAAGGGGTAGAAAGTTATTTTGGCGGTGATTTGCTTCGAAGTTGATATCAATACTCCTTTGTGCTTTTGATTTAAATTACATTTTATTTTGACACATGTTTGAAAACTCAATCCGATTTTATTAAAAAAAAAAGGTTGAACTCACTTCAAAACATAAGCAAATACTCTTTTTAGTTTTAATTATTGTCAAAATATCTGTGTTTGATTTATTGTGTACAACGGCTACACATCAAGCTATACATTTCCAGTATATGCTGATCTCGCATTGTGTAGGATTTCCGTACAATGCGAGGTCAGCTTATACTGGAAATGTACAGCTTGATGTATAGCCGTGTGTACAATAAATACTTATGGTTTTCTTTTAGTTTTTCTTGGAAGTTTAATAGTGTAGTTTATAACCTGGATTAACACATTAGGATACTTTTTATTCCGGTATTACGTTTCCGACTTCCACGTGAGCGAAGCCGCGGGAAAAAGCTAGTAATAACATAAAAAACTATCTCTGCATATCTTCCAAAAAGTTTCAACACATTACCAATCTTATGTCAGATATTGTAAATAAATTCTTCAAGATGTTTAAATTCTATTTCAGTAAGACCAACACATAGGTTATAATTAACAGTTGCTCGTTTATTTTTAAACTGATGCAATAACAGTTAGATGTAGAAGTAAATGATTAAACCACACATGTGTTGCAAAAATAGAATATGTACAAGCTATGCATGCAAAAAAAACTCAAAGCATATATTTCAAATAAACCAATTACAGGTATGGACCTGGGTCCAAAAGTTTTTGTCCGTCTTGTATTATTAAAAAATATTGAACACGTATTTTTTCTTTTTTGACGTAATCAAAAGATTACGGCTATACATTGAGTTAAAATGTGGCATGACGTCACGCCTTGCAAGGCAAGATTTAATACTGCGTTGTGACGTAGCGAGCCCCCCAACTCCCCAACTTTAAGGCGTGTTCCCAACTCCCCAACTTTAAGGCGTGTTTTCTAAGTTATTTTTGATTAATATGATAAAGCAAAAAATATGTGTCTAATATTTTTTTATTATTTGAAAGATGGACTAAACGGTTTTTTTTTTCACCTAGGCAACTACCGTATTGTCAAGGGGTCGGTCAGTCAGAAAGATCGCTAGTTGCCCATTCCAAAGCGTAGTAGGTACAGAGAAGAACGGGCAAGAAACTCCGCGGACACTTTTAATTTAAGGAAAACCTCTCAGAGACTCTGTTTTTCTTCAATAGTAGAGTGTAATAAACAAATTATGGTATACTGGCTTCTGCTCGCTTGAAATTTATTGTTTTAACATAAAATATCCTTCTATGATAGCAATACCGTTTCTTCCTACTAGTGAAAGAATTTTGCTGAATCAGACCAGTAGTTCCGAAGATTACCCCCTACATACAAACTCACAAATTATACCATTATTAAATTATTTAACCGCCTCTGTGGTCTAGTGATTAGACCACCTGTCTCAGGCCAGGACAAAAATTTCTGCTTGTTTTCGTTCATGGTAGAAGTCCGCCTGGCTAGCTACACCTTATCTAAGTCTGTCGCCATAACAACAATGTTAACAGCATTGTTGTATTTCGACAGTAAGAGGTGAGATAGCCAGTTCCTCTGTGGTTGAGGATTCCGGGTGAAAATCGCTTCCACCTTCCGGTCTTTCCTCAGGTTAGATGCAAATCAAGAACTTCACCATTGTGGTTTAAAAAAAAAGAAGAAAATTACCTCTTCATAATATTGGTACTTATAGACTAAGGCCTATTTACATCAGCCAGATTCATTCAGTCTTGATTTAAATCAAGTGATTTTTTTCAATAAAAATCATTGATTAAATCAAATTGTATTATTTATTTCTTCTTTATAACACAAATTAAAATTTCTTAATTTTTGATAACGGATGGATACATTAAAATGAATGTTAATAATCACTTTGTGTTATATTTAAACAAAAACACCAACTTTCCAACTTTTTCCACTCCTAATCTATTTCTGATTTTAGAATGTACAAATGCAAAGGTCAACCTGCCTCATTGGTCTAGTGGTCGCAAGCGCTACTGCTGAGCCTCGAGTCAAGAGTCTTGGGTTCGATTCCCGGGTCGGGCAAAGTGTTATTAGGTTTTTCTATCTGGAATTTCTCAGTAGCAGCCCGGAGTCTAGATTTGTGCCCGGTTGATGGCAATAGGCTCGCCCCCTATTACATGGGACTTAAACATAACTGGCGAAATATGGGTGTACCTACTACAGGTACACCTCTGCCCAACCCTTCAGGGAAACAAGGTGTGATGTTATGTTATGTAAATCCAAAGGTGGGAAATGGTTCTTTCCACTTATGCTGACGATATGATGGCCCCAAATAACTGTCTCAAAACAAAAGCATGTTTCGTTTGAAACACAACAAATTATTATAACAACAGCACAATAATTAATTAACAGAGCGAACTAGGGAATGCATGATGCGTGATGCATGATGTTTAGTCAGAGGGTCATCAGGAGTTTCAACAAAACTGAAGCAGTGATTTATTGGTCAACTAGCTTCTGTCTGCAACTTCGTTTGTGTAAAACTCCATCGTTCCCGACCAAACGCATCGCATCGCATCACCCCCCGTGCTGTTACTTCGCTTTCGATTATCTATCAGATTTTCTAATAAATGCAATGGAAAGATTTTGGAAACAAAATCATCCCAGCTTTTGAAATAGTTAGACATAGTCCACATTATCAGGCAGTTAAAATAATTAATAAATTACCACTCGAGTTAAAAAGCATACTGTACACAGGCTCATTCAAGGCAAGGCATTCCTGTTGGAAATATGTCTCTATTCATTAGATGATTTATAGTCCTATTCTGTTAAAACTGACATGTGTCATTACTTGTCTATGGGTTATAATTATTGTAGTCTTTTATTTTTTGATTATTGTTTGCTTTTACTTTGCTGTTGATATTTTGACATATGGTTTTATAATTAATTATGTTTGCATGGTATTTTACATTTATTTTTTTATCGAATTATTATTTCCTAATTTAAATTGAATTGCATGTATTTTAATAATAATTTTTGTGTATGCTTATGTTTCATGTTGAATTATATTCAAACAATGTGAATTGTTACTGAAAGAATAAATAAATGAATAAAAATTATTTCTTTTTGCTTGGTTCCTAAGTGTCGCAATGTTATGATAAGTAGCCTATAAGCTTCCTCATGAATTGAGCTATTAATTATTTATTTCAGAATAAAAATTGTTATCATCATCAACGCTATCAAATGCAAAAAGAGTTTTTCAGATCTGCCTGGTAGTAGCAGAGATTAGCGCATTCAATAAAAACAAACTCTTCAGCTTTATTATATGAGTATATCAAAAACTAGCTTCTGCCCGCGATCTCGTCCGTGAGCCTATAACCTTCTTTAAGAATTTGGCTATCCAATGCAAAAACATTTTTTCAAATCTGACATAAAATTACATTTATTTATTTATTTATTTATATATACTTTATTGTACACCACAAAAATACACAACAAAAAACAAATCAAACACTACAAAATATACAATGGGTGGCCTTATCGCTTTCCGCGATCTCTTCCAGGCAACATTATGTGTACTAAATTTAAACTTTATTGGTCCATTCGATTCGGAGCAAATTGGCTGTGAAAAACGGACAGACAGATACATGAGTGATCCTATAAGGGTTTCATTTTTTTATTTGGATGAACGAACCCTATAAGCAATCGCTTCAGCTTTATTATATTAGTATACTATCTAACCCGGCGAACTTTGTTCTGCCTAACAGTCAATGAATGTGCATGTTTAGGATTTTAAAATTAAAACAAAATCCCTACCCTACCTACCCTATCTACCTACCTACCTACATACCTACCTATCTACTGAGATATCATCAAAATTCATGCAAGCCTAGTACTTTTTGTTAGAATTTATGGCATATATACCGGGATATTATAAATAAAAAAATTTAAAAACATTTTTCTTCATGAATTTTTCCAATGTTTTAATAGTTGTTATTATCCTATAACACAAAAATCATAAAAATCGGTCCAGCCGTTCTTTTAACTAACACGACTTTGTTTTATATTTATATATGTATTCAGAAGATAGATAAAATGAGTTCGGATCAATAAATAAGTTTTATGGTAGTCAACTCATTGCAGTCATTGCTCTGATGAGACTAGTAACATAATAATTGGCAAGTCTTAACAACGAAAGTAATTTGAAGAAGAGGCTCTTTGAGGTTACAATTTTAGCTGTCAATTTGTCATATTATGATACGAAACCATGATGATAAATCTAATCTATTTATTAGAATGAATATACTATTAAAATCTTAATCAACGAGATAAAAGTTTACGATTATGCTGTCAGTACTGAACTGTACCAACCGCAAAAGTGCGAATTTAACTTGATGGTAATGTCATTTTAATCGAATTATTTCCTCGTTTCTTCAATAACAACGAAGAATTTGTTGGGATTTAAAGCTATACGCTGAAACAATTATGCAGGGTTCTCGTATAGAACGTTTGACATCATGAAAATACACGCCATGTGTGTACGTCAAATCAAAAAAAAAATAAAGCTAAATGAAACATTGAAACCCGATACTTTTACTCATTAATTATTCATATTGCATGGAAATATCCCCGCAAACTAAATAAATGTAATGATTAGTTGAATATCTTAAAAATTGCGAATTTCTTGTAAAATATCGCAATTGTGTAAATACTAAAATATGGCAGCGGATGTACTCACAGGGGCTCCAATATGGAGGTCAACCACGACTTGAAAGCGTCAGGATTTTCAATAATCATCTCGTTGCAACAATTATATCGTCCACAGATGACAATTCATCCACAACGCACTTATTAAAATAGAGAATTTGCAATTATATCTACAGCAAAAACTACAATCACTTGAAAATAATCGTCCTTCACGTTTCACTGTACACTTCACTTTTATGTAACTTTTTTTGAAGAAGAAATTTCTACAAGGGTGTCAAGTTATTCTGCCTAGTCAGTGTTGCCATAAATAAAAAATATTTTTCTACTACTCTGTACAGCGTGCTCAGTATACATTATTACGCAAAAACCCCAAAAAGTTATATAATGATACTTTATAATTTACTATATACTTTTCTATCAGTCATTTTGATTTTTGCATAATAGATTATGTGTAACTAAGTCGTACCTATGCTCTACCTCCATACGATGACAAAACTGTATCAAATCCACACTGCATTGTGCTAAAGTGACTATTCTTTAACAGAAATAAATCAGATTATAAACAAATAACCTATCAAAAACAAAAAGACAAACAAAGTATCAAATTCTTTTTCGTAGGACAGGATGATGTTGCAGTCTATAGATTTTCAAATTCCACCGTTTTTTTACAGACTTAGCGTGCCAGACTCTAGACTGGAAGCCGACCCCAACCTAATGGGGATAAAACCTTCCACTTGCTCACTTCAGATGGCACTGATTTCCAGCGTCTTATAATTTGACAGCTAGCCATACATTTTTCTTTAAACAAGCGACTTTTTTTTACGCATAAATAATTATTGAGCCCAGTTGACGCAGCTGTTTACTGCAAAAATAGGGGGCCCCATGTATTTGCCAAAGATGTTATAAGAAGAAAACTGTGGAAGAAACCTCTCCGAAAAAAATTGGAATCCGACATTTCGTTCCTTTTATTGGAAAAAGTGGTTTACAGGTGATGCTCCCAAGAGAACTAAGTCTGTTTTCATTACATACAGGCACTTGTGATGTGATATTATGTAAATTATAGTAAAATATGTGTGTGTTTATATTATCATATTAGATCTGCGCTAGAAGTGCTATCTTTGAGGTTTTTCAGGCAGGAAGATCAAGCCAGAGTTGGTTTTCAACTCTGATCAGGTTAGTTTTACCGTACGCCTCCAGTCTTTAACAAAAAACGAACTTAAAGTCAACAAACACAAAATAACATATAAATTATAAAACGTTAATAATTTATTGACTTTTCCACTAAAGCTGCTTTTTTACTAGTGGTAGACGCTTCCCCTGTGCTTACCTCGTCTATTAATAGTGCTACACTCCAAGTCTCATACATATTTATCTAGTTTTCGTATAATTTGTGATCGACACAAAAGTAAACAAAACACAACAATGGCGGTTTTATTAAGGCGTACAACTGTGCTGCCATCTGCTATGAGCTTTCAGTTTTTAACCTCATTGGGAAAAGGCTAGGCAGATTGATTTTGTCCTAGGTTAGATGGTCTGTGGTGGTATATTTGAGGATTATACATCGGAATGCTCGTGGCCTTAGGGATAAGGTCGCCCCCCTCCACCACCTCCTTCAGATTAGGATCAGAACATCGACATGGCGCTAATCAGTGAGACGTACCTGGGACCCGAAGATAGGGTTAGGTTCCCGGGTTACCACGTCTACCGAAAGGACGAAAGGTTGGCTCAACAAATCCGATACCGTGGTCTGGCGGTGCTTGTGAAGCGAAGAGTCGTCCATCGGGAGCTCCCCTTGCCGTCGCTCAGCACATTCTACGCGCTGGGTGTACAGCTATACGTTACCGGCGAGGACATCAACATCTACGCGTGCTATAAACCGCCCGCGGCTCGCCTAGATATGGTAGAGCTGCGGGCGGTAATAAGCGCGCCGAACGGCAACGCAATCATCCTAGCCGGCGACCTTAACTGTAAGCATCCGGCGTGGAATTCTCTGCTAAGGAATACCGGGGGGAGACGACTCATCGCGGACGTGGAAGCCTTTGGGTATACAGTGTCCGGCCCAGAGACACATACCCACTATCCAGAAGCAGCGCGGTACATCCCAGACGTGCTGGAATCGTGGTCCATAGAGGGCTACGCTGCCAGATCACCCAACATGTGATAGATGATGAGTTACAGTCGGACCACCATTCTGTACTCGTCGTCTTATCGGGAATGCCGACCCGACTGAAGACCATAGCGCCACGCCGATTAACTGATTGGACAGCGTTCACAGAAAAGATGGAGACCACCACGCCAACTCGGCCTATTGTTTCCTCTGCGGACGTAGACCAAGCAGTAGATGACATCACTGCTTGCATCCAGAATGCCCTAGAAGCGGCGACTACGACACATCTGCAAGGGAGAGGGCTATTGCCGCCCTTGCCGGCGCACATATGTAAGTGCGATGATCGCCAAGAAAAGATGCCTTCGCAAGAAGTGGCAGCAACTACAATGCTCAACATTGAAGACCCAGTTGAACCATCTCGCGGAGAGGGTAAAGGCCAAGCTTTTGGCCTACATCACCGCGGGCTAGGAGGCGAGAATAGAAACGACAATGAACAGTTGGCCATCTGTATATAAGTTACGCCACCAACTGACGAACACCCCAGCCCCGGTGCGCCCACTACTCAATAGCGACGGTATGTAGCGGAGGCGGAGGTCTTTGTAGAGCACCTGGATCGTCAGTTCCACCCTAACCCGACCGACGACATCGAACATGTCGCAGCAGTCGAGAAGCACCAAGGAAAACTACACACTTTCATGTACTTAGGACGTACTAAGTTTCCACATTTGATTTTGCACGAGCTCTAACGATTATCATATGAATTCAGCGATAACATGAATCATCAAATTGGCGGGACCAATGTTTTAATCACATAACTTGAATTTGGCACTTACAATTGTATTGAAAATTGAGTATATACCTGTACATATGTAGTACTAAGTCTGCGGTGTGAATTACCTGCCTCCGAGTAGCGCTTCCAGAAGGTCCCGCCACTTAGACGTCAAAGTGGCGGGTCCAGGGACATCTTGACGCGCTTTCTTTACCTTCAAAGGTACAAATGTCTTGTTTTGGGTACAAATAGTACATAATGTAGTACAAACACTTTAATGCGATAAATTTCAAATTGGGGACTTGATCCCGCCATCTTGACGCTCACGCCTGTCACTACTCCATACAAGTTTAGACGTGATTAAAAACTTGCCTACTAAAATTACGTCAATTTACGTCAAGCGCTGATTAATTTGACAGGACTAAACTAAAATTTATCTTCTGTCCTTTTCTTAATGAAATAGAAAGAAAAAGATGCACTGAACTTAAATTTAGTTTAGTTTGTGAACAAGGGAATCGGCACCATTGTTCCACAATTACTTAGTTAATGATTACAGGGATATATGACGTGGCAAGGCGGTGGTCTGTAAGTGACTGGCGAGCCTGAGAGATGTCGCGACGCCCCCGCAAGGGGGCGTGGCGTGCAGGGTCAAGGCTTCGCCCTTCGCCCGCGGATAATTATGTGACTCACTACTACTTGTGAACCATCGAGTAAGTGTAATTGTGTGAAAAGGAATTAAGTAAAATAATGAATCATTTATATTACGTTATTGATAATTTATTTATAACATTGTATTTTACATGTTTACCTAGGAGATATTTCTCCTCTATATATTTATCTGGATATTTTGTTTGGATAGCTGTTTTCATGTATTCATGAAAACAGCTATCCAAACAAAATAGAAAGCTAAATTACAAAGGGTACAATATAATATTCATTTACACATAACATCACTCCTGTATACCCGGAAGGGGTAAGCAGAGGTGGAGAGAGGAGAAATACATGAAAACAGCTATAGAAAGGTAAATTACAAAGGGTACCATATAATATTCATTTACACATAACATAACGCCTGTATTCCCGGAAGGGGTAGGCAGAGGTTTATATTACACGCACATTTATGGTGTCAATGAACAGACATGACATGAAAACAGCTATAGAAAGGTAAATTACAAAGGGTACAATATAATATTCATTCATCACACATTCACATTTTTATATAGGATGTTTATTTCTAAAAAAATAACTGCCAGCAGAACTGCAAGAGGATATTACACACAGAAAAATACATGAAAAAAAGGCTTGAAAAAATATAAAGGCTATAAATTTAGTTATTACACATTTTTCAACAAAACAAAACAAGCTACAAAACACAAAACAAGCCTCTGACAAGCTGCAGTTATAATTTATGTTTTGATGACCCCCAGTCTCTAGCACACGTCACACACACAAACACGGCGCTTAGACAGAACTGATTGGTATTACAGAGAAAAGGAGTGACTCTACTATGTGTGCGTCTCTGTCTGTCGGTTAGACATTGTGGTTTCTTCTATGACAACAAAAAAAAAGTCAGTCAGTATGTATGTCCACCAAGTTATACTACATACAAAAATAAATAAATAATAACTAAATAACTGCTAATGTCGTCTCTGTATGTCTGTCAGGCTGGAAATAATAGAGGCTCAAAACGGAAAAGAGTTACCTAAGACTATTATGGTACTCTTGGAAGCAGGGATTTAAACAAAGGTTGACCTCACAAATGGCACGTATACGACGTGAAACGTTGTACCCGGTGCTGGGCGCACCAAGTACACCGCTGACGTGCACGGCGGCCATTAGTGAATTTGTCTATTGGTCGTGCGAAATGTTGCACCTGAGGCAATGAATGGCCCAAACTGCTAGACACGGGATGGGTTGGGGTCTTACGAGGGACATGTTGGAGATGGTGCCGCAGAAGTTGATCGACTAACTCCAATCGAAACACCAAGTGCTCTTTTGAAGTAGCCGTCGAACTCTGCAATAGGATTCGGGAATTCAAAATGGAGCAGTTGAGCAAATGTTTGAAGAACTTGATATTCCATTTAGAGCCTCTTTTCCTTTCCAGGAGGTATGGTTCCAGCATTTGATCTTTACGATCAATGCCTCCCATACCCTTATTGTAATCTAAAACTACTTGCGGTTTGTACAGAGCTGGGCGATATGGTTTCGCCACCATCGGCCCTTGTGAATTGCCATGGTAGGTACTTATGGTGGCTATCTTGCGTTTCTTGTCCTGGAAGGCCAAGACCACCACATCGCCGGAATGACGTGCTACAAACTGGCCATCTTTCAAATTACACAGCGACACAAGTGGAGGCACATTGGTGCGATTTGCACGCAAAGTACCTACACAGTCGGTTTTGCGTGTCTTTAGAAATCTGGCCAGTAGGGGGCTATTGAACCAGTTGTCCATAAAAAGAGTGTAACCTTTATCAAGGAGAGGAGTGACGAGTTTGAGGACGGTGGTTGTACTCTTCAGGACAGTGGGTGGGAGACTGGAATCGTACGAAGTGCCAGCACCGAGATAAACAAAGACCAAAGAAGCAGACCAAAGATACCCAGTAGAGGACTCACAGAGCTCAAAGGTCTTGACTCCGTACTGGGCAGCTTTGGTCTTTATGTACTGGCGGAAGGATAGGTTACCTTTCCACAATGTCAGGGATTCGTCTATGCAAATTTCTTGGGATGGGATGTAGGCGTCCTGAAACCGTGAATTTAAATGGTTTAAGACCGGACCTAAAGAAAATAAAGGGTCAGTCGAGTTTGTCGGTCTGCTACTGTTGTCCACCAAATGAAACGCGCGGCAAAGATTTACGTAGCGTGTGTGGGAAAACATCTTTCTAAAGATGTTGGTTTGTAAAAGAGGATTGAGGGTAAAGCAAGATTTGATGGAGGGCATCCGGATGATTCCGAGCATCATCCAGAAGGAAAATAGGACCAAAATTTCATGAACGTTCGTGTCATACCAATCACGAGCGAACGCAGCAGACTTACCGGTAAGCTCTGCAGCATACCGGTTAGTCTCCGTGACGATGTGCGTCAGGATGGCGTCGTCCCAGTACTGCCTAAACGCCTCATACGTACTTTCGGATGCGACAACCGCCCCAGTTTGCTGCGGAAGGAATTGCTCCCTCGCACCTTGATAGTCACCCATGGGTGACCATTCAAAATGGTTGGAAGGTCCTTCCACAGCAAAGAAGGCCCCGACCTCGCCGACATCCGCATCAAACCATTCTTCCTCATTTTCTTCTCTCGTTCTTCTCTCTCTATTCACCAGACGCTCTCTCGCTGTCGCTCTCGCATGCAAAATATTCAAAATCTGCTCTCTCAACTCCTCGGGCACATCATCATCATCTACATTTACTTCAACCATTCGGTCTCCTCTTACCCACTGGGGGTCACCAGTTGCTCGGCCACCCCTTCCACGTGACCCCCCCCGCCTGCCACCCCGGCCGCGCCGCGCTCCAGCACCGCGCCGTACGCGACGCTGCTGCTGCGGCTCCTCTGCCGCCACGTCCTCTACCACATCTTCCACCTGCTCGAACAGCCGATGTTCATCAGCAAGGTGGAAGACGTGATCGCCTTCCACTGCGTCGTCAACGGAGGCCGTGACGACGACAGTGAACCTAAAATGAAAGAAATAATAAATATTATTACGTGTAATTCATGAAGAAAAGGTACAAACTATCATAATACAAGTTTTAACACTTACGGCTCAAGAACTGGCGGCGAGCGTGAGCCAACAGCAGCAGACGTCGAGGCCCGCGGCGACGTCGAGGATCTTGACCTATCAAATAAAAGGTTTTCATTTATTATCATTTCATTATACAGAAAACCATTTTATGAAACAACTATTTATTTTATTACTCACGTCATGGGCAGCGGGGTCAGATTTTCATCGAAAATCGATGAAAGCACCCCTAAGGGGGGGAGGGCTGGTTCAGCCGGCGGCTCGACGTTCTGAAAAACAAGAGCTTGGATAAAATAACTACAGTATAAAACATAAGATTCTTGGCCTCCATGACAGACATTTGGCGAAAGAAAAATCGTTCATTATTATTGACATAGTAGTAATTTCTAAATTACCATGAAGTCGGGCTCGGCCTCAGGGTCACCTCAGCTTCGGCAGACCCCTCGGCCTCAACAAAATCTTCGAGGTATTCGACGGGGTAATCTTCTACCCCGTCGTCTTGGTCCTCCTCGAGCTCGATGTCGTCGAGTTCCTCGTAATCGACGTACTCCTCTTCATACTCGAGGTCGTCATCCTCGTCGTCGTCGAGGAGTACCTACGTCGTAAAAGTCGGCAGGGGCGTCATCCTCGCCACCAACATTCCATGCGGCCATCTAAAAATATATTTACCTACAGTGTGTGATAAAATGTTTTTACACCTACAACTACTACTTTTGAACACAACAACAACACAAATGGCGAAATGTGGGTGTATTACACACCTCAGCCTGCCCTTCGGGGAATACAGACATAATATTATGTGTTTACTACACGTGCAAAATAATTTCATCAATTTACGTTAGTATTATATACATACAGGTCGAAATACATTCGAACGAATAGAGAAACTTCTTATTTTTGAAGTCGATAAAATTTTCCAAAAATAAAAATATTCACGATAAAAATCACGAACACCTCGATTTTATCGATAACATCTATCGATATGACTGGACAGCATAGTGGCGCCAAATCAAATGTCAACTGTCAACGGCCAACGACCTTTTTGGCACTCATCATGTAAATGATTGAAATTTATAAAATATAGCATGAAATACACCTCGAATGACCAAAATATATAGTTGTTATTAGTTTTAGAGCTTTACAAATCCTACAGATACACTCAATTCATTGTAAAACTGACAAAATTCGTCAATGAAGACGACGTTTGACGACCAGTTTTTTTCGATACATTTCTTATGTATTTATGAGAATAATTAGTGCAAATATTGTCTACAACGATGTAATAACTACTTATAAATGAATATTCATGCACTCATCGTCGATTACACATAAAAACATAACAAACATTGGAACAAACACGCAAAATTTTACGACAATGAGTAAAGGTTTTCCCCGAACATTATTTTGTTCAAAAATAACATTTTATGATACTTTTTCGTGATCATTTTATCTACAATCACGTAATAACTACTTATAAATGAATATTCATCTATTTGATGTCGATTTACATACAAAACAGTCGAAATTCATCATAAAATAATTACGCGTCATTACGCGTCCGAATGGTTTTTTCACGTAACATTTTGTTTGTTCAAAAATAACATTTTATGATGCTTTTTCGTGAAATTATTATCTACAACTATGTAATAACTACTAATAAATGAAAATATATCCACTTACAGTCAAATATCACAAGAAATCACTAATAAATCACAAAAAGAAGACGGAGCGCACACACCTCACTCGCGAAAAAATGACATGTGAAAACTGTCACTTTGAACTTTTTTTTCCAATGTTGAATATGGATATTTTTGCTTTTAGTCGATTTATTTGACAAGAATATGTATCCGACCATAGACTAAAAATACCACAGTGGATATTAGCCTTTATTTAAGAGTAAAAATTGAGTTGCAAGCCGTGTGGGTGATTTGTCAATTGGCAACAACGGTCCTTTACGGTATTGGAACATTTTGTAGCGTATTGGCAACAACGGTCCCTTACCGATCTCTAGTGCGTGTAAGACTATTGTTTCAAAACCCACCCGATTTCCTTCAGTTGACATGTTGCCGGGGGCCACGATTTCCCTTTCGAACTTCTTCGGAACCCCGGCAGATACGAGTGATCCTATAAGGGTTACGTTTTTTCCTTTTGAGGTACGGAACCCTAAAAATTCGAGGACATGTGACATCCACCAACCCGCACTGGGCTCGCGTGGTGGATTACGGTTCACTCCCTCTCAACGAGAGGAGGCCTGTGTCCCAGCAGTGGGAACATTATAGACTAATTATAAATAAAATAAAATTCATTTAATTCAGATAACAATTAGATTCATACATTTTACCAAAATTAAAATTAACATAATAAATACAATTCAATTAAAATTAACATAATAAATACAATTCAATTAAAATTAACATAATAAATACAATTCAATTAAAATTAACATAATAAATACAATTCAATTTAATTCAAATAACTCTCTTAATAAATGATCTCCATAACGGAGAAGAGATCCTATCTGCTACAGTCTTCAGAATACCGTTGCGACTGCCACGCATTCTGCAGATCAGGGATGCAGTTTTCTTGCGGACGACGGCATGAAAGCCTTCAGTGCAATACTGAACAAACATCCCCGATGCACTACAGAAGCGAGGCAGCCCCAACATCATCCTGAAGATGTTATTATACTGGACGCGCAGGACATCCAGCGATCTTTTGGTGTGGCTGACCCACTGATTTCCCATATAAAAGCTTTGACAATACGCCTTAAGGGGGCCCTTCCCGATCCGTCTATCGTCAACGCGAGCATGATCGAAAAGCTTGTTGTTTCATCCAGCGCAAGTGAGAACCGCTAACAAGCAAGTGAGAACGCGATAACATTGTACGAAAAATAACTGGTTTCAGGAAATACGTGTTTTTGAATACGCCTTACAAGTTTGTAAAATATTATTTTGTAATTTAGAATCTCCATTACATGGGCGAGGTTTCTATAAAGATGTTTTCTTTAGTTTTACAATTATTTATAAGTACATTATGAACGGTTAAAGTTGAGGTAAAATTTGTGCAAAAAAGCAGATTTTTGGAGGCTTATATTGAATTTGTTTCGCCAAATTTTAATTTTTTGATTTCATAGAAACCTAGATATAGTGCACAAGATACCCATTAGTTTAAAAGAATTAAAGAAAGATATGTTACAACGCCATAATCACGTACGAGCGTTTGTATGAAAAGTATGACGGGTTGGCCCCTCTTAAATAACGTAATCTTGATCTGTTTAGAGCAGCGAGAGAATCTGTGGGCTAGCATTTTACCTCTGACTGCTAAAGCCTGATTATGCATTATGCACATAAATAAAATCGTTCTTAAACAACATGTAAAAAAAACCCTGTCCGTATGTGAGGGTGTTGTTAGATGTCGTACTGAAAGTCTATTTATGTGGTAACATAAGGAAAAAATAAAAATCGCCACATTTTTTAAATGGGGAATTTTACCGGGATCATGGGGCGCGGGCGGCCGTCTTTTAGCAGGTGTCGTTTTTTTTTTTTGTGTGGGAAATTATCAAATAACTTCTCCCGCTCTGGGTGGAGCGGGAGGGCGGGCGTGTCAGACTCTTACTGACTAAAACCCACCCATGTTCCTTCGGTTGCCCTATTGCCGGGGGCCACGATGTCCCTTTCGGCCCATATTCGCAGCTCCGGCAGGCATTGGCCCTAGCGGACCCCGTCAATTCTGCTGACATCTCTTTGAGGCGCGCGTGGAACACAACGCGCCGTCGACCCGGGCTTGGTCCTGCCTTATCGGACGGCGAGCTAAGCGGGTGTCTACAAGTTATAAATTGTGACCCCTGTTGAACATTTACATTTTTAGGGTTCCGTAGTAAACAAGGAACCCTTATAGTTTCGTCATGTCCGTCTGTCTGTCTGTCTGTCGTGGTAAAATAAAATTATGAAAAATATTTTTTTTTAGGGTACCTCCCCTACACGTAAAGTGGGGACGTTTTTTTTTTGTTTTTCTATCCCTTAGTGTGGGGTATCGTTGGAAAGGTCTTTCAAAAACATTGTGAGTGTGTTAAAACCATTTTTGAATTCAGAGATCCATTTGCGAAATATTAAGCTTTAAAGTGCAAATTTTTGTTAGAGTCAAGTGTGTCGTCCCCCCCCCCCCCTACCAGCTAAATGGTTGGTTTTAGATATGTGAAAAAATTCACGGCAGTAGCTTATATAACGAATTTAAAAGGAAAACTATCACACCTGAGTAGGCTTTACAAGTTAACGAGTAATAATCGACCAACTTAGATTTGCGGTTGAAAAAACATGTTCTCCTAATCATTCTGTATGAAAGATTTTTTTTTTCAACTACAAAGTTAATTTTGCTCTTGGGATAAATTCATCCCAACTACGGAATCCTACATTGTGCGTGGTCCGACATGCACTTGGCCGGTTTTTTTTATGTATTTGGGGTATATTTGGTACTAAAAATGAGAATTTTAAATAGCAATAAGTTTTTTATTTTCGATATTAATAAAATAAAACATTTTGGTAATGTTATTGCAGTATATTAAAAGCAGTGGTGGCCCAGTGGTAACGGCCGTGACTTACGTGTTGTAGGTAGGTCGTAGGTTCGAACCCAGACAGGCGCTTTACTTTGTGTAAATTGTTTCATCACCACTGCTCTCAAAACGGTGAAGGAAAACATCGTGAGGAAACCGGCATGTCCTAGAACCGAAAATTCCAAGACATGTGACATCTACCAACCCGCACTGGGCCCGCGTGGTGGATTACGGCCCACTCCCTCTCACAGAGAGGAGGCCGCAGTCCCAGCAGTAGGATTAACATTATAGGCTGATGATGATTGCAGTACCTATGTGCTCCTTTTGGACCGGATAGAATTTTTTTACATATTGTATTGGTATGAGGAACAGGGTGTCAAGTTCACTCATCCTCTATAGAAAAGGGAGGATCCTCTGACCAGACGGGTGTTGTCTGGTAGGCAGCATGTCGGGACACTCGTCGCTTGGTAAACTGTGTTTGCGCGATGGAGGATCTTGCGTAATGTCAGGTGATGCGTAGTACGCATGTGGTATTATAGATGCCACCAGCAGTGCTATTCGGCTGTCGCTGAAAACCAGCTCTGGGGCTTTGTCTTGCATAGGGTCGTAGCATAATGCTGAGCGATAGCCGATTTGCGTGGATGTGACGCATGCTTCCCCCAGCTTTTTCTCATTTTTGGAATCAATTTTTTTTTTTTGCCTCGTGTTTTCCGCAAATAAACGATTTTTCTTTCTTTCTTTTTTCTTCTATTCTGTAAAAATCTCACCGTGAACGCTAAGGTGAAGTGAGCTTGAAATGAGCTGTCATTCCACTATATACTAGGGATTGACCCTGTTGACAGCTCACTTTCAAGCTCACTTCACCTAAGCGTTCACGGTGAGATTTTTACAGAATAGCGTTGCAGGGACTGAAAGCGGTTACGGTTAAAGGTTAAGATACCTTAAAAATATACCGGTACCGGTTTAAAATAAAGGTTGAGCTATACCGATACCTTTATAAAAAAAGGTTGGGCTAAACCGATTGTACCGGACGGGCGTGATCGCCAGACTCAATAACGGGAAGTTTGTAAGGCTTCCCAGTCCAAGCGGCGCTGACGTCCTGCACCAATAGTTCAGGGTATCTTCAATACTCACTGCGAAATCTCTTGAAGGAACACGGGTTTTTGACGGGGGGAATAAAATACCATATTTACTGATAAGTCTTCATAAGTATTCAGGAAGCGATTTCAGGACTCTCTAGTACTACTACATTGCTATTTAGGTGGAATTAGTTTCCATATCGATGACTACAAAGTTGGCAGGTGGCGCGCTAGCTTAAGTAGTAGCGAACCTTTACCTTATTGAGAGCCGCGAATCGCCTCCCGTTTTACAATCTTTATTTGATAAAAATCACTTAAGTTTCTATTTGTTTTATGACTAAACACCCTTATTTTAATAACTTTACATGGTGTGTTATATATCACGGGATTCGTAAAATTATGGCCTTTCTAATGAGGTTTCGTGCATGATTCTAGCTATTCCCGCTGAAAAGATATTTCAGTTATAACGGGAATTATTTAATTAATTAAATATTAAATTATTTGCAAGTGATTTTACGGGTAAAGTACTGAACCGATCTTTACCATTCCAAAAGAAACCTCAAGCTAGTCTATTTCCCTAGAAAAATCTAGTATTTTATTTTTTGTATCTAGATTTTTCAGCCCGCTATGAGCCTCTGAATACAGGTTGGGTAGCCTTTATTTTACGAAATCCGCTTTGCGGTTTTCAGACTCGATTAGGTAGGTATCCTGAAGGGCTAGATTTCAGGAAGTTAGGTCCAGGGCTAGGTCTCGGTCTAGGTGACCTGGATACATTAAAAGATTTTACCTTTTTACTATTTTACCTACCTAATCGAGGCGTACAATGGTCGAGTTCACGACTTTCATCAAAATTGTCATTTTGTTTTAATTGCTAGATAACACTATCAATAGCTATAATTTTTACATATTTGAGTTAGTATAGTGTCTGCACGCACTATGTATTGTTTTATTTCGCATTGTTGCGACATTAAATTATTTCCTATCCGTAGGCGGGTCACACTTTGTGCAAAATTGTGTGCAAAAAACGTGTGCGCATACGTAAATAGGAAATTCTCCAAATAAAACTCATTTCTGACGGCGCATTGGCGCGCACATCATCGAATTACATGATTTATTATGTTAATAAACATTTACAGAGGGGAAATTATATCTCCTACATACTTAGGCTAAGTTAAAATTATTGATTTTAAAACAAACTAATTGTTGATGACACATCATTATGGCACCTATATACTTAAGCTAAGTTAAATTACTGATTCTATATAAACCATATTGTTGGTGACGCATCGTCGCGAACACCGATATTTAACCTTTACATAATTTCGGTACCTACCGAAACACATGCGAGACGGCGCGGCGCAGCAGGCTGCTTACACAGCCGTGTCCTTCCGATCGGAAATAAAAACCAATACTGAGTTACAATCAGCAAGTGAACGACAGAGTGTGGCAGCGGTGCGTCAAAGAAAACCCCTAATTGTTTAAGGTTTAGGTTCTGCTACCGATACATTTATAAAGGTTATAGTACTGCTACAGAAATATACCGGTAAGCATTTCTAACCTCAATATTCCGCTACTGAAAAAAAGAACGATGTCGATATATTTCGGTAACCCTTATTTAACGGTATGACGTCATACTGAAATTTAAAGGTACCAAATTTTTTGGGTAATTCAGTCACTGGATGCCACATTGTTTTCGACGATTTCTTCCAATGTTGTGTTTTTATGTATCTTTCCCCATATTTCAATTGAGAATATTTGTCCGTAATTAAAATCTAGTCCAAGGTCTTGCAGATCCTGTGGGTGACGAATTGTTTTCAGAACTCTATATTTGTATTTTTTTGCCGCTTGTTGCATTTCGTTTCCAATAAATGCAGATCCAATTACTTCAATTCGAAGACATCTCGCAAGACATAATCTGAAGAAAAAAAAACTTGGTTTAATTAAAACTATTGATGTACCGGCTAGTCGGGAAAGCCAACTCTGGCCATATTTGTAGTCGGCGACTAGTCGGCCCATTTTTTACTCGTATTAATATGCTTAAAAATTTAAAAGACGGTGATTGAAATGAAATTGAAATCTTTACCTACTGTTATTACTTTTTATTTTAGAATCAGTTTTACAGTTTACTTCCAGCGCAATCTAGAATAGGATAGGAAATTAGGATATCAAGGAATAGGAACCCTTCGTTTGGTCCATTAAATTCCGCCGTCGCCGGGCGCCTACGAGCCGAAAACGTAGTCACGAACATCGCCGATGTCACCCGAACTCAACCGAAAGGTCAAAGTCATAGTCGGCCTATCACTAATTATAACGGGTATTCGGTATAACAGTCACACTGTTGATTCTGGGCTGATATACGAGTGCCACCAGCGCCTCAACCAGGTGGATGACCTCAATAATATAACCATTCAATGGATCAAGGGACACAGCGGTTCGCGGGGCAATGACGCAGCCGACGAACTTGCCAGAAGGGGGTCGAGCATGGCACCAGTGGGGCCTGAACCCATCACGCCACTCCCCTTCGGGTACCTACGCACTCTGGTAAGGAAACGAACCAGGGAACAACATCACAAACTATGGGTGGACAACGGTGAGTGCAGGCAGGCCAAGGAGGCTCTCCCTACAATCGACGGCCGCCTCACGAAACAGGTTCTCCGATTAACAAAACAGCAGCTGCGCACAGTTACAGGTGCCCTAACTGGCCATGGGTCATTTAATAAACACCTCTTTTTCATAGGAGTCACAGACAGTCCGCTGTGCAGAGCTTGCATGGAGGACGACGAGACAGCAGCCCATGTGCTCAGGGCCGGATTTAAAGGTGTCGAGGCCGTGGGGCAACCAAGAAGTGGAAGCCCCGATTTTTTTTGGAATAGACGTATTTTTGGTCACAGTTTTTAATAAGTTATAAGCAGGGTGGATTTTTGAGACGGGGTATTAAATAGGTACATTAACCGTTGTACCTACAGAAAAACCATCTAGGAGACTGCTTAACTTTTTGAGAAACTGATCTGCATTCACTGATTTTGGAAAAATAAATACAGTCAGCAAGGAAATTGGCAATTTAAAAAAATATGTTTTTTCATGTCAATCGATCCTGTTTCTTGTAAGGATCAAAAAACTATCGGACCAACTGGAGTTTGTGTAGGTACTAGAAAAGTCTGAAAACGCAAAAAAACTTTTCCCATACATTTTGTAGGAAATGAGACTCAAAGTTACTTTTCATGATACTTAGATTGACATTTCAACGTATTTAATCACCAACTACGTAGGACATAAAAGAAAATGAAAAGGTGAAACTTTGTGAATGTAAACGTTTTTCTCTCTTTGTGTCAACACAAAGGATGTATTTTTTTCTTATCTAAAAAATACAAACTGTGGAGGCCCCTTCCTTGTGGAGGCCCGGGGCAAGAGCCCCTGTTGCCCTGCCCTAAATCCGGCCCTGCATGTGCTGTTAAACTGCCCGGCGGCGGTCGCCACATACAGGGCAAAGTACTTCGGTAACCCAGGTACCCTACGTGAGATTGTCAGTGACACCAAGGCGTTGCTGGCCTTCTTTGAGGAGCTGGGGTGGATCGAATAACAGATTTTCCCACCCATACGCAAAATACGCGCTTTGACGTGGAGTTGCGGATACCAGCCCGTATTACCTATTACCTAACGGGTATTTGTTCGAAATACAATTTTGTCTTCATTGTACCGGCAAGCCTACCGACGCGGACATTTGCATTGCACTCAACGTCAATGGAGCCAGGTTCCTTTTTCAGATAAAACCAAGATTATGCTGTATAGCAATGAGGACGTAGGAAAGTTTACCAAAGACAGAGAGAACGTTTTCAGCAATGTTGAATTCAAGAGATAGTGAGTTATGGCGGTGGATCATGGACAGTCTGAGGCGGAATTTCCACCGAAGGAAAAACTGGCCTTGAGATTGTGACATGACCACGGTTGCTACCACTAAATAGCGACCGATACATTCGTCAATGCCTAGACGCTCATGTGATGCCATATGCTGAGTTGGTCGGCCAGGGTTTCATATTTCCGATTTCAGGCCACCGTAGGCGCGGGCTTGCGGACGGTGAGCAATGGGTAGCTCGCCGTCCGATAAGAACCAGGCCCGGGTCGACGGTGCGTTGTGTTCCACGCGCGCCTCAAAAATATGTCAGCAGAACTGACGGGGTTCGCTAGGACCGATGCCTGCCGGGGTCGCGAAGAAGTCCGAAAGGGATATCGTGGCCCTCGGCAACATGGCAATTGATGGAACACGGTACCCTACGTGAGATTGTCAGTGACACTAAGGCGTTGCTGGCCTTCTTTGAGGAGCTGAGGTGGATCGAATAACAGATTTTCCCACCCGTACGCAAAATACACGCTTTGACGAGGAGTTGCGGATACCAGAGTACTATTACCTAACGGGTATTCGTTCGAAATACAATTTTGTCTTCATTGTACCGGCAAGAATATGTCAGCAGAACTGACGGGGTTCGCTAGGACCGATGCCTGCCGGGGTCGCGAAGAAGTCCGAAAGGGATATCGTGGCCCTCGGCAACATGGCAATTGATGGAACACGGGTGGGTTTTAGTCAGTAAGAGTCTGACATGCCCTCCCGCTCTGCCCAGAGCGGGAGAAGTTACTTGATAATTTCCCACCCAAATAAAAATGGTTTCATTTTTATGCATGACTAGCTTTTACCCGCGGCTTCACCTGCGTGTTATGTCAATAAAAAGTAGCCTATGTTCTTCCCCAGGGTTCAAAGTATCTCCTTACAAAATTTTTACGGGATGAGTTGAAGAGGTGAAGTAACCAACCAGGTCCAGAAACTTTGCAGGAGCTTAAAACTGCCATCTTGGAAGGATGGGAGAACATGCCACAACACGTCATAGTGGTACCTATTAAGACGCAGTTATATGCCAGTGACCTTGAGTGGTTACCTTGCGTGGTCTGTACTGAGCTCACGCAACGCGTCGTACGTCCAGCCAGTAAAAGGACTCGCTCATGAAGGAGCCCTGTTCCAAATTAGGCGCATTATTAATTTATTTACATAAAACAAAAGGTATTTTAATAAAGCACGTATACTAAAAGATTAATAATTAAATTATCTTTAAAATGGTGAAGGTTTCAGAAAAATATGCTTGATAGATTTCGCGTGATTCTCAGTTTTTATCCGCGTTAGACTTAACTTTACAAATTAATTTCACTATGTAATAAACATAATCGAAAATATTCACATTTTAAAATATTAAGAAAATGCTTTAATTTAACCTATCTGGTTATGGCCAAGTCTCAATATATTTATATAAAACATTAAAGAATTTAATATTGATATGCGTCACTATAAGATGCTGTTAATTATTACGTAACAACTTAATGCTTCGAGTACGGAGATTCCAGACACAATTGATTTTCAATTGTTATGGACCACGATCGTGGTCTTAGAGACTGGACGTATTAAGACAGAAAGTCGCTTAAGTAGAGACTGAATAAATTAATAACCGACTTGGTATTACATGGATCTCACAACTTTTTACCGCAGAACAACTGAGTTGCGAGACTTGGTTTTTTTGACAAGTATTGTTTTTGATGGGATATTTTTTTTCTAATCATTAATACTAGGTACTCTTTTAAAAAAATTTCGTTCCAAAAACTGAACAACGATGCAGAAAAATAATAACAACATGGAAAAAGTTTTGGAGCCTAAAGGAAGTTCTCAAAAGTCAGATGCCGATGAAAATCAAGAGCAATGTCATGGACACATGTCTTTTACCTTCATTAACCTACGCCTGTCAAACGCAGAAAAATAAAAGAGTGAAAAATAAAATCACGTCCTGCCAGCGAAGCATGGAGAGAAGCGACACAAAAATCAAAAAATGTCAAAAAAATTCGTCACACTATCATTAGACAAAGACAAGAGTAAAAGATGCTCTCTAAAGTTAAAAAACTTTTTTACAAAAAATACAACCGACTTCCACACTACAAAGTGAAAAATAACTTTAATTTCGGAAGTCGGTGTCTTTGGATTAGTATTTTAGTTTTTTGACACCGACTTCCGAAATTAAAGTTATTTTTCACTTTGTAGTTTGGAAGTCGGTTGTATTTTTTGAAAAACAGTTTTTTTTTCACTTTTTAGTGGGTTGATTTGTAATTTATCTAAGTTACAATAGCCTTATGTCAACTGCTCATCAAAAATACCCAAATCGCTATAGATGTGCCTTTAATATTTGAAGAGTTCCCTCGATTTCTCCAAGATTCCATCATCAGATCGTGACCAAATGACAATGGGACCAACTTGAAAGGACCCCTTTCAAACAAAAAATATTTTTCAAATCGATCCAGCCGTCTTCGAGTAATCGGGGAACATTCATAAACATAAAAAATAAATGTCCCGACGAATTGAGAACTTCCTCCTTTTTTTTGAAGTCGGTTAAAAATGTTAAAAATGGACATGGGCAGGACACGTGGCGAGAATGAGCGACGATCGATGGATAGTTCGCATGACGTCATGGCCGGGTCCTACAGGCACTCGCAAAAGGGGAAGACCTGTAACTAGATGGGCGGACGACATCACACGAGTCGCAGGCAAAAACTGGCTGACAGAAGACCGAGACCGCTGGTGTTCTCTGGAGGAGGCCTTTACCCTCACTACTTGAGGGGTTCATACATACTATTTTTACCCGACTACGGCGAAGCAAAAAGGAGGGTTATGATTTTGACCGGTATGTATGTATGTATGTATGTATGTATGTATGTATGTATGTATGTATGTATGTATGTATGTATGTATGTATGTTCATCTGTTACCTCATAACTTCTAAACTGCCGATCATAATTTGACAAATGAGGTATCATTGGAAGCGTTTTGATTGTCCGCTGGTTATAGGCTATGTGACGTTACATTAAATGCAATATGGCGCCCTCTAGAGGACATAAAGTAATGAAATAAAAAATAAAAATATTTGAATTGTGCCATGTTGGGTATCAAATGAAAGGGCTTGACAAGCACATTACAAATATGTATATATATCATATTGTCCAAGTAAATAAATATGTTTAAATTGTTAAAAACAAGCAAAAGTGAGACTGTGCTACTTACGATGCAGCTGTAAAATTAACACCTATTTTACCATAAATGCCGCGATGGTCCAGTGATTAAGGCCTTGCCTCTCATGCACGAGGTTGTGGATTCAAATCCGGGCAGGTACCAATGTGACTTTTTCAATTCAAATGTACTTTCTGAGTTTATCTTGGACATTACTAACATCGGTGAAGGAAAAACATCGTGAGGAAACCTGTACCCTAATTGCGCCTGGGTGGTCTCGGCGTCCGCAAAATTTCAAGTATAAGTTTACTGGCGTTCTTCTTCTCGGTCCACAGTACTAATAAATTAACCAGGAACATTTTATCTTCCTCACTGGCCGATTTTGAGGTACCGTGCCTGACCGAAGCGTTGAACGCTTGGAAAATGGCTTGTCCCAATACGGATCTGCCCGACAATCCTTCTTCCCAGAGACGATGGGACGTGCCGCTCTGCAGTATTATACGGAACACCCTGTTAAACACGTCACCTAATACTGTAGAGCGCTCCCGTCTGCTCGCTGTGGGAGAATGGGAGTCAGGCTTGTGGCTTCAGGCGCTCCCGTCATCCACCATAGGCACTATGATGGATGACTCATCGTTTCGGCTCGCTACGTGTCTCCGCTTGGGTGCACCTTGTGTTGCTCCGCATCGGTGTCATTGCAGTGAAGCTGTCGACAGTCTCGGGCACCATGGCCTGTCCTGCTGCAGGAGCGCAGGTCGTATAGCATGGCATGCCAGCATCAACGACATTATTCGTCGAGCCCTTGTCACCGCCGGCGTACCAGCGGTATTAGAACCAAACGGCTTGGTACGTGACGATGGAAAGAGACCAGACGGGATGACGTTGTTGCCTTGGAAGGTGGGTAGGCCTCTGGTGTGGGATGCAACCTGTGTCGATACCCTTGCGCCATCCCATGTTCCTAGCACGGTGGGCTGTGCTGGCGCCGCTGCTGCGGCTGCTGAGACCCTCAAGTGGCGCAAATACTGTAACCTTATGGGTAACTACAGTTTTGAGCCGTTTGGGGTCGAAACGCTCGGACCATGGGGCCCAAGTGCGCGTCTCCTTTTTAAGGAAATTTCTCGTCGACTGGTCGACACTTCACGTGACCAGAGGGCTGGCTCGTTCTTTGGCCAAAGAATTAGCATTGCCATTCAACGTGGCAATGCTGCCAGTCTTCTGGGCACGTTTCCGAATGACAGCGATGCGGACGAATACTTCGACGCCTAAGTGTCGTTTTGTTTTTATTATTTTTATTTATTTATACAGATAGTTAGTTAGTCTTTTAATTTAGTACCTAGTATGTAAATAGTTAGCTGTATTAAAAACTGTAAAATAAAAATTGCGTAATACAACACAACCACAATCTGTTTCGATTTGAAACAAATTGCTAATCCATTAATTCATAAGCTGGAAAAAAAAATCTGCTCAAAAACGTAAATAACGCAATGAATGTTGTGAGACTGTCAGAATGAAACAAATTAGGCAAAATTGTTTACGAAAATAAGTTACGCAATTAGAGTAGGTACTGGACTTGTAGTTAATATACTTATATAAGTCTGAAATCGCCAACACGTCTTGAGCGCGCGTGGTGATCAATGCTCGTGCCTTCTCTGTATGAGAAGAGGCCTTTTCCCAGCAGAGGGACAATAATAGGCTGGTATTATTATACCATACAACCCAAAAAAATAAATAAGCTGTTCTGCAAATACTTTATCACGAAACTATAACCCCAAAATAATGTAAATAAAAAATAAGTTCAAAAACTAAAACCCGACTAAAAGGTATGAAAACAAGAAAATATTTCAGACAAAAGTCAAGACATAGGTACAAAAGTGATCAAAGTAAAGCCGTGGTCGCATGCTTGTACACCTACAAAATTATAATGGCATGCGACCACGGCTTTACTTTGATCACTTTTGTACCTATGTCTTGACTTCTGTCTGAAATATTTTCTTGTTTTCATACCTTTTAGTCGGGTTTTAGTTTTTGAACTTATTTTTTATTTATTTACATTTTATGTTAATTAATAATTCAACATTTTTTTAAATAATAATATTAACAATCTAATTAAATTTATAGTTTTTTTTACTATTATTATTATTTCAACTTTGACATTTCTCGATTTCTCGGGACCCTAGGGTCCCGGACCTTTGGAAAGCGTACGAGGGGCCGAAGCCAACTCACAGAGGCCCCTTAGACGTTTTTAATTAAATGAGGCACTAACGGACGATTTTCCCTGTTCGCATTATGCAAGTGCAGCCAAGGACAACCCCCGGTTGGTGTAGGACTATTGTAAGATATAGAAATAAAGATATCGGACTATGGGTTTGGGTTGCTAAAGTGGACTGATCACTTAGAACTATGGAAGGACTATGGCCCCTGCCTGATCTATGTTTTATATGCACACGGATAAAATAGCAGGGGGTGACTTGCACACTCAATAATGAGCCCCCGAAAACGGTCGCTAGCACATAGTGTCGTAGCGATAAGGGGGCAACACGTCCTGAGGTGCTTATGAGGAGTGGAGAAGTATTCCGCGGCTATCAGGACAATCCCGGAAGTACGGTCAAGATCCCTACCAGCATCTTACTGGAATACTTCCTTCCTCCGAGCACGTTTGCTCTTGCGAATCTCCTCTCAAGCCGGCCAATAAAGACAAGAAAGAGGTGGGAGCTCTGTTCCTCGCCAGTGTTCACTCCAGCCGGCTAATAAAGGCAAGCCAGAGGTGAGGAACAAGACTTCTCCCGGGAGATAGGGTCCGTGGGGTCGCTACTGCCCAACAGCTCGCCACATGTTGCTCTGCGGGTTTTTGTATCTCTCTTGGTCTGGCTCCTCATTCCAGACCCGTTCCAGCAAAGTAAACTCTACTGGCTCAGGCCTAGAGTTCGGAGCACGCAAGCCCCACCACGACGTCAACGTAGAGATACGGCGGTGGGGTTATTTCAACTATTATTACTATAACTATTATAATTTAATTTTAATTACCATAGGAAACTATAAAATTAAAAGATTTTATGAAAACACTAATAAACAATTATGCAATGATAACAAATACTACTTTGTATTACATACATAATACTTGTAGAAAATAATAATTTAGAAACAAAATGTTAAAAATGTTAATCTTAATCTTGTCTTATTTCTAATGCATGAAATAAAAGTTTATTTTATTTTATTTTTTATTACCTACTCGTTTAGACGTGATCTTCAGTATAAAATCATTAAAATTCGGTTATCATCGCCTTAATTAATTCTATGCCGAACAGCATGACGGCCGTCATACTGCTCTTGGAGGTAACACAAGTTACTAAATAAACGTTTTCTCAGATATTGCTGTTTACTTCAAAAATTCCAAGCTAATTTTGCCCCTGAGAAAGACTTAGGGATATCCCTTATAGTTTCTTTACTATTCCGATTTCAAAGGAACAATGACAAACGAAACTGATAGTGAGTGACTGACTTCAAAACCATATATTTTTATTCTTTATACTACCTTTTTAGGGTTCCGTAGTAAACAAGGAACCCTTATAGAGTAGTCAGATAGGAAACGCCAACCTCATCTAGTTTTAAAATATGATTGACGTGTAAAAGTGTTTGTACAAACCTACTTACAGAAATAAAATCATTTATCATTTATAGTTTCGTCATGTCCGTCTGTCTGTCTGTCTGTCTGTCTGTCCGCGGTCTAGCTCCAAGACGGTTAGTACTAGAAAGTTGTAATTTGGTATGGGTATACATATTAATCATGCCGACAAAGTGGTAAAATAAAATTATGAAAAAGATTTTTTTTAGGGTACCTCCCCTACACGGAAAGTGGGGATGTTTTTTTTTATTTTTTTCCCTTGTTGTGGAGTATTGTTGGAAAGGTCTTTCAAAAACATTGTGAGTGTGTTAAAACCATTTTTGAATTCAGAGATCCGTTTGCGAAATATTAAGCTATAAAGTGAACATTTTTGTTAGAGTCGAGTGTCCCCCCCCCCTGCCAGCTAAATGGTTGGTTTTAGATATTTGAAAACATTCACGGCAGTAGCTTATATAACGAATTTAAAAGGAAAACTATCACAACTGAGTAGGCTTTACAAGTTAACGAGTATTATAATATTTGCATGCCAAAATATGGCGAAATGTGTCATCGCACAAGAATACTTATAAAAATAACACCTTTGTAACCGCATTTAAAGCAAATAAATGACTTTGACTTGACTTGACTTGACTTTGAGTAACAATCGACCAACTTTTTGCGGTTGTAAAACATGTTCTCCCATACATTCTGAATGAAAGATTTTTTTTTTCAAGTACAAAGTTAAGTTTATTCTTGGGATAAATTCATTCCAACTACGGAACCCTACATTGTGCGTGGTCCGACATGCACTTGGCCGGTTTTTTTTTAAGTTAGAGGCCGTTTAACAAAAATATGCAGGGTGGCTCGATTCGGAGCCAACCTGCATATTTTTGTTTAACGGCCCATTTTTTAGTATCCGGGAGTGTACCTCTTAATACGGAACGCTAGAAAAACAAGATTAATTAAGAATATTATAAATACCTCATTCTTATCATTTCATTTATAATGCCGATATTCTTGTATGCAGGCGATATAAATATACCAGATGAAGTGAGAAAGTTGCACACTCTTTGCCCACTCATATATCGAACTTCTCTTTCGATTACTCTCGTATATTTTATGAAATTTCTGAAAGCTTCGCCCGGTTCCTGAAAAAAAAAAATTTTTCGTTTGGTTATTTAATTTGACCTTGTATTCGTTTAATTTACAAATAATAGGCAGTCGCTCCATGTAAAATACTGGTATCCGGTTAGACTGGAAGCCAACCCAACATAGTTGGGAAAAGGCAGAATTGTTGATTAGTTTGATTTACTTTCTTTACAGTGGTATCCTAAATATCCAGATACTTTTCTGGAAGTTTACGAAATATCTGGATAGTAAAATGGTTGCATGCCCTTTTTACCCGACTACGGCAAAGCCAAAAGGAAGGGTTATGATTTTAGCAGTCTATGTATGTATGTTTGTATGTATGTTTGCTTTTACGTGTGTTCCACCGTAGCGCCTAAACTACTGAACCGATTTTGATGAATGAGGTATCAATGGATTTGTAATAATGGTCCGGGTGACATAGGCTACATAAATTTTCCCTAAATTTAATATGGTGGATTTTACACGTAAATTTCTAACCTCTAAAAAATTTAAATGAGATGATCATGACATGTTTGGTATCAAAAGAAAGGTCTTGACGAGCACATTACAAATATGTATATAATGTTATACTTTCAAAGTAAATAAATATGTTTAAATTGTTAAAAACAAGCAAAAGTGAGACTGCGCTACGTAGTATCGCAAGATGATACCAACGTGCAGTTAATCAAATCTTAATAAATAGTAACAAAATCAAAATCAAAATATTTTATTTCACATAAACCTACATGGGCACTTATGAAACGTCAGAAGCTAGGTGCACGGTTCCAATTGGTCGTTTCCTATGGAGAAGAGCCGGCAAGAAACTCCACGGTTACTCTTTTAAAAATAATTGGCTTTTACAATACTTTCAAATAACAGTGTTTCTAGGTATGGGAGGACAGTGTAGGTCTTTCAATAAGTACCAAGTACTTAACAAAATAGAAAATGGTCAACAGGTCTACAATCCACTAAGCCTACAGCGTTCTCACATTCACAAAATATGTAGAAAAGAATCTATACAAAAAAATTAATTAATTAAAAAAAGTAAAAAACCTATTTTAAATAAAACGCAATTATATGATTGCTATTACAACTGTAATCAATCTGAATAATTATCATGTCCACAAAAGCCACAAAAAAAAAGTATATAATGTCAAATAATAGAATAGTAAATATGTCAAGGGCGAATGTAAAAATAAATAAAAATAAAGATTTAAATAAACATGGTAATTTGGGAGCAGTTAATAGACTCTTACTTATTTATGCCGTTAATGAGGTACCAGGGAAGCCACATGTGCAGAAGGAATTATTGCCAAATTTCCTTGTCTTCAACATAGTCTTTAATTTTATAATATGAATTCTTGATAAGGACACGTTTGATGTGGGTTTTGAACTTCCCATCGCTAAGTTCTGTCACAGACTTTGGCAACTTGTTATAAAAGCGGATACTGTTTATAAGAAATGACTTGCTTGTTTTAGTTAATCTAAATTTGGGTATCACAATTTCATGTCGTGTCCGTATGAATTGAGGAGCCATGTCTCATATTTAAACGCGGGTACTACCAATATTTAGTAGTAAATTAGGCGATTTTGTAGGCCCGATCCTGGAATTTGTAGTAAAACACTTTAAAAGATACACGACTTTTAAGGTGGCTCCTCAATTCAGACGTCTGAATTGAGGTGCCACCTTACAACTCTAAAACTAGCCGACGGATATTTTTGAAAATTTGGTAGGATTTAGTAGTACTTATGTGTAATCTCTACAAAAAAAATGGGTTTTGTACGGCTGAATTTAAGATAGCTACAATGTTTTGATTTTTCATAAAAATCCATAAATTTCACCGCGCTGTGTCTCGAAAAGTAATCAACCAATTATAACATATTTTTAGTATAATTTAGTAGTAAATACGTTCTAATTTGTAGTATAAAAATAAAATGCAAAATCTACATAATTTCGCTAATACAACACATTTTATGTGGCTCCTCAATCCTGACGGTCTGTAGAAAATATATGTGCGTAGCTACTAAAGTAGTTGATCAAATCGGATAACAATAGCACCAATATTTAGTAGAAATTTCTACTAAATATTGGCGTAATCCAACATTTTGTACATTCAGTATTTCAAAAGATATTAAAAAAATAAACATTCCTTAACAATTTAGTGTGGTACAAGAGCCCACGACCAAAACCATGTCACATCGTTTTACGGCCAAAACCGTATAAAATCGTTAGTTTAGATGATTCTGAACCGATTCGATGGGAAGTACCGGTCAGAAACATTCCAGTTTTACGGGAGCCCATTTCTGCTTTAAAAAAATAAACAGGCAGTCGGTTTCATCACAATATGTCTGATATTTAAAATGTATAATAGGTTTCGTAATTTTATTACGAAAAAGTTTGTTTTCAGACATTTTTGCGTGTCAAATGTGGACTGAGCGCATTTTCAAAAATGTCAAAAAATTTAACCTATCTGTCTCATAGCAACCTGGTTCAATTGAAAAGTTGTCTGATTAGTAACGTATTTTTTTCTTCTTTTACGTACCTAATCAAAAGATTACGGCAGGTCAGTGTCAGGTTGTATCTTGATCAAAAATAACTTTTCCATAAGAGATATGTTCTAATGGAACAAATCTATCTTACGGAGATGTATTAATGATTCAACCTACAAACTGCAAAAAATATAAGAAAATTTTAATGCCGGTGGCTACAACTGCAGAAGATTCTGAATCCAAAATTTTTTGACATTTTCCGCGTCACGTCTGACCTAAGTGCATTTGAAATACCTATGTAAAAAATAATACTGAACTGTTTCATAGCAATCTGTCTGATTTTCAGAATGTAGTTGATTTTAGATACCGAAAACACCATTTTCTGAAACCAGTATATGCAGTAGCGTCACACCCAGAAGACCGTTTGAGAAAATCTAAAATGAGACAAAAAATAAAACCTATAGCAACCCGCCTGAAAATCTTGTATTCAGGTGAACATTGGCCAGTTGATGCGAATAAATCATTTTTCAAAATAAATCGTTTTTACGTACGATTAATAAAGAGCTTACCCGAAACCATCAAACTGAAATTAAAAGGTTTTTTTAAATAAATTGGACAAAAGGAATCTGGGATAACGTCTGAAAATAACTATTTATTGAAATAAAATTCGTCATTCTTTTTTTAACTGTCGGCCTCTTCATCGGTGTCGTAAGCGTAACAAGCACCGCGCGTTATCCGGGTGACTCCGAAACGTTCTTTCTGTTTTTGGAGTTATATAATACGATATTTAAAATTTCTGAAAACAGATTTTCAGTAACTATAGAAAAGATTAAAAAAAATTGAACCAGGTTGCTATGAGAAAGATAGGTTACATTTTTTGACATTTTTTGAAAATGCGCTCAGGCCACATGTGACACGCAAAATGTCTGAAAAAAAACTTTTTTGTAGTAAAATTACTTTATTTAGGCAACCAACAGCGATACATAATAGTATGTTACAGAATATGTGTTACTTATTAGTAACACATATTCTGTAACATACTATTATGTAAACCTAAAGAAACCTATTATTATAGGTTTGTAATTATATGGCTAATAATAGGTTTCCCTGTATAACTAGGATAAGTATAAAACATGCGAACGGACTGCTTAGAAATATTTAAATTCAAAAAGTGCAATTTTAGTAAATAAAAAAGTATATCATAAATCAAACACATGTCCATAACTTTGCGCCTTTTATTCAGTGTTAGCAGACCATGTGTTCCACAACTATTTTCATAAGCCATCGGAGGTTTACGGAGGCAATAGTTAAGATGGTTAATAAATTTTCTTTGAACCCGTTCTAGTTGTAAATTACGAAAACTATGTACATTTTTAATATCAGGGGCCTTACAGGGGCTCATAAACAGTATTATTTTAATATTACTTCAGTGGGAGAAAGAGATAGCTATATAGCTTAAGAGAAGCTATACGACCTGTAGACCTGTAGAGCATCTCTTTCCCACACAGAAGTAATATTAAAATAATACTGTTTTATGAGCAGGTGGTAGGCCCCCAGGCATATTGTGATGAAACCGTCTGCTTATTTTTTTTTGACATAGCAGAAATTGGCTTCCGTAAAACTGGGACGTTTCTGACCGGTACTTCTAACCGAGTTGGGTTCAGGAATCATCTAAACTAATGATTTTATATGGTTTTGGCCGTGAAACGATGTGATATGGTTTTGGTCGTGGGCTCTCGTACCACACTAGATTTTTAAGGAATGTTTATTTTGTTAATAACTTTTGAAATACTGAATGTACAAAATGTTGGATTACGCCAATATTTAGTAGAAATTTCTACTAAATATTGGTGCTATTTTTATCCGATTTGATCAACTACTTTAGTAGCTCTACGTACATATATTTTCTACAGACCATCAGGATTGAGGAGCCACATAAAATGTGCTGTATTAGCGAAATTATGTAGTTTGTTCATTTTATTTTTATACTACAAATTAGAACGTATTTACTACTAAATTATACTAAAAATATGTTATAATTGGTTGATTACTTTTCGAGACACAGCGCGGTGAAATTTATGGATTTTTATGAAAAATCAAAACATTGTAGCTGTCTTAAATTCAGCCGTACAAAACCCATTTTTTTTGTAGAGATTACACATAAGTACTACTAAATCCTACCAAATTTTCAAAAATATCCGTCGGCTAGTTTTAGAGTTGTAAGGTGGCACCTCAATTCAGACGTCTGAATTGAGGAGCCACCTTAAAAGTCGTGTATCTTTTAAAGTGTTTTACTACAAATTCCAGGATCGGGCCTACAAAATCGCCTAATTTACTACTAAATATTGGTAGTACCCGCGTTTAAATATGAGACATGGCTCCTCAATTCATACGGACACTTTCATGTCGACTACGTGTATTTATATTATGGAAATCGCTTCTTATTTTGAAAAGTCCTAAGTTTTTGCGAACATACATAATACTTTCTAAGATATAAAGTGAAGGCAAAGTCAGTATATCAATTTCTTTAAATTTGTCTCTAAGGGACTCGCGAGGGCCCATTTTATAGATCGCGCGGATTGCCCTCTTTTGTAAAATGAAAATTGAATCTACGTCAGCTGCCGATCCCCACAGCAGGACGCCATAAGACATAATACTGTGGAAATAAGCAAAGTATACTAACCTAGCTGTGGCTATATCAGTCAACTGCCTTATTTTTCTTACTGCATATGCAGCTGAACTTAATCTACCTGAAAGAGTTCTAATATGGGCGCCCCATTGTAATTTTGAATCTAAAGTAATTCCTAAGAATATAGTTTCCGTTATTGCATCTAGTTTTTTGCCATCAAGTTTTAGATTTAGACCTACTTGAGGTACATTTGGTAATGAGAACCTAATACATTTCGTTTTGTCCGCATTAAGTAAAAGATTATTAGCTGCGAACCATTTTGAAAGTACAGCCAGACTATTGTTGACATGTAATACATCTGTATCTTTCCTGTCTATTTTAAAAATAAGAGAAGTGTCGTCAGCAAATAGAATTATATCTGATAAGTTAGTCATCATGTAAGGAAGATCATTTATATAAACTAGAAATAAGAAAGGGCCGAGAATTGAACCTTGAGGCACGCCCATTTTCACTAGAGACCCCGAAGACATCGCCCCATTAACATTTACTTTTTGCTGCCTGTTTGATAGATAGGAAAGAACAAGATCAGCAGCTTGTCCACGAATTCCGTAGTGGTGTAATTTACAGATCAGTGTATTGTGGTCAACGCAGTCAAACGCTTTTGAGAGGTCACAGAAAATGCCAATTGCATCCTGGGACTTCTCCCAGGATTCCAAAATGTGACTGATGAGTTTAACTCCTGCGTCAGTCGTCGACCTACCTTTCGTGAAACCAAACTGGTGACTATGTAAAATCCCATTAGAATTAAAATGTGCCAACATCTGGTCTAGCATGATTTTTTCATATATTTTACTCAATGCTGGTAGCACAGATATTGGTCTATAATTAGAGGGATCACTCTTACTACCCGATTTGAAAATTGGTACTACTTTACTATGTTTCATTAAATCAGGAAACGTACCGCTATCTAAACATTGATTAAATATGCCTGTTAGGACTGGGGCAATTGTGTCAATGATATCTTGAAGAACCTTAACGGAAATCCCCCATAAGTCTTCAGTGTTTTTTATGTTAAGACTTTTAAATGCTTTTTTAATTGTGACAATTGAAATGGGCTTAAATTCAAAATTTGGAATGTCTCTACTGAAGTGTTCTTTTAAAAGAGATTCAGCTAGTATAGATGATGAGGGGAGAGATTTCGTAACCTCTATTGGGATGTTGGTAAAGAAGTTTTCTAGTGTCTCAGCAACTTTTAACTTATCTGAAATGGTTACATTATCAATTTTTAATGACAATTCATTCTGATCTCGCTGTTTTGTGTTTCCAGTTTCTTTGTTAATTACCTGCCACACAGCTTTTATTTTATTGTTAGAATTATTAATTTTGTTACTTATTAATTTAGATTTAGCTTGGGCGCAGACTCTTTTAAATATCTTTGAATAGTTTCTTACATAATTATGAATTACTTGATCAGAAGTCAATGATTTTTCGTTATATAAATTATATAAAATATCTCTGCTTTTTCTTATGCCAGGAGTGGTCCATTCATTAAATTTTGGTTTGGTATTGATTGTTACTGTTTTTACAGGACATGCTTTATGGAATTCTTGGCACACTGTAGAAAGTAGTGTACCATAGTTCATGTTGGGGTCTTGTGAATCAAAACTAGCTGATGAAAGATTGCTAAGAACATTATTATTAAACATTTTCAATTTATTTTTAGTAAGAGGTCTTAACTGAATAGTTTTATCTAAGCGTAACTTTTTATCTGATTCAAATGATACAAGTTGACCAGTATGGTCAGACCTAACGCCACTAATTAAGGATGAGTCTTGTATTTTACAATTAGTAAATATATTGTCAATGCATGAAGCTGTGGTTGCTGTTATTCTAGTTGCTTCATTAAATATACATTTTAAATTGAATGATTTAAACAATGATATAAGCTTATATTTATCAGGTGAGTTAACTAATAGATCAATATTTAGGTCACCACAAACAAAAACTAATTTATTATCTTTAAAAAGTTTACTTAGTATTTCTTCCATAATGATTAAAAATGATGACAAGTTTGAAGCTGGTGGTCTATAAACACATAAGAAAGTATGGCCTTCAACCTCTGCACATGCTACCTCACATAAGCGATCAACAGAGCAAGCAGTGATATCCTTCCTTTCCTTATGTCTGAAACAACTATTACATAATATCAAGGTACCACCCCCTATTGAGGACCTGTTGTACGCACTGGCAACTGAAAAATTATTTACATTAAACAGCATCCTATCTGGTCTTAACCAGGTTTCACAAAAGCATAAGATATCCATATGATATTTATCTATTAACAATTCCACGTCTAGGATTTTGCCAGAGAAGCGATTAATATTTTGATGATACAATAAAATATTCTTATCATGCTTCTCTTTTGTCGAGTCTAAAAGTTTAAAGAGTCTATCACAGTATTATTAGAAATACTAAAAATTCAAAAAAATTCAAAAACTCAAAATTCAAAAGTCATTTATTCAAACTAGGCTGAGAATCAGCACTTTTCGAACGTCAAAATTACATAAGACAGTCCCCCAAAAACGCCCACCCTTCACCACTTCCTAGTGCCTTTAGCTGGGAAGAAGAAGTGGCGCAACAAACTCCCCAGCAGCACAGCTGTCTGTTCAAGTTAGAGAATGATTCTATACAATAGTATACAAAATAACTTACATTATGCAACACAAAACATAATTCAAATGATAAATTATAGGCCATATGTCAGCTAGCACACGCCAATATACCAACCAAAAACATCGAGGACTATACTCAAGCATTATTTAAAAAAATAAATAAAAAGAAAATAAAACTAAACGTAAACTGAACTAAATAAAAGCCTCCAGACATAAAGGGCGTGCCCGCTTACATAAAGCTGTAATTGGCAGTTATAAATGATAAACTAGGACCATCGAGATAAAATAAATGTACAGTTAATTACTAGTAACAATAACAAAACCATGATCAGCAAGACGACCAGTCACCACAAGCAGCACCCGTTCACGAGCATAACGCAAATATCAGCCAGATAATACTATTTCGTCACTTAGCCTAGTCTCAGTTAAATTATCAATAACTGCGTGTATATTGTAAGCTAACAAAGTAGCCAATACATGTTGACTTTTCTTGGGAAGAAACATTTATGTTCCCGAATTAAAACAAAATCTCTAACAAAATTGTTAGTATCAAAATACAATAAACGGTCACTATGACGACATGTCAAAATATGCATTAAGTTATTTAAACTACAAATGTAATCATTTTCTTCAGCATACAAATTATCTGAATATGGCAATGCACATAATATTAATTTACCTAATTTTAATTTAAGTAGGGTGTCGACACCATTAACTATGTCCCTTTTAGTGATGCTCAGACTGTTTCCAATTAAAAGAACTACAGTAGTCTGCTCATTCATTTGTGTGTTTTTTATTTTATGAACAAGCTCATTAAAACGATTTGTAATTCCACTCTTATGAAGAAAAACAAGTACAACGAAATGTTTATATTTTGGATTTCTTCGAAGCTCGATATCGATATACATGGGCACTCAGAAAATTTTGCGATAGATACCAAAAAAAAAAGATATAATACTACAGATTATATTTTTTTTTATTAAATCTTTTTAAATAACTCTCCATTGGCGTCTATACAGTTTCATGTGTCCAAATAAATTTTCATTACCTACATATTTTCCAGTCCGCATCAGACACCTCTTTAATCCCCTTCTCAAATGCAGCCAGTGCATCTTCCGGTGATGAAAACTGTTTGCCCTTGAGTTGATTTTTTATTTTGGGGAACAAAAAAGATAAATCCATGATTCATCACTCGTAATGAAATCGTAAATGTGCCGAGACGAGCCTGCTTCAAATTTTGCTATCATGTCTCGGCACCATTCTACCCGAACCTTCTTCTGAGCCTGCGTTAGGTTGTGCAGTACCCAGTGTGAAACTATCTTCCTTACCCGAAGATGCCCGTGTAGAATTTCATGCTCACTTCCTGATCCAATCTACAGTATATGCTGAATCTCTTCATATGTAATTCGCCTATTCTCTTAAATTTATTTTTTCACAGCCAGCACGTTTTCTTATGTAACAGCCGTCGCTCGTAGCCCTATGACGGCCACTTTTGTTCGTCCGCCAAAGTTACTTGACCACCTTTAAATTCGTTGAACCAACGGAAAACAGTCACTTTAGAAGGGTTTTTGTCTATGAACACCATTCGAAGTCTTTCAAATGATTCTTCTGGTTTTAGTCGACATTTGAAATCGTACAAAATCATCGCGCGAAAATGTTCTCGTTGTAAATTCAAATTTCAATACTTTGATTTTGCTCGTAAAAAAATGTGGAGGGAATGTCGAATTTGGAACGTTGCGTTGTGTTAAAAAAAAAAAAGTAGTCATAGTTTTAATCGACATCAAAACTAGCCAGTGTCCCATAGACAAAAACTGTTAGTCGCAAAACTTTCTGAGTATGGTGTTGGCGTCGAAATAAATTGCGCTATGGTTTCGTCTAAAGCACTATGCACTGAGCGTAAAAACGGAAAAGTATAAAATAAAAAAATGAAGTAAAATAAAAAATAAAAAACTGTAACCCGACTACGGGAAAATAAAAATGATTTAAAAAGTACGAAACAAGCAAATATTTCAGACAGAAATCAAGACATAGGCATAGGTACAAAAATAGTCAAGGTAAGGCCGTCGCACAGTGGGAAAAAAATAACTTTTTTGTTCAAAAATCTGTCTACACCACAATTTTTGACGTATCGTTGCCATTTTTTTAAAAGCTTTTATTTAACTTACAATGTATGTATGTATGTAGGTTCGGGTGGAATCTTGCTACTCAATTTTTAAGCAGATGTCTTTAACCAATTGAGCTGAAATTTTGTATACACGTTTAGTTTGGATGACAATATATGATAAGTTATGTGACGTCATTCTAAATCCAATATGGCGGACCATCCAAGATGACGGAATAGTTATTTTTAATGCATTTCAACAATATGGGTATCAAATGAAAGGGCTTGTTGCGAGTAACTCGAAAAATAATGTGACGTCATTCTAAATCCAATATGGCGGACCATCCAAGATGGCGGAATAGATATTTTTAATGCATTTCTACAACATGAGTATCAAATGAAAGGGCTTGTTGAGAGTAACTTGAAAAATAATGTGACGTTATTCTATGAGGAGAGGTGTTGAGATGACTCTACTCTATTTATTTTTAAATTAAACTCTGCAATTTCCGCTTAAATGCATACCGACTGGTGGCCGTCCTGATATCAAGAGGAAGCGCGTTCCATAGAAGAATGAACTGAATATGAAAGGAAGAATGAACAAAGTCAGAAGTATGAGAAGGACAAAGTAGGAGAAGATTGTTAGAAGAACGCAGATTCTTAGTGAGTGAAGAACATAGATATTGGAAGTGAGACAAAAGATAAGAAGGAGGAGTGGAAGAGTTGAGAAGGGAGAAAAGCGTGGTCAAAGCGCGCAAACTTCTTCTTGGGCGAATGAACATCCATTTGAGCTCAGACCTATAGCTCGACACATGATCATATTTCCTGAGATTGAATATGAACCGGATACAATTGTTGAGCAGCCTGTCGAGCTTATCCAGCAAAACCGAATTCAAGCTAAAGTAGCACACGTCACCATAGTCGATGATAGGGAAAATCAAAGTCTGCACAAGCATAGTTTTCGTCAGACGATACAGGGATCGCAGAGTACCGATGACCCTTTGACTAACACCAGAGACCTGGCGTGAAATTGACTGAAATATGACGATGATTTTTGATGATGTCCGAAAACCAATGGATAGAGTTATATGAAAACAATATGTATCTATTCTTAAAATTTTCAAATATTCACAGGACTGGAAATAAAATACATTAAAAATACTCCAAGTAGGATGGACATCAGTTATTATGTTTAAATCTAACCCACATGCTCTACGAAACTACGACAGAAAAAAAAGTTGCCATATACAACATGTACAAAAACCCTGTCCAATCCATGTGGGTGTTGTTAGTCGTGTTGAGAGTCTATTTATGTGGTAATTTTCGGGAAAAAAGAAATAAAAATAGCCACATTTTTTTTCAATGGGGAATTTTACCGTGTTATTACATGGGGTGCGGGGGCCGTCGTTTAGCGGATGACTACAAGTCATAACTTATGACCCCTGTTGAAAATGTTCGAATTTTTTATGGATTTGGTGTAATTTTGGTAAAAATGTGAATTTTAAATAGCAATAACTTTTAATTTTCAACAATAATAAATAAAAGCAATTGAATTTTAATTTATTTAAGAAAACATTTAAAAAACTGCTTACGGATAAGTGCTACTATAATATTGTTGACTTTTTAAATGACAAATTTTGAATTTTACTATTTATTTGATTTAAATATGACATATTTTGCCTGTAATTAAAATTGACTACTTTTTGTGCTGACTCTAATTGTATATTTAATTATTGACTATATTTTTGCACTCGACTTTAATTTTATAAAAGAAACTGTCATTAATAATTAATTTATAATTGCCAATTTAATTAACGACGGATAAATATTTTGTACGCTGAGTGAGGCAAAACATGTTGTACCGGTAAAACTATTTTCCCATCTATATGTGCATATTCCTTCTCTGGGATATCATTCTGTTACTTCTCTGGCCCATTTTCCGTTTCTATCCCTGATGACGTGACCTGCCCACTTTCACTTCAGTTTTTTATTGTGTAAGTCACGTCTGCTACGTTTGTTTTTCTTCTTATAAGATTGAGATTTACTTTGTCTTTTTTTCAAAGATGGGAAGACGATTTGAGAAATACTGCGGGAGGGACATGGAGGAGAACAACTCACGATCGTGAGCTATGGAAAAGCCTGGGGGAGGCCTATGCTAAAGAGCAAAGCAGTCTGGAGAATTCTGATGTCTAACTTAACCTTTAATTAGTATAAACTGTAAAAATAGTTTTTTAAGATTGCTAATAAAGGCTATTTGAATTTGAATTTGAATGTGCATATTCATGTATCATGTTACTCATGTTTGTAACAAATAAATTTATCTTTATCTTTAAAAAAAAAACTTTTTGGTAATTTTATTGCAGTAGGTACTTATGTGCCCCTTTAGGATCGGATCGTTTTTTACCCGACTACGGCGAAGCAAAAAGGAGGGTTATGATTTTGACCGGTATGTAGGTATGTATGTATGTTCATTTGTTACCTCATAACTTCTAAACTGCCGATCATAATTTGACAAATGAGGTATCATTGGAAGCGTTTCGATTGTCCGCTGGTTATAGGCTATGTGACGTCACATTAAATGCAATATGGCGCCCTCTAGAGGACATAAAGTAATGAAATAAAAAATAATAAAAATTTAATTGTGCCATGTTGGGTATCAAATGAAAGGGCTTGACGAGTACATTACAAATATGTATATTTGTCCAAGTAAATAAATAAGTTTAAATTGTTAACAACAAGCAAATGTGAGACTGTGTTCCGTAGACAGAAGTCAAGACATAGGTACAAAAATGATCAAGGTAAAGCCGTGGTCGCATGCCATTATAATTTTGTAGGTGTACCAGCATGCGACCACGGCTTTACTTTGATCATGTTTGTACCTATGTCTTGACTTCTGTCTGAAATATTTTCTTGTTTCATATCTTTTAGTCGGGTTTTAGTTTTTGAACTTACTTTTTATTTTCTAAGTAAAACTTCTTTAGGCGCGTTGGGCATTTTTGAGATGGGAAAAAACAATTGAACTCGCGACAATGTTATTGTTACCGACACCTCATTTAAAAGTATTTCCTGCACAGTAAAATTTTTGAAGTTTTCACTTCTGTCGGCACTCCCGGAGTGACACTGTGTTTTTTTTACATATTTTATGCTGTGCTACCCGTGTGAAGCCGTGAGTTGCTAGTTTGAAAAAAAAAAGGAGTACGTACGTAACAGATAGCATGATAACATTGAAAACTTAGAAAAAAACAACCGACTTCCAAAAAACACTACAAAGTGAAAAATAACTTTAATTTCGGAAGTCGGTGTCTTTCTTTGGTTTTGAATTTTCGTTTTTTGTCACCGACTTCCGAAATGAAAGTTATTTTTCACTTTGTAGTGTTTTTTGGAAGTCGGTTGTTTTTTTTGTAAAAAGTTTTTATTTTCACTTTTTAGTTGGGCTACCCCACACAAATTCGAAAACCACTACCTTCTATGTAAATAACAGTGACAGGAACTTATCATATCATCCACATACTAAGTGGGAAAGAGTACGTATTATTGAAGCAAACTCAAAAACTATCGAAGAAAAGTTAATAAAATTTATATGGGACCACCTCGAGAGCATAGCCTTTCAAACAAAAAAATAATTTTCAAAATCGGTCGACAATTGACGGAGAAATCGGTGGACATACATAAAAAAAAAAAGAAATACATACATACTAGACGAACATATAACCTACCTCTAAAAAAACTTTTTACAAAAAAAAAAAACAACCGACTTCCAAAAAACACTACAAAGTGAAAAATAAATAACTTTAATTTCGGAAGTCGGTGTCTTTCTTTGGTTTTGAATTTTCGTTTTTTGTCACCGACTTCCGAAATTAAAGTAATTTTTCACTTTGTATTGTTTTTTGGAAGACGGTTGTTTTTTTTTTGTAAAAAGTTTTTATTTTTCACTTTTTAGTTGTGGTACCTACCCCACACAAATTAGAAAACCACTACCTGCTATGTAAATGACAGTGACAGGAACTTATCATATCATCCACATACTAAGTGGGAAAAAGTACGTATTATTGAAGCTAACTCAAAAACTGTCGAAGCAAAGTTAATAAAATTTATATGGGCCATTTCGAGAGCATACCCTTTCAAACAAAAAAAAAATTTTCAACATGGGTCCACTATTGACGGAGAAATCGGTGGACATACATAAAAAAAAAGAAAAAAAAAATACATACATACTCGACGAACATATAACCTACCTACCTCTAAAAATGGAAGATGGAAACAGGTTGCGCAGACCACAAGTAACATGGGATATAGGCAGGAAAATAATGTGGTGAGGTGAGATTTATAATTTGTATGATATTCTTCTTAAATACCAAGAACATGCGTCTTCTTCTGCACTTACTTCGGTGAACTCCGGGAATGTATCACGTATGTTTCGAACATACAAATTATCGACTGCAACCAAAGTGCCTTCTGTGTGCGTGTAGCCACCCAACGAGACGTTCTGATCAAGGTACATCGCAATCCAATTCCTAAGAAACATCTCCAAGACTGGATCGAAGTCTGAAAGGAGTAAATTAAATCTTACTGTAGCTTCAACTCTGAACGACTTAGGTATCTAATATCTAGGTATGTACTACCGACAAGGTATCCAGTTACACTGGAAATCGACGCCAATCTAGTTGGGAAATGGCTTGGCCATCTACCCCGAAACGAGGGTCCTTTTTCAGATCCAGAAGGTCACTATGAAATCCTTTTTTTTTGTGGGGTTGGAAATCCTCATGGATGTCCTCCACCCTAGGGTGGGCAAAGGGGTCTGTTAGACTCTTACTGACTAAAACCACACCGGTGTTCCCTCTCACAATTACGTCGGGGGCTGCGAGTGCAAATGCGACTTCCGTTGCCTCGGACTAGTGACGGCCCGCGCTCTGCGGGCCCCGACCCGTAGGGAGAGTGAAACTCCCCCAGTTACGTCTTAGAGAGGCGCGCGTGGAACACTACGCGCCGCTATCTCTAGGGGGGCTGGAAGAGGGCGTTATCTGCTCTCCGCCGACGCCCAGTGTGCCTGCTGCGGGACGGGAGAGTACTTGTGATCTCCCTTTACCTTTTTGCAGCCTCCTTCTGCGAGATAACTGATTCGCAGAAGGATACCACCGCGTCCCAGGACTCTGCACTGCCGATCATTGAACGATATACGGTCGGCAGCGACAGGTCGTTCCCCACTTCTGAAACGAGGCCACGGCGCGGCTCCTCCCATGCAACACATTCGTCCAGCGTATGCCGCGCCATCTTGAAATACTGTCCCAACTTTCTTCGATTTAATGGATAATATGGTCAGCCCATTGCTATTTCTGCATAACTGCCTAAGAACTGCTTACCTGACCTCCACAACCCTTACTGGGTAACACGATAAAACTTGGTAAGACACATTTCGGACTTCTGATGTGATGGAAAATCACGACTGTTAAAGATCCACGACTGTCAAAGATGCACGACTGTCAAAGATCAACGACTGTCAAAGATCCACGAATGACAACTGGGCATGGCTTAGCGTGCTTTCTGAGGTACGGGGAGGTCTCGGAAAGCAACGCACCGATGGTACCCCATCCAAGGACCGACCTTAGCAGCTTAACCTGCTCGATCGACCAGTCATGTTAGGGTACTTACATCTTAAACAAATATAAATAAATTGATTAATTTGAAAAACTTACCAAGTGCGCCAATGATTGGATGGACTCTGAAAAATTCTTGCATTATCAAATCCAGAGCCTGTTCTTTTGCTTCTGCAGTTCTCAAAACATTGATAACAAATCTGTAATAATCAAATAAATAAAAATAAAGTTTAATAAAAAACTGTAACCCGACTACGGGAAAATAAGAAAAAACCGGCCAAGTGCATATCGGACCACGCACAATGTAGGGTTCCGTAGTTGGGATGAATTTATCCCAAGAACAAACTTAACTTTGTAGTTGAAAAAAAAATCTTTCATTCAGAATGTATGGGTGAACATGTTTTTACAACCGCAAATTTAAGTTGGTCGATTATTACTCGTTAACTTGTAAAGCCTACTCAGCTGTGATAGTTTTCCTTTTAAATTCGTTATATAAGCTACTGCCGTGAATTTTTGCACATAGCTAAAACCAACCATTTAGCTGGCAGGGGGGGGGGACACTAGACTAACAACAATTTGCACTTTAAAGCTTAATATTTCGCAAACGGATCTCTGCATTCAAAAATGGTTTTAGCACACTCACAATGTTTTTGAAAGACCTTTCCAACGATACCCCACAGCAAGGGATAGAAAAAAAAAAAAACATCCCCACTTTACGTGTAGGGGAGGTACCCTAAAAAAAAATATTTTTCATAATTTTATTTTACCACTTTGTCGGCATGATTAATATGTATACCCCTGCCAAATTACAACTTTCTAGTACTAACAGTCTTGGAGCTAGACCGCGGACAGACAGACAGACAGACAGACGGACATGACGAAACTATAAGGGTTCCTTGTTTACTACGGAACCCTAATGATCTACAAAGTACGAAACAAGCAAATATTTCAGACAGAAATCAAGACAGGTACAAAAATGGTCAAGGTGTTCCTGGCACCTGCATGGCATACAGGCATGCGACCACGGCTTTACCTTGACCATTTTTGTACCTATGTCTTGATTTCTGTCTGAAATATTTGCTTGTTTTGTACTTTTTAGATCATTTTTATTTTCCCATAGTCGGGTTAGAGTTTTTTATTAAACTTTATTTTTATTTTGCACTTTTCCGTATTTACGCTTGCTAAACGTTACGACAACGTAAATAAGAGTAATGCAATAATAGGTCAGTAATTAACCTATTTTAAATTCCAATACCAGTGCATATTATAGTGGTTTAGACGAAACCATAGCGCGATTTATTTCGACGTCAATACCATAGGTACTCAGAAAGTTTTGCGAATAACAGTTTTTGTCTATGGGACACTGGCTAGTTTTTTTTTGTTTTTGTTTTCTTTTTGTTTTGTTTTTTTGTGTTTTTGTCTATTTATTACAAAAAGCACAACATTCCAAATTCGAAATTCCCTCCACATTTTTTACGAGCAAAATCAAAATACTCTGTCTTACTGAAAATTGAATTTACAACGAGAACATTTTCGCGCGATGATTTTATACGATTTCAAATGTCGACTAAAACCAGAAGAATCATTTGAAAGAATTAGAATGGTGTTGATAGATAAAAGCCCTTCTAAGGCGACTGTTTTCTGCTGGTTCAACGAATTTATGCGTGGTCAAGTAACTTTGGCGGACGAAGAAAGAAGTGGCCGCCCTATGACGGCTGTTACATAAGAAAACGTGCTGGCTGTGAAAAATTTAATTTAAGAGAATAGGCGCATTACTTAAGAAGAGATTCAGCATATACTGCAGATTAGATCGGGAAGCGTGCATGAAATTCTACACGGGCATCTTCGGGTAAGGAAGATAGTTTCACGCTGGGTACCGCACAATCTAACGCAAGCTCAGAAGGAGGTTCGGGTAGAATGGTGCCGAGACATGATAGCAATATTTGAAACAGGCTCGTCTCGGCGCGTTTACGATTTCATTACGGGTGATGAATCAGGATTTATCATTTTTGTTCCCCAAAATTAAAAATCAACTCAAGCGAAAACAGTTTTCATCACCGGAAGATGCACTGGCTGCATTTGAGAAGAAAATTGATTGAGACGCATGAAACTGTGTATACCGCCAATGGACTCCACTTACAAACAAAAATGATAAATCCATCCATCCATTTTTTTCCTATGTGGGTAGGCGTGTCATATATACGTAATTTTGTAGCTTCCTTAATTATTATTTATTATAAAAAGTTTTTATTTTTCACTTTTTAGTTGTGGTACCTAACCCACACACATTCGAATACCAGTACCTGCTACCACTGCTACCAGTGACAGGAATTTATTATATCATCTACATACTAAGTGGGAAAAAAATACGTATTTTGTAGCTAACTCAAAAACTACTCAAGCAAAGTTAATAAAATTTATATGGGACCAATTTGAAAGCATAGCCTTTCAAACAAAAAAAGAATTTTCAAAATCGGTCCACAAATGACGGAGAAATCGGTGGAAATACATATAAAAAACATACATAAGCTACGAACATATAACCTCCTCCTTTTTGGAAGTCGGTTAATAAGCCGTGGCAGCTAAGAGATGACCAGTCCATACTGACAGCGCCCGTTCACGAACATGACGCATGAATTAGCACCATTCAGCTCAACCATTTTGAAGGGAGCCAAATGATCCAACACACACGCCACCGTCAGCGAGACATTAGAGTGAGCATGACATACTCTTAGCCGCCAGGGCACATTCAAGTCAATGAAAGACGTACCTAGTAAATGGTAGCTTTATAGTAGGTACATAGTACTCACACATGTGTTATGCAATTATACAATGCTAAGGGATTGAATTTATACGATGCAAAGATAGTTTTTAAAATCTTCAGCAGCTCCAACAGTATTTTCAAATGCTAATCAATTAGTTTATGCGCCCTTGTGGAGCAGGGGGCCTACCACCAGCTCATAAAGTAGTATTATTTTAATATTACTTCAGTGTGGGAAAGAGATGAAGCTCTACAGGACGTATAGCTCTATCTCTTTCTCCCACTGAAGTAATGTTAAAATAATACTACTTTTGAGCTGGTGGTAGGCCCCCAGGACCAGCGTTTGGCCAAGAATTTATGTCAGAGATGTAATCCCCCAACTTATAATATGCTTGGCTGCATAGTGTGCGTTTTACATAAGATTTAAATTTCGTTTCATTCAGTTGAAGTATGTGAGGAGGTATTTTATTGTTGTTATTTATTTTATTTTTTTACCATTTAATACTAAATTATTAGCAGTGAACCAATTTTGGACCTGCAGTAGGGTGTTATTTACGTCGTCAAGATTTAATGCACGTCTATTAATTTAAAAATTAAGGAAGTATCGTCAGCAAATAACACCATTTGTGGTTGGGTTTTTAACAAATGGGGTAGATCGTTAATATAAACTAAAAAAAAGAGGAAAGGACCCAATATTGATCCTTGTGGTACACCCATTTTTACTTTTAAACCAACTGAATTGATACCATTTATTTGCTGCTGTCTATCACATTTAAATAGGATTTTATTAAACCGAGCGCAAGTTTTCCAAGTCCGTAATGCTCAAGTTTCGAGATTAAGGTTTCATGGACAACGCAATCAAATGCCTCGGAGAGGTCACAAAAAAATCCTATGGCGTCTTGGGCCTCTTCTCACGTCGTAAAAATGTGCTTTAATAAGGTGACACCGGCGTCAGTCGTACAACATCCCCTGGTGAAACCATACTGTTGATCATGTAAGATTTTATTAGTGTTAAAATGATTGAGCATTTGATTAAGCATTACTTTCTGACACTTTAACAGCCAATTATTTTAAAAGCAACTTTCCAGGGTATGCCAGCGATTTTTGCCGATATTACAATATCGCCTTATAAAATAAAAACTATTTGTGATACATCTATAATTTTTTATTTTATTTATGCTTTGGTCTTATATATTTTTAGGATAGGAATAAAAAATATATATAAATTATTTACTTTTATTTCAAAATCTCAATAAAAAAATGGTGTTACAGTGAAAAATAAAAAAACTCTGATGTACTTTTTATCATTTTGAATGTAATTTTAATAAAATAATTTAAAAAAAATATGTGCGACGAAAAGTAGGTATATTCAAACAAAAATAGACGTATTCTCGCGTTATCAGCGTGGGAGCGAGTGCGCCGCGCGACGCTAGATCGCTTGTCCCGCCCAAACCCCGCAACTCCCATCCGTGAATCAACTATGTATGAATAGCTTAAAATGTTACTTTACACGCCGATTACGTATCACGGACAAATACTAGCCACTCCATGCCGTACTGAGTACGTGATCGGCGTCCTGAAACGTTTTAACGATCACGTGCTCAGTGCGCGATCGGCTGTTAAAGTGTAAGCATTACTTTTTCAAACACCTTGCTGAAAACCGGCAACACGGATACGGGTCTATAGTTATTGGTGTCTTTACTGTCCCCAGATTTAAAAAGTGGTATTACCTTACTAAATTTCATTAGATCAGGGAAGACTCCTTGATCCACAAACAAATTAAATATTAAGGCTAAGTACGGCGCCATAGTCTCAATAATTGAGTTATCGTAATTGTCGGTGTATTTCGATCAGTATTTTAGTTTTTTGCCACCGAATTCCGAAATTAAAGTTATTTTTCACTTTGTAGTTTGGAAGTCGGTTGTATTTTTTGTAAAAAAGTTTTTTTTTTTTCACTTTTTAGTGGGTTGATTTGTAATTTATCTAAGTTACAATATCCTTATGTCAACTGTTCATCAAAAATATCCAAATCGCTATAGATGTGCCTTTAATATTTGAAGAGTTCCCTCGATTTCTCCAAGATCCCATGATCAGATCATGACCAAATGACAATGGGACCAACTTGAAAGTATACCCTTTCAAACAAAAAAAGAATTTTTCAAATCGGTCCAGCCGTCACAAAATAAATGTTTTACTCGTTTTAGATGTTCTTTCAATTGCGGCGTACAAAAAAACAATTATACGTGTTCCTTGGTCAATAAAATCCGCCACAATGAAATTTTTAAATTCCTCAGGGATTTCAACGTAAATCGGGTTGTCGTGAAATAGTTTGGTAACTTTAGCGGCTTTATTTCGTTGACGGTACACCGCACTTTTAATAGATTGAAAAGACGGAAGCCGGAATATTTTAATTTTGTGACACACTCTTTATAAATGGTTGGCACTGGTTGAAAACTCCTTCAAGCTTGTTCCCGCATGTTATGATACACATATATATACATATCCTAAATAATATATACATAAATACTTACTTAATATATAAGCAACAAAAATAAACGAAGACTATAGATAATTACAGTTACGATAACAAGATCACAACGACAACACACTGCAATGTTAAAATTCTCTGACCAACAAAGGCCTCGCCGATGAAAATTTAAAATGGTACGGAATTTAATCCTCGGTGCCCGAGTCCGACTCGCTCTTGACCGGTTTTTATAAAATTTATACCCATAAAGCAAGACAACCCCACCCTTTCTATTTTTAAAATTAAGTTCCATTTAAAACGAGCACATTACTCTACTTCTTGTTAAAAATAGAACACTATGTGATTGACGTATCGTGACAAACAGGAAAATTTTGTTATAAACAACCATGAAACAACTTGCAAAGAATTTCAACCAGTGTTGACAAACTCCATAATGTCACAAATAAAACCTAGGTAGGTATTTAATAGTTTTATAACCTCTTCGTATTCAACAGTACTTTACTAGCAACGGGAAAAAAAATCCCGTTGGAAAAACTAGTCTGACTGTTAATCTGACCACTGAGAAAAACTCGAAGAAATGGCTAAACAAACTCATGTCCAGATCTCGGACCAAACAAAAAACCAAGACAGAGCGCTGCGAACAATACTGTGAAGCATGCCAAAACTACACCTCCACTCTGTGCATATGCATACACGCTCACACGCACCCATTTACAACCATATACAATGACACTACAATCAAACTACACCTCACCAAGTGCACACATGTTTACGAAACCAGCTTCACGTCACTGTTGACAGCGCAAAGTCTTGGCTTTTTATTTTCCAGAGGTCCAGATATAATCTCGGTCAGATCATGTGAGGACTATGTAGATAACCACACAGATTTGAGTGGATTTGTCCAGTCAGTGCAGGCATTGACAGTAATTGTGTATGTCAACTCAGAACTGAAAAAGCTCAACGACTCGAAGAACAATACCTTTAAAAAAGGACGAAAGGACATTTAGGTAGGCCGGATAAAGTACTCAAACTGCCAGACCATCATTAACACAAACTGACCCACATAGTCCTCACATTCACAATAATACTGCACTACACAATACCTATTACTATTATACAATTTTAAAGGCAAAAAAACATTTTACAAAAAAAAAAAAAAACAACCGACTTGAAAAAAAACACTACAAAGTGAAAAATAACTTAAATTTCGGAAGTCGGTGTCTTTGGTTTTGAATTTTCGTTCTTTGTCACCGACTTCCGAAATTAAAGTTATTTTTCACTTTGTAGTGTTTTTTTTCAAGTCGGTTGTTTTTTTTTTGTAAAAAGTTTTTATTTTTCACTTTTTAGTTGTGGTACCTACCCCACACAAATTCGAATACCACTACCTGCTATGTAAATAACAGTGCCAAGAAGTTATCATATCATCTACATACTAAGTGGGAAAAAATACGTATAATTGAAGCTAACTCAAAAACTACCCAAGCAAAGTTAATAAAATTTATATGGAACCATCTCTGAAGTATGATCTACCAAACAAAAAAAGAATCATCAAAATCTATTCATAATTGGCGGAGTAATCGCGTAACAAACATACAAAAAAAAACATACAGACGAACTGAGAACAAAAGAGAAATTCCTTTTGGAAGTCGGTTAAAAATGCGCTGGAATCACACAACGAAGTAGGTATGCATCTTATCGGCACGAACGCATACGATTCATACGAATATTAACAACAAAATTAAACAAAACAAGAATTATAACTCACTGCTCAGAATTTTGTCCCGTAAAATGCGACAACACGTTTTCATGAAAGTTTGGGTTACACGGTCTCCAGTTGGCAATCATTTTAATTCACACACTCAAGACAACTGCCCTGAAAGAAGACAGGAACGAAAATGGCGCGCTGCACTGAATGACGTCATCATTTATATCATCACTGGAGTACTAGAATAATCTGGTGAAGAATTACAGCACTGACTCTATGACTATAGAAGAAAAATTATTTCTGATGTCCTCAACCATAATATAATAAAGTATTTTTTAAATAAAATTTAAAATTGTGTCCACTTTGTACTGTATTACTTTATGCAATGACGATAAGGATGAATTGTACATGTTATCATGCCCCTAAGTGCCTACATTGATAAAATACAGTATAATTAACCACGCAATAAAAACAAAATTTTTTTGTTCGTCCGACTGCTTTTATTTTTAACCGACTTCCAAAAGGAGGAGGTTCTCAATTCGTCTGTATGTTGTTTTTTTTTTTTTTTTTTTTTTGTTTGTTTGTTACGCGATTACTCCGCCAATTATGAATAGATTTTGATGATTCTTTTTTTGTTTGGTAGATCATACTTCAGAGGTGGTCCCATATAAATTTTATTAACTTTGCTTGGGTAGTTTTTGAGTTAGCTTCAATTATACGTATTTTTTCTCTCTTAGTATGTAGATGATATGATAACTTCTTGTCACTGTTATTTACATAGCAGGTAGTGGTATTCGAATTTGTGTGGGGTACGTACCACAACTAAAAAGTGAAAAATAAAAACTTTTTACAAAAAAAAAAAACAACCGACTTCAAAAAAAAAAACACTACAAAGTGAAAAATAACTTTAATTTCGGAAGTCGGTGACAAAGAACGAAAATTCAAAACCAAAGACACCGACTTCCGAAATTAAAGTTATTTTTCACTTTGTAGTGTTTTTTTTTTTGAAGTCGGTTGTTTTTTTTTTGTAAAAAGTTTTTATTTTTCACTTTTTAGTTGTGGTACGTACCCCACACAAATTCGAATACCACTACCTGCTATGTAAATAACAGTGACAAGAAGTTATCATATCATCTACATACTAAGAGAGAAAAAATACGTATAATTGAAGCTAACTCAAAAACTACCCAAGCAAAGTTAATAAAATTTATATGGGACCACCTCTGAAGTATGATCTACCAAACAAAAAAAAGTTTGGGTTTTTATATTTTTTATTTTAATGTTTAAGAATGGCTAGTATTTTGGGTCAAGTATACGCAGAAGGCATACAGCGCCCTGCGTGTGCAGTATAACAATGCCTTCAGGACGCTTGTGGGGCTGCCGCGGTATTGTAGCGCTTCGGGTATGTTTGCCGATGCGAGAGTGGATGATTTTTATGCCATCATTCGAAAACGATGCGCTTCTCTCCGGCACAGAACAGATATCAGCACCCACGGCATGTTGAGAGCATTGAGTGACCGGTGGGACTGCCCGATGCTTGGTCGATGGGTGAGACTGCACACACAGATCTGCTCTTGATAACTGTACGTGCATTTTGTTTTATCTATTCCTGTTATGTTATTATTATTATGCCTATTTATGATTTTTATGTGTGTATTGTGTTTTTTGTATGATTTGTGATTCATTTCTATTATGATATTATTATGTAATTTGTGATGTATTTCGATTATGTTGTAATTAATGATTTTGTTTTGATGTCAATATTTACCTACAGATGTAATTCTATGGACTTCAATGTCTGCAAATAAATGATTTATTTATTTATTTATTTAACCACATTAATCAGCTTATAGTGTTCCCACTGCTGGGACACAGGCCTCGGGAGTGGGCCGTAATCCACCACGTGTGCCCAGTTCAGGTTGGTAGATGTCACATGTCTTCGAATTTTTGGTTCTATGACATGCCGGTTTGCTCACGATCTTTTCCTTTACCGTTTTGAGACGTATTTAATTAATTACACACCAGCGTAATGCAATTTCAATCGCAATCTGAATGATTTTGAAGGTTATTGCTAATCTATTGCTTCCTTTGTACGAAAAATGTGTCTGCTCAACAACGTAAATAACGCAATGAATGTTGTTGAACTGTCAAAATGAAAGCCATTGCTACTGTAAGTGTCTTACGCAATTACCCCGCTGAATATACCATTTTTTTTTCAATCAAGTTTTATATCCAAAATTATACTTACTTTAAAAAGTGAAAAAAAAACTTTTTTACAAAAAATACAAACGACTTCCAAACTACAAAGTGAAAAATAACTTCCAAACTACAAAGTGAAAAATAACTTTAATTTCGGAAGTCGGTGTCAAAAAAACTAAAATACTGATCCAAAGCCACCGACTTCCGAAATTAAAGTTATTTTTCACTTTGTAGTTTGGAAGTCGGTTGTATTTTATGTAAAAAAGTTTTTTTTTTCACTTTTTAGTGGGTTGGTTTGTAATTTATCTAAGTTACAATAGCCTTACCTATGTCAACTGCTCATCAAAAATACCCAAATCGCTATAGATGTGCCTATAATATTTGAAGAGTTCCCTCGATTTCTCAAAGATTCCATCATCAGATCGTGACCAAATGACAATGGGACCAATTTGAAAGTATACCCTTTCAAACAAAAAAAGAATTTTTCAAATCGGTCCAGCCGTCTTCGAGTAATCGGGGAATATACATAAAAAAATAAAAAAAAATATCCCGACGAATTGAGAACCTCCTCCTTTTTTTTGAAGTTGGTTAAAAATATGCAGCCCAACACAATACAAACATTTTTTTAGTGCCACATAAATAAATCTTAAAAATGCAATACCAAAATGTTGTTTGATTCACTACGAAAATGAAATGTCAATTAGAATACAATTTAAGCATCAATTAAACTCTTATTAAGAAATATGAATTTAATTATTTTCAATCAGCAGATTCGACAAAGCCTCGCAACGGGGCTCCTATTTTTACCCGACTACGGCGAAGCAAAAAGGAGGGTTATGACTTTTGTCTGGAGGGTTTCATTCATTTCAGCCGAAAGACGTCCACTGCTGGACATAGGCCTCCCCCAAGTACCGCCACTTCGACCGATTCTGTGCTTTCCGCATCCAGCGGATTCCTGCGGCCTTCACAAGGTCATCGGAAGGTTTAGGTGTCTGGAGGGTATAAAGGAACCTAACACGAATGGAGTTTAAGATAATTAATTGATTCAGGCGTGACCTTGCGGAAATCCATTATAAAATACAATAGACGTGGATATATTTAGTAACTTGTTCCGCTTAGCTATTTCTAAAGAGCCATAAAAAACTCCTGAAAGAAATCGACACGTGTTTCACCTCTCAACGAGGCATCCTCAGGATGACGATGGACTTGTTGCGAACTCGAACACGGCGTGTTGCCACACCAGCACCCACTCAGCACTCACACTCAGCACTTGTCTCTTGTTTTGTCTGCACTCAGCGCTTGGTGTGGCAACACGCCGTGTTCGAGTTCGCAACAAGTCCATCGTGATCCTGAGGATGCCTCGTTGAGAGGTGAAACACGTGTCGATTTCTTTCAGGAGTTTTTTATGGCTCTTTAGAAATAGCTAAGCGGAACAAGTTACTAAATATATCCACGTCTATTGTATTTTACGAATGGAGTGTCATCCCCGTCGATCCTAAACTTTCCCGTTCCCGAGCTTGATCGCTTCGCTCCCTCTATGTACTCGCTTGAGGAAAAACTGACGGCCAGTGTCGCGATTGTAAAAATTTGAGTTGCCGTATCTAAGAACTAAAATTGCCGTATTTATGAAAAAAATACACGAAATTGCCGTAAAGAATGTATTTACGACCGCGATCCAAGTTTAATATTTACTGCCAGAGTAAATAATAAACAGACCAAAGTCCGATTTGTTTAGCTACCCCAGCATATTTATAAACAAAAAAAAGCGTAAATATTATGTATCTCTTTCATTCTACGTCAACCACGTATCATGCTATCTTTGTCAGTTTCATAAAATGAAAGATGAAACGGTAATTCCCCTCATCATAAACAACCACACTCTACACGTATTCAATCATTTTAACATTTTTCGCGCATATTACACGTCCAGTAAAAAAAATCTTTACTTATTCATTATAAATCTACATTCCTTTTAAAGGAAACCAAACATAATAAAGTTATGCTTACATGCATGTAACATTTACAGATCCAAATAAATAAATAAATAAATTGTGCATAAAAAACTTTGTAAATTCTCATTTCCTTCGTTGTCCATTTACTATTTTCGTAAATACATTTGTATTTTGACCAAAAATATCAATATTAATATAAACAAAGTAACCATACCAAGAAACTGTATTAAAAAGCACATGGTTTACACCTAAACAAATAACATTAAATCCGCAATATAATAAAAAAATATTTCATAAAAGTTTTAACATATATTTTTTTCTGATTACCATCGGTTTGAAAGAAAATCTAAATTACAGTCTACATATGCCCTTAAAAATGCTGCATTGCCCCATGCTGCGCCCCGCACACGTCTCAGTCACCCAGCAAACGTCGTAGCGAGTGGACACTTGGTCGTGGTAAAAAAATATTTGCGTGTTTAGTTACGCGGGAGGTGATTATTCTGGAATCGTTCTCCTTCCTATCGTCCGTATTACTACGTGAGTATATATGATTTTGTTTACTTTGTAGCTAATTATTGTTTCTTATAATTACCTTCGTAGTTTAGAATATGCATGAGGTTCGAAATTTTGATATTACTTAGGAAAAAATTAGATAAAGGATTCAAACCTCATTACCTGCTTCCTCACTGCCTTCGTTTACCGTCGTTTTTTAGAGCGATGGTAATGAGGTCAAAACGATGGCAATTAGAAACTTTTTATGTCAGGTCCTTTAAATTTTTTATTGTGCAAACCTTTTGAATATGTTATGTTTGTTAACTTCGGTGTGGTCATGGGCTTTAGTCCCACCCGTAGTAATTTTATTTCTTTACATAATTGTTACTTTAATGAATAATATATAATAAAGTATTAATACTTGTTATTTCATTATTTGATGTTGCTTAAAGATATCAGGTGAGTGTAATTTTAAAACTTTTTATGACGCTTAATTATTAACGATAGGAGCTCTAATATTTTATTTGTTTTTACAGATTATTAAACATTAAGAATGCCAAGGAAAACCAAACAAAAATTAGAGCAGAAACGAGAGAGCGATCGGTTACAAAAAAAAAAAATATGCGGAAACTAAGAAAGATCCCGAAAAGTATGCAGAACTGAAGTCCAAAGAAAGAGCAAGATACCTTAAAAGAAAAGAACAGAGAAAAATAAATAGTGTAGAAAATATGACACCTAGACAATTGAGAGTTCAAAGAAAAACATGGAGAGTTAATTCGAAACGTCATTATGAAATAAAAAAGAAAGAAAAAGCTATTTAGCAGTTATTACTAGATAATTCTCCACCAAATAGTGACACTGAGGCAGGCATTTTGAAAAGAGAAATTGAAAAAACGAATAAACAGAAAGATGATTTTTAGTTCTTGACTTTTGATTTTGATCTCATGCTTCCAAAAAATTTATAAATTTAAAAACTCTTATTCTTGTTTAAATTAATAGTAAGCCTGATTTTTAGTTCTCGTTAAGAAGGGCTTTTGATTTTGATCTCATGCTTCCAAAAAAATTATAAATATAGGAACGTGTTCCAAAAAAAATATAAATAAGTTTATTCTTGTTTAAATTAATAATTAGCTTGATTTTTTGTTCTTGTTAAGAAGGACTTTTGATTTTGATCTCAAGCTTTAAAAAAATTTATAAATATAGAAACTTGTAAGTTTTATTATAAAGGCAAAAAGAAATGGTCAATATTATGTTTTGATCAAGTACCTATTTAGCAGGTAGTTTAATTTAATTACAACAATTAAGTTAATTGAATTTTAAATATTAAAAATGCATCTTTGTATAACAGTATGTTGCCTTCCATTTATCTTCATTACCCTCGCAGCTCTATGCCTTCACTTCTCACGTCTCACGTCTCAAAATCATTCCCTTCGTTAACTTTCTCATTACCGTCTCATTCTGTTTTTTGTTATGATACTAATTTCATTGTTGTCTATAGAAGGAAGGTGTAAACCACAAAATATTGAAGGATTATACGTATATTAATGGTATTAGAAAAAAAAACAAAGTTATACGACAGTTAATTTGAAATTTAGAAATGTCATGGAATTTGCACGAATTACGCGAAACACCTGAAAGCGAACAAAATATGAATATCGATATAATATTTAATCAGCCTACTGATTAAAAACCGTTTTGTTCATACTTTGCCATTTTGATTTATCGCAAAGCTAAATTGCCGTAATACTTGATACGGTAGTGAAAAGCCTGCCGTATGCCGTAAAATCTGAAAAAAAAAATCATGGATTACCGTATACTACGGCACACCGTATCAATCGCAACGCTGCTGACGGCTCTAGCAGAGTCGACTATACTTACTTATAAGTTTATAACCTATCAATAAGCAAGTGTTAAGTTTCAATTTATTATACTGGCAGCACCGAAAGATTCGATGTGGCCTTCTGGGTTGGGCGCTCGTGACGGTAGGACGTGCTTAGTGGCGGTGTCGGTAAAAATACAGATTGGCATAGGATTGGTTGGAGATCTACTGTAAATTAAGGTAACCTATTAGTTTTATGGTAAATATAAGAATACTGATTTGATGGTGAAATGAATTGTGATATTATGTGGGGAATAGGAGATGTGATGGTATGGTGTAGAATATTGAATTTGATGTTGGCAAAGAAATATAAATGACTGACAAATATCTTGGTGTTTCATATTTACTTCCTTATCCCTGAAATACTGTAAATATGTAGTTTTATATTAAACAGTTTTAGCTTATGATATTGGGGTAACGACTTTAAGATTCAATTGGGGATTAGTATCCATTTTGAGGTTAAATAATTATACTCGGTTAGTTATTTTAGGTGTCATACTTTCTAGCGGTGACATGACTTTGTACGAACTTCTGTCTAATGTCAAAAATATGTACGAGAAATGTACGAAATTGTACGCTAAATAAAAGTATTCCTTCTAGCGGGCGCTATATATTTCACTAAGTAGTACCTATTCCACTTTTAGACTATATTATGGGCCAAGAAAAATGTACGGAAAATGTATGTTCAATTTCTATAACAGTTTGGGTATATCTATACTCATAGGTATATTAATTTGTTAATAAAACATTCGATTATAAATAATTATTTACTTTTCAATCATCTTCCTATGTACAGACGCCAGCACATCAAGCTACCCGTAACTGTCAAATTTTCCCAATCAACTTTAAACCTTATTCTTCAGCAATAAAGTTGAAAATCTATTAAATAAATTTGACAGATTGTAGTAGCTTGATGTGCTGGCGTCTGTACAACAATAAATGACGCGTAATTGCCTTCCTTGCGTCGAAGGTTTGAAAACTGAGGGTAGTCCAAATATTTTTATAGATTAGCTACCCTCACATTTTGACATGTAGAACAGGAATGTATTCATAATTACATAATGCAATTTTAATAATACGAATGCAAATTAATACTACGTATTTATTACAAATTTGAAAACGCACTTTTGTTAACTATGATAAATATTATTCGATACTTATTACAGAATGATCGTATTTATAAAATGTGGAATAGTTTTAAGCGCCACCTAGTGTAGTCGATAGTAAATATGGATATGTGATAGGTTTTCTCAGTACACGCCCTATTATATTATTTGTCGCATGACGAGTGCGAGAGTAGGTAGGTAATTATTTATTAGTGATTAGGAACAAAAAAGGAAACTATTTATCATGTGCTGATAAAAACAGTCAGTACTACATTGCGCATTGGTCTATAGGTACCATAAATGTGGTTACTTTAATAATGGATAACTAGCTATTGCTCACCGCTTCGTCTGTGTAGAATTTGGTTTGTCACAAAAATTCGTTATCTCGTATATATTTATGAAACTATTTATGTACCCAAAATAAAATAACAGCCCATAAAATGTTTTACTATCTGATTAATATACCTACTTACGATCATTGATATACCCAAGACAGTATAGGGATAGAACATACACTTTCCGTACATTTTTCTTACCCCATAATATAGTCTAAAAAACTTTTTACAAAAAAAAAACAACCGACTTCAAAAAAAAAACACTACAAAGTGAAAAATAACTTTAATTTCGGAAGTCGGTGTCTTTGGTTTTGAATTTTCGTTCTTTGTCACCGACTTCCGAAATTAAAGTTATTTTTCACTTTGTAGTGTTTTTTTTTTTGAAGTCGGTTGTTTTTTTTTTTGTAAAAATTTTTAATTTTCACTTTTTAGTTGTGGTACCTACTGTTAGGTTTCAATTTATTATACTGGCAGCACCGAAAGATTCGATGTGTCCTTCTGGGTTGGGCGCTCGTGACGGTAGGACGTGCTTAGTGGCGGTGTCGGTAAAAATACAGATTGGCATAGAATTGGTTGGAGATCTACTGTAAATTAAGGTAACCTATTAGTTTTATGGTAAATATAAGAATACTGATTTGATGGTGAAATGAATTGTGATATTATGTGGGGAATAGGAGATGTGATGAAATATAAATGACTGACAAATATCTTGGTGTTTCATATTACTTCCTTATCCCTGAAATACTGTAAATATGTAGTTTTATTATATTTCAGAAGTGGTATGTGGCCCGCTTATTTCTTTTGCATTATAATAGAATTCATTTAAAAGTATTATTAACGGTTAAAATTGAATTGTAGAAATACCTAACCTACCTACATCACATCTCTTTTGGTATATTCGAATTTTCGGTTACAAAAATTAAATAGACTGTGATCCGTATAGTACCACTTTATGAAGGTTATGTGAAAGTCACATTTTTCTTTCTCTAAATTTATCTCCTGGATAAGTTCACTGGGTGCAAGGGGAAGTAAAATCTTGTTATTTTTGAGCTACGACCTACCGTTTAGAAGATATTAGACATTTTAACTTTTTCACGGCTTGTTCGAAAAGGAGTCAAACCCGTTGTTATGAGTTTCAGATAATGTTTCGCGACAGTGAAGCGTCCTCACTGGGCACCGGCTGACGACCCCGGCCCGAGGTGGTATCCATTCAGGGGTAGAACTGGGAACTAGTCGCAGTCATAGCCGACGCCATGGAGGTCGCAGCCACCGTGGTCGGAGTCTCGTGTGCAGCGTCTATTGTGAGCGGACCGCGGGATGTGCGAGCGAGAGCCGGCAAAAGCGGTTACGCTGCTGCAGCTGGACGCCAGTGCAGCTGGATGCCTGTGCAGCTGGACGCCAGTGCAGCTGGACGCCAGTGCAGCTGGACGCCAGTGCAGCTGGACGCCAGTGCAGCTGGACGCCAGTGCAGCTAGACGCCAGTGCAGCTAGACGCCAGTGCAGCTGCACGCCTGTACAGCTAGATGCCAGTGCAACTGGATGCCAGTGAAGCTGGACGCCTGTATAGCTGGATGCTAGTGCAGTCGCACTTGGTGCTTCAATATCTTTTCAACCATTTATTTGCAAATAAGGTACAGAAAGTTTTTAAGAAAATTATTTCTATCTTATATTATGCCTTTAATTACGGAGTGCACATACTGGATTATTATTTTGAGAAATTAATTAATTAAGTTATATAATGGATGCGATTAGTAAATAATATTAAATTAAATCCTTATTCATAAATGGCATCAAAATACTACAATTTACAACTTATAACTTACTGTACTTGGGATTCAGTTATACAATTCGATACACATGATAAAGCTGTGTTTGGATCTGAGTGTGAGTTTCGTCTTGGGTTGATATAACTAGTTAGTATAACGAGATCAATACTCAATTCTTTATTGCGTTCCATATGTATTACATAGAAAACATAACAAAGTAAAATATCAATATGGACCTCAAGGGGGCATCAAGTCGGGCATCAAGGGGCATATAGTAGCTTGTTGCCTGCTGTTAGTTTCTTACGAGGACATATGATTAATAGTACTTCCCAGATGTCATAAGGTAAACTAACTAAGTTTTAATGAGGACAAATAGGAGAAATCAATCCGGATAAGTTTATGTACAATTTTATTGTGTCTAAAGTTAGTATTCCTAGTTAATTATAATGTGTAGATTGACTGGTTTGAGATTTGATTAATTATATCTGGAACGATAAGGATGAAAATATGTATGTGAATATGACACATATGTAGCACACATGTATATATGTGTGTAACTGTTATTTTGTGATACTTCTGTGAATATCAAAATTATAATTTCGAACAATCAGTATATACTTATGTATTTATGCTTGTGAGAGCGTTCACAAGTTATGAGCACGGTTGGCGAGAGCGTTCGCTACCACCGTGACTTTATGATTATATTTATATATTTATGCTTGTGAGAGCGTTCACAAGTTATGAGCACGATTGGCGAGAGCGTTCGCTACCACCGTGACTTTATGATTATATGTATTTATGTACTTATGCTTGTGAGAGCGGTCACAAGTTATGTCGCCATGATTGGTGAGAGCGTTCACTACTATCATGACTTTATGATTATAATTATGTATTTATACTTGTGAGAGCGGTCACAAGTTATGTCACCATAATTCGAGAGAGCGTACATTGCCACCGCGACTTAATAATTATTTTTATGTATTTAATATGAGAAGGAGGGTTCAAGAAATTATGAAAAGTATAGAATAGCTCTTTAGTTGCACAGAAAGTAGGTACAAGTTACAGATGTTAAGTTTAAAATTGATCCTTATACTAACTACCTCAATTAAGGCATGCAAACAGTTTAAGCTATGATAAAGACTCCCTTAATATAATATTATTAAAACTTTCAATCAAAACAATAGAAGTTTACTATGTAAAGATGAAATTTAGTAAATGATTTGAAATAAGCAATACCTACAATACATAAAGTCAAGTTTACTAAAATGGGATCATAAATTCATCAAGTTCGAGGTCAATACGGTTAAATTAACATGATTTAGTACAAGTCAAGAGTACAGAGATTTATTTATTATTATTAGATATATAATAACAATTTACATTCTCATCAAAAAAAAAAAAATGCCTATTTATTTTATTTTATTTTCTTATTTAACTCGAACACAAATGATTCATATTGTTGTTACTTGAGTAATAACATTTATTAATTAATTGATCTGACAATTTATTTATGAAAAGTGGAAATGTCTCATTTTTATTACATCGGGTATTTAGTTAAATATGGTTAGTAAGAAGCTACTCGTTAGAACATATACAGTTAGTTCTGATAATAATATCAAGGAATTGAATTGTTTTAGTTTAGAATCAGATTATAAGATAGATAGACAGTTAGATAGAATATTCTTTATTATGTACACCATAAAAATTACAGACATTATATTCAGAAATTTTACATTGGGTGTCACAATGGGCGGTCTTATCGCTAAAAGCGATCTTTTACAGACAACCTTTGGATGGATTTAAATGGCAAAGGAGAGACAATACTGCAGGTAGTCAGTGGTGTACCATTTACATATACAACAGATACACAGATACATAAAGCATATATTTACCTATATAAATATACATATATATTAGATAAATAAAAGATACACCTATATAAAATTATAAACATGAAACAAGAGCAAGGAACTACATGTAATGATGATGTTTAGGGAGAGAGGAAGTGTTTAAACCCCAACAGAAGCTTGTTTGGTCGTAATTTAATCCTTGGTAGTGAGAATATTATGAATGAAATATTTTTAGATACAAGACGGTTATCTGAAAAATAATGATTAAGTTGATTAGGCAGGTGATGAATGAAATACGCCTAAATTGTGGAGTATGTAATTGGTCATAGGTTTTAAAAACAGAATAATTGTGTTGCATCAGAAGTTTATGATTTACGTTTCTTCATATGATACGGTTGACCTGAAAGAATAAAAATAATGATTAATAAGGAAATAGTAACAAATAATGTATGTTAATTAATCTATGAATTTTATGATTAAGTTATTGTTTGAAAGTGAAGAGGAAGTGTGAATTAAATATTATTATGCTGTTTTGTTAAAAGTGCTGCTGTGTTAAAAATAATAGAGGCAAATGTTATGATTTTAATGAAACTGAAACTTTTAAGGGAAAATATCGATATTACTTAAGTTAAGCTAAAATGAAAATACATACTTATATATGATTGAGAGATGGAAGTCGAAGCATAGGCCATTCATTGGAAGTCGTACAGTGGCTGGCAAGTGAGAGTGCTTAACCAGTAAAGCTTGCGGTGCAATGTTTGGTACGTGCAGGATGTTATGTCACTTATTGGAAATCGTACAGTGGCTGGCAAGTGAGAGTGCTTGTCCAGTGAAGCTTGCGGTGCAATGTGTGGCATATACAGAATGTAATGTTAACATATTAGGTCGAAGTCGAAGCATAGGCCATTCATTGTAAGTCGTACAGTGGCTGACAGGTGAGAGTGCTTGATCAGTGAAGCTTGCGGTGCAATGAGTGACGGATGTAAATTAATATTGAAAAGTCTGTATGAGCTAATCAAACTGAGAAATTAACAAAATGCGATAATGTAATATCTTACCTTTTAAGCGTTTTTGGAGTAAATTGTCACTGACTAATGAATTTCATAGTTTTTGAGAATATTGTTAGCTCATGCTTGTAATATTTAACGCTAAATATTCAGGTCTTCTATAACATTGATTGAACAAACAAACAACATAACGTTTATTTTATAATATAAAGCTTACGGACAAACTTGATGTCAGGAAGGTCGAATGTTAGCTTTTGATTTTAACGTAACTAAATCTTGTTGATAGGATGCAGATTATTTTGTAAATGTTTTATTTAATTATTTGACACTTTCTGAAACCGACTTCCGGTGCTGTAATTACAGTCTCCGCGGGTTTATTACGTATCTTGCAGAAGCCTAGCGATTGCGAAATTTGCGCAATAGTTGCTCTTAAATTGCAAATCCGTATTATGTATCGGCGATAGCCACACCATAGCAAACTAGCGATAGTGCTGCCTCTAGAGAACAATCAGTCAACTGAAGTGTGCAGTGGTCGCATGGTGATCGCGATTATTTCGTAATAGTTTTTGGTAGCCGAGAGACAGCCATTGGCGAGCATATTTGGCCGTCATATTGCGATAACCTTTTCCCGTGTTGTTGATCGCTTGCCTGTCGCTCGCTGATTGAAAAATGTAAATTGGTCTTATAATTCGAAGAATTTTAACTAAAATTGTGTACCTACATTAAATTTAACTACGTCGCGTGTTCATTAGAATAAACTGTGTGTAGCGTAAAAGACTATTCATTTAGTTATGTTTGCGTCTCTATTGATGTATTGGGTAAGGATGGCTAAGAAACTCTAAAAGTTCATCTAATTGATCATTGGATACTCTATTTGCCATTTTACACTGAAACAGGATTAGGTACTGTAAATTTTAAAGTTAACTTTATTAAGATAAGACATATTCATTTGCTCAAACATGTGTACACGTACAATAATAAAAACGTGCGAGAAGGATAACAAAAAAAATGCAAGTCATGTTTGCCACATGCTATGCGTGCAAATATGAATAGTTATGATTATTAATAATTAATTTCAAGTCAAACATTCATTTAATGTGAATTTAGCAAACAATAATAAATTAAAAATGTCGACATAAAAAAATATATAGATATTCATAAAAATATCTAAGTTAAAATAAATGCTTCAGTCTTAAATTTATTAATATTACGTATAACTCTTTGTTTCTCATATTATTAATGTTTTAAAACTTATTTTAACTTGTTGAGAACAGTCGAATATTGTTTGTAGTTCAAGTAAACACTGATTTCATCCACTTATCCATCTTGTAGCCGACGCTAAGCTATTTGGTAAATTTCAAGTAGAAAATGGATTCTTTGTTTTTTTCATGACAAAGATTTTGTTACATGTGTTTGAAAGTTGAATTTCTTATCACGTTAGTTTCAAAGATTGCTACTTATTTGTTTTGGCGCTAGTGTCGATAATTGCTGATTGCTATTGATTGAAATAATATTTAATGTTTTATTTTGGAAGTTGCTTGGCACGCCACCTAGTTGCAGTTTTTAGATGTAGAAAGGTATAAAAGCAAATGTCAGTGCATTTTATAGTAAGTTCCGTGCAGAATAAAGAAATGTAAATGTGAGTACCATGTATCCATTTATAATGTTATTATGATGTTGTTAGACTTGAAAGTGAGTATGTCATGCACACTCAAATGGTTGAGTTAAATGGTGCATAGCCATGCGTCATGTTCATGAACGGGAGCCGTCAATTCAGACTGAACTGCCAGCGCTTATCTTTAATCGTGTGTTTTGAGTTGTTTGATATTGTTTTTTTTTACATTGTTCTCACATATAGAATCAACAATAATAATGTACCCAGGATTTTGTAATATCTTTATTTAAAAGAGTATCATTGGAGTTTCTTGCCCGTTCTTCTCCATAGAGATCTACCTATGTTTTGGAATGGGCGACTAGCTTCAACTCTCTGAATAACTGACAACCCTTTGAAAATTTTAAAGTGCCTGTAAATGGTTTAATAGAAATAAATGTTTTGAGTTTTAGTCTACGTCATACCATCATATCACGACTAGTGGAAATTTCAATAATTTTTCTCTCATTTGCATTATGTTTTATATTCTGGCTAGAAGAACGGTTCTCAGTTTATAAGTTTTAGAAATAACGTATAAATAGTTGTAAGCCGAGTGTTAGGTTCTAGATGCTAATTCACTTGCGTGCATGAGGACATGCACGATGTCAGGATGGTCGAGTGTTAGGTTTCAATTTATTATACTGGCAGCACCGAAAGATTCGATGTGTCCTTCTGGGTTGGGCGCTCGTGACGGTAGGACGTGCTTAGTGGCGGTGTCGGTAAAAATACAGATTGGCATAGAATTGGTTGGAGATCTACTGTAAATTAAGGTAACCTATTAGTTTTATGGTAAATATAAGAATACTGATTTGATGGTGAAATGAATTGTGATATTATGTGGGGAATAGGAGATGTGATGAAATATAAATGACTGACAAATATCTTGGTGTTTCATATTACTTCCTTATCCCTGAAATACTGTAAATATGTAGTTTTATTATACTACCCCACACAAATTCGATTAAGTACCACTACCTGCTATGTAAATAACAGTGACAAGAAGTTATCATATCATCTACATACTAAGTGGGAAAAAATACGTATAATCGAAGCTAACTCAAAAACTACCCAAGCAAAGTTAATAAAATTTATATGGGACCACCTCTGAAGCAAAAAAAAAAAAAAAAAACACGAATTGAGAACCTCCTCCTTTTGGAAGTCGGTTAAAAAGTGGAATACTACTTATTTATTTATTGGATCTCCAACAGAGGCTACACAATTACATGCAAGATTACAAATACGAAGACAAATACTAATGTGCGCTTCCAATTACGGGAGACCACATCATTCTCTTATAATCTAGGTAAAAACATTAAAGCTTGACAAAGTGAAATAATAATAAAAACATTAAAGCTTGACAAAGTGAAATAATAATAATGATAAAATAAATCAAAACATAAAACACGAAAATAATCATAAAAGGAAACAAAATTAAATACAAAACAAATTAATAATAAAAACATTTAAAAAAAAATTGATATAAACAATAACCATAAAGGACCACAGACAAAGATAACAGTGATTAAGTGATTAAGTCTTGGATATTATGACTTTTATATTTTGACTTTGATATTATACTTATTGAAATATATAGTGCCCGCTAGAAAGAATACTTCCTGGCGGTGACACGTTGATTATTGTTTTCTGCGAAGTCTTTATAGTACATTTTTTTTTAATTAGCGTACAATTTCGTACATTTCTCGTACATATTTTTGACATTAGACAGAAGTTCGTACAAAGTCATGTCACCGCTAGAAAGTATGACACTATTTTAGAGATAGGATAGTTTTATTACACAAGCAATATAATTTAAATATCCACACTAAGTATGTTTTATATAAACTTAACTTTATTTCGTATGGTCAGTTCCCACAGACAGACGTGAAAACGGTTTAGTGGGGTAGGTATGTATTTTTAAGTCTAAGACTAGGGTTGCCAACCATACTGTTAAAAACAGTATTATACTGTCTTTCACTCTAAAATACTGTTTACTGTTCAACAAAAATAAAGTATATGAGTAAACTGTTTTCACTGATAGCCAGAGCAATACCTAAATAAAAAGATTCATCTACCTACTACCTAGAACATCATGCATGCACCTGGGCATAGGCGCCGTGGTTCAGCTAGCCTTAATTTCAGAATGAAAATGTTAATAACGTATGATGAAATTCTAAGTCGTGGGACGATAGAAATAGAGCTTCAATACATTTAACAAAAAAAAACTGCTCCTTGTCTATTTGGGAAGACTTACGAAACCTTCAAAATTGGTGCTAAATTGATGAGTTGCGCGAGTACCACTTGTGTGTCTATTTAAAACATTCAAAATTATTAAAATACTGTTTGTTTTTCCGAGATACTGTTTATTTTCCCATTTTGACCATAATATACTTTATTTCTTGTACAAATAGTTGACAACCCTATCTAAGACTGTTGTAAACTTTTTATAAATTCAAATAGTTTATTTGCAAGAAAATGGTTTACAAGGGAATATCTTACAGCCTTAAAGTCATTGTATTCTGCCTGCGCGCAAGCGTGCAAATTACGAATGTTAAAATGTCACAATTATTGTGCAGATTCTATTAATAGTACATTTACATTATCATTAAATTATCATTATATTATCATTACACTATCATTACATTATTATCACGCATTATTATTATATACAAATGTCCTTTAATCTACAGTAAATTCACTAACTAATACTCAACAAATATTTTTATGTTCAAAAAATTATTTTATGCTGTAGAAACACTTTTTGTGTAACCACTCTGACAATTTTGATTTAAAAACACTACCCTGCAGCACTTTAAATTCGTCTGGTAGGGTTTTATAAACTAAAATACACATATTGAACACATTTTTCTTATAAATATCTTTATTACTAGGTGGATGATATAAGAGGTTGCGAAACCTAGCCCTTTTCTGTCTTGGTATAATCTCGGTATATTGCTTAGAATAATGCATGTGTGTCTTTGTAAAAATGCTGATATCTCTAATATACAATTATACATACAGTCATACAGGGCAGTGGAAGAATTTTCAATTTTCGAAAGAGGCGTTTACAGCTATCTAAGAACCATGCCCTGTTTAAGACCCAGATGCAGCGTTTTTGGTGCTTAAAAATTCTGTCGGCATCGGTCGAGTTACCCCACATAATTAATCCATAGCTTAGAACAGATGACACGTATCCATGGTAACCCGCAAGAGCAGCTTCTACAGACACATTTTGTCTCAGCTTTTTTAAAGCAAACACGAACCCATCTAGTTTCTGACCTATGTGCTCCACATGGCTTTTCCAATTCAGGTTTTTGTCAACATGAATTCCTAAAATTTTTAATTGATCCACTTGTTGTACCTTTTTACCATTATACAGAATATCCAAAGCTAAAGGTTTGTTATTATAAGAGTTAAATTCAATTAATTTTGTCTTGCTAACATTTATATTTAAGTTATTTTTTTGCATCCAACTTATTATATTTTTTAGGGTCTTTTCCGTGGCTGATTTGTAGTCGCTTTTATCCTGACATTTTATGACAACTGTAATATCATATGCAAAAAGTATACATTTCTGTAAGGTAGCCTCTGGAAGATCATTTATATAAAGTAAGAAAAGTAAAGGACCGAGAATGCGTCCCTGAGGTACGCCTCACTTATTTATTACCGCTATTGATTTGAATTTCTCTTTGGAATAAATTCTGTCACTTTTCTTTACAACTCTGGAAATCTCGGTTCACTGCTGCCTGTTTCTTAGATAACTAGATATCCATTCATAAGCTTTCCTCTAATACCGTAGAACTCTAATTTGTTTAGTAGCTTATCATGGTTAACAAAATCATGATGAATAAAAAGCATGTACAAAACATACAATAAGAAAGTCCTGACGCACTCACTAACTGTCTCATTACCATTGTCTGCGTACCTACTATATACTGTTGAAGAAATATATAGTACGCAAAAATACTATATTTTCAACACTGAAATTTAACAAACAAATCCTTCATAAAAAAACCGGCCAAGTGCGTGTCGGACCACGCACAATGAAGGGTTCCGTAGTTGGGATGAATTTATCCCAAAAACATACTTAACTTTGTAGTTGAAAAATATGTTCTCCCATACGGAATGTATGGGTAAACATGTTTTTGCAACTGGGAAAACATGTTTTTGCAACTGCAAAATTAAGTTGGTCGATTATTACTCGATAACTTGTAAAGCCTACTTAGCTGTGATAGTTTTCCTTTTAATTTCGTTATATAACCTACTGCTGTGATTTTTTTCACACATCCAAAACTAACCATTTAGCTGGCAGGGGGGGGACACTTGACTCTAACAAAAATTAGCACTTTAAAGCTTAATATTTCGCAAACGGATCCCTGAATCCAAAAATGGTTTTCACAAACTCACAATGTTTTTAAAGGACCTTTCCAATGATACCCCACACTATGGATTAAAAAAGAAATAATAAAAACTTCACCATTTTACGTGTAGGAGAGGTACCCTAAAAAGACAGACAGACAGACAGACGGACAGACAGACAGACGGACATGACGAAACTATAAGGTTTCCTTGTTTACTACGGAACCCTAAAAAAAGTGAACTCTACTACTCTGAAATAACAATAAATAAAATGTATGCAAAAGTAAAAGAATGTAATAGAAAGAAAGAAAGAAAGAAAAAGTATTTATTGAGACTTGCACAAGGAATAAAAAATTAAACTAAACACCTTCACCTTAAAACATTAATAAAAAATAAAATAAAAAACAAGGTAAAAAACCAAAAGCAGAAAGTCCTGTACGAGGCCAAAAGGCTCCTATCTCAGCATATGCTGCGACATTTAAAAAATAAATGTCGCAGCGCTGGTATTCTGATAGGGCCCACAGTGATGTCACGGATAGATAGATACAGAAATAAACATTAAATAAAATAAAATAAAAATAGATAAGTGAAATACTTTTAAAAATAAAATATAAGTAGTCCGCGTGTCTGCACCCGACGTAACAACAGTTACTTGTCTATGCCTTTAGTATCTGTGGTAGTCTAGGCATCGTTGAGACAAGTAAAGAGACGCAGACGCCGACACCGGCATGTAATGAGTTTACTGACAAAACTACAAGCCAATAAAAACTTTAAAAAAAAAAAAAACAACCGACTTCAAAAAAAAAAACACTACAAAGTGAAAAATAACTACAAAGTGAAAAATAACTTTAATTTCGGAAGTCGGTGTCTTTGGTTTTGAATTTTCGTTCTTTGTCACCGACTTCCGAAATTAAAGTTATTTTTCACTTTGTAGTGTTTTTTTTTTGAAGTCGGTTGTTTTTTTTTTGTAAAAAGTTTTTATTTTTCACTTTTTAGTTGTGGTACCTACCCCACACAAATTCGAATACCACTACCTGCTATGTAAATAACAGTGACAAGAAGTTATCATATCATCTACATACTAAGTGGGAAAAAATACGTATAATTGAAGCTAACTCAAAAACTACCCAATCAAAGTTAATAAAATTTATATGGGACTACCTCTGAAGTATGATCTACCAAACAAAAAAAGAATCATCAAAATCTATTCATAATTGGCGGAGTAATCGCGTAACAAACAAACAAAAAAAAAAAAAAAACATACAGACGAATTGAGAACCTCCTCCTTTTGGAAGTCGGTTAAAAATGGCAGCATATTTAAAAAAATACTGAAAATAAAATATTATGTTTATGCCACTTTGGCATTCACAGAAAGGATATTTCCGGTTATGAATTCAAAATGGCGAGAAGAAAAAAAGAAAAAAAGCGTATCTCACTATACTCCATAGGTTTAGGTCTTCGATCAAATTGTTGATCGAAGGTTTAGGTAGTTAAAAAAGGTAAACAAATCGTAAAAAGGGTTTTTATAGATGACACTTTCTTGTTAAAAAAACAATAAAACCAAATTAAATTTATTTTAGTGTTTTACCATAGTTTCCTCTTTTATTAATGTATGTTAAACTTTATCGTTTATTCTTCAACTACTTTTCGTAGATGTAACTGCTTGAGCACATTTTTTTCTGTCTGGTTTGTAAGGTTTTGTAAGCTGTCTATTGTAAAGAACCCAATTTCTAAACGTCAACGAAGTATAATGTTGCTAAATTGAAGAGTTCAACTGTGACATAGCATAACAACTGAAGTGACAAGTATTACGTTTAGTCGGTTACTTGACAGCTGTCTCGTCACGTGGTTTTTTTTGTTTACCTTTATTTAACTACCTAAACCTAAGGAGTATAATAAAAAAATTAGCTTTTGCAATATTTTGTAAAGGTGATGAGCAATTGGCATTAGGCTAATGTAACTTAGACAAATTACAAATTGACCCACTAAAAAGCGAGAAATAAAAACTTTTTTACAAAAAATACAACCGACTTCCAAACTACAAAGTGAAAAATAACTTTAATTTCAGAAGTCGGTGTCAAAAAACTAAAATACTAATCTATAGACACCGACTTCTGAAATTAAAGTTATTTTTCACTTTGTAGTTTGGAAGTCGGTTGTATTTTTTGTAAAAAAGTTTTCGTAAATTTTTACGTTCAATAGTGCCTTTTTGAAATAAATTATTTGACTTTGACTTTGAATAATACAATATTCATAAATCCTACCGATCCTATAGAAGTCTTCAGGGTATGTTCTATATTATAGGGTTTGGTTTCCGTACTTTTGTGCGTGGGCCATGGCGGCCGTTTGGTGGTTATTCCAACCAGTTCACCACCGTCCAGAAGTTAATTAAATCTCCTGGTCTGTTCAGAACATCTGTGAAACATGTGGATGACCCAAGGGTTTCTGTTCTAATCTGGGTGACGCCTGTGCATTCAAAGAGCATGTGCGCTACGGTTTCCTCAGCTTCCATGCACGCCCTGCACAGAGGACTGTCCGTTATGCCTATTGTGTAGAAATATTTGTTTAGCGATCAGTGTCCCGTGATGGTTTCCGTCACCAGGCGCAGACCGTTCCTGTCCGTAATAAACGCCTGGTTAGCCTGCTATCCAAGACCAATCGACGCCGGTGTATCCTCATTACGACACATTTTTAACACGTGGGAAGAGACCCAAGATTCCATAAGAATCTTTTGTAACCTCTCCAAGGCATTTGATTGCGTCGATCACGAAACCTTACTCATGAAACTTGAGCATTACGGACTTAGAAAACTAGTGCTCAATTTAGTAAAATCCTATTTAAATGATAGACTTAACAGAAAGTCAAATAAACGCTATCAATTTACTAGATTTAAAAGTAAAAAAACAAATGAAAAAAATAAACCCGACTGCAAAAACTCATAACTGAAAAGAGAAAAACAAGCATTATAATCTAAAGGATTTTGGTATTGCAGGCGGGGGACAAACCAATAACCTGAAATTTTGGTGTTGTTTGTCCCCCGCCTAGCTAGCTTAAACCTACAGAGCGTGCCAAAGAAATAGACATACATACATATATACATACAAACAAACATACTCTTGAAAAACATTACCCTCCTTCTGGGGCAGTCGGATAAAAATGGGTGTGCTACAAGGCTCGATATTGGGTCCATTCGCGTTAACTGTTTTACTGTCGGATCTCATTTTAATTATTTCACTTGTGTTGTTATCGAATTATTCAATTTCTACTAATTGTACCCTATCCTTGATGCAAACCATTCATGGGCTTTTCCTCGTATTCCTATGCCATGTAACTTGTCCAATACTATTTTAAATTGCACCTTATCATAGGCTTTGGTCATATCTAGCTGCATACCTATGGCGTAGTTTTTATTATTAATAATAGCTAGAGCCTCTTGTACGTATTTGTAGACTGCTAACGTTGTAGACCTGTTTTTGCGGAAACCGTTTTGGCAGTCGTCAAGTATTTTTATATTTTTTACAAAAAGAGTACACGCGGTCACACATAGCTTTCTCAAAGATTTTAGACGCAGTTGGTAACAGCGCGATAGGGTGATAGTTATTAGGGTTAGTTTTAGAATTTTTCTGATGTATGGGTTTTATCAGAGCGGTTGATTGGCAAAGGTTCCCTTTTCAAACGATTGGTTAATTAATTTATAAAATGGAAGGGTTAGTTCATCTGCACATTGCTTAAATAATCTTTTTTTCGCGAACCAGTTGGTTTTTTTGTTGCTGTCGCTAAGTAATTTCGTGTAAAAGATGGTTGCACAGTGGTCTGAAAAACCTAATTCTTCTACGGTGGTATAAGCATGTCTATGATTAAAAACTTTTTTACAAAAATACAACCGACTTCCAAACTACAAAGTGAAAAATTACTTTAATTTTTCAGAAGTCGGTGTCTTTAGATCAGTATTTTAGTTTTTTGACACCGACTTCTGAAATTAAAGTTATTATTCACTTTGTAGTTTGGAAGTCGGTTGTATTATTTGTAAAAAAGTTTTTATTTCTAGCTTTTTAGTGAGTCAATTTGTAATTTATCTAAGTTACATTAGCCTAATGCCAACTGCTCATCACCTTTTATAAAATATTGCTTTTCCCGATTCAGGGATGTTCACCATTGAGGAGTTCTCCTGGTACTTCACCATCAGCTCCACTTTTCCATATGCATTGTGACGAGCATAAATTGCATTGCAACTATATTAAATTAATCGAATCGCAACCCGTGAAATATTTATTATTGAGTAGTTCCGGTGGCTATTTGTGGTCGTCATCATCAGTTCCACTTAACTAAATGGTGCTTTAAAAGAGCAACTGCACAAGTAAAAAAAATAAAATAAAAATATCCAAATCGGTATAGATTTGCCTGTAATATTTGAAGAATTCCCTCAATTTCTCTAGGATGCAATCATCAAATCCTGGTTTCTTTATCATGGGTACCACACTTGTGATATCTCCTTTCCAACAAAAAAAAAATCATCAAAATCGGTAATAAACGACGAAATTATCCGCGAACACACATAAAAAAAATATGTACGGTCGAATGGAGTAAAATTTTTTTGAAGTCGGTTAAAAATTTGTAAAAATTAAGTCTAAGCATGTTGAGGTAGTTTGTGAGATAAGTGTGGGGACTTTGATAAGTTGTATGAATTCCAACATTAGATCTAAGAACAAGTTAGTTTTTAAACAGCTGTCTAAGATATTTATTTAAATCTCCTCCTAATATCACGTTATATCTTAATATAATAATAATCATTTACTTCGTCCTCTCTTCAATTCCAATAAATTGTAACTTTATGTACATTGTCATTAGGTAATTCTATTGCACATAATTCTATACAATACTCAACAGACATAAGTTACTAATATCATAAACTTCTTTGTACTCGAAATGGTTTTGTAACAAGATACAGACTCCGCCGCTTCCTCGAGTACGCAATTTTGTAGCCGCTAAACTGTAAGTTACTAAATTTTTCTGGTGATAGTAAAGTCTCACATAGGCATATAGCGTTATATATTGTTTTTTCATGGATGAAGGCTTCAAGTAGATGTTGCTTGTTATAGATGCTATGTATGTTTTGATATAAAATTTTAAATTGTTGTTCTGTGGTTTTGAAAAGTATAACTGACCGAGCGAGCGTAGCGAGCGAAGCGTCTCTGGATCAGAACTGGCAAAATTTGCTTTCGTGTGTCAGTTTGTACGTACTCGTCTACAGGTCGTATTTTACAACTGATCTGGACGAAATTTGGTATACAGGTTTAACGATTTTTTTGTAATTTTTTGTCCTTGGGGATTTTTGATTATAGGGCTACTTCTTCCAAAATGGGGCAAAAAGGGGGGTACTGGATATCTCCGCCTTATGAGATCAGATTTCGATAGTTCTTTTTTATTTGAAAGGTAGTAACTCTATATAGGTCTCAAAAAAAAATGGTGAAGATCTGATGAGGATCTTCGGCATGATGAGAAGAATAGCTTCTCAAAATGGAGTTAATTGCTCACTATTGATTAAAACCTATTAGTTAAGTTTTCTAGCTGGCCTACAAATTTTTACTCATAATTTTTCTGTGGTATGTTAGGGTACTGTAGTCAACAAGGAACCGATATAGTTTCACCATGCCCATCTGACTGTCTGTTTGTCTATCTGCGGCTTAGCTCAGAGAATCTTAGTACTAGAAAGCTGTAATTTGGCATGGGTACATTAAACACGCCGGCCGACAAAGTGGTAAAATAATATCATGATAAATATGTTTTCAGGGTATCTCTTCTTCCTACACGTAAAGTGGGGATGATTTCCTATGTTATGGGGTATCGTGTGGGTGTGTGAAAACTATTTTTTGGACTCAACAATACTTTTGCGAAATATTAAGCTTTAAAGTGCTAATTTTTGTCATAGCCAAGTGTTGTCCCCCCCTTTGTTTTGGGTGGTGTTGGGTATTTTACTTTGCAACACCAACATTAAATGTAAATTAATGTAATATCTGTGGCAACACTCCCCTTCCAACTGTGACTCTGGTCGATTATAGATGTGAAAATTATTAGTCCGTCTTTTTTATTTACTTTTCCTCGGCACCACGCTACCAGCACCTCAATCAGCAATCACCAACTAATACACCAAATAACTTCTCCCGCTCTGGGCGGAGCGGGAGGGCGTGTCAGACTCTTACTGACTAAAACCCACCCGTGTTCCTTCAGTTGCCATGTTACCGGGGCCACGATCTCCCTTTCGGATTTCTTCGCAACCCCGGCAGGCAAGTGTTGTCCCCCTGCTAGCGAAATGGTTGTTTTTGGATACGTGAAAAAAATCACGGCAGTAGTATACCTATAATATATAATGAAGTTAAAAGGAAAATTATCACAACTAAGTATGCTTTACAAGTTAACGAGTAATAATATGCCAACTTACATTTGCAGTTGGAATGTATGGGAAAACATGTTTTTCAACTACAATGTTAAAGTTTGTTCTTGGGATAAATTGATCCCAACTACAGAAGCTTTAATTGTGCGTAGCCCACGCTCTTGGTCGATTTTTTTATTTGAATTTGACGTATTGAACGATGTCATGTTTTTTTGATAGAAAAAAAAAAAATAAGTCATCGCCGTCAAATCATAGTCAAGTGCGTTGGTAGCAAACAATATTTTTGAACGCTAAAACTACGAACTATCGCAGGTCTACTCCCTAAACACGAAATCCGAAGCGAAGTTACGTGCGGATTATTTTGGGACCCGATCAACGACAACACAATTTGACAGTGTGTTGCCCGTTCAAAAAAGTTGTACTCGCTGGTTGAGGGCAAGAAAGGCCGATCGCGGCGCAGCCACAACAAACACCGTACCACTCCTGCAAGCGAGGATTGTTGAGCTGCAGTGCTCACCATCCTGGTGCATATTTCCCGGTTGGTCCCACAGACATCGAGAAAAGGAGTCTAATCAGTGCCGAAGGAAGAGCGTACCTCCAGGTTCTCGCGCTGCAAAAGGCCTCAGCCCAGAATTTTGGCCGGCTGGAGTTGTATTTAGATGTTACAGAGAAGCATGACCAAAACTAAACTCATGTGTGGTGTGATAATATGTTAAGGTATTTATGTAAATGTTCTTTTATCACTAGAAATAAATGATATACATACTTGCCTATTATTTTTGTATCCATCCTTTCCTATCTTAATGGTCTCTCGGGACATATTGGAATGGTTTTCCTCTTATCTTCAGGGGCGTCAGCAGTCTGTTCGTGCTGGAGACTCTTCGTCGGGTGTTGGTGTGATCTTGCAGCTGGTGTCCCTCAAGGCGGTATACTATCTCCTCTTTTGTTCTCCATTTTTATTAATCTCATTACCACCGAACTTTGCACTGCGTATCATCTTTATGCTGACGATTTGCAGCTTTACTGCCAGGCTAGTGTGGATAACATATCCGATGCGACTGAGGAGCTAAACCGGGATTTAGGTGTGGTTAAAAGCTGGTCTGATCGTTTTGGGTTGGCGGTTAATCCTACCAAATGTCAGGTTATCATTGTAGGGAGCACTCATAGTATGCGGAAGCTGAATGGCTTAACTGTGCCACCTGTAATGTTTGACAACTCAGTCATCCCGTTTAGCTCCGATGTTAAGGACCTCGGCCTGCATGTGGACACATGTCTTGACTGGCGAAAGCAGGTCACGACTGTAAGTAAAAAAGTCACCGGAACGCTGCTGAAAGCTAACAAACACAAATTTGTTGTGCCTACAACAAGGCTCAAGAAAATAGGTGGCTCGTTCAGATGTCAATGTATACGCTTTTATAATAAACTTCCAAGCCACGTACAAGATCTAAGCCTTAATAAATTTAAATCATTCATTAAACGTAAGTTGTGCCAGAAAGCTTTTTATACCGTTAAAGATTACGTTGAGGACAAAAAGGCTTGGGATTGAGCTGCTCCAATTATAATTTTTATTTTTTACTTTCGGAACTTTGTTTATTTTGCAAACTTTAAAATTATATATACAATGACATGAATATTTACTTGTGAAGTATAATATTTTTATTATTTTAATTATTGTGAATGTGAGGACTATGTGGGTCATTTATATATTTATTTATTTTTTCTCAGTTACTTCTAATGATAATCTGGCAGTTTTGAGTACTTTATGCGGCCTACCCAAATGTCCCTTCTTTGGTATTGTTCGTCGAATCGTTGAGCTCCTTTTAAGTTCTGAGTTGAGCTACACTATTACTGACAAATGCGTGCACTGACTGGACAGGTCCACTCAAATCTGTATGGTTCTTTCCTCAGAAGACCATTTCAGACACAAATCTACATGGTCCTCAAATGAAATGCTCTGACTAAGATTATTTCTGGGTTTTTATATACACATTGACATTAATGAATTTTATATAAACAATGACATGAATATTTACTTTTAAAGTATTTTACTATTTTAATTATTGTGAATGTGAAGAATATGTGGGTCATTCCTTTTTGTTTTGTTTTTAATTTTTTCTCAGTTAGTTCTAATCATGGTCTGACAGTTTGAGTAATTTAAGTGGCCTACCCAAATGTCCTTTTTTTGGTATTGTTCGTCGAATCGTTGAGCTCCTTAAATTCTGAGTTGAGCTACACGATAACTGACAAATGCGTGCACTGACTGGACAGGCCCTCTCAATCTGTGTGGTGCTTTCCTCAAAAGACCACTTCAGACACCAATCCACATGGCCTTCACATGATCTGACCAAGATTATGTCTGGACTTTAAAAGAGACTGAGACCTCTGAGTTTGTTTCGGCCTTTCTTCTCAGAGTAGTCAGATAGGAAACGCCGACCTCATCTAGTTTTAAAATATGATTGACGTGTAAAAGTGTTTGTACAAACCTACTTACAGAAATAAAATCATTTATCATTTATCATTTGAATGGCTTAACTGTGCCAGCTGTCATGTTTGACAACTCAGTCATCCCGTTTAGCTCCGATGTTAAGGACCTCGGCCTGCATGTGGACACATGTCTTGACTGGCGAAAGCAGGTCACTCACCGGAACGCTGCGGTCGCTCTATCGGTTGAAAAACCTTCTTCCATCACACATTAAGGCAATGCTTGTACAGTCCCTAATCTTTCCCATAATAGACTATGGTGATGTGTGTTACTATGACCTGAATGCAGATCTCCTCAATAAACTTGACCGCCTTCTAAATAACTGCATTCGATTCGTCTTCAATCTTCGTAAGTATGATGATGTGTCTGCGCATCGATTGCTTTTAAAATGGTTACCCATACGTCAGCACAGAGAGGTGAGGGCTCTGTCTATGTTGTATTCTATGCTTGACAAACCCACTTCTCCTTCTTACCTCACTTCCCATGTTCAATACCTATGCTCTGCCCATAGTAAAAATCTTCGCTCTACCAACAATCGTCTTCTACGGTGTCCTTCTCACCGCTCTGGTTTTATTCACTCTTCTTTCTTTGTCCAGGCGGTATTTCTTTGGAATGCGCTCCCTCTGAACATCAGGATGGCAACCAGTCGGTTATCTTTCAAAGTGAAAGCACGTGAACATATTCGTGAAAAGTTGGCAGAATCTTTGCAGCGCTGATTTGCTGGATTTGTTTTCTCCTCTAGCTATCGTTATTTCTCCTGACAAAGTTTATTCGGTTTATATGTATGTATTTATGTATCTATGTATTAGTATGTATTCATTTTCAAGTTATCTGTCATTTATGTTGCACCTGCCATGTTTTGTCTCTGCATCACCCTACGGTTGACTGGTAGAAAATGCCTTAGGCGTTAAGTCCGCCTTTGTACAGTATTTTTATACTTGTAGCAACCAGTTTGATTTTGTCTAGACTCTAAATTATTGTCCTATGGAACTAGATCAGCATGCTTCCAAGGATTCTTATCTACGATATAATCCTCTAATTTGTTGAGATCGTAAATGAGTGTCTATATTGCCGGTTTTCGGAGCCTTGCAGCGGCATGCCTGACATTGCCATGATTTTGTATGCTCTGACGTCATGCTGTCAATGTGCGAACACGACAATTGATCTCTTCAAAGATCAATTGTCGTGTTCGCACATTGTAGGTCATATTTATCTTGACAAAAAACTTTTTTACAAAAAATACAACCGACTTCCAAACTACAAAGTGAATAATAACTTTAATTTCGGAAGTCGGTGTCTTTGGATCAGTATTTTAGTTTTTGGACACCGACTTCCGAAATTAAAGTTATTTTTCACTTTGTAGTTTGGAAGTCGGTTGTATTTTTTGTAAAAAAGTTTTTTTCTCAAACAAGCTTGGTAATTCGAACATTATTTTGACAACCTTCTTCAAGATAAATCGAAAATGCTGTACTGGTCAAAAACAAGCGAGTAGGCGGCCGTGATATATACTCTAAGGGGGCCAGCAATTACTATGAAAATCCATATCTGTTGTGTTTAGCGGCCAAATAATAGTAGATTGTTATACGAGGGGCTAACATAACCCATTGTAACGAGGTAGTTTTACTCCCGAGCTTTAGCGAGGGAGTAAATAGAAACCGAGTTATAATGGGTTTTAGCGCCGTGTGTTACACTCTACTTTTCACTAATATTACATAGCTAGTTTATTTAATTTAAATGTACAATTTGTACAATTCTGGATATATTTAACGAGATGTTTTTGTCCGGCAACTTAATTTCAGTACTCTGTGAAGATGTTCTCACTAGATGATGACATTTTCACTGTTGTAAATTATATTACGATCACCAATTCAATTCGTAATTAGAGAAAAATTCTAAAGATTTCGCGCCAATGCCTTTTTTATTTCTTCTGTAGTCGCAACGCAATGCACGCATTCTACTGAAGAGATAGCCGCATTTAGTTCCATTTACAAAAATAAATGTTGTTCTTTTTTTAAGTCGAGTCTATAATCGAGTCTATTCTGTTGCACAAGCTTGAAGCCTTAGGTATTCGAGGCACCCAGCTGAAATTATTTAAGAGCTATTTAGAAGATCGTACCCAATGTGTAAGGATTGGTAATATTCTCAGCGATAGTAAAAAAAATACGTCTTTCGGAGTTCCCCAAGGAAGTATTTTAGGGCCTACACTATTTTTGATATATATAAACGATCTTTGTAACCTAAATCTAGATCACGGCCAAATTGTTTCTTATGCTGACGACACTGCCCTTCTATTTTCGGCTGACTCAGAAAAAAATGTCTACAAGCATGCGCAACATGGATTCAATATCGTTAATAAATGGCTTCAACACAATTCACTAACACTAAATGCAGACAAGACAAATTACATTAAGTTTTCGATGCGCAAGCAAACATCAACAACACCAACAAGCACTACCTCGACATTATATGCTCATTATTGCACAATTCCTACAGATAACCAATGTGTTTGTCCTAACATTAAAATGGCAAATACAACAAAATACCTTGGTGTTATAATAGATGAAACACTTTCGTTCAAACAACATATACAAGCTTTAAATAATAGGATGCGCAAGTTAATATTTGTTTTTAAAAAGTTACGCTATATTGCTGACCCAAAAATCGTTAGACAAGTTTATTTTGCTCTATGTCAATCAATATTAACTTACTGTATTACCACATGGGGTGGAGCGGGTAAAACAATGTTACTAACCATCGAGAGAGCTCAAAGGGCGATTCTCAAAGTGTCTACTTTCCGCCCTTTCCTTTTTCCTACTTACCTCCTATACAAATCTTGTGAAGTATTAACAGTTCGACAGCTATTTATAATGGGTATTGTATTAAAACAACACACAGCTTTACCTTACAGCACTGCATATACTAATAAAAGGCGTAAAGATATTGTTTGTCCACAAAATACATCTAAACATGCTTTTGTATCCAAATTTTACCTGTACCTCGGTCCTCTTCTCTATAATAGACTAAACTCGAAAGCAAACATTTATTCCCTGAACAACACAAATTGTAAGAGTATTCTCAAGGATGCTCTCCAAAGTATGTCTTACGAAGATACAGAGAATTTACTAACTGTGTTAAAGTGAATATGTACAAATTTCACCTACTTTAAGTATTTATCAAATTTAGAAACTAAGTTTTAAGCTACTCAACGTATAATTAGTGATCTATTGTCAACCTGCAGATTATTTAATTATTTATAAGTTTATTTTAGCGCTTCTCGCCTGAAACACAGGATTACCTAGTTCAGGCACGTAAGTCTTAGGAATATAATTTACATTTAAGCAAATCTGTAATAATTTTTATGCCTTGTAATTTTTTGGAATAAAAATATTATTATTATTATTATTATAATCATGATTATTCTACACATTCTACATAAGAATAAAGGCTTCTTCGTTTTTCAAGGCTCGTTGGAACAGAAAAAATTAAAAAGAAATTACTTTTTCCCCTAGAGCAAAAAATGCTATTTTTTCCCCGCTCTGGTACTCTACAATGACGGCCTTTTTGAGCAAGAGGAGTGAAAAATACTTTGAAAACTCATATCTGTCGTGTTATTTAAAAATGGAACGAAATTTTTACTTCGATCCACTGCAACCAAGGAGGTTACTTATCAAAGATTTTATTTAAATTTAGAACTGGCTTAGCAAATAGAGCTGTTTAAAGTAAAGAAGAAACGCTAACCAAGTTCCGTTTCTGTTTGAATTTCTATCTAAATGGCTGCCCAAAATGTTAAATAAATGTTCGAATGTTTCAGCTTTAAGACGAAACCTTTCGTTAAATTCATAGTTCATCTCCATATTACCGTAGTCAATTCTTCTTTTTATATTCTCGGTTCCGTTATTGTAATATTTTCTTCATCGCTTGAATCACTTTACCACATTTTAAAAAAGAAAATCGAATTTAAAAATTGATTGCGGTACTAAGCGCGACACTCGTACTTGTAAGACGGAATGGAGAGTCGCCGGACACTCTCAGGATTTGCCATGATTTTCTACAAGTTGTAACTTACAAAGGATTTTTTGATGAACAAAATAACAACACAAGATAACATATTTAATTACAGTTTTGAGCCGTTTGGGGTCGAAACGCTCGGACCATGGGGCCCGAGTGCGCGTCTCCTTTTTAAGGAAATTTCTCGTCGACTGGTCGACACTTCACGTGACCAGAGGGCTGGCTCGTTCTTTGGCCAAAGAATTAGCATTGCCATTCAACGTGGCAATGCTGCCAGTCTTCTGGGCACGTTTCCGGATGACAGCGATGCGGACGAATACTTCGATGCCTAAGTGTCATTTTGTTTTTATTATTTTTATTTATACAGATAGTTAGTTAGTCTTTTAATTTAGTACCTAATGTAAATAGTTAGCTGTGTTAAAAACTGTAAAATAATTTATAAGTGTTCATAGTTACCAATAAATAAAGCAACTCAGATAACATATACAAGTGTAAAAATATACTTGTGAAATAAATAACGACACTAATTCCATGCTGCCATGATCATTATTCTAATGTCGTTATTGTCATGTCATTATTCATTCGTTTGTTCTAAACGTTGTGAAAATACGGAAAAAACTAATCTTCCCGGATATGAGACGTAGCTAGATCGATTTTTCGGCCCCGTAAACTTCTATATTGCAACTTTCATCGAAATCTTTAGAACCGATTTCGAAAACGTGAGTCAAAGTCATCAAGTCATCTATTTACAAACAAATGTATACAGGGTGACTGGTAATTTGACGTATTCCTTCCAGGAGGTGATAGTGTGACCCATTTGCAACAATTAAGCACCTCATAAAGCCTAGGCGAAAATTCATGGGATTCGAGAAAACCCAATTTTTATGTTATTTAAAAAAAAAACAGAATTCGTCACTAAATATCACTTTTCTCTAAACTCTCAAATTGAATGGCCTTCATTGATACAAATATTGCTCGTTTAATAGAATAGGATATAAGCGCTTTGAATATTAAAGCTCCTAGTGTTTTACGCCATGTATCGGAGCTGTGTCAACATTTTGCTCTTTTAAAGAACTTAAGGCAAATTATTTATCTACTATTTCTATGCGAGTCCTAATAAACAACTTAAAAAAACCGGCCAAGTGCGTGTCGGACCACGCACAATGAAGGGTTCCGTAGTTGGGATGAATTTATCCCAAAAACAAACTTAACTTTGTAGTTGAAAAATATGTTCTCCCATACGGAATGTATGGGAGAACATGTTTTTGCAACTGCAAAGTTAAGTTGGTCGATTATTACTCGTTAACTTGTAGAGCCTACTTAGCTGTGATAGATTTCCTTTTAATTTCGTTACATACACTACTGCTGTAATTTTTTTCACACATCCAAAACCAACCATTTAGCTGGCAGGGGGGGGGACACTTTTTTTTTTTTTTAGGTGGGAGATTATCAAATAACTTCTCCCGCTCTGGGTGGAGCGGGAGGGCGTGTCAGACTAAAACCCACCCGTGTTCCTTCCTATGCCATGTGACTCTAATAAAAATTAGCACTTTAAAGCTTAATATTTCGCAAACGGATCCCTAAATCCAAAAATGTTTTTTTACAAACTCACAATGTTTTTGAAGTAATTTTCTAATGATACCCCACATCATGGGTAAAAAAAAAACTTCACTTTATGTGTAGGAGAGGTACCCTACAAAAAAGTTTTTCATAATTTTGTTTAACCACTTTGTCGGCGTAATTAATATGTATACCTAAGCCAAATTACAACTTTCTAGTACTAAGGGTCTCGGAGCTAGACCGCGGACAGACAGACAGACGGACATGACGAAACTATAAGGGTTCCTTGTTTACTACGGAACCTTAAAAAGGAGATATTCGACTCATTAATGAAACGTTTTTCTATACAGTTTTAACTGAATTTTCTAATGGGGTAGTTTTTTCAGTACAGAAGAACGCAAACAAGCAATTTATGAAGATAACCGTATTTATAGGTTTCTGTACCTACCCAAATTATGCCAAGGAGAATCCTATAAGCCTACGCCTTCTGTCACAGTCACAGGACTGTATTTTAACCCGACTACGGCAAAGCCAAAAGGAAGGGTTATGATTTTAGCAGTCTAAGTATGTATGTTTGTTTTTACGTGTGTTCCACCGTAGCGCCTAAACTACTGAACCGATTTTGATGAATGAGGTATCAATAGATTCATAATAATGGTTCGGGTGACTTAGGTTATATAAATTCTCCCAAACTTTTATATGGCGGATTTTATACGGAAATTTTTGACCTCCAAAAAAATTAAATTGAGATAATCATGACGTTTGGTATAAATATATTGTTTAAACTATTACTTATTGTGTCTGTTTAGCTGTAAGTTTTCCAAAAAATAATAAAAAAAAGGTCTTGACGAGCACATTACAAATATGTGTATATATATTTTCTAAGTAAATAAATATGTTTAATTTGGTAAATAAATACTTATAACATCTATACAGGGTGACTGGTAATTTGACGTATTCCTTTCAGGACGTGATAGTGTGATCCATTTGCAACAATTAAGCACCTCATAAAGCCTAGGCGAAAATTCATGGGATTCGAGAAAACCCAATTTTTATGTTATTAAAAAAGAAAAACAGAATTCGTCACTAAATGTCACTTTTCTCTAAACTCTCAAATTGAATGGCCTTCATTGATTTTCCTAATCCTTACATATTATAAAACAAAGTCCCCGCCGCGTCTGTCTGTGTGTCTGTCTGAACGCGATAAACTCAAAAACTACCAAACGGATTTTCTAACGGTTTTCATCAATGGACGGAGTGATTCTTGCGGAAGGTTTTAGTGTATAATTAATTAAGGTTTTGTGTAAATTGACTGAAATATGACGATTATTGTCGAAGATGTCGGAAAAAATCATGCCGACTGGGAGCTTTACTGGCGTGCGCCGCGTATATCGTTACAGATACATCATAACCATATAGCATAACCTTTTGGTGTAAGTAACAACCTCCTTACACGTACATCCTATACTTTTCGCCTCAAAGGAAAAGCGCTAGGTACCTATTATACTATTATTAATCTGTTCAGTAATCAATCATATTATCAATATACATTTCATAACATACCTACATAACCTAACCTAAATGGTAAATCTTTAAAACGATTTTCTGCCAAAATCCCATTACAAAAAAATATGCCATGATTACACTATGTTATTAGGCCTTAGATCCATCTCTTTCGGGTATTTTCAATAATGCACGCGAAGTATAAAGGCGACACTCAAAGTACATGGGGTTTTGCCAATCTTCTTTATGTTCTACGGGATTGAAGATCTTAAAAAGTTCAACAAAAAAGTTTGGGATGGCATTATGTCTATCTTCTAAGGATGACCCACAGTAACCATTTTTATCTTTCAGAATTTGATTAAAATTCCATTGTTATTTCCGAAGCTATATTGACCGGTATCATATTAATCCTTTTCTAATAAAATATGTTATTTAAATTGGGCATTTAATTGAGATTAAAATATGCCTTGACATCATCTAATTTAAATGAATGGTTTAAAAGATATCACAGATTCAAAATTACGCGTAACAAAATAATTATGGTTGGAGCGCAGCGGTAGGAGTCAATAACCTTTTCCTGGACTATTAGGTATGTAATCTCAGTACTGCCCGGTAGTACGTTCCCGTGGTATATTTTCCGATATCTACGCGGGCGAAGCCGTGGGCAAAAGCTAGTACTTTAATAAATCTTTCCATGTAACCAAATTTTTTTAAAACATCAAACAGGTAAAAGTTAAAGGAAGAACTTCACTAACAATTTTCAAAAATCATTTAAGTACGAACTTTGACACCAGTTATCTCGAAATTTTACTATGGCATTAAGCCTACAAATTACCTAACGAGGTACAAATGTTAAAAATATATTTAGAGGTGCCGATGAAACAGTCGATAATGCTGGCAAAGGTCGAATTTGCTCATTGTTGAAATGCTTAAAAATTGTGAGATAATCGAATTAATTAACTTATTTATGCCATCCCACTTCTTCCTAACCTCCCAGCATTACAACTGATTGCAGGCAATCAGGTCGTCATGACCAGAAGTCGGAACGACTTTTGAGTTTTTAACATAACTCACAGTCTGCTCGCTGGTCACGGTTCATTTTAAAATTAAAAATGTAACCCTAGAAAAGATTTCTAACAGAAATCAAGACAGGTACAAAAATGGTCAAGGTAATGCCGTCGTCGCATGCCTGTATACCATGTTGGTGCCAGGAACACCTACAAAATTATAATGGTATGCGACCACGGCTTTACATTGACCATTTTTGTATCTATGTCTTGATTTCTATAAGAAATCTTTTTTTGTTTCGTGCTCTTTAGATCACTTATTTTCCGTAGTCGGATTTCAGTTTTTTAAACGTAATAGATAGCAATTGTTTTTTTCATAGAATAACAACATGTAAACTATAATAACTACGCTCGCACTTGGGCTCGTTTTATTTTTTTTCAAATAAGCTGCAATGTTAGCAATTGTAGTATTTCAACATGATATACACAACTATGTTCAATATGGGGATATTATTCGAGAGTTCGTGTATTAAATGATTGTGTAACGAATCATCTAGCTAAGGGCTGAGTCTCAACGGATCGTAGCAGTACTACTCTACCGAGCACAACACCCCGCCAGGAACGTAAGTCGTCTACAGACTATTCCGAGCCCCGACATCGAACTGAGGTAAATTCAGACCTTCGCAGCCGTGATGCACGCCTTTAAGCGGACAGCATCGATCTCCGCGATCCAAATGGGCTTCGACGTCGCACCTCACGTGGTGAAGCGCGACTAGCATAGTCACATTGCTTAGAGCCTCCCGACTCTCGGGGCTCCACAGTAATATCCTTGCCGAATTTGACTAGGTGGGTTTCACTCTTATTGGCGATCAGTGTTACTCCCTGCGGATGATAGCTTCGCACCACCGGCCGTTCGACCGAGTGCATGAACCAAATGTCCGACACCGTGGTTATTATGATACTAAACGGTATTACTATCGCAACGACCTGCCATCAGTAGGGTAAAACTGACCTGTCTCACGACGGTCTAAACCCAGCTCACGTTCCCTGTTAGTGGGTGAACAATCCAACGCTTTGTGATTTGTGCTTCACAATGATAGGAAGAGCCGACATCGAAGGATCAAAAAGCAACGTCGCTAAGAACGCTCTGCTGCCACAAACCAGTTATCCCTGTGGTAACTTTTCTGACACTTCTTGCTAAAAACTCTTTATACAAAAGGATCGATAGGCCGTGCTTTCGCAGTCTTTATGCGTACTGAACATCTAGATCAAGCCAGCTTTTGCCCTTTTGCTCTACGCGAGGTTTCTGTCCTCGCTGAGCTGGCCTTAGGACACCTGCGTTATTATTTGGCAGGTGTACCGCCCCAGTCAAACTCCCCACCTGGCAGTGTCCTCGAATCGGATCACGCAGCAGTTGGCAACAAGCGTTACCGCTACGTCGCCACTTGATACGTTTGAATCACAAAAACCGCACGCTTGCCGACAATATCAACCGCATACTGTTTCCGCATAACCGAGTAAGTAATGAAACAATGAAAGTAGTGGTTTTACAGCAACGACCGCGCGAACGATCTCCCACTTATGCTACACCTCTCATGTCTCCTTACAATGCCAGACTAGAGTCAAGCTCAACAGGGTCTTCTTTCCCCGCTGATTCTCCCAAGCCCGTTCCCTTGGCTGTGGTTTCGCTAGATAGTAGATAGGGACAGTGGGAATCTCGTTAATCCATTCATGCGCGTCACTAATTAGATGACGAGGCATTTGGCTACCTTTGAAGAGTCATAGTTACTCTTGCCGTTTACCCGCGCTTACTTGAATTTCTTCATGTTGACATTCAGAGCACTGGGCAGAAATCACATTGCGTCAACACCCGCGAGGGTCATCGCAATGCTTTGTTTTAATTAGACAGTCGGATTCCCCTTGTCCGTGCCAGTTCTGAGCTGACCGTTAACGGTGATCGGTAAGAACCGCGCCGATCGCTAATAAGACCGACGCAGGCTCACAGCTGGGAAAATCTACAAAATATTAGAAGGAAGATCTAGGGACAACGCCAGCGCCAAAAGAGGTGCAAGCGTAACGACTAGGTCCAACACCAATAGCTTCTGCTTCATGTCCAAGTCCAACCACCCCGGTCCTCAGAGCCAATCCTTATTCCGAAGTTACGGATCCAATTTGCCAACTTCCCTTACCTACATTATTCTATCGACTAGAGGCTCTTCACCTTGGAGACCTGCTGCGGAAATGGGTACGAACCGGCGCGACATCTCCACGTACATCCCTCACCTGAATTTTCAAGGTCCGCAGAGAGTATCCGGACACCGCCACAAATGCAGTGCTCTTCGCATTCCGAACCATATCTCCCTTCTATAGGATTCCATGGAACTCGAACACTCAGGCAGAAAAGAAAACTCTTCCCGGACCTCCCGGCGGCGTCTTCAGGTCACTTTGGGTTACCCCGTCGAACACTCGCTGTAAAAACGAGAGAACGATTATTGAAACGGTTCCGCTGCCGGGTTCCGGAATAGGAACCGGATTCCCTTTCGCTCAAAAGGCGTTATTTGTCATCGATATACCGTTGAGATATATTATTGAAAAACACACCACATCGACATAAGATTTCTCTTTGAGCTTAGGATCGACTGACTCGCGAGCAACTACTGTTAACGCGAAACCCTTCTCCACATCAGTCCTCCAGGGCCTCGCTGGAGTATTTGCTACTACCACCAAGATCTGCACCGACGGAGGCTCCAAGCAGGCTCACGCCCAGACTCTTCAGCGCTCTCCGCCACGCACGTCCTACTCGTTACGGCTTAATGACGTCACAAAGAATGTCGCACATGCTCGCAACGGTAGTGTATAGGCAAAACGCTTAAGCGCCATCCATTTTCAGAGTAAAGCAATCTCTTCAGGTGAGTTGTCACACACTCCTTAGCGGATGCCGACTTCCGTGGCCACCGTCCTGCTGTCATATATGCTTAACGTCTTTTTGGTATCTTTGAGCGTTTTTTGGGCGCCTTAACACTACGTTTGGTTCATCCCACAGCGCCAGTTCTGCTTACCAAAATTGGCCCACTTGGCACCGTCATCTGATCCCCGGCTTCATCGTTCAAGTAAGCCGGAGTACTCACCCATTTAAAGTTTGAGAATAGGTCGAGATCGTTTCGGTCCCAATGCCTCTAATCATTCGCTTTACCAGATGAGACTGTTCAAATCGGCGCCAGCTATCCTGAGGGAAACTTCGGACGGAACCAGCTACTAGATGGTTCGATTAGTCTTTCGCCCCTATACCCAGTTCCGACGATCGATTTGCACGTCAGAATCGCTACGGTCCTCCATCAGGGTTACCCCTAACTTCAACCTGACCAGGCATAGTTCACCATCTTTCGGGTCCCAGCATTTATGCTCAGAGCGCGCCTACATTCACGGGTTGGAAACAAGACGCCTCGGGAGTGCGAGAGTTCGACTTATATCGAAGCTCCATCTTCCCTGAGCGCACGATTAGCGCGCGCCTTCACTTTCGTTGCGCCTTTCAGTTTTATTATCTCAATGGCTCGCATACATGCTAGACTCCTTGGTCCGTGTTTCAAGACGGGTCCTGCGAGTGCCCGAAACTAAATCATCGCAGACAGAGGCGCGCACAGTCCGAGACAACACGGCGGCGACATCAGACACCCCGCACCAACATCCGCACAAAGGCGAAGACGCTGAATGCGACATTGACTTGCGTCGGGCCGGACGCGTCGAAAACGCGTGGGCGCTTCTTTAAATCTACCGTCCGACGCCGGTTAGCCACCGTCGCGGTCCCACTACTTCAAGGCAATGGGGCGAGGAGCCGAACAGCGCCTAAACCGACATCAAACGGGTCGCGATGTATTTACTAAGAGAGAAGTGCACGCCATCCGTAGACGTCGACGGACGCGACACGTGCTCACGAACCAAAGCCCGCAGCATCGAGGCACGCATCCGCACGCCACGGAATGACACTGAATCCCTCCGTTCGTTCATTCGAGTTTCGCAGGTTTACCCCTGAACGGTTTCACGTACTCTTGAACTCTCTCTTCAAAGTTCTTTTCAACTTTCCCTCACGGTACTTGTTCGCTATCGGTCTCGCGGTAATATTTAGCCTTAGATGGAGTTTACCACCCACTTAGGGTTGCACTCTCAAGCAACCCGACTCTAAGGAGAATCCCTCTCGCCACGGTCATCCGTCACTACGGGCCTGGCACCCTCTGCGGGAAAACGGCCCCGTTCAAGACGAACTTGGACAGGAGCGGCCGTGACGAAAAAATGGAACCTCCCGAACACCACATCTCCCGCCGCCTTAACAACAGCGGGATTCAGTGCTGGGCTTGTTTCCTGTTCGCTCGCCGCTACTAAGGAAATCCTAGTTAGTTTCTTTTCCTCCGCTTACTAATATGCTTAAATTCGGCGGGTGATCCTCCCTGATCTGAGGCCAACGATTTATTAGAGAAGCCGAGTCAAACGTGGAATCTCCTTACTAGCTACATACAAAAATAGACACTATCATTGCAGCCATACCGGACGTTCACTTAAGAACTAGCCATGCAGAACAAAAGCGGTTTATAAGCTGCCCTCAGGTTAGTGTGATTGAAACAGACCAAAGAGTCAAGGTAGGGCAAGCGCCAACGCGTGTCCTCGCCGTCGTGTTTGACAACGATACCTATCGGAACTCGCTCTGCACGCAAACCGCTTTTGAATCCGTCACATTGTATGGCTATGTGCTATCGAGATATATTTTTAAACAGACTATAACGAAAACGTTTTGCACATTTGCGTTATAGAACCGTCATTTGCACTTAAGTATGCTCGGCGATCATCACACCCTGTAACAGGTGGAGACGTCAAGCACATCTAGAAGCGCAATGTGGCATTTTATTTCATACAGCCGGCCCTCAGACAGGAGTGGTCCTAGATGTATCTCCACGGACCGCAATGTGCGTTCGAAGTGTCGATGTTCAAATGTGTCAGTTCATACTATGACGCGCAGTTAACTGCGTTCTTCATCGACCCGCGAGCCAAGTGATCCACCGTTCAGGGTAATAGTTTTACACCTTGGTAATTGTTACATAAATAAAAGTAAATTGTTCTGGTCCGATTTCAAAAGCTGAATATACAAATTTTCAGGTCTGTCTTTAAATGTATGCCCCAAGTACATAGACAAACCAGTATTTTGTTAAACCAAACGTATTTAATTTCGATTAGAAAAGTCAAGGTTTTATCAACCAACATTTGCTCAGTACACTGTGAATCGGTTAGCATGCCCACTTCATGCGATCAATAAAAGCGTCGGCCTCGTGCTCTACGATAGAGTCGTCGACTGATTCACCGAGCTGTATATGTGAAGCTTGTAAACGATGTTATCGGTATTTGGTCAAACCAGACACGGAGGATAACGTACCAAATTCAACAGAAACTAAAATGTACCTAACCCTAACCTCGACCATTCATTTCAAGTCAAAAACGAAGTTTTAAGTTATCTTTTTGACAGCAAAATGCATTTTCTGTTGCGATTTTTATTTCTGACGCACCCAATATATTTTCTACTATCAAGAAAAAGTGGTACTCAAATACTTATCTAATCAGGTGTGTACTTAGTAAAATTGTATCAATTATTAAAAAAATTTTCAAGAAATTGCTACAATCACTACGATATGCAGATAGCTAGATGATCGCAGTTTATTGTAAACAAAAGTCAAATACACAATCCTTTTAGTTGCCCTAAACCCTCTGCCCTGAATCTACATTGAACAAAAAAACGTCAAGTGACCATGAGGTAGACAGAGTCAGCAAGCCAAACACTTATTTACTTGGTCATTTCACATAATTTCTGAGACCATAGCCATGTGAAGTTAGTTTAATTCATAGAACGAAATCAAACAACGTGAACAACCTTGTCGTCATTCCGGCAAAAAAAATCTATCGTATAGTCGCTGACTCAGCGCTAATACAGTACATAAAGATAAAAATAGAACTTGTAAGTACCTAATCAATGAAAACGTAGGTACATTGCATGGTAACAATGTACCGGGTGATTATTTGAGATAGGTCAGTATTGAAAATACTAACACTAATTACATGTTATTCGATGTGTACCTAGTACACAGTCAATAGTACACCCACATTTCGCCAGTTATGTTTAAGACCCATGTAATAGGGAGCGAGCCTATTGCCATCAACCGGGCACTAATTCAGACTGAGCTGCTACTGAGAAATTCTTATTGGAGTAACCCAATAACACTTTGCACGACCTGGGAATTGAACCCAGGACCTTTCTTGCTCAGCAGTAGCGTTCGTGACCACTAGACCGACGAGGCATTCAATGAAACTAATTTACTATAGAAGTGAACTTTGTTTTTTACTCGCCTCTGTGTATCAGTCTCAAGTTGTCTAAAGTCATAACAAAACCCGAATGCAAAATTGATCAAACGCCAAATGATTGCGTAATTCTATACGTTCATTATGAAAGTGTTGCACCATTTATCCAAAAACATTAGATATTAACTTTATACGTATGGAGTTATGGACCCGATGGATCAACATAAAAAAGAGGCGTTACCCCAACCATTTATGTCAGCAACGTACTTATAACATCAAATCCGGAAAATACAGAGTTGGTGTACAATCTAATAAAGCGATATTCTAGTTCCTGACGTCTCGATAGATGGCGTTGTACATTAGCACTCTCCGCTGAATCGCGGTGTTAAGAATTTCATGTGAACCATGATCTCATCGTTTTTAGTCGAATAAATTGTCTTCCTCAAAGTAATCATTAGTATTGCCCGGTTTAATAGCCATGGTCGTTAGAGACCAGCTATGAGATGCCCTACAGAAAAAAACAAAATAAAAAAAATAAACATTGGTTTGTATTCATGGTCATTCGAGTCGGATTATATTGGATGCCGTGACTGACTGAAGTGACTGATGCACCCTGAATGAGTTTGGATGGTTTGGAACAGTACGACAGTGGCGCCCCTATCGGCAAAATTTGACTGTTTAAGTGCAAAAAAGTGAAAAGTGTATGTGACAGTGCAAATCATTTGGAGAAACCGTGAGTACTTTAAAAAATTGAAAAGTTAGTGATTCAGTCATATTAAAGTGGAAAAAACTTAGATTTTGCTATCTATCTTGTAAATCAAGTTGTCTTGTAAAATTTCCATGCAAAAGTGTGATAGACGGGGAATCTATGCCCAATTTCGGCAAAATACAAACTCAAACTCAAAGCATTTATTTCAATTAAACCGTTTACAGGCACTTTTGAATTTTCAAGGAATCGGTCAGTCAGAAATAGGTATGAAGCTAACTAGCTTCAGGAATCGGTCAGTCAGAAATAGGTATGAAGCTAACTAGCTTCAGGAATCGGTTAGTCAGAAATAGGTACTAAGCTAACTAGCTTCATACCTATTTCTGACTGACCGATTCCTTGACAATTCAAAAGTGCCTGTAAATGGTTTAATTGAAATAAATGCTTTGAGTTTGAGTTTGAGTTTGTATTTTGCCGAAATTGGGCATAGATTCCCCGTCTATCACACTTTTGCATGGAAATTTGATGGGCAACTGCCCATTCCAAAGCTTAGTAGGTACCTATGGAGAAGAATGGGCAAGAAACTCCAGCCACCATGTCTTACTGACATAAAGCTTTGTTTTATTTTAAAAAACTTTTAATACCTCTGGGCCTGCCGCGACGTCGTTTGCCATTAAGCGGGACCCACTGGGTCGTAAGTTGTAAAATTTCCCCATTACATAGGACTTGAAGGTATAATTGGCATACCTCTGCTAACCCTCCGAAAAATTCATATGATAAATAATAAATGATTTTATTTCAGTAAGTAGGTTTGTACAAACACTTTTACACGTCAATCATATTTTAAAACTAGATGAGGTCGGCGTTTCCTATCTGACTACTCTGAGAAGAAAGGCCGAAACAAACTCAGAGGTCTCAGTCTCTTTTAAAGTCCAGACATAATCTTGGTCAGATCATGTGAAGGCCATGTGGATTGGTGTCTGAAGTGGTCTTTTGAGGAAAGCACCACACAGATTGAGAGGGCCTGTCCAGTCAGTGCACGCATTTGTCAGTTATCGTGCAGCTCAACTCAGAATTTAAGGAGCTCAACGATTCGACGAACAATACCAAAAAAAGGATATTTCGGTAGGCCACTTAAATTACTCAAACGGTCAGACCATGATTAGAACTAACTGAGAAAAAATTAAAAACAAAAAGGAATGACCCACATATTCTTCACATTCACAATATTTAAAATAATAAAATACTTTAAAAGTAAATATTCATGTCATTGTTTATATAAAATTCATTAATGTCAATGTGTATATAAAAACCCAGAAATAATCTTGGTCAGAGCATTTCATTTGAGGACCATGTAGATTTGTGTCTGAAATAGTCTTCTGAGGAAAGAACCATACAGATTTGAGTGGACCTGTCCAGTCAGTGAACGCATTTGTCAGTAATAGTGTAGCTCAACTCAGAACTTAAAAGGAGCTCAACGATTCGACGAACAATACCAAAGAAGGGACATTTGGGTAGGCCGCATAAAGTACTCAAAACTGCCAGATTATCATTAGAAGTAACTGAGAAAAAATAAATAAATATATAAATGACCCACATAGTCCTCACATTCACAATAATTAAAATAATAATAATATTGCTGCTCAGTCCCTCAGCCAACGGTTTAAGGAGACTTGTTGCGATCTGCGAGAAATATGCAACTGAACATTATCTCACCTATAATGTTCAGAAATCGGAGGTTATGTTATTACCCGACTGCCCCAGAAGGAGGGTAATGTTTTTCGAGAGTTTGCATGTATGTATGTATGTATGTATGTATGTATGTATGTTTGTATGTATGTATGTATGTCTATTTCTTTGGCACGCTCTGTAGCCTAAACGGCTTGATGGATTTTAACGTATGAGGTGTCGTTAGGTTCGTCTTAATAGTAGGAGTGACATAGGCTATATAATATTTATATATTGCATCTGCAAATAAAAAAAAGGAGGGGTAGGTTTAAAAAAATACATTATTGGTATCAAATAAAAGTTAGTAATGAGTCAATTCCATTTGGAATTGACTCAGAGATTTAGATTATACATTATGTATTTACATAATGTATAATCTAAATATATAAATGCAAAAGGTCACTCACTCACTACGCGACTCACACTCACTGACTTCATCACGAAGTATCGAAAACCACTTGACGTAAAAAGATGAAATTTGGTAGGGAGGTAGTTTATACTTAGTAGACGTTCGCTAAGAACGGATTTTTGGAAATTCGCATATACAGGGTGGATTTTGAAATGGGGCAATAAGGGCAGGTACAAAACCGTTGTCGCTACAAGAAAACAGTCTTAGAAGACTGTTCTTAACTTTTTGAAACATTTTGATTTGCATTCACAGATTTTGAAAAAATTGTACAGTCAGCAAGAAAATGGCCAATTTTCACAACAACTTTTTTGATACCGGTCGATCCTATTTCTTATTACTAAGATCAAAAAACTATATTAGGCCAACTGAGGTTTGAGTACGAAAAAAGTCAGAAATTGCAAAAAAAACTTCCCATACATTTCGTAGGAAATGAGAAGAGATAGAACACAATATACCTTTGTATGTTGAAAAATCTTTTTAATGAGGTTACCATTATTTAAATGAACACAATATACCACTATACAACAGTTGAATTATTCTAATACTTCACTGGGCTGAATTAGGAACGAATGTAGCAGATAGTTAAAGATTTAACCTTTTAAATGATTATCATCATGCTATACTTTTATAGAGCTAAGCAGTCAATCATCAATTCATCCATACTAATATTATAAATTCGAAAGTAACTGTGCCTGTATGTTTGTTACCTTTTCACGGCTAAACCACTGAACGGATTTCGATAAAATTTGGTAAAGAGATAGATGGCATCCTGGAGATGGATATAGGGTACTTTTTGTCTCAAAAATAATCCTAAAGGGCATGAAATGAGAGATCCTACAGGGGATGACAGTTTGTATGGCAAATCCAGCATTTCTTAAGTTAGAGATATGAAAATTAAAATTTATGGTTTTTTTAAGAAATAAAGAAGTACACATTTCGGCGTTTTTTTTTAAATCATCCCCCAAACAGGTAAACCCCCTATTTTACCTGTTTGGGGGATGATTTTAAAATTCACATGTTAAATTGATTTTTTTTGTGTCTTCTTTTTAAGAGATTTAAGGAAATTGGAAATATAGCCATAGTCTGTATCTTGAATTATATAATTTTGTCTATATTTAATTAAAATCGGCCCACTCTGTCAAAGTTATCACAATTAGTCGTAAACTAACCTTTCTAACATGTGGGTTTTACTTCGGTTCAATGGCGGCACTAGAGTAGATATTACAAATTAATGGTGGTGATAATAGTAAAATGAATAATAATTAGTATTTTAAGTAAGGCATTTATAATCATATAAACCTGTTTTATTTATGTTAAAAAGCCGGACAAATATGAGTAGGATTTACGCCCTAAAGGTTCCGTCTCAAAGCTGTGCTTGATTGGCTGCCTGAATTCGCAAATCAGGATTGAAGGACAAACTTAACTTTTCAATTGAAAAATAACTTTTAATAGAGTGGAGAGTACCGATTTGAATGAAATACGTACTAAATGTTACTTCAAGACACGGTCTATAATTTTTGATCCCAGATTGAAGAACAAACTTAACTTTGCAGTTCATAAATTTTCGGATTTTCCTCTTTACTTGACCTTGCTTCTCGCCAAACTTCATGCTGCTGGGCCAACGGAAATTACCAAATAGACTGGTTTATTTGCGAGTGTCAAAATATGCGGCATAAATTGTCGTTTTTTTATTGCGTTGACTTAGAAGTTTGATTTCGTTACAGATCCAAGAGACCGTAGATCTAAGTTTTGATATCTATTTCAACTTGATGCCTCTTCGTTCCTGAGAAAAAAGGTCTTAACAGACAAAGAAGTAGAAAAAAAAAAATAAGTCAACATTTAAGGGTTAAAATTTTTCATTTTGAGATACGGAACCCTAAAATAGATTTATTATGTGCCTGTTACCTTTTCCTACCGTAAGGGCTGAACGGATTTCTAAATGAAAGGCATAGGATAGGCCATGACCTAGATAGGTTAGGGCATAGGATACTCTGAATCCCGGTAGCACGTTCCTGTGGGTTATTTTCCGACATCCACGCGGGCGAAGCCGCGGGCAAAAGCTAGTTATTTGTATATTAATAAAACTAAAAAGTTTGAAATAAAACAAATTATTAAAAAAAACAAAAAACCCGACTGCAAAAACTCAACAGAAAAGAAAAAAACAAGCATTATAATCTATAGGATTTTGGTATTGCAGGCGGGGACAAACCAATAACCTGAAATTTTGGTGAAACTTTTGTTTGTCCCCGCCTGCAATACCAAAATCCTATAGATTATAATGCTTGTTTTTTTCTTTTCTGTTGAGTTTTTGCAGTCGGGTTTTTTGTTTTTTTTAATAATTTGTTTTATTTAAATATAGTAAAGGCCCTGATCATATCTTACCGATCAATTTGTGTGGATCTGCCTTAAATATTGTTACTAAGTTTAAATATCTTGGTCACATAATTAGGGATGATTTAGCAGACGATGCTGATCTGGAACGGCAGAGGCGCAGTATCGCATGTCGAAGCAACATGTTGGCTAGACGCTTTTTTCACTGCTCCAACCAAGTTACAATAACTCTGTTCAAGGCTTATTGTCAGTCGTTCTACACCAGTCAGCTCTGGTACAGGTACACGAAGAGTGCTTATAACACTCTTCGTGTACAATATAATAACGCCTTTAGAGCTATATTAAAGCTGCCCTGGCGGTGTAGTGCGACTGGTATGTTCGCTGAGAACAGAGTTACTGATTTTTACGGGCTCTTGAGGAGACTCAAGGCATCTTTCCTGTCTCGATTATGTGCATGTACTAATCAAATTGTATCTGTATTATTTCACTGTGTGTACCTGCTAAGACGCTTATAATTATGCTGAAATGTAGAACTTAATTTTAATTTCAATTTAATTTAATTTATTGTAATATAATTTATTGTAATTTAATTTTTAATATTGCTATGGGTTAATACCTGAAAATAAAATGAAATAATAATAATAATAACCCCACCGCCGTATCTAACCCCACCGCCGTATCTCTACGTTGACGTCGTGGTGGGGCTTGCGCGCTCCGAACTCTGGGTCTGTGCCGGTAAAGTTTACTTTGCCGAAACAGGTCTAGGGTGAGGAGCCAGACCAAGAGAGATACAAAAACCCGCAGGGCAGCATGTGGCGAGCTGTTGGGCAGTAGCGACCCCACGGACCCTATCTCCCGGGAGAAGTCTTGTTCCTCACCTCTGGCTTGCCTTTATTGGCCGGCTGGAGTGAACACTGACGAGGAACGGAGCTCCCACCTCATTCTTGCCTTAATTGGCCGGCTTGAGTGGAGATTCGCAAGAGCGAACGTGCTCGGAGGAAGGACGTATTCCAGTAAGTGCTCGTAGGGATCTTGTCCATCTTCCGGGCTCTGGGATTGTTCTGAAAGCCGTGGAATACCTCTCCACTCCTCAAGCACCTCAGGACATGTTGTCCCCTTGTCGCTACGTCACTATGTGCTAGCGACCGTTTTCGGGGGCCCATTATTGAGTGTGCAAGTCACCCCCTGCCATTTTATCCGTGTAAATATAAAACATTGATCAGGCAGGGGCTATAGTCCTACCATAGTTCCAGATAACCAGTCCACTTTAGCCACCCAAACCCATAGTCCAATGTCTTTGTTTCCATATCCTGCAATAGTCCTACACCAACCGGGGGTTGTCCTTGGGTGCACTTATATAGTGCAAACAGGGATAATCGTCGGTTGGTGCCTCATTTCATTAAACACATCTAACAGGCCTCTGCGAGTTGGCTTCGGCCCCTCGTACGCCTTCCAAAGGTCCGGGATCCCAGGGTCCCGAGAAATGTCGAAGACCCTTATAATAATAAAAATAATAATTATACTTCACAAGTAAATATTCATGTCATTGTGTAGGTATATAATTTTAAAGTTTGCAAAATAAACAAAGTTCCGAAAGTAAAAAATAAAAATTATAATTGAAGCAGCTCAATCCCAAGCCTTTTTGTCCTCAACGTAATCTTTAACGGTATAAAAAGCTTTCTGGCACAACTTACGTTTAATGAATGATTTAAATTTATTAAGGCTTAGATCTTGTACGTGACTTGGAAGTTTATTATAAAAGCGTATACATTGACATCTGAACGAGCCACCTATTTTCTTGAGCCTTGTTGTAGGTACAACAAATTTGTGTTTGTTTCTAGTATTTATGTTATGGTAATCACTGTATTTTTTAAACCATTTTATATTTTTATGGGCATATAAAAGATTATCAAAAATATACTGAGAAGGCACAGTCATTACATTAATCTCCTTAAATTTATCTCTGAGAGAGTGTCTCGGACTTAATTTATAAATTGATCGAACAGCTCTTTTCTGCAAAACAAAGATAGTCTGAATGTCGGCGGCATTTTCCCACAACAGAATACCGTACGACATTACACTATGAAAATAGCTAAAGTAGGTACACTAAACGGGCTGTCTCTATGTCAGTCAAATTACGAATTTTTCTAACAGCATATGCTGCGGAGCTTAGCTTTTTTGACAATTTATCTATGTGTGGGCCCCACTGAAGCTTAGCATCCAAAGTTAAGCCCAAGAAAACTGTGCTATCTTCAGGATTCTATTCTTCGCCCTTTATTAACACACTAGTTTTCACGTGCCTAACATGAGGTATGGTGAACTTAATGCGTTTGGTTTTTTAACCGACTTCCAAAAGGAGGAGGTTCTCAATTCGTTTTTTTTTTTTTTTTTTGTTACGCTATTACTCCACTAATTATGCATAGATTTTGATGATTCTTTTTTTGGTTGGTAGATCATACTTCAGAGGTGGTCCCATATAAATTTTATTAACTTTGCTTGGGTAGTTTTTGAGTTAGCTTCAATTACACGTATTTTTTCCCACTTAGTATGTAGATGATATGATAACTTCTTGTCACTGTTATTTACATAGCAGGTAGTGGTATTCGAATTTGTGTGGGGTAGGTACCACAACTAAAAAGTGAAAAATAAAAACTTTTTACAAAAAAAAACAACCGACTTCAAAAAAAAAACTCTACGAAGTGAAAAATAACTTTAATTTCGGAAGTCGGTGACCATAGATATAAGAAAGAAGGAGATATGCCCGATAGTTGAAAATGTATCGAAACCCAATGTCTCCACTTTGTCCCCACTACCTCGCCACTAGTCGTCACAACTACACATGCATATCAGTAAACTAAATAGAAACGAGGCTGCGCTCACTCTTGCAATTCATAAATCAGAACGTACTACACAATCAATTATAAACCTTATCCCATCAAACACAGCGTGCATTTACCATGCACCGTACAACTCACTCACACGAAAACATCATTTCTATCGTTGTGCTGTACAGAAACAATCGGGGGGCACGGCAGTGCCCTCGCCAAGTCGAGCGCGAAGCAAACACTGCCGTACCATCCTTTACTGGAACCATTTCGTCGCATTTTTAGGCCCCTATTTGAGAACCTCTGGATAAGACCAGAACGCAGAAATTTTCTTCATCCAGTAAGCTATAATCACATACTTAAAATCCAAAATTTCAAGTCTGTAGGTCATTTAGTTCCGAAGTTAAGCGAAAGCAAAGTTTCTCGTTTATGACACTCACTCACTCATGATCATCAGAATAGAACTAGTACTTCCCATAAACTCAGAGAGCTGAAATTTGGTACAGACTTAGGGTTTAATGGCCACATAAAGGGAAAACTATAAAAACTAGGATAATCGAAGATCTGGAGTACCTGGTGACCCTGATTAGAAAACACAAGAGCCCAACCAAACTATTAGAGATCGACATATACCGCCTTTACAAAAAATATTCAACTTGGTGAGCCGCTTCATTTGATGTCAAAAATCGAAGGTCTGAAGTATCTGATGAAGAACTCTCAGCTGGTCTCAGCTGTATTAGAGATATGGTAATGCCCCCTTCTACTATAAATTGGTACATAAAAAAATCGACTGTCATTGCAAAAATCCAGCGTAGTGGGACACATCTTCTAATCTAATTTAATCTAGCCTATAGCGTCTCACTGCTGGGCGAATGCCTCCCCTTCTGCTTATGAGCAAGCAATGATAGATAAACTGAATTCTGACCAAAAAAAGGTATTTGATACAGTCACTAATAAAATTACCAACCAAAAAGAAATATTGCGACATTTTGTTAGTGGCACCGGTGGCACCGGCAAGAGCTATTTAATAAAAACCTTAAAAATATGGATTAAAAACAACCTGCATAAAAATGTTGCTATTACTGCCCCGACTGGAATTGCAGCATTTAACGTAAACGGATTAACTGTTCACAGATTACTACAGCTGCCCGTAGAGCATAAACAAACTCCTAAATACTAACCGCTTTCAGACGAAGTACTTCAAGTTTTAAGGACAGACTTAAAAACTGTCGAATTATTTATTATAGATGAAGTGTCTATGATATCTAATGTAACTTTAGCCTACATAAATCTTCGTTTATGCGAAGTGTTTGATACTTCTGATGTAGAAGATGGTTGGTTTGGAAAAAAACATATTTTACTGCTTGGGGATCTTTTGCAACTTCCACCCGTTAGAGAAAAGTCGCCATTTGAAAAACTAACCCCTTCAGAAATTAATAAACTTATGGGCTCCTTAAGTATTCCAAACTTGTGGACTGAACTTTTTAGTTACGACGAACTTACGTTGAATATGAGACAGCTGGATGATTCTACATTTGTAGAAATGTTAAAAAGAATCAGAGTAGGAGTGACAACTCAATCAGACAGAGATATACTGTCTAACCGATTGATACCTCTGCTCTCGCATTCCAATGAAGGAAGGTTAATGGAAATAGCACAATGTTTGAGGGACTTACCAGAAGATACTGTTTGTTTACTACCGACTAGAAATATGTGTATGCAGTTAAATAATGCTATGTTAAAAGCGATTCCGCACCCTGAGATAAAATTAGTTGCTAAAGATTCCTTGGATTGTTCAAAATGTATGAAAGCCCGGGCGTGTTTACAAAAATATGAAGATGATGCGTCGATGACTGCTGGACTGGAAGAAACTATAATCATTAAAGAGGGAGCTAAAGTAATGCTTAGGAGAAACATTGATGTTAGTTTAGGTTTAGTGAATGGGTCGATAGGCGTTGCGCAAAAAGTGAGGTGGGACCCGGAAGACCAAACAAAGCCTAAACAATTGGTAGTAGAATTCGCTAATAATTTGATTCACGAATTATTGCCTATTAAGTCAAAATTTGAGATCATACCCCGGGTATACGTGTACAGAGAACAATTCCCAGTCTGTGTGGCGTATGCCCTAACAATTCACAAGAGCCAAGGTCTAAGTTTAAAAAATGCCCTCATGGACATTGGCACCTCCATATTCTCTTGTGGCCAAGCCTACGTGGCGCTTTCACGAGTAACCAATCTTCATGGGGTGCACCTCATAAATGTTGACTTCAAGAGTATAAAAGCTCAAGCTTCAGCGATCACCGAATACAACCGGCTTAGGCGTAAATACCGCGCCGATCTTTCAGAAATTAAACCGTCTAAACCGTCTAAAAGAATAAATAATGAACGCGAATGGGCAATACGAAAAACTGTTGCTACTGTACAAGAATCAGAACCGGAAAAAAAGAAAAGAAAGATTTGTAATAATAAAAAAAATCTCCTAAAAAGAAAAAAACTGTGTCAAATAAGAAAATCTAATAAAATAAATCAATATTCTACAAAAAGAAGTGAAATCCCACCAAAAACATTCTGTAAAAAACTAGCCAAGTCTCGATGGAGCTGCTTGTTTACGAGTATCTCTAAAAAGTAATGAAATCTAGACAAAGTCGTGCCAAGTTTAAGGTTCCTTACTGCGATTTCTTTATTATTATAGTTAATGTTGTGTGACTTGGCCGTTGAAGGGTACACAAGGGTACAAAACCAGGTGCTCCATGACACCATTGCACCAATCTGTAGCCAGAACCGCTACCCATTGACGATGGAAAATTGCCACTTGGAAAACGTTGATTCAATAACCAGTCAATTGTAGGCTTGATAAAGCTGCGTATTTCAATAATACTTGAAACAAACAGTATTAAATAAAATCCAGTACAGACGGACTTCTAATCATTGATAGAAGTCCGTCTGTGCGTCTATTTTATGTTAGATAGGTGGTCGATTAGACGCTCCAAAAAGAAGAGAGCAGAAGTCAACATTGTCAATACTGAATGCATGTGTTGCACAATCAACAACAGCCTAAAATGAGACACTAGCGTCCAATTACCAATACCAGTATGGGCTATTATCTTGCTTAACAAACATAGGTAGTTACAACAGATATAACATTACGTGTAAACAAAATTGACTTGTACCCACTAACGTATAAAGAATGTTCAACGGCCAAGTCACACAACATTAACTATAATAATAAAGAAATCGCAGTAAGGAACCTTAGACTTGGCACGACTTTGTCTAGATTTCATTACTTTTTAGAGATACTCGTAAACAAGCACCTCCATCGAGACTTGGCTAGTTTTTTACAGAATGTTTTTGGTGGGATCGGGGGGCACGGCAGTGCCCTCGCCAAGTCGAGCGCGAAGCAAACACTGCCGTACCATCCTTTACTGGAACCATTTCGTCGCATTTTTAGGCCCCTATTTGAGAACCTCTGGATAAGACCAGAACGCAGAAATTTTCTTCATCCAGTAAGCTATAATCACATACTTAAAATCCAAAATTTCAAGTCTGTAGGTCATTTAGTTCCGAAGTTAAGCGAAAGCAAAGTTTCTCGTTTATGACACTCACTCACTCATGATCATCAGAATAGAACTAGTACTTCCCATAAACTCAGAGAGCTGAAATTTGGTACAGACTTAGGGTTTAATGGCCACATAAAGGGAAAACTATAAAAACTAGGATAATCGAAGATCTGGAGTACCTGGTGACCCTGATTAGAAAACACAAGAGCCCAACCAAACTATTAGAGATCGACATATACCGCCTTTACAAAAAATATTCAACTTGGTGAGCCGCTTCATTTGATGTCAAAAATCGAAGGTCTGAAGTATCTGATGAAGAACTCTCAGCTGGTCTCAGCTGTATTAGAGATATGGTAATGCCCCCTTCTACTATAAATTGGTACATAAAAAAATCGACTGTCATTGCAAAAATCCAGCGTAGTGGGACACATCTTCTAATCTAATTTAATCTAGCCTATAGCGTCTCACTGCTGGGCGAATGCCTCCCCTTCTGCTTATGAGCAAGCAATGATAGATAAACTGAATTCTGACCAAAAAAAGGTATTTGATACAGTCACTAATAAAATTACCAACCAAAAAGAAATATTGCGACATTTTGTTAGTGGCACCGGTGGCACCGGCAAGAGCTATTTAATAAAAACCTTAAAAATATGGATTAAAAACAACCTGCATAAAAATGTTGCTATTACTGCCCCGACTGGAATTGCAGCATTTAACGTAAACGGATTAACTGTTCACAGATTACTACAGCTGCCCGTAGAGCATAAACAAACTCCTAAATACTAACCGCTTTCAGACGAAGTACTTCAAGTTTTAAGGACAGACTTAAAAACTGTCGAATTATTTATTATAGATGAAGTGTCTATGATATCTAATGTAACTTTAGCCTACATAAATCTTCGTTTATGCGAAGTGTTTGATACTTCTGATGTAGAAGATGGTTGGTTTGGAAAAAAACATATTTTACTGCTTGGGGATCTTTTGCAACTTCCACCCGTTAGAGAAAAGTCGCCATTTGAAAAACTAACCCCTTCAGAAATTAATAAACTTATGGGCTCCTTAAGTATTCCAAACTTGTGGACTGAACTTTTTAGTTACGACGAACTTACGTTGAATATGAGACAGCTGGATGATTCTACATTTGTAGAAATGTTAAAAAGAATCAGAGTAGGAGTGACAACTCAATCAGACAGAGATATACTGTCTAACCGATTGATACCTCTGCTCTCGCATTCCAATGAAGGAAGGTTAATGGAAATAGCACAATGTTTGAGGGACTTACCAGAAGATACTGTTTGTTTACTACCGACTAGAAATATGTGTATGCAGTTAAATAATGCTATGTTAAAAGCGATTCCGCACCCTGAGATAAAATTAGTTGCTAAAGATTCCTTGGATTGTTCAAAATGTATGAAAGCCCGGGCGTGTTTACAAAAATATGAAGATGATGCGTCGATGACTGCTGGACTGGAAGAAACTATAATCATTAAAGAGGGAGCTAAAGTAATGCTTAGGAGAAACATTGATGTTAGTTTAGGTTTAGTGAATGGGTCGATAGGCGTTGCGCAAAAAGTGAGGTGGGACCCGGAAGACCAAACAAAGCCTAAACAATTGGTAGTAGAATTCGCTAATAATTTGATTCACGAATTATTGCCTATTAAGTCAAAATTTGAGATCATACCCCGGGTATACGTGTACAGAGAACAATTCCCAGTCTGTGTGGCGTATGCCCTAACAATTCACAAGAGCCAAGGTCTAAGTTTAAAAAATGCCCTCATGGACATTGGCACCTCCATATTCTCTTGTGGCCAAGCCTACGTGGCGCTTTCACGAGTAACCAATCTTCATGGGGTGCACCTCATAAATGTTGACTTCAAGAGTATAAAAGCTCAAGCTTCAGCGATCACCGAATACAACCGGCTTAGGCGTAAATACCGCGCCGATCTTTCAGAAATTAAACCGTCTAAACCGTCTAAAAGAATAAATAATGAACGCGAATGGGCAATACGAAAAACTGTTGCTACTGTACAAGAATCAGAACCGGAAAAAAAGAAAAGAAAGATTTGTAATAATAAAAAAAATCTCCTAAAAAGAAAAAAACTGTGTCAAATAAGAAAATCTAATAAAATAAATCAATATTCTACAAAAAGAAGTGAAATCCCACCAAAAACATTCTGTAAAAAACTAGCCAAGTCTCGATGGAGCTGCTTGTTTACGAGTATCTCTAAAAAGTAATGAAATCTAGACAAAGTCGTGCCAAGTTTAAGGTTCCTTACTGCGATTTCTTTATTATTATAGTTAATGTTGTGTGACTTGGCCGTTGAAGGGTACACAAGGGTACAAAACCAGGTGCTCCATGACACCATTGCACCAATCTGTAGCCAGAACCGCTACCCATTGACGATGGAAAATTGCCACTTGGAAAACGTTGATTCAATAACCAGTCAATTGTAGGCTTGATAAAGCTGCGTATTTCAATAATACTTGAAACAAACAGTATTAAATAAAATCCAGTACAGACGGACTTCTAATCATTGATAGAAGTCCGTCTGTGCGTCTATTTTATGTTAGATAGGTGGTCGATTAGACGCTCCAAAAAGAAGAGAGCAGAAGTCAACATTGTCAATACTGAATGCATGTGTTGCACAATCAACAACAGCCTAAAATGAGACACTAGCGTCCAATTACCAATACCAGTATGGGCTATTATCTTGCTTAACAAACATAGGTAGTTACAACAGATATAACATTACGTGTAAACAAAATTGACTTGTACCCACTAACGTATAAAGAATGTTCAACGGCCAAGTCACACAACATTAACTATAATAATAAAGAAATCGCAGTAAGGAACCTTAAACTTGGCACGACTTTGTCTAGATTTCATTACTTTTTAGAGATACTCGTAAACAAGCAGCTCCATCGAGACTTGGCTAGTTTTTTACAGAATGTTTTTGGTGGGATTTATTTTACATATACGCTAGTGATTGACTAAATCGGAAAGGTTTCGATTCTTCCATTTAATATTATTGACGGTGAAGTATCAATATCTAATAACTAACATTTTGGCGGTTTTCACTTACTAATGTTTACTTCAAATGGTCAAAAACTATAGAAATTAAACGTTTTTTTCTCCTCCTGTAAAACCATGTTTTTGTAGTTATTAGATATTGATACTTCACCGTCGTTATCTCGTTATACTTTAAAAAATTTAGTGTCCTGAAAATAAAATAAATAAAAACGATAAGTCCAGAAAATATTATAATAAAAATAAATAATAAGCAAAAAATTCAAACAATAAAAATCCAGTTACGTTGGTTTAACCTGTCATAGTTTATTTGAAACAGTAGATCTATATTGTTGAACCCTGCTATGATGTTTACTCACTGACCTGTAAAGTGGAGGTATTTGTGCAGCACTTGACGCTTTGATATTACTGGAGTGGCATTTTTTGTCAAATAGTGTAATCAATTAATATATTTTTCCATGACTGCTTTAATTTGAAATATTATGTGATTATTCATCGGAGACTGCTCAAATTGGTGAAACTTAATATTTTCAAAGAGACCTAATCCTATGAAGTGAGGCAAAGCCTTTGCCATGAGTTCCTGTTTGACATTTTTAGTTTTAAATGTTAATTTATTATTGGTGAGACAAGCTGTTTTTATTTATGATTATTTCCATTATCTTAGAAATCATGACGACATCAGGAGATGGGTACATAAGCCCACCTTTGTCCTTATACTTTATAAAATGATGTGTTTCTTCATATTTGTAATTATCTGAACCATGCCGATTACTATAACGCATTCGAAGCTTTTGAAGACTTTAACGGAAGTAAAATACCAAAACCATAAAAAGGTAAGGAAATAGCACGAGTATATGGCATAACAGACCAGCGATAATTCAAACCCAAAACACTCTACCTAAAATTTTATTAACTTTACGACCGTTGGTTACGCATTTCTCTACCACGCTGTAAAATAATCAAAATAAGTAAAACACATTATTTCACATCGATCTTCCACCCGGGTAAAAGAGTTGACAAATTGAAGAATCTAAATATATAAAAGCGAAAGGTCACTCACTCACTCACTCATTCATCACGAAATCTCGAAAACCGCTTGACGTATGAAGATGAAACTTGGTAGAGGTAGTTTATAGTTAGTAGACGTCCGCTAAGAACGGATTTTTGGAAATTCGACCTTTAAGAGGGTGAAAAGGGGGGATATTGTTTGTATGAAAAATCTTATTCCTTGAGTTAATAAACTTGAAACTTAGCACGAATACTTATCTATGTAAATTATAAAGTTTTCCATTTTTAGTTTTTCTAAAATACCCCCTAAAGGAGGATTGGGGGTTGTCAAAGTTTGTATGGAAGAATTTTAACGAGCGGTCTGATTAACTCGAAACTCAGTATTTATAATTAAAACTGAAAATAAATAAAAACGTAGGTATATCAGGGTTTTTTGAAAATCTACCCCTAACGGGGTGAAACGGGGTATTAATTTTTACAGTGGAGGATTTTACTGTGTGGCTTAATTAACTTGAAAATTGGTATAAATAATCTATAAGTCAAATAATAGTAACTTCACAATAGATTTTTCAAAAACTATTATCACGCTATTTGCTATGGGGGATGAGCAATAGAGCATTATGTTTGTATTCTTTTATAGTTTACCGCAAATTGTAAAAAGGCTAGCCAAAAGGTTAGAATATTGCAGATAGTTACGGATTTAACCTTTTAAAAAATTATCATCACGCTATACCTTTATGGAACTAAGTAGTCAATCATAGCATATACAGGGTGGATTTTGAGATGGAGCAATAAGGTACCTTAACCGTTGTCGCTACAAGAAAACAGTCTTAGGAGACTGTCCTTAACTTTTTGAAACCATTTGATCTGCATTCACAGATTTTGAAAAAAATTGTACAGTCAGTAACAAAATGGCCAATTTTCACAAATCTTTTTTGATGCCGGTCTATCCTATTTCTTATTATTACTAGAACCAAAAAAACTATATTGGGCCAACTGAGGTATTGTTACTCCAAGACACGGCCTACGAGTTTTTAATCCCAGATTGCAGAAAAAACTTAACTTTGCCGTTCATTATAGAACTATAAATTACCAATTTTCGAATTTTCCTCTTTACTTGACCTTACTTCTCGACAAACTTCATGCTGCTGGACCAACGGGAAGTACCAAATAGACTGGTTTATTTGCGAGTGTCAAAATATGCGGCACAAATGGCCGTATTTTTTATTTCGTTAACTTTTTTTTTGGTTGGGAAATTATTAAATAACTTCTCCCGCTCTGGGTGGAGCGGGAAGGCGTGTCAGACTCTTACTGACTAAAACCCACCCGTGTTCTTTCAGTTGCCTATATTGCCTGGGGCCACGGTAACCCTTTCGGACAATAACAATGCCTCCTCTTTCGTGAGCATTACTGCTTCGCAGAAGGAGGTGATGGCCTCCCATGCCGTCTCGCTCTCTACCATAGTCTGGATCAGGGCCGGACGCGAGAGATCACCACCGCCGATCACCTCCACGAGGACACGGCTGCTCTGCCCAAGCAGGGCAGACCTAAACCGTATGCTGCGCCCGGGTGTCACCATTGTGTGGATCGCCCGGAGGATACGGTGCACCGTGTCCTCCGGGCAATCCACACAATGGTAACACCCGGGCGTTTTCTCCCGCCTTATCCTGAACAGGAACCTCCCGAAACAACCGTGTCCGGTGAGAACCTGCGTCAGGTGGAAGGTGAGGACGCCGTGGCGCCTCTCTACCACTCCTTAATGAGGGAACTTATCGCCACAGTTGTGGCGTGCCCATTATTGCGTTGACTTGGAAGTTTGATTTTCGTTACACTTCCAAGAGACCGTAGATCTAAGTTTTACTTATCTATTTCAAATTGATGCCTCCACGCGTTCCTAAGAAAAGGGTCTTGGCAGACAATGAAGTCATCCTTTAAGGGTTTTAATGTTTCAATTTTTAGGTACGGAACCCTAAAACAGATTTAATATCAGCCTGTTACCTTTTCATGACGTAACGACTGAACAGATTTCTAGATGAAAGACATAGGATAGGCCATGACCTGGGTTAGGACATAGGATACTCTGAATCCCGGTAGCACGTTCCAGTGGGATATTTTCCGACATCCACGCGGGCGAAGCCGCGGGCAAAAGCTAGTAAAGTATAATAGCAAAAAATTCATTCGCCAAACGACATTGTTGTCGATAGCCTACGTCAGTGGATCTGCACAACCACATCACAAGCTCGTCGCCAGACACAGCGGCCGTACTGCGCGATGCATCCGCAGTCCACAGTATCGTTTTGTGATTTTTACATTGCTTGTTGAGTCTCTGAGCGACATATTTAGGTAGTGGTTAACGAGCAATGTATGTAGAGCAAAAATAGTACAGTCACTGTGATATTTGGAAACAAAAATAACGTAGTAAAAGCAAGAAATATTTTATGATTTGTTGTTTTTCATTATTTTAAAGACAAATATAGTAAAATACTTGTAATTACATATGGTAAGTGATTCCATGATTCACAAAGTTTTTGTTGAAGTGAAACTTCTTTAGAATCGTTGTGATTTCAAACCGGATGCAACGGAAAAAACGACAGGTAAGAGACACAAATACAAAAATGTGTAGGATGAAGCCAGGAAAGAATGAGACAGAAATATCCCATACTTCGTAGCGTCCCCACTCCCGTCTTCTAAGCATAGTCGCCTATAATTTGTGAGCCAGAGCGAGAGAGCAGATATTGCATACTGTTTAATACGTGCTTGTATTTGAGCATTTAACGTGTGTTAGTGTATGTGAAAACTACGTGAGCTACTGTACACTGTATGCGGCTGCGTATTACAGCTTTTTAGTAAGATGTCAGCGTGGTGTGTTATTATTTAACTGTGTGTTTGTTTATATCTTGTTGTGCTAAATAATAAATTTTATAAGATGCCGAAATGTGTCGTCAATATCGACGCAAAAAAAAAAAAAAAATAAATTGAAATGAAAAAAAATCCAGGAAAAAGTTCAATAGAACGTAGTCGCGAGTTTCGTGCACGTAAAAAACAATTATTGAACAATCAAAATAGATGTTCAAATATAAGTGTTAATGTGGCTGATGTAATAAATTTCGCTTAAGCTAAGTTCCCGTAACGAGAGCCGCGATTTTTAAGACCATTTTACGTACAATTTTCTCTATGATTTATGGCTTCAAACCTCTACTTTTTTTTGATCCCATGGTTGGATCGCTATGAAATTTGCACATAACAGAGCTTACATAATCCTGTCTTAGTATACATATCAATTTTTATGGTATCTTCAGTAACAAAGGATTTCCTAGAACATTAACTGTCTAAAATTAACTTTGGTACATTTTCACTATATAAAACTGCTAATATCTTCAAAACCCGTGGGTCGATTTATACAATTCAAACGTGACAAGTGTTTTTACACCTAATCCTCTTATTTGGAACTAAAATTACGTTAATATCTCCGTAAACAAAAAACCTCATTTTCAAGTTACGTAATTATACTGAACATTTTATTCAAACATTAAAATTTATACAATTTGCATCTTTACTTTATCTTATTAGATTCTAAGTATTCTAACAAGGAAACTAATAACTAAATTCAACTAAAGAACTAATTAGAACATCATAAAACACTTAAATCTAACTAGAAACTACAAAAAACTTATACAAAAATGGCAAAAGCTCACCTACACTCATTCATCATTTGTTGATCATTTGTTGAAACTGAAAATATGGAACTTGAGCAATAGATTATGTAACATATGTTAAATAAAATATAAAATATCTTTTAAAATTAATCAAAATACTTTAATTTTTAAACAATTAAACTTTGTAATTATCCTACCCTTGTTATATATATTCATCTCATTCTTTTGTCGATTTACTGAAGTTTCACTTCTATCGTGTGTGAATCGCACACACACCTTTTTTTTTTTTAACTTCGGTTTTTACAAGAAACCACTGAACAACACGGCATTCTTATAAATTGTCCCGATCACGGCCGAAAGCACACTAGTTCGCGGAGACGGCCATTTTCGTATGCAATGAGCACTTTGATCATTACGCGTGGACAAGACACGCCCCCATGCCACTTCTCCTGTTTTTTATATTTCTATGTCGGTGACAAAGAACGAAAATTCAAAACCAAAGACACCGACTTCCGAAATTAAAGTTATTATTCACTAAGTAGAGTTCTTTTTTTGGAGTCGGTTGTTTTTTTTTTGTAAAAAGTTTTTTTTTTTCATTAAGGAGTAAATTTTTAACATTGAACCAGTGAACTACTTTTGAGATCGCGCTATTTACATCGTCAGTAACCAGCTGCTGACGTTTAAGTTTAAATGTTTAAATGACCTGTCGCTGCGGACCGTGGTTCGTTCGATGGTCGGCAGTGCAGAGTCCTGGGACGCGGTGGTATCCTTCTGCGAATCAGTTATCTCGCAGAAGGAGGCTGCAAAAAGGTAAAGGGAGATCACAAGTACTCTCCCGTCCCGCAGCAGGCGCACTGGGCGTCGGCGGAGGGCAGATAATGCCCTCATCCAGCCCCCGTAAATGGGTCCAGGGGTCGCCCCCCATCACACCGGACCCAAGATGGCGGCGCGTAGTGTTCCACGCGCGCCTCTATAAGACGTAATTGGGGGAGTTTCACTCTCCCTACGGATCGGGGCCCGCAGAGCGCGGGCCGTCACCAGTCCGGGGCAGCGGAAGTCGTATTTGCACTCGCAGCCCCCGACGCAAGTGTGAGAGGGAACACCGGGGTGGTTTTAGTCAGTAAGAGTCTGACAGACCCCTTTGCCCACCCCAGGGCGGAGGACATCCATGAGGATTTCCACCCCGACAAAAAAAAAAGGTTAGGTTAGGTTAGATCGTAATTTGTTGCTTCGTGTCTCAAACAGCGCGGCGCGCTCCGTCCCGTGTGCTAGATCCTTGCACCGCACGGTCGGTCCGCAGAGCCTTTTTGGTATTTTTCTGTTTTTTTCCAATTCAATCCTGTCATGATCATTTTTGCGCTGACGCTGAATGTCGTTGCAGTAATTTCTGTATCTTGAATAGACAATTTTTAGAGCATCATTATTGGGTTGCTGGGTTTGTTTGAGTGTAAAGACTGTTTCGATGACGGAAGCATCTAAAAAGGCCCGGCGTAATGGCTTTAAGTTGAATTTAGAATATTCAAGGCAATGGCACGTAAAATTTTATCGGAGAGGCAACGGGATGGCGTGTGGTAAGGTCTTGAAGTGATACCGAACCCCGTACCGGAACTAAAAGCGGTGAAATAAGAGCTACTTTATTAGCAACTGTGTTATTACTTAATTCCAACTGATTAATAATTTTGTTAGTTTAACTCTTTTGTTGGCAATTATACTTTAAACGACATTGGTGCCGATTCCCTTGTTCACAAACTAAACTAAATTTAAGTTCACTGCATCCTTTTCTTTCTATTTCATTAAGAAAAAGACAGAAGATAAATTTTAGTTTAGTCCTGTCAAATTAATCAGCGCCTGTCACTACTCCAAGCAAGTTTAGACGTGATTAAAAACTTGCCGACTAAAATTACGTCAATTTACGTCAAGCGCTGATTAATTTGGCAGGACTAAACTAAAATGTATCTTCTGTCCTTTTCTTAATGAAATAGAAAGAAAAAGATGCACTGAACTTTAATTTAAAAAAAAAAAGAAAAATTTAGTTTAGTTTGTGAACAAGGGAATCGGCACCATTGGCATTTTATCAAATTTATCGGGGTAGTCAAGGATCGGGGCCCTAAAGGACGGGTCCCTCAAGGATCGGGTACCTTAAGGGTGAACCCGTCCGAATGGACCCCAAATGGACGGGGGCGGAGATATAGGGGGTTATTTTTTTTTGACCTAGCTCTTATAAGTGTAAGGAATTTGTGTGTATTCAATGACATCAGGTTTTGAAAAAATTCACCCTCCTTTTCGGTGATAAATCATCGGTAAGGAGTTTCAAGTATTATATGTATACAGCATAAGATTTTATTTCAATTATAATGATGTTGGGGAGTGATTTTTTTTTTTAATTATATAAGTAGGGTATAAACTTCTAAGCAACCGCATTTCCATCCGGTTGCCTCGCCAATAAAAAAATATTTTGCCCCCCCCCATTTTTCTCCGCCCCCGTCCATTTGGAGTCCGTTCGGACGGTACGGGGGGTTCGGTATCAAGTCAAGACCCAGATTACCACTCGCCATCCGGTTGCCTTTCTGATTAAATTTTACATGCCATTGCTTTAGCTAGAACGACTGATTCTAAAGTGTGTTTTGTAATGATGTCTGTCAGGGTCTCATTGAATAGAAGTACTGCATTATTAGTAATTTTTTTTACGTAGATAACATCACAATCGAGCTTCTTCAATCACCATGTTCTCAATTCGTCGGGATTTTTATTTTTTTTATTTATGTTCCCCGATTACTCGAAGACGGCTGGACCGATTTGAAAAATTCTTTTTTTGTTTGAAAGAGTATACTTTTAAGTTGGTCCTTTTGTTATTTGGTCACGATCTGATCATGGGATCTTGGAGAAATCGAGGGAACTCTTCAAATATTAAAGGCATATCAATAGCGATTAGGGTATTTTTGATGAGCAGTTGACATAAGGATATTGTAACTTAGATAAATTACAAATCAACCCACTAAAAAGTGAAAAAAAAACTTTTTTACAAAAAATACAACCGACTTCCAAACTGGAAAGTGAAAAATAACTTTAATTTCGGAAGTCGGTGTCAAAAAACTAAAATACTGATCCAAAGACACCGAAATTAAAGTTATTTTACACTTTGTAAAATTAATTGTCCTGTCTTGTCAAATTAATCAGCGCTTGACGTAAATTGACGTAATTTTAGTTGGCAAGTTTTTAATCACGTCTAAACTTGTATGGAGTAGTGACAGGCGCTGATCGGGGGGCACGGCAGTGCCCCCGCCAAGTCGAGCGCGAAGCAAACACTGCCGTACCATCCTTTACTGGAACCATTTTGCCGCATTTTCGGGCCCCTATTTGAGAACCTCTGGATAAGATCAGAACGCAGAAATTTTCGTCATCCAGTAAGCTATAATCACATACTTAAAATCCAAAATTTCAAGTCTGTAGGTCATTTAGTTCCGAAGTTAAGCGAAAGCAAAGTTTCGCATTTATGACACTCACTCACTCATGATCATCAGAATAGAACTAGTACTTCCCATAAACTCAGAGAGCTGAAATTTGGTACAGACTTAGGGTTTAATGGCCACATAAAGGGAAAACTATAAAAACTAGGAAAATCGAAGATCTGGAGTACCTGGTGACCCTGATTAGAAAACATAAGAGCCCAACCAAACTATTAGAGATCGACATACCGTCTTTACAAAAAATATTCAACTTGGTGGGCCGCTTCATTTGATGTCAAAAATCGAAGGTCTGAAGTATCTGATGAAGAACCCTCAGCTGGTCTCAGCTGTATTAGAGATATGGTAATGCCCCCTTCTACTATTGGTACGTAAAAAAATCGTCTGTCATTGCAAAAATCCAGCGTAGTGGAACACATCTTCTAATCTAATTTAATCTAGCCTATAGCGTCTCACTGCTGGGCAAATGCCTCCCCTTCTGCTTTTAATACGCATATATATAAAATTAAAGGAAAACTCTGGATAAGACTAGACTGGCTTTTATACTTATACTTTCAAGTTTACAAGAAGAAATAGTCGAACGATTAACTTTATTCTACTCGAAAAATACACAAATTAAATAAACAAATTACATAAAAATATTAATTTCGCTCAATTTCGCTCAAAATTTGGTCAAAATATAATGCATTGGACTAAGAGTGGCGGTGATACCCGCACACGTCGCTAGATAGCGCTGACTGTATTTTAAAACGCGCTTACGTTTGTTTTTCCGATAACCTTATATGGCGAAGTGGCAACCGGCCGCGTTACAGTCGTTTACGACATTCTTCTACTGCGCTTGAAAACGTTTGCTAGGGATTAGGAGGGATTATTTGCATTTCGTTGATTTCGGTTATTATTTCGTGAGGTTTGCTAAGGTTAATTAGCAGGTTGTTATTGTAACAATTTGAAGATTTGAATAGGTTAGGAATTTTATGATTAGTGATGGATTACTGATTATTACTTAATTATTAGATTTAAAAAAAGTTTTAATTGAATACTTTAATTAATTGTTAGTTATTCAGTACTCTTAGTTTTCTAGGTTTAATTTACAGTTAGGCAGTAATTCGAATCGCGTTCGTGTTTATAAGTACTTTTCTAGTATTGTAAGGTTTAGTCTATTTAGTTGGATATTACTTCGTTTCGTTTAAAAATATCATTAATTTAGCTGTATTTCAGTACTAGTTAGGTAACACCTTTGGTAGAAAGTTCATTGATAATTAATTATATTGACACTTGTCTATTAATTAAGAAATTCGCTAATAATTTGATTCACGAATTATTGCTTATTAAGTCAAAATTTGAGATCATACCCCAGGCATGTGTGTACAGAGAATAATTCCCAATCTGTGTGGCGTATGCCCTAACAATTCACAAGAGCCAAGGTCTAAGTCTAAAAAATGCCCTCATGGACATTGGCACCTCCATATTCTCTTGTGGCCAAGCCTACGTGGCGCTTTCACGAGTAACCAATCTTCATGGGGTGCACCTCATAAATGTTGACTTCAAGAGTATAAAAGCTCAAGCTTCAGCGATCACCGAATACAACCGGCTTAGGTGTAAATACCGCGCCGATCTTTCAGAAATTAAACCGTCTAAACCGTCTAAAAGAATAAATAATGAACGCGAATGGGCAATACGAAAAACTGTTGCTACTGTACAAGAATCAGAACCGGAAAAAAAGAAAAGAAAGATTTGTAATAATAAAAAAAGCAAAAGATAAAACTACTCCTAAAAAGAAAGAAACTGTGTCAAATAAGAAAATCTAATAAAATAAATCAATAGCCCACGTTTCTACAAAAAGAAGTGAAATCCCACCAAAAACATTATGTAAAAAACTAGCCAAGTCTCGATGGAGCTGCTTGTTTATCTCTAAAAAGTAATGAAATCTAGACAAAGTCGTGCCAAGTCTAAGGTTCCTTACTGCGATTTCTTTATTATTATAGTTAATGTTGTGTGACTTGGCCGTTGAAGGGTACACAAGAGTACAAAACCAGGTGCTCTATGACACCATTGCACCAATCTGTCGCCAGACCCGCTACCCATTGTCAATGCTGAATGCATGTGTTGCACAATCAACAACAGCCTAAAATGAGACACTAGCATCCAATTACCAATACCAGTATGGGCTATTATCTCGCTTAACAAACATAGGTAGTTACAACAGATATAACATTACGTGTAAACAAAACTGACTTGTACCCACTAACGTATAAAGAATATTCAACGGCTAAGTCACACAACATTAACTATAATAATAAAGAAATCGCAGTAAGGAACCTTAGACTTGGCACGACTTTGTCTAGATTTCATTACTTTTTAGAGATAAACAAGCAGCTCCATCGAGACTTGGCTAGTTTTTTACATAATGTTTTTGGTGGGATTAATTTGACAGGACTAAACTAAAATTTATCTTCTGTCCTTTTCTTAATGAAATAGAAAGAAAAAGATGCACTGAACTTAAATTTAGTTTAGTTTGTGAACAAGGGAATCGGCACCAATGTCGTAATAGTTGTCAAATATTACCTATTTTGATTAATTTGGCAATATTACTCTATGGAATTAATAAATGTGGCTAACTAGGGAACTAAAATATTGATTATGAAATGCAATAATTAATATCGTAACACCGAATATTTAGTTTTAGATATAAAAAAAGGATTTTATTTAGAGTCTAGACAAAATGAAACTGGTTGCTAATTTAATCGTTTTACATTTATTTTACATTATATGATTACTTGAACTCACACACTGACTTATTAATATTAGGTACTTGTAAATTTTTTTTTTTTGGTATATCGTATAGATACCTACTTTTACAATGCTTGTAAATATGTGAACACCATGTATCCATTACTTACATAATTTTTTTTCTGTCATTGCTTCATTTTTAATTATTTTTACCTATTGTGGTATAACAATCTTATTCCAGGTGCATCGTCTTCACATAATTACATAATTCATGTTTACAAAATATTGTAAAACATTTTAAAAGAGTAACGGTGGAGTTTCTTGCCCATTCTTTTCCATACGAAAACTACCTTTTGGAAGGGCCAACTAGAATCAATTCTATTTTTTTGTAAATTTTGACGTTCAAAAGTGTCTTTTTGTGCATAATTGAAATAAATTATTTGACTTTTGACTTTGATTTGGAAACTTTCCAAATGTCTTTTTTACACCTAAAACGGTTACAACACCAAATTCAGTGTTATAATTGCAATTCGTTATATATTCTAGTTCGCCAGTTAGCCACATTTCTTGTTTCCATACAGTAATTCTGCCAAATTAATCAAAACAGCGAAATGTTTGAAATTTAATTGCGACGTTGTCCACTTTCAGAATAAACCATAGAACTCTTAAGTCCAAAGAGTAGAAAGAGTAGGTCAATTTTGATGTCACCCGTCACAATGACACATGCTTCGTTTTTTAGATTGTTGGAATCGTCCAAACAGTTTAAATAGTACCGGTGTTGGTGATAAAATAAAAATCTAAAAATATGAAATACTTTATTTTGAGACCAAAAGAACATACTTAAACCTTTAATACAAATAAATAAAAGATTAACAATTTTTTTTTAATGGAAGATTGAGCAAGCAGGGCACAGCCATAGAGAAGTAAAATCACTACAGGCAAAGCAAAATAGCTTGAATTCGTTCAGGTTGATACCAATCATCCAATAAATTATTAACAAAGTAGGAATTAAACTTCTCTCAAAAAGTAAATAAATTATAAATATATTCATTGTACTAAAAGTTAAATATTATTTAACTAGCGGATGTCACGCGGTTTCACCCGCGTAGTTCCCGTTCCCGTGGGAGTACGGGGATAAAATATAGCCTATGTTACTCGCTGATAATGTAGCTATCCGTAGCTGAAAGAATTTTTCAAATCGGTCCAGTAGTTTTTAAGTTTATTCGGTACATACAAATGTAATGATTTTGTAAAACAATAATTAAGAATAGGACTTTTTTCCACAAGCGAAAGATGGCGCTAGTGGTTGCACGAACTTTATACATCCGTTTAGATATTCATCTGTAAAATATCGGTATTAAAGTATATTTGTTTTGTATAATTCATAAATCATTATTGTTTTAATTTAAATTAATTTATATACAGTTAATCATAAGCCCTAATGTATTTTAGTTAGTCAAGTGATTGTATGTATTGTTTACTCTGCTTGGTCGTATAGCCGGCTGACTGTTCACTTCCGTTTAAAGTGGGGAACATTCAGTTGGTAACTGATTTGTTTAGACAGAGCCAGTCTGTTTCAAAGCGTAAAACCGTAAGCACATCTTACGGATCCGTGTTCTTATTATATTACTGCCAAATGAACAAGTGATTGTTTAAATACTGATTATGTTGAAAATGATGAATAAACATTATTAATTCTGAACCTGAGGTTATGATTTCATGACACAAATATACAAAAATCTTTCTTCTTTATAATATTAGTATAGATATAGATTTAAATGAATATATTTTCCATTTTGTTGATTTATATTTTAACTTAGATTCACCCTTTTTGACAATACGTGCGGATTCTCCGCACATGCGGATGCAGATGCTAATCGCAACATCCCTGCTAGGGATATATCCCCTAGGACCACAGATTAATACAGATTGGACACTCCGGCGTTTAGGTATGAAGCTAGTAGCTACAAGTACGCGGCGGGCTCGTCTCACTGTGCCAATTCAGTAGGGCTGCCGCGCGCCGGTTTGTACTTACGTCAATTTAATACTCACGCGCCGCGTCGCGTCGTCCACGTCCATTCGTTGCAAGATATTAAAACTAAAAATACTAAAAATGAAAGCAACAGTATATTGAATCTCATTTGGCTGCTTAAATAATAATAAGGATCCGAACCTCACGTTTTTCTAACTTCCAAAGGACACAGAAAGCTAAAGAAATGCACGTCTACCTATAAGTAGTTAGTTATTAGGTATGTACAACCCGGTCACATTATCTCGAGACCTGGCGTCGATGTCCTCACGTCGCGTCGGCGCTCTGATATGGTGCGCAAAACAAGTATCCTCTAGTAGGATATTATTATAAACAATAAGATTTCCAACAAAACAAATATTGTGTTAATAAAATTCGCATTCCAGCGAGGTCTCGAGATAATGTGACCGGGTTGTACCTACCTACCAAATGTTTACATTTGTTATTCTTGTCTATGTCACCCGTATTCTAACTACGTAAGAATATTAAAGTAAGCTTTCGATTTTTAGAGTAGCATCCCTAGTGTTTAAAAAGAAAAAGGGTTAACTGACGCAACATTGTAACGACGTTCAGTTCTTTACATCAGAAATTGTTTATTATGTTTAGAATGGTTTATTAGTGAAAGCAAATCGTAAAATTACTCGTATCGGTCATTATTACAATAAATATGTAATCGTAATTGAAAAAAGTTAAGCAATTGTGCAGTTCTAACAAAACGACACAATATATTATTTTATGCCCGCCGTTACAAGGTTACGTTGTTGAATTTTGATGGATTGTCAAATATTACTTATTAAAATGACTCCACATTAACTATATATTATACCTACTTTAATATTATTATTAAAATAGGTATAGTTAGATTCTTACAAGTTCTGTTTACAAGGTCAGGTTCAGGCTTTGATAAGTATCGGTAGGAAAGTACCTATTTAAATTGTATTTTTGTTTTGGTGGGTACCTACCACGGACTAACTAAATATTATGTAGTAAGATTTTGATTATGTTGACAACAGGGTATTCTTACATATTTTTTTATTTGCCCAATTACGTAGGGACATATTAATAAATAATGGAAACTAAACAAATTAAAGTAAGTACCGAGCCCAGATTTAATTGAAACGTCATTTGTTCACAAAAGTAGAGTAATAGGCACATAACTGGTAATTAAATATTCAGAACAATTATTCTCTATAAGATGACAACCCTAACGTGGTCAGAAGGTATAAGAGTTACGCGATAGAAAGAGAGGCAACTTGTAGGTGAATATAACTGTAGGTAAATTAGCGTTGTGCAACTTGAATTGCACTTTATTTTGTCGTATTAAGAGTCAGTTTTTATTTAAATGATTTTCCGAATGTCCTATCTGTATTAATCTGTGCTAGGACTTAAATCGGGAGGAGAATAAGAGGATTCGGATTTCACTAAACAGTGGTCAGATGACCCGAGCGGAGCCATGACCGATACCGAGTACCTATCCGGATCTGTTGTCAGCAGAAGATCTAAGCAGTTGGGTATCTGGCCATCAACATCTGGAACGCGGGTAGGTAGCGTAACCAGTTGCATAAGACGTAGTGACTTCGAAAACTTGCGCGCCTTTGTTCCAGCAGTGTCAGTTTTCTGGTAGGAGTACAACCATTCCTTATGATGGGCATTAAAATCCCCTAGAAACACAAACTCCGCCGGCTGATATTCTTTTCTGGCCTTTTTGGCTTCCTTTTTAAGATGGTTAAAGAATCTTGTCTCCTGACCATCGCTGGGCGACCTGTAAACACCGACATAAACAGTTTTATGAAAGCCGGTGTCCACCAGCAGCCACAGAGTGGAAAAACTGTCATCTTCATAGTGGGGGAGATGTGTACAGTTACAGTGTAAGCCTTCACGGACGTACACACAAACTCCAGCATGCCTCCTAAACTTATGCTTAAGTAAGTATCCTGAGCAGTTGAGGCGCTTCACGTTTGACGGGGGTGCTATCATCGGGGCCGTCAAAAATAATAAGTCCGGCTTCTCTGTCTCAAGGTGGTGACGGACTGGATTGATATTTGAATGCAATCCACGGATGTTAGTGAAGTGCACTTTTCTTAATACTTTATCGGCACTATCAACCTCATTTTTAACCGACTTCCAAAAAGGAGGAGGTTATATGTTCGACGCGTATGTTTGTTTTTTTTTTTTTTTTTTTTTTTTTTTTTTTTTTTTTTATGTATGTCCACCGATTTCTCCGTCATTTGTGGACCGATTTTGAAAATTCTTTTTTTGTTCGAAAGGGTATGCTCCTGAATTGGTCCCATATAAATTTTATTAACTTTGCTTGGGTAGTTTTTGAGTTAGCTACAAAATACGTATTTTTTTCCCACTTAGTACGTAGATGATATGATAAGTTCCTGTCACTGGTAGCAGGTAGTGGTATTCGAATGTGTGTGGGGTAGGTACCACAACTAAAAAGTGAAAAATAAAAACTTTTTACAAAAAAAAAACAACCGACTTCCAAAAAAAAAACACTACAAAGTGAAAAATAACTTTAATTTCGGAAGTCGGTGGCAAAAAACGAAAACACAAAACCCAAGACACCGACTTCCGAAATTAAAGTTATTTTTCACTTTGTAGTGTTTTTTTTTTGGAAGTCGGTTGTTTTTTTTTTGTAAAAAGTTTTTTAAGTTGAGATTTAAATATTATTCGTGTGTTGATTTCTCGTGTAATTGTTACTTTAAGTTTCATTATTTTAATGGGAAGTTCTTCACGGATAGTTAAATTTTCCAGTCCAAGCTGCAACATTTCCCCGCGATTTAATACTTTTAAATCTTCATATTTACATGACTTAGCTATTCCCTGCATTTCCTTTCCAATGAACGGCGTTGCAATAAACTCGATACGAAGACCTCTGGCAACAAGTTTTCTGAAAAAATTAAGCTTTTGTTATAAATTTATTTCAGGACGTAGGATGTCCTGAGTTAGGACATAATAATATAATAAATAAGGATGTTCTCGTCTAGCTAACGAAGAGTACTTGCATAGACACAACCTTGTAGCCAGGATTATCCACCAGCAACTTGCTCTGAAACACAGCCTTGTGGAATCGGAAGTGCCGTACTACAGGTATGTGCCCGACCCAGTTCTCGAAAATGGAAATATCACATTGTACTGGGATCGATCCATCATTACTGACAGGACTATTGTTGCCAATAAACCTGATATAGTGGTGGTGGATCGAGGAGAGCGGCGCGCAATGATTATTGACATAACGGTCCCGCATGACGGGAACCTCGTGAAAGCCGAGAAAGATAAACAAATCAAGTATCTTGACTTGGCTTGCGAGGTTGTCGACATGTGGGATGTAGACTCGGCAATCATTATGCCGATAGTCGAATCAGCCAATGGCTTAATTGCCAAGAGCCTCGACCAACACCTAAGGAGGCTCTCGTTGGGCAGCTGGATTAAGGGCTTGATTCAGAAAGCGCGCTCCTGGACACGGCTGGCATTGTTAGGAGGTTCCTTTCTCTGGAGCCGTGACCGCCGGTAGCTTGGACCCTGTTCCCGATACCGGTGGGGATACTATTTTTATATTTTTAAATGTTTTCATATAATTTTATTCTAATATTTAAAAATATAATTTATATGTAAATAATGAAATAAAAAAATAATAAATAATAAACCCATTTATTTCCAACAACTTTAAAAAACAAATTTTACTTAGAATCTACAAATACAAATGATATGCAAACTTATTTAAATATTAATTTCTTATGTTTTCTGATGTTGGAACCCCAGTCTGGGTAGGTCTCCTCCAGTTTACTCCAAATCTTTCTGTCCCTTGCTTTTATTCGTAATTTTTTTCCTGCTTTGGCTATTATGTCGTTAATCCATTAATTGTTCTTTGGACATCCTCTGCTTCTTTTACCAATTGGTCCTTCACATATTGTTGTTTCTAGTGTCCATCTTTTTGTCTCTGTATCTTGCTAGGTGCCCTGCCCAACGCCACTTTTGCAGAGCATCTATGAGCTATGCCTTTCTTCTTATGTATTCACTTCTTATTCTGTTTATTCTCCTTATTAACCGACTTCGATGTTTGTTTTTTTTTATGTATGTCCACCGATTTCTCCGTCAATTGTGGACCGATTTCGAAAATTCTTTTTTTTTTGAAAGGGTATTCTTTCGAGGTGGTCCCATATAAATTTTATTAACTTTGCTTTGATAGTTTTTCAGTTAGCTTCAATAATACGTACTTTTTCCCACTTAGTATGTGGATGATATGATAAGTTCCTGTCACTGTTATTTACATAGCAGGTAGTGGTTTTCAAATTTGTGTGAAAATTTCGTTGTGAAGTCGGTTGTTTTTTTCGATGTACTTTTTTCATCGCTTTCTGTTCTGTCTGTGTTCTGTCTTATGTAGTTCATTTTGAGACCTACATTTTCACTTTCTTCACTTAGTGTGCATATAATTTTTTCGAGTTGCTTGCTTGTTTGAACAATGTCGTCAGCGAACCTCAGGTGTGTAAGTTGCCTCTCATATACTCTGATTCCATCTGACTCCCAGTTTAGATGATCGAAGAAAAGTTGTAGTACTACTAAAAAAGTTTGGGCGACAGAGAATCGCCCTATTTCACTCCTCTGTAGATTCGTATATTGGGACACGTTTCTCCATTTTGAGTCTGCTGGAACTGCCATCATATAAGTTTTTTTAGTACCTTTATGTAGTTTCATGAATGTGGCATTTTTCCAGGGCTTTCCATAAAATATGGAGTTGTGTGAAATCGTGTCGAATGCTTTTCCGTAGTCTATGTAGGCTATGTAAAGTAGTCTATTGAACTCTTTATATTTCTCTATAACTTGTTGTATAACGTGTATGTGATCCATTGTAGAAAAGCTAGAACGGAAACCTGCTTGTTCTATCGGCTGGTGTTCATCGATTTTTTAAAAGCTTTTTTTTTTCGTTTGACATAATACATCTATGGAGCTGAGATATTTGTATTTGAAGGTTCCAAAAATGTCGTCAAGTAAACACATCAATTATTTTTCTTTGTTGAAAATAGCCTTTTTTTTGGGTGGTTTAGAGTACTTAATAAGTAAAAAAATTGTTCATATAACATTCTTAAATTTTTCCAGTTCGAGGCTTCCGTTGGGCTCTTTGTAAATTTCGATTACATTATGAACCGTCGCTTTTTATGTGCTTTCATAATATACAACTTTCATTATTGGCCGCGGAAATTCGAATCGACTCGCGACGTCAAGTTTACTCAAACTCCTTTGGAGCACATATGAATTTCTGTGACCTAAACACGGACGTGTAACGTACATGATGGGGGTCACTCTAGGGGCAAACTAAAAATTAAAATTAAAAACTAATTAAAATTTTTAAAAAGTTTTGCATACTCTACCGTATTAATATCAAATGATAGGGCTTATTGTGAAAGTCTCAAATACTTTTAAAATAAATCGTTTTAAAGTTATTTAAGAAAATAGATGAAAATTTACCATTCCCGCCCTTATCTCCGAAACAACTGAGCCAGAATTTTACAAAAAAAAAAGAAAGGAAATTAAAAAAAGCATTATGTTTTAACTTACCTAGTAAATATCATCTCTCTAAAAATCCCTAGATTGTTATAGCGGGGCTTAGTAAATACACCCAGTGAAGTGAGGTAGTAATTATTCCGGTCAATCTTTTGAAAATCATCTTGCACATGTTTGTGGATTACATTCAGATATTTTATAAAATTGCCGTAGGCCTTGCCTTTAAACTGAAACAATAAAGAGTTTTTTAAACCAGTAACCTAATTGCGTAATACAACATCCATTGCTTCATAAGTTGGAAAAAAATAACGTCTCAACAACGTAAATAACTGAAACAAATTAGTCATGATTGTTTACGAAAATAAGTTACGCAATTAGGGTACAGGTGTTGTTTTGTTTTGTTTAAGTTGCTTGGGATCATTCATACCTGCAGGCCTAACACGACACACGCGACAATTATCTACTCTCGCGCAAGAAATTTTTGTCTTTTTCTGTAGTTTTATCGTTTTCTGACAGCTACGCCATACAAAATACTCGACTCGTTCTGTCAAACTTGATGTTTTGTCGACAAACCCTAACATGGCACGTTAGTTATCTCGATTTTTGACAGCTCAACACGAGATAATCTTCGTTTTTTCTGTCATTTTGTCGTATTTAGTCGTCCTCGATTTTGTCGACGAGAAGAGTAAACAAAATTATGATACATAAAAAAACTCGAAAATAAGATGGCAGATTCATAGCATTTTTTTTTACTTGACCCTTACAAACTGGTGAAATGTGGGTGTACACCGGTGCGAGTTCTTTTCGGCAGCCGCGAGAGAAACTGTAGTGGAGGGGAGCACTAGTACGTAAATGATTATTACTTTCAGTTATAACCACCAGAACCTAATGCTAAAATCAGCAGTTCATTTCCTGGGTGGTGATTAACAACGTTTACTCAAAAATGCATGTAATGTGGTCATTATTTTGACAACCTTGTTTGAGCAAAGTTGACCTTGCCGTTCTGTTTCAAGGAGCGGCCGGCAAAGTTTTGCTGGTCGCTCTAACAGGCCGGCAAAACATTGCCGGCCGCTATTTTGACGTTTCAACGTTTTAAAAAATCAAATGCAAAAAGATTTTATTTAAAACACAGCTGTTTGTATTTATAGAGATAGGTACAAAAAAGATTTTATTCCATATTTGGCTGTATAGTTCCAACTACCATTGTTGAAAAAAAAAAACAAAGAAGTAACAAAAGCGCGGGTCAGCGAAAATTGTATTTTTATTTAGTGACTTTTTTGCTAAAAATAAGCTCTCAAAGCGAAAATTCTTCCGATTCAATGTGTTTAACACCGCCAGACATTAAAGATCAAGCTAAATTAGTGGTTGAAAAAATACCGCGAAACTCATAGGAAAAATATAAGCTTGCATATGAAAAATTTGTGCAGTGGAAAATCAGTAGGAACTCTAAATCTTTATTCGAAAATGTTTTTCTTGCGTATTTCAATGATCTTTCCAACAAAATGAAGGTACTTGCATTTTTGAGTAAAGCACTATACAAGCCTTGGCCCACTATGACTGCTTCGCTGGTCACGCTATGATTGCCTCGAGCTAGCCTAGCTACGCTCTAGGCCTTCCAGCTTGGCCATCATTGCAGCCCTTGCTGTCCTCAGCTCGGCTCGTCCATCAAGTGCTGCACGCTGACCGCGCTGTGTTGGCCTGGAGCTGCGCTACGCTGCGCTGTCGGCCATCATCAGCGCGACCAGCAAAGTAGTCATTATAGACCGCGGCAGTAATGTACTATTAGTGTTTTATGGTTATGATAGCGAAATCAACTCCAGCTGCCAATTTATCTGAACGTCAGTCCTTTTGATGAGTGTGGTGATTAACAAAATTTGCAATGTCATGGGCTTTATGGTGATTGTTACAATAATAAACTTCGATTTGTCAAATTGCGATCGTCGGCCCATTTGTCATTTGTGGTGATTATCTAATGAGTATAGGTGCCACTAATTTTAATTTTCGTCATTTTGTATTTTAATTTCAGCATGTCAAAGAAATCATTTAATTTTAATCAAAAAGTCGGTTACACAAAAAACTAAACACAAATAATTAAAAGAGAGAATAATTAAGAGAGCGAGACGTTTAATCAATAAAGTACATAATTCCATGCATAAAATTGAATTAATTAAACGGAACTTCAAGCTGATGTTGCTATCATAAAAATAATTTGTTTTAATTTGCAACATCGGTCTCTCGTCGCGAGATGAAGAAGTGTCAAAGTGCCTTTTTCGAGTTTACTCGTTGTTTACGGTCATGTTAGGCATTAGAATCATAGACAAATTACGATAAAACGAGAAAAAGAGCATTCTCGCGCTTGTCATGTTAGCCTTGCTGGGATGTTACGGAGCTTCGGTTCTGGTTCCGAAAGGTCGGAACTTCCGATAAATTTTACACCTCCGATTCCGACTTCGGTTCCGATAATTTTGAATCGGAGTTATACCGAAGTTAGAAACGCAGCGATGCACGTGACTAGAGCGCGTACAAGCAGGTTTTAACTCGTCGCCAGGACAATTTTAGTTTATTTTATACACGCTCGCGTTCAAAGTCTCAGTTTATTGTTTTGTTGGTGGATGTTATCGTTAATATTTGACTAATTAAAGAGACTGAATTATATTTAAATTGTTTCATTAAGCCTTCCCATAACACATCTTTCTTCTACTTCCAACTTCGACTCCGGCTCCGGTTCCGATTCCGATCAATCAAACTTAATACCTCTGATTCCGGTACCGAATCCGGTAAAACAACTTCCGTAACATCCCTGATTCATACTTCTTCTACGGTTTCCTTCCAATAGTTATTTATTCAGCGATTTAATTATATGTGTTGGTTCAATTTAGGTATTAACAGTACGACACAGAAGAATTCGAAAAGTATGAGAAAGTTCAGTTTCAATTCAACACTTACTTCGTCCTGCTGCAGCGGGAAATCATGAAATTGCCGACTTTTCAAAACATCGACTGCTATCAATTCGTTCGTGTTTAATGAGTAGCAACCAATTGCGATGTTTTCACGAAGGTAGCGGTATACCAAATTCATAACAGCTTTCTTCGACGCTTCATTTGAAAAGATGTCTGAAAAGAAGTTGATTGGTTTGATATTAAATAGCAAACAAGCAGATGGTCCACCTGATGGTGAGTGGTCTCTGCCGCTGATGGACATACACAATACTAGAGGCATCACCGATGCACTGCCATCAGGCCCGCTGGGTCACATTGTTCTATAAAGAAAATTAACGCAAAAGTTTGCAGGTTCAAACAACTTAGGGCCGGTTTTTCAATCGCCAGTTACCTTTTATCCGACGAATAAGTTTGTCATTTTGACAGTTTTGTTTGGACAATCCGTCAAAACGTCACATTTATTCTTCAGGTAAAAGTTATCTGATTATTGAAAACCGGCCAAGTGCATGTCGGACCACGCACAATGTAGGGTTCCGTCTCGTTAACTTGTAAAGCCTACTCAGCTGTGATAGTTTTCCTTTTAAATTCGTTATATAAGCTATTGCCGTGAATTTTTTCACATACTTAAAACCAACCATTTAGCTGGCACTTAGGGCCACTTGACTCTAACAAAAATTTGCATTTTAAAGCTTAATGTTTCTCAAACGGATCTCTGAATTCAAAAATGGTTTGAACACACTCACAATGTTTTTTAAAGACCTTTCCAACAATACCCCACACCAAGGGATAGAAGAAAAAAGAAACATCCCCACTTTACGTGTAGGGGAGGTACACTAAAAAATATATTTTTCATAATTTTATTTTACCACTTTGTCGGCATGATTAATATGTATACCCATACCAAATTACAACTTTCTAGTACTAACAGTCTTGGTGCTAGACCGCGGACAGACAGACAGACAGACATACATACAGACGGATATGACGAAACTATAAGGGTTCCTTGTTTACTATGGAACCCTAAAAATCGGCCCTTAGATATAATCATAATTATAATCTCCAAGAGGGTATTCCCGTGTTACAAATAGAACCCTTCATTGTGCGTGGTCCGACATGCACATGACCGGTTTTTTTATACACTTCCATAACAACTTAACCAACATCAAATTCCTCTCTAAAAGCCTAGTAGGGTAAAGAGGGGGCAGCATTGTCACGCGGGCGTTGAAGTGCCCAGCGGCGAGCCTGACTGCCATCGCAGATGCATCCGTCCTCTCCAACTATTTAAACCGGACTTCAACGCACTGTTTGTTGGCAGCAATAGATATGGTGGCAGTACTTCCATTCTTCAAAGAGCTCTACTTCTATTACTTGGTTGGTTTGGGAAACTCCGTCAAGTCTTCTCGTCACCTGTCCCGCAATGTTTGATGACTAGTCTTCATCCAGTGCGTTCTGCCCGTTATGACATACGGTGCCAAAACGTGGACACTGACAGTCGGGTTGGTCTACAAATTTAAGGTCGCTCAGCGTGCTATGGGCGGGCTATGCTCGGAGTTTCTTTAAAGCTTAACATCAGGAGTTAAATTATCCGTAAAAGAACCGGAGTTACCGAAATAGCTTGCAGTATAAGCAAGCTTAAGTGGTAGTAGGCTGGCCATGTTTGTCGAAGGACTGATAGCCGGTGGAGCAGACGACCCAAGTAGCATTTTGTTCTCTTAAATAGTTCACATTTAGTTCAATGGTGATCTATAAGTATTAACATTGGCCAAACGTGGTTTATTGGCTGTATTAAAGTTAACAAATCCACTTATACTTGTTTAAGGCATGTATATAAGTGTAAAATTGGCCTATTAAGTAACTATTGGTGTTATAAAAGGATAACATTACTCTTTTAGTCAGCTTTCATTTTGAAAGCTGATCAAGCGTATTTTAAGAGGAGAAAATACGACAATGGTGCCGATTCCCTTGTTCACAAACTAAACTAAATTTAAGTTCAGTGCATCTTTTTCTTTCTATTTCATTAAGAAAAGGACAGAAGATAAATTTTAGTTTAGTCCTGTCAAATTATTCGGCGCTGACGTAAATTGACTTAATTTTAGTAGGCAAGTTTTTAATCACGTCTAAACTTGTATGGAGTAGTGACAGGCGCTGATTGATCGCTGTGTGAATTGTGGGATAGCAACTAGTCCCTACAATACACTAATGTATGTTTGAAACTTTGAATCTATAAATTCACACCATTTTCATCTCGTTACATTCAGGCCCAAGAGTGTATGTAATCGTTCCCGTCTCCTTTACATTACCCATAATATATTAACCCAATAGAATATAATAAACACAAGTACCAGGAACAATAAAATCAAATTAAGTAATTGATATGGGCAGACATGTTGCGTGAGTATTGTATGGGTCGCCCCCCCAGCTAGATGGACCGACGACCTTAAAAAGATGGATGAGATAGACTGGAGGCGGAAGATGGAAGACCGAGTGTTGTGGTGCAGCCTGGGAGAGGCCTATAGCCAACAGTGGACTGCGATAGGCTTTTTTTTTTTTTTTGGATGGGAAATTATCAAATAACTTCTCCCGCTCTGGGTGGAGCGGGAGGGCGTGTGACTCTTACTGATTAAAACCCACCCGTGTTCCTTCAGTTGCCATGTTGCCGGGGGGCCATGATTTCCCTTTCGGCCCGTATTCGCAGCCCCGGCAGGCATTGGCTCTAGCGGACCCCGTCAATTCTGCTGACATCTCTTTGAGGCGCGCGTAGAACACAACGCGCCGTCGACCCGGGCTTGGTCCTTATCGGACGGCGAGTTACCCATTGCTCACCGTCCGCAAGCCGTGGCCGTGGCCGGAAATCTGCCTGTGATTCGCGACGCCCAGGGCGTCTCCTCCTGCGGCGGTTAGGGGCGCGAGGGCGCGAAGTTTGCCTCTCCCTCACGCGTTCCGCCTCCTCCTTCGCGAGCATTACTGCTTCGCAAAAGGAGGTGACGGCCTCCCATTTCCTCTCGCTCCGTACCATGGCCCGAATCAGGGCCGGACGCGAGAGAGGACTGCGATAGGCTGCGTTGATTGACTATTACGTAGGTAAACAAGAGATCAAAAATTCGACTGCTGTATAGTTACAGTTCGATATAAATGGAGTTGGATGGCGGCGCTGCTTGTGTCAAAAACCTTTCAAATTAGACTAAAAAGCAGCAAGTTTTGAACGTCAATATTACTTGTCTTAATGACAGCCCAAAACGCCCGCACTTCACTACTTTCTAGTTCTTTAGCTGGTAAGTTGCACAATTGTTGCGCCACTTCTCCTCACCAGCTAAAGCACTAGGAATTGATGAAGGGGGCTCCCCAGCAGTTAGTTTTCTATATCATCATTTATACATTAATTTAGATCCATGAAGCACTCACTGTACTAGGTTTGGAAAACATTATAGGTACACACGGCTACACATCAAGCTATACATTTCCAGTTTATGCTGATCTCGCATTGTATAGGATTTCCGTACAATGCGAGGTCAGCTTATATTGGAAATGTATAGCTTGATGTGTAGCCGTGTGTACACTTACTATTAAAAGTTAAATATTATAAAAGTTTATAATACACTTGCTTATGAAATCGTTTTGCTTAGTATGGGCATGTAACGACTAGGGATGACGCGCATGAAACAAAAAAATAATGTATTATAAATATTTTGATGGAATGAGAGGGAGAGGAATACCAAAACAAAGATAAATGGATTGTGTGAATGCAACATGAAAGAAATGGCAGTGAGTGAATGATAGCGTGTCGGTTGACGTAGGAGAATGGAAGAAGAAAACGGGGTGCGCCAACCCCACGTACCATGGTACAAGGGCAGGAAGATGATGATATTCACTTACTCTGCGCAGAAATTATTGGATCGACTTGGAACACTTGTTGCCAAATCAAATAAAAAGCTTGTTTTTCAGCTTCTGAAGTGTTCAAAACTTCGATGAAAAATCTGCAATCAAATTATTATGATTGTGTCGGATGGTAGAGGAAGTGCAGCGAATTTGAAATACTCCAGGTAATTTGGAATATTCGGATACCTCAATTAATGTAAATGCCATCTGTGTTTTTTCGCCATAAACATAACGTCACAAGACATACGATGTTAATAAATACTTAACAGGGCGCCAACTTGATATTTCTGCTGACAGCCACACGGCCACGGGAACGAAACGTCTACTTTGAAACCTTTTTGGTAAGAATGCAATCCTTGATAATCATTTACTACGATATCGTCGCTCGGCATCCAATACCGCGAATGTGAAATTTTTTACGAAAATCATTTTTAAATGCAGGATCAGGTAATTGAACGTGTAGAATGATTTTAAAAAAACTGATTTTCGTAAAAAAATCGTAGTATTGGATGCCGAGCGACAATATCTATAATCTGCATTGTAAATTGTCTACTATTAAGTGACCTTATTTTATAATTTTGTTTTGAAATTGTTAATATTTCTAGAATAATGTGTGATATGGAATTGAAATACTATATTTCGAGAATTACCTACCTGCAGCCTAAATAAAATCACAGTACTGGACATTTTTAATTTGATTGAAATTTTGAGAAGTTTCTTAAGTTTTTTTTTTTTTTGTTTAATTATTGGTATAATTAAAATTAAATAATTTACCAATAATTGAATGCACTTTTTATTGGGCTAACCCCTTTCCTCTTCTATTTATTCCCAACAAAAAACAAACTGATATTCCAAATATGTTGCACTTCTTCTAGTCACGGTTTTATCCGTGTAATATGTTTGTAAAGATAAGATATAAGTACGTACTTTCTTGCTGTGGACTTTAGTCAACAAAGATAAGTTACAAGTAGGTAATTTCCGGCGACAAATGACGAGACGGCAGTCGTCTTTATCACGCGGGACCTCGGATCTCTAACTTTTCCCGCCCTGCTCTCTTGATCCACGAAACAAGAATTTTCAAAATGGCGGGCAGTCCGTCTTTACGTAACGGAAGGTACCGGTTAAATTTAGAACTCATTTTGGTGGCAAACAAGCAGGCGGGCCGCCTGGTGGTAAATGGTGACCATCGCTAAAGGACATCTGCAGCAGAGTTGTTACGGAGCTTCGATTCCGACTCCGAAAGGGCGAAACTTCCGATTAATATTCTTCAGCTTCGATAAAATTTTGATCGGAGTTTGTCTTTGTACCGAAGATCGAAGCGCAGCGATGCACATGACTAGAGCACGTACAAACAAGTTTTAAGTTGTCGCCTGGGTAATTTTTTAACACGCTCGTGCTCGAAGTTTCAGTTTTTAATGTTTTGTCAACACATCTTTCTACTACGTCCGCTTCCGACTCCGGGTCCGGTTCCGACTCCAATCAATCAATTTTAAAAGCTTCGATTCCGGTTCCGCTTCCGGTAAAACAACTTCCGTAACATCTCTAATCTGCAGTACCATGACCATCGTGGATGCAGCGGAATAAGGTCTGGTGGTTGTAACCCAACCTTTACATGGCAGAAAAACTATGTGGGAACGTGACTCATCGGTGCCTGAACGGCTTTCTTTCGGGTGTGTAATATATGGCATAATAACAGACAATATAATATCACTTGAAATAACGTTGACATGATATAATTTCCATATCCTATAAAAACAAATAACCTAATTTCATGTGATCTAATGTTATATTTCATATAACCTTCTTTTGCTCTAATAACATTAATTAGTAGACTTAACGATAATTTCATATAATTTTCAATTTGTACAATGCTCTTTTTAGATAACGTTCAGTTGACCAAATTTTCATGTTTACTAATTGTCAGCCAAAATTCTAAAATGAATAAGTAAATATCAGGAAATATCATACTGTTATAACATCTAACCCAAATGATTCACGAACAATAAAGGGGGTCTAGCGCTCGACAGCTGCTGCCGCGGCACGCTCGCTTCGCTCACTCGCCTTCGCGCGTTACTGATCATTGTTCTAACCTAACCTAGCTCAAATGCTACCCAACCCAAACCCAACTTTTTTTAAATGTCGGGGTGGAAATCCTCATGGATGTCCTCCACCCAGGGGTGAGCAAAGGGATCTGTCAGACTCTTACTGACTAAAACCACCCCGGTGTTCCCTCTCACACTTGCGTTGGGGGCTGCGAGTGCAAATGCAACTTCCGCTGCCCCGGACTGGAGACGGCCCGCGCTCTGCGGGCTCCGATCCGTAGGGGGAGTGAAACTCCCCCCATTACGTCTTATAGAGGCGTGCGTGGTACACTACGCGCCGCCATCTTGGGTCCCCGAGTCCGCCACCCCTGGGCCCATTTAGGGGGGCTGGAAGAGGACGTTATCTGCCCTCTGCCAATGCCCAAACCCAACTAACCTAACTCAAATGGCAGGCGTTTAAAATCTAATCAGTTTTTGCAAAAATAAACAAAACAAAGTACGTTTCTAAATTACGAGTATATTGAACGATACTTATAGATTCTGAATATTATAGTAACTGAATATTAAAATGTTTATTATACCATATAAAATTAGGTAAAATGACATTATGTCAATAATTCAAAATATCATTTCATCGTTTTATTAAAAAAAAGTATATTAAATGAAATTAGGTCATATGATCATTAGAACTTTTGTTATTATTTCAAATGTTATCACCCTTTTCTTACTTAGGTATCACAATTAAAATTAAGCCAAAACATTACTCACGGATTTTTAGTTGGTCCAAAATATCTTTTTACATTGAGTATTTTGGTAACTTCACACATTTTATTTATTTATTTAATACTTCAAGCACACAAATGTACAGAGGCGAATTTCACACTTTCGACTACTACGCTGTAACTCTGCAGAAAAGATAATAGAACTCCGAACTCATGCAGCGCCATTTTATCGGAGCAGATAACGATGCGCCTGCGTTCGACCGGCGGCGGCGCGGCGCTTGATATCGACTGCGAAAGTGCGATCGTGTGATTCTCACTTTCAGTTGAACATGGCCAGAAAGATAATCCTCTACACTGCTCGCAAAGTTGAACGACGTTAGACGAATACGATAGTGTAGGTTGTCAGTTTTGCGCCCGAGTCAAAGGACCCGAAGTTGCACGAAGTGCGTTCACGAAGTACCTCTCTACACTACTCGGCCGACTTCAGTACTTATTCGTGCACATTGCTACAGCAGTTGCTACTTGAGCGTCCATTGCAAAACGTGCGCAGGCTATCGGCATCACAGAGCGAATGAGCTCATCGCGAAGTTGAACGAGTGTGTAGTGTCGCACTTCGGACTTTTGCCAAAGTTTCTAGAGTACTTCGCCGAGGAACTTTGCGAGCAGTATAGAGGAGGCATAAAACTTGCGGTACACTCTCGCGAAGTTGATCGAAGTGAAGTAAATACAGGTTCGCTTCGTGCAACCTCCGCTCGCCTCGGGCGACTTTCAATCGTTGTCGGCAGTTCTGGCTTCTCTGCAAAAATGTCATATCATATCGACGTTACACCGAAGTACTGAGATGTTGAGTCGATCCTACTGCGTAGAGCGGACACGCACTGATTTATATGATAACTTAACTTTTATTAATATAATTTGTTGTATAGTTGCATTATATTCTAAGTACAGTTTATTTTATTTCCTATCCAGAACCAACCAGTTAGCTGGTTGGTTCTGGATATGTGGAAAAGTTCACAGCAGTAGTACATAAAATTAAATTAAAAGGAAAACTATCACAGCTAAGTAGGCTATACAAGTTAACAAGTAATAATTGACCAACTTTACATTTGCAGTTGACAAAACGTGTTCTCCCATACATTCCGTGTGGGAGAACATCTTTTTCAACTACAATGTTAAGTTTGTTTTTGGGATAAATTCATCCCAACTACGGAATCCTTCATTGTGCGTAGTCCGACACGCAGTTGATCGATTTTGACGTTTCTTTTTTACATGTTGTAGGATGTAGATCTGTTTTGTTATATTTTTCTGATTACTTTTATCTTTTTGTATGCACGTGTTTCTGTGACAAATAAAGCCTATTTTTCTTCCTTTCATTTATGTTCATTTAGACTTAAACAAAATACTTAGTAAAAAATGCGCCAGACCAATATTATGTGTCTATAACATTCCATGAATCACCCAAAAATAATAACCGATAACAGGTCATTGACTTAGATATCGGGGGGCACGGCAGTGCCCCCGCCAAGTCGAGCGCGAAGCAAACACTGCCGTACCATCCTTTACTGGAACCATTTCGCCGCATTTTCAGGCCCCTATTTGAGAACCTCTGGATAAGATCAGAACGCAGAAATTTTCGTCACCCAGTAAGCTATAATCACATACTTAAAATCCAAAATTTCAAGTCTGTAAGTCATCTAGTTCCGAAGTTAAGCGAAAGCAAAGTTTCGCATTTATGACACTCACTCACTCATGATCATCAGAATAGAACTAGTACTTCCCATAAACTCAGAGAGCTGAAATTTGGTACAGAGTTAGGGTTTAATGGCCACATAAAGGGAAAACTATAAAAACTAGGAAAATCGAAGATCTGGAGTACCTGGTGACCCTGATTAGAAAACACAAGAGCCCAACCAAACTATTAGAGATCGACATACCGCCTTTACAAAAAATATTCAACTTGGTGGGCCGCTTCATTTGATGTCAAAAATCGAAGGTCTGAAGTATCTGATGAAGAACCCTCAGCTGGTCTCAGCTGTATTAGAGATATGGTAATGCTCCCTTCTACTATTGGTACATAAAAAAATCGACTGTCATTGCAAAAATCCAACGTAGTGGGACACATCTTCTAATCTAATTTAATCTAGCCTATAGCGTCTCACTGCTGGGCGAATGCCTCCCGCATATAAATAAATTTAAAGGAAAACTCTGGATAAGACTAGACTGGCTTTTATACTTACAAGTTTACAAGAAGAAATATTCGAACGATTAACTTTATTCTACTCGAACATTACACAAATTAAATAAACAAATTACACAAAAATATTAATTTCGCTCAATTTCACTCAAAATTTGGTCAAAATATAATGCATTGGACTAAGAGTGGCGGTGATACCCGCACACGTCGCTAGATAGCGCTGACTGTATTTTAGAACGCGCTTACGTATGTTTTTCCGATAACCTTATATGGCGAAGTGGCAACCGGCCGCGTTACAGTCGTTTACGACATTCTTCTACTGCGCTTGAAAACGTTTGCTAGGGATTAGGAGGGATTATTTGCATTTCGTTGATTTCGCTTATTATTTCGTGAGGTTTGCTAAGTTTAATTAGCAGGTTGTTATTATAACAATTCGAAGATTTGAATAGGTTAGGAATTTTATGATTACTGACGGATTACTGATTATTACTTAATTATTACATTTAAAAGAAGTTTTAATTGAATAATTTATTTAATTGTTAGTTATTTAGTACTCTTAGTTTTCTAGGTTTAATTTACAGTTAGGCAGTACTTCGAATCACGTTCGTGTTTATAAGTACTTTTCTAGTATTTTAGGTTTAGTTTATTTAGTTAGATATTACTTCGTTTCGTTTAAAAATATCATTAATTTAGCTGTATTTCAGTACTACGTAGGTAATACCTTTGGTAGAAAGTTCATTGATAATTAATTATATTGACACTTGTCTAATAATTAAGAAATTCGTTAATAATTTGATTCACGAATTATTGCCTGTTAAGTCAAAATTTGAGATCATACCCCGGGCATGCGTGTACAGAGAACAATTCCAAATCTGTGTGGCGTATGCCCTAACAATTCACAAGAGCCAAGGTCTAAGTCTAAAAAATGCCCTCATGGACATTGGCACCTCCATATTCTCTTGTGGCCAAGCCTACGTGGCGCTTTCACGAATAACCAATCTTCATGGGGTGCACCTCATAAATGTTGACTTCAAGAGTATAAAAGCTCAAGCTTCAGCGATCACCGAATATAACCGGCTTAGGCGTAAATACCGCGCCGATCTTTCAGAAATTAAACCGTCTAAACCGTCTAAAAGAATAAATAATGAACGCGAATGGGCAATACGAAAAACTGTTGCTACTGTACAAGAATCAGAACCGGAAAAAAAGAAAAGAAAGATTTGTAATAATAAAAAAAGCAAAAGAAAAAACTACTCCTAAAAAGAAAGAAACTGTGTCAAATAAGAAAATCTAATACAATAAATCAATATGCCCACGTTTCTACAAAAAGAAGTGAAATCCCACCAAAAACATTCTGTAAAAAACTAGCCAAGTCTCGATGGAGCTGCTTGTTTATCTCTAAAAAGTAATGAAATCTAGACAAAGTTGTGCCAAGTCTAAGGTTCCTTACTGCGTTTTCTTTATTATTATAGTTAATGTTGTGTGACTTGGCCGTTGAAGGGTACACAAGGGTACAAAACCAGGTGCTCCATGACACCATTGCACCAATCTGTCGCCAGAACCGCTACCCATTGTCAATGCTGAATGCATGTATTGCACAATCAACAACAGCCTAAAATGAGACACTAGCGTCCTATTACCAATACCAGTATGGGCTATTATCTCGCTTAACAAACATAGGTAGTTACAACAGATATAACATTACGTGTAAACAAAACTGACTTATACCCACTAACGTATAAAGAATGTTCAACGGCCAAGTCACACAACATTAACTATAATAATAAAGAAAACGCAGTAAGGAACCTTAGACTTGGCACAACTTTGTCTAGATTTCATTACTTTTTAGAGATAAACAAGCAGCTCCATCGAGACTTGGCTAGTTTTTTACAGAATGTTTTTGGTGGGATATATTTTTACTTGTTATCTTTCAGATAAAAATATCGACAACCCGGCCGTCGAAAGTGACATTTTCATTTTCACAACGATGTCTCGATCCTGGAAGAAATTTTGGTCGATGAAACATCTCATGAAAGGACCACTCCCGATTTCACTAAAACGAAAGCTCATGGACGTGTGCATTATTCCCACCCTCACCTACGGATCCCAAACATAGTCTCTTACAAAGCGTCAAAAGTCCGCACTTGGAGTCTGCCAACGGGCTATGGAGCGAAGTATACTAGGTTTCAAACTCATAGACCGCATTAGGAACTCTACACTTCGCTCCAAAACACATACAGCAGACGCTGGCCACACAGTTGCTGAACTAAAGTGGAACTGGGCTGGTCACATCGGTCGCATGTCTGAGCAGCAATACGCAAAAACCACCACTCAGTCGCAAATAGCAGGAAACGACTACGCGACAGGCCCAGACAGAGATGGTGGTGTAGTGACACAGTATCTATCACACAGTACCAGAAAACCAGCTACCACAACCACCGAACCAGTTACATTACCACGTTTTTGACAGTCCGCAAGAAACAGAGAAGCAATCATCTTGATAAAGACGAGTACATAAGAAACAAGATAGTCAACATCGACGCGGCACGAGCTTTATCACAACGCCGCACTCGTTCGCCGGTTCGCTTCGAAAAAAGTGGTTTGTAAGCGCAAGAAAGCAAGCAAGCAGAAGCACCAGCACCCTCCGTATTTTCACTTCACGCAGAGGGACACGCGGATCGGGAAGCAGTCATATGGGTCTCCAGTTTTCACTCGACGACGCGCGACGGCGCATAGCGAAAAGGACTGCGCAGTCGAGATGTTGCGACGCCCCCGCAAGCGGGCGTGGCGAGCGGGGTCAGGGATTCGCCCTTCGCCTGCGGAGGCCATACATTGGACCATAAATATGGGCTTCTCCTTTAGTTCACCTCGAGCAGCGTAAAAGAAATGACCACATTTCGTGAAGCGAATTGCGTCTATGTAATTGGTTGCTCTGAATATTTCTGTAGGGCGCGCCGCGACGCTAATTACTGTAGCGCCGCTTTCTTCACGACATCTCGGCGGTCTGTCCCCGCCAGGTGAGACCCCGCAATCAGAACGACCAGCGACGGACATGCCGACTCGATGCCCTACAGGGGCCCTACCATGAACATTTAAAATACTTGCCAAATGCAGGACAGGTCAACTTGGCAAGTTAACCTGACAGGTTTTCTATTTGTACCTTGAGCATTTCCGTCTGACCTGCAAAGTATCAACTTCAGACCTGCTACGTTATCGTTGACCGGTACGCCATATTATAAACAAACGTTCGGAAATACTTTTTCGCAACATTACCGGTTTTACGGTTTTAAAGAACTAGATAAAATTAATTTAATAACAGTTTATAGTGATCAATAGAATTCTAAAAAAGCTTTGTTTCGTAGCAAAAAATCTTATTTAACACGATTATGACGTTGGAGACCCTTTTAGATGCTTATGAAAGGTATAAGTACCTACTTGAAAAACTTACCAAAGTTATTGCTATTTTCGAACGACGATATCTAAGTGTTAAGAAGTATCAAATATATTGTAAACACCACAAATGTTTACGAGATCATTTTGAATATTGGAGATTCAAGTGGGTTCCTTTTTTGTAAGTTTGTTTTAACAGAAGAAACTGTTTCTGTAAATAAATCAGAAAAACAAAGCACGCATTTGTATCGTGTCTGTTGTTGAGAGTGGTAAGAAAGTGCAGTTATTTGGTAATAATGACTTAAGTTTCCTATGAATGATTGAAAACAGTGTGGAATTTTATAAATAATCACAAGGACATTGCAATGGGCTACAATAAAAGTGCTCAAACTCGAGAAATGTCCCGCAGATTGTGGACGGAAGTGACGGAACATTTGAATTCCATTGTTGGTGGTGCTATCAAAGATTTTAAACACTGGGCAACTGTAAGTTGGTTTTATATTACCTAAGACTACGAATATTCGAATTTCCCTTCGGGGAAACAAGGCGTGATGTTTATGTTACTACGAATATTATATTTGCCTAAAACATCTATTAAAAATTAATGTACCTATTGGTTTTTATTTTCTTCTATTCTCGTATTGTGTTCTTGATTTGTATTTCTTTTACATCGAATTACTAGTACCATTTCTATAACATATGTACCAGTTTATTGAACATAAAACTTTCCTTTGGATTTTAGCGATTTGTTTCACACTGTTTTTATCACCATCTTCCTCAAGAAACTCAATTATTTTCATCTTCGTCACACATCCAAAATAAACGACTAAGAGATTGTTTGTTTTGTTATCTACAATTTTAAAGACCGCCTAAATAGTTTTATTTAAACAAATTAACATGTACTTATGTTTTTTGTTTTAAATGAAAGAAAACAGTTCAATAAAAGTTACTTTTTCACACCTGCTTAATATGACTGCAGGGCAGTTCAGTTTTCAAGGTTATATACGTCAAAAAGGACGTGATGGTACAGCTTATCGCAGGTCAGACTAGTGAAATGCTGTCACGTGACCACTGACCGGCTTTAGTCACGTGATCGCTGGCTCGCCTGTTATTTGACGTGTTCATGGTCCAAAATAGCCCGACAGTTCACTTTCCGTCGGAAATTGACCTGCTATAAGAGTGCATGGTAGGCCCCCAGGTCAATATGTAGTCTCCCCCTCGCCCCGCATACAGATCGAGCCGTTTGAGATTGAGAGGTAGGCAGTAGCGTATGTATGAGCGGCTAGTGTTGTAAAGGACCGCGCTCGGCGCGCGACTCCTATTTATGCCTTCGCAGCGAATAGTGCCGTGTGCCTTTTTCAAACCCTGACGACCCCATAACCCTCCTTCAGGTGAGCACTGAGCAGTAGGGAAACCAGCACAGTATACAAAAACAGACGCCTCCCGTCATTTCAACGTCGCCGTCGAGGTCCTTGGCGATCGCGACCACGTCCCCGAGGAAATGATACTCTCCCCCGACCCTGCTCGAAAACGAGGTGTAAGCAGTTGTTGCAGCTGAGCACGTAGCTTTAAATTCCCCAATTAATAATCATGATCAAAACTTTGATCCAGCTCGTCCCAACTTTGATGTACTCCCTCCGGTAAACGCCCTAAGCCGAAGTTCGTACCCCACAGGTTGTGCCATTAGCGAGCGTTCACCTAGTTAATAAGCAATTTAGTTTGTAAGCCCCTGGCTGGAGGCTTTGAGTTTAGCAGCTTAGTGAGTTTAGAATCACTATCGAAAAAAAAAACAGTCTATTCGATTTCGCTGTTCAGTACAGTCTGAGTACTTACCTAGTTTTATTTACGACAAAGAGTACCCTATTGCGCTCTACACTAAATAGCAACCCAACGCTTAAATTGGTATGAGCTGGACTCCTCCTTAAAGGATTGACCCAATCGCAGATAGACCGGGAAAAGTGGAAAGAGGGAAAGGAGGCCTTTGACCTGCGGTGGGACAACACAAGCTTTTAATAAATAATAATCTCGATCCTGCCATAATCAACTCAGGAGCTGAGTTCTTTTAGCTTTCCTGTGGAACTTAATTAGTGTAAAGTCAGGCCGCGTTTCCACTAGGCAACATTTGGCGCGCGACACGTGACGCTCAACATGTACGGCAACGCTGCACAACAGCGCGCGACGTTGCCAGCTGGCGCGCAAGTTGACGTGCGGCTTGTTGTTTGTTTAAAGAGCATCGTTTGTTGAGCATTCATTGTTGAGCATTAATTGTTGTCGAGTGGAGACGTGACGCGCAACAATCTCCGTAGTGTGGTGTAATACATTTTCTTTATTTTGTAGGTATTGTCTAATCCACCAACGTGGTTTTTTTCTTTTTGATGCATTTTTCGATAAAATTATAACCACTGCCGCTGAAATCAACACAAGTTCCTCTGGCGACATGTTGGCGACGACTGCGAGATGCGTAGACAGACAACGTTGTTCAACAAAAGTTCCGCGCTGACTTTCAACATGTTAGGCAACTTGTTGTGCAACATGTTGCGCGTCAATTGTTGCCTAGTGGAAACGTGGCTTAAATCTGCCTAGCCGTTTCCCAACTATGCTAGGCTCGGTTTCCAGACTAACCAGATGCAGCTGAATGCCAGTATCTTGTATGTCCACCGATTTCTCCGTCGATTGTGGACCGATTTTGAAAATTATTTTTTTGTTTGAAAGGGTATGCTCCCAAATTGGTCCCATATAAATTTTATTAACTTTGCTTGGGTAGTTTTTGAGTTAGCTACAAAATAGGTATTTTTTTCCCACTTAGTATGTAGATGATATGATAAGTTCCTGTCACTGGTAGCAGGTAGTGGTATTCGAATGTGGGTGGGGTTGGTACCATAACTAAAAAGTGAAAAATAAAAAACACCTCTGAAGTATGATCTACCAAAACAAAAAAAGAATCATCAAAATCTATTCATAATTGGCGGAGTAATCGCGTAACAAACATACAAAAAAAAAAAAAAAAAACATACAGACGAATTAAGAACCTCCTCCTTTTGGAAGTCGGTTAAAAATTTCAACGATGTCTTGGAAAGACTTTTCAAAATTAATATTCATTCGGCCTTCACACTCATTCGATACTGCTGCTTTGGACCAAAATTTACTTATAGCCTCCGTTCCTCCCATCTATGGAAGCAAGTCTGTTTCCCAGTCAGCCGCACAAATGTCTCTGCTGATAGATTCATAGTCCCCTTTATCAAACCAGAATTGAGTACGAGGCGCACATTCAAGCAGATGTGATACAGATAAGTGATAGGTACGTAATCTACATGGTCCTCAAATGAAATGCTCTGACCAAGATTATTTCCGGGTTTTTATATACACTTATTTACTTTTAAAGTATTTTATTATTTTAATTATTGTGAATGTGAAGACTATGTGGGTCATTCCTTTTTGTTTTGTTTTTAATTTTTTCTCAGTTAGTTCTAATCATGGTCTGACAGTTTGAGCAATTTAAGTGGCCTACCCAAATGTCCTTTTTTTGGTATTGTTCGTCGAATCGTTGAGCTCCTTAAATTCTGAGTTGAGCTGCACGATAACTGACAAATGCGTGCACTGACTGGACAGGCCCTCTCAATCTGTGTGGTGCTTTCCTCAAAAGACCACTTCAGACACCAATCCACATGGCCTTCACATGATCTGACCAAGATTATGTCTGGACTTTAAAAGAGACTGAGACCTCTGAGTTTGTTTCGGCCTTTCTTCTCAGAGTAGTCAGATAGGAAACGCCGACCTCATCTAGTTTTAAAATATGATTGACGTGTAAAAGTGTTTGTACAAACCTACTTACAGAAATAAAATCATTTATCATTTATTAGTCTAAATTAATTAATAACGCTGGGTGATAGGCATCAATAGGCACCAGTGGGCTAGAACATTCGGTCACATTTATTTTTCATTGGAAAGGGCGAGGTCTAGAATTCTACCATACCTATTAGTTACCCTGTTGTACTGTCCAAAATCAAGAGTGCATAATTCATCACAAAACAAAACTTCGTCGTTACTGTTAGGATTCAAAGAGACAAGCGATAGGTTGTCAGATGGAACCCAGTTAATTCCGCTCATATATATAAAAAAGTTAAATATGTGAGCTATTTGCGATATTGCCAATTTTTTTAATGAACGCTCCTATGTGCCAAGATTAGTTCGGAATGATTTCAGACGTCTTCGGAGCTATGCGTGCGTATCCGTACGACTTGTCCGTACTCAGTGTGTTAGCTTCCTTATTACTTACGTGAATTGGGATCGTTCGTATGTTTTCGTGCGTATGCGCACTACTCAAGCCCAGCGTATCATTCGAATGTAAACTTTATTCGTATAAGTTTAATGTTGATATTCGTACAAAATGCTTGGTCACATTTTCTATACGAATAATTTTAATAAAGTTCAAATTCGAGATTTCAGAAAGGATATTAATAAAAAGAAAAAAAAAGAAATCATATTAAAACACCATTTATTTATTTGGTCCCATTTAAACATAAATAACATTAAATAATAAATAACGTGTTTCATGGACGCGCAGATAATAATAATATCACTACATACTCTAATAGCGGCTTTTAGCGTTTCAGTGTTGCTACACTTTAAAAAAACCGGCCAAGTGCGTGTCGGACTACGCACAATGAAGGGTTCCGTAGTTGAGATGAATTTATTTATCCCAAGAACAAACTTAACATTGTAGTTGAAAAACATGTTCTCCCATACATTCCAACTGCAAATCATCGCTCGGCATCCAATACCGCGACTGTGACATTTTTTTTTAAATTGCAGGGTCACTTATTTGAAAGTGTAGAATGAAATAAAACAAAAATCAGATTTTCGTAAAAAAAATCACATTCGCGGTATTAATATAATAATAATACCTTTAAACGAGCAATTCTTGTATATACCTATGTATATATAATCTGAATCTCGGAAACGGCTCCAAGAATTTTTATTAAATTTAGTATGCAGGGGGTTTCAGGAGCGATAAATCGATCTAGCTAGGTTTCATTTTTAGAAAACGTCATTCAAAAAAAATTATAATCCAGATATTTTTCTTTATTCAAGTAACAAGGACTCATTGCGTTAGTAAACTTATGAACTACTAGCTTTTGCCCGCGGCTTCGCCCGCGTGGATGTCGGAAAATATCCCACTGGAACGTGCTACCGGGATTCAGAGTATCCTATGTCCTAACCCAGGTCATGGCCTATCCTATGCCTTTCATCTAGAAATCCGTTCAGTCGTTACGTCATGAAAAGGTAACAGGCTGATATTAAATCTGTTTTAGGGTTCCGTACCTAAAAATTTAAACATTAAAACCCTTAAAGGATGACTTCATTGTCTGTCAAGACCCTTTTCTCAGGAACGCGTGGAGGCATCAATTTATATCAATAGATATTAAAAACTTAGATCTACGGTCTCTTGGAAGTGTAACGAAAATCAAACTTCCAAGTCAACGCAATAATGCACGCCACAACTGTGGCGATAAGTTCCCTCATTAAGGAGTGGTAGAGAGGCGCCACGGCGTCCTCACCTTCCACCTGACGCAGGTTCTCACCGGACACGGTTGTTTCGGGTTCCTGTTCAGGATAAGGCGGGAGAAAACAATGGTGACACCCGGGCGCAGCATACGGTTTAGGTCTGCCCGGCTTGGGCAGAGCAGCCGTGTCCTCGTGGAGGCGATCGGCGGTGGTGATCTCTCGCGTCCGGCCCTGGTCCAGACTATGGTAGAGAGCGAGACGGCATGGGAGGCCATCACCTCCTTCTGTGAAGCAGTAATGCTCACGAAAGAGGAGGCATCATAATAGCATAGTACCAGAAGGAGACACCCTGGGCATCGGGAATCGTAGGCCGATTCCCGGCCACCGTAGGCGCGGGCTTGCGGACGGTGAGCAATGGGTAGCTCACCGTCCGATAAGGACCAGGCCCGGGTCGACGGCGGGTTGTGTTCCACGCGCGCCTCAAAGAGATGTCAGCGGAACTGACGGGGTCCGATAGGGCCGATGCCTCCCGGTTGCGGGTTGCGGTTATTGTCCGAAAGGGTTACCGTGGCCCCAGGCAATATAGGCAACTGAAAGAACACGGGTGGGTTTTAGTCAGTAAGAGTCTGACTGGTTTTTATATACCTACACATTGACATTTATGAATTTTATATAAACAATGACATGAATATTTACTTTTAAAGTATTTTATTATTTTAATTATTGTAAATGTGAAGACTATGTGGGTCATTCCTTTTTGTTTTGTTTTTAATTTTTTCTCAGTTAGTTCTAATCATGGTCTGACAGTTTGAGTAATTTAAGTGGCCTACCCAAATGTCCTTTTTTTGGTATTGTTCGTCGAATCGTTGAGCTCCTTAAATTCTGAGTTGAGCTGCACGATAACTGACAAATGCGTGCACTGACTGGACAGGCCCTCTCAATCTGTGTGGTGCTTTCCTCAAAAGACCACTTCAGACACCAATCCACATGGCATTCACATGATCTGACCAAGATTATGTCTGGACTTTAAAAGAGACTGAGACCTCTGAGTTTGTTTCGGCCTTTCTTCTCAGAGTAGTCAGATAGGAAACGCCGACCTCATCTAGTTTTAAAATATGATTGACGTGTAAAAGTGTTTGTACAAACCTACTTACAGAAACAAAATCATTTATCATTTATTAGTCTAAATTAATTAATAACGCTGGGTGATAGGCATCAATAGGCACCAGTGGGCTAGAACATTCGGTCACATTTATTTTTCATTGGAAAGGGCGAGGTCTAGAATTCTACCATCCCTATTAGTTACCCTGTTGTACTGTCCAAAATCAAGAGTGCATAATTCATCACAAAACAAAACTTCGTCGTTACTGTTAGGATTCAAAGGGACAAGCGATAGGTTGTCAGATGGAACCCAGTTTTTATTCCGCTCATATATATATAAAAAGTTAAATATGTGAGCTATTTGCGATATTGCCAATGTTTTAAATGAACGCTCCTATTTGCCAAGATTAGTTCGGAATGATTTCAGACGTCTTCGGAGCTATGCGTGCGTATCCGTACGACTTGTCCGTACTCAGTGTGTTAGCTTCCTTATTACTTACGTGAATTGGGATCGTTCGTATGTTTTCGTGCGTATGCGCACTACTCAAGCCCAGCGTATCATTCGAATGTAAACTTTATTCGTATAAGTTTAATGTTGATATTCGTACAAAATGCTTGGTCACATTTTCTATACGAATAATAATAAAGTTCAAATTCGAGATTTCAGAAAGGATATTAATAAAAAGAAAAAAAAAGAAATCATATTAAAACACCATTTATTTATTTGGTCCCATTTAAACATAAATAACATTAAATAATAAATAACGTGTTTCATGGACGCGCAGATAATAATAATATCACTACATACTCTAATAGCGGCTTTTAGCGTTTCAGTGTTGCTACACTTTAAAAAAACCGGCCAAGTGCGTGTCGGACTACGCACAATGAAGGGTTCCGTAGTTGAGATGAATTTATTTATCCCAAGAACAAACTTAACATTGTAGTTGAAAAACATGTTCTCCCATACATTCCAACTGCAAATCATCGCTCGGCATCCAATACCGCGACTGTGACATTTTTTTTTAAATTGCAGGGTCACTTATTTGAAAGTGTAGAATGAAATAAAACAAAAATCAGATTTTCGTAAAAAAAATCACATTCGCGGTATTAATATAATAATAATACCTTTAAACGAGCAATTCTTGTATATACCTATGTATATATAATCTGAATCTCGGAAACGGCTCCAAGAATTTTTATTAAATTTAGTATGCAGGGGGTTTCAGGAGCGATAAATCGATCTAGCTAGGTTTCATTTTTAGAAAACGTCATTCAAAAAAAATTATAATCCAGATATTTTTCTTTATTCAAGTAACAAGGACTCATTGCGTTAGTAAACTTATGAACTACTAGCTTTTGCCCGCGGCTTCGCCCGCGTGGATGTCGGAAAATATCCCACTGGAACGTGCTACCGGGATTCAGAGTATCCTATGTCCTAACCCAGGTCATGGCCTATCCTATGCCTTTCATCTAGAAATCCGTTCAGTCGTTACGTCATGAAAAGGTAACAGGCTGATATTAAATCTGTTTTAGGGTTCCGTACCTAAAAATTTAAACATTAAAACCCTTAAAGGATGACTTCATTGTCTGTCAAGACCCTTTTCTCAGGAACGCGTGGAGGCATCAATTTATATCAATAGATATTAAAACTTAGATCTACGGTCTCTTGGAAGTGTAACGAAAATCAAACTTCCAAGTCAACGCAATAATGCACGCCACAACTGTGGCGATAAGTTCCCTCATTAAGGAGTGGTAGAGAGGCGCCACGGCGTCCTCACCTTCCACCTGACGCAGGTTCTCACCGGACACGGTTGTTTCGGGTTCCTGTTCAGGATAAGGCGGGAGAAAACAATGGTGACACCCGGGCGCAGCATACGGTTTAGTTAGGTCTGCCCGGCTTGGGCAGAGCAGCCGTGTCCTCGTGGAGGCGATCGGCGGTGGTGATCTCTCGCGTCCGGCCCTGGTCCAGACTATGGTAGAGAGCGAGACGGCATGGGAGGCCATCACCTCCTTCTGCGAAGCAGTAATGCTCACGAAAGAGGAGGCATCATAATAGCATAGTACCAGAAGGAGACACCCTGGGCATCGGGAATCGTAGGCCGATTCCCGGCCACCGTAGGCGCGGGCTTGCGGACGGTGAGCAATGGGTAGCTCACCGTCCGATAAGGACCAGGCCCGGGTCGACGGCGGGTTGTGTTCCACGCGCGCCTCAAAGAGATGTCAGCGGAACTGACGGGGTCCGATAGGGCCGATGCCTCCCGGTTGCGGGTTGCGGTTATTGTCCGAAAGGGTTACCGTGGCCCCAGGCAATATAGGCAACTGAAAGAACACGGGTGGGTTTTAGTCAGTAAGAGTCTGACACGCCTTCCCGCTCCACCCAGAGCGGGAGAAGTTATTTGATAATTTCCCAACCAAAAAAAAAGTTAACGAAATAAAAAATACGGCCATTTGTGCCGCATATTTTGACACTCGCAAATAAACCAGTCTATTTGGTACTTCCCGTTGGTCCAGCAGCATGAAGTTTGTCGAGAAGTAAGGTCAAGTAAAGAGGAAAATCCGAAAATTGGTAATTTATAGTTCTATAATGAACGGCAAAGTTAAGTTTTTTCTGCAATCTGGGGTTAAAAACTCATAGGCCGTGTCTTGGAGTAACAAACCTCAGTTGGCCCAATATAGTTTTTTGGTTCTAGTAATAAATAAGAAATAGGATAGACCGGCATCAAAAAAGATTTGTGAAAATTGGCCATTTTCTTGCTGACTGTACAATTTTTTTCAAAATCTGTGAATGCAGATCAAAATGTTTCAAAAAGTTAAGGACAGTCTCCTAAGACTGTTTTCTTGTAGCGACAACGGTTAAGGTACCTACCTTATTGCTCCATCTCAAAATCCACCCTGTATAATTATGCTATGATTGACTGCTTAGTTCCATAAAGGTATAGCGTGATGATAATTTTTTAAAAGGTTAAATCCGTAACCATCTGCAATATTCTAACCTTTTGGCTAGCCTTTTTACAATTTGCGGTAAACTCTAAAAGAATACAAACATAATGCTATATTGCTCATCCCCCATAGCAAATAGCGTGATAATAGTTTTTGAAAAATCTATTGTGAAGTTACGATTATTTGACTTATAGATTATTTATACCAATTATCAAGTTAATTAAGCCACACAGTAAAATCCTCCACTGTAAAAATTAATACCCCGTTTCACCCCGTTAGGGGCAGATTTTCAAAAAACCCTGATATACGTTTTTATTTATTTTCAGTTTTAATTATAAATACTGAGTTTCGAGTTAATCAGACCGCTCGTTAAAATTCTTCCATACAAACTTTGACACCCCCAATCCTCCTTTAGGGGTTATTAACCGACTTCCAAAAGGAAGAGGTTCTCAATTCGTTTGTGTTTTTTTTTTTTTTTTTTTGTATGTTTGTTACGCGATTACTCCGCCAATTATGAATAGATTTTGATGATTCTTTTTTTGTTTGGTAGATCATACTTCAGAGGTGGTCCCATATAAATTTTATTAACTTTGCTTGGGTAGTTCTTGAGTTAGCTTCAATTATACGTATTTTTTCCCACTTAGTATGTAGATGATATGATAACTTCTTGTCACTGTTATTTACATAGCAGGTAGTGGTATTCGAATTTGTATGGGGTAGGTACCACAACTAAAAAGTGAAAAATAAAAACTTTTTACAAAAAAAAACAACCGACTTCAAAAAAAAACACTATAAAGTGAAAAATAACTTTAATTTCGGAAGTCGGTGACAAACGAAAATTCAAAACCAAAGACACCGACTTCCGAAATTAAAGTTATTTTTCACTTTGTAGTGTTTTTTTTTTAAGTCGGTTGTTTTTTTTTTGTAAAAAGTTTTTTTTGTAAAACGTTTTTATTTTTCACTTTTTAGTTGCCCCACACAAATTCGAATACCACTACCTGCTATGTAAATAACAGTGACAGGAAGTTATCATATCATCTACATACTAAGTGGGAATAATACGTATAATTGAAGCTAACTCAAAAACTACTCAAGCAAAGTTAATAAAATTTATATGGGACCACCTCTGAAGTATGATCTACCAAACAAAAAAAGAATCATCAAAATCTATTCATAATTGGCGGAGTAATCGCGTAACAAACATACAAAAAAAGAAAAAACATACAGACGAATTGAGAACCTCCTCCTTTTGGAAGTCGGTTAAAAATTTCAACGATGTCTTGGAAAGACTTTTCAAAATTAATATTCATTCTGCCTTCACACTCATTCGATACTGCTGCTTTGGACCAAAATTTACTTATAGCCTCCGTTCCTCCCATCTATGGAAGCAACTCTGTTTCCCAGTCAGCCGCACAAATGTCTCTGCTGATAGACTCATAGTCCCCTTTATCAAACCAGAATTGAGTACGAGGCGCACATTCAAGCAGATGTGATACAGATAAGTGATAGGTACGTAATCTACATGGTCCTCAAATGAAATGCTCTGACCAAGATTATTTCCGGGTTTTTATATACCTACACATTGACATTTATGAATTTTATATAAACAATGACATGAATATTTACTTTTAAAGTATTTTATTATTTTAATTATTGTAAATGTGAAGACTATGTGGGTCATTCCTTTTTGTTTTGTTTTTAATTTTTTCTCAGTTAGTTCTAATCATGGTCTGACAGTTTGAGTAATTTAAGTGGCCTACCCAAATGTCCTTTTTTTGGTATTGTTCGTCGAATCGTTGAGCTCCTTAAATTCTGAGTTGAGCTGCACGATAACTGACAAATGCGTGCACTGACTGGACAGGCCCTCTCAATCTGTGTGGTGCTTTCCTCAAAAGACCACTTCAGCCACCAATCCACATGGCCTTCACATGATCTGACCAAGATTATGTCTGGACTTTAAAAGAGACTGAGACCTCTGAGTTTGTTTTGGCCTTTCTTCTCAGAGTAGTCAGATAGGAAACGCCGACCTCATCTAGTTTTAAAATATGATTGACGTGTAAAAGTGTTTGTACAAACCTACTTACAGAAACAAAATCATTTATCATTTATTAGTCTAAATTAATTAATAACGCTGGGTGATAGGCATCAATAGGCACCAGTGGGCTAGAACATTCGGTCACATTTATTTTTCATTGGAAAGGGCGAGGTCTAGAATTCTACCATACCTATTAGTTACCCTGTTGTACTGTCCAAAATCAAGAGTGCATAATTCATCACAAAACAAAACTTCGTCGTTACTGTTAGGATTCAAAGGGACAAGCGATAGGTTGTCAGATGGAACCCAGTTTTTATTCCGCTCATATATATATAAAAAGTTAAATATGTGAGCTATTTGCGATATTGCCAATTTTTAACCGACTTCCAAAAGGAGGAGGTTCTCAATTCGTCGGTATGTTTTTTTTTTTTTTTTTTTTTTTGTTTTTTTTTTATGTTTGTTACGCGATTACTCCGCCAATTATGAATAGATTTTGATGATTCTTTTTTTGTTTGGTAGATCATACTTCAGAGGTGGTCCCATATAAATTTTATTAACTTTGCTTGGGTAGTTTTTGAGTTAGCTTCAATTATACGTATTTTTTCCCTCTTAGTATGTAGATGATATGATAACTTCTTGTCACTGTTATTTACATAGCAGGTAGTGGTATTCGAATTTGTGTGGGGTAGGTATGTACCACAACTAAAAAGTGAAAAATAAAAACTTTTTACAAAAAAAAAACAACCGACTTCAAAAAAAAAACACTACAAAGTGAAAAATAACTTTAATTTCGGAAGTCGGTGACAAAGAACGAAAATTCAAAACCAGAGACACCGACTTCCGAAATTAAAGTTATTTTTCACTTTGTAGTGTTTTTTTTTTGAAGTCGGTTGTTTTTTTTTTGTAAAAAGTTTTTATTTAAATGAACGCTCCTATTTGCCAAGATTAGTTCGGAATGATTTCAGACGTCTTCGGAGCTATGCGTGCGTATCCGTACGACTTGTCCGTACTCAGTGTGTTAGCTTCCTTATTACTTACGTGAATTGGGATCGTTCGTATGTTTTCGTGCGTATGCGCACTACTCAAGCCCAGCGTATCATTCGAATGTAAACTTTATTCGTATGAGTTTAATGTTGATATTCGTACAACACGCTTGGTCACATTTTCTATACGAATAATAATAAAGTTCAAATTCGAGATTTCAGAAAGGATATTAATAAAAAGAAAAAAAAAAGAAATCATATTAAACACCATTTATTTATTTGGTCCCATTTAAACATAAATAACATTAAATAATAAATAACGTGTTTCATGGACGCGCAGATAATAATAATATCACTACATACTCAAATAGCGGCTTTTAGCGTTTCAGTGTTGCTACACTTTAAAAAAACTTATTTTATTGTTGAAACTCCATTGAGCTAAGTTTTTTTTACTTATTGTCTACGAAACATGTATTTTTTTCTATAAAGGAAATATCACACATCAACTCTGAAAGGGATCGTCACCGTATCAACTCGTGCCGTTCAGTATTCTTTGTATGAAACTCCCTACTGTAATTAAAATCGTAACGTACTGTATTTCTATTTACTTAATGCCCCACGGGAATCACCGCATTTGCGAATACAAACGAATGCTAATTTCCATGTCCATCAATTATTAAATTTATCTTGTATAATAATTTGAATTCAGAACTAAGTACTTTATTATTGTTTTGTTTTGATTTTCGTGTGAACTATATAGAGCTGTAAAACTACGAGTATTTTCCTATCTGTCGTGCATGCGACTTTAGCAGCTTTCCTAGCAGTTTTAAAATAAATTACATTAAGTTAAAAGAGTATTAACAACTCTAAATACTTCCAAGTCGATTGAGAGCGTCCGGTCTGCACCAAGTGCAAAGGGCAACTGATAGAAATCCGACAACTGACGAATCACGAGGTTTGCCGAGGGACATTAAGAACATAGTTGTTTTGTAATCACCTCGCCTCGGGCTCGGACAAGCTCACGAACCACGGCGATGCGGTGACGATCCTTTTCCGAGTTGTACGAGTATATGACCTTTAATCGTTTATAATTTTTAGCGAATGGAGTTCCTATCGCAAGCTTTTCAACAATATAAAATTATTTAAGGCGACGATAGCCGATTTTTAATGATTTTATACTGAAGATGCCGTCTAAACGAGTAGTGTTAATGATTTGGAAAAAATATATGTTAAATTAGAGTATTTTTTAAATATTTTAATACTCACATTTTGGATTATGTTTATATTACATACTGAAATTAATTTGTAAAGTTATGTCTAACGTGGATAAAAAACTGAGAATGACACAAAATCTATCAAGCGTATTTTTCTGAAACTTTCACCATTTTAAAGATAATTTAATTATTGATTTTTTAGTATACGTCTTTTATTAAAATACCTTTTGCTTTACGTATAATAAGTTAATAATGAGTTTAATTTGGGACAGCTCTCCTTGATGGGCGAGTCCTATTACTGGCTGGACGTACGACGCGTTGCGTGAGCTCAGTACAGAACACGCAAGCTAACCACTCAAGCTCACTGTCATATATCTGCGTCTTAACAAAAATAAACACGGGAATGTATTTGTAGTGCATTTTGTACAAATTGCAGGTTTTACACATTTTTTTTCATTAATTGGTAAATGAACACAATAATTATATTGTTACTACTACATGGTTTTATGCGATTTGAAAAATGTCTGAATAACTTTTACAGTAGACCTGTTTAGGGTAATTTTTCCCCGTGAAAATCTGACCCTCTCACCTTTTCAGAGGGTCAATTGCCCTATGATTCTTATTTTATCTCGATGGTCCTAGTTTATCATTTATAACTGCCAATTACAGCTTTATGTAAGCAGGCACGCCCTTTATGACTGGAGGCTTTTATTAAGATATTTAGTTCTGTTTACGTTTAGTTTTATTTTATTTTTTAAATAATGCTTGAGTATAGTTCTCGATGTTTTTGGTTGGGATATTGGCGTGTGCTAGCTGACATATGGCCTATAACTTATCATTTGAATTATGTTTTGTGTTGCATAATGTAAGTTATTTTGTATACTATTGTATAGAATCATTCTCTAACTTGAACAGACAGCTGTGCTGCTGGGGAGTTTGTTGCGCCACTTCTTCTTCCCAGCTAAAGGCACTAGGAAGTGGTGAAGGGTGGGCGTTTTTGGGGGACTGTCTTATGTAATTTTGACGTTCAAAAAGTGCTGATTCTCAGCCTAGTTTGAATAAATGACTTTTGAATTTTGAATTTTTTTTTTTTGAATTTTGAATTCAAAGGCAAATATTTTTAATGGAATTATCGAATTTGAGAAACATTAAAAAATAGCTTTAACTTTAAGAAAATGAACTAACGAAACTTCACAAACTAGAAGAGTTCCGCTAGTTAATTTATTTTACCTTGTATATTAATACATATTCAGATTATAAACTATCCAATATTTGCAAATACCTATACAATTTTTCTATTTAATTCCGAACCAATAATATTTAGGGCTACGATAACTGAGTAGACCATTTTCTATTTTGTTAAGTAAATAGTACCTACTTATTGAAAGACCTACACTGTCCTCCCATACCTAGTAACACTGTTATTTGAAAGTATTGTAAAAGCCAATTATTTTTAAAAGAGTAACCGTGGAGTTTCTTGCCGGCTCTTCTCCATAGGAAACGACCAATTGGAACCGTGCACCTAGCTTCTGACGTTTCATAAGTGCCCATGTAGGTTTATGTGAAATAAAATATTTTGAATTTGAATTTGATTTGAATGAATGCGCGTTAAAAGTGTAGGCAAATCAAGAGATAACTGTAGCAGTGATTTTACATTATAGTCATGATGCTTAAGAGTGGGAAATGTTTTAAGGTTGGCTTCCTTAACGCAGGTTCTCTGGGTACAGGGCATGATGATTTGATTTGTGCAATTGACAGATACAGTTTTGACATAATGGCTATAAACGAAACTTGGCTTCGGCCGGGGGAGGAGGGGCGCGCGCCGGTCGTGCCCGGCTATCGTCTACGTCACACTCCGCGGCCATCAGCTGTTCGCGCGCGACGAGGTGGGGGCGTTGGGTTTTATGTGCGCCGGGGACTGAGCGCGCGCATCTGTACTGGCACGGCTGATCCCAGGTTCGATTCCGTCGAACAAATGTGGCTGACAATCTCGCTAAGCGTGAAAAAAATTGCCATTGGTACAGCGTACCGGCCACCGTGGTTTGACATAGATCACTTTCTTGATGCCATCACGAACAGTTTTGCTGCGTTGGGTAACTGTGACCATTATATTTTGCTCGGTGATTTCAATGTGAACATGCTCAACATAAACGAGACTAAAGCTAAAAAAGTACAAGAATTTTTAACTTGCGCAAGTCTCGTTCAACTTGTCACGATGCCGACTCATTTCACAGATACGTCCTACTGTGCACAGACCTTAAGCCAAGGTATACGACGGTAGAATCCTTTGGTTCGATTATAGGCCATTCTATTATAGTCAGTGAATTTCACATAAAGCGGGACAAATTTATACCGTATGTTATCAAATTTAGGCCAATGAAAGAAATATGTACGGATAGTTTTAATGCGGATTTGTCGCAATCAAACATAGGTCGTGTTTCTGAATTTACCGATGTTAATGACATGGTTGATCTTTTTAACCGACTTCCAAAAAGGAGGAGGTTATATGTTCGTCGCGTATGTTTGTTTTTTTTTTTTTTTTTTTTTTTCTTTTTTTTTATGTATGTCCACCGATTTCTCCGTCAATAGTGGACTGATTTTAAAAATTCTTTTTTTTTTTGAAAGGGTATGCTCTCGAGGTGGTCCCATATAAATTTTATTAACTTTGCTGTGATAGTTTTTGAGTTAGCATAAAAAGTACATATTATTGAAAATATGTACTTTTTCCCACTTAGTGTGTGGATGATATGATAAGTTCCTGTCACTGTTATTAATATAGCAGGTAGTGGTTTTCGAATTTGTGTGGGGTAGGTACCACAACTAAAAAGTGAAAAATAAAAACTTTTTACAAAAAAAAAAATAACCGACTTCCAAAAAACACTACAAAGTGAAAAATAACTTTAATTTCGGAAGTCGGTGACAAAAAACGAAAATTCTAAACCAAAGAAAGACACCGACTTCCGAAATTAAAGTTATTTTTCACTTTGTAGTGTTTTTGGAAGTCGGTTGTTTTTTTATTTTTTATTACTGCATACTATCATTGTTTGATGTTCACGCGCCACTTTTAACCCTTCCACTGTCATTAACGAGACACAATAGAATTTTAATTGTTATCCGCCTTTATAAGGCTGCTTAACAGGTGATGAGTAAGACTTGTCGTATAAGGGAATTATCGTATCCCTGGATTACGGACACTGTCCAGCTCATAATGCGGTTACGGGACAGTGCATTAGCCAAATATAGGAATACGAAATCGGGAACAAAAAAAAAATACTATAAGCAGTTAAAATCCTTAGTAGAAAGTTCCTTGTATCATGAAAAAATTGCATACTTTAGGCACAATATAAATAATAAAATAAATTATCCAAAATTACTATGGAAGAACATTAAATCCACGTTTGCACCCTCAATGCAAGGACAAGATCTTCCCCCTCATTTTAAAAACCCAGACCTGATAAATAACACATTTTTGAATGTGCTTGGCAACCCGGAGACTCACAGATATAGTGAAGCAATATTCAAAATTTCTCCGGTGGACCAAGACGATATATCCCGCATTATTTTTGGCCTAAAGTCAAATGCAGAAGGCTACGACAACATAACTTTAAGTATTATGCTTAATCTAACTTTACTGCACACTTTAGCAACTATTACCTACGTCATTAACTATTCCATATGAACATCAAAGTTTCCTTAACAATGGAAAATTGCCACAGTTAGACCCCTACCTAAGAGTCCAAACCCTGTAGAAGTTAAAGACTTGCGGCCAATAAGTATTTTGCCCTGTCTTTCAAAAGTAATGGAGAGGGTAGTATGCCGGCAATTGACTCGGTTTTTGGAAGAGAACGAAGTGTTACCTGGGGGCCTACCACCAGCTCATAAAGCAGTATTATTATAATCTTACTTTGACTTTTCGTACCATGACGTCCATAAAATAAGCTTATTGTAATGTTGAAACAATCTTATTTTCTTAGCGATTTTGGTGACGTCACCTCTAAAAGTTCATTCAATTCATACCACGACGTGACTTTTGACAACTAGCAATATTGTTTTAATGTCAAATTTAGCAATCTTAAAAAAGTTCCTCGGGCTCGACGGAAATATTATTGTTTTGAAATTTATATTAAGAAAAAACATTTTCGTGTCATGTAAAGTTAGTAAAATGTATTTATTTACGTAAACTTGCCGAATGAATTGTGTATCTATAGATTTTAGTACATGTGTAATTAATTTCTTGTTTGATGGCGAATGCATACGAAACATTTGAGTTTTTGGAAGCGGATAACGCAGAAAAATAAAAATTCCCAGAGTACCTCTAGCTGCCGCATGGAAACCCGACTGCAAAATTAATAACAAAACACTAATCAATGAGTCTGACCACAATATATTGTTTCGAACTATCTTCGTCAAAACATTACACATTTCTTTGTTTTAAAATTTATTCCCTGAGTAACCTTAACCTTCCCTTGATTCCATGTCGACTTTGTAGCCAGTTAGATCATAAATTCATTAGCAATATGTTAAAATAAGTTCAACCTCGTAGTAGTTATCCACTTGTAAACAAAAATATCGCTACATCGAGGCTGTGTTCAGAGTTACGCTGCAATCGATTAGAGCGTGCTAACACCCATACCGAATTAGTGTCAGCGCGATAACAACGTGCTGTGAATCGTCATACATGACTTCATAGCGGGCGCCATCTTGCGATAACGCTGACCAAATGACAGTTGTGCTGTTTTGTTTTGAGTTGCACCATATATTTAAACTAAAGTGGCATTTTGGAAATTGTGCTTCTGGCTACAGTCGTCACATAATCAAATAAGAAGAAATTTGTTGTGTATACTCAAAGAAATACTGTAATCCAACCATCTTGTGCGAGCATATCTAAATCAGTACGCAAAATATTGATGTGAGCGATTAAGGCGTAACTCCGAATGCGGCCCGAGTTTCAAAGGACCCCACACAAAATGTTTGGAAAAAGCCGTTCGGCCAATTTGGGTACAATATAGCCTGTAACATGCTGATTAAAAGTCAATATGGGCGCAAAAAATAATAATGGCCAGTTTTAGAGATATAGCCATTTTTATGTTGAAGTCAAGAAGATGATTTTTATGTTAATAGTTACTGCTAAAGAATAAACAAAAAACCGGCCAAGTGCGTGTCGGACTACGCACAATGAAGGGTTCCGTAGTTGAGATGAATTTATTTATCCCAAGAACAAACTTAACATTGTAGTTGAAAAACATGTTCTCTCATACATTCCAACTGCAAATCGTCGCTCGGCATCCAATACCGCGAATGTGACATTAAAAAAAAAAAATAAATTGCAGTGTCACTTATTTGAACGTGTAGAATGACATAAAACAAAAATCAGATTTTCGTAAAAAAATTCACATTCGCGATAAATATAATAATAATACCTTTAAACCAGCAATTCTTGTATATACCTATGTATATATAATCTGAATCTCGGAAACGGCTCCAAGAATTTTTATTAAATTTAGTATGCAGGGGGGTTTCAGGAGTGATAAATCGATCTAGCTAGGTGAGATCACGCTAAAAATTTTATTTTTAAGACCTTTCTGTACCCCTATGTTCACAAATAAAGTTTGATTTGATTTGGTTTTTGTTTTTTTTTTTTTTTTTGAAAACGTTCAAAAAAAAACATCATCCAGATATTTTTCTTTATTCAAGTAACAAGGACTCGTGTTAGTAAACTTATGAACTATGTTAACTTATTTTACGAGGTCACTTAGAAAGTTTTGCGACTAACAGTTTTTGTCTATAGAATATTGGCTGGTTTTGATGTCAATTATTAAAACGATGACCACTTATTACAAAAAAACATAACATTCCAAATTCGAAATTCCCTCCACATTTTTTTACGAGCAAAATCAAAATAATCTGTCTTACTGAAAACTGGATTTATAACGAGAACATTTTCGCGCGATGATTTTGTACGATTTCAAATGTCGACTAAAACCAGAAGAATCGTTTGAAAGACTTCGAATGGTGTTCATAGAAAAAAGCCCTTCTAAAGCGACTGTTTTTCGCTGGTTCAACGAATTTATGGGTGGTCTAGTAATTTTGGCAGACAAATAAAGAAGTGGGAAACAAAAAGTGCTGGCTGTGAAAAATTAAATTCAAGAGAATAGGCGAATTGCATATGAAGAGGTTCAGCATACACCGTGAAATTTGAATCACAGTTTTGCTAGAACAAACGTTGTTCAGACCATGGTCTACTACCATTCTACAGCATCCAATAAAAAAAAAACATAATTAGTTTTTGAAAAAACACAAAAAAAGCTAAGTTTAAAATGTCAAGATATATAGATGTATACTGCCGATTGGATCGGGAAGTGTGCATAAAATTCTACACAGGCATCTTCGGTTATGAAAGATAGTTTCACGCTGGTACCGTAAAATCTAACGCAGGATCAAAAGGAGGTTCGGGTAAAATGGTGCCGAGACATGATAGCAAAATTGGTAGCAGGCTCGTCTCGGCGCGTTTAAGATATCATTACGGGTGATGAATCTTGGATTTTTCAATATGATCCAGAAATGAAGCGTCAGTCGACCGTGTGGCTGTTGAACCAAAATGAACCAACGCCTACCAAAGTGAAGCGAGCCAGAAGTGCAGGCAAAATGTTGACCGCAAGTTTTTTTTTTTTCTACCAGGTTATCTGGTGTCAGTACCCTGACGAGATCAAAGAAGCATCAATGCTGAATGGTATGTTACCAAATGTTTGCCAGAAGTTTTTACTACTGCAAGCAGCAAGCGACCGAACACTGGCCTCCGTGGGCTACTGCTTCACCACGACAACGCGCTGGCTCACTCGGCGCTCAAAACAAGGGACTTTCTGGACAGCACACCGATCATCCTCCTTACAGTCCTGATTTAGCTCCGTGCGACTTTTTCTTGTTCCCCAAAATAAATCAACTCAAAGGAAAACAGTTTTCATCACCTGAAGATGCACTGGCTGCATTTGAGAGGTGATTGGAGAGGTGTCTGATGCGGACTGGAAGACGTGTTATAAAAATTGTTTTAGACGTATAAAACTGTGTATAAACGCCAATGGAGAGTTCTTTGAAAAGATATAATAAAAAAAATTATAACCTGTAGTATATTTTTTTCTAGTATCACAAAACTTCTGAGTGCCCCACGTAATCTAGTTTAAATTTATTTCACGCTATGGGAGATGGCACTGTAGTGATTGATGTACATGCAATCCAGCCTGCTAGCAATCTTTTTTAGGACATTGTTGGAGCTGGCCCGTACTCTGCGCACCAGGGATGCACACCTCATTCGCATCGTTGCGTAAAAGCAATTAATATGTGCGTCCGCGAACATTCCTGATGCGCTACAAAAACGGGGCAGCCCCACCAATACCCTGAAAGCGTTGTTGTATTGGACACGAAGGGCGTTGCACGACCTTTGGGTATATCTAGCCCACAGGCTGCACGTGTAAAACGTTGTACAATAAGCTCGAAACAGAGTAATTTTGACTTTTTAAGTGAGCAGCGTACAAACCTGCGAGCCAGCATGTTTGCCCTTACCGACAACGCTCTTCGTTCTCGCTCAATATCGAGTCCGTCATTGAGGTCAGGGGTCAATATGTATATGACCAAGATATTTAAACGTAAATACTCTTTGTAGTGGAGTCCCAGTGAGTAATACAGGTGGTACATAACCCGGTCTACCCCCAGCCTCAAAAACCATGATCTCCGACTTATTGGAGTTATACATCAAACCATGTGTTTTGGCATACTGCTCACATTTGGCGACCAATTACTTTCTGAGACCACAGATTGACGCGCTCAGAAGCACCATATCATCTGCATAGCTAATATTATTTACACAAATACCATCTAAATAGCAACCCACTCTGGTGCTGCTGTGCTCGCCAATCCTGGCTCACCCCGCATTCCAACCTGTATGGCCTGGAAAAAGTTCCAGCCTTTCGTACACTATTAATCTGGTTACTACGAGTATACCACAATTTAAAAATGTTTATAAGCTCCGTTGGCAACTTATCCTTCTCCATCTTTCTCCACAATACGTCATAAGCAACCAGATCAGAAGCCTTGAATAAATCTAGGAAGCTAGCATATATCGGCGTCCCACGCAGTGTATAGTATGTGATAGTATGCTTAATGCACAACACTGCACTTTCTGTTGACAAACCACGCCGAAACCAGAATTGGTTGTCATGAACACTTACAGTTTTATTTATTTGTGTATTAAGTAGACGGTCAAACACTTTTGGTATTATGATATTATGGTAGCTAGAGAGATGGGCCTATTGGATGCCGAGCGACGAAATGTAAGTTTTTACGCACAATATTGAGAGATTTACCATGTTATTTTAAGACCATAGACTTCTTATAGGTTTTCCTGTAATCTATGAGTAAAGAGCCATACTATGTATTTTTTTCAAATTTTTCGGTCCAGTAGTTTCGGAGATAAGGGGGGGGGAATGGTCAATTTTCATTGAATTTATTCAATATCTTTAAAAGTATTTATTTTAAAATTATATAAAAAATACATTTGAGATTCTCGTAACAAGCCCTTTCATTTGATATGTCACACGGTACTATTAGCAAAATTTTTTTTTTTAATTTTCTTGTTTGCGCCCCAAAAGTGACCCCTATATTCAAAATTAATTTATTTACATTACTCATTCGTGTTTGGGTCACAGAAATACATATGTGTACCAAATTTCAACTTAATCGGTCCATTAGATTCGGAGTAAATTGGCTGTGACAGACGGACAGACAGACAGACAGACAGACAGACAGACAGACAGACAGACAGACAGACAGACAGACACACGAGTGATCCTATAAGGGTTCCGTTTTTTCCTTTTGAGGTACGGAACCCTAAAAAGCAATCAAATGAATTCCAACAAGTTCCAATTCATATTAACTCTTTGTCTGTATACCCTGAAGGGGTAGGCAGAGGTGTATTAATACATTTCGCATAGTAGACAAGTCGTCCGGCCGATTTTGGTGAAACTTTGGGATCTTGTATTGCACGATATTAGATATCGAAATGAGTAGTTGCTTCAAAACCTTGCGACAGTCGTATTGCATTCATTAAAAAAAACACTTATTGAAACCTTCGTTGTGAGTTGCCCCCGATGGCTATATTTTAGATTATTCAGGGACCATACTTTTCTAATAATGTAAATAATGACGCTATACCATTCTCAAATGAGTTGGATCATGACTTTCATGGTATGCTGGGTTGGTTCCGATCACGAGATATTCATCGTGGATAGCGAGATGCCATTTCACCACTAAATCGATTGGGTATTCAATCAATGATGCCTCCTACTTTGAAACCTGGCCAAAGTCAATATACAACTGAAGAAGCTAATAAGGCGCGGATTGTAATCAAAACATGATGGATAGTGGAAGCATGACATGGCCATCTAAAAATATTTTCAAATTCTTCAATAATTCCATATCCACGTCTCATGTTCCGAATTTAAGCGACTTTCTCCGTATCGCTACCATAATAAATAAATATTTTGGAATTATTATAATGCCAAATGCAGACGTACAGCTAGCAACTACGATACCTAACCGTGTTGGTGAAGTAAGCATCGTACAGGCACGAGTAGAGGCTGAACATCTCCGACAGCGAAAAGTACGATGGGTTAGATTAACTGCAGCAACCACTCTTTCCGCGTTTAAATATTGCATTTTTAAAAGATTTAACTTTTAGAACATATCAGGTTAATCTATCGCCCGGTTATATACAAGGCCACTTAAACATATAGGAGACGAAGCAGCGCAAAATGTGGATTAGCGAATTTTTTAAATAAATCGAAATTACAGTGAACCAGGATTCATTGGAATAAAAGTCACATTTGGGTTCTTTATTTGTGCATAGAATTAAATGTTTGTGGCAGTGGTAACGATGCCATATTTCGAAATTATTGCACTAGTAAAGCTGGAGCACGAACTCTGGTTAGATGCGCTCTATAAATGGCAATCTTGTGGTATATGGCGTTCGCCCGTTACAATGAAAACGTTAAATATCCGTCGCTTCCTTCTTCTTCCTTCCTTCTAGGAATTTTCCTGTCTTATTTTAGTTTTACATTAGACTAGAAACCCGCCCCTGCTTCGCACAGATGCAATTTCATTAATATGTGTAAAATTCTTCACGGAAAAACATGCTCCTGAACTGCATGACGAACTGTCCCATCTTTTTGCTCCGATAAAATATAACCGTAGCAGGAAGCATACATAGATTGTTCGCCGTGCCTCGCAGTCGAACCGTCGCTCGAGCCCAGTCTCCCGTCCCTCGCACACTCTCTACGCTCAACGCTCTCTTGGACGCTAAGCCTGACAGTGATGTGTTCGCGGATGAATAGAAGATCTTGTCAGTATGTCTGGAGTATTGTGAGATGAGCGTGTGACTGTCGTGTAGTTGAATACTTTTGTTTCTGTAAGTGCTTTAATAATGTGTTTGTGTCTTTGCCTATAGCTAATGTAATTGGCCTTGGCCGTTTTATGTTAAAATAAATAAATGTCAAAACATTCTATTCATTCATTTTTTTTTTCATTCTATTCTATTTAGGGTGTAAAAATACGCCCGAGAGTCACTTATACTCCCCTTCATTGTGATATTTTTTTTGTTCTGGACCGTACCTGTGAACCTTCTGGTTACAGAGACACTTGGTTTGGTCTTTTACCTTTGCCCTTGAAGGCCAAAGGTAAAAGACCAAAACAAGTCAAAGTCAAAGATTTATTTGCAGATAAATATGGTTACAAAAGTTCTTAAAATGGTAGATAATGTTAGTAGCTTAGCATATTTAATCATAACATAATGACATGCAAATTTTTGTTATAGGTAGGTACAATTACATTATTGCTTAAATTTAAATTGAAAGAATTCTTTTATATTATAGATATAAGGTAGGTACAATTACATTATTGCTTAAATTTAAATTGAAAGAATTCTTTTATTTTATATTATAGAAGTGTTCAATGTTATAACTTAACTTATATTCTTGGGCCGTTGCATTCACCCAATACTATGGCACAATGTTATGCGTGCGTTACAATGCGTGCTGCCGTAAACAGCGACGTTTCACACCAAAAGTTGTTTCCTAGCAATAATTTTTGCTTAATGTTACTTAGTTTGATGTACAGAATGCATAGATAACGTCTATGTGATGGGTCATTTTACACCCTGTATCTAAGTTAAATATTAATGTATACATTTATATATGCATACATATGTATGTGTAGGTTATACATAAACCTCCCGAAATAGATTTTATAAAATGATGACGAAATTCATTGTGGTCACAGGTCAAACAGACAGACTCGAAAAGCGACTTTGTTTTATATGTAGGTATATTGTATTTTTCTTTTTTTTGCAAATATTACCTAAGAAGGTAGGTATTGTTGAAAATAATCTTTAAATAAAATACTCCATGAAAAAAAGACTCAATACAAGATCCCAAAGTTTCAGCAAAATCAGCCGAACGACTTATCTACTATGCAAAATATGGGTAAAATATCTCTGTCTACCCCTTTATACGGACGTAGGAATATGTTTTTAAACCATAACATATGAATTGAAACGTTGTGGTTGATGTGAATGCTTTTTGTTTACTTATTTAAAATCATCTTCCTGACTTCAACTTAAAAATGGCTATATATCTAAAACTGGCCATTATTTTTTGTTGCGGCGATATAGACTTAATCAACATATTACAGGCTATATTGTAGCTAACTTTCAGCCAAATTCGCCGAACGGCTTTTTCCAAACATTTTGTGCGGGGTCCTTTTCTTGCAAAATAGCTTTAAGATTCTCATAGCCGGAGGAAGGAATTTTACTGATAGTTTAGTTCGGTGTACAAGAGATCGGCACCAATACAACTACTTTCCAAGTTCAAATTACCCAATTGAATAACTATTTCATGAAGACAAATGATATTTGAGGCCAATTCTAAATCGGTGAACCTACAAATAACGGACATGGAGTCCACCCATACGAAGAACGTTGGGTTTTAATCCATGTGGCGTAAAAACAAATTCAAATAATGATTTTTATAATTATTCGTAGTTTTTATATCATTTTATCAATTTTACGTGATTTGAAATACACGTAACTCCATCTATATTAGAACATTGAAAATGAATGGTACTTCATCGTTTACCTAGATGGCGCTAGTAGTACCAAACTAGCAGGGTTATCGTTATTTGAAAAGCACTTAACGCCATCTATATTAGAATAATTAAAATTAATGGTACTTCTAAGTTTACCCAGATGGCGCTAGTAGTACCAAACATCTATGATACCCAATTATACCCATTGATGTAAATCATCTTCGACCCGTTATCTATTTTAAAATAATATCACGCTTGCATTACTCAAAGGCTTAGGCAGAGATTTCCACCTAGCTTTTTCCCAACCATGTTGAAGTCGGCTTCCAGTCTCAACTGAATACCAGTATTTTACATGGAGTGACTGTTGTAGTCGACTGTGGTAGTTACAAGCCTAAAAATCTGACAACCAGTCTTACCAAGGGGTATCGTGTTACCTAGTAATTAGGTTGTGGAGGTCAGATGTAAAATACTGGTATCAGCTGTATCCGGTTAGACTGGAAGCCGACCCCAACATATAGTCCGTGCAATCCACGAAGAGTAGAACAGTAGAGCCTCCGAAAGAGTGGGTCTTAAAATGAATATGGACAAGACAAAGGTCATGTCAAATGCCCATGTGACACCCACTCTCATGAAGATCGGAGTCGCTACGCTCGAAGTTGTGGACGAGTATGTTTACCTAGGACAAACTGTCCAGCTAGGTAGGTCCAACTTCGAAAAAGAGGTCAATCGTCGAATCCGACTCGGCTGGGCAGCGTTCGGGAAGCTACGCAATATCTTTTCGTCCCACATACCACAGTGTCTCAAGACGAAAGTCTTTGACCAGTGCGTGTTGCCAGTGATGACCTATGGTACTGAAACGTGGTCGCTCACAATGGGCCTTATCAGAAGGCTAAAAGTCACCTAAAGGGCAATGGAGAGGGCTATGCTTGGAGTTTCCCTACGTGATCGAATCAGAAATGAGGAGATCCGCAGGAGAACCAAGGTAACTGACATAGCCCGAAGAATTGCGAAACTTAAGTGGCAATGGGCAGGGCACATTGCTCGTAGAACGGATGGCCGATGGGGCCGAAAGGTTCTGAAGTGGCGACCGCGTACCGGAAGACGTAGCGTTGGAAGGCCTCCCACAAGATGGACCGATGACCTTGTGAAGGCCGCAGGAATCCGCTGGATGCGGAAAGCACAGAATCGGTCGAAGTGGCGGTGCTTGGGGGAGGCCTATGTTCAGCAGTGGACGTCTTTCGGCTGAAATGATGGTAATGATGATCCACGAAGACGCGCCCCACTCCGCTCCGCGCCGTACTAGAGTTCAGCTTACAGTACAGTAATCGCGGAGTGGGGCGCGTCCTCGTGGATTGCACGGACTATAGTGAGGAAAAGGCTAGGCAGATGATTATTGTTCCGTGGGTCTAATTATGACGTCACATAAAATCCAACATGGAGGCTTATAACGATTGTACTTAAAAAGTTACCAAGCCAGTTAGAGGTAAGACAGCCAGTTCCTCTGACGTTGAGGATTCCGGATGAAGGTCGCTTCCACCTTCGGCCTAATTATAACATACCGTAAGGTGAGATGAAGGCCAAGCCAAGGCCAACTTCCCCATTATGGTAAAAAAAATAGCAAATAGAAATAAACTTGCCCCTAATTTGAATGAATGAATTTGATTTGAATTTAAATGTATATATTTTATTTTAATGATGTAATTAATAGTATGTATTTGTGATCAGTGTATTGGGACTTGGTGCCTTAGTAAATAAAGAAATAAATAAATCTCCATCATTTTTACTTATATACTCGTAAATATTTACAATAGTTTATAGGCAGACGGTTGATTTCTTAACTTTTAAATTTTATTTCATTTAAAAATAACAGAATTGGCAACATTTTTTTATATTTTCAAACTCAAAACTTAGAGCATTTATTTCAATTAAACCATTTACAGGCACTTTTGAATTGTCAAGGAATCGGTCAGTCAGAAATATGAAGCTAGTTGCCCATTCCAAAGCGTAATAGGTAGGTACCTATGGAGCAGAACGGGCAAGAAACTCCACGGACACTCTTTTAAATAAAAAATTGTTACAAAATATTGGGTACATCATTCATGTTGAAATTAAACATGTGAGAACAATGTAGAAAGACGTGCACGTTAGAAGCGTCCGTAATCTATAGATAAAACAAAGAACAATTAAAATAAAATAAAATAATGCCATCTAGCCTAGGCCTGGGTCTTGTTATTGGGCCTAAACACATCGCAGACGGCCCCACGGATCCGTCATTTTCGTATGTTCAACCGTCTGCTTAACATCCTGTATATATTTGTAATCACGTTCTCGAAAACGGCTCTAACGATTTCGATTAAATGGAATGTGATACAACGTTGGTATACCTGGACGATACGAGTATGTTTATCTATTTTCACCCGAGCACAGCTCGGTCGATCAGGTACTAATTATAATGGGACTTCAGCCCGTTTTCACTAACATTAGACGATTCTAACTGTCTATCTGCCTAGCTTTTTCCCAACTATGTTGGGGTCGGCTTCCAGTCTAACCGGATGCCGCTGAATACCAGTATTTTACATGGAGCGACTGCCTATCTGACCTCCACAACCCAGTAACTGGGTCGACCCGTGCGGCTATTATTATCTAGCCACGAGCTCCTCATTAGGCGATTCTAACATGAATGCCTAAATAAAAAGCAAGCTATTGAATTTTCCACTTTCAGCGCTAAGCCGAGCGTTGAAAATTGTCAAATCTATTACAAACCTACTTACTATTCTATTATTATTATTTTAATATCTTTGAAAATTCTCGAGATCCTAAAAAAAATTCAAAATATTTTATTTCACATAAACCTACAAGGGGCACTTATGAAACGGCAGAAGCTAGGTGCACAGTTGCTATTGGTCGCTTCCTATGGAGAAGAGCCGTCAAGAAACTCCACGGTTATTCTTTTAAAAATAAATGGCTTCTACAATGTTTTTAGGGTTCCGTACCTCAAAAGGAAAAAACGGAACCCTTATAGGATCACTCGTGTGTCTGTCTGTCTGTCTATCTGTCGGTCTGTCTGTCTGTCTGTATGTCCGTCTGTCACAGCCAATTTACTCCGAATCTAATGGACCGATTAAGTTGAAATTTGGTACACATATGTATTTCTGTGACCCAAACACGAATGAGTAACGTAAATAAATGAATTTTGAATATAGGGGTCACGTTTGGGGGTCAAACAAGAAAATTAAAAAAAAAAGTTTTGCTAACAGTACCGTGTGACATATCAAATGAAAGAGAAATAAATAAAATTGACCATTCCCCCCCCCCCTTATCTCCGAAACTACTGGACGAAAAATTTTGAAAAAAATACATAGTATGGCTCTTTACTCATAGATTACAGGAAAACTTATAAGAAGTCTATGGTCTTACAATAACATGGTAAATCTCTCAATATTGTGCGTATAAGCTTACGTTTCGTCACTCGGCATCCAATAGGCCCATCTCTCTAGTTACTATAATATTAAAATTGTTTGACTACTTATTACACAACTAAATAAAACTGTAAATGATCATGACAACCAATTCGGGTTTCAGCGAGGTTTGTCAACAGAAAGTGCAGTATTGTGTCTTAAGCATACTGAACATACTATACACAGCGTGGGACGCCGATTCATGCTGGCTTGGTTGCTTATGACGTATTGTGGAGAAAGATGGAGAAGGATAGGTTGAAAACGGAGCTTATAAACATCTTTAAATATTGGAATGGTAACCAGATCAATAGTGTACGATGGGTTGGAACTTTATCCAGGCCATACAGGTTGGAATGCGGGGTGAGGCAGGGAGGGTTGAGCTCACCCACGCTTTTCAACTTGTAAGTAAACGAGCTGATTGGCGAGCTCAGCAGCACCAGTTTGGGTTGCTATAAAGATGTGTGTAAATAATATTAGCTATGCAGACGATGCTGCTTCTGAGCGCGTCAATCTGTGGTCTCAGAAAGTTGGTCGCCAAATGTGAGCAGTATGCCAAAACACATGGTTTGATTTATAACTCCAATAAGTCGGAGATCATGGTTTTTGAGGCTGGGGATAGACCGGGTTATGTACCACCTGTATTTCTCAATGGGACTCCACTACAATGAGTATTTACATTTAAATATCTTGGTCATATACCTATTGACCCCTGACCTCAATGATGGACTCGATATTGAGCGGGAGCGAAGGGCGTTGTCGGTAAGGGCGAACATGTTAGCTCGCAGGTTTGCACGCTGCTCACTTAAAAAAGTCAAAATTACTATGTTTCGAGCTTATTGTACAACGTTTTACATGTGCAGCCTGTGGGCTAGATATATCCAAACGTCGTGCAACGCCCTGCGTGTCCAATACAACAACGCTTTCAGGGTATTGGTGGGGCTGCCCCGTTTTTGTAGCACATCGGGAATGTTCGCGGACGCACATATTAATTGCTTTTACGCAACGATGCGAATGAGGTGTGCATCCCTGGTGCGCAGAGTGCGGGCCAGCTCCAACAATATCCTAAAAATGATCGCTTGCTGGCTGGATTGCATGTACATCAATCACTGCAGTGCCATCTCCCATGGGGTGAAATAAATTTAAACTAGATTACGTGAGGCACTCAGAAAGTTTTGCGATAATAGAAAAAAATATGCTACAGGTTATAACTTTTTTATTGTATCTTTTCAAAGAACTCTCCATTGGCGTCTATACACAGTTTCATACGTGTAAACCAATTTTTATAACACATTTTCCAGTCCGCATCAGACACCTCTTAAATCTCCTTCTCAAATGCAGCCAGTGCATCTTCCGGTGATGAAAACTGTTTTCCTTTGAGTTGATTTTTTTATTTTGGGGAATAAAAAAAAATCGCACGGAGCCAAATTGGGACTGTAAGGAGGATGACCTATAAATTTGAACGGTGTGCTGTCCAGAAAGTCCCTTGTTTTGAGCGCCGAGTGAGCCAGCGCATTGTCGTGCTGAAGCAGTAGCCCACGGAGGCCAGTGTTCGGTCGCTTGCTGCTTGCAGCAGTAAAAACTTTTGGCAAACATTTGGAAACATACCATTCAGGTTACCTATCCATTTGCATAAAATTTTAAGACCTAATATAACTTGGCATACTTTTGTTTTTCCTAATTATATTTTCGCATAATATTATTTACGCATAACAGCTTATGCATAATTTCTCTAATCATAATAATGATTTAGCATAACATTCTAAAGCATAAATCTATTAAGTATAACATTCTAAAGCATAACTTTTTGCGAATGTGAAATTTTTAACGAAAATCTGATTTAAGTTTTATTTCATTCTACACGTTAAAATAAGTGATCCTGAAATTAAAAAAAAAAACGTAAAGAATGTCACATTCGCGGTATTGGATGCCGAGCGACGATTTGCAGTTGGAATGTATGGGAGAACATGTTTTTCAACTACAATGTTAAGTTTGTTCTTGGGATAAATAAATTCATCTCAATTACGGAACCCTTCATTGTGCGTAGTCCGACACGCACTTGGCCGGTTTTTAAATTACAGTGTTAATAGGTATGGGAGATAGATAGATAGATAGATAAAACAAGAAACAGTGTAGGTCTTTCAATAAGTACCAGGTACTTAACAAAATAGAAAATAGTCAACAGGTCTACAATCCTCTAAGCCTACAGCGTTCTCACATTCACAAAATAGAAAATAATCTATACAAAAGATAAATAAATTAATAAAAGTAAAAACCTATTTTAATAAAACGCAATTACATAATTGCTATTACAACTGTAATCAATCTGAATAATTATCATGTCCACAAAAAGTCACTAATAAAGAGTTGGAAAACGAAACTTTGAAAGGCGTACGAGGGGCCGAAGCCAACTCGCAGAGGCCCGTTAGACGTTTTTAGGGTTCCGTTGCCAAATGGCAAAAAACGGAACCCTTATAGATTCGTCATGTCTGTCTGTCTGTCTGTCCGTCCGTATGTCACAGCCACTTTTTTCCGAAACCATAAGAGCTATGCTGATGAAACTTGGTAAATAAATGTATTCTGTGAACCGCATTAAGATTTTCACACAAAAATAGAAAAAAAACAAATAATTTTGGGGTTCTCCATACTTAGAACTGAAACTCAAATAAATTTTTTTCATCAGACCCATACGTGTGGGGTATCTATGGATAGGTCTTTAAACATGATATTGAGGTTTCTAATATCATTTTTTTCTAAACTGAATAGTTTGCGCGAGAGACACTTCCAAAGTGGTAAAATGTGTCCCCCTCCCCCCTGTAACTTCTAAAATAAGAGAATAATTTATAATAATTTATTGAATCAAATAATAGTGTTAACATTAAATAGTATAATAGAATGATAAAACTAAATAAAAATATATGATGTACCATGCAAACTTCCACCGAAAATTAGTTTGAACGAGATCTAGCAAGTAGTTTTTTTTTTTAATACGTCATAAATCGTAAACCGCAATTTACCTTTCATTCAATGTTACTTGCTGCTACGGAACCCTTCATGGGCGAGTCCGACTCGCACTTGGCCGCTTTTTTAAAATGAGGCACCAACCGACGATTATCCCTGTTCGCACTATGCAAGTGCACCCAAGGACAATCCCCGGTTGGTGCAAGGCTATTGCAGGATATGGAAACAAAGATATTGGATTATGGGTTTGGCTGGCTAAGTGAACTGGTTATCTAGAACTATGGCCCCTGCCTGACCAATATTTTATATAAAATACACAGGTAAAATGGCAGGGGGTGACTTGCACACTCAATAATGGGCCCCAAAAATGGTCGCTAACACAAAGTTTCGTAGCGACAAGGGGGCAACATGTCCTGAGGTGTTTATGAGGAGTGGAGAGGCATTCCACTGCTATAAGGACAATCGCGGAAGTACGATCAAGATCCCTACCCAGCATCTTACTGGAATACTTCCTTCCTCCGAGCATGTTCGCTCTTGCAAATCTCCACTCAAGCCCAATAAAGGCAAGAATGAGGTGGGAGCTCTGTTCCTCGTCAGTGTTCACTCCAGCCGGCCAATAAAGGCAAGCCAGAGGTGAGGACCAAGACTTCTCCTAATTTCGGCCTCACTCTCCAGGCTAATGATAAAGCCGACGTATTCAAATCTCTCGACTTCCGACGAGACTACACCACGACGCGTTCGTCACCACGTCATCGATTGGAGGATTTTTCCAGCTATTTTATCTACATTTTATTAATACTAAACTGTAGGTTTATTTTTCTTTTTAATTAAGTTCATACCATGACCACGGTTCAACTTAGCGCCATCTTTTAGACGTTAGAGACCTATATTTAACGTGCGCGTTCTTATGAGGGTTTATGTTAAAAGTTGGCAACGTCGTAAATAGCTGTCAAATATTTACCTGTTTTGATTATAATTAAGAAATAGTGGCTAACTATGGAACTAAAATATTGATTATGAAATGCAATAATTAATTTCGTAACATCGATTAAGGCACCGATTCAATTCTCGCCCATCCCATCCACATGTCGCCTCGCCGCCGGTATAAAACCACCTTAAGGGGACGATAACTGACTTTTAATGATGTTATACTGAAGATAACGTCTAAGCGAGTAGTGTTAGTGATTTGAAAAAAAGGTGTGTGTGCGATTCACACACGATAGAAGTGAAACTTCAGTAAATCGACAAAAGAATGAGATGAATATATATAACAAGGGTAGGATAATTACAAAGTTTAATTGTTTAAAAATGAAAATATTTTGATTAATTTTAAAAGATATTTTATATTTTATTTAACATATGTTACATAATCTATTGCTCAAGTTCCATATTTTCAGTTTCAACAAATGATCATCAAATGATGAATGAGTGTAGGTGAGCTTTTGCCATTTTTGTATAAGTTTTTTGTAGTTTCTAGTTAGATTTAAGTGTTTTATGATGTTCTAATTAGTTCTTTAGTTGAATTTAGTTATTAGTTTCCTTGTTAGAATCTAATAAGATAAAGTAAAGATGCAAATTGTATAAATTTTAATGTTTGAATAAAATGTTCAGTATAATTACGTAACTTGAAAATGAGGTTTTTTGTTTACGGAGATATTAACGTAATTTTAGTTCCAAATAAGAGGATTAGGTGTAAAAACACTTGTCACGTTTGAATTGTATAAATCGACCCACGGGTTTTGAAGATATTAGCAGTTTTATATAATGAAAATGTACCAAAGTTAATTTTAGACAGTTAATGTTCTAGGAAATCCTTTGTTACTGAAGATACCATAAAAATTGATATGTATACTAAGACAGGATTATGTAAGCTCTGTTATGTGCAAATTTCATAGCGATCCAACCATGGGATCAAAAAAAAGTAGAGGTTTGAAGCCATAAATCATAGAGAAAATTGCACGTAAAATGGTCTTAAAAATCGCGGCTCTCGTTACGGGAACTTAGCTTAAGCGAAATTTATTACCTACGAAGTATGGGACAAAGAGGAGAGACCGATAATATTATTTCTGTCTCATTCTTTCCTGGCTTCATCCTACACATTTTTACCCGACTACGGCAAAGCCAAAAGGAAGGGTTATGATTTTAGCAGTCTATGTATATATGTTTGTATGTTTGTATGTATGTATGTATGTTTGTTTTTACGTGTGTTCCACCGTAGCGCCTAAACTACTGAACCGATTTTGATGAATGAGGTATCAGTGGATTTGTAATAATGGTCCGGGTGACATAGGCTATATAAATTTTCGATAAATTTAATATTGTGGACTTTACGCGTAAATATCTAACCTCGAAAAAAATTAAAATGAGATGATCATGACATGTTTGGTATCAAAAGAAAGGCCTTGACGAGCACATTACAAATATATATATCATATTATATTTTCAAAGTAAATAAAGATGTTTAAATAGTTAAAAACAAGCTAAAGTGAGACTGCGCTGCGTAATATCGCAAGATGATACCAACGTGCAGTTAATCAAATCTTTATAAATAGTAACGATTTGTAATTCCACTCTTATGAAGAAAAACAAGTACAACGAAATATTTATATTTAGGATTTCTTCGAAGCTCGATGTCGATATACATTGGGCACTCAGAAAATTTTTGCGATACTAAAAAAAAATATACTACAGGTTATAATTTTTAAATAAATCTTTTCAAGTAACTCTCCATTGGCGTCTATACACAGTTTCATACGTCTAAACCAATTTTCATAAGACATTTTCCAGTCCGCATCACACACCTCTTTAAATTCCTTCTCAAATGCAGCCAGTGCATCTTCCGGTGATGAAAACTGTTTTCCCTTGAGTTGATTTTTTATTTTGGGGAACAAAAATGATAAATGATTCATCACCCGTAATGAAATCGTAAACGTGCCGAGACGAGCCTGCTTAAAATTTTGCTATCATGTCTCGGCACCATTCTACCCGAAACTCCTTCTGACCCTGCGTTAGATTGTGCGGTACCCAGCGTGAAACTTTCTTCCTTACCCGAAGATGCCCGTGTAGAATTTCATACACACTTCCCGATCCAATCTGCAGTATATGCTGAATCTCTTCATATATTAATTCGCCTATTTTCTTAAATTAAATTTTTCACAAGCAGCACGTTTTCTTATGTAACAGCCGTCATAGGGCGGCCACTTCTTTCTTCGTCCGCCAAAGTTTCTTGACCACGCTTAAATTCATTGAACCAGCGGAAAATGGTCGCTTTTGTCTATGAACTCAAACTCAATTTCAAACTCAAAGCATTTATTTCAATTAAACCATTTACTGGCACTTTTGAATTGTCAAAGAATCGGTCAGTCAGAAATATGAAGCTAGTTGTCCAAAGCGTAATAGGTACCTATGGAGAAGAACGGGCAAGAAACTCCACTCTTTTAAATATTTTTTTTACAAAATATTGGTTACATCATCCATGTTGAAATTATACATGTGAGAACAATGTAGAAAGACGTGCACGTTAGAAGCGTCCGTAATAAAAAGATAAAACAAAGAACAATTCAAAAATTAAAATAAATTAAAAATAAGCCCTGGCAGCTAAGAGATGACCAGTCCCAACTGCCGGCGCCCGTTCACGAACATGACGCATGGATTAGCACCATTCAGCTCAACCATTTTGAAGGGAGCTAAATGATCCAACACACACGCCACCATCAGCGAAACATCTGAGTGAGCATGACATACTCACAGCCGCCAGGGCACATTCAAGTCAATGTAAAACATATTACCCGGTAAATGGTACCTATCTCTTCAGTACATAGTGCTCACACCTGTGCTACGCAATTATATAATACAAAGGAGATTGAATTTATACATTGCAAAGATGGTCTTACAATTTTCAGCAGCTCCAACAGTATTTGCAAATGTTAATCAATTAGTTGTGGTTGTGGAGCAGGACTAGTATTGAGCCAAGCATTTTTATCAGCGATGTAATCCATGCAACTTATAATATGCCTGCCTGCATAGTGTGCGTTTTATACAAGATTTGAATTTTGTCTCATTCAGTTGAATACCATTTGAAGTCTTTCAAATGATTCTTCTGGTTTTAATCGACATTTGAAATCGTACAAAATCATCGCGCGAAAATGTTCTCGTTGCAAATTAAATTTTCAGTGAAACAGAGTATTTTGATTTTGCTCGTATGGAGGAAATTTCCAATTTGGAATGTTGTGTTTTTTTGTAATAAATAGTCATAGTTTTAATTGTCATCAAAACTAGTCAGTGTCACATAGACAAAAACTGTTAGTCACAAAACTTTCTTAGTGACCAGTAGTGCTATTCTGTAAAAATCTCACCATGATATCTTAGATGAAGTGAGCTGCCAATAGTGTCAATTCTTAGCAACTGACAGCTCACTCCACGCCGTCGAAATAATCGCGCTATGGTTTCGTCCAAAGCACTATGCGCTGCTATTGGAATTTAAAATAGGTTAATTACTGACCTATTGTATTACTCTTATTTACTTTGTTGTAACGTTTAGCAAGCGTAAAAACGGAAAAGTATAAAATAAAAAATAAAGTTTAATAAAAAACTGTAACCCGACTACGGGAAAATAAAAATGATCTAAAAAGTACGAAACAAGCCAATATTTCAGACAGAAATCAAGACATAGGTACAAAAATGGTCAAGGTAAAGCCGTCGTCGCATGCCATTTTAATTTTGTAGGTGTTTCTGGCACCAACATGGTACATAGGCATGCGACCACGGCTTTACCTTGACCATTTTTGTACCTATGTCTTGATTTCTGTCTGAAATATTGGCTTGTTTCGTACTTTTTAGATCATTTTTATTTTCCCGTAGTCGGGTTACAGTTTTTTATTAAACTTTATTTTTTTTGTATTTGTGTCTCTTACCTGTCGTTTTTTCCGTTGCATCCGGTTTGAAATCACAACGATTCTAAAGAAGTTTCACTTCAAAAATATATGTTAAATTAGAGCATTTTTTTAATATTTTAATATAGGCATACTTTTGATTATGTTTATATTACATAGTGAAATTAATTTGTAAAGTTATGTCTAGCGCGGATAAAAAACTGAGAATGACGCATAATCTATCAAGCGTATTTTTCTAAAAACTTCACCATTTTAAAGATAATTAAATTATCAATATTTTAGTATACGTGTTTTATTAAAATACCTTTTTTTTTACGTGTAATAAATTAATTATGCGTCTAATTTGGGACAACGCTCCTTAATGGGCGAGTCCTATTACTGGCTGGACGTACGACGCGTTGCGTGAGCTCAGTACAGAACACGCAAGCTAACCATTCAAGGTCACTGTCATATATCTGCGTCTTAAGTCTTTTATTTCTACATAGTCGTACCTACACACACTTATAAGATTTTGTATATTTTTTTGGAAGCCCTAATAGATTATTTTAGGTGAACATATTGCAGTTCCAATAATATTACATCCATACGTATCGAATTATTAACTTCCTTTTTTTTATATTTGGTTAAAGAAAAGATTCAGATTCAACGAATTATCGATCAAACATATCGATTCTATGGCGGCACTGCCGCAGCACTAATCTAAAAGTAGAACAGAGATATCCATCTAAGTTCAGGGATCACACGATAAAAATGTGCCCAATCAACGAAAAAGCGCTTTCCATCGCTTCCCACCCACGCACACACAAGACGCACAACATTGCTACAAGGTCATACATCGCTGTATTTCAGTTTTACGCGTAGCTATGACAGAATCGCGGTCGCACAATTTACGCGTGAACAAATAAAATAAGCAGCCAATTAAACGTTTCATAAATAAAGTTAAGTGTGTGCTATTATTATCATGTAATTATAATACGTTAAATAATTAATAGTTTGTGTTCGAAGTGTGAGTACAACGTTAGACGTGAACGGTTGTCACATGTCACATGTCGAAGTTTGGCGGGAAATTTGATCAGTCGGCAACATGCAGTGACAGTGTAGTGATGTGATTATTTTTCGTATATTTGATTTTATGTTTACGGTTATCTTTTTTATCGGATTTGTTTTAGTTTTGGTTGTTATTAAGTTATTGGAGTGGGCTGAGGATTTAAGTGAGTATTTTGAATATTATTTTGTTAAGCATTTCATTTTTATTCTCGGGGAAAATAATGCAGCGAAAATTTTTTTGTCGCTGTCCTGGATATCGTTTTATCTACAAATGATAGAACGGGTAATACTTTTATTTTTATTGCTTGACTTTTAAATACCAGTCTATTTTTCATAATACTTAAAACTCACGCGATCGCGTAGTAAATTATAATAAGAATGAATAACAAATCATAAGGAGTGTGACGGTGTCAACTAATTTGCATATAATAGCGTTCTTGCTCTTTAACATTTAACAGTGTATTCGAATTTCGAATACATTTACCTCTGAAACCCAGGAATTCATGCATCGTAATTATTGTAAATAGGGAAAAAGATTTTAACGAAAACTTTTTGGTGTAGCAGAAATATTTTACATGCAAGTGAGACAATTTTTTTTTTCCTCAACCTTGTTTTAGCAAATCATCATGATGATGGTGTTCCGAACCTTGAAGATTTTTACTTCTACTCGCATTACAAAGCGACATAATTTATTTTATTCTATAATAAAAAAGTGGCCATAAAAGCCATTTAAAAATAATATGAATTTTTATCGACTCAAAATTGCTAAATATGTCCATGAAAAAATGTGCATGAATTCAGAATAAGTATATAGAAATGACTAAAGACGATGCGATTTCCTTGTGAGTTATTTCCTAGTGCATAACTTAAATTGTGACATCGACATTCTGCTGTACTTAAAACTATAAAGTTTTAGTATTTTAGGTACCTACTTATAAGTAGGTATCAAGCTGATTCCCACTGCCGGACACAGGGTCTCCGTATGAATGGCCGTGTCGTGCGTAGGTAATCATAATCAACCACGTGGGCCCAGTGCGGGTTGATGGGTGTCACATGTGTTCGAATTTTAGGCTCTTGGACATGACTGTTCCCTCAGGATGTTCCTTCAACATTACAATTTAATTTTCTATAGTAAGTAATAAATAATTAATATGAGTCTGAAATCGCAAATCCACCTTGAATAAGATGATAACTAAACATTTGTTTTTGTTCGTCTGTTAGATTATTATAATATATTGGACACGGTATCTTTTCTTTTTTTACGTTATCAAAAGATTACGGCGATACATAACATAACATCACGCCTTGTTTCCCCGAAGGGTTGGGCAGAGGTGTCCCTGTAGTAGGTACACCCACATTTCGCCAGTTATGTTTAAGTCCCATGTAATAGGGGGCGAGCCTATTGCCATCAACCGGGCACAAATCCAGACTCCGGACTGCTACTGAGAAATTCCAGATAGAAAAACCCAATAACACGTTGCCCGACCCGGGAATTGAACCCAGGACCTCATGCTCAGCAGTAGTGCTTGCGACCACTAGACCAACGAAGCAGTCAAAAAATTCAGTTAAAATTTACCATGACGTCACGAGTATGTAAATTTTATACTTACTTGTGACGTAGCGACCTCCACTTCCCAACTTCATCGCGTTTTATCTAAGTCATTTTTTATTAATATTATAAAGCAAAAAACATGTGTTTAATTTTTTTTATTAAGTATCTGACTAACGGATTAAATAGAATTTCTTTTTTTTAACCTGGGCATCATACTTATTGGCGATTTATGCTTGTGCCTTCTCTGTATGAGAAGAGGCATTTGCCCTGCAGTGGAACAATAGGCTGGTATTACCTATTATGATCTCCTTTATATTACATTTTTAAATATACGAATATTAAAAATATAAAAACATTTCAAAATTTTAAAAATAGCTCTCCCTGTTATAATCGCTCACCGGTATCGGGAACAGGGTCCAAGCTACCGGCACGATCAGGGCTCCAGAAAGAGGAACCTCCTAACAACTAATTACTGACACTTATAGTTTACAAAGTAAACATTGTTTCTAACAAATACGGAAGTGATTCTGAAATAAACGTTTTTATTATTATTTCCTTTATTTCATCATAAACATATAATTTACATTTTTAAATATTTTAATAAAAAAAAAACAACGTTTAAAAATATTTAATAAAAACTTTTTACAAAAAAAAAACACTACAAAGTGAAAAATAACTTTAATTTCGGAAGTCGGTGACAAAGAACGAAAATTCAAAACCAAAGACACCGACTTCCGAAATTAAAGTTATTTTTCACTTTGTAGTGTTTTTTTTTTTTAAGTCGGTTGTTTTTTTTGTAAAAAGTTTTTATTTTTCACTTTTTAATGTTGTGGTACCTACCGCACACAAATTCGAATACCACTACCTGCTATGTAAATAACAGTGACAGGAACTTATCATAATATCATCTACATACTAAGTGGGAAAAAATACGTATTATTGAAGCTAACTCAAAAACTACAAAAGCAAAGTTAATAAAATTTATATGGGACCACCTCTGAAGTATGATCTACCAAACAAAAAAAGAATCATCCAAATCAATTCATAATTGGCGGAGTAATCGCGAAACAAACATCCAAAAAAAAAAAAAAACATACAGTCGAATTGAGAACCTCCTCCTTTTGGAAGTCGGTTAAAAATAGTAGCCCACCGGTATCGTTATTATGTTATTATTATTAATTAATTTACTATATGTCTTTTTCATGTGGTTAGTCATTAAACACACGAAAAAGAAGAAGACTGGTCCAGTCAATCCGGTATTAACATACCTACGAATTTAAACCTTCTAGGTACGCATAATAGTAATAACAACAAAGTCAAAGTCAAATAATAAAATGTTTTTATTTTTTGGTAATACTAGCCTATTGACCCAGTGCAGAGTCAAGGCCTCTTCTCTTACAGAGAAGGCACAAGCATAAATCACCAATAGGGAGGATGCCTGGGTGAAAATAGAAATTCTATTCTTCGTCAGACAGATAATAAAAAATATTAAACACATATTTTTTCAAATAAGGCACTTTTGAACGTCAAATTTTACAAAAAAATAAATAGCATTTATTCTAGTCGTCCCTTCCAAAAGGTAGTTTTCGTATGACGAAGAACGGGCAAGAAACTCCACCGTTACTCTTTTAAAATGTTTTACAATATTTTGTATAGGTACTTAGGTACATTTATAATTATATGTGAAGACGATGCACCTAGAATAAAATTACCATACCACATTAGGTAAAAAGAATTAAACAACAAAGACTTCATTAAGATATATTATTTTACGAGTTTTGAATATTATAAATATGAAAATATTAAGGTTCCGTTGGAGTTCAGTGTTCTGGCTACGATAACCGACTTTCAATGATTTTATACTGAAGATCACGTCTAAGCGAGTAGTGTTAATGATTTGAAAAAATTGATGTTAAATTAGAGCATTTTTTTATATTGTTATATAGGCATATTTTGGATTATGTTTATATTACATAGTGAAATTAATTTGTAAAGTTGTATCTAACGCGGATAAAAAACTGAGAATCACGCAAAATCTATCAAGTGTATTTTTCTGAAACCTTCACCATTTTAAAGATAATTTAAATATTAATCTTTTAGTATACGTGTTTTATTAAAATACCTTTTATTTTGTGTATAATAAATTAATAATGCGTTTAATTTGGGACATTGCTCCTTGATGGGCTAGTCCTATTACTGGCTGGCGAGTCTCAATAAATACTTTTTCTTTCTTTCTTTACGACGCGTTGCGTGAGCTCAGTACAGAACACGCAAGCTAACCACTCAAGGTCACTGGCATATACCTGCGTCTTAATTTGACAGCTGTCAGTTATCTTGCTGAGGAGTTTGTTGCTCCAATTGCTAAAACACTAGAATGTGGTGAAACACGTGTTTTTCTTCCATACTTCTAGCCATTTCATCTTTTAACAGTCCATATCGTTTTTTTTGGTCTTCCCCTAATCAAGACATCCACATTCATACTCAAAATTTTCCTCACGACATATATTATGTCACTTGTGTATCGACATAAAAAACTTTTTACAAAAAAAAACAACCGACTTCCAAAAAAAAACACTACAAAGTGAAAAATAACTTTAATTTCGGAAGTCGGTGTCTTGGGTTTTTTGTTTTCGTTTTTTGCCACCGACTTCCGAAATTAAAGTTATTTTTCACTTTGTAGTGTTTTTTTTTGGAAGTCGGTTGTTTTTTTTTGTAAAAAGTTTTTTATTTTTCACTTTTTAGTTGTGGTACCTACCCCACACACATTCGAATACCACTACCTGCTACCAGTGACAGGAACTTATCATATCATCTACATACTAAGTAGGAAAAAAATACGTATTTTGTAGCTAACTCAAAAACTACCCAAGCAAAGTTAATAAAATTTATATGGGACCAATTTGGGAGCATACCCTTTCAAACAAAAAAAGAATTTTCAAAATCGGTCCACAAACAACGGAGAAATCGGTGGACATACATAAAAAAAAAAAAAAAAAAAAAAAAAAACAAACATACGCGTCGAACATATAACCTCCTCCTTTTTGGAAGTCGGTTAAAAAGCTGAATAAAATTTAAATTAATTTGGTGTTATCGTGACGTCCAAAAGTAAATAGGTTTTAATAATTTATCTGTTTACATAATCAAATGTCCATAATCGGAAACTTGAACTCTGACAACCAGTCCTAAAGGTATCATATTACCCAGTAAGTTGTGAAGATCAGATAGGCAGTCGCTCCATGTAAAATACTGGTATTCAACTGCATCTGCTTGGACTAGAAGTCGACCCCAGCAGATGACAATGACTTAATCAAATGTGACTTGTGGGGTTTCTATCGAGTATCGATAGTTGTATTTACTTTTTCATAGCAGATGTAGGTAGGTACTGACGTCTACTTCAATTACGTTATAAAAACACTGGTAGCGATTCTCTTGTAGGTACACCGAACTATAAATTAACTAAATTATCACTAAAATTCCTTACTTTTGGCTATGAGAATCTTAAAGCTCATCATCTGCCCTAGCCTTTTCCCAACTATGTTGGGGTCGGCTTCCAGTCTAACCGGATGCAGCTGAGTACCAGTATTTTACATGGAGCGACTGCCTATCTGACCTTCACAACCCAGTTAGATACTGGGTAACGCGATACCCCTTGGTAAGACTGGTTGTCAGACTTTCGGGCTTCTGACGACCCGTAACAACTGTCAAAGATCTACAAATAACAGCCGGGACCAACGGCTTAACGTGCTTTCCGAGGCACGGATGAGTCTCGGTATGTAAAGATGGTCACCCATCCACGGACCAACCCCGGCAAGCGTAGCTTAACCTGTTGGATCGACCCATGCAGCTGTTATTATTTAGCCTCGAGAATCTTAAAGCTATTCTGCAAAATAAATGCTCTAAATTTAAAATTATTTTGACACAACTAAATCGAATTTGACAATTGCGACTTCACATGGTACTTATTTGGCCTACCCCGTGATTTTTTTTAGAGCCGGAGGCGGAGGCTCGCTTCGGGGGCAACATCGACGTGTTTTTTATGGAATTTTTCACTTTTTGTATGGAAAATTATTACCTACATGTTGAGTTTTAGAGGTTTGTGGGTCTTATAAAGGGGGTCAACATTTTCATTATTTTTGCGATAGGACACACCATTTACGAGATATAAAAAAAGAAAAAAATATACTGTAGGTACTGTTTTCGCACCTGAAGTCGAGGTGTTGGTTTGAATTTAAAGTTCATGACAACCAATTTTATTCCACATGTTTTTAATCGCGATTAGAAGTAGTCAGATTTAGTTATACAATCAAAATTTTAGGTGAAAAACGTCAAATTCAGAAAGGCAAAATTGCCATTTTCACTAAATGAATATCTCAGTGCCATCTTAGTGCTGTCAAACTAAAATATAGTTAAGTTGTGTCACTTTAGTCTACTTCAGAATGGGAAATCGTCGTTTGACAGGAATAAACAAAATTTTGGTGATTTTTCGTCTAGTTTAGAGACATTTGTGACAAGAGAATCGGCACCACTGTCTTGGTACACGTAGACATTCTTCAACTGACAGTCTTGATTTGTGATAAATGATAAATAAGTATGATTTATTTATTTATGCGCGAGCACCGTAAAGAAAGAAAAATAAGTTTAATTGTCACAGAAACACGTGCATAAAAGAAAAGAATAATAAAATAAAACAGTACACTTAAATATTATCACGAGCACAAAACAGAAATATGCGGCAGCTGCTGGAAAAAAACTTTTTTTTTCTGAATCGGAGTGTGCCTGAAATCCGTCATAAGATTAATTTAGTTAGGTAACTAAAGTGACGTCACTTTCGTGGTCAAAGGGTTTTTTTTCCATGTCATATTATTATTTAAGTTCATTGATCTTTCAGTAATTCAGTTTTATAAGTACCTTTGATTAAGGTTCAAGAGAGATTTAAATTAAGAAACTGACTAATTCTTATGTTACTTATGTGTTATTTTTCGTGGTCTTTAAGATCACTTTTGTTACCTGCAAAAAGTGTTTTATTGATTTTTTTTAATAAATAAGCATTATCCATATTTTATTCTATTTTATCTGTATTAATAAGCGTGTTCTAGTCCATAATAAATTTAATTTAATAAAAATAACCACATTTAAATTATTTATTATTTAATGTCACCCCAAATAATGACCCAATTAGTTACTACCCTTAGGAGATTGGATTTTTCCCATTGATTCTGAATTGCCTCATTGATTTTTCCGTCAAACAAAATCAATTGCGAGAATTCAACTTCTATAATGATGTTAATTCAAAGACTGGTTCTCAAATTACCATATTTTTTCTCAAATTATATTAATAATTATACCAATACTAGTTTTAACCTGATATTTACGTATTTTTAGTACCTCTTATTAACATAACATCACTGTATTCTCCGAAGTATGGCAAATGTCTCCCCATACTATTTCAGTCTTCTAAGTTGTGCCTTCTCCGGCCAATCGGTCAGCAGGACTGAGTCCAAACATTTGTGTTAAATAAAAGCATTTTAATATCTATGAAATAAATTCGAAGATATTTTTAGTTTAGACGCTGCCCTACATTGACGCCATTGCGTTTATAACCTCAAATCAAATGACATAGATACGTAAGTCTCTCCATTGTTGGTCAATTGACATTTTCCTTAAACGTTTTCGGCACAATAGCGCGATGATAAGATTATTTATCTAATCTACTTGTGGTTTACGTTTATTTATTACGCGAGATCTAATCTTTAAAACAGAATCTATATTTAATCGATAACATTATTAAAATAAAATAAAAAATATATTTAGGTACGTTTTTTTCTTGGGAAATGGACCTGCCCTTGACCTCGATCTTGCCTGATGGAAAACAATGCATGCATGAGGTCTAGATACTTTCAAAACTAGGCCTAAAAAGTCATATTTTTTAAGTGAAAACTTCTATGCGCGTTGAGTATTTTTAAGATGGAAAAAACAATTGAACTCGCGACACCGTTACCGACACCTCATTTTTGTAAACGTGATTGTGCTCTTTATTTATATAACGTTACGGATCAATGTTCTATGCAAGTATTTTTACTTTATAGGTTTTGGAAGTTTTTTTTTTGTAAACGCGTTTGTGCTCTTTCAAAGTCAAAGTCAAATCATTTATTTCAAATAGGCACATGTATGGCACTTTTGAACGTCAAAATTTACAAAATAATAGAATTGATTCTAGTCGCCCCTCCAAAAGGTAGTTTTCATATGGAGAAGAATGGGCAAGAAACTCCACCGTTACTCTTTTAAAAATGTTTTACAGTAGTTTGTATAGGTACCTACATTAGTTAAATAATTATATGTGAAGACGATGCAGCTAGAATAAAATTAATATATCACAATAGGTAAAAAGAATAAAAAATGAAGCAACGATAGATAAATTAATTATGTGATAGATACATGGTGCTCACATATTTACAAACATTGTAAAAGTAGACGATTTTCCCATTTTGCTGAAATCCTTTATAAAATACAGTAGACGTGGATATAATAATATGTATTTAGTAACCTCTTCCGCTTAGCTATTTTTAAAGAGCCATAAAAAACTTTGAAAGAAAACGACACGTGTTTCACCTCTCAACGAAGCATCCTCAGGATGACGATTGACTTGTCGCGAACCCTAACACGGCGTGTTGCTACACCGAGCGCTGAACGCAGAGTCATGGCATGATGTTAACCTATAGCCTTCCTCATGAACTGGGCTATCAGGTGCAAAAAGATTTTTTTAATCCGACTAGTACCTAGTTCCAGAGATTAGCGCGTTCAAACAAACAAGAAAAAAAACTTTTTACAAAAAAAAACAACCGACTTCAAAAAAAAAAACACTACAAAGTGAAAAATAACTTTAATTTCGGAAGTCGGTGTCTTTGGTTTTGAATTTTCGTTCTTTGTCACCGACTTCCGAAATTAAAGTTATTTTTCACTTTGTAGTGTTTTTTTTTGAAGTCGGTTGTTTTTTTTTTTTGTAAAAAGTTTTATTTTTCACTTTTTAGTTGTGGTACCTACCCCACACAAATTCGAATACCACTACCTGCTATGTAAATAACAGTGACAAGAAGTTATCATATCATCTACATACTAAGTGGGAAAAAATACGTATAATTGAAGCTAACTCCAAAACTACCCAAGCAAAGTTAATAAAATTTATATGGGACCACCTCTGAAGTATGATCTACCAAACAAAAAAAGAATCATCAAAATCTATTCATAATTGGCGGAGTAATCGCGTAACAAACATACAAAAAAAAAAAAAAAACATACAGACGAATTGAGAACCTCCTCCTTTTGGAAGTCGGTTAAAAATTAACTCTTTAGCTTTATCATTAGTATTGACTGACAAACTTCTCAGTTACAACTTCAGTGCTAACTCAAATAAGTATTATTTGTTACTGAAGAGCACTAATTGGTAAATCAAACCGTATCATTGCATGCAACTCAAAACAAACAGATGGTATTCTGCAAAAAAATCATTTCATTTAAACCGGAGTAATATGTTGATCCGTAGGTTTGCAAAGTGTTCGAGGGGTGTAAAAACTACTCTATTTACGGCATATTGCCAACCATTTTACACCTGCAGTCTATGTGTCGATTACACGCAAAAGGCTTACAGCGCCTTACGTATCCAGTACAACAACGCATACAGGGCGCTGTTGGGGTTGCCACGACACTGTAGCGCATCAGGGATGTTCGCAGAGGCACGTATAGATGACTTTTATGCAATCATGCGAAAGCGTGTCGCCTCTCTGATGCGGCGGGTGCGGGGCAGTGCCAACAGCCTCTTGGTCACTGTAGCCGATAGGGCGGAAGGTCTAATACTCAGACACTGGACCAGGACACAGGTATTACCGTCAAATCGTGCCTTGAAATGATATTAATTTTAATTATTGTAGTGATGTTGACATTTTTAATGGTGATTTTGACGTTACAGTTATGATTTTGACATTATAGTTGTGATTTTGACATTATAGTTGTGATTTTGACGTTATTATTGATTGTTTTGACATTACTAGTAATTATAACCAAAGCTTGCCGAATATTATTATATGACTAAGGGCCTGTTTCACCACCTACGAGTAGGTTCTCGTTAATTTACTTGGCAGAAAATATCCTACAAATTATGTTCCATTTTTGAATTTATTCGGTAAGTAGTGGCTATTCGGACATCGTGAAATAGGCCCTAAGACTACTAGTGTTTAAGAAGTGTATGTAATTACTAACAAATGGATTGTATGATCTGTAATAAAAATTTTGATTGATTGATTAAACGTTGTGGCCTCCTGTTTTATGAAATAGTTATCTTCCTGGTTGGTAGTCACAGTGATGGGCCTCACACAAGGTGGACCGATGACCTTGTGAAGGCCGCAGGAATCCGCTGGAAGCGGGAAGCACAGACCGAACGAAGTGGCCGTGCTTGGAGGAGGCCTATGTCCAGCAGTGGACGTCTTTCGGCTGAAAAGATGAGAGAAATTTGATTTAAAAAAAAAACTACAAAGTGAAAAATAACTTTAATTTCGGAAGTCGGTGTCCTTGGATCAGTATTTTAGTTTTTTGACCGAAATTAAAGTTATTTTTCACTTTGTAGTTTGGAAGTCGGTTGTATTTTTTGTAAAAAGTTTTTTTTTTACTTTTTAGTGGGTTGATTTGTAATTTATCTGAGTTACAATAGCCTTATGTCAACTGCTCATCAAAAATACCCAAATCGCTATAGATGTGCCTTTAATATTTGAAGAGTTCCCTCGATTTCTCCAAGATTCCATCATCAGATCGTGACCAAATGACAATGGGACCAACTTGAAAGTATAACCTTTCAAACAAAAAAAGAATTTTTCAAATCGGTCCAGCCGTCTTCGAGTAATCGGGGAATATACATAAAAAATAAAATTCCGACGAATTGAGAACCTCCTCCTTTTTTTTGAAGTCGGTTAAAAAGAACATATCAAATAATATTGTTTTGTAAAACATGCAAACTAATTATATCAATTAAAAACGGACGGTAGTAATAATTAAAAACATTTTATCGATGACATTTGCTAGAATTTTTCGGCGTGTTCTCCGCGTGGAACAACGGCTATCGCTAACTTGACGAACACCTCTTGAATGAGAGCTACTGATAATAAAGGAACTAAAAATATTGTTATCATTGCTATTCACAAGGCTATAGAATAAGAATGGATAGCTATCATCTTTCAGTAGCCAATAACTGGTTTGTGGCGGTCAGATAGGCAGTCGTTCCATGTAAAATACTCTAAAGGATTCAGCTGCATGCGGTTAGGCTGGAAACCGATCCCAACATAGTTGGGTATTATAACTCGATTTTTATAACTTTACGCTTTTGACAGCTCCAAGCTGTCAAAATCGTAGGTTGTTAGTATTAAATTCACCCACCTCCTCAGTGCCCTGACGCTTCGTAATACGGTCTACATAACTCGTGTCGTCTCCACAATTCCTGTCTTATTATTCGTAACTTATGTTGTTATTGTTATTATTTAAACCACATACACTGTAATATTTTGACGTTGACAGGCGCACAGTTATAAATATCGGGTTATATAAAGGTAGATAAAAATAATCCTCTTTCATTAGTCAACTGCTGGAAGTGCTTCTCCAATTGCACGTCATTTAGCTAATTTTGCTCTTTTCGGAGGTTCTCAATTCGATTGTTTTTTTTTGTTACGCGATTACTCTGCCAATTATGAATTGATTTTGATAATTCTTTTTTTTTTTTGTTTGGTCGGTCATACTTTAGAGGTGATCCCATTTAAATTTTATTAATTTTGCTTGCGTGGTTTTTGAGTTAACTTCAATAATAAAAAAAAATTCCACTTAGTCTAGGATATGGATGATGTTATAGTTACTGTCACTGTTATTTTCATATAGCAACTAGTGGTATTCGAATTTATGTGGGGTATGCGTCATGTTCGTGAACGGGCGCCGTCAGTTGGACTTGGGACTGGTCATCTCTTAGCTGCCAGGGCTTATTTTAATTTTATTTTAATTTTTTGAATTGTTCTTTGTTTTATCTTTTTATTACGGACGCTTCTAACGTGCACGTCTTTCTACATTGTTCTCACATGTATAATTTCAACATGAATGATGTAACCAATATTTTGTAACAATTTTTTATTTAAAAGAGTGTCCGTGGAGTTTCTTGCCCGTTCTTCTCCATAGGTACCTACTAAGCTTTGGAATGGGCAACTAGCTTCATACCTATTTCTGACTGACCGATTCTTTGACAATTCAAAAGTGCCTGTAAATGGTTTAATTGAAATAAATGCTTTGAGTTTGAGTTGAGTTTGAGTTTATGATGATCTCGCATTGTGTAGGATTTCCGTGCAATGCGAGGTCAGCTTATACTGGAAATATATAGCTTGATGTGTAACCGTGTGTACCACAACTAAAAAGTTAATAATAGTGTCTTTGGTTGTGTATTTTCGTTTTTGCCACCGACTTCCGAAATTAAAGTTATTTATCACTTTTCTGTTTTTTTTAAATCGTTGTTTTTTTTTTGTAAAATGTTTTTATTATTTCTTCGATCAATCGGCTACTCTCATCTACCCAAGTTGTCACTTCACCTAACCTGAAGGCGTCATACCTAGGATAGCTACGACGCCCTCAGGCGTCGTTTGCTAGATTTTTTTTCTAATAAATATTCACCCAAAGTACACGTTCACCTGCACTTTAAAAACTCTAAATTGGAACTACGTCACCATTTTTATTTTTTCGCTCATCATCATCATTTCAGCCGAAAGACGTCCACTGCTGGACATAGGCCTCCCCCAAGCATCGCCACTTCGACCGGTTGTTTTTGTTGTTATTGTTTTTTCAATATATTTTACAAATGTTTACCAACAGTACCTCTCCGTCAACGTCATTTGAGCATCAAAAAAATATATATAGCCCTTTAAATACGTCGTTTACACGATCAAACGGAAAATGAGAAAACAGATGTCATCCAAAGTCAATATAACTCATACAATCATTTGCCCTTTATTTCACTTCCGAAGATTTATCGTTTGTCCTATTTCACCTTCACAACGAGCATGCGCTGCCCGAACGAGAAATGTCAGTATCTGACACCGTGTCGACATTTGAACTTCGATAACCGTTAATTTAGATAACGAAAAATAACAAGCTGTGAAATAACCGATATCGGATATAACTCTTCCTCATCACTAGTGTTTTTCTTTTTTTTTAATTTTGCACGCGTGATGGGTGTGTTTTTAAGTGTTGCCAGGTGCTTAATGAGTTTTGTTTTTGGTTGCAATGATGAAAAAGGTAGAATGGTTTTGTTTTTTTTATCTGTAGGTACTTCACTTTTAATAATATAAAGAGGTAAAATTTGTGACTTCGGAAAATCTTCGGAACTTGTACTTAATTTACGAGAATTTTCGGAATCTGATCAGATTCCGAAAATTCTTTTACTAATGAGAAGCTACAGTATTACCGACTGTCATCTACTTAAACAAATAGGTAAATAAAATTAAAGTGTCTGTTTGTAATGTCAAAATAACAGCTTTTTACTAAATGCATAAATGAAAAATTTCGACGACAATAGGGTAGTTGCATAGGTAAAAAAACAGAAATACTATTTAGTCCGTCTTTCAGATAATAAAAAAATATTAGACACATATTTTTTGCTTTATCATATTAATCAAAAATAACTTAGAAAACACGCATTAAAGTTGGGGAGTGGGGGCTCGCTACGTCACAACGTACTATTAATATTAAATCTAGCAAGGCGTGACGTCATGCCACATTTTAACTCAACTCAATGTATCACCGTAATCTTTTGATTACGTCAAAAAAGAAAAAAATACGTGTTCAATATTTTTTTATTATCTGAAAGACGGACTAAAAATAAAAAATTTGGACACAGGCCTATTCTATAATTACTGCCTTAGAACACCCTACCTGACCTGTTTTAATGACCTTGAATTTTGTTCGACATTATCATTATTAAATGACATGTAACCATTTGACATCTATTTAGAAATTGATTGTATAGATATTTTTTTTTTCTCTTTGGTATGCTATGCCTATTTATACAGATTTTATTACTGACGTGAAAGTTGACATAATTTCACCAATTTGCTATTTTAAAACTTAAACGTATTATAATAATAATATTTGTACGCCTCTGGGCAAAACATGGAGGATCTACCTATTTATAACACCTCACACTACGTGTAACTTGACCTATGTTCACAAATAAGGCTTTCTGATTCTGATTCTGAAAGTATAGGTAGGTACATACAACAAAAACACATTTTTTTTTAATTGTCTTTGTTTTGTCCGATTTAGACGGGACTTTCACTGGAAGATAGCTGATGTTCTATGGAGTAACTAAGTCTACTTTTATATTATAAAAAGAAAAAGAATTAAGGTCCACGCGGGCGAAGTCGCGGGCAGCAGCTATTTTATATTGTAACCCGATTTTTATAACTGCGCCTGTCAACGTCAAGATTTTATAGTATAGGTGGTTTAAATAATAACAATAACAAATTAACGAATAATAAGACAGAACTGTAGCGGTTACACCGCCACATATACGAACTGCGCATCATAGACATGACGTCACACAAATCCTGCATCGCACAGTAGAGTTTACCGAGCGATCGACATACACACAAGATTTCAACTTCAAACCGATGGGCAGTTGCCCGCCAGACACAACACCCGTCTGGTCGGAGGATCCTCCCTTTTCTATGGTGAATGAGTGAACTTTACACCCTGTTCCTCATGCCACGATTGCCACGACGGTCTACACAACTCGTGTCGTCTCCACAGTTCTGTACTGTGGAGACGACACGACACGAGTTGTGTAGACCGTATTAAGAAACGTCGTCGGGACACTGAGGAGGTAACCGGGCGGAATTCAATACTAACAACCTACGATTTTGACAACTTTGGAGTTGTCGCGCACAGTTATAATTATAAAACAAGAAATTTTAGATGAAGTTGCAGGCAGAAGCTAGGGATTTGATAAAATGCAAGATAATTATTAGATATGCTTTATAAAAATAGTGATATCCCATCACTGTTTTTACGGAATAATTATGATTTCTGACGTAAAAGATTTGAAAGATAACCTAAACTTGGGTGTCGTGAGTCGGATATACTAACTGCTTAAATATCTGAACTGCGTAATAATTTTGTCAAGAGGATGGACGCAGAGGCAATTTGCATGGCTAGAATTCATAGCTGTTTTGAAAAAAAAATCACGCTAGTGAAGGGTTCCGTAGTCGGCATGCATAACATTGATTTTGTCAACTGCAAAAAGAGGTTTGTATTTCAAAAGAATTCTCAAAGAAACTGTTGAAAACAAAGTTATTTCTGCGGTTGTAATCGAAAATATCCCATAACTTACGAATTATTGACGTAAATAAAAGGTCACTGAGAAACATCATCATCTTTTTGAAGTGAAATCTTCTTTAGGCGCGTTGGGCATTTTTGAGATGGGACTAAACCATTGATTTCGCGACACTGTGACGACACCAGCTTTTGACCATTATAAAAAGACATCAACGCGTTGATTACCACGGTGCCGATTTTTTTGTCATGTTTTCACGTCTGTCGGCACTCCCGGAATGCCACTGTTTTTTTTTATTTTAATTATTGGGATCCAATGGTACCCCCATACGCTATGTTCATTGATTTTTTTTTACCATTGCTTAACGGAACACAGAATACACAGCTTTCCAATTTTCATCCATAAAGTGCCAGCGCCAGTCATAGGTCTTGAATTCGCCAGAACAGACAGCTGTGCTGCTGGGGAGTTTGTTGCGCCACTTCTTCTTCCCAGCGAAAGGAAGTGGTGAAGGGTGGGCGTTTTGGGGGACTGTGTTATGTAATTTTGACGTTCGAAAAGTGCTGATTCTCAGCCTAATTTGAATAAATGACTTTTGAATTTTGAATTTGCCCAAAAAACCCAAAACTCGCACCTCTGACTTTTCGGATTGAAAAACGGTGAAGGAAAATATCAGACAGAAGAACAGAGCCATAGCGCCGGTATACAGCGACAGCCGGCGTTGACGTGATATTGTCGTGTAGTTATACACATACTACCTTAATACAGTGTGTCTTTATAGTGTGCACATATCGAAATGAGGGAATCTATGCTTACTTTTATCGACGGAAAAAATGTAAAAATAAACAATTTTTTTTTTCTTTTTTTACAATACCATGTAACTTTTATACTGAATGATCTATCGCGATGAAACAAACTCCATAATGATTGGAAGTAATTAGGCGTCCTCATAAAATGAAAATCGTGGAAAAAAACTACCCTCAATTGAAAAAAAACATTTTTTTTTTAGGAAAAATCTGTTTTTTTTTTACGATAATTAATTGTAAAATTTCTAAATCTATAAAGAAGACAAACAGATTTTTTTTCCGTCATTAAAATTAAGCATAGATTCCCTCATTTCGATATGTGCACATTATTAAGACTCACACACACTATATGTAAAACCAAGTCTCCTTTCGTGTCTGTACCTATGTATGACTGCGTTGTTCTTCTAAACTACGAAAAGGATTTTGATGCGGTTTGTACCATAATTTAGAGACTTTTTTCCGGAAGGTTTTTGTATGAAATAAATGAACATAAAATAAATAAATCAATTTTTTAAAGGGTCGTCCGTTATCGCTAGACGTAGACTACCTCATCATCTGCCTAGCGCCTAGCCTTTTCCCAACTATGTTGGAGTCGGCTTCCAGTCTAACCGGTTGCAGCTGAATACCAGTATTTTACATGGAGCGACTGCCTATCTGACCTCCACAAACTAGTTACTAGGTAACACGATATCCCTTGGTAAGACTGGTTGTCAGACTTTTGGGCTTCTAACTACCCGTAACGACTGTCAAAGATCTACAAATGACAGCTGGGACCAACGGCTTAACGTGCTTTCCGAGGCATGGAGGGGTCTTGGTATGTAAAGATGGTCACCCATCCACGGACCAACCCCGGCAAGCGTAGCTTAACCTGATCGATCGACCCGTGCGGCTGTTAGTACTTAGCCACAAGCCCCTCGCTAGACTACCTATTACAAAAAAAAAGATATCTGAGGAGAGCCAGATGGTATCCCTACACCAAGCACGCTTAATATGAGGACCTCGATGATGGCATCTATCCGCAGAATGGAATCTCATCGATTTTAATCAACGGATTCCATCTTTCACTTCAAAAATCTACAGAATAATGAGCAGAAGGTTCACTTCGCATAACTTTCTTACCCATATTTTCAAATAAATTATTTAGATTTTGATTTTCTGAATTTAACAATAAAGAAAATAAAGAAAGAAAGATTTTTTTTATTTGGGACACGCACAGGAAATACAACATTAAAACTAAGAAAATTATAAAAAAGCAATAGCAATTTCAGAAAAACATAAGTATCAAAATTAAAAAAAAATTGGGCAGTCAAAAAAGAAGACCTTTCGAGGCCAAAAAGACTCCTATCTCAGCATAATGCTACGATATTTGAAAAAACAAATACCGCTGGTATTCTGATAGGGCCCGCTGTGATAAAATAGGGACACAAAATAAAATTCAAATAGCGGAGTAAAAAAAAAAAATAAATAAATTAACAATAAAATGTAATAATACACACAAAAGTCAGTTAATACAAAACACATATTTTGCTCTTGTCCATACACTGCCGTCGCACCGGCCGGCGGCCCCGTTCGCCCGGCTTTTGTTTTGTCTATCATAAAATACTGAACCGGCGAGGAGATGTCACGTTCAGTTCAAATAATCGCTCGTTTTTCGGTGACAGCTGCGGTGGACAAATGCCCTTAAAAGCATTTATTCTAAAAGTGGGCAACGTCGCAAATAGATGTAAAATATTTCGCTGTTTTGATTAATTTGGCAATATTACTGTATGGAAACAAGAAATGTGGCTAACTAGTTCCCTAGAATATTAATAATGAATTGCAATTATAACACTGAATTTGATGTTGTAACAATTTTTGGTTTAAAAAAGGCATTTGAAAAGCTATCAAATACTTTTTTACCTCTAAAACTAAATATTCGGTATTAATTATTGCATTTCATAATCAATATTTTAGTTTCCTAGTTAGCCACTTTTCTTAATTCCATACATATATTGCAAAATTAATCAAAACAGGTAAACATTTGACAGCTATTTACGACGTTACCAACTTATATGTTCTATGTTATGGGGTTTTGGTTTCCGAACTTAGTCCATAAGGTGGACCATTGTTCGTGGGCCATGGCGGCCATTTGGTGGTTATTCCAACCAGCCGTTACCAACTTTTAGGATAAACCTTCTTAACCCTGCAATCCACCATAGAAAAGGGAGGATCCTCCGACCAGACGGTTGTTGTGTCTGGTGGGCAACTGCCCATCGGTTTGAAGTTGAAATCTTGTATGTATGTCGATCGCTCGGTAAACTCTAACTGCGCGATGCAGGATTTATGTGACGTCATGTTGTCTATGATGCGTAGTTCGTATGTGGCGGTGTAACCGCTACAGGGGCAATGAAAGGCTAGTATTTTTTTATCTTTACAAATTATAGGTTTGCTCCCTGTCCATGAGAATGAGACTGAATGTTGGTGTGTTAAACCCCAATGTTTACGCTTTCGGGAAGTTGTATTATAATTTGGGCCTTCTGCGTATTTTGTCCTATGATGCTTACCTCAAAAGAATGTAGGTCGGTGGTCGGAATTGTCGGGAGCTCCGTATTCCTAGGCTAATGCATTGTTAAAGAGCTTCGTGATGTTATTAGATGGACGACATTTCTCATTAAAGTATTTAGTAGAAATTTCGATACCTATGCCATCTAATTTTTGGCTGTCATTCGTACATCTTTGACAGTCGTAACGGGTAGTTAGAAGCCTAAAAGTCTGACACCCAGTAAAGGGTATCGTGTTACCCAGTAACTGGGTTTTTAGTTAAGGTTCGTTTAGAGAGAACGCTACAAAATGGTAACTTTAATGGTAGAAAATGTTTAAGTGGTAAATAAATAATAATTATTAGGTATTTTGTTACATAACTTAAGTAGATACTTATGTAAATAAATATAAATAAATATGTAGATAGATTGCACACAAAAGACATATAAGCACAATTAAATGATAACAAATTACATGAATATATATAAAAACAAGATGCCAATATACAAAAAAGAAAAAACATACTTCTGGAGTGACATTATGATATGACATACTTCGAAATAATCAGTTAGGTATACAAGGTGCGATGTGCGTCTCAAGGTTACACCAAATGGGAGCCCAGTTCAGCATGTGTCAGGCAAATATACCTGACGCTGATATTCTGCTGGATATGCAGTGACATACGGACGTCGATCAGACGAGATAAATTGGTGTTGTAACAAAGTGATTTATGCGTGGAGTGAAATTATGTAAGTTTATGTAGCTACCCGCAATTTAAATTATGTAGGTACCTACTTATTCTACAGCAAAGTTTTGCATTGGGAAACGTTCTTGTAGTAGTTTATACTACTATAAAATATACATTGAGTGATTAATTTAATACAATAAGGAAACCAGTGGGCATTGGCATTGTTATTCGACATATCGGGTGTCAGAAGCCCAAAAGTCTGACAACCAGTCTTACCAAGGTGTATCCATCATTTACCCAGTAACTGGATTGTGGAGGTCAGGTAGGCAGTCGTTCCATGTAAAATAATAATATTCAGCTGCATCCGGACCCCAACATAGTTGGGAAAAGACAAAGCAGAGTGCGAGAACGTTGTGTTTGTGAATGTGAGAACGTACTTAGTGGGCTGTAAACTTGTGTACCATTTTTTATTTTACTAAGTACCTGGTACTTGTTGTTAGGCCTACACTGTCCTCCCATACCTATTAACACTGTAATTTGAAAACATTGTAGAAACAATTTATTTTGAAAAGAGTAACCGTGGAGTTTCTTGCTGGCTCTTCTCCATAGGAAGCGACCAATTGGAACCGTGCACCTAGCTTCTGACGTTTCATAAGTGCCCTTGTAGGTTTATGTCAAAAAATATATTTTGATTTTGATTTTGAGTGATTGATCTAACTTTTGGCATTCATCTATATTCTACAGTGACTTTAGAGGAGGCTCCCTAAATTGTATGTTAATTTGCATCAATATTCTGAAAAAGTTACGCATACAATCAAAATGGAACTTTAGTATATGATTCATTGGATCTTTTTCTTTCCAAATATAAGACAGTTACGTAATTGGAACATTTTCTTTCGATACACTTTTTTAAAGATTATTTGAAACAAAAATAAGATTACTTGGTTTTTATGTCTAAAATAATTATTTATAGTAAGGAAATATAGTTTATTATCCAAATATAAGATATTTTTTCTTTAGATCAATTATTATTTTTGTTATAAACGAAATAAGAATTGAGACATTTAGTTCCGTGCTCGAACACGACCAAAGAGCGCACGCGATATTCAACTTTATAATTGATGTGTTAGCGTTTAGCACATAGTGCAGTTGTGGGGTGCATGGGGGCGGAGTTTGCGTGGAAATTGTCTTTGGAGTGCCTGGTCATAAATGGCACAAATACATTCAAACTCAAACCATTTATTTCAAACCATTTATTTTATTTGGCTGTCAGAGCCATTTATAATCTACGTCGCCGCGAATCTCTCAGGGAACTTTTTAAAAGGATTAATATTATGACGGCACCTTGCCAATTCATTTATGAAAATATTATGTATGTAAGGAAAAATCCACATCTCTTTAATAAAATAAGTGATAGACATAATTTTAATACTAGAAATAAAGATAAACTAGATCAACCATTTTTCAGATTATCTAAAGTACATACATCTTTTATGGGGTACTGTGTTAAATGTTACAACGTATATGTAATCTGTGGTTACAACAAAATACCTTGTGACATATTGCAATTAAATGAAAGAAAATTTAAAACTCATGTCAAAAGTACACTTTGTAAACAAGCATATTACAAATTAGAGGATTATATCCAAGATAAGAGTGCTTGGAAACATGCTGGTCCTGCTACATAGGACAATTTAGAATCAAGACAAAATCAAACTGGTTGCTAATTTAATTGTAAAATTGATTATTTTGTGTTTTATGACATTGATTTTACATTCTGTGATTACTTTCTCACACACTGACTTATTAATTACAAAATTTTAGGAAAATCGTCTACTTTTACAATGTTTGTAAATATGTGAGCACCATGTATCTATCACATATTAAATTATCTGTCGTTGCTTCATTTTTAATTCTTTTTATAGTAATTTTATTCTAGGTGCATCGTCTTCACATATATGTAATGTTATTTAACTAATGTACGTGCATATACAAACAATTGTAAAACATTTTAAAAGAGTAACGGTGGAGTTTCTTTCCCATTCTTCTCCATACGAAAACTACCTTTTGGAAGGGGCGACTAGAATCAACTTCCTGACTAACTGACCGACTCTTTGACAATTCATATCTCTAATCGATCTTTTAAATATGGATAGGTATTACAAAATCCTCGGTACATTATTCTTGTTGCTTCCATATGTGAGAACAATGTACAAAAAATAATGAAATCAATTGAAAGTCTAACTAAATCTGACTATTTTTAATCGGATTAAAAAGGTGTGGAATAAAATATGAACTAAATTTCACACCAACACCTCGAATTCAGGTGCAAAAACAGTACTGTATCTTTTTTTCTTTTGCTTATTTGTCGAAAATGGCGTGTCCAATCGCAAAAATAATGAAAATTTCGACCCCCTTTATAAAACCCTGAAACCCCTATGACTCAACATGTAGGTAATCATTTTTCTTATTTTCCATACAAAAAGTGAAAAATTCCATATAAATAAAATACGTCGAGCCTGCGCGCCTCTTGTCAAATACGATTTTAGTTGTGACAAAATTATATTTTATTGAGATTTTTTGTTGCAGAATAGCTTTAAGATTCTCATAGCCAAAATTAAGGAATTTTAGTAATAGTTTAGTTAGTATATATAGTTTAGTTCGATGTACAAGAGAATCGTCACCATTAATGCACCAAGGAAATGGTTAGATCCAATATTACTGTATTTTTTTTCTTCCAAAATACGATAACTTCGACACTTTGTAGTTGACGTGACTTACTTAGTTGATATCAATAAAAATTGAGAATAAAACAGAAAAAAACGTGTGGCACTCGGGGACTGCCGCGGTAAAGCTATTGCATAGCATTTGTAACCTCCATACTTCCTATTTGTCAACGCTACACTTGGGATGATGACGTGATGACATAAAACAAAAATTACGTTCCCATGACAACATCACGTTGTTATGGGAACCGTCATTACATAGTAGGCGGAGTGGGGGGTGTTAGGTTTTATTTTCGTTACCTACGTTACGGAATTTCTTGATTCGGTCGCCGCGCTCAAAGCCCGCGATAAAAGCTATGCAATAGCTTAAAAATAAAATCCTATGACAAAACAAAGAATTCTGAGTCGAATTATGAAAAGAGTGAATTTCGAAAAAAGTGCAGTTGAGTCTTTCTACTTTCTTGCCGTCCTGTCTACACGGAACGCCATTTTTGTCTATTCTTCCGTCGACAAAACTCGTTTCTACTGTGCTCATGCTACGCGAGCTGGAGGGTTCATTTCCAATAATATATGGCGGCATGGCGTATGAGTTCTATGAAAAGTGGGTGGAGTAGCACATAATATTAATGAGGTTATAGCTAATATAACTAAGTGTAGTATTAGTGACGAATCTGTGTTGTCTAGTTATACTAACAACATAGTGAATAATTATGTATTACCATGTACGAAGGAGGATCCACCAACATACTTGGAGGCCACTACCAGTCAGATAGGGTATTCCCTTCCTGCTGGAACTCATACGGGCATTTTAGATTCTTCAGTTGTAGTTGTGGAGGTCACTCCGGATAATTCTTTAAACTAGGCAGTAAGACAACGGAAGTTACCCCTTCAATTAACCAATTATTATTAGAGAATAATAAAAAGGTATCTTCTGGCAATATTTTACATAAAAATAATAATAAAAAACCAAAGGGGGGGCAACATACTTTAAAATTATTCAATCAAAATATCCAAGGTTGCTCTTCCAAATTACTGGAAATAGAATTGTTTTTAGAAAATACCAAGTTTGATGTAATTTGTTTAACAGAGCATTGGTTAAAAGATCATCAAGTAATGTCAATTAATTATGAAAATTATTGTGTAGTTAGCCATTTCAGCCGAAAACGTATGATACATGGCGGGTCATTAATATTGATAAAAAATTCTATTAAATCGAAAGAAAGAAAAGACATTATCGGACTGTCTGTTGAACACAACATTGAATTGTCCTGTGTTGAGCTTGATAAGCATGTTATAGTATGCGTATACAGACCTCCAAGTTACCAGAATCTATCCGTGTTTGATTCTGTAATGGAAGATGTATTAAAGAAACTTAGTACTAGTAGTAAGTCAATAATCATATGTGGTGATTTTAATATTAACTTATTAGAAAATAACTCAAATACTGTCAGATTATTAAGTCTTTTTAGGTCATTTGATTTGTCAAATGTTTTTATTGAACCAACCCGAGTGACAGCTTCTTCTGCCACTTGTATAGATAATATTTTTTGTAACTGTGATTACTTACACAAACAAATTGTAAATAAGTTGCCATCAGATCACAGTGGACAAACAATAACATTTTGCTCCTACATACCTTTACAAAAAATTCAAATAAGGTTTAGGCCAATTACATGTAAAAGTTTAGAGAAATTAAATCATTCTTTGGCCAATAAATTATGTGTTCAGAGTTTTAATAATATAGGTGACCCAAATGAGTTCTACGCCGAGTTCTTTTCACTATTAAACACGGAATTTAATGACACTTTTCCACTAAAGACTAAAAGTATTTACACAAAGTTCTTATTTAGTGATTGGGCGACTCCAGGTATTCGTAAAAGCAGGGAAAAACTATTTGAACTTTATGGCTTAAAACAACATATGAATAATACAAGCTTTCATAAGTATGTTGCAAAATATTCAAAAACTTTTAAAAGTGTTTGCAAAATAGCTAAAGCTCTTTATATTAGCAATAAAATAAAATCAGCTGATGATAAAATAAAAACTACCTGGCAAGTAATAAATAATGAAACAGGTAGGAAAAAACAGCGAAATACTGAATTTAATTTAGAGACTGCACATGGCCCCATTAACTCAGATATAGAAGTAGCTCAAGAATTTGAAAACTTTTTTGCTAATATTCCCCTTAAAACTACTGAAGCTTTAAATTCCTCACCCGCGCTTTCTGCTGCTTTACTTAGACAAAATGTGAAGGCATGCCCTTTAGAGTTTAGGTTTCAGCATACAAACCCCCAGGCTGTTATAAAAGCTTTTAAAGATCTTAAAATTAAATCAACAGAAGATCTCTGGGGAATGTCTGTAAAAGTCTGTAGATCTATTATCGAAACCATTGCGCCCTATCTAGCTTACATATTTAACACCAGTGTAGACCAAGGAGTCTTTCCGGATCTCATGAAACACAGTAAAGTAGTTCCATTGTTCAAATCCGGTGATAGTAAAGAACCCAACAATTATAGGCCTGTGTCAATTCTGCCAGTTCTCAGTAAGGTGTTTGAAAAGTTGATGCTCAATCAAATGTTACTTCACTTTAATAAAAATTCCATCTTTCATAAACAACAGTACGGTTTCACCAAAGGGCGTTGTACTACTGACGCCGGTGTCACCCTAATAAAGAACATTTTTAATGCCTGGGAAGAAGCACAAGATGCCATTGGAATCTTTTGCGACCTCTCGAAGGCGTTCGATTGTGTAGACCATGAGACACTTCTGCTGAAACTAGAGCACTATGGGATTAGGAATACAGCTCTTGATTTATTTAGATCATACCTGAAAGATAGAAATGTTAAAGTTCAGGTAAACGGCGTAAACTCATTAGGGTCTGAAATGGCAATGGGCGTTCCTCAAGGTTCGATATTGGGTCCATTCCTCTTTTTAGTTTACATTAATGATTTACCCCAATTACTTCAAAATCAACCGAAGATGGTGTTATTTGCAGATGACACATCATTAATCTTTAAAATAAACCGACGGTCACAAAATCTTGACGACGTGAATAGCTCTATTCTGCAAGTCCAAGATTGGTTTACGGTAAATAATCTGGTACTTAATAAAAAAAAAACCAAATGCATTAGATTTAAATTACCTAATGTTAAAAGTAGCGAATGTGACATCATATTGAATGGAGAAAAACTGGAATTTATTAATCAAACAGTTTTCCTAGGAATCACGCTAGACGAGAAATTACAATGGGGACCTCATATAACATCTCTTGCGGGGCGGTTAAGCTCGGCCGCTTATGCTGTTAGAAAGATAAGACAGTTAACAGATGTGGAAACCGCGCGTTTGGTCTATTTTAGCTACTTTCACAGCATTATGTCGTATGGCATTTTACTGTGGGGTCGGGCTGCTGACATTGAATCCATCTTTATTTTGCAAAAGAGAGCTGTCAGAGCCATTTATAATCTACGTCGCCGCGAATCTCTCAGGGAACTTTTTAAAAGGATTAATATTATGACGGTACCTTGCCAATTCATCTATGAAAATATTATGTTTGTAAGGAAAAATCCACATCTCTTTAATAAAATAAGTGATAGACATAATTTTAATACTAGAAATAAAGATAAACTAGATCAACCATTTTACAGATTATCTAAAGTACATACATCTTTTATGGGGTACTGTGTTAAATGTTACAACAAAATACCTTGTGACATATTGCAATTAAATGAAAGAAAATTTAAAACTCATATCAAAAGTGCACTTTGTAAACAAGCATATTACAAATTAGAGGATTATATCCAGGATAAGAGTGCTTGGAAACATGCTGGTCCTGCTCCATAGGACAATTTAGAATCAAGACAAAATCAAACTGGTTGCTAATTTAATTGTAAAATTGATTATTTTGTGTTTTATGACATTGATTTAACATTCTGTGATTACTTTCTCACACACTGACTTATTAATTACAAAATTTTAGGAAAATCGTCTACTTTTACAATGTTTGTAAATATGTGAGCACCATGTATCTATCACATATTAAATTATCTGTCGTTGCTTCATTTTTAATTCTTTTTACCTATTGTGGTATAGTAATTTTATTCTAGGTGCATCGTCTTCACATATAATTATTTAACTAATGTACGTACCTATACAAACTATTGTAAAACATTTTAAAAGAGTAACGGTGGAGTTTCTTGCCCATTCTTCTCCATACGAAAACTACCTTTTGGAAGGGGCGACTAGAATCATTTTTAATATTTTGTAAATTTCGACGTTCAAAAGTGCCATACATGGGCCTATTTGAAATAAATGATTTGACTTTGACTTTGACTTTGAGTCGAAAGTGTTAACATACGTGCTTTTTAGGGTTCCGTAGTAAACAAGGAACCCTTAATAGTTTCGTCATGTCCGTCTGTCTGTCTGTCCGCGGTCTAGCTCTGAGACCCTTAGTACTAGAAAGCTGTAATTTGGCATAGGTATACATATTAATTACGCCGACAAAGTGGTAAAACAAAATTATGAAAAACATTTTTTTTAGGGTACCTCTACTACACGTAAATTGGTGATGTTTTTTTTTTTTTTACCCGTTGTGTGTGGTATCAGTTTGTGGAAACCATTTTTGGATTCAAGGTTCCGTTTGCGAAATATTAAGCTTTAAAATGCTAATTTTTGTTAGAGTCAAGTGTCCCCCCCCCCCCCTGCCAGCTAAATGGTTGGTTTTGGGTGTGTGAAAAAAATCACAGCAGTAGTTTATATAACGAAATTAAAAGGAAAACTATCACAGCTAAGTAGGCTTTACAAGTTAACGAGTAATAATCGACCAACTTAACTTTGCAGTTGCAAAAACATGTTTTCCCATACATTCCGTATGGGAGAATATATTTTTCAAGTACAAAGTTAAGTTTGTTTTTGGGATAAATTCATCCCAACTACGGAACCCTTCATTGTGCGTGGTTCGACACGCACTTGGCCGGTTTTTAACGCCATAGTTAAGGCGCAGTTTGGCTCAGACGTTAACATTAAGGCAGGTGGTGTAGCAGGGGGGTGCCGGGGCTGCGAAGAGTCTGACACGCCTTCACACTCCAGCCAGAGCGGGAGAAGTTACATGATAATTTCCCACAAAAAAAAAAAATCTGTACGAGGTGCAAGTTTTTTTTACTCAAAGCCATACGTTATTTATTACGCAAATAATGATAAATAATTTTCTATGTTAAATCTTTGATAACAAATGTTGGGTTGTGGGGGTCAAGAATGCAGTTGAGAGCAGTTGTGTCAACTTGTATCAGTGATAAGTAATTAAATCGACGCATCTGGTGAGAATGAATGCCTTCAGAACTCAAGGCAAGAATGGCCTTGGATTTTTAATCCTATGAACTGTTCCAAAAGTATTTGATAAAAATGTAAACAAATGATTCGGAAAACGCACTGGATATCAATTTGTTGTGCCAGTTACAAATTGAGTGCTTTAATGTGATTATTTGAATCTCGAAGTTCTAATTTTAAATACTCTTATCGTTGCATTTCATTTGACAATAAGTTCGTACCCTAATTGAGTAAAACACAAATAAACCTCAAATATGGCGAGGGGGTAATGGCTGATCTTTGCGTTATGCTCGTGAACGGGTGCTGCTTGTGATGACTGGTCGGTCGTCTTGCTGATCATGGTTTTGTTATTGTTACTAGTAATTAACTGTTCATTTATTTTACCTCGATGCTCCAGTTTATCATTTATAACTTCCAATTACAGCTTTATGTACACGCCCTTTATGCCTGGAGGCTTTTGTTTAGATATTTAGTTCTGTTTACGTTTAAATATGTTTTTTTAAAATTCTGCTTGATTGTAGTTCTCGATTTTTTTGGTTGGTATATTGGCGTGTGCTAGCTGACATATGGCCAGTAATTTATAATTAAAATAATGTTCTGTGTTGCATAATAATTTTGCATACTATACAATAGTATCATTTTATTTTTCTAACTGAACAGACAGCTGTGCTGCTGGGGAGTTTGTTGCGCCACTTCTTCCCACATACTTAGAACTGAAACTCAAAAAAAATGTTTTCATCAAACCCATACACGTGTGGGGTATCTATGGATAGGTCTTTAAAAATGATATTGAGGTTTCTAATATAATTTTTTTCTAAACTGAATAGTTTGCTCGAGAGACACTTCCAAAGTGGTAAAATGTGTCCCCCCCCCCTGTAACTTCTAAAATAAGAGAATGATAAAACTAAAAAAAATATATGATGTACATTACATGTAAACTTCCACCGAAAATTTGTTTGAACGAGATCTAGCAATATTTTATAATGTGTCCTACTTTATTTTCGATAAATATAACTACTTCATACTTTTGCATAAAAATAACGTAGGTACGTTAAAATACTTTATTTCTCTCTCATCTTCACTGTGATACATAAAACGAAACACACATATTAACTTTTTGTCGATACTTATATTATAAGTAAACAAAATCTCGTTATAAATTTTCAGAGAAAAATAGTCTTGATTAATGACAGTCTTAAAAATGGTTCTGATTTATTTACTCTCTGTTCCCGCCACTTTAGCTTTCACATAGTTTTTTCAGTAATGATAATGAATTTGAAGTGGCGAGAAGAGAAAACACCGGTGTGGGCGCGTTCATTGAGGCTGCGGCGCCTATTTCCAATCTATACAAGGCCAGAACGCAGCCATAGGAAACTGCTCGCGTATACATTGTAATGCTATTTTGAAATCTGTGATTACAATGTATACACGAATTTTGCGTATTGCTGGTGTATAGTTTGTAACGTGGACAAGCGCGTCCTGGTTCCAAACTATACTACATCACTTACGCCTGATAAGAGTTTTAAAAATAAAAATAATAAAAGAACAAAAGTGTGAACTGGGTGAAATGGCTAAGGTTAGGTTAGGTTAGAACTGTGACCAACCGCGCGCGAGCCGAGCGAGTGAAGCGAGCGGTGCCGCGGCAGCGGCCGGCGAGCGCTACTTCCAAGTTGCTCGCAGCCACGCAGGTTATTTAATATTAGCGCAAGGTGCGTTATGTCGCAAACAAGTTGGTTACCAGTTCACAATTTCTCGCAATCTAAACTCGATTAGTCCGTATGCGTACTGGCACTGTATACTATGGAATGAGGTAGTTAATTTGGTCACTACAAAGTATACGCGAGTATTTGCGTACTAGTCTTGTATAGATTGGAAGACCTTGCGGCGGGGGACTTTGTTTTTTCGTAGGGGGTTCGAAGAAAACCGATAGGGACATCGCGGCCCCCGGCAACAGGGCAACCGAAGGAACACGGGTGGGTTTTAGTCAGTAAGAGTCTGACACGCCCTCCCGCTCCACCCAGAGCGGGAGAAGTTATTTGATAATTTCCCACCCAAAAAAAAAAAAAAAAAAAAGGGTTGTTGTAAAACTATCATTGAAACTTTCAAATACCTACAGCAAAAACTTGGCAGCGTTTGCTAACAGCACCCAAAAACATGTATATAAGGGAATAAAAAATATTTGAAAAACACTTTTTGTTTCTTCGAGATACTTTTATCTTTCCTATTTAAAGAACTTGAAACGTTATTTTTCTAAAATTTGGCGTGATGTTATTTATACAACGTGTTTCTTTTCATGTCCCGTAACTCTTAAGGTTATATGCTATAAGTAAAAATAATACAAAACGTCCTAGAACAAGTATACATAGTTTTGTAGATAACATAAATCTAGACTCTCGATGTGTGCATCTAAATTTCATTGATAAGCACAAATTAATCAGCGCTTGACGTAAATTGACGTAATTTTAGTAGGCAAGTTTTTAATCACGTCTGACAGGACTAAACTAAAATTTATCTTCTGTCTTTTTCTTAGTGAAATAGAAAGAAAAAGATGCAGTAACCTTAAATTTAGTTTAGTTGTGGGAATCGGCACTGTTGTCTGTCATAGACAAAATTGACGCCTACACAAATTACGTTAAAGTTGTTACTCGCAACTTGTTGCTATTCACATTTGAGTAGGCGTTTACATTACTAAGTAATCTCGTTTGTAGTCACCTCGACCCCTTTCCCGCTTACCGGGCGAGGTGCCTAGTCAATTCGGACGGGTTGTAAGTAAATGTGGGCTCAGTCAATTCATTGCTAATCATACGCAATTCAAATTCAAATATTTTAATTTAGATAAACATCCATATCGACAGTGGAAAGGTAAAGCGCCATTTTGGTCGATATTGAGTTATATATATCACTGAACTGGATTTTTTTTTCTGCGTCGATTGGTCTTCCTTTTGCGTCGATTTGAGGACTTTTTTGGCGATTTAGCAGTACAAATTTTGTTTTTTTTTTTGGTAAAGCGACCCTTATCTCCTAAACTAAAGGTTTTAAATACACTATTTATAATTCATATTATACGAAAAAAAAATATGATTCATGAGAATAATACCTAATATAAGATACAGAGAAAAAAATTCATTAGAAAAAAATTTACGATTTCTTTTCGTAAAAAAAAACACATAACATAACATAACATCACGCCTTGTTTCCCCGAAGGGTTGGGCAGAGGTGTCCCTGTACCAGGTACACCCACATTTCGCCAGTTATGTTTAAGTCCCATGTAATAGGGGGCGAGCCTATTGCCATCTGCCGGGCACAAATCCAGACCCCGAGCTGCTACTGAGAAATTACAGATAGAAAAAAAAAAACTTTAAAATTAATTCCTGAAATTAAATTAATAATAATAAAAAACCAATGTACTATTGAACAGTTCGTCCAATGGTACACTAGACTATTTGTGTCTGAATACTTATCCACCTTCATAAGAGGGGAAAGTCCCACCGGTCTGAAAACACATTCAGGATGCATTGGAGCAGGAGCGCAAGCGCGCCATCATGAACGCGCATCGCTTCCGCATAATTCCGACGAATTAAAAAGGCAACCTCAAAAGCACCCTGAAAGCGTTATTGTACTGGACGCGCAGGTCGCTAAAGGCCCGCTGGGTATACTTGGCCCACAGTCTGCACGTATAAAATGACTAGCAAAAGGCCTTAAAAGCGTTATCTTTTAAATCTACACTGGTGCCGATTCTCTTGTTCACAAACTAAACTAAATTTAAGTTCAGTGCATCTTTTTCTTTCTATTTCATTAAGAAAAGGACAGAAGGTAAATTTTAGTTTAGTCCTGTCAAATTAATCAGCGCTTGACGTAAATTGACGTAATTTTAGTTGGCAAGTTTTTAATCACGTCTAAACTTGTATGGAGTATGACAGGCGCTGATTAATTTGACAGGACTAAACTAAAATGTATCTTCTGTCCTTTTCTTAATGAAATAGAAAGAAAAAGATGCACTGAACTTAAATTTAGTTTAGTTTGTGAACAAGGGAATCAGCACCAATGTCTTTTAAGTCATCAGTGACCCAGTGACCCAAATACTTAAACTTCGAAACCCGAACTAAAGGAGACCCAGAGAGTGAGAGTTCAGGCAGCTTCATATGTTAAAGTACCCGATTTAAAAACCAACCATACACTCTTATCGGTATTGGCAAAAGGCGTTCGCAAAATATTTCGTAATGTGCGTTGACGTTTTATGATGGCTTGGTTGTGGAAGTCAGATAGGCAATGGCTCCATGTGAAATACTTATATTCAGCTGCATTCGGTTAGACTGGCAGCCGACCCCCACATAATTGGGAAAAGGCTAGGAAGATGACCTTGGTCGCGAGTTTGCGAGTGTGAGTCCCTCTAAGAGGCTTTCTTCCTCTTATGCGTAAGAGACGCTGGCCTGATTTCTAGATTGACACATAGTAAATGTTCTTTATTATTTATTTTCAGGGTACAAGATGGCCGAACAACAGGATCAAGCCCGTTGTTCGTCAAGTGAAAGCGATAATTTTGAGAAAATTGACTCGGAAGAGGCGAAGGATAATGTAAGTTTAGTTTTAAGTGTTTACTTCGAAAGTCATGTTGAAAAGGACAGACCGCCATTTATGTTTTAAGTCCCATGTCTAGTGGTTAAGACCACCAGTCTCAGACCCAGAGGTCCTGGTTACTCGGTTTGGTTGGTGGTAGACAGAGATGTGCAAAATAGATTATAAAATGTATTTAAATGCAAATACTTTTTGTATTTTGTTATTTCAAATACAAAATAGTTTTTCATTTTATATTTGAAATACTAAATGCAAAATACGTATTTACAAAATGTTTTATTAAAATAAAATACTTTTAGTTTTAAACTATTTTTATTTTGTTAAAAAGTTCATTTATTTCAGCCAGCTAACAGGCTGGTTTTACTTTGATAACTTACTTAAATTAAATTTACTTAACAGATTTTAATAAAATAATTTGCTCAAATACACTGTCGCTCATCTTTTTCCTGTGTGGGCTCATAATCATGCTACCATAAGTAAAAAGCCTTTCTACCGACGCAGAGCTAGGCAAGCAGGTATTATATTTCAAGAATAACATCTTTACTGTGTAGGGTATTTATTTAATGATTGCAGGCTGCAGGACCGGCCCGTTCATATAGGCGAACTAGACGAAAACATTCTTAATTTTATTTTACCACTTTGTCGGCGTAATTAATATACATATACACCCATGCCAAATTACAGCTTTCTAATACTAAGGGTCTCGGAGCTAGACCGCGGACAGACAGACAGACAGACGGACATGACGAAACTATAAGGGTTCCTTGTTTACTACGGAACCCTAAAAGTACCATTTTTCATCACATTAATTATTAAGACTTTGATGTTTACAAAACTTAGCAAAAAGTATTTTGCATTTTGCAAATACAAAATATGTCCTAAAATGTATTTCAAATAAAATATAAAATGCTTTTCTAAAAAAAGTATTTAAATACAAAATGGAAATAGGTATTTTGTATTTTGCATTTCAAATACTTATATATTTAAAATGTCACATCTCTGGTGGTAGATCTTGTATTCTTGTTCTAAGTCCGCCTGGCTAGCTACCACCATCTTATCTAAGTCTGCCGCCATAACAACAATGTTAACAGCATTGTTGTGTTTCGGCAGTTAGAGGTAAGATAGCCAGTTCCTCTGTGGTTGAGGATTCCGGGTGAAGCTCGCTTCCACCTTCGGCCTGATCATCACTTACCATTAGGTGAGATACAGTCGAAATTCCCAAAATTTAAATACCATCTGAAAAAACTGTAACCAACGCAGGTGCGCAGTGCATTCCCATCCAATTGACAAAGCTGAAATCTCTAAGGTGCTTGTAAAAACCAACGGCATCCTTACGCTCCTAACTGGAATACGGCTACGCTGCTTGGCGGCAGAAATTGGGTCTTCTTCTTTTCGTGTCGATGGTACTCTTCTTTATATATTATTTGCGGCATCAGTGGTTTGTTCTGGATGACCTTAAAAAGCTCTTACGACTTTTAGCCTACCCGGGGTCGTTGTGTAATCGTGGAGGGGTTGTCGAGAATCGGATTCTTGGTTCTTTGTTTCCATCGCGCATACAACATCCCTTCGTAAGGCAGGTGGTGTGGTGGTGCAAGACATTGGGTATGGACTTCTACTAAGACTTCTGCTACTAATTACCTACTAATCACGAAGTGGTATACCTGCGTAGTTAGCTTACCATCACCTCTGTATTCACCTAGCTACCTCGTTGGTCTCGTGGTCGCAAGCGTAACTGCTGAACGTGGGGTTCTGGGTTCAATTCCCGGGTCGGGTAAAGTGTTATTGAGTTTTTCCATTAGGAATTTCTTAGTAACGGCCCGGAGTTTGGAAGTTGGCGGTGTGATACCCCCGTGCCTCGGAAAGCACGTTAAGAGCGTTTATTTTAAAAGTGGGCAACGTCGCAAATAGATGTCAAATATTTCGCTGTTTTGATTAATTTGGCAATATTACTGTATGGAAGTAAGAAATGTGGCTAACTAGCGAACTAGAATATTAATACTGAATTGCAATTATAACACTGAATTTGACGTTGTAACCGTTTTAGGTGTAAAAAAGGCATTAGGAAACTTTCCAAATACTTTTTTACATCTAAAAATAAATATTCGGTGCTACGATATTAATTAAAGCATTTCATAATCAATATTTTAGTTCCCTAGTTAGCCACATTTCTTAATTCCATACAGTAATATTGCCAAATTAAAAACAGGTAGGTAAATATTTGACAGCTATTTACGACGTTGCCAACTTTTAGGATAAACCCGCTTAAGCTGTTGGTCCTGCGCCTGATCTCTCTCCGGTCGTGTCAGATTGCTGTCTCATCGGACTATGAGAGTGAGGGAAGAGAGAGTGCGCTTGTGTCTGCGCACACACTTGTGCACTATAATATCTCCTGCGCCGAAAGCTAGTCTCCGTTGAGATTGGCCGCCATGGCCGAAATACGGTCTGGAAGACTATATATTCACCTATGGTACTTCACCGGGACTAGGGAATAAATCAATCTAACTCATGTCCTCTTTTCTCCAATTCCAGGGCACAGCAGCAAACTTCGTAATTGGCGAGGAAATTGAACAAGAGCCAGTCGACGATGGACCAGCGCATGAGGGGAGGGATTCCTTCCCGGGCGCCCCCATACCTAGACCGAACAGGCCACGACCACTCACAGTAGCGCAGCAGCTCGCTCTAGCGGAGAAAAGGAGTACTCTCAGGTAAGGTTTTAATTATGTAGGCGATAGATGGCGCTGTTTTAAAGTTAGATGCGGTTCGATTGCGGATATTAAATTTATTGTTTTTTTTTTGCTATGATTTTAGGATTGTTTACAAATTTTAACAGATATTATTTTATATTTATTCATTATCCTGCGACTACCGTTAACTTGAAGAGTAATCTTATTCTCTCCAATGAATTGATTTCCAAAAAATTACGCAACGTGCAAAAGTTTTAATTATAGTAAACCCTTTGACTGCGTTGATCACCGGGTTCTTTTACGTAACTATTAATTGGCCCTGGAATATACGGATTTAATCAATGGATTTTTTTTTTGCAAACAGATCACAAACTTTTTATTTGCAGTGTTTTCTGTGCAAATAGAATCTAATCCCATCTACAGTTCCTCAGGGATCTATTTTAGGGCCTCTTTTGTTTGATTTATTTTATAAGAAGCTAACATTTATTTTTAGCACACACTAAGAAATAGTTTATCGAGTCGTCTCGCTTTTATTATAAGCCGACAAAATACTTAACTAAGTAATTAATCATTAAAAATTTAATGGTACGACTGTGTGATGGGATGCTATTTTTTGTAGGCCAACAACATACCTTCTTAATAGATGTCGATTTAAAATACTTAGGACATTATATTACTTATTATACGTATAGGATTTTATGGTTGAGCTGTGTGAGAGATTATAAGAGAGTGAGTGACAACGTGACGTCCATCAGGGGAGAATATTTTGCGCCGAACCCAACCAAAATGTGCAATAACAGGCAAAAAAAGACCTTATTGCTGTTTTATTTAAAAATGTTTTCGAAAAAAAAATCTTATCGGCGGTCAGTGGCATCTTCATCCTAATGTTTTAGAACAGTTGTCCCTTGCTCCGTTTATTTTATTTTTAGTTCCCAATTTCTGTTAGCTAGTGTAGTAAACACATTAGGCACCTTGTGTTATAAAGCTTTGAAAATATCATAACAAAATTATTCATGTGATAATTTTTTAATAGATGTTTAATTATTTGAATACTAATGTTTACTGTTAGTATGAAGACTAGTATGGACAGCAAAATGCTGATGATCATTTCTGAATTCTGATGACGTATGAAATGTGGGTGTATGTACAGTAAGCGCTCAAAAGTGCATGAGCACGCTAAGAGTCGTATTGCTGTGAACACGCGGTATAGTCCGTACATTTGTATGTGTAAACAGTCAGACGTCTGTGGTGTGAGTGCCGTACACACACCACAGAGAACGCAGTTTTGAACTACACACTATCGTATCGTCACGGTTCGCGGGCGCCGCACTTATATTTCCATAACTTTTGTTAGCACGCATCATACTCGTACGCGTGACCTTGGCCAGTGTATGGCATTGCTAAAATTCGAAAGTAAATTATATGTGCAGATAGCAGAAGGCGTTAAGCGTTGGTCTTAGATACAAGATGGCTAAGGTTCTAATCTCGTAAATCACAGCGCTGTTTTTGCAAATATTATTATTTTTGTTTGCAATAATAATATTTTTAAATATCCTGCCTATTTATTAATGTTGTTATTGCAATAAAGGGTTTATAATAAAAAATGCGTGATATGTTATAATAAAAAATAAATAATATTTATTCGTTATGTTTATTTTACTTAAGTATAGTTATCAAACTGCTACAATTATTTATCATTACTTCACCTGAATAATATGTGAAATAGATGTCTAGAAACTTAGAAGCAATTTGTATTATTTTGACATATTTAAATTTTGAAATGTTTTAAATGGATTTTTTTGCACCATAAATATAAAGCTTTGATCATGGTCTAAGTAATTAAGCAATAAATAAGAATATTAGACTACTTAAAATGTAAAAAAATCTACTGACAAAATTGTTGATTTTAAGGTTAAAGGCAGTTGTTCATATTAATTGTTTTAAACTTTATTTGGCTTTAGTAAATATTGGTTGGTATTGAGGTTATAGCTTAAGTATTCATTTTCTTTACGAAAAGAAGATTGAAACTAAACCTCAAATTTTAATCCTAAAATAATACTATTACTAAAATAATATTAAACAATTTCGGTATATCTGCAAGAAATACGACAAACACCCTATTGAAACGTGCTTAAAAAATTCGTTACCATAAATTCATGCAATAACGAATCTGTTGTTTATTAAGTTGGTACGGTCAATATTTTAAGGTCAAAACCGGTTTTCTAGCTGGTCTTCAGTGATGCAAGCCTTCAGAGTGCACGGCGAACGGTTCATAATGACGTGTTTTTAATAATTCAGCAAAATATCTCGTTGGTATGAAACCATTTGTTTCATTCACCATTTGACGTCGCTGCTACTCGATAATAAGCCCCTTCCTCATATCTCTTAACCGTCACAGTATTTCTCTAGAACAAAGAAAAACATTGTTTTTATCACACATAATACCTAATTATTTATTATTCACTAATCGAATTAAACCTCACAATGAATTTAAAACTTTAAAGGCATCTTCTGTCTCAACAATACCTCTGTTCTATCAACAATACCCTTGATTAGGATTTATGTTTAGTAAAATATGAAATATATAAATGATAACACTCACACTTAGTCCGGTTTTATTAGATATTCACTTCACTTTTACGCAGCGCAATAATATTCTCTGATCTGATCTCTTCAATATATTTTATGCCTGCTTTTTGATAATAATAACCACAACACTGCGCTAAATGCTCGTCACCAATATTATCACGGCACGAACCAACAAAGTTCTATTAATTGAATACTTGTAACAAACTGCATCTACCCCACAGAAATCGAAATAATTTACTTAGTTTTTTGTGGTCTACCTGCTAAACTTTAATATTTATGTGAACAAGACGAATGAAACTAATAACGAATGATGATTATCGAACTAGTCATTGGTTGCAGACAAAGTGAGTGTGTGTGTGTAATGTGCGTGTCTACAGTATTGTAACAACTTATAGAAGAAGGTCGTAAGTCAAACCGAAGCGTCAGTCTATTGCTTTGTGAGATTGCTTATGGACTTTTGGTCGGTACTGTACAGTCAAACGTGCAACAGTGGTAACACTTGCACTACGAAAGTCGCCCTTACAGCTATGACATACACTGTCAAGTGTCAATGTCAAATTGTTTGACTATACCAAGTTTATCTTTCTTTCTTTCTTCAACAAGTTATGATTTAATCAGAAAGTCTTCCTTTATAAATACTTACTTATCTTCACACACATTACATAAACTCACGCTTTCTGCCCATAGGGGCAAAAACTACAGAACGCCACCTGCTACGACCCTAACATACTCCTTTTGCCTCGTTTACGTTCAAACATCTGGCCATACACGCATATCGGTTTGCGAGTACTATGAACCTGACCTTTCTGGAGACCATCACCAATAAGGTCGCAATAACATGTCCTTATAAAGAGGGCGTCCCCCTCCCGGGGCGTTTTCACTCACATTTGACTTCAGATATTTTCTGTAAACCACTAAATACTAAGTGACTACGCGTAAAATGCAACTACGCATTTTACTAACTACTGAACTACTATCTCTGACTCTACCAATAAATACGCGCTTCTAAAACTTCAACTTTTTACCCGACTGCCCCAAAAGGAGGGCATTTTTTTTCGAGAGTATGTATGTCTATTTCTTTGGCACGCTCTTTAACCTAAACGGCTTGATGGATTTTAACATAGAAGGTGTCGTTAGATTCGTCTTAATTGTGGGAGTGACATAGGCTATATAAAATTTATATATTGCATCTGCAAGTAAAAAAAAGGGGCAAGAAAAATAAAAACTGAAATATTATTGTCAAATAAAAGCTAGTAATGAGTCAATTCCAAATATATATTTATATTAAAAAAAAACTAAAAAGCTTGAAGTAAAGAAAAATATAAAAAAAAACCCGTCTGCAAAAACACTGAAAAGAGAAAAACAAGCATTATTCTAATCTATAGAATGTTAGTATCGCAGGCGGGAAAGTAATAACCGGAAATATGCCGTAACTTTTATTTGCAGTTATAAAGTCAAAGTCAACAAGCCAAAGACAAAAAGTCAAAGTCAAAAGTCAAAGACAAAAAGTCAAAGTAAGTAAGTTATTTGACAGAAAAACGATACCTACTTAAGATGTTCATACATTAAAACGGCCGATATTATCATATTATTATTCTGCAAAAGCGGCCGTTAAAAGCCCCCTAGGGGCTTAAAACGGCCGCTTTTGTCTATAATAATTTGTTTCACCATAAACGTGTCCGTATGAATTGAGGAGCCATGTCTCATATTTAAACGTGGGTACTACCAATATTTAGTAGTAAATTAGGCGATTTTGTAGGCCCGATCCTGGAATTTGTAGTAAAACACTTTAAAAGATACACGACTTTTAAGGTGGCTCCTCAATTCAGACGTCTGAATTGAGGTGCCACCTTACAACTCTAAAACTAGCCGACGGATATTTTTGAAAATTTGGTAGGATTTAGTAGTACTTATGTGTAATCTCTACAAAAAAAATGGGTTTTGTACGGCTGAATTTGAGATAGCTACAATGTTTTAATTTTTCATAAAAATCCATAAATTTCACCGCGCTGTTTCTCGAAAAGTAATCAACCAATTATAACATATTTTTAGTATAATTTAGTAGTAAATACGTTCTAATTTGTAGTATAAAAATAAAATGGACAAACTACCTAATTTCGCTAATACAGCACATTTTATGTGGCTCCTCAATCCTGACGGTCTGTAGAAAATATATGTACGTAGAGCTACTAAAGTAGTTGATCAAATCGGATAACAATAGCACCAATATTTAGTAGAAATTTCTACTAAATATTGGCGTAATCCAACATTTTGTACATTCAGTATTTCAAAAGTTATTAACAAAATAAACATTCCTTAAAAATCTAGTGTGGTACGAGAGCCCACGACCAAAACCATATCTCATTGTTTCACGGCCAAAACCATATAAAATCTTTAGTTTAGATGATTCCTGAACCCAACTCGGTTAGAAGTACCAGTCAGAAACGTCCCAGTTTTACGGAAGCCTATTTCTGCTATGTCAAAAAAAATAAGCAGACGGTTTCATCACAATATGCCTGGGGGCCTACCACCTGCTCATAAAGCATTATTATTTTAATATTACTTCTGTGTGGGAAAGAGATGCTCTACAGGTCTACAGGTCGTATAGCTCCTCTTTAGCTATATAGCTATGTCTTTCTCCCACTGAAGTAATATTAAAATAATACTGTTTATGAGCCCCCTGTAAGCCCCCTGATATTAAAAATGTACATAGTTTTCGTAATTTTCAACTAGAACGGGTTCAAAGAAAATGTATTAACCATCTTAACTATTGCCTCCGTAAACCTCCGATGGCTTATGAAAATAGTTGTCGAACACATGGTCTGCTAACACTGAATGAAAGGCGCAAAGTTATGGACATGTGTTTGATTTATGATATACTTAAATACCTAAAATTGCACTTTTTGAATTTAAATATTTCTAAGCAGTCCGTTCGCATGTTTTATACTTATCCTAGTTATACAGGGAAACCTATTATTAGCCATACAATTACAAACCTATAATAATAGGTTTCTTTAGATTTACATAATAGTATGTTACAGAATATGTGTTACTAATAAGTAACACATATTCTGTAACATACTATTATGTATCGCTGTTGGTTGCCTAAATAAAGTAATTTTACTACAAAAAAGATTTTTTGTAAGACATTTTGCGTGTCACATGTGGCCTGAGCGCATTTTCAAAAAATGTCAAAAAATGTAACCTATCTTTCTCATAGCAACCTGGTTCAATTTTTTTTAATCTTTTCTATAGTTACTGAAAATCTGTTTTCAGAAATTTTAAATATCATATTATATAACTCCAAAAACACAAAGAACGTTTTGGAGTCACCTGGATAACGCGCGGTGCTTGTTACACTTACGACACCGATGAAGAGGCCGACAGTTAAAAAAAGAATGATGAATTTTATTTCAATAAATAGTTATTTTCAGACGTCATCCCAGATTTCTTTTGTCCAATTTATTTAAAAAAACCTTTTAATTTCAGTTTGATGGTTTCGGGTAAGCTCTTTATTAATCGTACGTAAAAACGATTTATTTTGAAAAATGATTTATTCGCATCAACTGGCCAATGTTCACCTGAATACAAGATTTTCAGACGGGTTGCTATAGGTTTTATTTTTTGTCTCATTTTAGATTTTCTCAAACGGTCTTCTGGGTGTGCCGCTACTGCATATACTGGTTTCAGAAAATGGTGTTTTCGGTATCTAAAATCAACTACATTCTGAAAATCAGACAGATTGCTATGAAACAGTTCAGTATTATTTTTTACATAGGTATTTCAAATGCACTTAGGTCAGACGTGACGCGGAAAATGTCAAAAATTTTTGGATTCAGAATCTTCTGCAGTTGTAGCCACCGGCATTAAAATTTTCTTATATTTTTTGCAGTTTGTAAGTTGAATCATTAATACATCTCCGTAAGATAGATTTGTTCCATTAGAACATATCTCTTATGGAAAAGTTATTTTTGATCAAGATACAACCTGACACTGACCTGCCGTAATCTTTTGATTACGTAAAAGAAGAAAAAAATACGTTACTAATCAGACAACTTTTCAATTGAACCAGGTTGCTATGAGACAGATAGGTTAAATTTTTTGACATTTTTGAAAATGCGCTCAGTCCACATTTGACACGCAAAAATGTCTGAAAACAAACCTTTTCGTAATAAAATTACGAAACCTATTATACATTTTAAAAATCAGACATATTGTGATGAAAACGACTGCCTGTTTATTTTTTTAAAGCAGAAATGGGCTCCCGTAAAACTGGAATGTTTCTGACCGGTACTTCCCATCGAATCGGTTTAGAATCATCCAAACTAACGATTTTATACGGTTTTGGCCGTAAAACGATGTGACATGGTTTTGGTCGTGGGCTCTTGTACCACACTAAATTGTTAAGGAATGTTTATTTTTTTAATATCTTTTGAAATACTGAATGTACAAAATGTTGGATTACGCCAATATTGAGTAGAAATTTCTACTAAATATTGGTGCTATTGTTATCCGATTTGATCAACTACTTTAGTAGCTACGCACATATATTTTCTACAGACCGTCAGGATTGAGGAGCCACATAAAATGTGTTGTATTAGCGAAATTAGGTAGTTTTTCCATTTTATTTTTATACTACAAATTAGAACGTATTTACTACTAAATTATACTAAAAATATGTTATAATTGGTTGATTACTTTTCGAGAAACAGCGCGGTGAAATTTATGGATTTTTATGAAAAATCAAAACATCGTAGCTATCTCAAATTCAGCCGTACAAAACCCATTTTTTTTGTAGAGATTACACATAAGTACTACTAAATCCTACCAAATTTTCAAAAATATCCGTCGGCTAGTTTTAGAGTTGTAAGGTGGCACCTCAATTCAGACGTCTGAATTGAGGAGCCACCTTAAAAGTCGTGTATCTTTTAAAGTGTTTTACTACAAATTCCAGGATCGGGCCTACAAAATCGCCTAATTTACTACTAAATATTGGTAGTACCCGCGTTTAAATATGAGACATGGCTCCTCAATCCATACGGACACCCATAAACTGGTATACAAATATTAGTTAAAGTTTACAAATTGATTCAATAAGGAAAAATAAAATAAAATAAAATTAATTGGAATACATTATTTTTATGTAATGGTGCCGATTCCCTTGTTCACAAACTAAACTAAATTTAAGTTCAGTGCATCTTGTTCTTTCTATTTCATTAAGAAAAGGACAGAAGATAAATTTTAGTTTAGTCCTGTCAAATTAATCAGCGCTTGACGTAAATTGACGTAATTTTAGTTGGCAAGTTTTTAATCACGTCTAAACTTGTATGGAGTAGTGACAGGCGCTGACTAATTTGACAGGACTGAACAAAAATTTATCTTCTGTCCTTTTCTTAATGAAATAGAAAGAAAAAGATGCACTGAACTTAAATTTAGTTTAGTTTGTGAGCAAGGAAATCGGCACCATTGTCACTCTTAGTTAAAAATAACACTATAGCATAGCACGAAGTAGAAAACCCTATGAAAAACTTACTTTCACGGACGACTGAATAAAACATCGTAAATTGAAAAAACATTTTATAGCCAGTTATCAAAATGCAATAAACGTCAAATTACGTAATCGGTCAGGGCCGGCCATTTTTGTGACGTTGATCGTTTTCGCGGCAAAGCCTCCAGTACCTCTCGGCCGTCGCACGAGGCACTACGTCTAACTCCATTCCAATTAATAACATCGTGTGACTTGTTCCGTAGTGATTTCCGACACTGTGTTTACTCTGTGTTTTTGTGAGTCTTTGTTAAGTGAAGTGAATTAACGCGGGAGATTTTTTTTTTTAATTTGACTTTTCCTGTCATTTGGATTTTTTCTGGACTTTTGGTTTGTTTATGGATGCTCATTTGTTTGTTTTTATCAAAGACAATAAGACGACGTTTAGAGTAGATATCTACCTACTGGTTATTTTATTTAGAAATTATAGTGAAGTATATTTTACTGCCTCGTTGGTCTAGTGGTCGCAAGCGCTACTGCTGAGCATGAGGTCCTGGGTTCGATTCCCGGGTCGGGCAAAGTGTTATTGGGTTTTTCTATCTGAAATTTCTCAGTAGCAGCTCGGAGTCTGGATTTGTGCCCGGTTGATGGCAATAGGCTCGCCCCCTATTACATGGGACTTAAACATAACTGGCGAAATGTGGGTGTACCTGCTACAGGGACACCTCTGCCCAACCCTTCGGGGAAACAAGGCGTGATGTTATGTTATGTATATTTTACTAATTAGGTAGGTAACTATTTTAATTTCATCTACAGTAGGTACCAAATATTCAGATAGGTTTAATACTTTTATAAAATTTACTTGCTTGATTTTATTATATTGCTTATTAACCGACTTCCAAAAGGAGGAGGTTCTCAATTCGTACGTATGTTTTTTTTTTTTTTTTTTTTGTTTGTTACGCGATTACTCCGCCAATTATGAATAGATTTTGATGATTCTTTTTTTGTTTGGTAGATCATACTTCAGAGGTGGTCCCATATAAATTTTATTAACTTTGCTTGGGTAGTTTTTGAGTTAGCTTCAATAATAATTACGTATTTTTTTCCTACTTAGTATGTGGATGATATGATAAGTTCCTGTCACTGTTATTTACATACTTAGCAGGTAGTGGTATTCGAATTTGTGTGGGGTGGGTCCCACAACTAAAAAGGAATAATAAAAACGTTTCCAAAAAAAAATCAAACGGCTTCCATAAAAAGCACTACAAAGTAAAAAATAACTTTAATTTCGGAAGTTAGTGGCAAAAACGAAAATTCAAAACCAAAGACACTGACTTCCGAAGTTAAAGTAAATTTTCACTTTGTGGTAGTTTTTTTGGAAGTCGGTTGTTTTTTTTTTTTTGTAAAAAGTTTTGTATTCACTACTAATTACTAACAACAATACAAATCCTTTTTCTTTTTAAAATGTTCGTATACATCCGAATAAAATTCTTGTGGAAAGAAAAATAGGAAACGTTACCCGAAAAATTTAACAATTCGGGAAAAATTCAAAGAAGTGCTTTTTTCTATGGAATTTTTGCATGAATTATTGAAAATTTTACAGTACATCGGTTGTCGAGTTAGCTAGTTTATTAATATAACCAATAACAAACTAGGTAGTAAATTCTTTTAAATAAACCTAGTAAACATTACGGGACATGACTGTGATACGAGTATAATCTAATTGTAACATCTTGCATGATGCCATGTGTGTGTATACTCATGTTTTGGACAAATAAATTATCTTTATCTTTAAACATAACTGGCGAAATGTGGGTGTACACAAAAAAAAACTCAAAGCATTTATTTCAATTAAACCATTTACAGTTACTTTTGAATTGTCAAGGAATCGGTCAGTCAGAAATATGAAGCTAGTTGCCCATTCCAAAGCGTAGTAGGTAGGTTCCTATGGAGAAATACAAAATAAATGTTTTTTTTAGAATAAGTTAGATTATAAGACAAACGATAAGTCCTCATCTCCACTATATTTCTTTTGCTGTGCCCGACAGGGTCCACGATTGTTTCTTAAGCAAATGTTTACCACCTAAGCACATACATTGTGGAATGCAATTAAGTATTGAGTATTGAAGAACGGGCAAGAAACTCCACGGACACTCTTTTAAACCATAACATTGTTACAAAATATTGGTTACATCATTCAAGTTGAAATTATACATGTGAGAATAATGTAGAAAGACGTACACGTTAAAAGCGTCTGTAATAAAAAGAACAATTCCAAAATTAAAATACTTAAGCCGTGGCAGCTAAAAGATGACCAGTCCCTACTGACGGCGTCCGTTCACGAACATGACGCATGGATTAGCACCATTTAGCTCAACCATTTTGAAGAGAACTTAACGACCCAAAACACACGCCACCACCAGCGAGACATTTGAGTGAGCATGAGATACTCTCAGCCGCCAGGGCACATTCAAATCATTGAAAGACGTACCCAGTAAATAATTAATTGATTCAGGCGTGACCTTGCGGAAATCCATTATAAAATACAATAGACGTGGATATATTTAGTAACTTGTTCCGCTTAGCTATTTCTAAAGAGCCCTAAAAAACTCCTGAAAGAAATCGACACGTGTTTCACCTCTCAACGAGGCATCCTCAGGATGACGATGGACTTGTACCGGAAACATTACACTGTTGAACTAATTAAATACGAGTATGCCAAGGTCACCTTTGCTGCGATTGTTCGCCCCTTATCGCACTGATAACGGTCGCACTGATAACAGCGACACTATATAAGTGGGTTTCACGGGCGATAAGGCTCAGGCACCCCCTCCTGGAGGGGGAGGGTAATCCAACGACGGGCCCTCGTTTACGGGGACTGAGAGAAGAATTCCTCGGGCAAGGGGCCAAAAAAGCCCCAAAACCGACTCCTCGCGCCCCCTTAGGGGACGCAGAGACGACTACCACGTGATAAGGCTCAGTCTGCACTCAGCGCTTGGTGTGGCAACACGCCGTGTTCGAGTTCGCAACAAGTCCATCGTCATCCTGAGGATGCCTCGTTGAGAGGTGAAATACGTGTCGATTTCTTTCAGGAGTTTTTTATGGCTCTTTAGAAATAGCTAAGCGGAACAAGTTACTAAATATATCCACGTCTATTGTATTTTACCCAGTAAATGGTAGCTTTATAGAAGGTACATGGTCACAGTGCTCATACTGTAGGTGCACCTTTGCCTACTTCTTCAGGGATTACAAGCGTGATGATGACCTTTTTTTATTTTGGGGGGAAATTATTAAATAACTTCTCCCGCTCTGGGTGGAGCGGAGACTGGAGACTCTTACTGACTAAAACCCACCCGTGTTCCTTCGGTTGCCCTGTTGCCGGGGGCCACGATTTTCCATTTGGCCCATATTCGCAGCCCTGGCAGGCATTGGCCCTAGGGGACCCCGTCAATTCTTCTGACATCTCTTTGAGGCACGCGTTGAACACAACGCGCCGTCGACCCGGGCTTGGTCCTTATCGGACGGCGAGCTACCCATTGCTCACCGTCCGCAAGCCCGCGCCTACGGTGGCCGGAAATTGGCTCGCAATCCTCTCCTGCGGCGGTTAGGGGCGTGAGGGCGGGACATTTGCCTCTCCCTCACGCGTTCCGCCTCGTCCTTCGCGAGCAATACCGCTTCGCAGAAGGAGGTGACGGCCTGCCATTTCCTCTCGCTCCGTACCATGGCCTGCACCAGGGCCGGACGCGAGAGATCACCGCCACCGATCGCCTCCACGAGGACACGGCGATGCTCCGCCCAAGCCGGGCAGACCTCCACCGTATGCTCCACCGTGTCCTCCGGGCGATCCACACAATGGTGACACCCGGGCGTTTCCTCCCGCCTTATCCTGAACAGGAACCTCCCGAAGCAGCCGTGTCCGGAGAGGACCTGCGTCAGGCGGAAGGTGAGGGCGCCGTGGCGCCTCTCAAGCCACTCCTCAAAGAGGGGTCTTATCGCCGCAATTGTGGTGCCCAGCGTGATGTTGACCTGGGAGTCATATTCAACCGCAAGCTCACTTTTCACGAACACATAAAATCCACTGCGAAGGAGTCCTTCAGGCGCCTTGGCTTTGTTTTAAGGAACTGTCGAGACTTCCATAATCCCCACATTAACAAGCTTGTTTTTGGAGCATTGGTCCGTAGCAAACTTGAGTCTAGTGCGTGCATATGGAATCCTTTTGAAAAGTCAGTATGCGTTAGCTATAGAAAAAGTTCAAAAAGCATTCCTTAGATATCTTTACAAGCACTTGTACGGGTTTTATCCTCTCTTGTATCCCACTAAATTCCTGTTGGGTTGCCTAAGTTATAATTCTTTAGAAGTAAGACGGTCACACGATCAGATGACTGTAATATTTAAAATTCTTAGGGGGATTATAGATGTTCGTGATCTGCATAGTGAAATCTGCAATCTATTTGTCCCAGACAATTACTGTCGTGGCAGAAAAACCGCTTACTGGCTGTTTCAACTTGCCGTACTGTTGCACACTCCAAGTCACCTATTCCTCGGACATTAGCCGCTATTAACGCTCTCCTGAACTCAAACACAGACCTATCCATCTATTCCTAAAACGCCTTGCAAAGCGTTATTTTGAGTCCGCGGCCAAACATCGCAACCCTCTGGTTGTCGAGGCCGCCAGTTATGTCCCAAGTAGGATTAGTCATACCCGCCGTCCAAGGCACATTCTCACCGACCCTGATGACCCCATAACCCTCCTCCAGGAGAGCACTAAGGAAACAAGCACAATGTACAAACACAGACGCCTCCAGTCATTTCGACCCCGCCGCCGAGGTCCTTTGCGATCGCGACCACCGCGTCCCCGAGTAAATGATACTCCCCCCCGACCCTTGCTCGAAAACGAGGTGCCAGCAGTTGTTGCAACTGTGCACGTAGCTTTAAATTCCCCGATTAATAATCACGATCAAAACTTTGATCCAGCCCGTCCCATCTTTGATGTCCTCCCTCCGATAAACGCCCTAAGTCGAGGTTCGTACCCCACAGGAGGTGCCCTTAACGAGCGTTCACCTAGTTTTAATTAGCTTAGTTAAATAACCCATGGCTGGAGGTTTTAAGTGTAGCAGCTTAAGGTATCCACAGGATATGAGACGTCCAAAAGAAAAAAAAAACAATCACAGATCTTGATATGTCTGCGAATGAATGGAAGATGATACTGTCAGAATCTTTGAATTTTTGTGAGAAGAATGCATGACTGTGTTAAATAAATTATACGTTTAAGTAGAGTAACTGGCTTCGGCCGTTCTATTTAAAATAAATAAACGTTATGTTATATCAAACTAAGAAAAATAAATAAATACCTAGTAACGGCCTTGATAAGGTGTATCATAAACAAGATAGACCACTATCTAATCTAACACTAATTCTTCCAATTTCAAAAAGCAATATTATGAATAATATCACAAATAGATTACCGATACAATCTTTAGGTAAAATATTGCTAATATTACTCATTATTATGGATATGCACTAAGTTTCATATTTAATGTAATAACAGCTGCACGGGTCGATCGATCAGGTTAAGCTAGGCTTGGCGCGGTTGGTCCGTGGATGGGTGACCATCTTTGCATACCGAGACCCCTCCGTGCCTCGGAAAGCACGTTAAGCCGTTGGTCCCGGCTGTCATTTGTAGATCTTTGACAGTCGTTACGGGTAGTTAGAAGCCCAAAAGTCTGCCAGTCTTACTAAGGGGTATCGTGTTATCTAGTAACTAGGTTGTGGAGGTCAGATAGGCAGTCGCTCCATTTAAAATACAGGTATTCAGCTGCATCCGGTTAGACTGGAAGCCGACCCTAACATAGTTGGAAAAAGGCTAAGCAGATGATGACTAAGTTTCATATTTACTATCAGTTGAAAAATTCACAGAATTCGTGTTACGTGCTTCTGCCATATCGACGTTTTTTGTGAAGGTTTCAGAAAAATACGCTTCATAGTTTTTGCGTGGTTCTCAGTTTTTATCCGCGTTGGAAATACCTTTACAAATTAATTACACTACGTTATATAAACATAATTTAAATATCCACAGATTAAGTTATTAAGAAAATGCTTTAAGTTAACATATATTTTTTGGGATATAATTAATTAATAAATTGATAGGTGATTGTTTATTTGATGTGCAATTAATAAATTGCACATCAAATAAACAATCACCTATCAATTTATTTCCATCATTTATATACTGACTGCACAGCAAATTTTCCATATTTCATAGCAAAATAACTATCCCAAGTAAATTTACCCATGGTTCAACTGGTTGTTCTATGGCTGAATGGTAGGTTAGGTTAGGTTAGAACTAACTATCCCAAGTAAATTTACCCATGGTTCAACTGGTTGTTCTATGGCTGAATGGTAGGTTAGGTTAGGTTAGAACTAACTATCCCAAGTAAATTTACCCATGGTTCAACTGGTTGTTCTATGGCTGAATGGTAGGTTAGGTTAGGTTAGAACTGTGACCACATAATATACCGCACGAGCCGAGCGAGCGAAGCGAGCGGTGCCGCGGCAGCGGCCGGCGAGTGCCTGTGCGAACAACCGTGTTTTCTTTTGCTTTAGGATAAATCGCTGTACGCTGCGAAAATAAATTGTAGTGTGTTTAGTGATATTTTGAGTTGAATATTTTGCTGTGCAATCAATAATTTTGATGGGAATTCGGAATATTTGATTTGCGTTTAAATACTACCCATATTTTTTCCAAATTATTAACACTACTCGTTTAGACGTGATCTTCAGTATAAAATCATTAAAAGTCGGCTATCGAGTAAAACTGAACAGTTTATTTTTCTAAGTACATGGTACAGACGTCAGTACATCAGGCTACTACAATCTGTCAAATTAATTTAATAGATTTTCAACTTTATCGCTGATACGTAAGGTTCAAAGTCGATTGGGAAAATTTTACAGTTTCGGGTAGCTTGATGTGCTGGCGTCTGTACTTCAACTAATATTGTACTGTTATTTGAAAGTATTGTAAGAGCCAATTATTTTTAAAAGGTGGAGTTTCTTGCCGGATCTTCTCCATAGGAAGCGACCAAATGAAACCGACCGTGCACCTAGCTTCTGAGGATTCATAAGTGCCCATGTAGGTTTATGTGAAATAAAATATCGTGATTTTGATGGACAGACGGACAACGAAGTGATTGTAAAAGGGTTCCGTTTTTTAACCCCCGACACAAAAAACTTTTTTACAAAAAATACAACCGACTTCCAAACTACAAAGTGAAAAATAACATAAAACACCGACTTCTGAAATTAAAGTTATTTTTCACTTTTTAGTTTGGAAGTCGGTTGTATTTTTTGTAAAAAAGTTTTTTTTTTCACTTTTTAGTGGGTTGGTAATTTATCTAAGTTACAATAGCCTAATGTCAACTGCTCATCAAAAATACCCAAATCGCTATAGATGTACCTATAATATTTGAAGAGTTCCCTCGATTTCTCCAAGATTCTATCATCAGATCGTGACCAAATGACAATGGGACCAATTTGAAAGTATACTCTTTCAAACAAAAAATTTTTTTTCAAATCGTTCCAGCCCTCTTCGAGTAATCGGGAAAAAACATTAAAAAAAAAAAAACCCGGTCAATTCAGAACCTCCTCCTTTTTTGAAGTCGGTTAAAAAGAGGGGTGTTATAGGTTTGACCGCTGTGTGTGTCTGTCTGTAGCACCGTAGCTCTTAAGCGGGTCTGCCGGGGTTGCGAATAAGGCCGAAAGGGAAATCGTGGCCCCCGGCAACATGGCAACTGAAGGAACACGGGTGGGTTTTAGTCAGTAAGAGTCTGACACGCCTTCCCGCTGCACCCAGAGCGGGAGAAGTTATTTGATAATTTCCCAACCAAAAAAATAAAAAAAGCTCTTAAGCGGGTGAACCGATTTGAATAAGGTTTTTTTATTTGAAAGCACGTCTTCTAGCGATGGTTCTTAGATATGTTCTATCAAAATCGGTTCAGACGTTTGAAGATTATCAGCTCTTTTCTAGTTTATGAATGGATGTGAGTATCTTCCATAGGTCTGATCGATTTGAAATTTGGTATTCTGTTACTTCAATGATATTAGAAGAACATAGTAACCTTGAACTGATGCTACAGCATCACCTGGAATTTGCAGGATACCCAAGTCCCTTGCCAAATTACAGCACAGGTATCGTGTTTGGGCTCATTGGAAAGGTCTCAATGAATAGGTTATAGATGGTGAACAGGGTCTGGTAATGGAGTAGGAAAGAGAAATGAGGAAATGTTTGTGTCGGGGTTTTTTTAATTTTAACACACACAACATCACGCCTTGTTTCCCCGAAGGGTTGGGCAGAGCTGTACCTGTATAGGTACACCCACATTTCGCCAGTTATGTTTAAGTCCCATGTAATAGGGGGCGAGCCTATTGCCATCAACCGGGCTAAAATCCAAACTCCGGGCTGCTACTGAGAAATTCCAGATAGAAAAATCTAATAACACTTTGCCCGACCCAGGAATCGAACCCAGGACCTCATGCTCAGCAGTAGCGCTTGCGACCACTAGACCAACGAGGCTGTCTTTTAATTTTAACTTTAATTTTTAATTTTAATTCCTTAGAACTAGGATTGCTCCCTAAAAAGGGAGCAATCCTAGTTCTAAGGCATCGTTCACACCAAAGGTATTGTCCGCCGCTGACTGTGAGCACGCGTTACGCAGTTTATCGCTTTTCAATATATATTTAACTTCTTGTTCACACCGAACCGACTATACGCTATTACGTAGTGAGTTGTCGCTAACTCTCGGTGGCCGATTATTGTACGACGCGTCTATGTACGGCGGACGCGGATTGGCTACGTTGCCGAACGTAACAGCGTATTAGATTGAAGCGCCTGACTGATCTATTCAATCTATTGCTATTTCACTCAACTTACATCGAGTAGAGCGAGATGTGAATCATGCAATGCAATAGGCATCATCACGGCACGCGGCTGGCGAGTGCTCGGGTTGCGCGGGCTCGGATCGATCGACCGAGTTGACTCGGGTTGGTAAAAACTGAACTCGAGTTGACTCGTTTACGATTTGACTCGAGTTACTCGAGTTAAATAACTCGACTCGCCCATCACTATTGTCGGCTTGGTGAGAACGCGTACTGCAGACTGAGTCCACGTTAGTCTTTGGTCCACGTTCACACTGGGGCAGACAGTGAGCATACTCACAGTCGGCGGCGGACAATACGTTTGGTGTGTACGATGCCTAAGGCCTATGCTGTGGCTCAATTTTAAACGAGGTAGATTAATACATGAATCTCACGGAAGGAAAAATTAAAAGTAAACGAATCATGCTTTACAATAATATCCTTATGTACTTCCTGTGTTTGTCAACTACCTACATAACATAAAATGTTGATGAGTAGGAACAAGGAATAAATAGGTATTTCAAAAATAAATACCTACATAATACTTACTCAGACCAAATAAAAACCAAGATAGCGCTGTCAACAGTGACGTGAGGCCGGTTTCGTAAACATGTGTGCAATTAGTGAGGTGTGATTTGATTGTAAATGTGTGCGTGTGAGCGTGTGTGCACAGAGCGGAGGTGTAGTTTTGGCATGCTTCACTGTAGTGTTCGCAGCGCTATGTTTTGGATTTTTATTTAATTTTGGTCTGAGACATAATAGGGATAGTCATTTGTTTAATTAGTTTCCTGCTATCTAATTGCGTAACTCATTTTCTAAATCCGTTTCATTTTGACAGTTCTACAACATTAATTACCTACGTCATTTAAGTTGTTGAGCAGATTTTTTTTTCGAACTTGTGAAGCAATGTATTAGCAATCTGTTTCAAAATGATTCAGATTGTGGTTGATCGTGTATTACGCAATTATGGTACTGTTTCCTGACGCTTCCCCAGTTGAACGTGGAAGAACAACACGCGTGGAAACAGATAAGGTGTGAGTTGATGTGTATGTATCATAATACATACACATAAACTCACACCTTCTTCCCATGGGAATACAACCAGCCGCGATAACCAACAGCGTTGGTCGCAGTTATTTAGTATTTAGTACCTATTTCGAGGACCCTAAAATAGGAATTAATTGAGGTTCACAAAAAGAGGTGCAATCACTATTAGAGTGTTCAATGTAAGAATGATCGACGATGGACGATCGGTGTGTGATGTGATGTAAGTGTGTGGGGGTGTGTACAATATTTTGTGTTGTGTGCTTGTAGTCTGTGCTAAATAAATGTATTTTCTTTCTTTCTTTTCTTTAAATATAATATTTTTAGGACCTCAAAAGGGGAATTATTAGAGGATCGACATTATTCATATTCAAATCTTTATTTATATTCCATAATGTTTATGGTGTTATAATGGCTTAATGTTAAGGAACAATTATTGACCCTGTAAGACATAGTAAAAAGTATAAAATTAATTCAAAATTAGGAACAATCAACAATTTTTGATTATGTTATTAACTACTATAGACGTGGATATATTTAGTAACCTGTTCCGCTTAGCTATTTCTAAAGAGCCATAAAAGGAGGAGTTTTGAGGAGTTTTTTAGGGCTCTTTAGAAATAGCTAAGCGGAACAAGTTACTAAATATATCCACGTCTATTGTATTTTATAATGGATTTCCCCAAGGTCACGCCTGAATTAATTAACTATGTTATTAACATTAATTAAGTTCATAATATCACATTTATTTTATTGAGTTCAGTTATTGGTTGTGATACCTAGAATACCTACATAATAATTAGTACCTGGGCGACCGAGCTCTGCTCTGGTGAAAATAGAGAATGCTCATTTAATAGTATTGGAAACTTATCATACTAATTCCATGCTGCCATGATAGTAGGTACTTACTGATTCCATGCTGCCGTGATAGTAGGTACTTACTAATTCCATGCTGCCATGTCATTATTCTAAAGTAGCCATCTTGTTCTAAACTTTATGCGACCGAGCTCTGCTCGGGTGAAAATACGGAGAAAACGAATTTTCCTAAATATTTATGAGACCTAGTTAGATCGATTTTTCGCCCCCGTAAACCCCTATATTGTAATTTTCATCGAAATCGTTAGAGCCGTTTTCGAGAACGTGATTAGAAAGAAAAAAAGAAAGAAAAATTGTTTATTCTGCACAAAATAAACGCACATTACACAAAAAAAAAATACATAAATCATAATATACATTCACCAAAAGTCAAAAGCCTCGTATTCAGATTCGAAAACTAATAAAAAGTTCGACAAATTTTGTTTATTGCTTATGTCAAGGCCAGATACCAAAGACAATTTACAATTTTGTTTGCATTATCAAATGAAAACAACAAACATTCAAAACATAAACTTCTTTAGATTACAAACATAAATATACAAATATTGCTCATTTAATAGTATAGGATTTGATAAGGTCAATTAAACATTTAAGTGAGGTGTGGGTGTTGCCATCTCCTCTTCGGTAGCCACTGAGCCACGAGCCTCCTCAAATACAGATGCACAGACGTATGTACGTCACCATATTAGCTAAGGAAGCAAACAGTATAGTTCGACCTTCACAGTTGTTAAACTATACACTTTACATAATTTATTACTCGGTTAAATAAACATTCTTAAGTATTTAGAAGTACCTACTTACCTAGTGGGGTTAGAATTCTTTTTTCGCATCGACACTAACTAAAATAAAACTATAATAAAAATCTATGACGCGGTAGGAGTATGAAAGGCAGAGTTAATGTTTATATGGAGGAGTGCTGAAAGCTAATATTTTTATATAAAATGCATAAGAAAAAAAAAAGAACATGGCACTCCGGAAATGCCGACAGAAGTAAAAACTTGAAAAAATCGGCACCGCGGTTATCAACGCGTTGATGTCTTTTACTCCACGGTGTCGGTAAATTGCGCGTTACAGTGTCGCGAAATCAATGGTTTAGTCCCATCTCATAAATGCCCAACGCGAAGAAGAAGTTTCCACTTAAAAAAAAACATTACATACACAACCATGCGTTTGACACAAGATGGCTACCTAAATTAGTCGGATCTCGGAAGTCGGTAGCAAATAACGAAAATACAAAACCAAAGACACAAGTAATTTTTCACTTTGTAGTATTTTTTGGAAGTCGATTGTTTTGTTTTGTATAAAAGTTTTTTTTGTCACCGACTTCCGATATTAAAGTTATTTTTCACTATGTACTCTACCTAGTATTTTTTAGAAGTTGGTTTTTAAAGTGACAACTTCTTTAGGCTCGTTGGGCATTTTTGAGATGGGACTAAACCATTGATTTCGCGACACTGTAACGCAATTTACCGACACCGTGGAGTAAAAGACATCAACGCGTTGATTACCGCGGTGCCGATTTTTTTTTAAGTTTTCACTTCTGTCGGCACTCCCGGAGTGCCACTGTTTTTATTGTAAGTTTTTACTATTTTTCAGAACATTTAGTGATACTCAATTACCTGTATAGCTAAATGTTCTGATAACAATTTACTACATTTAAAAAAAAATGTGATATATAAGCTTATTAATAATATTTATATAGACTTTTCCCAACCAATGTTGGGGTCGACTTCCAGTCTGCAGATGGCTTCCAGTATTTTACATGGAGCGACTGCCTATCTGACCTCCACAACCCAGTAACTGGATAACATGATACCCCTTGGTAAGACTGGTTGTCAGACTTTACGGCTTCTGACACCCGTAACGACTGTCAAGTAACAATGCCAAAATAATCCAACTTAACTTTTTTTTGCATTTCTGTTACCTTAAAAAAATACTTACATCAGTTTCGCAAAATTCTTAAAAAGGTTCGGATTTAAAAACGTATGAAAATTAAAAATAATGCAGGTACAGGTGACCCAAAAAGGGGACGATATATTTTTCAAAATCTTTGTTGTTTTGTTGAATTAGTGTTCGAAAGGTTTGTTTTTTGTAAATAAAATAATCTCTTAACGCTAATTTATTATGAAGTATAAAATGGAAGCGAAACAAAAGCAATCTTTTAGGGTTTCATTCGTTTTTTTTTCAACTAAGAATCAACTAACGAATGAGTTTAATTATAATAAAACAAAGCTTAAATAAATTGCTTCTTTTTCTTTTTTTCGTGTGGTTAAGTGACTAACCTGTACCCGAATTGCGTAATACACGATCAATCACAAATGTGTTTCGATTTGAAACAGATTGCTAATCCATTGCTTCATAAGCTGGAAAAAAAAAATCTGCTCAACAACGTAAATAACGCAATTAATGTTGTTGAACTGTCAAAATGAAACAAATTAGGCATAATTGCTTACGAAAATAAGTTACGCAATTAGGGTTCAGGTGTCAGAGTTTTAAAGTCGCCCATGAGCCTAACAAAAATAAATTGCTAATACATATATATGATCAGTATGTTTATTCAGAATTAAAATGAAATATATGTACATAAATAATAACATATACCTAATTAATTAACGAAATAACAATTTATAATATTTCTTTCTAACCTAACTTAACTGAAACTATTAACAAAATAAAATATGGCGTCGAATTTTTTATCTGCACTGCTGTCGACTGGTATATTGGTAATGAACCAAAAAGACTGGCTACTTAGCTAATTGTTCTCCGAAAATAATGAATTTATCAATTTACCAACTAAACTTCATTAGGTAGTCGGTAATAATCACTAAGGTAATTAAGTGAGCTCTTTCCCCATTTTAGGGTTCCGTATTAAACAAGGAACCCTTATAGTTCCGTCATGTCCATCTGTCTGTCTGTCTGTCCGCGTTCTAGCTCCGAGACTCTTAGTACTAGAATGCTGTAATTTGGCATGGGTATACATAACAAAGTGAAAAACAAAATTAGGAAAAAAAAATATTTTAGGGTTTCTCCCCTACACGTAAAGTGGTGATGTTTTTTTTCTTTCTATCCCATGGTATGGGGTATCATTGGAAAGGTCCTTTAAAAACATTGTGAGCATGTGAAAGCCATTTTTGGATTCAGGAATCCGTTTGCGAAATATTAAGCTTTAAAGTGCAAATTTTTGTTAGTCAAGTGTCCCCCACCCTGCCAGCTAAATGGTTAGTTTTGGATGTGTGAAAAAAATCACAGCAGTAGTTTATATAACGAAATTAATAGGAAAACTATCACAGCTAAGTAGGCTCTACAAGTTAACGAGTAATAATCGACCAACTTATATTTGCAGTTGCGAAAACATGTTTTCCCTGATATTCTCACGTAAGGGAGAACATGTTTTTCAACTACAAAGTTAAGTTTGTTTTTGGGATAAATTCATCCCAACTACGGAACCCTTCATTGTGCGTGGTCCGACACGCACTTGGCCGGTTTATTTATACGTGATTTAGTGTTATCTTTAAATAATTATAATGTGCGGTCTACGTAATAGTTCACAGTACCTACCTTTATAAATAAAGAAAGTTAGGAAATGAGTTGAATGCTGAGAATTTGTGGATTATTTTATAGTTTTATTTTATATTTCATATAAGATATTTATCATAAACTGCGCATTACTTACTTACATTATAATTTCGAAAACTAAATAACCTTGTCAACTTTGTCAAGAGATATAGCGAAAATATGCTTCTAAAGTGTTTTTAACGACATTTTAAAACGACTTTGATTGCTCAGATCATCTTCATTGTATTCTGAAAAGTGGACAAAATGATTGGAGGGCTATTTAGTATAAAATACTGTCTTATCTTGCATAAAGAAATCGATTCTTCAAGAGTTATCATCCGCGAAACGTTTTGAAGAAGACTGGCTATAATTCTTTATGTGACTAGAATTGCCTTCGTTAATAAGGGTTTCTGTAACCTAATTGCGTAATACACGATCAATCAGAATTTGTTTCGATTTGAAACAGATTGCTAATCCATTGCTTCATAAAATGGAAAAATTTTGCTCAACAACGTAAACAACGCAATGAATGTTGTTGAACTGTCAAAATGAAACAAATTTGTCAAAATCGTTTACGAAAATAAGTTACGCAATTAGGGTACTGGTTTCTATCAGACACTTCTGACTTCTGATCAGAAGATCAATTCCCTTAGTGAAAATGCGACATAAAAACTCATCTGAGTGACAATGGTGCCGATTCCCTTGTTCATAAACTAAACTAAATTTAAGTTCAGTGCATCTTTTTCTTTCCATTTCATTATGAAAAGGACAGAAGATGAATTTTAGTTTAGTCCTGTCAAATTAATCAGCGCCTGTCACTACTCCATACAAGTTTAGACGTGATTAAAAATTTGCCTACTAAAATGACGTTAGTTTACGTCAAACGCTGATTAATTGGATAGGACTAAACTAAAATTTATCTTCTGTCCTTTTCTTAATGAAATATAAAGAAAAAGATGCATTGAACTTTTATTTAGTTTAGTTTGTGAACAAGGGAATCGGCACCTATGTCAATCTTTCAAAAATGTATGAAAATTTGAAGTATCTGGGTATTTTTTAAAAGAAAGAAAAATAGTTTTTTATTGGTCACGGAAACACGGGTATACAAAAAGACAAGAGTAATCAGAAAAATAAAAATATTAAGTAAAACAGAAATAGTCGGCAGCTGCACGACATGAAGGCTCGTGCAGACCAGCGCGACACGCGACGCGATACAAAAGCACCGCTCGTCGCGCGACGAGCGGTGCCTTTGTGCCGCGTCGCGTGTCGCGCCTTTTTGAAAGAGCCTTCACTGTGACAAGAAGGCTTCCACTCAGCATGAAGGCTCGTGCAGACCAGCACGATACGCGACGCAACACAAAGGCACCGCTCGTCGCGCGACGAGCGGTGTCTTTGTGCCGCGCGACAAGTCGCGCTGGTCTGCACAAGCCTTGATGCTGTGCTTTGGGGACCCACAACACAGCGCTGATTTTCAGTGGACACCTGAAAAAGAAGTACAGAAATCAAGTCAGGGTCAGTGATTTGAATGGTAAATAGGTAGATAACAAAACAACAGATGTTTTTGATGGGTATGTAACGTTTGAAATAATAACAAAAGTTCTAATGATCATATGACCTAATTCCTTTTAATATACTTTTTTTTAATATTACGATGAAATGATATAATGAATTATTGATATAATTTCATTTTACATTTTTATATGGTAGGTATAATGAACATTTTTTATGATGTAGATTTGAATTCATAATATATGCAATTAGTATAATATTCAAAATCTAAAAGTAACGTTTAATATAATTTAGAAACGTGTAAGTACTTTGTTTTGTATATTTTTGCAAAAACTGATTAGATTTTAAACGCCTACCATTTGGGTTAGGTTAGGTTAGAACAGTGACCATTAAGGGTGAAGCGTTAGGGTAGCCCGCGAAATTCAAATTTTCATACTTTTTTTTTCTTGTGTTTTTTTAACTTTTTATTAGTTTTCGAATCTGAATACGAGGCTTTTGGCTTTTGGTGAATGTATATTTATATTTTATGATTTATGTATTTGTTTGTGTAATGTGCTTTTATTTTGTGCAGAATAAACAATTTTCTTTCTTCTTCTTTCTTTCTTAATTTTCGGTAAAAAACGTATTAAACGTACTTACACAGTCATACCCAATAAACACTACAAATACCTACGGAAGTGAGTATGTTTGTGTGTATCATGTGTATGTCACTACTTCACTATTAACCGATAAATGGATTTGAATGAAATTTGTCAGATATAAGCAGTATTGGAACTTAAAAAAAACAGAAAACTGGGCTCGTGCGAATAATGCTACCCTAAAACTTAATTCTCAAATCAAGAATTGAAGATATGAATCACACCATGTCATGGATTATATTAACATCATCTATATGCAGAGGCAGAGCAGAGGAAAACTTCATAAGTTACCGGTAATTTTACCGTAATTTATATAAATTACCGTAAAATACCCGTATTTTACCAGCGTTCTCCGTAAAATTCCGTAATTTTGCAACCCTAGCTCCAAGCGCACGGTCATAAAAATCTAGTTATACATCTGAAATCTGCAATGTTTGTGGTCAAAACAAGTCACCCTGTATAGATCCGAGGTGGTGGGCGGAAACTATAAACGGCGCTCATCTATTAAACGATTTCTATTTTCTCCTTTTTTGTAATTATTTATTTGTGGACACAAGCGCTACTGCGGGCAAAATTTTATTGGGTTTTTCCGTCTGGAATTTCTCAGTAACAGCCTGCAGCCTGTGTTTGTGCCCGGTTGATGGCAATAAGCTCGCCCCCTATTACATGAGACTTAAACTCAACTGGCGAAATGTGGATGTAGTTAGGTAGGTACTATAGGCACACCTCTGTCTCACCCTTCGGGGATACAGGCGTGATGTTATTGTTGCTTGTGCAAAAATAAGTTCCAGTCATAAGTAGGTAATGACAATGAGGTCTGAGGAGCAATTCCCGTATTTTCAAAAACGTTCGTATTATAATATCGACCCGTTTTTGACATATCGACGGTGGAAATTTCAAATGTCGTAAGGGACAGGGAATACAATGTTCCTTACAACATTTCACATCATGAGTCAAAATGTGGGTGTAGGTACATACTAAGGTTTAACACCTCTGGCTAACCCTTTGGGGAATTACAGGCATGATGATAAGTTATTGACAAAATTATTGTGTTTTTTGTAATGGAATTTACAAATTTAAATAAATCTACCTGTATATGTGTAGACTGAGGTGGTGGGCGGAAACTATAAATGGCGCTCATCTGATAAAAACGATTTCTATTTTCTCCTATTTTTTTTTTTTTGAGATGTTTTTATGCAAGTTCTTAGGTATACAACGTTTCGCTACTGATCCTTTTTAGATTTAAGACGCAGATATATGCCAGTGACCTTGAGTGTTCTGTAATGAGCTCACGCAACGCGTCGTACGTCCAGCCAGTAATAGGCCTCGCACATCAAGGTGCGCTCCTTGATCCCAAATTAAACGCATTACTAATTTATTATACATAAAACAAAAGTATTTTAATCAAACACGTATACTAAAAGATCAATAATTAAATTATCTTTAAAATCGTAAAGGTTTCAGAAAAATACGCTTGATAGATTTTGCGTGATTCGCGTTAGACATAACTTTACAAATTAATTTCACAAAAAAAATTTTCGTAGTTTTATTTTACCACTTTGTCGGCGTAATTAATATGTATAACCATGCCAAATTACAGCTTTCTAGTACTAAGAGTCTCGGAGCTAGACCGCGGACGGACAGACAAACAGACGGACATGGCGAAACCATAAGGGTTCCTTGTTTACTACGGAACCCTAAAAAGTAAGTTTAAAAACGAAAACCCGACTACTGACAAATAAGGTACGCTCTAAAAAGTAAGAAACAAGAAAATAAAATATTCTCATCTGGAATTGTTATGTACAAACTATTCAATATTTTAACAATAAACAATTTACACGTTATAATATTCATATTCATAGTGATGTTCAAAGGATTGCCGTTGTCATATTTTTAACCGACTTCCAAAAAGGAGGAGGTTATATGTTCGACGCGTATGTTTGTTTTTTTTATTTTATATGTATGTCCACCGATTTCTCCGTCATTTGTGGACCGATTTGGAATATAATTTTTTTGTTTGAAAGGGTATGCTCCCAAATTGGTCCCATATAAATTTTATTAACTTTACTTGGGTAGTTTTTGAGTTAGCTACAAAATACGTATTTTTTTTTCCCACTTAATATGTAGATGATATGATAAGTTCCTGACACTGGTAGTAGGTAGTGGTATTCGAATGTGTAAAAAATAGTAACTCACCGGTATCGGAAACAGGGTCCAAGCTACCGGCGGTCAGGGCTCCAGAGAGAGGAACCTCCTAACAATGCGAGCCGTATCCAGGAGTACCGCTCTCTGGACCAAGATCCAGCTGGTCGAGGCTCTTGAGTGTCACGACTATCGGCACAATGATCGCTGGGTTCACATCCCACATGTCGACAACCTCGCGAGCCAAGTCAAGATACTTGATTTGTTTTAAGTATATTTAATAATTAGATATCGATTAGATATTTAAACACGGTGATGACGTGCTGGGTTTTGATAATATCGAAACCCATCTCGTCACAGTGAAGATTACACAAAAAAATATGTTTTTAGGGTTCCGTACCTCAAAAGGAAAAACGGAACCCTTATAGGATCACTCGTGTTTCTGTCTGTCTGTCTGTCACAGTAAATTTGCTCTGAATCTAATGGACTGATTAAGTTGAAACTTGTGACACATAAGTACATATGTATTTCTGTGACCCAAACATGGACGTGTAAAAAGTATTTCAAATTGTCTCTTGTGACATATGAAATGATAAGCTTGTTGCGTTGCGTTTTTGTTTTTAAATTTTAAAATAAGTACTTTTAAAGAAAGATATTTAATTTTTACAAAAAAAAAAAACAACCGACTTCAAAAAAAAACACTACAAAGTGAAAAATAACTTTAATTTCGGAAGTCGGTGTCTTTGGTTTTGAATTTTCGTTCTTTGTCACCGACTTCCGAAATTAAAGTTATTTTTCACTTTGTAGTGTTTTTTTTTGAAGTCGGTTGTTTTTTTTTTTTGTAAAAAGTTTTTATTTTTCACTTTTTAGTTGTGGTACCTACCCCACACAAATTCGAATACCACTACCTGCTATGTAAATAACAGTGACAAGAAGTTATCATATCATCTACATACTAAGTGGGAAAAAATACGTATAATTGAAGCTAACTCAAAAACTACCCAAGCAAAGTTAATACAATTTATATGGGACCACGTCTGAAGTATGATCTACCAAACAAAAAAAAAAATCATCAAAATCTATTCATAATTGGCGGAGTAATCGCGTAACAAACATACAAAAAAAAAAAAAAAACAAAATAAAAAAACATACAGACGAATTGAGAACCTCCTCCTTTTGGAAGTCGGTTAAAAAAAAAAATTTTAACAAAAAATACAACCGACTTCCAAACTACAAATTGAAAAATAACTTTAATTTCTGAAGTCGGTGTCTTTATTAGATCAGTATTTTAATTTTTTGACACCGACTTCCGAAATTAAAGTTATTTTTCACTTTGTAGTTTGGAAGTCGGTTGTATTTTTTGTTAAAAAGATTTTTTTTTCACTTTTTAGTGGATTGGTTTGCAATTTATCTAAGTTACAATAACCCAATGTCAACTGCTCATCAAAAATACCCAAATCGCTATAGATGTGCTTATAATATTCGAAGAGTTCCCTCGATTTCTCCAAGATCTCATCATCAGATCGTGACCAAATGACAATGGGACCAACTTGGAAGTATACCCTTTCAAACAAAAAAGAATTTTTCAAGTTGGTCCAGCCGTCTTCGAATAATCAGGGAACATACATCAAAAACAAAAAAAAAATCCCAACGAACTGAGAACCTCTTCCTTTTTTTGAAGTCGGTTAAAAATTGATGAAAATTTACCATTCCGAAACTATTGAAGGAAGCAGAACCGCGAAAAAAAAAAACTGCTGTTCTCTACATTTTTATGTTCGCATACTCTTCAAAATGTAGGGAACAGCTAATTTTTTTTCGCGATTTCAGTTTTGGTCCCATAGTAAAAGTTGTTCATAATGATGAGTAAAATCACGTGTTTTAGTTTGCGCACTGGTTAAAATTTTACCCTGTATACAATTTGGAATACGTTGTGCAAAACTGCCTTGACGATTTCGATGATAGTTGCAATATAGGGGTTTACGGGGGCGAAAAATCGATCTAGCTAGATCTCATATCTGTCAAAATTCGTTTTCTCTGTATTTTCTCCCGATTTTATCATCAACCGGGCACAAATCCAGACTCCAGACTGTTACTGAGAATTTCCAGATAGAAAAACCCAATAACGCTTTGCCCCACCCGGAAATCGAACACAGGACCTCAAGCTCAAATGAATCTAATTAAGTAAACGATTAATTTTCATTAAGTAGGTACCTAAAGCCGTGAACGCACGCACGAACAAAAACATGATGAACATGAACATCGAACAATTTGTTCTAGTGGTGGATCCAGGATTGTCGTTTGGGAGGGGCTTGACCCCGCTGAGGGTAGGCTTTAGCGAAGTAAACACTAAAAAAGCACACAACAATTTACAAGTCTTCTCGGATTTCTTTTCGCAAATTCCTCAATGACTTTGTTAGGTTGTAGACTAATCTCGGTGATTATTTGGTGGATATACTCGGTGATTCTGTATACATGGTGGCCAAACCGGGCAGCGTGAGTGGCAGAATGAATTGCGCGCGGATTCAAAATTCGTCACGTAAACAAAACATCATATAGAAAAAAAACAAAACACAATACTTATTAAGTTAAGGATAATTTTATTTTTGACAATTGTACGTTAGGTAACGTCATACTTGCTAAAAAGTTTAATTAAAATAATAACAAGTTCACTTTCAGATTAGTCATGGAAGAAATCAGACGCTTTTGCACGCTTGAACACCTTATCCCCTGGATTCGCTACTGCTTTGTTCGTATGTGCGTACCGCTAACACTGTGTTCGTCAAAAACGATCGTGGCGATTCAATTTCGTTGTTCTGTGTGGACGGTGTTCGGAGAAATTTGATACAACATTGTGAACATTGGCGAATCCATGGCATGGCTACTAAAAGCCGTGTACGCACGTACGAACAAATTTGTTGCGTTGCATGATACGCAACAACTTGGTTCGCACGTGCGTACCACTAACGAACATCGAATACTCTGTTCGTCAAACATGTTTGCGGCGATCCTTTTAGTATGTTCTGTATAGACGGTGTTCGAAGAGCTTTAATAAATGTTACGAAACAAAACTGTTCGTATAGATCTTGATCGCCGTCATGGCTATTAAGATAGAGTTCACGACTGTTGTGCGCGAACTCGACTCGAACTATGTTCGCATTCGTGTTCGAATATCCGTCCAGACGTACGAACCAAATGTTCAGATTTGATGTTTGTGTTCGCTATGTTCGTGTTCGTACGTGCGTACACGGCTAAAGAGAGCGTTTGAACATGAACACAAGTCGAACTGTGTTCGTATGGTGTTCGTATTTGCTTTGCTTATTTACGTCCACACGGACGAACTAAATGTTCCATGTTCGATGTTCATGTTCATCATGTTTTGTTCGTAGTTCGTACATGTGTACACGCCTTTAATTTGTTTTAAATCAGTCTGTTTCTAATATTATAAGTGTTATAGGGCAAAGGTGTATCATTAAGATAAACTTAGAGCATTGATCAACATGTTTGCTCACTGCGTATTCTTAGATAATTTATTAATTAAACAAATCTAAGTACAAAATTTCTAATCATCTTTAATTACAATATTATTCAAATACAGAATCCACTAAACAGCCAACCTACCTCAAAAAAATTGACTGTAACTAAAAACAAGTGCCTACAAAAAAAACAAGTGAATGTGTAATAAAACAATGTTCTGAACATGTTCTGAACAAATTGTGTTTTTATGAATGAACATATTTTTTGAATCAATTTTCGAATTCGTGAGCAAAATCTTCACCATGATGAAGAGGCGGACTTCTAAACGATTTGTGCTGGGGGAGAACTCGGAGCCTCAGTCGTTTGATGATGAGGATGTCACTGAGGTTCTTCCGAACCTGACGCAGCAGTTCCAAATGACGCTGAGTTTGGACCCGGATGAGAGGAAACTTGATGCAGAGCAAAAACAGCAGGATGGACGGCTTTTGAGGACACCTAACACTGGGACTTTGCAGTAAGTTTTGTGGTGGTGGTTCACGAATGTTTAAGACTTGATACATAACATAACATCACGCCTTGTTTTCTCGAAGGTTTAGGCAGAGGTGTATTAGCATACCCAAATTTCGCCAGTTATGTTTAAATCCCATGTATTTTTGTTTTTAAGCTATTGCATAGCTTTTATCGCGGGCTTTGAGCGCGGCGACCGAATCAAGAAATTCCGTAAAGAAAATAAAACCTAACACCCCCCACTCCGCCTACCATGTAATGAAAAAAAACGTGTGGCACTCGGGGACTGCCGCGGTAAAGCTATTGCATATCATTTGTAACCTCCATACTTCCTATTTGTCAACGCTAACAAACAAAATTACGTTCCCATGACAACGTGATGTTGTCATGGGAACGTAATTTTTGTTTTATGTTATCATCCGTCATCATCCCAAGTGTAGCGTTGACAAATAGGAAGTATGGAGGTTACAAATGATATGCAATAGCTTTACCGCGGCAGTCCCCGAGTGCCACACGTTCTTTTTTAATTTATTTGGCTTACCAAAAATACACCTATACAAAGATATGAGATATATCCAATAAACTTATACACAGTGTACCAATTTCTTACAGGTAAGCACATCATGCATTACTTATTTGATGTTGAGTGCCATCTTAAAATTACATAGATGAGTTGTTATACTCACGAACATAACTATGTTTTCAACTAAATTCCAATTTAAAATCTAAAAACAAAAATTTAAAACAAAAATCATAATTAAAATCACATAAAATTAAAATCAAAACTAAAATTAAAATCTAAATCAAAACTAAAATTAAAATCTAAATCAAAACTTGATGTCTTTTTTTTTTCAAGTTCACATCTTTCGGTCGGCACTCCCGGAGTGCCACTGTTTTTTTAATTTAATTTTACGTTTTATTTTGTTGAACCTAATGTTTAATTGTTTTACCTACTTGTAATACAAAATCTCTTCGACAAACACTCCATTACAAACATGTCTGTTAATTTTTTTTTTCTACCAAGTAAAATAAATTGAAACTACATAGATGTTTTAAAAAAAAAAAAAACATGTGCGGTCGGGGGACCCCAGTCAGGAACGAAGTTCTTTCTCACGTATGATTTAAAACAAGAACAATTTTTTTGCAGCCGCCATTTTGGATTTACATTTCGGCCTCACTATCGGCTTTGACAGCTTCGAAAACCATGAAAACGATACCCATGATGCAAAATTTGAAAATTTTCAGAGCAGCCATCTTGGATTTTCATTGGGTCCAAATTCACACTTTCCCTCTCTCTCTCCGGCACGCAGTGTACTCGGGTCGATGTGTACAATTTTATCACATGACACTGTAATCACTTCACTCTTTTCTTTTGTTTTTTCTGCCGGCGTTCTCTCTCTCTTTCTTTCTCTTTGAATTAGAAGAAGACAGTCGCAAGTATTAACACTTTTTAGCGTGATGATTTCTGAAAGTTTACAAGAACTTTGCTCCAAAAAAACGTACACGCGGGTATGAACTTTTCGCGGTATAATAATATATTTTAACATTTTTAACAAACTCTCTTGTTACCCTACAAGTTAAATGAAATAATCGCTGTTTTAAATTAATGCAAAGTTAGTCTAAAATTTGGCGTAATTTCCGGGGCTATGTCATCGTTTACTAGCATGTAAAAAGAACCCTGTCCGATCCGTGAGGGTGTTGTTAGGTATCGTACTGAGAGTATATTTATGTTTGTTTGTTTGTGTGTTTTTCCTGGGTTGCAGCTGAAAATCAGCGTCAGGTAGTACACTCTGTGTTGCCATCTGACATTATGATGAGCTGAGGCCCTTTTGGCATTATAATCATTGTTTTCTGTTCTTATAGTTTTAAGTTGTATTTTTCTGTCTTAATGCCAATAAACGCAATTTTCTTTAATTCTTTTCTTTTCTTATAATTTAAAAAGTATTTTTTATTTTATTGTCAAATTTTTTTTCAATATGGAATATTACCGGGTGATTACAATGGGCGCGGGCGTCCGTCGTTTAGCGGGTGTCTACAAGTTATAACTTATGACCTCTGTTAAAAACCTATTTTTTAAGGATTTGGGGTAATTTTGGTCCTAAAAATTTAATTTTCAAATAGCAATAACTTTTTAATTTCAATAATAATAAGAGCTTTTATAACTTTTAGGTAATTTTATTGTAGTACCTATGTGCCCCTTTCAGAGTCTTTTTTACATATTGTAGAAATGGACAGCTTTGAATGACGGTCCGTCCATGACGCAAAAACCTGCGTTGGTCCTCGGCGATACCAAAAACGTTCGAAACTGGTTCTAATCTATAAATAAACCTCATTTTAAATATACATTTTACCCACGGACGATGTTTTAACTTCTAACAAAGTAAAACGAGACATTGATTTAATTTAGAAATTTATTTATTTTAACTTCAGCTGAGCTCCGCGGTTTATTACGATGTTGGAGGGTGGCAAACTGGCAACCGGACGGTATTGATATACACAAATTCCATGCACTCACACACACATACACAAATGACACGTCAAAAAATAAAAGTTTTGCCTCATCCCCCATATCTCCGCCCCCGTCCATTTGGGGTCCATTCGGACGGTACGGGGGGTTCGATATCACTTCAAGACCCAGATTACCATTCGCCATCCGGTTGCCAAACGGTGAAGGAAAACATCGTGAGGAAACCGGCATGTCCTAGAACCGAAAATTCGAAGACATGTGACATCTACCAACCCGCACTGGGCCCGCGTGGTGGATTACGGCCCACTCCCTCTCACAGAGAGGAGGCCTGTGTCCCAGCAGTGGGAACATCTATAGGCTGATGATGATGATGATGATGATCCAGTTGCCTCTCCGATTAAATTTTACGTGCCCATTGCCTTGAATATTATTGTTTATCCATGAGCCCAATAACTGTACAAAAGCTATTAGGTAAATATAAAAATCAACAACTCAGAAAATTCAAGGAAATACCATAAGAACAGTTTATTATCCGTCAATAGTTTTTCTTTTAATTGTTATAATTATTTTGTAGCGTAAATAATTATAAATCGTTGTTTTCCCATCCGTGTTGGTTTAATGTGTCGACAATTATTTGTGGCTCAAAAGTGACGATTTCTTAAAAGAGCGGTGCCGCTATTTAGCGTCTGCTATTTACCACCGAATGACGTTTTCTTTTCGTGTGGTTAGTGACTAACCTGGTGTCAGAGTTTTAAACCCGCCCATGGGCCTCTGACTTCACATGCCGTCGAAAAATATCTCTCAGGCATGCTGGTTTCCTCACGATGTTTTCCTTCAAGCAAGTGATAGTTATAAATACAATACGCAGCCCCGGATCTAGGAGGGGGGGGCCAACTTTAGGGGGCGACAAATTCAAACTTAGAAGCTAGCAAGTGCACACACACACAGCACATTTAATCTTTCCATTTCTTTCTTTTTGGCGCCCCTGATGGACTGGCGCATTATCGATCGATAAAATTTGATCATAATATGTTGCTACCAAAATTTTTATTTCGAGAAAATTTGAATTTCGCGATCTACCGTACCGCATCCCCCATAAAGGATCGGTGAGGAGCGGCAACGGCAGTTTTTGCCCCGTCTCAAAAAAAATCTAGATCCGGGGCGGACAATACGCACATGAATCCGAAAAGTCAGAGGTGCGTCCCTTGGGTTCGAACTCGAGACCTATGACTTGGCAGTCTGACGGTCACACCACTAGGCTATCACTGCTCTATCACGTCGTCTATGACGTCATTAAAACGTTATTTATGGAAAGACTCTTGTTTTTAAATGATATAATAAATTATTGTAAAAATGACACGTCCGCCATCCAGCGTGGTGTGGGACGCCCCCCCGCTAGATGGACCGACGACCTTAAAAAGATGGCTGGGACAGACTGGATGCGGAAGGCGGAACAGGGTGTTGTGGCGCGGCCTATGTCCAGCAGAGGACTGTGCGATAGGCTGAGCTGATTGATTGGTCGAGATTCTATTTAAAAAACCTGTGCGGTCGGGGGACCCCCGTCAGGAACGAAGTTCTTTCTCACGTATGAGTTACAAACAAAAACAAAATTTTTGCAGCCGCCATCTTCGATTTACATTTCGACCCCATTGTCAGCTTTAGCATCCTCGAAAACTATGAAAACGACACCCATGACGAAAAATTTAAAATTTTCGTAGCCACCATCTTGGATTTTCATTTTGACCTCACTATCGGCTTTTGCACCCTTGAATACCATGAAAACTATACCCATGATAAAAAAATGAACATTTTCAGAGCCGCCATCTTGAATTTTTATTTTGACCAAATTCACACTTTCTGTCTTTCTCCGGCACGCAGTGTACTCGGGCCGATGTGTACAATTTTATCTCACGACAATGTAATCACTTCACTCTTTTCTTTTCTTCTGCCGACGTTCTCTCTCTCTCTCTTTCTTTCTCTTTGAATTAGAAGAAGACAGTCGCAAGTATTAACACTTTTTAGCGTGACGATTTCTGAAAGTTTACAAGCCGCGTTAGAGAACTTCATTCCAATATCTCTTGAATTGTATCTCGACCTATGCCATTTCATTGATCTAAATACCGTTCAACGGTCTTTGTAAACATATTTCTGGTGCAACTAATCTGTTATTGCTTGCACTATCAACCTTTTACTGCGTTATATCGATATACAACGCATCTAAACCACATGTCCACAACGCACACAACGATATCGATACATAATCCCTGGCAATACAGACAACTGAAGGAACACGGGTGGGTTTTGGTCAGTAAGAGTCTGACACGCCTAGAGTTGCCAACCGTACTAAAATATATAGTAGGTATTGTACTATATTTCGAGTCTGCGTACTATATACTGTTGAAACAATGCAGTATAAAGTCAAATTCAAGAAAATACGCCGTCCTATTTACACATTGAACGACAACCTTAAACAGGACTTGACGTTTGACAAGGAATTCAACTTTTGGATGGACACGGCAAGATTATGAAGGCTGCCAGCGAGATCTACAAGAAACGTAAACGAATAGGAAACACGACGAAAATGAAACGGATAGCAGCGAAACTTCTGACGAAGACTTAGAAACAGCTAAATGTAACACAGCACAGCAGCAATATAGAAAAGAGCCGAGAAAGTAGCATTACCCCGTCAAAATATTCATCGGTGAAGATGGACCTGAACTAACATAGCGGCGACGTCGCAAAAGATGCCCATCCACAGATAAATAACAGCCGTCTCTCCACTATTCCATTGCTTACTCAAGGATGCATATCCGGTAGGCTCGCAAATCCCTCCTTATCCTAAGGGCACGTCTTCCCTACCATTACCGCGCCCGCCGGTCTACTCCTTGGTATGCAATGGCCTCTGTTGCCCTATGAAACATGAGGCTCCAGCGGCTAGTGCAAATCTTGGGGTTCATTCGTTTTATCGACTCTGGTTAAACCACGCTGGGATCGGTGCATTTCATTAATTCATTCATTCATTCTGCGTACTATATACTGTTGAAGAAATATATAGTACGCAAAAATACTATATTTTGAACACTGAAATATAACAAACAAATCCTTCATTTAAAAAAAAGTGAACGCTCCTCTACTACTCTTAAATAACAATATTAAATGAAATCTTTGCAAAAGTAAAAGAATGTAAGTAGTGAGTTTACTGGCAAAACTACAGGCCAATAATGGCAGCATATTTTAAAAATACTCAAAATAAGTTATCATGTCACCGCCACTTCAGCATTCACAGAAAGAATATTTACGGTTATGAATTCAAAATGGCGAGAAGAAAGAAACAGAAGCCTATCTCATTAATAAAAAATGAGCTTTTGATTTACATTAATTTAAACATTTAATGTAATAAACCATTATGACACTTGTATAAAAATATATAATAAATAAGTAACAAATACATTTCATCTTTGTAAATTTTTAGCATTTTCCATAAAATACTATACTATATTTCGCCGAAGAAATGTTGGCAACCCTACACGCTTTCCCGCTCATTCCAGAGCGGGAGAAGTTATTTGATAATTCTCCACCCAAAAAAAAAAAATAAAAAAAGAGTTAAATCATGTGCTAGATGCGGCGACGCTCAGATAAAGAAGTTAGCCTTGAATTCATCTAGAATAAACAGTGTATTATTTGCTTTATGATTTGCAAGTGCGATTAAAGGTATCCGCGTCAGTCGTATTTTGGTAAAAATTTATTTACACCTACATATTTAGATTTGTGTGAAGAAGTTTATATCCGTGTACGTATAGTTCATAATAAACAATTTTATCTACTCTCTTATCGTAATATTCGAATTATAAACTTCAAAACGAGTTTATATATTGACATACTTTATAAACACAATACCGAAATTTAAAAATATAATCATATTATAACACTTTTTCTCTAACAAAATAATGCTATAAAACAATTTTTCTCTATTACGATACAGCGCTAATCCAAGAAGTTAATATCACCAAGAAGTTTTCATAAATTTTTGTAATGGAACATTTAAGCGGGGGACAGCAGCGCCATGTGCTGGTTGGTGCAGGCGACGTTCATTTGTTTTGTAGTACTGAATTTCGTGGGATTTTTTAATTTATTCTTGATCTTTAACTTTGATATTTACGGTAAAAATAAGATTTAAATCAAATAAATCCGATTTAAATCAAGTAAATAAGATTTAAATCAAATAAATCCGATTTAAACCAAATAAATAAGATTTAAATCAAATAAATACGATTTAAATCAAATAAATCCGATTTAAATCAAATAAATCAGACTAAACGAGGCAAAAGGAGTATGTAAGGATCGTAGCAGGTGGCGTTTTGTAGTTTCTGCCTACCCCCATGGGAAGAAGGCGTGAGTTTATGTATGTATGTACATATATAAATCAGACTTTTTTTTTGTTGAAAAAGACATGACTTTTATCAATTGTTTTTTTTATATGTGCTCAGCACCTCAGTGTCCTAGCGTGATGACCTTCCTCAAGAATTAGGCTATCAAATTAATGCAAATATTTTTTTGTAATAAGACCGGTGGTTCCAGAGATTAGCGCGTTCAAACAAACAAAAAACAAACTAACTCACAAAGCTTTATTAGTGATGAATATAATTAGAATATAATAAAGGGTCGTTCATTAATTACGTGAGGCTTTTATGGGGGGAGGTGGTCGAGCCGAATCTCACCCAATTTCACGTGGGGGAGAGGTCTCGGCAAATATGACGTAATTTTTTTCTGCCTGAATCAGTGTAATATTGCAAGAAAACTGGGTTAAAGTTAAACTAACTAAAACATGTTTCTCCACTAAAATATGGCTAAATCCTATCGATTTTCTCACTGATATTTAATCAAATTGTATTTTTTTTTATAAATCCAACGCAATCATGCAAAGATTAACGTAATACAAAAAATACGCATTTTGAATAATCTCACATGAGATTAGGGTGGGGGGAGTTGGTCGAGCCAAATCTCACGACATCTCACCATGGGGGAAAGGGGGAGTCGAAAAATCGCCTCACGTAATTAATGAGCGACCCCAAGTAGGTATAGATTTCTTGTCGACACTTGAGGATTTCCCGATCTCTTCCAGTTTTAGGTAACTTATGTCATAAATGGCTTCGAGGTGACATCATAATATTTTAGCTTATTGATTTACTAGCCTTTGCCTGCGACATTGTTCGCGTGGAAGTCGTTTTCATATTTTTTCTGTCGTTAAAATTAAGCATAGATTCCCTTATTTCGATATGACGTGCACATTATGAAGAATCACATTGTATAACAGTAGATTGTAATGTAAACATATAAACACACGGGTTTTCTCATTAACAGTCACATATCCATAGATATTTATTTTTATTAAAACCTATGATGACAGAAGAGCTTTATGTTTTTCTGAACACGTTCTACGAACTATCATACAATAGTATATCAAAAGTAAAAAAAAGAAGCGCAAAAAATATCTATTGTTGGAAATCGAAGTTAACTTTGCTTTGCTTTGTTGAAAGTTGACTAAAATGTCCGTCCTACACACAGGGTGGCAGGGACATCGACGCGAAAACTGTTACCATAGATTCAGTACATGATTCTGAACCTGAAAAAATTTCAAAGCAGGGGGCGTTGAAAATTTTTGTCGGTTATTTAAAAAAAAACTGCTGTTTCATAGAAAAGTGCAATACCTACGCGGTCAAAATGTATGGAACAGCTGATTTATAAAAAAATAACCGACGAAAAATTTCAACGCAGGGGTTTCAGGATCATGTACTGAACCCATGGTAACCGTTTTCGCGTCGATGTCCCTGCCACCCTGTATAATATGTCATGATTGACTGCTTAGCTCCATAAAAGTGTATCGGGAAAGGTTAAATCTGCAACTATCTGCTACATTCGTTCCCTATTCAGCCCAGTGAAGTATTGGACAGACGTCACGTCGTGGTTGGACACATGGTCAATTTCGACCAGTACTTCGACGAAGCAACTTCACGAGTAGTGTACTCATAGTGTAGTGCAGGCTTAAAACGCAGATATATGCCAGTGACCATGAGTGCTTGCGTATTCTGTACTGAGCTCACGCAACGCGTCGTACGATCAGCCAGTAATAGGACTCGCCCATCAAAGAGCGCAAAGGTATTTTAATAAAACACGTTTACTAAAAGATCAAGTAAATTATCTTTAAAATGATGAAGGTTTCAGAAATATACGCTTGATAGATTATGCGTGATTCTCAGTTTTTTATCCGCATTAGACATAACTTTACAAATTAATTTCACTATATAATATAAACATAATCTAAAATATTCATATATTAAATTGTTAAAAAAATGCTCTTATTTAACTTATATTTTTTCCAAATCATTTAATTTACTGGTTTAGACGTGATCTTCAGTATAAAATCATTAAAAGTCGGTTATCGTCGCCTTAAGGCGCGGTATGGCGGTATCGGTCAAACTATAGCACTGACGTGCGCGGTGCGGTCTACTGTACGTGGCACAGCCAACAACGTTGGTTACAGCCAATTATGTTAATAATTACTTGAATTTGTAGTTAAAATGTGATTACAATGTCAGTTCAGCGTTTTTCCGTCCCTAAACAACAAGTTGACATTGATAGTGTTGACGTAATGTAGGTACTGATAAGTAATTACTTTTACTTTTTAACCGACTTCCAAAAAGGAGGAGGTTATATGTTTGTAGCGTATGTTTGTTTTTTTTAATGTATGTCCACCGATTTCTCCGTCAATTATGGACCGATTTGGAAAATTATTTTTTTGTTTTATTTTGTTTAATTTTCCCACTTAGTAAATGGATGATATGATAAGTTCCTGTCACTGTTATTTACATAGCAGGTAGTGGTATTTGAATTTGTTTGGGGCAGGTACAGACGCCAGCACTTCAAGCTACCACAATCTGTCAAATTTATTTAATAGATTTTCAACTTTATCGCTGAAGTTTAAGGTTCAAAGTTGATTGGGAAAATTTTACAGTTTCGGGTAGCTTGATGTGCCGCCAGCACCACATCTGTACCACATCCACAACTAAAAACTGAAAAATAAAAACTTTTACAAAAAAAAATCAACCGACTTCCAAAAAAAACACTACAAAGCGAAAAATTACTTTAATCTCAGAAGTCGGTGTCTTTGGTTTTTAATTTTCGTTTTTTGCTACCGACTTCCGAAATTAAAGTTATTTTTCGCTTTGTAGTGTCTTAACTTCTGCCCGCGACTTCGTCCGCGTGATATTTCTTATTTTAACATAAAATATAGCCTATATATGACACTCAGCAATACTGCAGCTTCAGATTAGTGAAAGAATTTTCGGAATCGGATCAGTAGTTCCGGAGATTACCCCCTACATACATACAAACTCAAAAAAATTACCTTAAGTATAGATCTGGGATTTAGACGCAGATATATGCTAGTGACCTTGAGTGGTTAGCTTGCGTGTTCTGTACTGAGCTCACGCAACGCGTCGTACGTTCAGCCAGTAATAGGACTCGCCCATCAAGGAACCCTGTCCCAAATTAGACGCATTATTAATTTATTATACATAAAACAAATGGTATTTTAATAAAACACGTATACTAAAAGATCAATAATTTAATTATCTTTAAAATGGTGAAGGTTTCAGAAAAATACGCTTGATAGATTTTGCGTGATTCTCAGTGTCTATCCGCGTTAGACATAACTTTACAAATTAATTTCACTATGTAATATAAACATAATCAAAAATATTCATTTAAATAAATTATTAATAAAATGCTCTAATTTAACATATATTTTTTCCAAATCATTAACACTACTCGTTTAGACGTGATCTTCTGTATAGAATCATTAAAAGTCGGTTTTCGTCGCGAACTGCTTCGTTGGTCCAGTGGTCGCAAGCGCTACATCTGAGCATGTCCAGGTCGAGTAAATTGTTATTGGGTTTTTACCTCAGGAATTTCTCAGTAGCAACCTGGAGTCTGGATTTGTGCTCGGTTGATGGCAATAGGCTCGCCACCTATTACATGGGACTTAAACATAACTGGCGAAATGTGGGTGTATGTACCTACTATTAACTTTTATTGGTTGAATTCGAGGCTCTTGGCTACTTTTGTGTATTTGATATCTTTTTTTTTAATGTGCGTTTTAAAACTTTTTCACAAAATAGAACTTTTTCTTTTTTATTACTATGAGTTCAACTGTCACTGAATTTTTATTGTTATCGCCTTCCAAAGACAAATCGACAGTTGAGCGGAGCTGCGGAGGTACACCTCTGCCTAACCCTTCGGGGATTACGAGCGTGATGTTTTGATATGTTACGTTATCCTGCTAAAACTTCCATTCCATTCAATGGTGCTGATTCCCTTGTTCACAAACTAAACTAAATTTAAGTTCAGTGCATCTTTTTCTTTCTATTTCATTAAGAAAAGGACAGAAGATAAATTTTAGTTTAGTCCTGTCAAATTAATCAGCGTCTGTAAACTTGCCCACTTAGGCGATTATCACACTGCACCGCATCACGCTGCATGTTGCGTGTCAACGAACTAAAATGAACGCGCGTGGATGCGTTTTCAGTGTGTTGGACTGTGCGTATTTTCTATACAAATGGAGATACTTACAAGCAACGCATTCACGCGCTACGCTGCGTGATGCGGTGCAGTGTGCCAATCGCCTAAAATTACGTTAATTTACGTCAAGCGCTGATTAATTTGACAGGACTAAACTAAAATTTATCTTCTGTCCTTTTCTTAATGAAACAGAAATAAAAAGATGCACTGAACTTAAATTTAGTTTGGTTTGTCAAGAAGGGAATCGGCACCAGTATCTTTGTCTTCAGGGTAACGAGTAATTCGAGCATGTAAAATAATAAGTTCGTTTGCTAATACACCGTGACATTTTAGTCGTCTTACAAAAGCAGCCCACTTAATGTAAATGTAAAAAAACTTGTGCGACTCATGCGTATTAAAAATCCCTAAAATTTAATTCTCAAGTCAAGAATTCAAGATATGAATCACACCATGTCATGGATTATGATAATATCATCTATGTGCAGAGGCAGAGCAGAAGACAGCACAAATTAATATTTAAAACTTCATAAATCGCCGATAATTTTACCGTAATTTATATAAATGACTGTAAAATACCCGTATTTTACCAGCGTTTTCCGTAAAATTACGTAATTTTGCAACCCTAGCGTCATCGGGGCGGCGGAAGGAGCGGCGGGAGGCGCGGTCAAGTCTCATCTTTCATGGCGCGTATTGTAACTAGGTTGTGGAGGTCAGATACACAGTCGCTCCATGTAAAATACTGGTATTCAGCTGCATCCAGTTCTAGACTGGAAGCTGACCCCAACATAGTTGGAAAAAATCTAGGCAGATGATGTCGAGCGTGTAAAATAACAATTAACGTTCTAAAACTTCGTTGTTTATTGACATTGAAATAAGAAAAAACTATGTGCGGATACATACCTACCTAGAAATATAAAAAAACTTATTTCTTATGTTATGGCGGATACTATACCTTGTTTATTTATAGATTTTTTACTGTACAGGTCTGACGCAAATGATGAGCATTGGTAATTATAGAATAAGTAGTGGTTAAAGATTTGAGGTTACTCCCGTCTGGTAACGTTCCCGTTTGGCAACACTACATATAGTTACCTATAGCGATGAGTCGTGTGCACCAGGTACAGTCAGTACGTTAAGTCAAATTTTTAAGGAATGTAAATATTTGTTTAAAAAGAAAATAAATTTATTTGACACAGGTTAAGGCACACAGTTTTCAAAAACAAAAAACAAAAAAAAAAAAAACAAAGAAAGCTTCTTACCTACTAACATAGTTTATAAGCTCTTGTTCTTACTAACCATAATCTAATGGATCATGTTGTCTGACATAAATAAATTAAAACAGTATTGTGTGCCTCATGGCTGCGACACAGTATGCAAAATGTATATACCTACCTATTTAAGATTTTTGTAGTGTTATTTTTTTTATGTGTCATACAGGGTGGCAGGGCATCGACGCGAAAACTTTTACCATGGATTAATAAGTACATGATTCAGAACCCCCCTGCATTGAAATTTTTCGTCGGTTATTAAAAAAAAAAAACTGCTGTTTCTTAGAAAAATGCAATACCAATAAATAATTATTTAAACTCAGCAAAGCAAAATCAACAACATAAGTTACTAAAATATAATATAGGTAAACTTTGTTTATTCATTCCAAATGTGTATATCTATTTGTGACTATATAAATAAGTATAAAATTAGAACTGAACTTAGCTAATATTACTTAAATAAATTCGACACATTAGAACTTTTTACTCTGTACTTTAACGTGTGCTCAGGTACGTAATATTTACAAACATAACCAATGTATAATATGTAGCGTTGCCAAACGGGGACGTTGCCAGACGGGAGTAACCCAACTGATGTATGCATGTAAAAACTTTGTGATTACTGTGTTATGTTTTTTATTTCAGTTGCTTGCCCCTAGCTTTGAATAGGTTTTCCTGGGTTTTCGATCAATATATTCGGTGAAAAATACAGTTTATTGCGTATCAGACACTATCAGTAATTATGACATTACGTTCAAGTAATGTCATTACAACTGACAGTGTGGTGGTTGGAATGATGATGTGATCAAAATATTATAATAGTTTAACATACCCTACGGTATGTAGATTTTACACTAACTTTTGACGTAGCGACCCCCACTCCCCAACTATAGATGCGTTTTATCTAAGTCATTTTCATGGTAAAAAACGTGTCTAATATTTTTGAAGTGAAAACTTCACTAGGCGCGTTGGGCATTTTTGAGATGGAAAAAAACAATTGAACTCGCGACACCGTTACCGACACCTTATTTTTGTAAACGCGATTGTGCTCTTTATTTATATTGCGTTACGGATCAATGTTCTATGCAAGTATTTTACTTTAAAGGTTTTGGAAGTATTTTTTTAATTGTTCAAGTTTTCACTTCTGTCGGCACTCCCGGAGTGCCACTGTTTTTTTTTTTGACCCAGGCATCATTCCTATTGAAATCAATGCTTTGAGTTTGAGTTCATTATTGTTGCGAATATGTGATTTATAAGCGTTGTGTCAATTGTATAGCTTGCGTGTAGCTGAGAGATACTTAAAAGTGTAAATATTAACTTGTAACATGGTCTCTTCAATTGATATGGCAAGGTCGTGTCAACTCGCGGCGCAATAGGAATCAGCGGGGTGCTTAATTGAAACACTAACATTGGTGTCGATTCCCTTGTTCACAAACTAAACTAAATTTAAGTTCAGTGCATCTTTTTCTTTCTATTTCATTAAGAAAAGGACAGAAGATAAATTTTAGTTTAGTCCTGTCAAATTAATCAGCGCCTGTCACTACTCCATACAAGTTTAGACGTGATTAAAAACTTGCCAACTCTAATTACGTCAATTTACGTCAAGCGCTGATTAATTTGACAGGACTAAACTAAAATTTATCTTCTGTCCTTTTCTTAATGAAATAGAAAGAAAAAGATGCACTGAACTTAAATTTAGTTTAGTTTGTGAACAAGGGAATCGGCACCAGTACCTAGCATTGGCTTCCATTTTGACAGTTCAACAAAATTCATTGCGTTATTTACGTTGTTGAGCACATAAATTTTTGGAACAAATGAAGCAATGGATTAGCAAAATCCTTCAAAATCATTCATTAGGTTGCAGAATTAGCCGACATTCGCACGGACGTAATAAAATCGCTGTGGGATTTTATCGCGCACTGGATTTTATACTCTCGGTGTTATGCCAAGCGTTAAGAATCCATCACGCTGGAACGCACTCTCGTCCTAGCGCGTTGAAAAACACACTGCTGGATTTTCAACTCTCGGCGCTAAGCAGAGCGTTGAAAATCAAGTGTCAATCGTCGGCTTATACGTGATAGTTTCTGCCCGCGACTTTGTCCGTGTGAAATTTCTTTGTATAATAAAATAAAACATATCCTATGACACTCAGCAATACTTTATCTACCCATTAGTGAAAAAATTCTTGGAATCTGATCAGCAGTTCTGAAGATTACCCACCTACATCATCATTCCAGCCGAAAGACCTCCAATGCTGGACATAGGCCTCCCCCAAGCACCGCCACTTCGACCGGTTCTGTGCTTCCCGCATCCAGCGGATTCCTGCGACCTTCACAAGGTCACCGGTTCATCTTGTCATCTTGTGAGAGGCCTTCCAACGCTATGTCTTCCGGTAGTTGGTCACCACTCCAGAACCATTCGGCCCCATCGGCCATCTGTTCTGCCCTGAATTCTTCGGGCTATGTCGGTAACCTTGGTTCTCCAGCGGATCTCTTCATTTCTGATTCGATCACGTAGAGACACTCCAAGCATAGCCCTCTCCATTGCCCTTTGGGTGACTTTTAGCCTTGTGATAGGGCCCATTGTGAGCGACCACGTTTCAGTGCCATAGGTCATTATTGGCAACACGCACTGGTCAAAGACTTCGTCTTGAGACACTGCCCAGTCGAGTCGGATTTGACGACTAACCCGTACTTACAAACTCAATTTTACCTCTACATAATAAAATACAATAGACGTGGATATATTAAGTAACCTGTTCCGCTTACGCAGAGTAACAGAGCAGAGTTTCACTCTGCGTTCAGCGCTCGGTGTAGCAACACGCCGTGTTCGCGACAAGTCAATCGTCATCCGGAGGATGTCTCGTTGAGAGGTGAAACACGTGTCATTTCTTTCAGGGTTTTTAATGGCTCTTTAGAAATAGCTAAGCGGAACAGGTTACTAAATATATCCACGTCTATTGTATTTTATAATGGATTTCCGCAAGGTCACGCCTGAATCAATTAACTCTCTTTACAATAAATTACTGGTAGATACCTAAGTATGTATTAAAAACGAGTTGATTAGATTTGCCATATCCATGCATAGAATTTACTTTTGTAGGTATTCTGACAAAAGTGGCTTATTAGTATGTTAATAAATTGCCCATCCTCATTTCCAAATCATTTAATTGATAATTTGTTATCTTTAAGAATTGTAATGAAGGTCGCCATGGTTTAAAATAAAATAAAAAATAAAATCTTTTTATTTCAGACACATTTGGCCCATAATGTTGTTAGTAGAAACGACTTACAAACTATTATTAGTTAAATATATTATAATACTATATTAGTTAATTAAAATTTAATTCAGGTACTTGCCGCCCACTGGGGCCCCGGGCACACGCACTTGTGCTTGAACCCAGTGCCCCAGAAGGGGGCTGTCCAGCTTGTGACTGAGCACAAATAAACAATAAATACTCTTTACAGTATTTTTTTGTAATATTATCTGTAAGTACTTATTTTGTAAAAATACCCAAGAGTAATTTCCATTTTCATTAACGCTAGGTGACACCTTAATGAATGCCTTAATAAAAACGCGCTGTTGGATTTTGAACTCTCGGCTCAGCGTGGAAAGTTAAAAGTCGCGTTTTTATTTTTTAATGAAAACTGGCATAAGTTTATTCAGTACCTCTACCTACTGACCTACCAGTAAGGATACCTATATACAGGGTGGATTTAGGAGACAGCGCAGTAAGTCTGCCTGTCCACTGGAGTGGAGCGAGGCAGCGGAGCGGAGAAATGTGCCAATATTAACCAATAGGAGTGGAGCTCTGAAGCGGAGTTTAGATTCCATTGGTTAATATTGGCACATTTCTCCACTCCGCTGCCTCGATCCGCTCCAGTGTAAACTTAATCGTTGTACCTACAAGAAAACGGTCATAAGAGACAGCCTCTTAACTTTTTGAGAAACTTTGTTCTGCTTCACTGATTTGAAAAAAAAATACAGTCGGCAAGAAACTAAGCCATTATCACAAAACTTTTTTTGATGTCAATCGATCCTGTTTCTTACAAGGATCAAAAAACTATCGGACCAACTGAGGTTTGAATAGGTACTTGAAAAGTCAGAAATCGCAAAAAAAAAAACTAATCCTACACATTTATTAGGAAATGAGACTTAATTTTTTATGATGAATAGATGGCCATCTTTTTAACCGACTTCCAAAAGGAGGAGGTTCTCAATTCGACTGTATGTTTTTTTTTTTTTTTTGTATGTTTGTTACGCGATTACTCCGTCAATTATGAATTGATTTTTATGATTCTTTTTTTGTTTGGTAGATCATACTTCAGAGGCGGTCCCATATAAATTTTATTAACTTTGCTTGGGTAGTTTTTGAGTTAGCTTCAATAATACGTATTTTTTCTCACTTAGTATGTAGATGATATGATAAGTAACTTCCTGACACTGTTATTTACATAGCAGGTAGTGGTTTTCGAATTTGTATGGGGTACCACAACTAAAAAGAGAAAAAACAACCGACTTCCAAAAAAAACACTACAAAGTGAAAAATAACTTTAATTTCGGAAGTCGGTGGCAAACAACGAGAATTCAAAACCAAAGACACCGACTTTTAAACAAAAGTTTTTAACATGTTTATTTACTATCAAACTTCGTTTCTTTAGACTAGCGGCCAGTGAATCATCAAAAATATCGCGATGTTTGAAAATAATACGTTGGAACACTCGGAACACGTGGAGCGATGATACAAATTAGTGTTGATAGTAAACACTAGTACAGGGCCAGTGTTATGAAGTTTATCTATATCTATACAGTTTATGACATCACGTGTTTGTGCACGCTATCTCCGAAACCACGCAACTGATTTCAATGAAACTTTGTAAATGTGTATGGTTGGTTCCAGCATGAAAGATAGGATTGTTTTGGACCTGATAGGTGGCGCTCCTCCGTGTGAATCAGGGGTGGGTTTTTTTTTATGCTAGTAATTCTCGTCGTATTTAGATGAAGAGTTTGTAGTGAAAACTTCTTTAGGCGCGTTGGGCATTTTTGAGATGGGACTAAACCATTGATTTCGCGACACCATGACGACACCTCATTTTTGTAAACGCAATTGTGCTCTTTATTTATATTACGTTACAGCTCAATGTTCTATGCAAGTATTTTTACTTTAAAGGTTTTGTAAACGCAAAGTATTTTTACTTTAAAGGTTTTGTAAACGCGATGATGCTCTTTATTTATATTATGTTACGGATCAATGTTCTATGCAAATATTTTTCTTCTACCAAGGCGATCTAGTTCAAGTTTTCACTTCTGTTGGCACTCCCGGAGTGCCACCACTTTTTTTTTTAACAGCGCTAATTTCTTGATCTGCCAGTCGGACTTGAAAAATTGTTTTTACTTTTGATAGCCCAATTCTTGAGGTTATAGACTATTTAAAATCAGGATACGACCGTAAGGAGCCGAGCAAAAAGAAAAAAGTCTTAAAGAACGCTGAGCGAAAACGAAGCATTGTCATTAATTAACGCCTGAGATACAGGCAAATGCCTAGTTTAGGGGTCACCGTCCAATCTGTTCTTGTACAATTTGATTATTAAGGCGAAAGCGTCAGGGTTGCCCGTTAAATTTAAATTTTCTTACGTTTTTTGCAATTTGCACGTCAATATCAGGTTGTGGCCAAACATGACATTTGAGGCCAATTCTAACGTATGGAGTTGCATTGCTCATTATAATTTTGTAAAGCCATATATTTTAAGGCCGCAATTCATATTTTATTCAACATAGAACCTGATACTGACCTGCAAATTGCAAAAAGCGTTAGAAAATTTAAATTTCGCGAGTTACCGTGGCACTTTAGCCTTATGGGGACGCCCAATGGTCCACCAGCGCCAATCCTTTAAAAAAATATTATCTCGTGATTGAGAAGGAATTATGAATAACGGCTAATAAGGACCCTCGGTAAGTGTGTCTAGAATTTTAGCTAGTGTACCTACCGTTGTACGCCCTTTGGCTTGAATTTAATAATTAGCTGTTTTTGTTAGAGTAAAAAGCCGGTAAAACATACCAACTCCAATAATACGTTTCACGTTCATTGAACAAACTGACTCAATTAGTAACGGCTGATGCAGTGTGGCCAAAATACATTGTGAACTACTTTGATTGAACTACGTACTTTTATGAATGGAGCAATTTATATTGGTGTGTGGCTGGATTGAAATTGCTAGTCATTTTGAGAGCTGCCAAAACAGCTTGGCTAAAACTACTATGACAGTCGATAGTTTACTAATCATTGAGAACATCAATATATACATCGTCACCTCTGCGGCAAATTTGCGCATCTGCAGAAAATGCGCAATAAGAACGCAGCGACGCATGAATTGTCCATACAAACGTAATACCTAAATCATTTGCAATTTGGGCATATTTCCACCATATTATGTTGTTATTTGGATTTAGATAGGATTTATCTAGGCTCCTACATCTTTTTTTTTCGAAAAAACTTTTCTAAAATTAAGTTTAAACGAATTTAATTTCGCACATTTTTACAGCGTAAATAACATGTCTTCATATTGTTTTTTCTGTATTATAAACAACAATATATACAATATTGTTTCTGCAGAAGCATAGCTTATATTATCAAGTTAAAAATTATCAAAAAAAAAATGGAAAAATATTAAGTTTTCATTCATCATTTTTGGTATTACGGAACACATCCAAAGGACATGTCCTAAAATGGTTTTTTATTATTCAATAATTCTAACCAGGACAAGTTAAATATATTTGGATAGACATCCAAAAACTAGTGGTTCTAACCATATCATACATTTTTAAAGACTTCCAATTTTGAGAAAAATCGTTTTTTATTTTAATAAGAATTTACTCCTAAAACGAACAAACCTTTCTAGTGAACACACCTCATATCAAAATTGACACATGTTACTGTCATTACTGTCAATTCATTGACAGTAATGACAGTACTATGTGTCAATTTATGTCTATTCTATTCTATTTTTCTCTATGGCAATGGTGCCGATGTCGACAATTCTGCCAATGTCAGATGTGTTAGGAGAAAACGTGCGAAGGAAGGAAACTAAAAAAAAAAAAAAAAACCTATTATCATTGAATGATAATAGGTTTTTTTTTTATGTCATATTGACATATTCAAATAGTAAACTTGTCTATTCTATTTTTAATAAATGGCAAGCAAAGCCGATGTCGACTATTCTGCCAATGTCGAAAGTGAGTTGGAAGAAGCAAGTGTGCATGATAAAAAAAATAAAACAAATAAAATTCTTCGATTGATACAGTTGAACTCAATGTAGATCTTGTTGGGTTAATACGGGACTGAAACAAACAAAAAATTAATATAAATAAATATATAATAAAATTGTTAGAACATAAAATATACGTATACCACACCCACACAGACAGAATAATTTATAACTTTATGTTATTGTGACGAATGAAGGTCATCAGCGCCACAAGCAGATCTGGGGAGGAAAATGTTAGTAAGGAGGAGAAATTTGTCGGAAGAGGGATCTTAAATTTAGGGAGACGTTTATATAAATCTAAAGGTGGAACGTTGTTCGAGCATTCGAAGAATATATGATCCAGTGTGCCCTCCTCCAACCCGCACTCGCAGAGAGAGGAGTCGCGAACACGGATTTTTTCCAAAAACACGGGAGTACAACAAAAGCCTAAACGAATTCGACAAAGGACGGATATAACGGTTTTGGAGACTTTTTTGTAGCCGTGGAACCAAGGTTAAAATTGACACATGTTACTGTCATCACTGTCAATTGATTGACAGTAATGATAGTACCATTTGTCAATTTATGTCATATTTGTCATAGTTGCCATCAACAAATAAAATATTTATAGTTTATAATATAATTTTTCTCTTAAATGGAAGGGTCTAAAAATATTATTTCAGTGGTTCCTAGTTCCATATTTTGTCGTTTTTATTTAGATGTAGTTTGATGCTGGTTAGATTTTTCTCGGATTAAAAAACCAACGTCCATACAAAAAGCGGACATCTCCTTTAACATAAATTTTCGAAAGCTAGTAGTGCTATCGCGTCAAGCAATAATTGTCAATGTGTGCGTGGTAGTATTGCTCACTGTAGGTGTATATCGCTCCGACAGGCACTCACACTAGCGCAACGTGCTTGGAATTGAATTTTGCAAACATTTCGATTTGTAGTTGCGAGCCGTGTTCGCAGAGGTCGTAAGGAGGTAAGGGGGCGTTTTGAAAGCAAACATCAATTCAAATTCAAATCATTTATTTCGAGTAACATTGACTCATATTACGAGGGCGACACTGAAAGTTCTTAGAAAATCAAAAACTGAACAAACTAGCAAGTTATTGGTTTTATTATATCATTTCAAAATAGTGTCCATTTACATCAATACATCGCTGCATCCGATGGAACCACTGAGAAAAGCACTTTACCCACTCGTCCTTAGAAAACGTTTTCCTAGAAGTTTTTCTTTTAAGTATTTTCGGAAATAAATAAAAATCGCAAGGTGCGAGGTCAGGGCTATAGGGCGGGTGACCCAGTAATTCCACGTCTGACGTCACCAAGTAGTCGATTGTACCACTCTGCAGTAACTGTTTTTCGATCCTCTAAAACAATTGTTGCGTAATGACCTGTCCTTCCGAAGAACGAGGCCACCATCTTTTTTCACACGCTTCGACCTCTCTTCACTTTAGTTGGAAACTCCTCGGAAGGAAACACCCAGACAGCAGACTGTCTCTTAGTTTCAGGATCATAACAATAAATCCAGCTTTCATCACCAGTAAGTATGTCGAACACAGCATTTGAGTCACCTCCGTTAAATCTTTGAACTATTTCACGACACCAATCAACACGACGAGTTTTTGGGCCTCTGTCAAATCATGACCTACCTCATGATTTGACAGAGGCCCAAAAACTCGTCACACACCGTGCACAAAGTTTCCTGACCGCTAAATGTTCATGGAGGATTTTGTGCACTTGACTCATACCGATGCCTAAGCTTGTCCGAATCTGCTGATAAGTCACTCTTTTGTCAGTCTCTAGGTATCATACGCCGCACAACACTGATGTTATCTTCAGTCGTCACCGTCCCGTCGCCGCGCCGCCGCCGCCGTCCCTCACGCAGATCATCGGTGAGATTAGTGCGACCACGTTAAAACTCATTTAACCAGTTGTAAACAGTGGCACGAGACGGGGCTTCATCGTGAAAGGCCAATCGAAGTCTATCATAACTTTCTTGTTGACTTAAATGAAAGACTTAAGGCTTGTGCAGACCAGCGCGACACGCGACGCGACACAAAGGCACCGCTCGTCGCGCGACGGGCGGTGCCTTTGTGTCGCGTCGCGTATCGCGCTGGTCTGCACAAGCCTTTAATCGAAAGTCATAAAAAAAAATTCTCGCGTTAAATTCATGCTGACCTGACACAGACAATTTTCAATTTGCCGCCAAATCGTAAACAAAATGAAAAATGAATAAAATACATACACAATAATATTGGCAAAACAGTTCATATTTTGAAAATGGAACCATTTTCAAAATTTGAACTGTTTTTTTATTATATCGTGTAATAGTGGCCAGTTCTAAAAACTTTCAGTGTCACCCTCGTATTATTAGAATAGGCGTACCTACTCATTTACAAATAAAATTATAATAGAATTGAAATAAAATAATGTTAAATTCAATAAAAATAAGATTAATCAATATTAACCGGTAAAGGACCGCGGACGCACCGGTGCGTCCAACGGCCGTGACAGATTTACGACCGCACTTAAATAAACAAACACTCGGATTTCTTTACAACGTCTCAAGTAGTATTGTTAATGTTTTTTGCTACTCGAATAGATTAGGAATACGTTTCAAATGGTTGCAGTCTTTGTAAACAACGTTCACTTATCTTTATTACCCGCTTTTGTTATTATTTCTTTTGTTCTTTGTGATAACGATTTCTGATAAAACTACCGTACCAATTCACACGAAATTTTGCAGGGTACATTATGGATAGATAAGTTATCTAACAAAAGCGTTTTTAGAGACAAACATTGAAAACAAAAAATTCAAAAAATCTAGATTTTTGATGATCTAGAATTTCTATTGCTTGCGTAACTTTCACCGTACCAAAAAAATATTTTTTTGTTTTATTTTGTTCTAAATGTTGTCTAAAACGATGATACATGTAATATAGAAAAGAAATAAAACACTTACGGATCAGATCCATACAGAAAAACCACAAAATATTACAACTTTCACTGTGACGGGAACTTTCTCTTTTTTGGTTGTTTACACTTTTTTGGTTGGGTCAAAATAGGTGTTATTTAGTGCGAATATTATCTAAAACGATGTAATATTTACTTCAAAATGAAAATATCACCACTTTCCGACGATTTACACACAAAAACCATTAAAAAACGAATTATTACAGCGGACGGGAGTGACATTTGACTGACATTTTACCGCGCGGGAACGTGATTTTCAACATTTTTTTAAAATGTTGCCTATTAATATTTTTGCTTTTAGTCGATTTATTTGACGAGAATATCTATCCGACCATAGACAGAAAAATCCACAGACGATAATAGCCATTACAACAAGTACAAATAGAGATGTAAGTCGCGTGGGTGTGCCGTCTCTCATGAGAGACGCCGGTCCTTTACCGGAAACACAATCAAAATTAAAACTCAAATTAAAAACAAATAAGAAAACATTAAATGAATACAATGATAACTTTTTTTTAACAGGTTTATAAAGGTACCGCGGTACATTTATTTGGTTTTCAAAATGATACTTTTTTAATATTGTCAATGGATTGTCAATATTCTACAAGGATCAGAAATAAATTCAAAAAAATTCAAAAGTCATTTATTCAAACTAGGCTGAGAATCAGCACTTTTCGAACGTCAAAATTACTTGACAGTCCCCCAAAAACGCCCACCCTTCACCTACACATTCATAACTTTACATCATCATACATAGAAGTTAATAGATATTTCCAGTGGCGGATTTGCCCAAAGGCCCAGTAGGCCCGGGCCTAGGGCGGCCAGATATTAGGGGCGGCCAATCGTGACAAATAAGTCACTGATGATAGCAAGAAATAATTAAAAGTACCTACATTATATTTTAAACGTTCGCACACATTATGGGGCGGACCGCACTGCACCCGCATCGTATATCAATAATAAATTAAAACCATTTAACCCTGAAACGACGGAAAATATTACAAACCAGCAGCTTATTATAGTTAACTAAATTTCTGAACCATTTTGATAAAAGTGGGCAATAAATTCATTATGTAGTCCAGGGCTGCCCAAGCTACATACCTTCGCGGGCTAATTTTTATTACAAAAGCTAGAGGGCCGCAGAAATTATACAAAATATTGATTTTAAGTTTTGACAAAGATTCTATTATCCAAGCTATTTATGTACAAAACTATTTTCTGATTAAAACATGCGTCGCGGGCCGCATAAAAACAAACCACGGGCCGTTGTCTGGACAGCCCTGATGTAATCTATATGATGGGTGATGAGAAAGGGGCAACTGATACTACATGGCCTGGGGCCTAGGGCGGCCAAGACTGCAAATCCGCCACTGGATATTTCTTCATACCCTGGCAAACTTACAAAAGTACATAATAAAAATATCCAATTGAAACTTCGGTGAACTTACGAAAGTACCACTTTAAAAGTTATTTTTATGCTAAAATAACCTATGTGTGTTTCGTAAGTTTACTAAGTGTGTATTAATAATAATAAAATATTTATTTTCGAGTAACATGGACTCGTATCTTTATCATTAACATAAAACGTAGAATCGAACAATTTGAATTCTGTAACCGTCACATATAAAAATTCGTAAATTTTCCACGGTGTGTAGTACCGTACTACATTAGGTACCTACAGTTTTTCATCAAAATATCGATTTCACAGATTCGTAAGTTTACGCTTGTTCAAGACGAGTTGGCGATTTCAGACTTAAATTAACTACTTTTAAGTCCAGCTGTTTTTCCTTCAATGATATCAGTAATGTTCAAGATAAACTCTGTCTGTTGATCGACTCTTCACGTGATCAAAAGGCTAGCCTATTTTTGACCAAAGGCTGCCAGCCTTTTGGGCACTTTTCCTGTTGACAGCAATGCGGACGAATTTTTTGATGCCCATATGTTCTTTCTCCTTTTTATTATTAAAGACTTTTATGTAAATATTATCTTGTTTTAAATTTTTTGACGTCAAAGTAATTATTTTATCATGTTTGCCGCGTAATGAATTTTGATCAACATACGACGTAAAACACGGCCGTAATTTGAGAGATTTTGAATTTCGCGGGCTGTATGCTAAAGGCGGATGTCAGCGAGCTGTATCTCTTGAACCGTAAGTAGAAAGTCGAAATTTTCACAGATTGTGCATTTCTATTGCAGCTATACCAATAAAAAAAATGAAAAAAAGTTATTAAAGGGGTCCCCATACAAAAATCGTGTTTTTACGGCGTTTTTTGTTCGATCCTACAGTACGGAACCCTTCGTGTGCGACTGTGAGAGTCCGACTCGCACTTGGCCGGTTTTTTTAACTCCTCAGAAGTGCAGATGTATGAACAGTTAAACTATTTTGACATTTATTAAACCATATTTATATTATTCGCACGTAGTTTTAACTGGTGTCATTGAATTGCAAATTCACCAGTAAAAGTAAACTGCAAAGACCGTAGGTAAACCATGAGTAAACAAGAATTTCAGGTTCAACTAATTGTTAAGTGGTTTGTATACTTGAAAGTTGAAGTAGAGGACCATGTTTCATTGCTATCATGGTTCCAAATAATGTGATTGATTGTTTATGCTACCACGATTTTGTATTTCAGCGCTTGAACCGTAACTATTGAATTGAACTAGATAAAATGTTTTTTTTTTTTGAGGAAAATAAAAATGAGAAAACCGTTTAATATTATAATATCATTAAAACTTAGAGGATATCTTTATCTGAAGGATAGAATTTTGTAAAAACCTTGTATTTCAAATCCTATTTTACCAATTAATTATCACATTACTTTGGACTTCGTTCGCAATGTCCGCTTATGAATTTTAACAACGTAATACGAATTTCGCACTTATTCCACGATAACTCTAAGTGTCTAATTATAAATCAACATCTTCATGAATATTTTAATTAGTATGATAATCACATAATTATGCTTGATAAACGTGCAACAAATAATAACATAATGCACGCAAATTATTTTTATCTTATCGAATCGATTTGACCCTTTCCCAACCCTAACTTTGTGATAAACAAGTTTTCTTATGCAACCTCCTGGCAATTTCCTTATTATGGCAACTTTGACCAATTGAAATGCTGTCTCTTTCGCACGCGCGTAAATGAACGAGCGAGGCCGAGAAAGCACGATCGTATGATCCGTCATACGAGTTCGTTGCGAATCCCTTACGTCAAAATAAGAAAACAAAACTGTATCGCTTCTAGATTGAAGAAATTTTTAGTTATTAATGGTTTTAATGAATTAATTAATACTGTGATCTGTTCTACTGTGTGAAATTGTGTCGTCAGTGATTTTTAATTGAATAAAATGTATCAAGGGATGAATGGATTATACTGTGATGCGCCTTACAGGTTAGAAAAAAAAATTGGTCTAAGCTACTTTAGTTTTTTCGTAATTTATAGATAATACGCTGCGTAAAAACATTTAGATTGTTTTTTTAATTAGTTTTGAAGCCGATTTTGGTGTTGGCGAGTCCAAAAAGTAGGAATTACATGACGAAATGCGAAAAGTATGCCACGGGCCGTGATTTCTCTTTACTTCTTTAGTTTCACTGCATACCTTATCAAAATAACTGTATACTAAATTGATGGTAATATTTATCGTCATTTCACATAAACCCGTCATGAGATAATATCTGTTATTTTTTTTTTCGATAAAACCAGTTGAAGTTCCAATGTAAATAATTCAGATTGTTTATCTAAGAATTAATTAATTATTTCTGGTCCTTAAAACGCAATAAATTAATGGTTCTAAATTCTTTAAGCTACAAGTTTGATTTGAGAATACTGACATTCAGCTGCATCTGGTTAGACTGGAAGCTGACACAAACAGTTGGGAAAAGGGCTAGGCAGATTGGGTTGTAGATGGAAGCAAAGAAGTTTGTGTAATATACGTTATGTGATAATAAATAAATCACTACTAGTTTTAAAGAAAATAATAAAATTATTATCTTTTGAAGTTTTGAGTATTATGTGGATAGCTTTAAGGAGCTCATGGCTAAGTACTGACAGCCGCACGGGTCGATCCATCAGATTATGCTACACTTGCCGGCACTTGCAGGCAGTTGCTCCATGTAAAATACTAGTATTCAACCGCATCCGGTTAGACTGGAAGCCGACCCCAACTTAGTTGGGAAAAGGCTAGGCAGATTGGGTTGTAGATGGAAGCAGCCTTGGCTATTCTTCAGCCAAGGCTGCTACTGAGAAGTTTGGATATATGATTTGATAATTCTGCAATGATTATTGATAATGAATTGATTACTGCGTCTTTGGTCTAGTGGTCGCAAGCGTTACTGCTGAGCATGAGGTGTTGGGCAGTGTTATTTTGTTTTTCCATTTGAAATTTCTCTGTCGCAGTCCGGAGTCTGGATTTCTGCCCGGTTGATGGTAATAGGCTCTCGCTGCCTTATTATATGGGACTTAAACATAACTGGTGAAATGTGGGTGTCGTATAGGTACCATCGAAGAAACGCATATCTACACACCGTAAGGACTATTTCTGCTTAAAGTGCTCGGCCGCTATAGTAATGCTTACCTATGAATAAAAAGGGTAGTGTGCACGGGATTTTCTTTTCAAACTACTTAGTTCTTCGATAGTAGACCTCTGCCTAACCCTTTGGGGCATACAAGCGTCATGTTATGTTATGTGTTATCCTGGGGCTTATATTATTGCTTTATTCAACTCGCATATTGTCACTAAACATTAAATCTTAAATGATATGAAGCTCTTGGATAATACACTTTATCATAATTTACAAGCATCATCAGATTTATCAACAATCAAAAACTTTAAAATAAATCTCAGTAGATAATTATTATCAATAGTCAATAATAGCAGCGCCCCGGGGTTTCACTCGCATGAGGCAGCTGAGTGGAGAAATGTGCCAATATTAACCAATAAAGTCGAAACTCTGCCTCAGAGCTCTGCTCCTATTGGTTAATATTGGCAAATTTCTCCGCTCCAATGGACAGGCAGCCTTAGTCTTGATCTGGTGGGAATATCGGGATAAAAATACCCTATGTGTTAATCCATGTTATAAACTAACTGTTTGCCAAATTTCATCCAAATCCGTTCAATAGTTTTTGTGTGAAAGAGTAACAAACAGCCATTCATCCATCCTCACAAACTTTTACGTTTATAATATTAAGTAGGATATATCTAATACCTTTAAACAAGCAATTCTTGTATATATAATTGACACCGACATCCGAAATCAAAGTTATTTTTCACTTTGTAGTTTGGAAGTTGGTTGTATTTTTTGTAAAAAGTTTTTTTTTTCGCTTTTTTGTATAGTTGAGCAGACCGTTTATTAAATTGTCTACAAGCAAACATGGTTTTAGTTTTTGGAACTTGTGCAACAATGTCAGTCCTCCTTTTCCATTACTACTTTTTTTAATTAAGTTTGGATCATATGGCAGGGTTTTATGCTTTTTTTAAAAATAATCTGAATCTCAGAAACGGCTCCAATGATTTTCATGAAATTTTAGTATGCAGGGGGTTTCGGGGGTGATAAATGGATCTAGCTAGGTTTAGTTTTTAGAAAACTAACAAAAAAAAAACATCAGTCATCTAAATATTAATATATTTATACAGGGTGTCCAGTAAATAATGGATAACCTTGAAATAGCATTTATTAGACCTTATGGCCGGTCTAAAGAAATTACAAAAATAAATATAACCGAAGTAGTACATTTACTTACGAGTCTCGGTATGTAAAGATGGTCACCCATCCACAGACCAACCCCGGCAAGCGTCGCTTAACCTGATGGATTGATCCGTGCGGCTGTTATTACTTAGCTACAAGCTCCTATAATGCAGTAATAAATTAATTATCAATAATAATTGCAGAATTATCAAATCATGATTTCAAGTATCTCATTGATTATTGCAGTTGATTGCTTGTTTACTTTAGTTCTGTGGTAACATTCACACGATATGGTGAATAAGCTACTCTCGTGAAGCATTTTTCCTTGGTTTGTTGAGTAGAATGTTGCAATTTTTTCATTTTTTTTTTCTGTTTTTCTAAATCTACTTAGTGTTCTTGTATTTTCTGAGTTTTTGTAATAATAAAATGTGGACAACAAGGTACGTATTTTTTTTTTCTTGATTAATGCTTTGTTTTGAAAAAATAATTTTCATCATAAGAAACTTTTAAGTACTGATAACTGCTGTCCGTGGGTTCGTCCGCGTGGATTCTATTTTTTTTAAATAATCGTAGCTTAAGTTACTCTGTATAACATCAGCTATCTGCCAGTGAAAGTCCCGTCAAAATCGGTCCAGCCGTTTCGGAGAATAACCGGAACAAACAGACACACAAAGACATTTTTTTTTTTTGTTTTAATTATCGTTTATACTTTCATTACGCATTTAGTAAAAAGCTGTTATTATGACATTACAGTTTCAGTTTTTTTGTACTGGTCCATAACTGGGAACCTTCTGGGTAGTGAGAAATTTTAGTTTTTAAGTTTCGGATAGCGCGCGAAGCGAAATGGCAACCTTGCGCCACAGTAGCATAGTTATAGTAGACCATTATTGTGTTCTAAAGTCCAAGCTTTTGTAAAAAATTATATACTCTACTATCGGACGTGACGCGGTTCACCCGCGTAGTTCCCGTTCCCGTGGGAGTACGGGGATAAAATATAGCCTATGTTACTCGCTGAAAATATAGCTATCCATTGCTGAATTTATTTTTCAAATCGGTTCAATAGTTTTTAAGTATATTCGTTACATACAAAAATACAAATCTTTCCTCTTTATAATATTAGTATATAGATACAGATTTACTGGTAACTTTTTGTTAACCGATTTCCAAAAAAGGAAGAGGGTTATCAATTCGGTTGTATGTTTGTTACCTCAATACTCGTTTATAAACCGATTATTACTGCCCTATATCGAAGGCACATAGTATTTATTTAATTAACTTCTCCATGTATTTCTGTTACAGGCCGTCCATGTCCCAGGGTACGGTGATTCACAGCCAGCGGTTCCAAGAGAAAGACTTCACAGTAGCTACTCCTGAAGAGTTCGTTAGGAGGTTCCAGGGTACCAAGCCCATTAATAAGGTCAGTGTTGCCATATTTACTAGAACTTTGATTATTTTTGGAGGCTTCCGAATCAGACTGAAACTCTGATGTAGTGCTTGATTTTGTTGGTACTAAGAGCTTTGTTGGCGCCGGAGCGGTGTCGCTGCGGCATCCTACATACAAATATCCATGGCATGCCACACGGTGCGTTCTGGCGTCGTACCGCACGTACACCGGACTTGCAGCCCGCGAGACGAGCTGGGGAGGGGTGTACGCGTTGTGACACCGGAGCAACACCGCTCAGTTGTTTGTGCTTGTCAAAAACACAGACAGATGACAATTTACGCGCTTTGTGGCGCGGCATCGCTTTGGCGTAACAACGATACGGCGCCGCAGCGCCCGTGTGACCGCCAATGCGGCGAAATCTTTGCGGTGTGGTGCCGCAACACAGCTAAGGGTGAAGGGTGGAATCCACTAGATGCGAGAAGCACAGAAACGGTTGAAGTGGCGGTGCCAAGCACCACGGAACGCCTATGTCCAGCAGTGGACGTTTTTCGGCTGAAATGATGATGAACTAAGGGTGTTTGCATCAGGAAGTGGATTTTCGGCGTGTCGCCGCGACACGACTGGTTTCTATGAATTTCTATGAAATACCTTCCGTAGCTAGCGACACGTCGTTGGCAGCTACGGACGAATGACAGGCGACACGTGCAGCCCGACCGCAGACCAGCAGTGCCGCCAACGCTCGAGCAATAGTCACGTTTTTCTATCTTCAATCTACCGACTGGAATACGGGCAGTTGCCGCCTGCGGTCGGGTACGGCATGGTACCTTTAGGAGTGAACCCTACACCCGATTAATAACTTCTTTGAACGGGCTAAAACATATCGGGAGTAGGGACAACTGTCAAATCGTGGTGTCATTCATTCTTAGGTCGGGCCCCAAACTCTTATGTCCGTAAGTGGAGGTATACTCCCTAAGCACGAAATCCGTACTTTCGGCCGAAGCTCCGGGCGATTTCTGCTCCGTATCACCTACAGACATAAGAGTAGTTGCAAGTGCAACTGCTGAGCACGAGGTCCAGGGTCCGATTCCCAGGTTTGGCAAAGTGTTATTGGGTTTTTTCATCAAGAATTTCTTAGTAGGAGCTCATTAGAGGACCTCGTGGCTAAATAATAACAGCCACACGGGTTGATTCATCAGGTTAAGCTACGCTTGCCGCGGTTGGTCCGTGAATGGGTGACCGTCTTTACATATCAAGACCTCTCCGTGCATCGGAAAGCACGTTAAGCCGTTAGTCCCGGATGTCATTTGTGGATCTTTGACAGTCGTTACGGGTCGTCAGAAGCCCGAAAGGACAACCAGTCTTACCAAGGGGTATCGTATTACCCAGTTACTGGGTTGTGGAGGTCAGATAGGCAGTCGCTCCATATAAAACACTGGTATTCAGCTGTATCCGGTTAGACTGGAAGCCGACCCCAATATAGTTGGGAAAAGGCTAGGCAGATTGATAATTTCTCAGTAGCAGCTCGGAGTCTGGATTTGTGCCCAGTTGATGGCAATAGGCTCGCCCCCTATTACATGGGACTTAAACATAACTGGCGAAATGTGGAAGTACTATGGGTACACCTCGGCCTAACCCTTCGGATATTACAGGTGTGATCTTATGTATGTAGAAATAAATAATGTGTTCTTTTGCCAACAGGTCCTGATCGCGAACAACGGTATTGGCGCTGTAAAATGCATGCGTTCAGTCAGGAGATGGTCCTACGAGATGTTCAAGAACGAGCGGGCTGTGCGATTCGTCGTTATGGTGAGTTAATTACATAAACAGTATTTATATTATCTTAATGTCCCTCGGCAAACTTCGTGTTTCGTCAGTCGTCGGATTTCTATCAGTTGCCCTTTGCACTTGTGCCGACCGAACGCTCTCAGAAAACGCATACAACTTCGCCATTTTTTGAGATATTTCATTATTTTTTTACTGCTGTTTAACATTTTTCTGGGATTCGAAAAATCGAATTAAAAACATATCATGATGTGTAACATCTGACATCTTGCCTAACAGTGCGAACCTCTCGGAAAATGGGTTGGTACCATCTGACAGCCTACTCTAGCACTGCGTGCGCTCATTGGTCAAAACAATTAGCACGTGCTTGCGGCTTCCTGTTACACACTTCCGTCCCTTTTCACGAAATCACTCCCACAGGTTGCAGGAAAGCAAGAGGAAAATGCTACACATAAAATAAACTTTTTTACAAAAAATACAACCGACTTCCAAACTACAAAGTGAAAAATAACTTTAATTTTAGAAGTCTGTCTGTGTGTGTCTTTGGATTTTTTTTTCGCTCTTTAGTGGGTTGGTTTGTAATTTATCTAAGTTACAATAGCCTAATGTCAACGGCTCATCAAAAATACCCAAATCGCTATAGATGTGCCTATAATATTTTAAGAGTTCCCTCGATTTCTCCAAGATCCCATTTTAGGTGTATGAGGAACAGGGTGTTAAGTTCACTCATCCACCATAGAAAAGGGAGGATCCTCCGACCAGACGGGTGTTGTGTCTGGCGGGCAACTGCCCATCGGTTGGAAGTTGAAATCTTGAATGTATGTCGATCGCTCGGTAAACTCTAACTGCGCGATGCAGGATTTGTGTGACGTCATGTCTTTGATGCGTAGTTTGTATGTGGCGGTGTAACCGCTACACCATCATCAGATCGTGACCAAATGACAATGGTACCAACTTGAAAGACCTTTTCAAAGGACCCTTTCAAACAAAAAAGAACTTTTCAAATGGGTCCAGCTGTCTTCGAGTATTCGGGGAACATAAAATAAAAAATATTCCGACGAACTAAGAACCTCCTCCTTTTTTGAAGTCGGTTAAAAAACCAGTCAAATACCCTATTGTGTAAGTCCAACTCGTTCTTGCCCGGTTTTTAAACATAATCTTTACCCCAGGTGACGCCAGAGGATCTGAAAGCCAATGCGGAGTACATCAAAATGGCTGACCACTACGTGCCTGTGCCTGGCGGTTCTAACAACAATAATTATGCCAACGTCGAGCTGATTGTGGATATCGCTATCAGGACACAAGTTCAGGTGAGAATATTGTTTTAACCCAGGTTCGCACGGGCGCTTATAAGCGATATCGCTTTAAGACATTGTCACGACAAAATTATCTCTAACCACAATTCCTTTCTCCAGGCCGTATGGGCTGGCTGGGGTCACGCCTCCGAGAACCCCAAACTCCCCGAGCTGCTGCACCGCGCGGGGGTCGTGTTTATAGGACCCCCAGAGAAGGCTATGTGGGCTCTTGGTGACAAAATCGCTTCGTCCATCGTCGCCCAGACAGCTGAGATACCTACTTTACCTTGGAGCGGCAGTGGTAAGTTAAATTGTTGATTATTGAACTCTGTAAAAGACTGTGGGACTTGCCAAAACCCTTTGGGACTCGCTGAAAGACTGTGAGACTCGCCAGAAGACTTGTACTCTCTAAAGGTACTTTTTAGTTTATTTAGTATAATTTATTTTTGGATTTAATTCGGTTTGTTATAATTTATTTATTTATGCACAGTTCTATTATTTTATTTTGTGGGGATTATTGGAATCTGAAATAAATGAATAATAAAAGACTTATTAAAAAAAAAACTTTTTACAAAAAAAAACATTCGACTTCCAAAAAAAAAACTACGAAGTGAAAAATAACTTTAATTTCGGAAGTCGGTGTCTTGGTTTTGTATTTTCGTTTTTTGACGGAGAAATGTGTGGACAAACATAAAAAAAAAAAAAAAACATACGCGACGAACATATATAACCTCCTCCTTTTTGGAAGTCGGTTAAAAAGACTTGGTCTCTCCAAAAGAATGTTGGTATCGCCAAAATACTGTTGGACTCTCTTAAATACCATTGCGACTCTCCAAAAGAAAGTTGGACTCTCCAAAATACTGTTGGACTCTCCAATAGACAGTTGGACTCTCCAAAAGACCTTTTAAAGCTCCCAAGAAGTAATTTCCATATATTTATAACTTTGGTTTTGTATTACAGGTCTGAAAGCCGAGTACAACAGCAAGAAGATCAAGATATCTTCGGAATTGTTCGCTAAAGGCTGCGTCACTACGCCCGAGCAGGGTCTGCAAGCTGCACAGAAAATTGGTGAGATCTCTTCAGATTCATTAATTATTTAGTTCATATCGCATGTGTACCCGCTCCCGACCCGCTCCGCGCCCGACCCGTGCACGCGTTTCGTGTGCTGACATCCATATAATACAAGGAATTACAATACAGTGTGATTCTTCATAATATGCACATATCACATGAGGGAATATATGCTTAACATTATAGACGGAAAAAAAAATAGAATTAAAAAAAAATCTCTTTGTCATTTTATTTATAAATTTTACAATTATTGTAAAAATTGATGAAAAAAATACAGATTTTTGCTAAAAAAAACATGTTTCTTTTTAGTTGAGGGTAGTTTTTTTTTTCTCAATTTTCATTTTATGTGGACGCCTAATTACTTCCAATCATTATGGAGTTTGTTTCATCGCGATAGATGATTTAGTTTAAAAGTTACACAGTTTTGTTACAATTTTTGCTTTTTAATTCCATAAAATGTAAAAAAAAACATTTAGTTTTTTTTTAAATTATTTTTCTGTAGTTAAAATTAAGCATAGATTCCCTCATTTTGAAATGTGCACATTATGAAGAATCACACTGTATATACAAGCCCGCCGTACTGCCGTCCCGACCCGCGCCTGACACGCACCCGCCTTGTGTGTGTGTGTTGCTCTGGGCCGCGCGTTGTCTGTCAGAAAATTAATTCATTGAAGATTTGTATTAAGTACATGATGTTTTGCTATGATAAGTGTGTAATAACGGCTTTCTTTACCCAGGTTTCCCGGTGATGATCAAAGCTTCGGAAGGTGGTGGAGGCAAAGGTATCAGGAAAGTGGACAGTCCTGACGAGTTCAACAGCTCGTTCAGACAGGTTAGTTATTTTGCTTTGACTTTAATAACAGTTAAGGGTCCGTGTACTCTCTCACGTCCGGCCCTGGTTCAGGCCATGGTACGGAACGAGAGGAAATGGGAGGCCGTCACCTCTTTCTGCGAAGCAGTAATGCTCGCGAAAGAGGAGGCGGAACGCGTAAGGGAGAGGCAAAATTCGCGCCCTCACGTCCCTAGCCGCCGCAGGAGACGCCCTGGGCGTCAGGAATCGCGAGCCGATTCCCGGCCACCGTAGGCGCGGGCTTGCGGGCGGTGAGCAATGGGTAGCTCGCCGTCCGATAAGGGCCAGGCCCGGGTCGATGGCGCGTTGTGTTCCACGCGCGCCTCACAGAGATGTCAGCAGAATTGACGGGGTCCGCTAGGGCCGATGCCAGCCAGGGTTGCGGGGAAGTCCGAAAGGGAGATCGTGGCCCCCGGCAACATGGCTGGGACAACAACAAGGAACATGGGTGGGTTTTAGTCAGTAAGAGTCTAACACGCTCTCCCGCTCCGCCTAGAGCGGGAGAAGTTATTTGATAAAAAAAAAGGGTCCGTGCACGAAATCGACTGATTTTGATCAATTTTGTTCATTCGTTGTGAGAAAGGGAAACAGAATTTAAACAAGATTATTTGTGATTTGCTAAGTCGAATTCTTTGTCTTGTACATAGCGGAAAAAGATTTTTCAAATAAATTAAGGATTCGTGGAAAATCATTAAAATACGCATCAAGTTTTCCAAAAATTGACACGAGACTGACGTTTGATCGTTTCGTTAGAAGAAACTACTTTTGATTTTAAAAATTAAAAAATATCATCAACATCATTATATGGTCTCTTGTACATAGGGGAACCACTTTTTTCAACTTCCATACAAAATATAGCAGAAAAAAATGGTTGAAATAACCATTTTTATTAAACCCTGTCAGTAATGTATTTTTTCCTATTATTTAGCAAACCATATCAAGAAATTTAAAAATCACACATTATTCATCAGCTATTCTTGAAATAAAATCAAAATTTTATTTTATGATTATACTATATCTTCATTAAGTAAATTAAAGGCGAAATAAATGATATTTTCGAGAGCGCAAAAGTGATGCAACTATTAACAGGTGCTGTGACTGACACGAATGGTTTAGCACCACGAAAACTGTACTTTTATACTTACACAGACTCAATGTTTCAATTATTTCAAGCTTTCTTACAATTAGATAAGTTATTGACGAAAAAGGGTTTTTTCGTGCACGGACCCTTAAGAGGGCCCTTCTCGATCCGTCTATCGTCAACGCAAGTATGGTCGAAAAGCATGTTTTTTCATCTAGCGCAAGTGAGAACTGCTAACAAGTAAGTGAGAACGCGATAACATTGTACGAAAAAATGTGTGCGGAAATTTCATAAAACTTGTTTCAGGAAATACGTGTTTTTGATTAAGCTTTACTAGTTTTTGAAATAAATATTTGTCATTTAGAATCTCCATTACATGTGCGAGGTTTCTATAACGATGTTTTTTTAACTTTTACAATTTATGAGTATATTATGAACGGTCAAAGTTCAGGTAAATTTGTGCAAACAAGCAGATTTTAGGAGGCTTTTACTGAATTTAGTTGTCGTAATTTTAGTATTTTGGTTTTATAGAAACCTGAAAATAGTACACAAGATACCTATTAGTTTAAAATGTCAAAGAAAGATGTGGTATGACGCCATAATCACGTACGAGCGTTTGTAGGAAAAGTAAGACGGGTTGACCGCTCTGAAGGCAAAATCGCCAAGAGCTTCCCCTGTGTGACAAAATTAAAAAATAGATATGGTTTAATTTAATTCTAGGTACAAGCTGAGGTGCCCGGCTCTCCCATATTCGTGATGAAGCTGGCTAAGTCTGCCCGGCATTTGGAAGTCCAACTCTTGGCTGATCAGTACGGTGAGTTCTTACAAAAAATCTTCTTGGAATTGTGTCCAGAAGTAAAACTTTTCCTTCAGCTGAAAGAGCTTTAGATTTGTAAGTTTGGGTAGCATATTCAATTTCTCTCTTTTGAAAGCCATAGTATTAACAAACTATCATTAAAAACAAAGCCATATCTATATTTATAAAGAGGAAAGATTTGTATTTTTGTATGTAACGAATAAACTTAAAAAGTACTGGACAGATTTGAAAAATTCTTTCAGCAATGGATAGATAAAAAAAAAATCAAACGTCATTTATTCAAACTAGGCTGAGAATCAGCACTTTTCGAACGTCAAAATTACATAAGACAGTCCCCCAAAAACGCCCACCCTTCACCACTTCCTAGTGCCTTTAGCTGGGAAGAAGTGGCGCAACAAACTCCCCAGCACAGCTACATTATCAGCGAGTAACATAGGCTATATTTTATCCCCGTACTCCCACGGGAACGGGGACCTACGCGGGTAAAACCGCGTGACGTCCGCTAGTAAATTATAATATCACCCTGTAACTAAGGAATATGGAGGAGGTTCCTTCACCATTCTTTTTTACGTTATCTATAATTAAACGCAAAAGATAAAATTGAAAATCATACCATGCTTTCTCAAAGTATAATAATGTATTAATTGGTAAAACAAATAGTTTTATGATAGCTGCGCGCAAAGATTGCGTCGGTGACTCAGGCGCCGCAGTCTTAATGCAATCTTTTAAATATTATATTTATGTAAAAATTTAGGACTAAGTAAGGGTTATTTGAAGTGAAAACTTTTTAGGCGCATTGGGCATTTTTGAGATGGGAAAAAACAATTTAATTCGCGACACCGTTACCGACACCTCATTCTTGTAAACGCGATTGTGCTCTTTGTTTATATTACGTTACGGATCAATGTTCTATTTGCATAGAAAACCAGCGCTGTGAACGGAGCACTTTTGTATGGAATCGCACGGACATCCGCCTAACGCAGTTTCAGGCCTGAATGTTTATCTTTTAGCCACTCCAAGTTCTTACTCTCCTCTTTAATTTCACTCCAGAAGAATACGTACAACTATTTATAAATTTTAACCATATCTTTATCGTGCAGGTAACGCTATCTCCCTGTTCGGTCGTGATTGTTCCATTCAGCGCCGTCATCAGAAGATCATTGAAGAAGCACCCGCAGCCATTTCCAAGCCAGAGGTGTTCATTGAGATGGAGAAGGTATGTATATATGTATTATTGTGAATGTGAGGACTATGTGGATATTATTTATTTCTCTGCCAGTTTTAGTGATGGTCTAGCAGTTTGAGTAGTTTATGCGGCTTACCCAAATGTCCTTTCTTTGGTATTGTTCGTCGAGTTGAGCTCCACTATTACTGACAAATGCTTGCATGACTGGACAGATCCACTCAAATCTGTGTGGTTCTTTCCTCAAAAGACCTTTTCAGACACTAATCTACATGGTTCTCATATGGCCTGACCAAGATTGTGTCTGGACTTTAAAAGAGACTGCGACCTCTGAGTTTGTTTCGGCCTTTCTTCTCAGAATTGTCAGATAGGAAACGCATCTAGCTTATTTTAATTTAAAAAAATATATGACGTGTAAAACTGATTCCGATATCCTATTTACAGAATAAACAATTTCATTTCATTAGTCAACATCATTATCATCTACCTTTTCCCAACTATGTCGAGGTCGACTTCCAGTCTTTCCGGATGCAGCTGAATACCAGTATTTTACATGGAGGGAATGCCTATCTGACATTCACAACCTAGTAACTGGGTAATACGATACTCCTTGGTAAGGCTGATTATCCGACTTTCGGTCTTCTGACTACCCGTAACGACTACCAAGGTCAAATATCTAGCAATAAGTATAATTGTGTAACACAAATCGATATAAATTACATTAAGTTAAAAGAGTATTAACAACTCTATATACTTGCAAGTCGATTGGGAGCGTCCGGTCTGCACCAAGTGCAAAGGGCAACTGATAGAAATCCGACGATTGACGAAACACGAAGTTTGCCGAAGGACAAGAAAATAGTTATACTGTAAGTGAATTTTGTGTTTCAGGCCGCAGTACGTCTAGCTAAAATGGTGGGCTACGTAAGCGCCGGTACAGTAGAGTACCTATATGAGCCGGCGACGGGCGCTTATTACTTCCTGGAGCTGAACCCTCGTCTGCAAGTGGAGCATCCTTGTACTGAGATGGTGGCCGATGTCAATCTACCCGCTGCGCAGCTGCAGGTTTGTAGACCAAAAGACTGAGTAGACCAGTAGACTGAGTAGACCAAAATACTGAGTGGACCAGTAGATCGAGTAGAATGCACAGACTTATAGAGAATAGGGGGGGGGAGGACACTTGGGCGTATTATGAGCCAAAGGCGGGCCTAAGAAAAATAACTAGATAAACTTTTTAATTAAAAGAATTTAATTATGTACCCTTCTTTGTATAATTCCAATATTAAGTTTTTATATTTGGCTCCAGATTACTTGTCGCTACACGTAATATTGTTTCCCATTTGTTAGGTGGTTTCGATTTTTCGTTTTGTTAAGAAACATATCTGAAAACGTTTGTTCACAAATATCCGAACTCACCCGAGTGCTACCCGAATAGTTCCGATCGGAAGCTCACATCACATCCACGCATTTTATAATTTTCTTTAATTTTTCGCATTTTTTAACTTGTTGACGGACCGCAGGCATTCCGACTGCAGTCTGTGGTCTGTGCATCGCTGGAATAGACTATTAAACTAACAGACCAATTAGACCTGGAAATCTAGTAGACCAAAAGACCGAGTAGAACTATATAAGGACTAGACTGCAGGTTTGTAGTATCAGTAGATTACTTGGTTTATCATCTTCGTATGGCTTGAATGATTTTATCTTAGATGAAGAAGCCAAAGTAGCGAGTACATTTATGCAGAAAAAAAAAATTAAGATGTATTTTTTTTATAAATAAATGTTTACATTGAGCAGCCGAAATGAACTTCGATCGATCTGACTGTATTATTTGCTAATACTTTCATAATCTTATCGTCTAGCGTTATTAATTTTTTTCTTCTTTATGTGACACAAATTCAACAAAAAACGAGTCAACTGATTCTCAAATAAATCTCGATTTGCTGTAAAACTTATTTTTTTTAATTGATTAGACCTAAACCAAAAAGCCATACTTTAAAAAAAAAAGTGATATTTTGAAACTTTTAGAAACAGCTTCTGGTTATACGCCAAACAACAGCTTTTTACCTGACCATGGTAAAACCAAAGAAGGGTTATGATTTTAATAGAATATGTTTTTAAATGTCTGGGGTTATTAATATTATTCATCTTTTTTCCAGATCGCCATGGGTCTGCCCCTATACCACGTGAAAGACATCCGTCTGCTGTACGGCGAGTCGCCGTGGGGACTCTCTCAGATAGAGTTCGATGAGCCGAAGCAACGCCCCTCACCCTGGGGACACGTCATCGCTGCTAGGATCACTTCCGAGAACCCTGATGAAGGTAAGGTCATAGAAAAAATCCTGGATACAGGGCATGGGTTTCTTCACATAGCGGTGCCGTTATACAACAACGCTAAAAGACGCCCATCCATAAAGACAGTGTTTATGGCACCGTAATGTCAATGGGGTTAAAAACTGAAAGCTCATAGCAGATGGCAGCACGGTTGTGCGTCTTTAGTCCGCCATTGTTGTTTATGTTTTCACTGTTGTGTCGATATCGTTTATACGAAAACTAGACAAAAATGTATGCGATTTGGAGTGTAGTACAACTAAAAGCCGAGTTATGGAAAAGAGATGCGTCTACCACGGGTAAAAAAGCAGCTTTAGTGGAAAGGTAAATAAATAATGACCATTTTATATTTGATAGATTGTTTTGTTTACATTATTTAAAACTCCTTTTTTTGTTGAAGACTGGAGGCATACGACAGGAATAACTTGATAGGAGTTGAAGAAGAGCTTGAGGATGATAACCCTAACATTCCTGCCCTGGAAAAGTTCAGAGATGTCAATTCTAGCACTGATCTTCCAGCGCTATCTAAAACCCACATTCAAACGTTTGCTGAAGGGTAAGTTTTCATACAGTGATCAACTTATGATGCATTCACTACTTCCTTTGTGAGTTCAACTATAAAAAAAACGTGTAATATACTTAATTTAATGTTAATATTATTTCAGGTTTCAAATATCTCCTAAAGTGAAAATCCTCTATGAAAATAGGAGCTTGATCAAGCTAATGATCGTAACCATGCTTATTTTCATGCACAATGCAAGGCACAAATGAAAAGATTAATGAATAAGACTGGTATGATATGTGAAAGTCATTGTGAATGTGCAGCTGGAAGTGGCTTGGAAGCACACTGTAAACATATCTTCACAGTCCTCCATGGTATAGAGGATATAGTATGTACAAAGATTACAATTACCTATGCATACAGTATGCACAGAAAAATTAATGATGTTCAAACAACCAAAAACAACATCATTTTATACTGAGTATCTCCAACCAGCAATTTACGATAAATACTATGATACTGTAATAAAACCAAATTAATATTATATACAATGTTTTATTTATCTCCTTATACACAATACATATTACATAATACATTCCCTAAAGTTACAGCACATAAGACAAACAAAAATTATCTTTGATGCGAGGGGCACAAAATTGTGATGTTTTGTCAAACATAACAAACGTTCAATGTGAACGCGTTGACTTATTTATTTATTTATTAATGAATAGGTTAGCCTACAATTGTTTACACATTAAGTACATTTCTTTTAAAACTACACGATATACATTTATAAGTGCAACAATTACTATTATAAGCTAACACCACATGCACTATATTTGAATTTAACATTTTTATGACTGCAATTAATTTCTAATAATGGCTGATTTAGAATTATGTAAAAACAAAGCAATAATGCAATAAACTAGGATCAAATATTTGGTTTACATTAAATAATAAATTAAATTACATTGAAATAAATAACATTTTCAATAGTAATATTCTTCACATGACTTCCATAATACTTTATTTTGTGAGCCATTATACTTAAGTCGAACACACAAAATAGAACTTTTGGTAGGTTTCAAAACCTGTGTAGAAAGCAATGATACTGTCATTGTTTCTACAGTTCTTTATACATCCATAAATGTACACACAATTCACTTGAGTATGCCTTGATGATACAGTATGTTGGTCCCGCTCTGGCCCATCATCTGGCTCCAATGGTGTGCTAGGAAAAATTTATATTTCGTTAAACATTGTAAATTACTCGTCTTTATATGGCTCTTCATAACTATCACGGGTTTGAACATGGCTAGGTCCAGCAATTTGATCACTATATGTATCAAAACATTGTTTTTTCTCATTTCTCTGTAACAGTCTATTTGCTCTGTCTTTAGCTAAGGGGTGGACTGGTTGACTTTAGTAAAAGAAAAAATAGAGGGTACAGCAGTCTTCCTGAGCCTTTTGTAAATATTTTCATCACCTAGAACAGACAAAAAAGATTTATGATCTACTTATCTTTGTGCGAAACATTAAATACAAATATGATGAGTGGAAGATATATTTATCTATTTAGCCCGTAATGTCCCACAGCTAGGCAAAGGCCTCCCATTCCCTTTTCCACACAGGTTTGTCCACTGCCACTGCGGGCCAGTCCTTTCAGTAGGATTCAGAGCAGGATATGTGTTAATATTAGGCAGTAGGTAGTTTGGTATGAAGGTATTAAATACAATGCAATAAAGCGAATGCTGCATAGATGCTTGCTACTTAGACATACGAGTATTTTGGTCGATTAAAAGATAATCTTAACAACACAACCTTAGTATAAAGTATATAAATAAATATCCACAAATGCCTATAATGAAAACACACTTAAGTTCACTGTATTATGAAAAAGAGCATCACCTGTATACGCATTCGTCTGATAGAAGTCTTCAGGTTTAAAATGAATAGTACATAACCTCGACGAATTATTTGGTTTCCAATTTTTTCTTCGGAGAGCTCTCTCCCACACTTTTCTTCTTTTAAGATCTTTGGGGAATACATGGGCCCCCGGATTTTTGCAGTCAACAGCTGCGCAAGGGGGCATATTATTTAATTAGGCGTAAAATAAGTTGATTGTTTACAAAAAATGTATGGATATTGACAGCTAGCTGTCAAATTTAAAGACGGACAATGATAGCGACATCTGAAGTGAGCAAATGGCAGTTTTTATCCCCATTGCCGACTGTCATTTTCATGAAAGCTGTCATTTAGCGGCCGCTTGATAGCTGTCAAGGTTAAAAAAGTTGTTTATGTAGATGATGCTCTAGTTACGTTGATTTTAATTAGTCTTCTGTCATGAAACCTATTGGTAGTTTTATTGGGTGGTTGAGTTGACCATTTTTATGTTTAGTGTTTATTTTATGTTTATATGTAGAAAAACTTTTTGGTCGCAATACCTCGTATAAAAACCGAAATTATAATGCCTCAGTTAATGACTTCTTTGATAGTTCAGTCGAATGAGTAGACAATCGAAATACCAAAAATACCATCAAAAGACCAAATAACGTACGTTTAATCTTGTATGTTAGGTTATAAAAAGTATAATTTTCTTATGTAAATTACCATCACTTTTCCTCTCACCAGGTTTCAAGCCATCCTCGGGTACAGTCCAGGAGCTGAACTTCCGTTCCTCAAAGAACGTGTGGGGCTACTTCAGCGTGGCCGCGTCCGGTGGGCTGCACGAGTTTGCGGACTCGCAGTTTGGGCATTGCTTCTCATGGGGAGAGACCAGGGAGCAGGCTAGAGAGTGAGTTGACAATACACATGCTTATTTACAAAAACACGAGCCGATCTCCCATCGGCAAAAACTACGAACTTCTAAACAAACTTTTACCCCCTATTTGACCCCTTTAGGGGTAGTTAAATACAATTTGTATTTATGATCATTCGATCATAAACACTAATAAAACTTCAAGCATGCATACTTACTAACTGACGGGGTCCGCTAGGGCCGATGCTTACCGGGGTTGCGGGAAAGTCTGAAAGATATACCGTGGCCCCTGGCAACATACAATCAACTGAAGGAACACGGGTGGGTTTTAGTCAATAAGAGTCTGACACGCCCTCCCGCTCCACCCAGAGCGGGAGAAGTTATTTGATAACTTCACACAAAAAAAAAAAAAATACTAATCACCATTTTTCTTCCACAGAAACCTGGTCATAGCTCTGAAAGAGCTAAGCATCCGTGGTGACTTCCGAACCACAGTGGAGTACCTGATCACGTTGTTAGAGACAGGCGCCTTCCAGAACAACGATATCGATACCGCTTGGCTGGACGCGCTTATCGCTGAGAGGGTGAGTAGACCAGTAGACCAAGTAGAGCTAAAGACTGAGTAGATCGAATAGCCCAATAGACTCAGTAGACCGAGTAGACCTATAGCCCAATAAGACTAGTTGACCAATAGACTGAGTAGATCAAGTAGACAGAGATTCCTAAGACACTTTGGAGTAGTCTAAAGCCGGGTCTCCTGAGCGTGTTTTTTCGAAACATTACACAAAAACATTGAAACAAAGGGGCATGGACCATACACATTTGTGTATGCAAACAAGATGTTTTTGTTTTTCGAGCTGCATGGAAAACATACCCCGTGCGGGTGAGAAGGTTTCAACCGCTGCGCGCACCGCGGACACCTGTCACTGTCATTCAACACAGGTTTTGAGGTTATATTGTCTTGTGAATAGATGTGAACAAAAAATTCAAAATACAAAAGTTATTCAAACTAGGCTGAGAATCAGCACTTTTCTAACGTCAAAATTACATAAGACAGTCCCCCAAAACGCCCACCCTTCACCACTTCCTAGTGCTTTAGTTGGGAAGAAGAAGTGGTGCAACAAACTCCCCAGCAGCACAGCTGTCTGTTCAAGTTAGAAAAAAATAATTCTATACAATAGTATGCAAAATAATTTACATTATGCAACACAAAACATAATTTAAATTATTAGCCATAATTGATGTCAGCTAGCACACACCTACACACACCTACCAACCAAAAATACTCAAACAGAACTAAAAAATAAAAAGTAAACGTAAACAGAACTTAATATAAGCCTCCAGGCATAAAGGGCGTCCCCGCTTACATATACTTAGCTATATAAAGCTGTAACTGGAAGTTATAAATGATAAACTAGGACCATCGAGATTAAATAAATAAACAGTTAATTACTAGTAACAATAACAAAACCATGATCACCAAGACGACCAGTCACCACAAGCAGCACCCGTTCACGAGCATAACGCAAAGATCAGCCATTACCCCCTCGCCATATTTGAGGGAAGGACAACACAACAATTTGTGATAAATTGACGATGGTTTAGAATAGATATACTTTTTAAGTACGTCACGAGTCAGTAGATATAATCTAAAAATATTTTAAAACGCAGGAGACAATTTGTGTATGAAAACAAATGTTTTTGTGTAAGGATTTTTGTGTAATGTTTCTAAAAATCACGCGCAGGGGACACGGTTTAAGGGCTATAGTTTGACCAATACCGCTGTACCGCGCCTTAGGAATACGCGGCGATGCGGGGGGCAGTGTTGACCAATGAGCGGCGGGCGGGACGCCGTGCGCCGAGAGCTTTGACGAATTAGCGGCCTGCACTGCTCACCCGTCTCGCCGCGCGTCTTCCTAAGGCGCGGTACAGCGGTATTGGTCAAACTATAAGCATTCGTGGTGACTTTCGAACCACAGTGAAATACTTGATCACGTTATTAGAGACAGTCTCCTTCCAAAACAACGATATCTATACCGCCTGGCTGGACGCGCCTATTGTGAGTAGATCGAGTAGTAAGCCGACATCCGCACGGACGTAATAAAAACGCGGCGGGATTTTTTCGTACATTGGATTTTCAACTCTCGGTGCTAAGCAGAGCGTTGAAAATCCAATGTACGGACGTCGGCTAATACATGTGCATTATTTTTTAATAAATTGTTTTACTATGTTGAGAGGCCTTGCGCTTTGTATAAAGTAACGGCAAACAATCATTCAAAAGACGCGATTATGGATTTAAAAAAATCTGATTGGTCTGTTCCCGCGCTTCAGTTAAAATGCAGCTTCACAATTTAGAACCATATACCCAAAAAAGAGAAGAAAAGTATTTATTGAAAAATAAATGACAACAAAATAAGAATTTAAAAATCTTGTTTTTTTTTCAATTTTAAATAAATTTTGTCGTCTTACAGATGCAATCAGAGAAGCCAGATATAATGCTGGGTGTGATTTGCGGCTCCATTCTCATAGCCGACGCGCATATCACTGCCAACTTCCAGGAGTTTAAGAGTGCACTTGAGAAGTAAGTATCATCCCCATAGCCATAACTGACACGACACTTTTAAGCTCAACACACACAAAACGGGTGCATGTTTCGTGTGCTGACATCCGTACAACTTGTAAAAAAAAAAACAGTGGCACTCCGGGAGTGCCGACAGAAGTGAAAACTTAAACAATTTATAAAAATACTTCCAAAACCTTGTAAAGTAAAAATACTTGCATAGAACATTGAAAAATGAGGTGTCGGTAACGTTGTCGCGAGTTCAATTGTATTTTCTCATCTCAAAAATGCCCAACGCGCCTAAAGAAGTTTTCACTTCAAAAATCCTGTTCGATCCGTTTTCAGGAAAATTGTACAAAAAAAATTGCCGCGTTTTTTTTTTTTTCATTGTATAATTTTACTGGGTTATTACATGGGGCGCAGGCGGCCGTCGTTTAGCGGGTGTCTACAAGTCAACTCATGACCCCTGTTGAAAATTTGCTCATTTTTAATGAATTTGGGGTAATTTTTGTACCAAAAATATTATTTTTAAATAGGTTTTTTTTTTAAATTTATTCGTTTTTTTATTACTTTTAGGTTATGTTATTGCAGTACCTATGAGCCCCTTTCGGATTGGACAGGGTTTTTTTTTACATATTGCATATAATACAAGGAATTATAATATATACAAGCCCGTCGTACTGTAACGGCTAGGGCTGCGCAGGGTAGGCTGCGCAGGCCGTTAACGGTTAGGTAAAAAGTAGAGGTAATAAAACAGCTGGATAGGTTAACTTATATAATTTAGATATAATAGTAGGAAGAAAGTACACGGCTAGGTCGTGTGTTAGGTCCTGACACTGAGTCTGAGCACTCGCACACTTAGGATAGGAAGGAAGGGTACCGTCCTTGGTAGCACATGGTAGGTGTGGGGGCCTGCTCAACACAGGCTCCGTAGTAGTCGGACGGCCCTCGTAGGCTGCTGGTATTCAGCGCCGCAGCACGTGCTCTCGGCGGTAGGCATTGGGAGCACGTGGTAGTTCGCCTGTCAGCACAGGCTCCGTAGTAGTCGGACGGCCCTCGTAGGCTGCTGGTATTCAGCGCCGCAGCACGTGCTCTCGGCGGTAGGCATTGGGAGCACGTGGTAGTTCGCCTGTCAGCACAGGCTCCGTAGTAGTCGGACGGCCCTCGTAGGCTGCTGGTATTCAGCGCCGCAGCACGTGCTCTCGGCGGTAGGCATTGGGAGCACGTGGTAGTTCGCCTGTCAGCACAGGCTCCGTAGTAGTCGGACGGCCCTCGTAGGCTGCTGGTATTCAGCGCCGCAGCACGTGCTCTCGGCGGTAGGCATTGGGAGCACGTGGTAGTTCGCCTGTCAGCACAGGCTCCGTAGTAGTCGGACGGCCCTCGTAGGCTGCTGGTATTCAGCGCCGCAGCACGTGCTCTCGGCGGTAGGCATTGGGAGCACGTGGTAGTTCGCCTGTCAGCACAGGCTCCGTAGTAGTCGGACGGCCCTCGTAGGCTGCTGGTATTCAGCGCCGCAGCACGTGCTCTCGGCGGTAGGCATTGGGAGCACGTGGTAGTTCGCCTGTCAGCACAGGCTCCGTAGTAGTCGGACGGCCCTCGTAGGCTGCTGGTATTCAGCGCCGCAGCACGTGCTCTCGGCGGTAGGCATTGGGAGCACGTGGTAGTTCGCCTGTCAGCACAGGCTCCGTAGTAGTCGGACGGCCCTCGTAGGCTGCTGGTATTCAGCGCCGCAGCACGTGCTCTCGGCGGTAGGCATTGGGAGCACGTGGTAGTTCGCCTGTCAGCACAGGCTCCGTAGTAGTCGGACGGCCCTCGTAGGCTGCTGGTATTCAGCGCCGCAGCACGTGCTCTCGGCGGTAGGCATTGGGAGCACGTGGTAGTTCGCCTGTCAGCACAGGCTCCGTAGTAGTCGGACGGCCCTCGTAGGCTGCTGGTATTCAGCGCCGCAGCACGTGCTCTCGGCGGTAGGCATTGGGAGCACGTGGTAGTTCGCCTGTCAGCACAGGCTCCGTAGTAGTCGGACGGCCCTCGTAGGCTGCTGGTATTCAGCGCCGCAGCACGTGCTCTCGGCGGTAGGCATTGGGAGCACGTGGTAGTTCGCCTGTCAGCACAGGCTCCGTAGTAGTCGGACGGCCCTCGTAGGCTGCTGGTATTCAGCGCCGCAGCACGTGCTCTCGGCGGTAGGCATTGGGAGCACGTGGTAGTTCGCCTGTCAGCACAGGCTCCGTAGTAGTCGGACGGCCCTCGTAGGCTGCTGGTATTCAGCGCCGCAGCACGTGCTCTCGGCGGTAGGCATTGGGAGCACGTGGTAGTTCGCCTGTCAGCACAGGCTCCGTAGTAGTCGGACGGCCCTCGTAGGCTGCTGGTATTCAGCGCCGCAGCACGTGCTCTCGGCGGTAGGCATTGGGAGCACGTGGTAGTTCGCCTGTCAGCACAGGCTCCGTAGTAGTCGGACGGCCCTCGTAGGCTGCTGGTATTCAGCGCCGCAGCACGTGCTCTCGGCGGTAGGCATTGGGAGCACGTGGTAGTTCGCCTGTCAGCACAGGCTCCGTAGTAGTCGGACGGCCCTCGTAGGCTGCTGGTATTCAGCGCCGCAGCACGTGCTCTCGGCGGTAGGCATTGGGAGCACGTGGTAGTTCGCCTGTCAGCACAGGCTCCGTAGTAGTCGGACGGCCCTCGTAGGCTGCTGGTATTCAGCGCCGCAGCACGTGCTCTCGGCGGTAGGCATTGGGAGCACGTGGTAGTTCGCCTGTCAGCACAGGCTCCGTAGTAGTCGGACGGCCCTCGTAGGCTGCTGGTATTCAGCGCCGCAGCACGTGCTCTCGGCGGTAGGCATTGGGAGCACGTGGTAGTTCGCCTGTCAGCACAGGCTCCGTAGTAGTCGGACGGCCCTCGTAGGCTGCTGGTATTCAGCGCCGCAGCACGTGCTCTCGGCGGTAGGCATTGGGAGCACGTGGTAGTTCGCCTGTCAGCACAGGCTCCGTAGTAGTCGGACGGCCCTCGTAGGCTGCTGGTATTCAGCGCCGCAGCACGTGCTCTCGGCGGTAGGCATTGGGAGCACGTGGTAGTTCGCCTGTCAGCACAGGCTCCGTAGTAGTCGGACGGCCCTCGTAGGCTGCTGGTATTCAGCGCCGCAGCACGTGCTCTCGGCGGTAGGCATTGGGAGCACGTGGTAGTTCGCCTGTCAGCACAGGCTCCGTAGTAGTCGGACGGCCCTCGTAGGCTGCTGGTATTCAGCGCCGCAGCACGTGCTCTCGGCGGTAGGCATTGGGAGCACGTGGTAGTTCGCCTGTCAGCACAGGCTCCGTAGTAGTCGGACGGCCCTCGTAGGCTGCTGGTATTCAGCGCCGCAGCACGTGCTCTCGGCGGTAGGCATTGGGAGCACGTGGTAGTTCGCCTGTCAGCACAGGCTCCGTAGTAGTCGGACGGCCCTCGTAGGCTGCTGGTATTCAGCGCCGCAGCACGTGCTCTCGGCGGTAGGCATTGGGAGCACGTGGTAGTTCGCCTGTCAGCACAGGCTCCGTAGTAGTCGGACGGCCCTCGTAGGCTGCTGGTATTCAGCGCCGCAGCACGTGCTCTCGGCGGTAGGCATTGGGAGCACGTGGTAGTTCGCCTGTCAGCACAGGCTCCGTAGTAGTCGGACGGCCCTCGTAGGCTGCTGGTATTCAGCGCCGCAGCACGTGCTCTCGGCGGTAGGCATTGGGAGCACGTGGTAGTTCGCCTGTCAGCACAGGCTCCGTAGTAGTCGGACGGCCCTCGTAGGCTGCTGGTATTCAGCGCCGCAGCACGTGCTCTCGGCGGTAGGCATTGGGAGCACGTGGTAGTTCGCCTGTCAGCACAGGCTCCGTAGTAGTCGGACGGCCCTCGTAGGCTGCTGGTATTCAGCGCCGCAGCACGTGCTCTCGGCGGTAGGCATTGGGAGCACGTGGTAGTTCGCCTGTCAGCACAGGCTCCGTAGTAGTCGGACGGCCCTCGTAGGCTGCTGGTATTCAGCGCCGCAGCACGTGCTCTCGGCGGTAGGCATTGGGAGCACGTGGTAGTTCGCCTGTCAGCACAGGCTCCGTAGTAGTCGGACGGCCCTCGTAGGCTGCTGGTATTCAGCGCCGCAGCACGTGCTCTCGGCGGTAGGCATTGGGAGCACGTGGTAGTTCGCCTGTCAGCACAGGCTCCGTAGTAGTCGGACGGCCCTCGTAGGCTGCTGGTATTCAGCGCCGCAGCACGTGCTCTCGGCGGTAGGCATTGGGAGCACGTGGTAGTTCGCCTGTCAGCACAGGCTCCGTAGTAGTCGGACGGCCCTCGTAGGCTGCTGGTATTCAGCGCCGCAGCACGTGCTCTCGGCGGTAGGCATTGGGAGCACGTGGTAGTTCGCCTGTCAGCACAGGCTCCGTAGTAGTCGGACGGCCCTCGTAGGCTGCTGGTATTCAGCGCCGCAGCACGTGCTCTCGGCGGTAGGCATTGGGAGCACGTGGTAGTTCGCCTGTCAGCACAGGCTCCGTAGTAGTCGGACGGCCCTCGTAGGCTGCTGGTATTCAGCGCCGCAGCACGTGCTCTCGGCGGTAGGCATTGGGAGCACGTGGTAGTTCGCCTGTCAGCACAGGCTCCGTAGTAGTCGGACGGCCCTCGTAGGCTGCTGGTATTCAGCGCCGCAGCACGTGCTCTCGGCGGTAGGCATTGGGAGCACGTGGTAGTTCGCCTGTCAGCACAGGCTCCGTAGTAGTCGGACGGCCCTCGTAGGCTGCTGGTATTCAGCGCCGCAGCACGTGCTCTCGGCGGTAGGCATTGGGAGCACGTGGTAGTTCGCCTGTCAGCACAGGCTCCGTAGTAGTCGGACGGCCCTCGTAGGCTGCTGGTATTCAGCGCCGCAGCACGTGCTCTCGGCGGTAGGCATTGGGAGCACGTGGTAGTTCGCCTGTCAGCACAGGCTCCGTAGTAGTCGGACGGCCCTCGTAGGCTGCTGGTATTCAGCGCCGCAGCACGTGCTCTCGGCGGTAGGCATTGGGAGCACGTGGTAGTTCGCCTGTCAGCACAGGCTCCGTAGTAGTCGGACGGCCCTCGTAGGCTGCTGGTATTCAGCGCCGCAGCACGTGCTCTCGGCGGTAGGCATTGGGAGCACGTGGTAGTTCGCCTGTCAGCACAGGCTCCGTAGTAGTCGGACGGCCCTCGTAGGCTGCTGGTATTCAGCGCCGCAGCACGTGCTCTCGGCGGTAGGCATTGGGAGCACGTGGTAGTTCGCCTGTCAGCACAGGCTCCGTAGTAGTCGGACGGCCCTCGTAGGCTGCTGGTATTCAGCGCCGCAGCACGTGCTCTCGGCGGTAGGCATTGGGAGCACGTGGTAGTTCGCCTGTCAGCACAGGCTCCGTAGTAGTCGGACGGCCCTCGTAGGCTGCTGGTATTCAGCGCCGCAGCACGTGCTCTCGGCGGTAGGCATTGGGAGCACGTGGTAGTTCGCCTGTCAGCACAGGCTCCGTAGTAGTCGGACGGCCCTCGTAGGCTGCTGGTATTCAGCGCCGCAGCACGTGCTCTCGGCGGTAGGCATTGGGAGCACGTGGTAGTTCGCCTGTCAGCACAGGCTCCGTAGTAGTCGGACGGCCCTCGTAGGCTGCTGGTATTCAGCGCCGCAGCACGTGCTCTCGGCGGTAGGCATTGGGAGCACGTGGTAGTTCGCCTGTCAGCACAGGCTCCGTAGTAGTCGGACGGCCCTCGTAGGCTGCTGGTATTCAGCGCCGCAGCACGTGCTCTCGGCGGTAGGCATTGGGAGCACGTGGTAGTTCGCCTGTCAGCACAGGCTCCGTAGTAGTCGGACGGCCCTCGTAGGCTGCTGGTATTCAGCGCCGCAGCACGTGCTCTCGGCGGTAGGCATTGGGAGCACGTGGTAGTTCGCCTGTCAGCACAGGCTCCGTAGTAGTCGGACGGCCCTCGTAGGCTGCTGGTATTCAGCGCCGCAGCACGTGCTCTCGGCGGTAGGCATTGGGAGCACGTGGTAGTTCGCCTGTCAGCACAGGCTCCGTAGTAGTCGGACGGCCCTCGTAGGCTGCTGGTATTCAGCGCCGCAGCACGTGCTCTCGGCGGTAGGCATTGGGAGCACGTGGTAGTTCGCCTGTCAGCACAGGCTCCGTAGTAGTCGGACGGCCCTCGTAGGCTGCTGGTATTCAGCGCCGCAGCACGTGCTCTCGGCGGTAGGCATTGGGAGCACGTGGTAGTTCGCCTGTCAGCACAGGCTCCGTAGTAGTCGGACGGCCCTCGTAGGCTGCTGGTATTCAGCGCCGCAGCACGTGCTCTCGGCGGTAGGCATTGGGAGCACGTGGTAGTTCGCCTGTCAGCACAGGCTCCGTAGTAGTCGGACGGCCCTCGTAGGCTGCTGGTATTCAGCGCCGCAGCACGTGCTCTCGGCGGTAGGCATTGGGAGCACGTGGTAGTTCGCCTGTCAGCACAGGCTCCGTAGTAGTCGGACGGCCCTCGTAGGCTGCTGGTATTCAGCGCCGCAGCACGTGCTCTCGGCGGTAGGCATTGGGAGCACGTGGTAGTTCGCCTGTCAGCACAGGCTCCGTAGTAGTCGGACGGCCCTCGTAGGCTGCTGGTATTCAGCGCCGCAGCACGTGCTCTCGGCGGTAGGCATTGGGAGCACGTGGTAGTTCGCCTGTCAGCACAGGCTCCGTAGTAGTCGGACGGCCCTCGTAGGCTGCTGGTATTCAGCGCCGCAGCACGTGCTCTCGGCGGTAGGCATTGGGAGCACGTGGTAGTTCGCCTGTCAGCACAGGCTCCGTAGTAGTCGGACGGCCCTCGTAGGCTGCTGGTATTCAGCGCCGCAGCACGTGCTCTCGGCGGTAGGCATTGGGAGCACGTGGTAGTTCGCCTGTCAGCACAGGCTCCGTAGTAGTCGGACGGCCCTCGTAGGCTGCTGGTATTCAGCGCCGCAGCACGTGCTCTCGGCGGTAGGCATTGGGAGCACGTGGTAGTTCGCCTGTCAGCACAGGCTCCGTAGTAGTCGGACGGCCCTCGTAGGCTGCTGGTATTCAGCGCCGCAGCACGTGCTCTCGGCGGTAGGCATTGGGAGCACGTGGTAGTTCGCCTGTCAGCACAGGCGCGCGGCGGCAGGCCGCAGGTAGGCAGGCCTTCGTCAGCGTGCAGCCTGACCCGTACAGAGAGCCCCTAGGTCGGGGCACACATTCCTGAGGGTCACTTCCTTCAGGAAGGCAAGCGGCAGTCGAAATGACAAGAGTGTCATTAGTAAATTAGTGTTGTGCCACGTTTGTAGTGATGTGGTTAGTTACTTACTAATTGAGAATCACTCGACTAATTATAGTTGAGGCCGCTCATAACGGTACAGTACTCGCGTCCCGACCCGCACCCGACCCGCACCCGACACGCACCCGCCGTGTGTGTTGAGCTTTAGTTATTCACTTAGTCACTTTTCGAATACCAAATATGACCATATACCATGTATACAAAATATTGTTAAAACTTTTTAAAAGAGTGAATATGGAGTTTTTTGGGAGGAGCTCGTGGCTAAATAATAACAGCCGCACGGGTCGATCCATCAGGTTAAGCTACGCTTGCCGGGGTTGGTCCGAGGATAGGTGACGACCATCTTTACATACCGAGACTCCTCCGTGCCTCGGAAAGTACGTTGAGCCGTTGGTCCCGGCTGTCAGTCGTTACGGGTCGTCAGAAGCCCGAAAGCCTGACAACCAGTCTTATCAACAACTTTCCTCCGAATCCATTCAGTAGTTTTTGCGTGAAAAGTAACAAACATATACAATATTATAATAGGAAGTATAATTCCTCGTATAACCGTCAACAATTTGTCTCCAGGGGTCAAATCCAGGGATCCAGCGCCCTCTCAAACTGGGTGGAAGTTGAATTAATCCACACCGGGTCCAAATACAAGGTTTCGGCTACCAAGTCGGGCCCTACCTCCTACTTCCTCGCGATGAACGGCAGCTTCAAGGAGATGGAGGTGCACAAGCTCACTGATGGAGGTAAGTAAATAAAATGGAAAAAAAAATTGGGCCATGATGGCACATCATGGACAAACATGGCCCATCACGAAAAAATATCAAGAACCACCATGGTCCATCATGACGGCCCATTGTGTGAAATAATACTGGGCCATCTTGGACCAGCATAGTCCATTGCGAATGGCCCATAACGGCCCAATGTGTGAACGGTAGGCCATCAGCGATTACCATGGCCCACTGTGATGGTCTTAGTAGTCCATGATGGCTCATTGTATCTTACAATGAGCCATCATGGACCACTAAGACCAAATTTATAAAGAGTATAAGTCGTGTCATTAAAGTTGAGACTTGACCGCGCCTCCCCCGCCCCGATGACGCCCCGGCGCAGACCTCATACCGCTAAAGAGACCCATAAATCGTCTACTGCGTAAATCAAACCACGTGGTGTGTCAAGTCTCATCTTTAATGGCACGACTTGTATCTTCACACGTCAGAAAGAGCCACAAACTTCTTTGAAAAAAATCAAACGACTTCCAAAAAAAACACTACAAAGTGAAAAATAACTTTAATTTCGGTAGTCTTTGGTTTTGAATTATCGTTTTTTGCCACCGACTTTCATAAATTGAAGTTATTTTTCACTTTGTAGTGTTTTTTTGGAAGTCGGTTGATTTTTTCTGTTTAAAATGTTATTATTTTTCAGTTTTTAGTTGTGGTACCTACCCCACACAAATTCGAATACCACTACCTGCTATGTAAATAACAGAGACAAGAAGTTATCATATCATCTACATACTAAGAGGGAAAAAAATACGTATTATTGAACCCAACTCAAAAGCCATCCAAGCAAAGTTAATAAAATTTATATGAGACCACACGGGAAGCACCAGCTTTCAAATAAAAAAATAATCATCAAAATTGGTTCACCCAGTCGAAAGTCCTGAGGTAACAAACATAAAAAAAAATACAGTCGAATTAAGAACCTCCTTTTTTTTGAAGTCGGTTAAAAATACTACCTGTTTCTCATATAATATTCTTATGATTTTAAGCAGTGGCAGCAGGTTTTGAGCAGTGGTGGCCGTAGGTTCGAACCCAGACAGACGCTTTACTTTGTGTAAATTATTTCATCACCACTGCTCTCGAAACTGTGAAGGAAAACATCGTGAGGAAACCGGCATGTCCTAGAACCGAAAATTCGAAGACATGTGACATCTACCAACCCGCACTGGGCCCGCGTGGTGGATTACGGCCCACTCCCTCTCACAGAGAGGAGGCCGCAGTCCCAGCAGTGGGAACATTATAGGCTGATGATGATGATTCTTATGATTTTAAAACCTTCCTGTCTTCCTTTCTCTAGGCATGCTTCTCTCAATCGACGGTGCTTCTTTCACTACCTATCTCCGAGATGAGGTGGACAAATACAGGATTGTGATAGGAAACCAGACAGTAGTATTTGAGAAGGAGAAGGACCCGTCGAAGTTGCGCGCGCCCTCTGCCGGCAAACTGATCAACACTCTCGTGGAAGATGGCGGCCATGTGGACAAGGGGCAGCCCTATGCTGAGATTGAGGTTTGTAACTGGTAGAAAATATCATATAATTATATAAACTCGGGTTTCCTTTGTAAGTGTGCCGTTATACAGGGTGGCAGGGGGGACTACGACGCGAAAACTGTTACCATGGATTCAGTACATGATTCTGAACCCTAAGTTGAAATTTTTCGTCGGTTATTAAAAAAAAAATCTGCTGTTTCATAGATGATAGTTGATGTCCCTGCCATCCTGTATAGTTAGCACAATTTTTGGTCTAGCTCTTCCACCCGGGTATCCCTCGACACCGCTCGCCTTTTTTTTTCCTCCTCTGAGGTGACATCTACATCGCCACTTGTGAACTACGCACTCAGCTGACGTCACGCAAAATCATGTATCGCGCACGCAGAGTTTACCGCGCGACTAGCATACAGCGTCTCGACATTAATCGTCGGGCAGTAGCCCACCAGACACGACATCCTTCGGTTCGGAGGATCCTCCCTTTTCTGTAGAGGATGAGTGAACTTTACACTTGTTCTGCATACCTCTCTATTTTTCTCAATCACTTCAAGTATTTAATTTAATTATAATCTCATCACCAGGTAATGAAGATGGTGATGACGCTAGCAGCTCCCGAGTCGGGCAAGGTGACCTGGATCTTACGGTCCGGTGCCGTGTTAGACAGTGGCGCTATGATCGGCACGCTCGGTAAGTTTATACAAAGAAAATTTATTTTCAACGCTTTTAGTAGATATCACCGGAACAATTGGGTAGTTGCCTAGGTAAAAAAAAAGGAATTCTAGTTAGTCCGTCTTTCAGATAATAAAAAAATATTAGACACGAATTTTTTGCTTTATCATATTAATCAAAAATAACTTAGAAAACACGCATTAAAGTTGGAGTGTGGGGGTTCGCTACGTCACAACTCAGTATTAAATCTAGCAAGGCGTGACGTCATGCCACATTTTAACTCAATGTATCGCCGTAATCTTTTGATTATGTCAAAAAAGAAAAAATACGTGTCCAATATTTTTTCATTATCTGAAAGACGGACTAAAAATTTTTTTGAACACTGGCCTATTCCTGTTTTTTTTTTTTTTTTAAGAACGTTAATTATTCTAATCGCGATCATCGCGGTAACAAATTCAGTTTTTTCGTTGTTCAAAGAACGTTTTTAATTACGGGCAATAAAAAAATAACATCTTTTGCTTATCACAACGCAGGATACGAGTAATATATCTTATTTCTGAACACATTCGTAATTTTTAAATTTTGATGTCCATACTTTTTCTAAAGCATTTGTCGATTTTATATCAAAATCGAAATTAAATCGCAGACCATATCAACTCTAGAGAGTCTATTTATGTAGAAATTTTCCGGAATATCTAAAAAAAAATCGCAATCTTTTTTTTTTTTTCAATGGGAAATTTCCCCAGTCATTTAGCGGGTGTCTACAAGTCATAACTTAAGACCTCTGTTGAAAATGTGATTTTTAAATAACAATAACTTTTTATTTTCAATAATGATTAGTTTTTATTAATTTTAGGTAATGTTGTTGCGGTTCCTATGAGCCTCTTTACATATTATATAAGCTACTAGCAGAATTTAATTCTATTCTATATATTTAATGTTGCGATTAGTAACTAATATACTTATTAATTTTGCACACCTCATTAGGTTATAAAGTTATAATACAATGTACCTTTTATACCTGGAACACCTTTTTAACATGTTGTAGCGCTTAATAGGTGTTCAAGTAAAACTAATAAATATTAGCCATAGTTAACATTAGTTCATCATCTATCCGTGCGGTGTCGCGTCGACGCAGTGCGCGCGCGCCGTGGCACGCATATAAATATAATAATAATTTATAATAATTTATTTATTAACACAAAAAAATATTAACACTACATAACAACTATATTGCGTAAAAATAAATTTGTAGGCTATAATGAAAATAATACAACATAGGAGCATCTGCAGCCGAACTAGGTGAAAAACCTGTATCTCGGCATACAGCGCCAAACCTCTCTGATAATAGACTGGAAAAAATTTTAGCCAACATTTACAATTTTATTAAATCTTACAGAATAGTATTGATATACAGTATTTTTAAATAGAGAAATTGATCGATTACACTTAAATGAGTTGTGGAGTGTGGACGAGAGTGAGTAAGTCGGTGTGTGTGGGTGAGTGTGTATTTTAGTGTGTGAGGGTGAGTGTGAATGTGTGTGTGATAATATACTTTTAAGATGTATAATTGCTTAAAGGAAACCTGGTTACTCTGGTACGATTAAAAGTTTTTCTGTCTCTTCATAAGATAGTGTCAAAAAGTACTCTTTGACCTTATTTTTACACTGGGTCTTGTTTAGAGAATAAATATGTAAGTGAGAGTTAATTTTACTATAGATATAGGGTCCCAAGAATAGAAAAAATCTTCTAATGAAAGATGTGTGTGGTTGGTGTTTGCGAGTACACACTATTCGATCCCTGCGCCTACGTTTATGGTTAGAGTCATAGTTCATATCTTTATGTTGCCTTAGAACGGTAGTAAGTAGGAAGAGCTGGCGAACTGTAAGTACTTCACAGTATTGGTACAATAAATTTGTCGAAAATAAGCGTGGCTTAAAAGTGCTGACCTCTAGGATAGCGCGTTGCGCAATCTCAATAGGTTTTATAATAGTTTTAGGAGCTCCTCCCCAGGATGAGATGCAGTACGTTATGATAGACTGGCATAGGGCAAAGTAAAATTGTTTTAATAATATTGCATCCACAACATGTCTCAGCTTCTTGAAGACATATATGAGCTTTCTGACTCGAGCACTAAGTAGTTTTATATGGTCTTTAAAGCTGAGATTACTGTCTATCAAAACCCCTAGATATTTGATGGTATTTACATGTTCTATTGTTTCGCACGAGCAATTTGTACCCAGTGAGCACTGATGAGACACTATACTGTAGTTACTCTTAATTAGTGACGGTTGACGAATACTGAAAGTCAGAAATTTTGTTTTATCAGTATTTAGAGTCAAAAGGTGACGTCGAAGCCAGTTATTAATAATGTTAAATCCAGTTTGCGCAGCATTAAAAGCCTCGTCCCATGTATCGGCGGAAAAGAGGAGAGCTGTGTCATCAGCATATGATATTATATCGCCTTTGGGAATGATAATACTTGTGAGATCATTAATATATATGAGAAAGAGGGTAGGACCTAAAATGCTGCCCTGATATAAATATATGGAGGCTCCACCTAACTAACGGTCTCCTGGCTGGAGGCTCTAAGTGTAGAAGCTTATGGCACCCACAGGAAAATCCGGTTAAACAGCAAGACCTTAGTGGTCAGTACTGAGAGATGGCCTATATAAAAAAAATAAAAAAATGAAGCGTTCGCTGTGTCGGCGGACGGATGTATTAATGTCTTGCAGCTACAATGTATTATGCAAATAAATTATTTGATTTGATTTTACTGATTATCATAGAGTACAGTACTACTTTTGCAAACCGGTACTAACGTAAATCTTTGCAAACCTATCTCCTCAATTTCAAAGAACTGAAATAACACAATCTTCTTTCTTCTTCTAGAACTCGACGACCCATCTTTAGTAACAACGGCAACACCGTATAAGGGTCAATTCCCCATTGAAGATAACCCTAACCTGTCGGAAAAACTGAACCATTCTCATCTGAAGCTGAGAGACGTGCTCGAGAATACGTTGCAAGGTAAGACCCCCATTGTATGAGTAGGAAATGGGAGGAAATGGGGCTTTCCACGCAATGGACCATCATGGCCCATTGCGTGGAAAGAAAATGGGCCATCATGGACCAACATGGTCATATTGGGTTGTCATGGTCCATTATGTGAAGAGGCAATGGACCATCATGGACTTACTTATAACCTTTTTCCAAGCGTTTTTTCCTAGTTATCTTAGCACAATGGTGTGGTGTGGTAAATACATCTCCACATACGAATTACGCATCACACTGACGTCACGAAAAGTTTACCGCGCCGCGAGTATATATACAACGTCCCGACATCAATCGTCGGGCAGTAGCCCACCAGACACAACACCCGTCTGCTCGGAGTATCCTCCCTTTTCTATAGAGGACTAGCTGCCCGCCCCGGCTTCGCACGGGTAGCACTAAGTACTTACCTATTGCACACCTACATATCTACCTACCCTACCTACCTACCTACCCACCTACCCCACCTACCTACCCTACCTACCCAACCTCCCCTACCTACCTACCTACCCCTACCTACCTACCTACCCTACCAACCTACCTATATAGTTACCCTACATACCTACCATACCTACCCTACATACCTACCCTACCCTACCCTACCTACCTACCTAAAACTTTGTCCTGAGAATAACGAACTCAACAAAAAAAGAATTAGCGAAATCGGTCCAGCCGTTCATGCGTGATGCCGTGACCAAGGGAAATAGGGATTCATTTTTATATATAGAGGATGAGTGAACTTTACATCCTGTTCCTCATACTCCTATTGTACATAAAATATCATCTTTTGGCCAGGTTACTGCCTCCCGGAGCCGTACAACACACCTCGTCTCCGCGAGGTGGTTGAGAAGTTCATGCAGAGTCTCCGCGACCCTTCGTTACCACTCTTGGAGTTGCAGGAGGTAAGGAATTAATGTAGCGCCTGTTTAACACTTCGGGGGAGTATACATAAATAAAGACAATAAAAGATCCATAAATTGTTAGTACCTAACTGGTTTGCACTTAAAATAGTAGCAGTGGAACCCAAGGCACGCACCTCTGACTTTTCGGATTCATGTGCGTATTGTAGCCAAGTCAGAAGCCCATGGGCCGCTATAAAACTGACACCAGGTTAGTCACGAACCTTAAATTCTGAGTTGAGCTGCACGATAACTGATAAATGCGTGTACTGACTGGACAGGCCCTCTCAGTCTGGTGCTTTCCTCAAAGACCACTTCAGACACCAATCTACATGGTCTTCACATGATCTGACCAAGATTATGTCTGGACTTTAAAAGAGACTGACCTCTGAGTTTGTTTCGGCCTTTCTTCTCAGAGTAGTCGGATAGGAAACGCCGACCTCATCTAGTATTTAAAATATGATTGACGTGTAAAAGTGTTTGTACAAACCTACTTACAGAAATAAAATCATTTATCATTTAACTACACGAAAACAAGAAGAAGAAAATATGATTGTATAGCCTCTCATCAAATATTAAAAAAAAACAGTGCCACTCCAGGAGTGCCGACAGAAGTGAAAACTTGAACAAGCAAATACTTGCATAGAACATTGATCCGTAACGTAATATAAATAAAGAAAACAATCGCGTTTACAAAAATGAGGTGTCGGTAACGGTGGCATTTCTAGCACTGATCTAATATGATAATATAAACACATACTTTACTATAATTTACATAATATCACATCACAAGTGCCTGTATGTAATGAAAACAGACTTAGTTCTCTTGGGAGCATCACCTATAAACCACTTTCTCCCATAAAAGGCTTAAAGGATAGCACATCGTCTCGACGAAACATCGGATTCAAATTTTTTTCGGAGAGCTTTCTCCCACAGTTTTCTTCTTATAATATCTTTGGCAAATACATGGGGCCCCGTATTTTTGCAGTAAACAGCTGCGCAACTGGGCTCAATAGTTAATTATGCGTAAAAGAAGTCGCTTGTTTACAAAAAATGTATGGCTAGCTGTCAAATTATAAGACGCTGGAGATCAGCGCCATCTGAAGTGAGCAAGTGGCAGCTTTTAATCCCATTTTTTTTCCAATCTCAAAAATGTCCAACGCGCCTAAAGAAGTTTTCGCTTGAAAAACATATACTTTTTTCACCAGGTCCTGTCATCGACTTCCGGCCGTATTCCAATCGCAGTAGAGAAGAAAGTTCGCAAGCTTATGGCGTTGTATGAGAGGAACATCACCAGTGTGCTCGCACAGTTCCCTAGCCAACAGATCGCCAGCGTTATTGACCAGTAAGTAAATTAAAATGCTAGCTTTTACCTGCGGCTTCGATCCATCTGTCGCATTTATTAAAAGCCGCATGCTGAAAAATTAATTTAAAAAAAAACAGCTTAAGAGCGAGTCGGACTCGCGCACCAAGGGTTCCGTACCATTTTAAATTTTCGTTGGCGAGACCTTTATTCGTCAGAATACTTTAACACTGCACAATGCCGTGTAGAATATTGCAGTTTTAGGTCAGCTTCTTCTTCCCAGCTAAATCACTAGAAAGTGGTAAAGGGTGGGCGTTTTGCAGGACTGTCATAATATGTAATTTTGACGTTCGAAAAGTGCTGATTCTCAGCCTAGTTTGAATAAATGAATTTTGAATTTAATTTTTTTGTTACAGCCATGCTGCATCCTTAGCAAAGAGGGCCGATAGAGACGTGTTCTTCATGAGTACCCAAGCTCTCGTCGTTTTAGTTCAAAGATATAGGTAAGTCTTCTCCCGTATCGATACGAAATACAACATGTCCGGGAATTAACGCACAACAAAAAACACCCTAATAAGGATGATGACTGGGTAAAAAAAAAAATAAGTGGCACTCCGGGAGTGCCAACAGAAGTGAAAACTTGAACATATTTATTGTGCAGAAAATACTTTTCTTTTTTTAAGTCGGTAAAAAAAAGGGAAATGTCAGTGATGTCATTGTCAATGTTTGGAATGTAAATCCCAAAGAAAATGTATTGCGCGTTGATATCTTTTTAATGGTCAAAAGCTGGTGTCGGTAACAGTGTCGCGAGTTTAATTGTTTTTTTTCCATCTCAAAAATGCCCAACGTGCCTAAAGAAGTTTTTTACTTAAAAAAAACAGTGGCACTCCGGGAGTGCCGACAGAAGTGAAAACTTGAACAAGATCGCCTTGGTAGAAGAAAAATACTTGTATAGAACATTGGCCCGTAACCTTATCTAAATAAAGAGCACAATCGCGTTTACAAAAAAAATACTTCCAAACCCTTTAAAGTAAAAATACTTGCATAAAACTTTGATCCGTAACGTAATATAAATAAAAAGCACAATCGCGTTTACAAAAATGAGGTGTCGGTAATGGTGTCGCAAGTTCAATTGTTTTTTCCTATCTTAAAAATGCCCAATTCTATATAGTCCGTCAGTCAGATAATAAAAAATATTAGACACGTATTTTTTGCCTTATCATATCAATAAAAAATTACTTAAAAATGACCTTTCAAAATGGTTGAGCTGAATGGTGCTAATCCATGCGTCATGTTCGTGAACGGGCGCCGTCAGTTGGGACTGGTCATCTCTTGGCTGCCAGGGCTTATTTTTATTTAATTTTAATTTTTTGAATTGTTCTTTGTTTTATCTTTTTCTTACGGACGCTTCTAACGTGCACATCTTTCTACATTGTTCTCACATGTATAATTTCAACATGAATGATGTAACCAATATATTGTAACAATTTTTTATTTAAAAGAGTGTCCGTGGAGTTACTTGCCCGTTCTTCTACATAGGTACCTACTACGCTTTGGAATGGGCAACTAGCTTCATACCTATTTCTGACTGACCGATTCCTTGACAATTCAATAGTGCCTGTAAATGGTTTAATTGAAATAAATGCTTTGAGTTTGAGTTTGAGTTTGACTTGGATAAAACTCATTAAAGTTTGGGAGTTGGGGTCGCAAGAAAGTATAAAATCTAGATACTCGTGACGTCATGGTACATTTGAACTCAATGTCTCGCCGTAATCTTTTGGTTACGTATAAAAAGCAAAAATACGTGTCCAATATTATGTAATAACCAATCTGTAGGGCTTATCATCTCTATTGAATTGACGGAAAACTGCGCTGCGATGCTCGATCACCGAGCAATGAAATATATACCTTACTAGCTTTTGCCCGCGGCTTCGCCCGCGTGGATGTCGGAAAATATCCCACCGGAACGTGCTACCGGAATTCAGAGTATCCTATGTCCTAACCCAGGTCATGGCCTATCCTATGCCTTTCATCTAGAAATCCGTTCAGTCGTTACGTCATGAAAAGGTAACAGGCTGATATTAAATCTGTTTTAGGGTTCCGTACCTAAAAATTGAAACATTAAAACCCTTAAAGGATGACTTCATTGTCTGTCAAGACCCTTTTCTCAGGAACGCGTGGAGGCATCAATTTGAAATAGATATCAAAAACTTAGATCTACGGTCTCTTGGAAGTGTAACGAAAATCAAACTTCCAAGTCAACGCAATAATGGGCACGCCACAACTGTGGCGATAAGTTCCCTCATTAAGGAGTGGTAGAGAGGCGCCACGGCGTCCTCACCTTCCACCTGACGCAGGTTCTCACCGGACACGGTTTCGGGAGGTTCCTGTTCAGAATAAGGCGGGAGAAAACGCCCGGGTGTTACCATTGTGTGGATTGCCCGGAGGACACGGTGCACCGTATCCTCCGGGCGATCCACACAATGGTGACACCCGGGCGCAGCATACGGTTTAGGCCTGCCCGGCTTGGGCAGAGCAGCCGTGTCCTCGTGGAGGCGATCGGCGGTGGTGATCTCTCGCGTCCGGCCCTGGTCCAGACTATGGTAGAGAGCGAGACGGCATGGGAGGCCATCACCTCCTTCTGCGAAGCAGTAATGCTCACGAAAGAGTCAAGAGAGAGTCACGAAGAGGAGGCATCATAATAGCATAGTACCAGAAGGAGACACCCTGGGCATCGGGAATCGTAGGCCGATTCCCGGCCACCGTAGGCGCGGGCTTGCGGACGGTGAGCAATGGGTAGCTCACCGTCCGATAAGGACCAGGCCCGGGTCGACGGCGGGTTGTGTTCCACGCGCGCCTCAAAGAGATGTCAGCGGAACTGACGGGGTCCGATAGGGCCGATGCCTGCCGGTTGCGGGTTGCGGTTATTGTCCGAAAGGGTTACCGTGGCCCCAGGCAATATAGGCAACTGAAAGAACACGGGTGGGTTTTAGTCAGTAAGAGTCTGACACGCCTTCCCGCTCCACCCAGAGCGGGAGAAGTTATTTGATAATTTCCCAACCAAAAAAAAAGTTAACGAAGTAAAAAATACGGCCATTTGTGCCGCATATTTTGACACTCGCAAATAAACCAGTCTATTTGGTACTTCACGTTGGTCCAGCAGCATAAAGTTTGTCGAGAAGTAAGGTCAAGTAATGAGGAAAATCCGAAAATTGGTAATTTATAGTTCTATAATGAACGGCAAAGTTAAGTTTTTTCTGCAATCTGGGATTAAAAACTCAGGCCGTGTCTTGGAGTAACAAACCTCAGTTGGCCCAATATAGTTTTTTGGTTCTAGTAATAATAAGAAATAGGATAAGAAAAAAGATTTGTGAAAATTGGCCATTTTCTTGCTGACTGTACAATTTTTTTCAAAATCTGTGAATGCAGATCAAAATGTTTCAAAAAGTTAAGGACAGTCTCCTAAGACTGTTTTCTTGTAGCGACAACGGTTAAGGTACCTTATTGCTCCATCTCAAAATCCACCCTGTGTATATGCTATGATTGACTGCTTAGTTCCATAAAGGTATAGCGTGATGATAATTTTTAAAAGGTTAAATCCGTAACTATCTGCAATATTCTAACCTTTTGGATAGCCTTTTTACAATTTGCGGTAAACTATAAAAGAATACAAACATAATGCTATATTGCTCATCCCCCATAGCAAATAGCGTGATAATAGTTTTTGAAAAATCTATTGTGAAGTTGCCATTATTTGACTTATAGATTATTTACACCAATTTTCAAGTTAATTAAGCCACACAGTAAAATCCTCCACTGTAAAAATTAATACCCCGTTTCACCCCGTTAGGGGTAGATTTTCAAAAAACCCTGATATACTTTTTTATTTATTTTCAGTTTTAATTATAAATACTGAGTTTCGAGTTAATCAGACCGCTCGTTAAAATTCTTCCATACAAACTTTGACACCCCCCAATCCTCCTTTAGGGGGTATTTTAAAAAAACTAAAAATGGCAAACTTTATAATTTACATAGATAAGTATTCGTGCCAAGTTTCAAGTTTATTAACTCAAGGAATAAGATTTTTCATACAAACAATATCCCCCCTTTTCACCCTCTTAAAGGTCGAATTTCCAAAAATCCGTTCTTAGCGGACGTCTACTAACTATAAACTACCTCCCTACCAAGTTTCATCTTCATACGTCAAGCGGTTTTCGAGATTTCGTGATGAATGAGTGAGTGAGTGACCTTTCGCTTTTATATATTTAGATTTCTAATTGATAAGTATTAAATTCAATTGATAAATTTAAAATTCTCTGCCGTCCCGTCCGCCAGTCTGCGCAGGCTCTTAAGCACGGTAGAACCGATGTGTATGTAGCCGTGTGTATTAAATTTCATTATGCAACTCGAATTTAAAAAAGAGAACATTGTCATACACGCGCATTTAGCTACCACACAGCCGTAATTAAAAAAAAATTAAAAAATATTCGAATTCACGTCGTACCCCGCCATTTTTATTCGTTAATAGTATTATAAAAATGTATTACTTTGTTGTTTACAAAAATGAGTGATACAAGCTTTGATAACACACCACCAGATATTTCTAATGCGCCAAAGGACATTTCTAACCCATTATTACCAGAAAAGTCGTGAAAACAATACACATACAACAACAACCCATGGATTCATATCTAAGTCTTGTGTGCAACTGTACATAATTAGGTATTAAAACACTCGTGCATAAATAACTATTATATTTTATTTATATCTCATTGTACGCTGCACCGGTTGACGTCATAACGTCAACGCCGGCCGTCGCTGAAAACCAGCGCTATGGCTCTGTCTCGTGTAGGGTCGCAGCATTATGCTGAGCGATGGCCGTTTTGCGTGGATGTGACGCATATTTTTCCCCAACTTGTTCTTTTTTGTTTTGTGTTCGTTCTTTGCGTCATGTTTACCGCATATCAATCAATCAATCACTTTATTTTCTCACCACAATATACATAAATTATTTTATATTGGTCAGATTCGACAAAGATACACAATTCAGATCAGTATAATAATATATTGTGGGAGACTGGTGCCTAAGCTAGGCTCATGGCCTGTGTTTCAGGACACCAGGATCCCACCCCTTTACATTTTCATTTTATAAATTATGTACTAAGCGCGTATATAAACGTATTTTCTTTCTTTTTTTCAATCAACTCATACTACATCTGGCTATCTCCTCTCCGGAAATAGTGTGAGTCTTTATAATGTGCCCATATTGAAATGAGGGAATCTATGCTTAATTTTACCGACGGAAAAAATATGTAGGTACGTAATGGGACTTATTGAGAAATTTTACGATTATTGTAAAAATAAAAATTGCATTTTTTTTTTTTGGCTCTTCAACAATGAATACACTATTACTTATAATTAGTACATTGCAAACTTAAGTCTCTAAGCGCCTCATTACTTATAGAAAAGCACAGCATGCCACTACATTATGCGCAGATAATAACATAATTAATTAATTAAAACAAGTAATACATAGTTTAGATGAAAATAAATTATTAAAAGCTAAATTGATTACAACAAATAAATTAAATTACATTGAATAAATTAGATTAGATTAGACTTTATGTTATAATTTTACAATAATAAATTTGACTGTATTGACCTTACAAACAAATTGTGTTACAAGGTACCCAGAAGTGTTATTCGAAGGGGGGTGCGCGTGCCTCAACTGTTCCATAGGTAATAGGTAATACGGGCTGGCATCCGCAACTCCACGTCAAAGCGCGTATTTTGCGTACGGGTGGGAAAATCGATTATTCGATCCACCCCAGCTCCTCAAAGAAGACCAGCAACGCCTTGGTGTCACTGACAATCTCACGTAGGGTACCTGGGTTACCGAAGTACTTAGCCCTGTATGTGGCGACCACCGGGCAGTTTAGTAGCACATGAGCTGCTGTCTCGTCGTCCTCCATGCAGGCTCTGCACAGCGGACTGTCTGTGACTCCTATGACAAAGAGGTGTTTATTAAATGACCCATGGCCAGTTATAGCTGCTGTAACTGTACGCAGCTGCTGTTTCGTTAGTCGGAGAACCTGTTTCGTGAGGCGGCTATTAATTATAGGGAGTGCCTCCTTGGCCTGCCTGCATTCACCGTGGTCCAACCAAAGTTTGTGAATGTAACCAAACTGTTCCATACAGACATATGCAGGACTAACGCTGGGGAACGTGCACCTCTTCGTCGCCTTGTGGATTCTTACAACACGCATTTTATGGGACTGGATATATTTTGTTTATCTAAGCAATTATTTAAGAAAATGGCTCTGGATATTTTGTTAAGCGAATAATTTAAGTTAAAGTAAGCTAAGCTAACACAGCAATATTGTGGCAGCGACTTTTGTTTTATTTTTATTATTTTTTATCACTTGTCTTCAGCACTTCTTTTAACCTTTTGTTAAAACGTGGACAATGGTGTGGGTTGCATGTTTGTTAAATCTTAGTTTATTTCTCTGTAATTTGTAGCATGTAACTGTTTTTTGTCCCTAACAAATAAATACATAAGATTAGGTTAATATTTGAATTTATACTACATAGAGACATCCATTAAATGGCAAGTGAGGCTCTTTTTAGAGCAGTTACTGATGAATGAAAGAGGTCAATGTCGACTTCGTGCTCTTTGTATGCAGCATACATTCTGGACAGTGGACAGTATTGCCTTAAGTTGGTATGACATCTTGGCATGCAAAATAGCCTCCTATTAGAACTTCTTGGCAGACTATGTGGCACATGGAATAACACCCTGCTGAGCAAATCGGGACAGTTAAGAGAGCCTGTTACCAGCTTCTTAAGGAAAACCAAGTAAAGAAAAGAAAGAAAATTCGTTTATTTGCGGTAAACATGACGCAAAGAAAGATTTAAAAAGAACACGTAAATAACAAATTGGGGAAAAATATGCGTCACATCCACGCAAAACGGCCATCGCTCAGCATAAAGCTGCGACCCCATGCGAGACAGAGCCCCAGCGCTGGTTTTCAGCGATAGCCGGCGCTGACGTGATGACGTCAACCGGTGCAGCATATAATGAAATAACAAATCAAAAATAAAATAAATACAAAACTAGTCCTAAATGTTTATACAAATATAATATTTATAATGGCAACATTTCTTCAAGTCAAGTCTAGCATATTCCTGCGTTTCTCCAGCGACACTTGTTTGAAAAATCCATAAAAAATATATGAAAATATTTAGATATTTTTTCCGTCGATACATTTAAGAATAGATTTCATTTCGATATGTGCATATTATAAATACTCACACTTTATACTGTGTTAAATTATAAAACTTAATTTTTTCTTTAGGAACGGAATTCGAGGCAGGATGAAGGCAGCTGTTCATGATCTTCTAAAGCTTTATTACCAAGTGGAAAGTCATTTCCAACTAGGTGAGTCGGTAATTTTTTTTACTAAGAAAAAAGGTTAGAAAGGTAAAATTCTTAGTTGAAATCAACTGTGAATCTCTGCAGCTAGAGTCTGACCACGCTAAGTCTGCATTGGAATAAATAGGCAACCCCAAAAAGTTTTACACATGGTATACTTTTACATCAGTCAGTTATGTCAGTTTCGTTGTTGTAAGTAGATCGAATGATTTTGATATTTTGCCTTTTGATTTTTGCTTATTAGATTATGTATCATAAGACTGTCGTACCTATGCTCTACCTCCATACAATGACAAAACTGTATCAAATCCACACTGCATCGTACTAAAGTGACTATTCTTTACCAGGAATAAATCAGAATATAAACAAAATAACCTATCAAAAACAAAAAGACAAAGTATCAAATTCTTTTTTCGTAGGACAGGATGGTGTTGCCATCTATAGATTTTCAAATTCCACCGTTTTTTTACTTATGCAGACTTAGCGTGGCCAGACTCTACACAGTACACAAATACATGAAGCTTTCCACAGAATAAGCGATTATTTGAAATGAAGTGAAATTGTTTATTCTATAAATAAGATATCGGAATCACTTTTACACGTCATATTAAAAATAAACCAGATGAGGTCGGCGTTTCCTATCTGACTACTCTGAAAAGTAAGGCCGAAACAAACTCAGAGGTCGCAGTCTCTTTTAAAGTCCAGACATAATCGTGGTCAGGCCATATGAGGACCATGTAGATTAGTGTCTGAAAAGGTCTTTTGAGGAAAGAACCACACAGATTTGAGTGGACCTGTCCAGTCAGTGCAAGCATTTGTCAGTAATCGTGGAGCTCAACTCAGAACTTGGCGACGATAACCGACTTTTAATGATTTTATACTGAAGATCACGTCTAAACGAGTCGTGTTAATGATTTGGAAAAAATATATGTTAAATTAGAGCATTTTCTTAAAAACTTAATATAGGAATATTTTTGGTTATGTTTACATTACACAGTGAAATTAATTTTTAAAGTTATTTCTAACGCGGATAAAAAACTGAGCATCACGCAAAATCTATCAACCATATTTTTCTGAAACCTTCACTATTTTAAAGATAATTTAATTATTAATCTTTTAATGTACGTGTTTTATTAAAATATTTTTTGTTTTATGTTTAATAAATCAATAATACGTCTAATTTGGGACAGCGCTCCTTGATGGGCGAGTCCTATTACTGGCTGGACGTACGACGCGTTGCGTAAGCTCAGTACAGAACACGTAAGCTAACCACTCAAGGTCACTGTCATATATCTGCGTCTTAAGGTTGAGCTAGTCGCGGGCTCGAACTCACTAGTGGGCGTGGCCAAAAAGCACGCGGTCTCACCTGGCATCGTGTCCGACAGAGATAGTATCAGTTATGAGTAGTTAAAAGCTACATACACAACGTCTAGTTCGCACGCACACAAACACCGTTCAGAAAGATTTTAGTCAAACTAGCGCGTAAAAAATTACGAAAAGTCCTTTGGAAAATCGAGTTTTATGAAAAAACAACAGCATAAATCAATTACAAATCAAGTTTATTGAACTCTTCAATAATTAAGCTTTGTCGATGCCGACTTTGTTTTGGAGATTTTACACTTCTTTTAATACTTATTTACGCCCAAAGTGCGTAAAAATTAGCAAGAAAAACGAATTATTGTAGGCTCATAACTTTTTAACTGCTTTTTATTTTACTACTCTGTTTCCGTACAGACAAAGCGATATTATTTTTAACTTTGTATGTACAATGTCAAACAGTGGAGTAAAACCCCCCGAAATTTGTATGGAAAAAATATTAACTAGTTCCACCTCTACCGAGCTCAACGACACGACGTACAATTTATTTTAATGTATTGTTAAACAGGTTCTTACGATAAATGTGTGGCTGCCCTTCGTGACCGCTACAAGGACGATATGCAACAAGTGTCCAACATTATATTCTCACACAACCAAGTGGCTAAGAAGAATTTGTTGGTAAGTCTATTCAGATTTTAAGATTTGTAAAACTAATTTCGAGTCCCATCTCTCGTTGACGGAGTCACAATTAAGAGCGTTCATTCTAAAAACTGGCAACGTCGCAAATTGATGTCAAATATTTACCTGTTTTGGTTAATTTGGCAATATTACTGTATTGAAATAAGAAATATCGCTAACTAGTGATCTAGAAAATTAATAATTAATTGCAATTATAACACTGAATTTGATGTTGTAACCGTTTTATGTGTAAAACCGGCCAAGTGCGTGTCGGATCAGTATTTTAGTTTTTTGCCACCGACTTCCGAAATTAAACTATTATTTTTCACTTTGTAGTTCGGAAGTCGGTTGAATGTCGGTTGAACCTTTAAAGTAAAAATACTTGCATAGAACATTGATCAGTAACTTAATATAAATAAAGAGCACAATCGCGTTTACAAAAATAAGGTGTCGTCATGGTGTCGCGAAATCAATGGTTTAGTCCCATCTCTAAAATGTCCAACGCGCCTAAAGAAATTTTCACTTCAAAATTACTAAACATTCCTTGAAACGTATATTTTTCTTACAGGTAACTCTTTTGATCGACCACTTATGGTCGAACGAGCCTGGTCTAACAGATGAGTTAGCGACTACCCTCAACGAGCTCACTTCGTTGCACAGAGCCGAACATAGCCGAGTGGCTTTGAGAGCGAGACAGGTGACTATTGCCATCTTTATCTTATTTCTTTATTTCAGGACGCAAGCGCCACTGCTGAGCTTGATGTCCTGGGCTCGATTCCGAGATCATGCCAAGTGTTATTGGGTTTTCCATCAGAAATTTCTCAGTAGCAGCCCAGAGCCTGGATGTATGCCCGATTGATGGCAATGCCCAATGGCAATGCCTATTACATGGAAGTGAAATACAGGGTGGCAGGGATCGCACCGTAGGCGCGGGCTTGCGGACGGTGAGCAATGGGTAGCTCTCCGTCCGATAAGGACCAGGCCCGGGGCCACGGTGCAACGTGTTCCACGCGCGCCGAGCTGACATGTCAGCAGAATTGACGGGGTCCGCTAGGGCCAATGCCTGCCGGGGGTTCGAAGAAAACCGATAGGGAAATCGTGGCCCCCGACAACATGACAACTGAAGGAACACGGGTGGGTTTTAGTCAGTAAGAGTCTGACACGCCCTCCCGCTCCGCCCAGAGCAGGAGTTATATGATAATTTCCCAACAAAAAAAAAAAAAAATAGGATGACAGGGACATTGACGCGAAAACTGTTACCATGGATTCAGTACATGATTCTGAAACCCCCTGCGTTGAACTTTTTCGTCGGTTATTAAAAAAAATATTGCATTTTTTTCATTGATATTGCATTTTTCTATGAAACAGCAGATTTTTTTTTAATAACCAACTAATAGTTTCAACGCATGGGTTCAGAACCATGTCCTGAAAAAAATAATAATTTGATGTGTCGTGAAATCTGTTACTCCAGATTTACCGCCCTGACGGGTTAGGTACATCTGAATGATCGTCAATTTAGACCAGCTTGACGAGTACTGGCTTCCCTCGAAGCGATTGATCGCCCGTGCTTACCTTTTTTTTGGCTTGGAAATTATCAAATAATTTCTCCCGCTCTGGGCGGAGCGGGAGGGCGTGTCAGACTCTTACTGACTAAAACCCACCCGTGTTCCTTCAGTTGCCTGTATTGCCAGTGGCCACGGTAACCCTTTCGGACAAAACCCATGCCCGTGCTAATCTGGATTCTAATTTCAAATCTAAATTCTTTCCTAATCTTTTCGCAGGTCCTAATCGCAGCTCACCAACCAGCGTACGAACTCCGTCACAATCAAATGGAATCCATCTTCTTATCAGCAGTCGACATGTACGGACATGACTTCCATCCAGAGAACTTGCAGAAACTGATCCTGTCTGAGACCTCCATTTTCGATATACTGCACGATTTCTTCTATCATACTAATGCTGCGGTAAGTCATAGTAATATAAGTTTTCATACTTGCATAAATGAAACATACTTGCAAGAAACTTGCACGGAAAATACTTGCACACATGATACTTATACGGGAACTACTTGCACGCAGTATACTTGCAGAAAATATACTTGCACGAACAGTACTTGCCGAAAGACACTTGAACATTAAACAAAAGCCACTTGCAAGTAATATAAGTACTTCCGTATGGAATCGATAGTCCTATTGGCAGTCGACATGTACGGATACGACTTCGATCCAGAAAACTTGCAGCAACGTCCATCGTCGATATGTTGTAAGTTATTCAATAGTTTTTTAGTATGTTCTTGCAAGTAAGGTATAAACTTCCATGGTTGTAACAGCTCTATATTAGATCTCATTATCGCGCGTTCGTATTTGCGAATTTAGCCGATGATTCCCGAAGCGCATACTTTTCATGGGAACTCTGTACTTGCAAAAAATACTTTTACACAGTTACTTACAAGATTAAACTTTCTCTCAAGAAACTTGCACTTGATATACTTGCAGAAAAGATACTTGCATACAAACTACTTGCTAGGAAGGTCCTTTGGCGTGAGATTCTTTGACGTTGAATTCTTTATGAAGTGTTAAGTGAAAGTTATGAAACTTTAACGCAAGATATATGTATGTAACTTGCTTACAGAAAAACATCATATTTTGAGTGAGAAATCTTTTTATTGCTATAAATGAATAACGTTATTATATTAACCAAATATCAGCAGTGATAACCTAGTGGTGTGACCGTCGGACTGCCAAGTCATAGGTCTCGAGTTGGAACCCAAGACACGCACCTCTGACTTTTCGGATTCATGTGCGTATTGTATAATTATCACTTACTTCAAAAACGGTGAAGGACAACATCGTGAGGAAACCGGCATGCCTGAGAGATATTTCTCGACGACATGTGAAGCCAAGTCAGAGGCCCATGGGACGGCATGAAAACTTACAGCGTTACTCTCGGTTATTTCTATTAAAATAATGTGCTGTGTGTTAATAAAAAACTTGACAAAGGCGTGTTACATTATAGTAAGAATATTTATGATCTCAATAGCGTAAACATCGAATATGATGTCTGCAATATCTGAAACAAAAATGTATTTATTATTAGCTGGGTAAACCCACGCTTTATATTAATATTACACTCATACAAAATAATTGGCTGTCATAGGGACTGCAGGCTGACAGAAATGAAAACTTAAAACTGGTATTAGCGCCATCTATATTCTACACCGTGAAATTTTAATCACAGTTTTGCTAGAACAAACGTTGTTCAGACCATGGTCTACTACCATTCTACAGCATCCAATAAAAAAAAAAAAACATAATTGGTTTTTGAAAAAACACAAAAAACAAAGCTTAAAATTTCAAGATTATCGTTACTCCCTACAACACAGACACAATGCACGAGACACAACATTATTTACAGGGAAATTTACCTCCATAAACGAAAATTAGTAAACTGTAGATAATCTTGACATTTTAAACTTTGTCTTTTTTGTGTTTTTTCAAAAACCAATTATGTTTTTTTTTTTTATTGAATGCTGTAGAATGATAGTAGACCATGGTCTGAACAACGTTTGTTCTAGCAAAACTGTGATTCAAATTTCACGGTGTATAGTAAAGCACTCGCGACGCGAATCTATAAGTTTTCCCCACCAAAAATCGCTCAACGCGCCTAAAGAAGATTTCAAATTCATTTATCAATTTTGTGAACATAGGGTAAAAAAATTATACAAATGTACAAATAAATATCAGTCCATACTACGTCCCGCCAGTAAGCATACAAAATTGTTTAGGAATCAAACGTCACATTAACAAAATGAAAAAAAAAAAAACCGGCCATTCCGTAGTTGGGATGAATTTATCCCAAAAACAAACTTAACTTTGTAGTTGATAAACATGTTCTCCCATACGAAATGTATGGGAAAACATGTTTTTGCAACTGCAAAGTTAAGTTGGTCGATTATTACTCGTTAACTTGTAAAGCTTACTTAGCTGTGATAGTTTTCCTTTTAATTTCGTTATATAACCTACTACTGTGATTTTTTTCACCCATCCAAAACCAACCATTTAGCTGGCAGGGGGGACACTTGACTCTAACAAAAATTAGCACTTTAAAACTTAATATTTCGCAAACGGATCCCTGAATCCAAAAATGGTTTTCCCAAACTCACAATGTTTTTGAAGGACCTTTCCAATGATACGCCACATCATGGGATAAATAAAAACATCACCACTTTACGTGTATGGGAGGTAAAAAAATGGTTTTCATAATTTTGTCATACCACTTTATCGGCGTAATTAATATATATACCTATGCCAAATTACAGCTTTCTAGTACTAAGGGTCTCGGAGCTAGACCGCGGACAGACAGACACGACGGACATGACGAAACTATAAGGGTTCCTTATTTACTACGGAACCCTAATATAAAGTCAAGGTACACTACACATCAAGCTATACATTTCCAGTATAAGCTGACCTCGCATTGTACGGAAATCCTATACAATGCGAGATCAGCATAAACTGGAAATGTATAGCTTGATGTATAGCCGAGTACATGTCACAATTTCATGTCAAACACTAATAGTCACAAATAATAATAAAATGTCAATAAATTAACACGGCACATAAACAAAATGGTATTTAGTCACATTCTCGTCTTAAAATAATAAATTAAATAAAAAAATGACAATATAGAATAATTATTAGAATATTACCTTATGGGAGCAACATTTCAGCAAAAAAAAATCTCTGATAAAAACTCAGTCACACTGTAGTACAGACGCCAGCACATCAGGCTACTACAATCTGTCAAATTTATTTAATAGTTTTATCTTTATCGCTGAAGTGTAAGGTTCAAAGTTGATTGGGAAAATTTAATAGTTTCGGGTAGCTTGATGTGCTGGCGTCTGTACGCCTTATCCTTTAAAAATTACGTTCACTTAAAAAAATACATTTACTTGCATTCAAATCACTTACCGAAGTAAAAAGCTCCATATCAAAAGTCAGCATATTGAACGCAGTGATTTCGATAGGCACCTGCGCGCGCGCCACCATGAACAGTATCATCCCTCTCACTCTCTGGTCATTCACCTGCTCCCAGCCACTGCTGTAGAAGCGGTTCGATGTCTCCACTGACTGACAAATTAAGTTGTATTTAGCAAGTAATTCCAATATCTATGTTCTTCACACACTAAGAATCTGCGTTCTTCTAACAATCTTCTCCTACTTTGTCCTTCTCATACTTCTGACTTAGTTCATTCTTCCTTTCATATTCAGTTCATTCTTCTATGGAACGCGCTTCCTCTTGATATCAGGACGGCCACCAGTCGGTATGCATTTAAGCGGAAATTGCAGAGTTTTTTCAAAATAAATAGAATAGAGTCATCTCAACACCTCTCTCCCTTGAATTTGTATATATGTATATATATATTATAGATATATATTATATTAAATGTATGTATGTGTATTATAAGTTATAACCTATTTATGTACTGTTGTTCCTACATTTTATTTCTAATGATATATTTTTATTAATTTTTTCTTTGTTCCTCTCAAACAGAGCACCTGCCATCTTATCTCTTCACCACCCTTGGTTGACTGGTAGAGAATGCCTATGGCATTAAGTCCGCCTTTGTACCTTTTTGTGTGTGAGAAGTTTAAATAAATAAATAATTATTGAAATTACCTGCGCTACATCATACTAAGAGTTTCCTTGCCCCTACAAAAAACTCTCCCCGTTATAGCATACTACAAATACCCTGTCCACCACGTCCAACGAATCACCCGACTGTAAATGTCCTCTAATTACTAAGAATCAGGGATGTTACGGAACTTCGGTTCCGGTTCCGAAAGCTCGGAACTTCCAACTTTACACCTCCGATTTCGACTTCGGTTCCGATAATTTTGAATCGGAGTTATACCGAATTTCGAAACGCAGCGATGCACGTGACTAGAGCGCGTACAAACAAGTTTTAACTCGCCAGTGTAACTTTAGTTTATTTTATACACGCTCGCGCTCAAAGTCTCAGTTTATTGATAGAAAACATCCACAAACAAAACAAAAAAAACTATAAAGGATCGCTTTTAGCGATAAGACCGCCCATTGTGTCACCCAATGTAAAATGTCTATATTAAGTCTGTAATTTTTATGGTGTAAATAATAAAGAATATTCTATCTATGATGATGTGTAATGATGATGGATTTTTTCTTTTTCTTTCTTTTCTATTAGAATATTCTTCATTATGTACACACGGCTACACATCAAGCTATAAATTTCCAGTTTATGCTGATCTCGTATTGTATAGGATTTCCGTACAATGCGAGGTCAGCTTATACTGGAAATAGACCATAAAAATTACAGACATCAATTTAGAAATTTTACATTGGGTGACACAATGGGCGGTCTTATCGCTAAAAGCGATCTTTTACAGTTTTTTTTTGTTGTGTTTGTGGATGTTATCGCTAATATTTGACTGATTAAAGAGACTGAATTATATTTCAATTGTTTAATTAAGCCTTCCCATAACACACCTTTCTTCTACTTCCACCTTCGACTCCGGTTCCGATTCCGATCAACCAAATTTAAAACCACCGATTCCGGTTCCAGTAAAACGACTTCCGTAACATCCCTGCTAAGAACCCCATATTGAGAATCTCGCCTCATATTATGACCCCCACCCATTGTAACCCACTCATGAATGCGGTCATCACGATATTCGCCTTCGCGCGCACCACTCAAAGCATTTATTTGAATTAAACCATTTACAGGCACTTTTGAGTTGTCAAGGGGTCGGTCAATCAGAAAGATGAAGCTAGTTGCACGTTCCAAAGCGTAGTAGGTAGGTTACTATGGAGAAGAATGACCAAGAAACTCCAAGGACACTCTTTTAAATCATAATATTGTTACAAAATTTAGATCCTATCTGTCGTGCCTGCGACTTTACCGGCTTTCCTTCCATTGTAAACAAATTACATTAAGTTAAAAGAGTATTAACAACTCTATATACTTCCAAGTCGATTGAAAGCGTTCGGTCTGCACCAAGTGCAAAGGGCAACTGATAGAAATTCGACAACTGACGAAACACGAGGTTTGCCGAGGGATAAGAACATAGTTTGTCTGTACTTACCATGGATTTCAATTTGGCTGCATAACGGCACGGTAGATAAATATGTATAACAGCCCCAGTTACGAATATCATGTATCTTAAGTCAAAGCCGTAGCCCTGAAAAAATAATAATGATGAAAGGAATATAATATTAAAATTAATGGTCTGACTTTATCTACACGTAGTGACAAACGCCCGTCCCTTCTCTGCGTGAGAAGAGACATGTCGTACTTGTCATACATATAGCATAATCAGCCTATAATGTTCCCACTGCTGGGACACAGGCCTCCTCTCTGAGAAGGAGTGCGTCGTAATCCACCACGCTGGCATTGTGCGGGTTGGTAGATGTCACATGTCTTCGAATTTTTCGTTCTGGGATATGATCAATCGATGTTTTCTCTCTCCGTTTTGAGAGCAGTGATGATGAAATAATTTACACAAAGTATAACTATTTTCTTAATGTCCCTCGGCAAACTTCTTGTTTCGTCAGTCGTCGGATTTCTATCAGTAGCCCTTTACACTTGGTGCAGACCGGACGAAAGTATATAGAGTTGTTAATACTCTTTTAACTTAGAGTAATTTATTAAAAAAATGGGAGGAAAGCTGCTAAAGTCGCAGGCACGAAAATAGTTTTACAGCTCTATATATTTCACACGGAAATTAAAACAACAATAAAGTATGTACTTAGTTTAGAATTTAAATTATTATACACGATAAATCTAATTGATGGACATGGAAATTAGCATTCGTTTTTATTCGGAAATGCGATGATTCCCGAGGGACATTAAGAAAATAGTCAGACTGTACATGTCTGGGTTCGAACCTATGACTCACAAATAGTTAGTTCCTCTGGGCTACCACTGCTCTTAACAGTGTGTCGTTTTACATTAAAGAATCTCAGTAGCAAGAGAGTCCGGATTTCTACCGGAATAGGCCTGTGTCCAAATTTTTTTTGCCCGTCTTGTAGATTATTAAAAAATATTGAACACGTATTTTTTCTTTTTTGAAGTAATCAAAAGATTACGGCGATACATTAAGTTAAAATATGGCATGACGTCACGCCTCACTAGATTTAATACGACCTTGTGACGTAGCGAACTCCCCAATGTTTGTTGTAATGCTTGTTTTCTAAATTATTTTTGATTAATACGATAAAGCAAAAAATACGTGTCTAATATTTTTTTATTATCTGAAAGACGGACTAAATAGAATATTTTTTTTTTTACCTAGGCTACTACCGTATTTTATGGTACGTGAAACATAACTGTCAAAATGTGTATAATATGATCTGCTTATCTCTTTGGGACGACAGGCTTCATTTAATGCGTGTGTTATATAAAAAAAAATCATACCTCAGTAATATGATACAAACAAGTACATATTTGTATCATAGTAGCTAAGAATATTAGGCCCAGCCATATGTTGAAAGTATCTTGAATTGTATCTACATATCTGTAAAAGAAAAAATATCATGGCGGCATCACGTATTAAAAAGTTCCCGCTCGGGATGCGGGACGCGACTGTGCGTGTCGATTGTTCACTTTTTATCATTTCTAACGTGAGCCCGTGACGACATTATCGTAGTCGTCCACGTCGTAGTAAAATGTATGGAAATACGTGCATGTTATAACGATATCGTGGACGGAAAGGTAAAGGCTTCATATATATTTCGGTTTCCAGAAATCACCAACGAAAAATCCCCAGTAGTTAAATAAACTCAGCCTTTCTAATATTCTAGTCGTTTTTAGCACTCGCCGGCCGCTGCCGCGGCACCGCTCGCTTCGCTTGCTCGGCTCGTGCGTAGGGGTCACAGTTCTAACCTAACCTTTAAACTAGTGGAGATTTCTGGAAAAAAAAAATTACCAATCCCCACTGGTAGGGATTTGTCGGTGGGAATTTCTGGAATAAACTTATATTTCCATACATTTTACTGCCTTATGTTATCGTGATGTCGCGGACATCCACGATAATATCGGCACGGTAGTTATTATAAAAACGCCCATTGTTTTAATGATTAGGAAGTCACGCGACTTTTTGCAAGTTTGAACACATCCAAACAAGTTTATGGGCACAATCGAGTAAATTCGAAATCGTCCCGCATCCCGCAGGATTCGCTTAAGTTTGGCCAAAGCTTGAATTACAGTCCGGCCGTCGAGAGAGTGCGTTCCTGACACCTGTCAATTGTTAAATTCCTAGTACTATTAAGAGGCCTGCGAACACGGCTCGCAACTACAAATCGAGATGTTTGCAAAATTCAATTCCAAGCACGTTGCGCTAGTGTGAGTGCCTGTCGGAGTGATATACACCTACAGTGAGCAATACTACCACGCACATATTGACAATTATTGCTTGACGCGATAGCACTATTAGCTTTCGAAAATTTATGATAAATTTGGATGTGTTCCGTAATACCAAAAATGAATGAAAACTTAACATTTTTCCATTTTTTTTTTTCGATATTTTGTAACATGATAATATAAGCCATGCATCTGCAGAAACAATTTTCTAAATATTGTTGTTTATAACACAGAAAAAACAATATGAAGACATGTCATTAACGCTGTAAAAATGTGCAAAATTAAATTCGTTTAAACTTCATTTTAGAAAAGTTTTTTTGGAAAAATTAGATATAGGAGCCTAGATAAACACTGTCTAAATCCGAATAACAACATAATATGGTGGAAATATGCCCAAATTGCAAATGATTTAGGTACTACGTTTGTATGGACAATTCATGCAACGCCGCGTCCTTAATATTAATAGCCTTTATTCAACAATCTTATGAAATATGAATGAAAGTAAACTAAACTACAGTATAATATGATAACTAATTAAACTTAAAGTGTATTGTGTGATACCACAACAACCGAAGGAACACGGGTGGGTTTTAGTCAGTAAAAGTCTGACACGCCCTCCCGCTCCACCCAGAGCGGGAGAAGTTATTTGATAATTTCATAACCAAAAAAAAAAAAAAAAAGGTGTCAGTCGTTTCAATTTTGTATATAGTGTGGTTTTTTACTAACATTAGGTTTACCTTTACTAACAACTTATGGATCGTGTAATTTGGTCTGAAATAAAATATATTATTATTTAAATAATCATTATTTGACAACGGTATCGCGATTGTTTTGCGTTTCCGCAAAGGCCTCCCCTAAAGCTTGCCACCCTTTCCGATTATGGGTCATCCTCCTCCAAGCACCACCAGCTATTTTCTTAATATCGTCCTCCCATCTAAGACGTTACCTCCCTTTCTTTCATTTATTTTGTCTTGGACACCATTCGGTTACGTCCTTAGCTCATTTATACCTGTTACTCATCATATGACCTGCCCACCTCCATTTTAGTTTAGTTATGCAGTATTACATCTTTAATATTCGTTTGTTTTCGCAATGTTTCTATTTTTATTAAATAAATAATAAATATTTTAAAAAATAACCGGTCAAGAGCGAGTCGGGCTCGCGCACCGAGGGTTCCGTACCATTTTAAATTTTCATCGGCGAGGTCTTTATTCGTCAGAGAATTTAACACTGCACACTGCCGTGTAGAATATTGCAGTTTTAGGTCAGCGCCATCTCATGACCGATAGTGGAACTAATGTAATTTAAGTTGATGAAAAGTGTGCTATTTAGAGATATCGTTTTATTCTTCCTGTAATCTTTACATAAAGTTCTATCACATACAATAACTTCAGATTTTTCTCTATGCAAACTTCGGAGCCCCTTATCTCCGAAGTTTTCATTGAAAAAAAATCTGAAATGGGAACGGTATATTTTTTTTAAAATTTTCGTCAAAAGTAGAAAACTATGCGGCCTAAAAAGAAAATGTTTGAGAATGTGCAAATAGCGCTCTTTTTATGATACCTCACATGCCTTAGTAGCCCCACTTCGATTTTTTAAGACCTTTAGACCTTCCAGTCCCTGTTGTAAAAATAAAATATATATTTTAGTTCTTTCTTAATTGCAAAACAGTTGGGCAAACGTCATCTAAAACTATTCCAAATTTCAAGTTGATAGCATTAGTAGTTCTTAAGATATCCAGCTGTGACAGACAGAGTTCCACCATTAGGGTTCCTTTTTACCATGTTGGTACGGAACCCTAAAAAAAAACATTCCTAGTACTAATAAGGATCAAATTCGCAAATCACATATTCGCTAGCATGAAACTGACCGGGCGGTGTCAAGAACGCAATCTTTCTACGGCTAAACTGTTGTAAGCTGTGGTTACCTGTAATTGAGTGTGCATTACAGGATAATGTATTATAAGTTAATCATAGGTCTTACTTAAATAAACGACACTGCTCCTTAATAACTCCAATAACTCTCCCGCAAACCTCCTCTTTAGGAGCAACCATGGCTTCCTCCAAAGCTCTGCAGTACATGTCCATCTTCAGACAGGCGTGGTTGATCGACAACCCAAAGAAGCCGTCGTAACCAATGAAGTTGACCACATAGAGAATTGAGCAGTAGAACATGTAGAGGAACATTATCTGAAATGATCAATCGCCATCATCGTCGTCATCATTGGCAGCGATGTTCCACTCACTGCTGAGTATAATCCTCCTCTCTTTTGTGCCATGCTTGCATGAAATGATCAATATGTGGTTCAAATGAGAAGAATTTGAACTATAGTTTGACCGAGACCGGAGCGCGGCGAGACAGGGGGCAGTGCAGACCACTCAAAACTCAAAAATTCAAAATATTTTACTGCACATAAACCTACATGGGCACTTATGAAATGTCAGAAGCTAGATGCACGGTTCCAAATGGTCGCTTCCTATGGAGAAGAGCCGGCAAGAAACTCCACGGTTACTCTTTAAAAAATAATTGGCTTTTATAGAAGAAAAATTTTGTACCATGTCTTGATTTCTGTCTGAAATATTTTCGTTTTTGATACTTTTTAGAGCGTGATATTTCAGTAGTCGGGACATTGGTCAGAGGTGTATGCTAATTTAGTCTTTGTTATCAAGTAATTAAATATAGTTTTTGTTTCATACGGAAACGGGACACAAGTCTGCTCAGTGCCGTAGCTTCAAAAGGTAGTAGTGTTCTGACTTGATAAAAAAAATTGAAAACTGACAAAGATACAAAGGACTTGACTGTACCTCAAAATAAGGAGTCGCAAATCTCGCTTCCGGTGCAGCAAATGGCTTGTGCAAATCATGTATCATATACTTCTCAGGCTCAGATTTAAACGTAAAGTTATAAATATTCAATACAATAGCAATGACTGGAAATGTCATGACACACGTAGATACAGTGATAACCCAGCCACGTTCGCTGTATACTTGGCTGTTCTTGATAGAAGCGCGCGCTATATCCTTGTAAGTTTCTGAGAATTCGTTGATGACGTAGTTATCACGGTCTATTTCGTCCAGGATCTCTTTGGCTTGCACTCGTTTATGGTACATTAGTATCATCTGTGAAGAAAAGTCGTATAGATTATATTGTGTATATTAAATGAATTTGCGAGACTTTAGGTAGAGTCTGGCCACGCTAAGTCTGCATAAGTAAAAAAAACGGTGGAATTTGAAAATCCATAGACGGCAACACTACCCTGTCCTACGAAAAAAGAATTTGATACTTTGTCTTTTTGTTTTTGATAAGTTATTCTGATTTACTCCTGGTAAAGAATAGTCACTTTAGCACGATGCAGTGTGGATTTGATACAGTTTTATCATCGTATGGAGGTAGAGCATATGTACGATATAGTCTATTACACATAATCTAATAAGCAAAAATCAAAAGGCAAAATATCAAAATCATTAGATCTACTTACAACTCCGAAACTGACACAACTGACTTAAAAGTATGATATATATAAAACTTTTTGGGGTTGCCCATTTATTCCGTTGCAGACTTAGCGTGGCCAGACTATATCACTATTACTACGTATCATAGAATGAAAGAAAAATATTTTATTTGGGACACGCACAGGAAATAGAAACAGTTGTAAAAAGGAGCATTTATAACTAACAAAATTAACATATTTTTGGAATAAACGAAAACAAAAAACTTTTTACAAAAAAAAAACAACCGACTTCCAAAAAACACTACAAAGTGAAAAATAACTTTAATTTCGGAAGTCGGTGTCTTTCTTTGGTTTTGAATTTTCGTTTATTGTCACCGACTTCCGAAATTAAAAGTTATTTTTCACTTTGTAGTGTTTTTTGGAAGTCGGTTGTTTTGTTTTTTGTAATTTTTTTTTATTTTTTACTTTTTAGTTGTGGTACCTACCCCACACAAATTCGAAAACCACTACCTGCTATGTAAATAACAGTGACAGGAACTTGTCATATCATCCACATACTAAGTGGGAAAAAGTACGTATTATTGAAGCTAACTCAAAAACTATCGAAGCAAAGTTTATAAAATTTAAATGGGACCATTTCGAAAGCATACCCTTTCAAACAAAAAAAAATTTTCAAAATCGGTCCACAATTGACGGAGAAATCGGTGGATATACATAAAAAAAGAAAAAAAAAAAAAAAAAAACGTACATACGCGACGAACATATAACCTCCTCCTTTTTGGAAGTCGGTTAAAAATAACGACCAGTGCGAGTCCAAAAAAACTCCTATCTCAGCATAATGCTGCTATATTTAAAAAATAAATACTGCAGCGTTGGTATTCGGATAGGGCCCGCTGTGGTGCTACGGACATACAGGGTTATTGCTTATATGTCGGCAATCCATTATGGGGATATAGGACCATTATTAACAACCAAATTACCCCCTGATGACCTTATGTGTATACGTCTCACTAGGGGATTACAATATAAATAAAACAATAACTTATAGAAAATAAAATAATAAAAGTCCCCTCACCGCGTCTGTCATTCTAAACGCGATAAACTCTAAAACTAGCGAACGGATTTTCATACGGTTTTCACCAATGGACGGAGTGATTCATGAGGACAGTTCAGGTGTATAATTCATTCTTCACTTACCTTAAAAAATCCACCAAGAAACGGGCCCACCACAGTGCTATGTCTGATAATATTCACAATATCCATGATAAGCATGCATTTGTACATGTCAAATAAGATCATGAGGGCTAGTGGCGCTATGGAGGTCACTAATAAAGCTGTTGAAAGAGAATAGACATTGCTACATTAACCCCGGGGCACAGAAAAAGAAATGATACTTCGTTTAAAGCAGGGATGTTACGGAGCTTCGGTTCCGATTCCGAAATGTCACAACTTCCGATTCCGACTTCGGTTCCGATAATTTTGAATCGGAGTTATACCGAAGTTCGAAACGCAGCGATGCACGTGACTAGAGCGCGTACAAACAAGTTTAAACTCATCGCCTGGGTAATGTTGCTTGGAGTCTCAGTTTATTGTTTTGTTTGTGGATATTATAGCTAATATTTGACTGATTAAAGAGACTAATCAAAGAGAATGATTAAAGAAACTAAATTATGTTTCTATTGTTTCATTAAGCCTTCCCTTAACACATCTGTATTCTACTTCCGCCTCCGCCTCGGGTTCCGATTCCGGTTCCGGATCCGTTTTCGATTCCGATCAATCAAATTTAAAACCTCCGATTCCGGTACCAGTAAAACGACTTCCGTAACATCCCTGGTTTAAAGTTTAAGTCTATTTCAAAATTATCAGATGAAATTGTAAACAAACCCTGCATAAGTAAAATTCTTACGCAATCACACATTAAGGGGAATTAGTAACATGTTCACCTGTGTTTAGAAGGTTTTAAATTTATATCTCACCACATTTTCAAACAATTATTGTTTGGTTAACATTATTACATTTTAAGTGAAAGAAAAATAATCGATGAAAATTGAGGTTATAAAATTAACCTCAATTGCCAAATGAAAAACATCTTTATGGGAATTAAAAAAGCGAAAAAAAATAGTTTTTACAAAAAATACAACCGACTTCCAAACTACAAAGTGAAAAATAACATTAATTTCGGAAGTCGGTGTCAAAAAACTAAAATACTGATCCAAAGACACCGACTTCCGAAATTAATGTTATTTTTCACTTTGTAGTTTGGAAGTCGGTAGTAATTTTGGTAAAAAAAGAATTTTTTTTTTCGCTTTTTAGTGGGTTGGTTTGTAATGTATCTAAGTCAAAATAGCCTTATGTCAACTGCTCATCAAAAATACCCAAATGGCTATAGATGTGCCTATAATATTTGAAGAGTTCCCTCGATTTCTCCAAGATCCCATCATCAGATCGTGACCAAATGACAGTGGGACCAACTTGAAAGTGCACCCTTTCAAACAGAAAAATATTTTTTCAAATTGGTCCAGCCGTCTTCGAGTAACCGGGGAACATACATTAAAAAAAAAATATCCCGACGAACTGAGAACCTCCTCCTTTTTTAAAGTCGGTTAAAAATTAGAATTTTGGATTAAATATTCAAATAATCAAATCAAAGCACTTAATTTGTTAGGGACACTACAAATTGGCATTGACATCACTTTATCTAAACTATTTGTTTACATTTATTTAAATCTTACTTTTGAAACAAACCGTAATTAAATAATGTTAAGTTAAATTAAGCTATCACACAAAAGCTACAATTGACATTTTAAATTTCACGGGCTCCTTTGAAGAAATCACCTTAATGGTAGCCATACACGTTACGATATACTTGCGCAAGTTTCGTCTTGCGCAAGTTTAGACTTGCACAAGTCTGCGAGACACCGAATAGCTCGGATACTTGTGCTAATACATCCCACACACGTTAATGTATACTTGTGCAAGTCCAATTTTGCGCAAGTATATCGTAACGTGTGTGGCCTGCATAAACAATGGTAAATAAAATAGAGTTTGACGATGTTTTTCGACGTTGTAGTTCCCGACTTCTAAAGGTACCATTCCGTACCCGACCGCAGGAGGCAACTGCAGGCGACGTGTCGCCGCGACACGACTGGTTTCTATGAATTTCTATGAAATACCTTCCTTAGTTAGCGACACGTCGTTGGCAGCTACGGGCGAGTGACAGGCGACACGTGCAGCCCGACCGCAGACCAGCAGTGTCGCCAACGCTCGAGCGATAGTCACGTTTTTTTATCTTCTATCTACCGACTGGAATACGGGCAGTTGCCGCCTGCGGTCGGGTTCGGAATCATGACTGCAGCGACATGACGCCGCGACACGTTGCCAGCAGTTGCCTCCTGCGGTCGGGTACGGAATGGTACCTTAAATTCTCAATTAAAAAACTGGGTGTGTGTTGTTTCTTGGTCATAGACAAAGGTTAGCCGGAAAAATAAAATAATAAAAGGCATTGAGAGAGAGTAATCTTACGTATACTAGCCAGTCTCCATTTGTCGGTCCTAGGGTTCGGGTATATCATACCGACGCTTAGTGCGAACGTTATCATCTTGTATGTATCGCTGAACGGTTTGAATTCTAGCTCTTTCTCCATTTTCACCTGTAAAGTTCTGAAAACTGTTTAAAATTGCAGCACTGTGAGTGCTTCATAGAGAATTACCTTATTAATAAAAATTAAAACATTACCATTCAATTCTTTCCATCAAAAGAAATGCCTGGGGCGTTAAGCTTTGATTCAAGTTAGTAATTGATTAAATTTAAGTCAATGATTCAATTATTCTTTTACTTCGTAATCAGTAGCAGTGATTAGTTAATTAGAAACAATTTCTTTGTGAATTATATTTTCTTTGATGGGTTAAATACGGTATGAGAAGTATTTTACTTACTTTTTCTTCGACTTTGCTCGCATACAATTTTTTTTTTAAATCTTTATTATCTTCTTTTCGTGTGGTTAGTGACTAATCTGGTGTCAGAGTTTTAAAGCCTCCCATGGGTCTCTGACTTGGCTTCACAAGCCGTCGAGAAATATCTCCCAGGCATGCCGGTTTCGTCACGATGTTTTCCCTCGCCGTTTTTGAAGCAAGTGATAATTATACAATACGCACATGAATCCGAAAAGTCAGAGGTGCGTGCCTTGGGTTCGAACTCGACACCTAGGACTTGACCTATCTTAGTTATGAACACAATATACGGTATGATTACATGTCTACACAAATTTACAATAATAATATAAAGAGAAAATATTTGTTTTTCTGTTTGTAATGAATAAACTCAAAAACTACTGGACCTATTTAAAAAAAATCTTTTACCATTAGAATGCTATACAGTGCGAGTCTTTATAATGTGCACATATCGAAATGAACTATGCTTAATTTTGCCGACGGAAAAAATATTTAAAAATATCTAAATACTCTCAACCCTGACGTCACACAAATCCTGTATCGCACAATTAGAGTTTAACGCGCGAACAACATATACATATATACTTCCCCAACATCAATCGTTGGGCAGGCCGTTCGAGGCAAACCCATTGAGGGGCCCATGTTTATGGGCCAATGTATGGCCTTCGCGGGCGAAGGGCGAAGACCTGACCCCGCTCGCCAAGGGGGCGTCACGACATCTCTCAGTTCGTTGGACAGTTTCCCGCCAGACACGACACCAGTCTGGTTGGAGGATCCTCCCTTTTCTATAGAGGATGAGTAAGCTTAACACCCTGTTCCTCATGCCACTAAAAAGTATTTCTTCTGGCGACGACGCGGGATGTCGCGCGATGTCCCTGGAGATGTCCATGTGTCATTGTTCTATTTTTTTTATCAAATTAGATTTGTTATTGCTGTAGTGGCAATCGTGTCATTTGGTTTAAATAGTGTCTTATATTTATTATTGTATTTATCTCTTGTATAGATTCTTTTCTTTTAGATTTTGTGAATGTGAGAACGTTGTAGGCTGTAGACTTGTGGACCTTTTTCTATTTTGCTAAGTACCTGGTACTTGTTGATAGGCATACACTGTCCTCTCATACCTATTAACATTGTAATTTGAAAACATTGTAAAAACCATTTATTTTTAAAAGAGTAATCGTGGAGTTTCTTAGCTTCTGACGCTAGGTTTTTTTTTTTTTCTCTTTGAAAACAAATCTTTTGAATCTTGAATTTACTCACAGCCACTTATCTTTTTCAGGTAGGCAATGCAGCCCTAGAAGTATACGTCCGGAGGGCATACACATCTTACGACATCACTTGCCTCCAACACTTGGCGTTGTCAGGAGAACTGGGCGTCGTTCATTTCCAGTTTATACTGCCCACTGGACATCCTAACAGGTATGTAGGCTTTTCCAAACTATGTTGGAGTCGTCTTCCAATCTATTTCTGACACTCGTTTTAAGTTGATAGAGACAGAATTATGTTTCAAATTTGTTTGGCGCTAACTGACCTTTTTTTGGGTGGGGAATTATCAAAGAACTTCTCCCGCTCTGGGCGGAGCGGGAGGGCGTGTCAGACTCTTACTGACTAAAACCCACCCGTGTTCTCTCAGTTGCCATGTTGCCGGGGGCCACGGTATCCTTTTCGTATTTCCCCACAACCCTGGCGAGCATCGGCCCTAGCGGACCCCGTCAGTTCTGCTGACATCTCTTTGAGGGCGGGCGTGGAACACAACGCGCTGTCGACCCGGGCCTGGTCATTATCGGACGGCGAGCTACCCATTGCTCACCGTCCGCAAGCCCGCGCCTACGGTGGCCGGGAATTGGCTCGCGATTCCCGACGGCCAGGGCGTCTCCTGCAGTGGTTAGGGGCGTGAAGGCGCGAAATTTGCCTCTCCCTCACGCCTCCTCCTTCGCGAGAATTACCGCTTCGCAGAAGGAGGTGACGGCCTCCCATGCCCTCTCGCTCTGTACCATGGCCTGAACCAGGGCCGGACGCGAGAGATCACCGCTGCCGATCGCCTCCACTTGGTCAACTGGCCTGAATATAAAAAAGAACACAAATATTTTTGTAACAATTTCTTTGGACTGTTTTTAGGATTCCGTACCTCAAAAAGAAAAACGGAACCCTTAAAACAATTATTCTTTCTTTCTTGCTTTTTCTTTTATAGGATCACTTCGTTGTCCATCTGTCAGTCTATCAAGACCAATTTTCTCAGGAACGCGTGGAGGTATCAAGTTGAAATTAATATCAAATATGTAGATCTTTGTTCCCTTAGAGCTCTAAAAAAATCAAGCTTCTAAGTCAGCGCAACAAAAAAAACACGGCCGTTTATGTAACATATTTTGATACTCTGAAATAAATCAAAACCTACAAGGTACTTCCCGTTAACCTAGAATCATGAAATTAGGCAGGAAGCAAGGTCTCACAGCATAAGTAAATGAAAAGTCCGAAAATTTATAATTTGTTGTCTCTCAATTTTTTTTTTTGCGTTTACGAATCTACATTTGCAGTTGGAGAATAGACCGTGACGTATATCGTTGTATGGGAGAACATGTTTCTCATCTACAAAGTTAAGTTTGTTCTTGGGATAAATTCATACCAACTACGAAACCCTTCATTGTGCGTGGTCCGAGACGCACTTGTTTCCCTTTTTAACCGACTTCCAAAAAGGAGGAGGTTATATGTTCGTAGCGTATGTTTGTATTTTGAAAATTCTTTTTTTGTTTGAAAGGGTATGCTCTCAAGGTGGTCCCGTATAAATTTTGTTAACTTTGGGTAGTTTTTGAGTTAGCTTCAATAATAGATATTTTTTACCACTTAGTATGTATTTGATACGATAAGTTCTTGTCACTGTTATTTACATAGCGTAGTGGTAGTGGTATTCGAATTTGTGTGGGGTAGTTACCACAACTAGAAAGTGAAAAATAAAAACTTTTTACAGAAAAAAAAACAACCGACTTCCGAAAAAAACACCACAAAGTGAAAAATAACTTTAATTTCGGAAGTCGGTGTCAAAAAACGAAAATTCTAAACCAAAGACACCGACTTCCGAAATTAAAGTAATTTTTCACTTTGTAGTGTTGTTTTTGGAAGTCGGTTGTTTTTTTTACTACTAACCTCGTTTAATTTATTTCTTCGAGCTCACATTTTTCGTCTTCCTTCACAGAATCCCAATCAGTCAATCGGAGATCGAGCTGGCATCCGGTACAGACGCAGAAGGCATTCCCGCCGAACTGTGCACGGCCGCCATGAGGAAGTGTCATCACCGCACGGGCGCGCTGGCCGCATTCGAATCCTTCGACCAATTCGTGCAGTACTCGGACGAGCTCCTCGACCTGGTGCACGACTTCGCCAGCTCCGCCACTGTTAGGAGGGAGGTGAGAGAAGAGTTGCCCCGAAATTTTAACCCAATGTAGGGTAAAAATTACCTCCAAAGCGGGTCATAATTACCCCTACTAGGGTTATAGTCATCCCATGTGTCTGTGATGACACTCGCATCACTTTATGGTCATTTCAGGATAACTATAAAGTGATGTTCAGAATGACCTTAATTTTAGGTTCAGATTAACATCTTAAAGATTTGAGAATGTCCCAAAAGTAGGTTAAAATTGTCCCAAAGTAGTTAAAAATTTATCCAGCGTTGGTGAAATGGTCTTTGTGCACACATTAATTTTAAAATGTTGTTTTGAAGATTAAAATGAGCCAATATTACCCCACTATGGGGTACAAAATTACCTCACAAAAATTACTCCAAAATGCAATAAATGCCTTCTCAAAGACTGACTCCTTATAGGCAAGATGTAAAACCAATATTTTGTTGCAGGATCTAGCAGCGTTGCAGGAAGGCAGCGAAAGTCGCGACAGTACCAGTATTAATGTTGGCATGGACTTCAAACCCGTTGATGCCGATATTGAGGTAAATAATACTAATACTTGCAATGTATTTATGTATTATTTGTAGTAGTGTACAGAACTTTAACTGCACTGGACAGAACTTTATTTGTTTTATATTTTTGTTTGTTTTATATTGCCATCTAAAAAAAAAGGTGGCACTCCGGTAGTGCCGACAGAAGTGAAAATTTGATCATGATCGCTTTGGTAGAAGAAAAATACTTGTATAGAACATTGATCCGTAACCTTATCTATATAAAGAGCACTATCGCGTTTACAAAACCTTTAAAGTAAAAATATTTTCATAGAATATATCAATATTCTATGAGAATATATTTACTTTACCCTAAGAAATACAAATAAAGAGCACAATCGCGTTTACAAAAATGAGGTGTCGTTACAGTGTCGCGAAATCAATGGTTTAGTCCCATCTCAAAAATCACCCAATGCGCCTAAAGAAGATTACACTTTTAAAAAAATTGGTGAATAGTTGGAGTAATCAACAATAGATGTTAAATCGATGGATAGTTTGATGATGGTCTCCGAAATTAACGGCATATGTTACCGCGATAACCAAACTTGGCAACCATATTTGGTTACTAACGACATACACACCACCGGAATTTCGAAAGCAGCAAATCCATACAAAATCAAGGACCTATCTATCACACAATAGGGATGATGACTAAAAAAATATTTTTTGTCCGACTTTATAGATTACTAAAAAATATTGGACACGTATTTTTTTCTTTTTTTTCGTTATCAAAAGATTACGGTGATTCATTGAGTTAAAATGTGCCATGACGTCACGAGTATGTAGATTTTATACTTACTTGTGACGTGGTGACCCTCGCTCCCCAACTTTAATGCGTTTTATCCAAGTCATTTTTTATTAATATGATAAAGCAAAAAATACGTGTCTAATATTTTTTTATTATCTGACTGACGGACTAAATAGAATTTCTTTTTTTTGACCCAGGCATCATCCCTATTTAAAAAAATAAATTAAAAAAACGACAATTTTATACGGACAGTTTTTTAGCGATCATGCATTTTGCCTGATTTAAATCAAAATTATTCAGGATAGTCGACGGTTCTAATTTTTTAAAAACTGTCTTTGAAGGGTGCGTACTAACCGTTTAACTTTTTCTGTAGGCCCCTCTAGAACCCATCCACATCCTAATGATCGGAGTCCGGGATACAGGTGAGAGCGACGACAGCGCTGTGTCGCGTCGCTTTGGCAACTTCTGTCGCGCCCACCGACATGAGTTGCACCAGAAGAGGATCAGGAGGATCACCTTTATGTTGCTTATCAAGTAAGTAAAACGTCTGCGGCCTCCAGAGGCCCTAGTGTGAGTTTCTTTTAACCATCTCGACTTTACACATCGACTGCATTCGGCGCTCCGATTGGCCTTCACTAGTGAAGGGCCAATCCGAGCGCCGAACGCGGGAGTCTTAAGGTAGTTTTACGTTACGTACGTACGTTTTGTGGGCGAGAATTGAAATCACGCTTACCCCTTTACACCGAAAGATGTACAGCGCTGCCTCGCGCTGGCTCGCGATGGCCAGCGCTACCTAGCGTCAGCTCGCGCTATCACGCGCCGCCCGGCCAGCCGAGAATATAATATACAGAGATGTCTCGCGATGGTCGGAGCGAGCCGGCGCGTGAGACATAGCGAGTCAGTGCTTGACGGAGAGACACCTCGATGGCCGGTGCGAGATATGTATATCCGTTTTACAAAGTAAATAAATACTCTATTTATACAGCAATAAAGTTCAATATTGTACTAACAAATATTTCAATTCGCCTCGCACTCCCGCATCTAGACCGTTTACACCAAAGATGGGCAGGGCGTGGATATAAATTCACAAACTATACAAATTTCAATTCTCGCCCGTCCACGCCACGCCTCGCCTCTTAAACTCCAGCATGTTGCAGACTACTTCTGAACATAGGCTTCTCTCAAGTTGACCCAAGGTGGACTGACGATCAGATCAGTGAGATTAGAGCAGTGGTGGCCCAGTGGTAACGGCTACGACTTAAGAGTTGTAGATCGTAGGTTCGAACTCTTGACTGACGTTTTACTTTATGTAAATTATTTCATCACCACTCCTCTCAAAACGATGAAGGAAAACATCGTGAGGAAACCGGCATGTCCTAGAACCAAAAATTTGAAGACATGTGACATCAACCAACCCGCACTGGACTCGCGTGATGGATTACGGCCCACTCCCTCTCACAGAGAGGAGGCCTGTGTCCCAGCAGTGGGAACATTATAGGCTGATTATGTGGACCGACATAAGACCGGATGTTGGCGATGCTTGAAGGAGGTCTATGTCCAGCAATAAACGAATCCTGATGATAATTATATTTATTTATTTATATATACTTTATTGTACACCACAAAAATACACAACAAAAAATAAATCAAACACTACAAAATATACAATGGGCGGCCTTATCGCTTTCCGCGATCTCTTCCAGGCAACCTTGGAATGGACAATGATTTGTCTGGACATAAAATGGGGCTGTCGTTGGTGCAATAATAAGTTTATAATATACTAGAATAGATACACATATATATACATATCCTAAATAATAGATACATAAATACATACATACTTACTAAATATATAAGCAACAAAAATAAATGAAGACTATAGATAATTACAGTTACGAGAACAAGATCTTTATTTACATGCTCTATTATTTATTTATTATCTTGCCGCGGTTGGTCCGTGGATGGGTGACCATCTTTCCATACAAAGACTCCTCCGTACCTCGGAAAGCACGTTAATTCGTTGGTCCCGGCTGCCATTCGTTGATCTTTGACAGTCGTTACGGGTCGTCAGAAGCCCGAAAGTCTAACAACTAGTCCATACCAAGAGCTGTCGTATTACCTAGTTACTGGGTTGTGGTGGTCAGATAGGCAGTCACTGCATGTTCAGCTGCATCCGGTTAGACTGTAAGCCGACCCCAACATAGTTGGGAAAAGGCTAGGCAGATTGGTTTTTGACTCTAAAACTAACCCTCATCATCTCCTTCCAGGCGACAATTCCCCAAATTCTTCACCTTCCGTGCTCGCAATGACTTCACAGAAGACACAATCTACCGTCATTTGGAGCCAGCTTCAGCGTTCCAGTTGGAACTATACCGCATGCGCAGCTATGAGCTCGAAGCGTTGCCCACCAGCAACCAGAAGATGCATCTGTATTTAGGCAAGGCTAAGGTGAGAAAGACGAAAGATATAGGGAACTCTAGGTAAGAAAGAGATAACAATCTTCCAGCTGGAGCTGTACCGCATGCGCAGCTTTATCCCGGTAATTGGTAACCCCCTTAATAGGGCGTTAATAATTATGGGGGGATAATAAGAAAGAAAGAAAAATAAGTTTAATTGTCACAGAAACACGTGCATAAAAGAAAAGAATAATAAAATAAAACAATAGATTTAAATATAATCACGAGCACAAAACAGAAATATGCGGCAGCTGCTGGCACGTCATGACTGTGACAAGAAGGCTTCCACTCAGCATGATACTGTGACCCACAGCACAGCGCTGATTTTCAGTGGTCACCCGAAATTATGGGGCTTGTCAAGCTAACTCAGCAGAAGTAAAAAAAATTTTGGAATTTGAAATCTATAGACGGCAACACCGTCTGTATTACGAAAAAGAATTTGATACTTTGTTTGTCTTTTTGTTTTTGATAGATTATTTTGTTTATATTCGGATTTATTCCTGGTAAAGAATAGTCACTTTAGCACGATGCAGTGTGGATTTGATACAGTTTTGTCATCGTATGGAGGTAGCGCATAGGTACGACATAGTCTATTACACATAATTTATTATGCCAAAATTAAAAGGCAAAATATCAAAATCATTAGATCTACTTACAACCCCGAAACTGACATAATTGACAGATGTAAAAAGTATACCATCATTAAAGTATGTCATTCTTATTTACGTGCCGATTCGACTCAATGTTTGTCCAAACTCAAACTCAGACCCTAACAGCCTGTGCACTCGATGCATTGCGGCGCCGGAGCGGTGTCGCTGCGGCGTCCTGCATACAAATACCCACGACATGTCACACGGCGCGGCCCGGCGTCACACCGCACGTACACCGGACTTGCAGCCTGCGACACCGGAACGGCACCGCTCAGTTGTTTGTGCTTTATCAAAAATACAGATGTTTGACAGATGACTATTTACGCGCTATGCGGTGCGGCGCCGCAGCGCCCGTGTCGTCGCCAGTGCGACGAAATCTTTCGCTCTAATCCCTAATGCCAAAAATTATAATAGCAAATCCATTTACGGTCTTCATTTTGCTTACAGGTGAAGAAGGGACAAGAGGTGACGGACTACAGGTTCTTCATCCGTTCCATCATCAGACACCAGGATCTCATCACCAAAGAGGCTAGCTTCGAGTATCTACAGAACGAAGGAGAGAGGTAATTATGTAGCCTTTAAATGTCCACTGTCAACACTCTCTCTCACTCTCCCTCTCTCTAACTCACTCTCCCTCTCTCTAACTCATTCTCCCTCTCTCTCTAACTCACTCTCCCTCTCTCTTGAACTCACTCTCCCTCTCTCTTGAACTCACTCTCCCTCTCTCTGTAACTCTCTACCTCTCACTCACTTTCTCTCTCTCTCTCCCTCTCGCACTCACTCTTTCTCTCTCTCACGGTCTCTATCTCTCTCCCTCTCTCTTTCTCTCCCCTCTCTCTCTTTCTCTCCCCTCTCTCTCTTTCTCTCTCTCTCCCCTCTCTCTCTTTCTCTCTCTCTCCCTCCCTCTCCTTTCTTTCTTTTGAGGTTTATTTGTAGAAACCAGAGACGGGAACTTTTTTAGGAGGCCGTACCCGAAGAGTACTTTTATTATTTATTCTTAAAGCAGCAATAGAAATACATAATCTGCGAAAATTTCAACTATTACGGTTCATGAGATACAGCCCGCTGACAGACAGACGGACAGCGGAGGCTTAGTAATAGGGTGCCGTTTGGAATCCTACGGGTACGGAAGCCTCAAAAACCTTTAAAAACCTCAGGTTAATGTATTTTTTTTTCTTTCCCAGGGTATTACTAGAAGCCATGGATGAATTAGAGGTAGCATTCTCGCACCCGCTCGCTAAGAGGACAGATTGTAACCACATATTCTTAAACTTCGGACCCACTGTCATCATGGACCCGGCTAAGGTAAAAACAACTATTTCTTTTCTGGGCATTTGACTACATTGAAAAAATTACAGGAATTTTTACTTGGTAAAAAGAGAAAATAATCTTTGAACAAATTAAGGAGCTTACAAAGTTTCTGAGGGGAGTTTCTTGACGAGACACTCTATAGCAATGAAACCTAAAAATTTTTGTACGTCAGGTAGATTATTTAAAAATATTGGACACGTATTTTTTTTAACCCACTTCCAAAAAGGAGGAGGTTATATGTTCGTCGCGTATGTTTGTTTTTCTTTTTCTTTTTATGTATGTCCGCCAATTGTAGACCGATTTTGAAAATTCTTTTTTTGTTTGAAAGGATATGCTCTCGAGGTGGTCCCATATACATTTTATTAACTTTGCTTCGATAGTTTTTGAGTTAGCTTCAATAATTCGCACTTTTTCCCACTTAGTATGTAGATGATATGATAAGTTCCTGTCACTGGTAGCAGGTAGTGGTATTCGAATGTGTGTGGGGTAGGTACCACAACTAAAAAGTGAAAAATAAAAACCTTTTTTTTTTTTTGTAAAAAGTTTTTTTAACTTCAACAAAAGATTACGGCGATACAGTTTTCTCAATAAAAAAAATCAAAATATTTTATTTCACATAAACCTACAAGGGCACTTATGAAACGTCAGAAGCTAGATGCACGGTTCCAATTGGTCGCTTCCTATGGAGAAGAGCCGGCAAGAAACTCCACGGTAACTCTTTTAAAAAGAATTGGCTTTTACAATACTTTCAAAGTCGGTCCTGGAAACCGACACTTTTCCCGTATCGAACCGCATTCCATGCTATAGGCCGACCGCTTAACAGAGTCCGTGCCTGAGGTAGCTGCGCGTTGCGGGAGGGGTGGGCTGTAGCGAATCACTGAGCTCTCGCATCACGACACCAAGGGGTGTCGTGATGCGAGAGCTCAGTGATTCGTCAACATGTGACAACTGTCACCCCTCCCGCACCGCGTACGGACTCTACTGCGCGTACTGACGTTTCATAAGTGCCCTTGTAGGTTTATGTGAAATAAAATAATTTGAATTTGACGAATTTTCAAGAACTACTCTTTTGTACTGTGTATGCGGGCGAATAAATATATTTCAATTTAGATTTAAAAGTTTTGAATAAATAAATTATTAAAAATTTTGAAAAACGATAAAGTTGTACTTTGAATAGTAATTTTTTACGTGTTATATTTTCCACAAAATTCTTACATAGTTTTAAATAGATTTAAAATATTTGTTATGCTTAGGAATACTAAATTTTATTATTTATGAAACCCGGGTAAACATATATTTTAAAAAGCCGCTTCCATACTTTGTATTGTAACCCTTTGCCGAGTAAAATACATTGGTTATAATTTTGGTTAATAAATAATTGGTTAATCCGTTAAGTAGTAGGAGAGGAATGGTTAGGTATAACCATTAACCCTGTATATCAGGGTTATTGGTTACATTTTATATTTCTAATTCATAAAAAAAAAACAATTTACTCGAAAATTTTTGACATCGGAATAGGGGTCATCAGGGGTCATTTGATTGCAAATGACCTCTCCTACATCCCCTTAACGGATTGCCGACGTATAACCAATAACCATGTATATTTTAAGAAGCCGCTTCCATACTTTGTACCCTTTGCCGGAAAAAACGTACAATAGGTAAATATTCGTCCGAATATTCGATCTCCAGTGATGATCTACTCCTGTCGAATATTAACATTTAGTTTTTTTTAATGTTTGCAGATCGAAGAATCAGTGCTAGGCATGGTGATGAGATACGGTCCTCGTCTCTGGAAACTGAGGGTATTACAAGCTGAGATCAGATTCACACTGCGGATTGGTAATTATCATACTAATTAACAGAATGACTATTTTCTTAATGTCCCTCGGGAATCATCGCATTTCCGAATACAAACGAATGCTAATTTCCATGTCCATCAATTACTAGATTTATCGTGTATAATCATAATTCAGAACTAAGTAGTTTATTGTTGTTTTGTTTTGATTTCCGTGTGAACTATATAGAACTGTAAAACTATTTTCGTACCTGCGACTTAAGCAGCTTTCAAATCCTTTAATTTATTAAAAAAATGGGATGTTTAAAGTAAATTGCATTAGAAGTTAAAAGAGTATTAACAACTCTATATACTTCCAAGTCGATTGAGAGCGTCCGGTCTGCACCAAGTGCAAAGGGCAACTGATAGAAATCCGACGACTGACGAAACACGAAGCTTGCCGAGGGACATTAAGAAAATAGTTATACAGTACATGAGTTTTAACAAAAGATTAAATGATAGTGATTAAATGCATAGAACTGCCTCGTTGGTCTAGTGGTCGCAAGCGCTACTGTTGAGAATTAAGTTCGATTCTTAGGTCGGGCAAAGTGTTTTTGAGTTTTTACATCAGGAATTTCTCAGTAGCAGCCCGATTGATGGCAATGCCTCCTTATACCCCTAATATACTAATAGCGCTACTTCCAAGTTGATCGCTTTCCAATATAAAATAAAATAAGTAAAGTTTATTTTCTAGATTGTTTACAAATTAAACCTAAGCTAGTTTTGAGTACAAATGAGTTAAGCATCTGTAGCCGAGTTAGGCAGAAACCTGTATTTTGGCTATCAGTGCCAATCCCCTCTGATAATTTTACATTTATCATAGCCGTTAACATTAATTTTGACAAGATAGTTAACAGCACAGATATAGATCTTACTAGATAACGCAAGAGAAACTACTTCGCGTGCCATTTTCGTGGCCAGCTTACGTACAATAATCGTAAGCTGCCACTTTCGCGCTCAGTCTGCATCGGTGCCACGCTTGTCGGAAGTCAGTTAAAAAATTGAAAATGGTTAATTACACTGTTATAAATTGTAAAAACTGTGCAAATGCGAGGAGAAACAATAAAAGAAACGTTTCCTAGTGTTTGTGACGTCATAGTAGGTAGTCAAAAAATGGCACGTTTGGTTTTCATACAGATCGTGATACTTGCGTTATCTAGGTCTATTTATATCTGTGGTTAACAGTAGTGTTATTTTACACATTTTATTATAATACGTAGAGTATGTATGTGTATAAATGCGTGACCTGGAAATATTCAAATTTCGCGTTCTACCTTAGCGTATTATCCCCCTTAAGTTAAAAAGCTATGTTACGAGTACCTCTTCAAATAGATCTGCACTCAAAAGACCCACCCCAAAAGAGCTGATTATAGTGAACTTTTGTCTAAGCGGGTGTTCAGAATTCCAATTCCGCCTGTGAAGTCCCTTTTGGCCAGACACAGTCCAGCTTACTCTCACCTACACACATTTAACAAGGTTTGCAGATCACTGGACATCAAAAAATTGCTTTCCACTCGCCTTAAAACTGTACTAAAGAAATGGCTTATGGAACTTACATACACCGAAACAGAATCATTTCTCTAACATTATCGACAAACCAAAGTGCCAGCAAACAACATCCCTCTCTCACACTTTTAACCCTCACTCACACAAACGCACACACAAACTCACACAACATAATACACGCTTTACCAAACTAGCCCTGTAAACTGACATATTTCTTTCCGCTCATTCGCACTCCGACCCCCAAGATACAAGCCCTGCTTAGTTTGGGGGTCAACGGTTAAACCAAAACATTGTGATGTTTTTTCACAACTTTTCCTTTGCCAATAAAACTTTTTGTATTTTGTATTTATTTGGATAAAAAACTGACTGTTTTCATTTAAAATTCTTACTTTATTTGGTACAGGACCCGGTGCGCCCACCAAGAATGTAAGACTATGTTTGTCCAACGGTTCCGGCTATTCCTTAGATGTGTATACTTATGAAGAAATTTCTGACCCGAAGATCGGTGTGGTAAGTTTTTTTAACTTTATTTTCAGTATTTTCAGGAGTAATAAAAGCCGCACGGGTCGATCCATCAGGTTAAGCTAAGCTTGCCGGGGTTGGGGGACACCATATTTACATATCGAGACTCCTCCGTGCCTCGGAAAGCACGCTAAGCCGTTGGTCCCGACTCAGTCGTGGCTCTTTGACAGTCGTTACGGGTCGTCAGAAGCCCGAAAGTCTGACAACCAGTCTTACCAAGAGGTATCGTGCTACCCAGTAACTGGGTTGTGGTGGTCAGATAGGCAGTCGCTCCATGTAAATACTGGTATTCAGCTGCAACCGGTTAGACTGGAAGCCAACCCCAACATAGTTGGGAAAAGGCTAGGCAGATTGATTTTTATTTCGTACAAGGCAGCAAGCAGTGGTGGCCCAGTTGTAACTTACCGAGTTGCAGGTCGTGGGTTCGAACCCAGGCAGGCAGTTTGTTAAAATAATTTCATCACCACTGCTCTCAAACGGTGAAGGAAATATATACATATTTCTAAAGAGCCATTAAAAACCCTGAAAGAAATCGACACGTAATTGCATGTGCACCTAGCGCTGAACGCAGTCTCTGCGTTCAGCGTTCGGTGTGGCAACACGCCGTGTTCGGGTTCGCGACAAGTCAATCATCATCCTGAGGATGCCTCGTTGAGAGTTGAAACACGTGTCGATTTCTTACAGGGTTTTTTTATGGCTCTTTAGAAATAGCTAAGCGGAACAGGTTACTAAATATATCTACGTCTATTGTATTTTTTTCGAAGACTTGTGACATGTACCAACCCGCACTGGGCCCGCGTGATGGATTATGGCCCACTCCCTCTCACAGAGAGGAGGCCTGTGTCCCAGCAGTGGGAACATTATAGGCTGATAATGCCATGCCCGTGCCGCTATTATTATTTAGCCGCGAGCTTTACAACATGTGATATGATAGCATCTTTACTCATTTTATTTTATTTTTCAGATAATGTTCCAATCGTTCGGACCGAGGCAAGGTCCCATGCATGGACTACCGATCTCCACACCATATGTTACCAAAGATTACTTACAGCAGAAGAGATTCTTGGTAAGTGTGTTATTTTGTTCCTTATGTCCATTAATGTAGAGACTAAATTCGCGTGCAACTGAGACCAGGCACTCCAAAGACAATTTCCACGCAAACTCTGCCCCCATACACTCCACTATGTACTAAACGCTAACACATCAGTAATAAAGTTGAATATCGCGTGCGCTCTTTGCTCGTGTTCGAGCACGGAACTAAATGTCGTAAGCCTCAATTCTTATTTCGTTTATAACTAAAGCAACAATTATTGATCTAGAGAAAAATATCTTAGATTTGGATAATAAACTATATTTCCATATTGTCAATTATTTTAGACATAAAAGCCGAGTAATCTTGTTTTGTTTCAAATAATCTTTAAAAAAGACATGATGGTGCTTTGCTTTGATGTCGGGATGTTGTAAATATATAAGATATTTCTTAGTGGCTTAATAGGCGCAACAATAAAAACCAAACGTGTTGCTAAAATCAAAGAAACGACATTTAAAGTCTTTTATTACACCTGTTATAATATTCTAATATTAAAACATTTAACAACTAAAACTTAAATGTGTTTTTTCATGCTATATTGACATGTCTTGACATCTCTTACTTTTTCTGGATGACATTGACATCCGTACTAACTGTCATTGTCATAAAGAAACTCTTTAGAGTTACTATGCTAACTACAATAAGAAATACTTTTTAACCGACTTCCAAAAGGAGGAGGTTCTCAATTCGACTGTATGTTTTTTTTTTTTTTGTATGTTTGTTACGCGATTACTCCGCCAATTATGAATAGATTTTGATGATTCTTTTTTTGTTTAGTAGATCATACTTCAGAAGTGGTCTCATATAAATTTTATTAACTTTGCTTGGGTAGTTTTTGAGTTAGCTTCAATAATACGTATTTTTTCCCACTTAGTATGTACATAGATGATATGATAACTTCTTGTCACTGTTATTTACATAGCAGGTAGTGGTATTCGAATTTGTGTGGGGTAGGTACCACAACTAAAAAGTGAAAAATAAAAACTCACTTTGTAGTGTTTTTTTTTTTGAAGTCGGTTGTTTTTTTTTTGTATAAAAGTTTTTTTCTTTACATATATGCTAGTCACGCGGTAAACTTTGCTTGCGCGATGCAGAATTTTGCTTGACGTCAATTTGATGCGTAATTCGCATGCGGCGATGTAGATGCCGCCACAGCTGTCTTTCCCTTCGGTATTATATTCTAGTTCTAAACGTAAGTTTTTTTTTTTTTTTAAGGCTACGTCACAAGGCACGACCTACGTGTACGATATCCCCGACATGTTCCGTCAAATGACTGAAAGAAGATGGCGGGAATGCATCGAAGATGGTAGCGTTGAAGGTAAAGAGTTATTACGATTACCTATATATATTAATTTATGTAACTGGGCGACCGAGCTCAGCTCGGGTAAAAATAGAGAAAACAATTTTTTTCCAGATATGAGACCTAGCTAGATAGATTTTTCGCCCCTGTAAACCTCTATTACAACTTTCATCGAAATCGTTAGAGCTGTTTTCGAGAACGTGATTCCAAATATAATATACAGGGTGGCAGGGACATCGACGCGAAAACTGTTACCATGGATTCAGTACATGATTCTGAACCCCCCTTTTTTTTTGGTAGGGAAATTATCAAATTACTTCTCCCTCACGGGTTTCCGCCTCCTCCTTCGCGAGCATTACCGCTTCGCAGAAGGAGGTGACGGCCTCCCATTTCCTCTCGCTCCGTACCATGGCCTGAACCAGGGCCGGACGCGAGAGATCACCGCCGCCGATCGCCTCCACGAGGACACGGCGTTGCTCCGCCCATGCCGGGCAGACCTCCACCGTATGCTCCACCGTGTCCTCAGGCCGATCCACACAATGGTGACACCCGGGCGTTTCTCCCGCCTTATCCTGAACAGGAACCTCCCGAAGCAGCCGTGTTCGGTGAGGACCTGCGTCAGGTGGAAGGTAGCGTCGTGGCGCTTCTCAAGCCACTCCTCAAGGAGGGGTCTCATCGCCGCAATTGTGGCGTGCCCAGCGCTGGGTTGCGACAATCGCTCTGTCCGCTGTGCCGCGATTTCTTGCGGTATCGGAGTTAAGCCCCGGCGTTTCGTCTCCTCGCGCCACGCCCAAATGTGCGCGAAGATTCTGAACCCCCATGCGTTGGAAATGCGATGGAACTAAATCAATGGTTTAGTCCCATCTCAAAAATGCCCAACGCGTTAAAGAAGTTTTCACTTCAAAAATCTGACTCTGAAAGTTCTGAACGATCAATGTTTTTGTTCCAGGTCCGATGCCGGACAATGTGATGACCGTAATGGAGTTGGTGGTCGAACCGGACGGCGAGAGACAAATCGTCGAAATTACGAGGTTGCCAGGACAGAATAATGTAAGTAGATAATATATCAGTTGAAGCTTATTTTTTGGCCAAAGAATAAGCCATACGACGTGGCAATGCTACCAGCCTTTTGGGCACTTTTCCTGTTGACAGCGATGCGGAAGATTATTTTTTATCACATCTATTCAAAAAGGATTAGGCGCACAATGCCACATTCGCAAAATGACATTTTGAAATTTCGTAAAATGTCACATTCTCAAATTGTCATATTCCGAAAACGCCACATCGCAAAATGTCACATTAGCAAAATGCCATTTTCGCAAAATGTAATTTTCGCAAAATGCCTTATCGCAAAATACCATTTTCGCACAATGTCAAATAATCAATATATCTAAATATCACTTCATAGTCAATTTTTTTATATTTAGACGTTAAATGTTTTTATGAATAACGCCACCTAGCTATAACTTTAAGAAAGACTTGATTAAGCAAATCGTATAATCAATGCTGCAAATCAATTAACCCTAAAGGTACACCGACAATAGATGGCGCATGCGGAAAAATACTTTGAATCATAATTCTAATTATTCTTCTGACATTAATTATATGTGTGATATATCATTGTATTACATTTGCATCTAATCATTATTAATATTTAAATTGTTAAAAAAATATATTAAAAATGAGCGAAGGTGGGTACTTCCAATAAGAAAAATATCAGTTTACTCACAAGGAAAATAAAATTAGACAATTAGACTATTTGTTATTCTATTTGTGTTGACTTATGCTGTTTAATAATTAATTACGATTTAAAATAACCGTTTGTCATTAGTAGAATTTCTGCGCAAAGTTATTTTTCTACAATTATATAAATAGCCATTTTATAGGTTAAAACATAATTATGTTACAATTATAATTATCATCAAACAGCGGACCCTGTGCAACTAAATAGTTGATGAATCCTTACAATTTTACAAAAAATTAAGCTTTTTTGAAAAAAAGTTGCAATTTTTTGTTAATTATGTTTATGATTCTCAGCGACATATATTATTTCAGTTTACATTTTTAATTTATTTTATGTTAAAATGAATGAAAATGAATAAATGATGTGATTAAATACGTAATTAAATTAGTTTTATTTTTTATTCATAAATCATCGGCTCAGAAGTCACTAAGTGGCTTTAACTTTTAAGAATGTGTCATTTTGAGAAATGACATTTTGCGAATGTGTCATTTTGCTAATGTGGCATTTTGCTAATGTGGCATATTGAGAAATGACATTTTGCGAATGTGTCATTTTGCGTCAATATGTCATTTTGCGAATGTGGCATATTGAGAAATGACAGTTTGCGAATGTGTCATTTTGCGTCAATATGTCATTTTGCGAATGTGGCATTGTGCGCCTAATCCTTCAAAAAGAGCTAGTTTATTCTTCGTAAATAGAGATTAAAATAGCTTTTTAATCCCTAGGAACCAAATAGTAGATTGTTTGTCTAGGGAGCAAACATTTATTTTAAAGGCGAGAGCGTTAGGATTCAAAGTAAGTCACTCGAGCTTAGAAATATTGTTGACACTATGCGAATGTGTCATTTTGCGTCAATATGTCATTTTGCGAATGTGGCATTGTGCGCCTAATCCTTCAAAAAGAGCTAGTTTATTCTTCGTAAATAGAGATTAAAATAGCTTTTTAATCCCTAGGAACCAAATAGTAGATTGTTTGTCTAGGGAGCAAACATTTATTTTAAAGGCGAGAGCGTTAGGATTCAAAGTAAGTCACTCGAGCTTAGAAATATTGTTGACACTATACTTTTTATTACCCTTGATGAGAAAATAATTTGTGATGTGGATATTGTTAGTAAAAGTTCCAGTCACCAAAGAGATGAACCATGAACATTATATAAACAAGTAACAGGCTGAATAATAAAGTAAACAGCGCGAAATTTAAAAAAAAGTTTGTGATAAAACGAAAATGCGCGAAATGCGTTCTGCGTTCGTTCGTAATTGTTTTAATTTAATTGATGAATGTAATTTAATCCTTCGCTCCGCTCTCGATTCAAAGAAACACTCTCGCCTTTAAAAATAATTGTTTACTCCCTAGGCAAACAATCGACTATTGACGCCCTATGATTCTTTCCACTCCTTCATGCAAATAAAGATATGAATATGAGAATAGAAAAAGAAAACGGGACAAGAGCAGCCCCGGATGGGGGGGGCAAGCCGGGCCCGTGTCCCGCGCGCCAACTTCAGGGGGCGACACATTCAAGTGTAGCAGACAGGTGCACCATCCAGCACACAGCAACTTTACAATAAATGAGACGCGCAGCACATTTATAATCTTACTATTTTTTTTTCTTTTTTACAATACTTTTGGCGCCCCTGTTAAATTGGCGCATTATCGATCGATACAATTTGATTAATATGTTGCTGCCAAAATTTTCATTTCGCGGGGGTTAACTTAGCGCATCCCCGTAAAAGATTGGCGGGGGGCGGCAGACGGCAGTTTTTGCCCCGCCTCATAAAAATTCTAGATCCGGGGCTGGACAAGGGCAGGAATAATCTGACTTCATTTTAAACTTTTTCTTAAAACTTTTTATATTACAGTGTATCTGAATATTTGCAGGATAAACCACAGGTTTTTTTTGAAGTACTTTATTTTTAAACTAAACTCCGTATGAAATAAGATTAGACATTTAAATAAACCTTTTTTACAGTCCGTTCAACCGATTTTGACTTCTATACCGTAGGCATAAGGATGGCATTAAAAGCAAAAAAGTGGTTACAATACCAACTGTTTACTGTAGCTGCCATTTGTCATGCCGCCATCGTAATAGAAGTCAAAATCGATTGAACGGACTGTAAAAAAGGTTTAGTGAAACGTCTAATCTTATTTCAAATTGAGTATAGTTTGCATCTGATCGCATTCTTAATTTCATTCTGTTTAGTTTTCATTTATTTTTGTGAATTATTTTTATGTCGAGAGGTAAAATATGGTGATACTATCATATACAATAGGCCTGAGTCCAAATATTTTTTTTTGTCCTTGTAGATTATAAAAAAATGTTGAATACGTATTTTTTCTTTTTTGACGTAATCAAACGATTACAGCGATACATTGAGTTTAAATGTGGCATGACGTCACGCCTTGCTAGATTTAATATTGAGTTGTGACGTAGCGAGTCCCCAACTTTAATGCGTGTTTTCTAAGTTATTTTTGATTAATATGATAAAGCAAAAAATACGTGTCTAATATTTTTTTATTATCTGAATGATGGACTAAATAGAATTTCATTTTTTTTTTTACCAGGCAACTGCCGTATGATGCCGTACATTAATGTAAAACATTGCACATCGAATCCATATTTGCAAATAAATGATTTTGAATTTATTCCAGGTCGGCATGGTAGCATGGCGCCTGACCCTATACACCCCGGAATGTCCTGACGGTCGCGACATAATACTAATCGCTAACGACCTGACATACTACATGGGGTCGTTTGGACCCGCTGAAGACTGGGTTTACTACAAGGCATCCGTATACGCTAGGGAGCTCAAGATACCTAGAGTAAGTTATACAAAATCCATTTCAACTTCTCCATCACCCACACCCACACACCCAACACACTCCCACACACCCTCACCCCAACACACTCACACACACACCCTCCCAACACACACACTCACAAACCCACATTAATTTTTCAAACATTTTAACACAACGTTTCCCTTCCATACAGGTGTACATCAGCGTAAACTCCGGAGCCCGTATAGGCGTCGCCGAAGAGGTGAAATCCGAGTTCAATGTCGCCTGGCTCGACTCCGAGCGACCTGACCGCGGGTTCAAGTACCTGTATCTGACGCCCGAGTCTTACTCTAAGCTAGGTATTTATCTACATATCATCATTAATTTGCCGCTAGTACACACGGCTACACATCAAGCTATACATTTCCAGTATAAGCTGACCTCGCATTGCACGGAAATCCTACACAATGCGAGATCATCATAAACTGGAAATGTATAGCTTGATGTATAGCCGTGTGTACATCGCGTACGTCAACGCTCACGACGTCCCGCCCATTCGTCAACGCTCATGACGTCCCGTCGCACATTCGTCAACGCTCAAGGCGTCCCGGCTCATTCGTCAACGCTCACGGCATCCCGCCGCTCACTCACCGACGCTGCCCTTGGCCTCGCCACGCATTCCTACGCCGCGAAACAGTGGTCTCGGCCAAACTATGGCCAGCAGCAGTCGTATCCAGCGCTCGAGCATCGGAGAATCCCATCGGTTCGAAAAAACACTCGGGATACTGTTGAATGACTTTTTCTAGGAAACTACTTTTAATTTATTTTTTGGTATGAAAAATCATAGTTTGGCAGCGCGCTATGCAGCGCACGTAAAAATTGTGCTTATTTAAAGTTTAGTTAAAACATTTAAAACTTGTTTTCGTTATAAAAAGTTCGAAACTTCTTCAATAGCTCCGTAACTAAAACAGAAAGTTGCCAAGTATATGGGCCAAAACAAAAAAATATCGCAATGAAGAAAAGAACATGTGTCTATCGGTTTTGTTAAGAGCGTTTATCCTAAAAGTTAAAAAATACGTTTCTAATATTTTTTCACTATCTTACTGATGGACTCAATAGAATTTCTTTTTTTTTACCCAGGCATCATCCATATTCTATAACTTTTTAAATGTTTGAGAATTTAAGTTCGGAACAATGACGAAACCAAAATGAGGGCCAGGATGTCGGCTTCAAAACTGCGTAAAAACATTTTGTTTGACTCATCCCTTCAAATGGTTGAGCTAAATGGTGCTGATCCATGCGTCATGTTCGTGAACGGGCGCCGTCAGTTGGGACTGGTCATCTCTTAGCTGCCAGGGCTAATTTTTAATTTTTTGAATTGTTTTTTTTTTATCTTTTTATTACGGACGCTTCTAACGTGCACGTCTTTCTACATTGTTCTCACATGTATAATTTCAACATGAATGATGTAACCAATATTTTGTAACAATTTTGATTTAAAAGAGTGTCCGTGGAGTTTCTTGCCCGTTCTTCTCCATAGGTACCTACTACGCTTTGGAATGAGCAACTAGCTTCATACCTATTTTTGACTGACCGATTCCTTGACAGTTCAAAAGTGCCTGTAAATGGTTTAATTGAAATAAATGCTTTGAGTTTGAGTTCATTATTATTTTGATATTTTACCCCGGGTCCACACTCTCCAGGTGAAGTGAGCACGATAGTGTGGATAGCGCTCGCGTCTCCTCTCGTCGTCTCTCGCCTCGCCTCGCGCTCGCTCCGCTCGGTGTCGGTTTTTTGACCGGAGTCAAAGAACGCGAGGCACGAGGCGTGGCGAGCAACTGAATAAAACGAGAATGTGGATGGGTAGCACTCGTGTAGCCTCCGGTTGCCGCGGTTCGTGCAAGGGCCTCCACGAGGCGCACTCGCGAGAGTGTGGACCCGGGGTTAGGCGTTTATACCTCACATGGAATTGCACGGTGGGACGATTTAGGAGTCCGGGAGTGTATGTTTTGGTAATATATTTTTTCTTCCTTTGTTTCCAGGCCCGCTGGGCTCAGTGAAGACCACGCTCATTGAAGACGAGGGCGAGTCCCGATACAAGATCACTGATATTATTGGTGAGTTACATGTTTTTTTTTGCCGTGAATAACAGTTTATTCGCCGTGTGTAGGCACGGTCGTCAATGTGGTATGTATCACTGTGCATTATTAAATAAATGTCGTGGCCAGATCTTAGAATTGACCTTTTCATGAAATGGCTAGCTACAATTGGTCATATCGTTTAAATATCAACGTTTAATGATATGTCAGTCGACGTTTGGCCATATCCTTAATGTAGGGTATCCATGGTTTAAGGTGTAGTAAAAATAGCTAAGTAACTGCGACCAACTTGGAAGTAGCGCCCGCCGGCCGCTGCCGCGGCACTGCTCGCTTCGCTCGCTCGGCTCGCGTGCATTTGGTCACAGTTCTAACCTAACCTAAACCGGTCGGGGTGCCACATAAGCAGCGTATATTTTTAATTTTTAGAAACTAATTTTAAGTGCTATGTTACATTTCACGCCGCGGCAGTGGTCGGCGAGCGCAACTTCCAAGTTGATCGCTTTCCAATAAGTATCATGTTTGGAAACTCAATAAAAGTCCATTGACTTTTTTGCGTGATCACCCTACTTTGTTTGATTTGCTGTATGCAGCCGCCATGATGCACAGCAAAAACATCGCCTTACCGGTGGATAATCTAACTATTTTACGTCATGATCACCAATGGTTGGCCATATCATGAAGTAGTCGTGCGTTCAACTGATCATATTATAATACGTTGAGTATTTAATGATCTGGCCAGGCCACATCATGATGTGACTATTACATTTTTAAACATATTGTTTACATTTTTAAATGTTCTTATAAAAAAACAAATGAAAACACATTTAAAAATATAAAAAATAGTAGCCCACCGGTGTCGGGAACAGGGTCCAAGTCACCGGTGGTCAGGGCTCCTGAGAGAGGAACCTCCTAACAATACGTGCCGTGTCCAGGAGTACCACTTTCTGGATCCAGCTGCCTAACGAGAGCCTCCTCAGGTGTTGGTCGAGGCTCTTGGCTATTATGCCATTGGCCGTCACGACTACCGGCACAATGATTGCTGTATCCACATCCCACATGTCGACAACCTCGCGAGCCAGGTCAAGATACTTAATCTTATTACATTACAAATATTATTGTTAGTATTTAAATATTTAAATATGGTTTGAAACCTTATCTCCTTTCTCCCAGGTAAGGAAGACGGTCTCGGCGTGGAATGTCTGCGTGACGCCGGTCTGATCGCCGGCGAGACGGCGCAGGCCTACGAGGACATCGTCACCATCTCTATAGTCACCTGCCGCGCCATCGGTATCGGCTCATACGTTGTTAGGTATGTATTTTTGGTAGGGGTCAAAATTTAGGTCATTATTGTGGGGTCTAAAGTTGGGTCATTTTAGTTTAGGGTCACCCTAATTTAGGTCGAGGTAAAATTAGGGGTCATAATGACCTATATTTTTGCTGTCAAATTGGGGTCGTATTACATAACAAACAACAGCTATTGGCGTGGAATACCTGCGTATGAGAACATCGTCACCATCTCTATAGTCACCTGCCGCACCATTCGGTATCGGCTCATACGTTGTTAGATAAGTACTTTTGGCATTGATAAACAAAATTTGGGCAGGTGCAAAATTTAGGTAATTTATGTGGGGTCAAAATGTTGGGTCATTTTTGTATAGGGTCAAAATGACCCTCGAGCTAAAATTAGGGATTAAAAATTACCCTAATTAAGCACTATGATATTCGATTTAATTAAACTGCTAAGCGTAGGTCACGCAGGTGCTCATGTAACTACCGCGTGTTTGTATTCTTCGACTCAAACCGCGCTAAACGAACTTAGCTTCATTCCCAGCGTGGCCTGGGCTTTAGGCTCCTCCCACAACATGGCGAATAACAATATACCAATATTTAGTCATTTACAATATCAAGTTCGACATTATCAGCAAGCCCGGCTAGTTGAGAGTTCGAAATCGATGACCCTTAATCACTAGTAAAATAGACTTATATCTCTTTCTTATCTATCCTGTTAGAAAGGGACAGTTGTTCTTTCTTTGTTCAACAAACTCTAATACTTACTTCTCCTCAACAGATTAGGCCACAGAGTAATCCAAGTAGAATCCTCGTATATCATTCTCACCGGTTACGCGGCTCTCAACAAAGTGCTCGGTCGCGCGGTGTACGCGAGTAACAACCAGCTGGGAGGACAACAAGTGATGCATCACAACGGCGTGTCGCATGCCGTCGCTCCTACAGACTTGGACGCTGTGAGAACCGCGTTGAGGTGGCTCTCGTTTGTACCTAAGGTAAGTGAAGGTCAAAAATGGGGTTAATTTTGTGGGTCAAAATTTGGGTAATTTTAGGTTCGGGTCACAATTGTGGTCATTCTAGATCGCCGGTCAAAATTGGAGTAATTATTTAACAACGGTCATAATAGGGTCTTTTTCAGCCTGTCATTTTATATTCGGGGTCGTATTATCGTTTCTTAAGCTCAACACACACACAAGGCGGGTGCGTGTCGGGCGCGGGTCGGTACGGCAATACGGCGAGCTTGTATATATTGTAATTCCTTGTATTATATGGATGTCAGCACACGAAACGCGTGCGCGGGTGCGTGTCGGGCGCGGGTCGGTACGGCAATACGGCGAGCTTGTATATATTGTAATTCCTTGTATTATATGGATGTCAGCACACGAAACGCGTGCGCGGGTGCGTGTCGGGCGCGGGTCGGTACGGCAATACGGCGAGCTTGTATATATTGTAATTCCTTGTATTATATGGATGTCAGCACACGAAACGCGTGCGCGGGTGCGTGTCGGGCGCGGGTCGGTACGGCAATACGGCGAGCTTGTATATATTGTAATTCCTTGTATTATATGGATGTCAGCACACGAAACGCGTGCGCGGGTGCGTGTCGGGCGCGGGTCGGTACGGCAATACGGCGAGCTTGTATATATTGTAATTCCTTGTATTATATGGATGTCAGCACACGAAACGCGTGCGCGGGTGCGTGTCGGGCGCGGGTCGGTACGGCAATACGGCGAGCTTGTATATATTGTAATTCCTTGTATTATATGGATGTCAGCACACGAAACGCGTGCGCGGGTGCGTGTCGGGCGCGGGTCGGTACGGCAATACGGCGAGCTTGTATATATTGTAATTCCTTGTATTATATGGATGTCAGCACACGAAACGCGTGCGCGGGTGCGTGTCGGGCGCGGGTCGGTACGGCAATACGGCGAGCTTGTATATATTGTAATTCCTTGTATTATATGGATGTCAGCACACGAAACGCGTGCGCGGGTGCGTGTCGGGCGCGGGTCGGTACGGCAATACGGCGAGCTTGTATATATTGTAATTCCTTGTATTATATGGATGTCAGCACACGAAACGCGTGCGCGGGTGCGTGTCGGGCGCGGGTCGGTACGGCAATACGGCGAGCTTGTATATATTGTAATTCCTTGTATTATATGGATGTCAGCACACGAAACGCGTGCGCGGGTGCGTGTCGGGCGCGGGTCGGTACGGCAATACGGCGAGCTTGTATATATTGTAATTCCTTGTATTATATGGATGTCAGCACACGAAACGCGTGCGCGGGTGCGTGTCGGGCGCGGGTCGGTACGGCAATACGGCGAGCTTGTATATATTGTAATTCCTTGTATTATATGGATGTCAGCACACGAAACGCGTGCGCGGGTGCGTGTCGGGCGCGGGTCGGTACGGCAATACGGCGAGCTTGTATATATTGTAATTCCTTGTATTATATGGATGTCAGCACACGAAACGCGTGCGCGGGTGCGTGTCGGGCGCGGGTCGGTACGGCAATACGGCGAGCTTGTATATATTGTAATTCCTTGTATTATATGGATGTCAGCACACGAAACGCGTGCGCGGGTGCGTGTCGGGCGCAGGTGGGGACGGGAGTACGGCGGGCTCCCGCTCCCGACACGCACACCTTGTGTGTGTTGAGCTTTATTTTATCACGTTAACTCTGGTCAAACAATTTTAAAATATTAGCTAGTAAATCTATGGAAAATTATTCACTATTTTATAAATTTTCATTTAGCTCTTTACTCTGTGGACATCAAGAAAAGCTAGTTGTGGTCCGTTTAAGTTTTCTCAAATAAAACGAATCTTGTAATAATACATACTTTCACTGCATAAATATATCACAAAATCTAAATTGTATTAAAATTACTCTCTTCTCCTCAGAACAAACTAAGCATGGTCCCCATAATGCGAGTATCCGACCCCATCGACCGGCCCGTGGAGTGGGTCCCGCCGCGCGCGGCCCACGACCCGCGCCTCATGCTGGCCGGAGACGCCGCGAGGGCCGGCTTCTTCGACGTCGGCAGCTGGGACGAGATCATGCAGCCATGGGCTCAGACCGTCATCACTGGTAAGAACTCTTCATTATCATTAAACAATGACCTGTCTTACGCCTTTAAAAAGGGTCTATAAGTTTAAGTATCTAGGTCACATATTAACCCCCCAATCTCAAAGACAATGACGACATTGAACGGGAGCAGAGAGCATTATCGGTTAGAGCGAACATGCTGGCTCGCAGGTTTGTACGATGCTCACTTCCTGTTAAGATAACACTCTTTCGAGCCTACTGTACATCTTTTTACACGTGCAGCCTGTGGGCTAGATATACGCAAAGATCGTACAACGCTCTCCGCGTTCAGTATAATAACGCGCTTAGGATGCTGGTGGGGCTGCCCCGCTTCTGCAGTGCATCGGGGATGTTCGCGGATGCGCATGTAGATTGTTTCTACACAACCATGCGCAAAAGGTACGGTTCCATGGTGCGCAGGGTGTGGAGCAGCTCCAACAGTATCCTTAATAGGGACACGGTATTGAATAGAAAGTATCAAGGTATCGAGTACTTTTCTTAGGGCCTAATGCACTTAGAGCATAGGTCAATATTAGTCAGTAAATAACGTCAGTTTAACTTTAGTAGGGCAGGACATTAAAAAAACAAATGACAGCGGTGAACGAGTGAGTGAATGAGTGATTGATCAGTGTAGTAAATAAATGAAGGAAAGCTTAGGAATTTAACTGTGAACGGAAAGAACGATTTTGAGCAAAGATCAATGTAATGTTTTAGACGGTTCAGAACGAGTGAACTAGATGGCGTTGCCATTACCATAAATGTAAGCCGTATGGTCGCAAGTTTTAAGTGGGTAATTTCTAAGATTACCCATTTAAAACTTAATTTCTTATTCGATACGATACGTGCCAAAAAGTACTCATAAACGTAAAAGTATCGAATACAAAGTATCGAGTACAAAAGTATCGGTATCGAATGGAAATGTACTCGATACCACAAAGTATCGATACTTTTTTCGTGTCCTTAATCCTAAGCATGATTTCAAGTCGCCTAGACTGTGTTTTCGTGGGTCGCTGACAACAGCAACCCATGTGAGATGGCACAAGCCATCTCACATGGGTTGTCACAGCGGTGATCCACTACTATTTGTGTCAGTTTTTTGTAATATAGTTGTAAGTGTTGTTGTGTTGTGTGTTGTTTGTGTCATTTGTGAGTCATACGATACTTGAATAAAGATAATTCTATTCTATTCTATCATTCGGTTCCCTACAAAATGGTTGAGCTGCATGGTGCTGATCCACGCGTCATGTTCGTGAACGGGCGCCGTCAGTTGAGACTGGTCATCTCTTATCTGCCAGGGCTTATTTTTAATCTTATATTTTCAATTGCTTTTGATTATTTTTTGTACATTATTGTCACATGTAGAAGCAACAAGAATAATGTACCCAGGATTTTGTAATATCTTTATTTAAAAGAGTGTCCTTGGAGTTTCTTGCCCGTTCTTCTCCATAGAGATCTACGTTTTGGAATAAGCAACTAGCTTCAACTTTCTGACTAACTCTATTAACTTATGGGTTTGTTTGTGGATGAGCTCGTGGCTAAGTAATAACAGCCGCACGGGTCGATCCGACAGGTTAAGCTATGCTTACCGGGGTTGGTCCGTGGATGGGTGACCATCTTTACAAACCAAGACTCTGAAAGCACGTTCTATTCTATTTTTCTCTCTATGGCAATGGTGCCGATGTCGACAATTCTGCCAATGTCAGATGTGTTAGGAGAAAACGTGCGAAGGAAGGAAACTAAAAAAAAAAAAAAAAAAAATTAAATCTACTATCATTGAATTTAATGTGATACTTGTTGACGGGTATTAGTAGTACACTGAAACAAACAGACAAACATTATTGTTAGTTATATTATTAAATATGTACATAAATGACCACAAACAACACAAAAATCATCATAATTTGATTTCATTGACACGGATAAAAAACATCAAAGCCGCAAAGAGCTTTGGAGAAGAATGTGTTAGTAGGGATGGAAAGTTAGTTGGGACAGGGATAAGCCGTTGATCCCGGCTGTCATTTGTAGATATTTGACAGTCGTTACGGATCGTCAGAAGCCCGAAAGTCTGACAACCAGTTTTACCAAGGAGTATCGTATTACCCAGTTACTGGGTTGTGGAGGTCAGATAGGCAGTCGCTCCATGTAAAATACTGGTATTAAGCTGCATCCGGTTAGACTGGAAGCCGACCCCAAAATAGTTGGGAAAACGCTAGGCAGATTTTTGACTAATGAGTTTACCGACCACTGGTCTAACCGGATTTTTTATATAAAAGTTGTTTTGTGTTCCCAGGTCGCGCCCGCCTCGGTGGTATCCCGATAGGAGTGGTGGCCGTAGAAACTAGAACAGTCGAGCTGACACTACCCGCCGATCCCGCGAACATGGACTCTGAAGCTAAGACCTTGCAACAGGCTGGACAGGTCAGTAACTAGCAAACTAAAACTTGATCTATACGGTGCGATTTTATTGTCTCTGGCATACCATAAAGCTCCAAAACACGATGCAAGTTACTTGCCTGTGGCATAATAAAATTGAAGCTAAAAAGATATGTATTTAAAATACAATAGACATGGATATATTTAGTAACCTCTTTCTGCTGAATGGTGCTAATCCATGCGTCATGTTCGTGAACGGGCGCCGTCAGTTGGGACTGGTCATCTCTTAACTGCCAGGGCTTATTTTAAATTTATTTTAATTTTTTTAATTGTTCTTTGTTTTATCTTTTTATTACGGACGCTTCTAACGTGCAAGTCTTTCTACATTGTTCTCACATGTATAATTTCAACATGAATGATGTAACCAATATTTTGTAACAATTTTGATTTAAAAGAGTGTCCGTGGAGTTTCTTGCCCGTTCTTCTCCATAGGTACCTACTACGCTTTGGAATGGGCAACTAGCTTCATACCTATTTCTGACTGACCGATTCCTTGACAATTACTAAACTATTATTAAATGGTTTAATTGAAATAAATGCTTTGAGTTTGAGTTTCTGAAGAGCCATAAAAACCCTGAAAGAAATCGACACGTATTTCACCTCTCAACGAGTCACCCTCAGGATGACGAGTGACTTGTCGCAAACCCGAACACGGCGTGTTGCCACACCGAGCTCTGAACGCAGAGTGAGCCTTATAAAAAAGAAATCACCTACCATATTCTATCATTCACACAGGTTTGGTTCCCCGACTCTGCCTACAAGACGGCTCAGGCCATCAACGACTTCTCCCGTGAAGGTCTTCCCATCATCATCTTCGCCAACTGGAGAGGGTTCAGCGGTGGGCAGAAAGGTAAGAATTTAATGTATTACGTACTAGCTGCGCCCCGCGATTTCACTCGCATAAATCTCGACCCCGTGGGAATATCGGGATAAAATGTATCCTATGTTCTAGCCCAGGTCTTGGTCTACCCATGTGCCAAATTTCATCCTAATCTGTTCAGCCGTTTTAGCGAGAAAGCGTAAAAAACTAACTCACTTTCGCATTTATAATATTAGTTCCGAATACAAACGAATGCTAATTTCCATGTCCACTAATTATTAGATTTATCGTGTATAATAATTTGAATTCAGAACTAAGTACTTTATTGTTGTTTTGATTTCTGTGTGAACTATATAGAGCTGTAAAACTATTTTCCTATCTGTCGTGTCTGCGACTTTAGCAGCTTTCCTACCATTTTTTTTATAAATTACATTAAGTTAAAGAGTATTAACAACTCTATATACTTCCAAGTCGATTGAGAGCGTCCGATTTGCACCAAGTGCAGTTTATATATTTTCGTTTAAGCACCCATCCACTTTTCGCATTCTGGATTTTCAATGCACCGCTCGCTGCAGACAGTTGAAAATCCAACAATGTGTTTTTCGACGCGTCGTAAAGCGCTCTGTTCAATTCTCAATGTTCGTCTCAATACCGAGAGTTGAAAATCCAGTGCGCTATAAAAAATCTTCGCAGAAAAACATCGCCCGCGGGAACGGAGGCAAAGCGAATGAATGTGAGAATTTCTAAGGAGTGTAGTCAAACCTCAAAACGATAACCATCCATTTCCCCCCACAGACATGTACGAACAAATCCTGAAATTCGGCGCGGAGATAGTGCGGGCCCTCCGCGGGGCCACCGCGCCTGTCATCGTGTACATCCCGCCGGGGGGCGAGCTGCGGGGAGGGGCCTGGGCCGTTGTGGACCCGTCCGTCAACAGCCTGAAGATGGAGATGTATGCCGACCCTGAAGCTAGGTGAGAACTGTACTTACAAACCCGGGATTATCCGAAGAGTTTTGGTTTTTGTCGAAATGTCTATGTTTCTAAAATGGAGGACTATATTTTTGAATTAATCGGGACGTTCAAATGCTAGCCTCACACATACTCGTAATGATTTACGTGTGTTGGAAGCAGGGCTCGAATAACGGTATATTTTTCGAAACGGTTTCGTCTTAAAAACAAAGAAACGATTGGTTTCGGTTACGTTCGAACGGAACGTTATTAATTAAAACGTTTTTGAAGAAAAACAAAATTTAAAACGTTCTCGGTTAATTAAACGTTTTTATCAATTTTTGGGTTGATCGATAGGAAACTCGCAACACAACCCAAATCAATACTTAGCGACAAGCGCATTGGAATCAATGATGTATTGAAATGAAGATAAGGTACAATTTAACTAAACAAGTTCATGCTTGTGGGCGCACGCCCCGTGTGCGGCTGCGTCCTGTGGAATAAACCGGTTTTTGAAAATGTTCTCATTTCGTTTTCGTTCCGAACAAAATGTTGTACAGCCCGATTCAAACTTAATGGCGGCTCGGAACATGAGGCGAGTCGCTGCGCAGAAACGAATTCATGTGTCAGCGGGGGTGAGGGGTGAGGTACTGCGCAGCGAGTAGCTAACTTCCGAGCCGTCATTAAGTTTGAATCGAACTATACTGGTTGTACAAGGAACTGTTCGAAACGTTTAAAAAACGTTATTTTAAATAACGTTTCCGAGCCCTGGTTGGAAGAAATTTTCGTAAAATCCTTCGAACACACGTCACGTTAGACTTACGCAAGCCTAAATTTACGCAAGCCTAAATTTACGCAAGTGACTACAATAATGTCTTATGTCTTATTATTTTTATTCTATTGGTTTTGTTCTATTGTGTGTTGCAGTTTAGTTAAATTTTGTTTGATGTAATATGGGTTTTGCCTGAATTGAATGAATTTTATTTTATTTTTTAATTATATCTTATTTTTAAATCATAAAAAACAATTATCAAAAACAATACGTCTGGTATGGAGCCCTTCGTGTGCGTGTCCCACTCGCACTTGGGCAGTTTTTTTTACCTGACTTCGTGACAGCAAATACGGAGTTATGTTTTTTTATAAACTTTTTAGCATAAAATTTGACCATGTTATTTCATTCTCAGGGGAGGTGTACTGGAAGCAGAAGCTATAGTTGAGGTGAAGTTCAAACAGCGAGACATTCTCAAGACCATGCACCGCCTGGACCCAGAACTGCAAAGAGTTGGAGCTAGGATCGCAGGTTTGTGGAAACTTTCTATCGTCCCTAAAAAGGAGGAGTTTTTATACGTCTATATTAGACCCCATACGCTATTTCTAATCAGATTTTTTTAAATTTAAACTGCCATTTCCTAAAACGAAGATTCGGTTAGATCCATTATGGGACAACAATTAGGTACATAAAAATATATATCTTATGGTAGAATTTTTGAGAGTGTAGCGGTTACACCGCCACATACGAACTACGCATCATAGACATGACGTCACACAAATCCTGCATCGCGCAGTTAGAGTTTACCGAGCGATCGACATACATACAAGATATCAACTTCAAACCGATGGGCAGTTGCCCGCCAGACACAACACCCGTCTGGTCGGAGGATCCTCCTTTTTCTATGGTGGATGAGTGAACTTTACACCCTGTTCCTCATACCCCTAAAAGACTAGGGGTATTTGTTAGGTATGGGCGTTATTTAACGTCACTAGTTACAATAACTGGCTACGGGGCATGTAACGGAATAACTAGTTTCGAGTCACACACAAACACGTGATTTTTGTAACTAGTTCCATCACAATGCAGTGATCGAATGGAAAGAGTGAAACGAAACAAGCTTGTGTTATGTAACGCATTACGTAGGTAACCATTTACATTTTCGTTTCGCAAATAACAGTAACACCTCAATGAGAATAGAAGTTGAAAAATAACTAGTTACTAAAATCACTAGTTTTCAAAACCGGTGACGTCCTCGAAGTCACTAGTTACGTTACGTTTCACAAAAATCACGTAACGACCCACCCCTGGTATTTGTTGCAAACTTAAATCTGTGGATTGTGTCGTGCTTAAAAGCCCGTTACTTAGATACAAATTTGTCATATTTTGTACGCCTGTAATGATACGTATCCTCCAAAACGGGACACAGCAACATTCCTTGGTTACAGTATTTCCTTGGACGAACTCTTCTGGAAGAAGCTCGACTACTTACTTTATATCACACACAATATTGGAAGATCAAAATGAGATTAAGTTACATGAGGGAATTTGAATATAAACATCATCTTCCTGCCTTCGTCCCATGTTACGTGGGGTTGGCGCAAACCTTTTTTTTTCGCTTCCCTGTCAACCGTCACGCTATCATTCACTCCTCTTTGATATCATTCCTCACAAAATCCCGGTTTAAATAATATAATAAAACTTAAAATAATGTTTATTGTTACAGAGTTGAAGGAACAAATCAAGGAGATCTCAAAGAGCTTGGACCGTAGAGGGTCTGTTGATGAGAGCCTCATCAGAACCGATAGCGGCAGAGCAGGTAATAAGCAGAAACATATATACTTATAAGTCTAATGTAACCAGAAAAGATCAATACGCACTGAGGGTTCCGTACCTAACGCCATAATAAAATTGGTATCATTTTTATTAGTAAAAAGATATGGGCAAATTTAGATTTTCGCGAAAACTTGTAAGTACCAAAATTTACTCTAACTTTCAACATTTTTTATTTTTTGTAATTTTCCCTTTATTTGTGCTGTAAGACCTTGCTTTTTGCCAAATTTCGTGATTCTAGGTCAACGGGAACTGCCATATAGGTTTTCGACCCAAAACCTATAGGGTACTCCAGTTGACCTAGAATTGACAATTTTGGTTAAAAGCAAGGTACATACGGCTACACATTAAGCTATATATATTTCCAGTATAAGCTGACCTCGCATTGTACGAAAATCTTAAACAATGCGAGATCAGCATAAACTGGAAATGTATAGCTTGATGTGTAGCCGTGTGTACTAGTATAGTATAACAACAAAACAAATCATTAGTGTAGATTTTAGAAGCATTTTTCTCATTATAGAGTCACTGTTTAGAACCGCGATGACAGAATTCTCCGTTTTGACAAACAAAATTATCGGTAATAAGTAACATTAGCCTAAAGCCTCGTCAAGGTTATTCCTGACAGCGAACTCTAGCACCGCACGCGCTCATTGGTCAAATCAAATAGCGCGCGCTTCCCCGACTTCCTGTTACACACTTCCGTCCCTTTCCACAAAATCACTCTCACAGATTTCCCACTCCACAGATTGCAGGAACGCGAGAGGAAGGATTTTACACATAAATAAACTCGCTACAGGCTTCAGAGCTTTCCCAGACAAAGTTTTTATGGAACTCTTTTGTTCAATGTTCAAATCAAATCAAAAATATTTATTTGCTAGAATATGGTACATAAGGTGTTACAGTAAATTTGTTTCAGCATATCCTGCCATAACATGGTGTGCAAATGTATTCACAATCAGCTATGTCAATTAATTTAACTTACAAATTACAGATTCTATTGATTTGTCTTCTAAATAGTCCTTATTAGTATAATATCTTTTAAATAGCAGTAGTTTGAAAAGTATTTTTTTAAACGTTGTCACAGAAAACCATTTGGTAAATGATTGTAAATAATAATCGACATGCAGTATACACATAACATCACGCCTTGTTTTCCCCGAAGGGTTGGGCAGAGCTGTACCTGTAATAGGTACACCCACATTTCGCCAGTTATGTTTAAGTCCCATGTAATAGGGGGCGAGCCTATTGCCATCAACCGGGCACAAATCCAGACTCCGGGCTGCTACTGAGAAATTCCAGATAGAAAAACCTAATAATACTTTGCCCGACCCGGGAATCGAACCCAGGACCTCATGCTCAGCAGTAGCGCTTGCGACCACTAGACCAACGAGGCAGTATACATTCTTCTTAAATAATTTTAGTTTTATTGGAGGCAGCCGAAGTCTATATTTATGCCGTGTTTGGCTATTTGGCTTGTCAGTGCTTGTTTCAAATAAATTGTAGTTTCAAAATCGTTTCTTTTAACAAAAATACAATGTATTTTTGTTAAAAGAAACTACAATTTTTTTTTAAATATGTCATATTTCAAAAATATATAAACATGGCAGAGGTAGAATTTGAAGTTTTTCATAATTATAGTTGTTATTTTGTTTCAGCTGAAAACCGAGTACGGGAATTAGAAACAGAACTATTAGCGGCTGAGAAGACGGCTAAAACACGCGAAAAGGAACTCAGCCCCATTTACCACCAGGTATAAATTATTTTACTTAAAGGGGTAAAGCGTCAGGGTAGCCCGCGAAATTCATTTTTTTTTTTTAATTTTTTCATTTTGCAGGTCAGTGTCAGGTTTTATTAACCGACTTCCAAAATGGAGGAGGTTATATGATCGCAGCTTTTTTTTTTTATGTATGTCCACCGATTTCTCCGTCATTTGTGGACCGATTTTGAAAATTATTTTATTGTTTGAAAGGGTGTGCTCTCAAATTGGTCCCATATAAATTTTGTAGCTAACTCAAAAACTACCAAAGCAAAGTTATTGCTTTGGTAGTTTTTGAGTTAGCTACAAAATACGTATTTTTTTCCCACTTAGTATGTAGATGATATGATAAGTTCCTGTCACTGGTAGCAGGTAGTGGTATTCGAATGTGTGTGGAGTAGGTACCACAACAAAAAAGTGAAAAAAAAAAAAAAAATCCAAAAAAAAAAAACAACCGACTCCAAAAAAAACACTACAAATTGAAAAATAACTTAAATTTCGGAAGTCGGTGGCAAAAAACGAAAATACAAAACCCAATACACCGACTTCCGAAGTTAAAGTTATTTTTCACTTTGTAGTGTTTTTTTTGGAAGTCGGCTGCTTTTTTTTTGGTAAATAGTTTTTGTTGATTAAAATATGACTCGCGGTCGTAACAAATATGGCTTTACTCAATTATAATCAGCAATACAACTCTATAAGTAAGTGATCTTCTTAATCACTATTGCTGATTGTAATGATTATAATTGAGTAAAGCCATATTTGTTACGACCGCGAATCATATTTTAATCAACATAAAACTTGACACTGACCTGCAAAATGCAAAAAACATAAGAAAATTTGAATTTCGCGGGCTACCCTGACGCTTCCCCCTTAACAATAAACCAATCAATCTGCCTAGCCTTTTCCCAACTATGTTGGGGTCGGCTTCCAGTCTGACCAGATGCAGCTGAACGAGCATGGGTCACCACGATCGCTCAATGTTTTTCTGTTTTGCTTGCTTTTAAATCTAATATGTTTTGGTTTGTTTTAGATCGCAGTACAATTTGCAGAACTACACGACACAGCCGAAAGGATGCTAGAAAAAGGATGCATATTTGTAAGTTTTTATATTTTAATAGTGGTAGCCAAACAAGTAACGATTTACTTGCGCAAGTCTAACGTGACGCGTGTTCGAAGAAATTTGAGCAAACTTCTTCAAACTTTCTTTTCATTTTCTTTTTTTTTTTTAAATAACTGTTTTGTCATGTTTATAAAATTTTACACTTTGACAATTTTATATTTGACTTTTTTTCGGACCTGACTTTTTTTTTAATGATTTTAATATTAAAATTGTATTAATCACAATTCAATTTTGGGTTTTTATCTGTTTAGATTAGAGTTTATAATTTAAATGTTTATGTGAAAAGTATGCAATAGAATTCTGTCTGAAATAAGTAAATAAATTTAATTTTTGGAACGATTTACTTGCGCAAGCCTAAATTTGCGTAAGTAAATCGTTACGGCTAGCATAACAGTTGCTCGCGACTTCGTCTGTGATCCAAGATGAAAAGTAGCCTATGTCCATCCCCAGGGGGTCTACCACCAGCTCATAAAGCAGTATTATTTTAATATTACTTCAGTGGGAGAAAGAGACAGAGCTATACGTCCTGTAGAGCTTCATCTTTTTCTCACACTGAAGTCATATTAAAATAATACTGCTTTATGAGCTGGTGGTAGACCCCCAGGTCATGGTCTAAAAACTAACTCACCTTCACATTTATAATGTGAGTTAAGATTATTCGTTCGATTTTTTAATTGTTTGATTGATTCACAAAAAAGTGTGAAATATTTTTAATCTCACTGCGCCCCGCGGTTTCACCCGCATGTCTCGATCCTGTCAGAATATCGGGATAAAAGAGTATCCTATGTCCTAACCCAGGTCATGATCTACCCATGTGGCAAATTTCATCCAAATCTGTTCAGCCGATTTACCGTGAAAGCTTAACAAACAAACTCACTCACGACGCGGAAACTTTCGCAGATTTCTTATCATCGCTCAAAAGGACTAATTTGAAACGTACTGAAAATACAGTAAACCATCGAATTAAAAAATAACTCCATCTTTTGTTCCCCAGGACATAATCCCCTGGCGCGATTCCCGCCGCCAGTTCTACTGGCGTCTCAAGCGGTTACTGCATCAGAACGAGCAGGAGCGGCGAGTGCAGCAGGCCGTGAAGCCCGCCGACAACATGGAGCAGGGACCTGCCGCCGCCACGCTGCGGCGGTGGTTCACCGAGGACAAGGGGGAGACGCAGGTCAGTACTACGAGGAGTGAGGAAAAAAAACGTGCTGGCACTCCGGGAGTGCCGACAGAAGTGAAAACTTGAACAAGATCACCTTGGTGGGAGAAAAATACTTGCATAAGTAGAACATTGGTCCGTAACCTTATCTAAATAAAGAGCACAGTCACGTTTACAAAAAATATACTTCCGAAACCTTTAAAGTAAAAATACTTGCATAGAACATTGATCCGTAACGTAAATGCCCACCGCGCCTAAAGAAATGTTCACTTCAAAAATAAAAAACAGACCATAATGGCCCACAATGTCCCATTGTTTCGTCACACGGCGCTCCATGATGGCTTTGTGTAAATTATTTCATCATCACTGTTAGTTAATAGATTCAGACGTGACCTTGCAGAAATCCATTATAAAATACAACAGACGTGGATATATTTAGTAACCTGTTTCGCTTATCTATTTCTAAAGAACCATAAACGAGCCATCCTCAGGATGGTGAGTGACTTGTCGCGAACCCGAACACGGCGTGTTGCCACACCGAGCGCTGAACGCAGAGTAAGTACACGTGCTCTGTTTTTTTATGGCTCTTTAGAAATAACTAAGCGGAATAGGTTACTAAATATATCCACGTCTATTGTATTTTATCATCACTGCTCTCGAAACCGTGAAGGAAAACATCGTGTGGAAACCGGCATGTCCTAGAACCAAAAATTCGAAGACATGTGACATCTACCAACCCGCACTGGGCCCGCGTGGTGGATTACGGCCCACTCCCTCTCACAGAGAGGAGGCCGCAGTCCCAGCAGTGGGAACATTATAGGCTGATTATGAAGGGTTTTTGTAACTCAAATTGTAAAACTGACTTGCAGTTTACCTACTTTTCCCAACTATGTTGAGGTCGGCTTCCAGTCTAACCATATGCAGCTGAATACCAGTATTTTACATGGAGCGACTGCCTATCTGACCACCACAACCCAGTTACTGGGTAATACGATACCTCTTGGTATGATAGGTTGTCAGACTTTTGTGCTTCTGACGACCCGTAACGCCTGTCAAAGATCTACAAATGACAGCCGGGACCAACGGCTTAACGTGCTTTCCGGAACATTTTTTTGTGTTGGATCATTCGATTCCCTACAAAATGGTGCTGACCCACACGTCATGTTCGTGAACGGGCGCCGGCAGTTGAGACTGGTCATCTCTTATCTGCCAGAGCTTATTTTTAATCTCATAGTTTCAATTGCTTTGATTATTTTTGTACATTGTTCTCACATATAGAAGCAACAAGAATAATGTACCCAGGATTTTGTAATATAATTTTAAAAGAGTGTCCTTGGAGTTTCTTGCCCTTTTTTCTCCATAGAGATCTACGTCTTGGAATGGGCAACTAGCTTCAACTTTTTGACTAACTGACCAATTCTTTGACGTTCAAGTGCCTATAAATGGTTGAATTGAAATAAATGCTTTGAGTTTGAGTTTGCACAATAAAATATTCTATTCAAAATACTAATCATACTGTTTCCTCCCGTAGTCTCATCAATGGGAACATGACAACGAGGCAGTCTGCAAATGGCTCGAAGCACAAGCAGCTGACGATAACTCCGTACTCGAGAGGAATCTACGCTCCATACATCAGGATGCGCTGTTACAAGCTGTTAATAACCTTGTAGTGGTGAGTAGATGCTTGTTTTTTTTTATTATTCTCCTACAGCGGTGTGTAGCGCCATCTACATCGCCACATGTGAACCACGTATCACACTGGCGTCACGCAAAATCCTGCATCGCGCAAGCAGAGTTTACCGCGTGACTAGCATATCGCACCTCCGCTCAAATAGTGTCACAACTCAAAAAAATTAAAATCTCTTTTATTGTACCATTCGTTTCAGAAAACTTCAAAATTTTATCTCAGATAGTGTCATACATATGGTTTAATTATTTACAACAACACATTTGAAAACAAGGCATGATGATAAATTCATCATCATCATCATTTCAGCCGAAAGACGTCCACTGCTGGACATAGGCCTCCCCCAAGTACCGCCACTTCGACCGATTCTGTGCTTCCCGCATCCAGCGGATTCCTGCGGCCTTCACAAAGATGATGATGATGATAAGTTATATGATATTAATTGTAAAATATCTCCTTTCCAGGAACTCACACCGTCACAACGGGCGGAGTTTGTCAGAAAACTGTCAACGTTAGATATGGAACATTAATATTATAGTTAATTTTAATTACCTAGGACGAACAAATTATGTAGGGTATATATTTATTGTTGGGGCTTTCTAGATGCGACCAAGTCTGTTTTATTTACTGACGGATCTCGTGCACTAGACGGCCACGACCACGACCAGTGGTCGCAGCGACCTGGTAAACTATAGAAACCGATACGAGTCGCGCACTTGGTCGCAACGGCCAGCTAGCCGCAGACCATACCATTTTGTCGTCTAGTGCACGAGATCCCTAAATCTCAAAAAATCTCTGTAGTGTGAAATTTTTTATAGCAACATTTTTACCCGGTAATTAGTAACCCCCTATTATATGGGACTTGAACATAGAGTCTGGTCACGCTAACTCTGCATACGTAAAAAAATTGTGGAATTTGAAAATCTATAGACGGCAACGCAGTTTGTACTCCGAAAAAAGAATTTGATACTTTGTCTTTTTGTTTTTTTATTTATATTCTGATTCTTTCCCGGTAAAGAATCGTCACTTTAGCACGATGCAGTGTGGATTTGATACAGTTTTGTCATCGTATGGAGGTAGAGCATAGGTACGACATAGTCTATTACACATAATCTATTATGCAAAAATCAAAAGGCAAAATATCAAAATCATTAGATCTACTTACACGTCAACTTTTCGATAAACATTGTCGTTTTTGGTTAATGACGACATCGTGCTGTTTAACCATTTTTCTACTTTATTTTATGAAAACCACTTACAGCGTAAGCAATCTGACAGCTCAAGTACCTCGAAACTGACTGATGTAAAACTATACCATATATAAAACTTTTTGGGGTTGTCCATTTTTTCCATTGCAGACTTAGCGTGGATGTGGATGTTACTCTTCACCATACACCTCTGCCTTACACTTCGATGAATATAGTCGTGATATTATATTGTGTTGTGTTCAGAAATACTATGTATTGATATAGGTTGTATATAAGGCAGCTATGTGCCGAATAAGATTGAATTTAAGAAATTTATTCAGAAGATTTCTCTCGGATTTAAAACTGCATTTATGGATTTTTTTTGTAAAGCATTTTTGAGGCTCAACAAAAAAAAATTAGTAAAGATGTTGCTACAAATTCACGATTAGATGGAATCACTCTGAATCAGGCCTAAAGTAAGGTAATTATTTTCCAGTTATAATATTACAGACTTGTGTATTTTAAGTTCAGAATTTACTAAAATTAAGTTTCACAGCCTTAAGAAAAATGTTAATTTAAAAAAAAATTACCAATGAAGTTCCCACTGCTGGGACACAAGCCTCCTCTCTGTTCGAGAGAGTGGGATGTAATCAATTACGCGGGTACCGTGCGGTTTGTTTTAAATATTGGACAAATTCGTCGTCCCCGGCGAATAAAATCGTAATCACTAAATTTTACGGGAAAAATAAAGAACAGTTTTTTGAGAATATCTTATTAACTAATTATACATAGCGGAATTGTTCAAATACCAAAATAAAAGTGATTTTTACACTCATTACAATACACCTTAAAATCTCGTAACTTCTGAGATAACCGTAGGAAATGTATGAAAAAAATTGACAGAGTGTAATCGGACCTCTAAATATAGAATATCCAATAAAATTAAAACTATCGTAATAGCACATTACCATTTTATTCGCGGGACGGCGATATTATCTTCCTGATTTATATCGGTCCTGTTTTGTCACTCAAACACAAACGGCTGAATGTATTTGAATAAAATTTGCTCATTCAAAATATTTGATTTCACATAAACCTACAAGGGCACTTATGAAACGTCAGAAGCTAGGTGCACGGTTTCAATTGGTCGCTTCCTATGGAGAAGAGCCGGCAAGAAACTCCACGGTTACTCTTTTAAAAATAAATAGTTTCTACAATGTTTTCAAATTAGTGAGAGTAGTAGGTATGAGAGGACAGTGTAGGCCTATCAACAAGTACCAGGCACTTAGTAAAATAGAAAATGGTCCACAAGTCTACAGCCGTAGTGTATCTAATATCCAACTATAATATGTTGTAGATCTAGGATGCAAGTGAAACCGTGTGCTAAAATTAGTAAAAAATAATATTCTTTTGTTGGGCTGTGAAACTCAGAAACATGACAATTTTTTTGTATAGATTCTTTTTTTTAAATTTAGTTCGATACACCTAGTTACCTCTTGGTACGTAACGAGTGGACGTTGGTCCTTATTTGTCAGTATTTTGACCGTCAGACTATAAGCCAACTGGCTAAATGGCTAAACATAATCAGCCTATAATGTTCCCACTGCTGGGACTGCGGCCTCTTCTCTGTTAGAGGGAGTGGGCCGTAATCCACCACGCGGGCCCAGTGCGGGTTGGCAGATGTCACATGTCTTCGAATTTTTGGTTCTAGGACATGCCAGTTTCCTCACGATGTTTTCCCTCACCGTTTTGAGAGCAGTGGTGATGAAATAATTCACACAAAAACGCCTGGCTGGGTTTGAACCTAAATGGTTAATGTTTTGAAGGAGTTATGTCAATTCATAACGTAAATATTTTTTTAATATTTTTTTGCCATTTTTTTTAATGCTTAAAGCGCAAAATTGTGAATAATATATTTAGTAAATAGTCAATATATTGTCAGAAGAATTGACATACCCCACAAGTACACGGAATCGCCGCGCGTATTAAATATTACAGTACAGTGGATCTAGAATCATGTACGGTATCAGATCGCGCGTCGATGTCGCTGTCACACTGTATGCCATCTCGTGTCGTCACGAGTTACACGAGTATAGCTCATGCCGTGGTGGAAATAGCCAGTTGGTTAAATGTGGGTCTGACTGTCCAGGGTACGCCAGACATACAAAAGTATCGTCGTCCGTAGAGGCTTTATAAATATACCCTGTTATGTCATTTCCGCGTCTAACGGTCAGAAAAGTAATCTGTTTGAATTCCCAAAAAATTTATAAATTATACATAATGGAAAAAAATTGTAAAATTGTATAGGTACATAGTGTCATAAACCTGTTGCGAATGTTAAAAAAAATGTGCAAAATGCATATTTAATCTGCTAATTTGAGGCAATGTTTTAAAATATTTAATTTCAATTCTTTTATTGTATGTATGCGGTTTGGCAAATATCTTTCTTTTTTTTTTTTGTGAAATTCGAATGCACTCCGGGAGTGCTGACAGAAGTGAAAACTTGAACAAGATCGCCTTGGTGGAAGAAAAATACGTGTATAGAACATTGGTCCGTAACTTTATCTAAATAAAGAGCACAATCGCGTTTACAAAAAAAAAAGTACTTCCAAAACCTTTAAAGTAAAAAACTTGCATAGAACATTGATCTGTAACGTAATATAAATAAAGAGCACAATCGCGTTTACAAAAATGAGGTGTCGGTAACAGTGTCGCGAGTTCAATTGTTGTTCCCATCTCAAAAATCCCAACGCGCCTAAAGAAGTTTTCACTTCAAATATTTCAATATAACAATGAAATATCCAGTAAACCTACCAAATGAAAAAAGTAGATATTTTTTTTCTTTATTTCAAAGCTGTTTCCATAGTATAAGTTGTTCCTGATCATGAGTACTATTACTTCTTAAAATATACAAGGTAAAATAAACTAACTAGCGGAACTCTTCTAGTTTGTGAAGAGCTATTTTTTAATGTTTCTCAAATTCGATCGTTATATTAAAAATATAATTACCTTTGAATCTTTATGTGTAGGGTAATTTGACCCTCTGAAAAGGTGAGAGGGTCAGATTTTCACGGGGTAAAATTACCCTAAACAGGTCTACTGTAAAAGTTATTCAGACATTTTTCAAATCGCATAAAACCATGTAGTAGTAACAATATAATTATTGTGTTCATTTACCAATTAATGAAAAAAAATGTGTAAAACCTGCAATTTGTACAAAATGCACTACAAATACATTCCCGTGTTTAATTTTGTTAAATAATTTTATATTGTTGAAGAGCTTGCGATAGAAACTCCATTCGCTAAAAATTATAAACGATTAAAGGTCATATACAACTCGGAAAAGGATCGTCACCGTATCGCCGCGGTTCGTGAGCTTGTCCGAGCCCGAGGCGAGGTGATTACAAAACAACTATGTTCTTAATGTCCCTCGGCAAACCTCGTGATTCGTCAGTCGTCGGATTTCTATCAGTTGCCCTTTGCACTTGGTGCAGACCGGACGCTCTCAATCGACTTGGAAGTATTTAGAGTTGTTAATACTCTTTTAACTTAATGTAATTTATTTTAAAACTGGTAGGAAAGCTGCTAAAGTCGCAGGCACGACAGATAGAAAAACGAAAATCAAAACAAAACAACAATAAAGTAGTTCTGAATTCAAATTGTTATACAAGATAAATCTAATAATTGATGGACATGGAAATTAGCATTCGTTTGTATTCGCAAATGCGGTGATTCCCGTGGGACATTAAGTAAATAGAAATACAGTACATTACGATTTTGATTAGTGTCCGTTGCAGTAGGGAGTTTCATACAAAGAATACTGAACGGCTCGAGTTGATACGGTGACGATCCCTTTCAGAGTTGATGTGTGATATTTCCTTTATAGAAAAAAATACATGTTTCGTAGACAATAAGAAAAAAAACTTAGCTCAATGGAGTTTCAACAATAAAATAAGTTTTTTTAAAGTGTAGCAACACTGAAACGCTAAAAGCCGCTATTTGAGTATGTAGTGATATTATTATTATCTGCGCGTCCATGAAACACGTTATTTATTATTTAATGTTATTTATGTTTAAATGGGACCAAATAAATAAATGGTGTTTAATATGATTTCTTTTTTTTTCTTTTTATTAATATCCTTTCTGCAATCTCGAATTTGAACTTTATTATTATTCGTATAGAAAATGTGACTAAGCGTTTTGTACGAATATCAACATTAAACTTATACGAATAAAGTTTACATTCGAATGATACGCTGGGCTTGAGTAGTGCGCATACGCACGAAAACATACGAACGATCCCAATTCTCGGTAAGTAATACGGAAGCTAACACACTGAGTAGGGTACGGACAAGTCGTACGGATATGCACATATAGCTCCGATGACGTCCGAAATCACTCCGAACTAATCTTGGCACATAGGAGCGTTCATTTATTAAAAAAAATGGCAACATCGCAAATAGCTGTCACATATTTAACTTGTTTGCATTAAGTCCATGCTTTTTTCAACGTCGCAAATAGCTGTCAAATATTTCACTGTTTTGATCAATTTGGCAATATTTACTGTATGGAAATAAGAAATGTGGCGAACTAGTGAACTAGAATATTAATAATGAATTGCAATTATAACACTGAATTTGATGTTGTAACTGGTTTAGGTGTAAAAAAGAGGCATTTGGAAAGTTTCCAAATACTTTTTTTACATATACATAACATCACGCCTTGTTTCCCCGAAGGGTTGGGCAGAGGTGTACCTGTAGTAGGTACACCCACATTTCGCCAGTTATGTTTAAGTCCCATGTAATAGGGGGCGAGCCTATTGCCATCAACCGGGCACAAATCCAGACTCCGGGCTGCTACTGAGAAATTCCAGATATAAAAACCCAATAACACTTTGCCCGACCCGGGAATCGAACCCAGGACCTCATGCTCAGCAGTAGCGCTTGCGACCACTAGACCAACGAGGCAGTCACTTTCATACTTTTTTTTTATATCTAAAACTAAGTATTCGGTGTTACGATATATTTCATTTCATAATCAATATTTTGGTTCACTAGTTAGCCATATTTCATATTTCCATACAGTAATATTGCCAAATTAATCAAAACAGCGAAATATTTGACAGCTATTTGCGACGTTGCCAACTTTCACTATAAACGCTCATAAAAGTGCATTCTAAAAGTTGGCAAAAATGTTCGCTATTTTTTATTAGGTATATTCATAAATAAACTCACGCCTTCTTCCCATGGGGTTCAGATCGCGTCCTATTTAAAAGCGATCGTCGATTGCATACGTCACTTTTTGTTCGAAAACCGGAAAGCGCCCTCTATCGGTGCAACCACGCGTTCTGGTTCACCGAAAAAAAGTGACATATACGTACTGTAACTCGGCAAACTTCGTGTTTCGTCAGTTGTCGGATTTCTATCAGTTGCCCTTTGCACTTGTGCAGACCGGACGCTCTCAATCGACTTGGAAGTATATAGAGTTGTTAATACCTACTCTTTTATATTAATGTAATAATTGATGGACATGGAAAGTAGCATTCGTTTGTATTCGGAAATGCGATGATACCCGAGGGATATTAAGAAAATAGAAATACTGTACGCGACGATCGCTTTTAGAGATCTCGCGCACTAGCCACGACCACGACCAGTGGTCGCAGCGACCAAGTAAACTAAAGAAACCGATATGAGTCGCGCACTTGGTTGCAACGGCCAACCAGCCGCAGACCATACAATACGACTAGACCTGGCCGTCTAGTCCGCGAGATCCCTTAAATACGACATTACGACACGCTTTTAATAGGATAAATTGGTGATCGCAAAATTATGTATAGCTATGGCTAGTGAATAATTTTAATTGCTTATGAAGCAAAACTTACTGTCGAATACTCAAAAGCAAATTGATTTCATGTCGCCGTTATGGCCCATCGCGACGCTACTCAAAAGTACTCGTAACGTGTCACAAACTCAAATCACCAATGAGTCATCATCATCAACATCAGCCTATAAATGTTCCCACTGCTGGGACACAGGCCTCTCTGTAAGAGAGAGTGGACCGTAATCCACCACGCGGGCCCAGTGCGGGTTGGTAGATGTCACATGTCTTCGAATTTTCGATTCTAGGACATGCCGGTTTCCTCAAGATGTTTTCCTTTACCGTTTTGAGAGCAGTGGTGATGAAATAATTTACACAAAGTAAAGCGCCTGTCTGGGTTCGAACCTACGACCTACAACTCAGTCGCGGCCGTTACCACTGGGCCACCACTGCTCTGACACCACCAATGAGTAGCCAGACCTAATGGCGTAACACACGACAGTCACAATTTGTTTCATTTTGACACACAAATTTCTTGCATTTATAATAGAGCTTAAATTTTGAATGCCATGTCATTTGTTTTGCCCCCATCCCCCATATCTCTGCCCCCGTCTATTTGGGGTTCATTCGAACGGTACGGGAGGGTTCGCTATCACTTCGATACCCAGATTACCACTCGCCATCCGGTTGCCTCTCCGACAAATACGTGCCATTGCTTTAACAGTAGGCTGTAGTGTGCGATGGATAATACAAATTGTACGAGGATTTTTGCAAAGCGTTGTGTTGCGGCGCAGCCCGTGCAAATGTTCCCAGCCGCATTGCACTGAAGTGGAAACAATTTAAATTCAAATTTTGAATCTGTCTGAAACATTGACTGCTTCTAATGCTTATATTAATGCTTGGGATCTAGTTGTGTTAAAATCAGTGGTGGCCCAGTGGCAGCGGTCACTTACGAGTAGGTCGTGGGTTCGAACCCAGGGCAGGCGCTCTACTTTTTAACCGACTTCAAAAAAAAAGGAGGTTTTTTTTTTTATGTATGTTCCCCGATTACTCGAAGACGGCTGGACCGATTTGAAATTTTTTTTTTTTTTTTGAAAGGTTATACTTTCAAATTGGTCCCATTGTCATTTGGTCACGATCTGATGATGGGATCTTGGAGAAATCGAGGGAACTCTTCAATTATTAAAGGCACATCTATAGCGATTTGGGTATTTTTGATGAGCAGTTGACATAAGGCTATTGTAACTTAGATAAATTACAAATCAACCCACTAAAAAGAGAAAAAAAAACTTTTTTACAAAAAATACAACCGACTTCCAAACTACAAAGTGAAAAATAACTTTAATTTCGGGAGTCGGTGTCTTTGGATCAGTATTTTAGTTTTTCGACACCGACTTCCGAAATTAAAGTTATTTTTCACTTTGTAGTTTGGAAGTCGGTTGTATTTTTTTGTAATTTATTTCATCACCACTGCTCTCAAAACGGTGAAAGAAAACGTGAGGAAACCGGCATGTCCAAGAATAAAAAATTTGAAGACGTGTGACATCTACCAACCCGCATTAGGATCGCGTAGAGAGGAGGCCTGTGTCCCAGCAATGGGAACATTATAGGCTGATTATTCTTATAGTTGTTCGAGTATTCGGTGGTGAAGCTTTTAGTGTGTTTTTAATTTTTGTTAGTGACGGGCGTCTATCTCTCATTTAGAGCACTTTGTGCTAGTGAGGTCAGTTGATTGTAAAGAACATTTTTTATTAAAAATAAATTATCTTCTGAAAACTTTGGTCTTTTTATTTATCTGCAAAACACATAATTTATTCACATAATTGTATCATATTACCCAATAACTGGGTTGTGGAGGTTAGATAGGCAGTCGCTCCATGTAAAATACTGGTATTCAGCTGCATCTGTTTAGACTGGAATCCGACCCCAACATACTTGGGAAAAGGATAAGTAGATGATGATAATTTACCTAGAAGAAAAATAGAAGAATATATTTATTTGCATTAAACATGGTACTATGGTACAATAATGGTCTTAATAATAGGGTTATGATCTTCATGTCTCGCCATGGACATATCGACATGGACATATACACATCGACATGGCATACAAATATTTTAAAGTAAACGAGTTCCATGTAATTTAGCAACTAGCATCAATAATAACAGTGTAGATAACAGTCATTATACTTACTAGCACAAAATGGTACCTAATTCTAAAATGTTTACAATGTTTAGTAACAGTTTTAAAGGATAGTGGGCAAAAATGTATGGGTGGCACACCCAGCTCCCCCACAGTTAAAACCACTGTAGTTTTGAATACATTCTCCCTTTAACATTTTTGGAACTGAATAACCCCGGGACAGATTTTGATGCGCTTTGGCGTGACTAAAGGGAGAAGTAACGTCTGCAAAACTACAGTGGTTTTAACTGTGGGGGAGCTGGGTGTATTTTATCTAACCTAACCTAACTTAACAATGTCGGAACTGAATAACCCCGAGACAGATTTTGATACGCTTTGGCGTGACTAAAGGGAGAAGTAATGTCTTCAAAACTACAGTAGTTTGAACTGTGGGGGAGCTGGGTGTATTTTGCCCACACTCCTTTATGTAGTATTTATATGTTAGTAAATCAGTAACAATATTTATCACTTATTTTTTTATCAAAAAACTCTTTTAACGTATTACTTACGAGCCATTTATGTAATTTAGACTTAAAATATTTCAGAGGGATTTCCTAATATTTTTTGGGATATTGTTAAAAAAATTTACTGCCGTGGTAAAACAATTTTTATGGCATAATGTACTTTGGTGTGTGGGCATTCTTATCTTGTTGGGTCTCTACGGGTATATTTTGAATTTATATCGCATGCCGTAAAAAACTTAGAGTGTTCTTTCACAAAAACACTAGCTTGCATTATATAAAGTCCTGTTAAGGTTAAGAGTTTAAATTTTTTAAACAGAGGTCTGCAGGATATTAAGGGACTTAATATCCAGATAGCTCTTAAGAATTTTTTAATCTCTTAAGCTCTTAAGCATTACCTAATCGTATATTAAAACAGAACAATTTAAAGACACTCACTCACACTCACTCTTCACACACACACACACACATACACTTCTCACTGTATTTCAATGTTTGTTACGTGGTTGTCAGAGAAAAGGTGCTGGGGTGATGGTTGAAAGAATTCTTGGTGTTCAGTTTATAATGTTTTTGTTCCACACATGAAATTTGAAAGTCCTGACAGAAAACCTGACATTTGCATAAAAATCCAGATATTTTACTTCTTTTCAGTAAGTATCTACTATTTATTTTTCTAAATAAAAACCCTATATCGCGAAAAGTCCGGACAAGTGACGAGGCGTGCAAAAAAGGCGGCACAAGCAGGATGGATGGTAACCCTATACACATTTCACAATAGGGAATATGTACATAATTACTCATACTTTTTCATTATTTCAATATACATTTTTTATTTTTTATGCTTTGCTTATTTCACAATTTATTATTTTAACCCAGCCACCCACTGCCAGCCACTGCTGGGACCCAGCCCACTCTCTCTCACCTATAGGAGGCCTGTGTCCCAGTAGTGGGAACATTATAGGCTGATTATGCTATGTTATGGTATTATTTTAAGTTAGGTTTTTTTGGTGGAACGGAACGCAAACTCGAAACGGGTCGACTTCGAAAATCCCCGAAGTGCAGCAGGAATGGCTTGTGTTATTAGACTCCGCGCTTCCACTTATCATTAACTACTAAGCAATTCAAATCTAAACAATGTAAACATACAAAATGAAAAATAAAAATTATACAAAGAGCACTGTAAATTAATAAGCGTTATGCAAAAGGGCCAAAATGCGCGTATTCGTGTGATATGTGTGAGTATGGGTGAGAGTGTGAAGTGTGAGGGTGTGTAGTGTGTGAGTTAAAATAGGCATATTTAATATAATTAATTGATTCAGGCGTGACCTCGCGGAAATCCATTATAAAATACAATAGACGTGGATATATTTAACATTATTTATCATAAGCTGAGAGTAACGGATACAATAAGAAATTGGTTGATGATTTGATTCAAACGAAACGTCGCAACATAGTTCGTTCACTTTTGTATCCACTGCCTCCAGAAAGACCACATGAATATTTAGGTAGTTTGACATACTTAGGGTCAATTAGTGATAGGGTTTCAAAAACATTGTTTCGAAATGGATTAAGGGTAGCTTTTAAAACAAATAATTCATTAAGACAGATTTGTAACGGAAAAGATCGATTAGAAAACCACAAAAAATCTGGTGTATACAAGTTACATTGCGATGATTGTAATGGTATTTCCATAGGTCAAACTGGCCGTAATTTTCAGACAAGATATAAGGAACATATTGCAGCGTACAGGAATAATTATCCAGAAAAATCCCATTTTGCACAACACTTAATAGATACAGGTCATTCGTTAAATAATAATAACACTTTCGAAATTATACACACATGTCGCACCTTCGGTAGAACAAGGGCATAATTGCAGTTTTTGCTATTTTACAGGAGAGCTATTTTAAGATATTTATTGCATTCAGTGAGGTCTTGCTCTGTTAATATTGCTCGAAAGTTTTTCTTCTTTGCATGATATAAACTATATACTATATCCTTTTTAGGCGTATAGTTAACAAGAATTAAGAACTTTTAGTTTTTTTTCAATTAATAAGACAAAGTCACTATTTTCGCCTAGCGGATTTTTAAAGGAATTAAATGACTGTCTTTGTTCCTCCAGTTCAAATAGCATTTTTAAGGCATTTCTGTATACTTAACTCATTTTTGCAATTTTTGACAATTGTGCCCTTGTTCTACCGAAGGTGCGATGTGATAAAGGTTTCAGTGTCAGTACTAGAGAGTTTAGAAATTGACAAAAATAATACAGGAAACATTTTAGGGATTTGTTTACTGTGGAACCAATGCCCTGTGAGAATGATAACTTATGTAAACCAGACGTCAGACCTGGTGATAAGTACACTCGGATTATGCCAATAGACGTGAAGAATGTCATAATAAAGATGGAACGTGGAAAGTCACCAGGTCTTGACGGAATAAGTATAGAACATTTGCGATACGCAGGTGTACATCTGCCCAGAGTCTTGAGTCTACTGTTTAACTTTTGTGTAGGCCACTCGTTTATTCCGGATGATATGTTGAAAACGGTAGTGGTTCCTATAGTAAAGAACAAGACCGGGGATCCATCTGACAAGCGTAACTACCGCCCTATATCATTGGCCACTACCGTGGCGAAGGTCCTCGACAGTCTCTTGAACGCACAGCTGAGCAAACACCTTCAGATCCATGACTTGCAGTTTGGCTTCAGACCCAACCTGTCAACGGAAATGGCGATTATGTGTCTGAAACAAACTGTAAGGTACTATACTGACAGGAATACACCGATATATGCGTGTTTTCTTGATCTGTCGAGGGCGTTCGCCCTGGTTAATTATGATATTCTGTGGCATAAGCTACTTGAGGAGACGACTGTGCCGAGGGAGACGGTATCCCTCTTCAAGTACTGGTACAGCAATCAAAAAAATGCGGTCAGATGGGTCAGCTCGCTTAGTCAGGAGTATCCTCTGGAATGCGGTGTCAGGCAAGGTGGGTTGACTTCTCCGAGTTTGTTTAACCTATTTGTTAACCAGCTGATTGGCAGGCTCAGCGGAGCTATGGTCGGGTGTTCGATAGACGGAACCATGATAAATAATATTAGTTATGCGGACGACATGGTTCTGCTGAGCCCGTCAGTGAGCGCTCTGAGAAGACTTCTGGGCATTTGTGAAGCGTATGCCACGTCGCATGGACTCAAGTATAATGCTAGTAAGAGTGTCCTCATGGTATTCAAGGCGGGGAACAAAGCTCCATCAAATGTGCCACCAATTAGGATCGGGGGGTCGTCACTAGTGAGGGTGACTGAAGCAAAATACTTGGGTCACATGCTGACGGATCGCCTACAGGATGATGCAGACTTAGAGAGGGAACGGAGGGCGTTGGCAGTCCGCTGCAATATGTTGGCCCGCAGATTCGCACGCTGTACGACAGATGTAAAACTGTTACTTTTCAGAGCCTTCTGTCAGTCATTCTACACGTGCAGTCTGTGGATCAATTTTACGCGGCGGGCTTACAATGCCCTGCGTGTTCAGTACAATGACGCTCTGAGGGCAGTGTTGAAGAAACCCAGGTATTGCAGTGCTTCCGAAATGTTTGCGGGAGCTTCCATCGATGATTTCTTCTCTATCATCAGGAAAAGAACCGCATCGATGATGAGCAGGGTCCGTGGTAGCACCAACACTGTCCTCAGAACGTTAGCGTGCAAAATAAACGGTCCGTTTACGGTTTACTGGGCGAGTGTTCACTTACTCAGTAACAGGAAATAGACTGTAATATATTACTACTGATCTTGATTTTTGATTTTTGTACTAACAAATTACTAACACCCTGTTTAGTTGTATTTTTATGTGTTCTACTAACAACCCTACTAACGTTTTATTTGTGTAAAAATGTATGGACGTATGTCTGAAATAAAGATATATAATATTACACTGTTGAACGAATTAATACGAGTATGCCAAGGTCACCTGTGCTGCGATTGTTCGCCCCTTATCGCACTGATAACGGCGACACTATAATTATGTGGGTTTGACGGGCGATAAGGCTCAGTCTGCACTCAACGCTCGGTGTGGCAACACGCCGTGTTCGGGTTCGCAACAAGTCCATCGTCATCCTGAGGATGCCTCGTTGAGAGATGAAACACGTGTCGATTTCTTTCAGGGGTTTTTTATGGCTCTTTTTAATAATTTCTTTATTGGCATAAATAATTTTTAACAAAGATAGTGAGGCCCTGACTCCTGCGCTAGGTATAGCACCTGTGTTACAGGAGGCAGTGTCTTCTCCCAATTACATGAGTTGATTTTTATGCAATAAGAATTAATCTAAAACATACAAATAACAAAAATAGAAATGAAAAGAGAAAAGAAAATTATAGACAGTGTTTGGTGTATAGTGTATAATGATGTGTAGTGTTTTAGGTGTGTGGGTGTGTAATGTAGGTATGTGGTGTGTGATGTTATAGAAACGTGTGCTTGTGAGGGATGTGAGGATTGTTTTATTTATACCTATTTTAGAAGGAGTTCGGTTTGTTTATAGTCATGAATAAGTAGCCATGATTTAACCTTATTTTTAGCTTCCTTCATTGAGAGTGGATTTATATTAAGCTCTCTGTTTGTCCTATTATACAAAACATTGGACAAATATTTATGTTGCTTTCTAGCTGATGCAGTTCGACATTTAATCGATGAACAGATGTTTCGTACGGTGCGTTTTAAAAAAATGCTTTTATTGTATGGCGTAATAAGGTGTTGTTTGATGACAATTTCTAAAATATACATCTACCGTACTGTTAATACTTGACATTTTTCATATAAAGTTATGGTGGGAAACCTGAATGGCCTGAATGTCATTACTTTAAGGACAGATCTTTGAGCCCTTTCAAGGTGAATCATATACGACTTACAAGAGCCACCCCAAACGCGAATACAGTATGCAAGAACTGATTGTCCTAGTGCGTAATACACCGTGCGTAATAGCTCAAAGTCAGTCACATCTCTGAGTCTTTTAAAAACCCAAATTAATTTTCTAATACGCGCAGTGGTAACGTCTATATGCTGGCGCCAGCTTAGTTTTCTATCCAGAATAACCCCTAAATATTTTACTGTTACCGATTTGCCTAAAGCCAAACATAAGCAGGTTGTATTATCCAGAGGTGAGTTACACAAATGTAATTTGATGTCAATTTTTTTGGGATTGATCTTAGAGTAACTGAACTGAATTTGTGTCGATTTCAAAAGATTCACAGTCAAGAGATTGGCTCGAAGCCACTGATTCACCCTATGTAGTCCTACCTCAGCGTTTTGTCTGACCTCGTCCCAGGTCCCGCCATGAAACACAAGAGCTGTATCATCAGCATACGCGAAAATTTTGCCATTAGCAAGCGTTTGCTGACACAGATCATTTATGTAGATCAAGAAGAGACTCGGGCCGAGGATACTTCCTTGTGGTACGCCATATACAACCCGGGTGTCTGAGCTAATGTGTCCCCCAATTTTCACTCTCTGTGTCCTGTCGTGGAGGAAATCTCTGAAAATCCCTAAAGCATCTCCCCGAACACCAATACGCTCTAGTTTGTCCACAAGAAAAGGAATCGAGACGGTGTCGAAAGCTTTAGCCAAGTCGAGGAAGATGCCGACGCATTTTTGATTAGCATCCACACAAGATGATATATGATCCACAAGTTGGCTGACAGCATTCTCAGTGCTCTTTCCTCGTCTAAAGCCAAATTGTGATTCCGACAGGATCTTATTATGTTCTAAGTAGCGTATTAGCCTACTGATCAGGACTTTTTCAAATATTTTTGATATTGTCGGAAGAACCGAGATTGGCCGGTAGTTCTCGACACCGTCCCTAGATCCACTCTTGTAGACAGGAGTTATTATGGACTTTTTGAGAACTCGTGGGAAAACACCTTGCGCAATGCAGATTCCTATTAGCTTTGTTAGTTGAGGAACAATGACATGTCTAGCCATTTTAAGAAGTTTTGCTGGTATGGAATCCCAACCAACAGCACAGTCATTCTTCAAGTTAAGTATTAATGTTTCGATTTCAGCTTCATCCGGGGAAAGTAATACAATAGAATTTAAATTAGTTGAAATGTCAGTTCTGTAAGGTAATGAATTAGAATAAGAGGAATTAGTTATAATTATCTGCTAGCTGTTTGCCAATGTTAGAAAAATAGTTGTTTATGTCATTTATAGAATTAGATGTATTTGTATTTATGAGATTATCAGCCACTGTTTTTTGTTTTTTCTGCTGTATTATGGTTTTAACCACCTCCCATTTTTCTTTGTTATTATTTGCGCTTTGTAAAAGAGATCGTTCATGGTGAATTTTTAATTTTCTCAGCAATGTGTTGCAAAAGTTACGATATCTTTTATACGATGTTTCGAGCACATGGTTGTCTGGACTACACGAAGACTTTTTATGTAGTCTGTCTCTATGGCGAATGCAGCGGAGTAAACTTTAGAAATAGTTAAGCGGAACAAGTTACTAAATATATCCACGTCTATTGTATTTTAGGCATATTTAGTTTTCCTATCCTAACTAATATCCTGTCTGACATTATATATGCGAATGAGTGTTTATTTATGTTTGCTTGCTTGTTACGCCTTCACGCCAAAATACATACCCAAATAAAACAGCAGATAGTTAAAAATATATTTATTTAGCATACTATATCACATTAAGTACCATTGGTACGCAATAGTGGCGCGTTTGTACAGTAACAGAATCAGTAACAAAATTCAACAGAAATAAATGGAATTGTTGTAAAATATTTCATTACAACACAAATATAAATCAAGATTTTTTTAATCCTGGTAGGAATCACTCATTTTCTGCATTTTAACGAATATTTTATACATACAAGATGGAGGCGACAACACGACAACAAATTTAAACTGCGTAGGTACACACGGCTACATATCAAGCTATACATTTCCAGTATAGGCTGACCTCTCATTGTATAATTGCATATCACATGTGTGAGCACTGTGACCATTTACATTCCATAAAGCTACCATTTACTGGGTACGTCTTTCATTGACTTGAATGTGCCCTGGCGGCTGAGAGTATGTCATGCTCACTCAAATGTCTCGCTGATGGTGGCGTGTGTGTTGGATCATTAATTTCCCTTCAAAATGGTTGAGCTAAATGGTGCTGATCCATGCGTCATGTTCGTGAACGAGCGCCGTCAGTAGGGACTGATCATCTCTTAGCTGCCACGGCTTATTTTAATTTTTGAATTGCTTTTGTTTTTATATTTTTATTACGGACGCTTCTAACGTGCACGTCTTTCTACATTGTTCTCACATGTATAATTTCAACATGAATGATGTAACCAATATTTTGTAACAATATTATGGTTTAAAAGAGTGTCCGTGGAGTTTCTTGCCCGTTCTTCTCCCTGTACCTACTACGCTTTGGAATGGGCAACTAGCTTCATCTTTCTGACTGACCGACCCCTTGACAATTCAAAAGTACCTGTAATTGGTTTATTTGAAATAAATGCTTTGAGTTTGAGTACGGAAATCCTATACAATGCGAGATCAGCATATACTGGAAATCTATGGCTTGATATGTAGCTGTCTGTACCTAATGACGTTTCCCAGTCTGCACACGAAAATTCAATTAAATATATCCGAAAGTTCAGTCACTACTTGTAATTGTATTTATTCCATTAATTTTAATTGATATACATTATAAGACTATTCTACATAATATTTTACATATTACCTATATAATCGTTAAATTAAAATTGACATAATTAAAATAATTACAAGAAAATTGGCTAATTAAGTATATAATATACAATTCTCCTAAGTACAGTAGTATTTTCGACATACTTTTTTATATACAAAGGCCAAGAAAAGGCTTGCAATAATATTGCAAAAATATATATATTTTTTACTGGTAATCAGGAATTAGACTGCATTTCCACCAGAGATGTGCGAGGTAGCTGAGCTGTGCGAGATAGCTGAGCGGTGCAAGGTAGCTGAGCGGTGCGAGGATGCGTTACGAAGCTGTGAAACGTTGTGAGTGTTTCCACCAGAGATGTGCTAGGCCGCTGAGCGGTGCGAGAATGCGTAGCGACGCTGTGATGAGCGCTGCGAGGATGTGTAGCGAGCTTTTTTCAGATACGATTTCTCACTCGCGTCCATCACACACATCCCCCGCACACATCCCTCGCTTGTTTTATACGTACAAATACCCCGCTCCGTAAGCCGTTTCCACCGGAGCTGCACTGAGCGAGGCTAGGTAAATGAAGCGATTCTATTGGTTCTTAACAAACACATCCCTTGCTACGGATCCTCGCACATATCTGGTGGAAACGCAGCCTTAAGAGGAGGAATGATATCACAAGGCAACGGTGCGGTTTAAAAGATGTAGTGACAAAAATTGAAAAGGGTATGCTGAGATGGTTTGGTCATGTTGAGAGGATGAATGAAAGGCGACTAACAAAAAGTATTTACAAGGCACATGTGAATGGAAACGCCCTCTAGAAGGACATACAATGTGTCTTCATAATGTGCACATATCGAAATGATTGAATATATGCTTAATATTATCGACGGAAAAAATATTTAAAAATATCTGGTTGGTAAATTGGCGTGTGCTAGCTGACATATGGCCAATAATTTATCATTTAAATTATGTTTTGTGTTGCATAATGTAAATTATTTTGCATACTATTGTATAGAATCATTTTTTTCTAACTGGAACAGACAGCTGTGCTGCAAGAGAGTTTGTTGCGCCACTTCTTCCCAGCTAAAGGCACTAGGAAGTGGTGAAGGGTGGGCGTTTTGGGGGACTGTCTTATGTAATCTTGACGTTCGAAAAGTGCTGATTCTTAGCCTAGTTTGAATAAATGACTTTTGAATTTAAACTTTTGTTTTGTTCTGTTTGGAGTCTTATTGAGAAATTTTACGATTATTGTAAAAATAGATGAAAAAAAAAAGATTTTTGCTAAAAAAAACATTTTTATTTTTAATTGAGGGTATTTTTTCCACAATTTTCATTTTATGAGGACGCCTAATTACTTCCAATCATTATGGAGTTTGTTTCATCGCGATAGATCATTTAGTTTAAAAGTTACACCGTTTTGTTACAAAATATTAAAAAAATCCATAAATAATATTTATATAGATTTATTTTTTATTTTTCCGTCTATAAAATTAAGCATAGATTCCCCTCATTTCGATATGTGCATATTACAAAGACTCACGCTGTATCTTATTGGTGATGTTCTTCAGAAAGGTCAGGTGCGTAGTACTCGCAACTGTCATGTGTGTTCATGACCAGATGTATGAATGTAAACAAAGCAAAAGGAGTATGTAAGGATCGTAGCAGGTGGCGCACTATATTTTCTGCCTACCCCCATCGGAAGGCGTCAGTGTATGTATGTAGGTAATCAGGAATTCAGCAAAATGCCTATAATGCCTAAGATTAATGGCAAAGTAAACGTGTTCTGCACATCTAACAATAAAAAGTTTTTCTAATCGGTTACGTGTGGCAACATTCTAACAAGTCATAGCAACATTGGTATCATGGGACACACAAAACCATATTTGAATTTAGAATTTGAGATAGTTATTAAGTTTTGGAACTACAAGCTCAATGGCATACACGACAAAGTTCAAATTCCATTGCAACCATATCTTTATAGGGAATTTTTATTTAGCTTATGAAAAATGTGATGTTCTTTCTCTTTCTAATTTAATAGCACTATCTCACTTTAACATCTCGACTATCTTTTAATTAGAATTTAAGTTGTTTTAAGTAATAAATTAAAAATAAACAAATTCGAGTAAAAACAAAACATTCAATGTAAAATAATTTACGTATATTTTTAATTTAAGTGCAAGAAAAAAATACTGTTAATATTCATTTGTTTTATCACATTATTCACTTATTTTTTATAAAAATATAACATAATTTAAATAAAAATAATCATTTACGTGAGAACGTAGAAAAATATTTTTTTAAGTAGATAACAAAATAATTGCATACATTTTAAGTAGGTATATAAATTATAGATTCGATTATCGAAAACAGCTTTTAGTATCGATTAAGTACCTAGTGCAATTTTTATCGATATTTTTCTCATTCAAGTGAATTAAATTTTTATAAGAATTGACAGAAATCCTTGTAGATTGAATTACATATACCAATAAAATTTAAATTGACAAGCGTTTAACTATTACTAAACACAGTAATAATATTTATCACATCCGTAGTAGTTTATATAGTATTTAATTATGGGTGCATTCCGAATTACGCTGTAATCAATTTGAGCGTGCTTACATCTGTTCCGAATTAGCGTGAGCGCGCCAACGATGTTCCGTGAATCGTCATAGATGACGTCATGACATGCGCCATCTTGCGATAACGCCGACCATGCCCTAAATTAACCAATTTCATTTCAAAGATTAAAATCGTTCGATTTGCCCTCACTGTACTTTTGTCGCAAAAAAGTGCCCAAACTGAGAAGAGTGAGCTCACACATTCCGTATATGGCGTTTCCGTGGCGACTGCGACATTGTGTGTGTGTGAAACAGGATCGCGACTATCTTTCGGCGCGGCGAATCTAACGATTTAAATCTTTGATCAGAAGGATTTAAGTTCGATAAAAATAACAAACATATCATAGATTCATCCAACACTAACATTGTTCATGAAAACGTCTTAGTTTAGTCATACAAAGGCATAATAAGGCGTTTTAAATTGACGCTAATAAGTACTAATTACATTTTAATAATTAATTTGTATAATAATTACAATATTTCGTTTAAATACTGGCGGTATAAAGATTACTGTAAATGGCTTGCATTTTGTGCCTTTTCTATGACTGACCAATGCAAGCTTACTTCTACAAGGTCAACTTAAATTACCTAGCAAAACTCCGCAAACGTTATTGATATCGATATATCGATAAACATGAGTAAATCCAGAAAAAAATAGCGTGTTGTTTTTTTCAGGATCGAAGACCGCATTTAGTGTAATTTAAATTAACCCCGTATATTTTGAGGTGAAAAAAGTAATGATTAAATTCCAAAAAAAAGTGTTTTTTTTCTGGACATTGGCTTACATTGGTCGGCCATCGTGTAAAGGCTAGGAAGGAATGTATTAAGACACTTATTTGTGCGATTTCACGAGCTCTTCTTCGCCTCCATCATATTGTTGTAACTCTGTAAAGAAAAATTTAAATGATTATAATTTACAAGTCGTGCGCCCCGAAGGAGGGACATAATTTCGATTCCAAGTCAACCGACGGGCCTCCTAGTAAATAAAAATTGCCTACAGTTATGGTAGAAACCTAATTACATAACCTACATACATAATCAGCCTATAATGTTCCCACTGCTGGGACTGCGGCCTCCTCTCTGTGAGAGGGAGTGGGCCGTAATCCATCACGCGGGCCCAGTGCGGGTTGGTAGATGTCACATGTCTTCGAATTTTTGGTTCTAGGACATGTCGGTTTCCTCACGATGTTTTCCTTCACCGTTAGGTGAGCAGTGGTGATGAAATAATTTACACAAAGTAAAGCGCCTGTCTGGGTTTGAACCTACGACGTACAACTCGTAAGTCACGGTAGTTACCATTAGGCCACCACAGCTCACTTATACTGGAAACCTAATTATTCAAATTAAACAAACTTTAAGTTACTAATAGTTTGACTAAACTAAAAAAAACTACCGCCAGCTGATAGGTTATGGCCGGCCACTTCAAATGCGTTGACGGGCCCATCGGCAAAAACTTCCAAGCAAACTTTGATCGCCTGTTTGACCCCTTTAGGGGGTGTATTTTTAAAAACCCTTTCTTTGTGCTCAAATTCGTTATATAAGGAACTCTTGTGCAAATTTTCTAGCTTCTAAACCCAGTGGTTAGAGCTGTGCGTTGTACGTCAGCGAAAGAATATTAAAAAAAAATTCAATCTATGGAAAAAATCACTTTCAGTTTTCCCAGAGTTATTTTAAATTTTGCGGGCAACTTTTCCAATTTTATTTCCTTAGAAACCTAATTCGGACCGAACATATTGAAACAAAAAAACTTTTTTACAAAACTACAAAGTGAAAAATAACTTGAATTCCGGAAGTCGGTGTCTTTGGATCAGTATTTTAGTTTTTTGACACCGACTTCCGAAATTAAAGTAAATTTTTAGTGGGTTGGTTTGTAATTTATCTAAGTTACAATAGCCTAATGTCAACTGCTCATCAAAAATACCTAAATCGCTATAGATATGCCTATAATATTTGAAGAATTCCCTCGATTTCTCCAAGATCCCATCATCAGATCGTGACCAAATGACAATGGGTCCCATTGTCATGGGGAAGGTACATATACCATTACAAAAAAAAAAAAAAAAAATCATGTCGGTCCAGCCGTCTTCGAGTAATCGGGGAATAAACATTAAAAAAAACCGACGAACTGAGAACCTCCTCCTTTTTTTGAAGTCGATGAAGTCGGTTAAAATAGCCTAATCGGAGCCGTTCTCAAGTGATGCTTTACCAACGAACAGCAATTCATTTTCATTTATTTTATTATATAGATATATATATATAGATAAGAAGACATATACAATTACCTCTTCAGCCATTTGATACAGCAACCTGGCTGTCTCCGGCCCAGTCTGTTCCACTAACGTCTTGAATATGCCGCCGCTGTCAGGTTCTGACACTTCAGATCTGTGAGTAATAATAAACATAATAATAATGATGATGAAAGCGGTACTCCTGGACACGGCTCGCATTGTTAGGAGGTTCCTTTCTCTGGAGCCCTGACCGCCGGTAGCTTGGACCCTGTTCCCGATACCGGTGGGGATACTATTTTTTATATTTTTAAATGTTTTTATATAATTTTATTCTAATATTTAAAAATATAATTTATATGTATCTAAATAATGAAATAAAGGAAATTATGATGATCACCGACAGGACTATTGTTGCCAATAAGCCTGATATAGTGGTGGTGGATCGAGGAGAGCGGAGCACAATGATTTATTGATATAACGGTCCCGCATGACGAAAACCTCGTGAAAGCCGAGAAAGACAAACAAATCAAGTATCTTGACTTGACTCGCGAGGTTGTCGACATGTGGGATGTGGACTCAGCAATCATTGTGCCGATAGTCGTATCAGCCAATGGCTTAATTGCCAAGAGCCTCAACCAACACCTGAGGAGGCTCTCGTTGGGCAGCTGGATCAAGGGCTTGATTCAGAAAGCGGTACTCCTGGACACGGCTCGCATTGTTAAGAGGTTCCTCTCTCTGGAGCCCTGACCGCCGGTAGCTTGGACCCTGTTCCCGATACCGGTAGGCTACTATTTTTATATTTTTAAATGTTTTTATATTCTAATATTTAAAAATGTAATTTATAAGTATTTAAATGAAATAATGATGATGACATCACCTCAGGACATGTTGCTCCCTTGTCGCGTCACGTCATCCACGTAGCGACAAGGGGGCAACATGGGCCTCCGGAAACTGTAGCACTAATTAAGTGTGCAAGTCACCCCCTGCCATTTTATCCTTGTACATAATATAACATTGGTGAGGCAGGGGACATAGGTCTTCCATAGTTCATGGCTGGGTATCCACTATAGCCACTCAATCCATAGCCCAATATGTTTTGTTTCCATGTTCTGCAATAGTCCTACACCAACCGCGGGTTGTCCTTGGGTGCACTTGTATAGTGCATACAGGGATAATCGTCGGTTGGTGCCTCCTCATCATTTTAAATTGGTCTTCATTTGCGGCCCAGGGGCTTGTGGCTAAGTAATAACAGCTGTACGGGTCGATTCATCAGGTTAAGCTACGCTTGCCGCGAGTGGTCCGTGGATGGGTGACCATCTTTACATACCAAGACCCTTTCGTGCCTCGGAAAGCACGTTAAGCCGTTGGTACCCGGCTGTCATTTATAGACCTTTGTCAGTCGTTACGGGTAGTTAGAAGTCCAAAAGTCTGACAACCAGTCTTACCAAGGAGTATTGTGTTACCTAGTAACTAGGTTGTGGAGATCAGATAGACAGTCGCTTCGTGTAAAATACTGGTATTCAGCTGCATCCGGTTAGATTGGAAGCTGAAGGCTAGACAGATGATGATGACAGAAGAATGCTTGCACTGACTGGACAGGTCCACTCAAATCTGTGTGGTTCTTTCCTCAAACACTTATCTACATGGTCCTCATATGGCCTGACCAAGATTATGTCTGGACTTTAAAAGAGACTGCGACCTCTGAGTTTGTTACGGCCTTTCTTCTCAGAGTAGTCAGATAGGAAACGCCGAACTCATCTAGCTTATTTTTAATATGACGTGTAAAAGTGATTCCGATACCCTATTTACAGAATAAACAATTTCATTTATAAGTCTTACCTTTCAGAATAGGTTCTAATTCTGTCTCTAGACAGTACTAGTGTTTCATTTGGATCGATCTGTGCTGTGCTTGGCTTGAAAGTGAAGTTCTCTGGTATGGCTAGGGGCGCCTGAAATCATTGTTTTAACATAAGTTTAATTTTATCGTAAACTTCTATAAATATTTATTTATTTAAAACATTGTAGGAAACCTGCTGAAGTCGCAGGCACGACAGATAGGAAAATAGTTTTACAGTTCTATATAGTTCACACGAAAATCAAAACAAAACAACAATAAAGTACTTAGTTCTGAATTCAAATTATTATACAAGATAAATCTAATAATTGATGGACGTGGAAATTAGCATTCGTTTGTATTCGGAAATGCGATGATTCCCGAGGGACATTAAGAAAATATAAATATATCTGTATATTATGAAGCTTCTGCTCGCGACTTTGTCCGCGTGAAATTTCGGCTCCCGATTCACTACGTCGAATCCCATCGCCCGCCCGCGCTATTACATCGTTTTCCCTTAGAGTTGTTTCTGACTTTTTTCTTTTTCCTCGGCTCCTAAAGGTCGTAGCGTGATGTTACATAGCCTATAACCTTCCTCAAGAATTGGACTATCCAATGCAAAAATAATTTTTCATATCCCACTGGTAGTTCCGGAGATTACCTCCTACTAGAGATTGCAATCCGGCGTCATTTCCAATCCGGCCGGATCCGGCTGGATTTTCATCGATCCGGCCGGATCCGACCGGATTGATCAAATCTGCGTCTCTTTACTTGTCTCAACGATGCCTAGACTACCACAGATACTAAAGGCATAGACAAGTAACTGTTGTTACGTCGGGTGCAGACACGCGGACTACTTATATTTTATTTTTAATATTTCAAATAACTATTTTTATTTTATTTTATTTAATGTTTATTTCTATAACTATCTATCCGTGACATCACTGTGGGCCCTATCAGAATACCAGCGCTGAGACATTTATTTTTTAAATGTCGCAGCATATGCTGAGATAGGAGCCTTTTGGCCTCGTACAGGACTTTCTGATTTTGGTTTTTTACCTTGTTTTTTATTTTTTCTTTTATTTTTTATTAATGTTTTAAGGTGAAGGTGTTTAGTTTATTTTTTTATTCCTTGTGCGAGTCTCAATAAATACTTTTCCTTTCTTTCTTTCTTTCTTTCTTTCTAAATCAGGATAATTTTCCCTTTTCGTTCCGAAATGGACTGTTACTGAACTCAGTACTCAGTAAATAAACAATAATCAGTACTCAGTACTCAGTGAATATAATAAATAGGTTGTTTATTTAAAAAAATATATATATGAAACCAACTTTTACTTTTCGTGTTAGAACTTAAAAATATACGTAAGCTTTATCAATTCAAAATAATTTAACTTTGCGTCGTTACTGTTTACTGAGATCACAATAATTTGAGAATGCTAACAATTATAACAATAATGAGTTTGTATTTTAAAATATAACTCTTTGCTTTAATGAACTTACGTTACATAATTATTTAAAGTACATATATAGTATCATAAAATAAGTTTTGTTTTTTGAAAAAAGGATCGTAGAATACAAATAGTATTAATTGTGTCATCTGCCAATTGACTTCTTATAGAGCTAAAAATATAGCCTGCGGCCGAAAAGGCCCTTTCAGCTTCTACACTGGTTTTGTAGTCAGGAAATAATTATGCAGCGACAAACAAAACACACATTTGTGACCCGAGCGAGGAGTGGAATAATATTGAGCACGTAGTCACGTGGTCTGACTTGGCGGCGCCGAGTGGTGGGGTGGGGGCCCCGCGTGGGGGGTTCAGCGCAACACGCATTTAAAGTACCAACTCAAGCAACAGCGCGATTATTTTGCCAAAAATTGCTATCACCGGATCCGGTATGTTGGTACCGGATCCGGTAAAAGTTTAATGACTCCGGCTCCGCTTGATTACCGGATCCGGTTTTACGAATTGCAATCCCTACCCCGTACATACAAACTTACAAATAAATAAATTATATTTATTGAAGTCTTACCTGACTTTTCGACAATAATCGGCTCCTAGGAACGGTATCATCTTTCCTCTGAGCGGTTCCTTGAGTCAACAGCTCAAATGGATGCCCAGTTTCAGCTACACGGCCTCTGTTGAGAGAATAAGTATAGCATTATTTTATTGTTTTTTCTTTTTAAGTGAAAACTTCTTTAGGCGCGTTGGGCATTTTTGAGATGGGACTAAACCATTGATTTTGCGACTCCATGACGACATCTCATTTTTGTAAACGCGATTGTGCTCTTTATTTATACTACTTTACGGATCAATGTTCTATGCAAATATTTTTACTTTAAAAGTTTTGTAAACGCGATTGTGCTCTTTATCTATATTACGTTACGAATCAATGTTCTATGCAAGTATTTTTACTGTAAAGGTTTCGGAAGTATTTTTTTATTTAGATAAGGTTACGGACCAATGTTCTATACCAGTATTTTTCTTCCACCAAGGCGATTTTGTTCAAGTTTTCACTTCTGTCGGCACTCCTGGAATGCCACTGCCCTTTTTTTTAAATAAAGGATTGTTGTATGTCTAAAGGTGGCGGTTCGCGCGGCGCAGAGACCGGACACCGGGACAGAAGACAGACAGGAGACCGCGACCGTTACTGGTCATTAGGTTTTAAAAATCCACCCGGTCAAACTCAAAGCATTTATTTCAATTAAACCATTTACAGGCACTCTAGAACTGTCAAAGAATCGGTCAGTTAGTCAGAAAGTTCAAGCTAGTTGCTCATTCCAAAACGTAGATCTCTATGGAGAAGAACGCACAAGAAACTCCAAGGACACTCTTTTAAATATAGATATTACAAAATCCTGGGTCTTCTTGTTGCTTCTATATGTGAGAACAATGTACAAAAAATAATCAAAAGCAATTGAAAATATAAGATTAAAAATAAGCCCTGACAGATAAGAGATGACCAGTCTCAACTGACGGCGCCCGTTCACGAACATGACGCGTGGATCAGCACCATCCAGCTCAACCATTTTATAGGGAACTGAATGATTTAACACACTCGCCATCATACAACTCGCCTATATACGACATCCCGACATCAATCTTCGGGCAGCAGCCCACCAGACACAACACCCGTCTGTTCGGAGGATCCTCCCTTTTCTATAGAGGATGAGTGAACTTTACACCCAGTTCCTCATGCCTCTCTATGGAAATATGAAGCTAGTTGCCCATTCCAAAGGCCCCGTGTAGAAGAAAGTGCAAGATGCTCCATGGACACTCTTTTAATTAATGATAAGTTCTTCTTTTCGTGTGGTTAGTGACTAACCTGGTGTCCGAATTTTAAAGCCACCCATGGGCCTCTGACTTGGCTTCACATGCCATCGAGAAAATCTCTCAGACATGCCGCCGGTTTCCTCACGATGTTTTCCTTCACCGTTTTTGAAGCAAGTGATAATTATACAATACGCACATGAATCCGAAAAGTCAGAGGTGCGTGCCTGATGTTCGAACTCGAGACCTATGACTTGGCAGTCTGACGGTCACATCACTAGGCTATCACTGCTATATGATATACAGTACAAATATGTTCTTAATGTCCGTCGGCAAACCTCGTGTTTCGTCAGCCGTCGGATTTCTATCAGCTGCCCTTTGCACTTGGTGCAGACCTATGTTACGGTATATAGCTATATCCCTAGGGATATAACTATATCACGGCTATAATCATCATACAGATAAACTATGTTCTTAGTGTCCCTTAGTAAATCTCGTGTTGTCAGATTTCTTTCAGTTGCCCTTTGCACTTGGTGCAGACCGGACGCTCTCAATCGACTTGGAAGTATATAGAGTTGTTAATACTCTTTTAACTTAATGTAATTTATTTTAAAAATGGTAGGAAAGCTGCTAAAGTCGCAGGCACGACAGATAGGAAAATAGTTTTACGGCTCTATATGATTTACACGAAAATCAAAACAAAACAACAATAAAGTACTTAGTTCTGAATTCAAATTATGAAACAAGATAAATCTAATAATTGATGCGACATGGAAATTAGCATTCGTTTATATTCAGAAATGCGATGATTCCCGAGGGACATTAAGAAAATAGAAATACTGTAAATGGTTATCGGTTAAACGTCGGCAATCCGTTAAGGAGATGTAGGAGAGGTCATTTACAACCAAATTACCCTTGATGACCCCTATGCCAATGTCAAAAAATTTAGAGTCATTGGACATTTTATATTTTTATTTCATACATTTCAAACCATAAAATGTCAAATTACTCGAAAATTATGATATATTATTGTATAATTATTGTTAACGCCATCTATTGATGCGGAGTCGGCAACATCACAACCATCTAAGGTCGAGTAGACCTAGGCTCGGCGGTAAGAAAAAGAGCAAGAGCGGCGCACGGGGACCGCTCATTGGTCGTCGCCGCCCCCCGCCCCTTGCTCGATAACGAACTGCCAGCAGTTGTTGCAGCTGAGCACGTAGCTTTAAATTCCCTGACTAATAATTATGATCAAAACTTTGATCCAGCCCGTCCCATCCTTGATGTCCTCCCTCCGGTTGACGCCCTTAGCCGAGGTTCGTACCCCACAGGGGGTGCCCTTAGCGAGCGTTCACCTAGTTTTAATTAGCATAGTTGAATAACCCCTGGCTGGAGGTTTTAAGTGTAGTAGCTTAAGGCACCCACAGGAAAGCCCGGTTAAGTAGTCATTATTTCTGTGATCAACTACGAAAAAAAAAGGTCGTCGCCGAAGAACGCTTCAGAACATTCGATTCCTTCATTTGTTCGTTACACAAGAAAAGATGGTAGTCGGTCCACCATCACAATTTTATTCTCTTAACGAAAACCTATGTAAATCTTATAATAAACGCCTAAAAACCTTACAAATAAAAAGAGAGTTCATTGAAGTAGTCTGACCCTCAAAATCCCACAAACAATGATAGGTTGATGACGGATGGAGGACGTATACTAACTTGTCCATGACGATGACCCTGTGGTAGTCCATTACGGTGTTCAGTCGGTGAGCGATGGTCAGTACTGTTGAGTGTGCGAACTTGGTGCGTATAGTTCGCTGTATGTGCTTGTCGGTGCTGTGGACAAAGGAATTTAATTTAATTTTCTGTAATATAAATACTAGCTACGCTCCGCAGTTTCATCCGCATAAGCCTCGATCCCGTGGGAATATCGGGATAAAAAGTATCCCAAGGTCATGGTCATGTGCCAAATTTCATCCAAATCTATTCAAAGCGTAAAAGCGTTACAAACAAATAAACAAACTCAGTTTTGCATTCGTAAATTTTAGTTAGGATACAAGCTGTGTACCCGATTGGATTTCTCAACAGCAAAAATTATAAACTTTCACCCCCCATTCAACCCCTTCAGGAGATTCATTTTCAAAAATCCTTTCAAAAAGTATTTTTCTTCCATACTTCTCTATTTTAGGACTAAGAGCTAGTCAATTCAACTCAACTCAAAGCATTTACTTCAAATAAACCAATTACAGTTACTTTTGAATTGTCAAGGGGTCGGTCAGTCAGAAAGATGAAGCTAGTTGCCCATTCCAAAGCGTAGTAGGTACCTATGGAGAAGAACGGGCAAGAAACTCCACGGACACTCTTTTAAATAAAAAATTGTTACAAAATATTGGTTACATCATTCATGTTGAAATTATACATGTGAGAACAATGTAGAAAGACGAGAAGAAAGAAGGGCAAGAAAATTATGACTTATTCATTATCAACGTTACCAGTCGCCTCGTCTAACACAAGCACCTTACATCTCGCTAGAGCTGCGGCTGGTTAGCACACGCAGCTCTAGCAGGAACTTTAAGGCTATGCGTATGCTGAGACGCAGGTGATGCAGCACAGCACAGTACAGATTGTGCAGGGTAGGGCAGGCGAGGCAGACATAGGCCGCGAGCGTATGCTGCGACGCAACTACACAGACACATTCGCGTCCTAACTAATACTTGATCTGTCATTGAAACATCAGTGGTAAAAAATAACTGACGACCTGCACTCGTCGTGCAGAAATCTGTGCCGGGTCTACAACGAGACGCAGAGCAGGACAGACACATGTCTGCGCCGCAGCGTACGCAGCTGTCAGTACGTTCATGCATTGTAAAATCTGCTTTGTCCTGCGCTGCGTGGACTTGCGTCTTGGGTCACCTGCGTATCAGGATACGCTTAACCTCACTATTAGAAGGACAGAGACAGTCCATCTGCTTATACTCCATAGATATATATGTCGGAGACGGGTATGTGACTCTTTCGTTATTATCAGCGATATTTCAACTACTGTGGGCGTAGTGTGGGTAGTGTTGGTTAATGCGCAATAGAAAAACAGTTTGCAGTTTAGATCACATTATAATTTACTATCAAATTAATTACACTAGCTAAATCTAAATCACCAATTAACACAATGATAACAAATTACAACTAACACAATAGCTGAGCACCACGAATCGAGAACAGTTCCGCGACGTCTTAACTCCGATGCGATCCGTGGCTGAAACCCCTCCTCGCCGAGGCCTTAAAACATCACGACTCTATAGAAGCGCGCTAGGTGTGGGTAGATCACTTGGATGTCGCCAGTGGCGCGCTTGCGATTCGTTTCGTGTCCGTACTAATGACCGGATTCGACATATAAATGTCAACAAATCGTAAAAAGAGTATTTATAGATGACACTTACTTGTATAAAAATACGATAAAACCAAATTAAATTTATTTTATTGTTTTACAATAGTTTCCTCTTTTATTAATGTATGTTAAATTTTAACATTTATTCTTGAACTACTCTTCGTAGATGTAACTGTTTGAGCACAATTTTTTAGTTAGATCCTTACATATTATAAAACAAAGTCTCCCGCCGCGTCTGTCTGTCTGTCTGTCTGAACGCGATAAACTCAAAAACTACCGAACGGATTTTCAAACGATTTTCACTAATGGACGGAGTGATTCATGCGGAAGGTTTTAGTGTATAATTCATTAAGGTTTTGTGTAAATTGGCTAAAATTTGACGATTATTGTTGAAGAAATCGGAAAAAATCATGTCGACTAGGAGCTTTACTGGCGTGCGGCTTACACGGCTACACATCAAGCTATACAAAACCAGTTTATGTTGATCTCGCATTGTATAGGATTTCCGTACAATGCGAGGTCAGTTTATACTGGAAATATATAGCTTGATGTGTAGCCGTGTGTACGTTCCTGTGGGATATTTTCCGACAACCACGCGGGCGAAACCGCGGGCAGAAGCTAGTTTATAATATTATTATATTTTGTGATCTGTCTATTGTAAAGAACCCAAACTCTAAACGTCAACGAATTATAACGTTGCTAAATTGAAGAGTACAACTGTGACGTAGCAATACAACTGAAGTGACAGGTATTACGTTTAGTCGGTTACTTGACAGCTGTCTCGTCACGTGTTATTTTTTGGTTACCTTTATTTAACTACCTAAACCTGGAGTATAGACGGTTTGTCTCTGTCCCTCTAACAGTTAGAGCACTAATAGTTGAAGCACTTATAGTTGAAGCACTTATAGTTGAAGCACTTATAGTTGAAGCACTTATACTTGAAGCACTAATAGTTGAAGCACTTATAGTTGAAGCACTTATAATTAAAGCACTTACTCAGTATCAACGTTAGCAGTCGCCTCATCAAGTATTAGCACCTTACACCCCGCTAGAGCTGCTCGTGCTAAGCAGATGAGTTGCCTCTGACCCGCTGAGAGGTTTCCGCCGCCGTCGCCGACCTTTGTGTTGAGACCTGCTGGCATGTTGGTCACCATTTGTCGGAGTTCCACCTAGGATAGATGATAAGGAAATTAAATTAATTCATACATAATTACGAAATCAAGCTACACAGATAGACAAAAACTACAAAACGAAACGATCGTTTTGGTTCTGAAAAATCTGGAGGAGTGCGAATCGACTCGCTTTCTAAGTGTTCCGTTCCACCAAAACTACAAACGATATTTTTTTACTTTTTGGTTCTAATGATTATAATTTTGTTAATACATATTTGTTACGGCCGCGAATCATAGATAAGAAGAAAATTTAAATTTCCCGGACGACCCTGGCGCTTTCGCCCAAAAATTATAGCTCTATTAAATATAATAGGGCCCCATCGGCACCTTTTGGGTACGGAACCCTAAAACACTGACCCCCTAATAGATGCCAGCATCTGCGTACAGCTACTCAAGGTTGCATAATTACTTACTATCAGGAAAGATAGTGGTCAAGTAAGAGCAAAAATACAAAGTTATAGGTTATACGTCGGCAATCCGTTAAGGGGATGTAGGAGAGGTCATTTGCAACCAAATTACCCCTGTTGACCCCTATGCCAATGTCAACCATTTTCGAGTAATTTTATACATGTTTTAAAATGTATGAAGTAAAAATATAAAATATCAAATTACGCGAATATTGTTGACATTTGCATAGATTCAATCGGCATCAATTGGTTGTAAATGACGCCTCCTACATTCCCTTAATGTATTGCCGACGTATAACCATTAACCCCCGTATATCAGGGTTATTGGTTACATTATTTTTATTTCATACATTTTAAAATATAAAATGTTAAATTACTTGAAAATAGTTACGTATATAGATAGTGCAATCCACGAAGACGCGCCCCACTCCGCTCCGCTCCGTAATAAAGTACAGCTTACAGTACAGTAATCGTGGAGTGGGGCGCGTCTTCGTGGATTGCACAATCTATAACCATTAACTCTGTATATCGGGATTATTGGGTACATTTTATATTTTTGCGTCATACATTAAAAAAAAAAAACTCGAAAATGGTTGACATTGACATAGGGGTCATCCGAGGTAATTTGGTTGCAAATGACCTCTCCTACATCCCCTTAACGGATTGCCGACGTATAACCAATAACTCTGTATATGAACAGAAAGGGGTCGAGGTTGTGTCATTGCTTACCAAGCTAGTGGTTAAAAATGTACAAAAAGAAAAAACAAAGGCCTGACTAACAGTATTACCAAGGAGAACTGACGGTGAAGGTCAGATAGGCAGCCGCTCCCGAGTAAAATACTGGTATTCAGCTCCATCCTGATACACTGGAAGCCGACCCCAACATTGTTGGGAAAAGACTAGGCAGAAGAAGTGGCGCCTATGGTCTATCCCACAGGACCCCTCTATGGATTCCCAACCGGTGGGGCGCGCCCCCCTCGGGGGGCGTAGCGTGACCAATAGGGGGCGCGGCGGCTCAAATAATAAAGTATAGATTTACAAAATTTTATGTTGTTGGTATTAGAAAAGGTTACTTATGTGCTGCAAAATGAGGTTCAGCTTTTCTGCCTATGTTGACAAAATCATTTTTTCAAATGAAAATTGTAACGAATCCGAAATTGTACAACATTTTTCGAGCTCGCTTTGCTCGCTCTTACATTATATATTCTCATAATTCTTGAGTTTTTCTGCAAAACTCGACAAAGTAACTTCTATTTCTGTTTGAATGATCAAAAGAAAATCTAACCTATACAAACATTTTCGACCTCACTTTTGCTTGTTTTACATTCTTATGCTTTTCTGCTTATGTCTACAAAGGAACTCAGGGGCGTTGTGATTTTAAAAGAAAGTTAGGGGGGCGCGTATGTTAAAAGGTTGGGGACCCCTGCTCTATTAGATAATATAACTGACCTGATCCAAAGCCTTGTAAATATCAGCATCTGAATAAACCCCCTCAGGATCCAGGTTGTCTCTCAGCGTGGCCGCGAACAGTGCGGGTCGCTGCGGCAGCGCGCACAGTCTGGAGCGCCACGCGCGTAGCCCTGCCGTCTCGGCTGGTACACCGTCTACTAACACTGAGCCGGTCACGCGCCCTAGCCTGGAAGACGATAAATGACGATGAAAATTAGTATCTACAGATCGTCCTCTTTTGGATAGAGACGAGTCTGAACATAAATACGGCCATAGTGGCGTAGAGACGCGTTAGTTTCTATCAGATATATAAAATTTTCGCACGCAAAATTCCTCCAATTATTATTTGCCATTTTTACAACATTTTTTAAAGATAAAGATATTTTTTTTTTTTAATCTATACTTAATATTATAAAGAGCCAGAGTTCATCTAAAAACTCATTCCATTAGACTAACCCCGCAGCATAGTTTTTAGTTTGTGTTTTTGTACAACTGAATGGTAATAAATTACTATTTTCGTAACTGTGTCCATACTGGATTTGACACATAACATCACGCCTTGTTTCCCCGAAGGGTTGGGCAGAGGTGTCCCTATAGCAGGTACACCCACAATCCAGTTATGTTTAAGTCCCATGTAATAGGGGGCGAGCCTATTGCCATCAACCGGGCACAAATCCAGACTTGGATGGTTAAATCAAACACTCGTGTAATTGTATGTCGTATAATCACGGTAAGGTTTACTACTACTATATCTAGAAACAAACTGAAATAATATAACGCGTGTCGGGGAGAGCTCCAGCGCGCGCGCGGTTCGTAACGTGTGCCTGCGTGTACCCGACCGACCACCAGCGTGGCTATCCGTGAACTACTCAGCGTCGGTGGCGCTAGGCGCGTGAGCGTCGCGGTTACGTTATTGCCCTCTCCCTTTCTTATGCCTCGAGTGCATAGTCGTTTAAGCGAGAGGGAAGACCAGCGTGGCGGCGTCCAGAAGTACGTGGGCCTCAATTATTTGCGACAGACTCCCCCTCTAGTCTAGGAGAGCGCCCTCGTTCCTGGACTGGAACATTGCCCGTGTGCTTCGGGCGTCCGCGACGTCGCTTGGGAATGACGGGATTAGGTGGTACGTCGTTTCCAGTACCGCTGCCTACAAAAGGCGTCAAATCCTGTGCATGGTATTTCCCCAAGGATTCCTTAGGGTTCCCTATTGGAGAGATAAGATAGGTGGTAGGGCTAACTTTCTCAGTTATAACATAGGGTCCATCCCTTTTTGGTACAAATTTAGCAGTGAGACCCTTGCTACCTTGGCTCAGTACATGTGACCGGACCAGAACTTTATCTCCGACCTCGTATGTTGGACTAGGTCGACGGGATCGATCAGCAACTCTCTTAGATTGATCTTGTTGTAATTCGACTCGTTCACGAACTGCAGATAACGAGTTGATAAAAGATCTTAGATAGGGAGTAATTTGGGGAAGAAAATTCTCTTTATCGAGAATCGCCCTCAAATCATGGCGAGCTTCTGTGGGGGACCTCATTTCTCGGGCAAACATGAGATATGCGGGAGTGGCACCAGTAGTTCTACACACCGCGCTATTCATAGCGAAACGAATCACTGGTAGTTTTGCAGGCCAAGAGCAATGGTCATTCTCCACGAGTTGTGCGAGCTGCGCCTTGAGGTCTCGATTCTTGCGCTCGGCGGGGTTTGCCTCCGGATGATAAAGTGGCACGACGTTTTGTTTGACTCCGAAGATGAACATACATTGTTGCATGACAGCCCCGACAAATTGTACGCCGTTATCAGAGGTGACCCTGCGCGGTAAGCCGTATCGGAGAAAGTATTCCGTGGTAAGAGTACGGGCGCAGGCTTCAGCAGTCGCCTCCTGAAGGGCGTAAAGCTCAACCCACCGTGTGGCGGTGTCTTCAACTAGAAGTATCCATCTCTCACCGTTCTCTCCTTCAGGTAAGGGTCCGAAGAGGTCTACAGCCAGAACCTCATTCCGTTGCTGCATCACGGGCGTCTGTAGTAGTCCCGAGGGTTTGTCATGGGGAGCCTTATATCGCTGACAATCGACACAGGCTTTCACATAATCTGTAATGATTCTTCGCATTCCGGGAAAATAATAGGACTGGGCGATCTTGTAGTAAGTGCGATCGATTCCAGAATGTCCCGCCAGAGGTGAATCGTGGCACTCTTTCAAGATTTCGGAACGGAGTGAAATTGGAATAACAAGTTGAGGAGTCTCGCTATCTGAGTCGGGATTATACCGGTATAGTACTCCTTGTGATAACAGGTACCCGCGCTCCGTCCATCTACGAGAGGCCACTTCGTCTTGACTTTCTATCTCTTTGATGATTTTGTCAACCTCCGGGTCGGCGAGCTGTTCCCGCCTTAATTCTGCAGGGCTCTTCGTGGGTAAATCAATTATCACCGAGCAAATACCGCAACTGTCGCGAGTATCTTGGGAGCATATCGGTCTACTCAGCGTGTCTGCCACTACATTTGCTTTTCCCGGGGTGTACTGATACTGAATGTCGAATGATTGTAGCTTGAGGGCAAACGACCTGTAGGAGACTTAAGCGTCATCAACCAACGAAGTGGTTGGTGGTCGCTACCAATAACCACCGGATGACCGTCTAGGTAACATCTAAATCGCTCCACTGCCCACACTACTGCCAAAGCCTCTCGTTCGGTCGTAGAATAGTTACGCTCAGCGGCGTTCAGGAGACGGCTGGCGTATTCAATGGGTCTTTCTTCCTTGTCCTCCCCCTGGAGCAAAACGGCTCCGACGGCATAATTGCTCGCGTCGGTGCGGAGGACGAAAGGGCGATTAAAGTCAGCCTGGATTAAGATTGGCGCCGAGGTAAGAAGTTGTTTCAGCTCGTTAAAAGCAGTGGTCTGAGCTGAACCCCAGGTCCAGGTCTGATGCTTTCTTGTTAGCCTTGTAAGTGGCTCTGCCACAGAGGAGAAATTCGGGATAAATTTCCTGAACCAGGAACAGGTTTGTAAAAATGTCCGTAGATGTTTCAAGTTGCTTGGTTCTTTCATGTCTAGTACAGCTTGAACCTTTTCAGGGTCGGGTGAGACACCCTGTTGGGTAATTACGTGCCCCAGATACTTGACACTCCCCCTAGCAAAAATGCACTTCTCCCGGTTGACTCGCAGCTTGAATTCGCGAAGCCGACTGAAAACAGCCTGGAGATCCTGGAGATGCTGCTGAAAACCTTCAGATATGATCAGCAGGTCATCTAAATAGGCAAGGATTGTCACATTGGCCAGGGATGAACAGGAGCGCAGACGGTCGATCAGCCGTTGAAAAGTCGCCGGAGCGTTTTTGAGACCAAAGGGCATGCGCTTGAAGCGAAAGGTTCATTAGCCCATTGGGAGGGCTAATGAACGCGGTCTTATCTCTATCCTGCTCATTTACACTGACCTGCCAGTAGCCGGATCTCAGGTCCAATGTACTCATATAACAATCCCTCTTTGTTGACTGTAACAATTCGTCGATCAAAGGCATCGGGAAATGGTCAGTTTTGGTCACGGCGTTTAGGCGTCTGTAATCTACGCAGAAGCGGGTGCTGCCATTCGCCTTAGGAACTAGAAGAGCTGGTGAACACCAGGCAGACTCGCACTCTTCAATGATGTTGTCCTTCAGCATCTTCTCAATCTCCAGACGCATAAGTTCCTTTTTAGCAGGGGTCAATCGATACGGCGGTACATAGATAGCAGGATGCTCACCTGTATCAATACGGTGCTCAGCAAACGGGGTAGGCCCTCCCCCTAGCTGGAAAATATCCGTATTAGCAACCAAGGTCTGCGCCAGCAGGTTCCGGTCAGGTGGGTTCAGCAATGTACCTTCGTCGTCCCTGAGTACGTCAGCAGAGGAACAAGACAGCTCTGGTGATAAGGAAGGTTCGAAACACATCATGTACTGAATGCGGCTGTTATTAGAAAAATACCAGCATTCCCGAGAAAAATCCATGACTACTTCGGCTGCAAACAAGAAATCCATGCCGAGCAACGTTTCATTCGCGCCTCAGGGAGGATAAGAAAAGGAGTCTTAATGACCTTCTCCTCTAAGTGCACGTCAAGAGTAGTCATGAGAACGTCAACGTCGCGAGCGTGTCCATCGGCAAGCTTAATACGTCTTCGCGCCGGTTCAAGAGGGTGTCCCTTTCGACAGAGGAGTGTGTGCAGTGTATGGCCCGCAATACAATGTTTGGCACCGGTGTCAACTAACGCGGTCCCCGACGCGCCTAAAATTTTGATATCAAAAATCGGCCGCAAAACTTTTCGGTCGGAGCTCCTACCGGCGCGCGCGTTCTCTACACATGTCTCAGTACACACCATATCAATATTTAACACATTCTTAGAAACATCATTACCACAATATAAATCATTTTGCAAAAAATTACAAGAATGGCTGTTACGCCCTTTTACATCAAGAGAATTGTTTTTAAAAGCATCATCTTTCGAATACTCACTAAAATGGTTCGTATGCTCTAACGCATTGTCACTATAACAACATTTACGATTTTCCACAAAGGTACAAAAATCGTCCTTACGCTTCTTTACATTAAGGGCGTCATCGCAACAAAAATAATCTTTATCCGAAAAATTACACAAACGGTCGTTATTATTATCGACCTCGCAGCTGGTCATGTGATCGTTCGACAAATCGTCTGAAATATTACTCTGCACAGAATAATAATAATTATTATAAGACATTTCAGCTTGCCTGTACGCAGGCGCACTCGAAATATCACGAGACCAGTTATTATTTTCTTGAACGACATCACAAACATTTGCATCAACATTTTTAAAACCAGAAGGCGAAGTATTAGAGTAGTTCAAATCTTCACAACAATGTTTATCAAAACACTTCTCTGCGCGATTATACAAATTTTCGGAACACGCAACATGATCCCGATTTTTAGACTTTTGCATTTGATTGTACTTTGGTCCCGGAATTTGCAGAGTAGTATCAACACAGCAAAAACTTGATTCGTTGTTACACTTTTTGCACGTTTCACGAGTAACATTTTTAGATCCGCACTTGTAACACGAAACCGAATTATTAGAATCAACAGCTGACTCACCTTTATCCGCCAACTTACGGCACTGGTCCCGGTGGTGTCCGTAATGTTTACAATACGCACAAAACGGTCGTTGCTGTTTCGATGACGCAGCAGCTGGTGCGTGTTCATCACGCGATGTTGTGGCGGAGGCACGCGCGCGTGACTCGCGCTGTGCGCGCGTCTTGTTCGGAGTTTGCGCGTGCGATTCCAGCGGGCGCGCGGCGGAGGGCGGAGCGCTGCCGCCGCGTGGCGTGATCGCGGCCCCATGCGCCGGTCTAACGCTTGCAGCGGAGTTTAATGTACGCGCGTTGTTCATTGCGGGCTGAGTAGGCATTTCGGTTGCGCTACGTTTCGTTCCCGAAGCAATGGATGCGGCGTTTTGCGATTCTCGCTTTGTCGATTCGTTTAAGGAATCTTCGATAATTCTAGATTTCGATAGCAACTCGGGAAAATTACTGACCTCTTCGCGTCGTAATCTTTTACGGATTTTTCGTTGTAATAAGCCGTAAATCATATCAAGTTGCACTTTGGTAGACAGGTCGCTTGCTGGAAGGCGTGTTAAGAGGACTCGACTCTTCGCTACAAAGATGTCTGTTCGTTCTTCTTCACCCTGCTCGTCTCTGAATAACTCCCGATATATCTTGTATTCAGGACGGCGGTCGCCGTACGCGTCACGCAGGCATTGTATTGCATCTTCCCAGGATGTTACCTCCGCGCGGATACTCTGCCACCAGGTCGCTGCTTCGCTGGTAAGTAGCATAGACATGCCTCGAATAGCGACATCATCACAGATGTTCGTGCATTCTTTGAATGCTTCAATGGCATCGATGAACGCTTCGACGTTTTCCTTCGCCGCTCCGGAGAATCTGGACGAGCATCGTGAGAAATTGCCGGTCTTCTCTGCCGCACTCGGCGCTGGCGCCGGTGACTGAGCGGTCAGAGGGGACGTAAATGTCGACAGGCGCTCCAACATACGCTCACAGATCTCCGCATTCGATTGCTGAATCGTTGATAACAGAGCGGTAAAGTTATCGCGAGACAGCGTGACGCTGTCGTTGAGTTCATCGTCATGCGAACCACTGGGAGATTGTCTACTCCGTGTCTTCGGCATTGTTACACGATCACAATTATGTTCACAGTTGTACACACACTAAGTATTTTCACTACACAGTTTTCACAGGAACTGTGGCATTCGGCCTACAGTTGGGACGCCATATTTCGTAACTGTGTCCATACTGGATTTGAGTGGATGGTTAAATCAAACACTCGTGTAATTGTATGTCGTATAATCACGGTAAGGTTTACTACTACTATATCTAGAAACAAACTGAAATAATATAACGCGTGTCGGGGAGAGCTCCAGCGCGCGCGCGGTTCGTAACGTGTGCCTGCGTGTACCCGACCGACCACCAGCGTGGCTATCCGTGAACTACTCAGCGTCGGTGGCGCTAGGCGCGTGAGCGTCGCGGTTACGTTATTGCCCTCTCCCTTTCTTATGCCTCGAGTGCATAGTCGTTTAAGCGAGAGGGAAGACCAGCGTGGCGGCGTCCAGAAGTACGTGGGCCTGAATTATTTGCGACACTATTTATTTTATTTTAATAAAAAAATACTTGGATAAAACGCATTAAAATTGGGGACAGGGGGTCGCTACGTCACAAGTAAGTATAAAATGTACATACTCGTGACGTCATGGCACATTTTAATTCAATGTAACGCCGTAATCTATTTACGAGTATAACGTAATAATGTTGATTTTTTTTAAACCTAACCCTCCCTTTTTTTGTATTTGCAGATGCAATATATAAATATTATATAGCCTATGACACTCCCACAATTAAGACGAATCTAACGACACCTCACATGTTGAAATCCATCAAGCCGTTTAGGCTACAGAGCATGCCAAAGAAATAGACATACATATATACAAACATACATACTTACATACATACATACTCTCGAAAAACATTACCCTCCTTCTGGGGCAGTCGGGTAAAAAAGGAAAAATATGAGTCCAATATTTTTTTATAAGTAATCGACAAGACAGACAATTTCTTTTTTGCCGTCATACGTTAAATGCTGGTGTAAACAATCTTATTTACTTGCGCTATTTTATTCTATTACAATTCCGTTTATTAATTTTAAATGGTACTTAGTTCAGGTGTTTAGTTTAATTTTGTGATTCCCTGTGCGAGTCTCAATAAATACTTTTTCTTTCTTTCTTTCTCTTTCTTTCTTACTTAGCTTTATTTTGCTACGATTAAAGTATCTCAATTGACTAACGTCAGAATAGTTAATTGATTCAGGCGTGACATTGCGGAAATCCATTATAAAATACATAAGAAGTGGATATATTTAGTAAGCTATTTCTAAAGAGTCATAAAAACCCCTGAAATAAATCGACACGTGTTTCACCTCTCAACGAGGCATCCTCAGGATGACGATAGACTTGTCGCGAACTCGAACATGGCGTGTTGTCACACCAAGCGCCGAGCACAGACGTCACGTAATGTCAGAATTATAAGATTGAAGTTGCGGACGGCTTTCGGGTTCCAACCGTCAAGTCGTACAGACGTTCATAATAATAAGTGTAAAACTGTGCTGAGTGATATGATTGTGTTGAACAATTAAACGAAGAAATATAAAAGTGACGTATTACGTATTACTAGTGAAATGTTATTAGTGTTACAGTTGGTATTATTTTAATTAATAATTATGTAAAGTTTTACCTAAAGAGCGCACTAAGCAGCGAACTCTTCCCGGCACCCGTTCGTCCCACCACGGCCACTTTCTCAGCAGCTTTTATAGAGAAGTTGACTCCTTTGATAGCGTACGTTGAGTCACCGCCTGCGCCCGGGGGTTTTTCGTACTCGAGTGAAACATCGTCAAATACTATTTCACCTGAAACAAACATTATTTTTATTAAAATTATTTTCATTTGTACAAATATCAACTTTATTTATTTACTTAATAAGGCACCAAGTCCCAATACACTAATCACAAATACATACAATTCATTACACCAATACAAAATAAGTACATTAAAATAAATGAGGTTGATTTCAGAATGCCTATTACTAGCTAAAATTATATAATTAAAATAGTTGACTCTTATTTCCAACAGATGTAAAAATATCAACTTTATAACAGTGTCCATAAGGTTGATATCCAAATGGCATTCAGAAAAATATTGAAGTTGTAAGGCAAACCATTTTTTTTTTTTTTTGTATAAAATTAAACTTATTTCCATTTATACAAATATCAACTTTATAACAGTGAAAAAAGGTTGATTTCTAAATGGTGCCATTGAAAAGTCACTAAAATACGGGTCGGCAGGGACATCGACGCGAATACTGAAACCATGGATTCAGTACATGATTCTGAAGCCCCCTGCGTTGAAAAAATCAAGCAGGCGGTCACTGGCGCCTATGGGCTATGGTTACCTTTGCCTGTCCACTGGAGCGGAGCGGAGAAATGTGCCAATATTAACCAATAGAATCTAAACTGCGCTTCAGAGCTCCGCTCCTATTGGTTAATATTGGCACATTTCACCAGCATGAAAAAAAACGAGCGACCCTTGTAAAGTAGTCGCATATGATGTGTAACATCTGACCTTGGTAATAAGCAACAATAATGGGACGGGGCCTCGTTAAGGTCGTTTCTGACGACCAACTCTAGCACCGCGCGCGCTCATTGATCAAATCAAATAGCGCGCGCTTCCCCGGCTTCCTGTTACACACTTCCGTCCCTTTTCACGAAATCACTCCCACAGATTTTTAGGCTAAGTAAACTCCTTTGCAAATAAAACAGGCACCTTACAGTCATTGGCTTTTCTATGGATAATATTAATATTTTTAGTATGTCATTAGCATAAATGACTAGAAATTTCTTATTATCTGATGTGAGACGTAACATTGGCTACACCCCTCTTCCAGCAGCGCTATAATTTTACTAGCTCTTAATAATTCTTTTTCTGCCATTACAATCGACACAAAGTTATCTGTTTTAAGTCACAATAAGGCAGGATTATGTGACAAACATAAATTATTCTACAAAAAATAACGAGAAGTTAGTTTTAGTTGCCTGATAACCTTTTAACCGCAAACCCGCGAAAAGTAAGTAAAAAGTCACAAACTGAAAAAGGGGATATAATTTTTTTTTTTTTTTCGAATTTGAATTAACTTTTTTCATACCCAGACTCTTTATTAAGTGCCAGTAACATAGTTTGGCTATTAAAACCTCTTTAGAACTCTTCGATCAACAATACCAACTAGATAACGGGTCACGTACAAAATCAAAGCTAAATACTGTCTTCGTGAATATATACTTATACATCTTCATTTGTTTACTAACGAACTGAGATAAAAAATTTAAAACAGTTTTAAGTTCAACCTAATTACAACCATGGCACCTGGTAATAAAGTCACAAATCATCAAAATATTATGTTATACTTACGATCACTCGTCACAAAAAACGAGCAAAGTAATATTATTACTCCTGTTATTTAAAATAACATTTAGTGTTACATCGTTTTGTCTTTGCTTCTTCCAATTTTACTACAGGAGGTACCATGGAGTCGCATTGAACACTAAAATAAATTATAAAATGAACGTGAAAGTTTAGTTGGTTAGTTTTTTTTAATGTTTTGGGCATCTATGTTTGTTAGTATACATACTTATTACTTTATTAGCGTTATGTTGTTGTGAAATGTTGAATAGGTTTATTTACTTTAACAGTTGTTTTATGTGTTGTACACAAAATGTAAGTATGCCTGTTGTTTTTAGGGTTCCGTACCTCAAAAGGAAAAAACGGAACCCTTATAGGGTCACTCGTGTGTCTGTCTGTCCGTCTGTCACAGCCAATTTGCTCCAAATCTAATGGACCGAAGATATTTAAGAAATTCGATGAAAATTTACCCCCCCCCCCCCCCCTCATCTCCGAAACTACAGGACCTAAAATTTAAAAAAAATACATAGTATGGCTTTTTACTCTTAGATTACAGGAAAACCTACAAGAAGCCATTGTCTTAAAACAATATGGTAAATCTCTCAATATTGTGCGTACCAACTTACATTTGCAGTTGGAATGTATGGGAGAACATGTTTTTCAATTTACGTTGTTAAGTTGGTATTTGGGATAAATTCATCTCAACTACAGAACCCTTCATTGTGCGTGGTCCGACACGCACGTGGCCAGTTTTACAAAAATATGTAATGTCTGGCCAAGGTCGCTGGATATCACAAATAAAAATATCACTAAATTCCACATTTTTATAATCATCTTTACAATCTTAATAATACAAGTACAGTTCAATGCAATTAATAAATCAAATTGTTTAACGATTAAACACCGACAGAAGTGAAAACGTGAACAATTTTATTGTGCAGGAAACACTTTTAATGAGGTGTCGGTAACAGTGTCGCGAGTTTAATTGTTTTTCGCATCTCAAAATTGTCCAACGCGCTTAAAACAGATTTCACTTTTAAAAAATTACAATACAAATCTACTCCGTACATCTACTGTTCCGTTACACAAAAGTTTGCGTGTGTATTGGCCAACCTTGGCCAAACATTTGTAGCGGTGGTTTAAAATTGGTAATTTTGTTCAAAATTTGATATTATTCGTTAGTTAAAGCTTAAAATGTAACATAGAATAGATGTACTTACCGAAAGTAAGAAACTCCAGCCGTTAAATTGCTTTTTCGGGCATTATTTTTACAACTTTTGAATACACATTGCGGCATGTGAAACGTGGTTATATTGGCTGTGTATCAAGCGAACTAAACAAAAAGGCTCAACTTTCAAGTGAGGCGTTATTTGCCGAGACGTTTTTTTTGCGCCGACCCGATATCTAGTTGGTATTGTTGATCGAAGTTAAACTAAATGATTACTAATAATGTAGAAAAATCAAAACCGCCCGTTTTTTTTGCAAAGGAGTGTGTATATAGCAGGAAAGCGACAGGAAAGATATTACACATCATAAATGCTTAAATGTCTACCTACCTTTAGTGGGCCACTTTTCAAAGTCTAGGTTAGGATGGTCATGTTTCAAAGCATCTCTGTCGACATCTAAAGGTTTTTCCGGTGGTAGATTCGTATATTCTAGTATTCTTTCAACCTGTAAGACATAAAAACATTAATTTTCGTTTATCAGAAAACCGAGGTGAATATGAAGGGGATATGGGGGGGGGGGGGGGGGGCAGGTGCAGTCCAACCTTTTTTTTTGATGGGACATTATCCGATAACTTCTCCCGCTCACGGTGTGTCAGACTCTTACTGACTTACTCAGTAGCCTGTTTGTTGCCAGGGGCCACGGTATCCCTTTCGGAATTTCCCGCAACCCCGGCAGAGGTGCGGTCCACCCTGGGACCCCGGTCTTGGGTCCGCAAATCTCGAGTAAAGGCCCAAACAAGGCCTAAATACGTTCAGTAAGTAAAAAGGCCCCTAAGTATGCTAAATATAGGCTGGTTTCACAGCTGTCCGAAAAACCCGCACGGGCCGCCCTCACACGGGAAACCCGTACGGGTAGCGACCGCTGTGCTCTGAAATGAGGCATTTGGTACGATAGGGTTGCTAGCATTGTACGGGCTCTACCCGGAGCGGGTCGCGTACGGACCAATCCGCGTCGCTGTGAAAAAATGTCTAGCGCCTCACGTATGTCTCCGTTCCGGGAGCCCGTACGGGTCTCCCGGACAGCTGTGAAACCAGCCATAAACGTAGGGTGCAAATATTTTTGTAGAGTTTGTATGTAGGAGGACTTCAGAACTACTGATCCGATTTCAAAAATTCTTTCACTGGATAGGATCTTTTCCATAGGATATTTTATGTTAACAACACGCGAGTGAAGTCGCAGACGGAAGCTAGTACAGTACAAATTTATTCTTAATGTCCCTCGGCGAACCTCGTGTTTCGTCAGTCGTCGGATTTCTATCAGTTGCCCTTTGCACTTGGTGCAGACCGGACGCTCTCAATCGACTTGGAAGTATATAAAGTTGTTAATACTCTTTTAACTTAATGAAATTTATTTAAAAAATAGTAGGAAAGCTGCTAAAGTCGCAGGCACGACAGATAGGAAAACAGTTTTACAGCTGTATATAGTTCACACGGAAATCTAAACAAAACAACAATAAAGTACTTAGTTCTAAATTCAAATTATTATACAAGATAAATCTAATAATTGATGGACATGGAAACTAGCATTCGTTTGTATTCGGAAATGCGATGATTCCCGCGGGACATTAAGAAAATAGAAATACTATAATATTGTGTTACTTACAGAAGTCATTTGGTTCTCCACTTCGGCTGTTTGCCTCATCCCGTATTGGCACATGCCTACTAAGCCTATGACTTGAGTTATTGCCAATCCGACGTTGCCTCCTAGTGTATCTGTAAAATAAAATTTAATTTAAAAGCGTTCATTCTAAAAGTTGGCAACGTCGCAAATAGCTGTCAAATATTTACCTGCTTTGATTAATTTGGCAATATTACTGTATGGAAATATGAAATATCGCTAACTAGCGAACTAGAATCATCATCATCATCATCAGCCTGTAAATGTTCCCACTGCTGGGACTGCGGCCTCCTCTCTGTGAGAGGGAGTGGGCCGTAATCCACCACGCGGGCTCAGTGCGGGTTGGTAGATGTCACATGTCTTCGAATTTTCGGTTCTAGAACATGCCGGTTTCCTCACGATGTTTTCCTTCACCGTTTTGAGAGCAGTGGTGATGAAATAATTTAACAAAGTAAAGCGCCTGTCTGGGTTCGAACCTACGACCTACAACTCGTAACTCGCGGCCGTTACCACTGGGCTACCACTACTCTCCCACTGGGCTACCTAGAATATTAATAATGAATTGCAATTATAACACTGACTTTGATGTTGTAAACGATATTAATTGTTGTATTTCATAATCAATATTTTTGCAATATGGCTATATTGCCAAATTAAATCAAAATAGGTAAATATTTGACAGCTATTTGCGACGTTGCCAACTTTTAGAATGAACGCTATTAAGAAGTCCAATACCCTAATTGCGTAATACAACACAATCACAATCTGTTTCGATTTGAAACAGATCGAATCGAATCCATTGCTTCATAAGTTAGAAAAAAAATCTGCTCAACAACGTAAATAACGCAATGAATGTTGTTGAACTGTCAAAATGAAACAAATTAGGCAAAATTGTTTACGAAAATAAGTTACGCAATTAGGGTACAGGTTAGCACTCATATAAATGATAGGGCTGTGATAAAAATGTTGAAAAAAAGACTACTTCTCACCTTCAGAAGTGAATAAGAAAAATCTAAAGGTAACGAACGCAAGATATAGACAGTATCCTGGTTGCGATGATCACAAGGCTCCAGCATGAAGAGTGCAGGTAATGTTGATTGTCGAACTAAAGAAGCGAGGAAGACGAACGGGGACAGTAGGGAGACCAGCGGGGACAGTACGGAGATGAGCGGGGACAGTACGGAGACGAGCGGGGACAGTAGGGAGACCAGCGGGGACAGTACGGAGATGAGCGGGGACAGTACGGAGATGAGCGGGGACAGTACGGAGACGAGCGGGGACAGTTCGGAGACGAGCGGGGACAGTTCGGAGACGAGCGGGGACAGGACGGAGATGAGCGGGGACAGTACGGAGACCAGCGGGGACAGTACGGAGATGAGCGGGGACAGTACGGAGACGAGCGGGGACAGTACGGAGATGAGCGGGGACAGTAGGTAGACGAGCGGGGACAGTACGGAGACGAGCGGGGACAGTAGGGAGACGAGTGAGGACAGTAGGGAGACGAGCGGGGCAGTAGGGAGATGAGCAGGAACTGGACAATGGACGTGGACGTGTGCGTCCAGGAGAGATGGACGGTGGAGGTTTGTTGAGACACTAAAAAATTATTACCCTCTTTTTGGGCTACGCCGCAGTCAAGTAATAACACTTGATAAGTAACTTACTAGAAGTAGAGCACGTTTGAAGCAGTGGACGTTGACGATCTTGTTCAATGCATGACGTAATGGTTACTTACTAAATGTAGGACCCACTTTCTGCAGTGGACGTGTACATCCACTTAATGGACGTTAACGTCCTGTTATATAGGTGTATAGAAAAACTCCTTCTTACCTTCAGAAGTGAATAAGAAGAAGCTAAACGTAACAAACGCCAGATACAGACAGCATAACATGTCCATCCAAAAGCCGAACGCCCTGGTGGTGCTGAGCACAAGGCTCCAGCATGAAGAATGCAAGTCCTGTTGCTTGTCGAACTCTCTGACCAGGGTGCGCTGGTGCTGGCGAGCTGATCTGATGGTGGTCAGGCCGGAGACTGTCGCTGATAGGTGATTGAGGGACTGGCTTCGAGCTGGTTGGAAAAAGCATTATGTTAGAAGAGTTATTAAGGCCTCCTAGGCTAATTTATCATGATCACATACACCTCTCCTATTGCACGCCATTCAATTAAATTTTTGGCAACTCTCATCCAGCTGTTACCAGCCGCCCTGCGAAGATCAACGCTGCATAGGTGGAGCGCCCCAAGGTAGGACGCCCTGAGCTTAAGGCCTGAGGACATCCTACCTTACGTTACCAATTACAGAATGTCCGTCGGCAAACCTTGTGTTTCGTCAGTCGACGGATTTCTATCAGTTGCCCTTTGCACTTGGTGCAGACCGGACGCTCTCAATCGACTTGGAAGTATATAGTATAGAGTTGTTAATACTCTTTTAACTTAATGTTATTTATTTTAAAAATGGTAGGAAAGCTGCTAAAGTCGCAGACACGACAGTTAGGAAAATAGTTTTACAGCTCTATAAAAAACAAAACAACAATAAAGTACTTAGTTCTGAATTCAAATTATTATACACGATAAATCTATTGATGGACATGGAAATTAACATTCGTTTGTATTCGGAAATGCGATGATTCCCGAAGGGACATTAAGAAAATACTGTAGCTTTGTATTAATATAAAAACATACAAAAGATGCGGGTGTATCGGTGCGCACCTCATCTCATTGCATCGCATGATAAACCATAGCTTACAATTAACAAAACAACAAGTAACAATTTCATATAAAATGCAAGATTTTTCCGTCCCTAATAAGACATTGGCACAGATTAGTACAGATTGGACACTCCCATTTAAATAAAAAGCGACTCTTGCTACGACACAATAAAGTGCAATTCAGGTCGCACAGCTCTAATTACCGACAGTTCTATTCACCTAGAAGTTGCCTCTCTTTCTATCGCGTAACTCTTATATCTTCTGACTACGTTACGCTCACTGAATTCGACAAGTCGAGCCCGCCGCGTGCCTACTTGTAGCTCCATACCTAAAATGCGGAGTGACCTATCATCTGTATCTGTGACATTGGGCCCGAAAATCTCAGAATTAGAAAGGCCCTGACCATCATATTTTTGGATAACAAAATATAACGGAGACTAAGATGGCGGCTGATCAACATAATCTGCTTATGCTCAACTATTTCGAGCTCGGCCTCCAGTCTAACCGGATGCAGCTGAATACCAGTATTTTACATGGAGCGACTGCCTATTTGACCTCCACAACCCAGTTACTGGGTAACACGCTACTCCTAAAATACAATAACCTGTTCCGCTTAGCTATTTCTGAAGAGCCATAAAGAAACCCTGAAAGACCGCTGAACGCAGACTGAGCCTTATCGCCCGTCAACGCTTGTTCAGCGCTCAGTGTGGCAACACGCCGTATTCGAGTTCGCGACAAGTCAATCGTCATCCTGAGGATGCCTCGTTGAGAGGTGAAACGTGTCGATTTCTTTCAGGGTTTTTTTTATGGCTCTTTAGAAATAGCTAAGCGGAACAGGTTACTAAATATAACCACGTCTATTGTATTTTATCATGGATTTCCGCAAGGTCACGCCTGAATCAATTAATTACGATACTCTAGATACTAGATAATCTATTATGCTGGGGCAATAAAAAACTCACCGATAGCTTCAATCCTCTTCAGCTCCCTACTGGTATGTAAGAACAGATCCCTCAGTAGAAACAGTAACACGGCCACCACAGCAGTAGGTATCAACAACCACCAGTTGACGAGGCACACCACTATTAATATGGCCATTACTTCAAGGAAGAACTGTGAAATAAATACAAAAAAATATATTTAAAAAAAGCAGAAAGTCTTGTACGAGGCTGAAAGGCCTATCTCAGCATGATGCTGCGACATTTAAAAATAAAAGTCGGAGCGCTGATATTCTGATAGGGCCCGCAATGATGTCTCTGATAGATACAGAAATAAATATTATTTATAATAACATAAAAACTGCAGAAGTGAAAACTTGAACAATTTAAAAAATACTTCCAAAACCTTTAAAGTTATACTTGCATAGAACATTGATCCGTAATGTAATATAAATAAAGAGCACAATCGCGTTTACAAAAATGAGGTGTCGGTAACGGTGTCGCAAAAATGCCTAACGCGCGTTAAGAAGTTTTTATTTCAAAAATAAAATACATGTGAGAAATACATTTAAAACTAAAATTTATGTTGTCCGCGTGTCAGCAACCGACGTAACATCAGTTACTTGTCGTACTTATGTGGTAATGCAAGACTCACCCCAAGACAGTCGACCAAAGCGACAGGTAGTAAGGTGTCCACTTGACCCATATCTTTGGAGAAGCGGTTCAGGATCCGACCTGATGGGTTGTGGTGGAAGAACCACATGGGAGCGCTCGTCACGCCTCTGTGGGAGAAAAGTAGAGGTTAGATCATCATCTGCCTTTGCCTAACTATGTTGGGGTCGGCTTCCAGTCTAACTGAATGCAGTTGAATACCAGTATTTTACATAGAGCGACTGCCTATCTGACCTCCACAACCCAGTTACTGGGAAACACGAAACCGTTTGGTAAGACTGTTTTAGTTAAACTAATTTATTCTGTCAGAAACACGGTAAGACGCCAGCACATCAAGCTACCCGAAACTGTCAAATTTTCCCAATCAACTTTGAACCTTACAATTCAGCAATAAAGTTGAAAATCTATTAAATAAATTTGACAGATTGTAGTAGCTTGATGTGCTGGCGTCTGTACATAGGATGTTCATACATTTAAGAACAGGTTCACATGTTTCACTATTAACTGGTTTACAAATATTAATTATAAGATTTCAAATAATTTATTAAGAAGTAGCTGCGCCCCGCGGTTTTACCCGCATAATTCTCGATCCCGTGGGAATATCGGGATAAAAAGTATCCTATGTCCTAACCCAGGACATGGTCTATCCATGTGCCAAATTTCATCCAAATCCGTTCAGCCGTTTTAGCGTGAAAGCGTTACAAACAAACTCACTTTCTCATTTAATATTAGAAGATGGATTTAAATTAATTGGAATACAGTGGTGCCGATTCCCTTGTTCACAAACTAAACTAAATTTAAGTTCAGTGCATCCTTTTCTTTCTATTTCATTAAGAAAGGGACAGAAGATACATTTTAGTTTAGTCCTGTCAAATTAATCAGCGCTTGACGTAAATTGACGTCTAAACTTGTATAGAGTAGTGACAGGCGCTAATTAATTTGACAGGACTAAACTAAAATTTATCTTCTGTCCTTTTCTTAATGAAATAGAAAGAAAAAGATGCACTGAACTTAAATTTAGTTTAGTTTGTGAACAAGGGAATCGGCACCACTAAGTTAAGTTCAATCTGCCTAGCCTTTTCCCAACTATGTTGGGGTCGGCTTCCATTCTAATCGGATGCTGCTGAATACCAGAATTTTACATGGAGCGACTACCTATCTGATCTCCACAACCCATTAACTGAGTAATACGATACCCTTTGGTAAGACTGGTTGTCAGACTTTCAGGCTTCTGACGACCCGTAACAACTGTCAAAGATCCACGAATGACAGCTGGGACCAATGGCTTAACGTGCTTTCCGAGGCACGGAGGAGTCTCGGTATGTAAAGATGGTCACCCATTCACGGACCAACCCCGGCAAGCGTAGCTTAACCTGATAAATCGACCCGTGGGGCTGTTATTACTTAGCCACGAGTTCCTCGAGGAAAACGTTGTTATATTGCCACTCTTATTAAAAAATAACACATCTACCATTACAATATTGGCATAAGTTGTCTTTGAGGCTTCTGGCAACCCGTAATGACTATCAAAGATCTAAGTTGAGCTCCTTAAATTCTGAGTTGAGCTGCACGATAACTGACAAATGCGTGTACTGACTGGACAGGCCCTCTCCTTCTGTGTGGTGCTTTCCTCAAATTACCACTTCAGACACCAATCCACTAATCCACATGGCCTTCACATGATCTGACCAAGATTATGTCTGGACTTTAAAAGAGACTGCGACCTCTGAGTTTGTTTCGGCCTTTCTTCTCAGAGTAGTCAGAAAGGAAACGCCGAACTCATCTAGTTAGGGTTCCGTAGTAAACAAGGAACCCTTATAGTTTCGTCATGTCCGTCTGTCTGTCTGTCTGTGTCTGCGGTCTAGCTCCGAGACCCTTAGTACTAGAGTACTGTAATTAAGAAAAAAAAAAAAAATTAAGGTACCTCCCTTACACGTAAAGTACTTAGTTGTTTTTTTTTTCTGTCCCATTGTATGAGGTATCATTGGAAAGGTCCTTCAAAAACATTATAACGATGTGGAAACCATTTTTGGATTCAGGGATCCGTTTGCGAAATATTAAGCTTTAAAGAGCTCATTTTTGTTAGAATCAAGTGTCTCCCCCCTGCCGGCTAAATGGTTGATTTAAAAAAACACAGCAGTAGTTTATATAACGAAAGGAAAACTATCACAGCTAAGTAGACTCTACAAGTTAACGAGTAATAATCGACCAACTTAACTTTGCAGTTGCAAAAACATGTTTTTCCATACATTCCGTATGGGAGAACATCTTTTTCAACTACAAAGTTAAGTTTGTTTTTTGGATAAATTTATCCCAACTACGGAACCCTTCATTGTGCATGGTCCGACACGCACTTGGCCGGTTTTTTTTTTAAATATGGTTGACGTGTAAAAGTGTTTGTACAAACCTACTTACAGAAATAAAATCATTTATCGTTTAAGAATACAGTCTTACTTGAACATATTGTCGTGCAAATTGGTGGAGGCGCGAATGCACGTGTTGTAGAAGATGACGAGTTTGTTCCACGTGAACACTATGCAGATTCCGATGAGCGCGCCGTAGATATATAAACACTGTTCTCTGGTCAGATTGAACCGGTTGGTCGGTATGTCTTCGAAATTGACGGCTGGGAAATATTTAAAATATATTAATTACACCATATCAATATTAATAAAATTAATAAAAATAAAACAGCGAGGCCTTGCGAGGGAATTTTGAAGACTGATATTTTTTAATGATAAATTCTTGAATAATTTTAATGTTTTTACTGGGTTTTTATTTACTACTTATTTATTCAATTTTTTGTATATGGATATTTTGCCTGAAATAAAACACTATTTATTTATTTATTTTTTATTAACGGGGTTAAGGCTGCATGTCCACTGGAGCGGAGTGAGGCAGCGGAGCGGAGAAATGTGCCAATATTAACCAATAGAATCTAAACTCCGATTCAGAACTCCGATCCTATTGGTTAGGCTGCCTGTCCACTGGAGCGGACTGAGGCAGCGGAGCGGAGAAATGTGCCAATATTAACCAATATAATCTAAACTCCGCTTCATAACTCCGCTCCTATTGGTTAGGCTGCCTGTCCACTGGGGCGGAGCGAGGTAGCGGAGCGGAGAAATGTGCCAATATTAACCAATAGAATCTAAACTCCGCTTCAGAGCTCAGTTCCTATTGGTTAATATTGGCACATTTCTCCGCTCCGCTGCCTCGCTCCACTCCAGTGGACAGGCAGCCTAACTCCCTAGCTTAGCTGTCTCGTTAGTCCAGTGGTCGCAAACGTTATTACTGAGCTAGAGATCCTGGTTTTGATCCCCGGGTCGAGCATAAGGTTATTGGGTTTTTCCATCTGGAATTTGTCAGTAGCAGCCCGGAGCCTGACCAATTGCCAGATTTACATGGGATTATAACATAACTGGCGAAATTTGTACAAGTGTGATGTTGTGTATGTTATACATTTTAAAAAACGTGTTGTATAAATATCAATTATTATGATTTCAGATTTGTAGATAACATCAATACAGAAAAAAAGCAAATTAAATATTTCGTGAAGTACGAAAATAGTTATTAAACATTTGAAAAACTTAACCGACTACCTGACGATTTGGTAAAATACTAATTTCACATTGAATTCTATTTCTTATAATTATACACCGTGAAATTTGAATCACAGTTTTGCTAGAACAAACGTTGTTCAGACCATGGTCTACTACCATTCTACAGCATCCAATAAAAAAAAAACATATTTGTTTTTTTTTTTAAACACAAGACAAAATTTAAAATGTCAAGATTATCTACTGCTTACTAAATTTCGTTTATGGAGGTACATTTCCCTGTAAAAAATGCTGTGTCCCATGCGTGGTGTCTGTGTTGTACTAGAGTAACGATAATCTTGACATTTTAAACTTTGTTTTTTTGTGTTTTTTCAAAAACCAATTTAATTTTTTTTTTTTAATTGAATGCTGTAGTATGGTAGTAGACCATGGTCTGAACAACGTTTGTTCTAGCAAAACTGTGATTCAAATTTCACGGTGTATTTATATAGGAGACATTATTTACCTGGTGGCTGGTTGGCTATTTTGGCCGCACTGTTTGCTTCTTCTAAGTTTACCCTGTAGATCAGAAAATTTTCAGAATTTATTTACCACATGTATTTTTTATGTAAATATATAAAAAGTACCCAATAACCCTGGTACACAGGGTTAGTGGTTATACGTTACCATTTTCAAGTAATTTTATATTTAAAAATAAAAATGTAACCAATAACCCTGATATACAGGGTTATTGGTTATACGTCGGCAATACATTAAGGGGATGTAGGAGGCGTCATTTACAACCAAATGACGCCGATTGACTCCTATGCAAATGTCAAAAATATTCGCGTAATTTGACATTTTATATTTTTACTCCATACATTTTAAAATATAAAATGTCAAATTACTCTAAAATGGTTGACATTGGCATAGGGGTCATGAGGGGTAATTTGATTGCAAATGACCGCTCCTACATCCCCTTCACGGATTGCCGACATGTAACCAATAACCCTGTATTCTGATGACCCGAAAGATTCGTAATCAACTGGAATTTTGTGTGTGTGTTCTCCATGAGGAATTTCTTAGTAATAGTCTGTGTACTCGGTTTACGGCAATATCATAAGCACAATCAGCCTATAATGTTCCCACTGCTGGGACACAGACCTCCTCTCTGTGAGAGGGAGTGGGCCGTAACCCAGCACCCGAAAACAGTGCGGGTTGGTACTCGTAGATGTCACATGTCTTCGAATTTTTGGTTCTAGGACAAGCCGGTTTCCTCACGATGTTTTCCTTCACAAAAACTAATTATAAAACAAGATTAATCTTTAGATCCAGATTTAAACGTACGAACTGAAATTGAATTTTGAACTTTATTCCCACTGAGTTAAAGTTCTAAGCAATCAATTTTGTATTACGGACTTTATCTCAGCCGGAATAAGGTTCGGAACACCAAAACTGCCAACTGCCTCGATAATTTAAACTTGAACCACAGAATAGTACAGAAGGCACACTCCGCATTTTAGTTATGAAGCTACAAGTACGCGGCGGGATCGACTTGTCGGGCCAACTCAGTGAGTGTAACGTAGTCAGAAGATATAAGAGTTACGCGATAGAAAGAGAGGCAACTTCTAGGTGAATATAACTGTAGGTGCGCTGTGCGACCTGAATCGCACTTTATTGTGTCGTAGCAAGAGTCGCTTTTTATTTAAATAATTTTGCGGGGTGAACCAATGAAACCAGTAAGTAATATTTAAGAAAACTCACCATTCCTTCAGCCAGACATCAGTTGAGGAGTAGAAGAACTGCGCCAGTAGGAACAGTAGGATGAGCAGCGCCATAGAGAGAGTACTGCCACCGTTGCGAATGTACGACACGTAGACACTGTTGTCTACTGAGCCCTTCTTTTGACTCTCTCCTAGAAGAAAATGCAGTCAATGGTTTGCAGTCAATGCATATCAATTTTCATTTATTTTCTTAATTATCTTTAAAAACATTTATTTTAAAATTATTTAAAAAATATGTTGAGATCCTCACAATAAGCCCTTCCATTTCATACAGGGTGTCAACGAAAAATTTCAACGCAGGGGGGTTCAGAATCATGTACTGAATCCATGGTTTCAGTTTTCGCGTCGATGTCCCTGACACCCTGTATATCACACAGTACAGTTTGCAAAACTATTTTTTAATAGTTTTCAGTTTGCCCCGAAAATTGATTTTCATAATTCATTTATTTACGTTACACGTCCGTGTTTGGGTCACAGAAATTGATATGTGTACCATTTTTCAACTTAATCGGTCCATTAGATTTAGAGCAAATTGACTGTGACAGACGGATATAATTATATACAAAATATTGTAAAACATTTTAAAAGAGTAACAGTGGAGTTTCTTGCCCATTCTTCTCCATACGAAAACTACCTTTTGGAAGGGGCGACTAGAATCAATTCTATTATTTGTAAATTTTGACGTTCAAAAGTGCCTTTAACTTTGGACAGACACGAGTGAAGGGTTCCTTTTTTTCTTTTTGAGGTACGGAAACTTAAACAGTCATGTACAGCCTCATATCACACACTCACACTCTTTCGAGCCTACTGTACATCTTTTTACACGTGCAGCCTGTGGGTTAGATATACGCAAAGATCGTACAACGCTCTCCGCGTTCAGTATAATAACGCGCTTAGGATGCTGTCCCGCTTCTGCAGTGCATCGGGTATGTTCGCGGATGCGCATGTAGATTGTTTCTACACAACCATGCGCAAAAGGTGCGGTTCCATGGTGCGCAGGGTGTGGAGCAGCTCCAACAGTATCCTAAGCATGATTTCAAGTCGCCTAGACTGTGTTTTCGTGGGTCGCTGTTGTGCCATCTCACATGGGTTGTCACAGCGGTGATCCACTACTGTTTGTCAGTTTTTTGTAATATAGTTGTATGTAGTGTATTTGTGAGTCATACGATACTTGAATAAAGATAATTCTATTCTATTCTATGTAATGAAAATACCTCTTACCTTCATATTTAGGATCTAAATTGTTGTCTAGGTCCAGATTGAAGGACAGTTGTGATGCTTCCGACATGGAGCGCTGTGATCTGAGTTTGTAGCTGTGTTCCTAAAAATAATTACATTATATTTTATTAAAATAATAAAAGTTTTTGGAAATTAATCGTTTAGTAAATTGGGTAGTTGCCAAGGTAAAAAAAAAGAAATTCTATTTAGTCCGTCTTTCAGATAATAAAAAAATATTAGACACGTATTTTTTGCTTTATCATATTAATCAAAAATAACTTAGAAAACGCGCATTAAAGTTGGGGAGTGGGGGCTCGCTACGTCATAACTCAATATTAAATCTAGCAAGGCGTGTGACGTTATGCCACATATTAACTCAAAGTATCGCCGTAATCTTTTGATTACATCAAAAAAGAAAAAAAATACGTGTTCAATATTTTTTAGTAATTTACAAGACGGACTAAACAATTTTTTTTGGACACAGGCCTATTGACAACCAACTTAAAGGGCCTGCGCAGACTGGTGAACGAGACGACAGAGAATTCTAAATTTATCAATTTAATTTAATACTTATCCAATCAAAATAAGTTATATATTACAATGCTCGGTGATCGATGGAAAACTGCGCTTTGATGCTCCATGCTCGATCTCCCAGCACTGAAATATATACCTTATTTCAAATGGATAAGTACTATATTCAATTGATAAATTTAAAATCACAGGCCAAAATTGTCCGTTTATTACAATCACAACTGTCATTTTTTGACAGTTGGATGTCTGTTGTCTACACAAATATTATAACGAGAAAATATTTGTATTTTTGTTTGTAATGAAAAAACTCAAAAACTACTGGACCGATTTTAAAAATTCTTTCACCAGTAGAATACTATATTATCACTGAGTAACATAGGCTATAATTTATAAAGATATCACGCGGGCGAAGCCGCTGGCGAAAGCTAGTATTATCAAAGAATAGAATTACTTACAACTTAGAATTTACATAATTTTTAATAATTTACTTCAGAGATAAATCAAGATTCTACGAAAATACTTAATATGAACTGTAACTTGCTAGCTGATATTATGAACAAAACTACCGCTAAAGTGTTCACTAAAAATATTGAAATATACAGTAGGTATTTCTATTTTCTTAATGTCCCTCGGGAATCATCGCATTTCCGAATACAAACGAATGCTAATTTCCATGTCCATCAATGATTAAATTTATCGTGTATAATAATTTGAATTCAGAACTAAGTACTTTATTGTTGTTTTGTTTTTATTTTACTGTGAACTATATAGAGCTGTAAAACTATTTTCCTATCTGTCGTGCCTGCGACTTTAGCAGCTATCCTACTATTTTTTAAATAAATTCCATTAAGTTAAAAGAGTATTAACAACTCTATATACTTCCAAGTCGATTGAGAGCGTCCGGTCTGCACCAAGTGCAAAGGGCAAGTGATAGAAATCCGATGACTGACGAAACATGAGGTTTGCCGAGGGAGATTAAGAACATATTTGTGCTGTACATGGCATTCAAATAACTAAAATAAAATAAAAACTAACGCTTCGTTTCAAATCCGCTTTATCTGATTTTACCATTACGTTATACAACACCTAGTAAGAAAGAAAGAAATAATATTATTTATTAATATTATAATCATATCAAAATCAGCCTATAATGTTCCCACTGCTGGGACACAGGCTTCCTCTTTGTGACGGAGTGGGCCGTAATCCACCACGCGGGCCCAGTCCGCACTGGGCAGTAGTGTCATGATGGATGCAGTGGTAGATGTCACATGTCTTCGATTTGATCAACACAACTCAATCAACGACAGACGTGATATTAAAATTAAAAATAATAAAATTAAATATTAAATGATATTAAAATTAAAGATTGATAAATTGAGGAGTTACTTTTCAAAACTTAATTTTTGGATTTTTTTTTTTTTCAGTTTGAGTAATTTTTTAGGAATAATATTTGAACTGGAACTATTTTTAATGACTTTTTTTTTCTGCTCGTTCAATCACGTTTTGAAAAACTTTTGCTTTCGCTGCATGTAGATTTCAATATGACCAACCAAAAAAAGTGGAATAATCAAGTTTTAAAAAGAACCTCAATAATTATTGATCTATTGAAAAATTATCGATCGTAAGTTAAATTAATGATCGATAAAAAAAAATATCGATGTATAAATAAATCATTGAATGATAAATAAATTTTTGATCGATTGATTAATATTTGATCGATTGATAACTTACCACATTCTCAGTACTCTCGTAGGTGGTAGCTTTCTGTTTTTCCTCTTTGACTTTTTCTCCCATTTCTATGAGTTTCTCGAATTCTGCCACTCCGTTCTTCAACTCATGATAAGTTCCTTGGGCTTCAATCTATGGGGAAAAGAATAAAATAAAATCCACAGGGGTTTATTGAAATCATTAGCATTTTCTCAAGGGGTCAAAATTTATAAGTTTTATTTCCGGACTTCCTCTGAAATCCTGCCTGCCTAGCCTTTTCCCAAGTATGTTGGGGTCGGCTTCCAGTCTAACCGGATGCAGCTGAATACCAGTAATTAACATGAAGCGACTGCCTATCTGACCCCCACAACAATCCAGTAACTGGGTAATACGATACCCCTTGGTAAGACTGGTTGTCAGACTTTCGGGTTTCTGACGACCCGTAACGACTGTCAAAGATCCACGAATGACAGCCGGGACCAACTGCTTAGCGTGCTTTCCGAGGCACGGAGGAGTCTCGGTATGTAAAGATGGTCACCCATCCACGGACCAACCCCGGCAAGCGTAGCTTAACCTGTCGGATCGACCCGTGCGGCTGTTATTATTTAACCACGAGCTCCTCTGAACTCCTAACTCGGAAATCCTACTATATGTAATATATCCTACTAATATTACAAATGTGAAAGTTTGTGTGGATGGATGGATGGGGATGTGTTGTTGTTACTCACGCAAAAACTACTGAACAGATTTGGATGAAATTTGGCACACAGATAGTTTATAACCTGGATTAACCCATAGGATACATTTTAACCCGGTATTCTCACGGGATCGAGACTTATGAACTTATGAGACTTGTGAAACCGCGGGGCGCTTTTAGTAATGAAAAAATATTATCTGTTTGATATATTTGGATTGGGTCAGTATTGACTTATACCACTAAACTTCCATTAGGTTTAAAGTCACCCGGTATTCGGTAGACATTCACTTTCTAATTGACATACAGAGCTTTTCGCATTTAAGGTTACACTAGTCGACGGCTCGAACTCGTTGGTGGCGTGGCTAATATGCATGCTATTTAGTAAAGTTATTTATTTATTATTTCTTTAGTGAAATAGACGAAGATTTATAACGAAAACTAGCGCGTAAAATTTTATGAACAGATCTTTGGGGGTATAGATATTATGGAAAAACAACTAGATATATTTACTCAAAATAACGTTATTTGAACTTTTGAATAAATTATCTATCCCTGTACGGTTTCTATTTGGCCATTTTTGGACTACATAGGTTATTTATTTACGCCCAAAGATGAGTTAAAATTAGTGTTGAAATATGGAAGTTTCGACGCTCATAACTTCCAAACCAATACTTTTTTCCCAATTCTGCTTTAATACAGGACTAGATAATGACAAGACAAATTGATAGAATTTTTAGTTTTGAACACACACTACCAAACAGACTAGTAACCATAACCACCATACTACAGTACAAATATGTTCTTAATGTCCCACGGCAAACCTCGTGTTTCGTCAGTCGTCGGATTTCTATCAGCTGCCCTTTGCACTTGGTGCAGACCGTACGCTCTCAATCGACTTGGAAGTATATAAAGTTGTTGCTCTTTTAATTTAATGTAATTTATTTTAAAAATGGTAGGAAAGCTGCTAAAGTCGCAGATACGATAGATAGGAAAATAGTTGTACAGCTCTATATAGTTCACACGGAAATCAAAACAACAATAAAGTACTTAGTTCTGAATTCAAATTATTATACAAGATAAATCTAATAATTGATGGATATGGAAATTAGCATTCTTTTGTATTCGGAAATGCGATGATTCCCGAGGGACATTAAGAAAATAGAAATACTGTGCGTTTGTATGGAAGAATGACCGACTAGTGTACTCTTAATAGGTAGAATTATCGAAAGAAGTAAATGAGAATAAAGTGTAAATAAGCCTTAACACTTACCCGTCCCGATCTCATGACGCACACATTATGCGCATGCTTCGCATACTGCACGTGATGCGTCACTAACACGGTCGCCTTGTCACGGAGAAAGTTCTTGATGCAATCCTCGTATATTGCGTGGGCCACCTGAAACACAAGTTATATTGTTAATACCAAGCACTCTAAAGAAAATTTCCACGCAAGCCCCGCCCCCATGCACCCCCGCCACTCCACTATGTTCTAAACGCTAACACAACAGTAATAAAGTTGAATATCGCGTGCGCTCTTTGGTCGTGTTCGAACACGGAACTAAATGGCGTAAGTCTCAATTCTTTCTTCGTTTATAACTAAATTAATAATTGATCTAGAGAAAAAATGTCCATAAGTTAGCAAAGGTGAAAGGTCATGAAATCATGACATTTGACACCTTTATCTTCTTCTTAATCACTATTGATGATTGTAATGATTATAATTGAGTAAAGCCATATTTGTTACGACCGCGAATCATATTTTAATCAACATAAAACCTGACACTGACCTGGAAAATGCAAAAAACGTAAGAAATTTGAATTTCGCGGGCTACCCTGACGCTTTCCCCTTAATCAAGATGTATGTGTCGTTCTTACCTTAGCATCCACAGCCGCTAAGGGATCATCCAGTAGATAAACATCGGCATTCTGGTACACGCAGCGTGCTAACGATATCCTGGCGCGTTGACCACCGGATAGGGAGGCTCCTAAAAATTAGTTTTAAAAAATACGTTTATTTGCGGTAAACACGACCCAAAAAAAAACAGTGACACTCCGGGAGTGCCGATAGAAGTGAAAACTTGAACAAGATCGCCTTGGTGGAAGAAAAAATACTTCTATAGAACATTGGTCCGTAACCTTATCTAAATAAAGAGCACAATCGCGTTAACAAAAAAAAAAAACTTCCTAAACCTTTAAAATAAAAATACTTGCATAGAACATTGATCCGTAACGTAATATAAACAAAGAGCACAATCGCGTTTACAAAAATGAGGTGTCGTCACAGTGTCGCGAAATCAATGGTTTAGTCCCATCTCAAAAAAACCCAACGCGCCTAAAGAAGTCTTCAACAAAAAAGAACAAGTTGCAAAACGGACATCGCTCAGCATAATGCCGCGATCTTATGCGAGACTGAGCCCCAGCGCTGGTTTGCAGCGACAGCCGGACAACGAAAATTAATAGCAGGAATAAATAGAGGATTAGACAGATCTTGAATTTAAATTGATAATATTATGACATCTCTGTACTCCTGACTTGTACTAAATAATTTTAATTTAACTATATTGACCTCGAACTTGACGAATTTATAAACTTGACATTGGTGTCGATTCCCTTGTTCACAAACTAAACTAAATTTAAGTTCAGTGCATCTTTTTCTTTCTATTTCATTAAGAAAAGGACAGAAGATAAATTTTAGTTTAGTCCTGTCAAATTAATCAGCGCCTGTCACTACTCCATACAAGTTTAGACGTGATTAAAAACTTGCCTACTAAATTTACGTCAAGCGCTGATTAATTTGACAGGACTAAACTAAAATTTATCTTCTGTCCTTTTCTTAATGAAATAGAAAGAAAAAGATGCACTGAACTTAAATTTAGTTTAGTTTGTGAACAAGGGAATCGGCACCATTATGTATTGTATTGCTTATTTCAAATTAATTGTAAATGTTTTGCTTATTTGAATTTCATCTTCATATGGTAAACTTGTATTGATATGATATGATATTTTATTGTGTTATTAATAATATTATATTGAGGGAGTCTTTATCATTTTAACTTAAACTGTTTGCATGCCTTAGTTAAGGTAGGTAGCTAGTATAAGGATCATTTTTTTACTTAACATCTGTAACTTGTACCTACTTTGTGTGCAAATAAAGAACTATTCTATTCTATTCTTGTTAGACGTTTTGTTGAATTCCTCAAAACTATTAGGAAAATAAATTAACAAGTAAAAGACCGAGCGATCGTGTGAACAATCGAAGTGTTTTACGACCACTGCGCTTACTGAAACGCATTACCAAAACTTGATATCAGGAATGTTACGGAGCTTCGGTTCCGGTTCCGAAAGTACGGAACTTCCGATTAATTTTACACCTCCGATTCCGACTTCGGTTCCGATAATTTTGAATCGGAGTTATACCGAAGTTCGAAACGCAGCAATGCACGTGATTAGAGCGCGTACAAATAAGTTTTAACTCGTCGCCAGTGTAATTTTAGTTTATTTATACACGCTCGCGCTCGAAGTCTCAGTTTATTGTTGTGTTTGTGGATGTTTTCGCTAATATTTGACTGATTAAAGAGACTGAATTATAATTCAATTGTTTCATTAAGCCTTCCCATAACACATCTTTCTTCTACTTCCACCTTCGACGCCGGTTCCGGTTCCGATCAATCAAATTTAAAACGTCCGATTCCGGTTCCGGTAAAACGACTTCCGTAACATCCCTGCTTGATATATTACAAGCAAACGTTGCAAGTTAGTCTCCGCCTTCAAAAGCTGACGCACATTTCGACAAGTTAGCCCAGGTTCGCAAGGGCGATTTTTTCCAGCGGTGATTTTTTTTCGCGCACTGGATTTTCAACGCTCTGCTTGACGCCGAGGGTTTAAAATCCAGTGCGCGATAAAATCCCGCCACGATATTTTTACGACTGTGCCACGTGGGCGTATACCGCCCGCAACGCATTGCAAAAATATTCCTAGAACACTTTCGTACATTTTTGATGAACCATCGCGCACTACAGGCGGGCCGCACCACACTTTTAAGGGTTCCGTATCGCCGAGTGGTGCCAAACGGAATCCTATTACTAAGCCTCCGCTGTCCGTCCGTTCGTCCGTCTGTATATCAGCGGGCTGTATCTCATGAACCGTAATAGGTAGGTAGTTGAAATTTTCACAGATTGTGTATTTCTATTGCCGCTATAAGAACAAATAAAAAAGTTAAAAATTAAAAGGAACACAAGAAACGTGTTTTATTTAAAATAAAGTATATGTACGTTTTCCTTAAAACTAAATGATGGACAGCATTATCGCGATAACGTCATTAAATGAACTCACCTCGTTCCCCCACCACAGTTTTATCACCATTCGGCAAAATCTCAAGGTCAGTCTTTAGTTGGCAGCATTTTATCACTTGCTTGTACCTCCGAAGGTCCATGTCCTGGCCGAAGAGGATGTTCTGACGGACCTGGACAAAAGAGCATGATTTTCAGGATTAAGGCTTCCTGCTAGCATTCATTCGTATACACACATGTGGTCAGGCGTCATGTCGCCGGACCACGTGTGTATACGAATGAATATCGTTCATGAGCCGGAACGCTCCCTAGATTTTACTTTTTCATTCGGAGTTGTTCTGAACTTTTATCATCTTGCGTTCCGGCGTCGGTGCGGCTACGGCGTCATTTACAGAAAGCCTTAGATAGTCAGCTATAGGCTTGTTAAATAGAATTTTTATGCAGTAAGGGACTGCGAGAGGGGGTGAAAAATATTGTAAAACATTTTAAAAGAGTTACGGTGGAGTTTCTTGCCTATTCTTAAAGAAAGAAAGAAAATGCGTTTATTGGCAAAAAGAAAACTATGATTATAATGCCAATAATGTCAAATCATTTATTTCAAATAAGGCACTTTTAAACGTCAAAATGTACAAAAAAAACAGAATTGATTTTAGTCGCCCCTTCCAAAAGCTAGTTTTCGTATGGAAAAGAATGGGCAAGAAACTCCATCGTTACTCTTTTAAAATGTTTTACAATATTTTGTATAGGTACATAAGTTAAATAATTATATGTGAAGACGATGCACCTTGAATAAAATTACTATACCACAATAGGTAAAAAGAATTATTAATGAAGCAACGACAAATAAATTAATTATGTGATAGATACATGGTGCTCACATATTTACAAACAGTGTAAAAGTAGACGATTTTCCTAAAATTTTACAATTAATAATTCAGTGTGTGAGGAAGTAATCACAGAATGTAAAATCAATTACCTAAATTAGCAACCAGTTTGATTTTGTCTGATTCTAGATTATCCTATGGAGCAGGACCAGCATGTTTCCAAGCATTCATATCTTGGATATAATCCTCTAATTTGTTCCTCTTGCTTGTTTACAAAGTGTACTTTTAATATGAGTTTTAAATTGATGATAATGAAATACTTACAGAAGCCTCAAACAGCCACGGTTCCTGCGACGCATAAGCCACGATAGCGTGGACATGCAAATGTCCACTAGTGGGCGTCAACTCTCTCAACATTGCCTGTAGTATTGTAGATTTGCCTGAACCGACTGTGCCCACTATGGTTGTTAAGGATTCTGGCTTTATCTGGTGGCAAAAAGACGCCATGTGTTATTTTTAAACTAGCAACTTGGAAATATTTACAGTAATTATGTAGCAACTTAATGTACTCGCAACCTGTGTGCGTATTTGACCCGATGAATGAACGGAAACGAAGCAAAAGGAAAAAAAAAACCAATTACATAGGGCATTTAGATAGATGTTTTGGAGATCACCTTTTAAGCAGGAATTGTTTGTGTTAAGACAAGTGGTCGGCAAAGCGGCTCGCGAGCCGCATGCGGCTCTTTGGCTTATAGAGTGCGGCTCTGTACAAATATCGCTTAGTAAGAGCGTAGATACGCGTGGGGGTCGGGGGTTCGGTCATTGAGCAAGATTGAAGAGTTTTATTAAAAATTAAAACTACATTTCAAAGATTTATATCCGAAGTATTTTAACCATAAATTAACAGGACATAGACAATTAATAATTTACTGTACCTTTCACAATTTTCGAAGGTTAACTTGTTAATATGTATGATGCCTTCATCATAATATTATCAGCCGATATAATGATGATGATGAAGGCATCCTACTTCTTAGCAAGTTGATTTTAGGAAGCGTTGAGGAGTGAAAGAGGATGGGAGTTTTATGGATTAAGAAAAGTGTATTGAGACAGTTTGGAAACAGAAACGATTGGCTCTTCATAAGAAATCTTAGTTGTTATAGTATTGATATTTGGCTCTATTGACTAATGAGTTAGGTTAGGAAACTCCGCTCTTCCAGTTATCATTAATATGCAATTGAAATGAAAACAATGTAAACTTAAAAAAAAAACAAAAATAAATATGTAAATTATACAAAGAGCACCGTAAATGAATGAGCGTTATGCATAGAAAACGGCCAAAATGCGCATTCGTGTGATGTGTGTGAGTGAGACGTGCGACGGTGGGTAGTGTGTGAGTTAAAATTAGTATGTAAGGAGCGTAGCAGGTGGCGTTCTGTAGTTTCTGCCTACCCCCATTGGAAAAAGGGCGTAAGTTTATGTATGTACAGTATTTATATTTTCTTAATATCCCTCGGCAAACTTCGTGTTTCGTCAGTCGTCGGATTGGACACTTGGTGCAGACCGGACGCTCTCAATCGACTTGGAAGTATTTATAGAGTTATTAATACTCTTTTAACTTAATGAAATTTATTTTAAAAATGGGAGGAAAGCTGCTAAAGGCACAGGCACGAAAATAGTTTTACAGCTCTATATAGTTCACGCGGAAATCAAAACAAAACAACAATAAAGTACTTAGTTCTGAATTCAAATTATTAAACACGATAAATCTAATAATTGATGGACATGGAAATTAGCATTCGTTTGTATTCGGAAATGCGATGATTCCCGAGGGACATTAAGAAAATAGTCAGAATGTATGTGTGTATGTTAATGTACAATGTTTATGTAGTTTTCATCAATGTTGAAGTCTCAAATTCTACTCACGGTAAGATTAATATTGACAAGAGCCGGAATCTTCCCATCCACGGACTCATCGTCCACATTCTTCCAGTGAGCCGTGTAGTCCTTCATAGCAATGAGGACTGGAGGCTTCAAGTGCTCCAGGCTTTCCGATTTGATGTACGCTTGCTGACTGATGAAGGAAGAAACAGGAGTTGTAAATACAACGTGTATCCGATTTGTGTGGTCAAATTTAAGGGTAATACAGACCATCAAATTAAATATTTATTCATTTAATAAATATTCAGCAACTATCCAGTATCCGACCTGGTTTTACTATCCGGCCGGATACTGAATAGTAAGTAAATGTCCGGCGGATATACTTTAAAATATACTTTACTATTTTAATTAAACCCAAATACCTTACCTTTACTATTTGGTTTTAATTAAAATAGTAAAGTAGATTTTGTTCATCAGTAAAGAAAAGATCACCGTATCTTTGTTTTACGGATGACATTTTTCATAGTTGCCATTGACAAATTATTTTCAGTTTTCTTTAAATTAAATAAATGATAAGTGGAGGTGTTCGCAAAGCGCAACATATCAAATAAGTTTTGTTCGTAAGCTCATACTCGCATACCCAGTTCAAGGGCTTGAGGCGCTGCATGCTGAAACACAGGCTATAAACCTAGTTTGGCAGCAGATGCTAATAATTGGACACAATTGTTAGTAAATTAATTTAAGTATAATAATTTTAAGTAGCTAAAACAAATTGTGTCACATGTTTACTATTTCTGGTCTAATAAATAAATAAAATATTATTATAACTATTCTATCAGTGACTTCATTTGTGAACGCGAATCCATTCTTGATCGTCTGACAAAGTTAGGCTGAATATCCGGCCATCCACCTCATAGGATGGCCGGATATTCTGATATTCTGTATACGGTATCAAGCAAAACAGTTAAATCCGAAACGCTATTTATTCAAAACACCTACGACTTACTAAAAAAATATGTATTTAAAAACTCACCCATTCCCAATCTTCTCAAAAACGCCATTGGTTGTAACACCAATCTTCTCATCAACAGTCAACAAATCAACACCATCTTGATTATCGACCTCAGGCAACAACAAAAACTCTTGCATCCTTTTCACACTCACGTAAGCTTCCAATGTAAACGTAATTGCGAGAGGGAGAAAGTCGACAAGTGTGTATTTCAGAATTTCGTAGTAGGAAAATATGACGAATACTTTTGCTGCAGTTAAATCGTTGCCAAATGAAATGTATGACATTATGCTGAGCAAAATAGCGACTTTTGTGTTCAGTTTCACGCAAGATATCATGACTGCCCTTAGCCAAGACATTTTTTTAATTACGTTCATTTCTTTTCTGAGAACAAAAAATTAACTGTATGTAAAAATCACATCAATTTAAAATATAAGAGGTAACTTGTAGGGGAAAAAAAGTAGGCACTTCGGGAGTGCCGACAGAAGTGAAAACTTGAACAAGATCGCCTTGGTGGAAGAAAAATACTTGTATAGAACATTGGTCCGTAACTTTATCTAAATAAAGAGTACAAAAAAAACTTCCAAAAGCTTTAAAGTAAAAATACTTGCATAGAACATTGATCTGTAACATTATGTAACATTTAACATTTTAAAAGATTCTTCTCCATACGAAAACTACCTTTTGGAAGGGGCGACTAGAATCAATTCTATTTTATGTTTTTGACGTTCAAAAGTGCCTTTTTGTGCCTAATTGAAATAAATTATTTGACTTTGACTTTATATAAATAAAAAGCACAATCGCGTTTACAAAAATGAGGTGTCGGTAACGGTGTCGCAAGTTCAATTGGTTTTTCCCATCTCAAAAATGCCCAACGCGCATAAAGAAGTTTTCACTTCAAAAATGTTGGTTTGTTTTTTTCGATTTTATATAAAGCTACGTTTGCCGCGGTCGGTACGTGGATGGGTGACCATCCATTACATATCAAAACCCGTCCGTACCTCAGAAAGCACGTTAAGCCGTTGGTCCCGGCTGTCATTCGTGGATCTTTGACAGTCGTTACGGGTCGTCAGAAGCCCGAAAGCCTGACAACCAGTCTTACTAAGGGGTATCGTGTTACCTAGTAACTGTGTTGTGGAGGTCAGATGAGCAGTCGCTCCATGAAAATACTGGTATTCAGCTGCATCCGGTTAGACTGGAAGCCGACCCCAATATAGTTGGGAAAAGGCTAGACAGATTGTTTTTTGATTTTTGGGGTCTTTTAATACTTACTTCCTTGCTTTCCCAATAATTCTAACAAAGGCATTTTCCCAGGCATACATTTTGATAGCTTCAATACTTTGTATTACTTCGTTCATTAGTCTTATTCGGTTGTCTGTCCGTATGGCTGTCTGTCGTCGCAGCTTACTTGATATCTTGCCGAGATAACCTGAAAATGTATAAGGGTTAATATTAGACAGGGTCAAATTAAAGTAGCTAGTAAAACTTCAAAAATGTTAGAGGTATCGAAATGATGATTAATAGTAGATTAATATACGAGGGGCTAAAATAACCCATTCTATCGAAGTAGTTTTACTCCCGAGCTTTAGCGAGGGAGTAAATAGAAACCGAGTTGTAATGGGTTTTAGCGCCGTGTGTTACACTCTACTTTTCACTACGATTGCGAGAAAATAAAATAATCCAATACAATATTAAATAGCTTATTTTATAAAAAAAAAAACTATTTAATATTGTATTAAGAGATAGCCGCTTTTAGTTCCATTTTCAAAAATAAAATGTTCTTCTTATTTTTTGTGAACCAGTAATAAGTAGAGTCCATAATCATGATTATTCTACATAAGAATAAAGACTTTTTGTTTTTGAAAGCTCATTGGTAACAGACAAAAATTAAAAAGAAATTACTTTTTCCCCTAGAGCAAGAAATGCTATTTTTTCCCCGCTCTGGTAAGCTACAATGACGGCCTTTTTTAGCAAGAGTAGTAAAAAAAAAAAAACAATGATTTCTCTCATAATTTCGTGTAACCAGCGGTCGTTGACCCAATAATGAAAAATGAAAATGAAAAATGTTTATTGGTCCCAAAACAGTTACATGGATTATAAATGAGACATCCCCAGTAAGTAATTGATAATACTTGTGTTGGGGCTATCTCGCTCTTTCCCTTAAATTCATAAATCATTCTGTAGTTACTTGAAATTATGAAACTAGTTTTTTTTGCCTCATGAGCATGAGGTCCTGGGTTCGATTCCCGGGTCGGGCAGTGTTATTGGGTTTTTCTATCTGAAATTTCTCAGTATCAGCCCGGAGTCTGAATTTGTGCCCGGTTGATGGCAATAGGCTCGCCCCCTATTACATGGGACTTAAACATAACTGGCGAAATGTGGGTGTACCTGCTACAGGCACACCTCTGCCCAACCCTTCGGGGAAACAAGGCGTGATGTTTATGTGTAGATTTTTTGTATTTGTTGTTTTTTTTTATTTATTAGGAAGAAATCATCTTGAAGAAGTGCACTAGACTAAAACCTAATCTCTATAAATTGAGTTTTTTTTAAATGTTCATCTTTTGTTGTTCGACTCCACCCACTTTTCATAGAACTCATACGCCATGCCGCCATACATATTAGAAGTGAACCCTCCGGGAGGGTTACCGGCATTACGTTTGCGCTAAAGTTAACCATCGCGGACGGTCAACGGCACTAGTTTTCAAACCGTGTTATAAAACACTGTAAAATTAAGTAAAATAGTATTTTCAGGGGTCTTGTCACAAGTACTCGCGCACATCTGGGAGTGGCGCGAGGAGGCGAAACGCCAGAGCTTAACTCCGCCGCCACGAGAAACCACGGCACAGCATATATGCATGCCATGGTACAGAGCGAGAGGAAATGGGAAGCCGTCACCACCTTCTGCGAAGCAGTAATGCTCGCGAAGGAGGAGGCGGAGCGCGTGAGGGAGAGGCAAATTTCACGCCCTCGCACCGCTAACCGCCGCAGGAGGAGACGCCCTGGGCGTCGGGAATCACAGGTAGATTTCCAGCCACCGTAAGCGCGGGCTTGCGGACGGTGAGCAATGGGTAGCTCGCCGTCCGATAAGGACCAGGCCCGGGTCGACGGCGCGTTGTGTTCCACGCGCGCCTCAAAGAGATGTCAGCAGAATTGACGGGGTCCGCTAGGGCCAATGCCTGCCGGGGCTGCGAATAAGGGCCGAAAGGGAAATTGTGGCCCCCCGGCAACATGGCAACTGAAGGAACACGGGTGGGTTTTAGTCAGTAAGAGTCTGACACGCCCTCCCGCTCCACACAGAGCGGGAGAAGTTATTTGATAATTTCCCAACCAAAAAAACAAAAAAAAGGTGTCTTGTCACAAGTCCTCGCGCACATCTTGGAGTGGCGCGAGGTGGCGAAACGCCAGAGCTTAACTCCGCCGCCACGAGAAACCACGGCACAGCGGACAGAGCTCCGACGGGATCTCATGGTGTCATGTAGAGTGCGTTTGTCACAACCCCGTGTTGGGCACGCTACAATTGCGACGATAAGTCCCCTCTTTGAGGAGTGGGTAGAGAGGCGCCACGGCGTCCTCACCTTCCGCCTGACGCAGGTCTTCACCGGACACGGTTGTTTAGAAATTTAAAAGGTTGGAAAAGTGAAAACACTATTTTACTTCGTTTTATATCACGGTTTTAAACCTAATGCCGTTGACCGTCTGCGATGGTTAATTTAGCGCAAACGTAATGCCGGAGGGTTCACTTCCAATATACATATATAGAGACACGGTATCGAATAGAAAGTATCGATACTGTACTCACAAAAGTATCGATACTTCAAGGTATCGAGTACTTTTCTTAGGGCCTAATGCGCATAGAGCATAGGTCAATGTTAGTCAGTAAATAACGTCAGTTTAACTTCAGTAGGGCAGGACATGAAAAAACAAATAACAACGGTGAACGAGTGAGTGAATGAGTGATTGATTAGTGTAGTAAATGAATGAAGGAAAGGTTAGGAATTTAACTGTGAACGGAAGGAACGATTTCGAGCAAAGATCGATGTAATTTTTAGATTTTTAGAAGGTTCAGAACGAGTGAACTAGATGGCGTTGCCATAACCAAAACTTAATTTGTTATTCGATACGATACCTGCCAAAAAGTACTCATTGAGTAAAAGTATCGAATGCAAAGTATCGAGTACAAAAGTATCGGTATCGAATGGAAATGTACTCGATACCACAAAGTATCGATACTTTTTTCGTGTCCCTATACATATATGGCGGCATGGCGTATAAGTTCTATGAAAAGTGGGTGGAGTCAAAAGTGTTAAAGGATCAGTTTTTATCCGTCGTTCACAGTGGTTTATCTCAAGATCAACGAAACGTAGGAATTTGATAATGTTAGATCTCAATGACGAGCACACAGATTCAAAGTCCATTTTTATTTTTTATTTCCTGTACGAGTTCCAAATAAATACTTTTTCGTACTTTCTTCCTTAAATAAAAATGAAGTACAATATTTCTATTTTCTTAATATCCCTCGGGAATCATCGCATTTCCGAATACAAACGAATGCTAATTTCCATGTTCATCAATTATTAGATTTATCGTGTATAATAATTTGAATTCAGAACTAAGTACTTTATTGTTATTTTGTTTTGATTTCCGCGTGAACTATATAGAGCTGTAAAACTATTATCGTACCTGTGACTTTAGCAGCTTTCCTCCCATTTTAAAAATAAATTACATTAAGTTAAAAGAGTATCAACAACTCTATATACTTCCAAGTCGATTGAGAGCGTCCGATCTGCACCAAGTGCAAAGGGCAACTGATAGAAATCCGACGACTGACGAAACACGAGGTCTGCCGAGGGACATTAAGAACATATTTGTACTGTACTAACCTTGCAGCGGAATAAACATGATCAGAAACGCGACCCCAATCAGGGTAGCGACACCAATCTGCCGATACATAAGATACACAATCAGGGTGCTCTCTATAGGGGTCCTGACGAGGTCCACCATGAAAAGACTGGCCATGTCGAATCTCTGCGCATCAGTGGTCAGTAAGTTGACCACGTGGCCAGCTAGACCTTCAGATGCTTTGCCTCCTTTTGTTAAATCTAGGCGGAGCAGCTGGAAAAAATATATAATAGTAAAAAATAATACGGGAGAAACATGGAAGGTTGCAGATTTTTGAGAATTTTATCAGGGCTCATCTGTTCTATAACATCATCACAATTCTTATTTATTATTACAAGCCTGTTGTGTCCTACTTCAAAGTCAAAGTCAAATAATTTATTTCAAGCATGCCCTTATTAGGCACTTTTTAACGTCAAAATTTACAGAATAATTTAATTGATTCTAGTCACTGCACACATGGATTGTCGAATCAGCTGTTTTACAAAACCGCTAGCTGTTTTACAAAACTGCTAGCTGTTTTACAAAACAGCACCGTTATGTAAAACAGCTGAACGACGTTCAGCTGGATTGCCATTGGGTTACGTTTAACAAAACTGCTACCCACGAAATTCAAAATTCAAAATATGTTATTTCACATAAACCTGGCACTTATGAAACGTCAGAAGTTAGGTGCACGGTTGCAATTGGTCGTTTCCTATGGAGAAGAGTCGGCAAGAAACTCCACGGTTACTCTTTTATAAAAGATTGGCTTTTACAATGTTTTCAAATTACAGTGTTAATAGGTATGAGAGGACAGTGTAGGCCTATTAACAAGTACCGGGTACTTATCAAAATAGAAAAAGGTCCACAAGTCTACAGCCTACAACGTTCTCACTAAGGTCGATTAAAAATAATTACCTTTCTGTATATAAGCGACCCACAAGCGACTCGTACTTTCATCGCCATATTTAGTAACCATAGCAACATTGGATGGACTAAACTAGCGCTAAACGCCATGAAACTGTAATAAAAACAACACAAAATTCATAAATAAAACCTGAATTTCAATCTATAGGGTCAGCAATTCATTAAGGGGATGTAGAAGAGGTCAGTTACAACCAAATTACCCCTTTTGACTGCAAATGTCAACAATTTTCGGGTCATTTGACATTTTATATTTTTATTTCATACATTTTAAATTTTTAACAGCCACATGGGTCGATCGATCAGGTTAAGCTACGCCTGGCGCGGTTGCTCCGTGAATGGGTAACCATCTTTACATACCAAGACCCCTCCGTGCATCGGAAAGCACGTTAAGCCGTTGGTCCCGGCTGTCATTTGTAGATCTTTGACAGTCGTTGCGGGTAGTTAGAAGCCCAAAATTCTGACCCAGTCTTACTAAGGGGTATCGTGTTACCTAGTAACTAGGTTGTGGAGGTCAGATAGGCAGTCGCTCCATGTAAAATACTGGTATTCAGCTGCATCCGGTTAGTCTGGAAGCCGACCCCAACATAGTTGGAAAAAGGCTAGGCAGATGATGACATTTTAAAATATGAAATGTCAAATTACTCGGAAATGGTTAACATTGGCATAGGGGACATCAGGGGTCATTTGGTTGCAAATGACCTCTCCTACATCCCCTTAACGGATTGCCGACATATAACCAACAACCCTGTATAATGTTCCCACTGCTGGGACTGCGGCCTCCTCTCTGTGAGAGGGAGTGGGCCGTAATCCACCACGCGGGCCCAGTGCGGGTTGGTAGATGTCACATGTCTTCGAATTTTTGGATCTATAACAAGCCGGTTTCATCGCGATATTTTCCTTCCCCGTTTTAAGCCGCTCTACGATTAATTAAATACTTTTTGCAGCCCTAATGCAGTCCCACTTCTAGACTAAACTCCCCAGTCTTAAGTTAGGGACAAAACTAACCAGCAAAAACGATACCACAATTCTAGAGCTTCGCTTGGTTTTACATTCTAGAATTCTGGCTGGTTTTCCAGGATGGTATTCTACATGATTTTTGGATAGTTTACTGTTTCGCAGAAATAACCATACACTCATATAGCTGACCAATATTTGACAAAAAAAAAGTGTCAAAAAGTTGGGTGTCATGTTATGTATCAAGCGACTTTGAACCATGTGTGGTGGCCGTTTAGTGCGCGAGATCCCACACTGTCACCTAGACCTGCCTTGAGCTGTGCTTGAACTGCCCAACAAAAGGACACGGTAGGCACTGGCCTAGGGGCCCCACCAACCCAGCTACCCCGACCTGCTTACTTGCCTGACGGCAGGCGGAAATAAAATTATACATTGAGTTTTTTTTTTTGCAGGAATAATTGCTTCATTCCTTTATTTCACTTACTTGAACAGTACCGTTGGATTGAGTCAAAAGTAGTTTCTTATTTTTATTATTTGCAATTTTTTATTGCTTGGAAAAATGTATAAAAAAAAGATTTTTTCCTGTACCTACTATTGCATTTTATTTTCAAAATGGCTTCGAAATGGGGGGGGGACCTCAAATGTCGAAGTGCATAGGGCCCCTGGGTCTCTAAGTCCGAGCCCGTACGGGTCCTGGATGGTATGCGGAATGTTGTGTCAAATTGGTAGACTTACCCTACTACTCCAAGTGCATAGAGATATGCCATATTTGCCGTCACTCCAGAGTGCGAAGGTGAGAAGTAGTGGATCAGGCCTTCTAAGCATAGCGGAATTGATAGCCTGTGGAACACATAAAATAATATCATCGGGCTGTATTCTACGAAGAGGTTAAATAAGCATATCAGCCAAAAATGTTCCCACTGCTGGGACAACAGGCCTCCTCTCAGTGAGAGGGATCAGGCCGTATTCCACCACGCAGGACCAGTGCAGGTTGGTAGATGGCATATTGTTTTGTCTTCAAATTTTTGGATCTAGGACATGCCGCATGTCAGCAGCTTAGCTGTGTAAAGACACCACGAGGTTTGACTTGCGTAGTAGACGATTTATAGGTCTCTTTAGCGGTATGAGGTCTGCGCCGGAAAGAGAGGTCAAGTCTCATCTTTCTTGGCGCGTATTGTAATAGAACCTCAATTTTTTGGCAGATTTAGTATGAGATTAGAATGCGAACGTTACTAAAAATACGGTAGGCCTATGTTCAGCGCTCAGTAGTGGAAGTTAAAAGGCACTTACCTAATAGTAGCATCCACGAAGGCGTATATAATATTTCCTATTATAAATTTTAGACCATATGCCCGGATTATTGCGCGTAACAAGGACGGCTTTTTGCCTTTCTCTGAAAACGAAAATACATAAAAAGTTAATTAAAATAACACCCTTTGCTGATTTTGATTTAAAAGAATGTCCATAGAGTTTCCTGCCCGTTCTTCTCCATAGGAACTTACTATTCTCTGGAATGGGCAACTAGCTAAATTAATAAATAAAGTTTATTTCGGAACAGTAACACAAGCCTAAGTACAACAAATAAAACGATGATAGCTGCAAAAGTATAAACTGTAGCGCAGCTAACAACGCCCTTCTCCAGATACAGAATGGAATGATGTTCCATGCAAAATGTGCTTAGTAGGTACTTACATAAGTTAATTTAGATTTAGTACTCAACGTCAAAATACATCCCAAATCATATATGGGACATATATGATTTGGGATGTATTTTGACGTTGAGTTAATGTGGTGAGTGTAGGGTGAATGTGGTGAGTGTGGGTCTGTTTTTTTTATTTTATTTTTTTGTTTATATTACTAAATCTAAATTAACTCAACTCAAAATACATCCCAAATCATATATGTCCCATATATGATTTGGGATGTATTTTGACGTTGAGTTAATGTGGTGAGTGTAGGGTGAATGGGTGTGGTGTGGGTGAGTGCTAATGAGGTGTGCGAGGGGTGTTTGTGGTGTTTGTGGCATGTGTGTGTATTTCTAAAAGTTGATGGCAAATAAATATATTGAGTTTTGAATATATTTTTTTATCACTTTATACTTAAGAACCCATAGCATAACATGGGCCCCTTGATAAAATTTGCTACGGGCCCCGCGCTTGCTTAATCCGGCAGTGTTAAATAAAGCTGAAATATCTCAGATGCTTGTAATAACACGGCAGTCATACCCTTCAAACCAGAACACGATTGTAAGAAGCCGGACACTTGACAACCCTCCCCTGACGCAATTGGTAGCACTGAATTTTTCAGTCTTAGTTTCAAAACTAATAGAGTTCAAAATGGCGACTGATATAACAGTACTGCCAATCATTATGACTTGACATGTACCATCGCGGAAGCCCATAACTGACCACTTTGAAAACAAAATCCCGTGCACACGATCACCACATCTGTTACCACCCCGGTTCTATAGCGGCCGAGCGCTGCAAGCAAGAATAGTCCTTACGGTGGTTACTTATGGCTTTCCGCGATGGTACACACGGCTACACATCAAGCTATACATTTCCAGTATAAGCTGATCTCATACATACTACTCCATTCGTATTGAAACTAAGACTGCAAAATTCACTGCTAACAATCGCGTCACGGACTCACGAGTCACGGGTCAAGTTATAATGAACGCACTATAGTCATAGTCCCCCCGGACGAGCTCCTTCACAAAGTGCTTTACCTACTACTAATAAAGAACCTAGCTAATAACTAGTAGCGGTGGCAAACTCCAGCGAAAGATCCAAAATTATCTCTGACACTCGACACCCTTTGCACGACAACATCCTTGTGCCACAGCTGAAAAGTAAGTAAGCAGTGTGTTGTCTCACTCACTGGCGAACGATCAAAGGAAGAGACTGAAGTTGTGGCGAGATAGTGCTTCCTTACCCATTCGTCCCACCTGCTGAAGATCTATCACCTGTATATGAGTTTCCTTGGGTAACCTGGAAGTCTTTAAACAAGCTCCGGTCCCAGGTTGACCGAAGCAAGCAAAATCAGTTCAGGCGGAGATTCATAGACGTCTCCACCTTGGAGTGTAGGTAAATGTGGTGCTGTTCCACAAACGATGGGACACTTAATGTCGTTTTCTGCGTGTCCTGTCAGCTGCATGTTACAGGAACTGATGGACGCTAGTGATGGCGCCAAACACGCAGCCGATTTTTGGGCTGAGTCTATTTCGATTGCCTTCGACACGCCAAGAAGAAGAAGTCTACTGAGTGTACTGACCTTTTTTCTCAAGCTGTTTCTTCCATTGTACCCCCAATGCATCCCCTCGTGGGGTCGCTTTGTGGCCCGGTGTACATCTGGAAATTGAGATTAAAACTGTTAATAAAATCTCACCGTTTAGTCTCATGCCGTCCATGGGCGTACCCAGCATTTTTTTTGGGGTGGGGCAGAAGCGATGAACGTATTTGGCAGAAGTTATAATTTATTGACATTTTTTCATTTTTTTTATTAGATATTTTTAATTTGTTAATTAATTTAATGTTTATTGAAAGATTAATGTTAATGTTTTTATGTGATTTAAGGTATTGTATGATAATTGAATGAAATAACAATGAATAATGTTTTTAAGTACCTATCTATTAATTTTTAATTGTTAAAATTTTGTTTTATTTGTTAATGTAAATGTTTTGTTTAATTTATTACTAATTAATTTATAATCAGAATATTTGTGCGCCGTTGACGGCAAGACATAGCGTTCATTTTTATTATTATTATTACCATCTGTACTTTTTTGTTTACAAATAAAAATATTTGAATTTGAGAAGTAAATAAACTGGATAACTACTTAGTAGGAATTTGTCTCGATAAAACTCGATAACTACGCATACGCGATTCATCGATAGTGCATTGTTTCGCGCGGTAATTTTGAAGTTTAACAAATGATAATTAATTTAGATAAGTACTTAATGAACCTAAAGTTTTAGCTTCGAGTCAGGGACCAGGGTGGGGCAGATGCCCCACCTTGCCCCACTGTGGGTACGCCCTTGATGCCGTCTGTCACTTTTAGAGAGTATTGTAGCGTCGGAAAGGCCTTTAAGATCGACGGTTTTTTTAGACGAGTTTACAGCTTTGACTGTTTATCTACTAGACATATTTATGAATTGGATGGTAAGCTTAATAATTGCAAAAGATAGTTCGAAAAGATAGTTTGTAATTAACAACGATAACTGAATCGGTTTTGATTTTAGCTAAAATTTGTATAATTAATAGAGATTGGGTGTTATGTGTTGGGTGATTGGCTCTTTATGGAAAGCTCCTGCTTTCCAATGGCATAGTAATTATTGATCGATGGCAATTTTCTAAATTCCACCCTCTTTTATTGATCAAGAATTTAACCTTGCATTCTAAATATTCCAATACATAAATATAAGTATACTGAGGAGCTCGTGGCTAAGTAATAACAGCCGCACGGGTCGATCCAAAGGGTTACGCTACGCTTGCCGGGGTTGGTCCGTGGATGGGTGACCATATTTACATACCGAGACTCCTCCGTGCCTCAGAAAGCACGTTAAGCCGTTGGTCCAGGCTGCTCATTCGTGGATCTTTGTCAGTCGTTACGGGTCGTCAGAGTCTGACAACCAGTCTTACCAAGGGATATAGTATTACCCGGTAACTGGGTTTTGGAGGTCAGATAGGCAGTCGGTCCAAGTAAAATACGGATATTCAGCTGCGACCGGTTAGACTAGAAGCCGACCCCAACATAGTTGGGGAAAGGCTAGGCAAATTGATTTTGATGAACTTAAGTATACTGACCTATATACATCTGATATACTGAGCTGTCCTTTCCTGCCTTTGGCGAATAAGGACCGTGTGTACCTGAAAATAGCGAAGTTTGTTATAAATAACATAACATCAAGCGTGTATCCCTGAAGGGTTTATAGTGGTATGAGGACCAGAGTGTAAAGTTCACTCATCCTCCATAGAAAAGAAAAAAAAATCAGCTTTTCCCTACATTTATGTTTGCATAACTCGTCAAAATGTAGGGAACAGCAGATTTTTTTCAGGTTTGGTCCCAAAGTAAAAGTTGTTCATAATGATGATTAAAATCACGTGTTTAAGTTTGCGGACTGGTTAAAAATGGTTAGAAGCCATTTCAAGCAAAAACCGACACTTTAAAATTTAAGATCCTATGTCTTTGAGTCGAGTCTTTTTAACCGACTTCCAAAAGGAGGAGGTTCTCAATTCGACTGTGTTTTTTTTTTTTGTATGTTTGTAACGCGATTACTCCGCCAATTATGATTTGATTTTGATGTTTTTTTTTTTTTGGTATGTCATACTTCAGAGGTGGTCCCATATAAATTTTATTAACTTTCCTTGGGTAGTTTTTGAGTTAACTTCAATAATACGTATTTTTCCATCTTAGTATGTGGATGATATGATAACTTCCTGTCACTGTTATTTACATAGCAGGTAGTGGTATTCGAATTTGTGTGGGGTGGGTACCACAACTAAAAAGTGAAAAATAAAAACTTTTTACAAAAAAAAACAACAGACTTCAAAAAAAAACACTATAAAGTGAAAAATAACTTTAATTTCGGAACTCGGTGACAAAGAACGAAAATTCAAAACCAAACACACCGACTTCCGAAATTAAAGTTATTTTTCACTTTGTAGTGATTTTATTTTTGTGAAAAGTTATTTTCAATCCACAGTGCGCAGTAATCTGGTTCTCGTCGACGTACCGTTGACGTGGTGGTAGAAACACGGCCAGAGTCTATGTTTAACATAACAAATTACTTAATTAATAGAAAGTATACGTACCAGAAACTAAATTTCGATAAACAACTCGCTGTTTCTCTTGGATTCTGTTTCCTTTCAATATCAAAATATCCAGGATCCATGTTTTTTCACTTAGGTAACTATTAATTTAACTATTTGGCACTTATAGTGACTTCGTAAGTACATAGATCATTTAAGTACTTATTAATACCAGCATTTTTGGATACCTGTAACAAAAGAAAAATGTTTTTAGAATAACGATATAAAATAACCTCAAGCCTGTGTCCGGGGGCATATACAAAGGGCAAATGAAAATGAGCAAATAATTAAATAATTTTGCTAGCTAATTTCGTGTAGAGTTATCGATGTCGTAGGATGATTTGATAATTCGAATTTTCGCGAAAACCCTAAGGGATATTGCGAAAACACGAATATAATTAGACAATGGTGAAAACATAGCACTTGGCGGCCTCTGCCGCGGCACCGCTCTCTACGCTCGCTCGGCTCGCGCACGGTTGGTCACAGTTCTAACTTAACCTAGTTCACCCAGTTAAATTTATGACCAATCATACAATTTGCCTGTGACTAGATAATTAGACAATGGTAAAAGATTTCTACGGCAGATTGTATAATTCGCTAGCGAGCGCTACTTCCAAGTTGCTCGCAGAAATGTTCCCACCATTGTCTAATTATCCGTGTTTTCGCAATATCCCTAGGGTATCTCTAGAGTTTTCGCGAAAATTCGAATGATCAAATCATCCTATGAGATCGATATCCATCCTGTTTGTGAAGATTACAAGAAAAACAACAGTTTTTTTAACCGATATTTACTACAATAACAGCGGTCAGTGACCCCAACAAAAATGTGTTTGTTTTTTGTTTGATCATGTTTAGATATCGACCTATCACGCCTGTGGAGTTTCAATTTAACCCTGTATTTCGTCAGTCACGTTTAAGGCCCAAGAAATACATGGTGACCATGGTGAGCATTTTTATCAATAATACATGTGACCATGGTGTGAATTATTATCAATAATACATGGTGACCACGATGTGCATAATTATCAATAATACATGGTGACCATGGTGTGCATTATTATCAATAATACATGCTGACCATGGTGTGCATTTTTATCAATAAGACATGGTGACCATGGTGTTTATAATAATCAATAATCCATACTCTACAGAGCTACAGCTACAGAGAAATAAATGAATATTCCAATTAGAGAGTTGAAATGAACCGCAAAGGCGGTTCAACGTGCAAAACAAGATATTTGCATGTATTTACATAAATTCAGGGTCGGTGATCTAAGGCTTGGAAAAAATTATAACATTTCACACTTGTCAGTATAACTATTGATTGTATAGAATACGTAACGAAATTATCAGCCACATATGGTAAACTGGTGGAAAAAAAGGACATTAAAGTCACCTTATTGGTGATGTTCTTCATAAAGGTCAGGTGCGTAGTACTCGCAACCGGCGCGCGTGTATGACCAGATGTATGAACGTAAACGAAGCAAAAGATGTATGTGAGGATCGTAGCAGGTGGCGTTCTATAGTTTCTGCCTACCCCCATGGGATGAAGGCGTGAGTTTATCTTTAGGTGGATTAGCAAAGAATGCCAGGAAATTCAAATTTTCTTGCGTTTTTTGCAGTTTGCACTCCCCAACTTTAATGCGTTTTATCCAAGCGATGAAGCAAAAAATACGTGTCTAATATTGTTTTATTATCTAACTAACGGACTAAATAGAATTTTTTTTTTTTTAAACCAAGCCTCATCCCTAAAAATATAAAAATCATAAATACAACTCTCTACATTAACATCAGACTTCTTCTTCTAAATATTTTCTTTTACATATTTTCTATTTCTACTCTTTTCGTTTGGACGGTACATCTATACTGTTTGGGGCCAGTGGCGCATTTATTGCGGCGTCAGATCGTCAAGGGTGCAGGTGAACAGATAATTTTATTGGGACACTAGCAGTTGAGTCATAGTCTGTTCAGGAGTACCGCACTCGTAGTGGATGTTGGGTGAATCGATTATACCCAATGCCAATGATTAACCACGTAGCAGCAAGAGTAGCAATTGCTACGGGCCCCGCGCAAATGGGGCCCCACGTATCCAAACCTAACCGCCAGAGCGTATTTTTTTGAGTGACACTTATTAAAAATATTGAATTTACTTGATGTCACAAAAACGAAATACGTAACACCTTTCCCGACTAACACAATGCACGTCAGACAATGGTAATACAATTTTTAACACATTTCTTAAAGTTGATAGCAAATAAACGTATTGAGTATTGAATATATTTTTTTACTTAAGAACCAATAGCAAATCAAGGGCCCCTCGATAAAATTTGCTATGGGCCCCGCGCTTCCTTAATCCGGCATTGATTATACCTACTTCGCCAGATTATATTTGCAGCGGCCTACTTAAGTACTCAATCCGACCATTAAACGACAATCAATATCCGACTAAAAAACTATAGTTTTTGTTAAGCTTAACTTTAATTAAGTAACATTATCATACAGTCCAGTATCGACGAATGCTACAATCAGCCATTATTTTTGCACGCAAAAAATCAATAACGATAACAGAAAAAAATCAAAGGTCAATGGGCAAAGGTGACAGATTATATTTACCAGACTACAAGTAGGTCAAATTTTGCACGCAACAGCGTAGACGAGACCAGCGACAAGGGGTCATAGAGTAAATAATGTGACAGAGACTAAGGTAAATCGTAAATCCAAAAAAAATCGCTGTGTTGTCTACATTTCTGCAGGTGTGTACCTTGGTTTTCTAAGTCAACAACCGCAGTAGTGTCAAGAAAATTACATTTTAGAATTACGAATTTCATACCTAAACCTTAAAAACTTTTTTAAAGTTATTTTTCACTTTGTAGTTTGGAAGTCGGTTATATTTTTGTAAAAAATTTTTTTTTTTTTCACTTTTTAGTGATTTGGTTTGTAATTTATCTAAGTTACAATAGCCTTATGTCAACTGCTCATCAAAAATACACAAATCGCTATAGATGTGCCTATAATATTTGAAGAGTTCCCTCGATTTCTCCAAGATCCCATCATCAGATCGTGACCAAATGACAATGGGACCAACTTGAAAGTATACCCTTTCAAACAAAAAAAGAATTTTTCAAATCGGTCCAGCGGTCTTCGAGTAATCGGGGAACATAAATTAAAAAAAAAAAAAAAATATATCCCGACGAATTGAGAACCTCCTCCTTTTTTTTTGAAGTCGGTTAAAAAATAAATCATACCTAAACCTTATTTTATTTTTGTCCCATCACACCAGTTTTACCAACTAATTCAAATTAGCATTGTATCGTCAATGCTATACCTATCGCACCCCGATTATTAAGCTTATGCCCATTTTCCGCTTTCCATATGCCGCGTCCTATTCAAAAGCGATCGTCGCGCGTACACGCGATCGGTCGCGTGTTTGTTCGGAAAGCGCCCTCTGTCGGCGCGACCACGCGTTCAGGTTCACCGAATAAAAAGTTCAAACGATCGCTTATTCGCGCGACGATCACTTTTAAGGAGACAATAACCGACTTTTAATGATTTCATACTGAAGATCACGTCTAAATGAGTTGTATTAGAGCATTTTCTTAATAACTTATATGAATATTTTAGATTATGTTTATATTACATAGTGAAATTAATTTGTAAAGTTATGTCTAACGCGGATAAAAAACTGAGAATCACGCAAAATCTATCTAGCGTATTTTTCTGAAACCTTCACCATTTTAAAGATAATTTAAATATTGATCTGTTAGTGTAAGTACATGTTTTATTATAATAATTTCTGTTTTATGTATAATAAATTAATAATGCGTCAGATTTGAGACAGCGCTGGGCGAGTTCTATTACTGGCTGGACGTACGACGTATTGCGTGAGCTCAGTATAGAACACGCAAGCTAACCACTCAAGATCACTGGCATATATCTACGTCTTAAATCGGACGCATGATAACACTGCGACACCTAAATGAAAGCGCACTGTTGCATTTTTAACGCTCGGCTCAGTGCCGAAAGTTGAAAACCAGCGTGCTTTTATTAAGGCATTCATTTACGTGTCGCAGTGTTATTGATAACAGGCATTAGTCTCTGGTGGATATCTACTCCGGTGCTAGAGGCGCCAAGGATCTCGATTTTATTGGGGCTGTCCCATTTACAGAGGGTGTAATGACCCGGAGGCTAGCAATGGCAGGATACCAAAATTCTCCAAGAATATACTTATTGTTTACTTTACTGAGAATATACAGGCAATCATCACTTGCGTAGCCTTTGCTCAACTAAAAATGAAAATGGGGGACAAAAGGAATTATAATCTATAGAATTTTGGGTGGGGACAAACCAATAACCCGAAATATGGTGTAACTTTTGTTTGTGATACCAAAATTCTATAGATTATAATGCTTGTGTTTTTCTTTTTACCCGACTACGGCGAAGCAAAAAGGAAGGTTATGATTTTGACCGTTATGTATGTATGTTCATCTGTTACCTCATAACTGCTAAACTACTAATCATAATTTGACAAATAAAGTACCGTTGGAAGCGTCTCGATCGTCCGCTGGTTATAGTATCACTAGGAACACGAAAAAAGTATCGATACTTTGTGGTATCGAGTACATTTCCATTCGATACCGATACTTTTGTACTCGATACTTTGCATTCGATACTTTTACTCAATGAGTACTTTTTGGGAGGTATCGTATCGAATTAGAAATTAAGTTTTAAATGGGTAATCTTAGAAATTACCCATTTAAAATTTGCGACCTTACGGCTTATGTTTATGGTTATGGCAACGTCATCTAGTTCACTCGTTCTGAACCTTCTAAAACATTACATCGATCTTTGCTCGAAATCGTTACTTCTGTTCACAGTTAAATTCCTAACCTTTCCTTCATTCATTTACTACACTAATCAATCACTCATTCACTCATTCGTTCACCGTTGTCATTTGTTTTTTCATGTCCTGCCCTACTGAAGTTAAACTGACGTTATTTACAGACTGATATTGACCTATGCTCTATGCGCATTAGGCCCTGAAAAGTACTCGATACCTTGAAGTATCGATACTTTGGTTTCGATACTTTTATGAGTACGATTTTTTTTTTTCGATACTACTCATGAATACAGTATCGATACTTTCTACTCGATACCGTGTCCCTAAGTATCACATATCAATATGGCGCCCTCAAGAGGCCATAAGTAAAAAAAAAAATATTTTAATTATGCCATGTTGGGTATCAAATGAAAGGGTTTCACGAGAAAATTTAAAAAATATACGAGTCAATGTCATAACCCCAAAATAATTTAAATAAAGATAAAAGTTATAAAAACTAAAACCCAACTAAGTACGACAAAAAAGTCAACTAAAAAGGTACAAGCCATTACAGACAGACTACATTAAAAATCCGGAGTCACACGTGTTAGGGCATAAATATAATAAATTATGTGTGACTCCGGTTTTAGTTTTTATAACTTTTATTCAGTTATGTAATTTTGCAGTCGGGTTTTTTTATCAACCTTCTCAAATTTGATATGCCTGTTCTATAATTTTTGAAATACAATGGACAGGTGTATCCAATAAAGGTCACAATTGTTCTACGCAATGATTTACCATGAATAGCACGTAACTACCAAAAACGAACTATGGAACAGACCTTGAATCTGCCATGTGACGGCAAAAGAATGGACAATGTATTCAATGTGTGGTTTCCTGGAATCAGTCGATGATTAAGTACAAAGCTATTTCGCATGCTAAAGGCTAGCGACCAAAAAACATTTTACAAATAAAAAAAACCGAATTAAAAATGTGTTTGTATAAGTATTTTATAAAAAAAAATATTTAGTACAAAAATAAGTTTGAAAAACTGTAACCCGACAACGGATAAATAAAAGTGATTTAAAAAACCGGCCAAGTGCGTGTCGGACCACGCACAATGAAGGGTTCCGTAGTTGGGATGAATTTATCCCAAAAACAAACTTAACTTTGTAGTTAATAAACATGTTCTCCCATACGAAATGTATGGGAAAACATGTTTTGCAACTGCAAAGTTAAGTTGGTCGATTATTACTCGTTAACTTATAAAGCCTACTTAGCTGTGATAGTTTTCCTTTTAATTTCGTTATATATACTACTACTGTGATTTTTTTCACACATCCAAAACTAACCATTTAGCGGGGACACTTGACTCTAACAAAAATTAGCACTTTAAAGCTTAATATTTCGCAAACGGATCCCTGAATCCAAAAATGGTTTTCCCAAACTCACAATGTTTTTGAAGGACCTTTTCAATGATACCCCATATGATATAAAAAAACTTCATCACTTTACGTGTATGGGAGGTACACTAAAAAAAATTTTTTTTCTTAATTTTGTTTTACCACTTTGTCGGCATAATTAATATGTATACCTATGCCAAATTACATTTTTCTAGTACTAAGGGTCTCGGAGCTAGACCGCGGACAGACAGACAGACTGACAGATAGACATGACGAAACTATAAGGGTTCCTTGTTTACTACGGAACCCTAAAAAGTACGAAAAAAGAAAATATTTCAGACAGAAATCAAGACATAATGTACAAAAATTGTCTATGGGGATCAAGTCAGGATCTTTTGATTGCTGTCAATAACTTTTACATTTTCACGAGCTTGAAAAACCATTAAAACCATAATGGTTTTTGTCTTATCGATCGCGCAAAAGAAAACGTTGGTCTTAAATTCATTTCAAAGAAAGGTCAAAGGCTATATTTAGCCGTGGACTTTCGACGAGCCTAGCCCATGGCGTCATCGGTACCCTTGTTAAACGACGGGGCTGTTCCCAAACGGCGGTTAACCTAAATAGAAATTGAAGTTATAGTTACCACAATTAATCTAGATACCCTGACCTGACACTGAATCAAACGATATACAATGGGAATAAAGGCACACACATAACACACACTCACACACACAACACTCACATCACACGTACACAAACACACCATATACTACACAATACCTGAAAACACCTCTCTAGTCTCCACTCTTTTATTCGAATTTGTGTGGGCTAGGTACGACAGCTAAAAAGTGAAAAATAAAAACTTTTTACAAAAAAAAAAACAACCAACTTGCAAAAAAAAAACACTACAAAGTGAAAAATAACTTTAATTTCGGAAGTCGGTGTCTTTGGTTTTGAATTTTCGTTCTTTGTCACTGACTTCCGAAATTAAAGTTATTTTTCACTTTGTAGTGTTTTTTTTTTGCAAAAAGTTTTTATATTTCACTTTTTAGTTGTGGTACCTACCCCACACAAATTTGAATACCACTACCTGCTATGTAATTAACAGTGACAAGAAGTTATCATATCATCTACATACTAAGTGGGAAAAATACGTATAATTGAAGCTAACTTCAAAACTACCCAAGCAAAGTTAATAAAATTTATATGGGACCACCTCTGAAGTATGATCTACCACACAAAAAAAAATCATCAAAATCTATTCATAATACATACAAAAAAAAAAAAAAACATAGACGAATTGAGAACCTCCTCCTTTTGGAAGTCGGTTAAAAATGAAAACCGACCGACAGGCGAAAAGTAACTTTAATTTCGGAAGTCGGTGGCAAAAAACGAAAATTCAAAACCAAAGACAGACTTCCGAAATTGAAGTAATTTTTCATTTTCAAGAGTTTTTTTTTTGGAAGTCGTTTTTTTTGTTTTTTTTTTTGTGACAGGATGAATAGAAGAATCGAATTGATCAGGCTTCCATAAACCATAGGAATCTGTGCCAAAGGTTAAATTTTTTTTATCAATATCCATCAAACCCACAGAACAAGCTAGTAACAAAATAATAGCACAAAATGACAGTATTCAAATGCCAGTTTAATCATTTGATCAAGTATAAAGGTTTAAGTATGAACCATTGCATTCTGACCTATGAATCAATTACTGTAGTTCAATACCGCAGCTCAAGATATACTGGCTGTACATGTGGGTCAATAACATCGTCGAATGTTTTGCGATAACTCGTAGACATAACAGTTATATCTTACATCATTATTATTCATAATTTATGATAATAATTATTATCGTATCAGTTAGAAGCCCAAAAGTCTGACAACCAGTCTTACCAAGGGATATATTAAATAGTACAGTGTGAGTCTTTATAGTGTGCACATGAATCGATGCTCAATTTTATTGATAGAAAAAATATTTAAAAAGTCTAAAAAAAACAATAGATTTTTTATGGAGTTTTTAAACAAAACGGTGTAACTTATACGATATGAAACGATCTATCAGGGCTGTCCAGACAACGGCCCGCGGCTTGTTTTCGTGTGGCCCGCGACGCATGTTTTAATCAGAAAATAGTTTTGTACATAAATCGTTTGGATAATAGAATCTTTGTCAAAACTTATAATCAATATTTGGTATAATTTCTGTGGCCGGGCCCTGCAGTTTTTGTAATAAATTTAATTAGCCCACGAAGGTATGTAGTTTGGACAGCCCTGATCTATCGCGATGAAATAAACTCCATAATGATTGGAAGTAATTAGGCGTCCTCATAAAAAAAATCGACACGTGTTTCACCTCTCAACGAGGCATCCTCAGGATGACGATTGACTTGTCGCGAACCCGAACACGGTGTGTTGCCACACCAAGCGCTGAACGCTAATAATAAACTGTACACTCACTTGGACTTTGAAATCAAGGAAAATCATCAAAAATATCCACTCTCGTAAGAAGTAAAGGTATTTATGAGGAACTATTTCTATTTTCCTCACCTATACAGTGTGTCCGGACATGGACTAGCGATATTCTAAATACTTAAATATAAACTATTTTAAAGTACAATTATACTCTAAGCTTGGGTCCAAACACTTCCTCATTTTTGTGGTAATTCACAAATTATTGGTTGAAATGCATAATTTTTTGTTTTTTTTTTCGACTTTCACATTTTTTTTCAAAAGTTTTGGAATAGTGAATACATTGTTTTGTAATGCAGACGGTAGACAATATTTTTGCTTTTCGAATAAGCCTATTTTTATCTCAGTATGACTAAAACTTTGAGAGATATGATTTTTTTTGTACTCGCATAGAGAATATTTCAACAAAAAAAAAGTGTATTGGACCCAAACTTAGAGTGTAATTGTACTTTAAAATAGTTTATATTTAAGTATTTAGAATATCGCTAGTCCATGTCCGGAGACACTGTATAGTCATTAAAAATACCGTAAGTAATTATTCATCATCGATCCGAACATGTGTGTAAACTATAAAGGAATTCCAGATATAGTAATGTGTCACATAATATAATAAAATAGTGTGAAAATTGCTATTGAATTACTCATCTTCATCTCATATGACTGACTGAGAAGACTCTTATATAAACATTTGATTCAACCTAGGAGGTTGTCGGCTGCTTAACCGGACTTTCCTGTGGCTGCCTCAATAAATTAAGGCCTCCAGTCAGGGCATAAAACTTTGAAAATAAGCGACTACACGCTAAGGGCACCCCCTGTGGGGTACGGACCTCGGCTTAAGGCGTCGCTGGGGGAGGACAGCAAGGGACAGGCGGGATCGGATTAATAGTGTTGAAGTAGGATCGAGGATTTGTTTTTGCTACACACCAACACCAACCCTACATTCTCCCCCAGATTGAGTGTATCAATGAAGATTTTCCAACACGAAAAAATAAACATACATAACATAACATCACGCCTGTAATCCCCGGAGGGTTGGGCAGAGGTGTACCTATAGTACACCCACATTTCGCCAGTTATGTTTAAGTCCCATGTAATAGGGGGCGAGCCTATTGCCATCAACCGGGCACAAATCCAGATTTCGGGCTGCTACTGAGAAATTCCAGATGGAAAAACCCAATAACACTTTGCCCGACCCGGGAATCGAACCCAGGACCTCATGCTCAGCATTAGCGCGTGCGACCACTAGACCAACGAGGCAGAAGAATAAACATAGTCCGGAGAAACCCGTAAAACATTTTACTCTGTAGCATTTGCTTTACTTAGTTAAAATTAACTTTCACAAACTGGTTCACCTTACTTTCAAATCGTTTTAAATTAACTCTGCTTCATTGACTTAATTACAGTTACCAATAAATCTGCCTAACCTTTTCCCAACTATGTCGGCTTCCAGTCTAACCGGATGCAGCTGAATACCAGTATTTTACATGGAGCGACTGGCTATCTGACCTCCACAACCCAGTTACTGGGTAACACGATACCCCTTGGTAAGACTTGTTGTCAGACTTTTGGGCTTCTGACGACCCGTAATAACGACTGTCAAAGATCCCTGAATGACAGCCGGGACCGCTCGAAAGGCTCGTATAGAACAGCGCGATCACACGCTGCGATATCACGCTGGTCTGTACGAGCCTTAACGTGCGTTCCCAGGCACGGAACGGAGGCTTTATTTAGATATTTATTTAGTTCTATTTACGTTTAGTTTTTATTTTTTATTTCTGCTTGAGTATAGTTCTCGATGTTTTTGGTTGGTATATTGGCGTGTGTTATCTATCTGACATATGGCCAATAATTTATCATTAAAATTATGTTTTGTATTGCATTATGTAACTTGAACAGACAGCTGTGCCGCTGGGGAGTTTGTTGCGCCATTTCTTCTTCCCAGCTAAAGCACTAGGAAGTGGTGAAGGGTGGGCGTTTTGGGGCTGTCGTCTTATGTAATTTTGACGTTCAAAAAGTGCTGATTCTCAGCCTAGTTTGAAAAATGACTTTTGAATTTTGGAGGGATCTCGGTATGTTAAAATGGTCACCCATCCACGGACTGACCGCGGCAAGCGTAGCTTAACCTGATCGATCAACCCGTGTAGCTATTATTATACAGCCACGAGCGAGCCCCTCTCCACTTAATTACAGTTACCATGGTCGCTTAATAAAATTGAAGTCTGGCCCCACGTCCTATTTAAATTCGTTAATCGCGCGAATACACGATTGTTCGAACTTTTTGTTCGGTGAAACTGAACGTGTCGGCGTGTGTCAAGACTCAAGACGAATCTCACACTTACATCCAACAACAGCTATATCATGTGCATCAAATTGTATAATAAAATTCCGAGTACAATAAATACACTTCCATTTTTAAAATTTAAGCGTAATTTAACAAAACTACTCACTGATAAATGCTTTTATAGTGTACTTGAGTTTTTGGATTATAAGTTGTGAACTTTTGTATAATGTCATCTATGAATTAATTGTTAAGTAGGTACCATTAATTTAATGTAATTTACTAATCGCATGCATTATTCAAGTAATTAATTAAATTCTCCTAGGTGGGTTCTTCTCTTAGGTCCTGGGTTCGATTCCCGGGTCGGGCAGTGTTATTGGGTTTTTCTATCTGAAATTTCTCAGTAGCAGCTCGGAGTCTGGATTTGTGCCCGGTTGATGGCAATAGGCTCGCCCCCTATTACATGGGACTTAAACATAACTGGCGAAATGTGGGTGTACCTGCTACAGGGACACCTCTGCCCAACCCTTCGGGGAAACAAGGCGTGATGTTATGTTATGTTAATTAAATTCTTATAATAATATCTGATTATGTAAAATTTGCACGCCGAAATTAAAGGCATAATAAGATATTTTCATAACTTTCTGTACCTTATTTATGCAAATAAATGATTTTTGTTTTTTTTTTTGTCAATGTCAAGGTCAATGCCGCGTGGAGTAAAAACCGGAACCGGCTAAATTAATACCGGTTAATGCCGTTTTATTTCGTTTTTGCTCCGAACTATTCTTAAGAATGTGAACGTTTTAAGAACTTTATCTTGACCTAAATTCAAAGTCAAAAGTCAAAGCGTTTACTGCGAACTAAGTGTACAATGTTGGTGTTATGTTATGTTAGTACTTATGACTTAGCAGCCTTTTACAAGCATTGCAATTTTCATTCGCCTGCCCTCATCATCCTAAATTAGCATCCATTAAACATTATTATTACTTAATTATTTTCTTTAATTAACCGGTTTATTCGACGAGCCGCGTATCGGTAAACGCGTTGCAACTTGTGACTACTTGTGAGAATGTACCGCCGAAAAAACTATACAAAAAACCGGTTTTAATAGCTCTAAACCATTTAATTCGAAAAAACCTTTCTGTAAAGACTCCTCCAAAAACCGGTTTATTCGAGGGAACTCGAATGTAAAGGTTTTTGCGTCAAGTACTTAATAACGGTTTGAAAATTTAACCGGTATCCGAACCTTGGCGGGGAGCGCCCCGCACTCTGCACCCCGCTTTTACAATAATTTGACTAGATTAATCTAGTAAGATAGTTATATTACTAGATCGTGCTCGTATCATAGTTATATTCCTAGTAAGATAGTTATTAATCACTTTCATATAGCTATATTACGGTATATAGCAATATCCCTAGGGACATAACTATATCACGGCTTCAACCACCTCCTGCCAAAGAAAATTACACAAAGAGCACGACAAGAGGCGAGTCATTGTTTGAGCATTGTGGCTCATTGGACAAGCTCAGTTCAATTTTTCCAGTCAGCTACATAGATGGTTCGACGACCTTAAGAAGGTGTCTGGGACAGACAGGATGCGGAAGGCGGAGGGCAGGGTGTTGTGGCGCAGCCTGGGAGAGGCCTATGTCCAGAAGTGGACTGTGATAAGGGTAACCATCCGTTCGGAAAAGTCCGGACATGTCCGGCTTTTTGGCTCCCTGCCTGTCCGGCATTCTCATTTGTCTGGACTTTTGAATCCAGGGGGATTTTCTTAAAACAAAGATAGGTAGGTATATGATTGGTTATTGAAATATCCGGTTTTTTTTCAAAAGTCAGGCTTTTTGTCCGGACTTTTCAAAATTGGAAATAGCAACCCTAACTGCGATAGGCTGAATTGATTAAGATTTTTTTTTTATTATTTCTTTGATTTGGTCCAGTACCCTAATTGCGTAATACAACACAATCACAATCTGTTTCGATTTGAAACAGATTGCTAATCCGCTCAGAACAAAAAATCTGCTCAGCAACGTAAATAACGCAATGAATGTTGTTGAACTGTCAAAATGAAACAAATTAGATTAAAAATACAACCGACTTCCAAACTACAAAGTGAAAAATAACTTTAATTTCGGAAGTCGGTGTCAAAAAACTAAAATACTGATCCAAAGACACCGACTTCGGAAATTAAAGTTATTTTTCACTTTGTAGTCTGGAAGTCGGTTGTATTTTTTGTAAAAAAGTTTTTTTTTTCACTTTTTACTGGGTTGATTTGTAATTTATCTAAGTTACAATATCCTTATGTCAACTGCTCATCAAAAATACCCAAATCGCTATAGATGTGTCTTTAATATTTGAAGAGTTCCCTCGATTTCTCCAAGATTCCATGATCAGATCGTGACCAAATGACAATGGGACCAACTTGAAAGTATACCCTTTCAAACAAAAAAATAATTTTTCAAATCGGCCCAGCCGTCTTCGAGTAATCGGGGAACATACATAAAAAAACAAATATCCCGACGAATTGAGGACCTCCTCCTTTTTTTTTTTGAAGAAGGTTAATAAGTTACGCAATTAGGGTACAGGTCGTCCTGCTATCTTCTACGTGTTCTGTCTGGCTCTATCTAAGCTCAAAATAGTGGCTATTTCATTGTAATATTCTTATCGCACATAAAAGTATTGATTATGAAATCTGTTATTCTTTATCAGTTAGGTACTGACATGTAACATTGACATTATCTCTGGCGCCCATCATTGTGGAAAACCTGAATAATGCATAAAAACTTCGTGAATCATGGTTCCTAAAATATTGACATACTGATTACTACATTACTATCAGAATACCAGCGCTGCGTCATTTATTTATTTTTTCTTAAATGTCGCAGCATATGCTGAGATGGGAGCCTTTTGGCCTCGTACAGGACTTTCTGCTTTTATTTTAATTGTTTTTATTTTTTAATGTTTTTATTTTTTATTAATGTTTTAATGAGTGTATTTTAGTTTAATTTGTGATTTCCTGTGCGAGTCTCAATAAATACTTTTTCTTTCTTTCTTTCTTATGGGGATTATTCAGTGGGCTTTTTAAAAGCAGGGTTTCCTCTCTTAGCTCAGAGTGGGAAGCTGTGGATCAGTAAGAGCAGAATACGATACCAGCAGGCTTAGCATAGGATACGGTGGAGCATATGGTGGAGGTCTGCCCGGCTTGGGCGGGGCATCGCCGTGTCCTCGTGGAGGCGATCGGCGGCGGTGATCTCTCGCGTCCAGCCCTGGTTCAGGCCATGGTACGGAGCGAGAGGAAATGGGAGGCCGTCAAATCCTTCTGCGAAGCGGTAATTCTCGCGAAGAAGGAGGCGGAACGCGTGAGGGAGAGACAAATTTCACGCCCTCACGCCCCTAACCGCCGCAGGAGGAGATGCCCTGGGCGTCGGGAATTGCAGGCCGATTTCCGGCCACCGTAGGCGCGGGCTTGCGGAAGATGAGCAATGGGAAGCTCGCCGTCCGATAAGGACCAGGCCCGGGTCGACGGCGCGTTGTGTTCTACGCGCGCCTCAAAGAGAAGTCAGCAGAATTGACGGGGTCCGCTAGGGCCGATGAATTATTTTTAACATAGCCAATAATATTGACATACATAATAACATATATATTGTACACCCCATGGGTATGTTACAGTGATACAATAATATTAACTGTAAGAACTGTCTTTTCACCTGTGACAAACAATGAATAAATGAATATAAATATGATTAAAACCGAGGGGAGATCGTGGCCCCCGGCAACAGGGCAACCGAAGTAACACGGGTGGGTTTTAGCCAGTAAGAGTCTGACACGCCCTCCCGCTCCCCCCAGAGTGGGAGAAGTTATTTGATAATTTTCCACCCAAAAAAAAAAGCAGGCTTAGCATGGCCACAATAGAAACGGGTTTTGTCGACGGAAGAATAGACAAAATGACAGATAAACAATCAAAATCTCTCATTTTGTCTATTCTTCCGTCGATAAAACCCGTAGACAACCCGTATGTATGGCTTTCATGCAAAGCGTGCTTAAAACTGCACGCCCCTCCACTTGTTGCATGCACATTTAAAATGTTTGTTAGTGAATTTTAGTGGAGAGACGTGTAATTTTAAATTAGACTATCTCTACGCTCTTAGGCTGGTGCAAGCACAACGCGACTGTGAAAACACATCCACTCTGTCCAGTTCTATGTGCATCACAGACCTCTGAAAGGCCAGCTTCACCTGTCACTTAAGCTGAGTTCTGGAGTATTTTCCATGGAGGGACTGCCTATCTGACCTCCACAACCCAGATACTGGATAACACGATATACCCCTTGGTAAGACTTGTTGTCAGTCTTTTGGGCTTCTGACGACCCGTAACAACTGTCGAAGATCTACAAATGACAGCCGGGACCAACGGCTTAACGTGCTTTGAGGCACGGAGGGGTGTCCATAATGATGTATTGGATGAACACCACATTCCGACAGCGTGATAATATTAAAAGCGGAAATGTCAAAACAGACAAGATAAGATTCGTTTCTTTACTATTTTCTGCAAGGATGAGTATCGACTACCGATATCATAAATGCAGATATCTTCCACGAAAACATTCAGTAACAACTTTATCAATATTATAACAGTAGTCTTTGAGATAAAAATGGCGTACAGATAGTGGGATGCTGATTCATGATTCGTTGATGTCGGACCACGCACGTTCCGTAGTTGGGATGAATTTATCCCAAAAACAAACTTAACTTTGTAGTTGAAAAATATGTTCTCCAATACGGAATGTATGAGAAAACATGTTTTTGATTATTACTCGTTAACTTGTAAAGACTACTTAGCTGTGATAGTTTTCCTTTTAATTTCGTTATATAAACTACTGCTGTGATTTTTTTCACACATCCAAACCAACCATTTAGCTGGCAGGGGGGGACACTTGACTCTAACAAAAATTGGCACTTTAAAGCTTAATATTTCGCAAATGGATCCTTGAATCCAAAAATGGTCAACAAACTCACAATGTTTTTAATGGACCTTTGCAATGATATCTCACAACATGGGTTAAAAAAAAAACATCGCCACTACGTGTACATCGCCATTTTTCACGGGCAAATATTTATTTATTCAGGATGTAAAAGTTGGGCTAGGGAACTCTAAGATTTATTAACCCCCACACGGGGCGAACTGTAATGTACATTTCAGTCGCGGAATGAAAAGTTAAAGCACGTTTAGGTTAATTTAAGTTCGTGAGACTACACATAACACACATAACTGGCGAAATGCGGTCACCCATCTACGAACCAACTACGGCAATCGTAGCTTAACCTTCGATCGACCCGTGCCGCTGATATCATTTAGCCGAAGGGATTTTGAATTTTAAGAAAATGTTATTCTAGATACTTAAGACGCAGATATATGCCAGTGGCCTTGAATGGTTAGCTTGCGTGTTCTGTACTGAGCTCACGCAACGCGTCGTACGTCCAGCCAGTAATAGGACTTGCCCATCAAGGAGCGCTGTCCCAAATTAGACGCATTATTAATTTGTTATACATAAAACAAAAGGTATTTAAATAAAACACGTATACTAAAAGATCAATAATTAAATTATCTTTAAAATAGAGAAGGTTTCAGAAAAATACGCTTGACAGATTTTGCGTGATCCTCAGTTTTTTATCCGCGTTAGACATAACTTTACAAATTAATTTCACTATGTAACATAAACACAATCTAAAATATTCATATATTAAGTTATTAAGAAAATGCTCTAATTTAACATATATTTTTTCCAAATCATTAACACTACTCGTTTAGACGTGATCTTCGGTATAAAATCATTAAAAGTCGGTTATCATCGCCTTAACAAACAGATAACAAGAGATCAACAAGATACATGAATTCGCTAAGTAATTATTTATTAGCAACAATGTTTGTTAATTAAACAACATTATAATTATCACCAAGGTGTATTTGTTCTGCTCTGCCGACAACTAATATTAGCAAAGTGTATTTTATCAACGATGAAAAAACAAGGTATTTCATAATGTTTAGTAAAGACATAACATCACGCCTTGTTTACCTGAAGGGTTGGGCAGAGGTGTACCCATAGTACACCCACATTTCGCCAGTTATGTTTAAGTCCCATGTAATGAGGGCGAACCTATTGCCATCAACCGGGCACAAATCGATGCAACTGAAAAAATGTTGATGGAAAAATCCAATAACACTGCCTGACCTGAGAATCGAGCCCAGGGCCTTATGCTCAGCAGTAGCGCTTGCGAGTATTGCGACCACTAAACCAGTATAGTTATAATAATATGAAAGCGGTTCATAACTGTCGGACTGCCCTTATTTTGTTACTGCGACCAATTTCGCCGTAGCGCTAGCTGGCCGGTACCGCAGCACCCACCGCTCGCTTCGCTCACTCGGCTCGCGCGTATTTGGTCACAATTCTAACCTATATTGGTCGGAGTGCCCTTATAGTTATATTACTAGATCGTGCTCGTATCATAGTTATATTCCTAGTAAGACAGTTATGAACCGCTTTCATATAACTACATAACGGACGGTATATAGCTATATCCCTAGGGATATAACTATACACCGTGAAATTTGAATCACAGTTTTGCTAGAACAAATGTTGTTCAGACCATGGTCTACTACCATTCTACAGCATCAAATAAAAAAAAACATAATTGGTTTTTGAAAAAAACACAAAAATCAAAGTAAAAAATTTCAAGATTAGCGTTACTCTCTATAACACAGACACCACGCATGGGACACAGCATTGTCTACAGGGAAATGTACCTCCATAAACGAAATTTAGTAAGCAGTAGATAATCTTGACATTTTAAACTTTGTCTTTTTGTGTTTTTCAAAAACCAATTTATGTTTTTTTTTATTTGATTCTGTAGAATGGTAGTAGACCATGGTCTGAATAAAGCTTGTTCTAGCAAAACTCTGATTCCAATTTCACGGTGTATTACGACGTCAACCATCTTACTGCGTCATATTTTTTTTCCTTTGAAAGACTTACAGCTCGACAAAACAGACTAAGAACTTAAAAATGTGTAATGTGTACGAGCAATATTTGTATATATATTTGTTTGTATATATATTTGTACTCACGTGTTCTCGAAATCGGCTCTAACGATTTCGATGAAAGTTGCAATATAGGGGGCGAAAAATCGATCTAACTAGGTCTCATTTCTGGGAAAATTACGAGCAATATTTGTATATATATTTGTTTGTATATATATTTGTACTCACGTGTTCTCGAAATCGGCTCTAACGATTTCGATGAAAGTTGCAATATAGGGGGCGAAAAATCGATCTAACTAGGTCTCATTTCTGGGAAAATTGGTTTTCTCCATTTAGTTTTCTCTAGTTTAAAACAAGTTTATGAATAATGACATGGCAGCATGGAATTTGTAAGTACCTACTGCAGCATGGAATTAGTATGTAACTATCATCATGGCAGCATGGAATTAGTAAGTACCTACTATCATGGCAGCATTGAATCAGTATGAAAAGTTTCCAATACTATTAAATGAGCATTCTCTATTTTCACCAGAGCAGAGCTCGGTCGCCCAGGTACAGACGCCAGCACATCAAGCTACCCGAAACTGTCAAATTTTCCAAATCAACTTTGAACCTTATGCTTCAGCGATAAAGTTGAAAATCTATCAAATAAATTTGACAGATTGTAGTAGCCTGATGTGCTGGCGTCTGTACTATACATTATGTTCACACATTTGGATCCATATTTGCATTTCAATTACAACATAAAAGTCAAAACTGGGTTAAAGATTAAATCGAAGAAACTAGCAGTCTACGAATCGTCTCGTCTGAAGACGACAAGGGTAATAACCTTTTATTGGGCGAAAGGCATAAACATCATGGTCGCAGTTATAAGACTGCAATTGATGCCACAAAAATAAAGAAAATACGTTTATTTGCGGTAAACATGACGCGAAGCAAGAACAATTTGGGGGAAAATATGCGTCACATTCACGCAAAACGGCCATCGCTCAGCATAGCGCTGCGACCCCATGCGAGACAGAGCCCCAGCGCTGGTTTTCAGCGACAGCCGGTGTTGATGTGATGACGTCAACTTGTGCAGCTTTGAAATAACAAAATAAGAAATAAAAAAGTGTGTGTGTGTGTCAGCTCCGAGTCTCCGAGGCAAAGAGGGTAATTAAACACATCTCATTAAAAAAAACCGGTCAAGAGCGAGTCGGACTCGCTCACCGAGGGTTCCGTACCTACCCATTATACCGCCATAATAAAATTGGTATCATTTTTATTGGTAAAAAGATATGGGCAAATTTAGATTTTCGCGAAAACTTTTAAGTACCTACCAAAATTTTCCTTAATTTTCAACTTTTTTAATTTTTCGGAATTTTCCCTTTACTTGTGCTGTAAGACCTTGCTTGTAACCAAAACTTACAATTCTAGGTCCGGAAGTACCCTATAGGTTTTGGGTCGAAAACCTATATGGCAGTTCCCGTTGACCTAGAATCACGAAATTTGGCAAAAAGCAAGGTCTTACAGCACAAATAAAGGGAAAATTCCGAAAAATTAAAAAAGTTAAAATTATGGTAAATTTTTGTACTACGTTTTCGCGAAAATCTAAATTTGCCCATATCTTTTTATCGTGTTGACTCAGGACCTTGATTTTTATACACCTAATAGGGACTATAGACCTCAGTATCTGGTATAAATTTCAACTTGCTAGGTTCACCCGTTCCTGTGAAAAAAGGTGTTGACACACGGATAGACGGACAAGAGAGTGATCTTATAAGGGTTCCGTTTTTTACCTTTTGAGGTACGATGTTTTTGGTTGGTATATTGGTGTGTGCTAGCTGACATATGGCCAATAATTTTCATTTAAATTATGTTTTGTGTTGCGTAATGTAAATTATTTTGCATACTATTGTATAGAATTATTTATTATTTTTTCTAACTTGAACAGACAGCTGTGCTGCTGGGGAGTTTGTTGCGCCACTTCTTCTTCCCAGCGAAAGGCACTAGGAAGTGGTGAAGGGTGAGCGTTTTGGGGGACTGTCTTATGTAATTTTGACTTTCGAAAAGTGCTGATTCTCAGCCTAATTTGAATAAATGACTTTTGAATTTGAATTTGAACCCCTAAAGCGAGCGAGCCTTTCAATAGTCGCATATGATTTGTAACATCTGACAATATGTAATAAGCAACATTGGAGCGGGGCCTCGTCAAGGTCGTTTCTGATGGCCAACTCTAGCACCGCGCGCACTCATTGGTCAAATCAAATAGCGCGCGCTTCCCGACTTCCTGTTACACACTTCCGTCCCTTTCCACGAAAACACTCCCATAGATTTGATTTAAAAAAAAAAAATGTAAACTGCAGGAAATCGAGCGGAAAATGTTACACATCAGAAAAAAAAAAGTGGCTCTCCGGGAGTGCTGATCGAAGTGAAAACTTGAACAAGATCGCCTTGGTGGAAGAAAAATGTTTGCATAGAACATTGGTCCGTAAGCTTATCTAAATAAAGAGCACAATCGCGATTACAAAAAAAAAAATACTTTCAAAACCTTTAAAGTAAAAATACTTGCATAGAACATTGATCCGTAACGTAATATAAATGAAGAGCACAATCGCGTTTACAAAAATGAGGTGTCGGTAACGGTGTCGCGAGTTCAACTGTTTTTTTCCATCTCAAAAATGCTCAACGCGCCTAAAAAAGATTTCACTTCAAAATACCTCTACTCTAAATAATAATTAAAATGGTAACATTTCGTTTCGTCAGACACTCACGCGCCGCAGCATCAGCAGTTCAGTCTGCATCATCACTCTTCTGTCTCTATCCTAATTAGTTTAGGGTTGGCCGAAACATGTCTTTTTTTCCCTCACTTCTGTCATCTCCTCGACCTGTATGTAACTATGTAATGGAATCTAAGGTAACTAATTTAACCATCTTCCAAGGGTCGTAGCGTAATGAAAATTGGCAGCTGTATGTAGTTCTGATGACAATACAATAATATGGTACTGTCGATTTGATCTGATGATGGAGCCGGAAGATATGAACTGGAACTTCATAATGGAAAATCGTATCATAGCTGTTTTGGATTTCTTAGAAAAGTCTTGTAATGAACTTTGACCACGATTAGGTTTCAAGGTCTGATGATGAAGCCGGAAGATAGGCACTGGCATTCCATGATGGAATATCGTATCATAGTCGTGTTTGCACTTGTGAGAAAGGCCACGTAAGTGCATTTATAAAAGCGTTGTTTTTCTAGTGTTTTTTAAACTATTAATTTATTATCCATATCATCTTTTACGCAGTCCATCCATCGTTTATTTGGTCTTCCCCTCCTCTTGTCCAAATTAATACTTGAAACTTTTGAGTAGTTCCACATTCCTCCACATCACATGCCCATACATGACCACTGATTTACGCACAACTTTTCAGTCACTTTGCCACAAAACAAATATAGAAAAGAATAATAGCAAGATCCAAAATACAGCAACCGTCAATATTGGTACATTGGTACTCTGCGTTCAGTGCTCGGTGTGGCAACACGCCGTGTTCGAGTTCGCGGCAAGACAATCGTCATCCTGAGGATGCCTCGTTGAGAGGTGAAACACGTGTCGATTTCTTTCAGGGTTTTTTATGACTCTTTAGAAATAACTAAGCGGAACAGGTTACTAAATATATCCACGTCTATTGTATTTTTTGGTACATTGGGGTTTAAGTCAGTGACATTTGGCTAAGTTCGGCTTTGTTCGACTTTGTAAATTACACTGTCGCTGCATCAAGAGCTATGTTAAATATTTGTTTTTAGAATCAGTAGAATGCCCTCTGTTATATCATGCTGAAAACACTATTATTTGTATTGAAGATAAAAGTATATTTGATCACGTAGGTACTTAAACGATAAATATATATATTTATAGTGGAGTTTCTCAACAATTATTTGTGTACAGTAAATGACCTTATTGGTAGGGTTGCCAACCATATTTATAATAACGTATCCTACTTTATTTTGTTTTTTTTGGCTAAGTAATAACTTAACGTAATAAATAACAGCCGCACGTTTCGATCGATCAGGTTAAGCTACGCTTGCCGCGGTTGGTTCGTGGATCAAGACCCCTCAGTGCCTCGGAAAGCATGTTAAGCCGTTGGTCCCGGCTGTCATTTGTAGATCATTGACTGTTGTTACGGGTAGTTAGAAGCCCAAAAGTCTGACAACCAGTCTTACCAAGGGGTATCGTGTTACCTAGTAACTCGGTTGTGGAGATCAGACAGGCAGTCGCTCCATGTAAAATGCTGGTATTCAGCTGCATCCGGTTAGACTGGAAGCCGACCCCAACGTAGTTGGGAAAAGGCTAGGCAGTTGATATGAATTTCAGCTTGATACCTCCACGCGTTTCTGAGAAAAAGGGTCTTGACAGACAGACGGACAACAAAGTGATCCTATAAGGGTTCTGTTTTTTCCTTTTGAGGTACGGAACCCGAAAAACGAGTTATTTATTTATTTAAATAGACATTTTGGTTGTAAAACTGTCTTTGAAACATTCAAATACATACCTACAACAAAAATTTGTTAGAGTTTACTAAAAGCACCCAAAAAAGTTTTTAACAGAATAAAAACAACTGAAAACTTTTTTTGTTCCAGATACTTTTTTTTTCTTAAAGAACTTGATACTTACGTTATTTTTGGACCCGTACAAGACTTTTTGCTTTTATTTTCATTTTACATTGTTTTTTTATTTATGATTCTTTATGTGTGTTAAGTTTAATTTGTGATCTGTGAGTCCCAATGTATGTGTGTGTGACTTTTTCTTCCTTTTTTCTCGCCGCCATCTTGTTTAATGTCAATGCAATTTCTGGGACAATTTCACAAATACAGAGTCAAATTTAATTAACTAGCGAAACTACGCAAACGTTTTGGATATCGATATCTTAACACGATACACTAGGGAATGCAAATCCGTTCTGGATTAAAATCCGGATTTTAAAGAACGGATTTTTGGTTCAATCCGGATTATCCGGATTTTACGAATTTTTCATAAAAAATAACAAATCTACCCATTTTAGTTTGTTAATATGATGTTTAATAAAGGAGATGGAAAATGTTGGGCCCAAATGTAATAAGTTGAGATATGATCAAAAAATTTGTCATATTTTTATCCTTGAATATCAAAAATCAGCTCGATTCTTAAGTCTGGAAGCGGAGAAATATGATAAAGATAGTTTTCGTGAGATTATCGATTAAAGTAATCGATTACACAACTACAAAAAGAACACCTACCCACTAGGTAGCACTGGGTAATGTAATTAACTCAAAGTAATTAAATGAACTATAAATACTTTTATACAATATAGTGCATTTAATTTAAATAAAACATCATTAATTACTGAAAAACCAAAATAATGATTATCAATTTCATATCAAGTAAAATCAGTTTTATTTTTTTGTCTATGTCACTGGCAGTGCATATTCTGCACTGGTATGAGCTGTCTGACATTGAAAATTTGACACTAGACATTAGTGGTGGGTCGTTCTCGAATTTTTGACGGCCGAAACCGTTTTCCCAACGACGAAAACGGTTGCAGAAAACGGTTAAAGGACGAAACTTATCCAACATTGAATAGAATTGCGTTTTCGTCGAGCGCAGTTTCTTAAAACTATCAACGATTTGAAATGTATGAAATGGTTTTTTCGCATCACGAACGACAGCATTGACAACTGGTAATACATTACTGACTGTATTTCATTTCAGAGTTCACTTTTTATTGGAAGGACTGTTTTACGAGTGTGATAGATAGTTGAATCATTGTACCCGACTGTATTTTCTTAGATGTAAAAATTGCACCAAGTAATTCGAAGACTGGTTTGTGCAATGAAGACTGTTTGAAGTTGAACCCAGGACGTAAAATGATTTCATCATCACAAAACGGTTTTTGTAAACGGTTCGTTGTCGCAACGCCCACCCCTACTAGACAGCTGTCACTTATTTCGTGTTTTCCGATGTGTTTTGAGTGCTTTCCCAAATTTTTCTTTTTTAACGACCACTGCTTTGATTTTTACGGATTCTGACCCTGCCTACCTTGTACGACCCTTGCTTTCTCACTGGACACCGAAGATCGCTCACATGATTGACTTGGAATTGTTATTTTGGATTTTACCGTCGCTTTGTGGATTGGAAATTGTTGAAACTGTGGATCGCTGTGTGAATTGTGGGATAGCAACTAGTCACTGCAATACACCAATGTATGTTTGAATCTATAAATTCACACCATTTTCATCTCGTTACATTCAGGCCCAAGAGTGTATGTAATCGTTTCCGTCTCCTTTGTGTAAATATTAATAATAATTAAAATAAAAGCACATGAAAAACATAACATAACGCCTTGTTTCCCCGAAGGGTTGGGCAGAGGTGACCCTGTAGCAGGTACACCCACATTTCGCCAGTTATGTTTTAAGTCCCATGTAATAAGGGGCGAGCCTATTGCCATCAACCGGACACAAATCCAGACTCCGAGCTGCTACTGGGAAATTCCAGATAGAAAAACCCAATAACACTTTGCCCGACCCGGAAATCGAACCCAGGACCTCATGCTCAGTAGTAGCGCTTATGAATTTTTATTTTTTTGTTATTTGGAAATATTAAAACTGTCATCATTAAATACCATAATTATGGTGATATTGCCATAATATGTACTTATTTTTATTAAAATAATCAGTCTTTGACTCGCGTGCTGAGTAACGTCAGTAAAATAATTAATAGGTTAAAATTAAAAGAAACTCTGAAGAACAAAAATAAAGACAAATAGACTCCTTGCCAAATTATTAAACAAATAAACGAATTTGATTGAATATTGTATTTTTTTGTCATATACCGATTTTGGGTACAAATATACAGATTTTAGTGGGCAGCTCTACCGATTTCGCACTATGATATTCGATACCACTGATCCTCATAAACCTTCCGAGGTGCGGGGCCCCTCGTCCGCGAGGCCACAGGCGGTGGCCCACGTCGCCCGCGCCTTACGCCGCCTCTGCGCAGAGCCGATAGACTCGACACTCGCGAGACGCGCGAACAGCGAACTGGGTCGTTTTGATTTTTTTGTTACAATTTCTTATTATTCAAAAAATCCGGATTCGATTTTCAAATCCGGATTTGGAAGTCTGATAAAAATGTGCGGATATCCGGATTTTTCGGATTACGGATAGTCCGGATTGCATTCCCTAGATACAACAAAGAAAATAAATTAATAGTTTAAAAAACACTAGAAAAACACTCTTTTATAAATGCACTTACGTGGCCTTTCTCACAAGTGCAAACACGACTATGCTACGATATTCCATCATGGAATGCCAGTGCCTATCTTCCGGCTTCATCATCAGACCTTGAAACCTAATCGTGGTCAAAGTTCATTACAAGACTTTTCTAAGAAATCCAAAACAGCTATGATACGATTTTCCATCATGAAGTTCCAGTTCATAACTTCCGGCTCCATCATCAGATCAGTTCGATAGTACCATATTATTGTATTGTCATCAGAACTACATACAGCTGCCAATTTTCATTACGCTACGACCCTTGGAAGATGGTTAAATTAGTTACCTTAGATTCCATTACATAGTTACATACAAGTCGACCTAATAAAACCGTGTTAAAAAGGTCAGTCACCACTATTTATTGTCTTCTCAACTACTTCAAGTACACTTGAAGTAGTTGAGAAGACAATAAATAGTAATTTACAGTCATCAAAATAACCATAAACAATAATGTTGACCACAACTATTTTAAAGATGTAAAGTGTGTTTTCCATAAATGTGTCACTATGTTTTCTGCGGTTTTAAAGTAAAAATAAATGTTACAAAATAGTCCCTGCTGTTTTCCCTAGGCGCGATTCCGATTTCCATAGGGATTTTAGTAAGAAGTCATCAATCATCATCGTCTGCCTTCTGCTAACAATTAGAGATGGGCCGACTATGACTTTGGCCGACTAGCCGACTAGTCGGCCAAGCCGATCATTGATTTCGGTTGAGTTCGGATGACATCGGCAATGTTCGTGACTACGGTTTCGGCTCGTAGGTCGGGCTGCGAATATGGGCTGAAGGGACATCTTGGCCCCCGGCAACAGGGCAACCGAAGGAACACGGGTGGGTTTTAGCCAGTAAGAGTCTGACACGCCCTCCCGCTCCACCCAGAGCGGGAGAAGTTATTTGAAAATTTCCCACCCAAAAAAAAAGGTCTCGCGGCGTCCGGCGACCAGACGGGCATCTCATAGCTGGTCTCTGAGACCGTGACTATTCGACCGGTCAATCCTGTGGATGCATTAAGCTGCTACACTCCTAAGCTAAAAACCTTAGGATAAACGCACGCTAAGGGCACCCCCTGTGGGGTACGAGCCTCGGCTTAGGGCGTTATCCAGAGGGAGGACATCAAAAGATGGGACGGGCTGGATCAAAAGGTTTTGATCATGATTATTAATCGGGGAATTTAAAGCTACGTGCACAGCTGCAACAACTGCTGGCACCTCGTTTTCGAGCAAGGGTCGGGGGGGGAGTATTATTTACTCGGGGGCGCGGCGGTCGCGATCGCAAAGGACCTCGGCGGCGAGGTCGGAATGAACTTAATTAATGAACCAAACGAAGGGTTCCTATTCCTTTCTATCCTATTCTAGATTGCACTGAAAGTAAACTGTAAGACTGATTCTGTAGATCATCATCTGCCAAGCCTGTTCCCAACTATGTTGGGGTCGGTTTCCAGTCTAACGGGATGCAGCTGAATACCAGTATTTTACATGGAGCGACTGCCTATCTGACCTCCACAACCCAGTTAGGTATTGGGTAACACGATACCCCTTGGTAACTGGTTGTCAGACTTTCGGGCTTCTGACGACCCGTAACAACTGTCAAAGATCTATCATCAGTATCATTGGAAACGTACTTCAAAAGTTTGTGAAAACCATTTTTGGATTCAGGGATCCGTTTGCGAAATATTAAGCTTTAAAGTGCTAATTTTTGTTAGAGTCAAATGTCCCCCCCCCCCCCTGCCAGCTAAATGGTTGGTTTTGGATATTTGAAAAAAATCACAGCAGTAGTTTATATAACGAAATTAAAAGGAAAACTATCACAGCTAAGTAGACTCTACAAGTTAACGAGAAATAATCGACCAACTTAACTTTACAGTTGCAAAAACATGTTTTCCCATACATTCCGTATGGGAGAACATATTTTTCAACTACAAAGTTAAGTTTGTTTTTGGGATAAATTCATCCCAACTACGGAATCCTTCATTGTGCGTGGTCCGACACGCACTTGGCCGGTTTTTTATAGATAATTTAATTATTAGGTATCTTTTAGTACACGTGTTTTATTAAAATACCTTTGTTTTATGTATAATAAATTAATAATGCGTCTAATTTGGGACAGCGCTCCTTGATGGGCGAGTCCTATTACTGGCTGGACGTACGACGCGTTGCGTGAGCTCAGTACAGAACTCGCAAGCTAACTACTCAAGGTCACTGGCATAAATCTGCGTCTTAAAAAATGTCAGTAAATGTTCATAACAATTAACTAATAAAATCAAGTGTCACATAATTCGCAACGACAAAACCATTAAGTAGTAATATTAATTAACAATTAGCAATCCATATTTATCGCAGCAGAAAGTAATTACGTGGTAATTACACTGACTAATGATCACATTGTAATCGACAGAATATTGTATCGACAGAAAATAGATATGTGGGTAAGTACAGAAGTCCGGGTCCATACTATAGGTACTACAACTAGCAAAAACGCACGCACAGATAGAAACGCTTCATGTACGTACACTGATCGCCGTACGATCGCGTCTCTGATCGCCGTACGAACGCGTCTCTGATCGCCGTACGAACGGGTCTCTGATCGCCGTACGAACGGGTCTCTGATCGCCGTACGAACGTGTCTCTGATCGCCGTACGAAAGCGTATCTGATCGCCGTACGAACGCGTCTCTGATCGCTGTACGAACGCGTTTCTGATCGCCGTACGAACGTGTCTCTGATCGCCGTACGAACGTGTCTCTGATCGCCGTACGAACGCGTATCTGATCGCCGTACGAACGCGTCTCTGATCGCCGTACGATCGCGTCTCTGATCGCCGTACGAACGCGTCTTTGATTGCCGTACGAACGCGTCTCTGATCGCCGTACGAACGCGTCTCTGATCGCTGTACGAACGCGTCTCTGATCGTCGTACGAACGCGTCTCTGATCGCCGTACGATCGCGTCTCTGATCGCCGTACGAACGCGTCTTTGATTGCCGTACGAACGCGTCTCTGATCGCCTTACGAACGTGTCTCTGATCGCCGTACGAACGCGTCTAGGGTCTGTTCCAAATATCTAATGAAAATGTATACAAATTGCTTGTGGGTGCCAATTTGTAGTGCCACTTACTCTCCCCCCCAGCCCTTGCTCGACGATGCGCCAGCCCGCGGCGAAGCTGAGCCTGTAGCTTTAAATTCCCCAGTTTAATAATAACTATCCAGATTTGGTTCAGCCTGTCCCATCTTCCTCCACCCAGCGACGCCCTACGCCAAGGTTCGGACCCCACAGGGGGGTGCCCTTAGCGAGCGTCGCCTTGTATAAGTAGTATTACGCCCTGGCTGGAGGCTTTAAGTGTAGAAGCTTAAGGCAGCCACAGGAAAGCCCGTTTAGGTAGTCATGATCTCAGACGTCAAACAAGAGATGGGGCTACCAAAAAAAAAAGAGTGCTTTTATTTGAATACTTAAAACCCGAAATTCTAATTTTATATCACCTTAAAGGTGTTTTCATTTGACAGTTGAGGTTAATATTCGTCGCTGATTTTGCAATTACAATTTTAGATGATACTCAAACAATGTTTGTTGGAAAAAGCGGAAGATAAATAGAGTTATCACCAAAGGGAATTACTAACATATTTATCAGTATTTAGAAGGTTTTTACCTTCTAAATACAAAACAAACCATGTTTTTTTTTGGTGGGAAATTATCAAATAACTCCTCCCGGCGAAATTCTTCTCTGGGCGGAGCGGGAGGGCATGTCAGACTCTTACTGACTAAAACTCACCCGTGTTCCTTTAGTTGCCATGTTGCCAGGGGCCACGGTATCCTTCGACCCGGGCCTGGTCCTTATCGGACGGCGAGCTACCCATTGCTCACCGTCCGCAAGCACGCACCTACGGTGGCCGGGTTGTTCAGATAAAATTCTAACGCACAGGGTTTGTTAACCTTTTATCAGAAACTTTAAAAATGTGTTTTCGTTCGTTGTATGAAGTCACCCTTCTGTACCTAATTATTTTGTAGTTATGGACATGCAAATAATTATCTTTGGCATTACATTATATTGCTAAATGTTGTCGCTGATAACAAAAGTAGGTTACGAGTATGAGCACAAAGTGTGATTAACTCTGACAGCTAGTTAGGAAACTTATGCTCGATTTCACCTTCACTAAATGACAAATGAATCCCTAAATAAAAGTGCACTTGTATTTTCAACGCTAGACTCAGCACTGAGAGTTGAAAATCCAACAGTGCACTTTTATTTAGACCAGGTACTCCAAAGACAATTTCCACGCAAACTCCGCCCCCATGCACCCCACACCACTCCACTATGTGCTAAACGCTAACACATCAGTAATAAAGCTTAATATCGCGTGCGCTCTTTGGTCGTGTTCGAGCACGGAACTAAATGTCGTAATCGTAAGTCTCAATTTCTTATTTCGTTTGAAACTAAAGTAATAATTGATCTAGAGAAAAAACATCGGATTATATTTGGAAATTAAACTATATTTTCTTACTGTCAATAATTATTTTAGACATAAAAGCCGAGTAATCTTGTTTTTGTTTCAACTAATCACAGATTTCTCAATAAGACGCCAAACAGAATAAAAAATAATTCGATTTCTTAAAAAAAAAAATTGTCGACAATATTAAGCACAGATTCCCATCATTTCGATATGTAGGTACACATGATAAAGACTCACACTGTATAAGATGTTTTCTTTATGAGTTTGAAGGTATTTTTTTCATTTATTTAAGGCTGTTTTAATCTTGACAATTATTATGCCATCTCATCGTTACTAAACTTAATGTGCAATACAATTTTAAAATGTGACATGTGGAATTATGATTCTTTATCTATAAATGATATCTCTATAAATGATAGAAATTCATTCGCTTTATCTAGATCTCATTATATTATGTATAAAACTGATTAAGGAAGACATAAGGGTACCTACATAAACATCACTTCTGCAAAATATTCCTTTAAATTTCACACACAAAAACTATAAAACCGTGTCCACACCATCCATATATGCCTTATCGATATCGTTGAAATGTTTATGGTCCAAACAAAAACTTCCCCTTGTCATAGACAAACACAGACGCTACAGACTACAAGTTGCATACACTATGGTTCCCAAGAGACCCCATAAAGAGCTTCCCTTAAGAGAAAATTCGGGAGAAATTTCCTCACTGTACCAACTTACCCTAGCCTCCCCTCACAAACTTACATCTACAGTCTTTTTAGCCTCTATTTCTGTACATTTAAGGTTGATTTTCCAATGATTCGTGTCTCTCTTAAGTTGGTTTTTGGAGTACATGTTCGCTACGTCACAGTAGGGGTAAGTAATTTAATTGATGACGTGTTCGATTTAGGAAAATGGATGGTGCGTCGTTTTAGAATTTAAAATGTCCCCTTCATGGAGTAAAATATTAAACAAGAATGCGTCTATTTCGTTTGAATTTAAAATACACTTAAGAAAATCGTACAATAGCGTTAGAGATCCTTGTAAAAAACTTTGAAAGGGGGAGAGTAAGTACTGCCAGTACCTATTTACTTATGGTTGCCAAGCTGCATTACTGTATTCTGGAAGTCTAATAAAAAAATTGTGATTGTCAAGAAGATATATGAGGGGCCTGTGGCTAAGTAATAACAGCCGCACGGGTCGATCGATCAGGTTAAGCTACGCTTGCCGCGGTTGGTCCGTGGATGGGTGACCATCTTTACATACCAAGACCCCACCGTGTTTCAGAAAGCACATTAAGCCATTGGTCCCGGCTGTCATTTGTAGATCTTTGACAGTCGTTACGGGTCGTCAGAAGCCCGAAAGTCTGATAACCGGTCTTACCAAGGTGTATCGTATTACCTAGTACGTAATAACTAATCTTTAAAAAGACATGATTTTCGAATAAAAAATTAATCGAGTGAAAATGTTCCAATTACGTAACTGTCTTAAATTTGGAAAGAAAATGATCTAATAAATCATATACTAAAGTTCCATTTTGATTGTATGCGTAACTTTTTCAGAATAGTAATGCAAATTAACATACAATTTAGGGAGCTCGGGCATAAGTCAAATATAAATATTTAAATGACCGTTTTTTAGGGTTCCGTACCTGCAATGGGTGCCAACAGGACCCTATAACTAAGGCTCCGCTGCCCGTCCGTCCGTCTGTTTTCAGAATATGAATGCAAATTAACATACAACTTAGGGAGCCTCCTCTTAACTTTGAAATCGGGCATAAGTCGAATAGAAATGTTTAACTGACCGTTTTTTAGGGTTTCTTATTTATTCTTTATTTAAATATTTACACACAAAAACTGATTTACATCCGTAAGACGTACTCGTAACATAAGGTTCAGTTGAAAACCAGCGTCAGGCACTAGTTGTCTGGCATTTATGCTGAAAAGGGCCTATTTGTCGCAGCCATACTGTTTTAAGCTTTCTTTGTTTTTAGGGTTCCGTTGCCAAATGGCAAAAAACGGAACCCTTATAGATTCGTCATGTCTGTCTGTCTGTCTGTCCGTCCGTATGTCACAGCCACTTTTTTCCGAAACTATAAGAGCTATGCTGTTGAAACTTGGTAAGTAGATGTATTCTGTGAACCGCATTAAGATTTTCACACAAAAATAGAAAAAAAAAACAAATAATTTTGGGGTCCCCCATACTTAGAATTAGAACTGAAACTCAAAATGTTTTTTTTCTTCAAACCCATACGTGTGGGGTATCTATGGATAGGTCTTTAAAAATGATATTGAGGTTTCTAATATAATTTTTTTCTAAACTGAATAGTTTGCGCGAGAGACACTTTCAAAGTGGTAAAACATGTCCCCCCCCCTGTAACTTCTAAAATAAGCGAATGATAAAACTAAAAAAAATATATGATGAATGATGTACATTACCATGTAAACTTCCACCGAAAATTGGTTTGAACGAGATCTAGCAAGTAGTTTTTTTTTTTAATTTTTAATACGTCATAAATCGTAAACCGCAATTTACCTTTCATTCAATGTTACTTGCTGCTACGGAACCCTTCATGGGCGAGTCCGACTCGCACTTGGCCGCTTTTTTTTTCTGTTTTTTTTTTTTTTGAATACTGTGTGCCTTAACCTGTGTCAAATAAATTTATTTTCTTTCTTTCAAAATCATCCTTTAGGATAGCCGAATTATGGTAAATTAATGATTTTTCAAATCAGGGAATCTGAGCGTGTTTTCCTGCACGTAACATTATGTCAATAATATTATTTTTATTTTTATTTTTTGAATTGTTCTTTGTTCTATCTTTTTATTACGGACGCTTCTAACGTGCACGTCTTTCTACATTGTTCTCACATGTATAATTTCAACATGAATGATGTAACCAATATTTTGTAACAATTTTTTATTTAAAAGAGTGTCCGTGGAGTTTCTTGCCCGTTCTTCTCCATAGGTACCTACTACGCTTTGGAATGGGCAATTAGCTTCATACCTATTTCTGACTGACCGATTCCTTGACAATTCAAAAGTGCCTGTAAATGGTTTAATTGAAATAAATGCTTTGAGTTTGAGTTTGAGATTAACATTACTTAGCGAAATTCTGGGAGATAACTTCGTAGTACCCGTGCACAAAGCGTGTTATCAGAATGACGAGTAATGACTATATGTAACAAGTGTGGTTCAACGTTCAAGTGCGGCCACACGTGCTTTATGCTATCCTATCATAAACTATTAAATGAGCAATATTTGTAAACAGGGCGGCAGGGACATCGACGATAATTTATTTAAATTGTTTTTACCCGACTGCCCCAGAAGGAGAGTAGTTTTTCGAGAGTATGTATGTATGTATGTGTGTATGTATGTAAAAACAACATTATTGGTATCAAAGTTAGTAATGAGTCAATTCCAAATATGTATACATATTTACATATTAATAAAACTAAAAAGTTTGAAATAAAACTAATTATTTAAAAAAACAAAAAATCCGACTGCAAAAACTCATAACTGAAAAGAGAAAAACAAGCAATAATCTAAAGGATTTTGGTATTGTAGGCGGGGGGACAAACCAATACCCTGAAATTTTTAATAATTAGTTTTATTGTTTTATGTTTTTATTACGGACGCTTTTAACGTGCACGTCTTTCTACATTGTTCTCACATGTATAATTTCAACACGAATGATGTAACCAATATTTTGATTTAAAAGAGTGTCCGTGGAGTTTCTTGCACGTTCTTCTCCATAGGTACCTACTACGCTTTAGAATGGGCAACTAGCTTCATTTTTCTGACCGACCGACCCCTTGACAATTCAGAAGTACCTGTAATTGGTTTATTTGAAATAAATGCTTTGAGTTTGAGTTTGACGCGTAAACTGTTACCATAGATTTAGTACATGATTCTGAACCGGGGTCGGTGAATTTTTTTGTCGGTTATTTTAAAAAAAATCTGCTTTTCCATACATTTTGACCGCGTATTGCAATTTTCTATGAAAGAGCAGATTTTTTTTTTAAATAACCGACGATTCATTTCAACGCAGGGAGGTTCAGAATGTCTGGCCCTGGTTCAGGCCATGGTACGGAGCGAGAGGAAATGGCAGGCCGTCACCTCCTTCTGCAAAGCGGTAATGCTCGCGAAGGAGGAGGCGGAACGCGTGAGGGAGAGGCAAACTTCGCACCCTCACGCTCCTAACCGCCGCAGGAGGAGACGCCCTGGGTGTCGGGAATCGCGAGCAGATTTCCGGGCACCGTGGTGCCGAGGCAGAGGCCGACAAGCGCTCCTTCCAAGTTGTTCGCAGCTAGGCAGTCTATTTAGTATTAGCGCAAGGTGCTTTACTTCACAAACAAGTTTGATACCAGTTAACAATTTGTCGGTTTCCCATTAATAGATTTTAAACTATCGAAAAATAATGCGTTAAATTGTAAATGATTTGCCACAGTTCACAATTTTTCGACAGTTTGTAATCTAACGGAAATAATACCGATAGATTATAAACCAACGAAGTTCATAATATTGTTGCTTAACATTTTTATTCCTTCTGTATAGAGTTACCATCCGTCCGGATAAAGCCGGACAGTGTTAGGCATTTTGACCTCTTGTCCGGGCCAATTTGACTGCGTCTGGCCCGTCCGGCTTTTTTTAGGCTTTTTATTCTCTTAAAGGGGACGATAACTGGCTTTTAATGATTTTATACTGAAGATGACGTCTAAAGGAGTAGTTTTAGAGATTTGAAAAAAAATATATGTTAAATTAGAGCATTTTTCTAATATTTTAATATAGGCATATTTTTGATTATGTTTATATTACATAGTGAAATTAATTTGTAAAGTTATGTCTAACGTGGATAAAAAACGGAGAATGACGCAAAATCTATCAAGCGTATTTTTCTGAAAACTTCACCATTTTAAAGATAATTAAACTATCGATCTTTTAGTATACGTGTTTTATTAAAATATCTTTTGTTTTACGTGTAATAAATTAATAATGCGTCTAATTTGGGACAGTGCTCCTTGATGGGCGCAGTCTTATTACTGGCTGAACGTACGACGCGTTGCGTGAGCTCAGTACAGAACACGCAAGCTAACCACTCAAGGTCACTGGCATATATCTGCGTCTTAAGGCTCTTTCAAACAGGCGCGACACATAGGCACCACACGTCGCGCGACGAGCGGTGTCTTTTTGTCGCGTCGTGTCGCGCTGGTCTGCACAAGCCTTTAATAGGCCAGCAATGGACGAAACAAAGAAACAGGTTAAAATCGGAAACTATTGCAAATATGTTAATTGTGGAATTTAATTTAAGACATGTAACTTGCAAAATGGTTTATGATAAAATTATTAAGGAGGTTGAGCTTTTAAAGCACGTTTCTACCAAAGAAAATGAAAATGATGACACCGATTAAAAGTTTTAGTCAAAAACTCTTTTTTTTTTTTGCGTCCGTCAGGCCGTGGGGCCCAAAAGTCTGGCTCTTTTAGCGGGTTAATTCCGGTTTTCTGATTTTTAGAGATGGCAACACTACTTCAGTACCTACATTAAAAAAAATGTCCTACCGATATAAGTATAACAACAGTTTGAAAAAGCAGTCGCATGTTATATCAACATGCGACCGGTGGATACAAACACTGACACTGTTTACAAGAAACTCGAGTTTTTGCCATTATCTGTGCTTTTTTCCTTAAACAACGCCTTTGCCTCGCGTATTGCTTGTTATGACACACATGAGGTATTTCAGTATACTTTAGAATCATCGTTATCAATTATACACACATAAACTCATGCCTTCTTCCTATGGGGGTAGACAGAAACTATAAAACGCCACATGCTACGCCTTGTTTAAACATTAAGTCACGCCTTGTTTCCCCGAAGGGTTGGGCAGAGGTGTCCCTGTAGCAGGTACACCCACATTTCGCCAGTTATGTTTAAGTCCCATGTAATAGGGGGCGAGCCTATTGCCATCAACCGGGCACAAATCCATACTCAAATTTCAGATAGAAAAACCCAATAACACTTTGCCCGACCCGGAAATCGAATCCAGGACCTCATGCTCAGCAGTAGCGATTGCGACCACTAGACCAACGAGGCACCTGCTACGATCCTTACATATTCCTTTTGCTTCGTTTACCTTCATGCATCAGAGTAGGGTAGAATTGGGGGTTCTGTATCATTTCTTCCTCGCTCCGCTCGGAATATGATCCAGAACACCCAATTCTCCACACATCGAAATGTGATCCAGAAACCCCAATTTTCCACACATCAGAATGTGATCCAGAACCCCCAATTCTCCACACATGATAATGTGATCCAGAAACCCCAATTTTCCACACATCAGAATGTGATCCAGAACCCCCAATTCTCCACACATCAGAATGTGATCCAGAAACCCCGATTCTCCACACATTTTATCTATTCAACGTCAGATATCATGTTTCACTGATTAGAATTCTGATTTCTCTTCTGAATCAGATATATAATTTTATACTTTTGTTTCTTTTAAAAATAGTCGTTTTGATTTGTCAACATATTCTGTTCCTTTTACAGCATTTAAATAAAAGCAATCAGGAAAAAATATAGCATGTTGCATCCAAGGATCATCGTAATACTCCCAATCTTCGATAACACCTCCACATGAAAAACATGCTGATTTATCATTTATACTATTTCCGCAATAAAAGAATCCAGCATCAGCCATTTCCATTACCACGGCTTTCTTTGAATCAGCCGTCGCCCAATAATGGTTGAATGAAAATAAACGTACTTTATATCTATGATATGTGTCATATCGAGGATTGTATTTATTTTGAGTCATATTCTGTACGTTCGAGTTCTTGATACTGATGTTTATGAAAGTATAATGAAGTCACATAGGCGTTGCTAGCAACTTATAAACATGTAAACCTGGATGAGTCGGAGGGATGGCTGGGAGATGGGATGCTAAACTTAATAAATAAAATAGTAAAATATTTATTTCAAAAATTTATTATCAAGGCACCATTTATTTAAACATAAAACATTTTTTAAAGCACATATTGAGTCATGATAAATACAACTATACAGTTCATGAGAATGTTCATATTTTTTGTGCAAACTTAATAAACTAGGACAACCTTTATCTTCTAAATTATTTACATTATCATTATTTAGAATGTCTTTTAACCATAACATTTTTTCAATTCCTTTAGTGTAAACATATTTATCTCTTAAAATATCTACAATCAAATTCTGATAATTTGAATAAGGCACAACTCCTTCACCCCAGTATATATTTCTATTACGTTCAATCCAACTAACTTGACGTCTTTCTGATCTCGTCAAATAGTAAAATGGAAATGGCGGTCTAATTAAAAACACCTGAATTTTTTTATTGTAAAATACAGCAATTTCTTTGACGATAAATTCATTTGCTTCTGTTTTAAAACCCTGAACATCTACAATAGCAGTCATGATAACCTGCGCACTATATTGCTCAAAGGTTTATATTCCACAAGTCGATCGTTAATAATTAAGCAATATCCAGTTGTGTTATCTGGTATTGGTGCTAAGCATTCAATCTCAAGACGCACATCTACGGGACCTGTCTTTAAACTATCGTTTTGTCTTGAACAGTCTATAATAAAGAGAGGTGCCTTCTCCTTAAAATCAGCTAAATTAAGCAAGGGGTCCGCAGGGCAGTTGTAATACGACTGACGAAATTTCACATACATTTCGTATAATATATTGTATTTGTTCTCAGCAAAATTTAAACAAAGAGGCTCATACGGATAATACTGTGAATTCAAAAATAGTGTTATGTTTGTAACTCCACAGTGATCGAACAGTGAACTATCTTTAGTTTTATTATTTTTTCTATTAGTTTGTAAACAAAATATTAAATATCGCGGTTTCTCTAATTGTGATGCAGTCTTAACTGACCAAGAATGTTTTGTGGTTTTAGGGAGTAAAGGATACTCATATAAATCCCAATTTCTAAACGCCATTTGAATAGGTTTATCTCTTTCTAAATGTTTAAGGAGAGTCAACCGTTCGCGATCTGATACTTTTATATGCGGCACACGCCATTGTACTTTTTGTATATCTATTTGAAAATGTGCAACATCATCAGTTACTAAGATACTGTTTAAGTTAGAGTTACTCCTATTTAGTATAAGTTCATGTTTACAATTTATCACAATTTTGCTGTAATCCTCAGCAAATCCTAAAATCTTATTAAGAGGTACAATAGCACTAAAATATCCATCGTTTTTAATTCCGCCTATATTCCAACCCCACAAAGCAGCAACCTTATTTTCTCCATCATTCATTGAAACGTATGACTTTATTGTTGATGTTATTCCAGAATTTTTAATACGATCTATTTCAATACCATTCATTTCGTATCTGATATCTTGAAACAAAAACATAATAGGGTTGTTACTGAACGTAATATTTTTCTTAATTGCTTTTCCATCTTTGTCGAAGAACTTTGCCTGGCCTTCGACATAAATTGAACTGGCTGACGGTAACACGTATATATCTTGCTGGTGTATGGGAATTCTGATTTCATCGTTTTCTCTAAAGCTGTTATTGTAAGGATTGTAAGAATGGATTTCATAGCTTTCAATCGAGGTATCGAAGTGCGGTGATTCAGTAATTTGTAGCATATTCATAGTTTAAAACCAAGAGCTTTAAGAAAATCTTTATTAGTTTTGATCAATTTCTTAAGCTTATTCTTACGTCTATGCACCTTGATGGCCGTATAAGAAATAGGATGCTTTATGTTGACGGTAGGGTTTTTATAAAACAATATCATTATGTTTTTCTTAAATGAAGTCGTAGTTGAATATGTTCTTCTCCAAAGTTAATACAGTAACCAAATTGATCAACAATCTTAACAAATATAGATGAAACTGTATTTTTGTTCACTGGAAAGTAAATAATGTTTTGTGGTATTTCTATGTACCGATGACCTGTATCAGTATTTGACACAAATTCATGAATAATGTGAGTTGGTAATCCGTTGGAATATGAACCGTGCACTAGATCACATTCGATTCTGATCACAGGCGGAACGCTATCATTAACGCAAAGATTTGGTATTGAATTTAATACTGAAAAATATAGTAAACCACACTCATATTGATCGGATAAATGCAGAGGTGGTTGAAAGTATGAAACCAATTCTGATTTATTTCCAGAGATGGTAACCGTAATAGACATGCTTGTATACTGAACGCTCCTGGAAGATCCAGCTTATTTTATTCTTTGACTACACCAAAACTTCTTTAAGAAGGTTAAACAGAGATGTCCACAATTGAAAGGATGATCGCGTTGTATATTATCATAATTATAGTGAACTTTGGAACCTATGTATTTTATAAACTCCTTTGGGGGCTTAAGATTTCCGTAACTGTCAAAATATTCGATATAATCATCACATTTTGCATAGGCTACCCAATGAGAACCAGGATTTTTAGAACTGTCTAAATTAATAACTCCACATTCTTTTTTTAAAGATTCTTTAGGCAGCTCATCTCTCATAAAGACACCTCGAAAATAGGGAATATTATTCCCATACTTCAAAATGTCAAAGTTAGATAAAGCTCGTTTGGGTAGCCGGTATTTTAGTTTTTTTCTTTCGATACAAAAATTCCAAGTCCATTTTTATGGGGTTTGAGATGTAATCCATTTCCGATACAAAGAGCTTCTACTTTTTCATTGTGTCTCTTCATTTCAGTAAAACGTTTTTTAGCCATCTTGAATTCATTAATAGTTTTAGCAATACCAGCTGCACCACCTGCCAAGGCTCCAGCAGCTGACAATCCCGCAAAAATAGGAATCAAAGGCAATACTCCACCAGTTTTTGGTATTGGAATAATGCGAGGAAGTTTTATTGATGAATCATCAACTAATTCTCTTGCAGCAGCCATAGCTAATTCTATTGCCATTTTCTTGCCTTTTGGTTTTAATTTTTGTATATGTCTTTTCGTTTTAGTAATTACATGTTTTAATTTATTTTTAAAACCATTGCCAGACGTAATTTTCTTTGAAGACTTTTTATTATGACCACGACTTTTTAGGCCAGCACCCGTTTTAATTTTTGTTAACATAGCTTTGCTTACTAAATGCGCTGCGAATTTTTCACCGACACTTGCATCAGACGCAACTGCCCGCTTTTTTGACATTTTTAACAAAACTAAATCTGCTATATGTCGATCCTTTAAAGTTGATGATTTATGATAAGCAATATCGTGCTCTTTACAATATTCGTCTAATTTATTTATACCTTTATCTCCATGTGTAATTCTCTTAATTAATTTAGTACCAGGACCGCAATAATTGTATCCTGGTAAGTGTAATTCAAATGGTAAATTATTTATAAGCCAATTGAGAAGACTACGCTCTCCAATACACATCATAAGACTGATCAATTATAGATTGAATACTTTATAAATATATAATTTTTATAATATATTTGACTTATCAATCCAGCTGTTTTCAGCAGACGGCAAACCTAACCATTTTACCAAAACCCTGTTTCCTTTTCTTCTAAGAACTTTTTCAACCAGATATACATTAGAATGTTTTGCCTTTTGTAGCTCTTGTACATAAAATGCTCCTAAAATAGGCCGACCTCTGATTGAATCTTCAAGTAAGTATGTGATAGGAGTTGTATTTTGTATTTTTCGAATTTTAAATATTTCTGTCGACCAGTTAGGAGTATATCCTTTTTCAAATGTTCCTTTATACTTACTGATACGCACATAATCATCAATTTTAAACTTACTTTTATACATACTATTGATTCTTACCAGCTTTTCATATCTTTCTAATATACGTTTCTTATTAATATTATCCACATTTGCCGGAATTTCATCAATTGTCCGATGGTAGGTGTGATTGTATTTATCCATAACACTATTGAGGGTATTATCTATCCAGTTATAGCTTCCTTTTAAACTAAATTCTTTATACAGTTTAGATTTCAATGTTCTGATGAATCGCTCAACTATTGAAGCTTTTTTTGTTGAGAAGGTTGAATAATGATTAATGTGATAAGATGTCATAAGTTTTTTAAAATTATTATTATAAAACTCAGTCCCATTATCAGTTTGCAGATTTTTGGGGATACGCCCTTTTTCCAATAAACGCTCAAAATTGCTACATACAATTTCTTTGTTTTTACTTTTCAGAGGAAAGGTCCATGCATATTTCGAAAATGTGTCAATAACAGCAAGAATAAATCTAAAGTTTTTATTTTCCTTAGAAATTGATTGCATATCAATTAAGTCCGCTTGCCATAAATCATCTATATCCTTCATAACAACATTTCTTCGTGGGAAGTTTAGCCTTGCATTTTTATGGATCTCATTTACCACATCTGCTTTACTCATATCGCAGATGTTTTTTTTTTCGTGTGTATGTTTTTTGTTTTTATTTTTTCTGAACTTGTTCAGTGACTAAATTTGCCAATGCTCATGATGAATGAGTCTGTAATACTAAAATAAATATTTATCATTGCTAGTATTTATGCCTTAATTATGTTAGATTCTTTTAATTCTTCAATTATAGATAGAATTTCATTATCATGATTTGTATTGCCAGCATCTCTTGAAGCGACTAATAATTTTAATCTCTCCACCAATTCATTAGGATCATCCCAATACACCAAGTCAGTGTTGTTTTTATATTTTTTTAGTTTTGGTAAGTTTCCTCCAAATTTAGAATCAATTTTATCATCTGACGTTTCGGTAAATAATGGTTTGATTATTTCACGATATTTGACACCTTTATCACCCTTTATTTGACCTTTGGGATTAAAATCTCTCTTATGGGCATTTGTATGATGTAACATATCCTTATAGACAAGTTTATCTTCATTCGAAACTAACTTTAAATCAGGTTTTCTTCGAAGTAAAAGTTCTTTCAGGCCAGATGTTAAATTGTAAGATTTGTTGCCAATTTTAATCATAATTAAAGTATCATTATTCAAACTATCGATTTTAGAAAATGATATTTTTGAATTACCCATCAATAAAGTTTTGTTTTCGCTTCTAATTCCAAATGGTATGGAAATACCATCATAAATACCATAGATATCATCACCCTCTAATGACATTTCTAAATTATCTGCTAATTCCGTTGTAGTATTTCGTTCAACAAGTTGTGTAGAGTTTCGTTTTGGATCGTAATAGTCACTGATCTTGGTAGATGAACTAGTATTATTTTCCTCCGTTTCAATTTCTTCAGTATTAGTAAGAGTAGTATTTTCTATATTTTTTACATTTTTTACAAACCTATTTGAGTCAACTAAGGCTTTAAGAGGATCTGTTACAGGTTTTAGCATTTTATCAAGTGACATGTTAATTTCATGTTCTTGATTTTTTATTTGTTTCATTTTATTTTTTATGGTGTCAACAGACTTCATTAACTCCATTTTAATTGTTTTCTCCATCTTCCTTTATAACAACTGAATTCAGCTAAGGATAGAATAGCACTAAACTTATATTTCTATGAAATTCGTTTAAATATAAAACTTCATTCGAAGTAAAAAAAAGTATCGAAATTCTGTCTGTATCTTCCCTTATTTATAGGAGACTCTTTGTTAATAATTAAAAAATTATGAGGGGTTTTCCAAACTGTTTTACAAATATCTTTAAACTGATTCCATAATAAATCAGAGCTGACGTGTTCTTCATAAATGTGCTTTAAGTTCACATCGTCTTGTTTAAATATTATAAGAAAATTAACATTATCACGTAACAATTGTTTCGGAATTTTTGAATAAGTTTGTGATAAATAGAAGCAATCAATTTGCTTATGTCTACCCATAGAAAAATAATTGCGGATATTTATTTGATTTTCACATGCCACATCATCAAAAATAAATACAGAATTAGTTAAAGCTTTACTCGGAGATATTACATCTTTATTATCATTAAACTCGTAGAACTTTATTTGAGGTACTCTTCTTAATACTTCGCTTAGAAAACGATATTTTGGCTGAAAACTTGTTTTGGAGTAAAGATAAAGATTCTGAAATTTCAGTCCATTTTCATGCAGAAGCAAACTGATCATTACGTTTGTTTTACCACAGTTTGAAGGACCGCAAATTACACAACGAATTGTGTTAGGCAGTAAAATGCTGTGTTTGATTTGGTGAGCAGAGTCACTAAAATTTATATTATTAACGTTCAGAGATATGGGTTGTTTGATCAACTTCATCTTGTTTATTACTTAATTTCTTTGCTGACCTTCATATATATACAAGACTTATATGGTAAGTAACTTTATCCCTTTAATATGAACATAATAATATTATCACACATCATAGCAAACCAAAGACAGTTTCAATATAGTGAAGCAGGCACATAGTTCATTTGACTACTATTGCTCCAACAAGTAGGACCTACACAACTGAATTACAATTGAATTCAATCTCCACGGTCAGTATTTCTATAATTAAGATTCATCAATACTTAGATTTTATATTAGAATTTATGTTTAACTTTTCTTCCTTTTTTTACAGAATTATGTCCGTCTCCCCATCGTATAGTCCTGTGGAGAGTGCTTTTTTTGCGGTGCGTATTTAATTTATCGTTATTTGAAACATTTTAAATTGAATTACAAGAATGATTTGAATTTAATGTACAGAAGCGGACTTAATGCCATAAGCATTTTCTATCAGTCAACCTTTGAGTGATGCAGAGACAAACAGTTTAATTATTATGTTTAACTATGTTATAATTATTTTATTTTATTACAGGAGACGAATAATCTTTGTCCAGACAACACCTACGCTCTTGGAAATCCATTTCTTTTTGCACAAGACAGGGAAACTTTTTATACTGCAGAAGCAGAACTAGCGCATCAGGAGTATTTAAATGAAAAAACGGAAGAGAAATCTGGGGAAACTAAAGACCCTAAAAGAAAGAAATCTAATATTAATAAGAAGGTCATAAAAAAGTCTCCTACACAGTCTTCATCTTACGTTATTCGGAAGGAGACAGGAAAACCCCATCATTTGATTAAAATACATATATATGATCTTACCAGATGTGACAAAGACAATAAACAAAATTGTGACATTGATAATGATGTTGATGATAGCGCTGACGTAAGCATCCAGTACCTTGTAAAAGATGATTATGATGATATTTTGGATGAAACTGAGCATCTAGTCGGCAAAATAGTGAAGAAAATTAGTAATAAGCAGTATTAAATGTGTGTAATACGAACAGTTTATTTTGTGATTGTGAACATGTAAGTGTGTGTTTATTAGCTATAACAAATGTTTAATGAATTTTACTTTATAATTAGAATATTTTTGATTATTTTTAATAATGTTTTTTGTAATATTTAAGTCTTTTTCATGTAAGAATATAATAATGAATGTAAAAGTTTAATAAATATTATAATGTTCAACTTGACTAGTTTCATTTTGTGTCAGACTGCATGGGTAGTAAAATAAGATAGTAAAACACATTTATTTGAATACAAGATACCTATTTATTTCATCACAAAAAAAAATACAATAATGACTTAATTTCTAGATTTTACAAAAATATTATCTTATGAAAAATGAAACAAGAAATATTATAATTCATGAGATTATATTGTTTATGCAATAATATAACATTATAAACATAAAAAGAAAGTAAATAGTAGATAACAAAAATAACAGCTTAAAACATAGTACGATGATGACCCCAAGGCATAGTATAAATTTTATTTTTTATCTGACGTTTGTCATCATTTCCATTAAGTACTAATTTATTAATTTTCTGTGTATATAACTTATGATTTTTAGATCGAATGACATACATAGTATCTCTGAGATTTATGTCATTAATCAAAGTATTTTTATATTTTTCAATCGTGAGTTTATTAGAAACAGGTTTTTTAACTCCTTTAGCTTTTTTAATTGTATTGTTTAAACTATTTATACAGTATAATTTAGCCCTCAAACCAATAAACTCAGTAATGACATCTCCACCCATTTCATCCTTAAAATAGCCAGGTATTTGTTTATTCGCTTTCGGAATACCATAAATATTATTTTCTTTAAAGTTACTAGTATCAAAATATTTTATATTTTGTTTCATGTCTTTATAAAAATCATCAGTATGTATTATATACAAGAGACTATCAGTATCAGTATAACAAAGTTTTATGTCATCTTTATATATTTTCTTCATAACAGAATAGTGAAACTGATACAAATGACGTTTTGCTAATTCCAGTATTGTAAAACCAATGTATATTGGTCGATCTAAAACAACTTTAGCAGGCTCTAATTGAATAGCAACAAGGTTTTCTGAAATAATAGCCATATTTTTAAAATTAGGGGCGCTCACATATTTTTCTGCCCCCTTTATTTTATTTGTCTTATTAAAGTCATCTTTCCATACATTAACTAATTTAACATTCACTTGTTTTCTTTTATTTTCAATCGTTTTACCAAATATTGAATTATTTTGCTTCTTGAAAAAATCTCTTTCGAAATCTGAATTAGCTTTTTGTCTGAGTGCTGTATTAAGATTTATGTAGGGTTCTAAGATGTTTTTTTGAGTAAATGCTAGAATTTTGTGGACATTTAATAATATAAGACCATTCTTTAAACATTCTTGTAAGTGAATATAGTGGATGACATATCTATATTTATCATACAGATTAGCAATTAGTTTTGTGTTTTTGCTATCACATGGAATAGGAACGGATAATTTTTCTGGCGCAAATGGTAAATCAGAATGCTCGTCATGTATATCAGGAGGATAATGAATATCAACTTCAAGTATGTACCCTTCGTCACTATCAGCAGAAACGGATGCAATTTCCAATAAAGCTATTTCAGATTTTGTTAAAAATCTAAAATTTCCACAGGGAAGTCTTTGTGTCATAGCATGACCATATAAATTGACACAATCTAAGTAAACTAAAAATGTGCTGGGTTCTTTTTCGCTATAGTCTGGCAAATATTTATTATTAGCCTTTGCATGTCGCAGCGAACATTGAGCAAGACCTCCTCTGATACCTTTTTCTAGCATTTGATATATTTCTATATCAGATATTAAATCTAATTCTACTTTAGTTAGCAAGAGCATAGCGTCCCAGCTTAATGACGGTGATGAAACATAATGACAAGGGTCAAGCTCATAATGACATAAACTCATAGATCGGAATTTCTCAAATATGTCACACAATAGTAAGACATCACATTTCAAATATAAATCAGTATATTCGCCTAAATTCGTAATACCAAATTTAGCCCACACATTTAAAGCGTGATCGTAATCGTCAGTAGACACTGTATCGGATGTAAGTTTATTATAAAAATTTGAGCGATCTGGTAACCGAGTTTCCGCATATCGTTCCCAGGAGTCTATATAATCATAGCAATACACGCCTTTCCTAAGGCACAGTCTAAATAAATTTTCATCAGTGAAAAATGAGTGTAAATGCTTTAAATCATTGGAGTCCAGTGTTTTTACTAAGTTGTCTAAACTCGAACTTAAGAAATTAAAAGAATCTATGAATTTTAATTGGGCTACTTTCTGAGAATTAAATGGGAAAAATTTAGTAAAAGAAATATATTTATCCTTGGTTCTTGGAATTAAATTGATTCGACCGCAAACACTTGAAAGTTCTTTTATAAATAAATGACAGTCATATCCCGAAAGATTATGAAATATTATGGGAATAAATTTTACAGACTTATTATTTAAGTTGCATGAATTATGAGCTGGACCGCGATATTTACCTGTGAAATGATCGTGGTCATGAACGATACGGTCATTATTAGAAAAAAATTCTTTACAAATATGACATACTGTAGCAGTCTTAAATGAAAGAAGCTCTTCATCATTCAACGGGGACATTTCGCTAGGCAAAGATAAAATGTCATATAAACTTTCTAAATCCTTAGCAATAGATTCTACAAACTTTTTTGAACAATTTGGCCCTCGATAAGATACTAAATTATTAAGTTCTGGATTAGTTTCACAGCATATATAATAGGCAAAACAAGTTGCTTCATGAATTTGTATGTTTTCGACATACTGACTTTTATTTTTATCTGAATATTCTCGAAGTAAGCTTTCAAAGTCTCCATAAATAACAATAGGAATTCTTTGAGTCCTTATATAATTGGAAAACCGAAGCTTGCTATTCTCTTCTGGGAGCACTGTTTGCATTCGTGCACAATTATGATTATCTAATTTTGCCTCTGAATCAAAGTATATAAAACATTCATCACATAAGTGAATTTTAGATTTGTGTTTTGTTAGTTGATCATGAACTAATCGCGCAATATTTTTTATTAAACAGAAATGATTTTTGTCTCCTTTTTGAATTAATAATAAATTTACATGGGTCAGTTTCCGTTGTAAAGTTTTGTATAATGGTCCAGTAATAGTATTTTTTTTTTCTAAACCATAAACATTTACACTTATATGTGGATTATTTTTTTCGAATTGTTTTATGTCATCAAATGTTGGTGGGAAAGACATACCATTTAAATTTAATAATTTAGAGTAATGTGGATATGATGAAACTCTATTACTGTTATACCGTACTGGATACATATGTGCTACAATACACCAGAGAAAACAATGTCTATCTTTATTGCAAATGTTAAGACATGACTTTGTTTTAAGAATTTTTATCGGTAAAGAAATGTAACTGCCAGCTTTTAAGGGATTATACTTAACTATATTCATTTCTAAATGATTAATCGACTCTATAGCCCAACCAGATTCTGATAATTCAAATTCTGTGCACTTATACAGCATTTTTTGCACGCAATCTTCAAAAAATAATTTTATATTAGTATTCTGAATTATCACATAATACTTTGTATTGAAAGATTTCAAAGACAATTCTTCATTTTTAGGCAACTTGTACAATACAAAAAGCTCAAATTGTATCTTAATCGCTCGATGTTTCAATCGCAATGTCTCAATAATCTTGTAAATCGTGCTAGAAATATCTGATAAAAATATCTCTGGTGATATGTTATCTAAACTTGTTGGATTAAATCTGTAACTAGCAATTCTATTTTTGAAAGCAGTAGCTATTATTTGCACATTATCAAATTCAGTACTCAACAAACAGTTTGATTTATGTATATTACTTTTCTTATGTGATGAATATTTTTGGACATAAACCTTACAATGTGGACAAAATTTCATGTTTGTTTATGTTGAATACAAAAAAGTAAAGCAATAATCTATTAATTTAACCTTAATTATATTCACCAAAACATATGTTTAATACTTATATTTATTTTATCTTAAAATTGTTTAAAGTTTTTTGATTTAGGTACTTCAAGGCCAAAATTAGGTACTGTTCTAGAATTTTTAACTACTTCAAGATTAAGGTTAAAGGTCCGAATTACTGATCTGAGTTTTTTTAAAGTACTTAAAGCATAAGATTCAAGGTCATAATTACTGGTCTAGAATTTTAAGCTTTGAGATTAATTAATTCGAGTTTATTGGTTTTTAGTTTTTTGGTTTTTAGTTTTTTGGCTTACTGAAAGAAATTATACAAATAATGATTAATAAAAATAAAAAATATAAACATATAAGTAAGTACCTATGTAAGATTATATTTCATTAAAATTATCTGAGAAAACAAACATTAAAAAGAAAGATCAATATTATAGACTTCATGGCGCAGGTACTTACTTAAATTCAAACAATATAGACTATAATCTATTAATTTAACCTTAGTTATATTCACCAAAATATATGTTTTATACTTATATTTTGGCCTAAAATTGTTTTAAGTTTTTTGATTTAGGTAAGTACTTCAAGGCCAAAATTACTGTTCTAGAATTTTTAACTACTTCAAGATTCAGGTTAAAGGTCTGATCTGAATTTTTTTAATGTACTTAAAGCATAAGATTCAAGGTCATAATTACTGGTCTAGAATTTTAAGCTTTGAGATTCATTAATTCGAGTTTATTGATTTTCGGTATTTAGTTTTTTGGTTTTTAGTTTTTTGGCTTACTGAAAGAAATCATACAAATAATGATTAATAAAAAATAAAAATATATATAAGTAAGTACCTATGTAAGATTATATTTCATTAAAATTATCTGAGGAAACAAACATTAAAAAGAAATATCAATTATACACTTCATGGCGCAGGTACTTACTTAAATTCAAACAATATAAAATATAGATTATAACCTATTAATTTAACCTTAAATTCACCAAAATATATGTTTTATACTCATATTTATTTTGACGTAAAATTGTTTTAAGAGTTTTGATTTAGGTACTTCAAGGTCAAAAACACTGGTCTAGAATTTTTAACTACTTCAAGATTAAGGTTAAAGGTCCGAATTACTGATCTAAATTTTTTTTATGTACTTAAAGCATAAGATTCAAGGTCATAATTACTGGTCTAGAATTTTAAGCTTTGAGATTCATTAATTCGAGTTTATTGGTTTTTGGTATTTAGTTTTTGGTTTTTAGTTTTTAGTTTTTTGGCTTACTGAAAGAAATCATACAAATAATGATTAAAAAAATAAAAATATGTATAAGTAAGTACCTATGTAAGATTATATTTCATTACAATTATCTGAGGAAACAAACATTAAAAAGAAAGACAATTATAGAATTCATGGCGCAGGTAGGTACTTACTTAAATTCAAACAATATAAAATATAGATTAGACTTATAAAGTGATCGTTACAAACATCTGTCTATACAATTTATACAATGTGGAGACAACAATTCAACAATAAATGAAAATATGGGCAATTATAATTATGAAAAGAAAAAGTATAGGTATGCCATTATATTATAGACCCTTTAAATGTAAAAAAAAAAGGTTTTTAAACAAGTTTATGATAAAATATAATAGGCATAATCATTAAAAGAGCAAAACAAAATTAAGGAGTCCTTTAAATTGGGGGGTAAGACGCTTACCTAATTTTAAAATACGTTAGACTGATAGAGTATGGGCTGTATCTTCTGATAATCTTCTTTAGCAGCGGTCACAAGTTTTGTGACTGCTTTCCATACCGGACTGCTGTCATCAACAGCCGATTTGAAGGTAACTAGTGCCCGTTTCCAGCGGTCGGTGCTGAGCGCCTCCGCGTCCCGAGCGTTGTAAACACGCAGTTCCACGTAGTAGTTGCCCTGCCGGGTGGGATCCCGCTGGAGTGTATAACCGGAACCGCTACGTCTTGATAAGAAGCTCCGCAGTGCAGCCGCTCGGATGGGTTCACCGCCAAGTTCTTGCTCGTTCTGAAATTAGAAATGATTATCATTAGAACAATTAAAAAAGAAAAAGCATGAAAACCACCTTCAAAATGTATTGACTCATAGATTTTAACTGATCAGGGAATCGTATTTAGAATATCTTAGTCAGTCTTTGGCTTTGACAGACAGACAGACACGCGAGTGATCCTATAAGGGTTCCGTTTTCCTTTGAGGTATGGAACCCTAAAAATAATGGAAAATTAAAATTAAAAGGATCCACATTACAAATAAACAAATGTATGTTATTGTTTATTTGTAATGTGGATCCTTTTAATTTTAATTTTCCATTATTTTTAAATAAAAATTAAAAAGGTATTTGCAAATAAAAAACTTCAGCATACCTCTGAATCCGACTGCTTCCTTTTTTTGACCGATGTCGATGGCGTCGGCAAATCAACGTCCGACTCCGTGTCGGACCCAAAAAAGTTAGATTTTACCACTGGAGCGCTGGTAATTTTCTTTATTGCAGGTTTATTTCTTTTGCCAGCAGCCTTTTTCCCTGCCTTCTTTTTCTGTGCCGATGGTGCTGGCTGAGATGCTGGTATTTCACAGTCAGAATCGAAGGGATTGGTTGACCTAAAAGGAAGAACACCAATAAATTTCACTCACAAGTTCAATTAATTATTATTCGATATAAATAATAATTGTAGAGTTATACGCACATACTTGTTGCACTATTGTTCACAATAATATTGAAAAAAAAGAAAAGCTGCAAGTACCCGGGATGCGCACTAATTAAAATGAAATGATTAAATGCAGTCATATTTATAGATTACATTTTTAAAGCGGTGGTTACAGTAAGAAATCGCTCACAAAGTTAGAAAGCGATTTTGACATGTATGCTAAAAATTAGTTCTATGTCATCAGCAAATAGGGTCTAAAATTCATTGATTGGTACTTACTCAATATGATTGCATCCTTACTTTCCTTATTTGTCGACGGCGTCGCTCTGTCGCGTATACCTGAGACGATTTTCTAAAAAGGAAGTGGTATGTACTCTCTCAGAACAATAAGCTGCAAATTGCTGACGCGGGATTATTTTATTACGGTAATGGAATTAATGATAGAACTGTATGTATTATTTATATTAAATTAAATAATGGAAAAAAAATAAAACATGAAAACAAAATCCAGACCGGAACAAATACTTATTTGTCCCGTGCGGGAATCGAACCCGCGACAGTTGGCGCATTTAGTTACAGCACGTTTATAAACTAATATTTACATTGTGATGCAGCGAGATGACCTCTTAATCAATGCGCCATACGTGTCGTCGAAAATGTGACAAAACACTGGATCGCTTTTAAGATTGGGAGATTTACGATGGTCCTTGGGTGGCTTACACATATAATCAAATTCCATACTTTCCCAATTTAGAAAACGGCGCCACATCGTCACGGATACCTGCGATGAAATTCTAAAAAGGAAGTTTTATACTTATACAACTTGTTCTTTATAGGTGTATACTTACATTTTTTTTTTTTTTCACTGTGTTATTTGTGTTTTGTGTTTCACGAACTGTGTCCAAATAAATGTTTTTCTTTCTTTCTTTTCATCGCTATTAATGAAATAAATAAAATGTATCCGTATCCAAGGCACCGATGACATTATTAGGTACTTTTATTAGAAGATAGGATAGATGGGTCCACTATAAATTATTTAGTAGCTTGTTACTTCTGCGGTGCTGGGCTCATGGACTAGCACCATCAAGTTGTGTCGTGGCCAGAGCATGTTCGCAGTTTTCTATTATATTGTCCCTTCAGATGAAAAGTGATATCTATTGAATAGATAAATCCGTATTAGGGGTTTATTAGATTGAAAAGTCAGCATTCCAGTCTATTCCATTTGCAGAGGAGCATCTAAATTCCAATTACTCTTTTATCCTATATTCAGCAAGCATAATTTTCGTATTAGGTAGTCGATGTAATCGATGTAGATAAATCCTATCTTAAGATTCTATAACCGGCTATCATCTTTAGACATACATGTACAAGCGAATTGAGATACTGCAAATCGCATACTTAGTTCTACCTGTGAACAGTCGGTACACTTCGTCAAATATAATTAATTCATCAGTGGATATAGGAACACAAGATGTGCACCGCATAATTTCGATGTAACGCAGCGGTCGAACTTGATATTGCTGTTTATATTATCACTAAGCGAATGCAATAATTTTGTTCCACTGTACCAGTTCAGCGTCACCCTGTAGAATGAAATACAATATTCAATCTGCAAACAGTATCACAGACCGATTGTATTGTATGTGTGGAGAATTGAGGGTTCTGAATCACATTTCCATGTGTGGAGAATTGGGGGTTCTGGATCACATTCTGATGTGTGGAAAATTGAGGTTTCTGGATCACATTTCGATGTGTGGAGAATTGGGGGTTCTGGATCATATTCCGAGCGGAGCGAGGAAGAAATGATACAGAACCCCCAATTCTACCCTACTCATCAGCACCCTGATTGCGTAAAACACGATCAATCACAATCTGAACAATTTTGAAAGAAATTGCTAATTCATTGCTTCATTTGTTCGAAAAATTTGCCTGCTCCTCAACGTAAATAACGCAATGAATGTTGTTGAACTGTCAAAATGAAACATGCAATAACAAAAATGGTCATACACGCGCGCCAGTTGCGAGTACTACGTACTTACCTGACTTTTCTGGTGAACATCAATAATATCCCCCGCCGCGTCTGTCTGTCTGTCTGAACGCGATAAACTCAAAAACTACCGAACGGATTTTCAAACGGTTATCACCAATGGACGGAGTGATTCTTTTAAAGGAAGGTTTTTGGAAGGTTTTAGTGTATAATTCATTAAGGTTTTGTGTAAATTGGCTGAAATATGACGATTATTGTCGAAGATGTCGAAAAAAATCATGCAGACTGGGAGCTTTACTGGCGTGGATACATCAAATTTATGTTCTACGGGATTGAAGATCTTAAAAAGTTCAACAAAAAAGTCCGCGATGGCATAATTATGTCTATCTTCTAAGGATGACCCACAGTAACCATTTTTATCTTTCAGAATTTGATAAAAATTCTATTGTTATTTCCGAAGCTATATTGACCGGTATCATATTAATCCTTATCCAATAAAATATGTTATTTAAATTGGCCATTTAATTGAGATTAAAATATGCCTTGACATCATATAATTTAAATGAATAGTTTAAAAGATATCACAGTTTCAAAATTACGCGGAGCAACGCGGACGCAGCGGTAGGAGTCAATGACAATTTCCTCGGTTATTACTTTAAGAGTATATGTAATCTGTGCTTTAAGTATGAAATCTCGGTAGTACGTTCCCGTGGGATATTTTCCGACATCCACGCGGGCGAAGCCGCGGGCAAAAGCTAGTTACTAATAAAAAATGGTAAAATTTGAAAATCTATAAACGGCAACACCATCCCGTCCTACGAAAAAAGAATTTGATACTTTGTCTTTTTGTTTTTGATAGGTTATTCTGATTTATTCCTGGTCAAGAATAGTCTGGCGTGTGGATTTGATACAGTTTTGTCGTCGTATAGAGGTAGAGCATTGCTACGACATCTATTACACATAATCTATTAGGCAAAAATCAAAAGGCAAAATATCAAAATCATTAGATCTACTTACAACCCCGAAACTGATAGTAAACCATATAAAAAACTTTTTGGAGTTGCCTATTTATTCCATTGCAGACTTAGCGTGGCCAGACTCTAGCTTAGGTATTCTGCAAGTGGTATGTACGTTAATACTGGGCTATGTAGCACACCTATTCTGTAATAATCTCACCGTGAAAACTTAGGTGAAGTGAGCTGTCATTCCACCTGGTTTGATACTATTGACAGTTCACACAAGTAGGGTTACCATTTCGAAATTTGAAAAGTCCTGACAAAAAGCCTGACATTTGCAAAAAAGGCCGGATATTTAACTTTTAATCGTATTTTTTTCAGTAATCATTTATCTTTCATAAATAAAATCCCTTTAAATCGAAAAGTTCGGACAAATGAGGAGGCTGGATATAGTCCGGACGGGGGGCCAGAAAGCCGGACATGTCCGGACAAATCCGGACGGATAGTAATCCTAGACACAAACACAAGTGACTGTCTCATAGAATCATAGTTCAGTGTGCTTCTTGGCAAGGTCCTCCTCTAACAAGTTCCACTGAGTCCCTATCTCTCGCAACTCTTCTCCAATTTGGACTCGATCTGAGCTTTAATTCGTCTTCCCAACCAAGTCAAGTGGAGTAAAGTTGTGACAGAATGGTACCCCAGTGATGGCAAAAAGAACAGGATAAGATAATATAAAGCCAACAATGCGATGAGCCATTTATTCTTGCCATAAGACCAGCAGAACCAAGTTAATTGAAAATTCGAAACGGTGCAAAAATAGCGTCCATTTTGTGCGCGAGACCAAAGCAGAAATAATTAAAGTTTTATTTATGGAATCTAATAAGTACGCGGAAGCTTTGATAAGTAATTACTTTTAAACTAATTAACAATACATTACATTACAACTGCATTTCATGCCGTTTTCCGGATTCTTAATAGACTAACATTCACAGACTGTCGTGTCGAAATTGACGCATTTTTGGAAAATTCACGTGCCGCTTTGACAAGTGGCATGGTCTTCCATTTCGACAATGATAGACATAATATTTAAAAACGTTCATTTGTTTCATTCATTCGTTCATCATGACTGAATGATTAAAGAAAATATAGGCGCTTTGACACTTTTGACAGGTGTCAGGACCTGACATCTCAGTGCTGCCACCTAGTAAACGTCATTTCAGAAAACCCACATTGCCTTGCCCCGGAAAATAGCTGTTTAATGCTTCGATCAACAATTGATCGAAGGTGTAATGGATTCAAAACTGACAAAAGTGTCGGGTTTTTAACAGACTTCAAAAAAGGAGGTTCTCAGTTCGTCGGAATCCTTTTTTTTTTTTTTATTTATGTTCCCCGATTACTCGAAGACGGCTGGACCGATTTGAAAAATTCTTTTTTTGTTTGAAAGGGTATACTTTCAAGTTGGTCCCATTGTCATTTGGTCACGATCAGATGATGGGATCTTGAAGAAATCGAGGGAACTCTTCAAATATTATAGGCACACCTATAGCGATTTGGGTATTTTTTTATAGTAACTTGTGCATTTGCTCTCGGAAAGCAGCATTTGGTAAAGTGGAACTGATGATGAAGGACATAGATGGCCACCGGAACTACTCAATAATATGTATTTCACGGGTTGCGATTCGATTACTTTAATATGGTTGGTAAGTAATTCATATGGTGCAGTGGAGCTGATGGTGAAGTACCTAGAGAACTCCTCAACAATTACAAGTACCTGCAGCGGGAAAAGCAATATTTTGTAAAAGGTGATGAGCAGGTGACATTAGACTATTGTAACTTTGATAAATTGCAAACTAACCCACAAAAAAATTAAAAAATAAACTTTTTACAAAAAATACAACCGACTCCTAAACTAAAATACTGATCCAAAGACACCGACTTCCGAAATTAAAGTTATTTTTCACTTTGTAGTTTGGAAGTCGGTTGTACTTTTTGTAAAAAAGTTTTTTGGTGTTGTGAGCAGCGTTTAGAGCCTTCGATAACACTGATTGATATATTCGATTCGGCGCGGCAGCGTATCGAACGGTAGTGTTTAAGACGCAGATATATGACAGTGACCTTGAATGGTTAGCTTGCGTGTTCTGTACTGAGCTAAGCAACACGTCGTACGTCCAGCCAGTAATAGGACTCGCCCATCAAGGAGCGCTGTCCCAAATTAGACGCATTATTAATTTATTACACGTAAAACAAAAGATATTTTAATAAAACACGTATACTAAAAGATCAATAATTTAACTATCTTTAAAATGGTGAAGTTTTCAGAAAAATACGCTTGATAGATTTTGCGTCATTCTCAGTTTTTTATCCGCGTTAGACATAACTTTACGAATTAATTTCACTATGTAATATAAACATAATCAAAAATATGCCTATATTAAAATATTAGAAAAATGCTCTAATTTAACATATATTTTTTCCAAATCACTAACACTACTCGTTTAGACGTCATCTTCAGTATAAAATCATTAAAAGTCAGTTATCGTCCCCTTAAGTAGCTATGTCTAAGCCATGATAGTTCGCTTGAATATTTTAAAACAATTTACGCAAGAATTAGCGGTAATTTCTAGACAATAATAACTAACGGCACTGGTATCACGGAAGAGCAATACTAGGAAGTAAAAAGTGACAAGGGAGACCTTGGACGGTTAGTCGTTCTCTGAGAAAAAGCCATGGGAAATTATTGTATGTTACTGACAAGTATTTGGGTTTTTTTTAAATATTCAAAAGAAGAAATTCTTGCAAAGTAAAGAACTTGTTAAAAAAAAATCAACCGACTTCCAAAAAAAACACTACAGATCGAAGAAAAAACGAAAATTCAATACCAAAGACACCGACTTCCAAAATTAAGTTATTTTTCACTTTGTAGTGTTTTTTTTTTTTAGTCGGGTTTTTTTTTGTAGCATTTTTTTACTTTGCAAGAAAAATAGAGCATTTGCATATTTTAAAAAAAGTTTTTAATTTTCTGTTTTTAGTTATGGTACCTACCTACAAATGGGGTTAAAAACTGAAAGCTCATAGCAGATGGCAGCACGGTTGTGCGTCTTTAGTCCGCCATTGTTGTTTATGTTTTCACTGTTGTGTCGATATCGTTTATACGAAAACTAGACAAAAATGTATGCGATTTGGAATGTAGTACAACTAAAAGCGGAGTTATGGAAAAGAGATGCGTCTACCACGGGTAAAAAAGCAGCTTTAGTGGAAAGGTAAATAAATAATGACCATTTTATATTTGATAGATTGTTTTGTTTACATTATTTAAAACTCCTTTTTTTGTTGAAGACTGGAGGCATACGACAGGAATAACTTGATCGGAGTTGAAGAAGAGCTTGAGGATGATAACCCTAACATTCCTGCCCTGGAAAAGTTCAGGGATGTCAATTCTAGCACTGATCTTCCAGCGCTATCTAAAACCCACATTCAAACGTTTGCTGAAAGGTAAGTTTTCATACAATGATCAACTTATGATGCATTCACTACTTCCTTTGTGAGTTCAACTATAAAAAAAACGTGTAATATAGGTACTTAATTTAATGTTAATATTATTTCAGGTTTCAAATATCTCCTAAAGTGAAAATCCTCTATGAAAATAGGAGCTTGATCAAGCTAATGATCGTAACCATGCTTATTTTCATGCACAATGCAGGAACAAATGAAAAGATTAATGAATAAGACTGGTATGATATGTGAAAGTCATTGTGAATGTGCAGCTGGAAGTGGCTTGGAAGCACACTGTAAATATATCTTCACAGGCCTCCATGGTATAGAGGATATAGTATGTACAAAGATTACAATTACCTATGCATAAAGTATGCACAGAAAAATTAATGATGTTCAAACAACCAAAAACAACATCATTTTATACTGAGTATCTCTAACCAGCAATTTACGATAAATACTATGATACTGTAATAAAACCAAATTAATATTATATACAATGTTTTATTTATCTCCTTATACACAATGCATATTACATAATACATTCCCTAAAGTTACAGCACATAAGACAAACAAAAAATATCTTTGATGCGAGGGGCACAAAATTGTGATGTTTTGTCAAACATAACAAACGTTCAATGTGAATGCGTTGACTTACTTATTTATTTATTAATTAATAGGTTAGCCTACAATTGTTTACACATTAAGTACATTTCTTTTAAAACTACACGATATACATTTATAAGTGCAACAATTACTTAAAGCTAATACCACATGCACTATATTTGAATTTAACATTTTTATGACTGCAATTAATTTCTAATAATGGCTGATTTAGAATTATGTAAAAACAAAGCAATAATGCAATAAACTAGGATCAAATATTTGGTTTACATTAAATAATAAATTAAAAATTAAATTACATTGAAATAAATAACATTTTCAATAGTAATATTCTTCACATGACTTCCATAATACTTTATTTTGTGAGCCATTACACTTTAGTTGAACACACAAAATAGAACTTTTGATAGGTTTCAAAACCTGTGTAGAAAGCAATGATACTGTCATTGTTTCTACAGTTCTTTATAGATCCATAAATGTACACACAATTCACTTAGTATGTCTTGATGATACAGTATGTTGGTCCCGCTCTGGCCCATCATCTGGCTCCAATGGTGTGCTAGGAAATATTTCTATTTCGTTAAACATTGTAAATTCCTCATCTTTATATAGCTCTTCATAAATATCACGGGTTTGAACATGGCTAGGTCCAGCAATTTGATCACTATATGTATCAAAACATTGTTTTTTCTCATTTCTCTGTAACAGTCTATTTGCTCTGTCTTCAGCTAAGGGGTGGACTGGTTTGACTTTAGTAAAAGAAAAAATAGAGGGTACAGCAGTCTTTCTGAGCCTTTTGTATATATTTTCATCACCTAGAACAGACAAAAAGGATTTATGATCTACTTATCTATGTGCGAAACATTAAATACAAATATGATGAGTGGAAGATATATTTATCTATTTAGCCCATAAAGTCCCACAGCTAGGCAAAGGCCTCCCATTTCCTTTTCCACACAGGTTTGTCCACAGTCGCTGCAGGCCAGTCCTTTCGGTAGGATTCAGTGCAGGATATGTGTTAATATAAGGCAGTAGGTAGTTTGGTATGAAGATATTAAATACAATGCAATAAAGCGAATGCTGCATAGATGCTTGCTACTTAGACATACGAGTATTTTGGTTGATTAAAAGATAATCTTAACAACACAACCTTAGTATAATGTATATAAATAAATATCCACAAATGCCTATAATGAAAACACACTTAAGTTCACTGTATTATGAAAAAGAGCATCACCTGTATCCGCATTCGTCTGATAGAAGTCTTCAGGTTTAAAATGTACATAACCTCGACGAATTTTTTGGTTTCCAATTTTTTCTTCGGAGAGCTCTCTCTCACACTTTTCTTCTTTTAAGATCTTTGAGGAATACATGGGTCCCCGGATTTTTGCAGTCAACAGCTGCGCAAGGGGGCATATTATTTAATTAGGCGTAAAATAAGTTGATTGTTTACAAAAAATGTATGGATATTGACAGCTAGCTGTCAAATTTAAAGACGGACAATGATAGCGACATCTGAAGTGAGCAAATGGCAGTTTTTATCCCCATTCGATACAACTACCTGCTATGTAAATAACAGTGTCAGGAACTTATCATATCATCCACATACTAAGTGGGAAAAAATACGTAGGTATTATTGAAGCTAACTCAAAAACTATCCAAGCAAAGTTCATTAAATTTATATGGGACCACCTCGAGAGCATACCCTTTCAAACAAAAATATAATTTTAAAATCGGTGGACATAAATAAAAACATACGCGACGAACATAATTATATAACCTCCTCCTTTTTGGAAGTCGGTTAAAAAGAAACAAATGAACATATAGGCGCGTGAAAAATCATCGTTTGTCGTCATTGATTCTGGAATTAATAATTAATTTACTTAGTTTGAATTTCCGCTCATTATTTGAGAAAAGTACTATGCAACTTGGCCGCAACCAGACATTGATAGACATACATAAGTGTGCCGACAAGCGACGCGACGTTCGACCATCAATACCCCTTTTGCAGGCCGCGGCAGTAATGTACTATTTCGTACGAATTTTATACATGCTGTTGAATCATTGAATAAGTTTAAATGAAATCGAAGAAGCCCAAAACCAATAGGTAACCAAATACTTTTAAACAATAACTAGTAAATAAAAACAGATAATTATAATTAACCTAATTTCCCATCAAATTGGCTTTCTCCTTTTATCTAAGTGTCAAAAATAAAATACACTTTATGTAGGTTATTTAATGCAGACCTACAAATTGGAGCCAGTAATTACCCAAATAAAAACAATTTCTAAGTCTAACTTCTCGGTGTCAACGACTTATTCATTAATTCTAGTTTTCTAGGTGACACCTTCGAAACAAAACTACATCATTTAAATATTTTTAAGAAAAAAAAACCGGATACTTTGTGGTCGATTTGAAGCGACATCAAAACAAACTCAAAGGTCTTCAGAGGTAACTAATGATCACTAAGTTCGGAGTCCAAATATTAATCATTGTGACCTTTCTATTGCGAGTTCCAAGTACAAATTGCTTTGCAGTGCATCATTGTTTACTGTTTCCATAGCTTCATCTACTTTTGTTCATCTACTCATAATTTCAGCCGAAAGACGTCCACTGCTGGACATAGGCCTCCCCCAAGCACCGCCACCTCGACCGGTTATATGCTTCCCGCATCCAGCGGATTCCTACGGCCTTCACAAGGTCATCGGTCCATCATGTGGGAGGCCTTCCAACGCTACGTCTTTCGGTACGCGGTCGCCACTCCAGAACCTTTCAGCCCCATTGGCCATCTGTTCTGCAAGCAATGTACCCTGCCCATTCGGGTTATATCGGTTACCTTGGTTCTCCTGCGGATCTCTTAATTTCTGATTCGATCACATGGGGAACAATTCAAAATGCCGAACGTGTATCAACTCAGGTGGTCATTTGACTGGGCACGCCACAATTGCGGCGATAAGACCCCTCTTTGAGGAGTGGCTTGAGAGGCGCCACGGCGTCCTCACCTTCCGCCTGACGCAGGTCCTCACCGGACACGGCTGTTTCGGAAGGTTCCTGTTCAGGATGAGGCGGGAGGAAACGCCCGGGTGTCACAATTGTGTGGATCGCCCGGGGGACACGGTGGAGCATACGGTGGAGGTCTGCCCAGCTTGGGCGGAGCATCGCCGTGTCCTCGTGGAGGCGATCGGCGGCGGTGATCTCTCGCGTCCGGCCCTGGTTCAGGCCATGATACGGAGCGAGAGGAAATAGCAGATCGTCACCTCCTTCTGCGAAGCGGTAATGCTCGTGAAGGAGGAGGCGGAACGCGTGAGGGAGGCAAATTGCGCGCCCTCACGCCCCTAACCGCCGCAGGAGGAGACGCCCGGGGCGGGAATCGCGAGCCGATTTCCGGCCACCGTAGGCGCGGGCATGCGGACGGTGAGCAATGGATAGCTCGCCGTCCGATAAGGACCAGGACCGTGATAACATAACCTAACTTTTTTATTTTAATAATTTGGCAGCCAATTCACATTACGACATTACTTTTGCCCCACTTTGTACATGTGAGAAGCTGAGAATGATGTATAACGACATTTCTAGCCACTTCAATGGACAGGCCACATAGCAACTTCTATGGCTTGGGCTTTTAAGGGTTCCGTATCCGAAGGGTGCCAAACGGAGCCCTATTACTAAGCCTCCGCTGTCCATGTGTCTGTCAGCGGGCTGTATCTCATGTCACCAGCGGACAATCAAGACGTTTCCAAAGATACCTCATTCGTTAAATTATGATCAGTAGTTTTGAGGTAACAGATCAACATACATACAAAACCCTCCTTTTTGCTTCACCGTAGTCAGGTAATAATGCTTGTTTTTTCTCTTTTCTGTTATGTGTTTTGCAGTCGGTTTTTAAGCTATTGCATAGCTTTTATCGCGGGCTTTGAGCGCGGCGACCGAATCAAGAAATTCCGTAACGTAACGAAAATAAAACCTAACACCCCCCACTCCGCCTACCATGTAATGACGATTCCCATGACAACGTGATGTTGTCATGGGAAAGTAATTTTTGTTTTATGTCATCACGTCATCATCCCAAGTGTAGCGTTGACAAATAGGAAGTATGGAGGTTACATATGCTATGCAATAGCTTTACCGCGGCAGTCCCCGAGTGCCACACGTTTTTTAAGTTTTTTTAATTACATTTTTTTTTTTGTTCTGATCGTCGTGAGGAAAGTTTTGAGTATGAATGTGGATGGCTTTAGAGTAGGGGAGCACCAAAGAAACGATGGATGGGCTGTGTGACAGATGATATGGCTAGAAAGGAGGTGACTACCGAGATGATGACTAATAGAAGTATGGAAGGAAGACATGTTAAAAAAAAATAGGAAAAGGGCAGATTGAGAATGAGGACAAATCATTCTGAACACGAAACAGAAACGAGCCTTACATATATAGTTAACACTTTTGACTCCAACCACTTTTCATAGAACTCATACGCCATGCCGCATTCGGCATGGCCCATATTGGAAGTGAACTCTCCGGGAGGGTTACCGCCATTAGGTACGTTTGCGATAAAGTTTACCATCGCGGACCGTCAACGGCATTAGGTTAAAACCGTGTTATAAAACACTGTAAAACGAAGTAAAATAATTGTTTTCAGGGGGTCTTGTCGCTAGACGTAGTGTCCAACCTTTAAAATTTTTGTGAATATTTGTAACCGTCGACAAAAAAAAAAAAAAAATTAAATGCTTGGATTTTAAAACCAATGCAAATACTAATAATCTTGTTAAAATATACATCAGATTTTATTTTCACGGTTTATAATGCTGTATGCGCTAAGAAAAAATGAGCCCTCCGCGAGGGCCCCCGGCATCTCATATGCGACTAAGTGAACCCTCCAGGACGGCTCCCGGCACTGAACGTGTTAAAGATGTAAGTAAGTAGATCGAAAACGTAATACATACATATACTTACGTACGTAATATAAAATAATAGGCGCACGTCATTCGGCCTTCAAGACTTCGATTCTTGGTAAATTGAAAGGAAAATATCTGTTGTATCAACACAAGCGGTAGAATTCGAAGTATCTACTTAACTTGAAACTGCTGCCTCGTTGGTCTAGTGGGTCTCTGGGTTCGATTCCCAGGTCAGGCAAAGTGTTATTGGGTTTTTCATCTGACATTTCTCAGAAGCAGCCCGGAGTCTGGATTTGTGCCCGGTTGATAGCAATAGGCTCGCCCCCTGTTACATGGGACTTAAACATAACTGGCGAAATGTGAGTGTACTATAGGTACATCACTGCCTAACCCTTTGGGGAATATAAGCGTGATGTTATGTGTTGAATTGAAACCATAGATAAGAAAGAAAGTTGAAACTAAGGGGGGTTAGCTAGACTCGGACTTGGAAACTTCGCGCACAGACGCGCGAAGTTTCCCAGAAAATTGGCAAATTCGGGAAAAACTGAAAATGCGTCTTTTCGATGAAATTTTTAACCGACTTCCAAAATGGACGAGGTTCTATTTACGTAACGTGTTTGTTTCTTTTTCATCGGTTTCTCCGTCAATTGTGGACCGATTTAGAAAATTCTTTTTTGTTTAAAAGGGTATGCTCTCGAGGTAGGCTATAAATTTTATTAACTTTGCTTGGATAGTTTTTGAGTTAGCTTCGATAATACGTTTTTTTTTTCCACTTATGTGGATGATATGTTCCTGACACTGTTATTTACATAGCAGGTAGTGGTATTCGAATTTGTGTGGGGTAGGTAGCACCACAAAAAAATGAAAATAAAAACTTTTTGCAAAAAAAAACAACCGACTTCCAAAAGAAACATTACAAAGTGAAAAATTACTTTAATTTCAGACGCCGTTGGCAAAAGACGACAAAGACACTAACTTCCGAAATTAAAGTTATTTTTCACTTTTCAGGGTTCCGTAGTAAACAAGGAACCCTTATAGTTTCGTCATGTCCGTCTGTCTGTCTGTCTGTCTGTCCGTCTGTCTGTCTGTCTGTCCGCGGTCTAGCTCCGAGTCCGAAAATTATGAAAAACATTTTTTTTTAGGGTACCTCTCATACACGTAAAGTGATGTTTTTTTTTTGTTATCCCGTGATGCGTGGTATCATTGGAAAGGTCCTTCAAAAACATTGTGAGTTTGGGAAAACTATTTTTGGATTCAGCGATCCGTTTGCGAAATATTAAGCTTTAAAGTGCTCATTTTTGTCAGAGTCAAGTGTCCTCCCCCCCTGCCAGCTAAATGGTTGGATTTGGATGTTTGAAAAAAATCACAGTAGTAGTTTATATAACGAAATTAAAAGGAAAACTATCACAGCTAAGTAGGCATTACAAATTAACGAGTAATAATCGACCAACTTAACTTTGCAGTTGCAAAAACATGTTTTCCCATACATTCCGTATCGGAGAACATATATTTCAACTACTAAGTTAAGTTTGTTATTGGGATAAATTCATCCCAACTACGGAACCCTTCATTGTGCGTGGTCCGACACGCACTTGGCCGGGTTTTTTTGCATGAATTATTGACATTTGGACAGAACAACGTCTGTCGGGTTAGCGAGTACTTACTAAATAATAATGTGTAAACATACAATACATTATTTATTTACGAGTACCCATCCGTCAGACATAAGTTTCTGCATTGTTACTAAGCGTATTATACGGCTATATAACTTGGCAGTTCCGAATTTCGCACAGAAGGCTTCGCCTCAGACCAAATAAAAAACCAAGATATAGCGCTGTCAACAGAGACGTGAGGCCGGTTTCGTAAACATGTGGGCACTTAGTGAGGTGTAGTTTGATTGTGGTGTCATTGTAAATGGTTGTAAATGAGTGCGTGTGAGCGTGTATGCATAGAGCGGAGGTGTAGATTTGGCATGCTTTATTGTATTGTTTGCAGCGCTCTGACTTGGTTTTTTATTTGGTCTGAGCTGCGCAATAACATTTTTAGGAACCAAATGGTGACATGAGGCGAGTGTAAGTGAGAGAACAAATGCACGAAAGTTCGCAGAGCTCACAGGCTCTGCGAACTTTCGTGCATGTTCTCTTCGACCTGTCAAGTTAATTGGCCGTATTGTATGTAAATGTTACAAATTCAAAGTAAAATGCCATGAGTCGTGGCTTTATAACCTTTGGGACTGCCGAGCAATAACTTAAAGTAGTTTTATTTAATAAAATACAATAGACGTGAATATATTTAGTAACCTGTTCCGCTTAGCTATTTCTAAAGAACCATAAATAACTGAAAGAAATCGACACGTGTGTCACCTCTCAACGAGGCATCCTCAGGATGACGATTGACTGTCGTCAACCCGAACACGGCGTGTTGCCACAACGAGCGCTGAACGCAGAGCTTTGTCTCTGCTCGTGTTCGCGACAAGTCAATCGTTGTCCAGAGGATGCCTCGTTGAGAGGTGAAACAAGTATCGATTTCTTTCAGGGCTTTTTTAAGGTTCTTTAGAAATAGCTAAGCGGAACAGGTTACCAAATATATCCACGTCTTAATAGACGAAAAATTGTTAAATCCATTATATAATATAATTATTATATAATGGATTTCCACAGGGTTACGCCTGGATCAATTAACTAGTTTTATTTATTGTATATTTATTTTTCTATGGTAGACGTATTCTGAATTATAAGTATTGTATTAATTACAAAACATCACACCTGTACACACACACATTTCGCCAGTTATGTATAACCACCCACCCATGTAATAGGGGGCGAGTCCATTGCCATAAACCGGACACAAATCCAGACTCCGGGCTGCTACTGAAAAATTCCTGATGGAAAAACCCAATAAAGGCTTGTGCAGACCAGCGCGACACGCGACGCGACACAAAGGCACCGCCCGTCGCGCGACGAGCGGTGCCTTTGTGTCGCGTCGCGTGTCGCGCTGGTTTGCACAAGCCTTAACACTGACGATGAACATCGTAAAAACAAAAGGTTTCTCAGAACCATAAGTACATACACAAAAGATCAAGCTTCAATGAATAAGTTCAAATGAAAGCAATGGTCAATATGTGAACAGATGGACAATTAAAACAAATGATCCTTAATTGAAAGTGTACAAACAAATGAGTATGATGCAGGATCACAGACAGTCTGTAATTCCCCTTCCACACAACCGACTCAAAAATACGAAGAGGTTCGTAATTTAGTGCGGCGCGTATGTTTTTCTATAGCTGATGATGTAGCAAGAGTTGGATCTTGGAACATTCGGTTCCCTTCAAAATGGTTGATCGATTGTCACTTCGTTTTGCGAAATTGGAATTATTCAATGAATATGGATAACACGACACAGTAATGTGTCGGTTGCTTTAAGCGTGTACCCCGCTGGACGATTTTTTTTTTTATTACCCGTTCTTTTTCATGGACGCGGTTCATATAGGATGTCCAGTAATGATATAACCTAGAAATAGCATTAAATAAACATTACGGCCGTTCAAAAAAAAATACAATAACAATGTATATCCCAAGTAGTACAAAAGACACGATTAAAAAAAATACTGGGCAATTTCTAGCCACATTATTAACTGCTTCTCTGTTGTCTATTGGCATAGTCAATATACAATATTAAAACAACAAAAACCGATGGAATTAATTAATTTGCGGTCGTGGTGAAGAAAAATGTAAAATAAGGTAAAAAATGGTTAGTTTAAAATCTTAGGTACTACTTGGGTTATATTTATTTTGTATTTTTAGAACGGCCATAGGGTCATTTATTATATGCTATTTCAAGGTTATCCATTATTTATCGGACACCAAAATTAATGCTCAGTTCAAGTTACGTTAAGTATGTAAATCAGTACTTAGCATATCTGTCAAGGAAAAGGACACACCAGTACACCAGACTTCATTGACCGCGATTCGTATGAATTTCATTTAATATTTTGACACAACATTTTCCTCAATCTGCGCGGGAAACCCCGATCCGTTACCTACAATTTGTTTGGTACCTATTTATAAAGGCTTTGTAGGTATTTAGGTTGTGTTAATTTAAAATTTTATGCATTTTACCTACTGTATAAATAAAACAATGGAAACCTCGCGGTGTTGACAAAGATTTAATCATTGTGTTAATATTGTGTAACAAATAGCGAAATAATCAATGAGATCAGCTTTGTTCTCGACTATTTTACTTATTTATGATTTGGAACAGATTTTTCTCAAACATGTTCGGAAATTCGAGCATTATTTTGACAACCTTTTTTTTTTGGGTAGTAAATTATCAAATAACTTCTCCGGCTCTGGGCGGAGTGGGAGGGCGTGTCAGACTCTTACTGACTAAAACCCACCCGTGTTCCTTCGGTTGTCCTGTTGCCGGGAGCCACGATCTCCCTTTCGGTTTTCTTCGCACCCCCGGCAGTTATCTTGACAACCTTCTTCGAGAAAAATTGAAAATGCTGTACTACTAGTCAAATAATGCGAGCAGGCGGCCGGCTGTTTAAACTAAAGAAGAAACAAATTAACATACTGGTACGTGAAAGATTTCGTTGTTCGTCACTGATTCTGGAATTTATAATCAAGTTACTTAGTTTGAATTTCCGCGCATTATTTGAGAAAAGTACTTTACAAGCCTTGGCCGCAACTAGGCATTGATTGACTCACTTTTGTCACATTTGTTCATCAATGCCCCTTTTGCCGGCCGCGGCAGTAATGTACTATTTTTATGGTTCTACCGTTCTGTGTTGACGTAAGGAAACCGTAATTACGTATTAAGGTATTCGCAAGCTGAGAAATCTGAAACCCATCCATCTACGACAGTCATGACAAGCCGAGATGTACAAGATACCTCAAAAAAGTATCTGGAATACAAGTAATGTATTTGAAATAACAGATACAAGATACTTTTGGAAATAGTATTTTGTATCTTATACCCGTATTTCAAATACTTGTATCTAAGATAAGATAAGTCACATCTCTGATGATAAGTGCAGCTTCTTTTCTCATTTCCAAGAAAAGAAAAAAATAAACATATTCAACACCACAAACTACAAGAATAGCGTTTACCATAATCAGGTTATAATGTTCCCACTTCCGGAACACAACAGGCTTCTTTCCTGTGAGGGGGCCGTAATCCATCACATGGGAATGTGATATTTACTCTACATTGGTAATTCAATCTACCTAGCCTTTTCCCGATTATGTTGGGAGTGAATACCAGTATTTTACATGGAGCGACTGCCTATCTGACCTCCACAACCCAGTAACAGGGCTGGTTGTCAGACTCTCGGGCTTCTGACAACCCGTAACGACTGTCAAAGATCTACGAATGACAGCCGGGACCAAACGGCTTAACGTGCTGCCACGGCACGGACGGGTCTCGATACGTAAATAATGGATGGTCACCCATCTCTACAAACCGATCGACCCATGCACCATTTTTCTCATAAATCCAAGATCTACTAATGATACTGTAAAGTGCCATCTGTAATGTAGCCAGCCATTGACAGTCATTGGGCACCATTCCAATCCCGTACTAAGAATTTTCCGTTAACAAAATATTAGAATTAACTTTTCCTTGACTGACATTCCAAGGTTTTGTTTTTTTACCTCACTTCTTATACATATAAGTAACATAAAAAATATAATACATTCCTTTAAAAACATTGTGAGTTTGGGAAAACCATTTTTGGATGCAGAAATCCGTTTGCGAAATATTAAGCTTTAAAGTGCTAATTTTTGTTAGTCAAGTGTCCCCCCCCCTGCCAGCTAAATGGTTGGTTTTGGATGTGTGAAAAAAATCACAGTAGTAGTTTATATAACGAAATTAAAAGGAAAACTATCACAGCTAAGTAGGCTTTACAGGTTAACGAGTAATAATCGACCAACTTAACTTTGCAGTTACAAAAACATGTTTTTCAACTACAAAGTTAAGTTTGTTTTTGAGATAAATTCATCCCAACTTCGGAACCCTTCATTGTGCGTGGTCCGACACGCACTTGGACGGTTTTTATTTTTTGTTTTTGACGTTCAAAAGTGCCTTTTTGTGCCTAATTGAAATAAATTATTTGACTTTGACTTTGTTCGTCGTCATTGTTTTAAGACTAGTTACACAAATAACAAATTAAAAATGATGACTCCATCAAGGATGACATGGCTAAGTTATAACAACCACACGGGTCGGTCGTGTTAAAGCCTTTGTTCCAGTGTCAAAATGGGACAGTGCTATTTATGCTGTATAGCTCCATCTCTCTCACACTATAACAATGATGGCTTTAACACGTCGTAGTACGGCCCCTGGTTAAGCTACGCTTGCTGCGGTTGGTCCGTGGATAGGTGACCATATTTACATACCAAGACCCTTCCGTGCCTCAGAAAGCACGTTAAGTCGTTGGTCCCGGCTGTCATTCGAAGATCTTTGACAGTCGTTACGGGTAGTTAGAAGCCCAAGAGTCAGAAACGAGAAATTCTTTTTCAATGCATAACTCTGTGTTTGTAGATGAGAAAAAATGCACAGATTTTAAAATAAACATTTTTATTTGACTACCACCTATCTAAAATAAAAAATTCAAAGACTCGAACTGGACCTACGTGATGGATAACGACCTACTCTCTCTCATAGAGGAGGCGAAAGTCCCAGCAGTGAGAACATTAGAATCTGTAATACTTCTAAAAGTTTTCAGTCTTGCAAAGATGCATCGTGTTGCCCAGTAACTTGGTTGTGGAGTTCAGATAGGCAGTCGCTCCATGTTAATTACTGGTATGCAGCTGCATCCGGTTAGATTGGAAGCCGACCCCAACATAGTTGGGAAAAGGTTGGCAGATGATGATGACTTCGGTTCAGTATTATCGGAAAATCCCGTTGTCTATCAAGAAGCATGAAATGCTGGCCTAAGGAACACGATAAACCGTTGTTGGCATTTTCAACGTCTTTCGTTTCTGTTCTATGTATATAGGTACAATTCCGTAGCCAACCGCAGGAGCAAGGTAACGGTGATCCAGATGGTGAATATGGTGACCACCGGGGTGGTTTTAGTGAGGTAAAAATCTCACTCCCCAGTCTTATCCCCAAAGCCCGAACGCCTTTTGAATGTTACCTCAGAAAAAAAAGCGGCTGAAGCAACCTTTGGGGAGTTAGTTGCGCGGTGCGCCAGTTCTTCCCAGCTAAAGCACTAGGAAGTGGTGAAGGGTGGGCGTTTTGTGGGACTGTCTTATGTAATTTTGACGTTTGAAAAGTAAAGCACTAGGAAGTGGTGAAAGGTGGGCGTTTTGGGGGACTGTCTTATGTAATTTTGACGTTCGAAAAGTGCTAATTCTCAGCCTAATTTGAATAAATGACTAGGTATGTTGCGGCTGTCAGGGGATCCGTTATTTTTTCTTCTCTTAATAAGTGGGTACCTACTATCGGGTACACCTCTGGTGGCTGTCCCTTTGGGCATTACAGGCACGATGTTATGTTATGTGATATAAGTGGGTATCTACCTACTCCCAGTCGCTTTTATCAAGACATAAACACAGACGTATACAAAGGAAGGACCAAACCCGGGTCGACAGCGCAACGTCTTCCACGCGTGCCTCAAAGAGATGTCAGCAGAACTGACGGGGTCCGCTAGGGCCGATGCCTGCCGGGGTCGCGAGAAAGTCCGAAAGGGATACCGTGGCCCCTGGCAATATACAGGCAACTGAAGGAACACGGGTGGGTTTTAATCAGTAAGAGTCTGACACGCCCTCCCGCTCCGCCCAGAGCAGGATAAGTTATTTGATAATTTTGAACGATATTGCTAATCCATTGTTTCATAATTATATGTTCGAAAAAATTGTCTACTCAACAACGTAAATAACGCAATGAATGTTGTTGAACTGTCAAAATGAAACGGATTGTAATTGATCGTGTGTTACGCAATTAGTGTGCTGGATAAGGGTAGGCAAGATATTATTTTCTTTGTCAAAATTCATGATTCGAAGGTAGGTATGTAGGCTTGAAGCCGTTGTACTCATCATGTTATTGTTAACGCCATTTTCAGACACATGAATAATAATATTTATTATTATTTCTAGAAATAATGACTCACGATCACGATCTAAATATTCCAGTTAAATTATCGATGTAATTAAATCTCTGTTTGAAATTGGCAACCAGCATAAAATTAAAATAACCAGCTAATAGAATGTTTCCATTAGATACTGTACCCAAATTGCGTACCTAACTTATTTTGGTAAACGATTATGCCTAATTTGTTTCATTTTGACAGTCCAACAACATTCATTGCGTTATTTACGTTGTTGAGCAGATATTTTTTCCTACTTATGAAACAGTCTGTTTCAAATTGTGATTGAACGTGCTTTTTATTAGATTATATTAGAGTACGGGAGTGCTAGGGTGGGACTATGGTACGCCTCCCATAATCCCATTGTGTCGTGTGTTATTAACTTATTTGATAAAATTGATGGCCAATCTCGCTAGCTTATTTTAACTTTATTTCTAACTAGCGGACGTCACGCGGTTTCACCCGCGTAGTTGCCGTTCCCTCCCAGTACGGGGATAAAATATAACCTATGTTACTCGCTGATAATGTAGCTATTCATTGCTGAAAGAATTTTTCAAATCGGTCCAGTAGTTTTTTTAGTTTATTCGTTACGTACAAAAATACAAATCTTTCCTCTTTAAAATCTATGTAATATTAGTATAGATTGGGGATGTCAGGTACTTACCTACCTGCTTATTTGACTTTATAATAAGTAGGTATTGCAAAAAACGTCGCTCAACGAAATAGGACAGTATTCTTGTGTTTTCTATAAAATCTTTTAATGTGTTGTGCAATATGGCGGAGGTAAGTAAGTGGCTATACCTACTCACAATTCGTAAACCCCATATAGAATGAAACTATACGTAAAGTATGTAATACGACGGGAGCATAGCATGGCATTAAAGAAAATTGAATTGAGATAAATGTTGCCAAAGTTGCGTAATAATAATACAACATATTAGCAGGTAACTAATAAAAGTTTATGACGTATTTCGTATTCGGAAAAACAACTAGGTAGGTACCTAATTATTTTCCTAACCACCAAACTTTTTATGAACTTACTCGACAAAATTAAAAAAACATAACCCGCCTTCTGTTCTGATCAGACGCAGTTATAGGGCAAAAACATTACTTGACAAACGTTTGAAAAAGTTTTTGTAATTAAAACTTGCAAAAAGTTGAGCAAAAAAATCCACAGCGCAAGCTTTTTTTTTTTCATACACCGTCCATAGCGACAACCTATAAGAACTTTTCATTGAACTTGAAATCGGAAGCAACCTTTTTGCAGAAACTTGTGCAATAAGAAAATCGGCGCGTACCATAGAATTGTCGATTTAAATTAATACTTTTAATTCGGAACAGATGGAAATCGTCATAATATTGTATTGATAATTCTTTGTATAGTAAAAAAAAGAAATAAATTACAAACACAACTCACCAAAATTGGAAATTCACAACAGAATCAGCTGTTGCACAGCTGACTTATTATAAATCCTATAACACAGCACAGCACCAAAATTATAACTAGGATAACAATGTAGGCTTTTATTTATTATTTTATACAAACACAACAAACCGAGAACAAAATTGGGCCGGACAAAGGCACAGAAATTCGAAAAATTATCTTTCGCCTGTCACTCGACCTGTCACCGACATGAGACAGCACAGGAAACGAATATGAATGAAACTGGTGGATTCACGATCACGACCGACACGCCGGCGCCGCCCGGTCGACGAATCAAACTTGCAAACTTGTTTGGTCAGTGCTGCCATTTTAAAATATTTGACGGCTTTTTTCAAGCTTTGCAATAAAATAACGACATAATTTTACTATTTTCCTATGTATGATGAATTTTACCAAGATATTTTATTTTATTTGTGAACGTAACCAAAAAGTATTTTTGCTTCAGTATTGATGTTCACTGACAGTAGTTTTACGTACGCAGTTCCGATGCATATTGCTAGATGGCGGTGTCATAAATGTTGTTCTATGACGTTTTTTCCGGAGGAATAAGCAGACACTACAGAACGTTCACTAGGTATTTCTTGTCCCTCGCCATCCATGTTGGCACCATTGCATAACAAGCTTAGAGGAAATACAAATAGAGTTCAAAATGGCGACTGACAAAACAATGCTACCAATCGCGTCACAGGACAAGTTATAATGAACACACGGAAAGTACAAAACGCTACAAACTAGGACTACCTAGTTCTGCTTTAGGCTTGGACGCGATTTGTTGCAATGTGTACCATTTTTACCAAGATTAGGACTATGCAGCCCCGGATCTAGAATGTTTTCGAGGCGGGCCAAAACCTCTTTGTTCTTTATGAAGCCGGTTCTTTTAATTTACTAGGACGTGTCGAACAAGGACAGCATAGGGGCCGTTCAAGTATTACGTCAGCAGATTTATTACAATTATTTACCCCCCCTCCCCCATGTCAGCAAAAGTAAGCAAAGCTCTTACCTCCCCCCTCCCATGCTTACGTAAACATTGGTACATACATAACATAACATCACGCCTTGTTTCCCCGAAGGGTTGGGCAGAGGTGTACCTGTAGCAGGTACACCCACATTTCGCCAGTTAAGTTTAGTTTAGTCTGCCTCGTTGATCTAGTGGTCGCAAGCGCTACTGCTGAGCATGAGGTCCTGGGTTCGATTCCCGGGTCGGGCAGTGTTATTGGGTTTTTCTATCTGGAATTTCTCAGTAGCAGCCCGGAGTCTGGATTTGTGCCCGGTTGATGGCAATAGGCTCGCCCCCTATTACATGGGACTTAAGCATAACTGGCGAAATGTGGGTGTATCTACTACAGGTACACCTCTGCCCAACCCTTCGGGGAAACAAGGCGTGATGTTATGTTATGTTTAGTTTTGTTTACATTGGTATACCTACCTATGTATTTTTCTTTTAATGTACCTAAGTATTCAATTTTTTTTTTATTGTTTCATGAGCAATAGATTGACGGAAGAAATTTAGACAAGAATTATGGTTTTATGGCAATCGGTGAGGTTGAATATAAAGTTTTTTATAAGTTATTAGACTTTATTTTATAAAAGGTTACATGTCGGTACAAGCTACAGGTATCTAGCTTATTGTAAAGTTTTGAACGAGAATAAGTGTCACTGCATGTGCATACGACACGGCACACATACCTAGGTACACTGCACTCACACAAACGAAGTTATAAAACAAGTGAATAGCACGCGGTAATTCCCCTACTCTTTCCGCGGTTCTAAGCGAGTACCTCATCACTATTTGGGGGAATCCCCGAATATGCGCTTCGGTTGCCATGTGTTTAAAAGTAAATAATTACTGCTGACATAATCACTATCTAGATCCCCCCACCCCCCATGTCATCAAAAATAAGCAAAGCATAGACCCCCCCGCCCCCCTATAGTGCTTACGTAATACTTGAACGGTCACATAGGGTTTGAAATAAGTTGTGAGATTATAGCATAAGAGAATAACAATTTTATTGTACTCTTCGAGCCATAATCTAAGGGGCAATTCCTGTAATTAAGTAATCTGTCAAAAATACAATCAATTTACCAACATTTTTGACAAGTTTGACAGATGGCGAATTTGCGACTACTATGTGCGGTCCATTTTAATATCCGATCCGGGGCTGGGACTATGAATAGGTCTTATAAACGACGATCTCGCAAAAACCAAATATTGGTAGGTATGGCTTATAGAATGAATGTACGCTTAAGTATTCGTGCAGTACAAGTAAACCAATTGCTGGAACCTCATTTTGCGTATATCCAAATATATGAACATTGCATTGTTTAGCCATTCCAAAACATATTTCCTCGTTAGGAGTCCCTTTTGTAGTGGCGAAATAAATCTTATACTTTTCTTAAACAGGGTCAAATTGAACTAGCTAGCAAAACTTTGTAAACGTAGATGGTATCAAAAACTAAAGACAATAATAAAAAAAGACATGTTTTCTACGACTGAGGCTGCCTGTCCATTGACGCCAGGCGAGGCAGCGGAGCGGAGCGAGGAAGTAACGCGGAGCGGAGTTACGGACTTTGTCTGTCCATTGATGCGGAGCGAGGGAGTAATGCGGAGCGGAGTTACGGACTGTGTCTGTCCATTGATGCGGAGCGGAGTAACGGACGGACTGTGCGGAGCCATGCAGAGTTCATGCAACGAGTAATTTGAGCGGGCTACAATACCCCGCAACTGGTTGTTTCCGCTACCCCGCTCCGCTTCTTTGGTCTGCTTCCCGATTTTGTATGAATTTGCGAATCCTTCGCAAATCCCTGTCCACTGAAGCAGAGCGGAGATTTTATGCAATTCCATTGGTTAATTATGGCACAGCTTCGCTCCGCTCCTCTCCTCCCCGCACCAGTGGACAGTCGGCCATAACTAGAAGTACGAGTTGAGAAAATCAGTTTTCTTTTGTTTTATCGAGGTATCGATACCATCACGTCTGTGAAGTTAACACAATTTTTTTTTCAGTCAGGTAGATTTTTAAAAAATATTGGGCACATATTTTTTTCTTCTTTTACGTTATCAAAAGATTACGGCGATACATTGAGTTAAAATGTGCCATGACGTCAAGAGTATGTAGATTTTATACTTGTGACGTAGTCTCCCCAACTTTAATGCGTTTTATCTAAGTAAATGTTTTATTAATATGATAAAGCAAAAAATAGAAAGAAAGAAAACGTTTATTTGCGGTAAACATGAAGCATGCGTCACATCCACGCAAATCGGCTATCACTCAGCATTATTATTATAAAATTAAAGACTACGTTGAAGATAAGGAAATTTGGCAATAATTCCTTCTGCACATGTGGATTCCCTGGTACCTCATTAACGGCATAAATAAGTAAGAGTCTATTAACTGCTCCCAAATTACCATGTTTATTTAAATCTTTATTTTTTATTTATTTTTACATTCGCCCTTGACATAGTTCTATTCTTTGACATTATATACCTACGATTTAATTCCAACTTTTTTTTTTTTGTTTGTTACTATTGTGGACATGATAATTATTCAGATTGACTACAGTTGTAATAGCAATCATATAATTGCGTTTAATTTTTTTACTTTTATTAAATTTTTTTTTTTTTTGTATAGATTTATTTCTACATATTTTGTGAATGTGAGAACGCTGTAGGCTTAGTGGATTGTAGACCTGTTGATCATTTTCTATTTTGTTAAGTACTTGGTACTTATTGAAAGACCTACACTGTCCTCCCATACCTAGAAACACTGTTATTTGAAAGTATTGTAAAAGCCAATTATTTTTAAAAGAGTAACCGTGGAGTTTCTTGCCGGCTCTTCTCCATAGGAAACGACCAATTGGAACCGTGCACCTAGCTTCTGACGTTTCATATGTGCCCATGTAGGTTTATGTGAAATAAAATATTTTGATTTTGATTTTTTGATTTTATGCTGCGACCCTATGCAAGACAGAGCCCCAGCGCTGGTTTTCAGCGACAGCCGGCGCCGTCGTAATGACGTCGACCGGTGCAGCAAACAAATATTAAGACGCTGTACCAGTACAGCGTACCTACTTAAAGAAAAATAATTTATTAAAATATGACATTCATTTTTTTTTTTGATCCAGGCATCATCTATATTGCGGTCGATGACCCTACAAAAAAAAACATCGTATTAATTGCTTTTTATCTGCGGAGTTTCGCCAACAATTTTAATTTGAAACTGTATAGATCCTATTCTAATTTGAATGTGTAGAAAATAAAACAGTAGTTATAAAAAAATAAGTATTTTATTCACTAGAAATACCATAGCAAGAGAAAGAAAGATTAACATAAAGTTCTAAGCGTACATTTTTGGTGATAAGAAAATAAATTGTATACAATTTGCTTATCCAGAAGCGAAAATATATTTACACACTTATCATTATTAAAACAAAGAATTAATATATAATTAAAAACTACAATAGACGTGGATATAACTCCTGAAAGAAATCGACACGTGTTTCACCTCTCAACGAGGCATCCTCAGGATGACGATTGACTTGTCCCGAACAATGCTCGTTCAGCGTTCGATGTGATGAAACACGCGGAGGAGTTTTTTAAGGCTCTTTAGAAATAGCTAAGCGGAACAGGTTACTAAATAATATCCCACGTCTATTGTATTTTAAAATGGATTTTGCGGAAATCCACGCCTGAATCAATATTAATATATAAATAATTAAAACTAATAAGAACATGATTGGTATAATTTTATCGTCTAATTTAATACATTCATAATGAGGGTGTGCAATACAGCATGGTAGAAAGGTGTGGTCAAATTTAAGGTTGTGGTTCAGACCGGTGTCTGTACCACATCTTTCTGATACACGCTGAATACAGTATGAGTCTTTATAATGTGCACATATCGAAATGAGGAAATCTATGCTTAATTTTACCGACGGAAAAAATATTTTTAAAAATCGAAATGAATATAACTGTAGGTAATTAACGCTCTGCGACCTGAATTGCACTTTATTGTGTCCACACAAGACTCGCTTTTTATTTAAATGATTTTGCGGAGTAAACCAGTATTTATCTACGACATAGCTCAGAAATCAAGATGTTTTGGCATCAGTGGAATACACCAGTGCAATAATGGGGTGCGTCACTATTCTCAATTTGAAATAATATTAGACATTTAAACAAACCTAAACCCTAACCTAAAAAACCTTGTGTGCGTCAGAATGGCTGGTTGCCTGTGGCTTTGGTCTATGAGAGTTGATTAGAAAATTGCTACATAATTGCTTATATTTGCTACATTTAATAAATAATTGCTACATACTATATATATTTAGAAATAACATATTTTTTTTGTACAGCCATCCTGACGTTTGGTTGGCTGGTCGCCTCCTAGTTTAAAGCCAAGCATGCAGAGTTTTCCGAAATGTATTGCGTCAATAATTGCTACATATTTGCTTCATTTATCTAATTTAGTTGTATCTTCAAACATATGTTAAATAAAGGATGTAGCAATTATTTTAATTATCCCAAGGAAAAGTGCCTGATAAAACAATAAAGGCAAATAGTTGCAGTGTGTCTTCAGTCAACGGTATTGCTACTTTAGGAGGCTATTATTGCTACTTTATGTTATGAGTAGGTAAGTGGAAGTGGTGGCAAGTGGAAGCACATTAAAAACGTCGGGTCGTTCATAAGATTCATTTTAATAATATTACAATTTACTTAAAAAATATTCAACTATTAATTTACTTAATTTCTGAGCCTTTTTTTCAGAGCCTAAACGATTAAACCGATTCAACATAACTAAGTATTTGCCTTTATTGTTTTATCAGGCACTTTTCCTTGGGATAATTAAAATAATTGCTACATCCTTTATTTAACATATGTTTGAAAATACAACTAAATTAGATAAATGAAGCAAATATGTAGCAATTATTGACGCAATACATTTCGGGAAACTCTGCATGCTTGGCTTTAAACTAGGAGGCGACCAGCCAACCAAACGTCAGGATGGCTGTACAAAAAAATATGTTATTTCTAAATATATATAGTATGTAGCAATTATTTATTAAATGTAGCAAATATAAGCAATTACGTAGCAATTTTCTAATCAACTCTCATAGACCAAAGCCACAGGCAACCAGCCATTCTGACGCACACAAAACCTTTGACTGCCTCGTTGGTCTCGTGGTCGCAAGCGCTACTGCTGAGCATGAGGTCCTGGGTTCGATTCCCGGGTCGGGCAGTGTTATTGGGTTTTTCTATCTGAAATTTCTCAGTAGCAGCTCGGAGTCTGGATTTGTGCCCGGTTGATGGCAATAGGCCGCCCCCTATTACATGGGACTTAAACATAATTGGCGAAATGTACCTGCTACAGGGACACCTCTGCCCAACCCTTCGGGGAAACAAGGCGTGATGTTATGTTATGTATGTATGTATGTAAACAAACCTTTTAAAGTGAAACTTTTATTACATCGTCTCAAACTTTTTCGTCTGTGTGTTGCATGTCGCGTGACGGTCGGCCGCGGAGTAGGGATAAAGTGAAAGGCACTCGTCAGAGCAGCCAAGGCCAATATGGCGGCGCCTATAGTTCGCTTAAAAGTTTCACTTTTACCGTGGTTTCATAAAACCACACAATCCTTTTTTTTTACAGTCCGTTCAACCGATTCTGACTTCTATACCGTAGGCATAAGGATGGCATTAAAAGCAAAAAAGTGGTTGCAATACCAACTGGTTACTGCAGCTGCCATTTGTCATGCCACCAACGCAATAGAAGTCAAAATCGGTTGAACGGACTGTAAAAAAGGTTTATTTAAATGTCTAATCTTATTTTAAATGGAGTATAGGCAATAGCACAGTGGTTTCGGTTTTACGAATGTTTCCTGGTAGTAATATATTACGGCTGCCGCGGCCAATTATTTTACAAAACATTGCTTTATCATTTTTGCCTCAGAGCCACAGATAAACTCACAGAATAATCAACAAATGGAGTACTAAAACATGAGTTGAAGTAAAGCTGCTTTTTCGTAGCAATAATTTAGAGTTCCGTACCTCAAAAGGAAAAACCAGGCAAGTGAGAGTCGGACTCGCGCACGAAGGGTTCCGTACCATTATCTATAAAAACGGCAAAAAAAATCATGTCTGTTGTATTTGAGCCCCCTTAAATATTTATTTATTCTGTTTTTTTTTGTGTTTATTGTTATAGCGGCAACAGAAATACATCATCTGTGAAAATTTCAACTGTCTAACTATCACGGTTCTCGAGATACAGCCTGGTGACAGACGGGCAAACAGACAGACGGACGGACAGCGGAGTCTTAGTAATAGGGTCCCGTATTACCCTTTGGGTACGGAACCCTTATAGGATCACTTCGTTGTCCGTCCGTCAGTCTGTCAAGACCCATTTTCTCAGGAACGCGTGGAGGCATCAAGTTGAAATTAATACGTAGATCTATGGTCTCTTGGAACTCTAAAGTCTCACAGCACAAGTAAAGGAAAAAGTCCGAAAATTGTTAATTTGTAGTTTTACCACATTTTTGCATATCATCATCATTTCAGCCGAAAGACGTCCACTGCTGGACATAGGCCTCCCCCAAGCACCGCCACTTCGACCGGTTCTGTGCTTCCCGCATCCAGCGGATTCCTGCGACTGTCACAAGATCATCGATCCATCTTGTGGGAGGCCTTCCAACGCTACGTCTTCCGGTATGCGGTCGCCACTTCAGAACCTTCCAGCCCCATCGGCCATCTGCTCTGCTTCTGAATGTTGTGCATATACCATATACAAATGAACTTTAATTAAACACACATAGGGCATATTTTGTAACGATCCAAGTAACGCGGTGAAGGAAAACATCGTGAGGAAACCGTCATGTACTAGAACTAAAAATTCGAAGACATGTGACATCCGCCAAACCGAACTGGGCACGCGTGGTAGACTATGGCCCACTCCCTCTCACATAGAGGAGGCCTGTGTCCCAGCAGCGAATATTTGGGCAAATACGCCAAGTACATGTTTTTGCAGATTAGTACTCCATTTGCTAACTACTCTATGCTTGGCCAGCAAGAATAACTCTACGCTAGATAGTTTAATAATTATAAACTCTTGGGTCAAGATTGATAAACGTACTTAGCACATGCTTTTATTAAATTAAAGGAGATGTCCGCTTTTTGTAGCAACATTAACAAATTTCCAAATAATTGTATGGCGCAGCGCACAGCAACTATACATTACAGACAACCGGCGACTGTGTCCGATTGCCACTACCGGACACAGCAACTAGTTTCCTGTGATTGTGTGCCTTGGCGATAGCAAAAAGTGTCTACGTTTGCGCAGCCTCTTATACAACGTGTAACGTTAAATGCGCAAAACCTCACGACACCCAAACTGATTTTTAATTCAATTGACCTATTTCAGAGAGAAAAATAAAAAATTTAAAAGAAATTGTAAAGGTTTTATGTGCTGTTTTAGTTCGTAAGATTCGTATTTGCATTGAAATAAAAGCAATTATTATACCGCGTATGAGAACATTTAAATTGGTCGACAATAATTTGTGTTTGTTTACCTATTTTGGCGGGTTTGCGCATGTGATGGCTTGACCTATTAATAAATAAACACGGCAACGTTTTTAATGAAGATTTTTTTGAAAAATGTGACCTATATTAAAGTGGTTCAATTGATTTTCAGGTTTTGCGCATTTAACTTTACACATTGTATATAGCGTTTCCATGACAAACAAGCGTAGCCACTGCGTCATTGTGTGTCAGAGGTGTCAAAACGAAACAGAAACTCTACTATCTTTTGACGCGGTAGGGCGGATCAACGATTTAAATCTTTGCCGCTGTCATCGTTTTCAAGACAGCTGTCACTGGGGCCGTTACATGGCGGCCACCGCTCCTTAGCCAAAGTCCGTGCTAAATAGCGTTTATTAATCTCGGCCCTTATACACTTCCTAAGTTTAGGGCGTGCCATAAAGACTTCCATTCGGTACAAAAACAGGTTTTTCTCCTAAGACCAACTCGTCGGCTTGTCGGATGGAGGTACAAACTTGTAAAGGAGTGCGTTTATGTGCGCTACAGTGCATACTTAGCCTTCCACTGCGTCGGACGGGGGTTATTGTGTACTTCGGGGCTTCGAACTGGGTTGAATTGCGTCTGAAAAATAAATAATTAAGATGTTAGGACTCACTGGTAAGCAAATAATAGTTTACTTCACGTAAGTTTATCGCTCTGAAACCAGGCTTTCCGATGCGCATGGCATTGCAGGCTGCTGTTTTTAACCGACTTCCAAAAAGGAGGAGGTTTTATGTTCGTAGCGTGTTTGTTTTTTTTTATGTATGTCCACCGCTTTCTCCGTCAATTGTGGACCGATTTTGAAAATTCTTATTTTTTTTTAAAGTGTACGCTCTCGAGGTGGTCCTACATAAATTTTATTAACTTAGCTTGGATAGTTTTTGAGTTAGCTTTAATTATTCGTAATTTTTTTTCCCACTAAGTATGTGGATAATAATTATGACAAGTTCCTATCACTGGTATTTACATAGCAGGTAGTGGTATTCGAATTTGTGTGGGGTAGGTACCACAACTAAAAAGTGAAAATTAAAACTTGTTACAAAAAAAAAACCAACCGACTTCCAAAAAACACTACAAAGTGAAAAATAACTTAGGTCACAAATGACTGCGCAGTAGGAAATCTCATACTATGAAAATCAACCGATTTTCAAAAAACACTAATTTCGGAAGTCGGTGTCTTTGGTTTTGAATTTTCGTTTTTTGCCACCGACTTCCGAAATTAAAGTTATTTTTCACTTTGTAGTGTTTTTTGGAAGTCGGTTGTTTTTTTTTTTGTAAAAAGTTTTTATTTTTCACTTTTTAATTGTGGTACCTATCCCACACAAATTTGAAAACCACTACCTGCTATGTAAATAACAGTGACAGGAACTTATCATATCATCCACATACTAAGTGGGAAAAAGTACGTATTATTGAAGCTAACTCAAAAACTATCGAAGCAAAGTTAATAAAATTTATATGGGACCACCTCGAGACCATACCCTTTCAAACAAAAAAAGAATTTTCAAAATCGATCCACAATTGACGGAGAAATCGGTGGACATACATAAAAAAAAAGAAAAAAAAAAATTCAAGCATACGCGACGAACATATAACCTCCTCCTTTTTGGAAGTCGGTTAAAAAGAAACCAACCGACTTCCAAAAAACACTACAAAGTGAAAAATTACTTTAATTTCGGAAGTCGGTGGCAAAAAACGAAAATTCAAAACCAAAGACACCGACTTCCGAAATTAGTGTTTTTTGAAAATCGGTTGATTTTCATAGTATGAGATTTCCTACTGCGCAGTCATTTGTGACCTACTTCAGGGAGGCAAACTTACATGGCGCCAACTATAGTACAGTTTGGATATTACGTAATCTTTTTGCGTTAGTTTCTCGGGTCGTATTTTATCGTGCATTTTTTTTTTACCATAACTTACTGGGAAGCTCTTGGCCTGCTGGTAACTGATGACCAGGCTGAAGGTGGAAATGAACTTCACCCGGAATCCTCAACCACAGAGGAACTGGCTATCTTACCTCTACACTCGTGACAACCTAAGAAGTCCGATTTGACGTTTCCTACTCGTACGTGTAATAAAACATTATGCCTCGAGAATCAGTTTTCAAGCAATGTAGATAAATTATCGATTACAAAATCTCTCAGTATGTTATATCGACATGTTTCGAGAATCGGTTTTTAAAGCAATCGATTTTTTTTTCTATTACTACACAAAGGATTTTATAGCTGTCAAATCGGACTTAGATTGTTGCGAGTTTAATTAACTGCCGAAACACAACAATGCTGTTAACTAGGTTGCTAGCTAGGTGGACTTAGAACAAGTCCTATCACCAACCAAACCGAGCAGAAAATTCCTCTGGGTTTGAGACAGGTGGTCTAACCACTAGACCACAGAGAAGATTAAATCGGCTCTCTTCTATCTTTGTATCAATGAGTCTTTACAGTTAATAAATGAGTTCGATAATAGCCACACAAGTATCTTCCTTGCATATTATTGACGCAAAACGGGCGAGAAATTATTTCCTTGTAAATGGGCCTTTAGTTTATGTATGGATGTAAGCCCGGTTTTGCCTAAGTTAAACAGCGGATAGTTAATTGATTCAGGCGTGACCTTGCGGAAATCTATTATAAAATACAATAGACGTGGATATACACCGTGAAATTTGAATCACAGTTTTGCTAGAACAAACGTTATTCAGACCATGGTCTACTACCATTCTACAGCATCCAGTAGAAAAAAAAAACATAAATTGCTTTTGAAAAAACACGAAAAGACAAAGTTTAAAATGTCAAGATTATCTACTGCTTACTAAATTTTGTTTATGGAGGTACCATCGAAGAAACCTATAACTAAGCAATTTGAAAACAAAATCCCGTGCACACGACCCTTTTTTTTCGTAGGTAACCGTTACTATAGTGGCCGAGCGCTGCAAGCAGAAATAGTTCTTACGGTGTATAGGTATGGGTTTCTTCGATGGTACATTTCCCTGTAAACAATGTTGTGTCCCATGCGTGGTGTCTGTGTTGTAGGGAGTAACGATAATCTTGACATTTTAAACTTTGTTTTTTTTTTGTTTTTTCAAAAACTAATTATGTTTTTTTTTTCATTGGATGCTGTAGTATGGTAGTAGACCATGGTCTGAACAACGTTTGTTCTAGCAAAACTGTGATTCAAATTTCACGGTGTATTTAGTAGCCTGTCCCGCTTAGCTATTTCTAAAGAGCCATAAAAAACCCTGAAAGATATCGACACGTGTTTAACCTCTCAACGAGGCATAACACGACTCGACGGCTTGACGGGTTCACTCTGCGTTCAGCGCTCGGTGTGGCAACACGCCGTGTTCGAGTTCGCGTCAAGTCAATCGTCATCCTGAGGATGCCCGTTGAGAGGTGAAACACGTGTCGATTTCTTTCAGAGTTTTTTATGACTCTTTAGAAATAGCTAAGCGGAACAGGTTACTAAATGTATCCACGTCTATTGTATTTTAAACAGTGGATATTAATGGGCTGATTACGACGATGATAAAATAATTAAATTGTACTAACAATAATCCAAAATGTTTTTAGATAGATCTGAAAAATAAATAAATATTTTAAGCGCCTATTTCACAGATAAGCACCAGATATAATAAAAAATGGAACAGAATTTGTATGGAATTATCAGCTTCTCGTTAACCCCAGACTCAAAACTCAAACCATTTATTTCAACTAAACCATTTACAGGCACTTTTGAATTGTCAGAGAGTTGGTCAGTTAATCAGAAAGTTGAAGCTAGTTGTCCATTGCGAAACGTAGATCTCTATAGAGAAGAACGGGCAAGAAACTCAAAGGACACTCTTTTAAATACACAGGAATAACGTCTGATTTTATAATATCTATATTATTATAAAATCCTAGGTCCATTATTCTTGTTGCTTCTATATGTGAGAACGATGTACAAAAAATTATCAAAAGCAATTGAAAATATAAGATTAAAAATAAGCCCTGGCAGATAAGAGATGACCAGTCTCAACTGACGGCGCCCGTTCACGAACATGACGCGATCACAAACAGAAACTATACAGAAAACGAATGAGGATTTGAAAACGTTAATTGGCATTTAATGAACTAAGTTGTTTAACAGAACGGATTTTCACCGTGAAGCTCGCGGTAACACGATCTTCAAAAATGATATACTCTATTTGAAATTAGATCAGACATTTAAATAAACGATTTTTACAGTCCGTTCAACCGATTTTGACTTCTATACCGTAGGCATAAGGATGGCAGTAAAAGCAAATAAGTGGATACAATAGCAACTGTTTACTGCAGCTGCATTTGTCATGCCAGCAACGCAATAGAAGTCAAAATCGGTTGAACGGACTGTAAAAGTTTTATTTAAATGTCTAATCTTATTTCAAATGGAGTTTAAGTTCTATTTACAAAACGACTTCTTACTTTGATTCAAGCTTATATACAAAATTGACAAGTTAAAACTGAAAATCAATTTCTGTATTTATAACTTTAACACTGTCGGAATTAAGTTCAAAATTCAAATATGGCTTGATGGTATAAACCTGGGTACATAAAAATAAATCTTATTTTGTAATATGACCAATGATGACTTAAAAAAAAACATTCGCCCACCTTCACATTTCGCCATGAGCCAACGGACAGATTAGGTTAACAGTTTCTGTGTTATAAGACCTCCAGATCATTTCTTTGAAGGTCTTCCAATATTCTGAGAACTCTTGGTACCTGAAGATGATCTATTCTTTAAGCATCAAGAAATCAGTGCTGGCGTCCTAATTACATGGGGACTGACTAAAACCTAATTGGTAAAATGTGGATGTACCACAGGTACTCCTGTGCCAAACCCTCCGGGGATTACAGTCGTAATGTTATATTAAAAGCAATGGCACGTAAAATTTAATCGGAGAGGCAACCGGGTGGCGAGTGGTAATCTGGGTCTTGAAGTGATACCGAACCCCCCCGTACCGTCCGAATGGACCACAAATGGACGAGGCGGAGATATGGGGAGGGGGGCATCAGATAGAAAGCCTCATTGATTACCAGTTTCTTTAAAAAAAACGGTCTGTCTACACACCCTTTGGGCCGGTAATTGGCCACTTGACAACTTATGTTCTGCAGTGGACATTTTTAGGCTGATATGAGAGCAGTGGTGGCCCAGTGTTAACGGCCGCGACTTACGAATTGCATTTCATAGGGTCGAATCCTAACTGGCGTTTTACTTTGTATAAGTTATTTTCACCAATGCTCTTCGTGAGGCATGTCCTAGTACCAAAAATTTGAAGACATGTGACATCTAACAACCCGCACTGGGTCCGCGTGGTGGATTACTGCCCACTCTCTCTCGAAGAGAGGAGGCCTGTGTCCCAGCAGTAGGAACATTATAGGCTGATTATGATGATGAAACAACAGATTTTTTTTTGGATAACTGATGAAAATTTTCTATTCTATGTCTAGAGTCATGTGCTGAATTTATTGTTACAGTTTGCGAATTGATGTCCCTGCCTGTAGGCAATGCTACAATCATTAATACCCCTTTTTTTTTTTGGGTGGGAAATTATCGCCCTCCCGCTCTGGGTGGCGCGGGAGGGCGTGTCAGACTCTTACTGACTAAAACCCACCCGTGTTCCTTCAGTTGCCGTGTTGCCGGGGTGCCACGATGTCCCTTTCGGCCCATATTCGCAACCCCGGCAGGCATTGCCCCTAGCGGCCGTCAATTCTGCTGACATCTTTTTGAGGCGCGCGTGGAACACAACGCGCCGTCGCCCCGGGCTTGGTCCTTACCGGACGGCGAGCTACCCATTGCTCACCGTCCGCAAGCCCGCGCCTACGGTGGCCGGAAATCTGCCTGTGATTTCCGACGCCCAGGGCGTCTCCTCCTGCGGCGGTTAGGGGGCGCGAGGGCGCGAAATTTGCCGCTCCCTCACGCGTTCCGACTCCTTCGCGAGCATTACTGCCTCGCAGAAGGAGGTGACGGCCTCCCATTTCCTCTCGCTCCGTACCATGGCCCGAATCAGGGCCGGACGCGAGAGATCATCGCCACCGATCGCCTCCACGAGGACACGGCGATGCTCCGCCCAAGCCGAGCAGACCTCCACCGTGTCCTCCGGGCGATCCACACAATGGTGACACCCGGACGTTTCCTCCCGCTTTATCCTGAACCTCCCGAAACAGCCGTGTCCGGTGAGGACCTGCGTCAGGCGAAAGGTGAGGACGCCGTGGCGCCTCTCTAGCCACTCCTCAAAGAGGGGTCTTATCGATCATTAATACCCCTGTAATTACACAAATCCACAGCTATGCTACGCGACAGAAATATGTATGGTGGTAGTACTTCCCTGGATGGGCTCCAAGTACTACTACATACCCCATAACCAGCCTATAAATATTCCCACTGCTGGGACACAGGCCTCCTCTCTGTGAGAGGGAGTGGGCCGTAATCCACCACGCGGGCCCAGTGCGGGTTGGTAGATGTCACATGTCTTCAAATTTTTGGTTCTAGGACATGTCGGTTTCCACACGATGTTTTCCTTCACCGTTTTGAGAGCAGTGGTGATGAAAATAATTTACACAAAGTAAAGCGCCTGTCTGGGTTTGAACGTACGACCGACAACTTTTAAATCGCGGCCGTCACCACTACTCACAACTAGAAGCAAAATGATAAATATACTTACAATTTAGCTTGTTGAACAGCAAATCTGATAATAGTGCTTTTAAACACATTCTTGACGTCAACCAGCTTGGGGTCAGCTTGGCGTCGCTTGCCGCTGGTGGGGCTTATCTTTAGCTGCATGAATTTGTCCAACAGCTGGTCCAGGTTTGCTTCTACAACTGAATGCTGTAAAGAGGTGAAAGTTATTAATGAGGGGCCTCTTGTTGATAAGTGTTTAGGGGTATGAGGAACAGGGTGTAAAGCAGCCCCGGATCTAGGGGGCAAGTCGGGTCCGTGCCCCGCGCGCCAACTTCAGGGGGCGACACATTCAAGTGTAGCAGACAGGTACACCACCCAGCACACAGCAACTATGCAATAAATGAGACGCGCAGCACATTTATAATCTTTCTGTATTTTTACTTTTTTAAAGTTTTGGCGCCCCTGTTGAATTGGCGCATTATCGTTCGATATAATTTGATTAATATGTTGCTGCCAAGTGCCAACATTTTCTCCGCATCCCCATAAAAAATTGGGGACGGCAGACGGCAGTTTCTGCATCGCCTCAAAAAAAATCTAGAACCCGGGCTGGTGTAAAGTTCACTCATCCACCATAGAAAAGGGAGGATCCTCCGACCTGACGGGTGTTGTGTCTGGCCGGTTACTACTACCCCACGGTTTGAAGTTGAAATTTTGTATATTATGTCGATCGCTCGGTAAACTCTAAGTGCGCGATGCAGGATTTGTGTGACGTCATGTCTATGATACGTAGTTCGTATGTGGCGGTGTAACCGCTACAAGTGTGTGGCATCTACATGCGTTTTGCTTGAATGTGACGCATATTTTCCCCCAATTTGTTATTTACGTTTTTTTTTTTTATCTTTCTTCTCGTTATGTTTACCGCAAATAAACGTATTTTCTTTCTTTCTTTCTTTTCTTTACATCGCCACATGCCAACTACGCATCACACTGGCGTCACGCAAAATCTTGCATCGCGCAAGCCGAGTTTACCGGGTGACTAGCATATACACAACGTCCCGACATCAATCTTCGGGCGAGCAGCTGCCCACCAGACACGACACCCGTCTGATCGGCGGCTCCTTCCTTTTCAATTGAGGATGAGTGAACTTTACACTGTTTCAATACCAGAAATTTTTGTTTTGTATCAAAACAATACAAAACTGTGGTTTTAGTTTTTACTAAAACCACCGTACTATCAACACTTACACATTATTTAATGCCCGACGACCGTAGGTGAAGTGCAAATCACTGCAGCGTCCGGAAAGGCTATCTGTACTGGATTTTCAACTCTCGGTGCTCAACAGAGCGTTGAAAATCCAATGTACGAAAAAATCCCGCCGCGATTTTATTACGTCCGTGCCAACGTCGGCTTATAGTTACATTTACACTATATAGTTAGTTACTAACCTCAGTCCCCTTAGCAATAGCCTCCTCCCAGCATTGCACAGAGGCCGGCAAGTCTCCCCTCCGATCCTCCAGGGCGGCGCGACACTCCCAATACTCAGCAGAGTTGGGGACGGAGGGGAACCTCTCACGGATAGCACGCAGCCAGCGAGCGCATTGTTCCCAGTCGAAACCCTGGAAGAAGTTAAAGATTTTTTATAAGTTATAACGAATTATTTGGACTCAGTTCGTGAAACACAAAATACAAATAACAAAATAAAAAAAACTCTACAAAAAAAAAAACAACCGACTTCCAAAAAAAACACTACAAAGTGAAAAATTACTTTAATTTCGAAAGTCTGTGTCTTTGGTTTTGAATTTTCGTTTTTTGCCACCGATTGACTTCCGAAATTAAAGTTATTTTTCACTTTGTAGTGTTTTTTTTTGGAAGTCGGTTGTTTGTTTTTATTTTTCACTTTTTAGTTGAGGTATTTAACCCACACAAATTCGAATACCACTACCTGCTATGTAAATAACAGTGAGAGGAACTTAACATATCATCCACATACTAAGTGGGAAAAAATACGTATTATTGAAGCATTTCGCACTAATTAGTAAATTTTTGCATGTCATGTAAACTCATGTATCATATCGCACATATTTCGTAAAAACGAAAACTACGTATCCCTACCTCAGACCAAATAAAAGATAAAGCGCTGCAAACAATACAGTGAAGCATGCCAAAACTACACCTCCGCTCTGTGCATACACGCTCACACGCACACATTTACAACCATTTATAAGACACTACAATCAAACTACACCTCACTAAGTGGACCCATGTTTACGAAACCGGCTTCACGTCACGTCTTGGTTTTTTATTTGGTCTGAGATCCTTACTTATAGAACTATAAGCCTCAATTCTTTCTACTGAAAACCCTCGAGACACTGTGATAGACACATCCGAGATCATCTCGAAGCCAGCTGTGCGTCATAATCGCAAGTAAGTCAGGCAAAATGGGTAAGTACGAAAACGCGTTAAGATTGAACAGAGTACCAAACAGCGATGATTTTTAGGGTTCCGTAGTAAACAAGGAACCCTTATAGTTTCGCATGTCCGTCTGTCTGTCTGTCTGTCCGCGGTCTAGCTCCAAGACTGTTAGTACTAGAAAGTTGTAATTTGGCATGGGTATACATATTAATCATGCCAACAAAGTGGTAAAATAAAATTATGAAAAATATTTTTTTTTATGGTACCTCCCTCCCCTACACGTTAAATGAGATGTTTTTTGTTTTTTTTTTCTCTCCCTTGGTGTGGGGTATCGTTGGAAAGGTCTTTCAAAAACATTGAGTGTGTTAAAACCATTTTTGAATTCAGAGATCCGTTTGCGAAATATTAAGCTTTAAAGTGCAAATTTTTGATAAGAGTCAAGTGTCCTCCCCCTGCCAGCTAAATGGTTGGTTTTAGATGTGTGAGAAAATTCACAGCAGTAGCTTATATAACGAATTTAAAAGGAAAACTATCACAGTTGGGTAGGCTTTACAAGTTAACGAGTAATAATAGACCAACTTAGATTTGCGGTTGTAAAAACATGTTCTCCAATACTACAAAGTTAAGTTCGTTCTTGGGATAAATTCATCCCAACTACGGAACCCTACATTGTGCGTGGTCCGACATGCACTTGGGCGGTTTTTTTTTAAATCTATTTCAAGACAAAATCAAACTGGTTGCTAATTTAATTATAAAATTTATTATTTTGTGTTTTATGACATTGGTTTTACATTCTGTGATTACTTCCTCACACTCTTGACTTATTAATTACAAAATTTTAGGAAAATCGTCTACTAATGTTTGTAAATATGTGAGCACCATGTATTTATCACATATTAAATTATCTGTTGTTGCTTCATTTTTAATTCTTTTTACCTATTGTGGATTAATAATTTATTCGAGGTGGATCATCTTCACATATGATTAATTTAACTAATGTAGGTACCTATACAAACTACTGTAAAACATTTGAAAGAGTAACGGTAGAGTTTCTTGCCCATTCTTCTCCAGACGAAAACTACCTTTTGGAAGGGGAGACTAAAATCAATTTTATTATTTTGTACATTTTGACGTTCAAAAGTGTCAAAAGTGTCATACATGGACCTATTTGAAATAAATGATTTGACTTTGTTAAGATTGAACAGAGTACAAGACAGAAGTGAAAAAAAAAAAGCGAATGGCACAGCAACGCCATCAAGTCAGGCACATTTGAGGCAGCAAAGGACTTGCTTCTCGAAATATCTGAAAAAACTCAACATGCTGAAAAAATCTATAATAAAAAACAAGGTTCTTACCTCTCGCAGCAACTCTGTAAGGTCCTTCAAAGTGCCAACAACCACCTCATCAAGATTAACAACAACATCGCTGGAAGTCATTGTAGTGTCATTGTCATGAGACTCGTTCAAATCCATGCTATCACTGACACAACTAGCGGTCCTCCATTTCTCCATAGACTGTACTTCATCGTTCATATTCTCAGTGTAAGAACCATCATCGCTGTCCGATTCTACAGCAATATTTTCTTTATTCTCTTCATCAAAGACTTTATGATCAAATTTAATAGTGTGCGGTAAGTGGTGAATACCGAAACATTGCAGATGGTGGTAGGAGTCTAAGGACTTCCCTCGCTTTTGAAGCCAGGACTTCAATTTTACTTGCAGTTCTTCCAGTCTTGGTGTATTAAAGTTACCCATTGGAGTCATGAATGTGACTTTCTTTCTCTCACTCTTGACCGCAGAGACTACCTTATCTACTTGGATATTTTCATCCTCATTCACATGTTTAAGGTGTACGTTGTTCAGTTTATCACCGATAGAAGACCATTTGTGAATGCAATTGCCGAGTTCTTGTTTGCCGATGCGTTTGAAATGTACTGCAGAAATAGAACGACGGACAGGCATTACTATTTTTGGCTTGCTGTGCTCAAAAACAGTGTGACGCTTGTTCAAAATAATTCCTGAATTGCGAATTACTTTTTTCAAGTAGTCAGGATCGTTGTGAAGTTTTTCAACGTCATTAGCATGAGTATTTTGGACTGTTTTCGGTTTGTACAAACGTTCGAAGACAGAGCATTGAGATGTAGATTTTGAGGCACTTTGTGGGATCATAGATTTTCTGCCTTCTTTAGGTTTGGGCTTACTATTGGTTACCGCAAGACTTTGTCGCAACTTCAAATTAGTTGACACACTCTCATGCTTTCTTATAGCAAAGTTTTGTTTTTTTTCACTATATAAAGCAGTGCTGCTGCTGCCATTCTTCTCAGATTTTGGTAAATGACTGACGTGCGCACCCTTTTTGACATTATTTTGTAGTGTTTTGTCAGTTGTTGTTGAATAAAGTTTTCTGTCAGTGTTCAAAGAATTTGCAGGCTTAGTAGCGAGTTTCTTTATGGCATTTGAAGCTGAAGCTTTAGGAATATTGGAATTAAGACTTTTTCCATCAGTTTTAGTTAGATTAGCACCAGTTTTTGGCTTTGTCAATTGTTTATTCAACGGTTTGAGTGGTGGTACCGTTGTTGGTCGCTTTGTTGTTCCATTGACATGGAAGTTATTTTTAACAGCTCCGGTATTGTGCGTTTTCAAGTTTATCTGTGATTTCACAGATTTGTTGGCTGCGGATAGGTTTGACATGGAGTTTTTAAATGGTTCCTCCTTGCGATACTTTTTGAGATTCAATTCTCTAAGCTGAAATTAGTGAAGAATTGCATTAGAATTTTTCAACATTTGGAAGAGTAAATGAATCGGTCGAAGGGGCGGTGCTTGGGGAAGGCCTATGTCCAGCAGTGGACGTCTTTCGGCTGTAATGATGAAGAAGGGAATGTAAATAAGTATGTACGTTTCAAAAATCAAATAATGACTATAAGAGGGGAGGGTAAATTGTTACATTTTCAGCTATCCACCTAACAAAATTACCACGACTAAACTCTCAGACTTGAAAGATAAACCATCTGACCTACATTTTTTGACAATCAAAGCAAGTTTGTAAATTTTAAGTGAACAAGTAGGTGACAACGGGATATAAATAAACAATGAAAATCTGGACATATACATACATTGTTCTGATCAACAAGACCTGTTATTTATTACTGCGAAAAAACCGGTCAGAGAATCGTTTGCCACCAGAAGTAGCGAAAATTAATTATCAATGTAAATCGGTAGCTTACCTTTTCGATTCGCGCCTTTTCCCTTGCAATTCGTTCTTCCCTCAGTTTATTCAAGCGATCGGTTATGGAATCCATCTTTTCTAATAATTACAATAAAAATAAACTTGTCGTTTAAAATAATCCTACGGAATCTAACGTGCAATAAAATAGATATTGCGTGCAATACAAACTACAGTTTTGTACGCTTTTGTTAGTAAAAAAAACTACACCAAAATCTAAATCACTGGCTACATTTATAATTGTTTTTCTAAAGTTACTCAATAAACTTCACTTTTTAACAATATTATTGAAGCAACACACAAGATAATACTGTTTTATTTTAGATTATCACGACGCGATCGTTTGAAATCTTCAACTGGAAAAATGAATGGCGGTTGAAAACCGCTTGCGTTCAAAAATCAAAACAAAAATGCTAACGCGTTCCAGTTACTTTCAAGACTTCGTCAAAATTTGAAGCATTGTTTTTGTAATGCTGGTTACTCACATTTGCCTGTTACTAAAAGGCGCGACACGCGACGCGACACACGCGGCGCGTCTTTGTGTCGCGTCGCGTGTCGCGCCTGTTTGTAGGAGCCGGAGAGGGTTGGTTAGAATAATTTACAGTTATCGTGATGGAATAAAATAACCTATTGGCTATTTGGTATAACGCTAGCTTGAAGTACCTTAGTAGCGAATTAGCACAAAAAATTTGACTGATATTGTACCTCTACCTGGTATGCTTCTTCTTCTGTGTGTGCAATATAAGTACCTATTTCTAAATTCTACTGTGTAGTTCTAATAATCACACACTTAAACTATTGAACAAAGGCGAAACACAACATTAAATTCAATACGATCTCGCGGAACATAACACCATTCCTCTGAAACACGACACATTTCGCTGAAACGTGCTTATGTGCACTAAAACGTACAATGAGCCAATAAACCGCAGGTGGCAAGTGGCAACCCTCACGCAGGCAGGAATGGGGATAAAAACTGCCACTTGCTCACTTCAGATGGCCCTGATCTCCAGCGTCTTATAATTTGACAGCTAGCCATACATTTTTTGTAAGCAAGCGACTTCTTTTATGCATAATTAATTATTGAGCCCAGTTGCGCAGCTGTTTACTGCAAAAATACGGGGCCCCATGTATTTGCCAAAGATGTTATAAGATGAAAACTGTGGGAGAAAGCTCTCCGAAAAAAATTGGAATCCGATATTTCGTCGAGACAATGTACTATCCTTTATGCCTTTTATGGGAGAAAGTGGTTTATAGGTGATGCTCTCAAGAGAATTAAGTCTGTTTTCATTACATACAGGCACTTGTTATGTGATATTATGTAAATTATAGTAAAATATGTGTGTGTTTGTATTATCATATTAGATCAGTGCCAGAAGTGCTATCTCTGAGGTTTTTCAGTCAGGAACATCAAGGCCGAGTTGGTTTTCAACTCTGATCAGGTTAGTTCTATCGTACGTAACAAAAAACGAACTTAAAGTTAACAAACACAAAATGACCTATAAATTATAAAACGTTCTTAATTTATTGACTTTTCCACTAAAGCTGCTTTTTTTCCAGTGGTAGACGCTTCCCCTGTCCTTACCTCGTCAATTAATAATGCTACACTCAAGTCTAATACATTTTATTTAGTTTTCGTATCATTTGTGATCGACACAAAAGTAAACAAACACAACAATGGCGGTTTATACAGACAGACGTACAACTATGCTGCCATCTGCTATGAGCTTTCAGTTTTACAAGTGCCGATTTTTTCATCGGATAGTCGGATTCGATAGTCTGATCCACCTATCAGAACAATGGAAACTATCCGACTATAGAATCGGACGTGTGTTGAATGTTCAAACAAAATAATGTCTCCAACGCCTTCCAATACCCGGATCAGACTATCGGATCCGACTATCTAATGAAAAAATCGGACGTGTAGTCCCAGCCTAACCTAACGAATGCAAAAGATCTCGTTTCAAACCTGATGTTGATCTGGAACGCTGTTAGTTTAATGGCTGCGTTCATTTCACAAGTTCATTGAACTTTGAGTTACGTTCAATAATTTCACTACGAATTTTTAAAACAATTTTTATGATAATCACCTTACTCATTGTTATAAAAATAAAACCCCGATTTTTTATAATTATTCGTACTATTCAAATTACTTGTAGGATAGGTACTTACAATGAAATAGGTTCGGCAGAAATACACAACAAACATACCTACGGCCTTCACGTCTGGAAACCTCGCCATTCCACCAACATAATAACAAAAACGCCGTCTGTCTGCCACCATCTGTCACGTTGGCACCTCCGTCAGTGCTAATGTCCGCTAGGGTCACGAGTGTGCGCTGGTGAATTGCATTTTTAGCGAATTATTGAATTAAAATACGGATTAGTTTCGTGCCAGTTTAAATTACAGGTGAGTGTTAGAATAATAATTAAAATTTCAACATCTTTTGTGTTTGCAAGTGCATTAACGAGAATTAGGTGTGTAAAAAAAGAAATAAAAAAACTTAGCCGACGCACCGGCCGCGCGAAATCGTGAGATTTTTGCAAACAGGTTTTCTCGGCCGCTTTTGTTTTATAAACTTTATTTTTACTGCATAGCGAATCGGGTTATATCAGTTAATGTGCCTTGTTAAACTTAAAACGTTCAACAATATACATAATGTAATGTACCAACACGTTTCATAAATTATTTTATTAAATGTTTTATATTTTATTTGAAATGTAATAAAATTAAACGATACGGGGAAATATTTTTATCAGGTATGAAATAGGAAAAAATAAGTAGGTATATTTTTGTAATGTTTATATTGAGGGTAGACTTCAGATTATATGGAAGGTAATTATTTATTTAGATTATTTCATTTGCTGAACACCATAAATTTGAAAATTAGGCTGGTGTAAGTAGGTCAGTATCTGCTGCAGCATGCAATCTTAATTTTCAAAAGAACTCTAAATAAATATTGGTTTTTGTTTCAAAATAAAATATGATGAGATCACTATGATACAATCGTCGTTAATCATATAAATCATACAAAGACAGCATATTTGAAACTTTTGATATTTTATTTAATATACACAAATGAAACAATGAACATTGAGGTAAGTCGATATTTTAAAACATTACATGAACTCGTCTTGTGCCTGACCATAATTTATTTAATTTTCCTTCCGATCCGATAATAAACTAACAGAATAATTATTATGTTTAGAGCATAAATGTTTTACCTGCTAAAACCGAAGGGTACCGTACAATATTTAGCAAAAAACGTTTCTTGTAAGGGAACCCCGGTCAGTGGGTCGTCTTAGGGGCGGGGATACCCCCTTTAATTTTTAGCTTCATTTTATTTTTTATATTATATAATATTTATAAAATAGAAATACACAATCTGTGAAAATTTTAACTGTTTACCTAATTCATGAGATACAGCCCGCTGACAGACAGATTTTCTTTAAAAAGATAAATTATTTCTGAAAAAAATAGGATTAAAGAGTTAAATATCCGGACTTTTTTTTGCAAATGTCAGGGTTGTAGTCGGGACTTTACAAATTTCGAAATGGCAACCCTAAAATATCATCGGTATCATCATAAAGCAGTCCTCTGCTGGACATAGGTCTTGCAACTGCTGGACCTAGGACTATCCCAATCCTCGGCCATTCTAATCCATCGGATCTATTTCCAAATTCAAATCGGAAGTAGAAAAAAATACGATGATCGTCGACGGCCAAAAAGAGTCATAGACCCCTTTAATTAAAATGCATCTGTCTCGCTCGCCCAAGCAATGAGAAAATTGATGGCGTCATCAAACTGGAATCTGATTGGATAGTTTATTGTTTTTTTTTTTATCAAAACTAAGAGCTAACTAATGGCTTCGATCATTTATGCCAGTGTCATCTTTGAGATTTCTAAATGTGTATTTATTAGAACTCCCGTTAAACTTTTTAGTAATATGATAACGTTATGGACAAAATAATACTAATTAGTTAGGTACCTATTAGGGATAACTGCTTCAGAAAATATGGCTTTTTTTGCGTTACATCTGGCAGTCCATTTGTTTCTGACAGCCTCGGATCTAGGGGGGGCAAGCTGGGGTCCGTGCCCCGGGCGCCAACTTCAGAGGGCGACAAATTCAAGTGTAGCAGACAGGTGCACCATCCAGCATACAGCAACTTTGCAATAAATGAGACGCGCAGCACATTTATAATCTTATTATTTTTTTTTTCTTTTTTACAACAGTTTTATTGGCCCCTGTTAAATTGGCGCATTATCGATCGACACAATTTGTTTAATATGTTGCTGCCAAAATTTTCATTTTGAGAAAATTTTAAGTTCGCGGGGGCTAACTTAGCGCATCCCCATAAAAGATTGGCGGAAGACGGTTTTTCCCCCGCCTCAAAAAAATCTAGATCCGGTGCTGGTTTCTGAACTCAGGATGTGTAGACCCATGTATAATAAATAATAGTTCTGTTAATTCTAGATGCAATTTCGCTGGAACCAAAAGAGTTTGCAACTCCCTCTACATTCATTTAATAGAATTCTCGCTCTCAGCAAAGTGAATACAGTTTCTAAAGTACTTACAAAAACCGGCCAAGTATCGGACCACGCACAATGAAGGGTTCCGTAGTTGGGATGAATTTATCCCAAGAACGAACTTAACATTGTAGTTGAAAAATATGTTTACCCATAAATCGATATACGTCACAGTCACGGTCTACTTACAAACTACAAAATATAAGTTTGTAATCGTATTGTTTTTTAATATATTTTTTTCGCTGTATTATGTTTAGATGAGTAAGTCATTAATTAGGAATCGCGCGCTGTCTAGACGTTTTCAATGAAGTTTCAGGTGCTAGGCAGATTCCTGTGACAAGAGTATTAAAAAAATTGCTTAAAGCTTTGTAAATTAAAATTGGGAAGATGTCTAAAAAAATTTTTTGTCTTTCAAGTGTGCCATGACGTCACGAGTGTGTAGATTTTATACTTACTTGTGACGTAGCAACCCCCACTTCCCACCTTTAATCCGTTTTATCTAAGTCAGTTTTTATTAATATGATAAAGCAAAAAATACGTGTCTAATATTTTTTTATTAGCTGCCTGACGGACTAAATAGAATTTCTTTTTTACCCAGGCATCATCCCTATTTGTAATTCAGCCTAAGTACTATCGGGGTCCGTTAGGGCCAATGCCTGCCGGGGGTTCGAAGAAAACCGATAGGGAAATCGTGGCCCCCGGCAACAGGGCAACCGAGGGAACACGGGTGGGTTTTAGTCAGTAAGAGTCTGACACGCCCTCCCAGAGCGGGAGAAGTTATTTGATAATTTCCCAACCAAAAAAAAAAAAAAAAAGCCTAAGTACTATCGAGTAAAAGCATATCTATACACCGTAAGGACTATTTCTGCTTGCAGCGCTCGGCCGCTATAGAAAGCGGCCGTTAAACAGGTGTAGTCATCGTGTTCACGGGATTTTGTTTTCAAACTGCTTAGCGTTTCTTCCATAGTACGTCCACTGCTGAACACAGGTCTCCCTCAAGCAGGCATCGCCACAATGAGTTTCCCGCATCCAACGAATCCCTGCGATCATATTCATATTCTATATGGATATGGTCGTATAAAAAAACGCTTTAAAAAACAATTTTAATAATAAAATGAGGATAAATACCTCAATATGGATTTGCAAGGTTTTGTAATATCACCACCGCTGCACCGCAAAACGGGCACGTAAGGAAATACACGTAATTTTCCTGTAATACTATATAGAGTATATTTCAGGACTGTGAAAGTACCTATCCTTATCAAAAAATATATGATAGGGTTTTCTAATTTGTTGGTGATAGGGACAGCTTCTATAACAATTTGTGAGACAGGTACTAAACGATTCGATAGGTACTATCGAAGAAATGCATATCTGTACACTGTAAGGACTATTCTGGCTTGCAGCGCTCGGCCGCTATAACATCGCTTACCTACGAAAAAAAGGGTCGTGTGCACGGGATTTTGTTTTCAAATTGGTTAGATATGCGTTACCCCGATGGCACCTACCTATGTTCAATCCTGGTTGCAATCTAGATTTCCCGAAACTGAAAGAAAAAAAACAGAAAAAACCGGCCAAATGCGTATCGGACCCCGCCAATGAAGGGTTCCGAAGTTGGGATGAATTTATTCCAAGAACAAACTTAACATTATAGTTGAAAATCATGTTCTCCCATACATTCCAACTGTAAATATAAGTTTGTACGCACAATATTGAAAGATTTACCACGTTATTTTAAGACCATAGATTTATAGGTTTTCCTATAATCTATGGGTAAAGAACCATTCTCAGTATTATTTTCAAAATTTTAGGTTAAGTAGTTTCGGAGATACTTTGGTTTTGTATTTTCGTTTTTTGCCACGGACTTCCGAAATTAAAGTTATAATTTTCACTTTGTAAGTAATGTTGTTTTTTGGAAGTCGGTAATTTTTTTATGTGTAAAAAAAGTCTGTATTTTATTCACTTTTTAATTGTGGTATCCACCTATCACAAATTCGAATACCACTACCAACTATGTAAATAACAGTGACAGGAAGTTAATATAACGTCATCCACACAGGCTAAGTGGGGAAAAATACGTATTATTGAAGCTAACTCAGAAACTACCCAAGCTAAGTTAATCAAATTTATATGGGGCCATCTAGGAAGTATACTCTTTCAAACAGAAAAATAATTTTTCAAATCGGTCCAGCCGTTTTTGAGTAATCGGGAAAAAGAAAAAGATTCCGACGAACTGAGAACCTCCTCCTTTTTTCGATGTCGATCAAAAATAATGGTAAATGCATCAGACCCAGCTATAAATAGTTGATGACGTCATGTTAAAAATATGCGTGTGTCACCCGGTTGTAGATTTTTTCATTTTTACTCGATCGCTGCCTGTCTCAGATGCGCTACCATATGTTTGGAATGAATGATGCAGCTGCTTAGGAATTTTATGTAGTAGATGAACGAAATAAAAAGGATATATTCGCATGAATAAATTCGCTGGATTGCGAAAATATTACTTTATTGGATTTGGAAAGTTTGAGAATGGGCAGTGGCTCAGTCTGCAATTAACAAAAAACTGCGATCACCCATCTGTTTGATAACCTTGCTATCAATCCTAACTTAATATCCTACTTTCCTACTTATATACATATTATATTATATATAGCCTGGAAAAGTAGCCTATGTCCTTCTCCAGGTCAAAGCCTACACCTGTGCTAAATTTCATCCAAATCCGTTCAGCCGTTTTAGCGTAAAACCGTAACAAACTCATTTTCGCATTTATGATATTAGTTACTAGCTGACCCGGCGAACTTCTTTCCGCCTAACAGTCAATGAATGTGCATGTTTAGGATTTTAAAATTCCTACCCTACTTACCCACCCTACCCACCCTACCTACTCTACCTATCCTACCTACCCTATATCCTATTCCGGACGAAGACAAATCCAAAAACACAAAAATCATCAAAATCGGTTTAGCCGTTCTTGAGTTATAAGTGGTGTAACTAATACGACTTTGTTTTATATATATAAATATACATAATGTCGGAGACGGGTATGTGACTCGTTATTATCAGCGATATTTTAACTACGGTGGGCGTAGTGTGGGTAGTGTTGGTTAATGCGCAATAGAAAAACAGTTTGCAGTTCAGATCACATTATAATTTACTATCAAATTAATCAAAATTTTACACACACTGGGTGCGACGGCGTTTATTAAAATCACCAATTAACAAAATGATCACAAATTATAACTAACACAATAACTGAGCACCACGAATCGAGAACAGTTCCGCGACGTCTTGACTCCAATGCGACCAGAGGCTGAATGCCCTCCTCGCCGTGGCCTTGAAACATCACGACTCTGTAGAAGCGCGCCTTTTTTGGTGTAGGTAGATCACTCTTGATGTCGCCAGTGGCGCGCTTGCGATTCGTTTCGTGTCCGTACTAATGACTGGATCCGACACATATATATATATAGATAACAAATTCACTTTCGCATTTTTTATTAGTTAGGATTTTAGAATACGTATGATATGAGCCTGTACTATTTCATCATTTCTAGTGTTCCATTATGTCAAGTTGTTGCGGTTTGCGGCTCATAACCGTTCTAGACCATTCCATCATGAAGAAAGGCCAGAAAATCCCGCTATTTTTGCTTAGCATTAAATTATCTATAATCCCACACCATGCAACGCAGTAAAATATCTTACGGCATTAAACAATCAATCTGCCTAGCCTTTTCCCAACTATGTTGGGGTCGGCTTCCAATCTAACCGAATGCAGCTGAATACCAGTATTTTACATGGAGCCACTGCCTATCTGACCTCCACAACCCAGTTACTGGGTAACACGATACCCCTTGGTAAGACTGGTTGTCAGACTTCGGGCTTCTGACGACCTGTAACGACTGTTAAAGATCCAAGAAAGACAGCCGGAACCAACGGCTTAAGGGGACGATAACTGACTTTTAATGATTTTATACTGAAGATGACGTCTAAACGAGTAGTGTTAGTGATTTAAAAAAAATATATGTTAAATAAGAGTATTTTTTCAATATTTTAGTATAGGCATATTTTTGATTATGTTTATATTACATAGTGAAATTAATTTGTAAAGTTATGTCTAACGCGGATAAAAAACTGAGAATGACGCAAAATCTATCAAGCGTATTTTTCTGAAAACTTCACCATTTTAAAGATAATTAAATTATCAATCTTTTAATATACGTGTTTTATTAAAATACCTTTTGTTTTACGTGTAATTAATTAATAATGCGTCTAATTTGGGACAACGCTACTTGATGGGCGAGTCCTATTACTGGCTGGACGTACGACGCGTTGTGTGAGCTCAGTTCAGAACACGCAAGCTAACCATTCAAGGTCACTGTCAAATATCTGCGTCTTAACGTGCTTTCCGAGGCTCGGAGGGGTCTCTGTATGTTAAAATGGTCACCCATCCACGGACTGACCGCAGCAAGCGTAGCTTAACCTGGTCGTCTTACGGCATTATACATGAAAAGAATAACTGAAAATCGATTCCCTGCACCGTATTTGCGCTAACACTTTCAATCATAATTTGAATGATTTTGAAGGTTATGCTAATCCATTGCTTCATTTGTTAGAAAAATGTGTCTGCTCAACAACGTAAATAACGCAATGAATGTTGTTGAACTGTCAAAATGAAAGTCATTGTAAAGGTGTGTCCAAACATTAAGCAGCAATCATGCGCGGCTGCCGCGCTGTGTTTGGACGACTGCCGCGCGCGAATGCTTCTGTCTACCGTCCGCGCACAAACATTTTTAGGGAACATTCGCCCCTAATTGTGTCTGGCCGTATTTCTGCGGACGTATTAAAGGCTATGCAGATTGATATTGCCAACTGAAGTGCGCGACGTGTCTTGAATGTGCCGCGCAAGCATTCATCGGTTTGGTCCTAACTAGAGCGCGGCAGAAATGTGTCGTGCAAACGCCGCGTGTTGCTGCCGCGCTCTTGCCGCTCAATATGTGGACACACCTTTACTGTAACAATAATGTAAATCCCGCTACAAGATATTTCTGTCTCAAAAATGAGTACACTGCTACAAGAATCAGATCTTTTGGCGCTCTCAATTAATCTGCCTAGCCTTTTCCCAACTATATTGGGGTCGGCTTCCAGTCTAACCGGATGCAGCTGAATGCCAGTATTTTACATGGAGCGACTGCCTATTTGACCTCTACAACCCAATAACTGGGTAATACGATACCCCTTGGTAAGACTGGTTGTCAGACTCTCGGGCTTCTGACGACCCGTAACGACTGTCAAAGATCCACGAATGACAGCCGGGACCAACGGCTTAGCGTGCTTTCCGAGGCACGGAGGAGTCTCGATATGTAAAGATGGTCACCCATCCACATACCAACCCCGGCAAGCGTAGCTTAACCGGATGAATCGACCCGTGCGGCTGTTATTACTTAGCCACGAGCCAATGACGTTAATCACAGAACAGATATAGAGGGCGCTGTTGGTAAACATTTGTGCAATATTGTTTTGTGAAATATATTGCAAAACAAAATGTCGGCGTTAGTTCCAATTTTGTTCACGCGCCAAATGATCCTTGTACACCTATACTAGCGCCAGGAGACGCCCTGTGACCTAGACAGACACTGACCTTATTACCGACGACGTCCTACAAAGGTTATGTGCGCGGTATATACCGGCGCACGTGCTAAAAGATGCATTAATGTGGAAAAACAAAGGAGTAACGATCAATACAGTTTTACGGCGTTGTGTTGGTACTGCTGATCTCTTGGGGATTGGTGTGATGTTACGTGTTTTTAAAATTAATTAAACAGTTAAAATTACCTCCTATTACTTACACATCTGCCCGATCTTTCGGGGTATACAATAGGCGTGGTATTGTTTTTTTTTCTGTTTAAAATTTTAAAGTATCCGTAGTCAATAAAGTAAGAAATGAGTATACAGGGTTATTGGTTATACGTCGGCAATCCATATCGGGATGTAGGAGAGGTCATTTACAACAAAATTACCCCTTTTTGACTCCTTTGAAAATGTCAAAAAAATTCGACTCATTTGACATTTTATATTTTTAGTCCACACATTTTAAAATATAAAATATCAATTTTCTCGAAAATGATTGACATTGGCAGAGGTCATTTGGTTGCAAATGACCTCTCCTAAATCCCCTTAACGGATTGTCGACATAATATAACGGATAACACTGTTTATGGGGTAATTTCAAGGTAGCGCCAGTGACAGAAAAGTTGAAAGGAAATCGTTTGGCTTGGTATGGGCATGTGATGAGGAGGGAGGAAAAGCATTTGACTAAAAGAGTGATGAATATAAATGTTGATGGATGGAGAGGGGAGGCCAAAGCAAAGATGAATGAACTGTGTTAGGAATGATATGAAAGAGAAGGGAGTGAATGATAGCGTGACCGTTGACAGGGGAGAGTGGAAAGAGAAAACGTGTGCGCCAACCCCACGTAATGACGTAACATGGGTCAAGGTTAGGAAGATGTGCCAGTGTTACAGGCACATGAGATGAGTCACCTGTCTCTGGGATGGCACCGCACTAGCGATGCTTCTGGTATTAAAGATGTCCATTGGCGGCGGTGATCAATTCAGCATTTACCATCAGCATGAGCACAATAGAAACGGGTTTTGTCGACGGAAGAATAGACAAAATAACAGATTGTGATTGTGAATCTGTCATTTTGTCTATTCTTCCGTCGACAAAACCCGGTTCTATTGTAGGTGGGCCACTACCATGTTGCCACTAAAGAAAATAAAAACTTGGCATCCTTCTCTTATAAAATACTAATGTTTAAAGTATTGTTAGCACAAGATAACTAAAGTAATGTAAAACAACATTAACTAGCTAGCTACTTGTAATGCTGTAGACACTTACAAGGACTTTGACCGTAATTGTGATAAGAAACGAGAAATTCTTATTCAATGCATCACTCTGTGTTTGTAGATGAGAAAAAAATGCACAGATTTTAAAATAAACATTTTTATTTGACAATCTAAATTTAAAAATTCAAAGATCCTAAACCCGCACTGAACCTACGTGGTTATAAAGTCCCACCTCTCACAAAGAGGAGGCAAGAGTCCCAGCAGTGGGATGAGGCCATTATGAGCTGTAATAATACCTCTAAAGGTCTTACCAGGATGTATCGTGTTACCCAGTAACTGGGTTGTGGAGGTCAGATAGGCAGTAACTCAATGTAAAATACTGGTATTCAGGTGCACCTGGTTAGACTCGAAGCCGACCCTAACATTGTTGGGAAAAGGCTAGATAGATGATGTTTGACCTTTGAAGGTTTTCCTGAATACAAAAGATTTTTCTCAACTAAAAAGCAGGGCTTATTGCAATGAGAGTATACACAAGTCCTTGAAAATCCGGCACATACGTTAGTCACCGCGTTACATTCATTTGCTTATCGTGCTGTACTAATTTTTAAAGCGTTTCATTTTATTTGTACAGAAACTATGATTATTATTACGTCTAATTTTGTTCATTATTGAAGTCTTTTAAGAGCATTGGTTCTTCTGCAAAACACAGTGTGACTTTAAAATAGCCTCTCAGGAATGGCGTTTAAATGTGGGTTTGGCGCACTCTGGACAGTCCTCCCCGCTACTAGCAGCCTGCCGAATGGCTGACTAATTAATGAGATAGAACTGTGACAAAAACTGCAGGATCCTCTAGACTAGAGACACTTAATAAAAAAGCCTTATCATAACTAAGTACGTAGGTGACCGAGCTCTGCCCTGATAAAAATAGAGAATGCTCTTAATAGTATAGGAAAGTTCATACTAATTCCATGCTGTCATGATAGTAGGTTCTTACTAATTCCATGCTGCCATGATAGTAGGTACTTACTAATTCCATGCTGTCGTGTCATTATTCTAAGGTAGGTAGCCATCTTGTTCTAAACATTGGGCGACCGAGCTTTGCTTGGGTGAAAATACGGAGAAAAAATATCTGGACGATATGTTTATTATTTTCACCTCTATTATCTACGAGTATTTTCGACCAGGTGCTTGTATTTAAATGTATGTAAATATATAAAAACGTTTTATGAATACACAGGAATTTAAACAATAATTTAAATACAATTATAGATTTCAAACAAAAACTTTCTCTTACACCAGATATTGCAAAATCTCCTTCGCCAAATTCCATGTTCAGTACAATAAGGTAGCTCCAAGGTTTTGCGGCGACGTGTAGGTGGCTGTATCTTGTGCGGGTATCGAGTGACAGGCTGTAAGCTGTGTTTGTTGTATTAATAGTATTTACTTGTGTTCTTACGACCCTTTTATCGATGTGTGTTTCCAGATAAACGTCTAAATTATTGTTGATTAGCTTCTTTCCGCGACTTCATTCACGTGGAAGTCGTAAGATACCACCATATACTACAAAAACAGCCACATTTTAATAAAACTTCCCTGCATACCAATTATGTTTGTAGTTTGGTCTCAACAGCCAAAATATGCAGAGTCAGGACTGGTGACGCGGGAGCAAGCGACGTACAGTTGTCCGTGTGAGAAGCAGCTTGTCCTGAGGTCGACACCCGCAGCCTTCACTTTCTGCCCCTGTGACTTGTTGATAATAATCATCGCAAAGCATACGCTCATAGGTAACTGCACGCGCTTAAACTGGAAGTGGGTACTTTTAGGGAATTAGTTGGAAACGCGGTATAAACACTGGTGCCGATTCCCTTGTTCACAAACTAAACTAAATTTAAGTTCAGTGCATCTTTTTCTTTCTATTTCATTAAGAAAAGGACCGAAGATAAATTTTAGTTTAGACCTGTCAAATTAATCAGCGCTTGACGTAAATTGACGTAATTTTAGTTGGCAAGTTTTTAATCACGTCTAAACTTCTATGGAGTAGTGACAGGCGCTGCTTAATTTGACAGGACTAAACTAAAATTTATCTTCTGTCCTTTTCTTAATGAAATAGAAAGAAAAAGATGCACTGAACTTAAATTTAGTTTAGTTTGTGAACAAGGGAATCGGCACCACTGTCTTGCCAACGCCATAACCTGTTAGAATTTCCGCCTCGATGATGTTTCGTTATTGTTGATGTCGTATCGTATTAACCTTTTACTTTAGGCTCGCCCCCTGTTATGTTATGGTACTTAAACATAACTGGCGAAATGTTGGTGTACCATAGGTGAACCTCTGTCTAACCCTTCGGGAAATACAGGGGTGAATGTGTTACTTGTGTTCTAACTTACGACCCTTTCATCGAGGTGTGTTTTCCGATAGCGGTGCGCTTGCACCACAAATCGCTAAACACGTTTACCACAAAACTTATTTAACATAGCTCTGTTTCTGTCCATAGGGATGATGCCTGGGTCAAAAAAAAAAGAAATTATATTTAGTCCGTCAGTCAGATAATAAAAAAATATTAGACACGTATTTTTTGCTTCATCATATTAATAAAAATGACTTACAAGACTGACGTCACAAGTATAAAATCTACATACTCGTGACGTCATGGCACATTTTAACTTATTGTATCGCCGTAATCTTTTGATAACGTAAAAAAATAAAAAATATGTGTTCAATAATTTTTTTAATAATACAAGACGGACAAAAATAATTATTTAGTCATCATCTCTATTGTTTGAAGATGGCAAATACAGAATGATCTGTACATTGTAAAAGCGAATTAATTTTCACGCCTGCCCCTTAAGACCTAGGCCAAATATTTGTTGATATTCGGATAGCTCATGACTTAAAAAGGTGCCATAAAGAACATAAATTAAAAATCTAAAAAAAGAACGCGAAATTTCGCGGGTATTCTGGTACTTTAGATCTTTAAAAAAAAAACATATATTATATTATTTTCCGCCTGTGTTGTCCCACTGCAGGCCAAAGGCCTCCCTTTCTCCTTTCCACTCCTCTCTGTCTTGAGCTAGTGTGGACCAATCCTGTCTGTAGGCGTCAAGCTCGTCTCGCCATCGTCTCATTTTACATATTATTATGTTACACGGAAAACAAAACAGTGGTATTTTAGGGGTATGAGGAACAGGGTGTAAAGTTTACTCATCCACCATAGAAAAGGGAGGATCTTCCGACCAGACGGGTGTTGTGTCTGGTGGGCAACTGCCCATCGGTTTGAAGTTGAAATCTTGTATGTATGTCGATCGCTCGGTAAACTCTTAACTGCGCGATGCAGGATTTGTGTGACGTCATGTCTTTGATGCGTAGTTCGTATGTGGCGGTGTAACCGCTACAGTATAAACGAAAATTGGTTCTGTAGTTGAACAGAACTGAAAAACAGGTTCTTTCTTATAGATAGATAAACTCACTTTCGCTTGCAGATAATAACTTGTATGAACGAACGTAAAGTTTTCAAAGTAAATAAGTATTTAAGCATTACTTTATCACTGTCACTTGTACAAGTCACGGCCTTGCCGAGACATTGGAGATATTTTTCACTTTCTGTATAATAAAACGTGTAACGGTGACTCAATGTTTTCTGTTATCATTTATCTATATTATACATACATAATACCAGCCTATTATTGTCCCTCTGCAGTCAAAAAGCCTCTTCTCAAACAGAGAAAGCACGAGCATTGATCACCACGCTTGCTCAAGACGAGTTCATAATCAGCCTTTAATGTTCCCGCTGCTGGGACACAGGCTTTATTCTCTCTGTGAGTCAGAGGGAGTGAGCTGTAATCTACCACGCGGGCCCAGTGCGGGTTGGTAGATGTCACATGTCTTGCCGGTTTCCTCACGATGTTTTCCTTCACCGTTTTGAGAGCAGTGGTGATGTAACTATTTACACAGTTCGACCTACAACTCGTAAGTCGGGAGCGTTATACCACTGGGTCACCATCACATCAAACAGTTTTCCTGGGAATCACGCTAGACGAGAAATTACAATGGGGACCTCATATAACATCTCTTGCGGGGCGGCTAAGCTCGGCCGCTTATGCTGTTAGAAAGATAAGACAGTTAACAGATGTAGAAACCGCGCGTTTGGTCTATTTTAGCTACTTTCACAGTATTATGTCATATGGCATTTTAGTGTGGGGTCGGGCTGCTGACATTGAATCCATCTTTATTTTACAAAAGAGGGCTGTCAGAGCCATTTATAATCTATGTCGTCGCGAATCTCTCAGGGAACTATTTAAAAAGATTAATATTATGACGGTACCTTGCCAATTCATCTATGAAAATATTATGTATGTAAGGAAAAATCTGCATCTTTTTAAGAAAATAAGTGATAGACATAATTTTAATACTAGAAATAAAGATAAAATAGATCAACCATTTTTCAGATTATCCAAAGTACAAACATCTTTTATGGGGTACTGTGTTAAATGTTATAACAAAATACCTTGTGATATATTACAATTAACTGAAAGAAAATTTAAAACGCATATTAAAAGTACTCTTTGTAAACAAGCATATTACAAATTAGAGGATTATATCCTAGATAAGAATGCTTGGAAACATGCTGGTCTAGCTCCATAGGACAATTTTGAGTCTAGACAAAATCAAACTGGTTGCTAATTTAATTGTGTAATTAAATATTACAACATTTTTTTTTACATTATGTGATTACTTGAACTCACACACTGACGAATTAGTATCACTTGTAATTTTTTTTAGGAATTCCGTATAGGTTTTACAATGCTTGTAAATATGTGAACACCATGTATCCATTACATAATTATTTTTTCTATCATTGCTTCATTTTTATTTTTACCTATTGTGGTATATAAATCTTATTCCAGGTGCATCGTTTTCACATATAATTATATAATTAATGTATACAAAATATTGTAAAACATTTTAAAAGAGTAACGGTGGAGTTTCTTGCCCATTCTTCTCCATACGAAAACTACCCTTTGGAAGGGGCGACTAGAATCAATTCTATTTTTTTTTTTGACGTTCAAAAGTGCCTTTTTGTGCCTAATTGAAATAAATTATTTGACTTTTGACTTTTGACTTTTGACACCCTGCTCCAAGACGAGTTGGTGATTTATATTAACTATAAGTTCAGGTTTCCTCACGATGTTTTTCCTTCACCGATATTCAAGATAAACTCAGAAAGTATACATATGAATTGAAATAGTCACATTGTCGCTTGCTCAGATTTGAACTCACAACCTCATACATGAGAAGCGAGGCATACATACATAATCAGCTAATAATTTTCCCACTGCTGGGATACCGGCCGCCTCTCTGAGAGAGGGACTGGGCCGTAATCAACCACACGAGCTCAGTGCGGGTGGGTGATAAATGATTTTATTTCTGTAAGTAGGTTTGTGCAAACACTTTTACACGTCAATCATATTTTAAAAACTAGATGAGGTCGGCGTTTCCTATCTAACTACTCTGAGAAGAAAGGCCAAAACAAACTCGGAGGTTACAGTCTCTTTTAAAGTCCAGACATAATCTTGGTCAGGTCATGTGAAGGCTTTGTGGATTACTGTCTGAAGTGGTCTTTTGAAGAAAGCACCACACAGTTTGTGAGGGCCTGTCCAGTGCATGCATTTGTCAGTTATCGTGCAGCTCAACTCAGAATTTAAGGAGCTCAACGATTCGACGAATAATACCAAAAAACCGGCCAAGTGCGAGTCCGACTCGCGCACGAAGGATTGCGTACCATTATCTATAAAAACGCCAAAAAAATCACGTTTGTTGTATGGGAGCCCCCTTAAATATTTATTTTATTTTAATTTTATTATTTATTATTAAAGTAAAAATACAACTGAGTATTTTGTGAATATGTCAAGTACCTACCTGTTGCCATTATTGATATCGAGCAAAAAAGGTAAAAAAAATCGCGTTTGCTGTATGGGAGCCCCCTTAAATATTTATTTTATTTTGTTTTTAGTATTTGTTGTTATAGCGGCAACAGAAATACATACTTTGTGAAAATTTCAACTGTCTAGCTATCGCGGTTCTTGAGATACAGCCTGGTGACAGACAGACGGACGGACAGACAGCAAAGTCTTAGTAATAGGGTCCCGTTTTTACCCTTTGGGTACGGAACCCAAAAAAAGGACATTTGGGTAGGTCACACAAATTACTGGAAACTGTCAGACCATGATTAGAACTAACAGAAAAAAACAAAACAAAAAGGATGGATTTCACATGCCTACATTATGGACTGTCAAAGACACTATAGTTTAAACTGGAAGGTGATATGGCTGGGAAGGAAGTAAACCCTGTGATTTCGACTGATAGAGATAAATGGAGGAAAAAGACTTACAACGCCGACCCCAAATAAATTGGGATAACGGATGATTAAAGAAAATATATAGTTGATAGCGTATTCCCCTTTTTATTTAGAGTGAAATGTTAGGCTGTGTCAAATGATTTGAAGACACAGTATAAACTATTGTTGATGTCGTATCGTATATTATAACTTTAACTTTAGACGTACATACATAACTAATTGAAAAAAAAAACTAATTGCTTAGAGAAACAAAATTCCTGAAATAATAAGCAAAACGAAATAAAAACGTTCAAATATTTACCGTTTACAACTTTATTATATTCATTATGGACAAAAATATCATCGCATTCAATAAAATGAGAAAACTTTTAAAACCCCTGTTCAAAAATCATTTATTTATAGGACCAAACACTGTCCCCTGGAGAACCTTCAACTCCAACTAAAATACCTCCTTCCAAAATGAATACTTTCATAACAAAATTAGTTACCTTGCTCGCCCTAAACACCCACGCAATATTTTAAAGGTCAGACTATTATTAGTGGAGGTTCTACCCGGGTAAAATATTAATAAAGGTACGTGCTACTCGTGTCGAACGCTTTACTTAAATAGATTTTTTCGTGTAGTTGGTAGTTTATTAGGTATATTTATTTTTATTAGTCTGTCACTCATACCTTTGTGTTTGTAAGGTCGTAAATGATTCTACTTAGGTAAAGTATTATAGAATAGTCAGAATATCTGGTGATTTTGCGCTACGGAGTCAATTTCGATTCAATATCAATAAAACTACTTACCACCACTGCAATAATAATATTGATATCACGCTTTTATTACCGAAATGGGAAGGTAGAGGAGTATAATAGCACACCCACATTTCGTCAGTTGACGAACCTTTTAGAAAAATACGGTGTTTAGACAATCGAACGCCAAAAAGCTAATCGAAAGATTCTGCAGACTATTTCGGCAACATATCCTACAAGATGGAATTCGAATCCCAGAAACACTAACACACTTAGTTTTTATATCGATTACAGTAATATCATTCACGCTTCATCGTATACCACACTTGACTGCTTACATGCATGCGTTTATGTACTTTGTATGTATCTGTATGGCCATATATTTACTGCCACTTCGATGTGGTATTGAGAATGAACTTAATATGTTACGCATACTCCATTATGATGTCTTGGAGCTCTGAGGTTATGTAATCTGGTGTACAAAGGGTCTTTTCAAAGCATGTCCTAATATCCTTTTTTACTTTTAACGTCTTCTCAGCTAAAAGACTAGGTGAAAGGGCGGCTGTTTTGAGTGTATTTGACATTCAAAAAGTGCTGAAATTCAGCCTAATTTGAATAAATGATTTTTGATATAAAACAACAATGACTAATAGCGGTCCAAACAATACTAATAATAATGACATTACATTCAAGTAATGTCATTACTACTGACAGTGTGGTGGTTGGAATGATGATGAGATCTAAATATTTTAATAGTTCTAAATATGTCAATAATGGAAAGAATGACAGTAATATTAATGTCATTATTACTGACAGTGTCTGGGGGCCTTATGAGGAAGAAAAATCTGGCAAAGTTGAAATACGTTTACGTTTCTTCCCTTTATAATTTGCTCTGCTACTTTTACTGTACAATGCGATAGCCTCCCCTCTTAATTCATCAAAATTCACAAACGATCATCGATCTGCCATATTATATCTAAATAGGAATACATGTAACAGTCTGACCGTTAGCCTGAAACACCAGATGTGGCATTGACATACATTATATTATGTGTTGACAACACCTAGCACCCATCAACTACCTGCGACCTTCATGGGGTCATCTGCCTATTAAGGAAGGACGTCACTATACGTAGTAAGCGAATGACTCATGTATGTATGACTAAATCAAAAATGCATGCGAGTCCGTTTTTGCTTCGACGGTCAGCCTCGCCTTGAAACTGACCGATGTGGTTTCGATGATACACTTAAGGAATCTTTGAACTTTGCCACGCTAGTCTGGTTTGAAGCAGCAGTTTCGGTTTGCTGACCGTGGTGAGAATGAGTCATTCTAGGGCTACTCTAATAATTGTCCATTATTTGTCATCAGAGCAGTGATAGTGGTGTGACCATCATCATAGGTTTCGATTTCGAACCCAAGGCACGCACCTCTGACTTTTCGGATTCATGTGCGTATTGTACAATTATCACTTGCTTCAAAAACGGTGAAACCGGCATGCCTGACAGATATTTCTCGACGCCATGTGAAGTCAACTCAGAGGCCCATGGGCGGCTTTAAAACTCTGACACTAGGTCAGTCACTAACCACACAAAAAGAAGATTTGGCATCGCAAGCTTATGAACACTTCCATCAGTAAACTAAGTAAAAGTACGAGTAGCTGGGTTTAAAGTTGCCTCAATTTAATAAAGTTGCTCATCCCCTATTGAAAAGGTAGGATCCTCCGACCAGATGGGTGTTGTGTCCGGTAGGCTACTGCCAGACTGTCGATGTTGAGGATTTTACATGATATCAGGCCGCGCGGTCTTCGGATGCGTTTTCGTACGAATTTCACTCGTGCGTACACGTACGTTCTCACTGGATACGTTTTTCTCCGTCAAATAGAACAAATCCCAACACGTTCGGATTGTTTTCAGTCGTCGGAAGTATACGTACGACTAAGGTATGTGATGCGTTGTTGTAGATGTCGCCACGGAACACTGAATTAGATCTTTTCTTGTGGTGAAAAGATTAGTTTTAGTGAGGTGTTCCTGCAGAAACGAGATGCCCAGTGCTTCGTTCCTTCTCTTTTCAGGAGTCTCCTCCTTCTTTAAATATCATGTCTCCAAGCCTGTATCAAAGAGTTATGCAGAGGTGTTAAACCGACATTTAGTCCACTATAAGTCTCATCATGTAAGAGGCCAATAACTGGGCACGAATCCAAAGATTTGAAGTGACTAAAAGATATTGAAAATATGACTCACGAAATCTTAACTTCTAGTGAAAACATTGTGTACATAAAACATCGGATTTTGAATGAATACCTTCAATGACTCACAATTTTATCGATATAGTAAAATTATTCATCGAACGTGATTTACGCATTGTGGAGGGTATACAATAAAGATTTGTCGGTGACTGTGTCATACTCATAGGTGATAAAGTATCACAAATCCAAGGATTCATAGCTTCCTTTTGAGCTATACTATCATTATCAACTCGCTTCATCATTGGCGTAAAATTTGAATATAATGGAACCTCACTCAAGTGAGCGCACAGCGTAACTCATTTGTTTTTAAACTTTTATAATAACTTGACCTGTGACGCGATTGGTAGCACTGAATTTTGCAGTCCTGTGATTGGTAGTACTGTTAAATTCAAGACAAACTAAGACTGCAAAATTCAGTGTTACCAATCGCGCCACGGGTCAGTAGATTCATCACAAACCACCATTCGAATTTCGAAGCAATTTTATAAGTTATAACATTGCTTCGAAATTCAATGTGCGGTACTAAAAATCTATGTTCTTCTGTTACTTATAACACTAGAAGAACATGACATACATTTTTAGAATCGTTTTGAAAAGTGCAAGCTATTTGTGTTTGAACGGTACTGAGCAAAACACGGTAATGGTTTTGAATGGGCCAATTTTGACACATTATTATCAAATGTCCTGAGAAGAGCTCGTGGCTAAGTAATAATAGCCGCACGGGTCTATCCATCAGGTTAAGCTACGCTTGCCGGGGTTGGTCTGTGGATGGGTGACCATCTTTATATACCAAGACTCCTCCGTGACTCGGAAAGCACGTTAAGCCGTTGGTCCCGGCTGTCATTCGTGGATCTTTGACAGTCGTTAGGGGTCGTCAGAAGCCCGAAAGTCTGACAACCAGTCTTACCAAGGGTATCGTATACACAGTTACTGGGCTGTGGAGGTCAGATAGGCAGTCGATCCATGTAAAATACTGGTATTCAGCTGCATCCGGTTAGACTGAAAGCCGACCCCAACATAGTTGGGAAAAGGCTAGGCAGATTGATTTTCAAATGTCCTGCGTAATTTGTGTGACCATCGGACTGCTCAGTCATACATAGTTCTCGAGTTCGAACCCAAGGCACGCACCTCTAACTTTTCGGATTCATGTGCGTCTTGTTTAATTATCACTTGCTTCTAAAACGGTGAAGGAAAACATGGTGAGGAAACCGGCATGCCTGAGACATATTTCTCGACGGCATATCAAGCTAAGTAAGAGGCCCAGGGTGGCTTTAAAACTCTGACACCAGGTTAGTCACTAACCACACGGAAAGGAGAAGAAGTAACTAAATTCGTAAAACATTAACTGACACCTGTCAGGAAGGCATTGTCTCGGCAGCCGGAATATAACGAGGAGCTTCTCATAAACGAGAGGGTCCACTCGCTATGATCACTCAACCTGGAAACCCCAAGCGAATCCAAGGAAAAACTTCAGTGTAAAAATAACAATGATGAAACAGTTCCTTTTGCAAAACAATCGGAGGAAGACTGGAGTGACGATTGTATGATAAGTAATGACGCTATTTTATGTGCTGTACAGCCTATTCAATAAATGATATTTAAAGACCTCATTGTGTACAGTAAGCGCTTAAAAGTGCATGAGCACGCTAAGAGTCGTATTGCTGTGAACACGCGGTATAGCTCGTACATTTGTATGTGTAAGCAACACGATACACACACCACAGATAACGCAGTTACACGAAACAACAATATATTTCCGTCGCTTTAAACATGCTAGCACACACGCACTATGCACGTGAACTTGACCAGTTAATGGCATTGCTAAAATTCGATAGTAACTTAACAAGTGCAGATAGCAGAAAGCGTTAAGCGTTGGTATGGAATTCAAACTGCCTCAGGTTCTAATCTCATAAAACACAGTGCGGTTTTTTGCAAATATTATTATTTTTGTTTTCGATAATAATATTTTTTAAATATTGCTGCTTTTTTATGTTGTTATTGCAATAAAGGTTTTAGAATAAAAATGCGTGATATATGATAACAAAATTAAAAAAAATATGTTTATTCGTTATATTTATTTTACATAAGTTAATAAACTGCTACAATTATTTATCATTATTTCAGCTGAATAAGATGTGAAATAGATGTCAAGAAACTTAGAAGCAGTTTGTATTATTTAGACATATTTAAATTATGAAATATTTTAAATTTTTAATGGATTTTTTCACCATAAAGATTAAGCTTTGATCATGGTCGAAGTAATTAAGTAATAAATAAGAATATTAGACTACTTAAAATGTAAAAAACTACTTACAGAATAGGTAATTTTAAGGTTAAATATGGGCAGTTTGTTTATATTTTATTTGTATTAATTATTTTACATTTTATTTGACTTTAGTAAATATTGGTTGTTATTGAGGTTAAAGCTTAAGTATTCATTTTCTTTACGAAAAGAAGATTGAAACTAAACCTCAAATTTTAATCCTAAAATAATACTATTACTAAAATAATATTAAACAATTTCGGTATATCTGCAAGAAATACGACAAACACCCTATTGAAACGTGCTTAAAAAATTCGTTACCATAAATTCATGCAATAACGAATCTGTTGTTTATTAAGTTGGTACGGTCAATATTTTAAGGTCAAAAACGGTTTTCTAGCTGGTCTTCATTGATGCAAGCCTTCAGAGTGCACGGCGAACGGTTCATAATGACGTGTTTTTAATAATTCAGCAAAATGTCTCGTTGGTATGAAACCATTTGTTTCATTCACCATTTGACGTCGCTGCTACTCGATAATAAGCCCCTTCCTCATATCTCTTAACCCTCACAGTATTTCTCTAGAACAAAGAAAAACATTGTTTTTATTACACATAATACCTTATTATTTATTATTCACTAATCGAATTAAACCTCACAATGAATTTAAAACTTTAAAGGCATCTTCTGTCTCAACAATACCTCTGTTCTATCAACAATACCCTTGATTAAGATTTATGTTTGGTAAAATATGAAATATATTAATGATAACACTCACACTTAGTCTGGTTTCATTAGATATTCACTTCACTTTTACGCAGCGCAATAATATTCTCTGATCTGATCTGATCTCTTCAATATATTTTATGCCTGCTTTTTGATAATAATAACCACAACACTGCGCTAAATACTCGTCACCAATATTATCCACGAACCAAAAAAGTTCTATTAATTAAATACTCGTAACAAACTGCATCTACCCCACAGAAATCGAAATAATTTACTTAGTTTTTTGTGGTCTACCTGCTAAACTTTAATATTTATGTGAACAAGACGAATGAAACTAAAAACGAATGATGATTATTGAACTAGTCATTGGTTGCAGACAAAGTGAGTGTGTGTGTGTAATGTGCGTGTCTACAGTATTGTAACAACTTATAGAAGAAGGTCGTAAGTCAAACCGAAGCGTCAGTCTATTGCTTTGTGAGATTGCTCATGGACTTTTGGTCGGCACTGTACCTGGGGTCGAGGATGGATGGACAGTCATATAAAAACATTACGTACCCTCCTTTTGGGCTTCGCCACAGTCCGGTATTCGGGTTCAAGGACAATGCTAACAAATGCTAAAAAGATAGGAGTAAAGGTACAATTCCGTAGCCGACAGCAGAAAGCAGGTACAATTCCATAGCCGACTGCAGGCAGCAGGTACAATTCCGTAGCCGACTGTAGGCAGTAGGTACAATTCCGTAGCCGACTGCAGGCAGCAGGTACAATTCCGTAGACGACTGCATGCAGCAGCAGAAGGTGACTTCGTAGAAATTCGATTCGATTTCATGGAAAACTATAGAAACCAGAGTGTCGCGATGACACGTCGCCTACTGTTGCTGCCTGCAGTCGGCTGCGGACTTGGACCTAAAGATTAAAGAATATTTAGAACAATAATTGATACCCATTAAGTCTGATCTTAAAACTGGAATCTCTCTCTTTCTTATCTGGAATTTGTGTGTATCAATGTCCTCTGGTTTTGATAAAATTAACCCTCATTTTCGGTGATAAGTCATCGGTAAGGAGTTTCAAGAATTATACACATTATTTCAATTATAACGACGTTGGAGGGTGGCAACCGGATGGCATTGATACACGCAAATTCCTTGCACTTAATAGAGCTTAAATTTTGAATGCCATGTCAAAAATATGTTAGGCCCCCATCCCCCATATCTTCGCCCCGTCCATTTGGGGTCCATCCGGACGGTACGGGGGGTTCGGTATCACTTCAATACCCAAATTACCATTCGCCATCCCGTTGCCTCTCCGATAAAATTTTACATGCCGTTGCTTTAACTAAAAGGTTATTAATTAATTAATAAATGTTGCCTGTAGTGCTATTTATACATAATTATGCAATATGCATATATGTTTTATACTAAATAACAGGATAAAGTCTTAAAATATGCCATGTTATCCCTGTCTGTTTTTTCCTCACGGCGAGGATATTAATAGTAGATATACTATACCTACCTACAATTGTACAATATGTAAAAAAAAAACTGTCCGATCTGACAAGGGCACATAAGTACTGCAATAACATTATCAAAAAAAAAAAAATACAAAATATCATTATTTTTATTGAAAATAAAAAGTTATTGCAAATTAAAATTCACGTTTTTAATACCAAAATCACCCCAATTCCATAAAAAATTTGCAAATTTTCAACAGGGGTCATAAGTTATCACCCGCTAAACGACGGCCGGCCGCGCCCCATTTAATAACCCGGTAAAATTCCCCATTGGAAAAAAATGCGGCGTATTTTTTTCTTTTCTCCTGAATATTTCCACAAACAAATGAGTTCACTTTCGAATTGTGTGCGGACACTCTAGTGAGGTTCCAAGTGAACTTTACAACAGCCTCTTCTTCCATTTATGTTACTCAATTACATGCAGCAAAAGTATGGCCGGTTTTTTTTTTTTTTGCCTGAAATGTCCTAAGACGTAAACGAAAGTTCGGGCGGTCACTACTGTCAATCTATAGATTCCCTAGGTTCTGGTAGGATGACAGTTCACTTCAAACTCACTTCACCTAAGTTTTCACGGTTTGATTTTTATAGAATAGCACTAATAGAAAGAAAGTCTCGATATCTAAAGACAAAGAGTTTTAAATGTTATAACATCCGCTGTTCTCATTGTACTTTAATTTGTTGTCGTGATAAGTCGGTCATTGCTATGTAATAAATTCTATCAGTACATTCAATAGTATATACATTATTTATTACACAGGATGTGGAAGTTCCGACTTGTGAGAGATGAAAAGACAGAGACAATTATTTATTTATACAGACTTACCAACGATTGCCCACAATCTTTGTCATAATGATAGATCTCGCATGTATCTAAATTGTAAGCGTACTTGTATAATATACAAAAAATATTATATTTATTTTCGTAAACGATTATGACAAATTTGTTTCATTTTGACAGTTCAACAATATTCATTGCGTTATTTACGTTGCTGAGCAGATTTTTTTTCCAAGTTATGAAGCAATGCATTGATCGTGTATTACACAATTAAGGTACAGATTATTAGTCGATTGTAATTGTGAATCTGTTAAAGTTGTGTCGTAATAAAAGTGAATTATTGGTGCATCGCTTTATGAATGTTGAAAATGGAGCTCAAAACTTGGCAAGTGCCATTGGATCGATAGCTAGACACTAGCATTTTATATCCCTAGTTAAATTTGCCTACTTGAAATAGCCTCCACGAATGGCGACTGTGGCGAGTACTTAATTAAATATACGCCCGCCGATATATTCTGTAAAAATCTCCCCATATAAACTTAGGTGAAGTTAGCTGTCAAACTCTAGATTTCCTAAGGTTGACCACCTAAATTTTCACGGGGAGATTATTGCAGAAAGTTGTAAGTTGGAACCTCAATCGAGTGACCGCACACAGTTTGAAAGTGAACTCATTTGTTTTAAAAGTAAAATGCAGTTTCAATCATTGATATGTCTATGGTTTCAATGCTGTTGCACTACTGCAATATTGAATTAAATCGCATCATAGATTCATAGGATTTTTTTTTTCGATTTTTGTCTCCGTGGAAGTTGGTACCAAAAAAAGAGGACTAGGTATATGAAATGAAAATAATAGTAGATTGTTATACGAGGGGCTAAAATTAGGCTAAAAGAGAGGATTATTTTATTTTCTCGCAATCGTAGTGAAAAGTAGAGTGTAACACACACACGGCGCTAAGACCCATTATAACTCGGTTTCTATTTACTCCCTCGCTAAAGCTCTGGAGTAAAACTACCTCGTTACAATGGGTTATTTTAGCCCCTCGTATAACAATCTACTATTTATTGCCAGCTATAAAATCTCCACAAACAAGTTTCAGTAAATATACACATAGATAACGTAAGAAATATACAATGGTGCCGATTCTCTTGTTCACAAACTAAACTAAATTTAAGTTCAGTGCATCTTTTTCTTTCTATTTCATTAAGAAAAGGACAGAATATAAATTTTAGTTTAGTCCTGTCAAATTAATCGGCGCCTGTCACTACTCCATACAAGTTTAGACATGATTAAAAACTTGCCTACTAAAATTACGTCAATTTACATCAAGCGCTGATTAATTTGACAGGACTAAACTAAAATTTATCTTCTGTCCTTTTCTTAATAAAATAGAAAGAAAAAGATGCACTGAACTTAAATTTAGTTTAGTTTGTGAACAAGGGAATCGGCACCAATATCATAAATATATCACATTCACATTACACACACATCGATTTAGGTAACATGCCTGTCACTGTATAATTATGAACATCGTTAGTTTAAAATCTATGGGTATTTATTTCCCTTAGATCATAATTCAGGATGCATCTGAATGCAGGAAGCGATTGCTTATCTGACCCCCACAACTTAGTTACTGGGTAATACGATACCCCTTGGTAAAGTTGTCAGACTTTCAGAATTGTGACTACCCGTAACGACTGTCAAAGATCTTTGAATGACAACCGGGCCCAACAGCTTAAGAGCGTTTATTTTGAGAGGGCAACGTCGCAAATAGATGTCAAATATTTCACTGTTTTGATTAATTTGGCAATATTACTGTACGGAAATAAGAAATGTGGCTAACTATTTCCCTAGAATATTAACAATGAATTGCAATTATAACACTAAATTTGATGTTGTAACAATTTTAGGTGTAAAAAAGGCATTTGGAAAGTTCCCAAATACTTTTTTTACATCTAAAACTAAATATTCGGTATCATGATATTAATTATTGCATTTCATAATCAATATTTAAGTTTCCTAGTTAGCCTGAGTTCTTAGTTCCATACAGTTATATTGCTAAATTAATCAAAACAGGTAAATATTTGACACCTAGTTACGACGTTGCCAACGAGGGATATGTGTCACCCATGATTCCGACTTTCCGAAGCACCAACGCCCTGTATAATAATTAACAGTCCATCCATCGCAAAACAATTAAACTGTAAGATAATGAGAAACGCCAGTGCACATTCACACTTTGCTTAAGTAGTATACTAATCAGTAAAAGTTAATTACGCATTGCAAATGAACTTCATGTTAATTTGAAACCACTAGTATAGTTCTATCCTTGTCTATCACAAGAAAATAGCATGAACAAGGAAGATGTTCATGAAAGGACATTGTTCTCATCTATAGAAGCAACAAGAATAATGTAACCAAGATATTGTAATAGCTTGATTTAAAAGAGTGTTCTTGGGAGTTTCTTGCGCGTTCTTCTCCATAGAGATCTACGTTTTGGAATGGGCAACTAGCTTCAACTTTCTGACTAACTGACCGATTCTTTTACAATAGGGAAAAAAAAGAAATTCTATTGAGTCCGTCAGTCAGATAATAAAAAAATATTAGACACGTATATTTTGCTTTATCATATTAATAAAAAATAACTTATATAAAACGCATTATTAAAGTGTGGGTCGCTACGTCACAAGTAGGAAGTATAAAATCTAGATACTCGTGACGTCATGGCACATTTTAACTCAATGTATCGCCGTAATCTGTTGATAAAATAAAATAAAACCGGCCAAGTGCGTGTCGGACTACGCACAATGAAGGGTTCCGTAGTTGGGATGAATTTATCCCAAAAACAAACTTAACTTTGTAGTTGAAAAATATGTTCTCCCATACGGAATGTATGGGAAAACATGTTTTTGCAACTGCAAAGTTAAGTTGGTCGATTATTTTGTAGGTTTAGTGTCCCGCAAAGTGTTAAATAAATGATCACTTGAATCCTTGATGGCATAATCGGCCTATAATGTTCCCACTGCTGGGACACAGGCCTCCTCTCTGTGAAAGGTAGTGGGCTGTAATCCACCACGCGGGCCCAGTGCGGGTTGGTAGATGTCACATGTCTTCGAATTTTTGGTTATAGGACATGCCGGTTTCCTCACGATGTTTTCCTTCACCGTTTTGAGAGCAGTGGTGATGAAATTATTTACACAAAGTAAAGCCGGCCTGGGTTCGCAGTCACGACTGTTACCACTGGGCCACCTCTTGTTGATGGACAAGATCCAAAAGAAATTGCTGTTCTAGAGACAGAATTTAACAGTTAACACAACGTGGACCATGAGCCATTTACGACCCTAAAATATAAAATGACGTCACCACTTGCATTCTAAAGCGAATTGCTTCATACAGTGTGAGTCTTCATAATGTGCACATATCGAAATGAGGGAATCTATGCTTAATTTTATCGACGGAAAAAATGGTCAAATTTTTTTTTGTTTTATTTTTACTTTTTGAATCTAAAATTTTTTTTTAATTTTTTTTTTATTCTCTTGGGCATCTTATTTATAAATTTTACAATTATTGTAAAAATTGATGAAAAAAATACAGATTTTTGCTAAAAAAACATGTTTATTTTCAATTGAGGGTAGTTTTTTTCTCAATTTTAATTTTATGTGGACGCCTACTTACTTCTTATCACTATGCAGTTTGTTTCATCGCGATAGCTGATTCAGTTTAAAAGTTACACAGTTTTGTTATTTTTTTTTAAATTCCATTAAAAGTATTAAAAAAAATCATTTTTTCTGTCGTTAAAATTAAGCATAGATTCCCTCATTTCGATATGTGCACATTATGAAGACACACTGTATAATACTAATATTATAAAGAGGAAATATTTGTATTTTTGTATGTAACGAATAAACTTAAAAACTACTGGACCGATTTGAAAAATTCTTTCAGCAATGGATAGCTACATTATCAGCGAGTAACATAGGCTATATTTTATCCCCGTACTCCTACGGGAACGGGAACTGGGCTGCATTTAAATGCTAATATTGTGAGAGGAAAAGAAAGAAAATGGAGTAGATAGAGTGACCACCGACTCCAAGTAACATGGGACTAGGGCAGGAAGATGATGATAACCCTAAACCAGTGGTCAGCAAACAGAAGCTCGCGAGCCGCATGCGGCTCTTTGGCCTATAAAGTGTGACTCTGTACAAAAGTCGATGAGTGCGAGCGTAGATACGCGCGGAGGTCGGAGTTTCGGTCAATAAGTAAGATATCAACTTTTTCTTTTTTTTTGAGTGGTAATATATCAAATAACTTCTCCCGCTCTGGGTGGAGCGGGAGGGCGTGTCAGACTCTTACTGACTAAAACCCACCCGTGTTCCTTCAGTTGCCATGTTGCCAGGAGCCACGGTAACCCTTTCGGACAAACCCGCAACCCCGGCAGGCATCGACCCTAGCGGACCCCTTCAATTGTGCTGACATCTCTATGAACTTTCGGACTTTTTCAAACTAATTATATTTCAAAGATTTTTCTGATAGAAGTATTTTCACTAAAAATTAACAGGACATCGAAAATTAATCATAAGTAAGATGCCTTCATCATATTATTATCAGCCGATATGATGATGATGATGAAGGCATCCTACTTCTTAGCAAGTTAATTTTAGGAAGTGTTGTGGAGTGAAAGAGGATGGGAGTTTTAAGGATTAAGAAAAGTGTATTGAGACAGTTTGAAGACACAAAGGATTGGCTCTCATAAGAAATTTTAGTCGTTAAGTATTGATATTTGGCTCTATTGACTAATGAGTTAACCGACCACTGCCCTAAACCTAAAATTCCCAAACAGCACACGCTCTTAAAGGCACCATTCCGTACCCGACCGCAGGCGGCAACTGCAGGCGACGAGTCGCCGCGACACGACTGGTTTCTATGAAATACCTTCCGTAGCTAGCGACACGTCGTTGGCAGCTACGGGCGAGTGACAGGCGACACGTGTAGCCCGACCGCAGACCAGTAGTGTCGCCAACACTCGAGCGATAGCCACGTTTTTCTATCTTCTATCTACCGACTGGAATACGGGCAGTTGCCGCCTGCGGTCGGGTTCGGAGTCATGACTGCAGTGACATAATGCCGCGACGTGTTGCCGCGACACGTCGCCTGCAGTTGCCTCCTGCGGTCGGGTACGGAATGGTACCTTAAAAGTTGTATCTGTCGCTTCAAAACAGCTTGAAATGAAAGAGACAGCAGAAAAATTGCGTTCAAAGTTTCGCTCGTCTTAAAATCGGTCGAAGATACACATTAGCCGTTATTAGGCGCCACTTAACTGCCTACCCACGAGAGTAGAACTTGAACATACACGAACATACGCCAGACGGGATCGGAATGCTAATAAAGATTCATTAAAATTCGCATACACACTGTCAACGACATTTTGCCAGCCGTGGCGTCCATCCTGTGAGTCATTTACTAAAGTTATGGGAATCAATACCATGTGGTGAATTTCTGTAACTGATAATAGAACATGGTGTTCTTCTTTTCGTGTGCAAGCTGAGATATGGCCAATGGTGCCGATTATCTTGTCACAAATGCCTCTAAACTAGACGAAAAATCACCAAAATTTAGTTTATTCCTGTCAAACGACGATTTCCCATTCTGAAATAGACTAAAGTGATGCAGCTTAACTATATTTTAGTTTGACAGCACTAAGATGGTACAGACGCCAGCACATCAAGCTACCCGAAACTGTCAAATTTTCCCAATCAACTTTAAACCTAATAGTATAGCGATAAAGTTGAAAATCTATTAAAGAAATTTGACAGATTTTAGTAGCTTGTGGTGCTGGCGTTTGTACTGAGATATTAATTTAGTGAAAATGGCAATTTTGCTATTCTGAATTTGACGTTTTTCACCCAAAATTTAGATTTTCTAACTAAATCTGACTATTTTTAATCCCGACTTAAAACGTGTGGAATAAAATTGGTTGTCATGAACTTTACATTCACACCAACACCTCGACTTTAGATGCAAAAACAGTACTGAATCTTTTTTTTTCTTTTGCTTATATCTCGAAAATGGTGTGTCCAATCGCAAAAATAATGAAAATTTCGACCCCCTTTTTAAAATCCTTAAACCCCTAACACTCTACATGTAGGTATCTTTTTTTCTTATTTTCCATACAAAAAGTGAAAAATTCCATATAAAAAACGTCGAGGCTGCCCTCGCTGCGCGCCTCCGGTTTTAAAAAGATTCACGTGGTTTTGTTCACGTGTGGAGTCGCGATTGTCAAATTCGATTTAGATGTGTCAAAATTATTTTTAAATTTAGAGAATTTATTTTGCAGAATTGCTTTGAGATTCTCATAGTCAAAAAAGTAAGGAATTTTAGTGATAGTTTAGTTCGGTGTACAAGAGAATCGGCACCAATAATTTATCATCATTTATCATACATATGTTTTGTGTTGCATAATGTAAATTATTTTGCATACTATTGTATGGAATATTTTTTTTCTAACTTGAACAGACAGCTGTGCTGCTAGAGAGTTTGTTGCGCCACTTCTTCCCAGCTAAAGCACTAGGAAGTGGTAAAGGGTGGCCGTTTTGGGGGACTGTCTTATGTAATTTTGACGTTCGAAAAATGCTGAATCTCAGCCTAGTTTGAATAAATGACTTGAATTTTGAATTTCATAAACGATTAGACTAATCCGTTACATTTTGATAGTTCAACAACATTCATTGCGTTATTTACGTTGCTGAGCATTTTTTTGTTTCGAACTTCTGATGCAATGGATTAGCAATCTGTTTCAAATCGAAACAGATTGTTATTGATCGTGTTTTACGTAATTAGGGTACTGGTGTCAGAGTTATAAAGGTGCCCATGGGCCTCTAACTTGGCTACACATACCGTCGAGAAATATCTCTCAGGCATGCCGGTTTCCTCACGATTTTTTCCTTCACCGTTTTTAAGCAACTCACGCACCTTTTCCAAGCAACTTTACTCATACAAGTAAATCAAGAGAGCTCTTTAAGTATAACTGGGAGGACATGCAAAAATGTCAATGTGTTCAAAAGTCCCATGTCCTGGTAGTTATTGTAATATGTAATATTGTCAATCACTTCAATTGCATTTGGTAGACGATCAATTTGCGCATCAATGTGTACCTATCAATATCAATCACGTAATAATTGACAATTGCAATTGATCGTTTCGGGGAACCTTTATAATGTTTTAATCTTACTACGTCCATTGAACTGCTCATACAAAAAACCTTTTCCAAAAAAAAAAAGCAACCGACTTCCAAAAAAAAAAAACACTACGTAGTGAATAACTTCGGAAGTCGGTGGCAAAAAACGAAAATTCAAAACCAAAGACTCGCGAAGACGCGAGAGACGAAACCGGTTGTATTTTTTTGTAAAAAGTTTTTATTTTTCACTTTTTAGTTGTGGAACCTACCCCACACAAATTGGAATACCACTACCTGCTATATAAATAACAGTGCCAAGAACTTATCATATCAACATACTAAGTGGGAAAAAATACGTATTATTGAAGCTAACTCAAAAACTATTCAAGTAAAGTTAATAAAATTATATATGGGACCACCTCTAAAGCAAACCCTTTCAAATAAAAATAATTTTCAAAATCGGTCCACAATTGACTGGGAAATCGGTGGACATAAAGAAAAAAAAAATGGAAGTCGGTTAAAAACAGAACAAAAACATGAATGGGTGTTATACAGTATTCTCTCATACATACCAATGACGCTGCATTTACACAAGAAAGTAAATAAATATTAACTAAGACTTTTACTTCGAAAGGCAATCGGCGACAGAACTTTTACCGAGACTTGACTACTCCGTCTTTTGATTCAGTGGTGATGTCATGGTGATGTTTAAATAATAAATTACGTAGATTATTGAATTTCTAATACTTATGTTATGTGTTGACCAAAGAAACGATGGATGAATTGTGTGAAATTAAATTGTTTATTCTGTAAAATAGGATGTCGGAATCACTTTTACACGTCATATAAAAAAATATCCAAAATAAGCTAGATGAGGTCAGCGTTTCCTATCTGACTACTCTGAGAAGAAAGGCCGAAACAAACTCAGAGGTCGCAGTCTCTTTTAAAGTCCAGACATATTCTTGACCAGGCATGAGGACCATGTAGATTAATGTCTGAAATGGTCTTTTGAGGAAAGAACCACACAGATTTGAGTGGACCTGTCCAGTCAGTGCAAGCATTAATCAATAATCGTGGAGTGTGAAAGATGGTATGACTAGAAAGGGGACCGAGATGACTATATAATAGAGAAGTATGGAAGAAAAACGAGCGACTCTTACAATAGTTGCTTATAATAATTAACAATAAAGGGGCGGGTGTTACGACCTGCCACCGCCAGGTGGCGCACAGCGGGACTTACTGGAGCCATACCGTTGTGCCAGCTGGTACTCTACGCGCCGTCAGGGGCGCCGCGAGTATTTGAAAAACGAATATATAGAAGAATTCCTTCCTTCAGATTTGATGGCGGACGACACCTTATGCATTTTATAATATTCAGATCTTTTCAACTCAGAATATAGAAAATAAAACAGAATTGTACCAGTATCGTCCATTATTTATCGTAGCCTTTACAGCGGCAACAGCCGCACCAGTGGGGCCTCGTCAAGGTCGTTTCTAACGGCCAACTCTAGTACCGCGCGCGCTCATTGCTCAAATCAAATATCAGTCGCCGAATGCAGTACCCGTATTTTACATGGAGCGACTGCCTATCTGACCTCCACAACTTAATTACTGGGTAATACGATACCCCTTGGTAAGACTGGTTATCAGACTTTCGGGCTTGACGACCCGTAACGACTGTCAAAGATCTACAAAGGACACGGGACCAACGGCTTAACGTGCTTTCCGAAGAACGGAGGGTCTTAGTATGTAAAGATGGTTATCCATCTACGGAACAACCGCGGCAAGCGTAGCTTAACCTGATCGATCGACCCGCTGTTATTACTTAGTCACAAGCCCTTCCTAGGGAAAGTACCTACTAGTTTCAATTTGGTACCCGATGTGTTTCTAAAGAATCTTGGAAGTCAAAACCGTAAACTCAGACCAAATAAAACATACCGAGAATTTATTCACTAGTGTCTTATAGTCTCTATACAGTGTGTCTTTATATTGTGCACATAATATAGAAGTGAGGGAATCTATGCTTGATTTTAACGACGGAAAAAAAAAATCATTACTTTGACCCCAGTGTAAACAAAACAGTGTAGCTTTTAAACTAAATGATCTGTCGTGATGAAACAAACTCCATAATGATTGGAAGTAATTAGGCGTCCTCATAAAATGAAAATTGTTAAAAAAAACTAAGTACCATCAATTGAAAATAAACATGTTTTTTTAGCAAAAATCTATTTTACATTTTTAACCGACTTCCAAAAGGAGGAGGTTCTCAATTCGTCTGTATGTTTTTTTTTTTTTTTTTTTTGTATGTTTGTTACGCGATTACTCCGCCAATTATGAATAGATTTTGATGATTCTTTTTTTGTTTGGTAGATCATACTTCAGAGGTGGTCCCATATAAATTTTATTAACTTTGCTTGGGTAGTTTTTGAGTTAGCTTCAATTATACGTATTTTTTCCCTCTTAGTATGTAGATGATATGATAACTTCTTGTCACTGTTATTTACATAGCAGGTAGTGGTATTCGAATTTGTGTGGGGTAGGTACCACAACTAAAAAGTGAAAAATAAAAACTTTTTACAAAAAAAAAACAACCGACTTCAAAAAAAAACACTGCAAAGTGAAAAATAACTTTAATTTCGGAAGTCGGTGACAAAGAACGAAAATTCAAAACCAGAGACACCGACTTCCGAAATTAAAGTTATTTTTCACTTTGCAGTGTTTTTTTTTGAAGTCGGTTGTTTTTTTTTTGTAAAAAGTTTTTTTTCATAAATTTTTACAATAATCGTAAAATTTCTCAATAAGACCCATTACGTACCTACATATTTTTCCGTCGATAAAATTAAGCATAGATTCCCCTCATTTCGATATGTGCACTTTATAAAGACTTCACACTATATTTATAGCAATACATAATATCGACAGCCAGACAGATTGTTACACGTATTTAATATTAATGTAGATGATTTGTCAATACGTAACTTTTATTTTATATTCTTAACGGTATCTTACAATATCGGAGGTAGGGTTGTCACATAAGATACCGTAGCCCCTGGCAACATGGCAACTGAAGGAACACAAGTGGGTTTTAGTCAGTAAGAGTCTGACACGCCCTCCCGCTCCGCCCAGAACGGGAGAAGTCATTTGATAACTTCCCACCCAAAAAAAAAAGGTTGTCACATAAACACGTTTTGTTTTAACATGTTACCCAACTTGCCGTGTTTGATTTGCTATGTTACTTTTAGATATTTTTTCGTAGCAACACTTTTTTTTTTGCAAACAATTGCCAACAATTTTGGCATTTCACAATTTGCTAACCATGACTTTCAAAAACTGTTCGGCATAAAATACAGTCAACAAAATATAGTTTAATCAACAGTGCTGGTTAAACTAAAATTTGTTGTGTAAGAAGAACCTATTTTGAAGTCTAATGAACCATTAAGTGATTCTTATTCTAATTAATATCGTAATCATCCCACTTGAATTTACCATTTTGTAAGTAACAAATGCGGGAAGCACAGAACCGGTCGAAGTGGCGGTGCTTGGGGAAGGCCTATGTCCAGCAGTGGACATTTTTCGACTGATATGATGATGATAATGAGAAATGGTAATCGCTGTTGTTTTTAGCACACCATTCTTTTGAAATTGAGAAGCAAGGGTACAACCCTTGCTTCTTAATTTCCACACAATTTCCAAGAATGAAATTTTTAATTCTTGGCAAGAAAACAAAAATTACACATATCTGGCACCGTGCCAACCCTACCATATTTAGTAATGTAACATGTTTTTAACTTCGGCCAGCACTTGTCACAAAACTTTCACTTGCAAGAGCTTTATACTGCAAGGTCAGCGAATTTGGTGCCGTACGTATAAAAAGTAAAAGTCTTATACTTATGTAAGTGTGCAGGATTCGATGGTAGAGTCGGACATTTTTTTGTTATTTTGATAAGCTCCCGTTTGACTACTATCTCGTCTAGGGTTGGTAACTTTATTATATTAAATATAAAAATATATATATATAAACAAAAAAAAAATATATGAAAAAAGTTGTTTGGTTGGTTTATTAAAATATAGTAGATGGCGAAAAAATTATAAAATATAGTAGGTATGTTACAAAAACATTTTATTCTTTAAATGCATTTTATTGCTACTATAAACCTTTAAAACAGGTTTTTGTTTTTTTAATGTCTCATATCTATTTCTACTCTCTGAATTAAGGTTACAAAATACCATTAATTCAGCTTTTAAGAGATTAATACTGGCCCTCGCCATTTTGGATTGAAATAAGAATATTGTAGTTTCGCCTATTATGTTTTTCTTTAGAAATATAGTATTTAGGCCTCTAATATAGCAGGATACAATATCATATAGTAGGGTTGGCAACCCTAATCTCGTCTGATGGTAAGCCGGTATGACCCCTTTTTGTTTTTTTTGTTGGGATATTTTAAAATAATTTCTCCCGCTCTGGGCGAAGCGGGAGGGCGTGTCAGACTCTTACTGACTAAAACCCACCCGTGTTCCTTCCGTTGCCTGTATGTTGCCAGGGGCCACGGTAACCCTTTCGTACTTTCCCGCAACCCCGGCAGGCATCGGCATCCTTAGCGGACCCCTTCAGTTGTACTGACATCTCTTTGAGGCGCGCGTGGAACACAACGCGCCGTCGACCCGGGCCTGGTCCTTATCGGACGGCGAGCTACCCATTGCTCACCGTCCGCAAGCCCGCGGCTACGGTGGCCGAGAATCGGCCTGCGATTCCCGACGCCCAGGGTGTCTCCTCCTGCAGCGTTAGGAGCGTGAGGGCACGAAGTTCGCCTCTCCCTTACGCGTTTGCCCGTATGACCCCCTTGGTTTTCAGTTATTTAAATTTGACCTTGTGTCTTTATTTCATTTTATTTATTTATTTCAGACACAATGATCCATATTTTTGTTAGTATACTTAAAAATTATGTTAGTAAGCAATTATAAAAAATATTACTAATATTAAATATCAGACTACGTTACGCATAAAAACAAAATCAAAATCATCTCTAAATTTAATCAATAATATTTTTGAATAAAAATAAAATCATTAAAATCTTATGCAGTTTGTCTGTTTTGGTAACAAAAAATAATAAAACGGCACTATGCTATGGTTAGCATATTGCTATTTTCGTATCGTCAGCGATCTAGTCAAAGTTATGGTTATGTAAATATAGCCAAAAGATGTTATCTAAATTCCTTTTATTCGCAAAGTGCGATATCGAAGTCAATGTACTTCATTTATCGTTCATATTTGAATGAGATAAGATTGTTATCGATCTTTTAGTCTCCAAAGTTTTAAAGGCCCTCGTCTTCAGCCCGGAATCACCCACTGCTAGGTATAGGCACAGTATAAATAAGTAACAGTATTATATCTCGGCAGTAACCTTGAAATAATTACTTACGGCCGCTCGGTAGATAAACCTTCCGGGTCCGTGCTTAAACTGCCGCGCTTGTGTTGCGTACTGATATACACTGAGATTTCTAAGCGCGTCGTTTGAGCCGTTTTCTATGAAGATAAAATAAAAATCTGCCTAGAGCTTTTTCTCAACTTTGTTGGGCTCGGCTTTCAGTCTAACCGGATGCAGCTGAATACCAGTATTTTACATGGAGCGACTGCCTATCTGACCTCCACAACCCAGTACCTGGGTAATATGATACCCCTTGGTAAGACTGGTTGTCAGAATTTCGGGCTTCTGACGACTCGTAACGACTATCAAAAATCCACGAATGACAGCCTGGACCAACGGTTTAACGTGCTTTCCGAGGCACGGAGGAGTCTCAGTATGTACAGATGGTCACCCATCCATAGACCAACCCCGGCAAGCGTAGCTTAACCTGATGGATCGACCCGTAAGGCTGTTATTACTTAGCCACGAGCTCCTCATGCTCTTATGAAGATATTATAATACTGTTACTTATGTATACTGTGGTATAGCCCTCCTTTCCTGTCCGTCGGACTGCCCCGTTCTGTGTGACCCTTATCAAGGTGTTTACTACATATTTGATAATGAATGGTAGCCTAATATTTACTTGGTGGTAGCTTATCTGATCTAATTGTTCGTCGAAGGTGTAAAAGTCCGAAACTCTGCGTCAAAGCAGGTGGAAAAATCGATCATTCGATCCACCCCAGCTCCTCAAGGAAGCAAGGCAACACCTTGGTGTTATTGACAATCTCACGGAGGGTACCTGGGTTTCCGAAGTACTTTTTCCTATGTTATAAACAGAGTTTACAATGGGAACAAACTTTTTCTTTTTTTTTTGATGGAAAATTATCAAATAACTTCACCCGCTCTGAGCGTGTCAGACTCTTACTGACTAAAACCCACCCGTGTTCCTTAAGTTGCCATGTTGCCGGGGGCCGAAATCTCCCTTTCGGACTTCTTCGCAACCCCGGCAGGCATCGGCCCTAGCGGACCCCGTCAATTCTGCTGACATCTCTTTGAGGCAATGGGAACATACCTGAATCGCGAAATAAAATCAGCTGTTTTGTACATTTTTTACGAGTTATGCGAACAAAAATGTAAGAAACAGCAGATTTTTTTTCTTGATTTCATGTTTGGTCCCATAGTAAAAGTTGTTTATGAGTAAAGTCGCGTGTTTATTTATCTATCGGTCACTAATTACCAGTCACCCTTTACATATACAGGGTGGCAGGGACATCGACGCGAAAACTGTTACCATGGATACATGGTACATGGACTGGTACATGATTCTGAACCCCCTTGCATTGAAATTTGTTAATAACCGACGAAAAACTTCAACGCAGGGTGTTCAGAATCATGTACTGAATCCATGGTAACAGTTTTCGCGTCGATGTCCCTGCCACCCTGTAGAGTATAAAATTTGTCGTACCACCGATAAAACCACGAAGAAACCCCATTTTAATATCCACGCAATCACTGTCTATTCCAAGGTTGCCTGGAAGAGATCGCAGAAAGCGATAAGGCCACCCATTGTATGTTTTGTAGTGTTCAATTTATTTTTTGTTATGTTAGAAGCTGATAATTGTCTCACACATTTCCGTAGGTCATAAAGACCAACAGTATTCTTGTCAGGATCAATATTAGCATACCAATATTTCTGTATTCATATTCTTGCACACTTACAAACTTGGAATACTTTTAGCAATATTTAACTGTTTAATTAGGTACTTTATTTATTGACGTTATAGTCTTTAGACTTCTTGAAGACATCCTTTAGGTTTCGAGGCTCAAACCGAACTGACTTAGAAGCTAAGCGACGCTCCAAACGTCATGTTGCCAATTCCGTTCCGTTAAAAAACCAGTGCTTTTACGGTGTCAAATGAGATCTACTTTTATACTTCATGATTACACTGATACAAAAATCATTTGAGGCATATCACATACTTTTAAAATCACAAAATCTAATTAAAATATTTGTAAATTTTGACAGGATGACTAGCCATAGACTGTAGAAAGTTGACGTCACTCGTTATCTCCGACCCAACCGAGCCAACTTTCTGAAGTGGGCCAGCAAGAACTGCTCAATTCTCACGGCTCAGGAGATGCTAATCTTTGACGTTATCATTTCCTCCACTATCTTATTGAGTGTTTATCTAAGATATACAGTTATGTGGGATTTTTGCCGGTTATTGTAATGAACGATTGTACTTTCAGTATTACCGTGGTTTATAGTTGTTTTTTTCATGTAAGAGCCCGTGCTGTGAATTCACTCGACAGAGTTTAGGTAAATTCTTGCGATGCTATGTTTGTGTGCACCGTTCACGCACACACGCCTAAACATCGAGCGTAGTGATCGCTTAAACAGTTTTGATCCTATAGACGGTATTTTGTTAAGTTACGTAGGTAAGCTTATGAAATAAGTCTGGAATGTTTGTGTATATTCGTTTAGTATATTTATAACAATCAACATAAAATGTTTTATATGGAATTTTATACTTTTTGTATGGAAAACATGAAAAATTATTACCTACATGTTGAGTTTTATGGGTTTATGGGGTTTCATAAAGGGGGTCGAAATTTTCATTATTTTTGCGATAAGACACAATTTTCGAGATATAAGCAAAAGAACAGAAAAAAGATACAGTACAGTTTTTGCACCTGAATGAGTTATTAATTTAGTGAAAATGACAAATTCGTTATTCTGAATTTGACTTTTTTCACCTAAAATTTTGATTGGTGCCGATTCTCTTGTACACCGAACTAAACTAACTAAAATTTCTTACCTTTGACTATGAGAATCTCAAAGCTATTATGCAAAATAAATTCTCTAAATTTAAGAACATTTTTGACACATCTAAATCAAATTTAACAATCGCGACTCCACACGTGATCCCTAACCACGTGGATCTTTTTAGAGCCGGAGGCGGGCATGGAGGGCAGCCTCGGCGTATTTTATATGGAACTTTTCACTTTTTGTATGGAAAATAAGAAAAAATATTACCTACGTGTAGAGTATAAGGGGTTTAAAGGTTTTATAAAGGGAGTCGAAATTTTCATTATTTTTGCGATTGGACTCACCGTTTTCGAGATATAAGCAAAAGAAAAAAAAAAGATTCAGTACTGTTTTTGCATGTGAAATCGAGGTGTTGGTGTGAATTTAAAGTTCATGACATCATCAAATTTATTCCACACGTTTTAAATCGCGAAAAATAGTCAGATTCAGTTAGAAAATCTAAATTTTAGGTGATAAACGTCAAATTCAGAATAGCAAAATTGCTATTTTCACTAAATGAATATCTCAGTACCATCTTAGTGCTGTCAAACTAAAATATTGTTAAGTTGTGTCACTTTAGTCTATTTCAGAATTGGAAATCGTCGTTTGACAGGAATAAACAAAATTTTGGTGATTTTTAGTCTAGTTTAGAGGCATTTGTGACAAGAGAATCGGCACCATGTCTAACTAAATCTGACGATTTTTAGAAAGGTGCGGAATAAAATTAGTTGTCTTGAACTAAAATTCACACCAACACCTCGCTTCAGGTGCAAAAAACAGCACTGTATATATTTTTTTCTTTTGCATATATCTCGAAAATGGTGCGTCCAATCGCAAAAATACTGAGACTTCGATCCCCTCTATAAAACCCTTAAACCCCTGACACTCTACATGTAGGTAATATTTTTTCTTATTTTCCTTACAAAAAGTGAAAAATTCTATATAAAACGTCAAGGCTGCCCCCTGTGCGCCTCCAGCTCTAAAAAAAATTCACGGGGTAGGGCAAACAAGTGGTCCACGTGGAGTCGCGATCGTGCAATTCGATTTAGTTGTGTCAAAATTATTTTTAAATTTAGAGAATTTATTTTGTAAGATTCTCATAGCCAAAAGTAAGGAATTTTAGTGATAGTTTAGTAAGTTTAGTTCGGTGCACAAGAGAATCGACACCATACTGCCATCTTAGTGCTGTCAAAATAAAATATATTCTATAATTATTTCACGATGGGAAATTATCGTTTGACAGGAATGAACGAACGACATTTTCGCGAAAGACACTTGCGTGAACCCACTTGCGCGAAAAAGTTGCGGAAATGAGATTTCTTCATAACATCACGCCATCAATTACAAAGGGCCCAACACTTCGAAATTGATGGCGTGATGTTATGAAGAAATGTGAAAATTTTCGCAGCCGCCATCTTGGATTTACGTTTTGACATCAAAATCTGCTGTAGAATCCTCAAAAACTATGAAAAAGACACCGATGACGAAAAATCTGAAAATATAAATTCAAGATGGCGGCTGTGACAGCCGCCATCTTTAATTTATATTTTGACCTCACTATCAGCTTTAGCATCCTCGAAAACTATGAAAACGATACCCATGACGAAATATTTTTAAATATTCGCAGCCGCCATCTTGGATCTTTATTTTGACTTAAAGTAGTCTTCAGTAGCGTTAAAGAACTTCGTTCCAAAAATACTTCACTTATTGCTACAACAGCATATCGGCGCGGGCATATCGGTGACGCGAACCCATAACTTTTTCCCCTACCAAAAATCACTCAAAACTATGAAATCTAAAGTCAAAATATAACTAGTGAACCCAGCAGGCAGATGTTGTCCTGCGACAACAGCGCCACGCGTGTCCAACTATAGTTATGAACCATCCCAGTGACACAAAAATAATTAAAAAAAAAACATCTAAATCAGTCAAGCCGTTTAGGATAAGAAGAATTACGAACACACGTACCATCGAAGAAACCCATACCTATACACCGTAAGGACTATTTCTGCTTGCAGCGCTCGGTCACTATAGTAACGGTTACCTACGAAAAAAAAGGGTCGAGTGCACGGGATTTTTTTTCAAATTGCTTAGTTATAGGTTTCTTCGATGGTACACGTATACCGGTGTACGTGTGTACACCGGTATTTTATTTATTGCCAGGCATGCAAAATTTTAATGTTCTTCAAAAACAAGCAAAGTACTTTAAAATAAAATGCGGATCAAAATGTGGTAGTCGACGTACAATTTCTGGAATATGTTAACATCGGACACGTACGTGCACGTGTGTGCGTGCTGTGACACAAAGTGATACGTCCTCACGCTGGGAAGGCCCGTTCGCTACTGACGGAATAGGTTTTCCGCGATCGTTTATATAGTTCACTTTGCCATTTAATTACATAATGAAATAATTGTTTATTTATAAAATAAAATTTAGATTCTATTAAACAATTAACTTAAGATTAATATGTAAGTTTTAAAATTTCTTAAAAGTGTTTCTAAGTATTAGAAAAAAATATTTATTTGGCTTGAAGTTTTGAGAAAGTTACGTTATTTCAACATTTTTTTTCTGCTATATTTTGTATGAAAGTTGAAAAAAGTGGTTCTACTATGTACAAGTAGACCATATAATGATGTTGATGATATTTTTTAATTTTCAACATCAAAAGCAGTTTCTTCTAACGAAACGATCAAACGTCAGTCTCGCGTAATTTTTTGGAAAACTTGTTGCGAATTTTAGTGATTTTCCACGAATCCTTAATTTATTTGAAAAATCCCTTTCCCCTATGTACAAGACGAAGAATTGGACTTTTCAAATCACAAATAATTTTGTTTAAATTCTCGTCCCCTTTCTCACAATGAATAAACAAAATTGATCAAAATCAGTGATTTCGTGCGGTGCGGCGTGTTAGTGAATTGTCGAAAGAGCAGTGCCTATCCTATTGAAGTGAAAACTTCTTTAGGCGCGTTGGGCATATTTGAGATGGAACTAAACCATTGATTTCGCGACACCATGACGACACCTCATTTTTGTGAACGCGATTGTGCTCTTATTTATTAAAGCGGACACACACTTCCCTGTTTATTATTCTAGCGTATGGCACTCGTGGGTTGCAGCTGAAAATCAGCGTCAGGTGGTACACTTTGTGTTGTCATCTGACAATATGCTGAGCTGAGGCCCTTTTGGCATTATAATCATTGTTTTCTGTTTTTGATAGTTATAAGGTGTATTTTTTCTGCAGTAATGCCAATAAACGCATTTTTCTTTCTTTCTTTCTTTCTCTTTATTTAGATAAGGTTCCGGACTAATGTTCTATACAAGTATTTTTCTTCCACCAAGGCGATCTTGTTCAAGTTTTCTCTTCTGTCTGCACTCCCGGAGTGTTACCACTTTATCCATTTATTTTTCACAAAACCCTCCATCGTTTCTTTGGTCTTCTGATCTTAAAATATGCTCACCATCATTAGGAACATCTTTTACTATGGAAGCATCGATGTAATCGCGAAAAAAAATCTGCTATTCAATACATTTTGTCTAGTTAGGAGATGAATATATATGGGACACGCGGCGGGCTCGACTTGTCGATTCAGTGGGCGTAACGTAGTCAGAAGATATAAGAGTTACGCGATAGAAAGGGAGGCAACTTCTAGGTGAATATAACTGTAGGTAATTAGCGCTGCGTGTCCTGCATTGCACTTTATTGTGTCGTAGCAAGAGTCGCTTTTTATTTAAATGATTTTGTGGAGTGATCCATCTGTACTAAGACTAACTAATCTGTGGCTATAAGAACATTGGTAATTGTATGGAGCCGCTGATTTATTTTTGCCGTAATATGCATATGTTCTCGTGTGTGCTTATCATTCTTGAAATACATGGGGCACTCAGAAAGTTTTGCGATACTAAAAAAAAATATACTTACTACAGGTTATAATTTTTTTGATTATATCTTTTCAAAGAAGTCTTCATTGGCGTCTATACACAGTTTCATACGTCTAAACCAATTTTCATAACACATTTTCCAGTCCGCATCAGACACCTCTTCAATCCCCTTCTCAAATGCAGCCAGTCCATCTTCTGGTGATGAAAACTGTTTTCTCTTGAGTTGATTTTTTATTTTGGGGAACAAAAATTATAAATCCATGATTCATCACCCGTAATGATATCGTAAATGTGCCGAGAAGAGCCTGCTTCAAATTTTGCTATCATATCTCGGCACCATTCTACCCGAACCACCTTCTGAGCCTGCGTTAGATTGTGCGTTACCCAGCGTGAAACTATCTTCGTTACCCGAAGATGCCCGGGTAGAATTTCATGCACACTTCCCGATATGCAGTATATGCTGAATCTCTTCATATGTGCTTATTCTCTTGAATTAAATTTTTCACAGGCAGCACGTTTTCTTATGTAGCAGCCGTCATAGGGCGGCCACTTCTTTCTTCGTCTGCCAAAGTTACTTGACCACGCTTAAATTCCTTGAATCAGCGGAAAACAGTCGCTTTAGAAGGGCTTTTGTCTATGAACACCAATCGAATTCTTCTGGTTTTAGTCTACATTTGAAATCGTACAAAATCATCGCGCGAAAATTTTCTCGTTGTAAATCCATTTCTCAGTGAGACAGAGTATTTTGATTTTGCTCGTAAAAAAATGTGGAGGGAATTTCAAATTTGGAATGTTGTGTTTTTTTTGTAATAACTAGTCATAGTTTTAATTGACATCAAAACCAGCCAGTATCCCATAGACAGAAACTGTTAGTCGCAAAACTTTCTGAGTGTCCTGAAGTCGATAATTTTATTTTCTTTAGCGGGAGCCATAACATACCATTGTTTATCGAATTTTCTTTCACAGCTGACGTATTTAAAAGAATACAATGCTGTCACACTATTGTTTGAGCTCTCTTGTAATTAGTTAATGACTCATCAGTGCATCGCGGTTTCTGAGCGTTCGTCATCGAATGGACACATGTTTTAGTGAGTTGTTTTATTTGTGGTTTGTATTCTGGGTATATAAAGTTTTGTTTATTTTTGGCATGTATTTTTGGAAATATAAAGTTGAAGTCTTTATTGCACAATGAAAATGACACTATGTCTCATTCGGGGATCAAGATGGCAATTTAATTTAAGATATTTTAAAAGTTGAGTGCAAACTCAAGTGGCCATATTGGATCTCAATCGGCATAATGGCAAAATCTTGCAAGTTTTTTTAATTCAATGTTTTTTGAAGTGAAAACTTCTTTAGGCGCGTTGGGCATTTTTGAGATGGGACTAAACCATTGATTTCGCGACACTGCAACTGTGACGGAATTTATCGACACCTTAAGTAAAAGACATAAACGTGTTGAGTACCGCGGTGCCGATTTTTTTTTTTCAAGTTTTCACTTCTGTCGGCACTCCCGGAGTACCACTATATTTTTTCGTATGCAGAGCTGTGTTGTTCACAGACTCTTTTCCATTTTTCTGTTTTGTTATAACAGAAGACTTGTGTTTTGTTTAGCAGTAATTCTTCCAGAGAAATTAAATAATTAGCTCATTGTGGTTGGCGTAATTATAACAGCTGCACGGGTCGATTGAATTTAACGCGGTTGGTTCGTGGATGGGTTCGATAACCCGTTGGTCCCTCGTATATCTTTGACAGTGGTTACGGGTCGCCAGAATGCCAAAAGTCTGACAACTAGTCTTGTTGTCTAGTCCGTGATAGCCGTATCTCCGATGCAACCCCGTACCCTAATTACGTAAAACACGATCAATCACAATTTGTTTCGATTTGAAACAGATTGCTAATCCATTGCTTCGTAGGTAGGAAAAAAAATTGCTCAACAACGTAAATAAATCAAATCAAATAATTTATTTGCATAATACATGTTAAAAAGGTGTTCCAGGTATAAAAGGTACATTGTATTATAACTTTATAACCTAATGAGGTGTGCTAAACGCTTTTTAAAACTTATTGTCAAAGTTTTTACACCGGTAATCTTTGGGTCAACTACTCGAAAAGGTCGCTGGATGTTCTACGCGTCCAATACAACAATGTATTTAGGATGCTGTTGCGACTGCCTCGTTTTTGCAGTGCATCTGAAATTTTCGCGGTAACCCATACCGACGGATTTCATGTCATCATCCGCAAAAAAACGGCCTCACTCCCGAGCAGAATAAGAGGCGGTCACAATAGTATCCTGAAGGCTGTGGCGGCAGATACTTCCTCTGCCATAATAAGGCAATTTGTGAGAAGACTCATACCATAGTTAGACTATTTATTATTTTGTTATCTTTATTGTGTCTAGATGCTGGGTGGTCTTCTCACAAATTCGTCTTTAGTTTTAAGTTACTAACAATAGTGGTTTAAGTGCATACATGTTACTAACAATTTATGGATCTTTTTGTTATCTGAAATAAAATGATTTTATTTATTTAAAATTAATATATTAGGTACTAATCGCAACATTAAATATACAGAATAGATTATAAATTGAGTTACATTAAAAATATAAAACCCAAAATAAAAAAATATACAAGTCAGATCAAAATTTAAATAATCATTATATTTGTCATTATAAGATCAGTCATCTTTCATTTAAATAATCATGAATTGAATAGTAACATTTTGCAACTAGGAATTCGTGCAAACCTAAGTAATTTGAATTGGTCCATTTTTTGTAGGTCTGTGATAGTTTTTGGCAACTTATTGTGTATTTTGGGTGCCATGTCCAAAATGGGGTCTCCCTTGTTTTACCGAAAAGAAATTGCCAAATTATCACTTCCCAAACAAATTTTCGCATAATTTCGTTTGCCAAATTATTACTTCCCAAAAAATCTCTTTACAAATAATTGTTACGAAAACCTATGTTTGGCAAGTGAACGTTTGAACAATAACTTGTTCACCAACTAGTACTTTTACCTTTTTTTATCTAGTCAAATATTTCAGTTGGTATAACATATTTTACGCAAAAATTATATTATTTCTCTCGATAGCCTCCTAAAAATAATCTCTTTTTTCCATATTTTTTTCTATATAATCTAGTCGTTTCTGGCACTCGCCGGCCGCTGCCGCGGCACCGCTCGCTTCGCTCGCTCGGCTCGTGCGTAGGTGGTCACAGTTTTAACCTAACCTAACCTAACCATTTTTTTAAAATTAATAACCTACTGTAACTAGTTCCATAAATAACTTGACTAAACGTTTATTGTCTAAATATTGTTTGCTGTAATAAATCATTTGATTAAAGACCAAAAGCCTTAATGACATTATCCTTGGTAACAATCTGCCAAGTAAACATTTGACCAAATGAAAATGTGCGTACTAAAATTATTCCAAATATTACATTGGTATAAAAAAAGGTTGCTAAAATTTGTTTGGGTAATGAAAATTTGGCAAAATCTTTTCGGCAAAACGGCAGGATCCCCCAAAATGTTTTTATTAAATACTGCTTTTTTATGACGTCTCACGCATATTTTATTTTTGTGTCGTGTGCCTCTTGGATGTGTATAAAGATGTAGATTCGCTTAACGAAAAACGCAATGAATGTTGTTGAACTGTCAAAATGAAACAAATTAGTCATACTCAATCGTTTTCGAAAATAAGTTCGGTCAGCCCTACTACCAACTTGCTGACTGGCTAATATTTTAAATACGTCACGTTGAGTTCTTATAAAGTCTTATTCGAGAGAAGGCTCTGTTATTTATAAAGTTTTTTCAGTAAGTAGGCAGTTAAATACGCAATAGTATAAGCAGATTAGTGGCTTCTAGGGCTTCAAGTTGTCAAGGGGATGGCTGTCCACTTTTAGATCGTGGTGTTAAGGTGCATCTGCAGTTGTAGCCCACGAAATTCAAATTTTCTTACGTTTTTTGCAATTTGCAGGTCCGTGTCAGGTTGTAGGTATCTTGATTAAGAGGGTTTATCCTAAAATTTGGCAACGTCGTAAATAGCTGTCAAATATTTACCTGTTTTGATTAATTTGGCAATATTACTGCATGGAAATAAAAAATGTGGCTAACTAGGGAACTATAATATTGATTATGAAATGCAATAATTAATATCGTAACACCGAATATTTAGTTTTAGATGTAAAAAAAATCCAACTGCCTTTTTTACACCTAAATCGGTTACAACATCAAATTCAGTGTTATAATTGTAATTCTTTATTAATATTCTAGTTCGCTAGTTAGCCACATTTCTTATTTCCATACAGTAATATTGCCAAATTAATCAAAACGGCGAAATATTTGACATCCATTTGCAACGTTGCCCACTTTCAGAATAAACGCTCTAAAACATTATTCGCGACTATACAAAAATAGTTTATTGTGACAAACAGATATGTATTTTCAGAATTATCTGCAACTGCGGATCCACCTTAAGAGTTAGGCACCATTGGTGTGAGAACTCGGACGAAATCAATTGGATTTGTGTCTGATCGCTTTTCTAGACAGATTATGCTTTTGCAAAGTCAAAGTCAAATAATTTATTTCAATTAGGCACAAAAAGGCACTTTTTAACGTCAAAATTTACAAAAAATAGAATTGATTCTAGTCGCCCCTTCCAAAAGGTAGTTTTCGTATGGAGAAGAATGGGCAAGAAACTCCACCGTTACTCTTTTAAAATGTTTTACAATATTTTGTATACATTAATTATATAATTATTATATTTGCAAATCCTTAATTCGACTGCTGGGTATTCTGGGAACCTTTTATAACAATATACCAGTCTGTAATTGTTCTCATAGAAGGAGTGTTGTGGAGGTCAGTCTACAACCCATTTACCGGAATTCCTTTTTTTTACGGGTAATCGGAAGCTCGAAAATCTGACAACCAGTCTTAACAAGGGGTATAATAGTTAATTGATTCAGGCGTTACCTTGCCGAAATCTATTATAAAATACAATATACGTGGATATATTTAGTAACCCGTTCCGCTTAGGTATTTCTAAAAAGCCATAAAAAACCCTGAAAGAAATCGACACGTGTTTCGAACGCAAAGTGAGTGAGTGAGTGAGTTTTCTGCGTTCAGCGCTCGGTGTAGCAACACGCCGTGTTCGAGTTCGCGACAAGTCATTCGTCATCCTGAGGATGCCTCATTGAGAGGTGAAACACGTGTCGATTTATTTCAGGGTTTTTATGGCTCTTTAGAAATAACTAAGCGGAACAGGTTACTAAATAATTATATCCACGTCTATTGTATTTTATAATCATGTTACCCACACCCAGTGGCTGAGTTGTGGAAGTCAGATAGGCAGTCGCTCCATGTCAACTACTGGTATTCAGCTGCATCCGGTTGGTCCCGAAGCCGACCCCAAAATACTTGGGAAAAGACTAGGCAGATCATGATAATCATAAAGTAGTAGAATTAATAAGATAATCACGCAATTTATAGGGATGTTTAAAATATATTAATGATACGGTAATCGTTAATAAATTGTGCCGGTATTTTGCCGGAACGGGTCTGGGATGAGGAGCCAGACCAAGAGAGATACAAAAACCCGCAGGGCAGCATGTGGCGAGCTGTTGGGCAGTAGCGACCCCACGGACCCTATCTCCCGGGAGAAGTCTTGTTCCTCACCTCTGGCTTGCCTTTATTGGCCGGCTGGAGTGAACACTGACGAGGAACAGAGCTCCCACCTCATTCTTGTCTTAATTGGTCGGCTTGAGTGGAGATTCGCAAGAGCAAACGTGCTCGGAGGAAGGAAGTATTCCAGTAAGATGCTGGTAGGGATCTTGACCGTACTTCCGGGATTGTCCTGATAGCCATGGAATACCTCTTCACTCCTCATAAGCACCTCAGGACATGTTGCTCCCTTGTCGCTATGACACTTTGTGCTAGCGACCGTTTTCGGGGGCCCATTATTGAGTGTGCAAGTAACCCCCTGACATTTTCCTGTGTATTTTATATAAAATATTGGTCCGGCAGAGGCCATAGTCTTTCCATAGTTCCAGGTAACCAATCCATTATAGCCACCCCAATCCATAGCCCAATATATTTTGTTTCCATGTTCTGCAATAGTCCTATACCAACCGGGGGTTGTCCTTAGGTGCACTTGTATACAGGGATAATCGATGGTTGGTGCCTCAACACTTAGAAATGTCTAAGGGGCCTCTGCGAGTTGGCTTCGGCCCCTCGTACGCCTTCCAATGGACCGGGACACATGGTCCCGAGATTTGTTAAAATATAAATAATATAGCAATTATAATTATTAAACAAATTGTCTAAAATATTTAAGTACCTACTTTTTGCAGATAAAACACAAATAATAGTTAAGCGAAATGTTAGTATCTTATTCGCGATCTCCTGACTTTGATTATAAGTAAGTTAAAACTTGTTCCCACAAAAACAACTTAATGATCTCCTAAAACAGGGCTTCCTCTCTCCTACTCTTTTTGCTGTGCATAATGATCTAAATTATACAGTTACCACCTTGGTATACATTATGGTAAAGTAATAAAGATATTGAGTATTAATAGAACAAAGAATACATCATGCTTGTTTACTGCGTCTGCGCAAACGCGAGACCATTCTCGTGATTTTCTCCTTCCAATAATGCAGTCAGGTCCCAGACAAACTTTCGCCGGCTCACTGTTGACATGTAAATTATAAGCACAGTGCATTTATTTATAAACTGTTTATGTAAATTAAGTTACTCATAAATAATGTGGTATGTGCTTTCGATAGCTTAATATGATATAAAAACTGATTCTCGATTCTGTTAAATTCGAATGCAATCTTTGACATCCAGTTTGACCAGCTTAGAAGTGCAGTTACTCGTATGATTCGCAGTGGTCTCCCGCGAAATTAAAATTTTCTTAAGTTTTTTGCAATTTGTAGATAAGTGTCAGGTTTTATCTTGATCAAAATATGATTCCTGACCATAACTTACATTTGTTTTTACAGAACTACTCGTATAATCATTCGAATTAATAATACATCTCTCTAAGTTAGATTGGTTCTTAAATGTCATGATTTCATGAAAAGTCTTTTAATGGAATTAATTTGGCAATATTACTGTATGGAAATATGAAATGTGGTTAACTAGCGAACTTTTAGCATAAATGCTCTTAAGAACGCGGCGACGCATGAATTGTCCATACAAACGTAATACCTAAATCATTTGCAATTTGGGCATAGTTCCACTATATTATGTTGTTATTCGGATTTAGACAGTGTTTATCTAGGCTCCTACATCTATTTTTTTTTCCAAAAATCTCTTCTAAAATAAAGTTTAAACGAATTTAATTTCGCACATTTTTACAGCGTAAATGACGTCTTCATATTGTTTTTTCTGTATTAAAAACAACAATAAGTATTTATAATATTGTTTCTGCAAAAGTATAGCTTATATTAACAAGTTACAAATTATCAAAAAAAATAAAACAATAATAATAATTTTTCATTCATCATTTTATTACGGAACACATCCAAATTTATCATAAATTTTCGAAAGCTAGTAGTGCTATCGCGTCAAGCAATAATTGTCAATGTGTGCGTGGTAGTATTGCTCACCGTAGGTGTATATCGCTCCGACAGGCACTCACACTAGCGCAACGTGCTTGGAATTGAATTTTGCAAACATCTCGATTTGTAGTTGCGAGCCGTGTTCGTAGGTCTCTTGAGTGATGAAGAAAAAAATGACCGGTCATATACTGTTCATTCAGTTTTTGCACCTGCCTTCAACCGGCGCCAGAAGTCTAGCCTCTGTTAACAGAACTAGTTTTATATTTATCTAGGTTAGTCGCAGTGTGATGTCATCGTATTTTATTACGTCACTAAGTGCACGTCTAGACATCTTTTACATTATCGTTACCTCCAAATGTAGAGGGTATTTTTTCTTTTAGCTTATTATGACGTAGTGCCGAATTAGATTTAGTCCCGAGTAGGGATGATGTTGATGACCAAACAATTTTTTGTCCGTCTTGTACCTAGTTTATTAAAAAATATTGGACACGTTTTTTTTTTTTTTTACGTAACCAAAAGATTACGGCGATACATTGAGTTGAAATGTGAAGCTTCTACACTCAAAGCCTCCAGCCAGGGGCAAAAACTATTCTAAATTAAAACTAGGCGAACGCTCGCCATCGCCGTGTCCTCGTGAAGGCGATCGGCGGCGGTGATCTCTCGCGCCCGGCCCTGATTCGGGCCATGCTACGGAGCGAGAGGAAATGGGAGGCCGTCACCTCCTTCTGCGAAGCAGTAATGCTCGCGAAGGAGGAGGCGGAATGCGTGAGGGAGAGGCAAACTTCGCGCCCTCGCGCCCCTAACCGCCGCAGGAGGAGACGCCCTGGGCGTCGGGAATCACAGGCAGATTTCCGGCCACCGTAGGCGCGGGCTTGCGGACGTAGAGCTACCCATTGCTCACCATTGCGCAGGAGACGCCCTGGGTGTCGGGAATCGCGAGCCGATTTCTGGCCACCGTAGGCGCGGGCTTGCGAACGGTGAGCAATGGGTAGCTCGCCTTCCGATAAGGACCAAGCCCGGGTCGACGGCGCGTTGTGTTCCACGCGCGCCTCAAAGAGATGTCAGCAGAATTGACGGGATCCGCTAGGGCCAATGCCTGTCGGGGCTGCGAATAAGGGCCGATAGGGAAATCGTGGCCCCCCGGCAACATGGCAACTGAAGGAACACGGGTGGGTTTTAGTCTCCCGCTCCACCCAGAGCGGGAGAAAGGCGAACGCTCGCCAAGGGCACCCCCTGTGGGGTACGAACCTCGGCTTAGGGCGTCGCTGGGAGGACAGCAAGAAGGGACAGGCTGGATCAAACTTAGATTTTCATCTTGATTATTATGCGGGGTATTTAAAGCTACGTGCTCAGCTGCAACAACTGCTGGCACCTCGATTTCGAGAAAAGGTCGGGGAGGGTGCCATGACGTCAATTGTATGTAGATTTTAAACTTACTTGTGACGTAGCGACCCCCACTCCCCAACTTTAATGCGTTTTATCAAAGTATTTTATGATAAAGCAAAAAATACGTGTCTAATATTTTTTCATTATCTGACTGATGGACTTAATCGTTTTTTTTTTTTTTACCCCGGCGTCATTCCTATTCTACCCGTTCAAGTAACGAAACTGGATTGAAAAAGTTACTTAAATTGATTTAAAGAATAAATTGAACGTCGCGTAACAAGATTAATTACGGCCATTTTCTTAATACAGGGGGAATCCGAGATGTATCGGGAAAAACTTTGAACGGTGTTATTTACCGTTGCATAGTTTGTTACCACGAGGATTTTTTTGACCCGGATGGAACGCTAGGCGCGGGTTTGCGGACGGTCAGCAATGGGTAGCTCGCCGTCCGATAAGGACCAGGCCCGGGTCGACGGCGCGTTGTGTTCCACGCGCACTTCAAAGAGATGTCAGCAGAACTTACGGGGTCCGCTAGGGCTGATGCCTGCCGGAGTTGCGGGAAAGTCCGAAAGGAATACCTTGGCCCCTGGCAACATATAGGCAACTGAAGGAACACGGGCGGGTTTCAGTCAGTAAGAGTCTGACATCTCCCGCTCCGCCCAGAGCGGGAGAAGTTATTTGATAATTTCCCATTCAAAAAAAGGGGTAAAGCATTGCATCCCCTTTTAACCCGTTTTTTTGCAATTTGCAGGTCAGTGTCAGGTTGGTAATATTTTGATCAAGATTATAACCTGACACTGACCTGCACATTGCAAAAAACTTAAGAAAATTTTAATTTCGCGGGCTACAACTGCGGATTCACCTTAACGTTAAAATTATATAATCTAAGCTTTATCAAACTTCTTTTAAATATCTATCTATTTTACTCCGTTATCAATAAGTACCTAGTGCAATTATAATTTTGTAATAAATGTAGTAGATTGTAGAACCGTAGATTTATAAGTGCCACAAGGATTTTTTGGCGCTTGAATGATACTAACAGGGGGGGCGTTGTTGGTAAACATTTGAGATTTTTTTTGCGAAATTGTATCGTAAAAACAAGATGGCGGCGTTAGTTCCGATTTTGGCCACGCGCCAAAGGATCCTTGTACAACTATAGATGCCTAGCTGTAGAAATGTGTGTAGAAGTAGAAAGTAGTTAAAATATGTTTGTCTCTGTCTTTCCAGCTTCAACAACAATGATAACAGCAGTCAACGACTTTTTAGATGATCTCCGGTGAGTTACGTTTAGTTATTGACTAAACTAACTATTGTGACTAAAAGTAATTGGTGTACTAACTAATCTGACTAAAACTAATTGGTGGACTATATAACCATTGTGACTAACTCTGATCTGAACTAATCTGACTAAGGGCCGATTTCTCAATCATCACTTATAACCAGTGATCGGAGTAGGTAGAGTGATTTGGGGTCAATGCACTGGCACGTATATATTTATTAAGACTTTTTTAAGGAATTTTAAATGTTGTAATGTGTAGAATAAAGAATACATCAATATGAATAAGAAATATTTAACCCTTTTGCTGTCTTTTTAATAGTATATAGGTGATTGGACTCCAAGAAAAGGATAGATATAATAATATATTTTAAATGTATATCTATTGCATTCTATAAATTTCTAATGTAGTAGTATAAAAATCCTTACTTTAACAATATTTGATTCAATCCCGTAAGTACCAAAATGAAATCCGGGAAAAAGGCTTATCCATGTTATGATTTCTATGACTATTCATGATGCGAGTACGTAAAATCAATCTACCTACTCCGATCACTGCTTATAACTGACGAATAAACATGGCGGTTTGACATATTTTCTCTACTAAAGCTGTTAAACCGTAATTTTTATTCCTCTTAAAAAAGTTATCTGACTACTAAAAAATCAGTCCTAAAAACTAATCGGTGTAAGTACCAAGTTAAAATGACTAAAACTAACATTTAAAAACGAATAAATTAATTACAGCTAACGAGGGTTACACACATGCGTTCTAACTTGCGCTAGGCGCATGCGTTTCTGCCGAGTTTATGATGCATGCTATAAACGCAACTTTGCATGATTAAGTGCATGGGTGTAATTGTTATCGTAATACTTTAAGTATTAAGATAACTTTTTTTTTTTTAAGTGAAATCTTCTTAAGGCACGTTGAGCATTTTTGAGATGGAAAAAGCAATTGAACTCGCGACACCGTTACCGACACCTCATTTTTCAAACGCGATTGTGCTCTTTATTTGTATTACGTTACGCATCAATGTTCTATGCAAGTATTTTTACTTTAAAGGTTTTGGAAGTATTTTTTTTGTAAACGCGATTTTGCTCTTTATTTAGATAAGGTTACGGACCAATGTTTTATACGAGTATTTTTCTTCCACCAAGGCGATATTGTTCAAGTTTTCACTTTTGTCGGCACTCCCGGAGTGCCACGTTTTTTTTAAATTATTAAGTTATTGCATAGCTTTTATCGCGGGCTTTGAGCACGGCGACCGAATCAAGAAATTCCGTAACGAAAAAAACCAAACACCCCCCACTCCGCCTACCATGTTGTCATGGGAACGTAATTTTTGTTTTATGTCATCATCCGTCATCATCCCAAGTGTAGCGTTGACAAATAGGAAGTATGGAGGTTACAAATGCTATGCAATAGCTTTACCGCGACAGTCGCCGAGTGCCACACGTTTTTTAGGGTTCCGTACCTCAAAAGGGAAAAACGGAACCCTTATAGGATCACTCGTGTGTCTGTCTGTCTGTCTGTCGGTCTGTCTGTCTGTCTGTCTGTCTGTCTGTCTGTCCGTCTGTCACAGCCAATTTACTCCGAATCTAATGGACCGATTAAGTTGAAATTTGGTACACATATGTATTTCTGTGACCCAAACACGAATGTGTAACGTAAATAAAATAATTTTGAATATAGGTGTCACTTTTGGGGCGCAAACAAGAAAATTAAAAAAAAAAGTTTTGCTAACAGTACCGTGTGACATATCAAATGAAAGGGCTTGTTGCGAGAATCTTAAATATATTTTTTATATAATTTTAAAATAAATACTTTTAAAGATATTTAATAAATTCAACGAAAATTGACCATTCCCCCCCCCTTATCTCCGAAACTAATGGACCAAAAATTTTGAAAAAAATACATAGTATGGTTCTTTACTCATAGATTACAGGAAAACCTATAAGAAGTCTATGGTCTTAAAATAACATGGTAAATCTTTCAATATTGTGCGTAAAAACTTACATTTCGTCGCTCGGCATCCAAAAGGCCCATCTCTCTAGCTACTATAATATCAAAATATCAAAAGTGTTTGACCGTCTGCTTAATACACAAATAAATAAAACTGTAAATGTTCATGACAACCAATTCGAGTTTCGGCGTGGTTTGTCAACAGAAAGTGCAGTGTTGTGCCTTAAGCATACTATCACATACTTACTATACACAGCGTGGGACGCCGATTTATGCTAGGTTCATCGATTTATTCAAGGTTTCTGATCTGGTTGCTTATGACGTATTGTGGAGAAAGATGGAGAAGGATAGGTTGCCAACGGAGCAAACATCTTTGAATAGTGGTATGGTAACCAGATCAATAGTGTACGATGGGCTGGAACTTTCTCCAAGCCATACAGGTTGGAATGCGGGGTGAGGCAGGATTGGCGAGCTCAGCAGCACCAGAGTGGGTTGCTATATAGATGGTATTTCTGTAAATAATATTAGCTATACAGATGATATGGTGCTTCTGAGCGCGTAAATCTGTGGTCTCAGAAAGTAATTGGTCGCCAAATGTGAGCAGTATGCCAAAACACATGGTTTGATGTATAACTCCAATAGGTCGGAGATCATAGTCTTTGAGGCTGGGGGCAGACCGGGTTATGTACCACCTGTATTACTCAATGGGACTCCACTACAAAGAGTATTTACGTTTAAATATCTTGGTCATATATTGACCCCTGACCTCAATGACGGACTCGATATTGAGCGGGAGCGAAGGGCGTTGTCGGTAAGGGCAAACATGCTGGCTAGCAGGTTTGCACGCTGCTCACTTAAAAAGCCAAAATTACTCTGTTTCGAGCTTATTGTACAACGTTTTACACGTGCAGCCTGTGGGCTAGATATACCCAAAGGTCATGCAACGCCCTTCGTGTCCAATACAACAACGCTTTCAGGGTATTGGTGGGGCTGCCCCGTTTTTGTAGCGCATCGGGAATATTCGCGGACGCACATATTAATTGCTTTTACGTAATGATGCGAATGAGGTGTGCATCCCTGGTACGCAGAGCACGGGCCAGCTCCAACAATATCGCTAGCAGTCTGGATTGCATGTACATCAATCACTGCAGTGCTATCTCCCATGAGGTGAAATAAATTTAAACTAGATTACGTGGGGCACTCAGAAAGTTTTGTGATACTAGAAAAAAATATACTACAGGTTATAATTTTTTTTATTATATCTTTTGAAAGAACTCTCCATTGGCGTCTATACACAGTTTTATACGTCTAAACGAATTTTCATAACACATTTTCCAGTCCGCATCAGACACCTCTCCAATCTCCTTCTCAAATGCACCCAGTGCATCTTCAGGTGATGAAAACTGTTTTCCTTTGAGTTGATTTTTTATTTTGGGGAACAAGAAAAAGTCACACGGAGCCAAATCGGGACTGTAAGGAGGATGACCTATAAATTTGACTGGTGTGCTGTCCAGAAAGTCCCTTATTTTGAGCGCCGAGTAAGCCAGCGCGTTGTTGTGGTGAAGCAGTGTAGCCCACGGAGGCCAGTGTTCGGTCGCTTGCTGCTTGCAGTAGTAAAAACTTCTGGCAAACATTTGGTAACATACCATTCAGCATTGATGCTTCTTTGATCTCGTCAGGGTACTGACACCAGATAACCTGGTAGAAAAAAAAAAAACTTGCGGTCAACATTTTGCCTGCACTTCTGGCTCGCTTCACTTTGGTAGGCGTTGGTTCATTTTGGTTCAACAGCCACACGGTCGACTGACGCTTCATTTCTGGATCATATTAAAAAATCCAAGATTCATCACCCGTAATGATATCTTAAACGCGCCGAGACGAGCCTGCTACCAATTTTGCTATCATGTCTCGGCACCATTCTACCCGAACCTCCTTCTGACCCTGCGTTAGATTTTACGGTACCAGCGTGAAACTATCTTTCATAACCGAAGATGCCTGTGTAGAATTTCATGCACACTTCCCGATCCAATCGGCAGTATACATCTATATATCTTGACATTTGAAACTTTGCTATTTTTCTGTTTTTTCAAAAACTAATTATATATTTTTTTTTTTATTGGATGCTGTAGAATGGTAGTAGACCATGGTCTGAACAACGTTTGTTCTAGCAAAACTGTGATTCAAATTTCACAGTGTATGCTGAACCTCTTCATATGTAATTCGCCTATTCTCTTGAATTAAATTTTTCACAGCCAGCACTTTTTGTTATGTAACAACCGTCATAGGGCGGCCACTTCTTTCTTTGTCTGCCAAAATTACTAGACCACCCATAAATTCGTTAAACCAGCGAAAAACAGTCGCTTTAGAAGGGCTTTCAAACGATTCTTCTGGTTTAAGTCGACATTTGAAATCGTACAAAATCATCGCGCGAAAATGTTCTCGTTATAAATCCAGTTTTCAGTAAGACAGAGTATTTTGATTTTGCTTGTAAAAAAATGTGGAGGGAATTTCGAATTTGGAATGTTATGTTTTTTTGTAATAAGTAGTCATCGTTTTAATTGACATCAAAACCAGCCAGTATTCTATAGACAAAAACTGTTAGTCGCAAAACTTTCTAAGTGACCTCGTAAAATAAGTTAACATAGTTCATAAGTTTACTAACGCAATGAGTCCTTGTTACTTGAATAAAGACAAATATCTGGTTGATAATTTTTTTTTGAACGACGTTTTCTAAAAATGATACCTAGCTAGATCGATTTATCGCTCCTGAAACCCCCCTGCATACTAAATTTAATAAAAATTCTTGGAGCCGTTTCCGAGAGTCAGATTATATATACATAGGTATATACAAGAATTGCTGGTTTAAAGGTATTAGATTTAGATTAGATTAGTTAGATTATTATTATATTAATACCGCGAATGTGAAATTTTTTACGAAAATCAGATTTGTTTTATTTCATTCTACACGTTCAAATAAGTGATCCTGCAATTAAAACAAAAACGTTAAAAATTTCACATTCGCGGTATTATATGCCGAGCGACGATTTGCAGTTGGAATGTAGGTATGGGAAAACATGTTTTTCAACTACAATGTTAAGTTTGTTCTTGGGATAAATAAATTCATCTCAACTACGGAACCCTTCATTGTGCGTAGTCCGACACGCACTTGGCCGGTTTTTTTTAGTTAAAGACTGCATTGGCGCTAAAAACATGCTACTCTAAAACTTTGCTAATGCTTATTTCCCTGCTTTTGCTGCTACAGGCATACCTAAATTATAGGAAGCACAAAACACCATCAAAATCGCCTCTTTAAAAGGCGATCGAACTCATCAAACATTCGAATTGCGTACTCTAAACCTGCATTGCATAATACACATGATTTGTACTCCTAAACAGTGCTAAGTGACCGGTCAGGATCCTGTAAGTACCCACGATTACATAATCAAGCAATACATTCCAGTATAAGCTGACCTTCTAAATCTGTAATCAGTCTTTAATATTCCCACTGCTGGGACACAGGCCTCCTCTCTTCGAGAGGGAGTGGGCTGTAATCCACCACGCGGGCCCAGTGCGGGTTGGTAGATGTCACATGTTTTTGAATTTTTGGTTCTAGGACATGTCAGTTTCCAAACGATGTTTTCCTTCACCGTTTTGAGAGCAGTGGTGATGAAATTATTTACACAAAGTAAAGTGCATGCTTGGATTCGAACCCACTCGTAAGACCCCGTTACCACTACGCCAGCACTGGTCCAAATCTGTACACACAAATAAAATTGGAGTGTCTATTTGATTTGTAATGACAAATTACAGCTTTGTACTAAATGCATAAGAAAGTGTATACAGCACTTAGGGACCGTTCAAGTATTACGTAAGCACTATAGGGAGGCGGGGGGTCTATGCTTTGCTAATTTTTGAAGACATGGGGGTGGGGGGTCTAGATGGTGATTACGTGAGCAGTAATTATTTACACATATGGCAACCATGCTTGAAAACGAAACGCATATTCAGGGATTCCCACAAATAATAAATACGTTTATGTACTCACTTAGAACCGAGTAGGGGAATTACCGCGTGATATTCACTTGTCTAAATTTACACTTGTTAGAATTATAACTGTTGCTCATGAATAAATAAAATAAACAGAATACTTACTTACATTCACTCATAAAGTACACAAACTGCCAGAACATTATTAAGGTTGAACTAGTCGCGGGATCGAACTCACTGGTGGGTGTGGCCAAAAAGCACGCTGTCTCACCTAGCATCGTGTCCGACAGAGATAGTATCAGTGATGAGCAGTTAGACCATAGTATAAGAAGTTCCTAGTAGGCTATCTCCGGCCCAATCCGCGATATAATTGCCTACCATACTTGCCTGTCTCAGGGTTGTCACTTTTAGCTAAATTTTAGTATTTGAAATTACGATTTTATAACTGTAAGTACTTAGTTACTTTACTATACCTACAATACTGAGAAATCTACAATCCGACTAAACGTAAACAAAACATTAGCGGCATATCAATTGACAGACTAAAAGTAGGTAGGTACCTAATACATTTTATTGGGAAAGTAGGCCTGCCTACTTCGTCTGTCTGAGAGATAACTAATACAACAAAAAATAAGTAGGTATCTCATCATCATGTAAAAACTATATGCTAGAATAAGTGACTTGGTTACCTTTCCTGTTCAGTAGGTAATCTGAACAGAGACAACTCTGACACAGCAATAATTTCTCCTGCGATTATCACTAATTTTTCTTACATTTAGCGGTGCCGAAAAGCCGTGACGCGTGAATTTGTGCGGCGTTAGCCCCGACTGGCGCACTGAGAAACGGGTCGAGATTTTGTTTAAGTGTGCGTGCGGCGATGCATAGATACTATGGCGCACACATACCAGCCGCGCGCGGTGCGTTTGTATGAAAATAGCGTACTTCCTCTCCTTTTACTATGGTTAGACGCTGGTCTACACGCACAACGTCTAGTTCGCTTCGCATGCACATAAACACCGTTCCGAACTATTTTAGTAAAACGAGAAATCGAATTTTATGAAAAAACCACTGCATAAATCAATTATAAGTAAAGTTTATTAAACTCTTCGATAATTGAGCTTTCTCAGTGCTGACTTTGTTTTGGAGATTTTACATTCCTTTTATGACTTATTTACGCCAAAAGTTGTGTTAAAATTAGCAAGAAAAAGGAATCTTCATTGGCTTATAACTTTTTAATGGCTTTTTATTTTACTATTCTGTTTCCACACAGACAAAATTAATAATGAGACAAAACGATAGCATGTTTAACTTTGGATGTACAATGACAAACAGTGGAGTAATACCCTCCCGAAATTTGTATGGAAAAAAATCGAGTAGACCTTAAAACTAAATTAAGAAAAAGAAAATGTAAATGCTTTCCGTATAATAAGGTCTGCTAATACTGGGAATGGATAGCTTCATGTTGTCGCACGTAAACATTCGACCTTGAAGTATACAACTGTACTTACAGCTGGTTTAATATCACCGTACTGAGTTCTGATAAGCCTAATAACCATGCGGTTTAAGAGCACTCCGAGGCAGATTATGCGAATTATGTCATTGAAAATTCATGATGCATTTTCTTTGCTAAAGTCATGAAAAACATCCACGTGTCAACAATATAAATATTGTCAGCGCAGAACTGAGCGTTTTCAGTAGCGTACATTAAATCCTGTAAAGTGCAGGTATCAGAGCACGCAGGTAATTAAATCAAGTCGGAACAGCACCACATTTTTGTGAGTAGGTACTTCAGAATTTTCTGGATGTCTTTCCAGTAGGAATAAGGATGATTTACCTGGGTCAAAAAAAAGAAATTCTATTTAGTCCGTTACTCAGATAAAAAAATATTAGACACGTATTTTTTACTTTATCATATTAATAAAAAGCGGCCAAGTGCGAGTCGGACTCGCCCATGAAGGGTTCCGTAGCAGCAAGTAACATTGAATGAAAGGTACAGACGCCAGCACATCAAGCTACTACAATCTGTCAAATTTATTTAATAGTTTTACAACTTTATCCCTGAAGTATAAGGTTCAAAGTTGATTGGGAAAATTTGACAGTTTCGGGTAGCTTGATGTGCTGGCGTCTGTACAATTGCTGTTTACGATTTATGACAAATTAAAAAAAAAAACTGCTTGCTAGATCTCGTTCAAACCAATTTTTGGTGGAAGTTTACATGGTAATGTACATCATATATTTTTTTAGTTTTATCATTCTCTTATTTTAGAAGTTACAGGGACACATTTTACCACTTTGGAAGTGTCTCTCGCGCAAACTATTCAGTTTAGAAAAAAATGATATTAGAAACTTCAATATCATTTTTAAAGACCTATCCATAGATACCCCACACGTATGGGTTAGATGAAAAAAAAAATTGTGTTTCAGTTCTAAGTATGGGGAACCCCAAAATTATTTGTTTTTTTTTTCTATTTTTGTGTGAAAATCTTAATGCGGTTCACAGAATACATCTACTTACCAAGTTTCAACAGCATAGCTCTTATAGTTTCGGAAAAAAGTGGCTGGGACATACGGACGAACAGACAGACAGACAGACATGACGATTCTATAAGGGTTCCGTTTTTTGCCATTTGGCAACGGAACCCTAAAAATGACTTAGATAAAACGCATTAAAGTTGGGGAGAGGGGGTGCTACGTCACAAGTAAGTATAAAATTTATACATATACTGCCGTATTCTGTTGATAACGTAAAAGAAGAAAAAATACATGTGCAATATTTTTTAATAAGCTAACTGATGGACAAAATTCATTTTCTCGGTAGAAGTTCAATATAACCCTTTGTGCTACCCAGACGGAGGATATCCATAAGGATTTCCCTACAGAAAAACTGGTGCTTTTTCTTTTATGACACCAACGCTACCTACAGAAAAATAGAACCAACTATCCGTGCTTAACCCATTATCAAATAATCGAGATTTAATTACTTCCCAAATCAAAAATCAATACTTATCTAGAATTATATTCCCATCACCTCTAGCAAAGTTTACATAACGTTATTTACTACGTTTCTTGTATATATTACAGCCACTACCTATTTATCTATTATGTAAACCCATTCAGTGGGAGCCTCAAAACTAATTTGCACTATCCATCACGTCACGTCACTGATAATTGGTCTTGAAATTTCCACGCAGTTGTGTCGCTGGCTGTATGTCGTGTTGCCTTTGTTTAGAAGCAGTATCATTTAAGAAAATGTGATTTTATTGTCCTTGGAAAGGTGTTCCCGTGATCTTTTGAGTTTAGAAGTTCTTATTTTGAATTGTGACGTGATTGAAATTCAAAAAGAAAGTGGTGGTGTTAACGTAATTTCTGTAGATTAGTTTTGATTTAAATTTTTTGAATAGTGTGCTTTATTTTATGGCAAAAACCCTAGAAGAACTTATAATACTAAAAAGGACAGCCTTACGCTACCTTTTAGCGAGAGAATCAAAACTTCTCGCACTCGGGCAAAAACCAGTAAACAAAAAAATCGCCAATTTCGTACGGAAATACGAACATAACGACAGTTGGTCTGGTTTTCTGGACTCTTTCAACGAAGATGTTACAAGAAATGTAAATATTTATGACTGGAGACTGAAAGAAGAAACCAGTAATTTGCCTAGAAAGTACAGGCTGAATTCGACTTCTAGAGAACTTTTGAGCAGTTTCCGAACTCATATAAGGTGAGATTAAAAAAACCGGCCAAGTGCATGTCGGACCACGCACAATGTAGGGTTCCGTAGTTGGGATGAATTTACCCCAAGAACAAACTTAACTTTGTAGTTGAAAAAAAAATCTTTCATACAGAATGTATGGGAGAACATGTTTTTGCAACCGCAAATCTAAGTTGGTCGATTATTAATCGTTAACTTGTAAAGCCTACTCAGCTGTGATAGTTTTCCTTTTAAATTCGTTATATAAGCTACTGCCGTGAATTTTTTCACATATCTAAAACCAACCATTTACGAGTACCTGGCAGGGGGGGGGGACACACTTGACTCTAACAAAATTTTCCACTTTAAAGCTTAATATTTCGCAAATGGATCTCTGAATTCAAAAATGGTTTTAACACACTCACAATGTTTTTGAAAGACCTTTTCAACGATACCCCACACTAAGGGAAAGAAAAAAAAAAAACATCCCCACATTACGTGTTATTTTACTGTAATTTTATTTTACAACTTTGTCGGCATGATTAATATGTATACCCATGCTAAATTACAACTAGACAGACAGACGGACTTGACGAAACTATAAGGGTTCCTTGTTTACTACGGAACCCTAAAAATCCTATCCCCAAATAACATGTAGGAACTTGCACTAGCGTGGACCATCATCGATATCATCTTTTCCACTTACCATCAGATAAGCTACAATGATAGCCCAGTGGTGTGACCATTGGACTGCTAAGTCAAAAGACCTCGAGTTCGAACCCAAGCCACGCACCTCTGACTTTTCTGACTCATGTGCGTATTGCATAATTATCACTTGATTAAAAAACGGTGAAGGAAAACATCGTGAGGAAACCGGCATGCCTGAGAGATATTTCTCGACAGCATGTGAACCCAAGTCAGAGACCCATGGGTGGCTTTAAAAACTCTGACACCAGGTTAGTCACTAACCACTCAAAAAGAAAGAAGAAGACCATCAGTGGCCAAACGTGGACATATCGTTGAACAAATAGTTCCGTTCCCGAAATACTAAAAGTGGTGGCCTGATTACGATAAGATTTCAAAAGTTCTGTACCCGAAATCTTAAAATTGAAAGCACGATTAAGGTCACTTATTGAAAAATCTTGTGTCCCCGAAACGATACTAAAAATGGTATATACTGGTCATCTCTTATCTGCCAGGCCAGGGCTTATTTTTAATCTTATATTTTCAATTGCTTTGATAATTTTTTGTACATTGTTCTCACATATAGAAGCAACAAGAATAATGTACCTAGGATTTTGTAATATCTATATTTAAAAGTGTCCTTGGAGTTTATTGCCCGTTCTTCTCCATAGAGATCTACGTTTTGGAATGGGCAACTAGCTTCAACTTTCTGACTAACTGACCGATTTTTTGGCAATTCAAAAGTGTCTGTAAATGGTTTAATTGAAATAAATGGTTTGAGTTTGAATGGCTCGATTTCGGTGAGTCCTGCCCCGGAGATTATACTATAATTGGAACCGAACTACTGTGAGGTCTTAAAAATCCTACCCGCTAAATGTTAGTCATGTTCTCTTGGCATGCCCCGATGACTAGGTCATCTATCTTGAGGTGATCTTATCGGTTTTATCGGATAGATTACAGATTCCAGTCTATAGAGTCTTAAACGGTCGAAGACTTTAGTGCTCAGAGTGTTGTGTTTTTAAAAATCGAATTTTGTAGCCTTCCAAAAATCAGCGGCTTACACACTTACGCTTTTGTATACGCTACCACGGTAGATCTAGATGTACCATAGACAAAAAAAGTTAGGTCCACTTAAATGGAAAACTGTCCTTCCACAGGACAATAGACAATAATATCAATGCTGCTAAAAATAACCCCTTTCTGCCAATTTTGGTATGGAAATCTTCTCTCTTGTCTTGATTAAGTAAAAACAACTGCTCGCTCTCTGTCTCAGTACTCTTCATAATTGACTCATTTTTTATTGACATCATTGCTGGCTGGTCTCATCATCATCACCAGCCTAGCCTTTTCCCAACTTTATTGCTAATCCATGCGTCATGTTCGTGAACGGGCGCCGTCAGTTGGGACTGGCCATCTCTTAGCTGCCACGGCTTATTTTAATTTTTGAATTTTCTTTGTTTTATCCTTTTAATACGAACGCTTTTAACGCGCACGTCTTTCTACATTGTTCTCACATGTATAATTTCAACATGAATTATGGTAACCAAAATTTTGTAACAATTTGATTTAAAAGAGTGTCCGAGGAGTTTCTTGCCCGTTCTTCTTCATAGGTACCTACTACGCTTTGGAATGGGCAACTAGCTTCATATTTCTGACTGACCGACTCCTTGACAATTCAAAAGTGCCTGTAAATGGTTTAATTTAAATAAATGGTTTGAGTTTGGGGTCGGTTACCTCTAAGTAATCGGATGCAACAGAATACCAGTATTTTCCATGGATGCCCAGGATAATTTTACTCAACCAAAATCTCACTGATCATTCATCATTACTAATACTATTACGAAATACTATTCCATACGATACGATAACATTATCTCGATGATAAAACCTTAGTATAACTGCTACATTTGCTTGAAGTGGTACTGTGGGATAACTCGGAAAATTATCTGTGAAATTCGGTAAGTGAGTGACTTTTGTGTTAAAATATTTATGTTGGTTTACTTATCAGAAAAAGTGTAAAGGATTGATATGAGGTAACATGTGACTTGTCGATGGTACCTATTGTGCTGAATAGGCTAAGTGTTATGTCGAATATGATGAGAGACCGATCGAAAGAGGGTTGATCTTGAGACGCGAGCTCCTAATTTCAATGTAACTGCCTCTTTAAAAAATAACACCGCACCGCTCCTGTCTGGTGGCCGAGGGTCAAAAGGGTCGCAAAAGTTCGTTGTCGAAGTGCCCTTTGGGCATTGATTGGCGATAACCTGCTGTAAGCAAAAATTGGGAGAGTCTCAGCACCGCTGCGGTACAAATAGCTCAATGGTCTTCAGCTTGCGAGTCAGGACGTGCGTCGCACACAATCTGAAAAAATAACAAAGGACAAATTGCAACAATTCGTGCTAAGGTGTTAGGGCCCAGCTGCTCTATTCTGTAAAAATCTGTTAAAATTAAGGTGAAGTGAATTATCATTCCACCTAACCTAATGCTATGGATTAACGATATGTTACGAAAAACTTTTTTACAAAAAAAAAACAACCGACTTCCAAAAACAACACTACAAAGTGAAAAATAACTTTATTCGGAAGTCGGTGTCCCTGGTTTCGAATTTTGGTTTTTGCCACCGACTTCCGAAATAAAGTAAATTTTCACTTTGTAGTTGTGGTATTACCCCACACAAATTCGCCTGCTATGTAAATAACAGTGACAGGAAGTTATATAACATCATCCATATGGACTAAGTGGAAATAATAATACATAATATATTATTGAGCGAACTCAAAAGTACACAAGCAAAGTTAATAAAATTTGTATGGAACCACCTCGAGAGCAAACAATTTCCAACAAAAAAAAAGTTTTTTTTTTATACGTACATAAAAATAAAATAAGCATCCGTGTTGAAAACCTCCTCCCAGGGCCGTCTTAACCATATTGGGCGCCAGGGTGCGAAAATCGGCCTGCGCCCCTTGCCAAAGAAAAAAAAAACTAATTTTTGTGTTCCATTGTTTTTAAAGTAATACTTACTCCACCTAACAATGAGGTAGGTACATTTTCAAACATAAAATTAAATTTTTCTGGCTTTTAAGTTTATAAACTTTCTAATGATATTGTGTGATCTGTTATGAAATCACGTTCGATTTCAAAACAAATCGATCGACTCCATCGGCTTGCGCCCCTTGAGACCTTGCACCCTGGTTCTATGCACCCCTTGCACCCCCGGGTAAAGACGGCCCTGCCTCCTCTTTTTTTAGAAGTCTATTAAAAATAGATCAGGTGCTGTTGAAGCGCATGCCATTGAAGTGTTCAGTGTCGTGCTCCTGTTCGCTTAAAAATATCATAACGTCTTCTAAATTCAATGTTGTGAAAGGATCAGCCCTTTCATTTAAGTCATGTCCGTTACTGCGTTATCGTAATGAATTGTGTGTACTATTTTTGCTTATCTTTTAGATACTATATTAATAACTTGAAATATTTTAATCTTAAGATTAACGGTTATTAACAGCCACGTAAAAATATAATGATTATCATATTAAATGAGCAATATTTGTGTACATATATATGTAAATATTTGTAATTACGTTGTCGAAAACGGCTCGAACGATTTCGATGAAATTTGCAATATAGGGTTCTACGGGGGCGAAAAATCGATCTAGCTAGGTCTCATATCGAGCAGAGCAGTGGTGGCCCAGTGGTAACGGCCGCGACTTACGAGTTATAGGTCGTAGGTTCGAACCCAGACAGGTGCTTTACTTTGTGTAAATTATTTCATCACCACTGCTCTCGAAACGGTGAAGGAAAACATCGTGAGGAAACCGGCATGTCCTAGAACCGAAAATTCGAAGACATGTGACATCTACCAACCCGCATTGGGCCCGCAATGTGGATTATGGCCCATTCCCTCTCACAGAGAGGAGGCCTGTGTCCCAGCAGTGTTAACATTATAGGCTGATGATGAGGTCTCATATCTGGGAAAATTAGTTATCTCTATTTTCACAGCTTCGGGAATGTGATACAACGTTACCTGGACGATATGTTTATGTATTTTCACCCGAGCAGAGCTCGGTCGCCCAAGTACTAAAATGTTTTGAGTTTACTGATATTCTGATAAATGCTATATTTCTGCTTTATACCTTTTGAATACTTACAAGCTTCATTGTTTACAAACTACAAATTAATTACATTCATAATTAAGTGATTAATAGTGATTTTATCATGAAGTATCGATTTCTATCGTAATTTTGTTATCTGCCTATCTATTTGTTTTGGCGATAATCTCGGAAACGGCTTCATTGATTTCAATTAGCATTTATTCATTATCCAACTTACTGTTATGATTTGTTGGAGAAGAAAGGTCGGCAGTGAAATAGTGCTACTCTCTAGCCAGAATATGAAATAAAATGTTTTACTTTATAAAAGTAATAACTATCCCCATTTTGTTCACAGAGGGGGCAGGATGACAGACGCACCGGTAGTGAGTGTGGAGCAAGGCCAGCTTCAAGGGCGAGTGGTCAACAGTCCTTCAGGGAAGGCCTTCTACAGCTTCCAGGGCATTCCTTATGCTAAACCGCCCCTAGGATCTTTGAGGTTCAAGGTAAGAGTCAGTTTATTGTAATTTACGGCATTCTGTTAAATTCCTGGGTCACTTTATTCAGTAGCTCCTCACGACCGGAGGTAGTGTCTACAAGAAAAGCAAGGCAAGCAATTTCATCACTTAGTCAATCCACGATCTGGCGGTTGTCAGTGCCTTTTTATTAATAATTTTATTGATTAAGAACTAAAATATAGCTCAAAATGGCGTGCTAGAGATGATTCTCTGTGTTCAAACGTGCTCGCACAAATTTTCACTCAAAATTTCACTACTAAGAACATGCTCGAACATTGCTGTTATATAATTTCAAATAAAAAAAAACGAAATATAAAAAATTATCTTAAAATGGGTCTGTAAACAACTTTTTTCCAAAACCAATCAATCTGCCTAACCATTTCTCAACCATGTTGGGGTCGGCTTTCAGTCTAACCGGATGCAGTTGAATACCAGTATATTACATGGAGGGACTATCTGACCTCCACAACCCAGTTACTATACCACGATACTCCTTGGTAAGACTGGTTGCGCGCAATTGACAACAAGATATAGCAGAGATTCCGACCTAAATTACTGATTTTACGAAACAAGATTATACTACAAGGCGAGCCGCGAGATATAATATCAAATAAAAAATCTAAATATATAAACGAATCTAAAAATGCGTTTGTAAACAACTTTTTTCCAAAACCGATTATACAATATTCTCTCATATGCAAAAGAAAATTTTATTTTCTACCTTACAAAATATGATTCCACATTACAGGTGAACAAATATTATTTAGTTGCTACACAGTGATAACTTGTATCTGTATCTTACCTATCTATGAGTAAACACGATAAGAGCACCAGCATCTTACAGACACGTCATTGAGTAGATGATTATGTAACTGAAATTAAAAGAAAAAATGTGAAACTAAAAACGCTGAAAATTATAGTAGAGATAGAAATTCTTCGTACCTAGTTAGAAAGGAGTTGGAATTAATCGCCCATCAGGGTGATATATATTTGAAAGTGCATGTAGATTTACCTAAAACTTGAGTGCAAAATTATAGAAAAGAAGAGGAAGTTAGAGTAAGGAAAGTTATGCTAGGACTGAGGGGTTCGCTTGCTTGAAGTTTGTAGTAGAACCCAGAAGAATCGACACAAAATAATTAAGGGCTTTAATGAAATGTTTGCCTTACAAATTATAACTCTCTAAATATCTAAATTCTACCATTATTTTCAGCGCTGTGGCTATTGCATCATCTAGCCAAACATATTTTAACGAACAATTGTCACAATCCTGCATCTTATCATTGCAAAGGCTTATATTGCAACAATTAATATCTACCTTCTCCCAATTCCAGGCACCCCAGCCCCCAGAACCATGGGACGGCATCCGCGACGCGTCTGCAGAAGGGAGCGTATCTGCACAAGTTGATCTATTCAACAACAAACAATACACCGGAGATGAGAACTGCCTCTTCATTAACGTGTACACTCCCAACATCGACGGTGAATTCCTTCCCGTCATGATCTATATCCACGGAGGAGGTTTCATGTTCGGTTCAGGAAATTCCAACTTCTACGGCGCAGATTATTTGGTAGAGAAAGATGTGGTTGTTGTTACTTTCAACTATAGATGCGGAGCTCTTGGATTCTTGAGCTTAAACACCCCTGAAGTTCCTGGTAACGCTGGTTTGAAAGACATGGTCCAAGCTATCAGATGGGTTAAGAATAACATCCACAATTTCGGAGGTAACAGCGGAAATATTACAATTTTTGGAGAGTCTGCCGGTGGAGCGTCAGTTTCTGTCCTCACAGCTAGTCCGTTGACAAAGAACTTGATTAACAGGGCTATTATCCAGTCTGGTACTGGCCTAGCCCATTGGTCTGTCCAGAAAAATCCCCTGGAATCCGCCAGAAGCCTTGCAAAGATCTTAGGATGCGAGTCAGATGACCCGGAAGAGATTTTGGACTTCTTAAACGCTACTTCGGCAAGAGACATAGTCGAAGCTCATGAAAAACTAAGCCCAATCGAATCCTACCCTGAAGTGATCAACGCTTTTGGGATCGTCGTTGAAAAGGAGTTCCTAGGAGTCGAAGCAGTTATCACAGAATCCTTCATAGACTTGCTAACATCAGGAAGAGTCGCAGATACTCCAGTTATGATTGGAACAACCTCTCTAGAGTTCGCATTTGAAAGAAAATCAGATGACTTACAAGTCTTCATTCCAGAAGAACTAAATATCGAGAGGAATTCGGAAGAATCTTTAGCTATTGCTGAACAGATCAAGGAGTTATACTTCAAGGGGAGTCACACAGGAGTCGAAAGCTTGCAAGAATACTTCGAACTACTATCAGATCGTTTGATCAACGTAGATACTCACAGATACGTGCAATACCTGGTCAATGTGTCTAAGAAACCCATCTACTACTACAAATTTGACTACGTCGGGGAATTGAACGTTTCAAGCAAAGTTTTGAACAGTTTTGGTCTGAAAAAAGCTATGCATATGGATGAGTTGGGGTATCTGTTCAAGAATGATTTGCAGAAGGATGTTGAGCCGACGACTTTGGATGTTAAGATGAGGGAGAGGATGTTAAGGTTGTGGACTAACTTTGCTAAGAGTGGGTGAGTTCAACTTTGAATACTTCGTACTTTCACATTTCAATTTTTTTTTGTGCTAATGGCAGAGATGTGTCATAGTCAGTGCCGGATTAAGCAAGTGAGGGGCCCGCAGCAAATTTTATCGAGGAGCCCTTGATCTGCTTTGGGTTCTTAACTATAAAGTTGTAAAAAATAATAATTCAATACTCAACACGTTTATTTGCCATCAACTTTTAGAAATATGTAAAAAATTGTATACCGATTGTCTGACGTGGATTCTCTTAGTTGGAAAAGTGTAACATATCACGTTTTTGTTATATCAAATAAATTCAATAAATCACAACATCTTAATAAGTTTCACTCAAAAAATTACGCTCAGGTGGAGGTGGGCGGGTTTGGATACGCGGGGCCCCCTTTTGCGCGGGGCCCGTAGCAATTGCTACTCTTGCCACGTGGTTATTCCGGCACTGGTTATACACACATATTTCATAACTCACAAGTCTCATGTAATAGGAAGCGAGTCCGTGTGACATAATAGGAAATGAAAGGGTTTTTTGTGCAATATTAATGTATGGAATTAAGAAATGTGGCTAACTAGGGAACTAACATTGATTATGAAATGCAATAATTAATATCGTAACACCGAATATTTAGTTTTAGATGTAAAAAAAGTATTTGGAAACTTTCCAAGTGCCTTTTTTACACCTAAAACGGTTACAACATCAAATTCAGGCCACATTTCTTATTTCCATACAGTAATATTGCCAAATTAATCAAAACAGCGAAATATTTGACATCTGTTTGCGACGTTGCCCACGTGTGTCCAAACACTAAACGGCAATCGTGCGCGACACACCTTTATAATCAGGCAGAATGAAGACCACAGTTTATGAATACTTCTTTATAAATTGTGGACCTCTGTCCATGATCAAATATTTAACTAAATAATTAATAAAGCTTGTAATAAAACGAGGCTCGACTATGTTTCTTTATAAGGCCTTACTCCCGTTAATATTTAGGTTACAAATTCTCAACCAACCCTTTTCTCAATTACAGAAACCCGACACCCGACGAGAACCACTACCTAACCGTAACCTGGTTGCCAATAACCAAGGACAACCTCTACTACCTAAACTTAGGCCAAGAACTGTCCATAGAAACCAACCCGGAAAAAGAAAAGATGGAATTCTGGGATAACCTTTACAGCAAATACTACCGTATATGGGAACACCCAAGGACTAATATCGTAGAAACTACAATCAAATCTTCTGAACCGAAAATTGTAGAGTCTTTTACTGAAAGCTTCACCGTTTTCTCTCACTCAAGCGAAGTAACCGAATCCCACCACACCTTCATCTCGGAGTCAAGCGAAATCATCACAGAAAACAACGAAGTCATTTCCGAATCCCACGAAGTCATTACGGGCAACAACGAAGACGAACCGGAGAATCACGAAGTCATCACGGAAAACAACGTAGTCATCACGGAGTCAAACGAAGTCGTCCCGGAGAACAACGAAGTCATCCCGGAGAGGCACGAAGTCGATAACGTAGTTGAAATTAATGAATTACCAGAACCGGCGAAGATTGAGGAGCTGGTTCCAGTAAAAGCCTTGAACGGTGATCGGAAGCCAGTTTCGCTTCATGCTCGGCCATCAAATGAAATAAAAATGGTGTCCCGTTCAAATGGGGCCCCGAAAGATGTCATAAGGGCAAATGACCCACCAGAAGACGATCTTCCCAAAAACATTGGAGTCAATAAGTTTGTGAATTTCTTCGAGTCGCTCGGAGGTAAGAAGTAAGTTAGTCATGTATACGATGGACTTCGGATACGAGACCAAAAGGTCTATTCTCTAAAAATCTCAGCGTGAAAACCAAGATGAAGTGAACTGTCAATCCCTAAAACGGTCGCTTTGGCAGAATTCTATATTATTATTCATATTCTAAGTCACAAACTGACAATTCGTAATATTATCTGCGTTCAATTAATATTACGCAATTTATCTTTTTGACAGGTTTGTATTATAATAAAAATAATGTTTACACTGTAGAAAAAAGTAGAAAAAAAATAATTTGATAATAAAAATTGTAAAGAAAAAAAAAACGGTACAATTACGGTTTTAATTTTTTTCATGCGGCAATATTTACACGTCATCATAGAGAATTGCTTAATGTGGCCGTTTTAGGCCATAGACTTAGGCCCACATGTGGAATGACAGCTCACTTCACTTAAAGTTTTCTCGAAGATATTTTACAGAATCGTCAGTTCAGAAAGTCACGAAGATTTCTCACTGACTCCCTCACTGAATTGTCTTCACATGTATTTGTACACTAAGTCGCGTGACAGTGGTAACAAAATCAGTATAAACTAGCCACTTATTCTATTAAAACTCGTGGCCTACTGTACATTGCTACAAGGATATTTTGCGCCAGGGGGCGCTGTTGGTAAACATTTGTGCTGATGGCTGGGTAAAAGAAAAGAAATTCTAATTAGTCCGGCAGTCAGATAATAAAAAAATATTAGACACGTAATTTTTGCTTTATCACAACAACAACATCACGCCTTGTTTCCCCGAAGGGTTGGGCAGGGGTGTACCTGTAGCGGGTACACCCACATTTCGCCAGTTATATTTAAGTCACATGTAATAGGGGGCGAGCCTATCGCCATCAACCGGGCACAAATGCAGACTCCGGGCTGCTACTGAGAAATTCCAGATAGAAAAATCCAATAACACTGCCCGACCCGGGAATCGAACCCAGGACCGCATGCTCAGCAGTAGCGCTTGCGACCACTAGACTTAGATAAAACGCATTAAAGTTGGCGAGTGGGGGCTCGCTACGTCACAACTCAGTACAAAATCTACCAAGGCGTGACGTCATGCCAAGTTTTAACTCAATGTATCGCCGTAATCTTTTGATTACGTAAAACAATAAAAAATACGTGTCCAATATTTTTTAATAATCTACCTGACGGATAAAAAAAAACTGTCATCATCGCAATTTTTTTTTTTTACAAAATGGCGTTCGTTCAGATTTTTGCCACGCTTCGAGAGAACCTTCTAGCGCTATACACGAGGCCAGTGTAAGGTCAGTGTCTGAGCAATCAACTGAACTGAGTCGCAAACTGATCTCGTCTCTGGAGCCCATGATGCTTTGATTTTTTTAAATTTGGAGTGGATGAGAAAAATGATTGAGTTTTTAGTTATCGTATTTGAAAAGCTGGTTCTTTGTGAAATATGTGGCCTTGAGTTGAGACCTCATTTTGGAACACACCTTTTACTTTTTGAGTAAAAAAAAGACAGTATTTATTTACATTCCATTTTAACTATGATTTTATAACTAGCTCATACGTACTAGTTATAAAATCTTTACTTCTGTAAAAAAAAAAACACAAAAATCAGTATTTTTTTGTAAAACAATTATAATTTCTAAATACTGATATCCGCATTTTTGAAGACTGAAAACACTAGTATTTATTTTTAAAAGACTTAAAAATTAAAAGGTTTTTACAATTTGAGGCCAAGGCTACATTCAAGGCCTCGAACAAAATCATTCACTCCAAAACTTAAAATCACATCAAAACTTAGTCTGTAGATATTAGTCACTAAACTAGTTTCTAATTTTACAGTATTTATTTACATTCCATCTTAAATTTTAAGAATAATTCAGTAAATGTTCGAATTGTATATGAAAATCAGTTTTTTTAATTCATCGATTCATGTTTAAAATTGTTTCATATTTATAGTTTTGTATTTTACCTTAGAGATGATCCTTTTTTATGTAGGTAGAGATTTCGCCATTTAGCTTTTTACTTATTAGAATCAACCTATCCTAGTCCACTGTTGGACATATGGTCGAGGTCTTCAAGAGCTCAAGATGTATTTAATCACAATCCTACTTAAAAAGGATCTCTAGAGTCTGGCAACGCTAAGTAAGTCTGCAATGTAATAAATGGGCAACCCCAAAAAGTTTCATATATGGTATACTTTTACATCAGTCAGTTATGTCAGTTTCGGGGTTGTAAGTAGATCTAATGATTTTGATATTTTGCCTTTCGAATTTTGCATAATAGATTATGTGTAATAGACTATGTCGTACCTATGCTCTACCTCCATACGATGACAAAACTATCAAAGCCACACCGCATCGTGCTAAAGCGACTATTCTTTACCAGGAATAAATCAGAATATAAACAAAGTAACCCATCAAAAACAAAAAGACAAAAAAAGTATCAAATTCTTTTTTAGTAGGACAGAATGGTGTTGCCGTCTATAGATTTTCAAATTCCACCGTTTTTTTACTTATGCAGACTTAGCGTGGCCAGACTCTTTATAAGTCTACTCTCATCACATAAACCCAAAGAGGTCGTTACGGGTCGTCAGAAGCCCGAAAGTCTGACAACCAGTCTTACCAAGGGGTATCGTATTACCCAGTAACTGGGTTGTGGAGGTCAGAGCTCCATGTAAAATACTGGTATTCAGCTGCATCCGGTTAGACTGGAAGCAGATGGTAAACTTTGGCTCAAAATAAAAACGGTTTGTAAAATGAGAGTAGAAATATCAAAGATTTCTCTTTAAAAAATCGAATATCATTGTCTTCCTTGATGGTTGTTTAATATCTTGTATTTATCCTAAAATATTGTATTGTTGATATTCCCACAAAAAAAAATCACAAATTTTATCCATGGCTTTTCGAAATGTACCTATTTTTTGCTGCACCTTTTTTCATGTTATTTATATTTTCAAGGATATCGGAGGCTTAATTTTCGAACTTTGAGTGCTTAGGCAAACGATTTAATATTTTCTCGAATTTATAAGATTTTTTGGTTCGATCATCAGTTCGGGCAAAGGGATATTGGGCTATTCTATTACTATTTCTCAAGAGCAGCCGGGCTTCTTAATTTATAGGCTTGCCCCTTATTGCATGGACCTTAATACCTCTGCCTACTCCATAAATACTGGCGTGATGTTATATTATGCCTGCGATAATCTAATCTTACTAAAAACGCTTCAAATAGATTGTTTAAACATTACATCGTGTGCTGAAGTCTTCAGTTTATTGCGTTTTTGTATGTACTTAGGTATGTGAAATTATTATCAAAAACTAATGTTATACCTATTTACTAATTTAGTCAATTTTTAGTCTTTATTATGTTTGGTTTGGTAATTAAGTCGAAGATGCCTTTCAAGATTTTTTTAAATTGACCTGTATTCCCAGACATAGTCCCCAATCACCAGACCTTGGAATTATATTCATAATTATAAATTTTATTAAATAATTATATGTTTCCAAAATTGTATTCTATATCTATAGTGTAGATATTATGTGCCAATATAATTATTAGTCTTTATTATTTCCATTTTAATTATAATGAATAGATTAGAATTATATTTTTGTATAATTATTATGCGTAAATAAAATATGTTATATAATTATTCATGGTTTAATTTTTTAAATTTGTACCTGGGCGACCGAGCTCTGTTCAGGTGAAAATACGGAGAAAACGAATTTTCCCAAATATGAGACCTCCCTCGTAAACTAGTATAGGATAGGATATAACGCCTGTATTCACTGGCTATCTTCTCATCTCTTATACCACAGTGTCTCTAACACGAAAATCTTTAACCAAATGACCACTGCGTGTTGCCAGTGATGACCAATGGCACTTTTTTTTTCTGTACGGCATCTCATAGCTGACCTCTGATGTCATGACTATTTAACCGGTCAATCCTGTGGGTGCCTTAAGCTGCTAAACTCAAAGTAAAAAGCTAGGTTAACGCTCGCTAAGGGCACCCCCTGTGGGTACGAACCTCGGCTTACGGCGTTTACCGGAGGGAGGACCTCAAAGATGGGACGGGCTAGAAATGGCACTAAAACGTAGTCGCGCACTGTATTATCTTCTCGTCTCATATACAGGGCGTCCCAAAGTTATGGGACATGAAGGGAAAGTACCTTAAATATCGTAGATAGGGTATTTTGCTGAAAGAAGACATTATGTTATTTTTAAAAGTTACGCAAATCGCCAATCTTTTAATGAGTCCGCTGCCTGTTGATTTTCTTATCATTTTATAGTGAAACTCGATATGATATGGCACAATTCTGTTTGTAACTGTTCTCGTATCGTTTTTTGTATAGCATATCTTTCACGTATCCCCAAAAGAAGAAATCTAATGGTGTAAGGTCCGGGGATCTGGCCGGCCATCTAATCGGTCCATTCGTACCAATCCATGTCCCAAAATTACACCATTAGATTTCTCCTTTTGGGGATACGTGAAAGATATGCTATACAAAAAACGATACGAGAACGGGCGAGTTACAAACAGAATTGTGATAAGAAAATCAACAGGCAGCGGACTCATTAAAAGATTGGCGATTTGCGTAAGACAAGAGGAATCACATTTTGAGCATTTAATTAATTAATTTACAAAAAAAATACCCACTTAATTGACTACGGCAGTTTCACGTATGTTTTTAATTTGATTAAAATGATTAATTTCACGCTGTTCCTTTCTTTTAAAATACTATGTTACTTAAGAAGAGTTATTATTTTTTGGCCATTCTTTCGATTGGCATCATAAAAGTAGGGGTGTTTTTTTTTTACATTTAAGTCGGTTCGATTCCCAGACGAGGCAAGTAATTTTTAGAAAATCTTTGAATGCAGAATTACTAACTTTTAAAAATAACATAATGTCTTCTTTCAGCAAAATACCCTATCTACGATATTTAAGGTACTTTCCCTTCATGTCCCATAACTTTGGGACGCCCTGTATACTCAAGTGTCTCAAGACGAAAGTCTTTGATCAGTGCGGGTGGCCAGTACGAGCCTCATAAGAAGACTTAGGCTGCCTGTCCACTGCAGCGGAGCGGAGAAATGTGCCAATATTAACCGATAGGAGCCGAGCTCTGAAGCGGAGTTTAAATTCTATTGGTTATTGGCACATTTCTCCGCTCCGCTGCCTCGATCCGCTCCAGTGGACAGGCAGCCTAAAAGTCACCCAAAGGGCAATGGAAAGAGCCCTCTCCATTTCCCTTTGGGTGACTTTCTGAATGCTTGGTGTTTTCCTATGAGATTGAGAAATGAAGCTCATTGCTCACAGAACAGATGGCCGATGGGGCCGAAAGGTTCTAGAGTAGCGACCGCCTACCGGACGACGTAGCGTTGGAAGGCCTACCACAAGGTGGGTGGACCGATGACCTGGTGAAGGCCGCCCGGCGACCCACCTACCCTTGGCTACGGTAGCGGTCAAGGTCACGATGAGACAAGGGGTGCAAAGAATCCCCGGAAGAGATCCGGCTACCACAATCACCGGAAACTGGACCTGGTTTCATACAACACGCGTACACTCCGGACCGACGGACGGGAAGATCATCGAACTCGAGGAAGAATTCAGCAGGTTACGATGGGGTATAGTAGGGTTATCTGAAGTCCGAAGAAAGGGGGAGGACTCGATAATCCTCAAATCCGGGAACTGGCTCTATTTCCGGGAGGGTGACCAGCAGTCCCAAGGTGGTGTCGGGTTAATCTATATCTATAAAAACCGGCCAAGTGCATGTCGGACCACGTACAATGTAGGGTTCCGTAGTTGGGATGAATTTATCCCAAGAACAAACTAAACTTTGTAGTTGAAAAAAAAAATCTTTCAGACAAAATAATAATAATAACCCCACCGCCGTATCTCTACGTTAACCCCACCGCCGTATCTCTACGTTGACCCCACCGCCGTATATCTACGTTGACGTCGTGGTGGGGCTTACGCGCTCCGAACTCTAGGCCTGTGCTGGTAGAGTTTACTTTGCCGGAACAGGACTGGGATGAGGAGCCAGACCAAGAGAGATACATAAACCCGCAGGGCAGCATGTGGCTAGCTGTTGGGCAGTAGCGACCCCACGGACCCTATCTTCCGGGAGAAGTCTTGTTCCTCACCTCTGGCTTGCCTTTCTTGGCCGGCTGGAGTGAAAACTGACGAGGAACGGAGCTCCCACCTCATTCTTGCCTTAATTGGCCGGCTTGAGTGGAGATTCGCAAGAGCAAACGTGCTCGGAGGAAGGAAGTATTCCAGTAAAATGCTGGTAGGGATCTTGACCGTACTTCCGGGATTGTCCTGATAGCCGTGGGTATTCCACGGCTATCAGGACAATCCACTGCTCATAAGCACCTCAGGACATGTTGCCCCCTTGTCGCTTCGACACTTTGTGCTAGCGACCATTTTCGGGGGCCCATTATTGAGTGTGCAAGTCACCCCCTGCCATTTTCCTGTGTATGTTTTATAATATATTGGTCAGGCAGGGACCATAGTCTTTCCATAGTTCAAGGTTACCAATCCATTATAGCCACCCAAATCCATAGCCCAATATGTTTTGTTTCCATGTTCTACAATAGTCCTACACCAACCGGGGGTTGTCCTTGGGTGCACTTGTATAGTGCATACAGGGATAATCGTCGGTTGGTGCCTCATTTCATTCAAAACGTCTAACGGGCCTCTGCGAGTTGGCTTCGGCTCCTCGTATGCCTTCCAAAGGTCCGGGACCCTAGCGTCCCGAGATGTGTCAAAGACGTTTGAAAAATAATAATAATAATAATTCCTCATCGACATGGCCATAAGCCAACAGGTTCGTCGATCCCGCAAGGATCTGTCAACATGCTGGATAGACTATAAGAAGGCCTACGACTCGGTGCCACATACATGGCTCATGAGGGTGCTGGAGCTGTACAAGATAGATGCAACTCTGCGCACCTTCCTGATGTCATGTATGGGGCAATGGAGGACGGTCCTTCGCTATCCAGGATGTCGACAGATCCAGGGGAATGATGAGCCTGTGTGGATTAAACGGGGAATATTCCAGGGCGACAGTTTAAGTCCACTTTGGTTCTGCTTAGCCCTGAATCCTCTTAGCACACTGCTCGAAAATTCAGGTCTAGGCTATCGGCTGAGGAGAGGTGGTCAGGTCATATCTCACCTCCTCTACATGGATGACTTGAAACTCTTTGCCCCCAACAAATTGCGACTGATGGAGCTACTGAAGGTAACTGAAACATTTAGTAGCGCCATCAGGATGGAATTTGGTGTGGACAAATGTGCAGTCATGCATGTAAAGCGAGGGGAGATTATGGAATCCGAGGGAACTCAACTCTCGGATTCTATACACTTTAGATGCCTCTCCTCATCCGAAAGCTATAAGTATTTGGGTATGTCGGAAGCGTTAGGTATCAACGTTGCTGACATGAAGCAATCGTTGAAGGAGCGCTTCTTTGGTAGCCTGAAAAAGGTATTAAATAGTCTTCTTTCAGGAGGAAACAAGGTGCGCGCCTTCAACGGTTGGGTCATGCCGGTTTTGATGTGCTCTTTCGGCATACTCAAATGGACACTTTCTTAAAGCCGATGTGGGTATGCACCGTGATGTGGTCGCAGTGGACAACGGGCTCACCCCGCTCTCCATGGCTAAAGAGAACTGGCGCAAACCTGTAGTACTTACTACAGATGACCGCAAGGAGGTATGGCAAAGCAAGGCGCTTCACGGACGCTTCTATCGGGCTCTTCATGAGCCCGGTGTAGATTTCTTAGCGTCCGTATCCTGGCTACGTTTCGGTGACCTTTTCGGGGAAACCGAAGGTTTCGTCTGTGCAATTATGGACGAAGTTATCTTGACGAATAACTATCGGAGACATATTATGAAGGACGGTACGGTTGACGTGTGTCGGGCATGCCATCGTCCGGGTGAGTCCATCAGACATATTATCTCTGGTTGCTCGCGTCTAGCTAACGGCGAGTACTTGCACAGACATAACCAAGTATGTAGCTAGGATTATTCACCAGCAACTTGCTTTGAAATATAAACTTGTGGACTCTGAGGTACCGTATTACAAGTATGTGCCCGACCCAGTTCTCGAAAATGACCATGTCACGTTGTACTGGGATCGGTCTATCATTACTGACAGGACTATTGTAGCAAATAAGCTTGATATAGTAGTGATAGATGGATTAGCGCGCCGCGCTATGATAGTCGATGTTACCATTCCACATGACGAGAACCTCGTGAAAGCTGAGAAAGAGAAACAAATAAAATATCTCGACTTAGCACACGAGGTTGTTGACATGTGGAATGTGAGCTCGGCTATCATTGTGCCGATTGAAGTAACGGCTAATGGCCTGATGGCTGAAAGCCTCGACCAACATCTCTCGAGGCTTTCGTTAGGCGGTTGGATCAAGCGCCTGATTCAGAAGGCAGTACTCCTCGATACGGCTCGCATTGTGAGGAGGTTCCTGTCTCTGCAGCCCTAACCACCGGTAGCTTGGACCCTGCTCCCGACACCGGCGGACCTCTATTTTTTAATATTTTTAAATGTTTTTTTAACTCTTTTATTTTAAGGAATATTTAAAAATGTAATTTAATGAGAACCAAAATAAATAAACGAAATAATAATAATAATAATTTTAAAACCGACGTGGGGATGCATCGAGATGTGGTTGCGGTGGACAAGGGCCTTACCCCGCTCTCCTTGGCCAAAGAGAACTGGCGCAAGCCTGTAGTGCTTGACACTAACGCACGCAGGGAGATATGGCAGAGTAAGGAGCTTCATGGGCGCTTCTTCCGGGCCCTACATGGGCCCGATGTAGATTTACTAGCGTCCGTAGCCTGGCTGCGTTTTGGTGACCTCTTTGGGGAAACCGAAGGTTTTGTCTGTGCAATTATGGACGAAGTTATGATGACGAACAATTACCGGAGATTCATTGTAAAGGACGGCACGGTTGACATCTGTCGGGCATGCCACCGTCCGGGAGAATCAATCCGACATATTATCTCCGGGTGTTCTCGTCTAGCCAACGAAGAGTACTTGCATAGACACAACCTTGTAGCCAGGATTATCCATCAGCAACTTGCTCTGAAATACAGCCTTGTGGAAACGGAAGTGCCGTACTACAGGTATGTGCCCGACCCAGTTCTCGAAAATGGAAATATCACATTGTACTGGCATCGATCCATCATCACTGACAGGACTATTGTTGCCAATAGGCCTGATATAGTGGTGGTGGATCGAGGAGAGCGGCGCGCAATGATTATTGACATAACGGTCCCGCATGACGAAAACCTCGTGAAAGCCGAGAAAGATAAACAAATCAAGTATCTTGACTTGGCTCGCGAGGTTGTCGACATGTGGGATGTGAACTCAGCAATCATTGTGCCGATAGTCGTATCAGCCAATGGCTTAATTGCCAAGAGCCTCGACCAACACCTAAGGAGGCTCTCGTTGGGCAGCTGGATTAAGGGCTTGATCCAGAAAGCGGTACTCCTGGACACGGCTCGCATTGTTAGGAGGTTCCTTTCTCTGGAGCCCTGACCGCCGGTAGCTTGGACCCTGTTCCCGATACCGGTGGGAATACTATTTTTTATATTTTTAAATGTTTTATATAATTTTGTTCTAATATTTAAAAATATAATTTATATGTTTATAAATGAAATAAAGGAAAATAATAATTTTTATTTCTCTCTTCACAAAGGTTCACATAGTAATAAACATAGAGACAAGTAATAAATCGTTTTACAAAAATGCATAAAATATGATCCTTTGCGAGAGACTGGCGTCCATACTAGGATACCCTGTGTGACGGATCACCAGGCTCTTAACCCGAATTTAATCTAATTAACATTACAATGGTCAATGGTACATTTTCAAACTCTAGACAAATTATTTATTGATGAAGGAGAAAACAAAAGTAAAAAAAAAATACAAAAAACAGACTATTAAAATTAATGAATAAAAATAAAAATTTTATAGTGTAATGCATGTGTAAAGTGCAGGTGAGGTGTGAGGATAGGTAGAATGATGGTGTGAGTGTGGGTGTGGAAGGATTTTGTTACAGTCAAGAACCCGAAGTTATTTTATATTACGAGGGAACAATGAGTAGCTGCTCCGTGGCATCATAGTTCAATTTTTGTAACCAGGTTGAGAGGGTTTTTTTGCAACGCTGTTTGGGTAGGGCATAGATTGACAAAATTCCATTAATTTTGTTGTACAAGTAACTTCCAAGAAAACCAAAATGTCGACGGGAGAAAGCAGTATGGAACCGAGTTGTGGGACAAACTGCGTGTTTACGTCGCTTACCTTCAAATAGATTAGGATTATAGATTATATATTCGAATTTGCTATTTTTAGTTTTTCTAAATTCCCCCTAAAGGAGGATTGGGGGGGTGTCAAAGTTTGTATGGAAGAATTTTAACGCGCTGTCTGATCAACTGGAAACTCAGCATTAGACTAAAAATTTAAAATAAATAAAAACATATATCAGGGTTTTTTTTGTTAATTTACCCCTAACGGGGTGAAAATGGGGTATTAATTTTTACAGTGGAAGATTTTACTGTGTGGCATGATTAACTTGAAAATTGGTATAAATAATCTATAAGTCAAATAATGGAAACGTTACGATAGACATTTCTAAAATTATTATCACGTTATTTGCTATGGGGGATGAGCAATATTGTATTATGTTCGTATTCGTCTATAGTTTACCGCAAATTGTAAAAAGACTAGCCAAAAGGTTAGAATATTGCAGATAGTTACGGATTTAACCTGTTAAAAGATTATCATCACGCTATACCTTTATGGAGCTAAGCAGTCAATTATAACATATCATATATTTTGAGATGGGGCAATAAGGGCAGGTACCCTCACCGTTGTCGCTACAAGAAAACAGTCTTAGGAGACTGACCATAACTTTTTGAAACATTTTGATCTGCATTCACAGATTTTGAAAAAAATTACAGTCAGCAAGAAAATGAGCAATTTTTTGAAAAACTTTTTTGATGCCAGTCGATTCTATTTCTTATTCCTAGGGTCAAAAACAATATCGGGCGAACTGAGGTTTGAGTTCGAGAAAAGTCAGAGATTGCAAAAAAACTTCCCATACATTTCGTAGAAAATGAGCCTGAGAGGAGATAGAACACTATATACCTTTGTATGATGCAATAACTTTTTAATGAGGTACTATTATTTAAATGATCACAATATACCACTTACAATAGTTGAATTATTCCAATACTTCGCTGGGCTAAATAGGGAACGAGTGTAGCAGATAGTTACAGATTTAACCTTTGAAATGATTATCATCCCGCTACACTTTTATGGAGCTAATCAGCCAATCATGAATTCATCTAAATATATAAAAGCGAAAGGTCACTCACTCACTCACTCATTCATAACTGATTACCATCACGCTATACCTTTATGGAACTAAGCAGTCAATCATAGCATATACAGGGTGGATTTTGAGATGGGGCAACAAGGGCAGGTACCTTAACCGTTGTCGCTACAAGAAAACAGTCTTAGGAGACTCTCCTTAAGTTTTTGAAACATTTTGATCTGCATTCACAGATTTTGAAAAAATTGTACAGTCAGCAAGAAAATGGCCAATTTTCACAAAAACTTTTTTGAGGCCGGTCGATCCTATTTATTATTATTACTAGAACCAAAAAACTATATTGGGCAAACTGAGGTTTGTTACTCCAAGACACGGCCTATGAATTTTTAATCCCAGATTGCAGAAAAAACTTAACTTTGCCGTTCATTATAGAACTATAAATTTCCAATTTTCGGATTTTCCTCTTTACTTGACCTTACTTCTCGCCAAACTTCATGCTGCTGGACCAACGTGAAGTACTAAATAGACTGGTTTATTTGCGAGTGTCAAAATATGCGGCACAAATGGCCGTATTTTTTAGTTCGTTAACTTTTTTTTTGGGTGGGAAATTATCAAATAACTTCTCCCGCTCTGGGCGGAGCGGGAGAGCGTGTCAGGTTTATACTGACAAAAACCCACCCATGTTCCTTCAGTTGCCTGTGTATTTTCAGGGGCCACGGTAACCCTTTCGGACTTTCTCGCGACCCCGGCAGGCATCGGCCCTAGCGTACCATGGACTGGACCAGGGCCGGAGGCGAGAAATCACCACCGCCGATCGTCTCCACGAGGACATGGCGGTGCCCCGTCCAGGCCGGGCAGACCTCCACCGTATGCTCCACCGTGTCCTCCGGGCGATCCACACAATGGTCACACCCGGGCGTTTCCTCCCACCTTATCCGGAACAGAAACCTCCCGAAACAACCGAGTCCGGTGAGAAACTGCGTCAGGTGGAAGGTGAGGACGCCGTGGCGCTTCTCTACCACTCCTCAATGAGGGAACTTATCGCCACAGTTGTGGCGTGCCCATTATTGCGTTGACTTGGAAGTTTGATTTTCGTTACACTTCCAAGAGACCGTAGATCTAAGTTTTTGATATCTATTTCAAATTGATGCCTCCACGCGTTCCTGAGAAAAGGGTCTTGACAGACAATGAAGTCATCCTTTAAGGGTTTTAATGTTTCAATTTGAGGTACGGAACCCTAAAACAGATTTAATATCAGCCTGTTACCTTTTCATGACGTAACGACTGAACGGATTTCTAGATGAAAGGCATAGGATAGGCCATGACCTGGGTTAGGACGTAGGATACTCTGAATCCCGATAGCACGTTCCTGTGGGATATTTTCCGACATCCACGCGGGCGAAGCCGCGGGCAAAAGCTAGTGAAATATATAAAAACACCACTTTCAATAAATCAAACATTTTAGCGGTTCGACGACTGCTTTGCAAACTTATGTTCGATTCTCAAAAATAGATATGTTTTGTGCTTCTTTTTTACATTTTGATATAATATCTACACTTATATAATTATTGCATATTGTAGCATAAATTAGCTTTTTCTTGCCACATGTCCAACGACACCCGGGAATCGAACCCAGGGCGTTGTAAGGATAAGAAATGAAAGGTATGATTGCGGTAAAACAACACTGTATAATTGAAATGTAGAGAACAACAAAACAAAACAAAAAAAACGTTAATAGGGATAAATATAAAATTAAATAAGTAGCCGTCAGCTCGTTTTACCCCTTTTTTTAGGGAAAATGTTAAGTTTAAGATATGGGAGAAATTTACGATTTTTTTAACCTAGGCTCATCGATTACCGTAATTTGTGGTGGTCGAGGGTACGACGCGGATTTATCGGCCAATAGCTATTGTCGACCCCGAGCCCTATTGGACGCACACATATCACAAGTAGACGCGATGAACCTAAAAAAAACAACGGATTCCGAAACTAGGAAAAACAATTAAACGGCGAAATAAAAACTAAGGTAAGGATAAACAGGATGGTCCTTCGCCGCGCACAGCTTCCGTCCGTCCGTCGTCCCGTCGCGAAGCCCGGCAACGCACGGCCGGCTGCTCTGCCCGGACCACTGGCGCTTCCGTCCGTCCGTCGTCCCGTCGCGGAGCCCGGCAAGGCACGGTCGGCTGCTCTGCCCGGACCTCTGGCAAAATGCGGATGCGGAGGGAACCCGCACCGAATAGGACTGGTTGGCTGTCTCTGGCCCAGGGGTGGAGCCGTAATCGGCCTTGTCTGACTGGATCCAAGATAAACAGCATATTAGGACCAGAAAGCAAGGCAAAATTGTGAAGGTTGATAGTGGGTGATGATGAACCAATTGGAATACTCACAGTTAAAAAATCAAAGGAACAATTTGGGATCGGGGAGAATATCCCCGATTGGTCCCGGAAATGGGCACCAGCTGGCAGCAAGGGCTTTGACTTCCCTGCTTTTACAACTTGTCTGCTCACGAACAAACTATAATAATTTTCAGGATAAAGTCTCCAACGTGTTAAATTTTGGTGTCTTCGTGATACCTCCTAGCTGACGACTGACCGTTGTCAACCCAGAAAAAAATTCAATATTCTTTCTATTGAAAAATTTTTGAATTTGTGTCAACTTGAAAAAAGGAAAAAATAAGGCGGCCTATGTTCGCGTAAAAAAGGTTGATAATGCAGTGTAATGCTGCAAACGCAATATTGTTATTATTGTTGACAGTTGTTATTATTTTTGTATTTATATTTACTTATCCATACTAATATTTATTATAAATTCGAAAGTAACTGTGTCTCTCTGTATTTTACCTTTTCACGGCTAAACCACTGAACGGATTTCGATAAAATTTGGTAAGGAGATAGATGGCATCCTGTAGAAGGACCTATGTATTTTTGTCTCAAAAATAATCATAAAGGGGTGTCAATAATAGGGGATGAAAGTTTGTATGGAAAACCCAGCATTTCTTATGTTAGGGATATTAAATCTCAAATTTATGCTTTGGCAAGAAATAAATAATTACGCGTTTCAGCGTTATTGTAAAATAATCATAAAGGGGTGATATAGGGGATGAAAGTTTGTATGGAAAACCCAGCATTTCTTATGTTAGGGATATTAAATTTCAAATTTATGCTTTTGGCAAGAAATAAAGAATTACGCGTTTCAGCGTTATTGTAAAATCATCCCCCAAGGGGGTAAAATAGGGGATGATTTTAAAATTCTCATTTTTTTGGGTCTTCTTCAAGAGATTTAAGGGATTGGAAATATAATCCTAAGTCCGTATCTCGAATTAACATTTCTTTATTACATTAAAATCAGCCCACTCTGCCAAAAGTTATTAGGTACAATTTAAAGTCATAAACTAACCTTTCTAACATGTAGGTATTACTTGGTCAATGGCGGCACTAGAGTAGATACTTATTACAAATTAATGGTAATAATAATAGTAAAATGAATAGTTACTATTTTAAGGCATATTAAAAAAACCGATCAAGTGTGAGTAGGACTTGCGCCTTGAGGGTTCCGTCTCAAAGCTGTGCTTGTTCGGCTGCTCGAATTTCCAAATCCGGAGTGAAGGACAAACTTAACTTTTCAATTGAAAAATAAGTTTTAATACAGTGGAAAGTACAGATTTGAATGAAATACAGACTAAATGTTACTTCAAGACACGGCCTATGAAATTTTGATCCCAGATTGAAGAATAAAGTTAACTTTTCAGTTCATAATAACTATAAATTACCTATTTTCGGATTTTGTTCTTTACTTGACCTTGCTTCTCGCCAAACTTCATGCTGCTGGCCCAACGGGAAGTACTAAATAGGCTTTGGTTTAAATGCGTGTGTCAAAATATGCGGCATAAAAGGCCGTATTTTTTTATTGCGTTGACTTGGGAGTTTGATTTTCGTTACAGATCCAAGGAAACGTAAATCAAAATTCGTAGTGCGCGCTTAGCCTTAGTTTTTGATATCCATTTCAACTTGATGCCTCCACGCGTTCCTGAGAAAATGGGTCTTGACAGACAACGAAGTCATCCTTTAAGGGTTTCCATTGAGACACGGAACCCTAAAACAGATTTATTATCTATCTGTTACCTTTTCATGCCGTAACGACTGAATAGATATAGATGAATGGCATACGTATAGGCCATGACTTGGGTTAGGACATATGATAAGTAAGTACTCTGAATCCCGGTAGTATGTTCCTGTGGGATATTTTCCGACCTTTACGCGTGCGAAGCCGCGGGCAAAAGCTAGTCGTCCATAAGTCCCTTGTGAGTAAATAACGTGGTGAAGATCGAGTGCGTCGACCAGGGTGGCGTATCAACTCAGAATGTCCACAAGGTGGACCGATGACCTTGTAAAGGCCGCAGGAATCCGTTGTATGCGGGAAACATAGAACCGGTCGAAGTGGCGGTGCTTGGGGGAGGCCTATGTCCAGCAGTGGACGTCTTTCGGCTGAAATGATGATGATAAGGTATGTATTCACTGGAATTACTAAGATAAAATAAAACAACACAATTTATGTTTTATCGTTTTATTATTTAAAAAATCCCAACCTTTCAACCACACCAATTTTGTTAATAAATTAGCAATACTTAGGATTATTACAAAAATAACATGATGATATAGTACAGGTAACTTGTAATAAAAATAATAATTTATCATTCTTCTTTGTAGGTAGTAAATTAAATTTATATTTTGAACAAACTTTTTGATCACATCTTGAGTTTTTTTTTATTTTTTATAGCAATTCTGTAAAAAATTTAACAAATAAAGCGACTACAGTGCGTTCATTATCTTGCCTCGTGTCGCGATTGGTAGCACCGAGGAATTGGCAGCATTGCCTATGGTGTTGCCAATAGTCAATGTAGTATTCACCCCACTACGTGGTCATATTATTTACTTGCATATTTTTAAGGGGGAAGCGTCAGGGTAGACCGCGAAATTCAAATTTTCCTACGTTTTTTGCTTATGATTCGCGGTCGTAACAAATATGGCTTTACTCAATTATAATCATTACGATTTATTAGTTATTTGTTACGGCCGCGAATCATATTTTAATCAACATAAAACCTGACACTGACCTACAAAATGCAAAAAACGTAAGGAAATTTGAATTTCGCTGGCTACCCTGACGCTTCCCCCTTAAACATGCAACAGTTATGAAAGTAAAGGAAATTGAGTGAATAAGACTATTTTTTTTTTAATTCTTTATTGATTTAAATTTGTCAGACAATAATTATGGTCTACACGGTTGTGCCTCATAGTATCGATATATTTGCGTCTCCATGCGACTATGTCGTGTCTTTCCATTAACATTTTCCGCTTAGAATCACACTTTTTGTACTGAAATCCTATTTGTCTTAATATTTTCCACAAAGTCGTTCGACCTCCGTTAAAATTGATGTCGTTCTTTAATTCCACATGTAATTGATTCAAGGTAGGAACAACTTTTCTGACGGTATACATTTCATTAATTTTATTTCTTATTGCACTTAAATCGAACTCATCGAGCTCCACTTTTTTACGTCTTTGACGATGTTTTCCAGGAGACTTAATTTTTTGAGACGTAGAGACAGCAATTTCACCTTCTTTCGATATTCTACTTACGGTTTTTTCCGACATGCCTGGAATAGATGAATAAACTGTTTGTATTACTTAATTAAACTCATCACAAATTAAATTAAATACATAAGAACCCTTATTACCCATATTATAGGCATAATGTCTGAAGCTGGTATCCCTATTTTTTACTAACCTGTCATGGCGGCGACGCGAGATCGAACTTGATCGAGTGGAATTAACGGAGCTTGGTTTGCCTTTTCTCTCTCACAAAAGGCACGCACCTTCAACACAATCTCTCTTGCACTGCTTCCAAATGGTTTTGGCATGATTAATTCGGAAAATTCAAATAATTACACAAAAACCAACGGAGCCCTTCACACAATGACAACCTGACAGCTTGACAAGCAATGCTGCCAACATGACGGCAAGGGACATGTTATAGTGAACGGTCTAAGTTTCTAGTCAAAATGGCGCCTGACAGAACAGTCCTACCAATCGCATGATTGCAAAATTCAGTGCTAACAATCGCGTCAAGTTATAAAAAACGCACTGTAGTATTTACATAATTCTGTAAAAAGTTTGACTATAAAATAAAACATAAGTATTAATTCATAAGAAATACACTAGCCACTAGTAAATTATGCGTTGATTAAGTGATTATAAAACATAGCATTATTATTTGGTACTAGGTATCACAGATAAAATTATTATTAAAATAATTAATAAAATCTTGGAAGATATCGTAAAATCCTAAACAAAGTTAAAATAATGTTCAATAAGTAAAATGCGGTTTGTTGTTGGAGGTACCACGCACCGTATGCAAAATTCGTTCTCCTCTTCGCTTCGCCCGCTCTTGTATCCAACATTCTGTGGTTTCCCAAAGTTTTCTGCATAAGTCTATATAGTAAGTAACTCTTATTTATGTTTGAATGGTTAAAAAACGCCTTACCTATCCAAGGCAGGGCACTTGCACCCTACATTCCCTTCATTCTCCAATTTTTCTACATAAAATAGCACAGAATAAAAGAATCTACATAAAATAATAGACAAATAACCCCAATGTAACTCCTATTTCTGTACTCATACGTATACAAATTAAAATACATTCATGATTCACCTAGCCGAGACGAGGTGCAAACAATTTTAAGCTCGCAACGCTCGCTCTTGCATCTTGCGTTCTCGATTTTCTTGTATGTTGCATGTCGACAAAGAATTTCCTATTTCGAAGGTTGCCAAAATTTTCAAGCTCGCTGCGCTTGTTTTGGCATTCCGAGGCGGGGCCCCAGTTTGTTTTGCCGACCCGGACGAAGAAACGCATATCTGTACACTGTAAAGACAATTTTTGCTTTCAGCACTCGGTCGCTATTGTATCGCAAATCTACGAAAAAAAAGGGTCGTGTGCACGGGATTTTGTTTTCAAAATGCTTAGATATGCGTTACCCCGATGGTACTATCTGTTCTAAAATATCTAACGAAAGTGTAAACAAAACCTGTTCAGGTTTAATTCTTACGCAATAACTCGCTAAAGGGATTTAGTAACACATTCATCTGTATTTAAAAGGTTTCAACTTTATATCTCACTACTTTTTCTAACAATGATTGTTTGCATAACATTGTAAAACTGGAACTATAAAATTATCTACGAAAATAGAGGTTATAAAATTACTCACTCTCCAATAAAGGGCACTCAATTTGTAAGTGGCACTACAAATTGACATCCACAGATTACCTACGTTTTCTAATCTATTTGTTTACATTTCATCAGAAACTTTTGAAACATATCATACACGTAACAAATCTTAATATTTAAACAAATCTATGGAATCAACTCATTGTTTAAATTACACACAGGTTTTTACTATTTTCTTTTACATATTTAAGTAATTAATGCCATTTTTTTTTTCTTTGCAGATAGCTTCACTAGTTTTGTTTCCAAAAGTTGGCAATGTTGCAAATAGATGTCAAATATTTACCTGTTTTGATTAATATGGCAATATTACTATAGCGAAATATGAAATATCGCTAACTAGTGAACTAAAATATTGATTATGAAATTAAATAATTAATATAGTAGTTTTAGATGTAAAAAAGTATTTATAAACTTTCCAAATGCCTTTTTTACACCTAAAACGGTTACAACATCAAATTCACTGTTATAATTGCTATTCATTATTAATATTCTAGTTCACTAGTTGGCGATATTTCATATTTCCTTAAAGTAATATTGACAAATTAATCAAAACAGGTGGTATTTGACAACTATTTGCGACGTTGCCAAATTTTCATAATTAGATTAAGTTCATTTTTAGTCCATGCTTAACAGAATCGGACTAACTTTTGCTCTTTTTATTTGTTCTTTAACGACAATAATTAGCCTAAGCATGAAATTTAAATTATAATTTAGAAGTCTCCCCAGTAATACTCAGCCAGAAGTTCAGTCTGTTTAAATCTGGGTTTCTGACACATTCCATGTTTTCGTCTATTATCAAGATATGTTGGCCGCTCTTCGTGTATGGCAGCCATTCAGTTTCTTGGTCCTCCCATGTTGGTCGTCTGAAAAATAAAGTTAAATTAGAGAAAATAATTTGCATTTGTCGCGGTCAGGATAAGGACTTTTTCGGGAATTTGACTTGTCATCATCATCTGCCTTTTTTTTTGGGTGGGAAATTATCAAATAACTTCTCCCGGTCTGGGCAGAGCGGGAGGGCGTGTCAGACTCTTACTGACTAAAACCCACCCGTGTTCTTTCGGTTGCCATGTTGCCGGGGCCACGATCTCCCTTTCGGTATTCTTCGCACCCCCGGCAGGCACCGGCCCTAGCAGACCCCGTCAATTCTGCTGACATCTCTTTGAGGCGCGCGTGGAACACAACGCGCCGTCGACCCGGGCCTGGTCCTTATCGGACGGCGAGCTACCCATTTCTCACCGCCCGCAAGCCCGCGCCTACGGTGGCCGGGAATCGGCTCGCGATTCCCGAAGCCCAAGGCGTCTTCTCCTGCGGCGGTTAGGGGCGTGAGAGCGAGAGTCCTATCCTATCTGCCTTACGTTTTTCCAACATGTTGCTGTCGGCTTTCAGTCAACCACCAGCTTAGCATGATCACAATAGAAACGGGTTTTGTCGACGGAAGAATAGAAATATAGATAGAGACTGTTATTTTGTCTATTCTTCCGTCGACAAAATCCGTAAAAAATCCGTTTCTATGGTTGTCATGCTACGCGTGCTGTTTTACATGTAGTGTCTGTCCTCCACAACCCAGTTACTGGGTAACACGATACCCCTTGGTAAGACTAGTTGTCAGATTCGGAATTCGAGACTCGGAGTGCGGTAAACTATCGGACAGACATGAGTCCATCACTCTTATAGGACTGAAAGACCTATGGGGGCCTACCGCCAGCTCATAAAGCAATATTATTTTAAAATTACTTCAGTGTTGGAAAGAGATGAACATGACGTATAGCTCCGTCAAAATGAAACGAAATGCGTGTTGGGTATCAAATGAAAGGGCTTAACTAGCACATTCCAAAAAAAAATATATATATAACCCCAAAATAATAATAAAAATAAAACCCAACTACGACAAAAAAATAGTTTTACTTCTCCATTTATGTGCTCCACTCGAGAATTGGAATAGAACTCCGTTTGGGACAATAGAAAATTACCAGATTAAAAAAAAATGCTTTAAAACTCACCCAGTCCTAGCAAAAGTACACCAAGCTTCACTCAACATCCTAATAATTTTCGAATCACTTGAATCAATTTTCTCATGTTTATTATCTCTATAAAACTGATACTGTATCATGTCCCCGTGACTAGCCCCCCTAAGTCCCAAATTTTTCATAATCCTGGTGTGCAAATTCCCATAATACTGGAACTTATAGACGAACACATTATTGCTGTGCTTAGACAACATCTCAGGTAGCAACATCAACGGAAATTGAAAAAACGAATCAGAAACCATATTCACATACTCCAATTTTGTATTCTCGGTAACTCTCCGACCCTTGAAATAGAATGACATTATCTTCGATTGAATATCAATAGCTCTACCATCATCTCTTCTTAAGCGAAGATACTGTGGGATAAAATAATAGAAATCATTTTCAAATTCAACGTTTCCTTGGCCGTCTTTATGCAAAAACAGGGCTCCTTCATGAGAATTCATACCAGTTAAAACGGGTACGCTGGTGAATTGATTTAGAGCGATATCAATTCGGGGGTACTGGCCTAAAAATTGTTCGACACCAGGGAATTGTTGTTCAACGACTGGCAACAAGAACGCTTGGATAACAGATGGCGGTCGGGCGATTTCTGCCAAGCTAAAAGCGACGATAAGCTCCTGAATCGGTACTTCAAGAAAATACTCGTACAGTTCTCTTCCATCTATCAAGTCGTCTCGGTCCAAATTTCTTGCCACCTTCCTTGCTTTCTCTAACGGATCATCTTCAACCATATAGATGTCTGCGATGGAATTTCCTGACTGTGCTATCACTTTATGAAAAAGTCCAGTCGCCATTCTAGATGTCATATAGGACGCAACAGCGCCTGCGCCCGCGCTTTCACCAAAAACCGTGACATTATTAAAATCTCCATTGAAGTTTGTAATGTTATTTCTGACCCATCGCAAAGCGAAAACTGTATCTTTTAAGCCCGCATTACCGGGCACTTCCGGTATATTTAAGCACAAAAATCCTAATATATTTAATCTGTAGTTTATTGTGACAACGACAACATCATAATTTAGGAAATAGTCTGGTTTGTAGTAGTCACCAAAGCCAAAAATAAATCTTCCTCCGTGAACGAAAAATAAAACAGGTAAGTTTTGTACTTCATCGCATGGCATACTCGGCGTGTAGACGTTTAGGTAAAGGCAATCTTCTGAGCCCTCTATTCTAGAAGATGTATATGGGTTTTGCTGGCAACATTTGCTGCCTGGATTGGTAGCGTCACGGACGCCATCCCAAGCATCTGGTTCTTGTGGGTCCTGAAAATAATAAGGTTTATATTGGTGCCGATTCCCTTGTTCACAAACTAAACTAAATTTAAGTTCAGTGCATCTTTTTCTTTCTATTTCACTAAGAAAAGGACAGAAGATAAATTTTAGTTTAGTCCTGTCAAATTAATCAGCGCCTGTCACTACTCCATACAAGTTTAGACGTGATTAAAAACTTGCTTACTAAAATTACGTCAATTTACGTCAAACGCTGATTAATTTGACAGGACTAAACGAAAATTTATCTTCTGTCCTTTTCTTAATGAAATAGCTTTGGAAAAGTATGGGTGAGATTTTTGCCCCACAATTGGACAAAACAGGTTAATAATAAAAAAAAAATTACTTTATAGTGTTTTTTTTTTGAAGACGGAAAAAAAAAAAATCTATTCATAATTGGCGGAGTAATCGCGTAACAAACATACAAAAAAAAAAAAAACACAGACGAATTGAGAACCTCCTCCTTTTGGAAGTCGGTTAAAAAATAAACATTAACAATCAATATCTGCAATACGGTAGTTGCGTAAGTAAAAAAAAAAATCTAAATATTAGACACATATTTTTTGCTTTATCAAATTATCATATTAATCACAAATAACTTAGAAAACACGCGTTGGGGAGTGAGGGCTCGCTACGTCATAACGCAATATTATATCTAGCAAGGCGTGACGTCATGCCACATTTTAACTTAATGTATCGCCGTAATCTTTTGATTACTTACGTCAAAAAAGAAAAAATATGTGTTCTTTGTTTTTGCGGATCGCTGTTTGTAATCATTTTGTGCAGTTGTTTTGGAAATGTTTTGAAAAAACAAAATGGTGGCGCTAGTTTCGATGTTGCCACGCGCCAACAGAACCTTATAGCGCTATACCCAGGCCCGGACTTAAGAGACTCAGGGCCCCTAGTATGGAGACACCCTAGGCGTCGGGAATCGCAGGCCGATTCCCGGCTACCGTAGGCGCGGGCTTGCGGATGGTGAGCAATGGGTAGCTCGCCGTCCAATACGGACCAGGCCCGGGTCGACAGCGCGTTGTGTTCCACGCGCCCCTCAAAGAGATGTCAGCAGAACTGACGGGGTCCGTTAGGTCCGATGCCTGCCGAGGACGCTGGAAAGTCCGAAAGGAATACCATGGCCCCTGGCAATACAGGCAACTGGCAACTGGAGGAACACGGGTGGGTTTTAGTCAGTAAGAGTCTGACACGCCCTCCCGCTCCGCCCTGAGCGGGAGAAGTTATTTGATAATTTCCCACACAAAAAAAAGGGCCCCTAGTATAGGCACTAGACATTTGAGAAAGAGAAAATTTAAGAATTAAGAGTAACCAAGATGCAATAAAGAGCGATACGATCTCGAAAAATTTTAGCACTGCTTCGGAGTGGTCAAATTTCTTTTGACCATTGATATAATATACCACCACATTCTTTTGACCATAGGACATACGGGTGGTATAGGTACCATGATATATTTTTATGGTGTACATAATAAAAAGTATTATATCTTCTACTTTCTTCTTCTGCTTTTTATTCTTTCTTTTTTCTATATATCGAGGGTATAGTGCTCAAACCCAATAAGTACGAAATTGCCACTTTCGAGATATTCAATATTTAAGTTTTAAGGACAAAAATACCTATGTTATTCAAATAATATCGTTATAGTGAGTATTTGTGGTAAAAGTGAATACATTGAATTAGTGTAAAACAGTATTTTTACATATCTGGGGTGGTCTATTTTATCATAAAAAAAATATAAGTTACAAAGGGCACCGACTTATTGGGTTTTAGGTCTAGAGAAATTAAAAATTATATTGTACTTTAATAAATGGTTTATTTTAAGAATCACAATAAAAAACAAGATAAATCATTCTTCGTCACTTTTGATGGCTGAAGGTTTGGTGTACGTCTTCATACCACGTATTCATGCATGGAGTTCCTCTGGTATGATAAATTTTTCGCACAATTTAGGAGATCCTTCTTTTTAGCAAGGCTAATCGGTAGTTGATTGGAATATAAGTGCTCTATTTCATGTGGTAATTGAACATTAACTGAAGGCGGGTTTGAATTTCTTTTAGCTCTAGTTTTAGGTGTATTCACGGACATTTTACAGACATCTATGCTTCAAGATCAGCGAACTGAACATATCCTTCTGCGTCCAGGGGTGAGACAAGGGGATGTAATTTCCCCGAAATTGTTCTCTAACGCATTGGAGGATGTGTTTAAGATGCTGAACTGGGAAGGGCGGGGCATTAACATCAACGGCGAGTATCTCATACTTGAGATTTGCAGATTAGTAGGTTTCTTATTCGCAATCTCCTGACTTTTGATTATATGTAAGTTAAAACTTGTTCCCACAAAAACAATGATCTCCTAAAACAGGGCTTCCTCTCTCCTACACTTTCTGCTGTGCCCTACAGGGTCCATAATGATCTAAATTTTATAACTACCACCTAAGTACACATTATGGTAAAGCAATAAAGATATTGAGTATTGAGTATTGATACTGGCCGAATCACTGCATGACTTTCAGCAAATGCTGGATGGCCTAGTTCTAGTTAATTCTTCTGTACGCATTGGTCTCCGGATGAACTTTGACAAAACCCAGGTTATGTTCAACGAACACGTCACTCCGGGGCCGATTGCTGTCAATGGCAGTGCCCTCGAGGTTGTTCGAGAATACGTTTACCTCGGGCAAAATCTGCAGTTTGGTAAGAATAACTTTGAGAGGGAGGCTAACAGAAGAATTCAGCTGGGCTGGGCAGCGTTTGGGAAACTTCGTCGAGTCTTCTTGTCGCGTATTCCACAGAGCCTAAAGACGAAGGTCTTCAATTAGTGCGTCCTGCCTGTTATGACCTACGGAGCCGAAACGTGGACACTCACGGTACGGCTGGTCTATAAATTTAAGGTTGCTAAGCGAGCCATTGAGCGGGCTATGCTTAGAGTCTTTCTGAGGGATCGAATCCGGAACGAGGTGATCTGGCAGAGAACCAAAGTTATCGACATAGCTCACAGAATAAGCAAGCTGAAGTGGCAGTGGGCCGGCCATATCAGCCGTAGAACCGATGGCCGTTGGGATACACGTGTTCTTGAGTGGAGACCGCGAATTGGCAAACGTAAGGTAGGACGCCCTCAGGCTAGGTGGAGTGACGATCTTCGCAGGGTGGCTGGTAGCAGCTGGATGAGAGTTGCCGAGAATCGAGCTGAATGGCGTGCAATTGGAGAGGCTTATGTCCAGCAGTAGACTGCTATAGGCTGATGATGATGATGCTACGAAAGTTCTCGGACATGTTGTCATAGTTAAAATATATTTTTAAGTCTCCTTTAACATATTTAATCCTTTTTATTTTAAGTCAGTTAACCGTTTCTTTCATGTTATCTTTATTTTTGTTTCTAATTAATGCAGCGCTAAGATTTTTTAAGTCTAGCATGTCATTAAATTTAAATTATCTCACTTTATAATTTTACAATCTCTATTGTTTCCTTTACATCCTCTTTCATAATAGTTTTGGCCCTCTTCTTTCTAGCTGCTATAAAAACGTTTTTCCCCTCACTTACGCTACTTATTGTTTTATTTTTAGATGTTAATTCAATAGTAGTGTGCATGGAATCCACCTCCATGTGAGTGTGGCCACTTTCTAAGAATGTTTGTTCGATTCTATCTAAATGATCGATTTTTTTAACTGTCCAGAGCAGAAGTGCTGAGATGTACTGATTCCTGTTTTGTCTGCTACAGGTGTCAGAAAAAATACTAATTTCTTTGATAGATTGGGGTAATTATTTCGATAAAAAGTAACAAAGGCACGTACCTATTTCAGAACTCCCTTTTTACCATTTAATTCGCTCCAACTGGCAGTATGCATTATTTGGTCATTTTTGAACAAAGTTTGAAGAAATTTAGTTGACGAAGTGAGCGAATACCATATAACTAAACATAACTTGTTACTTTTGAAATATAATCGAATAATAAAACCCGACAAACACATTTGTTTTGATTAAGCTTTTGGTTATGTTTGTTTTTTTATCTACGTAAGTAAAGCTAAAACCCGATAAATACAAATAGTGACTATTGCCACAAAGCCGTTGGGTAATTTTAGTTGAAATCATTGAACACTCAATACCAATAAATAGCTTTATGTGGTTTAAGCGTGAATTAAAAATATTATGTAACAAGATAACACAATTTATAGGGTACCAGTTTTTAAGTTTTGACTAAACGCGGTCAATTTATTGGGTTATTACCTCAAGTAATTTTGTTTCTACTGCGAATTCTACTTATTGGATTAGACCACTGGAAAGAGCGTCAAAAATGCATTAAGATGCACTAATAAAACGATTTTTGATTTTTTGACACTTATTGGGTTTTAACACTATACCCTCGATATGAGCGCGAGGCCTGTAGCATTTGCAACACCTGCTACGAGGTTAAAGCTGCCTGTCCACTGGAGCGTTGCAGAGAGGAGCGGAGAGCCAACATTAACCAATAGAAACTTAACTCCGAACCCGAGTTTAAATTCTGTTGGTTAATATCGGCACAGCTCCGCTCCTCTTCTCGCTTCTCCGCTCCAGTGAACACGCAGCCTAATCCGGCCCAGCCACAGTACTATGAGAGAGAGACGGAGCTATACAGCATAAATAGCACCATCCTATTTTCACAGCGGAACAATAATGGCTTTAACGTCACAATACGGCCCCTGTCCGCCTGCCGTCAAGCTACCTGGCAGGCAAGCTACCAGCACCCTAATTGCGTAATACAACACAATCACAATTTTTTTCGATTTGAAACAGATTTCTAATCCATTGCTTCATAAGTTGGAAAAAAAATCTGTTCAACAACGTAAATAACGCAATGAATGTTGTTGAAATGTCAAAATGAAACAAATTTCGCGAAATTGTTTACGAAAATGAGTTACGCAATTAGATGGTCGGGGTAGCTACCCAACTACGTCGTGGGGCCCCAGTCTAGCTGGGCCCCTAGGCCGAAATCCAGAGCTGGCTATACCTATAAACTAAAAAAATTGTTACTTACGCTAAATCTTAATCTGCCGACTGGCGGTCTGGCGTACGGTATTCCTTCAAAACTATAGTATGTCTTGCCGTAGAATGTCCGGCATTGTTTCCCTTTTAGTATTCCATGTGATACTTGGGTTTGGATATACATTTTTTTCTGGAAATAAAATAAAATATAGAATGTAGTAATGCGTTCAATTAAAAAAATTCTTTGTCAGTGGCGGGGCAAGATCAAAATTTGATGTGGGCAAGGTACAGACGCCAGCACGTCAAGCTACTACAATCTGTCAAATTTATTTAATAGATTTTCAACTTTATCGCTGAAATCTAAGGTTCAAAGGTGATTGGGAAAATTTGACAGTTTCGGGTAGCTTGATGTGCTGGCGTCTGTACATTTCGCGAGGCCCTCTGGTGCCGCAAGACGAAAAAAAATACAGTTGAACAGTTGTCAACTGTATTTTTTTTTATAGGTCGAGTTATAAGATAGGCCATTCAAAAGTATTGCGGCTATGTGAAAACCATTTTTCTATTCAGGGATCCGTTTGCGTAATATTAAGCTTTAACACGTTCAGTGCCGGAAACCCTCCTGGAGGGCTCATGTCAATATATTTATCGTTTTAGGACCAGTAATTTTTTTTTCGACGCGTTCACGGCTTTTATATATAATGCATAAACCTACAAGGTGCGAGGCCCCTCGGACCGCGAGGCCGTAGGCGGAGGCCCACGTCCGTCGCCCACGCCTTACGCCGCCTCTGTTCTTTGTTCGCTTGTTCTAAGTGAATTTTGCTAGTCATATTTAAATACTAAGTAATATTTATATTTTAGGTTAAGATTTTGTAGCAATAAAAAAAAGAAGTTTAGTTTGATAATTATTTGGTACATATAACTCTGTAGTCTGACTTCAGAATGTGTTTGTAATAGAGTTTACATTTTTAAGTATTAGCCGTAAGTTGATTTTTCAATTTATTTGGTGTGTGTTTGCAAACCACTATTGTATTGGGGTCATCTTGTAAATAATAATAATAATAATACCATTTATTTCTTGCGTCACAGGCCCATAGAAAGATAAAGAAAAACAAAAAAAAAAGATAAAGCGGCAAAAATTGTGTGTGTGAGTTTATATAAATTAATAATTGAGTTTTAATTATGTAAGTACATATAATTATTATGTATAGTATTGCATTGACGCGTTTTAGCTGTACGTAATGGTGTTATACCTACGAGATTATAAATAAATTATACCTAAATATTTATTTTATTTTTTGTAAAATTATTAAGAATATATTTTTAGGCTTTCGTTTGATAAATATGAAACACATATTAGAGGATTACATTTTTTTACCTTAATTATTGAATGAAAGTTTGTATGCAAAAAATAAAAAACTGAAATCAACGCACGTGAAGTCGCTGGCAAAGCCCTAGTAGCAAGCAACTAAAGTCGTAGGAGGCCCCAAATCAACCAAGAATCACAATAATACTGAATGTGTCATGATTCGTGAAACAAATAAATTTGTGTAGTTTAAAGCTCTGGTCACACTAAGGCAAATCCCGCGCTGGTTGCGTGCGGGACAAAAATTGCTCGCGTCACTTCACTAGAAGGCTCCGTAAGCCTAACGAGTGCGATCGAGACAGATAGACAACAGATTTAGACATGGCGCGCACTAGCAGCCTGGCTGCGCGGCCATGACGCGCGACTCGGCCGCACGGGTCGCGATCGCGACCAAGCATGCGGCTAAAACCGCGGCTACATTCGTCAGTTGCAAATACAGCGTACACAACACGTCCGGCTGCCGCGATTAGTGCGCTACAATTCAATTTGATATCAATAGCCGCAGCGGCCAGCGACCGACCACCGGCCGGAGATGCGTCGCTTCGACCTCGTTGGCCGCCGCGGCTCGTTGTGGCCACTGGCCGCGTGCGGCCAGATGCGAGCGCTCCAACGCGATTTCATACTAATGTATCTATCTCGCTGGCCGCTGCAAGATGGCCGCTAGTGCGCGCTTAGGTTTAAGGATCCCCGAAACGATCAATTGCAATTGTCAACTTTTACGTGACTGATACACACTGATGCGCAAATTGATCGTCTACCAAAAGCAATTGAAGCGATTGACAATAATAGAATACAAATTGATCAATTGCTTATGTACCGACGACTTAGTTCAAAACAAGCGTGAAAAGTCGCGTGACACGCACCCGCATCCCGCATCCTGCATCCCGCGCGGGTTTCGTCTCAGTGTTGCCAAAGCTTAAGCGTATTTCTTATAATATATTTTACATAACAAGTTATCACTACAAGTAAATCTAAATCATCTTTTTAAAACTTAATTCATGAAGATTTCATTGTCTAACATTTTCTCAGCGAATTAATTCGGAATCTTATTACTAAAGTTGTTTTTTTTTTGTTTATATTGTTGTTTTTTTAACTAAACTAATATTAGACGTAAAATTGTTTGTAAGAGATAATCTCTGGAAGTATGATCTGTTTAAGTACAAAAAATGTTGCACTTCTTTTTTTTTTGTGTTTTGTGATTCATTGCGTTATTTACGTTGTTGAGTAGACAAATTTTTCGACCATAAGAAGCAATGGATTAGCAATGTCCTTCAAAATTAGGTTGCTGGTGCCAGAGTTTTTATGGGCCTCTCGATTTGGCTTCACATGCCGTCGACAAATATCTCTCAGAGATATGATGTTTTCCTGAACCGTTTTGAAGCAAGTGATAATTATAAAATACGCACATGTATCCGAAAAGTTAGAGGTGCGTGGCTTGGCTTCGAATTCGAGACCTAGGTATGACTTGGCAGTTCTTTTTTAAATCTTTCACTGATAAAAAGTTATATTGCCGAGTGCCAAGGGTATAGAATATTTTATAGTACTTATAGTTGATTTCCACGCAGACGGAAATCGCGGGCAGAAGCTACTCATTAATTAAAAGATGGGGGATGCGCTAAGATAGCCCGCGAAATTCAAATTTTCTTTCGTTTTTTGCATTTTGTAGGTCAGTGTCAGGTTTTATGTTGATTAAAATATTATGATTCGCGACCGTAACAAGTATGGCTTTTCATAATTAAGCACAGTTAACTTGAACAGACAGCTGTGCTGCTGGGGAGTTTGTTGCGCCACTTCTTCTTCCCAGCTAAAGGCACTAGGAAGTGGTGAAGGGTGGGCGTTTTTGGGGGACTGTCTTATGTAATTTTGACGTTCGAAAAGTGCTGATTCTCAGCCTAGTTTGAATAAATGACTTTTGAATTTTGAATTAGTAATACAACTCCATAAGTTAGCATAACTGTCAAATGTCATGATTTCATGATGGATTACATTTATTGGCCAATAAAGGGTCATTTAACATTTATATTCATAGAGGTCAATTTGCTATGTAAAATTGTTTAATTGTTGTGTCATCCTCATCACTGTTAATTGAACCCTAACAAAAAAGTTCAAATTGAGTAGTTATAAATTATTATGTACATAATTAATTTATAATAATATGCAGACTTCGTGATGCTATATAATGTTTATTTATATATAATGTGTATTATTTGAATTGTTAAAACCAAATTCTAGTCGACTCATTTTGTGTATTAAATTTTATTTGAAATGTAAAATAATAGTAGTTTAAGAAACTGTTGCATAATGAGGGGTATTAAAACATGAGTGTGTGTTTAAAAACCGGGCCGTAGGCGAGGTTTTTAATAGTATCACACGAATGTTTTAATACCTAGTTATGTGCAGTTTCATACACTACTTTATCTACTCTCAAAAATTGGGATTGAAACAAATACTAAATAAAAAATCAAAGTTAAAGATCAAGAATAAATTTAAAAATCCCACGAAATTCAGTACAACAAAACAAATGAATGTCGTCTGCACCAGCACATCACCGCACATGCGCTACAGCGGGTGCTGCTGTTCCCCGCCAAAAGTTGATGGAAACTCTTTGGTGATATTAACTTCTTGGATTAGCGCTGTATCGTAATAGAAAAAAAATTGTTTTATAGTATTATTTTGTTAGAGAAAAAGTGTTATAATATGATTCTATTTTTAAATTTCGGTATTCTGTTTATAAAGTATGTCAATATAAACTCGTTTTGAAGTTCATAATTCGAATATTACGCTATGAGAGTAGATAAAAACTATTTTTAACCGACTTCCAAAAGGAGAAGGTTCTCAATTCGTCTGTATGTTTTTTTTTGTATGTTTGTTACGCGATTACTCCGCCAATTATGAATAGATTTTGATGATTCTTTTTTTGTTTGGTAGATCATACTTCAGAGGTGGTCCCATATAAATTTTATTAACTTTGCTTGGGTAGTTTTTGAGTTAGCTTCAATTATACGTATTTTTTCCCACTTAGTATGTAGATGATATGATAACTTCTTGTCACTGTTATTTACATAGCAGGTAGTGGTATTCGAATTTGTGTGGGGTAGGTACCACAACTAAAAAGTGAAAAACAAAAACTTTTTACAAAAAAAAAAAACAACCGACTTCAAAAAAAAAACACTACAAAGTGAAAAATAACTTTAATTTCGGAAGTCGGTGACAAAGAACGAAAATTCAAAACCAAAGACACCGATTTTTCACTTTGTAGTGTTTTTTTTTTGAAGTCGGTTGTTTTTTTTTTGTAAAAAGTTTTTTTGATTGCCTTGTTGGTGTGTGTGTAGGTGTAATCTTGACTGCGAAGCATGGGTTCCTGGGTTCCATTCACAAGTTAAACAAAGTGTTTATACACATATAGATTTTTCCATCGTTTTATAGATAAATAATAGCAACAAGCTTGCCTTTTTTAAAGATACTAGCTGACCCGGCGAATTTCGTTCCGCCTAAGGGCCTGCGCTCAGTGGCGGCACGGATGGCAAGGGATTTTTATGCGACGAATAGAAATATAATTTAACTAGCTTTTGCCCGCGGCTTCGCCCGCGTGGATGTCGGAAAATATCCCACTGGAACGTGCTACCGGGATTCAGATTATCCTATGTCCTAACCCAGATCCTATGCCTTTCATCTAGAAATCCGTTCAGTCGTTACGTCATGAAAAGGTAACAGGCTGATATTAAATCTGTTTTAGGGTTCCGTACCTAAAAATTTAAACATTAAAACCCTTAAAGGATGACTTCATTGTCTGTCAAGACCCTTTTCTCAGGAACGCGTGGAGGCATCAATTTATATCAATAGATATTAAAAACTTAGATCTACGGTCTCTTGGAAGTGTAACGAAAATCAAACTTCCAAGTCAACGCAATAATGGGCACGCCACAACTGTGGCGATAAGTTCCCTCATTAAGGAGTGGTAGAGAGGCGCCACGGCGTCCTCACCTTCCACCTGACGCAGGTTCTCACCGGACACGGTTGTTTCGGGTTCCTGTTCAGGATAAGGCGGGAGAAAACAATGGTGACACCCGGGCGCAGCATACGGTTTAGGTCTGCCCGGCTTGGGCAGAGCAGCCGTGTCCTCGTGGAGGCGATCGGCGGTGGTGATCTCTCGCGTCCGGCCCTGGTCCAGACTATGGTAGAGAGTGAGACGGCATGGGAGGCCATCACCTCCTTTTGCGAAGCAGTAATGCTCACGAAAGAGGAGGCATCATAATAGCATAGTACCAGAAGGAGACACCCTGGGCATCGGGAATCGTAGGCCGATTCCCGGCCACCGTAGGCGCGGGCTTGCGGACGGTGAGCAATGGGTAGCTCACCGTCCGATAAGGACCAGGCCCGGGTCGACGGCGGGTTGTGTTCCACGCGCGCCTCAAAGAGATGTCAGCGGAACTGACGGGGTCCGATAGGGCCAATGCCTGCCGGTTGCGGGTTGCGGTTATTGTACGAAAGGGTTACCGTGGCCCCAGGCAATATAGGCAACTGAAAGAACACGGGTGGGTTTTAGTCAGTAAGAGTCTGACACGCCTTCCCGCTCCACCCAGAGCGGGAGAAGTTATTTGATAATTTCCCAACCAAAAAAAAAGTTAACGAAATAAAAAAATACGGCCATTTGTGCCGCATATTTTGACACTCGCAAATAAATCAGTCTATTTGGTACTTCCCGTTGGTCCAGCAGCATGAAGTTTGTCGAGAAGTAAGGTCAAGTAAAGAGGAAAATCCGAAAATTGGTAATTTATAGTTCTATAATGAACGGCAAAGTTAAGTTTTTTCTGCAATCTGGGGTTAAAAACTCATAGGCCGTGTCTTGGAGTAACAAACCTCAGTTGGCCCAATATAGTTTTTTGGTTGTAGTAATAAATAAGAAATAGGATAGACCGGCATCAAAAAAGATTTGTGAAAATTGGCCATTTTCTTGCTGACTGTACAATTTTTTTCAAAATCTGTGAATGCAGATCAAAATGTTTCAAAAAGTTAAGGACAGTCTCCTAAGACTGTTTTCTTGTAGCGACAACGGTTAAGGTACCTTATTGCTCCATCTCAAAATCCACCCTGTATATGCTATGATTGACTGCTTAGTTCCATAAAGGTATAGCGTGATGATAATTTTTTAAAAGGTTAAATCCGTAACTATCTGCAATATTCTAACCTTTTGGCTAGCCTTTTTACAATTTGCGGTAAACTCTAAAAGAATACAAACATAATGCTATATTGCTCATCCCCCATAGCAAATAGCGTGATAATAGTTTTTGAAAAATCTATTGTGAAGTTACGATTATTTGACTTATATATTATTTATACCAATTTTCAAGTTAATTAAGCCACACAGTAAAATCCTCCACTGTAAAAATTAATACCCCGTTTCACCCCGTTAGGGGTAGATTTTCAAAAAACCCTGATATACGTTTTTATTTATTTTAAGTTTTAATTATAAATACTGAGTTTCGAGTTAATCAGACCGCTCGTTAAAATTCTTCCATACAAACTTTGACACCCCCCAATTCTCCTTTAGGGGGTATTTTAGAAAAACTAAAAATGGCAAACTTTATAATTTACATAGATAAGTATTCGTGCCAAGTTTCAAGTTTATTAACTCAAGGAATAAGATTTTTCATACAAACAATATCCCCCCTTTTCACCCTCTTAAAGGTCGAATTTCCAAAAATCCGTTCTTAGCGGACGTCTACTAACTATAAACTACCTCCCTACCAAGTTTCATCTTCATACATCAAGCGGTTTTCGAGATTTCGTGATGAATGAGTGAGTGAGTGACCTTTCGCTTTTATATATTTAGATGACATGACAATAAAATTTAAATTCCAACGGCAACGATGCCGCGGTATCCTTAAGCATGCCGCGACGTCCTTAGGCATCATCATTGAAATTTCAATTTGACTGTCATACATATAAGTTTTATTTCTATTCGTTGCATAAAAATCCCTTGCCATGCCGTCCTGCTCCTGGGCGCCGGCCCTAACAGTCAATGAATGTGCATGTTTAGGATTTTAAAATTACTTAATTCAAAATTCCTACCCTATTTAGGGGCATAAAAAATAGATTACGACCGATTCTCAGACCTACCGAATATACACATAAAATTTCATAAAAATCGATCAAGCTGTTTCGGAGGAGTATGGCAACTAACATTGTGACACGAGAATTTTATATGTATAGATTTTATTTTGCAAATATGGGTACAACACATGATGATATAGGGCCAGATTCAGCCATATTTTAACAGTAGGTATGCAAAAGTTACAAAATTATAAATTAAATCCACTAAATTAATCTAAAAAAAAAAAATTAGATCCACTAAATTAATCTACAAAATTTTAAATTAAATCCACTAAATTAATCTACAAAATTTTAAATTAAATCCACTAAATTAATCTACAAAATTTTAAATTAAATCCACTAAATTAATCTACAAAATTTTAAATTAAATCCACTAAATTAATCTACAAAATTTTAAATTAAATCCACTAAATTAATCTACAAAATTTTAAATTAAATCCACTAAATTAATCTACAAAATTTTAACGAACAGAACAAAATGGGCTGATTGTCAAATACATATTTTTATCATTTTCTTCTCAAAAGAATACAATTCACCTAATATGAGAAATACAAGGTAATCTTATAAGAATTACTCTTTAAGAAGGTAGGTATTTGTAATTAAATAAGTTAGTGAACACAATTTTAATAGTGTTGTGGGTAAAAGGAAAAAAATTAAGAAAACATGAAAATTGCCCACCCTTATCTCCGAAACAACTGCGCCTAAAATTTGAAAAAAAAAAAACAGAAATCTATACTTATAGATTATAGGAAAACCTATAAGAAGTCTATGGTCTTAAAATAACATGGGGAATCTCCCAATATTGTGCATACAAACTTACATTTGCAGTTGGAATGTATGCTATGACTGTTTTTGACCGTAGTTGGTACTCAACATTGCACGTGTAATTTTTGTATCCTGTTGATTAGGTATTACATTACTTTTTCTCTCTTGTTCTTTATACTTTATTTAAATATTGACGTAGTAAACTTATTTTTTCTTTTTGACATGTATATTTTTTTCTTATCATTTATTTTGAGAAAGTCAATTATCGTTTGATTAATGTAATTATGTTATCAATTTTTAGTATCAATGACATCCATGAATATTTGTACGCCTTCTGGTATAACATAGCGCGCTTGTAATTTTTTTTTTATAACAACTATTTTATTGTACCTATGTTAACAAATGATTAAATGATTATGATTATGGGAGAACATGTTTTCAACTACAATGTTAAGTTTGTCCTCGGGATAAGTTCATCTCAACTACAGAACCCTTATGAACCGATATGCTCCTGGCCGGTTTTTTTTAAAATAACGATACCAGCTATTCTTTCCAATTTTTTTTAAATTTAATCGTCGTTTATGTTGTTGAGCTCTTTAAGTTCTGAGTTGAGCTACATGATTAGTGTCTTCACATGACCTGACTAAAATTATGTCTGGACTTTAAAAGAGACTGTGACCTCTGAGTTTGTTTCGGCCTTTCTCCTCAGAGTAGTCAGATAGGAAACACTAACCTCTTTGTTTTAAAAATATAATTGATATTGTGTGTTTGTACAAACCTATTAACAGAAAATAAAATAATTTCAATAAACATGTATGACCAGAGACATGCAGTAAACACTTTATAAGATGGGAACTGGCAAAAAGATGTTATAGGTAATAACAATATTCTAGACACAGATAATTAAAATTGAACTCCTTGATAATTTATCTAATTATAAAGAGAATAGATTAGATTTTTTGTGGTTGTATGTTTGTTTAAAGAAAGAAGAAGAAGAAAGAAAAATGCGTTTATTGGCATTACTGCAGAGAAAATACACCTTATAATTATAACTATAAAAAACAGAAAACAATGATTATAATGCCAAAAGGGCCTCAGCTCAGCATATTGTCAGATGACAACACAAAGTGTACCACCTGACGCTGATTTTCAGCTGCAACCCACGAGTGCCATACGCTAGAATAATAAACAGGGAAGTGTTGGACCGAATGTCCGCTTTAATAAATTAGATATAGAATAATATAAAAAATTGCTCACAAAATCTAATATACTGTAGTGACATACATGTGTGTGTGTGTGTTGTGTTGTGAATAAATACCCAATATCTGTGTCATAATAACTACTTAATTTAATAACTATCAACTTTTTAACGTAAGAAGGTAGGTATGTACGTTCAAAGGTAAAATCGTGTGACTGCGTTGATCTTGAACGGATCTTGACAATAATAAATATATTTTATAATAGTTTGTTACGCTTTCACTCTAAAACGGCTGGACGGATGTGGATAAAATTTTGCACATGGGTAGTTTTTATGCCGATATTCCCACGGGATCGAGACTTAAGAGGGGGAAACCGCAAGGGCGCAGCTTATAATGAATAAACTCAAAAACAACTGGACAGATTTAAAAAATTCTTTAACCTGTAGAATGCAATATTATAGAATGTACTATAATTTATAAAGATATGACGCGGGCGAAGCCGTTGCCGGAAGCTAGTAAAAAATATAGGCATAAGATTCAGTTAAAGCCTTTGATGTAGTAAGGGGGGAATGACAATAACATCTAGTCAGCCCCAGTCAACCTCATCTGCACGCCCTGGCAGTTTGTACACAAGCAACCAGGGACGACAGCCTTTCGGCTGTCGTGGTGCTCCCTGCTAGACAACAAACGAGACAAAGAGCTGTCAGCAGCCTTGGGGCTTAAAAAACTCCAAAAACGACTGATGCAGAAGGCAAGGGGAAACCACTGTATTATCTTCCCAAGACAGTCACAATGAAAGTAGCGCTAAATAGAGAACGACTGCCATGCGAACCGCTTAGCAACCGGCGCCGTGCTGCGTCCGGGGCGCACGGTGTGAAATAGGCTACCGGCCTTGGAGAAGTAGGAGACTAGGCTCCCCATGGAAATCCAACTACTGGAATCTCCATCAAGCTGCCACAAACCCAGGCGATAGGAACATGGAATGTTCGCGGCCTACTTAGTCCCGGAAAACTTACCATCCTGGAAAGAGAACTTGACAGATGCGGTATTAACATCTGTGGGCTCAGTGAGACACACTGAAAAAATAACGGGCACTTCCTAACTGACAACCACGCCATCTACTTTTCAGGCAATGAAAACACCAGCCAGAACGGTGTAGCCTTTTTAATCCCTATGCACCAGAGGAACTGTGTGATGGGTTACGAGCCAGTAAGCGACCGGATAATCAGCATAAAGCTGAAAGCATCGCCAGTGAATTTAAACCTTATACAGATTTGCAATTTTAACATTACGAGCACTGCAAGTGACGAGGTTATAGAGGTTCTACTCTGAACTGGAAACCACTATAGCGAAAATGCCAAACAGAGAGCTTCTTGTCGTTTTGGGCGACTTTAACGCCAAGATTGGTGTAAATGCCCAGCAGCTTAGCAAATGCATCGGAAAGTTTGGACTTGGAACTCGGAACGACAGAGGTGACGTCCGAAAATGACCTAGTTATTGCAAATAGCCTCTACCAATACCACCCTCGAAGGCTATACACGTGGACATCACCCGATGGAAAATATCGCAACCAGATAGACTACATCCTGGTTCGATCGCGATGGAAGTCATCTGTAACAAATACCCATACACTACCTGGAGCTGATTGCGGATCAGACCACCAACTTCTGGTCTCAAAATACAAGCTCAAATTGACAGCAGCCAGAACCCTCGAAAAACAAAGAAGGCTGGATGTGAATGATGTACCAAAATTCAAGTCGCTAGTGGAACATAACTGGACAAAATGGAAAGACGCAGTTATAGACAACGAACCACCTGAAACACTTTGGAAAAGGGCGAAGTCTCTTATAGAGCTCGCGGTCACAGGATCCAAAGCACCAGCGGTAATTCATAAGCGGAAACACTGGATGACGGATGGCACGTTTACGCTTGTTGAGGAACGGCGCAGGATGAAAGCAGCCGGTGCAAATGTTACAGATCTCAATGAAAAATCTGCCCAGATCCAGAAAAAATGCAGATATGATCACAATGCCTACTTGCGCCATATATGTGAGGAGATCGAAGCTCACGCAGGTAAATAAGAATCCAGAGACTTGCATCACAAAATTCGGCTTATTACCAAAACGCTGCCGTCCAAAACCTGGGCCATTGAAGTCGGTAATGGTCAAGTGGTCAGCGAACTGGAGCAAATATCAGAAGTTTGGAGGTGTTACTGTTACTCACTGTTTGAAGATCCGCAGTCGCTAACCTTTACATCAACAGAACCAGAGAGTGATAAACTGGAACCAGACATCCTTGAGTCAGAAATCAGAGCTGCCATAAAGCACTTAAAGAATGGAAAGGCTACGGGCTCTGATGCTATCCCAATCGAGACTATTCGAGCATTGGGGGAACGCGGCGTTCATATCTTTCACACGATCTGCAATAAGATATGGCTGGCAGGAAAATGGCCGTCAGAATGGGCTCTCACTGTTTTCATTCCACTTCACAAAAAGGAATCAACCAAAAAGTGTACCAACTACCGCCTTATTGCTCTGATCAGCCACGCAAGCAAAATATTGCTACACATTCTCAACGAACGTCTAAAAGCACATCTGTCGCGCGAGATTGCCCAAGAACAAGCTGGGTTTGTGAAAGGAAAGGGAAAGCACGTGAATTCAACAAGCCGACCTACATATGCTTTGTTGATTTCTCAAAAGCATTTGACTCTGAAATGGCCAACCTTGTGGAAAACGCTATTGGAAATGGGCACACCTAAACACCTTGTGCACCTTCTTAAAGAACTCTACGAAGGAGGAACAGCATCAGTACGAACAGACGACCACATTTCAGATAGTTTCCATCCCAGTGCAGTAGTCCGCCAGGGACGTATTATATCGCCACTCCTAACACCTACACGGTTATCATTATGCGAATCACCCTCGACGACTGGAATTATGGTGTTGCGATTGGTGGCTACAAAATTGCGAACCTACGCTACACTGACTGACACAACCTTGTTTGCTACTAGTGCTGAACACATGGAAGAACTACTCCTTAAGATGGAGCGCGTGAGTCTTACGTTTGGTTTGTGGATTAATCGCAGTAAGACCAAGATGATGATTGTAGACCGTAGCAACAACAACTCGCCAGACATGACACAGATTGCGAACTGCGACGTAGTACAGTCCTACATATATCTTGGTGCTATGATCAAGAACAATGGCAGCTGCATGGATGAGGTGAAACGGCGTATGGCTATGGCTAGAGGGGCAATGGACAAACTAAAAAAAAATATGGAGGAATCGCAACATAACTAAGGCCACTAAGATCAGGCTGGTCCGTACACTTGTATTCCCCATATTTCTGTACACAGCTGAGACGTAGACATTACGAGAACTGGAAAAGAAAAAGTAGATGCTCTAAAAATGTGGTGCTGGAGAAGAATGCTTGGGGTATCATGGACAGAATTCCGCACACACGTCTCCATAATCCAAGAACTCGGCATGGAACAGCGTCTATCAACACTAGTACAGTCTCGAATACAAAAGTTTTTTGGTCATGTCTCCAGACGGAATAATGGCACCATAGAGCGTCTAGTGGTGCAGGGCAGAGTGGAAGGTAATAGGCCACGCGGGAGGTCACCGATGAGGTGGGCCGATCAAATAAAATCCGCAGTTGGAGGTCCTGTTAATGAATGCGCCAGACTGTCATATAACTGAACCAGATGGAGGGAGATCGTGAGGCGGGAAATCGCATGTGTAGTCGCACATGCGATTGGACACAGTTCATTGTGACCACGACTGCTCTGTCAAGAGCAATACGAAGAAGAAAGACTTCAATGCATAAGGAAAATCAGTTTGTGATATTAGTATACCCACAAATGGCAAGATATTATATTTTTTCCTGCTCTTGCACATACATATAAATATTATTAAAGTTTTGAATTAAAATTTCACTGAGTACATTACAATTATTTACTTATAATTTTAAATTTAAAAACTTTTTACCAAAAAAAAACAACAAACTTCCAAAACTTTTTTTTGTAAAAAGTTTTTTTTTTCACTTTTTAGTAGTGGTACCTACCCCACACACAATCGAATACCACTACCTGCTACCAGTGACAGGAACTTATCATATCAACTACATATTAAGTGGGAAATAAAATCGTATTTTGTAGCTTACTCAAAAACTACCCCAGCAAAGTTAATAAAATTTATATGGGACCAATTTGAAAGCATACCCTTTCAAACAAAAAATGAATTTTCAAAATCGGTCTACAAATGACGGAGGAGATACCGGTGGACATAAATTTAAAAAAATTTAAAAAAAAACACGCTTCGTACATATAACCTCCTTCTTTTCGGAAGTCGGTTAAAAATATTAAAAGTACGATACTGTTACTAAATCCGGAAAGGATATGGTTAGGGTATTGTATTTTAATATTTTCAATTATTTCTGTTATTGTTCTTTTTGCATACAGTAATAAGTTCAAGGCCACAAATAAAAATAAGTCATGCTTATCGCACTAAAAAGTTATGTATTGTTTCTGAAATGCGATAATTCGTTCCAAAGTACCTACAATAAAAATTAAACTTACTTTTTAATAGGTAGGTACTTGAAAGTTTCCAGAGACGATTTCGCGATATTTTGTTTATCAAGACGAAAATGCAGACGAATTTTACTACTTTTGTCACGGCTTCAGTAGAGCGTTAAGAACTTAATACATAACTTTTATATTTTTATGACTCGTCTTGATAATTTTTATCTTTGTTTTTCACATCACAACAAACTATTTTAACAAAATCCAAAATCTGACTGACACTTTCACACTTTGTTTGACAGAAAATTGTGTGACATTGACGTTTTGATGAAGGTCTCTCAGGCATAGATAATATGTAAAGTCTAGATAAGGAGGCTGGCAAGACATTTGCTCAATTTTTAGAGCTGACCTTATGCCGTCGTACAGACGCCAGCACATCAAGCTACCCGAAACTGTCAAATTTTCCCAATCATCTTTGAACCTTAAACTTCAGCAATAAAGTTGAAAATGTATTAAATAAATTTGACAGATTGTAGTAGCTTGAAGTGCTGGCGTCTGTACATATTCTACTTGGCACTTGCCGCTAAATAAGTACAAATCTGAACAAACCCCGCTGTCACAAACGCATAAACATTTTGATGCAGCGCAAGCTTGCCGCAAATTTCCTTTGATTTGTGCACGAAACCGAAACCAGGCGCCAGGATCGGCATGCGGTAGATTGGTAGTCAGTGCAAATGCAAGCCCATCACAAGCCAAGCCAAAATAGACGTTAAGGGGATCTTAGACAAGCAATCTGCAATCTTGATTGTTTTGAGGATAAAAAATTAAAAATATATACACAGGATTTAAACTTCATTACTTCTAAATGAATGAGGTTAAAAACTGAAAGCTCTTAACCCCTTACTGCATGAATTATGATAGAGGTTAAAAAATGTTTTTTTCGTAGAAACGTGTTCATTTATCTTTATTGAACATAAATTAGTCAAAAGGAAAAAAACCTTTATTTATGAAATTATATGAAAGAGCCAAAATCTTTCAGGCAGTTCCGCTTGTCATTATAGCATAAGAAGACCTCGCATTTTTCACATTTTGTGTAACTGCGTAACTTTGAGCAGTTTTTTTTTTGCTCGGCTCTATGAAGTGACAGCTCGGCCCAATGGAGTTCCAGCTCTTGACGTCGTCGGTGTTCCCAGAAGGCTGGCTGGACGACCACGTTTTTTTGCCTGTGAGGGCAATTTTTTAAATCAAATTTTCTTCGACATAAGGCTCCATTTTTTCGTTCTTCCATACAATCGGGTCTTTTTTATCTTTCGATTTTGCAGCCTGCAAGAACTGTAAAGGTACGATAATGTGCTTCTTTTTAGGTAAGCGGGTAGAAGAAAGTTCGTATTCCAGGTTGAATTGGAAGCAAGCTCATCTTCACTCATAAAGCCATCACCTAGTATAGGATTTACATGCTTGGAAGAACCATAAAAGCGTGCAGGATCCATTTCTGAAAAAGTATAGTGTAGAAGCTTGAGTGCATGGTGCATAGGAAGCCATATTTGACGGGCAGTATTTTGACGGGAACGCATACCAAGCCATATTTGGAGTTTACAAAAAACAGGTCAAAAATCAAGCGAAAATAAAACTACTTACAAATATAACTTACTATTATCGTAGTCGATGATTCTAAGAGTAAATAACAATTTTTATTGAAGATCTCAGTCACTTTATTACTATTATTTTTCACTAACAGTTTCCTCAGTCGAGGTGAGTTCGTGTTGAGGAACCAACTGTCAAATTTAGGGTACGTCAGCGATCTACCTTGAGGAAGTTTTTAACCAATACGAAGCGTATTTTATCCGATTTTCGTAATATCTTTTGAAGAATTTATTGAATATTTGTACGATAATCCATACAATTACATATCGCGACGCTATTTACGAGATGCAGAAAGTCCAATTGAAGTTTTATGATGAAAATTATTATATTGTGGTGTGGTTTTTGTTACCACTATTGTTTCAAGATATTGGTGGTTGTAACTGTGCATTTGCACTGGCGAAACATTCACCTAAAAACACGATGGAAATCTCTATTTCCTGTCAAACAATTTATCGAACATTGACAGAAAATAGAGATTTCAACATATATATTAACTCAGACCAAATAAAAAACCAAGATAGAGCGCTGTCAACAGTGCCGTGAAGCCGGTTTCGTAAACATGTGTACACTTAGTGAGGTTTAGTTTGATTGTAAATGGTTGTAAATGTGTGCATGTTAGCGTGTATGCATGCACAGAGCGGAGGTGTAGTTTTGGCATGCTTCACTTTATTGATCGCAGCGCTCTGTCTTAGTTTTTATTTGGCCTGAGGTTTTTATGTAAATGTTTCATGAGTGCAAACGCACAGTTACAGACGTGGATTGGACAAATATTTTAGGAAACACTATCATACAAATATTTTTATGTTCCCAAATCATCCATTACTCAAGTACAGACGCCAGCACATCAAGCTACTACAATCTGTCAAATTTATTTAGGTAATAGATTTTCAACTTTACAAATGAAAAATAAGGTTCAAAGTTGATTGGAAAAATTTGACAGTTTCGGGTAGCTTGATGTGCTGGCGTCTGTACCACCTTATTTTTTGCCCCGGACTTAGTTTCTGGCCAAGGTAAAAGCCAGCCCTTGAGTCACGAGAAGTGTCTACCAGCCGTTTGGAGATTTCGTTGAACAAACCATGAGCACTTGGACCTCACGGCTCGCGGCCCGAGGGTTTCAACCCCAAGCGGCTCGAAAATATTATTACCGATAAAGTTATTATACTTTCGCCGCTTGAGTTTTTCCGCAGCCGCAGAAGCAGCGCCAGCACAGCACGCCGTGCCAGGAAGATGGGATGGGCGCAAGAGTGTCGACACACGTTGCGTCTTACACTAAAGGCAGGTTGGGTTCTAATACAGCTGGAACGCGGAAGGTGATAAGAGCTCGTCGGATGATACCATTAATGTTCGTATGCCACGCCAAGCGACCCACACTTCGGTTGCAAGACAGACCGTGGTGTCCGAGACTGTTGTTTGTGTACTAGAGACGGTGGAATGAGCCGGCCGGCTCATACCACCGTATTTGGGAAGGTGTTTTGTTGGGTGCATCTGAATTCGGGCAAGTGAGTCCCCAAGCATCTATAGCCTCAGTGAACCACAGCACATCAAAATTAATCAGTGTGGAGACTAGAAAATTCGTGATTAATTTCTCAATGCCGTAGACCGACGATATGAAAGCCGGAAAATTATTACTAGAAATTTTGCAGACGCCGAGGCCACCCATACGAATGGGAAGAGTAGCTTGTGCCCAAGCTCGGTCATTCGCTGAGCCGCTCCACATTTATAATCGAAGTATTGTGCTTCCATAAATAGTCGGAAGCGCGAAAGAAATATGTTAAGGCCGAAACAGCACTAACGAATAATGGTTTTTTTTTGTGTGGGAAATTATCAAATAACTTCTGACTAAAACCAACCCGTGTTCTATGTATTACTTTCCTCTATGCCGTGTTCCTTCAGTTGTCATGTTGCCAGGGGTCACAGTATCTCTTTCGGACTTTCCCGCGAAACGAATTAGGACTAAGGCCGAATGCATGTTAACTTGGAATAATCTTTCCGAAACTATTTTTGTATGTTTTCTTCAATAAAAACGGGAAAGGAAATCTCAAAGATTGGATCCCCAAGGAGACGACGAGGGAATTACTTGATATGTCTATGCGAGGGAAGTTTTCAATAATTTAGATTTTTGGAGCTATTGCGTTAAATTTCAGATGTCTGTCAATACTGTCCGTTATGTATAGTTCACTTTTTAGGAATTGTAGGTCATCTCATTAAAACAGTTTCTACTAGAGATGCGCCGAATAGTGATTTCACCTAATAACCGAATACCGAATAATATTCGGTTAAGTTCTTACCGAACCGAATATACTATCGGATAATTCAGTTCCCCGTTCTATAGTTTTGCCGCGCAAACAAATTTATGCATGCTACCCGCTGCACCCCGCCACTGTCATTGCGCATGGAAACACTATACGGGTGCCAGATTTTAGTGCAGTTCTTGACTTATTGATTTAAAATTTTTGGTGTTTTGGGTGTTTTGAAAAATGATTAGTCGACGGAAATAGTCGCATGTGTGAGATCTGCAAAGAAATCGAAGATGAATAATCATATAATGCTAAAGCATAAAAGTTATTTTCAACAAGTTGCTTCGACATCGGCTAGTAGCAACAGCGCAGCGGATATGGTTCCAGTGGATCGGTCATCATCGGTTTCGACTGTGCAACAAACATTGCAGGATTCATTTCTTACAAAGTGGGATATTATAGACTCGAGAGCAAAACAAATTCATGGAACTATCGCTGAAATGATTGCCATCAATTGAGTCAAGGCCTCATATTGCCATAATACGATTGTTAGATTATGGGATTCCTTTAATTTATTTTGCCCTAAAGGCTGATTTACAATCATCAATTAAACCGAATACATTCGGCATTTCAACCGAATGATTCGGCCGAATACGAATACTTCAAAATTTGCCGAATACGCCGAATACCGAATATAAAACGAATATTCGTCGCATCTCTAGTTTCTACATTGCCCCCCAACCCAAGGTTCCATCATCAAGATATCAAATGTTTTGGGAATTTAGCTGTCGTGTAATTGGTTGGGTGAATGACTAAAATAAAAATCACTGGCCCGAGCGGGTCACCTTGTTGACTGCCAACAGCAGATTCCAGAAGGTTGTCCCGATCACAGAACACTATTATCCTAACGGGTCCCGATACAGTAATTTAGAAGTGTTTCTGTAACATTGCCAAAGGAAACTATAGATTTGGATTAGCAATCTGGGTTAAATTAAATTTATCATGACTCCTGTGCTCATGCATGATGTGATGACTCGAAGTGAGCAAATTTTTATAGAATGCTAAGCCTTTTATTCAGTGGAATAAAACAAGACAAAAAAAACATGGCCCTTTGCAGCCTACATACTTGGCTACAATAAACGATGTAAACGAGAATGCACGTTGTACTTCAAAGAAAAATAAGTAAATGGTTACCTCACTTCACTACTTTTTAGTAAGTGTAGGTACGGCACTGGCCCAAAATGTCATGGCCGCCTTCGCCATTGCGACATATGTACCGTGACAAGTCATGTCATTTGTGTCCATGATATATGAAAAATTCCAATGGCAGATTCTTTCTTCGGGTTCGATACTTCGTTATCGGTGAGTCTAAACGTTATTCTACCGAAAAAGACAATTTATTTGACATATAATAACCCTAAAACTGTTAGGTTTGAGACTGCCAGCACGCCACTTAGAATGCTGCATTTCACTATACAATCAAGTATTACCACTTTCTACCTTATATTTACGTGTTTTATATCAATTTGGGGTGAATAACATCAATAAAACCGTTCATTAAAGCATAATAAACATGAAAAGCGTCTTCTTGTGGGCTATACATTTTATAATTATGTATTTTCAAATTTCTACTTGTCACTTGTTTGTTTCCGCTCACAGTTTCGAGAAAAACACGTAATAGTCTAGATTAAAGCCATAAACTACGCCTTTGCTCGTCTGTCCATGTAAAGCGCGCCAAAAATTGTACTTAAAACGTGTGTTAACGTTATGAAATACTGTTTTCTTTACTGTATATTTTTAGTGATTATTGAGTCACACTTGTTTTGAAATACGCAATGGTTTTTCTATATGGCATTTTATACATGTACTCACCGTCGGTTACATATTAACATATCTACCTTTCCAGTTGCAATTCAACTTCTGGGAAACATACATTTCATTCTGCCAATAAGTTTTTTTAATTGCCATATGTGTTGGTAGTTACAACTATGTGCTTGTATGTATTGCTCAGTAATGACATGATAAGACACTGTTTACTTTGTGTACAAGAGACATTGTTAATACAATAGTAGTTTGTGTTCTGTACTTCAACATTTTGAGTTAAGTAAGTAAGATGCAAAATACTTCTGCTTGTGTTAGAGTAATTTATTACTAAAGCAGCCTATAACAGTCCACTGTTGGACAAATTCTTCTCCTTAGTAACGCCTCAACATTATCATGAGTAAAATGTTCAGTTAAAGTAATCAATAAATTGAATAAATGTAACTTAGATAATCTGTCTATAATGTTCCCACTGCTGGGACACAGGCCTTCTCTCAGTGTCGGTTGGTAAATGTCACATGTCTTCAAGCACTGTTTTAAGAGCAGTGATGATAAAAATAATTAACACAAATTAAAGCACCTATTTGTGTCCAAACCTATGATCTACAAGTTGCCACCAATGCTCTCAAATATTACTTACCCATGTCACAACTATCTTATACAGAATGAAATGCCACCTGACCTCATTAGCCTTCTAAATATTCCTCTTATCTTTGGATGCAGACAACAAACAACCTATCCAGAAAGTGTTGCTATTGTTGGTGGCTGATACAAGTACCATTTGGTTCCTTTATAAATAAACTATAAATTCTTGTTACCATCGAAATGTAAACAATTTAAAACCACAATTAACATGAATGTTTAACAAAGGATTTTTATGTCTTTATTAATATACTAGCTTCTGTGTGGAAGTCGTAAGGTACACAATATGCTAAAATAACAGCCACATTTTTATAACATTCTCTTGGCTTCCGACCCACTTCATCGCATCTCCCGCCCGCGCAGATTTTTGTCGTTTTGCTCGGCTCCTAAGGGTCGTCGCGTGATGTTAAATAGCCTATAACCTTCCTCATTAATCACACCGTCGACTGGTGGAAACCATATGAAAATCCATTCAGAAGTTTTTGAGTTTATTGCGTTCAGACAGAGAGATGCAGTACTTTATAATTTATGTAGTGATAGATTTCTTGGTAAGTAAATACTAATAAAGTTAATTTAAAACTTGGAAACAAGCATATTACAAATTAGAGGAATATTCAAGGTAAGAATGCTTGGAAACATGCTGGTCTAGCTAGCTCCATAGGACAATTTAGAGTCATCATCAAACTGGTTGCTAATTTAATTGTATAATTAATTATTACAACATTGATTTTACATTCTGCGATTACTAGAACCCACACACTGACTTATTATTAGTATTACTAGTAAATTTTTTAGAAATATTGTGTAGGTACTTTTACAATGCTTGTAAATATGTGAACACCATGTATCCATCACATAATTATTTTTTCTGTCATTGCTTCATTATTAGGTAATTATTTTTACCTATTGTGGTATAGTAATCTTATTCCGGGTGCATTGTCTTCCACATATAATTAAATAATTAATGTATACAAAATATTGTAAAACATTTTAAAAGAGTAACAGTGGAGTTTCTTGCCCATTCTTCTCCATACGAAAACTACCTTTTGGAAGAGGCGACTAGAATCAATTCTATTTTTTGTAAATTTTGACGTTCAAAAGTGCCTTTTATGTGCCTAATTGAAATAAATTATTTGACTTTGACTCACTCATAGCCATTATTTTTCTTCTATCAACATGCAACATGGAATATTACAATGTTACTGGTCACATATTTATCTCCTGTATCCATGATAACCAAAAACTGTTTTTCAACTTTTTTTCAAAGAATTATGTGGCTTCATTGAAATACCCTTTGGATTGTAGCGGAAGATAAAATCTCAGAATATAATGTTAAACAAGCACATACAATCTGTGTTATGTATGATACAAATGCAGTTTTTGTGGTATCTGGGTCACTTTGACATTGTTATTCATGTCGCATATTGTGACAACACTGGCCCCATTTTGTTCATCTCTATAATACAATGAAACATTACTGGTTTCTGTACAGTCAAATAACCCATACTGCGTTCGCGATTTAGTTTCCAAACCTGTAAACAAATATGATTGTGTTTTTGGAAAACCAACTTTAAAGTGTACCCACATAAAGTTCAGTTTGGGAGGAGCTCGTGGCTAAGTACTAACAGCCGCACGGGTCGATCCATCAGGTTAAGCTACGCTTGCCGGGGTTGCTCCGTAGATGGGTGACCATTTCTACATACCGAGACTCCTCCGTGCCTCGGAAAGCAGGTTAAGCCGTTGGTCCCGGCTGTCATTCGTGGATCTTTGACAGTCGTTACGGGTCGTCAGAAGCCCGAAAGTCTGACAACCAGTCTTACCAAGGGGTATCGTATTACCTAGTTACTGGGTTGTGGAGGTCAGATAGGCAGTCGCTCCATGTAAAATACTGGTATTCAGCTGCATCCCGTTAGACTGGAAGCCGACCCTAACATAGTTGGGAAAAGGCTAGGCAGATTGATTTGATAAAGTTCAGTTTGGGCTACAATTTAAAAAAATACGATAGTCCTTCTCATTCTGTATAAATAACACCATAAAATTGAAGTGGAAATAACCTGAATTGAAGACAAGGAATTAGTATTCTGGCAAAAATATTGGTCTTCCACAAACAATGCAAGAATGGCTCATCAATCAAATAACTTCTCTTATTGCAGTCCAGTGCTGGACATAGATCTCCCAAGTTGCGGCACAACTTACGGTTCTCTACCTTGCGGTCACAACCTTACCCCAGCATGCCTTTCCATGGAATCGCGAGCCGATTTCCAGCCATCGTAGGCGCGGGCTTGCGGACTGTGAGCAATGGGTAGCTCGCCGTCCGATAAGGACCAGGCCCGGGTCGACGGCGCGTTGTGTTCCACGCGCGCCTCAAAGAGATGTCAGCAGAATTGACGGGGTCCGCTAGGGCCAATGCCTGTCGGGGGTTCGAAGAAAACCGATAGGGAAATCGTGGCCCCCGGCAACAGGGCAACCGAAGGAACACGGGTGGGTTTAATCAAAAAGATGTTGTCGCCGTTGTTCAGACATTTCGTTCGCGAATAAAAACAAATATCTCGACGACACAACCACGAACACACTACGCCGCTATAGTGCCGCGCGATCTACCCGCTGGTTTCGAGAACGGGTCTGCGTTGCCCGCGCCGCTCCCGCGCCACCGCCGCCGCCCCGCTGCCCGCTGCCCGCAAGATTCGAGGCAGAGGCCTCAAAAGTGCGCGCGGCCTTACACGCTCGTTTTAAGTTTTCGAAACATTATAACATGACCTGACTGAGACAAGGCGGGCGCAAGGCTATGGTGATGGCGTTGCCTCAATGTGTTCGAATTCTGTAAACCGATACTTATCTACAGGGTCAAACTAAATTAGCTAGCGAGACTACCCAAACGGTATTGGTATCAAAATATTATAAAACAAAAAAATAAATTAATTTAATGATGTTTCTTTGTGCTGTCATCGATCGCAGTTAGTGTAGTCACTTGAAAAATCTGTTTAAAAAAACGGTTTTTTAATGTGTAACCGGTGCTTCTCCATAGGAAACTACTAATTGGAACCTTGCATTTAGCTTCTGACGTTTCATAAGTGTCCTTGTAGGTTTTTCAAAAAGAGCTAGTTTATTCTTCGTAAACAGGGACCAAAATAGCTCATTAATCCCTAGGGACTAAAAGTGATTTGAATTTGGAATGTGGATATTGTTAGTAAAAGTTCCAATCACCAAAGAGATCAATCGCCTTCGTTCGTAACAAAATCAGATTTTACGTTTTATAAAAATGAGTGTGTCTTCCTCAAGTAGAATTAAATAAATAAATGTAGGTACTATTCTTATTCATAAGTTGCACTTACTTATTTTTCATAGAGGGTGATACTGTTAACCAGTAGAACGTATCATTCCCAGTAGTTAATAGTGTTAACCACGGAGTATTAATCAGCGGGAAGTACCCATAAAAAGTAGTGTCCACCTTGGGAGCAGTAATATTTTAAGCTCGAGTGACGTACTTTGAATCGCTCGCTGCGCTCAGGATTCTACTTTAGAATCCCTCGCTACGCTCAGTATTCTACTGTAGAATCCTTAGCTCCGCTCTGGATTCAAAGAAACACTCGCCTTTAAAATACTTGTTTGCTCCCTAGGCAAACAATATACTATTTCCTACCTATCCTATATATGCAGCATCCCAATTTGCTACCTTACTTTTATTATAATAACAGAGAATCCATACAGTAGTGTTAGTAAAGACAAAATGTCCAAAAGTTTTAAATAATTCTCTTTTGTTCCAGAACTTAAATGATGACGAAGGAGGTGGCGAGCCATCGGAGGATGAATACGATGCTCTCAACGACGAGACTTTTGGTCAAGGTTGTAAGTATTGTATCTTAATCACCGCTTAAGGGGGATGCGCTAATGTAGCCCGCGAAATTAAAAATTTACGTTCATATTTAGATCAACATACAACCTGATATTAACCTGCAAATTGCAAAAAAACGTAAGAAAATTTGAATTTCGCGAGCTATCACTGCGGATCCACCAATCACCGCATAATTCATTGAGGAGGCTTGTTCATTTAGGAAAACTGTACCCTAATTGCAATACAATCACAATCTGTTTCGACTTGAAACAGATTGCCAATCCATAAGTTGGAAAAAAAAATCTGCTCAACAACGTAATTATCGCAATGAATGTTGTTGAACTGTCAAAATGAAACAAATTAGGCAAAATTGTTTACGGAAACTTTAACAGTCAAATATTTATTCATTTTGTTTACATGATTAATGTTTACTATGTTAACATATAATATACACAAACATATTTACAACTAACTACTATATATATTATGTACAAGTATGACTACATATACATCGCCATCCAACGTGGCAATGCTGCCAGCCTTTTGGGCACTTTTCCCGCTGACAGCGATGCGGACGAATTTTTTGACGCCCAATGAACTCTTGTTTTTATTTTTAACTTTTCCTTTACGAAAATAAGTTACGCAATTATGGTACAGGTTTATCAATAACATTTAGAAGAAAAAAATCACCACAGATTCAAAATAATGTGTGTTCATCCTTTTTTTCAAATTGATGTTATTTTTTTTAAACGAATATCAAGTTTATTGATAAACGTTTTTTTTTCGTCATAAAACGCTATAGAAAAGGTGACTGGGAGACATCATCATCATTTCAGTCGAAAGACTTCCACTGCTGGACATAGGCTTCCCCCAAGCACTGTCACTTCGACCGGTTCTGTGCTTCCCGCATCCAGCGGATTCCTGCGGCTTTCACAGGGTCATCAGTCCATCTTGTGGGAGGCCTTCCAACACTATGTCTTCCGGTACGCGGTCGCCACTCCAGAACCTGTCGGCCCATCGGCCATTTGTTCTAATTTTGGCAATTCTTTGGGCTATGTCGCTTACCTTGGCTCTCCTGCGGATCTCTACATTTCTGATTCGATCACGTAGGGAAACTCCAAGCATAGCCCTCTCCATTGCCCTTTGGGTGACTTTTAGCATTTTAATGAGGCTTGTGACCGACCACGTTTCAGTGCCATAGGTCATCACTGGCAACACGCACTGGTCAAAGACTTCCGTCTTGAGACACTACGGGTTGACTGGCTGGCGTTCATCATCATCATCAGCCTATAGCAGTCCACTGCTGGACATAGGCATCTCCAATTGCACGCCATTCAGCTCGATTCTCGGCAACTCTCATCCAGCTGCTACCAGCCACCCTGCGAAGATCGTCACTCCACCTAGCCTGAGGGCGTCCTACCTTAAGTTTGCCAATTCGCGGTCTCCACTCAAGAACACGTGTACTCCAACGGTCATCGGTTCTACGGCTGATATGGCCGGCCCACTGCCACTTCAGCTTGCTAATTCTGTGAGCTATGTCGATAAATTTGCCTTTGGTTCTCTGCCGAATCACTTCGTTCCGGATTCGATCCCTCAGAGAGACTCCAAGCATAGCCTGGCTGGCGTTGCCAACTCCAAATAATGGTTTATGGTGTTTTCAGTTCATAAATACGGTAGCCCAATTCTTGAGGAAGGTAACAGGCTCGCGGACGAAGTCGCGGGCAGAAGCTAGTTGAATATATTTGAACGGCATGTTCCTTTTAACGTATGTTACATTTGTACCCGCTAATAGGTATCGATATGAATGACCATAAAACAAAAAAAACTAAACTTATTCTATTTCAAGTAACTGCTGATTACCGAGTCAACGGTCTTACGGCCCTTTTCAATCCTCAGTTAAATCGTTGAATAGTAGTTATCAGGTAAATAAATATTTAAAAATTTTCAATCGTATATTATCTGAAGAATAGTTATCTGTGGTCTTTGTTAACCAACTTCACACTATATAAGTGCAAGCGAGATGCACAGATATAGTATTCAATGTGTTAGATAAGAATAGAAACAAAACGTAAGTTTGACATTTTGACGAGATTCCATAAGGGTACAGATGGTGATCATTGAGGCGACCTTTCGTTTTTGTTTGTAATGTAACAGAGATAAGTTAAAGACGTTTTTACAGAATCGTCGTTTTACTGATTATAAGTCTAAGTACAATATTTCACTCATACACACAGTAGTGAGTACTGATCACAACAAATTAAAGACACGCGACGCGACACAAAGGCACCGCTCGTCGCGCGACGAGCGGTGCCTGTGTGTCGAGTCGCGTGTCGCGCTGGTCTGCACAAGCCTTTAGTCTATTACAACACTGGTAAAATAGGGTTCCCACCTCTCCCGGAATTCTGGGAGTCTCCCGGAATTTAAATAAGAAAATTTAAATTGTCCGGCTCCCGGATGTAATTTCAGATAAACTAAATTCTCACGGAATTTAAAATTCACGCGCGCTGTCGGAATAAATTTATATCTTATCTAAGTCTCATTGTATTTTGCACCGGTCGACGTCATAACGTCAACGCCGCGCCGGCTGTCGTTGAAAACTAGCGCTGCGCTGGGGCTCTGTCTCGCTTATGGTCGCAGGTCGCAGCATTATTATTACTGAGCGATTGCCGTTTTGCGTGGATGTGACGCATATTTCCCCCAACTTTTTCTTTTTGTGTTGTGTTCTTTCTTTGCGTTTACCGCAAATAAACGTATTTTACGGTAATCGAAACAATGTTTTGTACCATACCTGTATCAAACGCCGCCTGCGAGATTGTTTTTATTAGTATAGTATTCGATATTATGGACAAAAGAAAGACCCTGCTGAAATGACGAACATTCCAAACTTTTTCAATTTTAAAATGGATTGCAGAGATTTTTTAAATTAGTTCAAGACCAGATGTTTTGAAGACTGTTTGTTCAAATGGAAAATATAAATTACAAATAAAAAAAAAAGTAAAAAAAAATTCTCCCGCATTTTCACTATCTAGAGGTGGCAACCCTAGCTATATGGCGTATGGGTAAGTCCCCGACTAAAGGGCGCCCATAGCTATTTATTTATAGAGTCGTTGGTAGGGACTTTTTTTTTGAGAAGGCTTGGCGAATAGGCATTGGCTTGGGTTGTTGGCACGCTGTGATTGGCTGGTAGAGCAGGGCACGCGTGGCTGATTGGCTGGCTCATTGGTGTTACCGCAGCAAAGTTAATAGGAGCGGGCACGTATTTAGAAAAAAAGGATCAGTTGCAAAAAAAAAAAATCTGTGTGTTTACTGTGTTTTCGACTTACTAAAAGTTGAGCGAAGTTGGTTTTAAATTGTTAAATAATGCTGTCCCGAAAACGTAAGTAAAGTGATATTTGAAGACCATAGACTTCTTATAGGTTTTCCTGTGATCTATGGGTAAAGAACCATTCTCTGTATTTTTTTTCACAATTTTAGGCTCAGTCGTTTCGGAGATAGGGGGAGAATGGTCAATTTTCATAAATTTTCTTTAATATTTTTAAATGTACTTATTCCAAATTATAAAAAAAAATGTGATTCTCGCAAAAAGCCCTTTCATTTGATATGTCACATGATACAGTTTGAAAATCTTTTATTTTATATTTTCTTATTTGCCCCCCAAAAGTGACCCCCATATTCAAAATTCATTTATTTTAGTTAAACGCCCGTGTTTGAGTCACAGAAATACATATGTGTACCAAATTTCAACTTAATCGGTCCATTACATTCGGAGCAAATTGGCTGTGAGAGACAGACACACGAGTCCTATAAGGGTTCCGTTTTTTTCTTTTTGGGGTACCTTAAAAACTATTGTCAATTGAATCAAAAACATCATGTTTTCAGCAAATCATTATTTATTCCCTAGAACAATGTACTAACTGAGGCTTGAAGGGACAGTTAACTTTATTCCTCAGTTACGGGCTTTATTCGAGAGATACTGACTATCTGACTATTGAAAAATCCAGAATCATGCTATCTATGGAATAAACGCTATTCGATTCTTTATCTGGGGATTGAAAAATCGGCCCTTTTAGTTGAGAAAACTTGTTTTAGATATCAATCACACTATCTCACGTCTGTGAGTTTTGCTAGATAATTTAATTTGCCCTATATTTTATAACAATTTGTTGATGGTTAATCAACATAATTTGTTAATTATGTTATTGTAATGTTAGTTGACAAGAGATTAGATAACATTTTAATTGACTATTAGGCTTCCAAATACCGAATTCGAGGATCTCGAGGCTAAGTAATAACAGCCGCACGGGTCGATCCAACAGGTTAAGCTACGCTTGCCGGGGTGGATGGGTGACCATCGTTACTTACCGCGACTCCTCGGAAAGCACGTTAAGCCGTTGGTCCCGGCTGTCATTTGTAGATCTTTGACAGTTGTTACGGGTCGTCAGAAGCCCGAAAGTCTGAGAACCAGTCTTACCAAGGGATATCGTGTTACCCAGTACATAACTGGGTTATGGTCAGATAGGCAGTCGCTCCATGTAAAATACTGATATTCAGCTACATGCGGTTAGACTGGAAGCCGACCCCAAAAAGTTGTGAAAAGGCTGGGCAGATGATGAGGCTTCTAAATAAAATTCAAAAATATAAAATTCAAAAGGCATTTATTCAAACTAGGCTGAGAATCAGTACTTTTCGAACGTCAACATTACATAAGACAGTCCCCCAAAAACGCCCACCAATACCGGAGGTTACCCTGATTGTATTCAATACGCTATCGCTAGTACGATCATCGATTAGTCGCTACTCGATACATTAAGCGGATCATGAGGTTCCGGGTTCGAATCCCGGTTTACAAGCCAAGCCAAAATTAGAGAATTGCTATCTTTTACTAACAGACAGCGCAAGAAAAGGACGGTTATAGATACTAACTTAGAGACAAGCCGTGTGCCTGATGGGGTTTCCCATTGGCAACTTACATTGGCTTCGAGGGATGACTTTCCAAAAACCATGTTACGTTTGTATAGAAACAGGAGTCTTAAGTACCATCGCCCACGTTCATAACTTAAAAAAAAACAGTGGCACTCCAGGAGTGCCGACAGAAGTGAAATCTTGAACAATTTTACTGTGCAGGAAATACTTTTAATGAGGTGTCGGTAACGGTGTTCCGAGTTCAATTGTTTTTTCCCATCTCAAAAATGCCCAATGCGCCTAAAGAAGTTTTCACTTAAAAAATTACGAATTTCCATATAAATTCTCATCTATCTAACCCCTTTAGTTGATGAATTTTCCAAAATTCTTGCGTCCTCACTTCCGTTGTATGCAACGCTCGTGCAAAATGTCATGCTTAGAGACGCAGCAGATTTTTAATAATTTTTTTACATAAACTAGAAGAATGTCCAGCGAGTTTAGAGTTGTAAGGTCACCACATCTAATCGTGTACAATCTTGCAGCTGACGAGTTCGACTGGGAGGTGGAACATGAGCAGCTGGCTGAACAGCTGGAGAGCAGTCGCAGACACAACAGCAGCGGCATCGATGACCTCGCCAACACGCAGCTCGGTGAGAAAATATTATTTTTTTCCGGAAACCCCAGAAATTCTCAGCCATTGTGAAAATGTTGCGTCAAATGATATAATCCAAATTCAAAATATTTTATTTCACATAAATCTTTCACATGGGCACTTATGAAACGTCAGAAGCTAGGTGCACAGTTCCAATTGGTTATTTCTGATAAAAAAATAATTGGCTTTTACAATACTTTAAAATAACAGTGTTACTAGGTATGAGAGGACAGTGTAGGTCTTTCAATATGTATCAGGTACTTAACAAAATAGAAAATGGTCAACAGATCTACAATCCACTAAGACTACAGCGTTCTCACATTCACAAAATAGAAAAGAATCTACAAAAGATAAATAAATTAATAAAAACAAAAATTTATTTTAATAACACGCAATTACATGATTGCTATTACAACTGTAATAAATTTGAATAATTATTATGTCCTCAAAAGTCACTAATAAAGAGTTGAAATTAAATCGTAGGCATATAATGTCAGTAACGCACTGGAAGTAACGCTAAAGGCAACCACGGTTTACAGCCGCATCGCATTGCAATACAAAAAAGTGCGGTGCGGCCCGCCAGTATAGTCCGTGCAATCCACGACGACGCGCCCCACTCCGCGATTACTGTATTGTAAGCTGAACTCTAGTACGGCGCGGAGCGGAGTGGGGCGCGTCTTCGTGGATTGCGCGGACTATAGTGTGCGATGGATCATTATTTTTTTACGAAAGTGATGTAGAAGAATTTTTGTATTACGGGGCAGCCCACCCCATTGTGCGGCAGCCTTAAGGTACAAGTCCGTAGCCGACTGCAGGCAGCAGCAGCAGCAGGCGACGTGTCGCCAGTGTCGCTGCGACTGTGTCGTGGTTTCTATGTATTTCTATGAAATACCTTCCGTAGTTAGCGACACGATATTTAGTAAAAATACTAGAAACTAGTCGTGCCTGCAGTCGGCTACGGACTTGTACCTTAAAGGTACCTTTCCGTAGCCGACTGCAGGCAGCAGCAGCAGGCGACGTGTCGCCGTGACACTATGTATTTATATGAAATACCTTCCGTAGCTAGCGATACGATATTTAATAGCAATACTAGAAACTAGTAGTGTCGTGACGACATGTCGCCTGCTGCTGCTGCCTGCAGTCGGCTACGGACTTGTACCTTAAAGGTACCATTCCGTAGCCGACTGCAGGCAGCAGCAGGCGACGTATCGCCGTGACACTATGTATTTCTATGAAATCGAATCGACTTTCTGTTAAGTCGCCTGCTGCTGCTGCCTACAGTCGGCTACGTAATGGTACCTTTAAGGTACAAGTCCGTAGCCGACTGCAGGCAACAGCAGCAGGCGGCGTATCGCCGTGACACTATGTATTTCTATGAAATCGAATCGACTTTCTGTGAAGTCGCCTGCTGCTGCTGCCTGCAGTCGGCTACGTAATGGTACCTTTAAGGTACAAGTCCGTAGCCGACTGCAGGCAACAGCAGCAGGCGACGTATCGCCGTGACACTATGTATTTCTATGAAATCGAATCGACTTTCTGTGAAGTCGCCTGCTGCTGCTGCCTGCAGTCGGCTACGTAATTGTACCTTTAAGGTACAAGTCCGTAGCCGACTGCAGGCAGCAGCAGCAGGCGACGTATCGCCGTGACACTATGTATTTATATGAAATCGAATCGACTTTCTGTGAAGTCGCCTGCTGCTGCTGCCTACAGTCGGCTACGTAATGGTACCTTTAAGGTACAAGTCCGTAGCCGACTGCAGGCAACAGCAGGCGACGTATCGCCGTGACACTATGTATTTCTGTGAAATCGAATCGACTTTCTGCGAAGTCGCCTGCTGCTGCTGCCTGCAGTCGGTTACGTAATGGTACCTTTAAGGTACAAGTCCGTAGCCGACTGCAGGCAGCAGCAGGCGACGTATCGCCGTGACACTATGTATTTCTATGAAATCGAATCGACTTTCTATGAAGTCGCCTGCTGCTTAACTAGTCGCGGGCTCGAACTCACTGGTGGTTCCTTAGGTACATCACCAATAAGGTTACTACTATGTCCTTTTAGGGCGTCCCCACTCGGTACAATTTGCTTCATTAAAGCCAATAAAATAACACATATATTTTTTGTTACAGAGGCATCGCTCTCCCAGCTAGTATTGGACGAGACAGACGCGCCCCACTCCAGGGCATTCGGCTCTAGTGTGTGGAGACATGACCCGATCTTCCCTAGCGCTCCTACTGTGAGTATAGATAAATTAATACCAATAGTCTGTAAAAACTCTGTTTAGGATGAATTCTTACGCAATTGCTCAATTGAATACAGATGAAAGGTTTCAATTTTAAGGGGGAAGCGTCAGGGTAGCCCGCGAAATTCAAATTTTCTTACGTTTTTTGCAGGTCAGTGTTAGGTTTTATGTTGATTAAAATATGATTCACGGTCGTAACAAATATGGCTTTACTCAATTATAATCATTACAATCAGCAATAGTGATTAAGAAGAAGATAAAGGTGTCAAATGTCATGATTTCATGAAATTATGACATTTGACACCTTTGCTAACTTATGGTGTTGTATTGCTGATTGTAATGATTATAATTGAGTAAAGCCATATTTGTTACGACCGCGAATCATATTTAGATCAACATGGAACCTGGAAGAGTCAGATCGATAATGTATGTGGGAAGCTAAGTAAGTTTTCCTATGCTCTCTATATGCTAGGCAAAATTGCGAATAAGACAGCGCTCCTAACAGCGTATCATGGGTATGTCGCCTCCACTTTGCGATATGGCCTTATATTTTGGGGTAATGCTACTAAAGTTGAGGAGGTATTATTAGCACAGAAAAAATGTATTCGAGCTATATGTAAAATCAAACGAACGGATTCATGCAAGCCACATTTCCAAAACTTAAAAATATTGACTGCACCATCACTTTATGTCTATGAAGCCTGTATATTTGTAAAGAACAACATGTATTTATTTAAAGCTGTCGAAAGTCAACGACGCTCAAAAAAGTTGCACCCGTTAGGCACAAAAACCAAATTTCTATACAATAGTATATACGCAATGGCACCTAAACTTTACAACAAATTACCTAATGAAATTGTGTCAAGCAACAACATGAATGAGTTCAAACGTAAGCTTTTTAAATTATTAACTAACAAGGCGTATTATTCTGTTGGTGAATATCTAAATGACAAATTTAAATAATATTTTTATAATTTGACATAATATGTCTGTTTAAAATGTTCCTATTTAATTTATTATTGTATACGAAATTGTGACTAAATACTACCTATTTGTTTATGTGACGTCTTAAAGTATTGACATTTTATTATTATTATTAGCCATTAGTGTTTGGCATGAAATTGTGACATGTAATTTTCTTGACTTTATATTTTTTATTTTATTTTTTATTTTTGCGACATTATGATTACCACAAAAATTTTGTATGCCTTCTGGCGGGACGTAGTATGGACCAATATTTCTTTATAAAACATCTGTATAATTTTTACTCTATGTTCAAAAAAAAAAAAAAAAAAAAAACATAAAACCTGACACTAACCTGCAAAATGCAAAAAAACGTAAGAAAATTTGAATTTCGCGGGCTACCCCTTAATAACACACTAACATAACTTTTAAGTTTTATGTAACTAACTAACATAAATGGATCATTGTTGTCTATGAAAATAAATAATTTTAATTTAATTTTTGTACCTCACCACTTTTTCCAACAATTAATTATTGTTAGAATTATATAATTAAATTGTAATTGAAAAATTTCTCAGTATCAGCCCGGAGTCTGAATTTGTGCCCGGTTGATGGCAATAGGTTCGCCCCCTATTACATAGAACTTCAACATAACTGGCGAAATGTGGGTCTTCTTTTCGTGTGGCTAGTGACTAACCTGGTGTCAGAGTTTTAAAGCCGCCCATGACCCTCTGACTTGGCTTCACATGCCGTCGAGAAATATCCCTCAGGCATGCCGGTTTCTTCACGATGTTTTCCTTCGACTTTTTTGAAGCAAGTGATAATTATACAATACGCACATGAATCCGAAAAGTCAGAGGTGCGTGCCTTGGGTTCGAACTCGTGATCTGTGACTTGGCAGTCGTCACACCACTGCTCAAATGCTGAAATGTGAGTGTACAGTACAAATATGTTCTTAATGTCCCTCGGCAAACCTCGTGTTTCGTCAGTCGTCGGATTTCTATCAGCTGCCCTTTGCACTTGGTGCAGACCGGACGCTCTCAATCGACTTGGAAGTATATAGAGTTGTTAATACTCAAAAAACTTAATGTAATTTATTAAAAAAATGGGAGGAAAGCTGATAAAGTCGCAGGCGCAGGCACGACAGATAGGAAAATAGTTTTACAGCTCCATATACAAAACAACAATAAAGTACTTAGTTCTGAATTCAAATTATTATATACGATAAATCTAATAATTGATGGACATGGAAATTAGGATTATTCGGAAATCCGATGATACCCGAGGGACATTAAGAAAATAGAAATACAGTACACCTCTGCTAAACCCTTCGGAGAAACAAGGCGTGAATTTATTTTATGTTTAATTTTTTATTTTGTTTTTTTTTTTTTCTTCAGGTGAATAACACTTCTTTTCCCCCGCAGCCGGTTCCAGGACTGAAGAATGTGTGCACAGTTGAGGAGTTGGAGCGGCAACTGCGCCAGAAGCAGGTGCAGCAGCCGCCCTACAACCAGAACTACTTCCAGGTCAGTTGAAAGAAATAAATAAAGGAAGATCATTTAGGCCCGGGCTCCACCAAAGCGGAGACGAGATGAGAGCAGAGGAGATGTGTTTTAAATAACCAATATAATTTCGTTTTTCACACATCTCGTCTCCACTCCGCTTTAGTGGAGATCACTGAGCGGAGATGTATCATGTTTGTATGGCGTGATCGAAGCGGAGATGTGAGCTGTGCTTCGCAAGCTGGCGACGGTGCGCAGCGGAGACGAGAAGAGCTGTGAGCGGTGCCGTAACAGTTCAGCTCTAGCCAGCACACATCTCCGCTCCGGTCTAGCCAGTACGCATCTCCGCACAGCTTCGCTGGCTACCCTAGCTGAAAAACATCTCTTCTCGTCTCCGTTTCGGACATCTCCGCATATCTCCGCTATGGTGGAGTCCAGGCCTTATTTAGCACCAGCTGAATCACAAAAGAAATAATTTACAGTTTCTAGGGACTAAAATATGCTATTGATTTTGGGACAAGCAACTTTATCAGTTCATGGTGGTGGTTGTCTTATGGTCTATAAATGGAAAGTGGTTATCATCGCTGCTATAGACCTGCAATGAAATGCACTAGAAATGTTTATGCGTCTAGTAGAAAAGCCTGCCCAAAAAACCTAGGTAATAAATAAAAACTTACAAGTCCTCGCGATGCTGAGGTTGAAAACCGCGGTGTCAAACCTCAGAAAAATCAGTTATATGTGTACAAAGGGCATCTCGTGGCTAAGTAATAACAGCCGCACGGGTCGATCCATCAGGTTAAGCTACGCTTGCTGGAGTTGGTCCGTGATGGGTGACCATCTCTGCATACCGAGACTCCTCCGGGCCTCGGAAAGCACGTTAAGCCGTTGGTCCCGCCTGTTATTCGTGGATCTTTGACAGTCGTTACGGGTAGTCAGTAGTCCGAAAGTCTGACAAACAGTCTTACCAAGGGGTATCGTATTGCATAGTTATTGGGTTGTGGAGGTCAGACAGGCAATCGCTCCATGTAAAATATTGGTATTCAGCTGCATCCGGTTAGACTGGAAGCCGACCCCAAAATAGTTGGGAAAAGGCTAGGCAGATTGATTTTGTATAGAGGGCATCTAACTCCGCCACATGTGAATTACGCATCACACTAATTCATCCTCGTTGGTCTAGTGGTCGCAAGCGCTACTGCTGAGCATGAGGTTCTGGGTTCGATCCCCGGGTCGGGCAAAGTGTTATTGGATTTTTTCTATCTGGAATTTCTCAGTAGCAGCCCGGAGTCTGGATTTGTGCCCGGTTGATGGCAATAGGCTCGCCCCCTATTACATGGGACTTAAACATAACTGGCGAAATGCGGGTGTACCTACTGCAGGTACACCTCTGCCCAACCCTTCGGGGAAACAAGGCGTGATGTTATGTTATGTGTTATGTTATGTTATTTTAAAAAATAGGAGGAAAGCCCCTAAAGTTGCACGCACGACAGATTGGAAAATAGTCTTACAGCTCTATATAGTTCACACGAAAATCAAAACAAAACAACAATAAAGTACTTAGTTCTGAATTCAAATCATTATAGAAGATAAATCTAATAATTGATGGACATGGAAATTAGCATTCGTTTGTATTCGGAAATGCGATGATACCCGAGGGACAATAAGAAAATAGAAATACTGTAGAAAGCTTCTATAAGTGGGAAGTTTTTCTGACTTAAGTAGACCTTGCTTCTGTCTTTGTTCGTAAATATCGTGTTTAATTTTCTAAAAGTCTAACTTTAATTTCTTCTATTTCCAGCCAAGATTTCCCCCGGTAATACTTCAAAGGCCCCCCGGCTTGCAGGCGCCGGTACCACTGCCATTTGCACCACAGCAGTCAATGACCCACAGCATGGGCCAAATGAACCAACCACTCAACAAACTGATGAACCAAATGGGGCAAAACAACCAACTACTACAGAATCACGTCAACCCGATGGGACAAGGAACCCCATTCATGAACAACCAAATTGGTAACCAGTTCCCGAATAATCCCATTGGACCAGGAAGTAATATGATGAGTCAGTTGACCCAAAATATGAGCGTTCATCAAATGGGTCAAAATGTGAACCAAATGGGACAGAATTTAAATATGACGCAAAGTATGGGGCAGTTGGGGCAAAGTATGAACCAGATGGGGCAAAATGTTAATCAGATGGGACAGAATATGAACCAGATGGGACAAAACGTGAATCAGATGAGTCAAAACATGCCCCAAATGGGTCAAAATGTCAATCAGATGGGTCAGAATCCCAACCAAATGGGACAAAACATGTCATCAATGAATCAGAGTATGAACCAAATGAGCAACCATTTACCTAATAATCAGATGGGTCAGAATCACAATCAGATGGGTCAAAATCTCAACCAGATGGGTCAGAATCATAACCAGATGGGTCAGAATCAGATGATTCCGAATGGTAATCAGTTTCCTGGCATGAATCAGTTTCAGCATATGATGAGTCAGCCTCCAAGGATGATGGCGCCGCCCCCTGGTATTAATATGCAGAGGCAGAATTTCAACTCAAATATGCCGCAGTATAATCCTAATTTTCGAGTAAGTATACCTAACTAATTTATATTTCTTTTAGGAATATACTGCCTTTGGTTTCAGTCTAGACTGGGCGGAATGACTAAACTTTATGTCGGAGCACATTGAGTATGGCTGCTCTAAATGATGCTGAAACCGCATCAAAATTCGTTGTGTACTTTAAAAGAAAAACGCGGACACAACTTTGTTCTATACTCATGTCATAATAGATGTTTCCAAATCATTTTGTTTTTTTATAAATGTTATGGCAATGGCACGTAAAATTTAATCGAAGAGGCAACCGGATGACGTGTGGTAATCTGGGTCTTGAAGTGATACCGAACCCCCCGTACCGTCCGAATGGACCCCAAATGGACGGGGGTGGAGATATGGGGGATGGGGGCAAAACATTTTTTTTTCAGATTCAGATTATTTATTTGTAGACATAGGTAACACATACACAGGTGTGTGAGATGTTACATTTTTTGTAAATTCTCTATGCTTTGCCAGTGGGCGTACAAATGTTAGTATCTATTTTAATACATACATTCATTTTTATTCATTTATTTTTTATTTACGTGTCATTCAAAATTTAAGCTCTATTAACAAGGAATTTGTGTGTACCAATGCCATCCGGTTACCACTCCCCAATATCATTAACCGACTTCAAAAAAAAGGAGTGAAGTCGGTTGTTTTTTTTTTGTAAAAAGTTTTTATTTTTCACTTTTTACAAAAAAAAAAACAACCGACTTCAAAAAAAAAAACACTACAAAGTGAAAAATAAATTTAATTTCGGAAGTCGGTGTCTTTGGTTTTGAATTTTCGTTCTTTGTCACCGACTTCTGAAATTAAATTTATTTTTCACTTTGTAGTGTTTTTTTTTTGAAGTCGGTTGTTTTTTTTTGTAAAAAGTTTTTATTTTTCACTTTTTAGTTGTGGTACCTACCCCACACAAATTCGAATACCACTACCTGCTATGTAAATAACAGTGACAAGAAGTTATCATATCATCTACATACTAAGTGGGAAAAAAAATACGTATAATTGAAGCTAACTCCAAAACTACCCAAGCAAAATTAATAAAATTTATATGGGACCACCTCTGAAGTATGATCTACCAAACAAAAAAAGAATCATCAAAATCTATTCATAATTGGCGGAGTAATCGCGTAACAAACATACAAAAAAAAAAAAAAAAAAACATACAGACGAATTGAGAACCTCCTCCTTTTGGATCAGTATTTTAGTTTTTTTTTTAATTCAAATAATGTCTGACGCTGTATAAAATTCTTGAAACTCCTTACCGATGATTATCACCGAAAATGAGGGTGAACCAGATGGCATTGACACACAAATTCCATGCACACAATAGAGCCTAACTTTTTCATGGCATGTCAAAAAAAAAAAATGTTTTGCCCCCCATCCCCCATATCTCCGCCCCCGTCCATTTGGGGTCCGTTTGGACGGTACGGGGGGTTCGGTATCACTTCCAAGACCCAGATTACCACTCGCCATCCGGTTGCGTCCCCGATTAAATTTTACGTGCCATTGACTTGAATATTATACTTATTAGTCTTTTTCAATTTTCCAGCCCTCAATGCCAGCAAAACCAGAGCAGCAACCAATTAGCCAACCAAACATGATGATCAACCAACCAATGCTGATAAAGAACCAGCCGCAACCAGTAAACATCAAACAATCACCCAGCAACCAACTCAACCATATGAACCAGCTCAACATCTCGCCACAGAACAAGAACCCGATACAAAAAGCAGCTCAACAGCAACAAAAGGATCAGAAAGTTCAAAAAAGTCGGGTTTATAACAATTCGAAACAAAACCAAGGCTTGACGTCGCAGAATTTGGTTCAATTAATACAGAATACGCATCCTATGTTACAGTTTAATAATAGCTTTCACAACGCGAATCATCACCCGATGTTAAATAATAGAAGTAATGTGTTTACTAATAGTCAGTTTAGTCATCCGATGTTTAATAATCAGAGGATTAATGGAACTTATAATAATAGGTGAGTTTTTGGCGTCATTTATTTATTTTTTATTATTTTTTACATACTATTAATAGTGTCAAATGTTAGAGGAGCTCGTGGGTAAGTAATGACAGCCGCACGGATTGATCCATCAGGATAAGCTACGCTTGCCGGAGTTGGTCCGTGGATGGGTGACCATCTTTACATACAGAGACTCCTCGCACGCAAAGCCGTTGGTCCCGGCTGTCATTCGTGGCTCTTTGACAGTCGTTACAGGTCGTCAGAAGCCCGAAAGTTTAACAACTAGTCTTATCAAGGAGTATTGCATTACCCTGTAACTGAGTTGTGGAGGTCCGATAGCCAGTCGCTCCATGTAAAATACTGGTATTCAGCTGCATCCGGTTAGACTGGAAGCCGACCCCAACATAGTTGGGAAAAGGCTAGGCAGATTGATTGTGTGCCTCACGGCTGCGCCAAAAAGGTTCATTTCAGCATTAATCATCTCTTATCATCATTTGCCTCGCTTATTGCTCAACTAAACAGGGTGGCAGGGACATCGACGCGAAAACTGTTACCATGGATTCAGTACATGATTCTGAAACCCCTGCGTTGAAATTATTCGCCGCTTATTTAAAAAAATCTGCTGTTTCGTAGCAAAGTGCAATACCTACGCGGTCAAAATTTATGGAACAGCTAATTTGTTTTTTTTAATAAAATTTTAACGCAGGGGTTTTCAAAATCATGTCCTGAATCCATGGTAACCGTTTTCGCGTCGATGTCCCTGCCACCCTGTATATAATATAATATTAGCAGGATAAATATACAAAAGTAGGATTAGTTTAGATTATATAATTTTCTAAAATAATGCAATATTTCTCACAGGCACTCAATAAACGGTGACGATGCTAGTGGAAGCGATACTGACGACTACGCCGGTTTAATGACGCTCAGAGAGAAGCAATGGCTCATCAACATTCAGATGCTGCAGCTCAACACGGGCACGCCGTACATACACGACTTTTATTACACGGTGAGTAGCTCAACAAAACGCACATGTGCTCCAGCTCAACACACCGACACGCCTTAATGCGAATGCGAATGCCGGTACATATACCAGGGTATAACAGCCCTGATACACACATAATACTTCCACATTTTTTCCACGGAGGTAGACAGAAACGGGAATCCCTTTCTTGGCATATATTTTTAAGGCATGGCATAACGTTTTCGCATAACTTTTATCAGCATAATAATACTTTCGACATAATGCAAAGGTTAGCGTAACTGTCATTTGGTCTAATTTGTTTTGGCATAATTTGGAGTTGCATACATTTTTAAGGCATAATATTTATTCGTCTATTAATCATGAGCCATAAATATAAATATTATTTATTATAATTTGGGTATTACTCTATTGGATCAGGTTAAGGTGCAGCGGGCCGCACACGAACATGTTTGTTTTTATACGAATTATATTACGGTTTATTATTTTTATTCCAAAGAACAATATGTGCAAAAATCATTATGCTTTATAAAATTATGCTTCATTATTATTATGCCAAGAGTATTTATGGAAATAAACACTATGGTAAAACATTTATGCCTAATAATATTATGCGTAATGATCATTATGCTGAATTTCGTTATGCCAATGATCGTCTCATCGGGTCATAAACGCGCACCGATTGCGAGTACTACCGTATTGTAAATTCTTTGTTTGTCTATGAATACCGGGACGAATAAAACACTTTATAGATCAAGCATATGATTATTATTCCTAGAAAACCGAGTTACGTTTTACATTAACTTATTTTATAATCGCCGGCTTGACCGCCTGGCAGGGACTCTTTTCTTCTTAAAAAAAAACATATTCCAATCCTATTTTAAATATATTCTGTCAGATTGTTGGGATGTGTGCTGCTTTCTCACCAGCCTGCACATCATGAGGTTGCTTCTTGTATAAAACCTTACAGTACACACTTCACCTTCTCGAAGGATATCCCCAATTAGATCTGTTTTATCTTCAACCGGCTTCTTCTATTGACATTAATATAAAAGGGATGATGACTAAAAAAATGTTTTTTGTCCGTCTTGTAGATTATCAAAAAATATTGAACACGTATTTTTTCTTTTTTGACGTAATCAAAAGATTACGGCGATATATTGAGTTAAAATTTGGCATGACGTCACGCCTTGCTAGATTTAATACGACGTTGTGACGTAGCAAGCCCCACTCCCCAACTTTAATACGTGTTTTCTAAGTTATTTTTGATTAATATGATAAAGCAAAAAATACGTGTCTAATATTTTTTTATTATCTGAAAGACGGACTAAATAGAATTTTTTTTTTTTTACCCAGGCATCATCCCTATTAAATTTCTCTATTTCTTAGGTGTTCTTAGAGCGACAAGCCAGTAAAGAAAAGGAAGGTGTCAAAGAAGCACATAAGGCGAATCAACAAAACCATCCGTTTTATAGTGGAGGTAAGTCATAACACATAAAACCTCAAACTCAAAGCATTTATTTCAAATAAACCAATTACAGGCACTTTTGAATTGTCAAGGGGTCGGTCAGTCAGAAAGATGAAGCTAGTTGCTCATTCCAAAGCGTAGTAGGTTCCTATGGAGAAGAACGGGCAAGAAACTCCACGGACACTCCTTTAAATCAAAATATTGTAACATCATTCATGTTGAAATTATACATGTGAGAACAATGTAGAAAGACTTCCACGATAAAAGCGTCCATGATAAAAATATAAAACAAAATAATTAAAAAATTAAAATCAATCGTGGCAGCTAAGAGATGACCAGTCCTTACTGACGGCGCCCGTTCACGAACATGACGCGTGGATTAGCACCATTTAGCTCAACCATTTTGAAGGGAACTTAATGATCCAACACACGCCACCATCATTGAGACATTTGAGTGAGCATGACATACTCCGCCTCTGTACATTTATGTGCTTAAAGTATTAAATAAATAAATACTCTCAGCCGCCAGGTCACATTCAAGTCAATTAAAGATGTACCCTGTAAATGGTAGCTTTATGGAATGTACATGGTCACAGTGCGCGCTTAGTCTGGCCACGCTAAGTCTGCTTATGAAAAAAAAACTGTGGAATTTGAAAATCTATAGACAGCAACACCATCCTGTCCTACGAAAAAAGAATTTGATACTTTGTCTTTTTGTTTTTGATAGATTATTTTGTTTATATTCTGATTTATTCCTGGTAAAGAATAGTCACTTTAGCACGATGCAGTGTGGATTTGATACAGTTTTGTCATCGTATGGAGGTAGAGCATAGGTACGACATAGTCTATTACACATAATCTATTATGCAAAATTCGAAAGGCAAAATATCAAAATCATTAGATCTACTTACAACCCCGAAACTGACATAACTAACTGATGTAAAAGTATACCGTATATAAAACATTTTGGAATTTACCATTTATTCCATTGCTCCATTTAGCGTGGCTAGACTCGGTTTCGTAGGGATCGAAACCGGTGTGATCAATACGGGTATTTTTCGGTTACATTTATATTTTTGACAGGTATTTTTAATGGTTACCTTAAATTGATTACAACCAGTATTAATACCGGTTACCGATTTTACGCGCAGGAGTCGGGGGTTCGGTCATTGAGCAAGATATCAAGTTTTATTCAAAATTGAAACTAAATTTCAAAGATTTATATCCGAAGTATTTTCACCATAAATTAACAGGACATCGAAAATTTATCATTTACCTTTGAAAGTTTTCCAAGGTTAACTTGTTAATAAGTAAGATGCCTTCATCATATTATTATCAGCCGATATGATGATGATGAAGGCATCCTACTTCTTAGCAAGTTAATTTTAGAAAGCGTTGAGGAGTGAAAGAGGATGGGAGTTTTAAGGATTAAGAAAAGTGTATTGAGAGAGTTTGGACACACAGAAAGGCTTGGCTCTCATAAGAAATCTTAGTCGTTATAGTATTGATATTTGACTCTATTCACTAATGAGTTTGTCGAGACTAACGAGAACTCACTCAAATAAGTTACTGATAATACTTTTCATATTTATTTAGGTGTAAAACAAGAAACCCACACACACAGGGAGCGTCACAACTCAAACAGACACAACTCTACGAGTGAGGACAGTGGCACGCCGCGCACTTACGTCCCCACGCAGTTTGAGAACTCGCTGGGCAAGTTACAGGTAATTTACTCCATCATCTTAAAAAAAAAAAACGTTTATTTGGACACAGTTCGTGAAACACAAAATAAAAAACCGGTCAAGAGCGAGTCAGACTCGCGCACCGAGGGTTCCGTACCTACCCATTATACCGCCATAATAAAATTGATATCATTTTATCGGTAAAAAGATATGGGCAAATTTAGATTGTGGCGAAATCTTGTGAATACCAAAATTTACCTTAATTTTCAACTTTTTATTTTTCGGATTTTTCCCTCTATTTGTGCTGTAAGACCTTGCTTTTTGCCAAATTTCATGATTCTAGGTCAACGGGAACTACCATATAGGTTTTCGACCCAAAACCTATAGGGTACTTCCGGTTGACCTAGAATTGTCAATTTTGGTTAAAAGTAAGATCTTACAGCACAAGTAAAGGGAAAATCCCGAAATATAAAAAAATTGAAAATTAAGGTAAATTTTGGTACTTACGAAAATCTAAATTTGCCCATATCTTTTTATCGTGTTGACTCAGAACCTTGATTTCATACACCTAATAGGGACCTCAGTATCTGGTATAAATTTCAACTTACTGGGTCCATCCGATCCTGAGAAAATCGGTGGTGAAACACGGACAGACGGACAAGAGAGTGATTCCGTTGGTTCCATTTTTAACCTTTTGAGGTACGGAACCCTATAAAGTAAAAAAATCGCTTAACAATAATGTGTGTGCCTCACGGCTGCGCCAAAAAGGTTGATTTCAGCATTAATTAGATTCTTATCATCATCTGCCTCGCATATTATTCCACTATACAGAATGGCAGGGACATCGACGCGAAAACTGTTATCATGGATTCAGTACATGATTCTGAAACCCCCTTTATTTTTTTTTGGTGTGGGAAATTATCAAATAACTTCTCCCGCTCTGGGTGGAGCGGGAGGACGTGTCAGACTCTTACTGACTAAAACCCACCCGTGTTCCTTCAGTTGCCATGTTGCCGGGGGCCACGATTTTCCTTTCGGCCTTATTCGCAACCCCGGCAGGCATCGGCCCTAGCGGACCCCGTCAATTCTGCTGACATCTCTTTGAGGCGCGCGTGGAACACAACGCGCCATCGACCCGGGCCTGGTCCTTATCGGACAGCGAGCTACCCATTGCTCACCGTCCGCAAGCCCGCGCCTACGGTGGCCGGAAATCTGAATGTGATTCCCGACGCCCAGGGCGTCTCCTCCGGCGGTGGTTAGGGGCACGAGGGCGCGAAATTTGCCTCTCCCTCACGCGTTCCGCCTCCTCCTTCGCGAGCATTATTGCTTCGCAGAAGGAGGTGACGGCTTCCCATTTCCTCTCGCTCCGTACCATGGCCTGAACCAGTGCCGGACGCGAGAGATCACCGCCGCCGCTTCTGAAACCCCTACGTTGAAATTTTACGTCGGTTATTTAATGCGCGGTAATCAACGCGTTTATGTCTTTTTAATGATCAAAAGCTGGTGTCATCACAGTGTCGCGAAATCAATGGTTTAGTCCCATCTCAAAAATGCCCAACGCGCCTAAAGAAGTTTTCACTTAAATAAAGATTTGTATGTTAATTTCCAGTGTGGCAGTGTAACGGCCCCTCGCAAGATAATCGACGTGGAGGTGGTCGGGAACGAGACCGCTCCCTCGCGCATGTCGCGCGCGTCCAGTGTTGCCAGCACTACACATCCTACTGAGGTAAATATTATAGTATAGTACAGTAGCGAAGGCTCACGTTATGGAGGAGGGAAGCAGGAGCAGCAAAAAAAAAAAAAAAAATATTCCTACCAATCCCGAACTCATAAAACAGCTACGAATATGTTTTAAAAACCCTATATTCTATAAACAACTACAATCTATGAAAAGTAAACACGGGAACAATACATTTTATTACATTTACGACTGCCAGTCACTCATTGATATTTATCGTAAAGGGAAACATTCAAATGTTGGAACGAACCATCGCGGCGTTTGTAATTTATAGTCACATCTGGGCGAGCACGTATTTTCAAAACTTAAACTTGAAAAGCATGTTTCTTCACAAAGTAATTGTCAAACGACATTCTAAAACTATGAAAGCCGCCATCCTAATAAGATCGTACTAATTATTTTCAAATCTACTCTAAATAAGTAATTTCAGCTTATTAAACTATCTACTTACCCCAATACCTAATTACAACGTACTTTATTTTCACATCCAATAAACTCAAAACACTATGTTAATCACTGTCCTATGACTACAAAGTCAAACAAATATTAATACTACTAGTAATGATAAACTAATGAATTCAATAAATACTGTGCGAAAAAAGCAAATTAATATGGTTCTAATGCGATTACGTCAAAAAAGCAACCACACATTGTCATACGAATAATGAAATGTTTACGAACTCCGAACTCCTACCCAGTATTACGAAATTCAACTAAAACTACCGAATCAAATGCGTGTGCCAGAAAGAGGTGGTGCAATAGCAATAATTCCTTCTCGCTCCCGCGCGCACGTTTCTGCTACTCTGTGCCTACAATAACTCGCTACAGACCGGCTTACGCGGCTCATAGAAATCGCGGTATCACGTGACCGAAGTGACGTCATGGCTTTATTTTTTGTAAGGAAATTGAATTTAGCATAAGCCGGACGCGCCTACGAGTTATTTTAGCGCAGTGTTTTGTTGTTGGGTTATTAAGACAATTTTTAATGTCTAGGCGTTTTGTAATAGGTATTTTAATTTTATGGTGTATCAAATACTTATATTCAATGACGATAGAGTGGTTGTGTTCCGAATTTCCAAAGGGAAGCCGGTAGGAATCGGCTTATATGGACGTTTCGCCCCTGTTAGTAGTATACAGGGTGTCAGGGACATCGACGCGAAAACTGAAACCATGGATTCAGTACATGATTCTGAACCCCCCTGCGTAGAAATTTTGCGAAGGTTATTAAAAAAAAAAATCTGCTGTTTCATAGAAAAGTGCAATACCTACGCGGTCAAAATGTATGGAACAGCTGATTTTTTTTTAAATAACCGACGCAAAATTTCAACGCAGGGGCGTTCAGAATCATGTACTGAATCCATGGTTTCAGTTTTCGCGTCGATGTCCCTGCCACCCCGTATTTATTTACTATTTCTGTTTCCTTTAACGATACCATAGTAAAAGGAGAGGAAGTACGCTATCTTCATACAAACGCACCGCGCGCGGCTTGTATGTGTGCGCCATAGTATCTATGCGTCGCCGCACGCACACTTAAACAAAATCTCGACCCGTTTCTCAGTGCGCCAGTCGGGGCTAACGCCAAGGTTCGCGCGTCACGGCTTTTCGGCACCGCTAAATGTATGAAAAATGAGTGATAATCGCAGGATAAATTATTGCTGTGTTTGGGTGTCTAAATAATTCATCGATTCCAGAGTTGTCTCTGTTCAGATTACCTACTGAACAGGAAAGGTAACCAAGTCACTTATTCTAGCATATCATTTTACTTGATGATGATGATGAGATACCTACTTATTTTTTGTTGTATTAGTTATCTCTCAGACAGACGAAGTAGGCAGGCCTACTTTCCCACTAAAATGTATTAGGTACCTACTTTTGATCTGTCAATTGATATGCCGCTAATGTTTTGTTTACGTTTAGTCATGCCGATTTCTCAGTATTAGGTATAGTAAAGTAACTAAGTACTTACAGTTATAAAATCGTAATTTCAAATATTAAAATTTAGCTAAAAGTGACAACCCTGAGACAGGCAAGTATGGTAGGCAATTATATCGCGGATTGGGCCGGACATAGCCTATCTCCGGCCCAATCCGCGAACTAGGAACTCCTTATACTATGACTGTACTGCTAATTAGGCACTTATGATTTTATTTATTGACTAAGTATGAATGTGTTTATTTGTCTATAATTGTATGACCTGTTTACAAAACTGACATAATTATTTAAAATTGTTTTTTTTTAAATATAATCTATTGACATGTGTCATGTCTTAATTGTTATTGCTTATTTGTGTTAATTTTGTACGCCATAAATATTGGCAAAACATAGTACATTTGTAACCATACCTATACAGGGTGTCAGGGACATCGACGCGAAAACTGAAACCATGGATTCAGTACATGATTCTGAATCCCCCTGCGTTGAAATATTTCGTCGGTTATTTAAAAAAAAATCTGCTGTTTCATAGAAAATTGCAATACCTACGCGGTCAAAATGTATGGAACAGCTGATCTTTTTTAAATAACTGGCGAAAAATTTCAACGCAGGGGGATCCAGAATCATGTACTGAATCCATGGTTTCAGTTTTCGCGTCGATGTCCCTGACACCCCGTATTTAACAATGTAAATGATTGATTGATTGTATAACAATCTTGGGCGTACAATTAATAATATTATCGAAAAAACAAATAATAAAACTAAAATAATAAATCGAGATAAATTTAATTCTCTAGCCAATAGCCAGTTGAGGGCTAACCAACATTCCAAAAGAATCCTAACTAATATTAAAATTAATGCGAAAATGAGTTTGTTTGTTACACTCTCACGCTAAAACGGCTGAACAGACTTGGATAAAATTTGGCACATGTTTAGACCATGACCTTTTTTTTTTTTTTTTTTTGGGTGGGAAATTATCAAATAACTTCTCCCGCTCTGGGTGGAGCGGGAGGGCGTGTCAGACTCTTACTGACTAAAACCCACCCGTGTTCCTTCCTATGCCATGTTGCCGGGGGCCACGATTTCCCCATCGGTTTTCTTCGAACCCCCTTAGACTATGACCTGGGTTAGGACATATGATACTTTTTATCCCGATGTTCCCTCGGGTTTGAGACTTATGCGGGAAAACCGATTTTGTTTTTATGAACAAAAATAGTCTGAATGCATTGTTTTTTATTTCGCGTAAGGGTGTTTCACATAGAAAAAAACAAATTGTTTTTTTTTAATAATTCATATGCCAGTTGATTCTTTTACATGGTGTCATTAATACCCTAGAGTTAAATATAATTAATTAAATATAATTCATTTCAAATTCAAGTAAGATAATAAATTATAAATAAAAACATAGCATAAAGGATCTTATACTAACAGAAATTCCACAAGACATCTGTGTCTGAACTAAATAAATAAATATCTGTATCTCAGAAAACAGCGCTCATTCCTAAAATATACATTTAAATTTTATATTCTTGCAGGTACCAAGAGAAATGAAACGGACGAAACAGTTACTGCTAGACATAGAGGCGCTATACCTGATATTATTGAGGCTAGAGGAGCTCAACGACCCGCTGGCGATATCCAACGCGCTTATATTGAAGGTAATACAAGAAATAATTTTAAAATAAACTAAATTATACACTACAGTTTTTTAAACCTGACTTATGAGCCTTTGAGCTCTCTCAGCAGACCGAAATTATAGGAACTACGGGAAAACAATTTTAAAACAGTTAATTTTTGAGGTTCCGTACCTCAGAAGGAAAAAACGGAACCCTTATACGATCCCTTCGTTGTCCGTCCGTCTATTTGTCAAGAACCTTTTTATCAGGAACGCTTGTAAAAAAAAATATCGATGTTTAATCTGCAAGTCTACGTCAAAAATGACTTTAATTTTTAATCTACAGGAAAGAGAAGAAAAACAGAAGCAGCTTGATGCAGCACAGAAAGAAGCGGAGAACGAACAACAAGACGTGTCCAACCTGTTCCTGAAGAACATTGAGTCGGTGCAGCGGAGGCCCAAGCAAGACAGTCCCAAATCCGAAAGTATCGATAAAAGACAGGTTAGTTACTAACAAAATACAATAGACGTGGATATATTTAGTAACCTGTTCCGCTTAGCTATTTCTAAAGAGCCATAAAAAACTCCTGAAAGAAATCGACACGTGTTTCACCTCTCAACGAGGCATCCTCAGGATGACGATGGACCTGTTGCCAACCCGAACACGGCGTGTTGCCACACCGAGCGCTGAGTGCGCTGGTGTCTGTACTGAGGATGATTCGTTGAGAGGCGAAACACGTGTCAATTTCTTTCAGGGTTTTTTATGGCTCTTTAGAAATAGCTAAGCGGAACAGGTTACTAAATAAAAATAAAATAATTGTTACATCTTGCATGCCATGTGTGTGTATACTCATGTTTTGGACAAATAAATTATCTTTATCTTTAAATATATTCACGTCTATTGTATTTTATAATGGATTTCCGCAAGGTTACGCTTGAATCAATAAATTAGTTACTAACAAACAATATTTCATACATTTACGGGCCTGTTTCAGTCTCCTGATAAGCACTATTTACCGGACACATTGAAAAAATTGGTTGTAAATATTTTCTCAGATAAATAACACGAGGAGCTCGAGGCTAAGTAATAACAGCCGCACGGATCAATCCATCAGGTTAAGCTACGCTTTCCGGGGTTGTTCCGTGGATGGGTGACCACCTTTACATACAGACTCCTCCGTGTTTGGGAAAGCACGTTAAGTCGTTGGTCCCGGTTGTCATTTGTGGATCTTTGACAGTTGTTACGGGTCGTCAGAAGCTCGAAACCTGTCACCGTGGAGTAAAAGACATCAACGCTTTGATTACCGCGGAGCCGATTTTATTTTTAAGTTGTCACTTCTGTCGGCACTCCGGAGTGCCACATAGTTTTTTTTATCTGGATGGATGCCCTCCGCCCTGGGGTGAGTAGAGTGGTCTCTCAGACTCTTACTGATTAAAACCACCTCGGTGTTCCCTCGCACACTTGCGTTGGAGGGCTGTGAGTGTAATGCGACTTTCGCTGCGCCGGACTGGGGAGGTGCGTCCTGTAGGAAGAGTGAGGTGTTGGCACTCCCCCGTGACGTCTTACAGCTAGTTGCAGAAACGAACTTTAACTTTTAAAGCTGTCATTAAATACTAAGCCTCCATTAACTTGTTGCAGAAAGCAACATAGATTCGATTTTGATTATTAGATAAAATTAATGAAATCATTAGCGTTTATGATCCATTACGTAATGGGGCATTAATGTTTGTCTTTGTGCAACTGGGTGTAATAAAATCGCGGCGGGATTTTATCGCGCACTGGATTTTCAACTCTCGGTGTTAAGCCGAGCGTTGAGAATCCAACACGCTGGGACGCACTCTCGTCCCAGCGCGTTGAAAAAGCATACTGTTGGATTTTCAAGCGCACGAAAAAAAAATCGACGCGATTTTATTACGTCCGTGCGTACGTGGGCTTAGAGAGGCGCGCGGGGAACACTACGCGCCGCCACCTCGGGGCCGGGGGGGGTCCGCCGCCCCACCACACATGTAGGGTGCTGGAAGCGGGCGTTATCTGCCCTCCGCCGACGCGTAGTTAACTACAGGCTTCCTTAACTTATTAGTATTCTTCCTAGAGGTTAAAATATTCATAAATATTTACAACTTTTACTATGGGACCAGCAGTAGTGATAGCCTAATGGTGTGACCGTCAGACTGCCTAGTCATAGGTCTCGAGTTCGAACCCCAAAAATACCCGTTGCATATTTAGTGGTATGAGGAACAGGGTGTACAATTCACTCATCCACCATAGAAAAGGGAGGATCCTCCGACCAGACGGGTGTTGTGTCTGGCGGACACTGTATATATCGATTGCGCGATAAACTTTAATTGCGCGATGCAGGATTTCTGTGACGTCAGGTCTTTTGATGTGTAGTTCGTATGTGTTGGTGTAACCGCTCGCAAGTTTTTTTTAGAACCTTGTGTCCTTATTTGTAGTAAGTAAGCGAATAAATAAAAAATATTAATTTTAACTTTGTTCTTTCTTCCCCCTTAGGTGGTAAACCTCGCAATAAACCAGAAGCCGGCGCCCACAAAGAATCTTCTAGACGAAGACAAAGAGGATTTAGTTAACAAGATGTTCGCCGGCGTGTTACACAGCGATCGAGTGCAACAGATGCTGTCTGTTAGGAAGGGCCGGGTGAGTTACCTTAACTTTAAAACATTTTTTTGGAGTGAAATCTTCTTTAGGCGCGTTGGGAATTTTTGAGATCGGAAAAAACAATTAAAAGCGCGACACCGTTACCGACACCTCGTTTTCGTAAACGCGATTGTGCTCTTTATTAGATAAGGTTACGGACCAATGTTCTATACCAGTATTTTTCTTCCACCAAGGCGATTTGTTCAAGTTTTCACTTTTGTCGGCACTTCCGGAGTGTCACTTTTATTTTTTTGATTTTGACGAAATTGCTCATTGCATTGTCCGAGAAAGAAACCGCTCAAAATTAAAAAAAACATGCCGCGTACATGTGAACCATCTATATTCATCTGGGTATCACAACTAAAAGCGGGGTTGTGCACATTTTTTTTTTCTTTTGGGTTGGATATTATCAAATAACTCTGGGTAGAGCGGGAGGGCGTGTCGGACTCTTACTGACTAAAACTCACCCGTGTTCCTTCGGTTGCCATGTTGCCGGGGGCCACGATGTCCCTTTCGGCCCATATTCGCACCCCCGGCAGACATCGCCTCTAGCGGCCCCTTACAGTTCTACGAGCTACCCATTGCTCACCGTCCGCTTGCCCGCGCCTACGGTGGCCGGGAATCGGCTTGCGACTCCCGACGGGTTGGGCATATCTACAAATATTATAATTTATTATTTCTTCTCCAGACGTTGATATCTCGGTTCATAAGCCGCGTGTGTTCGTCCCACTGCCGCCAGCGCACGTTCTGGGCCAAAGTACTGCGCGCGCTACCTTCAGCCGCCCGGAGAGACGACGGGAACCTAGCTGCCTTGGCGCCACATTATATGAAGTAAGTGCAAACAAACACACACACACACACAACATATTATAACAAACACACACACCCATACATCGCACATTGTGAATTCAAATAAAATATTGAGTAAGAGTTGCCAAACTTAGGTGGCAATGGGCAGGGCACATTGCTCGCAGAACGGATGGCCGATGGGGCTGAAAGGTTCTGGACCGGGAGACGTAGCGTTGGAAGGCCTCCCACAAGATGGATCGATGACCTTGTGAAGGCCGCAGGAATCCACTGGATGCGGGAAGCTCAGAACCGGTCGAAGTGGCGGTGCTTGGGCTCCCCCAAGCACCGCCACTTCGACCGGTTCTGTGCCTATGTCCAGCAGTGGACGTCTTTCGGCTGAAATGATAATGAATGATGATTGAGTAAGTTATATGTCATTTCCATCTATATTGGTGTCGGTTTCCAGTCTAACCGGATGCAGCTGAATACTTGGATGGAGTATTGACATTTATTTTACATGGAGCGACTGCCTATCTGACCTCCACAACCCAGTTACTGGGCAACACGATACTCTTGGTAAGACTGGTTGTCAGACTTTCGGGCTTCTGACGACCCGTAACGACTGTCAAAGATCCACGAATTACACCCGGGACCAACGGCTTAACGTGCTTTCCGAGGCACGGGTCTCGGTATGTTAAGATGGTCACCCATCCACAGGCTGACCGCGGCAAGCGTAGCTTAACCTGATCGATCGACCCGTGTGGCTGTTATTACATAGCCATAAGCACAGTTATTGTAAAACAATGTTTATATTTACAGTTACATACAAACCACATCGGGCTGGTCGCCGATCCTGGAGTCGTGCAGTCTGTTGGCGGAAGCCTTCGACCCGGCGAGAACGCCCTACGCCCTCACCACATCTGTAAGTATACCTGATATTTTCTAGAATCTTGCTTATTTCCAGTGTTTTTCAAAGGAGAACCAAGGTAACCGACATAGCCTGAAGAATTGCCAAACTTAAGTGGCAGTGGTCAGGGCACATTGCTTCAGAATGGATGGCCGATGGAGCCGAAAGGTTCTGGAGTGGCGACCGCGTACCGGAAGACGTAGCATTGGAAGGCCTCTCCACAAGATGGACCGATGACCTTATGAAGAACACAGAACCGGTCGAAGTGGCGGTGCTTGGGGGAGGCCTGCAGTGGACGTCTCTCTGCTGAAATCACAAAGTATAGAAGGAGCACTCCGCATTTTAGTTATGAAGCTACAAGTACGCGGCGGGCCCGTCTTGTCGGGCCAATTCAGTGAGCGTAACGTAGTCGGAAGATACAGGGTGGCAGGGACATCGACGCGAAAACTGTTAGCCCACGTCCGCACGAACGTAATAAAATCGCGGCGATTTTTTTCATGCACTTGATTTTCAACGCAACAGCGTGGTTTTTCAACGCGAAAACTGTTACCATGGATTCAATTTATGATTCTGACCCTCCTGCGTTGAAATTTTTCGTACGTTATTAAAAAAAATAATCTGCTGTCTCATACATTTTCACCGCATAGGTTATGCACTTTTCTATGAAACAACAGATTTTTTAAAATAACTGACGAAAAATTTCAACGCAGGGGGTTCAGAATCATGTACTGAGTCCATGGTAAGCCGACGTTCGCACGGACGTAATAAAATCGCGGCGGGATTTTATTACGCACTAGATTTTCAACTCTCCGTGTTAAGCCGAGCGTTGAAAAAACACGCTGTTGGATTTTCAACTCTCGGCGCTAAGCAGTGCGTTGAAAATCAAGTGCACGAAAAAAATCGCCGCGATTTTATTACGTTCGTGCGGACGTGGGCTAACAGTTTTCGCGTCGATGTCCCTGCCACCCTGTATAAGAGTTACACGATAGAGAGAGAAGCAACTTCTAGGTGAATATAACTGTAGGTAATTAGCGCTGTGCGACCTGAATTCCACTTTATTGTGTCGTAGCAAGAGTTGCTTTTTATTTCATTGATTTTGCGGAATTAACCACCTGTATTAATTGATGCTGAAATGATGAATCGTGATGATGAATTTCAGTGGCTGGCGGCAGGCTTTGGAACCATATTTTGTGTGTTTAAAACTAGACAAATAGAATCAACTATGTATGTATTATTATTATTTATTTATTTCTAAAACACACCTCTTACATTTTGGTTTTTGCCTCACAACGAAAACCTCTCAGGGTTTATCAATGTGTGGCGAGCTGTTCAAATAAATTTTACCAAGTCAAATCATTTATTTAAAATAGGCCCATGTATGGCACTTTAGAACGTCAAAATTTACAAGATAATAAAATTGATTCTAGTCGCCCCTCCCAAAAGGTAGTTTTCGTATGGAGAAGAATGGGCAAAAAACTCCACCATTACTCTTTTAAAATGTTTTACAATAGTTTGAATAATTACGTACATTAGTTAAATAATTATATTTGAAGACGATGCACCTAGAATAAAATTACCATACCACAATAGGTAAAAAGAATTAAAAATGAAAAATACAATACACACGGTGTATACATACAAAAATTGTATCATTGTATGATACAATTTTTTTTTTTTGGATTTTTAAATGATGATAATAATTTGTGGGTACATTAATACATACATATATTAGGGGAAACGTTTTGATTTGTACTTATAACTTTTCGAATTCGTTTTGTAAGTCTTAGGAAAAGTGGTACTAAATATTCTTTAACCCTCATTCCGTACACATTATTGAACTTGGGTAGGATGTATTTATTTTTAAGTTCTCAGAAAATCAGGTCTTGTTTTTTCGGTTAGCAGCTCAGGTTTATTGAGTTCCGCAAGAGTACAAAATATGAAATAATCATTGTCCGTTTACCTAAAGCTTTGCAATGTTTTGTGACACAGTCCCTAAAAATTAAATAGTCTTTTGCAAAACCTACAAGAAGGTATTTTATTCTCGAAAGTCACCCAGATCTAGAGCAATTACCTGTTTAATCTAATCATTGTTCTTAGTAGGAATCGTAATCGCCACCTGGAGTTTAGAACTGAGTCGTCGGGCCATAAATGTCAGTAACAATATGAAAGTACAACGACATAAGCTCCTTAAGAGGGCCCTTCCCGATCCGTCTATAGTCAACGCAAGCATGATCTAAAAGCATGTTGTTTCATCTAGCGCAAGTGAGAACTACTAGCAAGCAAGGGAGAACGCGATAACATTGTACGAAAAATAGTGTGCCGAAATTTCATAAAACTCGTTTCAGGAAATACGTGTTTTTGAGCAAGCTTTACTAGTTTGTGAAATTTTTACATTTATTTCACAAACTAGTAAAGTTTGTGAAATAAATGTTTGTCATTTAGAATCTCCATTACATGTGCAAGGTTTCTATGCAGATGTTTTCTTTACTTTTACAATTTATGAGTACATTATGAACTGCCAAAGTTCAGATAAAACTTGTGCAAAAATGCAGATTTTCGGAGGCTTGTACTGAATTTATTTCTCGAAATTTTATTTTTTTGTTTTCATAGAAACTTAGAAATAGTGCAGCGTTGTAACACATCTTTATTTTTATTTTTTTTAACTAATAGGTATCTTGTGCACTATATCTAGGTTTCTATGAAAGCAAAAAATTAAAAGAACAATGGGCAACTTTATATGGACCGTGGGCCCAGTGTTGTAGCACTTTCTTACCTACCTTAAAATACAGATCCGAGTAATCTCAACATTTTACTATAAAGCAGCACAGCTCTAATGCATTAAAAAAACAAGTTACAGCTGTTCTAAATAATCAATAATTTCCGTTACGAATGCTAATAGTTTGGCCTAATGATGCGCATACAAAATTGTGTCTACATGTTGCCAGTTGGAATGCATTATTCTCTTTTATATGACACCTTGAACAATTCAGTTTAAGAATAAGTAGTGTAAAAATATTCTTTATTTCGGTATTGGGATAGGACTATAATTAAAAAATTCCTTTGATTATGAAAATGAAACATCTTTATTCACTAAAATATAACATATTCATGCATAATCAGCCGATTAGTATCCCACTACTGGGTACCGTCGAAACTCAGAACAACAAGGATAAGGCGTTAGTTCTTACTAAACTATAAAGAATTGTCCTAATGAGTGTTGTTGCTCTCAATAATAATCTCGTCCCAGGCACTTGCGGGGCCAACAAAGTTTTCTAAATGCCTTCCAATACCGAAGTACCATAGAATACTGACGACATGGGCGCATGCTCCAACAGTCCTCATTCCTGTTAAGCATGAACAATAATATGCGTGGATAGCATTAATGTCCTGAACATTGGAGTTCATCAATATATAAGTATAATATGTCGTATTTGACCTGTGTCGTGATAAAATACGACCTCTCATTAGCGTGCAGGTGTCCGTTGCTAATCCATATTCTGTCATCCTTGGACTTGGAGTTACACACACCTGAATATTGTAAACGCCACCTCGCAAGTTTTCGCCGACGTAAGAACGTGCCAGACTTAAATGGTATGTTCCCAGACTGAATAAAATAATGTCTTCATCTGTGAGTATTGGGAACGGCACATTTATTGACTCATCCGTCAATGTCACAAACGACGCTCGCTGCCGGTTTACGTTATGCTAAACTATATAGTTGCCCAATGTATTATCGTTACTCATTCGGCTATGTATTCGTTCAGAAAAGGCGGCGGCATAAGTACTGTCACGCAAAGGCTCTCTAAATGCATTCAACAGTGCTCCAGCAATCCGAAAATCAGTAAATAAATGTGGCAATGACTTATTAAATAATTGGTTACGAAATATTTTAAAGTCCCGTTTAAACCATCCGTTTATTACCTCTATGACCCAACGTACAATCGTTATTAATCTTGATTTATTAGCTTGCTCATTTGTAAGTTGAGTCGCACTTCTGTCTTTGCTTGGTGGCATATGTGGCTCATAACCACAGGTTTCAATATTGGGTATTGAGTCTCGAAAGCCTCTATCCAATATAAATGTGTCTCTTTCATGTAGAAGGTAATGAACGGGGGATATTTCATTGTCCATTATTTGAGTCATTATTTGACTATCTGAGGTAGTTGCGGCATAGGGTCCAAGGATGTCAATAATGTAACCATCTGAACAGACCAAAAGGAATGGTTTTAGTAAGTTTTTATACTTATGTAGGCTATACGTTCTTTTTTGGAACAAGAAGTTTTTACTTTTCTGTATATAGATGTAAGTTCCGTCACACAGTATTATGGCTTTTGGGTCTACGGTTTGTCCAAATAATGCTGTTGGTACTGTCAGATTGTGTGCAATAATCTCATCGCGGCTTATGTGGTCGTAACCCAGATGCCGCAAAACAAACTCTCTGGTCAAACAGTCACGTGTTATTTTAAAATAACGCTCCAGTGTTCTCCTACTAACATTTAAATGGCACGCAATTCTGTCATCTGGCTCACCCGATCTTATTTTCATCAAGTAAGATCCCAACACAGTTTTTGGACGTTTTGTTTGCTCAGTTAGAGATGGAGTCTCTTGGAGAACAATATTGAATTGATCGTGCGTCAATCCCGTTCGATAATATAGTTCATTGGGAGAAATTGACTCAATGTTATCAAAATCTATGCCCGATTTTTTGTTGTAAGCGTCTTTTATAGTATCAATGATATCTTTCAATTGATCTGGCGTAAATACCGTCTCAGCATGGTCATATAATTCGCTCCATTCATTTGAACGTATGTGGTCTTGACATATTCGTGCATCCTGAGGAACATATACGTTATGTTCTGTCAATAAATATATTTTAATGAAATGGGGCACTCTGTGACGATCTTCATTAAGGCATCCATGAAATAAGCATCGACGAGAGGTATTTGCTAACCGTTTATAAGTTGGTACTGTAGTAGGACGCGATTGTTCATCATTTACTTGCTCGTCTTGCTGTTCTTCGTTTTGTCTCCGTTCTTGTTCTACGTGCCTGGCTTCTTGGCGATTTGCTGCCACCCAACAACGATAGCACATGTATTGATTTCCATTCAGGGTGCCCTGAAAAAAATAAAATAAAATAGTTGTTGAACCTGAATAAGCCAATACAAAGTCCTTTGATCAAATACAGTGCATATTCCCATATAAGTGAATTATAGTTTATATGCAGAAAAACGTGTCATTTGGCAACTATCAGATTTGATTTTACTGCTTGATTTCGAATGTCATAATTATGCCCGATGGCTAATTCCCCGAAGTCATCAGATCGAACGTCCTAATTGCCGAAAATCCATAGCATCGATGTACTTATCACAATTTCAAATAGTCATTAGATCAAGCGTCCGTTGTGCCGAAAAGCCATTTCAACGATAGTCCTGATCCATCGAATGTCTATTGGCTCGACGTGCCAGTAAATCGAAAGCTATTCTGCTTATGACTCAAATATGACGTGCGGGAAGAGCGCCTGTGTCACGATCGCATGACATACAACGGCTTTTTGACAGCGCCCGTTAGACGGGAAAATGACATCGATGACATTTTAAGTATGAAAAATACTAACGAACAATCTGTTTTATCTAGTTGTTATATATATTATGTTGATTAAACCCTGCTGGTTGGTTTTATGTCGTACCTGTACAATTGTACATACATACAATTACTTACAAAGCAACCCGATTCGGGAATAAATAAGCTGATATTTACAACAAAGGTACTTACCTATAATTATTATGACAATTATTTATTTAATGAACCTGTTTTACTGACCTCTTCTGTGTTGATCCGCTCCAAAACATAATTAGTGAAGCCTGGATGCGCTTCCATATGTTCGCGAGTTAAAGTACGTCGATTCCTGTCTTGAAATACCGACCGAGAACACGTTATACACCTTTCACGATGTTCCATTTTGATGAAACTATTCAACTTGTCCAATCGTAAGGCAAACACAAGAATCCGTTATTAAGTCCAAAGTAGTTAGTCGTAGGTAGCAAGAATGGTGGAGAAAGAAAGAAAACACGCGCACTGCAAAATGGCTCCGTTACGACTGGCCACAGAGCATGTAACTTTAAGAGGCGGAACTTAGAACATTCAGTTTTTGAGAATTTGTTACCTTTTTTAACCAACCGCATAAAAAAACATGGCTACCAACATGAAAATTCTAAGTAGCACTGACAATGACAATCATGACCTTGAAAGGGTTATCGATAGGGATGCGCAACATATAGAAATCAATAAAATTATCGATATCGATGAAATGAATGCATTTCATCGATATCGATACGTAGATAATAGTGAGCCTCCAATACTAATTTATTTTCAAAAATCGGTAAAATAAAACACAGATTTATATGATTTCAGTATTTAATTATGGATATACTTAAATGAGCTATCAACATTGGTCTCAGACCAAAATGGCTTCCTTTTTTATTTTTTAGTGCCGACATCACAGTTTCTTTTAGCATGCCTGACTCAATTTTTCCCAAGAGACTGGCACTGCGTCTTAGTGATGCCAGGCTGCATTTAGTTTTTTGTAATTGTTCCATCAACTGATTTTCCCTTGGTGTTAAATCTGTAATGATAATTAAATATAAGCAATATTTTCGATGAGACTTGTAAACATTTCCTTTCACATAAAAACGCAGGGATATTTTTTATTTGAAATGAGCAATAGTACACAAATTAACTCAATAAATTTTGAGAATTTCTTTCTATGTCTGTCTATTTGTTTGTAACATCATCACATGAGAAAAGGTTAATGGATTTTAATGAAACTACCTAAACAAGAGGTTGCATCTATTTTTTTTTATAATTTGATGGATGACATGAGAGGACTGTACTGTATATTGTTATGTATAATAGAGATCAATTATGGTGTTTATTATAGTTACCTTTTGACTCTGAATGCTGATACGTTACGTTACGTTATGTTGTGGAAATTCTGCGACTATTTTCCCTTTTTGTTGAAATCCTTTTTTCCAAAGTCGTTAGCACATTATTTCACTGCTCATGCAGTTTTTCTATTGGTTGACACAACAGTTCTTGATTACCAACTGCTTTTAGCCACTGTTGGCAGCTGGAATATACAAAATATAAAAGGTTACATTATAACTGACTCTGTTTCACTGTGAATTTATTTAGTGTGATTTAAAGTTAAGAAAACACCCAATTTACACTATCAGCATAACTAAATGGAATAGATTATTATTATACTTAGATTTATTTCTTAATCCCAGTATTTAAATAACTAAGGTAGATAATACAATCTTAGACTCTGACAATATATTTAGCAGTCAACCTATTTAGGCTAAATTAGATTATAATTTAAAGTAGACAAATATTACTGTAGGCACAATGTTTTAAACCATTTCTTCAAGAGTTTCAACTAATCTTGATTGATGGTTCGAGAGTCGTATTACAGAATTTGAATAGCATAGTAGTGTTAAGTGAGCACAAGATCAAATTAGCAATAAATATCGGTACTCACCGGTTGGTATCCAGTAAAAACTTGGAAAATAAATAGCAAACTATTTACGGTATGCCAGGCCTCTTTGATACCACAAAATTCACATCTTCTGTGACCCTTACCCATGATGGTTCACAAACTTAGAGTCACTGTCAATTATTCTGATATGTTATAATCCGAAATCTTACAGAAAAAGGAAAAACAAACAGAAAAATCTCAACACAAACATTAATACTCGCGTGAAGGCAGACATGTTTGTGAAAACTTCGTAATTTAATGTTGGTCATTCTGTCATCCTGTCATTTTGCCGTGTGTTTCTGAATGTTGGCTAAAAAAGGTAACAAACTCCATACAAAAATAATTTGTTCGGAGTTTCACAGCACTGCGACTGGCAAGGGCGCAAGTGCGATCAAGGAAGCGCGATGGTTATGTGCTATCTCACTCACTCTCTCACGCTCCGATAATGAGTATGTCCCGCTCGCTCCTGTACTATCGATAAAGATCGCTACCTGCACTTGCGCTAACCGGTTTTTAACAACACGAGTGCATGTTCTGTCCTGCTCCCTGAGTACTTTGTCTCTTTCTAATAGTTCATTTATGCTATTCATAATTAAATAACACAACGTAAATGTATAATAATTATATACGGGCATCATTAGGTCATAATATTAGCATTTGTAACGGTAAATTATTGGACTTTTGGAACCGCTGTAACTTTTTTATTTGAATATTTAGAGTAATGCTGCCATAGAACAAAATGTTGAGATTATTCATATCTTCATTTTAAGATAGGTAAGAAAATGCTACAACACTGGGCCCATTCTGCCCATTGTTCTTTGGAGAAAAAAATTCAACATAAGACTACAAAAATCTGCTTTTTTGCACAAATTTTATCTGAACTTTGACCGTTCATAATGTACTCATAAATTGTAAAATTAAAGAAAACATCGTCATAGAAACCTTGAACATGTAATGGAGATTCTAAATAACAAACATTTATTTCACAAACTTATAAGGCGTATTCAAAAACACGTATTTCCTGAAACAAGTAATTTTTCGCACAATGTTATCGCGTTCTCACTTGCTTGTTAGCAATTCTCACTTGCGCTGGATCAAACAACAATCTTTTCGACCATGCTCCCGTTGACGATAGACGGACCGGGAAGGGCCCTCTTAAGTATGAGCGAGACAGACTTATAACAATGATTTATGGCCCGACGACGTTAATATAATCGAGCATTGCCCTCTTAAAGAGTCAGTTTGTGACATGAAAATCTCGAAGAGCCTTACTAACCAACCTTATTTTCTTCCAGTTCACCCTAAGCTGCGTCTGCGCACTCCTAGAAAAGGCATCAGTACTCGTAAACACTCCGGAAGCGACGTCAAACGAAAGACAATGGTCGAAGTTCCTCAAAACTCTAGCGAGAGCGCTCAAAAACACCAATCTTAACGTCGCCAGGCCAATACACCCAATATCACCAAACAAGCTAATGTATCACATGAAACAATTAGATTCTAGAAGTACCATAGAGATATTACAGAGAGGGAAATCCGCGCCGGAATTCGCGGATCTGTCGAAAGCGGATGTCTCCGAACAACTCGTCAAACATTTGTGTTGATATTGGCTTTGGCTTCCAATGTTTGGTCAAAGGTTGGTGCCGTGGGGGTAACCGAAATTACCCCAAGCGAAATTGCTTAAAAAAGCAACTGCAAAAGTGTTCTCAATAATATATTTTATCCTATTAGCTTAGAATTTGCTAAAGACAAGAAAAAGTTATATGACGAATACGGTCGTCGTTTTGACTAACAGGATATGACGTGAATGAAAATGCGTTCGATGTATGAAATTGCATTTTTTTTTCTAAGCCTCTTGTGCGAAGGCACTTCCGCTCCAAATAGGCTGCGATTGAAGTCGACACTTCAATATTTTTTTTAATGACTTGATTATAAATAAAATCAAAATGTCGCCAATATCTTTAGTGTAAATATATCAATATAACACAATTATTATTTTAAACAAAAGCTGTTTTTATTGTTTTTTTTTGTAACACTAGATGACAGAATACCGTTTCTTATGAAAATAACGAAGCAATATTTATTATTAACATGTTTTCGTTGAAATAAAACCGAAAAATAGTAAAATTTGTTGCTTAGCGTAATTGAAAATTTACTAAAATGTTGACTTAGGGACCTTTGCCGCTTTTTGGCCAGCGGCAAAAATCCTTTTTAATCACAAAATGTCCACATTTATAAAGCTGATAATACACAAGTGCCAGTAACTCGCACAAAGTTATGCAAGTAGCTTGCATGCCATTACACCATCTCATCTCTGATTGGCGAATGACCCAATGACAAGCAACCTACTTACAGGTAAACCAGAAAATGTATGCGCTTCGGTAATCTTCGTTTTTCCGAATATGCACGAACGTCGCGCCACAGAGTCCCCCACAGAGACGATGCTTCTAAGTTTTGTACTATCGCGCTTTGTAGTACACATATAATTGCGTTTTTGTCTAAAGTTTTTTCTCTGTCGGAATACCTACTCCGGTCGCAGATCGCCATTTTACACTCAAAAGTTTAAAAAAAGAATTTGGAATTGCATAGAGTTGTTATCTATAATTTTGTAAACATGGTAATACAAAATAGGCAAGTACTTCCATGGTTGTAACAGCTCTATATTAGATCATCGCGCAATCGTATTTCCGAAGATAGACGACGATTCCCGAAGCACATACTTTTCATTGGAAAGCTGTGCATTCTTTTGTGCTAGTGACTGGCATGATTGTATTCCAGCATTAATATATTTTCTGAGCTACAAAATGGCTCCTTGCGACTTTAAATTTGATGTATTCAAATACAAAAAAGAATAATTAAAGATCGAATCGCGGCTAAGAATTGCTTAATCCTAAAGAAGTATAATATATTTACTTATTGTGATCGCTCTAAAAGTTAGATCAAAATACCCTATTTAAAAATCCAGAACACTTTTCATTTCTTTAGTAAATTTCAGCTGCCTGAGCTGTAACAGTAGTGTCGTATCGCGTATCGGCTTACTAAAAATACATAAACTTATAAAAAAATTGCATAAACAATTTGTGCCACTGATTCGCCCCAGATATGTTCTGGGACGAATCAGTTGCAGAAATTGTTCGGGTGTGCGCGCTGTATGTAGTTTGTACACACGATTCGTGCCGACGGTTAAATTGTATAATAAAAAAAACGAGTAGTAATAAACGGCCCGGAAAAAATTAAATATATGCATACTCAAAATATGAAGTTTACTGCTATAAATACTAATTTTCCGACAACTTATATGCGAATACAAATAAAGAAACGACCGAATAAAATACTGAAAATTCCGAAAAATCACTACAGAATTTGCTGACGTAATATTTTTCAAACATGCAAACAAGCATACACCATGCATGCAGCATGCAAGCGAGCATGCAATATGCTGCAGGCATGGTTTCTGTCACGGCTCCGGCGGTCCCACGCGAGCTTATCATCGCAGATGGTTTTAACCTTCACCACCGCAGCTTCGGCTTGCTTGCAGCCTCAGCCGCGGGCGGCGAATGTTATAAAATCACCTGCTCCTCAGCTCGCGGGCCGCCTCGTCCTTCCGCGCCTACACGGGCTTAAATTGCACTGTAGGGGTAGGGCAGACAAGACTACGTGGAGTCGGTTTTGTAGCGATTCGTTTCTGTCATTAACTTTTGTAGCACAACATATTGACTTTTCGGAAACTTTGTATTTTTTTTTCGGAAGTTAGTTTTTTTTTTTGGGATTTAGTATTACAGTCGACCACAGATTTTCGGAAGTAAATTTTTTTTGTGGAAGCTTTATTACTATCCAAAAAAAAACGAAATTAAAAATAAATTTTCTTAGGGTATTTAACCCCGAGCAAGGGTAATTTTGATTAACATCTTAAGAATTAACGTTCACATGCAATTCTTAGTGGCTAAAACAAAATCGTAAAATCTTAATTTCTTAAATAATTTATTTAATATGCAAGTGATTGATTACATTAATAACTTCCCTAAATTATTAGTAACGTGCACTGCCCAAATTGTGTGGTTAAATATTTATGTATGTCTTATGATATTTATTATAAAAAATGCTAAATTATCTAATTTCTTAGCTTTAATTCCTTACTTTTCAATGCTTTATAATATTTAATTAATATTAATATTTGGCACATGTAAAACCTTACAGTCGCTCCGTGTAAAATACTGGTCTATCGTCAGCTGTATCCGAATAGACTGGAGGCCGACCCCAATATGTTTGGGAAATTTACCTATCTTAAGGGGGTTGCGCTAAGGTAGTCCGCGAAATTAATTTTTCTTAAGTTTTTTACAATTTGCAGCTCAGCGTCCGGTTGTATGTTGATTAAAATATGATTCGCAACCGTAACAAATATAGCTTTACATAATTATAATCATTAGAAATAGCAATACATCTCCTGATAGAATAATCTTCAAATGTCATGATTTCATGAAGTCATTCAATATGGTTATATGAACATAAGAGAGTCGTATTGATGATTTTTACGATTATAATTCTATAAATAAATATTTGATACTGCCGCGAATCATATTTAGATCAACATACAACCCGATACTGACTTGCACATTGCAAAAAACGTAAGAAAATTTGAATTTATCGGGCTACCCTGACGCCTTCGCCTTAAGGCCTTTTTACTCAAGCAATGCTACAAACCGTGATTGATATTTATGAACCAAGCTTTTTTCATAATATTATCTTTTTTCTCAATCGTCTCGAAATCGCTGGAATAGCAAAGTTGTGTGTGTGAAAAGACATGGTCATGTTCAAACTGTACTTGTAGTTTAGTCGATTGAGTTAGTTTAGTAACAAAACGTGTGTTTAAGCATATTTAGTTATTAGTCGAGCTGATTAGTATTCCTTTATTAACGAAGCTTGAAACAGATTTAATTATAAAGTACAGTTTGAGCACTATTGTATGGTTTGAATATGGAGGGTAGTTCTAAGATCTAACACATTTCTGTCTTTGGTATGGGAGTATTTAATGTTGAAAGCACTTGGTGTACTGCTTACCCTCTTGTGGTATTATTATTCCACCCCATTGGGGCTTTAATCACTTAATTAACTCACCCCATTTAGGGTAATGTTCAGGTAATTTTGGGGTACTTTATACCTCGGGGTATTTCTCACCCTACGCGAAAATTAAAAAGAGATATATTCCTGAATTACGACTTACGGTAATGCCAACTTAAAAATCGCAATTTTTATTAAAAAAATATATAAATGTTAAAAAAAATGAGCACTCGTGTACGCAATAATTGTGTAGATAATACTAATTTTTGTAAAAAAATCACCTCGGTAACTGAACGTAAACACATTTATCATTTGAATCATTATATTCTTGTAAATATTAAGTAAAAAATAAAAAAGTTTATTCTTTGTAGATTTAGTAGCTTTTAATTTAAACGAAAAAAAAAACAATTAATAATCTTGCTTTTTATTTAATATAGTGGGGCTTAAAATCCATTGAATTTAGCAACTATGGAACTCATATGTTTTAGAATCCATACAAATTCATGGAGAATAATTATTGTTATCAATTATTATTAATTAGATAAAGGGTAATTCCAATTAACTTTGAACTTCTCTATTATTAAAATACTGTTTCAATATGAGAGTAATTAGGCGTCAACTGAGTTTAATTTTGAGGGTCATTTTAATTAACAAAAGGGAAACAAATGATATTTAAATGGTGTGGGTAAATTATTAATTTATTGGATTGACCCTAATTTCTTTCATATATTTTTTAATTTAAACGTCAAGCATTTATTACCACTTGACAATACTTTAGAACCTTAAATCGTACCCCATGAACTAATAATAATATTATGTGTAATAAAATACCGTCATTTTTAAGATAGAAAAGTTTCAGGCCATGGAATGTACCCTTTTTCTATTTTGTGGCCTGACGGTAAGCGGTAGGCGCGCCTAACTTCACACATTCTTATTTTAAAATCGCGTTTTCCGCTGCCGTCAAGCCAGACTGAGGCCTGACTTTTAATTCGAATTTCTATTTTAAAACGATCGTGTGACATTGAGCCTATTTCTTCAACTCAAAGCGATCTTTAATTATTTTTTTGTGATTACGCTTGTGATAAAAAATTCAGGCCTCAGATGTTAAATTCAAAATCACATTTGAATATTTGTTTTGATTTAATGTGACTTTGGAGTTAGATAATGTATATGTTTAATGGTATTTTTTTTGTAGTTTGGCCTGGGGACAGTTCTTAGGCCTCGGATTAGCACATCACATAAAATATGTTAAATTGAAGAATATGGTTTTGAAGATGCAATTCGTGGCCTCATAGCTGTAGCCCAGGCCATTTAGTGGGGTAAAGTATTTTTTTGGCCCAAAAAGTAGACTCAATGAATATTTTTTATCAAAAAACGAGTCTTAAATTACATGAATGCAATCAGTGAACGCTTTGTACTTTTGTGTGCGCTCTTATAATATGCATAAATTAATATATTGGCTATGTAACTATGTCGATGGATATATTTTTTAATCAAAATCGACGGCTATTTTTAATCAAATACGTACTACGAATACTAGAACGTCGATACATTAAGTCGACGCATTTTTGATTTGGCGAAAAGCAACGATCCTGACTATCGATAAAATTTATCGATATCGGTACACGCACGCAAAAGTGAGGCGCAATAATATAAAGATATAGATTATTATATAAATTTGTATATACCATACTGCCAATAAATTTAAAAAAAAATATATGAAAAGATAAAATCGTGAAAGTTGTTAAAAAAAAGGAAATTCATACTTTTTTTGTAAAAATAAAAGTTTTTCATGATTTGGTAGGCAAAGGTCGCGTTGTATTCTTTTTTTTACTATTAGTAGTTTTTAGTTATTTTTTATCCGATACAATAAAAATAGTATAAATTGTTTATAGAAATAATTTGTGTTTTATTTCCCTGGTACATTATAATATAATATGTAAAAAAAACCCTGTCCGCTCCGAAAGGAGCACAGTACTTTAGGGGTATGAGGAACAGGGTGTAAAGTTCACTCATCCACCATAGAAAAGGGAGGATCCTCCGACCAGACGGGTGTTGTGTCTGGCGGGCAACTGTGCCCATCGGTTTGAAGTTGAAATCTTGTATGTATGTCGATCGCTCGGTAAACTCTTAACTGCGCGATGCAGGATTTGTGTGACGTCATGTCTATGATGCGTAGTTCGTATGTGGCGGTGTAACCGCTACATCACTCCCCTCCGGAGACCGGAGGTCGATAGTGGGCTGAATCTTGCGATGCTTCACACAGTGCCAGCTGTGGTTCCAGTGAGTCGGAACCGGGTGCCACATAGTTCGCGGTGACTTGGAACTGTCTGGTGATTGTGGTGATTGCGGTGATTCCCCAGTGAGTCGGGGTGATGGGGCTGAGGGTGATGACCAGGAATGCGCGTTCGCTGCATGCTGGTGGTCAGGATACCCGTTGAAGCCGTGGGTGCTGGCTGGCTGTGACTCTCCTCACGAAAGCTTGCGGGAGTGATGATGATGATGACGTCACGCCGAAGTAATTGCACGAAGGCTGCGTTGACGTATCACGTCGGGGTCACCAATTTAGGAGTATGATCCTGTGCTGCGTTGAGTCGTGCGAGTGAAATAGCCTAATCGCTACAGTACGAAAAAAATAATTGAAAATAAAAAGTTATTGCTAATTAAAATTCACATTTTTTGTACCCAAAATTACTCTAAATCAATTAAAAATTAGCAAATTTTCAACAGGGGTAGTAAGTTATGCCTTGTAGACACCCGCTAAAGTACGGCCGCCTGTGCCCCATGTAATAAACCGGTAAAATTCCCCATTGAGCAACCGACTTCCAAACTACAAAGTGAAAAATAACTTAAATTTCGGAAGTCGGTGTCAAAAAACTAAAATACTGAGACGTAATTTGGAAATCGGTTGTATTTTTTTTAATGTTTATTTTTTTCACTTTATAGTGGGTTGGTTTGTAATTTATCTAAGTTACAATAGCCTAATGTAAACTGCTCATCAAAAATACCCAAATCGCTATAAATGTGTCTATAATATTTGAAGAGTTCCCTCGATTTCTCCAAGATCCCATCATCAGATCGTGACCAAAGGACAATGGGACCAACTTGAAAGTATATACCCTTTCAACAGGACCAGCCCGTTCATATAGGCGAACTAGGCGACGGCCTAGGGCGCTCGTATTAGTGGGGCGGCAATCAGCGTCATCGAAATAAAAAAATTATACATTACATTTATTTTTTATTTAACTACTACTTGAAAATACTCCCAATTTTTTACCCATTTTTCTACCAAAATGCGCTCATACACATTTACGAAATCATCGCGGCATCGGTACGATTCATCTGGGAATCAAAAGCGAGTCGAGGCCAATCCATTGCAAAAAAAATTGCGATTTCAAATGTATTGTTTCTCTTTTTGTATGGTATAATATTTTATTCAAAATTAATTTGACTATTATAGTTTGACCGCGATCGCTATACCGATCGCGCCTAAGAGATATTTCTCGACTGCATGTGAAGCGAAGTCAGAGGCCTATGGGCGGCTTTAAAACTCTGATACCAGGTTAGTCACTAACCACAGAAAAAAGAAAGAACATTGTTTTATTTTGTCACGAATTTTCTTAAAAGGGCGCTGTTCCAGCCTTTCGCCTAGGGTACCAGGAATTCTGGAGCCAGGCCCATTCATATAGGCGAATTAAGCGACGGCGACGGCCTAGGGCGCTCGTATTAGGGGGGCGGCAAACGGCGGCATGGAAATAAAAGTCGGGTAAAAACAGTGACACTCCGGGAGTGCCGACAGAAGTGAAAACTTTGAAAAATCGGCACCGCGGTAATCAAGGCGTTGGAGTCTTTTTAATGGTCAAAATCTGGTGTTGTCACAGTGTCGCGAAATCAATGGTTTAGTCCCATCTCAAAAATGCCCAACGTGCATAAAGAAGTTTTCACTCTCAAAAAAAATATACAGTAGGTACATTTATTTTTTATTTACAACTTGAAAATACTCCCAATTTTTTACCAATTTTTCTTCTAAAATATTCTTATCTAAGTTACCAATTAGCTGACGTGCATGATGCTCTCATGGACATTTACGAAGTCATCGGTACGGTTCATCTGGAAATCAAAAGCGAGTTGAGGCCAGTCCATTGCTAAAAAAATCGCGATTTCAAATTTATTGCTTCTCTTGTTGTATGGTATAATATTTTGTTCAAAATTAATTTGACTATAGTTTGACCGCGATCGCTGTACCGCGCCATAGGTACGTGCCTGACGAGTCGGGGGGCAGTTCAGGCCCCTGATTCGTCAACGCCCACGGGGCGTCCCGCCGCTCATTCATCCCGTCTCACCACGCATTCTTAAGGCGCGGTACAGTAGTCTCGGTCAAACTATAGCAAACTTCTTAAAAGGAATTTGATCTTACCGCTTCTACAAAATGCTCTCCTAAAAACAAAAACCTTTTTCGAAACTTGTAGAAGTGATTAGGGTTACGAAAAAATGCTGGTAGAAGCAAGAGAAATTTCAGAAGTAAGTAAGTAAGTAAGTAAATCATTTATTTGCGTAAAACATGGTATACATTGGTGTTAGAAGAAGCCTTTATCATTCGCATCAGACTCGAAGCCAGTCCACTTAAGAAAAAAGAAAGGCAGTTTAATTATAAATCGGAATACGATCCCATACAATCATGATGAGAAAGACAAGTTTAAAACATTTTTTATTTTGCCGTGCTGGATAGTGAAATAAATGCAGTCGATGAAAGGTTTACTCAGAAAAAAAATATTAACTATGTTTTTGGATGTCTTTAGCATGTTGTTGTTGTTGTTTTACATGTGTTGTTTTGTTGTTCATGAGATGCAGAATAAATCTTCCAAACATGCAGAATAAAACTTCCGAACACGGTGTAAAGTTCACTCATCGTCTATAGACAAGGGAGGATCCTCCGACCAGTTAGGTGTTTCAGGTGGGTTGGTGGTGGGACGTTGTATACTGATCGCGCGGTAAATCCTGCTTGCGCGATGGAGAATTTTTGCGTGACGTTAGTGAGATGCGTAGTTCACATGTGGTGATGTAGATGCCGCTACAATTTAAAGGAGATCGTTTCTACTTTTGCCAAAATTAAGGCAAGAAAAATAAATCTTACCTAACCTGCTAACATTTATTTCATAAGCTTTACTCTTTCATACCGCATAAAAAGAAGGTGTATACACTCTCCATCTAATCTAAATATATAAAAGCGAAAGGTCACTCACTCACTCACTCACTCATTCATTCACTCATTCACTCATTCATCACGAAATCTCGAAAACCGCTTGACGTATAAAGATAAGTTGGCAGGGAGGTAATTCATAGTTAGTAGACGTCCGCTAAGAACGGATTTTTGGAAATTCGACCTTTAGGTGCAGCGCAGACGACACACTTTTTGTGCGATCGAGTCTGTGGCGCACATAATCTCTTATTTGTCCCCGATGTTTTTCCGTATGTAGGTTATTTTTTATAGGATGTGTCGCTTGATAGTAATTTCTGTCAGTTTAAAATTTAAATACAGGAACCATTAACTTGAATCTTTACTCCATTACGAATAAGATACCACAGACTCGATTGCACAAAAAGTGTGTCGTATGCGCTGCGCCTTAAGGGGGTGAAAAGGGAGAATTTTGTTTGTATGAAAAATCTTATTCCTTGAGTTAATAAACTTGAAACTTGGCACGAATATTTATCTATGTAAATTATAAACTTTGCCATTTTTAGTTTTTCCACAGATTACGTTTTTCTAAACTACCCCCTAAAGGAGGATTGGGAGTATCAGTTTGTATGGAATAATTTTAACGCGCGTTCTGATTAACTCGAAACTCAGTATTTAAACTTAAGATTGATAATAAATAAAAACGTATATCAGGGATTTTTTTAAATCTACCCCTAACCGGGTGAAAAGGGGTATTCATTTTTACGGGGGAGGACAGGGGAGGTGGCTTGGTTAACTTGAAAATTGGTTATAAATAAATAATCAATAAGTCAAATAATGGAAACGTCACAATAAACTTTTCAAAACTTATTTTCGTGCTATTTGTTATGTGCGGGATGAGCAGAATATTGTAATTTAATGTTCACCGCAAATTGTAAAAAACCGGCCAAGTGCATGTCGGACCACGTACAATGTAGGGTTCCGTAGTTGGGATTAATTTATCCCAAGAACAAACTTAACTTTGTAGTTGAAAAAAAAAATCTTTCATACAGAATGTATGGGGAGAACATGTTTTTACAACAGCAAATCTAAGTTGGTCGATTATTACTCGTTAACTTGTAAAGCCTACTCAGCTGTGATAGTTTTCCTTTTAAATTCGTTATATAAGCTACTGCCGTGAATTTTTTCACATATCTAAAACTAACCATTTAGCTGGCAGGGGGGGGGGACACGACTCTAACAAAAATTTGCACTTTAAAGCTTAATATTTCGCAAACGGATCTCTGAATTCAAAAATGGTATTAACACACTCACAATGTTTTTAAAAGACCTTTCCAACGATACCACCAAGGGAAGAGAAAAAAAAAAACATCCCCACTTTACGTGTAGGGGAGGTACCCTAAAAAAAAATATTTTTCATAATTTTATTTTACTACTTTGTCGGCATGATTAATATGTATACCCATACCAAATTACAACTTTCTAGTACTAACAGTCTTGGAGCTAGACCGCGAACAGACAGACAGACAGACGGACATGACGAAACTATAAGGGTTCCTTGTTTACTACGGAACCCTAAAAAGGCTAGCCAAAAGGTTATATAAGGTTAAGGTTATATTGCAGATAGTTCGGATTATTTTTTTAAAGATTATGGCTTTATGGATCTAAGCAGTCAATCCTCAGTCTGTCCTTAACTTTTTGAAACATTTTGATCTGTATTCACAGATTTTGAAAAGAATAGTCAGAAGAACATAACCGCCGCCACATAACGGCCGCAACACAACGGCCGCCACATAGCGGCCGCCACATAACGGCCGCCACATAACGGCCGCCACATAACGGCCGCCACATGATGGTTACCACGTAGCGGCCGCCTAGATAACGGCCGCTAGGATAACGGCCGCCAAATAATGGCCCCCATATAACAGCCGCCACATGGCGGCCGCCACTTATGTGGCGGCCGTTATCGGCCGTTATCAGTCGCAACAAAACTGCCGCCACATAGCGGCCGCCACATAACGGCCGCCACATGATGGTCACCACGTAGCGGCCGCTAGATAACGGCCCCCATATAACAGCCGCCACATGGCGGCCGCCACATAACGGCCGCAACACAACGGCCGCCACATTGCGACCGCCACATTAAGGCCGCCAAATTGCGGCCGCCACTTTACGACCGCCACATAACGGCCACTAGATGACGGCCGCCAAATAACGGTCACCAAATAACAGCCGCCACATGGCGGCCGCTACATAACGGCCGCCACACGGCGGCCGCCACATAACGGCCGCTACAAAACGGCCGCCACACAGCGGTCGCCACATAGCGGCCGCCACGTAACGGCTGCCACGTAACGGCCGCCACATAACGGCCGCCACGTAACGGCCGCCACATAACGGCCGCAACACAACGGCCGCTACATTACGGCCGCCAAATTGCGGCCGCCACTTTACGGCCGCTAGATGACGGCCTACAAATAACGGCCCCCATGTAACAGCTGCCACATGGCAGCCGCCACATAACGGCCGCAACAAAACGGCCGCCACATAGCAGCCGCCACATAGCAGCCGCCACATTGTCACCACCACTTTACGGCTGTCACATAACGGCCGCTAGATGACGGCCGCCAAATAATGGCCGCCATATAACAGCCGCCACATAACGGCCGCAACAAAACGGCCGCCATATAGTGGCCACCACATTGCGACCGCCACATTACGGCCGTCACTTTACGGCCGCCACGTAACGGCCGCCACATAACGGCCGCAACACAATGGCTGCCACATTGTGACCGCCACATTACGGCCGCCAAATTGCGGCCGCTACTTTACGGCCGCCACATAACGGCCACTAGATGACGGCCGCCAAATAACGGTCACCAAATAACAGCCGCCACATGGCGGCCGCCACATAACGGCCGCCACACGGCGTCCGCCACATAACGGCCGCTACAAAACGGCCGCCACATTACGGCCGCCACGTAACGGCCGCCACGTAACGGCCGCCACATAACGGCCGCAACACAACGGCCGCTACATTACGGCCGCCAAATTGCGGCCGCCACTTTACGGCCGCTAGATGACGGCCTACAAATAACGGCCCCCATATAACAGCTGCCACATGGCAGCCGCCACATAACGGCCGCAACAAAACGGCCGCCACATAGCAGCCGCCACATTGTCAACATTCGCATCAACTGACCAATCTTCACATAAAAACAAAATTTTCAGACGGGATGCTATGGGTTTTATTTTTGCCTCATTTTTAATTTTCTCAAATTATGGTCTCCTTGGTACGTGTGACGCTACTGGTTTCTGAAAATTGTGTTTTCCGTATCTAAAATCTATTTTTCAACTACATTCTGAAAATCAAACAGATTGCTATAAAACAGTTTGGTTATTACCGAACTGTCGAAAAATTTTTTTTTTTGGACATATTTACGAGGCATGCCTTTTAAGTTTTGTCGTTTCAAGAAAAAAAAAAACAACTAGAACCTTAGTACTTTTTATTGTTTTTCAAAGTATTCACCACGTTGTTTAATACACTTTTCCATTCGCTCAAACCAGTTATTAAAACATTTATTCCACTCCAAAGTGGGGTTGTTCAAAATGTCAGATTTGAAAGCGTCGACTGCTTCTTCACCGGACTGGAACCTATGACCACGAAGAGTTTTCTTGATTTTAAGAAATGTAAAGAAATTGTTAGGGCTTAGGTCAGGACTGTATGGAGGATGGTCAAGAATTTCTAAGTTTTCCTGCTTTAAATACTTAATCGTTTGACGAGCGCTGTGTGAACTTGCGTTGTCATGGTGGAGGATGATGCGTCGCTTTGGGTTAGATTTCCGAAGTTCGGCGATGACTTGTGGTAAACAAATTGTGGTATACCATTCTGCATTAACCGTTCTACGATCTACAAGTGCAATCGTCGCAACATAACCGGTTTTCGCCACGAACGTGGCCACCATCTTCTTTGAAGTGCTTCGAGAGCGAACAACTTTAGTCGACTTTGGCTCGTCTTGGAAGACCCAAATTGTGGATTGCTGTTTGGAATCAGGATCGTAGGTATAGATCCAAGATTCGTCACCACTAATGATGTCGTAAACATGATTTGACTCTCCTCGGTAGAACCTTTGAAGAGTTTTTTACACCATCTGACTCGGGCCGCCTTATGATCATCAGAAAGCAAATGCGGGATCCAACGGGAAACTAGCTTTCTCACACCAAGCGCCTCGTGCAAGATCTTCTGAATGGTTGTCTCTGAGATGCCTAATAACGCCTCTATCTCCCGATATGTCACATGACGATCTTCGAGGATTAGTTGTCTCACAGAAACGATATTATCTTCAGTGAAGGCGGATTTTGGACGTCCTTCACGAGATTTGTCACTAAGACTGATATGTCCACGCTGGAATTCTAAATACCAGCGTTCGACAGTCCGCAGACATGGGGCTTCATCATAGAACACAGATGTTAGCTCTTCGAAACACTGAAGCCGTGTTAGGCCTCTTCGGAAGTTATAGAAAATTATTGCACGGATATTTTCCTTAGTAAGATTCATTTTCAGACTTGACCTAACAGATTCAAAATAACGCTCTGACTAAACGATTGCAATAATCCTAATTCTTTTAATTGTTTTGATATTCTAAATTCCAACAAATTTGAATATTGAACAGTTCTAAATTCAAAATTGGCGCCAAATATAATGCGGTCAGGTCAGAAGTAAAGCGGAAATTTTCTAAAATTTGGATTTTTGTTTTTCTGAATAACCAAATCTATCGATTTTGTTCGTAAAACGATGAGGTAAAACTTTTGGTAATTTTAGTTTGGCTGTTTTGGTTTTTGGCCCATGCTCGCCAACCAATAGAATTAATTGGAATTTGGAATTCTAAATGAAAGCAGTACAAAAACTTTTCCAAAAACTATATCGAGCCAACTGAGGTTTGAGCGACACAAGAATGTCTGTCTACATGTTAACTTTTCACGCCTAAACCACAATCAAATTCCAAATTCGAATTCGATTTCGATCAAATTTGCCAAGGGGATAAACAGCATCCTAGGGTAGGACATAGGCTACTTTTTGTCTCAAAACTAATCCTAAAGGAGGTGATATATATATGTAATGAAAGTTTTCTCGCCAAACTTCATGCTGCTAGGAAGTACCTTTGTTTAATTTGCGAGTGTTAATATAAATATGCGGTATTATTTAATGGCCGTATTTTTTTATTGCATTGACTTGGAAGTTTGATTTTCTTTACAGCTCCAAGGGACCGTAGATCTAAGTTTTTGATATCTATTTCAACTTGATGCCTCCAGGCGTTTCTGAGAAATAGGGTCTTGACAGACAACGAAGTTATCCTTTAACGATTTCAATTTTTAACCGACTTCCAAAAGGAGGAGGTTCTCAATTCGCCCGTATGTTTTTTTTTTTTTTGTTTATGTCGGTTCCGGTCATTAGTACGGACACGAAACGAATCGCAAGCGCGCCACTGGCGACATCAAGAGTGAGCTACCTACACCAAAAAAGGCGCGCTTCTACAGAGTCGTGATGTTTGAAGGCCACGGCGAGGAGGGCATTCAGCCTCGGGTCGCATTGGAGTCAAGACGTCACGGAACTGTTCTCGACTCGTGGTGCTCAGTTATTGTGTTAGTTGTAATTTGTGATCATTTTGTTAATTGGTGATTTTAATAAACGCCGTCGCACCCAGTGTGTGTATAAATTAGCTAGTGTAATTCATTTGATAGTAAATTATAATGTGATCTGAACTGCAAACTGTTTTTCTATTGCGCATTAACCAACACTACCCACACTACGCCCACAGTAGTTAAAATATCGCTGATAATAACGAGAGTCACATACCCGTCTCCGACATATATTTGCTACGCGATTACTCCGCCGATTATGAATTGATTTTGATGATTCTTTTTTTGTTTGGTAGGTCACACTTCAGAGGTGGTCTCATATAAATTTTATTAACTTTGCTTGGGTTGTTTTTGAGTTAGTTTCAATAATACGTATTTTTTCCCACTTAGTATGTGGATGATATGATAAGTTCCTGTCACTGTTATTTACATAGCAGGTAGTGGTATTCGAATTTGTGTGGGGTAGGTACCATACTTAACTTAAAAGTGAAAAATAAAAACTTTCAAAACAAAAAAAAAACAACCGACTTCCAAAAAAACACTACAAAGTGAAAAATAACTTTAATTCCGGAAGTCGGTGGCAAAAAACGAAAATCCAAACCCAAAGACACCGACTTCCGAAATTAAAGTTATTTTTCACTTTGTAGTGTTTTTTTGGAAGTCGGTTGTTTTTTTTTGGAAAAAGTTTTGCATTTTGAGTACAGATTTATTATCTACCTGTTAATACCGTAACGGCTGAACGTATTTAGATGAAGCGAAGCCGCGGGCAAAAGCTAGTTATGTATAAAATAAGAACTCTAATTTTTATATAAAATTACACACCTAGGTAATCTGTTTACATTATTGTTTTATTCAAACTCAAACCATTTATTTCAATTAAACCATTTACAGGCACTTTTGAACTGTCATTCAAGTCCCTATGACTTGAATAAAACTCGAGTTCAATCCCAAGGCACGCTCCTCTGACTTTTCGGATTCATGTGCGTATTATATAATTATCACTTGCGTAAAACACGGTGAAGGAAAACAATATTTCTCGACTAAGGATGGGCCTTAGTCGAGGCTCTAAAACTCTGCTAACCACACGAAAAAGAAAGAACATTGTTTTATTATGTCACAAATTTTCTTAAAAAGGCGCCGTTCCAGCCTTTCGCCTAGGGCGCCAGGAATTCTCGGGCCGGCGCTGACTGCGGGTCCTCGATGGTCGGTGCGAGATTTGTAAATTCGTTTTACAGAGTAAATAAATGCTCTATTCGTACAGCAATAAAGTTCAATATAGTACTAACAAATATTTCAATTCTCGCCTCGCGCATCTAGACCTTTTACACCAAAGATGGGCAGGGCGTGGATAGAAATTTTACCATATTTTCAATTCTCTCCCATCCACACCTCTCCTTGCCGGTGTAAAACCACTTTCATAGTCCGATGCAGGGATTGAAGGCGGTTACGGTTAGAGGTTAAGATACCTCAAAAATATACCGGTACCGGTTTAAAATAAAGGTTGAGCTATACCGATACCTTTATAAATATAGCTTGGGCTAAACCGTTATTTAACCTTTACACGATTTCGGTTCCGGAAAACATGCGAGACGGCCCACGCGGCGCGGGTAAGTGCACAGTCGTGTCCTCCCGATCGGAAATAAAAATCAATACTTATTAATACAAAAATTTATTTCACAAAATTCAATTACAAAGGTATTTACATTATTTAAAAACTATCAGATTTAAAATAATAATATGTACAAGTATATAAAAAAGGGGGGGGGGGGCGGGGAAATGAGCATAGGGCATCAAAAAATTCGTCCGTATCGCTGTCAATAGGAAAAGTGCCCAAAAGGTTGGCAGCATTGCCACGTTGTATGGCAATGCTGATTCTTTGACCAAAGAATAGGCCAGCCCTCTGGTCACGTGAAGAGTCGACCAGCCGCTTGGCGATGTCTTGAAAAACAAGGTGGGCACTCGGACCCCATGGCCCTAGTGTTTCAACCCCAAACGGCTCAAACATATAAGTCCCAATAAGATTGGAGTATTTGCGCCGTTTGAGGTTTTCCGCACCTGCAGCAGCAGCCCCAGCACAGCCCGCCGTGCTAGGAAGATGGGATGGCGCAAGGGTGTCTTATTAATTAGTTACAATCAGCAAGTGAACGACAGACAGAGTGTGGCGGCGGTGCGTCAAAGAAACCCCCTATTTATAAAGGTAAAGGTACTGCTACCGAAACATCTATACATATAAAATGCTTTGTCCTGAATGACTGACTGACAGATCAACGCACAGCCTAAACCGCTGATCATAGAGACCTGAAACTTGGAGGGTGTGTTCTTTGTATGACGTAGGCATCCGATAAGAAAGGATTTCCCGAAATTCTATCCCTAAGGGGGTGACAAATGGGGGCAAAGTTTGTATGAAAAATCTTATTCCTTGAGTTAATAAACTTGAAACTTGGCACAAAAAGTACTAGGCTTGCATGAATTCTCGTGGTGATGATCAATGCTCGTTTAAGTATAAAGGTTATAGTACTTCTGTCGAAATATACCGGTATGCATTTCTAACCTCAAAATTCCGCTACTGAAGAAAAGAACGGTATCGGAATCTTTGCAGCGCTGATTTGCTGGATTTGTTTTCTCCTCTACCTATCGTTATTTCTCCTGACAAAGTTTATTCGATTTATATGTATGTATTAGTATGTATTCTTTTTCGATTTAACTATCTCTTATGTTGCACCTGCCATGTTTTGTCTCTGCATCACCATAAGGTTGACTGGTAGAAAATGCCTCAGGCATTAAGTCCACCTTTGTACAGTATTTTTTTTACTTGTGCATAAGAGTTTTAATAAATAATAAATAAATATTTCGTTAATGTTTCGTTGCCCGCCCCCTATTACATGGGACTTAAACATAACTGGCGAAATGTGGGTGTACCTGCTACAGGGACACCTCTGCCCAACCCTTCGGGGAAACAAGGCGTGATGTTATATGTTATGTTATTTCGTTAACTCTTTTTACGGTATAACGTCATACTGAAATTTAAATTTACCTTAATTTTTGGGTAATTCAGTCCCTGGTCCGATGGGGAGGATGAGACGGCAATCCGACACGACTGGGGAGAGATTAGGCGTAGCACCAACAACTTCAGAGGAGGCTCCCTAAACTGAATTGTATGTTAAACATACATACATACATAAGCTCACGCCTTCTTCCCATGGGAGTAGGCAGAAACTACAGAACGCCACCTGCTACGATCCTTACATACTCCTTTTGCCTCGTTTACGTTCATACATCTGGTCATACACGCACACCGGTTGCGAGTACTACTTGTATGTTAATTTGCATTAATATTCTGAAACAGTCACGCATACAATCAAAATGGAACTTTAGGATATGATTTCCTAGATCATTTTCTTTCCTTACATAAGACAGTTACGTACCTAATTGTAACATTTTCGCTCGATTAATTTTTTTATTCGAAAATCATGTCTTTTAAAAAGATTATTTCAATAAAATGACGTTTACTCCGCTTAAATGTCTAAAATAAGTATTTACAGTAAAAAAAATATAATTTATTTTCCAGTCACGAGATAGTTTTTCTCTAGATCAATTATTACTTTAGTTATAAACGACATAAGAATTGAGACTTACGACATTTAGTTTCGTGCTCGAACACGATAAAAGAGCGCACGCAATATTCAACTTTATTACTGATGTGTAGGTACCTAAGCGTTTAGCACACAGTGGCGTCGCGGGGTGCATGGGGGCGGAGTTTGTATGGAAATTGTGTTTCTGAGTGCCTGGTCTTAACTTGCTTAGGCACGGGTGTATCATACACCGCCAACGTTCACACTCCGGGCTGAGAAATTCCTAATAACACTGCCTGACCGGGGAATCGAACCCCACGCTCTGCAGTCGTGCTTGCCACTACGAGAGCAACGGGGCAACGCCGTTGTAGTAACAGGCATATTTTTTTTTTTAATATTTTTAAACGGACGCTTTTAACGTGCACTTTCTACATTGTTCTCACATGTATAATTTCAACATGAATGATGTAACCAATATTTTGTAGTAAAATGTTATGATTTAAAAGTGTCCGTTGAGTTTCGTTCTTCTCCATAGGAACCTACCTACTACGCTTTGGAATGGGCAACTATATTAGTCATTTTAAAATCACCTAGGATTTGACTTAGACCAGTGCCGCGTTTTTAGCAATACCGCCCCGGGCGAGATTTCTGTGGCGTGCCTCACTACTCTTGGAGAGTAGAGGGGCGAACATTTTAGCTTTTGTTCTAGTTTGAGGATTTTTTTTTTTTTTTTTAAGTTATTCATTTATTTTACAATTGAACAGAAAATTAACATATAATTCTTATTATATCTAAGTATTTACATTATTTAAAAACGATCAGACTTAAAATAATAATATGTACAAGCATATAAAAAGGGCGGGGAAATGATCATAGGGCATCAAAAAACTCGTCCATATCGCTGTCAATAGGAAAAGTGCCCAAAAGGCTGGCAGCATTGCCCTCTGGTCACGTGAAGAGTCGACCAGCCGCTTGGCGATGTCTTGAAAAACAAGATGGGCACTCGGACCCCATGGCCCTAGTGTTTCAACCCCAAACGGCTCAAACATATAAGTCCCAATAAGATTGGAGTATTTGCGCCGTTTGAGGTTTTCCGCACCTGCAGCAGCAGCCCCAGTTTGAGGAATTGGAAAATGTAGGATGTAGTGAAATTTCAGCACCCCACCACGGAAAACTTAGGATTTCTTTTATGCAGAAAAGTTTGATAATTCAGACTTCAGAGAACACAGTGTGCAAGAGCCAGCTCAAATTTTTTTTACACTCTATTGCGCCTTTTCTTTGGCCCATTCATTTAAAAATAGTACCAAAACTTTGTCGACTTGTACCTACAGAAAAGTTAGAGAAAACATAACCCCGTCTTTGCTGTCCCGCGTAAAAAAAGAATTAAATAACAGAAAAACCTTTTACAAAAAAAAAAACAACCGACTTCCAAAAAAACACTACAAAGTCAAAAATAACTTAATTTCGGAAGTCGGTGTCTTTGGTTTTGAATTTTCGTTTTTTGCCACCGACTTCCGAAATTAAGTTATTTTTGACTTTGTAGTGTTTTTTTGGAAGTCGGTTGTTTTTTTTTTTGTAAAAAGTTTTTATTTTCACTTTTTAGTTGTGGTACCTATCCCACACAAATTCGAATACCACTACCTGCTATGTAAATAACAGTGACAGGAAGTTAACATAAAAAAAAAAAAAACAGACGAATTGAGAACCTCCTCCTTTTGGAAGTCGGTTAAAAAGATAGAGAAATAAAAGGCCGGTGGTTCGCTTTGGGCGCCCCTTCATGTTTGGCGCCTTGGGCGGGTGCCCATGCGCGCCTTACCCTGCCGGTACTGAGTGAGGGGATATAAAGGGGCAGCCACGGCACCCCTTCATATCCGGCGCCCTGGGCGGTCGCCCAACCGCGCCCTACCCTACGCCGTTACTGACTCAGACCAAATAAAAATAAAGTGATGCATGCCAAAACTTTTACAATACCAGCCCGTCCCATCCTTGATGTCCTCCCTCCGGATAACGCCCTAAACCGAGGCCCGTACCCCGCAGGGGGTGCCCTTAGCGAGCGTTTGTCCTAAGCTTTTAGCTTAGTTTATATGTGTGCCCTGGCTGAAGGCAATAAGTGTAGCAGCTTAATGCATCCACAGGATTGCCCGGTTCAATAGCCACGGTCGATAGAGACCAGCCATGAGACGCCCAAAAAAAAAAAAACTTTTAAATATATATTAAACAATTTACAATAGAACTACAATAAAACTTCACCTCATTATGTGTACCACAGCACACGTTTCCGAAACCGGCTTCACGTCACTGTTGACAGTGCTATGTCTTGGTTTTTTATTTGCTCTGAGGGATTTGAATATAATAAAGGTCGAACGGTTACGAGAGAAAGAAATCGTTTAGTGGTGTGACTTTCCAGCCCGTCCTATCTTTGATGTCCTCCCTCCGGTAAACGCCCTAAGCCGAGGCTCGTACCCCACAAGTCCCTGGCTGGAGGCTTTGAGTGTAGCAGCTTAAGGCACCCACAGGTTTGCTCGGTTAAATAGTCACGGCCTCAGAGGCCAGCTATGAGATGACCTAAAAAAGTGACCGGATAGGTTTTAGCATAATAAATAAAACAATTGCATAGGTACATTCTTTAACAGATTTTATTTATATTGGTACTTAAGTTTTTACATGATAATAATTCAGCATACTCGACCTCGGAATTGGTTTAGTTTTTTTAGATTGAATGTCACTTGTAGATATGGTATTGTATAAATTAGTTATCAGCGTCCGCGGGCCTTTCGTGGTGCGCACTCATAATGCCTTATTTATGTTAGGTATAGAGTTAGGAAAATTGTGAAACTACATTTTTTTTAATGCAATGTGATGTAATGACATAGACACTAGCGCCGCCGCAAAGGGACTTAGGGGGTGGCACGAACTATATTCCAGCCCGTCCCATCCTTGATGTCCTCCCTCCGGTTGATGCCCTAAGCCGAGGTTCGTACCCCACAGGGGGTGCCCTTAGCGAGCGTTCACCTAGTTTTAATTAGCATAGTTGAATAACCCCTGGCTGGAGGTTTTAAGTGTAGTAGCTTAAGCACCCACAGGAAAGCCCGGTTAAGTAGTCATGATCTCAGAGGTCATGATGTCAAACTTCCCAGTAAGTTTAGCTGATTTGTTTTGCTGCTTTGACTGATATTAACTAAATTAATTTGTTATTTTTAACCGACTTCAAAAAAAAAGGAGGAGGTTCTCAATTTGTCGGGATATTTTTTTTAAATTTTTTATTTATGTTCCCCGATCGCTCGAAGACGGCTGGACCGATTTGAAAAATTCTTTTTTTGTTTGAAAGGGTATACTTTCAAGTTGGTCCCATTGTCATTTGATCATGATCTGATGATAGGATCTTGGAGAAATCGAGGGAACTCTTTAAATATTATAGGCACATCTATAGCGATTTGGGTATTTTTGATGAGCAGTTGACATAAGGCTATTGTAACTTAGATAAATTACAAAACCCACTAAAAAGTGAAAAAAAAAACTTTTTTACAAAAAATACAACCGACTTCCAAACTACAAAGTGAAATTAAAGTTATTTTTACCCGACTGCCCCAGAAGGAGGGTAATGTTTTTCGAGAGTTTGTATGTATGTATGTATGTATGTATGTATGTTTGTATGTATGTATGTATGTCTATTTCTTTGGCACGCTCTGTAGCCTAAACGGCTTGATGGATTTTAACGTATGAGGTGTCGTTAGGTTCGTCTTAATAGTAGGAGTGACATAGGCTATATAATATTTATATATTGCATCTGCAAATAAAAAAAAGGAGGGGTAGGTTTAAAAAAATACATTATTGGTATCAAATAAAAGTTAGTAATGAGTCAATTCCAAATACATATGTATAATCTAAATATATAAATCCGAAAGGTCACTCACTCACTTACGCGACTCACACTCACTGACTTCATCACGAAGTATCGAAAACCACTTGACGTAAAAAGATGAAATTTGGTAGGGAGGTAGTTTATACTTAGTAGACGTTCGCTAAGAACGGATTTTTGGAAATTCGCATATACAGGGTGGATTTTGAGATGGGGCAATAAGGGCAGGTACAAAACCGTTGTCGCTACAAGAAAACAGTCTTAGAAGACTGTCCTTAACTTTTTGAAACATTTTGATTTGCATTCACAGATTTTGAAAAAAATGTACAGTCAGCAAGAAAATGGCCAATTTTCACAACAACTTTTTTGATACCGGTCGATCCTATTTCTTATTACTAAGATCAAAAAACTATATTAGGCCAACTGAGGTTTGAGTACGAAAAAAGTCAGAAATTGCAAAAAAAACTTCCCATACATTTCGTAGGAAATGAGAAGAGATAGAACACAATATACCTTTGTATGTTGAAAAATATTTTTAATGAGGTTACCAATATTTAAATGAACACAATATACCACTATACAACAGTTGAATTATTCCAATACTTCACTGGGCTGAATAAGGAACGAATGTAGCAGATAGTTAAAGATTTAACCTTTTAAATGATTATCATCATGCTATACTTTTATAGAGCTAAGCAGTCAATCATCAATTCATCCATACTAATATTATAAATTCGAAAGTAACTGTGCCTGTATGTTTGTTACCTTTTCACGGCTAAACCACTGAACGGATTTCGATAAAATTTGGTAAAGAGATAGATGGCATCCTGGAGATGGATATAGGGTACTTTTTGTCTCAAAAATAATCCTAAGCATGAGATGAGAGATCCTACAGGGGATGACAGTTTGTATGGCAAATCCAGCATTTCTTAAGTTAGAGATATGAAAATTAAAATTTATGCTTTTGTTAAGAAATAAAGAAGTACACATTTCGGCGTTTTTTTTTAAATCATCCCCCAAACCGGTAAACCCCCTATTTTACCTGTTTGGGGGATGATTTTAAAATTCACATGTTAAATTGATTTTTTTTGTGTCTTCTTTTTAAGAGATTTAAGGAAATTGGAAATATAGCCATAGTCTGTATCTTGAATTATATAATTTTGTCTATATTTAATTAAAATCGGCCCACTCTGTCAAAGTTATCACAATTAGTCGTAAACTAACCTTTCTAACATGTGGGTTTTACTTCGGTTCAATGGCGGCACTAGAGTAGATATTACAAATTAATGGTGGTGATAATAGTAAAATGAATAATAATTAGTATTTTAAGTAAGGCATTTAGAATCATATAAACCTGTTTTATTTATGTTAAAAAGCCGGACAAATATGAGTAGGATTTACGCCCTAAAGGTTCCGTCTCAAAGCTGTGCTTGATTGGCTGCCTGAATTCGCAAATCAGGATTGAAGGACAAACTTAACTTTTCAATTGAAAAATAACTTTTAATAGAGTGGAGAGTACTGATTTGAATGAAATACGTACTAAATGTTACTTCAAGACACGGTCTATAATTTTTGATCCCGGATTGAAGAACAAACTTAACTTTGCAGTTCATAAATTTTCGGATTTTCCTCTTTACTTGACCTTGCTTCTCGCCAAACTTCATGCTGCTGGGCCAACGGAAATTACCAAATAGACTGGTTTATTTGCGAGTGTCAAAATATGCGGCATAAATTGCCGTTTTTTTATTGCGTTGACTTGGAAGTTTGATTTCGTTATAGATCCAAGAGACCGTAGATCTAAGTTTTTGATATCTATTTCAACTTGATGCCTCTTCGTTCCTGAGAAAAAAGGTCTTAACAGACAACGAAGTAGAAAAAAAATAAAATAAGTCATTATTTAAGGGTTAAAATTTTTCATTTTGAGATACGGAACCCTAAAATAGATTTATTATGTGCCTGTTACCTTTTCCCGCCGTAAGGGCTGAACGGATTTCTAAATGAAAGGCATAGGATAGGCCATGACCTAGATAGGTTAGGGCATAGGATACTCTGAATCCCGGTAGCACGTTCCTGTGGGTTATTTTCCGACATCCACGCGGGCGAAGCCGCGGGCAAAAGCTAGTTATTTATATATTAATAAAACTAAAAAGTTTGAAATAAAACAAATTATTAAAAAAAACAAAAAACCCGACTGCAAAAACTCAACAGAAAAGAAAAAAAACAAGCATTATAATCTATAGGATGATTTTTTCTTTTCTGTTGAGTTTTTGCAGTCGGGTTTTTTGTTTTTTTTAATAATTTGTTTTTCACTTTGTAGTTTGGAAGTCGGTTGTATTTTTTGTAAAAAGTTTTTTCAACTTAGTAGTTTGCTAATATAGAGCCTAGCAGTTTTGATGTATATAGATGAACAGTTATGCCATATTGAGAAAACTGTTTTGTTAAGGCGAAAGCGACAAAGTAGTCCGCGAAATTCAAATTTTCTTACGTTTTTTTGCAATTTGCAGGAAAGTTAAAGATATTATCTGTGGTTGAAGGTTGTATGTTTATCTAAATATGATTCACAGCCGTACAATTATATATTCATAGAATTATAATCATCAAAATCATCAATACAACTATCTATACTTCATTTGAAATAAGATTAGACATTTAACTAAACCTGTTTTACAGTCCGTTCAACCGATTTTGACTTCTATTGCGATGATAGCATGACAAATGGCAGCTGCAGTAAACAGTTGGTATTGTAACCACTTCTTTGCTTTTTTTTTTTTAATGACATTTTTTGTGACAATTTGACAAGGTTTGTTAATCATGTCATTTTAGGATTATTCTAACATAAGAAGTTGAAGGTTTTGCTGATCCTAATGATAATAATCCTGTGAAGCCATATTTGTTACGGTCGCGAATCATATTTAAATAAAGATACAACCTGACACTGACCTGCAAATTGCAAAAAAACGTAAGAAAATTTGAATTTCGTGGGCTAGCTTAGCGCAGCCCCCTTAAACAGGTGCCCAAACGAAAGCGGTCCAAACGAAAATTTTATCTATTAAAAATACTCAACATATTTATTGATAATAATACAATTTTTATTTATCATAATAAAAACTCTGGCACCAGCAGTGCTATTCTGTAAAAATCTCACTGAGCTTGAAAGTGAGCTGTCAATAGTGTCAATCCCTAGCATAATGATGGAATGATAGCTCACTTCACCCTAAGTGTTCACGGTGAGATTTTATCAGAATAGCACTGCTGGTTAGTCAATAACCACACAAAAAATAAAAGAAAGATTCATTATAATTATTACAGATACTGCCATTCACTAAGACGCGACTCTTCATCTTAATCGCTTACAGTACAGTAATCGCGTTTAGGAAGAAGAGTGGGGCGCGTCTTCGTAGATGGCATTATCTATAATTACCTTCTTATTGTATGTTACCGGCCAAATCCAATTTTAGGATGAACTAGTTTCGCCTAGGCCAAACCAGTTCTCCCTACACGCGATAGGACAAACCAGTATACGGGTTTGGCCGGTAACATATATATATATACTGCCTCTTTGGTCTAGTGGCCGCAAGCGCTACTGCTGAGCATAAGGTCCTGGGTTCGATTCCCGGGTCGGGCAAAGTGTTATTGGGTTTTTCTATCTGGAATTTCTCAGTAGCAGCCCGGAGTCTGGATTTGTGCCTGGTTGATGGCAATAGGCTCGCCCCCTATTACATGAGACTATTGCCCGACCCGGGAATCGAACCCAGGATCTCATGCTCAGCAGTAGCGCTTGCGACCACTAGACCAACGAGGCAGTCAGCAAATAAATAAATTTTATTTTTGAATAAACAATTTTTATAGCAGTGGTGGCCCAGTGGTAACGGCCGCGACTTACGAGTTGTCGTAGGTTCGAACCCAGACAGGCGCTTTACTTTGTGTAAGTTATTTCATTACCACTGCTCTCAAAACGGTGAAGGAAAACATCGTGAGGAAATCGGCATGTCCTAGAACCAAAAATTCGAAGACATGTGACATCTACTAACCCGCACTGGGCTCGCGTGGTGGATTACGGCCCACTCCCTCTCACAGAGAGGAGGCCGCAGTCCCAGCAGTGGGAACATTTATAGGCTGATGATGAAAAAAATTTTGGTTATTTCTATAATAGTCAAAATAGGTTCGGTTATTTCTTCTTTTCAGTGTAGAGTACAAAATGGCGTCTGACAGAAAAGTGCAATCGCGTCACGGGACAAGAGTTGAATGCACTGTTGTCAAATAGTGAAGTTTTAATTTTTGTCAAAAGACAGACTGGATGTGGAAGGTGGAGGACAGGCATTTGTGAGATAGCTTTGGAGAGGCCTTTGTCCAGCGGTGGACTGCGATACCACTAAGGTCATCGCTGCTTAACCGGACTTTCCTGTGGGTGCCTTAAGCTACTACACTTAAAACCTCCAGCCAGGGGCATAAACTATTCTAAATTAAAATTCGGTATTATTTCCGTTAGATTATAAACTGTCGAAAAATTTTTAACTGTGACAAATCATTTACAATTTAACGCATAATTTTTCGATAGTTTATAATGTATCCATGAAAAACTGACAAATTGTGAACTGGTAACAATTTGTTTGCTACGTAATGCACCTTGCGCTAATATTAAATAGCCTGCGTGGCTGCGAGCAACTTGGAAGTAGCGCTCGCCGGCCGCTGCCGCGGCACCGCTCGCTTCGCTCGCTCGGCTCGCGCGCGGTTGGTCACAGTTCTAACCTAATCCATTTCAACCAGTTCACAATTTTTGGAGAGATTATGATCTAACGGAAATAATACCGATAGATTATAAACTAACGGTGCTCACAATCTTACGGTGACATCTACAAGTCATAACTTATGACCCCATTGAAAATTTACAATTTTTTTATGGAATTAGGATAATTTTGTTACTAAAAACGTGAATTTTAAATAGCAATAACTTTTCATTTTCTATAATAATAAGTTTTTTTATTACTTTTTGGTAATGTTTGCAGTACCTATGTGTCCTTTGTCGGATCGGACAGGGTTTTTGTAACAAATTGTATATAAATACATTATTATTTTTTACAATAATAAAATTGAAGTGTCTATTTGTAATGTCAAAATAACAGCTTTTTACTAAATGCATAAGAAAGTTTCAAATCACAAGTGAAAAAAAAACGTCAATCTGTCTGTTTGTGCCGGCTTATCTCCGAAACGGCTGGAGCGATTTTGACGGGACTTTCACTGGCAGCTAGCTGATGCTATAAGGAGTAACAAGGCTACTTTTATTTTAGAAAAATATATGGGTTCACGCGGGTGAAGCCGCAGGCAGCAGCTATAGTAAGTGATAAATTTACAATTACGAGGTCGACTATACTTATTTAAGAAAAACTACAAACTTTAATTTCTTGTAACATATCGAAAACAGTTTCCACGAGTTTATGTTTCATGTTGAAGGTCGCTCGTCGTGCGTCCACCGACCCGTACATCATGTTGAATGTGAAGAGGCAGGGGAAAAACTGGAAAAAAAAAGAAAAAAGAAAAAAATTTTGCGTGTGCATTCTGAAAGTGGGCAACGTCGCAAATACCAGTCAAATAATTCAGTGTTTTAATTAATTTAGCAATATTACTGTATGGAAATAAGAACTAAAATGTTGGTTATGAAATGCATGCAATAATTAATATCGTAACACCGAGTATTTAGTTTTAGATGTAAAAAAACAATTTGAAAGCTTTCCAAATGTCTTTTTTACACCTAAAACGGTTAAAAAATTAAATTCAGTGTTATAATTGCAATTTATTAATAATATTTTAAGTCACTAGTTAATAAGATTTCATGTATTTCCATACAGTAATATTGCCAAATTAATCAAAACAAGTACTTACCTAAATATTTGACAGCTATTTGCGATGTTGCCAACTTTTAGAATGAACTCTATTAAGGGGGCGCTCAATGGTCCAATAGCGCCACTCCTTTAAAAAATATTATCTCGTCACTGAGAACTTCTCAGTGACCCGGAGTCCGACCGAGGGTCCTTACTAGCCGTTATTCATAATTCCTTCTCAAACAAAATACAATCTATCGAATATTGTTGCTTTGTGTCTCAATATTAGAAAATTCTAGACCAGCCCCGGATCTAGATTTTTTTTGAGGCGGGGCAAAAACTGCCGTCTGCCGCCCCCCGCCAATCTTTTATGGGGATGCGCTAAGTTAGCCCCCCCCGTGAAATTAAAATTTTCTCAAAATTAAAATTTTGGCAGCAACATATTAATCAAATTGTATCCAGGGGCGCAAAAACAGTTGTAAAAAATAAAAAAAACAGTGGCACTCCGGGAGTGCTGACAGAAGTGAAAACTTGAAAAAAAAATCAGCACCGCGGTAATTAACGCGTTGATGTCTTTTCGCGGAATCAACGCATAGTTGCCACAGTGTCGTGAAATCAATGGTTTAGTTTTCACTTCAAAAATAGAAAGATTATAAATGTGCTGCGCGTCTCATTTATTGCAAAGTTTCTGTGTGCTGGGTGGTGCACTTGGCTGCTACGCTCTGAAGTTGGCGCCTTGGGCACGGGCCCCGGCTTGCCCCCCGCTAGATCCGGGGCTGTTCTAGACACACTTACCGAGGGTCCTTACTAGCCGTTATTCATAATTCCTTCTCAGTCACGAGATAATATTTTTTTAAAGGAGTGGCGCTATTGGACCATTGGGCACCCTTTAAGGTAACGTCATTATCAAATTATCATGCTTGTATTTCTCAAAGTGGAAGGTAGGTAAAAGTGGACCCACATTTTGCCAGTTATGTTTTAGTCCCATTATTTCAAGAGAGCTTATTTTAATTTAATCGACCATAAATTCAGACCCCGGGCAGCTACTGAGAAATCCCAAATGGGAAAGTCCAATGAAACTTTGCCCGACTTAGGAACCGAGTCCAGAACTAAATGCGTACCTATTTTCGTAAGCAATTATGCCTAATTTGTTTCATTTGAGGGGTCTAAGTGCAAATCCGCCACTGTCCATTAAAAAATAAAATGTGTTTTTTGCGTTTGGTGACACTTAATCATATATTATTATCTATGGTTCTGTAAATTCAGTTACAGTCAAAACTGCCTCTATCACATACAAAAAGACAGAAAAAGTAACAAGTGAGATTCAAAACCCACACTATCCAGTTGTGAATTGGAAGATTTATTAAGCCACGGAACGTTTTTTAACTGCTGTGAACATTTTTAGAAACTGGATAGAGGCGGATTTGCACTTAGACCCCTCATTTTGACAGTTCAACAACATTTATTGCGATAGTTTACGTTGTTGAGCAGATTTTTTTTTTCAACTTATGAAGCAATGGATTAGCAATCTGTTTCAAATCGAAACAGATTGTGTTGTATCACGCAATTATGGTACAGGTAAATATTTGACAGTTATTTGCGACGTTGCCAACTTTTAGAATGAATGTTCATTTTAACTTACCGGCAGCCCTAATTGCGAGTTCATGTTAATTTCAGGTGTGGATTCGACACACTTCAGTAGGGTTGCTCTTTCAGGAGTAAATGCCATCAACTGCAGTTTATTCTAAAAAGGTAAAACATTTAGGTAAGAACAGGTATGCATTCTATAGCGCAAGCCACACTGGGAACGGAGCTATGTTCCTTAAGAGCGTTTATTCTAAAAGTGGGCAACGACGCAAATAGATGTCAACAATTTCACTGTTCTGATTATTTTGGCAATATTACTGTATGGAAATAAGAAATGTGGCTACCTAGTGAACTAGAATATTAATAATGAATTGCAATTATAACACTGAATTTGATGTTGTGACCGTTTTAGGTGTAAAAAAGGAATTTGGAAAGTTTCCAAATCCTTTTTTTACGGAAATATCCGGTTAACGATATTAATTATTGCGTTTCATAATCAATATTCTAGTTCGCTAGTTAGCCACATTTCATATTTCCATACAGTAATATTGCCAAATTAATCAAAACGGGTTAATATTTGACAGCTATTTGCGACATTGCCAACTTTTTGGATAAACGCTCTTAAGTTTCACGTGATTGGAAGCACTCAATTTTGCAGTTTTGATTAGATTTGGTAGTACAGGACACATGCCAGTGACCTTGAGTGGTTAGCTTGCGGGTTCTGTACTGAGCTCACGCAACGCGTCGCATGTCCAGCCAGTAATAGAACTCGCCCATCCAGGAGCGCTGTCCCAAATTAGACGCATTATTAATTTATAACCTATACATAAAACAAAAGCCACTAACCTAACCTAACCCTACACTGCAGAATCGGGTAAGTAATTTATTAAAAATATACAAAAAATGTGATCCTAGGTAAAGGCGAGGCGTAGGTGGGATGGGCGATAATTGAAATTTTTATGGCATAATTTCTATCCACGCCCTGCCCATCTTTGTTGTAAAACGTCTAGATGCGCGAGCTTGTGCAAGGCGAGAATTTAAATATTTGTTAGTACAATATTGGACTTTATACCTGTATAAATAGAGTATTTATTTACTTTGTAAAACGGATACACAAATCTCGCACCAGCCATCGAGGACCCGCATGGTCTCTCTCCGTCAAGCGCTGACTTGCGCTGGTACGCGCCGGCTCGCTCCGACTATCGCGAGATATCTCTGTACTATATTCTCGGCTAACCGGAGCGCCAGACACGGCTGGCCGGGCGGCGCTAGGTAGCGATGGCCGGCGCGTGAAATCGCGAGCCGGCGCGACGCAGCGCTGGCCATCGCGAGACGGCGCGGTACAGCGCTGGACATCTTTCGGTGTAAAAGGGTAAGCGATTTCAATTCTCGCCCATCTCATCCACGCCTCGCCTCGCTGGTATAAAACCACCTTTAGACTGATTGCCACACAATGCTATAAAATATACCATTCTCTTCGTGTCAACCGCTTCCCGTGTCTGCATGATGATGGTACGATACCCAGCTCCCTGGTTCCATCTGCAAAAGAAAATAATTCCATCCCAATTACACCTGCTGCTAAGGTCCTAGCCCTGTTTAAAAGTCCTCACATATTAATATAGATGGTTCACTCCGCATATGCAGAGCAGCTGAGCAGTGGTGGCCCAGTGGTAACGGCCGCGACTTACGAGTTGTAGGTCGTAGGTTCGAACCCACACAAGCGTTTTACTTTGTGTAAATTATTTCATCACCACTGCTCTCAAAACGGTGAAGGAAAACATCGTGAGGAAACCGGCATGTCCTAGAACCGAAAATTCGAAGACATATGACATCTACCAACCCGCACTAGATCCGCGTGGTGGATTACGGCCCACTCCCTCTCACAGAGAGGAGGCCGCAGTCCCAGCAGTGGGAACATTGGGCCACTGCTCGTCATTATGCCCATATATAAATACAATATAATGGCAATTAAGCCTAGTCCCGAAACGGTTACCAGGTTATCCAGGGCTGCAACCACTGAGAATTTTCCAATAGAAAACCCAATAAAACTGGCCGAGTGCGAGTGGGGGATTGAACCCGGGCTCCCTCAGCAGTAGTCGTGTTTATGACCAAGAACTCAACTACGGGATAGTAACATGTTTAAGAGGGGAAAGTTGGAAACGTCGCAAACAGCTGTCAGAAATTTTGTTGTTTTGATTAAGAGCGTTTATTCTGCAAATAGATGTCAAATATTTCGCTATTTTGATTAATTTGGCAATATTACTGTATGGAAATATGAAATGTGGCTAACTAATGAACTAGAATATTAATAACGAATAGCAATTATAACACTGAATTTGATGTTGTAACCGTTTCAGGTGTAAAAAAAGGCATTTGGAAAGTTTTCAAATCCTTTTTTTACACCTAAAACTAAATATTCGGTGTTACGATATTAATTATTACATTTTATAATAAACATTTTAGTTCCCTAGTTAGCCACATTTCTTAATTCCATACAGTAATATTGCCAAATTTATCAAAACAGGTAAATATTTGACAGCTATTTACGACGTTGCCAACTTTTAGGATAAACCCTCTTGATTTGTCAATGGTACCGATTCCCTTGTTCACAAACTAAACTAAATTTAAGTTCAGTGCATCTTTTTTTTTCTAGTTCATTAAGAAAAGGACAGAAGATAAATTTTAGTTTAGTCCTGTCAAATTAATCAGCGCCTGTCACTACTCCATTCAAGTTTAGACGTGATTAAAAACTTACCTACTAAAATTACGTCAATTTACGTCAAGCGCTGATTAATTTGACAGGACTAAACTAAAATTTATCTTCTGTCCTTTTCTTAATGAAATAGAAAGAAAAAGATGTACAGAACTTAAATTTAGTTTAGTTTGTGAACAAGGGAATCGGTACCATTATTGAATGAAATGATGAAAAATCAATATGTAGTGCACAAAAATATTGATTACTAGCAACCTTAAACTAAATAAAAAACCAAGCCATAGCGCTGTCGACAGTGACGTGAAGCCGGGTTCATAAACATGTGTCCACTTAGTGAGGTGTAGTTGGATTGTAGTTTGATTGTAAATGTGTGCGTGTAACCGTGTATGCACAGAGCGGAGGTGTAGTTTTGGCATGCTTTGCTGTATTGTTTGCAGTGCTATGTCTACTTGGTCTGAGCTAGCAACCAGTAGGTACCTTCGCACATAGCAGTGCATTATTATGCCTCTATTTTTTTTTGTTGTTGCGTCGAGCGTTAGATTAAAATGTAACTGATATTCATCCTGGGCCCAAGTCTGCTATTTTTATAAATTCGTCATTCCAACACGATCCCATTGTCATTTTGCTAAAAGTTCGTAATCTGCTAAATTCATAATGGTTGATCATTGGTCGGTCAATGGTCTCGTAATAGAATTGTGTTATAATGGCATTGTCGTATAATACGACCAATGATACCGCCTAAGTCAGGCATTCATTTGTCATTATATACGAGATTACCACTAAGTGCCATTTCTTTCAATGGAGTGTCAGTGGCTGACCACTGGAAAGTCATAATGACGCCATTATATTAGTAGATTACCAAACTTGTCAAAATCAATTATGAAATCAATGATAGACCATTCTGACACTATTGTAATAGCAGACTTGAGGCCCTGTATACTTGATGTATTTTATTTACATCGTCATATTTCAGCCAATTATAAACCTAAACCTTCAACATAATTTAATTGGATGGATTAATACAGGGTGGCAGGGACATCTACGCGAAAACTGTTACCATAGATTCAGTACATGATAAGGAAGCTCTTAGCAAAGTATTTTTTTGTAAAAGAGACACCTGCCTGCACTTGAACAGTTTGTTGTCCGGATTAAAAGGAGACGTTTCATTTTTGTATGGGACTCCGGCCATAACATGTACACTTTAGAAAACCTAGGAAACGAACCCCTAAATACAATAAAATACTATTTTTTCCATAATATCTAATACTTTTTGGGCACAAAATAAAAACCGAAAATGTTTGACGTTTGTCAGGAGAAATACGACCATCGACAGCTAGCCATTTTCGTCCAGAAATACATACAAATCTACAATCCACAAAAGCAGTTTTTTTATTTTTATGATGAATCACACTTTCTATTTAATCAAAAAAGTTGTATAAGATAGCTATCTTATTTATTATAGTACAGAAATACATGCCTTTCATATTTATTTAAATAACGTCTACGTGATATTATTATGTTAAAATGTAACATGATTTCTGGACGAAAGCAGTATGCAAGTAAAACGACGCCATGATGAATAGAATAATTATGGCAATCATTTGTTAAACTATTATTTTTTGTGCCGAAGTAATCAGGGGAATAAACAGGAAAGAATATTTTTCCTCAATTCGTGGATTTTTTTCTTTATCGTACACTTTATTCAAATTCAATTCAATTCAAAATAATTTATTTCAGGAATACACCCATATGAAATTCACGACAGATTACAATTTATGACAGATTACAGATTATGGCCGAAAATGAAACATCTCCTTTGAATAAAACATCTCCTTTGAATAAAACATCTCCTTTGAATAAAACATCTCCTTTGAATAAAACATCTCCTTTGAATAAGGGTTTTATTTTTGAAGGAATAACTTGTTTAAATAGAATGGTTATCGTTTATTTACTTATAATGTTGGTATACAGATTGGTTGAAACTGAGACTATGAGCCTAATAATTTTGTATTTATCTGTGGGGGCTTGTAATTAGCAATTTAGTCATATATTATTGTTATTATAATGCTATTAGTCAGTAAGCCTTCCGAAAAAAATAAAAATAAAATAAAATAAAAAATGATTCTAAACCCTACTGCGTTGAAAATTTTAGTCGGTTATAAAAATAAAAAAAAACAGCTTTTCCATACATTTTGACCGCGTAGGTATTGCACTATTCTATGAAACAGCCTGTATAAGTCAATGGAAACACCAGTTTTTTTTTTAAATAACTGACTAAAAATTTCATCGCAGGTAGGGTTACCATCTATGTAAGGGAGGATGCCTGTCTAGGATGTCAAAATGCCTGATTTTTTAGAAAAATGTCTGTCTATTGTAAAAAAACTAAGTCTTACAATAAATAATACGCAACATATAGTTTTAAAGACTGACATTTATTCAAAATTAAAAGTATAAACAATTTACGACCACTAAACTAATTTAAAAAAAAACTAACTTACTATACTGAGATATTATTTTTATCGAAGACATTTTTATTTGCCAATTTTTATTTTATTTCTAAAATATTAATATCTTAGAGATCTTCACACGAAACGTTTTTAAAGAATTCTTGGCTTTTACCGACTCTACTGTCAGGCTATATTCCTTTCTTTACTCAATTGTGCATTTATTAACACTTTGAAGGACATTAAACAAGACACAATAGAAGTTTTATTGTTATCACGCCTATGGGTGTTTAGTGTCCTTCAACGTGTTAAGGAAATTCAAAAATGCCTGTCTCAGCTTTGCGCCGGCCGCAAGCCGTAAAATACCTGCCAAATGCAGCAAATGCCTGTCAGATGGTAACCCTAATCGCAGGGGGTGTCAGAAACACGTACTGAATCCATGGTAACAGTTTTCGCGTCGATGTCCCTGCCACCCTGTATTAATCCATCCAATAAAATATGTTATTTAAATTGGACATTTAATTTAGATTAAAATATGCGTCGACATCATATCATTTAAATAAATAGTTTAAAATCTATAACAGATTCAAAATTACGCGTAACAAAATAATTATGGTTGACAGTAACGCGGGCGCAGCGGTAGGAGTTAATGACCTTTTCCTCGGCTATTAGGTATGTAATCCCGGTAGTACGTTCCCGTGGGATATTTTGCGACATCCACGCGGGCGAAGCTGCGGGTAAAAGCTAGTAATAATATATATGTAGTGATAGTGATGAATTGCAAAAATATAACTCTAAATTAAAGTCTGTGACTCAGACTGGATGGGGTAGACGGGGAACAGGGTGCTGGGGCGCACTTTGGGAGAAGCCTATATCCAGCAGTGGACTGTGATAGGAACGAGTGATTGAATCATGAAAAGACTGAGAAAGAAGATATTTTATCAGTTAAGACCAGGCACTCCAAAGACAATATACACGCAAACTCCGCCCCAATGCACCCCACCACTCCACTATGTGCTAAACGCTAACACATCAGTAATAAAGTTGAATATCGCGTGCGTTGGTCATGTTCAAGCACGGAACTAAATGTCGCAAGTCTCAATTCTTATTTCGTTTATAACTAAAGTAATAATATAATTGATCTAGAGAAAAAATATCTTATTTTTGGTTATTAAACTATACAGGGTGATTGGAAGATGGGTGCAAAGCTTTAAGGCGAAGATAGTACAGACAATTTAGAACCATTTAAGCCATGGTTGTCTTAGACGAAGTCTTACCAAATATTTTACAAATTTCTTATTTTTTCTAATCGTATTGTACAATTTTTTTATTTTTTCTGAGCTTTAAATGTCTGTAAAAAAAATGTCTAATGACACAGAAGCCTAAAACATGTTTTGCTTGGTTGCTTACACATTACTTTAATTAAATAAATAAAAAATGAATACATTTATCATTCAATTTGGCCATAATTATGCAGTTTACATTAAATTTTGAGAATTTCCGAAAAAAAACTTAAAAATTTGGTTAAAAAAATTTGGTAAGACTTCGTCTAAGACAACCATGGCTTAAATGGTTCTAAATTGTCTATACTATCTTCACCTTAAAGCTTTGCACCCATCTTCCAATCACCCTGTATTTCCTTACTGTCAATAATTCTTTAAAAATAGGTACATGATTTTCGAATAAAAAATGGATCAAGCGAAAATGTTCCAATGTAACTGTCTTATATTTGGAAAGAAAAAGACCCAATAAATCACATACTAAAGTTCCATTTTGACTATATGCGTGACTTTTTCAAAATAGTAATGCAAATTAACATACAATTTAGGGAGCCTCCTCTTAAGTCCTTACCGGCTCCATTGAAAGTTGTAAGCCCTGGACATGAAAGCCATGGAGTGGTAGGTATGTCGCTCCATCACCCATTCTTTACGCGCTGACCCTTCTACCCAGGTGTGGCCATCGAAGGCTGGGAAAAAGTCACAAGCTGCTTCGCGCATAAGCTGCAAATAGGATAAATACATTATTGTAAATGCTTTTTAACACCCTAAGGGCGTTTGTCCAAAGCCACCTTCAGGGGACGTCAACGAGAACGAGGGCTTCCAATACCGGGATCTCGGTAATTTTTTGACATTTTTCAATACCGGTATTGATATGTCCAACGCCAGGATACCGGTATTGGTGATTTTATTTTATTATCAGTAGACACTACAGTGAAACAATTTCTTTTTATTACCCACACATTATATTTCCAACCAATTTTTTATCTGGGTAAGTTTTGAAAACTGTATTTTAATTACCTACACCCGAACGCCGGAATCCTGGCTCCCGATTTTTGAGTAGTTCGGCGCGACCGCTAGAACTCGGCCCGAGATTGTGACTGGCTGATGTGCCGGCAATACAAAACAAGGTTGGTAGCCCTCTTCCTCTCTCCTAATTTTGCTGAGCCCGATGGGTCCATATTGATCTTTTACTTTGTTATACCATCTATTTAATACATAAGGAATACAATAAAGAATTGAGTATTGATCTTGTCCGCACACTGCCGTCACCCGGCGCCGTTCACCCGTTTTTTTTTGTCTATTCAAACTCAAACTCAAAGCATTTATTTCAATTAAACCATTTACAGGCACTTTTGAATTGTCAAGGAATCGGTCAGTCAGAAATAGGTATGAAGCTAGTAGCCCATTCCAAAGCGTAGTAGGTACCTATGGAGAAGAACGGGCAAGAAACTCCACGGACACTCTTTTAAATAAAAAATTGTTACAAAATATTGGTTACATCATTCATGTTGAAATTATACATGTGAGAACAATGTAGAAAGACGTGCACGTTAGAAGCGTCCGTAATAAAAAGATAAAACAAAGAACAATTCAAAAAAATTAAATTAAATAAAAATTAAAATAAGCCCTGGCAGCTAAGAATAACGTAGAAGTGAACTGTCGAGTTCAGTTGCAGTGGACAAACGATCGACGTCACGTTCGATTCCAGTAATCTCGTTTCTGATTGACGTCCCGTTGACGGTGGTGGTGGACCTTGGACAAACGGTGTAAGGTTGAATTTCACTTGCACGTCATAAAACCACAAGGTCTATTTTTGCTTTGAGATCCAAAATATGTTAGATAATTTTAAGTTTTAGTTCACTGGGAGTGTTGGCATGAAGAAGGATTTGCAAACAGTACTAATTGCGTAATACACGATCAATCACAATTTTTTTTCGATTTGAAACAGATTGCTAATCCATTGCTTCATAAGTTGGAAAAAAAATCTGCTCAACAACGTAAATAACGAAATGAATGTTGTTGAACTGTCAAAATGAAACAAATTTGTCTACGAAAATAAGTTACGCAATTAGGGTACAGGTTTCCTCACAAAGATTTATGCCCAGGTCATATTATGCCAGTCCAGTACTCCAGCGAGTCAATCCAGTCCAGCAGTAGTGGAGTTGTAAGTTGTGGTGGTATTACAACTCTATACAGGGTGGCAGGGATATCGACGCGAAAACTGTTACCATGGATTCAGTACATGATTCTGGACCCCCTGCGTTGAAATTATTCGTCGGTATTAAAAAAAAACTGCTATTCCATAAATTTTTACCGCGTAGGTATTGCACTTTTCTATGAAACAGCAGATTTTTTTAAAAATAACCGACGAAAAATTTTAACTCATGGGAATCCATGGTAATCAACTTGGGACATCGATGCGAAAATGGTTTTCGCATCGATGTCCCAAGTTGATTGATCTAGCGTCCGGTCTGCACCAAGTGCAAAGGACAACTGATAGAAATCCGACGACTGACGAAACACGAGGTTTGCCGAGGGATATTAAGAACATAGTTGTACTGTGCAGTAACCGTGGAGTGGGGCACGTCTTCGTGAATTGCACTACCCGTTATAACTTTTAGGTACAGATCTCGGCTTTAACCACCACTAACCTGAACCATTTTCTTCACACTGTACTTTTTGTTGAAGTGTTCTCTCAGCGCGGGGCTGGAAGCGTTGGTGATAGACTTGAGCTTCACATAATTACTGACACAAACCCATGTGACCGTTACGCAGATGCCTGTGACCGTGATTATCACGCCTCTCCTGTAAGAAGGTGGTGGTTAGACTGGCAAATCATCATCACCAACGTCATGGCATGCCTCTAGAAATGACAAGGACGTTAGTTTTAAACGAGTCGCGCGGTTAACCCTGTTTGCGCGATGCAGGATTTTGCGAAAGTTTGTGAGTGTGTGTATGTTTGTCTCTTCTTCACGCTCAAACGGCTGAACGGATTTGGATGAAATTTGGTACACAGATAGTTTATAGCCTGGATTAACACATAGGATACTTTTTATCCCGATATTCCCACGGGATCGAGACTTCTGCGGGTGAAACCGCGGGGCGCAGCTAGTCACACTAATATTATAAAGGCGAAAGTTTGTGTGTGTATGTTTGTCTCTTCTTCACGCTCAAACGGCTGAACGGATTTGGATGTAATTTGGTACACAGATAGTTTATAGCCTGGATTAACACATAGGATACTTTTTATCCCGATATTCCCACGGGATCGAGACTTCTGTCGGTGAAACCGCGGGGTGCAGCTAGTAGTTCATATCTGGCGATGTAGATGCCGCCACAACTTCGCCAGTTTTCTTCCTTCAAATCGGAACGAAGGGTAGGTAGCTTACGCCGTGATAAAAATTTAAAAACCAGTGGACAAGGTGGCAGCGGTATATTTATAAACAGTCCCATGTAATAGGGGGCGAGCCTATTGCCGTGGCAATAGGCTCGAACTAAAACATTGATTATGAAATGCAATTTTAATATCGTAACACCGAATATATATAGTTTTAGATGTTAAAAAGTATTTGGAAACTTTCCAAATGCCTTTTTTACACCTAAAACGGTTACAAAATCAAATTCAGTGTTATAATTGCAATTCATTATTAATATTGTAGTTCGCTAGTTACCCACATTTCATATTTCCTTATAAATTAATATTGCCAAATTAATCAAAACAAATAAATATTTGACATCTATTTGCGACGTTGCTCACTTTCAGAATAAATTGACAAAATTGGCGTGCTGGAATCTACCCCTATACGCCATAAATGTGATGGTATGTGTAAAATTACATACCCATCTGGATCTGGTTTCATGTCCCATGTTTGATAGGGCATATTGCTGTATTTCAACGTTGCTATGCCAATAGGCCCTGAAATAATAAATACTTACATATCGATAGTGCAATCCACGAAGACGCGCCCCACTCCGCGATTACTGTACTGTAAGCTGAACTCTAAGTACGGCGCGGAGCGGAGTGGGGCGCGTCTTCGTGGATTGCACGGACTATACATACGAAATTATCACATGTTTTCTGAAAACAAAATAACTTGCTTGGTTACGCTAGTCGGTGATTCTTCCATACAAACGTAATATAGAGATTACTCGTCTGTTTGACGGTGTACGTTCAAAATTAAAAATTATACCAAAGCAGATTTGAAAAAAAAAAATTGGTTTGAAAGTAATGAGCGTCGAAACTTCTATACTAATTTTAACTCATCTTCGGGCGTACATAAATAACTTGTGTAGTTTGAAAATGTAAAAATAGAAACCGTACAGGGATAGCTAAAATTTATTGAAAATTTAAAATTATTTTATTCTGAGTAGATACATCCATTAGTTTTTTTTATAATATCTATATGCCCGAAGATCTGTTCATGAAATTTTACGAGCTCGGTTTCGTTATAAATCATCGTCTATTTCACTAAATAAATAAAACTAAATAAATTAATAACTATACCAAATAGCATGCATATTAGCCACGCCCACCAACGAGTTCAAGCCGTCGACTAGTGCAACCTTAAAAACCAAACCGAAAGACTGACATTAGTTTTTAAAAGCCTGATTAAATCTCATCATCTGCCTAGCCATTTTCCCAACTATGTTGGGATCAGCTTCATCAGATTCAGTCTATCCAGATGCAGCGGAATCTAGTATTTTACATGGAGCGACTGCCTAGCTGACGTCCGCAACCCAGTTTCTGGGTAACATGATACCCCTTGGTAAGATTGCTTGTCAGTCTTTCGGGCTGTTCACTAATAACCAGGTACCGTATTTCTATTTTCTTAATGTCCCTCGGGAATCATCGCATTTCCGAATACAAACGAATGCTAATTTCCATGTCCATCAATTATTTGATTTATCTTGTTTAATAATTTGAATTCAGAACTAAGTACTTTATTGTTGTTTTGTTTTGATTTTCGTGTGAACTATATATATAGAGCTGTAAAACTGTTTTCCTATCTGTCGTGCCTGCAACTTTAGCAGCTTTCCTACCATTTTTAGGGTTCCGTAGTAAACAAGGAACCCTTATTGTTTCATCATGTCCGTCTATCTGTCTGTCCGTCTGTCTGTCTGTCTATCCACGGTCTAGCTCCGAGACCCTTAGTACTAGAAAGCTGTAATTTGGCATAGGTATACATATTAATTATGCCGACAAAGTGGTAAAACAAAATTATGAAAAACATTTTTTTTAGGGTACCTCTCCTACACGTAAAGTGGTGATATTTTTTTTTTTTATATCTTGGTGTGGGGTATCATTGGAAAGTTCCTTTAAAAACATTGTGAGTTTGCCGAAACCATTTTTGGATTCAAGGATCCGTTTGCGAAATATTAAGCTTTAAAGTGCTAATTTTTGTTAGAGTCAAGTGTGGGGGACACTTGACTCTAACAAAAATTAGCACTTTACCCCCTACCAACTAAATGGTTGGTTTTGGATATGTGAAAAAAATCACAGCAGTAGTTTATATAGCGAAATTAAAAGGAAAACTATCACAGCTAAGTAGGCTCTACAAGTTAACTAGTAATCATCGACCAACTTAACTTTGCAGTTGCAAACACATGTTTTCCCATACATTTCGTATGGGAGAACATATTTTTCAACTACAAAGTTAAGTTTGTTTTTGGGATAAATTCATCCCAACTACGGAACCCTTCATTGTCCGACATGCACTTGGCCGGTTTTTTAAAATGAATTACATTAAGTTAAATATTAACAACTCTATATACTTCCAAGTCGATTGAGAGCGTTCGGTCTGCACCAAGTGCAAAGGGCAACTGATAGAAATCCGACGACTGACGAAACACGAGGTTTGCCGAGGGACATCTAGAACATAGTTGTAATGTACCCGTGATGACTATTTCAAAGATCTACGAATGACAGCCGGGATCGACGGCTTAACATGCTTCTTGGGGATCGGGGATCTCTTCCTTATGTAATATTTACGAGAGTAAAATTAATGATAATTGGATCTTCTTCTTTTCGTGTGGTTAGTGACTAACCTGTACCCTAATTGCGTAATACAACACAATAACAATCTGTTTCGATTTGAAACAGATTGCTAAACCATTGCTTCATAAGTTGGAAAAAAAAACTCAACAACGTAAATAACGCAATGAATATTGTTGAACTGTCAAAATGAAACAAGTTGGGCAAAATTGTTTACGGAAATAAGTTACGCAATTAGGGTACTGGTGTCAGAGTTTTAAAGCCACCCTTGGGCCTCCGACTTGGCTTCAAATGCCGTCGTGAAATATCGCTCAGGCATGCCGGTTTCCTCACGATGTTTTCGTTCACCGTTTTTGAAGCAAGTGATAATTATACAATACGCAAATGAATCCGAAAAGTCAGAGGTGCGTGCCTTGGGTTCGAACTCGAGACCTATGACTTGGCAGTCCGACGGTCACACAACTAGGCTACCAATGGACGAAGATGATGACTGTAAATTCTACTCACAAAGAACTCCAGTCCTGAATTGTATAGTAAGCTTGTCTTCGTTAAACTTGTAGTCGTTGACAAAGTTGCTTGTCCAGATATTGCGCGACTCCTGCCACTGGCAGACCACTGGTGGTTCGCTCCACATCACATTTTGAGGAAGGCTGCGAGAAGATATCGGTTAAAAGAAAGAAAAGAAAAGCAAAGAAAAGAAAGGAAAAGATAGAAAACAAAATGATTTATTAATAAAAATTAAAAATAAAACATTTATTTCAGGTTCCACATAATCCATATTAGATAAAAACTTTTTACAAAAAAAAAAAACAACCGACTTCAAAAAAAACACTACAAAGTGAAAAATAACTTTAATTTCGGAAGTCGGTGTCTTTGGTTTTGAATTTTCGTTTGTCACCGACTTCCGAAATTAAAGTTATTTTTCACTTTGTAGTGTTTTTTTTGAAGTCGGTTGTTTTTTTTTTTTGTAAAAAGTTTTTATTTTTCACTTTTTAGTTGTGGTACCTACCCCACACAAATTCGAATACCACTACCTGCTATGTAAATAACAGTGACAAGAAGTTATCATATCATCTACATACTAAGTGGGAAAAAGTACGTATAATTGAAGCTAACTCAAGAACTACCCAAGCAAAGTTAATAAAATTTATATGGGACCACCTCTGAAGTATGATCTACCAAACAAAAAAAGAATCATCAAAATCTATTCATAATTGGCGGAGTAATCGCGTAACAAACATACAAAAAAAAAAAAAAAAATACAGACGAATTGAGAACCTCCTCCTTTTGGAAGTCGGTTAAAAATATCTTTAAATTATTCAATAATAAACACAAGATCACACATAAATAAATACAAAGAAAAAATACAATTTAAGTTGATGGTGCAACACACAAATTAGATAATTCAAATTCATATTCAATCATAATTAGCTCATATTCATTACAGTACAGTATTTCTATTTTCTTAATGTCCCTCGGCAAACTTCGTGTTTCGTCAGACGTCGGATTTCTATCAGTTGCCCTTTGCACTTAGTGCAGACCGGACGCTCTCAATCGACTTGGAAGTATATAGAGTTGTTAATACTCTTTTCACTTATTGTAATTAATTTTAAAAATGGGAGGAAAGCTGCTAAAGTCGCAGGCACGACCAATAGGAAAATAGTTTTACAGCTCTGTATAGTTCACACGGAAATCAAAACAAAACAACAATAAAGTATTTAGTTCTGAATTCAAATTATTATACACGATAAATCTAATAATTCATGGACATGGAAATTGGCATTCGTTTGTATTCGGAAATCCGATGATACCCGAGGGACATTAAGAAAATAGAAATACAGTATATCAATCTGCCTAGCCTTTTCCCAACTATCTTGGGATCGGCTTCCAGTCTAACTGGATGCAGCTGAATACCAGTATTTTACATGGAGCGACTGCTTATCTGACCTCTTCAACCTAGTAACTGGGTAATATCCCTTGATAAGACTGGTTGTCAGACTTTCAGGCTTCTGATGACCCGTAACGTAAATGACAGCCGGGACCTACGGCTTAACGTGCTTTCGGAGGCACGGAGGAGTCTCGGTATGTAAAGATGGTCACCCATCCACGGACCAACCTCGGCAAGCGTAACTTAACCTGATGGATCGATCCGTGCGGCTGTTATTACTTAGCCACGTACTCCTCTCCTAGAGCCTATAGTACTTCTACTAAAATCTAGTTTACATTAAGGTTGAGCTAAAGGGATTCCCAAAGTGGTCCTAGGGGTCGACATAAACGAAGTCAGAATGAAAAATAACACTCTGTAGCAGCTGTTTTAAGTTAGCGGACCATTATAAATAAGGGGGTTGATCTTAAAAGTAGGTAATTTGGCCATGGGGGTCTGAGGTAACAGTTCATTTTGGAAAAGGGGTCACTTGTCCAAAATAGTTTGGGGATCCCTGAGCTAAATGGTGCTGATCCATGCGTCATGTTCGTGAACGGGCGCCGTCAGTAGCGAACTAGCGACTGGTCATCTCTTAGCTGCCACGGCTTATTTTAATTGTTTTTACTTTTATTATTATGGACGCTTTTAACGTGCACGTCTTTCTACATTGTTATCACATGAATAATTTCAACATGAATGATGTAACCAATATTTTGTAACAATATTATGATTTATAAGAGTGTCCGTGGAGTTTCTTGCCCGTTCTTCTCCAAAGGTACCTACTACGCTTTGGAATGGGCAACTAGCTTCATCTTTCTGACTGACTGACCCCTTGACAATTCAAAAGTACCTGCTTTGAATTTGATTAATAAGACTTACTCAATGAACACCATGGCCAGCTTCTGATACTGCTCCTCCATGACCTTGATCTCCTGTTCGATCTCCTCAGGGGTCACTCGGACCCCCGGCGCGGGCGGCAGGGGGGCCCGGTACTGGACCTGATACTTCACCGCTTTCAGGTTTTTTGGGAGTTGCACTGAGGAGGAAGAAGTTGAGATTTGGTAATTTTTTGTTTGTAACAGATTCATAAGTTTTTGAAGTGAAAACATCTTTAGGCGCGTTGGGCATTTTTGTGATGGGACTAAATCATTGATTTCGCACCACCATGACAACACCTCATTTTTGTAAACGCGATTGTGCTCTTTATTTATATTACATTACTGATCATTATCAATGTTTGCAAGTATTTTTACTGTAAAGGTTTTGTGAACGCGATTGTGCTCTTTATTTACATTACGTTACGGATCAATGTTCTATGCAAGTATTTTTACTTTAAAGGTTTCGGAAGTTTTTTTTTGGTAAACGCGATTGTGCTTTTTATTTAGATAAGGTTACGGACCAATGTTCTATACAAGTATTTTTCTTCCACCAAGGCGATCTTGTTCAAGTTTTCACTTCTGTCGGCACTCCCGGAGTGCCACTGTTTTTTTTATTATCTCGTTGGTCTAGTGATCACAAGCGCAAAGTCAAAGTCAAAGTCAAAGTCAAATAATTTATTTCAATTAGGCACAAAAAGGCACTTTTGAACGTCAAAAACAAAAAATAGAATTGATTCTAGTCGCCCCTTCCAAAGGGTAGTTTTCGTATGGAGAAGAATGGGCAAGAAACTCCACCGTTACTCTTTTAAAATGTTTTACAATATTTTGTATACATTAATTATATAATTATATGTGAAAACGATGCACCTGGAATAAGATTTATATACCACAATAGGTAAAAATAAAAATGAAGCAATGATAGAAAAAATAATTATGTAATGGATACATGGTGTTCACATATTTACAAGCATTGTAAAACCTATACGATATTCCTAAAAAAATTACAAGTGATACTAATTCGTCAGTGTGTGAGTTCAAGTAATCACATAATGTAAAAAAAAAAAAAAATGTAGTAATATTTAATTACACAATTAAATTAGCAACCAGTTTGATTTTGTCTAGACTCAAAATTGTCCTATGGAGCTAGACCAGCACGTTTCCAAGCATTCTTATCTAGGATATAATCCTCTAATTTGTAATATGCTTGTTTACAAAGAGTACTTTTAATATACGTTTTAAATTTTCTTTCAGTTAATTGTAATATATCACAAGGTATTTTGTTATAACATTTAACACAGTACCCCATAAAAGATGTTTGTACTTTGGATAATCTGAAAAATGGTTGATCTATTTTATCTTTATTTCTAGTATTAAAATTATGTCTATCACTTATTTTCTTAAAAAGATGCAGATTTTTCCTTACATACATAATATTTTCATAGATGAATTGGCAAGGTACCGTCATAATATTAATCTTTTTAAATAGTTCCCTGAGAGATTCGCGACGACATAGATTATAAATGGCTCTGACAGCCCTCTTTTGTAAAATAAAGATGGATTCAATGTCAGCAGCCCGACCCCACAGTAAAATGCCATATGACATAATACTGTGAAAGTAGCTAAAATAGACCAAACGCGCGGTTTCTACATCTGTTAACTGTCTTATCTTTCTAACAGCATAAGCGGCCGAGCTTAGCCGCCCCGCAAGAGATGTTATATGAGGTCCCCATTGTAATTTCTCGTCTAGCGTGATTCCCAGGAAAACTGTTTGATGAATAAATTCCAGTTTTTCTCCATTCAATATGATGTCACATTCGCTACTTCTAACATTCGGTAATTTAAATCTAATGCATTTGGTTTTTTTCTCATTAAGTACCAAATTATTTACCGTAAACCAATCTTGGACCTGAAGAATAGAGTTATTCACGTCGTCAAGATTTTGTGACCGTCGGTCTATTTTAAAGATCAATGATGTGTCATCTGCAAATAACACCATCTTCGGTTGATTTTGAAGTAATTGGGGTAAATCGTTTATGTAAACTAAAAAGAGGAATGGACCCAATATCGAACCTTGAGGAACACCCATTGCCATTTCAGACCCCAACGAGTTTACGCCGTTTACTTGAACTTTAATCTTTCTATCTTTCAGGTATGATCTTAGTAAATCAAGAGCTGTATTCCTAATCCCATAGTGTTCTAGTTTCAGCAGAAGTGTTTCATGGTTTACGCAATCGAACGCCTTCGAGAGGTCGCAAAAGATTCCAATGGCATCTTGTGCTTCTTCCCAGGCATTAAAAATGTTCTTTATTAGGGTGACACCGGCGTCAGTGGTACAACGCCCTTTGGTGAAACCGTACTGTTGTTCATGAAAGATGGAATTTTTATTAAAGTGACGTAACATTTGATTAAGCATCAACTTTTCAAACACTTTACTGAGAACTGGCAGAATTGACACGGGCCTATAATTGTTGGGTTCCTTACTATCACCGGACTTGAACAATGGAACTACTTTACTGAGTTTCATGAGATCCGGAAAGACTCCTTGGTCTACACTGGTGTTAAATATGAAAGCTAAATAGGGCGCAATGGTTTCGATGATAGCTTTACAGACTTTTACAGACATTCCCCATAGATCTTCTGTTGATTTAATTTTAAGATCTTTAAAAGCTTTTATAACAGCCTGGGGGTTTGTATGCTGAAACCTAAACTCTAAAGGGCATGCATTTACATTATTTCTAAGTAAGGCGGCAGAAAGCGCGGGTGATGAATTTAAATTTTCGGTAGTTTTAAGGGGAACATTAGCAAAAAAGTTTTCAAATTCCTGAGCTATTTCTACATCTGAGTTGATGGGGCCATGTGCAGTCTCTAAATTTAATTCAGTATTACGCTGTTTTTTCCTACCTGTTTCATTATTTATTATTTGCCAGGTAGTTTTTATTTTATCATCAGCTGATTTTATTTTATTGCTAATGTAAAGAGCTTTAGCTATTTTGCACACACTTTTAAAAGTTTTAGAATATTTTGCGACATACTGATGAAAGCTTGTATTATTCATATGTTGCTTAAGGCCATAAAGTTCAAAAAGTTTTTCCCTGCTTTTACGAATACCTGGAGTGGCCCAATCACTAAATAAGAACTTTGTGTAAATAGTTTTAGTCTTTAGTGGAAAAGTGTCAATAAATTGCTTGTTTAATAGTGAAAAGAACTCGGCGTAAAACTCATTAGGGTCAAAAATATTATTAAAACTCTGAACACATAATTTACTTGCCAAAGAGTTATCTAATTTCTCTAAGTTTTTACATGTAATTGGCCTGAACCTTATTTGAATTTTTTGTAAAGGCATGTAGGTGCAAAATGTTATTGTTTGTCCACTGTGATCAGATGGCAACTTATTTACAATTTGTTTATGTAAGTAATCACAATTACAAAATATATTATCTATACAAGTGGCAGAAGAAGCTGTCACTCGGGTTGGTTCAATAAAAACATTTGACAAATCAAATGACCTAAAAAGACTTAATAATCTGATAGTGTTCGAGTTATTTTCTAATAAATTAATATTAAAATCACCACATATGATTATTGACTTACTACTAGCACTAAGTTTCTTTAGTACATCTTCCATTACAGAATCAAACATAGGTAGATTCTGGTAACTTGGAGGTCTGTATACGCATACTATAACATGCTTATCAAGCTCAACACAGGACAATTCAATGTTGTGTTCAACAGACAGTCCGATAATGTCTTTTCTTTCTTTCGATTTAATAGAATTTTTTATCAATATTAATGACCCGCCATGTATCATACGTTTTCGGCTGAAATGGCTAACTACACAATAATTTTCATAATTAATTGACATTACTTGATGATCTTTTAACCAATGCTCTGTTAAACAAATGACATCAAACTTGGTATTTTCTAAAAACAATTCTATTTCCAGTAATTTGGAAGAGCAACCTTGGATATTTTGATTGAATAATTTTAAAGTATGTTGCCCCCCCTTTGGTTTTTTATTATTATTATAATGTAAAATATTGCCAGAAGATACCTTTTTATTATTCTCTAATAATAATTGGTTATTTGAAGGGGTAACTTCTGTTGTCTTACTAACTAGTTTAAAAAGTTATCCGGCGTGAACTCCACAACTACAACTGAAGACTCTAGAATGCCCGTATGAGTTCCAGCAGGAAGAGAATACCCTATCTGACTGGTAGTGGCCTCCAAAGATGTTGGTATTGTAGGTGGATCCTCCTTCGTACAACATGATGCTTCAGAATTAATTACTATGTTGTTAGAATAACTAGACAACACAGACTCGTCACTAATACTACAATTTGTTATATTTGCTATAACCTCATTTATATTATGTGCTATCAACATAGCAATCATATGTCTACATTCCCAAGACAGAGATAAAGTTCTCTGAGTTAACTTAAAACCACTAACAAACTTGTTAGTGTCAAAATACAATAATTTGTCACTATGACAACATGTCAGCCTGTGAATAGTACTATTCAACTTATAAATATAATTATTTTCGTAATCTGATAAAGTATCAGAGTAAGGTAAAGCACACAACATTAGCTTTCCTATATTTAACTTTAATAAGGTGTCCACACCATCCACTATGTCCTTTCTAGTAATACCAGTACTATTACCCAATAGCAAAACCATTGTAGAATAATTATCTAGGTTTGTGCTTTCAATTCTTTTAATCATTTGTTTGAAACTTATGTTATGATAACTATGATTGGTAAAACTATGGCTAAGGTAATTAAATAACATTTTTCCAAAGCCAGAACCTAATTCGTCACAGAAAAATATAGATTTCTTATTATTATTCTGGGTATTAACACAGGTCTCTGCAGGAAGAGACAACACCGGTGGAGGCAAGTCAAGCTGAGGCTGAGGAGGTGATGGTTGGTTGACACAACTGCATGAGAGATTATTAGTCAGGGACTCATACTTCTCAGCATTCCACTTCACCAAATCCAGTAGTTCTCCAGCCTCAAACAAGCGCTCACTTAGTTGTTGTTGTGAAGTCTCATATTTCTCAAAAATATCCTTCAGCAAGTGCTCCTTGTGTTGAATATCATTATAAAGGAGCTTAGTATCAATATCATATTTTTGCCTACATTCATCTAACTCAACAATACAACTATTTAAACTTTTTGAAAGGATAACACGTTCCTTTCTAAGGGAAAGATTTAATTTTAAAAGTTTTTGTTTTTTAATTGCTCTCTGTGACCGTTTCATTATTTTCTTAAATTTAATATATTTCTTTAATTTATTATGACTCATAATAATAGGACACAATGGTATGGTATCATCACCAGTCAAATCTATTGTTATAGCTGGCTCACACACTGATTTTGACTTACTGCCTACCAAATCATCAAATAAGTTATTTGTGTCAGCGACCTGTTCACTGACCATAACAGACTCTGAGAGAGATAGGGCCTTATGGGCTTCACATAATTTCTGTTTTAGTTCTGAAATATGGTTCAATGCCAGTTCGTGGGTGTCACTGCACTCTTGAAATGTTGACACTTGGTGTTGTAGTTCACTGTACTGGTCGGCTAAGTTCATGTGTTCTGTGTGTAGCTCAGCCAGCTCATTTTTGAGGAAGGTGTTTTTGGCGATAATGTTCTCCACTTCCACTTCACTGTCTTCCCTTTCCTGGAGCAGTTGTTTGCATTCAGCTTGAGAAGCTTCGAGATCCTTCAAGGTAGCTCTCAGTTTTGCTTCCATCTCTTTGATTGTAGCTCTGCGAGTTATCATTTTGAATAATTGTGAGTCACCTGGAATGTGTGAAGTTATGCAGCTAAATAACAGTGCAAGAAAAGATGTTCTGATATATGTGGATAAGTAGGAGGTAGTTAGGGGAAAAAGTTAGTTAAGTAATTTATTGAGAAATAGCTGTTAAATTTAGATTAAGTTAATTAGAGTGAGATGAGAAAGTTAAACAGAAGAGAAATACTTTAGAAAAACACTGCTTTTCTTGTTATTATCTTAAAAACTAGATATATAGGTACAATCATTAAACTTGATTTTATGTGAAAAATTCGTGACACATTACATGATTATATTTTATAGTATAAACTCATAATGAGCATAATTGGTATAGTAAAATATGTAGTGTTTATTGTCTGGGCGAATGTTTTCGTCTTCTATTTTGCTTCCACTAGTTGTCAAGCAAAATGAGACATAAACCGTGCCAGTGTGTGATGGACGTAGCTCAGAGACCTGAGCAGTATTTTATGATGTTCTGTGGTCTGTAAATATTAATACAAAATCACTTAATTAAAACAAAATACTCCCCGGGATCGGTGATAGTTTGAAATCCGTCACAGTTGAAGTGTTGAGTTGACAGCCGGTTTTAAATCCTTTTTGTACGAAGTTTTCGCGACAAAAAACACTGTATATTTACTGGGTAGAATACTTAATATCTAGGTTCGACTATAATACACTAATTTAACATAAATAAAACACTTTTATTAATTTACTAAAATAATTAACCTAGAGACCGTTTTTTTGACGACCGGCTTTTTGACGACCGGCTACGGCGCGACTGTTGAGTGTGGGTTCGACTCCCGCGTCGGGTAGTAGGTAAGTACTATTATTATTAATAAACTAGCTGTGCTCCGCGGTTTCACCCGCGTAAGTCTCGACTCCGTGGGAATATCGGGATAAAAAGTCTCCTATATCCTAATCCAGGTCATGGTCTACTCATGTGCTAAATTACATCCAAATCCGTTCAGCCGTTTTTGCATGATTGAGAGTAACAAACACACAAACATACAAATTTTCATATTTATAATATTGGTAGGATAAGTTTTTTTTTTTGTAGAAACCTGTACCCTAATTGTGTAATACAACACAATCACAATCTGTTTCGATTTGAAACAGATTGCTAATCCATTGCTTCATAAGTTGGAAAAAAAAATCTGCTCAGCAACGTAAATAACGCAATGTTGTTGAACTGTCAAAATGAAACAAATTAGGCAAATTTGTTTACGAAAATAAATTACGCAAATAGGGTACTGGCGTCAGAGTTTTAAAGCCGCCCTTGGGCCTCTCACTTGGCTTCATATGCCGTCGAGAAATATCGCTCAAGCATGCCGGTTTCCTCACGATGTTTTCGTTTTTTGACTTGGGCAAATCGCAGTTTTGACCACTAAGGTCTTGGCTGCTTAACCGGGCTTTCCTGTCATGTGGGTGCCTTAAGCTTCTACACTTAAAGTCTCCAGCCAGGGGCATAAACTACTTATTCTAAATTAAAATTAAGCGAACGCTCGCTAAGGGCACCCCCTGTTGGGTACGAACCTCGGCTTAGGGCATCGCTGGGGGGGGGACAGCAAGAAGGGACAGGCTGGATCAAACTTAGATTTTCATAATGATTATATGCGGGGTATTTAAAGCTACGTGCACAGCTGCAACAACTGCTGGCACCTTGTTTTCGAGCAAGGGTCGGGGGGGAGTTTAATGTTTAATTTACTCGGGGACGCGGTCGCGATCGCAAAGGACCTCGGTGGCGAGGTCGGAATGACGTGAGGCGTCTGTGTGCACTGTACTGGTGGCCCTATTCTTCTCCTGGAGGAGTGTTATGGGGTCATCTGGGTCGGAGAGGGAGTCGCTCCCAATTATTTGAAACTTATTTATATACTTAATAACTGGCGAACTGTGTTCTATTACTTCTCTGCTTTCACCTTCAGGCATTACAAGCTTCATGTTATGCCTACTACCTACATAATATTCAGCATTGAACGTTTACGAGTAACAACTATCCTAAACAACGGGCCACTACAAAGAATTTCTGCGACATAAAACACAGATAACTCTTTTTGTCTAACTCAGAAATCGAACCCACAACTGCTAACTTATCCTAACCCAACCACTACACCACTTGTGACGTCATAATTATGCACTATCGACGCGGAAATCCAACATGGCGGCGGCGAATCCTTGTCTTTGACCGAGCTCGATAAGATATAGATATATCATATTATCGTGTTGTGTTAGATTACAGCACATTATCGCTCGAAAAACTCGTGCGAAAATAAATTCTGACACAATAATAAATTACTAATACGTAAATATTATAAAAAACTGTGTATTCTTAGTAAAATTGTGTTTTATACACGGGTTCTCTAAAATTTGTGTATATTTGGTGGTTGTGAAGTGTTTTAGTGGCAAAGTGTGTGTAAAAGTGAATTTTGACGATGACGTAGAGAGAAAATTTTGTGCCAATTCATGAGACAACATGATTTTGAGGGCTATAATGTAAGTAATAAACAAAAAACTTAAAACTTTACTCCTTTTGGACTCCGCCACAGTCGGGTAAATAGGCTTTCGAACACCTGAATGAACTCAAATTCAAACTCAAAAGCATTTATTTCAATTAAACAGGCACTTTTGAATTGTCAACGTGGACCGACCCCTTGACAATTCAGAAGTATGAAGCTAGTTGCCCATTCCAAAGCGTAGTAGGTACCTATGGAGAAGAACGGGCAAGAAACTCCACGGACACTCTTTTACACAAAAAATTGTTACAAAATATTGGTTACATTATGCATGTTGAAATTATACATGTGAGAACAATGTAGACGTGCACGTTAAAACCGTTCGTAATAAAAAGATAAAACAAAGAACAATTCAAAAATTAAAATAAATTAAAAATAGCCATGGCAGCTAAGAGATGACCAGTTCCAACTGATGGCGCCAGTTCACGAACATGACGCAAGGATTAGCACCATTCAGCTCAATCATTTTGAAGGGAGCTAAATGATCCAATACATGAAGATCAGCTATCAAATTTTGGCGTGCAATTACTGGGATGTTTTTTAGATACTTAAGAATTATGTTAGTAACCAAATATACAAATACAAACCACAATCATACTAAGATTAAATATCAGACTACGTTATTCATAAAAACAAAATCAAAATCATCTCTAAATTACTAAAATGTTTAAAATCATCAAAAGAATTTAAAAAAATAATAACTAAATTAATTAAAAACATAAAACAAAAAAATAAAAATAAAAACAAAAATCTATATAATTTCTTAGAGACATGTACAGTAAGCGCTCAAAAGTGCATGAGCACGCTAAGAGTCGTATTGCTGTGAACACGCGGTATAGCTCGTACATTTGTATGTGTAAGCAACACGATACACACACCACAGATAACGCAGTTTTGCACTACACGAAACAACAATATATTTCAGTCGCTTTAAACATGCTAGCACACACGCACTATGCGCGTGAACTCGACCAGTTAATGGCATTGCTAAAATTCGATAGTAACTTAACAAGTGCAGATAGCAGAAAGCGTTAAGCGTTGGTATGGAATTCAAACTGCCTCAGGTTCTAATCTCGTAAAACACAGTGCGGTTTTTTGCAAATATTATTATTTTTGTTTTCGATAATAATATTTTTTAAATATTGCTGCTTTTTTATGTTGTTATTGCAATAAAGGTTTTAGAATAAAAAATGCGTGATATATGATAACAAAATTTAAAAAAATATGTTTATTCGTTATATTTATTTTACATAAGTTAAAAAACTGCTACAATTATTTATCATTACTTCAGCTGAATAAGATGTGAAATAGATGTCAAGAAACTTAGAAGCAGTTTGTATTATTTTGACATATTTAAATTATGAAATATTTTAAATTTTTAATGGATTTTTTCACCATAAATATTAAGCTTTGATCATGGTCGAAGTAATTAAGTAATAAATAAGAATATTAAACTACTTAAAATGTAAAAAACTACTTACAGAATAGGTAATTTTAACGTTAAATATGGGCAGTTTGTTTATATTTTATTTGTATTAATTATTTTACATTTTATTTGACTTTAGTAAATATTGGTTGTTATTGAGGTTAAAGCTTAAGTATTCATTTTCTTTACGAAAAGAAGATTGAAACTAAACCTCAAATTTTAATCCTAAAATAATAATATTACTAAAATAATATTAAACATTGAATTACGACAAAAACCATTTTGAAACGTGCTTAAAAAAATCGTTACCATAAATTCATGCAATAACGAATCTGTTGTTTATTAAGTTGGTACGGTCAATATTTTAAGGTCAAAAACGGTTTTCTAGCTGGTCTTCAGTGATGCAAGCCTTCAGAGTGCACGGCGAACGGTTCATAATGACGTGTTTTTAATAATTCAGCAAAATATCTCGTTGGTATGAAACCATTTGTTTCATTCACCATTTGACGTCGCTGCTACTCGATAATAAGCCCCTTCCTCATATCTCTTAACCCTCACAGTATTTCTCTAGAACAAAGAAAAACATTGTTTTTATTACACATAATACCTAATTATTTATTATTCACTAATCGAATTAAACCTCACAATGAATTTAAAACTTTAAAGGCATCTTCTGTCTCAACAATACCTCTTTTCTATCAACAATACCCTTGATTAAGATTTATGTTTAGTAAAATATGAAATATATAAATGATAACACTCACACTTAGTCCGGTTTCATTAGATATTCACTTCACTTTTACGCAGCGCAATAATATTCTCTGATCTGATCTGATCTCTTCAATATATTTTATGCCTGCTTTTTGATAATAATAACCACAACACTGCGCTAAATACTCGTCACCAATATTATCCACGAACCAACAAAGTTCTATTAATTGAATACTCGTAACAAACTGCATCTACCCCACAGAAATCGAAATAATTTACTTAGTTTTTTGTGGTCTACCTGCTAAACTTTAATATTTATGTGAACAAGACGAATGAAACAAAAAACGAATGATGATTATCGAACTAGTCATTGGTTGCAGACAAAGTGAGTGTGTGTGTGTAATGTGCGTGTCTACAGTATTGTAACAACTTATAGAAGAAGGTCGTAAGTCAAACCGAAGCGTCAGTCTATTGCTTTGTGAGATTGCTCATGGACTTTTGGTCGGTACTGTACCTACTCGTAGCACACAATGCCACAATAATGGACAGTCAATTCTGCCGGCCACAACGCTAAAAGGGCCGGCGCTCAGTGGCGGCACGGCATGGCAAGGGATTTTTATGCGACGAATAGAAATATAATTTAATCATCATCATCCTATAAATGTTCCCACTGCTGGGACACGGGCCTCCTCTCTGTGAGAGGGAGTGGGCCGTAATCTACCACGCGGGCCCAGTGCGGGTTGGTAGATGTCACATGTCTTCGAATTTTTGGTTCTAGGACATGCCGGTTTCCTCACGATGTTTTCCTTCACCGTTTTGAGAGCAGTGGTGATGAAATAATTTACACAAAGTAAAGCGCCTGTCTGGGTTCGAACCTACGACCTACAACTCGTAAGTTGCGGCCGTTACCACTGGGCCACCACTGCTCTCTAATAATAATTTAATGGCATGACAATAAAATTTAAATTCCAACGGCAACGATGCCGCGACGTCCTTAGGTATCATCATTGAAATTTCAATTTGACTGTCATACATATAAGTTTTATTTCTATTCGTTGCATAAAAATCCCTTGCCATGCTGTCCCGCTATTGGGCGCCGGCCCTAAGAATGCTGTTGCCGCGCACACGACTTAGTAACATGGCATGGAAATCACCAATACGAGCAACGGCAAACATGCCCGACGCGCAGCAGTGCCTGATTTAATGTGATGTGATTAAATTAAACTATTTAAGGCGACGATAACCGACTTTTATTGATTGTATACTGAAGATAGCGTCTAAATGAGTAATGTTAATGATTTGGAAAAAAAAAATCAAATTAGAGCATTTTCTTAATATTTTAGATGATGAAATATTACATAGTGAAATTAATTTGTAAAATTATATCTAACGCGGATAAAAAACTGCGAATGACGCAAAATCGATTAAGCGTATTTTTCTGAAACCTTCACCATTTTAAAGATAATGTAATTATTGATCTTTTATTATACGTGTTTTATTAAAATACTTTTTGTTTTACGTGTAATAAATTAATAATGCGTCTAATTTGGGACAGCGCTCCTTGATGGGCGAGTCCTATTACTGGCTGGACGTACGACGCGTTGCGTGAGCTCAGTACAGAACACGCAAGCTAACCACTCAAGGTCACTGGCATATATCTGCGTCTTAATCGATATTCACGATGTTGATTAGTATTCCAAGACGGTCGTGTGTATCGTATATTGGCATTTTCTTATCTTGCTTATCGTTGGGTTCATCATTATAATCTTGCCGCTATCCCAATTTATTTGTGGTCGACGCAACATGCCTCTTTCTTCCTTACTTCTCTATCAGTCGTCATCTCGGAAATCACCCCCTTTCCAGCCATATCATCTCCACACAGTCCATCTATCGTTTCTTTGGTCTTCCCCTACTCGTATAGCCATCCACATTCATACTCAAAACTTTCCTCACGACATTTTCCTCATTCCTTCCGTATCACATGCCTGCATGCAATTGGCGTGCAATCACTGGGATTTAATATCCGCGTAATTGCACGCCAAACCGAAAAAGTGTACTATTCATGTCGTATGATCGGTTACCATGCAGTGTGATTGAATGTACGGCTACATGCCCCAAAACGAATGCCCAAATAACTGCAATCTTAAAGAAATCTATCCCAAATAACTCATGGCCAAAATAACGATAACTCAACTCAATAAATTTTTGGTTTAATTTATAGATAACTAGTTTCTGCCCGCGACTTCCACAGCGTGAGTTATTTGTTTTAACTTAAAATATAATGCTATGACACTCAGCAATACTGTTCAATATTTCTATTTTCTTAATGTCCCTCGGGAATCATAGCATTTCCGAATACAAACGAATGCTAATTTCCATGTCCATCAATTAGTAGATTTATCTTGTTTAATAATTTGAATTCAGAACTAAGTACTTTATTGTTGTTTTGTTTTGATGTTCGTATGAACTATATAGAGCTGTAAAACTATGTTCCTATCTGTCGTGCCTGCGACTTTAGCAGCTTTCCTACCATTTTTAAAATAAATTACATTAAGTTAAAAGAGTATTAACAACTCTTTATACTTCCAAGTCGATTGAGAGCGTCCAGTCTGCACCAAGTGCAAACAAAGAAAGAAAAATAAGTTTATTTGTCACAGAAACAAAAAAAACAAAAAGAAAGAAAAGGCAACTGATAGAAATCCGACAACTGACGAAACATGAGGTTTGCCGAGGGACATTAAGAACATAGTTGTACTGTAGATTCCTATTAGTGAAAGAGTTTTCGAAATCGAATTAGTAGTTCCGGAGATTACACCCTAACAAACTCACAAATTTTACTTTTTTATAATATTGCCAGTTTCTGCCCGCGACTTCGTCCGCGAGCCTATAACCATCCTCAAGAATGGGCAACATAAAAAAAATATATTTTAAACCAACTGGTAATTCCAGAGATTACCCCCGACATACGCGTACAAACTTACAAACAAATACCTCTAGATAATATTAATATAAATTATTATATTATAATACAATGTCGCCCATGGGCATGTGGCCGCTCATATTTTTCTAAATATTCATGAAAATTATCAAAAATTAACTTTAAAAGGTCTATATTTAATATTTTTCTTGTTATTCAATTTTTATTTTTTGAGTAGCGTTTGTGACCTTGCTTTTTTTGCCATATTTGGATTCTATTTATTATTTCTAAAAGCTTATGAGTTATCAGATTTAATAAAAAAAAATTGGTAAAATTTATCGACTCTGAAAAAAACGGAGAAGACATCTTTTTCAAAAAAAAAACAGTTTTTTAAAATTAGTGTAACTCCATAAAATCCCCCAATAGGGGTTTTTTTTTATAATTATTAATAATCTACTACATAACAACTACAAATTCACAGAACATGATTGATTCCTAACTGTAACTAAATCCGATGTGTCGTGTCGTGCGGACACAAATGTAACTGTTCACATGATAACATTTTCGTTTTTACCGACTTCAAAAAAGGAAGGTTATTCCTAATAATGTTTATACTAAGGTACACACGGCTACACATCAAGCTATACATTTCCAGTATAAGCTGACCTCGCATTGTACGGAAATCCTATACAATACGAGATCAGCATAAATTGGAAATGTATAACTCAAACTCAAAGCATTTATTTCAAATAAACCAATTACAGGTACTTTTGAATTGTCAAGGGGTCGGTCAGTCAGAAAGATGAAGCTAGTTGCCCATTCCAAAGCGTAGTAGGTACCTATGGAGAAGAACGGGCAAGAAACTCCACGGACACTCTTTTAAATTAAAAAAATGTTACAAAATATTGGTTACATTATTCATGTTGAAATTATACATGTGAGAACAATGTAGAAAGACGTGCACGTTAAAAGCGTCCGTAACAAAAAACTAAAATAAAAACAATTCAAAAATTAAAATAAACCGTGGCAGTTAAGAGATGACCAGTCCCTACTGACGGCGCCCGTTCACGAACATGACGCTTATAGTTTGATGTGTAGCTGTGTGTACAAGTCCGTAGCCGATTGCAGGCAGCAGCAGTAGGCAACGTGTCGCCGCGACACGAATTGTAGCTTTAGTGCTTATTAGGGATGCAAGAAGTGCCAAAAAGTATCGATATAATATCGTATCGATATTTAAAAAAATATCGATTTCGATATATCGAAAAAAAAAACGATATATCGATATTTTTTGGCACTTCTTGCATTCCTACTTTAAAATCACCTTGAAAACGGAAAATGAAAACAAAAAAATTACGGCTTTAATTGGTTCCCAGCGGTTTTAGTCAGTGGCGACAACGATGTTGCTATTGGAAATATATCGAATTTGATACTTTTCGATACTTGATATTTTATATCATAACATAACATCACGCCTTGTTTCCACGAAGGGTTGGGCAGAGGTGTCCCTGTTGCAGGTACACTCACATTTCATATCGATATATCACACATAAGTACATACATACATAAACTCACGCCTTCTTCCCATGGGGGTAGGCGGAAACTACAGAACGTCACCTACTACGATCCTTACATACTCCTTTTTTCTCCTTTTTATATATCGATATAATAAATATCGCCTAAAAATGTCGATATATCGAACAAAAAATATCGATATTTCGAACAAAAGATATCGATATTTCGAACAAAAAATATCGATATTTTTTCTACAAGCCTAGTGCGTATCGGCTTGGCAGGAATTTTAAAACTGACAAAGATATAAAAGACTTGACTTACTAATAAAATTGAGTGCAATGCGATAAAAAAGTGACTCATTTGTTTATTCGGTCACCGATTACTTTTGAAAACAACAATATCATTCAAATCACTCCATTTGTTTGATCACTTGAATCGTTACGGTATTTTTTTAGGTTGAAATAGAAAACGCGATAAAGTAAAATGCTATGGTATAGACCAGGGGTGCTGAACCAATGGCACGCGTGCCGTTGGTTCGGCACGTGACTAAATAACACAGTATCATTTCAGGAATTTAGGTACTTGAGTCATCTATACTCCATTTGAAATAAGATTAGACATTTAAACAAACCTTTTTTACAGTCCGTTCAACCGATTCTGAATTCTATACCGTGGGCATAAGGATGGAATTAAAAGCAAAAAAGTGGTTACAATACCAACTGTTTACTGCAGCTGCCATTTGTCATGTCTCCAACGAATAGAATTCAAAATCGGTTGAACGGACTGTAAAAAAGGTTTAGTTAAATGTCTAATCTTATTTCAAATGGAGTATAGTTTGCAATAGCAGAAGTCGAAATAATTTGTTCTTTAATTCAAATAAATATGAACATTACTGTATAATAATAAAGGTATTATTGTGAATTGTGAAAGTATTTATATAATATATTTTTCCGGGACTCACTAAGTCAAGATGGTTTGTTGGCACGTCATGGCAACATTCAATATGTATTTGGAAAAAATGGCACGTAGATGTAGAGAGGTTCGCCATCCCTGCTATAGACAATGATCATGCAACGAATTTGCGGGATCATTTTCTTAAAAAATACATATTTTTTTGTCAAATCTTTCCAACGATACTCATCATAGAACGTAAGCTCTATCTCTCTGTCTGTCCGTTTATAGTGCGAAAACCACTCAACTGCTTAACGTGATTTATTTTTAACCGACTTCCAAAAAGGAGGTTATATGTTCGTCGCGTATGTTTGTTTTTTTTTGTTTTTTTTTGTGTATGTCCACCGATTTCTCCGTCAATTGTGGACCGATTTTGAAAATTCTTTTTTTGTTTGAAAGGGTATGCTCTTGAGGTAGTTCCATATAAATTTTATCAACTTTGCTTTGATGGTTTTTGAGTTAGCTTCAATAATACGTACTTTTTCCCACTTAGTATGTCGATGATATGTTATGTTCCTGACACTGTTATTTATATAGCAGGTAGTGGTTTTCGGATTTGTGTGGAGTAGGTACTACAACTGAAAAGTGAAAAATAAAAACTTTTTACAAAAAAAAACAACCGACTTCCAAAAAACACTACAAAGTAAAAAATTACTTTAATTTCGGAAGTCGGTGACAAAAAACGAAAATTCAAAACCGAAGACACCTACTTCCGAAATTAAAGTTATTTTTCATTTTGTAGTGTTTTTTGGAAGTCGGTTGTTTTTTGATTTCATAGTACTAGTTTCTTAGCCAAGCTGCTCGGCTGCCCCATTTCGAAACCTAGTAAGGACTTAAAACGAAATTTTACAGGAGAGCGCAAAAACGTAAATAGGGTCAGCCTTTGAAAAGTCCAGGTTTTGAAGTGGTTAAAGTAACTTAATAGGTTTTAAAGTGGTCGCGGGGCAATGAATGGGGCACTTACTAGGTTTCGATGTTTAAATATATCTTAATATGCTTATAAAGTTATAAGTGAGTTTTCAACGCTGGTGTTTTTGTATTTGGTGGGGACTTACAATAAAACGATTTTTAAAAAATACAATAGACGTGGATATATTTAGTAACTTGTTCCGCTTAGCTATTTCTAAAGAGCCATAAAAAACTCCTGAAAGAAATCGACACGTGTTTCACCTCTCAACGAGGCATCCTCAGGATGACGATGGACTTGTTGCGAACTCGAACACGGCGTGTTGCCACACCAAGCGCTGAGTGCTGAGTTGTAAAAAGTGTCCCTTTCTAGGTTTTAAAATGGGGCAGCCGTGCTGTTAGCTGTTATAAAGAGTTAGATTTTTTTTTAAATGGCGAAGAAAAACAGCTTTTCCATAAAATTTGTCGATTAATGTTAACACAATAGTATGGAACAGCTTTTTTTTTGGCTATAGACCCCTTTTTCGGAACAGAAAATTAAGTACTAATGTTCATCTATTTTATGTTCCAGCATAAGCAGCTGCCTCTTGTATTCATCAGCTCATCCACCATTGAAGGGTCCAAAATGTCTGACAGGCTATATGACGGATGTTCAGAACTGGGTCGACGGAACAGGGCAGCTACTCCCTGGCCCAAGTAAGAATCATTAATCACTTTACTAAAAAAAAAATAGCTAATTAACAGTGCTTTTAAATATATCAAAAATATAAAGAGACTTGGAATTCGATAGTGGTATTCCTATCAAGGCAAACAACAGTCGCTTTTTTTGCTTTCTTATAACATTTACAAAGAAACCGGCCAAGTACTTGTCGGACTACGCACAATGAAGGGTTCCGTAATTGAGATGAATTTATCCCAAATGCAAACTTAACATTGTGGTTGAAATACATGTTCTCCAATATATTCCGACTGCAAATGTATGTTTGTACGCACAATATTGAGAGATTTACCGTGTTATTTTAAACGTATTTTTTATATATTTTTTAAATAAATACTTTTAAAGATATTTAAGAAATTCGATGAAAATTGACCATTGCCCCCTTAATCCATAATGTACCTACCCTGCAAAATTTCGTGTGAATTGGTACGGTAGTTTTATCAGAAATCGTTATCACAACAAACAATAGAAATCATAACAAAAACGGGTAATAAAGGTAAGTAAACGTTATTTACAAAGACTGTAACCATTTGAAACGTATTCCTAATCTATTCGAGTAGCAAAAAACATTAACAATACTACTTGAGACGTTATAAAGAAATCCGAGTGTTTGTTTATTCAAGTGCGGTCGTAAAACTGTCACGGCGCGAACCACCCACGGCGACTGAGCGGTTAAGATCCTCGCAATAAGCCCTTTCATTTGATATGTCACACGGTACTGTCAGCAAAACTTTGTTTTATTATTTTCTTGTTTGCCCCACAAAAGTGACCTCTGTATTCAAAATTCATATATTTACGTTACATGTTCGTATTTGGGTCATAGAAATACTTAATGGTGCCGATTCTCTTGTACACCGAACTAAACTAACTAAACTATCACTAAAATTCCTTACTTTTGACTATGAGAATCTCAAAGCTATTCTGCAAAATTTATTCTCTAAATTTAACAATAATTTTGACACATCTAAATCGAATTTGACAATCGCGACTCCACACGTGATACCTAACCATGTAAATCTTTTTAGAGCCGGAGGCGCGCAGGGGGGCAGCCTCGACATGTTTTATATGGAATTTTTCACTTTTTGTAAGGAAAATACACATTATGTATTTCTGTGACCCAAACACGAACGTGTAACGTAAATAAATTAGTTTTGAATATGGGGGTCACTTTTGGGGGGCAAATAAAAAACTTAAAAAAAGAGTTTTGCAAATACAGTTTGCAAAACTCTTTTTTTACACACGGTACACCGTGTGACATATCAGATGAATTATTTCGCGGATCTCGAATATCCTTATCCTTATACATACATATTATTAAAAAAAGTCCCTCGTCGCGTCTGTCTGTCTGTCTGTCTGAACGCGATAAACTCAAAAACTACCGAACGGATTTTTAATCGGTTTTCACCAATGCACGGAGTGATTCATGCGAAAGGTTTTAGTGTATAATTCATTAAGGTTTTGTGTAAATTGGCTGAAATATGACGATTATTGTTGAAGAAGTCGGAAAAAATCATGCCGACAGGGTGCTTTACTGGCGTGCGCTGCGTTAACCGGATAAGATAAATCAAATTTATGTTCTACGGTACTGTCCATCTTAAAAAGTTCAACAAAAAGTCCGCAATGGCATATGTTTATCTTCTAAGGATGACCCACAATAACCATTTTTATCTTTCAGAATTTGATAAAAATTTAATTGTTATTTCCGAAGCTTTTTTGATCCTTATCCAAAAAAATATGTTATTTAAATTGGGCATTTAATTTAGATTAAAATATGCCTTTATAATTTAAATGAATAGTTTAAAATATATCACAGTTTCAAAATTACGCGTAGCAACGCGGGCGCAGCGGTAGGAGTCAATGATGTTTTCCTCTGTTATTTTATTAGGTATGAAATCTCGGTAGTACGTTCCCGTGGGATATTTTCCGACATCCAAACGGGCGAAGCCGCGGAAAAAGCTAGTGTTATATATTTTTTTCATAATTTTATGATGAATACTTTTAAAGATATTCAAGAAAATTTATCAATATTGACAACCCCCCCCCCAATCTCCGAAACAACTGAGCCTAAAATTTTGAAAAAAATACGAAGAATGGTTCTTTACTCATAGATTACAGGAAAACCTATAAGAAGTCTATGGTCTTAAAATAACATGGTAGATTTCTTAATATTGTGCGTACAAACTTATATTTTTGCAGTTGGAATGTATGGGAGAACATGTTTTTCAACTACAAAGTTAAGTTTGTTTCTGGGATAAACTCATCCCAACTACGGAACCCTTCATTGTACGTAGTCCGACACGCACCGGTTTTTAAAGTATGTAAGGAATTTAAATTACCCTTCAATGTGCCATAATCTATAAATTTTTATGTTCCAGCCGATGTGGCGAACTCAATAGATCTCTCTTCGATCGAGAATCCAGTGCAGACTCTTCATCAGAAGATGAACTTGCAGAAGTCACCGAACCAGTTTGTAAAGTACCTCAGCTTGGCAAGATGTAAACTTAGTAGAGTACCACCGGTAAGTTATATTAAATATCTATCAGCGCACAATACGCCGCGCCAAAGCCAAAATAATTAATTTTACCCAGAGAGCTGCTGATCTTAAGACGCAGATATATGCCAGTGACCTTGAGTGGTTAGCTTGCGTGTTTTGTACTGAGCTCACGAAACGCGTCGTACGTCCAGCCAGTAATAGGACTCGCCCATCAAGGAGCGCTGTCTCAAATTAGAGGCATTATTAATTTATTATAAATTATGTTAGGAGAATAAGCAAAGTTTTGATTTTCAGTAGTTTTATAATTTGTTTGCTTGTATTATTCCTTTATCAGCAATTTTCTGTTAACGGGTACGATTTAGGCAAGTTTACCCTACTGTAAGATATACCCACAAAAACTGTGCATTTTAATGGCATAAAAAGTATGTCATTCGGACATAGTAGCTTTCTATCAATTTTATTTTAATATACTTAAAAAAAAATCTCGAAACTTTTTCATTTTTCCATTTCTTCAATTTCGGATTTGTATAACTTTTTTTATTTTTTTTTATTTAGTGTCATTAATTGTAAGTGTTGCTTAAAATATGCATGCTGACATATTGTTTTGTAGCTATTCTACTGCATTTTGTGATTGTATCAGATTAGAGAATATTTTTTTATTTTTTATTTACTTATTAATATTTCTAGAGATTACCTTTTACGAACATACAAACAACTAGGTGTACTTCTTAAACTTATCCTATGACACTCGGCAATACTGTAATGTCCCATAGTGAAAGAATTTTCGGAATTGGATCAGTAGTTCCGAAGATTACTCCCAGCATACAAACTCACTTTTACCTCTTTATAATATTATTTAATTATAGAAGTATGGTTAAAATAAAGGTGCAATCAATTTATTTAATTCTTCAAAAGTTCAATTTTTAAACAGTGGCACTCCGAGAGTGCCGACAGAAGAGTAAACTTGAAAACAAAAGTCGGCACCGCGGTAATCAACGCGTTGATGTCTTTTGCTCCACGGTGTCGGTAACAAGTCGCAAAATTAATGGTTTAGTCCCATCTCAAAAATGCCCAACGTGCCTAAAGAAGTTTCCTCTTCAATAAAAACGGTACCAAAAGATGTTTCCATCAATGCAAGAAACTGAATAGTTTTCCATGATGAGCTATTTCTCTTCAAATGCGTCTCATCGAATCATTTTCAGGGCTCAAAAAAGACAATATTATCTTGTCATGATTCCGAGATCTATCATAGTATCATCTGTATACCTGTTATCTAAATAAAACTGTGTATTATCTTTTTATCTCAAGTGTCTGTTATCAATATATCAGACAATATGACTCGATAAATGATTTAAAAGGTACATGCACACCCCATTTTGATAGATCAAAATTTGTTCTTCCCAGCTAAAGCACTAGGAAGTGGTGAAGGGTGGGTGTTTTGGGGGACTGTCTTATGTAATTTTGACGTTCGAAAAGTGCAGATTCTCAGCCTAGTTTGAATAAATGACTTGAATTTTGTTTTTTTTTTTAATTTTGTTGTTAGTTACGCTGGCGATCCGTACCTACCCCTAGGGTTTAGGTGAAGCTCGTCTGGGGCAGTAATACCGTCATCGTAGACAGGGTTTAAACGGGTATTAAAAACAATAAAAACTTTTTTACAAAAAATACAACCAACTTCCAAACTACAAAGTGAAAAATAACTTTAATTTCGGTGTCTTTGGATCAGTATTTTAGTTTTTTGACACCGACTTCCGAAATTGAAGTTATTTTTCACTTTTTAGTGGGTTGGTTTGTAATTTATCTAAGTTACAATAGCCTTATGTCAACTGTTCATCAAAAATACCCAAATCGCTATAGATGTGCCTATAATATTTGAAGAGTTCCCTCGATTTCTCCAAGATCCCATCATCAGATCGTGACCAAATGACAATAGGACCAATTTGAAAGTATACCCTTTCAAACAAAAAAATAATTTTTCAAATCGGTCCAGCCGTCTTCGAGTAATCGGGGAAAATACATAAAAAATATATATATATATATCCTGACGAATTGAGAACCTCCTCCTTTTTTTGAAGTTGGTTAAAAATAAACACTATACTGAATCAGGGCCCGGAATTAAGGGAGCACTACTAACCACTACTAACTCTTATTAAGGGTATAGGGACCCTAATTCCGTGGGCTTGCGGACGGTGAGCAATGGGTAGCTCGCCGTCCGATAAGGACCATGCCCAGGTCGACGGCGCGTTGTGTTCCACGCGCGCCTCAAAGAGATGTCAGCAGAACTGACGGGGTCCGCTAGGGCCGATGCCTGCCGGGGTCGCGGGAAAGTCCGAAAGGAATAACGTGGCCCCTGGCAACATGGCAACTGAAGGAACACGGATGGGTTTTAGTCAGTAAGAGTCTGAGACGCCCTCCCGCTCCGCCCAGAGCGGGAGAAGTTATTTGATAATTTCCCACCCAAAAAAAAGGGACCCTGATTCAGTGTAGCATAATTACCCGCAATAGCGATATACAAGTCGCTAAATAATAATAATGTAACAAGGACACACTAATTAGATCTAGGCGTAAGAGTAAACGAGACATAAATATATTTTCTCTATCTCCTTTGTCACATGACAAAAATAATATGTCAAAACGGCTATCAGGCTACGATTTCTTTGGAAAGTAGTACCCGACTGCACCAGTTTTTACAAATGACTGTGAAAGACTAATACGGGTATTACACTACACTGAATCAGGGTCCCTAAACCCTTAAGAGGGCCCTTCCCGGTCCGTCTATCTTCAACGCGAGCATGGTCGAAAAGCTTGTTGTTTCATCCAGCGCAAGTGAGAATTGCTAACAAGCAACTGAGAACGCGATAACATTGTGCGAAAAATAACTTGTTTCAGGAAATACGTGTTTTTGAATACGCCTTACAAGTTTGTGAAATAAATGTTTGTCATTTAGAATCTCCATTAAATGTGCGAGGTTTCTATGAAGATATTTTCTTTAATTTTACAATTTATGAGTACATTATGAACGGTCAAAATTCAGGTAAAATTTGTGCTAAAAAGCAGATTTTTGGAGGCTTATATTGAATTCGTTTCGCAAAATTTTAATTTTTTGCTTTCATAGAAACCTAGATATAGTGCACAAGATACCTATTAGTTTAAAAGAATTAAAGAAAGATGTGTTACAACGCCATAATCACGTACGAGCGTTTGTATGAAAAGTATGACGGGTTGGCCGCTCTTAAGAGCGTTTATTCTAAAAGTGTGCAACGTCGCAAACAGATGTCAAATATTTCGCTGTTTTGATTAATTTGGCAATACTGTATGGAAACAAGAAATGTGGCTAACTAGCGAACTAGAATATTAATAATATGAATTGCAATTATAACAATGAATTTGATGTTGTAACCGTTTTAGGTGTAAAAAGTTTATTTACATCTAAAACTAAATATTCGGCGTTACGATATTAATTATTGCATTTCATAATCAATATTTTAATTCCCTAGTTAGCCACATTTCTTAATTCCATACAGTAATATTGCCAAATTAATCAAATCAGGTAGCTACGACGTTTGACAGCTATTTACGACGGTGCCAACTTTTAGGAAAGGTATAATAAGAGCAAGGCTGTAGTTAGTAGTGGTTAGTAGTTAGTGCTCAATTAATTCAGGGCCCTAATTCAGTGTGGTGTAATACTCGTTTATGCCCTAGGCCTATGGTATATGCTGACAGCTAATCCTTGCAATACTGTATCTACGACCAATAAACAACATAATATTTCTGTCAGCAAATAGTGTTGCTGAGAAAAATATCGTAAACTTTGTTTTGACATTTGTCAAATCAGACGTCATAAAATGAACAGAGTATATCTGACGAATTCTAGACTATAAAGGCTAATTGATGTTTCTAATTGCACGCCTCATTTAGATTAAGATAATTAGTGAAGATAATTTGATTAAGTAGGGTAAGTACTTGTTTTTAATTTAAAGTGTTATGATAGACAAAATTGATGGATGCGTTTGAATTTAGTTATCTTATTATAGATGTTCGTAATAAAAGGATTGGCACAGTCAGCAACAATAATAAGGATGTTACCTGGGTAAAAAAATAAAAATCTATTTAGTCAGTCAGTCAAAGAAAAAAATATTAGACACGTTTTTTTGCTTTATCAAATATCATATTAATTTTTTTTTTATTGATAAAACGCATTAAAGTTGGGAAGTGGAGGCTCGCTACGTCACAATTCAGTATGAAATCTACCAAAGAGTGACGTCATGCCACATTTTAACTCAATGTATTGCCGTAATATTTTGATTACGAAAAAAAATCCGTGTCCAATATTTTTTAATAATCTATCAGAAGAACAAAAAGAAAAGTCATCATTCCTATTGCTGATTATTTCGCCACCAATCTTATTTAGTTTACTTAGGTATAATATTATAAGAATCTAATTGATTAATTGTCTGCTGCACTGTAGGTACAACTTATGTAACTAAAAGAGTGATGAATATAGATGTTGATGGATGAGAGCGAGAGGAAGATAAACGAAAAGATGGATGGATTGTGTGAGGAATGTTATGAAAGAGAAGAGAGTGAATGAAGAGTGACGGCTGACAGTGGAGAATGGAAGAAGAAAACGTGTGCGCCAACCCCACGTACCAAGGTCAGGAAGATGATGATAATTAAAATTAAAAAAACAAAATTCGTTTATTTCAGGTACCACATAACCCATATTGAAACATCTATAAATTTGCATCTTCAAGCTTACACTTAAATAAAAACCAACGAATAAATCAATATAAACACAACATCAACACAAATTAGAAAACATTAAATTCAATTTATATTCTGTCATTCAATCATAATTAATAAATTAGCCCTTAGTCATTTCAAAAGTCTATTACGCGCGACACTATATGTAACTTGTCTGTCACAGCAGTGTCGCACATAAGGACAGTCCAACCTATTTGCTATCGTACTCAGAACGATATTGGAGCTGGCCCGCACTCTGCGCACTAGAGACGCACAGCGCTTCCGCATGGTCGCATGAAAACCATCTGTGCGCGCCCATGCGAACATACCTGAAGCACTGCAGTAGCGAGGCAGACCCAACGTCGCTCTGAACGCGTTGTTACATTTAATGCGGGGGGTGCTGTAGCTTTTCTGCGTGTAATTAGCCTATATAATGACTGCTTCATTAGTCTATTGGTCAAGAGAGGGGCTCGTGGCTAAGTAATAGCAGCCACACGGGTCGATCGATCAGGTTAAGCTACACTTGCCGCGGTTGGTCCGTGGATGGGTGACCATCTTTTCAAATCAAGTCAAATCAAAATATTTTATTTCACATAAACCTACAAGGGCACTTATGAAACGTCAGAAGCTAGGTGCACGGTTCCAATTGGTCGCTTCCTATGGAGAAGAGCCGGCAAGAAACTCCACGGTTACTCTTTTCAAAATAAATTGTTTCTACAATGTTTTCAAATTACAGTGTTAATGTCATTTGTCATTTGTAGATCTGACAGTCGTTACGGGTAGTTAGAAGCCCAAAAGTCTGACAATCAGTCTTATATCGTGTCACCTAGTAACTAGGTTGTGGAGGTCAGATAAGCAGTCGCTCCATGTAAAATTACCAGTATTTTATCAGCTGCATCCGGTTAGACTGGAAGCCGACCCTAAAATACATACCTAAATTTATTTATATGAAAATATAGATAATAAATAAATAATAGATGTTTTAAAATTAAAATATTGTGTCACTATGAAGTTTTCATAGAAAACACAAATAATTTATAATTTAATGTTTTGTATTGCGTTATGTGAATTATTTTGCTTAAGTACTATAGTATAGAATCAAGGTTTTCTAACTGAACTAGCTGTGCTGCTGGGGAGTTTGTTGCGCCACTTCTTCTTCCCAGCTAAAGGCACTAGGAAGTGTTGAAGGGCGGGCGTTTTTGGGGGACTGTCTTATTTAATTTTGACGTTCGAAAAGTGATGTTCCTCAGCCTAGTTTGAATAAATTACTTGAATTTTGAACGGTTTTGGTTCTCATTAGGTTGGCATGTATAATAAGTATCTTGGCGGCTCCCTTGTCCAGGACATCCAAAAATATACAAAATTGTAAACCGAAATGCCCCTATGAGGGTGACCTGATCATGCTGCTCAAACCCTCTATAAATTAACAAAGATTTAAAAAAAGATGCTTATGTTGTGTTATTTTTCCAGATATTCCAACTACGGGATAACCAGCTCCGATCCTTAGCCTCAACGTTAGAGTACATGACACTGTATGGCAACTCATTCCTAGGAAGGACCACAGCCGGAGAACATTATACTTTGGCGTTCAACGCTACGGGATCTACTGTTATGAATTTAAGTAATCCATCTCAGAGACAAGGTAAACTAATTTACTTAGGATGCTAATACTTAATATCCAAATAGTAATACTACTATCCTACAATAATATATTATCCTACTAACATTATAATTTTTTTTTTTTTTTTTTTTTTCTTTTGTTGTTGTTGTAATAGTAATAGTAATAGTAATTTTTATTTCTCTCAAAAAGGTACAAATTTAGTACATGGTATATAGGTTACAGGCAGATTCAAACCTTTGTGAGAGCTGGAGTCTATACTGGGTTCGGGACCTGTATTACAGATCTCCAGGCTCACACTCTTAAAATTATAACATTAAATTGCACTTACGTACTACATACAACATTGTAAAAGCTCCAAGTAATGAGAGGAAGGGAAATTAATTTACAAAACAAAAGATGTTCTATGTGTGTCTTTGGAGAGTGTTGTGTGCCCGTGAGTGCAATATAAGTCCTCGCGCCCAGCACCCACGAAGGGCACTGTGCGCGAGCACCCACTTGCCCGAGAGTGTGTGTGTGTGTGTCTGTGTGTGGTTAACAAGGTGAAACACGATTAAAGATAAATTTGAGTAGGTGCATATTCCCGGTAGTCGACGTTATTTTAAAATATTTAGTAAAAGTTCAGTCTCTGCATAATCCAATTCAAGTAGCGTATAAATGCGAAAGTTTGTGAGGATGGATGGATGTTTGTTACTCTTTCACTCAAAAACGACTGAACGGATTTGGATAAAATTTAGCACAAAAATAATTTATAAGCTGGATTAACATATAGCATACTTTATATCCTAGTATTCCCACGGGATCGAGACTTATGCGGGTGAAACCGCGGGGCGCAGCTAGTACTACATATATTAGCTGATCATCATCATCCTCTTCCCGTTATCCTAATTATCTTTATATAAGAAAGAAAGAAAGAAAGAAAGAAAGAAAAATATTTTATTTGGGACACGCACAGGAAATACAGACAGTAATAAAAAATTAAATAAAACAAAAGAGCATTTTAAACTAACAAAAAAATAGTAACGACCTGTGCGAGGCCAAAAAGGCCCATATCTCAGCATTATGCTGCGATATTATAATAGAAAGAAAGAAAAGAAAGAAAAATAGGTTTATTTGTCACAGAAACACGTGCATACATAAAAGACAAGAGTAATCAGATAACAACACAAAGCACATAACAAATCACGAGCATAGAACAGAATTTACTTAGGCGGCAGGTGCACGACATGACTGTGACAAGAAGGCTTCCACTCAGCATGATACTGTGCTATGGGGGACCCACAGCACAGCGCTGATTTTCAGTGGCAAAATACCGCGGCGCTGGTATTCTGATAGGGCCTGCTGTAACTCCATCAGCCATCATCTCAGCGTTCATATCGTTTTTAGCCATATCATCTTTCATATAATCCAGTCACCTTTTGTTTTGTTATTATTCATTTTACTGATATAGTCATATAATGGTATAAAGTGATATAATGCGGTGACTACTGAGATTGGGACTGAGGGATCACGAGCACTAGACGGCCATGACCATGACTAGTGGTCGCAGCGACCAGCACGCTTAGCAAGACCACAATAAAATGAGTTTTGTCGACGGAAGAATAGACAAAATGACACGAAAACAATCAAAATCTGTCATTTTGTCTATTCTTCCGTCGACAAAACCCGTAGACAACCCGTTTCAATGGTTGTCATGCTACATGTGCAGGTAAACTATAGAAACCGATACGAATCGCGCACTTGATCGCAACGGCTAACTAGCCGCAGACTATATACTGTGGCCGTCTAGTGCGCGAGATCCCTAATAGAGATATAAAAAATGAAGACAATGTTGTGCTGATCCCAAAAAAAATTTGGGATAAGGATAAGATGATGGTGACGAAGATGGATGGATGGCGATGGTGGATGAGTAGAGCGAAGACGATTGGTGGTGATGTTAGTTCATCCCTAGACCTTCATCTTTTAAAATACAATTGACGTTGATATATTTAGTAACCAACAGTTGAGCTTAACTATTCCTAAAGAGCCATAAAAAATACTGTAAGAAATTGACACGTGTTTCACCTCTGATGATTGACTTCTCGCGAACCCGAACACGGCGTGTTACCACACCGAGCGCTGAACATAGAGACTGGTTACTAAATATATCAACGTCTATTGTATTTTATAATGGATTTCCGCAAGGTCACGCCAGAATCTATTAACTAGCGTAGCGTTTTGCATTTTCTTACAAGTACTATAAGTATGTAATATTTTTGTATATTCTTTTTCCAGTGGAAAACGTCTGGTCATCAGGTTTCGCATCAGTCACCTTCCCTAATCTCAAAGAGCTGGACCTAAGAGCATGTTCCATACAAGTCTTAGGACCAAACTTATTTCGAGGGATGACAGAGTTAACTGCACTTTACATTGGTGAAAATGAAATCTATTACATTGAATCGACGGCTTTCTCCGGCCTTGATAAACTAGTGCACTTGGATTTCAGCAGGAATCAAGCTTTTGATCAAAACGGAAACGTTAAAAATCTAGCCACAGATAACTACTACGCCTTTCAGGATTTGGACAAACTTGTTTCCTTGGATATGTCGTATACAAGAATGACTCAAAGAAATCTCGGAATGATTAAAAGTCTCGGCAAAAGTCTTAGGAGTCTGTCGTTATGCGATACTGGGTTAAACAATCTTACAGAGGACATTTTTAAGACGACATCAATACAGATTTTAGACGTGTCACGAAATAATGGGATTCTGAATCTCAACACAGCGTTGAGGGGACTTGAACACAGCTTGGTAATTTTATACGCACAAGAAGTTGGTCTACAGACAATGAACATATTCGAGAATTTTGTCAACTTAATGATATTGCAGCTTTCTAACAATGAGATTACCAATGTAATCAATTCAACGGTAAAGAGCTTGAAAAGTCTAAAAATCCTAGATTTGAACAAAAACAGGATAAATTCGTGGTTCCACCCAACGTACTCTTTGATGCCAGAATTGCAATTTTTATCGTTAGCTCATAACAACATTAACATAATATCAGAAGAAATGATCGAAGACCTAATGAATGTAGACTATTTGGCCATAGCTGGCAATTTTTTGGTCTGCAATTGTCACGCAAAAGATTTTTACAAGATGGCTGCTAAAAATGGCATTATGTACAATGATACTTTAATTCGCATGCCAGGAGGCCAGCTACAGCATAATGGGTACCGATTCTATAATGAATTTATACTAAATAGAACTAAAGTAAACTTGCATGACTGCGATAACCAATGCTTTGAAGATATTGGTCCATCAGGGAGATTTCGGTTCGTCGACTATGTACCAGATGCCTACGTATGTCTCATGATACCTGAAAGTAAGACTGTTTACATTTCCGATGTATACAGCTGTGGTCGGGCTGCCAGAGATGTCAATTATGAGCAACAGTTGAGTGGTGGAAGAAACAAGCTTCTGGCGTTGTTGTCAATACCTGGTGTGTTGTTGCCTGTAGCCATGGTCTACGTTTTCAGAAGACATATTAGATACTTCTTTATAACTATGAGAAACTCTGCGATGCTGAGTTTGATTAATAAGAAGGATGCTGTTGACGGTAAGCGGAAGTTTTCGATATTTTGTTTATTCATTGAATACTACAATATATTATGTAAAAAAATCCCAGTCTGGTCCGAAAAAGGCACATAGGTACTGCAATAAGTTTTTTGAAGTGAAAACTTCTTTAGGCGCGTTGGGCATTTTTGAGATGGGAAAAAACAATTGAACTCGCGACACCGTTACCGACACCTCATTTTTTAAACGCGATTGTGCTCTTTATTTCGTTACGAATCAATGTTCTATGCAAGTATTTTTACTTTAAAGGTTTTGAAAGTATTTTTTTAAATTGTTCAAGTTTTCACTTCTGTCAGCACTCCTGGAGTGCCATTATTTTTTTAAAATTTTATTATCGAAAATAAAAAAAAGTTATTGCTATTTAAAATTCAAATGTTTAGTACAAAAAATACCCCGAATCCATAAAAAAATTGCTCTTCATAAGTTATGACTTGTAGACACCCGCTAAACGACGGCCGCCCGCGCCCCATGTTAATAAACTCATTGAAAAAAAATATGGCGATTTTTTTTCTTTTTTCCTGGTAATTTCCTCATAAATATACTCTCAGTACGATGCTTAACAACACCCTCACGGATCGGACAGGGTTTTTTTTACATGTTGTATATGTGTCACCATATAATTTTGAACTTTGTTAGTTTATAATCGATCGGTATTATTTCCGTTAGATTATAAACTGTCAAAAAATTGTGAACTGTGACAAATCATTTACAATTTAACGCATAATTTTTCGATAGTTAAAATGTATCCATGAAAAACTGTCAGTTTTTCATGGAAACATTTTAACTATCGAAAAATTATGGCGATTTTTTTTCTTTTTTCCTGGTAATTTCCTCATAAATATACTCTCAGTACGATGCTTAACAACACCCTCACGGATCGGACAGGGTTTTTTTTACATGTTGTATATGTGTCACCATATAATTTTGAACTTTGTTAGTTTATAATCGATCGGTATTATTTCCGTTAGATTATAAACTGTCAAAAAATTGTGAACTGTGACAAATCATTTACAATTTAACGCATAATTTTTCGATAGTTAAAATGTATCCATGAAAAACTGACAAATTGTGAACTGGTAACCAACTTGTTTGCGACGTAATGCACCTTGCGCTAATATTAAATAGCCTGCGTGGCTGCGAGCAACTTGGAAGTAGCGCTCGCCGCCCGCTCGCGCTCGGCTCGCGCGCGATTGTTGACAGTTCTAACCTAACCTAACCCATTTCACCCTGTTCACAATTTGACGGTTTATAATCTAACGGAAATAATAACTTACGGTTCTCACAATCTTACGATGACATATGCACATAACATTGTGCAGGGTGCTATAGGCACTCTTAATTTTTGTTTAATGGATGATTGCGTTTCTTCTCTAAATGAGAAGCAGTCTTTGCCTAGCAGTAGGACAGTTACAGTCTCAGAAACTTTAAACCTTGTGTTATCATCATCTGCCTAGCCTTTTGCCAACTATGTCCGCAGTATCCGCATCCACAACCTAGTTAGTGTGTCACGCTGACGATACCATATGCCTGGCTGTTAGACTTCGGGTACCTACATAACTATGATGTATCCATTCTTTTTACCATGTATTATCTTTATCTAATATATACAGGATGACTGGTAATTTGACGTATTCCTTCCAGGACGTGATAGTGTGACCTATTTGCAACAATTAAAGCCTAGGCGAAAATTCATGGGAATCGAGAAAACCCAATTTTTTTATTTTGAAAAATTTCCAGAATTCGTCACTAAACATCACTTTTCTCTAAACTCTCAAATTGAATGGCCTTCATTGCTTTTCCATGGGATACCTAATACTTTAACAAACCTTTTCATGTAACCAAATTTTCTAAAACATCAAACAGGTAAAAGTTAAAGGAAGAAGTTGACTAACCATTTTCAAAAATCATTTAAGTACGAGTACATGAACTTTGACACCAGTTATCTCGAAATTTTACTATGGCATTAAGCTTACAAATTACGGAGTTTAGGTGCGCCCAAATTAGGTGCGGCCGGTAGCAGTTGGTTAAACTTGCCTAAATGGACTCTGGCACTCGCCGGCCGCTGCCGCGGCACCGCTCGCTTCGCTCGCTCGGCTCGTGCGGTGTGTTATGTGGTCACAGTTCAAACCTAAGCTAACCTAAGTTTCAGCCATTTTCATTTGCTACAACTAAATTTAATGGAGCGGAGTTGTGACAATATTAACCAATACTAAACTCTAGAGCGGAGTTTAGATTCTATTGGTTAATATTTCTCCGCTCCGCTGCCTCGTTCCGCTCCAATGGACAGGAAGCCTGAGTCTCGTAAAAGCACGGAAAAACTTTGGTAAGTTTTTGTGTGCGCGGCGGAATAGGAATCTAACAAAAAAACAGGCTTTGCAACGCATGCGGCTGCTAGTCTGAAATAAGAATAACATGCGGACTGTTTCCACTGATAAATTCTCGTTCTCTCTCTGTATGGGAAATAAGCCTAGACAGTAATCGGCTGATATTAAATATAAATAATACTTAATTATTTCTATTTCAGATAACACGATCTTCAACTACGACGTGTTCGTGTCCTACTGCAACGAGGATCGCGGGTGGGTGCTGGATCACCTGCTGCCTCATATGGAGCGGGAGTGCAGCATCAGTGCGTGTCTCCACGAGAGGGATTTTTTAGTGAGTAGCTTTGAGTTATTTTGGTGAATTGAGAGCACTGCAAAGACTTCGCCGCATTGGCCGTCACACGGGCCGCGCCGTAAAGCGCGTAAATTGTCATCTGTCAAAAATCTGTTTTTGACAACGCACAAACAACTGAGCGGTGCCGCTCAGATGTTGCAACGCGTACACCCCTCCCCGCCACGTCTCGCGGGCTGCTAGTCCGGTGTACGTGAGGTGCGACGCCGCCCGGGCCGCACCGTGTGGCATTCCACGGATATTTGTATGCAGGATGCCGCAGCGATACCGCTCCGGCGCCGTGCGATATACGTATGTGGCGGCATTTATATCGCCACATGCGAACTACGCATCAAAGATCTGACATCACACAAAATCCTGACGTCACACAAATCCTGCATTGCGTTTAGAGTTTACCGCGCGAATACCAAAAACACCATAAAAAAAAAACAAAAAAAAAAATACCATAAAAATACCATATATATCGACGGTGGAGATTTCAAATGTCGTAAAGGACAGGGAATACAATGTCCCTTACGACATTTGACATTTCCAGTATCGATATAATTTCCCCGACATCAATCGTCGGGCAGTTGCCCGCCAGACACGACACCCGACTGCTCGGAGGATCCTCCCTTTTCTATGGTGGATGAGTGAACTTTACACCCTGTTCCTCATGCCTCTAAAGGCATAAGAAATGAATTCCCATAAACTAAACTGCCTTGGTTAGTGTGGTGGTTGAGTGTTATTGGGTTTTTCCATCTGGAATTTCTCAGTAGCATTCCCGGAGTCTGAATTTGTGCCCGGTTGATGGCAATAGGCTCGCCCCCTATTACATGGGACTTAAACATAACTGGCGAAATGTGGGTGTACTATAGGTACACCTCTGCCTATCCCTTCGGGGATTACAGGCGTGATGTTATGTTTTGTTTACGTTGTAAACTGCCTTGTCCCAGAATAGTTATTTCGGGTCATCTTCATATATAGATGAAATCATCTGTGTACAGTGTTCTTAGCAGTTAAATGATAGCTAGCAGCATAATAGCATTTTTCTTTCATTTAATCATTGATTTTTTTGATTCCAGGTGGGTCTCTCAATCCTGGAGAACATAGTATCCTGCATGGATCGCTCCAGGTCTATAATGCTGATCCTTTCTCAGAGGTTCCTACTCAGTCAGTGGTGCCAGTTTGAGATGCACCTGGCACAGCATAGGTAAGCTTTTTAACCACCACAAGGACTCCACCAAGGAGGAGATGTGCGAAGATGACCGAAGAGATGTTTTTCAGTTAGGGTGTTTCCACCGAAGTTGTGCGGAGATGCGAACTGGCTAGAGCGTGAGCGGAACTGCGTGCGGTAGCATTGGATGTTGACCGCTCACTACATGCCGCTCACTACTCTTCTCGTCTCCGCTGCGCACCGTCGCCAGCTTGCGATGAACAGCTCATATCCCCGCTTCAATCGCGCCACACAAATACAATACATCTCCGATCTCCGCTCAGTGGTATCCACTGAAGCTCAGTGGAGACGAGAGGTGTGAATAACGAAATTCTATTGGTTGTTTAAAACACATCTCCTCTTCTCTGTCTCGTCTCCGCTTTGGTGGAGTCCGGGCCTTACAACACAATTTTTTATATGGGTTAATCACCATGACCACGCAGCAGTAAGCGTAAAACTCTGACACCAGGTTAGCCATTAATGCTACCACTAAACAAATGGGGCAGTCTATATCATCGCTAATCATGTTCTTGTCTTTCCAGGCTTCTGGAAACTCGCAGAGAAGACCTAACCCTCATTCTTCTAGAAGACATCCCACGTCGTCTCCGACCGAACACACTGCACTACCTGATGCTAACAAAAACCTACATCGTATGGCCAAAAGACGAAGCAGAAAGACCTTTCTTCTGGAAAAGACTTAAGAAGACTCTAATTGCCCAAAAGACCAAACCGACAGAGAATGTGTCTTTAGCTTAAAATTGATAATTGATCTGCAAGGGATATAATAAATATAAAATAAAAACAATCTACCTAACCTTTTCCCAACTATGTTGGAGTCGGCTTCCAGTCTAACCGGATGCAGCTGAATACCAGTTCATTACATGGAGCCTGCCTGACCTCCACAAGCCTGGGTAATTCGATACCCCTTGGTAAGGTTGGTTGTTAGACTCTCGGGCTTCTGACGACCCGTAACGACTGTCAAATATCTACGAAAAACAGCCGGCACCAACGGCTTAACGTGCTTTCCGAGGCACACATAAATAATAAATATATCGTCACTGTAAAGGCAAAATTACTTAACCGCCATATAAATAATAGTAATTTTGCCTTTCCAGTGACGATATGATAAAGGAATTATACAGGGCGTAAAAACTGTTCTGTGGAATTATAGAGTACCCCAGCCCCATCCTAATGTACCCAATGTTGAGTCGTAAAAAATGATTGAAGTATTATTTCCATTATTTCATTTTTAAACATAATTATTATTTACATTTTTAAATATTCTTATTTAAAAAAAAACATTTAAAAATATAAAAAAATAGTAGCCCACCGGGTGTCGGGAACAGGGTCCAAGACACCGGTGGTCAGGGCTCCTGAGAGAGGAACCTCCTAACAATGCGAGCCGTGTCCAGGAGTACCACTTTCTGGATCAAGCCTTTGATCCAGCTGCCTAACGAGAGCCTCCTCAGGTGTTGATCGAGGCTCTTGGCTATTATGCCATTGGCCGTCACGACTATCGGCACAATGATTGCTGTATCCACATCCCACAAGTCGACAACCTCGTGAGCCAGGTCAAGATACTTAATCTGTTTATCTTTTTCAGCTTTCACGAGGTTCTCGTCATGCGGGACCGCTATATCAATAATCATTGTGCGACGCTCTAATCGATCTATCACCACTATGTCTGGCTTATTGGCAACAATAGTCCTGTCAGTGATGATAGATCGATCGATTTTCGAGGACTGGGTCGGGCACATATCTATAGTACGGTACTTCCGATTCCACAAGAAGTATTAATATTATTACGGCATTTGTTGCAAAACATGTTTCGTAACATGTATCCGAAACATTTTTGTTTCATTTCTAAAAGGTGATAATTTTTCCTTGTCGTGTTACAAATACTGCATGATGTATTATGGACAAGGCTTAAGATTGAGTGATAATATGTACAACTAGTTTTTAGGAAAAAATATGTAGGAATAGAGAACCTCTTCTTTTTTATGTTGGTTCAAAATCGGTGTATTAGCCGACGTTCGAACAGACGTAATAAAATCGTGGCATTATTTTATCGCGCACTGGATTTTCAACTCTCAGTGTTAAGCCGAGCATTGAGAATTTAACGCGCTGGGACGAGAGTGCGTTGAAAATTCAAAAACAAACTTTTGGATTTTCAACTCTCGGCGCTAAGTAGAGAGATGAAAATCAAGTGCACGAAAAAAAATCGTCGTGATTTTGTTACGTCCGTGCGAACGTGGGCTTAGAGACCGGATCTGGAAAAAAGTGGGCCATATGAGACCACTGACAAAAAAGTGCGAGTCGGTCTCACGCACTAAGGATTCCGTACCACTAAAATTATCATAGTTTACTTTATTATTTGCCATAAGCCATCACGTATTCTATGAAAGCACCCTCTTATAGACAGATAAACGGCAAAAGGCTTTGTAAGGGTTCCGCTGGGAAGCTCTGAAGTACGGAACCCAAAAAATTTATGTGATCACATTGTCAATTTTAATAATACATGTTTTATAGGATTTTACATTCTTGGGTATGTATGTAAACGGTAAACGGTAGGTGGAAAGTTGGCATAAAATAAAGTTCTTGTAAATAAAACCTTCGTTTAATTTAAATTGTTTTTCACTCCTCTTGCTCAAAAAGGCCAACATTGTAGAGTACCAGAGCGGGGAAAAAATTGCATTTCTTGCTCTAGGGGAAAAAGTAATTTCTTTTTAATTTTTGTCTGTTAAAACGAGCCTTGAAAAACGAATAAGTCTTTATTCTTATGAAGAATAATCATGATTATGGATTCGACTTATTACTGGTTCACAAAAAAAGAACATTTTATTTTTGAAAATGGAACTAAATGCGGCCATGTCTTCGGTAGAATGCGTGCATTGCGTTCATAGAGGAAAGTAATTATATCGGGTACATTGCGTTGCGGCTACAGAAGAAATAAAAAAGGCATTGGCGCGAAATCTTTAGAGTTTTTCTCTAATTACGAATTGAATTGGTGATCGTAATATAATTTACAACAATGAAAATGTTATCATCTAGTGAGAACATCGTCACAGAGGACTGAAATTAAGTTACCGGAAAAAAACATCTCGTTAAATATCCAGAATTGTACAAATTGTATATTTAAATTAAATAAACTATTTATTGTATTGGATTATTTGATTTTCTCGCAATCGTAGTGAAAAGTAGAGTGTAACACAAGGCGCTAAAACCCATTATAACTCGGTTTCTATTTACTCCCTCGCTAAAGCTCGGGAGTAAAACTACCTCGTTACAATGGGTTATTTTAGCCCCTCGTATAACAATCTACTATTTCACTCCTCTTGCTCAAAAAGTGCGTCTTTGTATCGTACCAGAGCGGGGATAAAATAGCGTATCTTGCTCTAGGGGAAAAAGTAATTTATTTTTATTTTTTGTCTGTTCCCAACGAGCCTTCAAAAACGAAAACGTCTTTATTCTTATGTAGAATAACTATGAATAAGGACTCAACTTATAACTGTTTCACAAAAAATAAGACCCTTTTTCTTTTTGAAAATGGAAATAAAAGCTAAAATCTCTTTGGTAGAATGCGTGCATTGCGTTGCGGCTACAGAAGAAATAAAAAAAAGGCATTGGCGCGAAATCTTTATAAACGAGGGATCCTCAAACCTGGTATTACATGTACCTCCCAGGTTACCCCATAGACAACTCAACATTCATCTTCACAGAGGACTGAAATTAAGTTGCCGGGAGAAAAAATTTCGTCAAATATCCAGAATTGTACATAATTTATTTTTATAAAATAAACTACCCATTTAATATATTGTATTGGATTATTTTATTTTCTTGCAATCGTAGTGAAAAGTAGAGTGATGTAACACACGGCGCTAAAAACCCATTATAACTCGGTTTCTATTTACTCCATCTCTAAAAGCTCGGGAGTAAAACTACCTCGTTATAATGGGTCATTTTAGCCCCTTGTATAATAATCTACTATACATATCTTTTACTGTCCGGCAATTTTATCATTTACTAAAAGACTGATGAGACGTTGATAAGAACAAAAAATTAAAATTAAGGATGGCTTGGGTATAGAAAACTCGCGTCCTAACTAAAAGGATAGTCGCGCGAGAACGTGATCGGTTTTTCTTACCAGCACGCGTATCATCAAAACCATAGAAACGGGATTTCTACGGGTTTTGTCGACGGGAGAATAGACAAAATGACAGATTGTGATTGTTTCGAAGTTCCCGGTCCGTCTATCCTCAACGCGAGCATGGTCGAAAAGCTTGTTGTTTCATCCAGCGCAAGTGAGAATTGCTAACAAGCAACTGAGAACGCGATAACATTGTGCGAAAAATAACTTGTTTCAGGAAATACGTGTTTTTGAATACGCCTTACAAGTTTGTGAAATAAATGTTTGTCATTTAGAATCTCCATTACATGTGCGAGGTTTCTATGAAGATATTTTCTTTAATTTTACAGTTTATGAGTACATTATGAACGGTCAAAATTCAGGTAAAATTTGTGCAAAAAAGCAGATTTTTGGAGGCTTATATTGAATTCTTTTCGCAATTTTTTTATTTTTTGCTTTCATAGAAACCTAGATATGGTGCACAAGATACCTATTAGTTTAAAAGAATTAAATAAAGATGTGTTACAACGCCATAATCACGTACGAGCGTTTGTATGAAAAGTATGACGGGTTGGCCGCTCTTAAGACCAGGTACTCTAAAGAAAATTTCCACGCAAGCTCCGCCCTAATGCACCCCGCCACTCCACTATGTGCTAAACGCTAACACATCACTATTAAAGTTGAATATCGCGTGCCCTCTTTTATCGTGTTCGAGCACGGAACTAAATGGCGTAAGTCAAAATTCTTATTTCGCTTACAACTAAAGTAAAATTTAATTTCAACTCTTTATTAGTGACTTTTGTGGACATGATAATTATTCAGATTTATTACAGTTGTAATCATGTAATTGCGTTTTATAAATAGGTTTTTACTTTTATTAATTTATTTATCTTTTGTATAGATTCTTTTCTATTTTGTGAATGTGAGAACGGCTGTAGGCTTAGTGGATTGTAGATCTGTTGACCATTTTCTATTTTGTTAAGTACCTGGTACTTGTTGAAAGACCTACACTGTCCTCCCATACCTCATAACACTGTTATTTGAAAGTATTGTAAAAGCCAATTATTTTTAAAAGAGTAACCGTGGAGTTTCTTGCCGGTTCTTCTCCATAGGAAACGACCAATTGTGACCGTGCACCTAGCTTCTGACGTTTCATAAATGTCCATGTATGTTTACGTTTTTTTTTTTTTTTTGGTGTAATAATTGGTCTAGAGAAAAAATCATCTTGTCGCTGAATAACAAACTAAGTATAAGTTTTTACTGTGAATACTTATTTTAGACAAGCCGATATTGGTGCCGATTCTCTTGTACACCGAACTAAACTAACTAAACTATCACTAAAATTCCTTACTTTGGACTATGAGAATCTAAAAGCTATTCTGCAAAATAAATTCTCTAAATTTAAAAATAATTTTGACACATCTAAATCGAATTTGACAATCGCAACTCCACACGTGATACCTAACCACGTGAATCTTTTTAGAGCCGGAGGCGCGCAGGGGGGGCAGCCTCGACGTGTTTTATATGGATTGTTTACTTTTTGTATGAAAAATAAGAAAAAATATTACCTACATGTAGAGTGTTAGGGGTTTAAGGGTTTCATAAAGGGGTCGAAATTTTCATTATTTTTGCGATTGGACACACCGTTTTCGAGATATAAGCAAAAGAAAAAAAAATATTTAGTACTGTTTTTGCATCTGAAGTCGAGGTGTTGGTGTGAATTTAAAGTTCATGACAACCAATTTTATTCCACACGTTTTTAGTCGCGATTAAAAATAGTCAGATTTAGTTAGAAAATCTAAATTTTAGGTGAAAAACGTCAAATTCAGAATAGCAAAATTGCCATTTTCACTAAACTAATATCTCAGTACCATCTTAGTGCTGCCAAACTAAAATATAGTTAAGTTGTGTCATTTTAGTCTATTTCAGAATGGGAAATCGTCGTTTGACAGGATTAAACTAAATTTTGGTGATTTTTAGTCTAGTTTAGAGGCATTTGTGACAAGAGAATCGACACCATTGAATCTTGATTTTATTTAAATAATTTTTAAAAAAAGATATGATTTTCGAATAAAAAATGAATCGAGCGAAAATTACGTAACTGTCTTGTACAGACGCCAGCACATCAAGCTACCCGAAACTGTCAAATTTTCCCAATTAACTTTGAACCTTATACTTCAGCGATAAAGTTGAAAATCTATTAAATAAATTTGACAGATTGTAGTAGCTTGAAGTGCTGGCGTCTGTACATGGAAAGAAAAAAATCCAATAAATCACATACTAAAATTTGATTGTATGCGTGACTTTTTCAGAATATTAATGCAAATTAACATACGATTTAAACCTCTTCTTAAGATACTCTAAGATAAAATATATATCGTCACTGGAAAGGCAAAAATACTTAACGCCATATAAATAATGCGGCGGTTAAGTAATTTTGCCTTTCCAGTGACGATATTATCTTCACTGTGTGTGGTGTTCCATTACATTGTACTGTGAGCGATATATCGAAGATAATCTTAATATATATAAATCTCGTGTCACAATGTTTGTCCTCAATGGACTCCTAAACCACTTAACCGATTATAATAAAATTTGCACACCATGTGCAGTTCGATCCAACTTGAGAGATAGGATAGGTAGGGTAGGTAGGGTAGGTAGGGTAGGTAGGGTAGGTAGGGTAGGTAGGGTAGGTAGGGTAGGTAGGGTAGGTAGGGTAGGTAGGGTAGGTAGGGTAGGTAGGGTAGGTAGGGTAGGTAGGGTAGGTAGGTAGGGTAGGTAGGGTAGGTAGGGTAGGTAGGGTAGGTAGGGTAGGTAGGGTAGGTAGGGTAGGTAGGGTAGGTAGGGTAGGTAGGGTAGGTAGGGTAGGTAGGGTAGGTAGGGTAGGTAGGGTAGGTAGGGTAGGTAGGGTAGGTAGGGTAGGTAGGGTAGGTAGGGTAGGTAGGGTAGGTAGGGTAGGTAGGGTAGGTAGGGTAGGTAGGGTAGGTAGGGTAGGTAGGGTAGGTAGGGTAGGTAGGGTAGGTAGGGTAGGTAGGGTAGGTAGGGTAGGTAGGGTAGGTAGGGTAGGTAGGGTAGGTAGGGTAGGTAGGGTAGGTAGGGTAGGTAGGGTAGGTAGGGTAGGTAGGGTAGGTAGGGTAGGTAGGGTAGGTAGGGTAGGTAGGGTAGGTAGGGTAGGTAGGGTAGGTAGGGTAGGTAGGGTAGGTAGGGTAGGTAGGGTAGGTAGGGTAGGTAGGGTAGGTAGGGTAGGTAGGGTAGGTAGGGTAGGTAGGGTAGGTAGGGTAGGTAGGGTAGGTAGGGTAGGTAGGGTAGGTAGGGTAGGTAGGGTAGGTAGGGTAGGTAGGGTAGGTAGGGTAGGTAGGGTAGGTAGGGTAGGTAGGGTAGGTAGGGTAGGTAGGGTAGGTAGGGTAGGTAGGGTAGGTAGTTAAGATAAGTACTAAGTGCTACCCGTGTGAAACCGGGGCGGGCAGCTAGTATATTATATATTCTAATACCTTTAAACGAGCAATTCTTGTATCTATATGTGTCGGATCCGGTCATTAGTACGGACACGAAACGAATCGCAAGCGCGCCACTGGCGACATCAAGTGATCTACCCACACCAGAAAGCGCGCTTCTACAGTCGTGATGTTTTAAGGCCACGGCGAGGAGGATTCAGCCTCTGATCGCATCGGAGTTAAGACGCCGCGAAACTGTTCTCGATTCGTTGTGCTCAGTTATAGTGTTAATTGTAATTGGTGATCATTGTGTTAATTTGTGATTTTAATAAACGCCGTCGCACCCAATGTGTGTATAATTTAGCTAGTGTGATTAATTTGATAGTAAATTATAATGTGATCTGAACTGCAAACGGTTTTTCTATTGCGCATTAACCAACACTACCCACACTACGCCCACAGTAGTTAAAATATCGCTGATAATAACGAAAGAGTCACATACCCGTCCGACATATGTATTTGTTACGGCTAAAACCCGAAGTGCGGCTACACCTAGGTGCGGCCGGTAGCAGTTGGTAAAATTTAGTTGTAGCATATGAAAACGGCTGAAAGGTAGGATAGGTTAGGTTAGAGCTGTGACCACATAACAGGGTTGGCATAAAACAAACAAGTTTTTTTAAAACACATATTTTAAACAGTGTTTAAAATAGTTTGAAATAAAACAGTGTTTTTTATTAACTGTTTAAAATCACAGTATAAAACAAGTTTTAAAATAAAACATGGTTTTAAATCGCGAATGAATGGAAATAAATGAAAAGTTATACATTTTTAGGACTTGGAATTGCTCGAAAAGAAATTAAAAAGGTTACTTAGATAGTTTTATGAACTTCGTCGCCGGTCGAAATGAAGTAATTCCCCGCAACTATTTTGGAGATTCCCCTTATTTGAATATAGTCCATCCTACCTATGTAGGTACCTATATCTATACTTCGTCGCTTGTCGAAAAGACGTAATACCCCGCAATAATTTTGGGGACTTCCCCATTGTTTAATTTACTTTTAAGGTACTACATCTAAGAACTATAATCGGAATTCACAATTCTGAACGTACAGAATGTACTGGGTGGTTCAGTATATGCGTAACATATCTACTTCTATTGATTACAAAAAAAAAAACTAACTACCGTTGTTGTGATTATTGTGTTATTTTTGTAAATGTTTCCTGAAGTAAATTTTAAAATTGTCTAGAAATGAATTATATTAGGCCTGATCGATTTGTGTTGATAGTAATTTTGATAAATTACTCAATGAAAAAAAACACTTGTTTAAAACATTTCGAACTGTTAGATTTATAAAATAAAAAAAAGACTGTTTTTTTTCCAATCCTGCCACATTACACACCACACGAGCCGAGCGAGCGTAGCGAGCGGTGCCGCGGCAGCGGACGGCGAGGGCCAGGGTCCATTTAGGCAAGTTTAACCATCTGCTACCGGCCGCACCTAGTTATAGCCGGCTAAAACTAAGTGTAGCCGCACTTCGAGTTTTAGCCGTAACATAATACATGTATATAATCTGAATCTCGGAAACGGCTCCAACGATTTTCATTAAATTTAATATGCAGGGGGTTTCGAGGGCGATAAATCGATCTAGCTAGTTTTCATTTATAGAAAAAGTGTGTGACGAGCTTAACACGCCTCTGGTAAGAAAAAAAACGTAAATTAACCCTTGTCACACTTACATGTGCTTAAAGTAACCCCGTATCGCATCCGTTTTGGTTGCGGTGGAGTCACGATCAGGTCCAGGTTCAGGACCCCACCGCAGATCCTGAAACAACCAAGTAAAATAACCCTGTGTAGATAAATGTTAATATTTTTCCGTCGATAAATTTAAGCATAAATTCTCTCATTTCGATATGTGTACCTACATTATGAAGAATCACACTGTATGTCAGTAATAAGAAAATAAATGCCTGGATAAGGGCAAAAGGGAGATGTTAGTGTCGAGCTTTACAAAAGACAAAACAATATGGCCTAAGATCCGACCTAGAGACGACCTTCACCCATTTATTTAATGGATGAAAAGTATTTTATATCAAATTTAGTACATAAGTTAAAAAATATATCGCGAGTGGGTTGGCAAAAAAATTACTGGCCAGACTAGTATTAATAAAAAAATGTTTTTGAAGTGAAAACTTCTTATGGCGCGTTGGGCATTTTTGAGATGGGACTAAACCATTGATTTCGCGACACCATGACGACACCTCATTTTTGTAAACGCATTATGCTCTTTATTTATATGTCGCATCCGGCAATTGACATTTACAACAAAACAAGGCACGCCACCTAGCGGCAACTACCAGGACTAGAGTTGGCGCGCTTAGACAGAGTCGGGGCGTTTCCGGTCGGTTACGAGGCTGAGGAGAACGCTCCAAGTCGGGGCATTCTTTATCCTGGTGATCGAGCAGTGAAGACGCTTCGGAACTGTCCTATGTTTTGTTGAACCATCATCATACCCACCTGTTATTAGTTAATTATAACCAGTGATTAAAGTTTAAAGTGATTATTTGCAAGCACTCATACTCGCTTTGAAGAGCCCAAGTGTGAACAATCATGTGGTTTTACCAGAGTTCAATCCTGATAAACAAGAATCTGACGCGGCATCATGGTGCGCAACGGCAGACTTGTGCTTTAGAGAGTGTGCAATCGAAGGGAGTCAGCTTATTATGACTATCAGTAAAGCGTTAAAAGGCTCAGCATCTACGTGGCTATCACAAGTAAGTTATTCAGGCATAACGTGGGCACAATTTAAGGAGTTATTTAAAGCAAGATTTGTGTGCGTCGAGACGTCTGCAGCTCCCCTCATTAAAATTAATAACGAAAAACCTAAGCATGACGAAACTTATGCTGCCTATTCGAGTCGCTTAATTACGTCTCTGTTAAATCAGTGGAAGGATTTGAGCATTGAACAAATAGCAGTGTCAACAGTTATCGCTCATTTGGCACAAATAGACACGCGCTTGCAACGGCTTGCATTCACTACAGAAATCAAGACGCGTCATCAATTGCAGCAAGAACTACAGGCGTTTTCCTACCTAAAGCGTAAAAACCCCTCAGATGCGCGATTGTGCTCTTTATTTAGATAAGTTTACGGACCAATGTTCTATACAAGTATATTTCTTCCACCAAGGCGATCTTGTTCAAGTTTTCACTTCTGTCGGCACTCCCGGAGTGCCACCACTATTTTTTTTAATTTGCTCTCATTCGTTTAACGACTAATTCGTTTCAGTAACAATTGTTTCTCTTAAAAAGCACTATCCATTGTCACTTATAGCTAGTGGGTACCACAGATTACATTGGGTACCAAGTAGTCACCTAAACTCCGAATTGACTAACAATTGGCAAAATTTGAGAGCAAAGGTTCTCCTTGAAAAGCTCTTTCCATTGGTGTATATCTTGCAAGCAATGTTTAAAAAAAAATACTTTTTTTATTTTTTATTAATAACAGTCCGGCCAGGATTTTTTTTAGCCAACTCACTCGCGATGTATTTTCTAACATACAAAATTAGATTTCAAATACTTTTCATACATTACAACAGATGGGTGAAGGTCGTTCCTAGCTCGAATCTTCTACTAATATTTTCACCCCAGCTGCTTGGTAATGTCAAATTATATTTCATGCAAACCTAACCTAAAGAAAGTCATAATAGCCCCGGGCTCTAGCCGGGCAATAATATTGTACTGAATTTCATTATAACCTGCTAGTCAATAATGTGATTTGAATTTGGACCTTAACAAAAAAAAAACACAAGAAAAAAAAAAAATGAGCCGTCGCAAGACGCCTGGCAGATGTGAAACATCGAAATTATTATGTACAGGTAATAAGCATAAAAGGATAGTTTACCGACGCTAGCATTGGCGTTGGCGTTGGTTTGGCATTGGCACTCTATAGACTATAGATGTTTCACATCAAAATTATTATTTTTTATTACCTCACAGAAATAGTGAAAAGTAGATTATTATTCTCCTCGGGAATAAAGGTATCTTCGTCATGGGCGAGCTTAAATCCCTTGCTGCACTCAGGATTCTAGTCCAAGTCTTAACTAATTCCTTAGGGAGCACTAGAATCACCCGTGACATTAGACACTGCTTTATCCCCTTAGTGAATAATCTACTACTTATTTATCTTTGTTGTGTGGTTTCTATACCTTTAATACTTACCTATATTTCCTCAAGTTAAGTTCACCAATTCTGGACTTAGATACACACGACTTGAGATATCTTTGAAAATCACGTTCTGAGGACAAAGAGATTTTTTGTAAGCAGTTTTTCATTGGATGTGGACTCTCACAGAGAGGAAGCCCGAGTGAGAAAGTCATAGGTTGAACATTTTACGATAAGCTCTGGTCAAACTGAGGCGAGTCTCATGTGGTATGTATGCGGGACGAAATTCAATTAACTAGAATGGAGGTGTCCGAACGATTTCCTGATCAAATCGTTCTGGCCCGGTAAAAATGTCAAATTATAACTGTCAAGCACCGCGGTTTGACACTGACGAGCGCATTACGTCACTTTCGACATTTTTCAGAATTTTTCGGACTTACCTGTAATTTTTTTATTACTTTTATTCTATTTGACGAGAATGTCCGTTAAGCCATACAATGAAATAGCCCACAGACGATATTAGCCATTATTTAGTAGGTAGTAGAAATAGATTTGTATAAGTCGCGTGTATGAGGTGACTCTCATGAGAGTCAGCGGGGCTTGACGGGGCTCTCATGAGAGCTTAACAATCGACGCGCGTAATCGTATCCCGCGCCGGATTCGCCCCAGTTTGACCAGTCCATAAAGAAATTGATTGTCTAAATGGTCCCGTCTAATCACAAACCAAGACAAAGGATTCTCTTGTCTCCTGTTTTTTGTGATCAAACTTCCCCTAATATACCAATTTCTTATTTTATTATCTTCACTTCATGTGTGTCTACAAGGTTCTTTTAATTGAATTAACAGAAAATCTGAAAAAGTTCATTTATAAATGCAACTAGCTTCATTTTTCTGACAGACCGACCTTTTGACAATTCAAAAGTGCCTGTAATTGGTTTGAATTTGATAGTTCAACAACATTCATTGCTCAATCGAAGAATTTTACTTGTGTCTGCAGTTGTTGTTTTCCTTTTTTTTTTTTATTTATGATATACAATTTTTTTTTTCTCTTTTTTCAATCATACACACTTGTTTTTCCAATGCACTTTAGACATTGGCAGAATAGTCGACATCGGCTTTACTTGCCATTTAATAAAAATAGAATAGAATAGAACATTCATTGCGTTATTTACGTTGTTGAGCAGACAAATTTTAACATCAATGGATTAGCAATATCCTTCAAAATGATTCAGGGAGTGACTGCAGGGACAAATACAAGATCAGATCATTTACTTATAATCTAGGTACCTACAGTATTTCTATTTTCTGAATGTCCCTCGAGAATCATCGCATTTCCGAATACAAACGAATGCTAATTTCCATGTCCATCAATTATTAGATTTATCTTGTATAATAATTTGAATTCAGAAGTAAGTACTTTATTGTTGTTTTGTTTTGATTTCCGTGTGAACTATATAGAGCTGTAAAACTATTTTCCTATCTGTCATGCCTGCAACCTTAGCAGCTTTCCTCCCATTTTTTAAATAATTTACATTAAGTTTAAAGAGTATTAACAACTCTAAATACTTCCAAGTCCGATCTGCGTCCGATCTGCACCAAGTGCAAAGGGCAACTGATAGAAATCCGATGACTGACGAAACACGAGGTTTGCCGAGGGACATTAAGAACATATTTGTACTGTACATTCTCTATGAGTCATTGTAACTTGAATTAATAAATGAATAATAATAATATCTTGTCTGTGATAATGACTGTAAAAATCTCCCCGTTAAAACTTTGGTGAAGTAAGCTCGAAGTGAGCTGCCATTCCATCTGATACTAGGGATTGACACAATCAGTTATGTTACGGAGCTTCGGTTCCGGTTCCGAAAGGTCGGAACTTCCGTTTAATTTTACACCTCCGATTCCGACTTCGGTTCCGATAATTTTGAATCGGAGTTATGGGCTTGTACACAAAACTGCGATGCGACGTCGCATCGTAAAAATCTGCGAGCTTGCAGTACGCGTGGCCTAGACCGAGCTCGCAGATTTTGGCCGTGCGCACTGCAAGCTCGCAGATTTCTGCAATGCGATGCGAATTCGCAGTTTTGTGTACAAGCCCTATAGCAAAGTTCGAAACGCAGCGATGCACGTGACTATAGCGCATACAAACACGTTTTAACTCGTCGCCAGTGTAATTTTAGTTTATTTTATACACGCTCGCGCTCGATGTCTCAGTTTATTGTTTTGTTTGTGGATGTTATCGCTAATATTTGAGTGATTAAAGAGACCGAATTATATTTCAATTTCCCATAACACATATTTTTTCTATTACTGCCTTCGACTCCGGTTCCGGTTCCGAATCCGATCAATCAAATTCAAAACCTCCGATTCCAGTTCCGGTTCCAGTAAAACGACTTCTGTAACATCCCTGGACATAATTGACAGCTCACTTTACCTAACTTTTCACGTGAGATTTTGTACAGAATAGTTTGGTTGAAAGGTAGCTGATTACTTACCATTCTCAAAAGCAATCTGTTCCCGCGGAAAGGGCATAAAAGGTGGCTCAGCCATATTCAAATTATCGAGTTGTTCTTTCTCCTTGTCAATCTTCAAAAATCTAATAAATAGACAAGCAATACTTAAATTATCTAACAGTAAATATGGTACACACGACTACACGTCAAGCTATACATTTTCAGTTTATGCTGATCTCCTATTGTTCAATGTTACCTTTGGACATTGACTCAGCACTCGGCCCGGCTCACGCGCGGCCCAGTTAAGGGGACGATAACTGACTTTTAATGATTTTATACTGAAGATGACGTCTAAACGAGTAGTGTTAGTGATTTGAAAAAAATATGTGTTAAATAAGAGCATTTTTTTAATACTTTAATATAGGCATATTTTCGATTATGTTTATATTACATAGTGAAATTAATTTGTAAAGTTATGTCTAACGCGGATAAAAAACTGAGAATGACGCAAAATCTACCAAGAGTATTTTTTTGAAAACTTCACAATTTTAAAGATAATTAAATTATTAATCTTTTACTATACGTGTTTTATTAAAATATCTTTTTTTTACGTGTAATAAATTAATAATGCGTCTAATTTGGGACAACGCTCCTTGATGGGCGAGTCCTATTACTGGCTGGACATACGACGCGTTGCGTGAGCTCAGTACAGAACACGAAAGCTAACCATTCAAGGTCACTGTCATATATCTGCGTCTTAAAATATTGATTTGGTTGCATCTCACACGCATAGAACACTAAGAATTTATGTAATAGTGTGTGTTAAGTAATTGTAGTATATAAGGTGTAAAATATTGTAAATAAATCTGATTTGAATTTTATATTCTTTTCTCATTACCCCTCACTGTGGCCAAGACACCTTTAGCCATCTCTGATCAGTCTCGTGAGTCTACGGGACTGGCAGTGAGTGTACCCTTCCCGAACCTGGAAATCCTGTCTACCATCCGTCTGTAACCTTAGGTCGAGACATCCTGAACTTATTTATATATTTATCTATCACACTAGGTATATGATAGGTTAGGGCTGTAGGGCTTATAGGGCTTAGAGTCGTAGGGACTGTTAGGCTTGTGGGTCTTAGGAACTTCCTCAACTTATCATATATGTTCATGTATTGTCACAGCCTTTTTTTTTTTTTTTTGGGTAGTAAATTATCAAATAACTTCTCCCGCTCTGGGTGGCGCGGGAGGGCGTGTCAGACTCTTACTGACTAAAACCCACCCGTGTTCCTTCCTATGCCATGTTGCCGGGGGCCACGATTTCCCTATCGGTTTTCTTCGAACCCCCGGCAGGATTGTCACACCCTTAACAGTATAGCGGCCTTACGTGACGTTTGTTAAGGGTGAATGTACAATTGAATACGATTTTCGTACAATACGAGGTCAGCTTATACTGGAAATGTATAGCTTGATGTGTAGTCGTGTGTACATACGGTGTCATAATATCAAGCTAAATAAAAATAAAAATGAACTGCCTAGCCTTTTCCCAACTATGTTGGGGTCGGCTTCCAGTCTGACCGGATGCAGCTGAATACCAGTATTTTACAAGAAGCGACTGCCTATCTGACCTTCAGAACCCAGTAACTACTAATATCAAGCTACATAATTATATAATATTACCAATTCAAAAAAACCGGCACAGTTCAAGACGGGACTCGACACGATGGGTTCCAAAATTTAGCAAAAAAAACCCCGAATTTTTTACTTAATTTTATTTTTTATTATTTGTTATTACAGCGGCAATAGAAATACACAATCTGTGAAAATTTTAACTGTCTACCTATTACCGTGAGATACAGCCCGCTGACAGACGGACGGACAGCGGAGGCTTAGTAATAGGGTTCCGTTTGGCACCCTTCGGGTACGGAACCCTAAAAATTATTTCATTCAGGTAAAATCCATACCTATTACATTAAATAACATTTCACAATAATGTTACGGAATAGATCAAAATAAAAAAACCGGCCAAGTGTGTCGGACCACGCACAATGAAGGGTTCCGTAGTTGGGATGAATTTATCCCAAAACAAACTTAACTTTGTAGTTGATAAACATGTTCTCCCATACGAAATGTATGGCAAAACATGTTTTTGCAACTGCAAAGTTAAGTTGGTCGATTATTACTCGTTAACTTGTAAAGCCTACTTAGCTGTGATAGTTTTCCTTTTAATTTCATTATATAAACTACTACTGTGATTTTTTTCACACATCCAAAACCAACCATTTAGCTGGCAGGCTTGACTCTAACAAAAATTAGCACTTTAAAGCTTAATATTTCGCAAACGGATCACTGAATCCAAAAGTGGTTTTCCCAAACTCACGAAGTTTTTGAAGGACCTTTCCAATGATACCCCAAATCATGGGATAAATAAAATAAAATAAAAAATCACCACTTTACTCTAAAAAAAATGTTTTTCATAAATTTGTTTTACCACTTTGTCGACGTAATTAATATGTATACCTATGCCAAATTACAGCTTTCTAGTATTAAGGGTCTCGGAGCTAGACCGCGGACAGACAGACAGACAGACAGACGGACATGACGAAACTATAAGGGTTCTTTGTTTACTGCGAAACCCTAATAAAACGGCAATGCAATTAAAATAAACACATGAGTATGGTAAAGGTATCTACCAAACGAAATATTGCGGCCATTCTGAAAAATGGGCAACATCGCAAATAGTTGTCAAATATTTTGCTGTTTTGATTAATTTGGCAATATTACTGTATGGAAATATGAAATACGGCCAACTAGTGAACTAAAATATTGATTATGAAATGCAATAATTAATATCGTAACACCGAATATTTAGTTTTAGATATTTGGAAACTTTCCAAATGCCTTTTTTACACCTGAAACGGTTACAACATCAAATTCAGTGTTATAATTACAATTCATTATTAATATTCTAGTTCATTAGTTAGCGTATAGCGAGTATAGCTGCCTCGTTGGTCTAGTGGTCGTAAGCGCTACTGCTGAGTATGAGGTCCTGGGTTCGATTCCCGGGTCGGGCAAAGTGTTATTGGGTTTTTCTATCTGGAATTTCTCAGTAGCAGCCCGGAGTCTGGATTTGTGCCCGGTTGATGGCAATAGGCTCGCCCCCTATTACATGGGACTTAAACATAACTGGCGAAATGTGGGTGTACCTGCTACAGGTACACCTCTGCCCAACCCTTCGGGGAAACAAGGCGTGATGTTATGTTATGTTATGTTAGCTAGCGATATTCCATATTTCCATACAGTAATATTCTGCCCTGCTAAGCCCAAAGGCGGTATCTCAGAGATACGCCCGTTTGCCTGCCAGGGCTGCGAATGGGAAATCGTGGCCCCCGGCAAAAGGGCAACCGAAGGAACACAACAGGGCAACCGAAGGAACACGGGTGGGTTTTAGTCAGTAAAAGTCTGACACGCCCGCACCCAGAGCGGGAGAAGTTATTTTATAATTTCCCACCCAAAAAAAAAGAGGTATACCCGTTTAGTTTTTTTTAAACCATTCAATAGCTTTAACAATTTCGCATCTAATGTTATAAGCGAAATAGCGCTATCTAACTTAAAACATTAAAAATAACCACTAAGATTTTTTTTATATCTCCATTTTTCCTTAAGAGCGGCCAACCCGTCATACTTTTCATACAAACGCTCGTACGTGATTATGGCGTTGTAACACATCTTTCTTTAATTCTTTTAAACTAATGGGTATCTTGTGCACTATATCTAGGTTTCTATGAAATCAAAAAATAAAAATTTGGCGAAACAAATTCAATATAAGCCTCCAAAAATCTGCTTTTTTCCACAAATTTTACCTCAACTTTGACCGTTCATAATATACTTATAAATTGTAAAAGTAAAGAAAACATCTTTATAGAAACCTCGCACATGTAATGGAGATTCTAAATTACAAAAAAATATCTTACAAACTTGTAAGGCGTATTAAAAAACACGTATTTCCTGAAACCAGTTATTTTTCGTACAATGTTATCGCGTTCTCACTTGCTTGTTAGCAGTTCTCACTTGCGCTGGATCAAACAACAAGCTTTTCGAGCATGCTCGCGTTGACGATAGACGGATCGGGAAGGGCCCTCTTAAATTACAATTTACAAAAAGTCAATTTTCTCAAAACTTACTCCGGTTGAGATATCGCCTTTGGCCTCAGCAGGGCAGTATTGCCAAATTAATAAAAACAGGTAAATATTTGACAGCTATTTGCGACGTTGCCAATTTTTAGAATGAACGCTCTTAAAAAATAGTTTTGTTTTTTTTTTAAACCTTGGCCCACACTAGGAATTTCTCCTGTATTGTGGGTGATTTACAAACATTTAAACTCACATACACAGGAGAGGACTCACACATTAACTTTGATGTAGTTCTCCAACTCCCGGATCTTATCGCGGGTTTCCTTGTAGAACTTAAGCCTTGCGTCTTCTTGCTTCTTCTTGAGTGTTTGACTCGCAATCATCTCCTTTACGTTAAACGTGTAGAGATCTGCAAAATTCACATTGAATGATACTGACACCGCAGTTGGTAAACAGTTGCCTATGTAAAAAAAAAATTAGACACGTATTTTTTGCTTTATCATATTAATCAGGCTCGCTACGTCACAACGCAGTATTAAATCTAGCAAGGTGTGAAGACATGCCTTATTTTAACTCAATATATCGCCATAATCTTTTGATTACGTCAAAAAAGAAAAAATACGTGTTCAATTTTTTTTTTTATCTAGAAGACGGACCAAAAAAATGGACACGTGACGACAGCAAAAAAAAATGTCTATCAGCCCGCTTAGCATGATCACATAGAAACGGGTTTTGTCGACGGAAGAATAGACAAAACGACAGATTGCGATTGTTTATCTGTCATTTTGTCTATACATTTCTATGGTTGTCATGTTGGACGTGCAAGTAGATTATTAAAAAATATTGGACATGTATTTTTTTTACGTAATCAAAAGATTATGGCGATAGATTAAGTAATTTGTTAGTCAAAATATTAGAGTATCATGTACGTGCGCTGGAGAACCAAGATAACCGACATAGCCCGAAGAATTAAAATAACATTACAAAATTATTACACTCAAAAATAATAAAATAAAATATCATTTAAAAAAATCAGAATATTACACACGTCAAAGGTTTAAAAATAAAAACAAAAAACTTGAGAGGTGTCAAGGGACACCCGGATGGAACGAAGTTCCTTGCGATGAATTAGTGAAGTAATTGTAATAAAATGAGTAGGTAAGTGCATACGCCACACACACAGCGTACACCGCAGCACCACACAATACCAAAATAGGGAATAATGCGACGTTTTCCCGTGATTTTAATGGAGCCAAAAGAGAGGTCTTTTTCTCCTGATTTCGGGGACCCCAAACTTGATAGGTCTACGACCTCTGGCTCCAAAGTTAAGACCCGGGGGGGTGAGGTGTGCAGGGGGTGTATCGGGATCAGGGGGTCGCGGGAGGATATCGAGGGGGGGTTCGGGGGGAGGTTATATATATAAGAGAGTTGTAAGATATACTTAATAACAGATATTGGGGGTCAAAAATGGGGTCTAAGGGGTCTAACTGAATGTAGGTTCTAGCTGAGAGGGGGGGTACTAGGGGGAGGAGGAAATTTCAAAACTTTGATATTCCCAGCCGTTTCCGAGATATTTAAAATTTAAAAGGGGGAGCTGTGCAGGGGGTGTATCGGGATCAGGGGGTCGCAGGAGGATATCGAGGGGGGGTTCGGGGGAGGTTATATATATAAGAGAGTTGTAAGATATACTTAATTACAGATATTGGGGGTCAAAAGAAAAGGGGGTCAAAAATGGGGTCTAAGGGGTCTAACTGAATGTAGGTTCTAGCTGAGAAGGAGGTATTAAGGGGGGGGGGGGAATTTTATCAAATTTTGATATTTCCAGCCGTTTCCGAGATATTTAAAATTAAAAAAAAGTGTCGTTACAACTTTTGGTCTTAATTTTTTCCGTCTAGCCCCCTTTCGCAACGCGCGATAAGGAACTTCGTTCCAAAAATGTCAGATGAATTAAAATACATGTCTTAACAATCAGATAAATTAAATAAAAATATTGATCCAAATTAAAATAAAATAAAATTATACAGATATCAAATTAAATTATTATAGCATGTCACACTATTATTTGTATTGTCATATTATTAAATGTCAATAAATCACTCTTAATTTATGTAACTATCTATATTTTTTTCCTGTAAGTACTCCTTGACATTATAATAACATTTATTTATCAGGAATTTGTGCAGTTTCGACTTGAATTGATGAACAGGTAACTTTTTGACATCACCAGGCAACTTGTTGTAAATCAATGATGCCATACAGAGAATACTTTTATTGATTAGTGCTGTTTTCCCATAAGGTATATTAATTTCTAATCTTTTTTTGTCACGTAGTTGTCTATAGTAGCTTTTAGAAGCAGTCTTATAATAATTAGGATTTAATTTAACAAAAACATTTAGTTCATAATAATTTAAATATAACGAAGGCAGTGTCAGAATTTTCAAACTTTTAAAGTATGGTTGACAGCTGGTAGTATTGTCTACATTACACATTGCTCTAATGCATTTCTTTTGAGCTTTAAATACAGATTCCTTATCGACTGAGTTGCCCCAAGATATAAATACCATATCTTAGGACAGGTGCAACAAGTCCGTGATAAGCAGCTAACACGGCTTCTTTATTAACAATTTTTGAGAGTTTGTATAGAGCAAATGACGATTTATTAATTTTTTTGCAGACATATTCTAAATGTGTTTTCCATGTCAGTTTATTGTCAATATTAATTCCTAGAAACTTTGTTTCTGTTACAGGATGTACTATTTCGCCTTGGTAACTAACGTTTATATTTGTCAGTTGAGTTCTCTGGTGAAAGTGTATATATAATTTTCGTTTTGTTTATATTTATTTTAAGATTATTTTTGGTTAACCATTGTATTATCGTATTTAATGTTTGGTTGACTACGTGCTCGTAATCATTTTCTTTGTCACTTTTTATTATAACTGTGCTATCATCTGCAAATAGTACCATTTGTTGATTGATATGTTTAGGAAGATCATTGATAAATATCAAGAACAGTAACGCGCCTAGGACACTACCTTGTGGAACTCCAAACTTGACCGTTTTCGGGTTTGACTTATGTTTAATCTCATTTCGCGTTTTGTGACATATTTGTGTTATTTCTACTATTTGTTTTCTCTTATGCAGGTATGAAAAGATGAGATCTAGCGCTTTACCTCTTATGCCATACATGCTCAATTTTTGCATTAGTATCGTATGGTCAACTCAGTCAAAGGCTTTACTCATATCCATAAAGATAGCACATGTTGGAATTTTTTTGTCCAAGGCGACCAAAATACTTTTCAGAAGGTCATATATGGCTATATTTTTCGATTTCCCCTTGCGAAAGCCGTTCTGTTCGTCTACGAATATATTATATTTTTCAAAAAAACTGTATAGTCGGCTATATAATGATTCTTTCAAATAATTTTGAATAAATGAGGATCAACGTTATGGGTCTATAGTTTTCCATTTTCCGTTTGTCTTCTTTTTTGTGTAGTGGAATGACAATGGACGTTTTAAGATTTTCTGGATATATTCCGTTAGAAATGCACAAGTTAATTATGTAGCATAGATGAGCTGAACTAACCGGGGATACATATTTTATGACTTTGGTGCAGGCACCATCGTTGCCCACGCTATGGATATTTTTCAGCTGCTTTATCTCTCTGTCTACCTCTGTAGGTGTTGTGGGAGTAAGAAAAATTGAATTAATTTTAGATTTAATTTTATGATTTGTGGGTCGAGTTTTGTTTTGATTGTCATTCCTTAAATTATTTGTTTGATCTGATTTTGAAGCTTGGTCAATGAAGAAGTCGTTAAAATTACTCGCAATAGATTTAGTATCTGTAATCTTGATTTATTTATTTATTTATTATTATTTCCTTTATTTCATTTATAAACATATAATTTACATTTTTAAATATTCTTATAAAATGATTAAAAAAAACATTTAAAAATATAAAAAATAGTAGCCCACCGGTGTCGGGAACAGGGTCCAAGCCACCGGTGGTCAGGGCTCCTGAGAGAGGTACCTCCTAACAATACGCGCCGTGTCCAGGAGTACCGCTTTCTGGATCAAACCCTTGATCCAGCTGCCTAACGAGAGCCTCCTCAGGTGTTGGTCGAGGCTCTTGGCTATTATGCCATTGGCCGTCACGACTATCGGCACAATGATTGCTGTATCCACATCCCACAAGTTGACAACCTCGTGAGCCAGGTCAAGATACTTAATCTGTTTATCTTTTTCAGCTTTCACGAGGTTCTCGTCATGCGGGACCGCTATATCAATAATCATTGTGCGACGCTCTAATCGATCTATCACCACTATGTCGGGCTTATTGGCAACAATAGTCCTGTCAGTGATGATAGATCGATCCCAATACAACGTGATATTGCCATTTTCGAGGACTGGGTCGGGCACATATCTATAGTACGGTACTTCCGATTCCACAAGACTGTATTTCAGAGCAAGTTGCTGGTGGATAATCCTGGCTACAAGGTTGTGCCTATGCAAGTATTCTCCGTTAGCCAGACGAGAACAGCCAGAAATAATGTGTCGGATTGATTCTCCGGGACGGTGGCATGCCCGACAGATGTCAACCGTGCCGTCCTTCACAATATATTTCCAGTAGTTGTTCGTCATCATAACTTCGTCCATAATTGCAAAGACAAAACCTTCGGTTTCCCCAAAGAGGTCACCGAATCGCAACCAGGATACGGACGCTAACAGGTCTACATCGGGCCCATGTAAGGCCCGGTAAAAGCGCCCGTGAAGCTCTTTGCTCTGCCATACCTCCCTGCGGTCATTAGTATCTAATACTATAGGTTTGCGCCAGTTCTCGTTAGCCAAGGATAGCGGGGTGAGGCCCTTGTCCACTGAGACTACATCTCGGTGCATCCCCACGTCGGTTTCTAGGAAGTATTCCCTGAGACTGCATACCTCACGGTTGTGCAGGGTCTAAGCATTTAAGAAACCTCGACCTCCGCACTTCCGTGGGTAATACAGTCTCATCACCGATGAACGTGGGTGATGCATCCGATTTGCGGTCAGCAGAGTGCGGACCCTCTTATCCAGGGCGTCAAGTTCCGTCTGAGTCCATTTGAGTATGCCGAAAGAGTACATCAAAACTGGCAAGACCCAACCGTTGAAGGCGCGCACCTTGTTTCCGCCTGATAAAAGACTATTTAATACTTTATTCAGGCGGCTAAAGAAGCGCTCCTTCAGCGATTGCTTCATGTCAGCAGCGTTGATACCTAAAGCTTCCGACATACCCAAATACTTGTAGGTTTCGATTGAGGAGAGGGATCTTAGGTGTATGGAATCCGAGAGGTGGGTTCCCACGGATTCCACAATCTCCCCTCGTTTTACATGCATGACCGCACATTTGTCCACACCAAATTCCATCCTGATGGCACTACTGAAAGTTTCGGTTACCTTCAGTAGCTCCAGCAGTTGCAAATTGTTGGGGGCAAAGAGTTTTAAGTCGTCCATGTAAAGGAGGTGAGATATAACCTGACCACCTCTCCTCAATCGATAACCCAGCCCTGAATCCTCCAGCAGTGTGCTTAGAGGATTCAAGGCTATGCAGAACCAAAGTGGGCTCAAACTGTCACCCTGGAATATACCTCGCTCGATCCTTATCGGTTCGCTATTCCTCAGGATATGTCGACACCCTGGATAGCGAAGCACCGTCCTCCATTGCCCCATACATGACATCAGGAAGGTGCGTAGAGTTGCATCTACTTTATACAACTCCAGCACCTTCATGAGCCATGTATGTGGCACCGAGTCGTAGGCCTTCTTATAATCTATCCAACATGTCGACAGATCCCTTCGGGAACGACGAACCTGCTGGCTAATGGCCATATCGATGAGGAGTAGCTCCTTAGTACCGCGGGACCCGTTCCTACATCCATTTTGAGAGGCAGACATGATGGAGTTGGTGTCTATATGTTTGTTAATTTTAGCTCTCAAAATGGATGTAAAAACTTTATAGACCGTCGGTAGACAAGTGATCGGTCTATCCACCGTAGGCGCGGGCTTGCGGACGGTGAGCAATGGGTAGCTCGCCGTCCGATAAGGACCAAGCCCGGGTCGACGGCGCGTTGTGTTCCACGCGCGCCTCAAAGAGATGTCAGCAGAATTGACGGGGTCCGCTAGGGCCAATGCCTGCCGGGGGTTCGAAGAAAACCGATGGGGAAATCGTGGCCCCCGGCAACATGGCATAGGAAGGAACACGGGTGGGTTTTAGTCAGTAGGAGTCTGACACGCCCTCCCGCTCCACCCAGAGCGGGAGAAGTTATTTGATAATTTCCCACCCAAAAAAAAAAAAAAAAAAGTGATCGGTCTATAATTTTTGGGTTCCGCAGTACTACCTGATTTATGGAGCAGGTGGGTTATTCCTGTCGTTAAGAATTGGGGCTGCGACCCTGACTCTAAAGCTGACTGGAACTGGGATGCCAAACGGGCGTGCGACCTTTGGAACCATTTTATCCAAAAATTGTGCAGCCCGTCCGGCCCTGGTGATTTCCAGTTAGGTAACGGACGGACTGCACGAGCTACATCTTGGGGGCTGATGGTGAGTGCCCCCATTTCCGGTATTTGTTCGCACGCTCGTTCGATCTTCCTAGTCCAGTCTCCTTCGGTGTGATTGACAGGCGCCGACCATATGCTTCGCCAGAACTTACACATGGCGTCATCATCCGGTAGGCGCGTGTCAATCACACTTTTGTCCGGTCGCTCCCAAGCCCTTTAACCCACCTTTCATCGCTCTGGAATGTGCGATTTTGAGTGTACCGCTCCACTCTCCGCCTGTACCGTCGAATGCGATTTGCCCATGCACAGATCTTCTGCTTCAGGAAGTCGATACGCTCTGTGACGCGGGTCAAATAATCTCGAGAGCTAATTTCAGTTCCCGAGAACGCCCGCTTCACAAAGCGCATCACTCTAGGGCGAGTATTGCCCTCCCTGAAGCAGATTAGCTTGCCGATGAGTACTCTAGCCTCACCGATACGACGCTCAATCCTGCACTGCCAAGCTGGTACAGCTGGTTTTGGTCGTGGAGCTCTGTCACTGTTGGCAAATTTAACTTGAGCTACACGACATGCTGCCACAGCTGCACAGTACAAGATCGAGTGGGTATCGGCAAGGTCTTTGCTGCCGTCAAAACAGTTTGACAGAAGCGAGTCTAGAGTACACACCAGCGCCTTGTTTTTCTTGTGCATGGGCAAACGAGGTAATTGTGGTCTAAGTCCAGGCGGAATAGAACGGTACTCTCGAAAAGCATCCTCCAGAGCGCTCCTCAATCGTGCATTGCATTGGGAACTCACGGATATAACCCCGTCATCATCCTCTTCACCAACGCGGTCGGGTCGCGGTGAAAAACTGGGTAAATTTTGCAATTGCACCGCGACCAGTGGCGAAGTAGGTGTAATATGGTTATTCCGTGATTCGAGGCGTAGTCGATCAAGTACGGCGTCATCCAGCATATGGTTACGCTGGATGACCCGCACCTGATCCGACAGTCGTTGCGCCGACACGTTGATAGCTGGTTCAAGCACCTGAAACAGAGAGAGCATCCGACCACGGTACGCAGTCAGGTTAGTTCCCCCCTCTGTAGCCCCAAAGTATGCGCGCATGACATTTTCATTGACAGTTTGTGTCCACTTCATGCGCTGCACACTTCCACCGGGAGCGGGGACCCTATCAGAGGCCGGTGGGCCTCGGAGTCCTAAGCTGGCCGGTGGTCGGCCTCTTCCGCGCCGACGTACTGGTGGTGGTGTCGTCGGCGGCGAGAAGTATTCGTCGCTCGAGCTCGACGCAACTGCAGCGGCCGGTATCACTGGACTCACGTCTGGAGCAGGATCCGGCAACTGCGAGGCGGAGCTGAGCGACGAACCCGAAGATGTTGGGTGTGTGTTGATCAGTTTTTGTGCCCGACTTCGTGTCAGCATTTCATTGGTCTTCTCCGTGTATTGTCATAAATCCATTTCTTAACATCCTAGTTTTATGCATACTCCAGTTTTTATTTTATTTTATTTACAGCATTGTTGGGTGTTTATTTCGTAAAAAATATAGAAATTATAAAAAATACCACGGAGAAATTTTTATTACCGTCATCTTGACATTCGGGCCACAGATTATTTATTATTATTAAATTAAATTATTATAGCATGTCACACTATTATTTGTATTGTCATATTATTAAATGTCAATAAATTACTCTTAATTTATGTAACTATCTATATTTTTATCCTGTAATTACTCCTTGACATTATAATAACATTTATTTATCAGGAATTTGTGCAGTTTCGACTTGAATTGATGAACAGGTAACTTTTTGACATCACCAGGCAACTTGTTGTAAATCAATGATGCCATACAGAGAATACTTTTATTGATTAGTGCTGTTTTCCCATAAGGTATATTAATTTCTAATATTTTTTTGTCACGTAGTTGTCTATAGTAGCTTTTAGAAGCAGTCTTATAATAATTAGGATTTAATTTAACAAAAACATTGAATTCATAATAATGTATATATAACGAAGGCAGTGTCAGAATTTTCAAACTTTTAAAGTATGGTTGACAGCTGGTAGTATTGTCTACATTACACATTGCTCTAATGCATTTCTTTTGAGCTTTAAATACAGATTCTTTATCGACTGAGTTGCCCCAAGATATAATACCATATCTTAGGACAGGTGCAACAAGTCCGTGATAAGCAGCTAACACGGCTTTTTTATTAACAATTTTTGAGAGTTTGTATAGAGCAAATGACGATTTATAAATTTTTTTGCAGACATATTCTAAATGTGTTTTCCATGTCAGTTTATTGTCAATATTAATTCCTAGAAACTTTGTTTCTGTTACAGGATGTACTATTTCGCCTTGGTAACTAACGTTTATATTTGTCAGTTGAGTTCTCTGGTGAAAGTGTATACTTTTCGTTTTGTTTATATTTATTTTAAGATTATTTTTGGTTACCCATTGTATTATCGTATTTAATGTTTGGTTGACTACGTGCTCGTAATTATTTTCTTTGTCACTTTTTATTATAACTGTGCTATCATCTGCAAATAGTACCATTTGTTGGTTAACATGTTTAGGAAGATCATTGATATATATCAAGAACAGTAACGCGCCTATGACACTACCTTGTGGAACTCCAAATTTGACCGTTTTCGGGTTTGACTTATGTTTAATCTCATTTCGCGTTTTGTGACATATTTGTGTTATTTCTACTATTTGTTTTCTCTTATGCAGGTATGAAAAGATGAGATCTAGCGCTTTACCTCTTATGCCATACATGCTCAATTTTTGCATTAGTATCGTATGGTCAACTCAGTCAAAGGCTTTACTCATATCCATAAAGATTTTGTGACATATTTGTGTTATTTCTACTATTTGTTTTCTCTTATGCAGGTATGAAAAGATGAGATCTAGCGCTTTACCTCTTATGCCATACATGCTCAATTTTTGCATTAGTATCGTATGGTCAACTCAGTCAAAGGCTTTACTCATATCCATTAAGATAGCACATGTTGGAATTTTTTTGTCCATGGCGACCAAAATACTTTTCAGAAGGTCATATATGGCTATATTTTTCGATTTCCCCTTGCGAAAGCCTTTCTGTTCGTCTACGAATATATTATATTTTTCAAAAAAACTGTATAGTCGGCTATATAATGATTCTTTCAAATAATTTTGAAAAAAATGAGGATCAACGCTATGGGTCTATAGTTTTCCATTTTCCGTTTGTCTTCTTTTTTGTGTAGTGGAATGACAATGGATGTTTTAAGATTTTCTGGGTATATTCCGTTAGAAATGCTATGCAAGTTAATTATGTAGCATAGATGAGCTGAACTAACCGGGGATACATATTTTATGACTTTGGTGCAGACACCATCGTTGCCCACGCTATGGGTATTTTTCAGCTGCTTTATTATTATTTTATTATTATTTATTTATTTTATTAACTTAATAAAAAATCCTAAAGCTAGGTTACATTGCCCCACAAAACTGCTATCTCTCTGTCTACCTCTGTAGGTGTTGTGGGAGTAAGAAAAATTTAATTAATTTTAGTGTTAATTTTATGATTTGAGGGTCAAGTTTTGTTTTGATTGTCATTCCTTAAATTATTTGTTTGATCTGATTTTGAAGCTTGGTCAATGAAGAAGTCGTTAAAATTACTCGCAATAGATTTAGTATCTGTAATCTTGATGTCATCTTTAAGTATTTCTGTAATAGGCTCTTTGGGAACGGTAAATTTAGACTTGTTTATAATTGACCAAGTCGCTTTTGATTTGTTTTGTAATGTATTTATGCAATAATTGTTGTGTGACTTTTGAGTTAGTGATATTACTTTTTTTAATCTAGCTGCGTATTGCTGAAATATGTTTTTATTTCTTTTTGTTGGATGTATCCTATACTGCCATAGCATTTTTCTTTTAATTTTACTACAGTTTCTAAGACCTTTAGATATCCATTGAAATTTTTGGTTTAGCGATTTTGTTATAGTTTTGAAAGGGAAACATAAATTGTAAAAACATAGGAAAAGGTCTAGAAAATTATTATAAGCTTCGTCCGGGTGTATTGTAAATTTCAGTAAACGACAAGCTGTTTATGCATTTTTTAAATTTACACAGATTTTCATTACTATAATCCCGTCTTCTAATACACCAAGATTTTATCACACAGGTTTTTTTGACGGGGCATTGTAACAGTTGAGCTGTGTGGTCGGATATACCAAATTCAATTATTTCACTTTTGCATCTAGGAATATTGTGAGCAAAGTTGTCAATACAAGACTTACTGCTGAGCCTGGTACGATGTCTAATTTCTAATTTTAAATTGTGGCTTTCCAGAAGATATTCAAAGTCTAGAGTATGGCGGTTTCGTTTGAGTATATTTATGTTAAAATCTCCGCATAGAACAATTTTCTTGTTAGTATTGTCACATATTTGGCGTAATAATTTCTCTAAATTATCGTAAAATAGATTCATGCATGAATTTGGCACTCGGTATATACACACTATTATAAAAATACAAATAAAAATACATACCTACCTTCATATTGTTTAGGCATATCAAACTTCAAGGCGAAAGATCTAGAACTTTCACTGAGTAGGTCGATCATAGACCGGGCCGCACGCACACAGACACAGGACCCGTCTATTATTTTAGGTAGTATCACTCTCACTTTCATGGATGGGAAGCATAGTTCCACTGGCTCCCTGAAAATAGTTTTAATATTAGGAGAAAAAAAAAAGTGACACTCCGGGAGTGCCGACAGAAGTGAAACCTTGAACAAGATCGCCTTGGTGGAAGTGAAATACTTGTGTAGAACATTGGGCCATAACCTTATCTAAATAAAGAGCACATAACATTTACAAAAAAAAAAAAAAACTTTCAAGACCTTTAAAGTAAAAATATTTCTCGCGACTTCATCAATTGATACTACTTGTTGCGAGTTCCATTATTTTTTTCCATCTCAAAAATGCCCAACGCGCCTAAAGAAGTTTTCACTTAAAAAAAAAAGATGAAGAACAAATGGATAAACAGATGACTTGCACAAATGGTTTCCATGTCATCATGCGAAAGAAAGCGGCCTCCTTACTACAGCGTCTGCATGGTACCTAGTGACCTCATTCTAAAAATGATCGCTGCCAGACCGGACTGTTCCTTTCAGGGATACTGGGTGGGGACAAAGTCAAAGTCAAATAATTTATTTCAATTCGGCACAAAAAGACACTTTTGAACGTCAAAATTTACAAAAAATTGAATTGATTCTAGTCGCCCCTTCCAAAAGGTAGTTTTCGTATGGAGAAGAATGGGCAAGAAACTCCACCGTTACTCTTTTAAAATGTTTTACAATATTTGTATACATTAATTATATAATTATATGTGAAGACGATGCATCTGGAATAAGATTACTATGCTACAATAGGTAAAAATAATAAAAAATGAAGCAATGACAGAAAAAATAATTATGTAATTTATACATGGTGTTCATGGGACAGTCATAGCCTCCCATACCTAGTAACACTGTTATTTGAAAGTATTGTAAAAGCCAATTATTTTCAAGAGTAACCGTGGAGTTTCTTGCCGGCTCTTCTCCATAGGAAGCGACCAATTGGAACCGTAGGTTTATGTGAAAAAATATTTTGAATTTTGAATAGGTCTGCGCAAATAAATAATTTGTAAAAAAATAACAATACTAACCTACTTATTTAAGCACCATTGTTACTAACACCAATATACTAACAACATTATGGACCTTAGTCAGTAATAGAGTTTTATTTAATTTTTAATTTAAAGGAAAGATGAAAGTAGAAGAAGAAAGAAGAATAAGAGAAAAGAAGAACAGAAGAAGAAAGAAAAAGAAGACGAAAAGAAAAACAGCAAAAAAAATAAGAAGAAGATTTTTAGAAAACAACAAAAAGTTGTCCAAAAATCTTTTCAAAACTAGTCTGATTTGTAAAGATTTCTTTAAAGTCAAAGTCAAAGTCAAAGTCAAATAATTTATTTCAATTAGGCACAAAAAGGCACTTTTGAACGTCAAAAACAAAAAATAGAATTGATTCTAGTCGCCCCTTCCAAAGAGTAGTTTTCGTATGGAGAAGAATGGGCAAGAAACTCCACCGTTACTCTTTTAAAATGTTTTACAATATTTTGTATACATTAATTATATAATTATATGTGAAAACGATGCACCTGGAATAAGATTTATATACCACAATAGGTAAAAATAAAAATGAAGCAATGATAGAAAAAATAATTATGTAATGGATACATGGTGTTCACATATTTACAAGCATTGTAAAACCTATACGATATTCCTAAAAAAATTACAAGTGATACTAATTCGTCAGTGTGTGAGTTCAAGTAATCACATAATGTAAAAAAAAAAAAAAAAATGTTGTAATATTTACAACTAGTCGTTCGATTTTTGCTTAGAGCAGTTGTGTTACATGCGACCGCGCGCGTACCACAGTGTAAAAGTGCTTACGCATCAAAACAACGCCGTCCAGTCGGATGCACCGCAATGACCTAGTTACTGCGTAATGCTGACGGCTGTCAGCGAATATCATAGTTAAGGCGAAGTTAATACTCGCTTCTACAATGGGTTCGAAAAAGCCAACATTGAACACTATTAGCATAAACTTAAAAACAGAAACCGAACAACTGTTGTACAAGCACTTTTGTGAAGAACGAAAAGAGCGTGAAGAGCTGCAAAAACACCTAAATGACCTAAAAAGTCAAATAGAAAATCTCCAGCAACAGCTGAAGGTTCAAGCGGAAAACCCACCGAAATCAGCTACTAAAACTGCTACAACCGCCACTGAGACTTCTCCCGCGCGTGTTGAATATACCACGGACGAAGAAGAACTAGCTCGAGAAACAGGATGGATACGGCAAAAAAGCAGGAAGAAAAGAAAATTGAACACCTCTCCCGCCCAAACCCAACCCACTCTGCATGAACACGGAAGTGAAGAGAATAAAGGTAAGGAAAAAACAATTAAAACTCCCCTGCCACCACCGATTGTAGTCGATGGTATCAAGGACTACCAGAAATTCTTTGATTTTCTATCCAAGGACCAATCAGCTGACGCGTTCAGCATCAAAATGATGAACGGTGATACAGTCAAAGTAAATACCAAAAACGAAGATTCGTACAGAGCAATTACAAAGGCTCTCTCACTAAACAATTGCCTTTGCCTCCTATGAGAACAAGCAAGAGAGACCAATTAGAGTTATGGCAAAAAAATTGCATTTCACATGCATTCCGGAGAGAATTGTTGAAGAATTGCGTGGCAAAGGCTACAAAATTCTAGAAGCAGTTAACAAATTGAGTTGGAAAACCAAAGAGCCACTCAATATGTTCATGCTGACATTCTCAAATGAGGAAGAAACCAGCAAAATATTTAACATCAAAACTGTATTGGGATGTAATGTGGAAATACAACCGCTAAAATCCACAAAACTGGTACCTCAGTGCAAACGATGCCAGGCTTATGGCCATACGCAAAAGTACTGCTCCAAAGAACCGAGGTGCGTAAAGTGCACAGGCAAACATCTGACGATGGATTGCAAAAAATCTAAAGAAGAGAAGCCAAAGTGCGTCCACTGTGGAGCTCCACATCCAGCTAACTACAGGGGATGTATCGTAGCCAAAGAAATCCAGCAGATTCGAAACAAAAAATCGAAGGGCAATGCTACTGCCCCTCAACAAAATACACCTACTGGAAGAGTCGAAAGCCAGAGCCAGTACAAACAAAGTCAAAGCACTTTTAAAACTACAACCAAAAATATGTCTTTTGCCCAAGTAGCTACAAGAGGCATTGCCAAGGCGCCTTTGGCTGATATGAACAGTGACAAAAAATTGGATGAAATCCTAAAGTTAATGTCATCATTTGACGAAAGATTGAAAAAAATTGAAAATAGCAACAAAGCTGCTACTTCTAAGCCAAAAAAATGAATACTACACTAAAACTTATGGCGTGGAACTCAAATGGGTTACAAAAACATCAGAACGAGTTACAAGTAGTATTAGACATAGAAAAAATTGATGTGTGCCTGATATCTGAGACTCACTTTACAAAGCAATCTCACATTAAGTTTAAAGGGTACAAAGTATACCATGCTATTCACCCAGACAATTCAGCAAGAGGAGGTAGTGCTATTATTGTAAAAGAAAACCTACAGCACTATGAAGAGTTTAAATATGAAGAGAAAGACATTCAAGCAGTGGCAATTTGCCTACAAACAAAAAAATATCCTGTAACAGTATCTGCCATCTACTGTCCACCTCGGTTTATGATAAAAAAAGACCACTATATGAGCTTTCTAACTCGCCTTGGAAGTAGATTCATCTTAGGTGGTGACTTCAATGCTAAAAATACGTATTGGGGCTCCAGACTAACAACTACTAAAGGCAAAGAACTACTGAATGCCATAAAAGAGCTGAAATGTGATGTCATATCAACTGGAAAGCCCACCTATTGGCCAACAGATCCAAATAAAATTCCGGACTTAATAGATTTTTTTGTAACCAAGGATCTATCAACCAGTTATATAAAATCGGAACAAAGCTATGACATGAACTCAGATCACTCGGCAATTTATCTAGAAATTAGCGAGCACATTTTGTATAAAGAAACCAGACCCACTCTTGTTAATAAGTGTACAGACTGGGAGAGTTTCAAGACCAGATTAAATGATAAAATAGACCTTAAAATACCACTAAAAACACCCGAACATCTAAACATCGAAGTAGAAAAGTTTATAATGCACATCCAGCAAACAGCGTGGGAAAATACACCTGACTCCAACAAGAGGACGAAGGGAAATACATACCCGCTCAAAATCAAGCAGCTCATTATGGAGAAAAGAAGGCAGAGAAAAACGTGGCATCAATCTAGGTGCCCTGATGACAAACGAAAACTAAATAATCTGACAAAAAAAGTAAAAAGACTAATCCAAGATTTTAAAGACGACTCAACCGAAACCTATCTTCAGAGTCTAAGTAACGACCAAAGGACAGATTACTCCCTTTGGAAGGCTACTAAGCACCTAAAAAGGCCGATTACCCAAATCCCACCTATCAAATGTGGAAATGGGCAATGGGCAGTTACAAACGAGCAAAAAGCAAAGAGGTTTGCAGAGTATCTAGAAAATATCTTTCAACCAAATGACGGGGAAATCATTGAAGATCACACTTTGGCCAATATGGTAACATCAGAAAATGAAGTTACCATAAAACTAGTAACACCGAAAGAAGTCGAACGAGAAATAAAACGTAACATAAGTACACGAAAATCACCAGGTTATGATTTAATAACAGGAGAAGTACTTCATAACCTCCCAAAAAAGGGTCTGGTTAAGTTAACGACCCTTATCAATGCTGCACTAAGGCTTAAATATGTACCAGACTTATGGAAGGTGGCCGAAGTAATAATGATAGCTAAGCCAGGGAAACCGGCTCACGAAACATCATCTTATAGGCCTATTTCCTTGCTACCAATCATGTCCAAGCTATTTGAAAAGCTGTTACTCAAACAGCTTAAACCAATAATAGATAGCAGAAACATAATACCAGAGCACCAGTTTGGTTTTCGAGAAAAACACTCTACCATCGATCAAGTGCATAGGATCACAAACGTAATAGAAAATGCCCTTGAAGACAAGAAAGTATGTTCTACTGTATTCCTAGACGTAGCGCAAGCATTTGACAAAGTATGGCATGAAGGCCTTATACATAAACTGAAGAGCCTCTTACCAAAGCAGTTTGCAGATATATTAGAATCCTACATTTTGAACAGAGTCTTTAGAATAAGACAAGAAGACGCCTACTCAGAACTGAAAGAAATCAAAGCTGGCGTACCGCAAGGAAGTGTGTTAGGTCCGGTCCTGTACCTACTATACACCTACGATATCCCTGAATTAGAGCAAAACACAATTGGGACCTTTGCTGATGATACAGCCATAATGGCTGTAGGAAACAGCCACGAAGAAGCAGTTGAAAAGGTTCAAATGGCTGTAAATCAAGTTTATGACTGGACCAAAAAATGGAGGATTAAACTTAATGAATCCAAATCTGTTCACATAGATTTCACCAACAAAAAACAACAGTATTTCCCAGTTTACATAAATAATAAACAAGTCCCATACGAGAATACAGCCAAGTACCTCGGTATGACCCTTGACGCAAAGCTACGCTGGAAAGCCCACGTCAAGAAGAAAAAAGATGAACTCGACCTCCGGTTCAAAAGAATGCATTGGCTGCTTGGAAGAAACTCTACGCTGTCCGTGCAAAACAAATTGTTGTTATACAAACAAGTCCTGATGCCAGTTTGGACTTATGGTATTCAGCTATGGGGCTGCACCAAACAGACCAATATATTAATAATACAAAGATTCCAGAACAAAGTGCTAAGGGAAATTGTAAATGCACCTTGGTACATACGAAATGATGACCTCCACCGGGACCTAAAAGTTGAGTACATCGAAAAAGTGATCCAGAAACTTGCAGAAGCTCACGAAAAGAGACTTCATCAGCATGTGAACGTCGAGGCAATCCAGCTTCTCGACCACACAAACCTAGTTAGAAGACTAAAAAGAACAAAACCGTTCGAGCTAATGTTTAGTGTTAGTGAATAGTGTAAAGTACAAAAGTGCCAAACAAACACAAGAACGAAGTGTATTCGCCTTAATAGAGACAATAAGAAAAGTGCTATTGGACACATTCTTAGTAAAGACAATTTAATAGTTTAGGTTATAATTAAATTACTTATTAGTCTATTTATAAGGCTAGATTGTAATAAGATTAGGTTTCATCTTATTGTTGAAACCTAGGACAAGGGAAAAAAAAAAAAAAAAAAAAAAAAAATTAAGTACCAAATTATTTACCGTAAACCAATCTTGGACCTGAAGAATAGAGTTATTCACGTCGTCAAGATTTTGTGACCGTCGGTCTATTTTAAAGATCAATGATGTGTCATCTGCAAATAACACCATCTTCGGTTGATTTTGAAGTAATTGGGGTAAATCGTTTATGTAAACTAAAAAGAGGAATGGACCCAATATCGAACCTTGAGGAACACCCATTGCCATTTCAGACCCCAACGAGTTTACGCCGTTTACTTGAACTTTAATCTTTCTATCTTTCAGGTATGATCTTAGTAAATCAAGAGCTGTATTCCTAATCCCATAGTGTTCTAGTTTCAGCAGAAGTGTTTCATGGTTTACGCAATCGAACGCCTTCGAGAGGTCGCAAAAGATTCCAATGGCATCTTGTGCTTCTTCCCAGGCATTAAAAATGTTCTTTATTAGGGTGACACCGGCGTCAGTGGTACAACGCCCTTTGGTGAAACCGTACTGTTGTTCATGAAAGATGGAATTTTTATTAAAGTGACGTAACATTTGATTAAGCATCAACTTTTCAAACACTTTACTGAGAACTGGCAGAATTGACACGGGCCTATAATTGTTGGGTTCCTTACTATCACCGGACTTGAACAATGGAACTACTTTACTGAGTTTCATGAGATCCGGAAAGACTCCTTGGTCTACACTGGTGTTAAATATGAAAGCTAAATAGGGCGCAATGGTTTCGATGATAGCTTTACAGACTTTTACAGACATTCCCCATAGATCTTCTGTTGATTTAATTTTAAGATCTTTAAAAGCTTTTATAACAGCCTGGGGGTTTGTATGCTGAAACCTAAACTCTAAAGGGCATGCATTTACATTATTTCTAAGTAAGGCGGCAGAAAGCGCGGGTGATGAATTTAAATTTTCGGTAGTTTTAAGGGGAACGTTAGCAAAAAAGTTTTCAAATTCCTGAGCTATTTCTACATCTGAGTTGATGGGGCCATGTGCAGTCTCTAAATTTAATTCAGTATTACGCTGTTTTTTCCTACCTGTTTCATTATTTATTATTTGCCAGGTAGTTTTTATTTTATCATCAGCTGATTTTATTTTATTGCTAATGTAAAGAGCTTTAGCTATTTTGCACACACTTTTAAAAGTTTTAGAATATTTTGCGACATACTGATGAAAGCTTGTATTATTCATATGTTGCTTAAGGCCATAAAGTTCAAAAAGTTTTTCCCTGCTTTTACGAATACCTGGAGTGGCCCAATCACTAAATAAGAACTTTGTGTAAATAGTTTTAGTCTTTAGTGGAAAAGTGTCAATAAATTGCTTGATTAATAGTGAAAAGAACTCGGCGTAAAACTCATTAGGGTCAAAAATATTATTAAAACTCTGAACACATAATTTACTTGCCAAAGAGTTATCTAATTTCTCTAAGTTTTTACATGTAATTGGCCTAAACCTTATTTGAATTTTTTGTAAAGGCATGTAGGTGCAAAATGTTATTGTTTGTCCACTGTGATCAGATGGCAACTTATTTACAATTTGTTTATGTAAGTAATCACAATTACAAAATATATTATCTATACAAGTGGCAGAAGAAGCTGTCACTCGGGTTGGTTCTTTACGATAAGAACCTTTAGGAGCTGAGCAAAAATAAAAAAATCTGAAGGAGCACTAAGCGAAAACGAATTTACAGCGCGGGCGGGCGATGCGATGCGACGCAGTGGGTCGGGGGGGGGGGGGGGGAGATTACACATTATATATCTACAATTTTCTATATATATTTTTTTTTTATCAAATTAGATTTGTTACAGCTGTAGTGGCAATCATGTCATTTGGTTTAAATAGGTTCTTATTTTTTTGTTTATCTTTTATATAGATTCTTTTCTTTTAGATTTTGTGAATTGAGAACGTTGTAGGCTGTAAACTTGTGTACCATTTTTTATTTTACTAAGTACCTGGTACTTGTTGTTAGACTTACACTGTCCTCCCATACCTATTAACACTGTAATTTGAAAACATTGTAGAAACAATTTATTTTGAAAAGAGTAACCGTGGAGTTTCTTGCCGGCTCTTCTCCATAGGAAGCGACCAATTGGAACCGTGCACCTAGCTTCTGACGCTTCATAAGTGCCCATAGGTTTATGTGAAATAAAATATTTTGATTTTGATTTTGGGGAAACAAGAAATTTCACACGGACGATGCGGATTTCACGCGGGCAGAAGCTAGTAGCTTCATAAAGCTGAAAAGATAAGGGAGCGTTCAAGTATTACGTAACGCAATTTGGGGGGAGGGGGGGTCATCTGAAACGTTACGATGCGTAACAGGGGTGGGAGGGAGTTTGAACTACACGTTACGTAACATTGTTTTAACCCTTCAGGGCCTCAAGTCTGCTATTACAATAGTGTCAGAATGGTCTATCATTGATTTCATAATTGTTGATTTTGACAAGTTTGGTAATCTACTAATATAATGGCGTCATTATGACTTTCCAATGGTCAGCCACTGACACTCCATTAAAAGAAATGGCACTTATTGGTAATCTCGTACATAATGACAAATGAATGACTGACTTAGGCGGTATCATTGGTCGTATTGTACGACAATGCCATTATAACACAATTCTATTACGAGACCATTGACCGACCAATGATCGACCATTATGAATTTAGCAGATTACGAACTTTTAGCAAAATGACAATGGGATCGTGTTGGAATGACGAATTTATAAAAATAGCAGACTTGGGCCCCTGAACGGTTGCGTAGGTAGATTTTTTTCTCACGCATTTTATAAAACGTTTCTTTTTCTCCAAATTTCAAATGGAATGACCACTTGAAAATTTTTTTATCTTCACAAAATTTATTTTTTGCTTTTACAGGATAGTGAATACTTTTTTTGTTTTTTTTTTAAATCTCCAAATATAAAGCAAAACATATATTTATCAACAGCTTGTAAAAATGGTCACTTGGTGGTGGTTACGTGACGTTTTTACTAGGGGGAGGGGGAGGGGGGGTAAAGAAAAACGTTTCGGCGCGTTACATGGGGGGAGGGGGGGTCAAGAACTAAACTAATACTTGAACGCTCCCTAAAGGTGTACTACTTAGTTTTAGATACCAGCATGATGATAAGTTACAGTAATTCTATTTTCTTGAATGTCCCTCGGGTATCATCGGATTTCCGAATACAAACGAATGCTAATTTCCATGTCCATCAATTATTAGATTTATCGTGTATAATAATTTGAATTCGGAACTAAGTACTTTGTTGTTGTTTATAGAGCTGTAAAACTATTTTCCTATCTGTCGTGTCTGTGACTTTAGCGGCTTTCCTCCCATTTTTTAAATAAATTAACGACTCTTTATTCTTCAAAGTCGATTGAGAGCGTCCGGTCTGCACCAAGTGCAAAGGGCAACTGATAGAAATCCGACGACTGACGAAACACGAGGTTTGCCGAGGGATATTAAGAACATAGTTTGTCTGTAAAGCAGTGATAGCCTAGTGGTGTGGCCGTCAGACTACCAAGTCGTAGGTCTCGAGTTCGAACCCGGCACCTCCGACATTCGGATTCATGTGCGTATTGTATAATTATCACTTGCATCAAAAATGGTGAAGGAAAACATCGTGAGGAAACCGACATGCCTGAGAGATATTTCTCCACAGCATTTGAAGCCAAGTCAGAGGCCCATGGGTGGCTTTAAAACTCTGACACCAGGTTAGTCACTAACCACACGAAAAGAAGACTGGTACTCACTTTTCAGGTTCCATTGGTCTAGGTCTCCTAGTAGGCCACTTGATAGCAACCCAAATGTTGAGCCTTAGACCCTCGAACTCTCTCTGGTACGTGGATATCTTCGTAGACTCGGAGACTAGATTCTTCTCCAGATCTCGGAGAAGAGTGTACGAAGCCAATTGTATAGCTAAGGCCAGTTGGGCTCTGAGGCCTAAGCGGCACTGGAAACAAGAAAACATCACGCCAGGCGGTAGTATACTTTGCAGGTTTGTCCGAAAGGGTTACCGTGAAAAAAAAAGGTCGTAGTATACTACACCCCAGTTATGATGTAAAAGGGGAGCAGGAATGATGACTGGGTTAAAAAAAAAGAAATCTTTTTAGTCCGTTAGTAAGATAATAAATTAATAGTTTAAAAAACACTTGAAAAACACGCTTTTATAAATGCACGTAAAAACAAAAAACTAATCATGGTCATGATCGTGTTCAAAGTCCATTACGTGGCCTTTCTCACAAGTGCCAACATGACATGATACGATATTCCATCATGGAATGCCAGTGCCTATCTTTCGGCTTCATCATCAGATCTTGATACCTAATCGTGGTCAAAGTTCATTACAAGACTTTTCTAAGAAATCCAAAACAGCTATGATACGATTTTCCATCATGAAGTTCCAGTTCATATCTTCCGGCTCCATCATCAGATCAGTTCGACAGTACCATATTATTGTATTGTCATCAGAACTACATACAGCTGCCAATTTTCATTACGCTACGACCCTTGGAAGATGGTTAAATTAGTTACCTTAGATTCAATTACATACAGGTCGACCTAATAAAAGCGTGTTAAAAATAAAACAACCGACTTTTAAAAAAACATTACAAATTGAAAAATTACTTTAACTCGGACGTCTTTGGTTTTTTTAAATCAAATAAGATTTGTTACAGTTGTAGTGGCAATCATGTCATTTGGTTTAAATAGGTCCTTGTTTTTATTATTTTGTTTATCTTTTATACAGATTCTTTTCTTTTAGGTTTTGTGAATGTGAGAACGTTGTAGGCTGTAGACTTGTGTACCATTTTCTATTTTACTAAGTACCTGGTACTTCTTGATAGGCCTACACTGTCCTCCTATACCTATTAACACTGTAATTTGAAAACATTGTAGAAACCACTGAAACACAAAAAAGTAACCGTGGAGTTTCTTGCCGGCTCTTCTCTATAGGAAGCGACCAATTGGAACCGTGCACCTAGCTTCTGACGTTTCATAAGTGTAGGTTTATGTGAAATAAAATATTTTGAATTTTGTTTTTTTTTTGCCACCGAAGCCACCGACTTCCAAAATTAAAGTTATTTTTCAATACAAGTGTTTTTTTTGGAAGTCTGTTGTTTTTATTTTGTAAACAGTTTTTATTTTTCACTTTTTAGTTGTGGTACCTACCCCACACAAATTCGAATACCACTACCTGCTATGTAAATAACAGTGACAGGCACTCATCATATCAACCACATACTAAGTGGGAAAAAATACGTATTATTGAAGCTAACTCAAAAACCACCCGAGCAAAGCTAATAAAATTTATATAGGACTACCTCTGAAATATGACCAAACAAACAAAAAAAAAAGTATCATCAAAATCACTTCATAATTGGCGGAATAATCGAGTAAAATACAAAAAAAAAATACAATCGAATTGAGAACCTCCTCCTTTTGGAAGTCAGTTAAAAAAGAAAGGGTCCAAATTTTTTTTTATCTGTGGAAAGGATAAAAAAAACGCATTGCCATGAATACGGAGAGGTTACTTTCGTTTAGGGGTGGGTCGTTACGTGATTTTTTTTGTGAAACGTAACGTAACTAGTGACTTCGAGGACGTCACTGGTTTTGAAAACTAGTGATTTTAGTAACTAGTTATTTTTCAAATTCTATTCGGTGATTCAAAACGGTGATTCTATTGAAGTGTTACTGTTATTTGCGAAACGAAAATATAAATGGTTACCTACGTAATACGTTACATATCACAAGCTTCAAGTTTTTGGAACGAATAAGTTTTTATAGCTACATAATATTGCAGTTACATTATTATCGTAATACTAAAGTTATTACTTGCGAAAGAAACAACATGCGTCGCAACGTACTTTTGTTTCGTTTTACTCTTTTCATTCAATCAAGCACTGCATTGTGATGGAACTAGTTACAAAAATCACGTGTTTATGTGTGACTCGAAACTAGTTATTCCGTTACATGCCCCGTAGCCAGTTATTGTAACTAGTGACGTTAAATAACGCCCATACCTACTCTCGTTAGCATTCTCGTTGCTGTTTGCCAGCCACGCATTCTTGCGTGAACGTGGGTCACAGTGGACGATTCTATTTCATACAAGTGAAGCTAAACTGTACAGGTACGTAGTTTAGCCATGACCTTATAATGTAGCGGCACCATGTCCAGCGTAATAGCGGTGGATTTATTGCCAGATTCCGAGCTGTTACTGTAGCAGCTAACACTTTGCTGAACCCGGGATCGAGTTCAGTACAGTATTTCTATTTTTTTAATGTTCCTCGGGAATCATCGCATTTCCGAATACAAACGAATGCTAATTTCCATGTCAAATGATTCTTGTTTAAATTCATAATATTTGTTCTGCATTTTATTGTTACATGTTACATCTTAAACTCTACCATAATTATTAAATTAATTTGATTCATTGGTTGTATTTTTACTGATTTATTTTATCTTATTATTATTAAGTTATTGATTTTATTGTTATTTTTATCACTCTAATTATAAACAGGCAAACTATGTAAGTGCTGTGCACACCTTTAAGTGACAAATTCGCTGTAGTTTATAAGTTATAATATGAAATACTCTCTGTAAATGTTCTTGTGATCTAGTCGTTGGAGTGCCATAATAAATAAATAGTAAATATACCCGCAGGGCAGCATGTGGCGAGCTGTTGGGCAGTAGCGACCCCACGGACCCTATCTCCCGGGAGAAATCTTGTTCCTCACCTCTGGCTTGCCTTTATTGGCCGGCTAGAGTGAACACTGACGAGGAACGAAGCTCCCACCTCATTCTTGTCTTTATTGGCCGGCTTGAGTAGAGATTCGCAAGAGCACACGTGCTCGGAGGAAGGAAGTATTCCAGTAAGATGCTGGTAGGGATCTTGACCGTACTTCCGGGATTGTCCTGATAGCCGTGGAATATCTCTCCACTCCTCATAAGCACCTCAGGACATGTTGCCCCCTTGTCGCTACGACACTTTGTGCTAGCGACCGTTTTCGGGGGCCCATTATTGAGTGTGCAAGTCACCCCCTGCCATTTTACCTGTGTATTTTATATAAAATATTGGTCAGGCAGGGGCCATAGTCTTTCCATAGATCTAGATAACCAGTTCACTTAGCCACCCAAACCCAACATCGTTGTTTCCATATCCTGCAATAGTTCTGCACCAACCGGGGGTTGTCCTTGGGTGCACTAGCATAGTGCGAACAGGGATAATCGTCGGTTGGTGCCTCATTTCATTAAACACGTCTAACGGGCCTCTGCGAGTTAGCTTCGGCCCCTCGTACGCCTTCCAAAGGTCCGGGACCCAAGGGTCTCGAGAAATGTTAAAGACGTACAAAATAATAAAATAATATATAGTCTATGGTTACCTCATCATAATTCTCGGCTTGTCTTTTAGAGAACTGTCTGTTATTGAAGCGAAACAATTCCAACATTTCCAGGAGCTGTAAGAACAACAATAAGTAATTAAATAATATCACGCCTGTATTCCCCTAAGGGTTGGACAGAGGTGTACCTATCGTACACCCACATTTCGCCAGTTATGTTTAAGTCCCATTTTATGGGCTTTTTAGGGGGCTTGTCTAATGCCATCAACCGGGCACAAATCCAGACTCCGGGCTGCTACTGAGGAATTCTAGTTTGAAAAACGCAATAATGCATTGCCCGACCTGGTAATCGAACCCAGGACCTCTTGCTCAGCAGTAGCGCTTACGACTTATAGACTAACGATGCAGTTTATAATATACAATGTCGCCCATCGACATGTGATCGCCCGAATTTTTCTGAATCTTCATGAAAAATGATCGAAAAGTAACTTTAAAAGGGGGGTCTGTCTTTAATATTTTTCATGTTATTTATTTTTTTATGTTTTGAGTGGCGTTTGCCATATCTCCGATGTTAGTGGCTCGTTATGGATTCTGTTTATTATTTATAAAAGCTTATGAGTAATTTTACCGAAAAAACGGAGGTGAAAACATTGTTATCTTCAAAAAACAGTGTTTTTTAAAAAAAAAACATAAATTTGAGTTCTTATAATGACAGGGAGAATTTGAAAAAAAATAATTGAAAAAATAAAAAAGTCTCGATAGACCCGCCCTTTTAAAGTAATTAATTTTTCGATAATTTTTCATGAACATTTAGAAAAATGCGGGCGGGCACATGCTGATGGGCGACATTGTATATTAAGAATTTTTATTAAGTAATTTAATACAACCAAAAAAAATTGAATTTTGCGGGCTACCTTATCGCATCCTGCCTAAGAACTCTAATTCTTATTTAGGCTTCCTGTCCCACTGGAGCGGAGCGAGGCAGCGGAGCGGAAAAATGTGCCAATATTAACCAATAGAATCTAATCTCCGCTTCAGAGCTCTGCTCCTATTGGTTAATATTGGCCAATAATTTATCATTTAAATTATGTTTTGTGTTGCGTAATGTAAATTATTTTGCATACTATTGTATAGAATCATTTTTTTTTCTAACTTAAACAGACAGCTGTGCTGCTGGGGAGATTGTTGCGCCACTTCTTCTTCCCAGCGAAAGGCACTAGGAAGTGGTGAAGGGTGGGCGTTTTGGGGGACTGTATTATGTAATTTTGACGTTCGAAAAGTGCTGATTCTCAGCCTAATTTGAATAAATAACTTTTGAATTTGAATTGGCACATTTCTCCGCTCCGCTGCCTCGCTCCGCTCGAGTAGACAGGCAGTCTAATACAGAAAAAATTCAAACTGAATTATACGTACCGGTAGAACTTGAATAAACTTCTTATGGAGTTCATTGTCATCCACAACTTCATTATTCTGCCAAACATGGAGGAATGTATTCAGCTCAGTCACGATTCTGGGATCCGGAAGACCATCACAACGAAGATATTGCAGCCACTGTAGGAATTACCAATGGTTGAGTTATTGATACAAACCTTTAGCAGTTATTTTACATCTGATTTTACATCATTGACAAAATCACAGTGATCTTTATTCTCATTATGATAAGGTTGCTGTTGGCTACCACTGACAAGTCTGTCAAAATCACAATGCTCTTTAAGGTACAATTCCGTAGCCTTTACTCTGGGAAAAAGTTATCCAGCATGTTTTAGAAATGTGTGGTGAAATTGATGGTCTGTACCCTTAAATATAACCACACCTTTCTGATAGATGCCGTACATAAAAAAATATTTATAATGTTGAGTACAATGACCCCCATTTGAGGTTTCAGTTATTTTAATTACATCTTGTATATCCCACGCTACTCAATTGAAAATGGAGAAAATGGCGGCTAAACAAACGTCATTTGACCTTTCACTCGCACATTATTCCTGACCTGCATGTGCAAGAGAGAAAGCAGCCATTTGCAATTTGTTTCATAAATGGCGCGGGTTATACCTAACTGCAGCAACAACCTTATTGTAACGAGAATTAAGGTACAATTCCGTAGCCGACTGCAAGCAGCCGCAGCTGGCGACTTCATAGAAATTCGATTCGATTTCATAGAAATACTTACATAGAAACCAGTAGTTTCGCGGCGACACGTCGCCTGCTGCTGCTGCCTGCAGTCGGCTACAGAATTGTATCTTTATTGTAAAATTTTATCAGAATAGTAAAACTAATGCATACCTCAGCTTCTTTTGTTTTTTTTAACTCATAATCCATCTTTTGCTTTTCGAAACCTAAAAGAAATAATCAATAAGACATAACCGCTGATTCTTCAAAACTAAACTTAGGGTGTTGCTCTCTCTTTCTCGCAGGTAGAACAAGAAAGAGAGAAGAAGTAAATAAGACCCTTTTATACTTGTGTCTCAATTATTTATTACGGCATGTGTTTAATCGAACTTTTAATAATTACCATTTTGTACTCTTAAAAATATTATTGAACACTCTAATATAATGATTGCTCTTCTTGTGAACCTTAATAATTCCTATTTTGGGGTGCTAAAAATAATAAATAGCCAAGTAATTGCGACCAATTTCGATGTACTACTCGCGGCCGCTGCCGCGGAACCACTCACTTCGCTCGCTCAGCTCGCGCACAGTTCTAACCGAACCTAATCCATTTGATCGGGGTGCCCTAGCCTAGTTACTGTGAGAAAAGGCCAGAAAGTTAAAAAAAGGCTCAATTATTAAAAAAAGTGTGCATCATTAGAAAGTTAATAAGTTTTATATAGCTGGAATGTGTCCTATTGCTGCTCTGCTGAACATAGGCCTACGCTTCAAAGAGGTGGTGTACTATCGCGTACACGCATATTTGAACACCGTTAGGACTATTTTTGCTTGCAGCGCCCGGCCGCTATAGTAACGCTTACCTACAAAAAAAAGGGGCGGTAAACAGATGTGGTCATCGTGTGCACGGGATTTTGTTTTCAAAGTGGTTAGATATGAGTGACCGCGATGGTAGGTAAATACTTCTCTGGACGAGGTCCTTCACCCTCTTCTTCAGCTACTAAATGAAAGAGGATGCTTATACAATGTCGCCCATGGGTATGTGACCGACCGTATTTTTCTGAATATTCATGAAAATTTTTCGAAATTTAAATTAATAAAAAAACAAGTAATTTTTTTTTTTGAGTACCGTTTGCCATATCTCCCATGATATTGGCTCGATTTGGATTCTGTTTATTATTTCTAAAAGCTTATGAGTTATTTTATCAAGAAAAATAGGAGAAGAAAATTAAAAAAAAAAAATCAGTATCTATTTAAAAACACATTTTCGATAATTTTTCATGAATATTCAGAAAAATACGGGCAGTCACAATGCCCATGGACAGCATTGTATAGATCATCATTATCACCAGCCTATTGCTGGACATAGGCTTGTCCAATAGCACGTCATTCAACTCGATTCTCGGCTACTCTCATTCAGCTACTACCAGCTATTCTGCAAAGATACGTCCTACCTCCCGTTTGCCGAATCGCGCTCTCCACTAAAGAACGCGTTGACCTCAACGGGTATCGGTTCCTCTGCTTATTAGCCAAGAATTCTCCTGCTAGTACCTTGCACATAAGTACATAAGTACCTTGCATGCCATTGTGCCTTAATGGCGTCTGATTAGTGGATGGATATGACACTGTAAGCTACTTGCATATAGTTAAATCAGAAGAAGTATGCACTTCGGCAATCTTCGTGTTTCCGAATTAGAACAAACGTCGCGACACAGAATAAGGCTGCCTGTCCATTGGAATGGAGCGAGGCAGCGGAGCGGAGAAATGTGCCAATATTAAGGCTGCCTGTCCACTGGAGCGGATCGAGGCAGCGGAGCGGAGAAATGTGCCAATATTAAGGCTGCCTGTCCACTAGAGCGGATCGAGGCAGCGGAGCGGAGAAATTTGCCAATATTAAGGCTGCCTGTCCACTGGAGCGGATCGAGGCAGCGGAGCGAAGAAATGTGTATAGAATAAATAAATAAATAATAATTTTATTTCACAAAAATACAGTTTTGACATATTTTATATCAGAACACAAATTACATGAGCTTTGGTAGTAACACAATGCAGTATAATCTAATAACTGAAACCTATACACAATATGGAAAATCCTGCTTCTCAAACTAGGAAACCTGTATCTTGAGAGACAAAAAGCGGAGCTTTGAAGCGTAATTTAGATTCTATTGGTTAATATTGGCAAACAGTGGACAGGCAGCCTTAATATTGGCGCAAAGCGCGGTGGTACCTACAAAAGGGGTTTGAAGATTTTTGTATGGAGGGTGGCCCTAACGTCGGCCACCATTTTGTTTTTTTTTTCAAAATCGCGGTGCACAACGAAAGTTATATATTTAGATAGAGGACACTTATACAAACAAAAAAATTATGAAACATTATATCCTAAAGCGTCAGGTTTTGGAGTTATTCACCGAAATATGAATCGAAAACTGAACCTTGAAGAAACAGGATTTTTTTGTTTTTTCCCTTCAGGTAAGCATATTGAACTATGAAAACATAATTGCATCATGTGTAGGTAATATTTTAGTTATGAGCGAAAGAGACAAAAGTATACCCCCGCCGAATGAAGACACCCCGATTTTTTCTATTGAATTGTGCGAAAAAGTTGCCATAGATTACGATTTGAGTCAATACAACATTGTCGTTTCTAATCCTTGAATCCACTCAAGACACCGAAACAATCGAATTTTATTTTGTCTACATCTTGCTCGATAATACTTTGCAAGGCAGGAATAAAATAGTTGGCTACTATTGTAATTGCATTGTAGGAAAACGGATACTTGGATGTTGCTCCCATGTTATGTGTATATGTCACCGTAAGATTGTGAGAACCGTTAGTTTATAATCTGTCGGAATTATTTCCGTTAGATTATAAACTGTCGAAAAATTGTGAACTGGGTGAAATGGGTTAGGTTAGGTTAGAACTGTGACCAACCGCGCGCGAACCGAGCGAGCGAAGCGAGCGGTGCCGCGGCAGCGGCTGGCGAGCGCTACTTCCAAGTTGCTCGCAGCCAGGCAGGCTATTTAATATACAACGCAAGGTGCGTTACGTCGCAAGCAAGTTTGATACCAGTTCACAATTTGTCGGTTTGACATGGAACGATTACAAATTAGCGAAAAATAATGCGTTAAATTGTAAATGGTTCGTTGCAGTTCACAATTTTTCGACAGTTTATAATTTAGCGGAAATAATACCGATAGATTATAAACTAACGAAGTTCATAATTATACGGTAACATATACATGGCTTGGACGCGACATCAAGAATATCCTATTCAGCCTCCCGCTGCCTTCTTGGATGATATTATTTATACCAAATAGATTAATAAATCTTATGTTTTATCCACTAAGGTATTCAATTATTTCATGTTTACCTACAGAAATATCATTGTAATTCGACACATTATATTCTTATGTTCCGATTGCTTTAAAAAAGATTTTAATTAACAAAATAGATGATTAGTATTATAATATTTGTTTTATTTCTCTGTCTGGTTCAGATAACAGTAAATAACTTAATCGACATGAATTAACTACAAAATAAATAAATAAATCAGTTATAGCAATTGTTATTTTTATCTTTGAATATCTCAGAAACGTGACGCTTTATGATGTTATGTTAAGTGACGTTTTATGTTTGTATATGTGTCCCCTATCCAAATATATGACATTTATTGTGCACCGCAATTTTCAAAAAAATCAAAATGGCTGCTGATGTTTAGGGCCAAAACCATCAAAGCCCTTTAGACGGTTTGCCTCTGTGGGGAGTTAGGCTGCCTGTCCACTGGAGCGGAGCGAGGCAGCGGAGCGCAGAAATGTGCCTCACAGTAAGCCCTTTTATTTGATGTCACACGGTGCAGTTTGCAAAACTTCTTATTTTATTTACTTTTTCGCTCCCTTAAAGTCATATTCAAAATTCATTTGTTTCGTTACACGTCCGTGTTTGGGTCACAGAAATACATAATTATGTGACCAACCAAATTTCAACTAAATTGGTCCAGTAGATTCGGAGCAAATTGGCTGTGGCCTGTGACAGACGGACAACCAGAAAGACACACGAGTGATCCTATAAGGGTACAGTTTTTCCTTTTGAGGTACGGAACCCTAAAATTAGGCAAGTACTTCCATGGTTATAACAGCTCTATATTAGATCTCATCACCGCGCATTCGTATTTCCGAAGATAGACGATGATTGCCGAAGCGCATATTGTTCCTGCACGTTTAGCATGATCACAATAGAAACGGGTTTTGTCGACATAAGAATAGGCAAAATGACAGATAAACAATCACAATCTGTCATTTTGTCTATTCTTCCGTCGACAAAACCCGTAGAAAACCCGTTTCTATAGTTACCATGCTACGCTTGCTGGTAGATCTATGGTTTTGTGCAAGTCTCTGGTATGTGCAGACTTAATGGCCGAATGCATGGATACGTACTTCCAAAAAGCTTCACAGCTTTTTGCAGAATGTCGATCCTGACTTGCTGTTCGATTGACTCCTTAGCCATGAGTTCGACTCTCTCTCGTTCCAGTTGGGCACGCTTCTCCTTTGCCCCCGCCAGTTTGGCTTGTCTGGAGACAAGATTAACATTAGAAATTAGAAAATCAAAATAAGCTTAGCCTTTTCCAAACAAATTTTATTTACAGTCGGATGATGTGTGACGGATTTGCCGGAAACCGGCTCCCGGACAATAGTGTTCACATTACACCGGATCCTACAAGAAAAATGACGCGAGGGGAGCATGGGCGGTGCGAGCGGGGACATACATACCGGCGCAAACTCGTTCACATTTCTCCGGTCCGGGTGTTCTACCGGCGCTTCGCTGTAACGAAACGCTCGGTTAAAATGCCAAGCTCGGTGTTTTTGCCGGATCCGGGATTATGTGAACAGCTTCATTTAAATTCTCTAGCCACTAGCTCTTAAATTAAAAATAAATTTGTCGGACCAGCGTAGTGGGAACCTGGCCTTACATACGGAATTGGCCCGACAAGACGGGCCTGCCGCGTACTTATAGCTTCATAACTAAAATGCGGAGTGCGCCTTCTGTGCTATTCTGTGCTACAGGTGCTCCTACTAGGATAGGATAGGTCGACAGGACGGGATTTAAACTAACTTTTCAGCTTCCTGCTCTGCCCTCCATTCTTCTATCTTCTGGAGCATCCACGCGTCTCTGTCCTTCTTGGCCATCTTTTTCCATTGTTTTGGCTATGACAATATATTGAATATCAAAGAAGACTTCTAGACATCTAATAAAATAGTTAAGAAGTCAAAACTGTACAATGGTGCCGATTCCCTTGTACACCGAACTAAACTATCACTAAAATTCCTCACTTTTGGATATGAGAATCTTAAAGCTATTCTGCAAAATGAATTCTCTAAATTTAAAAATAAATTTGACACAATTAAATCGAATTTGACAGTCGTGACTCCTCACGTGGTACTTGTTTGCCCTACCCCGTGAATTGTTTTTAGAGCAGGCGCGCAGGGGGGGCCGGCTTCGACGTGTTTTCTAAGGAATCTTTCACTTTTTGTATGGAAAATAAGAAAAATGATTACCTACATGTTAGGCTTTAGGGGTTTTCGGATTTGAAAAGTTGAAAAATTAGTTTTGGAAAGAGGGTCGCAATTTTCATTATTTTTGCGATAGAACACCATTTTCGAGATATAAGCAAAAGAAAAAAAAAGATGCAGTACTGTTTTTGTACCTAAAGTGGAGGTGTTGGTGTAAATTTAAAGTTCATGACGACCAATTTTATTCCACACGTTTTTAATCGCAATTAGAAATAGTCAGATTTAGTTAGACAATCAAAATTTTTGGTGAAAAACGTCAAATTCAGAATAGCGAAATTGCCATTTTCACTAAATTAATATCTCAGCGCCGTTTTAGTGCTAACAAACTAAAATATAGTTAAGTTGTGTCACTTTAGTCTATTTCAGAATGGGAAATCGTCGTTTGACAGGAAACAACGAAATTTTGGTGATTTTTAGTCTAGTTTAGAGGCATTTGTGACAAGAGAATCGGCACAATTGAATATTTTTGAAAAAAAAAAGTAATTGCTATGAGTTGTGGGAATTTCAAGCGAAACGGTGGCCCTACCCAGTAGCCAGGGGTAGGGAAATGGCCACAGTGTCCCGTCAGAGGGCCACAGGCGAGGTGCGTGAGGTCCGCTGAGGTCGTCCTTGGACGGCCAAAGCGGTAGGTAAAGGTCATGCTGACGGTGTAAGTGAGGGTTGATCAGTTCGTTGGCCAACGCCAACCCGATCGAGCACCTGATGTCGCACTGTAAACCAGCCTCGCGCCCCTATATCTCTCTGGTAGTCCTAACGATCAAACTTTTTTATAGTGAGACGTTCCCAGTTGCGGGCTCCATGGTGGGTGGGAGCCAGAGAGATGAATTTTTTATAGCAAATAATATGGATTTATCAAGGCCATTTAAAAACAGCACCGGAGTGGAGGCGAAAGCCGATGAGACTCCCAAGGGAGGTGCTTGTACTTCCCTTGCCCCTGGTGGCCATGCAGCTAACACTGCGGGTACCAGCGCGGGCACTGGTCCGGCTGTGGCGAGAACCACAGCCAAGACCAAAAATAAAAAGTCCCAGTACAAACAAAGGACGTCGGCGCTGATTGGGACCAGTACCGACCCTTCTGACGCACAGGCGAAGACCAAGGCGACGACTAATACCACTGCCGGTCTGACCCTCTCTACACAGGCCCCGGCGCCAGGTAACACTGGTACCGGGCTTCCAGCCAAACACCCTCCTCCTCCTCCTGTGGCTCCTCTAGCCTCCCCTCACCAGACGATCGTCACCGGTCAAGCGGAGACGGCTAGTTGCAGCGAGGACGTGTTCTCACGCGCCTGGCAATTTGTGCAGAAACGCAAGGGCAAGGGTAAACATACTCAACAAGCCCATTGCTCTTGCACTGACCCTTCAGGTCCAATTGCTGTCCCGGAACAGGGCAGAAAGAGGGACAGATTGACGAGGAAGGAGCGCCGGCAAGCTTTAAAGAAGTCGGGCAAAGGCTCCCGCAACAAACAGGCCACTGTCGCTGGCTCAGTCAAACCGACAGTCGGTCAGTTAAACTTCTCCGCCGGTAAGCGGTCACAGGCAGAGGCCGGCACTAGCCGACCAGCGCCCAGTCAACCGCCAACCAGCGCTCCGGTGAAACCCAAAGGTGACATTACACAGCGACCCGATTGGAAGGATCAGGCCGCGGCCAAGCGAGCTCTCAACGAAACCTTGACACCTCGGGGAGAGCATAAGCGGCCGCGTCTTGATCATTCCAATAGGGTCGACCAACGAAGCTACGCCCAAGCTGCCAGCGCAACCCTAGACGTCGCTATCACCTGCGACCGCACGGGGATCCTCAGCAAGGAGGCGTCGGACCAGGTACTCGCTGCTATCCAGAAGCAGATCATCCTCGAGGCCTGCTCCCCCAAACAGGACACCCCAGGGCCGACCTTCAACGCCAAGCCGCTGTTTGCCGGGGGCATCCTCAAACTGTGGTGCGGTAATGACCACACCTTAGCCTGGCTAAGGAAGACAGTCTCCGGCTTGACTCTTTCAACTAGCACCTCGCTAGTCGTCGTGAGTCAGTCGGAGATCCAGAAGCGTGCACGGTGTGGCATCGTGATCCCGGACGAGCAGGGGGTCTACGGAGAGTCGACTATGATTGGGCGTACTCTCAGCTACCAAAACTCTTGGGTAGACATCAAGAGGTGGGTACTGCTGCACGCTGACAAACAAGCCGCGGCGTGGTTCGTGGTGGTCGGTGTCCCTGTGGACCAAATCCCGACCCTGATGGAGGCCGGACGCCGCCTCTCAATTGGATTAGGGGCGGTGTACGTGAAGTTCCAGGGTCGGAACGGTAGGTTCACCGACGTTCCACAGGGATGGGACCCCGCCACGGGAACCGTCTGCGAGGCGCTGGAACAGCTGCCGCAAGCACCAGCAGGGGAGTCCACTCCCCCTTCACACAACCCGGAAGCATCTGCGGCTGAACCTGCTGCTGCAGAGTCAGCCGCCCCTGCCGCCGCCACCGTGGGAGTCGTTCCCTCATCGGGCGGGGAGCTGGACGACATGCTCCTGTCTCCGGCTTCGGGCCCGGGGGAGGACGGCTTCGACGAGGGCGACCTGTTTGCCGGGCTCAGACTTGGGGGGGACGACGAGGGTTCGACCAGCGATGGCGTCCCTTTCGTCAGCCTGTAGAGTCCTCCAAGCAAACCTCCACCACAGTCAAACCGCGACGGCTCAGCTTCGCAAGTGGCTGGAGGTACAACACACGGCCATTGCCTTAATCCAGGAGCCGTGGATTAGGGCGGGTCGTATACAAGGACTCTCCAATCTTGGCGGTAAGCTCCTAGTCACCTCAGATCATGATCATCCCAGATCGTGCATCTATGTCACAGGTAACCTTAAAACACAGCTCTTAACTGACTTCTGTTGCAGAGATATCTCTGCAGCTAGGCTGCTTATACAGCGCGACGATGCCACAGAGATGGTGATTGTTTTCGCCTCGGTCTATATGCCCGAGGCGGAGGCGCCGCCTCCCAACGGACTCGCCCGCCTCGTGAACCATTGCGAGAGCTGCGGGTCGGAGGTCGTTGTCGGGGCCGATGCCAATGCTCACCACCAACTGTGGGGTATGGACACGCAAAACGAGAGGGGTAAGGCTTTGGTTGACTACTTATTCTCGACTAACCTATCCCTACTAAACACTGGCTCCGAACCAACATTCGTAACCAGGCGAAGCCGCACAATCATAGATCTTACTCTGGCATCAGAGGGCGTGGCGGAAATCACCACTGGGTGGCAGGTCTCCAAGGAGGCCTCCTGCTCCGATCACAGGTGGATCCGTTTCGACATTCAGGTCTATGTTCCGTCGATAGCACCACGGCGTTATCCGCGTAAAACGGATCGTGCCACCTACACACGCAGCCTTGATGCCAAGCTAGCGATACTAAGCGATCCGGTGACATATGCGGACACGACACAGATTGAGGCACAAGTAAGCCATCTTACAGAATCAATCATAGACAGCTACAAAACTGCCTGCCCAGAGACCACGCCGCGCAACATACCGGGCAAACAACCCTGGTGGGGCGCTGATCTGGAGCGCAAGCGCAGCAAGGTAAGAACAGCTCTGAATAGAGCCATGAACACATGTGCAGATGAGGACTGGGATAACTACTACGCGGCCAAATCTAGCTACAAAAAATGCATCAGATTCAGGAGCACCTCGGGATGGCGCAAATTCTGTGGTAGCATTGAATCCTGTCAGCAAGCAAACAGGGTAAGGAAAGTACTGGCGCAACAGAATACACCTGGGCCCGCCACCCTTCGCAAACCTGATAACACACTCACGTCGTCACCTGAGGAAACAAGTCGCATCCTAATTGAAACTCACTTCCCTGGTTGCGTCTTCGCGCAGGTAATCGACTGGCAACATGAAACCCAAACACCAGCTGACACTGATTGGAGTTGCGCACGCAGGGTGATCACGCTGGAGAAACTCCAATGGGCCATCCGGAGTTTCCATCCTTTTAAGGCAGCTGGTCCTGATGGAGTGTTCCCCGCTTTACTACAGTGGGGGGGTGCTTCTGTTGCAATAAGACTGGTGCCTTTAATGAGGGCGTGCCTGGCCTTCAGATACGTTCCTAAAGGATGGAGGGAAGTGATAGTAATATTCATCCCCAAGCCAGGTAAGGGTGACTACACAAACGCCAAATCCCATCGACCAATCAGCCTGACCTCCTTTCTCCTAAAAACTCTGGAAAGGCTATGTGATAGAGAGCTGAGGGATGGCGCTCTGAAAAACATACCGCTACATGGTAATCAACACGCATACAGCTCAGGTAAGTCGACCGAATCTGCTCTCCATCTAGTGGTCAGTCAGATAGAGGACGCGATTCATCAAAAAGGCACCTGCCTGGGTACTTTCATAGACATCGAAGGAGCCTTCGACAAAACCAACTTCTCCAGCATCAGCAGCGCCCTCTCCAGGCATGGAGTAGAACAGGTACTTACGGACTGGATTACAAACATGTTAAGCAAACGGGTGGTTCGCCTTGAGGGTGAGCGGCAGCTGGCCATGATAGCCAGAGGCTGCCCCCAGGGAGGGGTTCTGTCCCCCCTTCTATGGAATCTGGTAATTAATGACCTCATTACCAAACTCAATGCCAACCGCTATTATACAATAGGGTATGCAGATGACCTCGCAATCCTTGTATCGGGGAAAGTGACGGGTACGATCTGTAACCTCACTCAGCAAGCACTACGTATCGTAGAAAGATGGTGCAGGGAATTTGAACTGTCAGTGAACCCCACTAAAACTGAACTAGTCATGTTTACCCAAAAACGAGCATTAGGCCCTTTCCGCCTACCCAAACTGTTCGATACTGAACTTCAGTTGGCCAACGAAGTCAAGTACCTCGGGGTCATTCTAGACAGTAAGTTAAACTGGAGTAGTCATGTAGACAACAAGCTAAACAGGGCCTGCATCACCTTCTGGCAGTGCAGGAGAATGATAGGTAAGAAATGGGGCCTATCCCCCAAAATCATACTGTGGCTGTACACAGCAGTGATCCGCCCTATGATCGCGTACGGGGCCGTGGTTTGGTGGCCCCGCACTCAGCTGGTTACAGCTTCCAACAAACTACAGCGCATGCAAAGACTAGCCTGCGTGGCAACCACGGGCTGCATGAGGACTACTCCGACTGCAGCAATCGAAGCCATGCTGGGATTGCCCCCACTCCACCTGTTCATACAGCAGGAAGCGACAATGGCGGCAGTGCGTCTTAATGCAATTGATCTCTGGGGTAAGAGAGTTACACAACACACCGCGCTACTTGAGGGACTCAACAATGAGTTCCCTATTACGAAAGCCGTAAATGACCGGGTGCCCAAACAATTTATCTTCGATAAAAAATACAGGATCCAACTACACGAGGACCGCAGATGCGAGGGTTTGCGCCCCGCAGAGCTGCGAATCTTCACCGACGGATCCAAAACAGGTAGTGGCACAGGTGCTGGAATCTTCTCGGAGGACTTCAACATACACATAGCCACACCATTGGGTGTCCATAACACAGTGTTCCAAGCCGAATGCATGGGTATATCTCTTGCCGCTTCAGCCATCATGGCCAGGGAGGTTAAGGACCACTCGATACGAATACTCTCAGACAGCATGGCTGTTCTGCAAGCGCTAAACAGTCACACTGTTGATTCTGGGCTGATATACGAGTGCCACCAGTGCCTCAACCAGGTGGGTGACCTCAATAATATAACCATTCAATGGATCAAGGGACACAGCGGTTCGCGGGGCAATGACGCAGCCGACGAACTTGCCAGAAGGGGGTCGAGCATGGCACCAGTGGGGCCTGAACCCATCACGCCACTCCCCTTCGGGTACCTACGCACTCTGGTAAGGAAACGAACCAGGGAACAACATCACAAACTATGGGTGGACCACGGTGAGTGCAGGCAGGCCAAGGAGGCTCTCCCTACAATCGACGGCCGCCTCACTAAACAGGTTCTCCGATTAACAAAACAGCAGCTGCGCACAGTTACAGCTGCCCTAACTGGCCATGGGTCATTTAATAAACACCTCTTTGTCATAGGAGTCACAGACAGTCCGCTGTGCAGAGCTTGCATGGAGGACGACGAGACAGCAGCCCATGTGCTGTTAAACTGCCCGGCGGTCGCCACATACAGGGCAAAGTACTTCGGTAACCCAGGTACCCTACGTGAGATTGTCAGTGACACCAAGGCGTTGCTGGCCTTCTTTGAGGAGCTGGGGTGGCTCGAATAACAGATTTTCCCACCCATACGCAAAATACGCGCTTTGACGTGGAGTTGCGGATACCAGCCCGTATTACCTATTACCTATTACCTATGAGTTGTGGGAACGAGTTCGATCCCGAAAATATAGTTTTTAGAATTTTTGTGTTTGACTGGATTTTTATCCGTTTGACTACTTTGTCTGGATTTATGTTCCGGATTAGCGCAAAAACGGCAGAACGGATTTGGATGAAATTTGGCACATATGTAGATAGTTTATAACCCTTGATTAACACATAGGGTACCTTTAATCCCGGTAAAATGTTAGTTAAATAAAATGACATTAGACTGACTCCCAAAACGCTCACCACTTCCTAGTGCTTTAGCTGGGAAGAAGTGGCGCAACAAACTCCCCTGCAGCAGCAATATTTTTATACATCATATCATTTGCTATATCTCTTTATATCAATTGGCATAATGGCTTTAAAACTGTGACACCAGGTTAGTCACTAACAACACGAAAAGAAGAAGAATTGGGAAAATAACTGTCGTCTTAGATGACATGAACTTTTATCTACACTTGTATTTATAAAGAGGTAAAATTTGTTTCCAAGTTTGTATGTAGGGGAGGGGAGGCCCTCAGTATAATGCTTGATGACCTCAGTAGATCCTTTGAAAGAGTGGGTCTTAAAATCAACATGAACAAGACAAAGGTCATGTTAAATGCCCATGTAACACCCACTCTCATGAAGATCGGAGACGCTACGCTCGAAGTTGTGGACGAGTATGTTTACCTAGGACAAACTGTCCAGCTAGGTAGGTCCAACTTCGAGAAAGAGGTCAACCGTCGAATCCAACTCGGCTGGGCAGCGTTCGGGAAGCTACACAATATCTTTTCGTCCCACATACCACAGTGTCTCAAGACGAAAGTCTTTGACCACTACGTGTTGCCAGTGATGACCTATAGTACTGAAACGTGGTCGCTCACAATGGGCCTTATTAAAAGACTAAAAGTCACTCAAATGGCAATGGAGAGACTATGCTTGGAGTTTCCCTACGTGATCGAATCAGAAATGAAGAGATCCGCAGGAGAAGCAAGGTAACTGACATTGCCCGAAGAATTGCCAAACTTAAGTGGCAATGGGCAAGGCACAATGCTCGAAGAATGGGTGGCCGATGGGGCCGAAAGGTTCTGGAGTGGTGACCGCGTACCGGAAGACGTAGCGTTGGAAGGCCACAAGATGGACCGCTTACCTTGTGAAGGCCGCTGGATGCGGGAAGTACAGAACCAGTCGAAGTGGCGGTGCTTGGGGGAGGCCTATGTCCAGCAGTGGACATCTTTCGGCTGAAATAATGACGAGTTGGGGGTAATCTCCGGAACTACTAGTCAAATTTGATTTTTTTTTTTTGCATTGGGTAGCCCAATTTTTGAGGAAGGTTAGAGGCTATGTAACATCACGCTACGACCCTTAGGAGCCGAGCAGAAAGAAAAAAAAGAGAAAAACAACGCTAAGCGAAAAGGAAGTAATGGAGCGGGCGGGCGATGGGATTCGACGTAGTGAATCGAGAGCCGAAATTTCACGAGGATAAAGTCGCGGGCAGAAGCTAGTCTTAAATAAAATATTGGTAATATTTCAAACACTTACTAATTCATTCATTTCGTAAATTCAAACACAATTTTCAACGGCACTTCACAATTTTTCTTCAATAAAACATTTATTCTATCACCAAACTCATTTGTTTCATTCACCCTTTTATCGATTCCAATAACTTCTTTTTGATTGAATTCTAGATTTATTTTATAACCTCAGCTTACAACTCTATCATGGAAAAAATGTATATGACTAAAAGCAGGAACGTTATTTTTTAAGAGAACACGGAATATTCGTGCTTTTCCGCCATAACACTGAATTAAAATGCCAAGAAATGTAAAAGGGTAGGTTTTATTGCACTTTTTAGCATTATTGTCATTGTAAAAAGTAATAAACAACATTTTTATGGCTGGTAAGGGGAATAGAGGAATAACAAAAATAAAATCGGATATTTTATAGTTAGTCGTCGATCGATTTTCAAATTGTATGTTGGAATAATGTTGGGGCTAACGTTTGGTAAGCTGGCAATGTGTGCTGAAGCCTCGTATGATTTGCTCGTTTAAAAGTTAAGAGACAAACTATTCCCAGTTTCCCACGTATGATTTAATACAAAAAACTAAGCATTAGGCCGTGTCTCCTGCGCGTGTTTTTTCGAAACATTACACAGAAACATCGAAATAAAGAGGCGTGGCCATACACATTTGTGTATGAAAACACGATGTTTTTGTTTTCCGAGCTGCATGGAAAACATTCCCCGCGCGGGTAAAGAGGGGAAGGGTTTGTGTCATTTTCAACCGCTGCGAGCACCGCGGACATCTGTCACTGTCATTTAACACAGGTTTTGAGGTTACAACTATTCACAAGACAATAGTCTTGTGAATAGTTGTGAACAAGTTGTGATAAATTGACGATGGATTGGAATAGAGATACTTTTTAAGTAGGTCTTTCTCGTTGGAACTAATTACGACATCTACACAAAATGCGTAGATGTAATTTAAAAATATTTGAATACGCAGGAGACAACTTGTGTATGAAAACAAATGTTTATGTGTAAGGTTTTTTATGCACTGTTTCGAAAAAACATGCGCACGAGACTCGGCTTTAGGAACAAGTGCCTGTGATAGCGTTGCATACAGTGTTTCTTATGCATATTTTTTAAACCAAGAGTCCAGAAGATACTCGTATAATTCGTTGCACACGTTGCGTACGTGGGAACAGTTGCCTCTACACTATACAGTACTTACCTCTACAGACTGTGGTCACATTAGTCCTTATTAGTGATGTGCCGGATATCCGTATCCGTATCCGCGGATATCCGAGGGAGAAAAAAGATCTGTATCCGTATCCGTTACTTTTTGGCGGATCTTGAACGGATCTTTTATATTAATACATTTAATTACGTATATGAAATTTTAAAGATATGTAGCAATAAAATACAGTTAACTTCAATAAAAAATAGTAAAAAAAAAATCATATTTATTATAATTCAAGTAGAGTAAGTACCAGTAAATTAAGTTATAAGGTAGTAATTAAACTATCTTTATAGTGCGATCAAACCTTTAATATTTGTGCTATGCTAATTGAAATAATTATGTGAGTTAACACATCAATTAAAACTATGTTTTTTTCAAGAAAATGAAAAACAATATACGTTATAATTATTGAGTAATGGTAAATTGTATTTCAAAAAGAGTTACTTGGTAGCTTTGTCCCCCAAAAGTCAATTACGTTGAGGATCATAAATAATTCCTGCTGAACCTGAAGAAAGTTGAGATCTGTATCCGTATCCGTATTCGCGGATCTAGTCCCTTATGATCCGTATCCGTATCCGCGGATCACATTTTTTAACGATCCGGCACATCACTAGTCCTTATACATAACACGAGCGGCATGTTGCAGTCGATGCGTCGACGGCAGCCGCCGACCGACGCGGCGCTTCAACGACTGCTAAAGGCTCGGAACCGGTTAATACCGTTTTATTTCGCTTTTGCTCCGAACTTTTCTTAAGAACGTGAACGTTTTATTTAAGAACTTTATCTTGACCTAAATCAACCGGTTTGTTCGATGACGCGACGCGTTGCAACTTGTGAATACTTGTGAGGAAGCCGCGCTGAATAAAAACTAAACAAAAAACCCGGATTTTTTTGCTCTAAACCTTTTAAACCGGTTTTAAACCGGTTTAAACGGTTTAGAGAAAATTTAACCAGTATCCGAGCCTGCCCCCGTAGTGTCCCCGGCTGCAGTTGTCTCTGCCGTTGGTACCGTGCCGCTCGTGTATATGATGAGCAGTGATCGGCGTGAGCGGTGAGCTAAAATACTTAAAGTTTGAAAAAGAACAGAGACAAAGAGGAAACGCCTTACGACAAAATATATTTTTTCGGGGCTAATGTCTCGGGTTTCGGAACACTATTTAAATACAACTAAAATTAATAAAGTATAACAACTATCGAATTTCAGTTCCAGTTACTGTTTAAAAAAAAAACCGGCCAAGTGCGTGTCGGACTACGCAGAATGAAGGGTTCCGTAGTTGGAATGAATTTATCCTAAACACAAACTTAACATTGTAGTTGAAATACATGGTCTCCCATACATTCCAACTGCAAATGTAAGTTTGTACGCACAATATTGAGAGATTTACCATGTTATTTTAAGACCATATACTTCTTATAGGTTTTCCTGTAATCTATGAGTAAAGAGCCATACTAAATATTTTTTTTTAAATTTTAGGTCCAGTAGTTTCGGAGATAAGGGGGGTAATGGTCAATTTTCATCGAATTTCTTAAATATCTTTAAAAGTATTTATTTTAAAATTATGTTAAAAATACATTTAAGATCATCGCAACAAGCCCTTCTATTTGATATGTCACACGTTACTGTTAGCTAAACTTTTTTTTATTTTTCTTGTTTGCCCCCCTTATGTGAACCCTATGTTCAAAATTCATTTATTTACGTTATACTTTCGTGTTTGGGTCACAGAAATACATACATGTACCAAATTTCAACTTAATCGGTCCATTAGATTCGGAGCAAATTGGCTGTGACAGACGGACAGACAGACACACGAGTGATCCTATGTTACGACGCCTCATTGAGGTGGATAACAATTAAAATTCTATTGTGTCTCGTTAACCGCTCAAGGCCCGCGGGCGGTCCGCGCCGTGACAGATTTACGACCGCACTTAAATAAACAATTACTCGGGTTTCATTATAACGTCTCAAGTAGTATTGTTTATGTTTTTTGCTACTCGAATAGATTAGGAATACGTTTCAAATGGTTGCAGTCTTTGTAAACAACGTTCACTTATCTTTATTACCCGCTTTTGTTATTATTTCTTTTGTTATTTGTAATAACGATTTCTGATAAAACTAGCGTACCAATTCACACGAAATTTTGCAGGGTACATTATGGATAGTTATGTTATCTAACAAAAGCGTTTTTAGAGACAAACATTGAAAATAAAAAATGCTAAAAATCTAGAATTTTTAATATCTAGAATTTCTAGTGCTTACGTAATTTTCTCCGTTTCAAAAAAATATTTTTTTGCCGTATTTAGGTGAAAAAACATGCTAAAATTATTAGAAATCTAATATTTTGTATAAAAAATGGAACTTACACATAAAATATCGACGATCACACACCAAAATACCACAAAATCACAGCACGGTCACGTTTTCATTCAAATGTTTGTTTACACTTTTTGTTTGGGTCAAAATAGGTATAACATGATGTTATTTATATCTAAAACGATGTAATATTTACTTCAAAATGAAAATATCACCACTTTCCGACGATTTACACACAAAAACCATTAAAAAACGAATTATTACAGCGAACGGGAGTGACGTTTGACTGACATTTTACCGCGCGGGAACGTGATTTTCAACATTTTTTTAAAATGTTGCCTATTAATATTTTTGCTTTTAGTCGATTTATTTGACGAGAATATTTATCCGACCATAGACACAAAAATTCACAGACAATAATAGCCATTACAGCGAATACAAATAGAGTTGTAAGCCGCGTGGGTACTTGGACGCACCGGTGCGTCCGCGGTCCTTTAGCGGTATGACAGTTGAAAGGATAAGGGTTCCGTTTTTTTTTATTTGAGGTACGGAACCCTAAAAAGAGTATACCTACATGATTTTATTGTTTTAAAAAAATAAAGGTTATCTCTTAAACCCCGACATTAGTCCCGAAAAAATATTTTAGCCGTAAGGAAGTCTCCACTTTTTTTGTGTCTGTTCTTTGAACTTTAGGTATATTAAGTTCACCTAAGTATTTGCGATCACTGATGATGAGCACTTAGCAGCTAACTAATTTTTGTATGTACAGCCAGTTGAGACACGGTTCGATCTGTCGCTACGATAGCCGGTAGTGATTGCTCTCATCTGAAAGTGTCATAATAGCGCAAATTTGTGTGAAGATCTACAGCAGCGGTCCCAGCTAAAGCCCCGTACAGGTCGGGGCACGAGTCGTGAGCACAGCTCGCGCATGTTACAATTTCGGTCAACGACAGTAGCCGAATAACACGCGAGAGGTCCAATAGGCGACGAGCATCGACTGACGAACCAATCGCGTTCAGCTCGGTGCCCCCCGGCTTCTTGGAGTCAGTGTCAGTTTATGCTCACGACTCATGCCTTCTACTGTACCCACGGGAGATATTTTATCGCACACTGGATTTTGAATCCACTTAGGGATGCAAGAAGTGCCAAAAAGTATCGATAATATATATCTAGTAGATATTTAAAAAAAATAAAAATATCGATTTCGATATGTCGAAAAAAAATTTTCGATATATCGATATTTTTTGCCACTTCTTGCTTAAAATCACCTTGCAAATGGAAAATGAAAATAAAATCTTTTCTTTCTTTATGAACTTCTATTGTGTTTGTTTTTACTATGTTAGCATAGTTTTGTATGTATCTCACTTGTTGATATTTTCTTTTTTTTTCGAGCAAAGCAAGCAAAGTCACGCCACAGATAATAAAAAAGTCTACTTTTTTACGGCTCTAATTCCCAGCGGTTTTAGTCACTGGCAACAACGATGTTGCTATTAGAAATATATCGAATTTGATACATTTTCGATACTTGATATTTTATATCGAAATAATAAATATCGCCTAAAAATATCGATATATCGAACTAAAAATATCGATAGATCGATATTTTTTCTGCAAGCCTAAATCCACTCTTTAGCGCCGTGAGTTGAATATTCAACAGTGTGTTTTTTTGCGCTCTGTTAACACTGTCACACCGAGAGTAAAATCCAGTGCGCAATAAAAAATTGGCGTTTAATAGTTTCATCATGATTTACCTTTTCAAAGTCAGGTATATTTTCCTCTATTTTCTTTTTTCCTTTCTTGCCTTTTTTCTTTTTTTCCGGTTCTTCTTCTACTTTTTCTACTTCTAGTAGGTCAGCTGTAAAAAAGTTTAAAATTTGGTAAGTAGGTATATTCATGGTTATCTCTCAATCATCAATACAACTCTCTCAGTCAGAATTTGACCTCAAATTTTGACATGAAATAGTCATTCAGTAAGATTGATGATTTTAATTATTATTATTTTGTAAATATATAGGTGTTGCTATCGCGAATCATATTTTTATCAACACACAACCTGACACTGACCTGCAAACTGCAAAAAACTTAAGAATATTTGAATTTCGCGGGATACCCTGGCGATTTCGCGTTAAGGCGCCGCCGCCGCCGTCTCCAAGGGCCAGCGTGTCGCAGCGATAGTCTCTAATGATTATTTTATTTTCTATTGAATTTGACAGCACCGCGAGACTCGCCGCGATTCTCTTAACCGTGGATACAGCTTCTAATGCCCCAAGAGTTAAAATGACTAGCAGCTAATTTCCAAAACTAATGCCCTCTCATAGAGAGGAGGCCTGTGTCCCAGCAGTAGGAACATTTATAGGCTGATGATGACCTCGATGGTCCTAGTTTATCATTTTTGATGATGAATGCCAAAATTACGATAGAGTTTGGCCAACGAAAGCTGACCACGAATTATTTTCTAAACTTTTAATATGGCAATATTTTAGGACTGTCGAAATTGTCACATTGACGTTTCGTACTTGAGTCATCTTGTGTTTACGTGCATCTTATTTTCGCTGGTTCTATTTAAAATAATGCCGAAAACAATCAAAAGTTCGACGAGGAAGCTTCTATTTACTATGATTGACAAATATAAAGACGTAAAAAGTGATTTAAATCAGAAATCTGCAGAGAAAATACGACGACTGGATTCCATCATTTCACTTTTAGGTTAGTTTTTTGAATTTCTAATATATCAACTTGATACTTTTCGACTATTTTGTTTTTGACTAATTTTTCACGGTGTATCTACTTTTCAGGAAATATTAACAACGAGGAGACAAAACTTAAAATTGTGGAAACAGTAACGAAATTGAAAACTCTTGAAAAAAATGAAATGTCGACTTGTGAAACACAGTATTTAGAAAAGATATCTTCAATGACAGGTACCTATTCACTCAGTCACTTTGAAGGGTTTATACATATGATAATGACATGTGTATGGATGGCTAAATAATAAGCAGTCTTTTTATTTTATTGTTTTTTTAATTTTATGACTGAGTGTACTAACCAAAAACTTAAAAGCCTCTGGTTTAGTATTATTAAACTGCAACATAATTTATTGTATTTGTTCTCTTCAGATGTAAGTGTGAAGACCCTAAGAAGAAGCAAAATTGAAGGGTCTAAAAATCAAGGACAGTGGAATACTCCGGGGAAAAATCGTCCACATTCAACAACAGTTTCCAATTTAGATAATTTTGATATTTCGGCTATAAGAAACAAAATTAACGAATTTTATGGAGTGAGAAAACAAGTCCCAACACTGAGAAGCCTGCACAATGAGCTGAAGGAAGCAATTGGATTTATGGGATGCCGTGAAACCCTTAGAAAATTTTTACATAAGAACGGGTTTCACTTTCAGAACAATAAAAATGAACGGGCCTACTGAAAAATATGATATTGCTGCATGGAGACACAGATTCTTAAGAACAATACATCAAAAGAGAATAGAAGGTAAACAGATTGTTTACCTTGATGAGACATATGTACAATAGAACTATAAAGTTAAAAAATCGTGGCAAGGACCTTCAACAAGTGGTGTCACTACTAAAATATCGTCAGGAAAAAGACATATCATTGTGCATGCAGGATCGGAGGAAGGGTTTGTGCCAGGTGCGTTATTGGTATTCAGCACAAAATCCAAATCAGCTGACTACCATGATGATATGAATGCTACCAACTTTATGAAATGGTTTGAGGAAATGTTGATACCAAATCTCACTAAACCTAGTGTAATTGTGATGGACAATGCAAGTTATCATGTGAAACAACTGAACAAACCCCCTACTATGTCTGATTCTAAAGCTAATCTCCGAAAATGGCTTCAAGAGAATAATATTCATTTTGAAGAATATCATACCAAAGCTGAATTAATGTGTTTGGTCAAAGATAATAAACCTGAAACTGTTTACGAAGCAGAAGAGCTTCTAAAAAATTACAGTCATACCCACAATCACGAAATTTTGTTGCTGCCACCGTATCATTGCGACCTCAATGCAATCGAGCTTGTATGGAGTCAGGCAAAGAGAAACGTAGCAAGCGAAAATTTAGGAATACCAGGGGCTGAAATGCAAAATTTAATAAAAGAATGTTTTCTTTCCATAACTGCTGATGATTGGAAAAAGTACACTGATCATGTACTAAATGTTGAACATCAGTACAAATTAAGGGACCGTGTTGTTGAAAATGAACTTGAACGGTTCGTAATACATGTTGGGGACAGTAGCAGTAGCAGCGAAGAAAGCAATGAAGATGATTCAATATTATCAGGTGTAGAGTTCTTGGAATCCGATTTCGACTATGACTTATAACCCCTATGTTTTGTGTTTATTTAATTGTGTCATCACATCAGTGGTATCTGTTTCATTAAATAAACCTATAGTAATAACTTTTTCTTTCATTCAACTTTTTCTACAATATGTAAAAAAAACCCGTCCGATCTGATCCGAAAGGGGCTTAAAGGCCACATGACTCTCAGTACGATACCTAACAACACCCTGAGGGATCGGACAGGGTTTTTTTTACATGATGTTGTTTTGAATAATAAATAGTATCAACTCCGTTTAAGCAGTGCATAGCAAGTGTTGCATGCTCTTGATTTTTTAAAATTCCCGCCTTTTTTCTTGGACAGCTTTCATTGGTCAGACTCTACGAAATTAGTGACATAAGGGCCGGCTTAACCATAAATTGGGCGCCAGGGTGCGAAAATCAGAAAGGAGATTTTTTTTTTTTTTTTTCCAATTTTATTTTAAGTAAGTAATACTAAAAAATACAATAGACGTGGATATATTTAGTAACTTGTTCCGCTTAGCTATTTCTAAAGAGCCATAAAAAACTCCTGAAAGAAATCGACACGTGTTTCACTTCTCAACGAGGCATCCTCAGGATGACGATGGACTTGTTGCGAACTCGAACACGGCGTGTTGCCACACCAAGCGCTGAGTGCAGAGTGCGCTTACAAGTTACTAAACATATCCACGTCTATTGTATTTTATGATGGATTTCCGCAAGATCATGCCTGAATCAATTAATTAAGTAATACTATTCCAAAATAAAATACATTTTCAAACATCAAATTAAATTTTTCTGGCTTTTAAGTTGACAAAGTTTTTAATGATATCCTGTCGTCTGTTTTGAAATCTACGTTCGATTTCAAAACAAATCGATCCACTCGATCGCTTGCGCCTCCTAATACCCTGCGACCGGGTGCTACGCACCCCTTGCACCCCCGGGTAAAGACGGCAATCATCAATTAATTTCATCAAAAATTTCACGTGTAGATTTCTAATTTCATGATGCATGCATTAATTTAATGAAATCAAAATACTTTCATGCCAAGCGCGATTTTTTATAAAAGTAATGACGCGCAACTAATGTCACGGCCAAATGCGACGTGAAACTTGTGTCACGAAAGCACATTTGTACGGTAATACTTATTGTACATTTCAAAATAAAGCTTTGATGCTGACGGGGTGATGATTTTGGTGATACTGCAGATTTTACGATACGATCAGCCTATAAATGTTCCCACTGCTGGGACACAGGCCTCCTCTCTGTGAGAGGGAGTGGGCCGTAATCTACCACACGGGCCCAGTGCGGGTTGGTAGATGTCACATGTCTTCGAATTTACTTACTTATTATGATGTAATACAATATATTATAATTATATTATAATAATATAATAAAAAATCAGCTGTTTCATACATTTTGACCACGTAGGTATTGCACTTTTATATGAAAGAGCTGTTTTAAAAAAAAATAACTGACGAAAAATTTCAACGCAGGGGTTCTGAATCATGTATTGAATCCATGGTAACAGTTTTCGCGTCGATGTCGCCATCCTGTATTAGTGTGTACATGTGTATGTGTGTGTGTTGTGGGGGTGTGTATATGTGTATGTATATATGTTATAATTTATGACATATTTTAATTAAATACTAATATTATACGAAACAAGTCACTGTTATTGAAAGTAGTTTCGTGAAATTGACTTTACCACGATGCAATTAATGTTGTAATTTAAATTCGGCTTTATAATGAAAATAAGAATACAAACCGTATGGAGGCTTCACAGATTCCTCTGACCACCGGAACAAATCGCTGCTGACTTTTTGAATTATTATAGAAGAATCTAGTTCCTGAGAAAGAAAAAACCGTCATTAACCGCCGGTCACTTAATTAATATAAATTTAAAAACCTTTTTTTTGGGTAAACGTGACGTGATCGATATCTTAACACGATAAAACAGATTTTATCAACTCACACTTCAAGTAAAAACACTACCAGGTCACTGAACGCAACAAAAAAAAAAAAAACAAACACCAAATCTTTAAAAAAAAAAAAATCTCGTGTATCGATATCGATACCCATCACGTTGGGGTTTTGCTAGATAATTTAATTTGACCCTGTATAAAAGCACTCTATTGGATTTTCAAAGCTCGGCCCAGCGCCGAAAGTCGAAAATCCAACAAAACGGACAAATTAGTTTTAAGAATTGATTACTGAGAGCTATTAATTAATGAATTGATTACTGAGAGCTATTAATTGATTACGTGCCTGCGACTTTAGCAGCTTTCCTACTATTTTTTTAAATAAATTACATTAAGTTAAAAGAGTATTAACAACTCTATATACTTCCAAGTCGATTGCGAGCTTCCAGTCTGCACCAAGTACAAAGGGCAACTGATAGAAATCCGACGACTGACGAAATACGAGGTTTGCCGAGGGATATTAAGAACATAGTTTGTCTGTACAATAATGGTCTTAATAATGGGATTATGATTTATCATGCTTTCCGAGGCACGGAGGGGTTTCGGTATGTTTGGATGGTCACTTGGTCACCCATGCACGGACTGACGGTGGCGTTAAAATACAGATCTTTCGAGACTCATAACTTTCAAATTAGGTACTTTTTATTTTACGTACTATTCTGCTGAAAAAATACCGACGTGCTTATTTGCCGGCAACGTTTTCTTAGGAAACTCAAGCTTAAGGGATTCTGATATCTGTTTATAAATACTTTATTGTTGTATAAAATAATGATTCCTACTTACCCCAGGTTTCCTTTTTTTTTTCTTTTTGATTTTGCCCTCTGTGAAAAAAAAAGGCAAATTAGATCAAAGAATTCTCTTTTTTAGGGTTCCGTAGTGAACGCTGAGCAGGCGCCGCCCGCCGTCGCCGTCTCCCGCACCACAACTCCGGCTGCGGAAACGTCACGCGTAGGTACATTGACCCCTAAACGTGCCTACGCTGCTATTGTCACCGATGGCAAACCAGATGTGTCGCAGCCAAAGCGATAAACTAGAAAAGGGGAAACACAGAAAAAGTGTAATCAACCTGCCCTGATTGCGGTCCGTAGCTCCTTGCCAAGAACCTGCAGCCGAGTTGATGAAGAGGGTTTCACGAAAGTGGAAAGGAAGAAGAAGAAGCCTTGTTCTCGTAACCTGTGCGGCACCGCACCGAGCGGACCCAATATGCTGCTGCGCCCTGCTGTGCCTACGACGCAGCTGTATCTTTCGCGTCTGCATCACTCCACTACAACTGAGGAAGTCGTGCAGTATTTAAAAGTGAAGACCAACTGGACTCTGAGGGTTGAAAGGTTGGAATCGCGCCACAACATCAACTTTAAGTCATTCGTGGTACGAGTTCCAACCCACCATCTACAGATTTGCCTGAAAGAGGACTTTTGGCCGAAAGGTGTCGTATATCGACGTTTCCGAGGACGGTTACGCGACACCACGCAGCGATACACGACGCCGTCAACATTACGTGTATAGTTATAGTTGTATAAGGTTTTTAATATGTATTAGTTTATTATTGTATAAGATTATTTTGTGTATTCTATTTATGGGCCTTAGTTGCCTGATAATAAAGTGATTATTATTATTATACGTCTTTCACATTTCTCGGGACCCAGGGGTCCCGGACCTTTGGAAGGCTTACGAGGGGCCGAAGCCAACTCGCAGAGGCCCCTTAGACGTTTTTAATGAAATGAGGTACCAACCGACGATTTTCCCTGTTCGCACTATGCAAGTGCAGCCAAGGACAACCCCCGGTTGGTGTAGGACTATTGTAAGATATGGAAACAAAAATATCGGACTATGGGTTTGGGTTGCTAAAGTGGACTGGTCACCTGGAACTATGGAAGTACTATGGCCCCTGCCTGATCTATGTTTTATATGCACACGGATAAAGTGGCAGGGGGTGACTTGCACACTCAATAATGGGCCCCCGAAAACGGTCGCTAGCACATAGCGTCGTAGCGACAAGGGGGCAACATGTCCTGAGGTGCTTATGAGGAGTGGAGAGGTATTACACGGCTATCAGGACAATCCCGGAAGTACGGTCAAGATCCCTACCAGCATCTTACTGGAATACTTCCTTCCTCCGAGCATGTTTGCTCTTGCGAATCTCCACTCAAGCCAGCCAATAAAGGCAAGAATGAGGTGGGAGCTCTATTCCTCGTCAGTGTTCACTCTAGCCGGCCAATAAAGGCAAGCCAGAGGTGAGGAACAAGACTTCTCCCGGAAGATAGGGTCCGTGGGGTCGCTACTGCCCAACAGCTCGCCACATGCTGCCCTGCGGGTTTTTGTATCTCTCTTGGTCTGGCTCCTCACCCTAGACCTGTTTCGGCAAAGTAAACTTTACCGGCACAGACCCAGAGTTCGGAGCGCGCAAGCCCCACCACGACGTCAACGTAGAGATACGGCGGTGGGGTGATTATTATTATTATTATAGTTTCGTCATGTCCGTCTGTCTGTCTGTCTGCCTGTCCGCGGCCTAGCTCCAAGACTGATAGTACTAGAAAGTTGTAATTTGACATGGTTATACATATTAATCATGCCGACAAAGTGGTAAAATAAAATTATGAAAAATATTGTTTTTTAAGGTTCCTAGGACCCCTACACGTAAAGTGGGGATGTTTTTTTTTTTTTTCTATCCCTTAGTGTGGGGTATCATTGAAAAGGTCTTTCAAAAACATTGTGAGTGTGTTAAAACCATTTTTGAATTCAGAGATCCGTTTGCGAAATATTAAGCTTTAAAGTGGAAAATTTTAAGAGTCAAGTGTCCCCCCCCCCCCTGCCAGCTAAATGGTTGATTTTAGATATGTGAAAAAATTCACGGCAGTAGCTTATATAACGAATTTAAAAGGAAACTATCACAGCTGAGTAGGCTTTACAAGTTAACGAGTAATAATCGACCAACTTAGATTTGCGGTTGTAAAAACATGTTCTCCCATACATTCCAAAATACAGGTCCAGGCCTAGTTTGGGGGTTAGGATCAGATTCTTAGCAATACATTTGTGTGCTATATTATTACGACCTACTCGTTTGTAACTTGTATTTTAAGTGCCAAATAAATGTTTTTTTTTTATTTTTATTTATTCTGTATAAAAGATTTTTTTTTTCAACTACAAAGTTAAGTTTGTTCTTGGGATAAATTCATCCCAACTACGGAACCCTACATTGTGCGTGGTCCGACATGCACTTGGCCGGTTTTTTTTTCAATTTTTGTATCCGTCTAATGATGGACGATGTCACGTCCATCAATTTATCGTATAATTCATTGTCAATTTGAAACCCTACGTCAATTCGCCAGCCATTTCATTCAACTCAAAGAATTTCAGTTGTGATTTGAAGAAACCCACGGACATTTGCTTAAAAAAATATTTCCTTGACTCGGTCAATTGAATGAAACACAAAAAAATTGTGACAACAAAAAAATATGACCCCAATTTTCAATTGACCTATAAATGCTATCTACAGCGAAAAACAAGTTTATTTAAACAAGCCTTTCCTGCATAATTTAAACATAAAATTCTAACTTACCCCTCTTTCGATTGGAAAGCAATTTATTATGAAATACTGTTCAATTCTTTTTATTTGATTGTTACTCACTCACAAGTCACAGACAGACACGACTGGGCTGGGCCTGTCGGTTACCATGGCAACGTATTATTGATAAATCTGACGTCACAGGGAAGCATTTTGTTGATATAAGTAGTTGTTCAGAGTATGTGAACATGTGTATGTTAAAATAAATATTAGTATCTATATCACCATATAATAATTATAAACTTCGTTAGTTTAAAATCTGTCGCCATTATTTCGTTCTAAAAGTTAGCAACATCGCAAATATATGCCAAATATTTCGCCGTTTTGATTAATTTGGCAATATTACTGTATGGAAATATGAAATGTGGCTGGCTAACTAGCGAACTAGACACTGAATTTAATGTTGTAATCGTTTTAGGTGTAAAAATGATATTTGAAAACTTTCTAAATACTTTTTTTACATCTAAAACTAAAAATTCGGTGTTACGATATCAATTTTTGCATTTCATAATCAATGTTTTAGTTCGCTAGTTAGCCCATTGACATAAATCAATGAGTTAGCCACATTTCTTATTTCAAATTAATCAAAACAGGTACCAAATATTTGACAGCTATTTGCGACGTTGCCAACTTTTAGGATAAACGCTCTTAATGGTTTTAAATGTTTTGTTGTAGTTCACAATTTTTCGACAGTTTATAATCTAACGTCGTAAACTGTCGAAAAATTGTGAACTGCAACAAACCAGACCGTCCCATCTTTGATGTCCTCCCTCCGGTTGACGCCCTAAGCCGAGGTTCGTACCCTACAGCGGGTGCTCTTAGCGAGCGTTCACCTAGTTTTAATTAGCATAGTTGAATAACCCCTGGCTGGAGGTTTTAAGTGTAGTAGCTTAAGGCAGCCACAGAAAAGCCCAGTTAAGTAGTCATGATCTCAGAGGTCAACTACGAGATGACCCCCACATATAAAAAAAAAACTGCTACAAACCATTTACAATTTAACGCATTATTTTTCGATAGTTTATAATCTATCCATGGGAAACCGACAAATTGTAAACTGGTATCAAATTTGTTTGTACGGACGCGACGAAACGCACCTTGATCAAAATAGCCTGCCTAGCTGCGAGCAACTTGGAAGTAGAGCTCGCCGGCCGCTGCCGCGTCACCGCTCGCTTCGCTCGATCGGCTCGCGGGTGGTTGGTCACAGTTCTAACTTAACCCATTTCACCCAGTTCACAATTTTTCGACAGTTTATAATCTAATGAAGATTTTAAACTATTGGTTCTCACAATCTTACGGTGACATCTAAAAGTGTCATTATTCTTGTAATTAAAAATGACTTTTACAACGGAACCAAACCTGAAATCGCGAAGGAGTACAACCCCCCCACCCCTTAACAGTTTAAGTAATATCTCGATCCGCCCTTGATTGTGTATTAAAGTATCTACAATACTTGAAGTTTAAAGGAGGTTACCGTCAAGAACAGGAGGTAAGGACTCGAAGGAGGCGCTGGTGTAAGACGTGTCAGTGAACTGGACCTCTTCTGGTTCAGGTTCCAGGTCTGTCGTGGCTAACAGCATCTCGTCTCCGAAGGCATCTGAATTTTTTTTATTTTTATTATTTATGTGCACATAGTAAAACACATAGATACAACATAATTATAATTTAAGTAGGTACAAAAGTACTGCTTATTATGAAGTCTTCTTTGGTTTTAACATAATATCACGTGACTGCCTCGTTGGTCTAGTGGTTGCAAGCGCTACTGCTAAACATGAGGTCCTGGGTTCGATTCTCGGGTCGGGCAAAGTGTAATTGTTTTTCTATCTGAAATTTCTCAGTAGCAGCCCGAAGTCTGGATTTTTGCTCGGTTGATGGAAATAGGCTCGACAAAAATTACATGGGACTTAACATAACTGGCGAAATGTGGGTGTATTTTTCTATCTGGAATTTCTCAGTAGCAGCCCGAAGTCTGGATTTTTACTCGGTTGATGGAAATAGGCTCGACAAAAATTACATGGGACTTAACATAACTGGCGAAATGTGGGGGTACGTACACCTCTGCCCAATCCTTCAGGGAAACAAGGTGTGATGTTATGTTAAGTAAATAATTTAAGCTTGCGTTACCTTGCTGATCCGAAAAAAAATCTGACTCAGCAATCTAGATTATTATGCAGTTGCAATGGCAGCATGGTAGATAGAACAGGAATGATGCTTGGGTAAAAAAATAGAAATTCTATTTAGTCCGTCAGTCAGATAATAAAAAAATTTTAGACACGTATTTTTTGCTTTATCATATTAATTAATTTATTTATTTATTTATTGGATCTCCAACAGAGGCTACACAATTACATGCAAGATTACAAATACGAGGACAAATACTAATGTGCGCTTCCAATTACGGGACACCACATCATTCTCTTATAATGTAGGTAAAAACATTAAAGCTTGACAAAGTGAAATAATAATAATGATAAAATAAATCAAAACATAAAACACGAAAATAATCATAAAAGGAAACAAAATTAAATACAAAACAAATTAATAATAAAAACATTAAAAAAAAAAATTATATAAACAATAACCATAAAGGACTATAAAGGACCACAGACAAAGATAACAGTGATTAAGTGATTAAAGTCTTGGATATTATGACTTTAATATTTTTTTTGAACTTTGACATATTGCATGTAAAAAAAATACTCACTAAAAATTTTAATTAAATAACTAAATAAAAAAATTACTTAATAAAAAAAAAATACTCAGATAAAACGCATTCAAGTTGGGGAGTGGGGGTCGCTACGTCACAAGTATAAAATCGACATACTTGTGACGTCATGGCACAATTTAACTCAATGTATCGCCGTAATCTTTTGATTAAGTGTAAAAAGAAAAAATACGTGTCCAATATTTTTTAATAAGTAATCTACATAACGGACCAAAACCATTTTTGACATCATCCCTATTCCAAGTGATTTATAATTAATTTACCTGTAGTTTCCGCATCCTGAAACGAGAAGAGAAATCAGAACTTAAAGCTTCGATTTTTGTAATAACCTACATACTTACAGTATTTCTATTTTCTTAATGTCCCTAGGGAATCATCGCATTTCCGAATACAAACGAATGCTAATTTCTATGTCCATCAATTATTAGATTTATCGTCTATAATAATTTGAATTCAGAACGAAGTACTTTATTGTTGTTTTGATTTCCGTGTGAACTATATAGAGTTGTAAAACTATTTTTCTATCTGTCGTGCCTGCGACTTTAGCGGCTTTCCTCCCATTTTAAAATAAAATTCATTAAATTAAAAGAGTATTAACAACTCTATACAAGGTGGCAGGGACATCGACGCGAAAACTGTTACCATGGATTTAGTACATGATTCTGAACCCCCCTGCGTTGAAATTTTTCGTCGGTTATTTAAAAAAATCTGCTGATCCATACATTTTGACCGCGTACTTTTCAATGAAACAGCAATTTTTTTTTTACTTACGACAAATTTCGACGTATGGGGATTCAGAACCATGATTTACTGAATTGAATCCAAGGTAACCGTTTTCGCATCGATGTCCCTGCCACCCTGTATACTTCCAAGTGGATTGAGTGTCCGGTTTGCACCAAGTGCAAAGGGCAACTGATAAAAATCCGACGACGAAGTTTGCCGAGGGACATTAAGAAAATAGAAATACTGTACATAAACTCACGCTTTCTTCCTATGGGGGTAGGCAAAAACTACAAAACACCACCTGCTACGATCCTTACATACTCCTTTTACCTCGTTTACGTTCAAAGATCATCTGGTTTTTTAAATCAGCTGGCTAAATATCGGTCAGAAGACATTCTATGCCGACCCTAAATGAATCGAGATAAGGGCGGAAGGAAGATGATAACCATGGGCGTCGGCATGTTTATTTTCAGGGGGTATCTTCAACTCCACGAAGCGAGCTCGATCATTTTTGCACTTCACCTCGGTTATGTTAGGTTAGGTTAGTCTTATAGTGAATAAGAAAGACGTTATTGGACGACTTCTTAATTTTATAGTTACTTAGCAGTTTAAGTTATATTTAAATTACTTATTATCTAACAGGCTAGATTTGAATGTGAATAACCCCCTTTCTTATATTCTCAGAAGATGCAATGACTTGTTCCACAGTTGCGACCTTGATATTTTCGGTGATAAATTGTGTATACTTAAGAAAAATATTTTTGATAAAATGTAGTGTTATTATAAAAATCCCAGCTTTTGTAAGTTATACCGTAGTATTCACAGTATTCAACATTATTTTTTAAATTATTTTTGTAATTATTTTATTGTTATTATTTGAATTTGTTTTATTACTATTATATTATTTGATGTTTTTAAACTTATTTAGGCGCGTTTGAGCGGTTTGTGTATTAATGTAGTACGCTAATTGATAGTGTCGTGCTTTCCTGTAATTTAGATACATGCGAGATCTACATTTGAGAGAGACTTTGGGATAATGCTGTGTATGTGTTTAGTTGGTAAGCCTTTAAATAAATAAATAAATATAAAGGGAAAAAAAATAGGTTATCGTGTGTCCATTCATACAAGGAGTACACTACACTACACTACACTACGACACAGCTTAGATGTAGCATGAATTTGAAAATTTGCATTCATTCATTTCAATTTTACAGTGTATTTGGTCATGGGTAGCCAGGCAAGCAAAGGAGAATGGCCACGGCCCATACAAAGAAAACCCAAACCCGGCGCAAAAAAATACATCTCAGATTTTAGATTAAAACTAGCTGACCCGGCAAACGTTATTTTGCCATATAAATGTTTGGGGTGGACCACCCTTATCACTTAGGGGTATTAAAAATAGATTACGACTGATTCTCAGACTTGCCAAATACACACATAAAATTTCATAAAAATCTATCAAGCCGTTTCGGAGGAGTATGGCAACTAAAATTGTGACACGAGAATTTTATATAGGTATATAGAAGAAAGATTAATATAGTTATTCTCAGTTATCATCATTGTCGAATCCAGAGGCTTACGTGTTTTTTTGCCTATTAAAGTTGCGTAGGCGCTCAAGGCAATTTTTTTTTAAAGCTTTTAATAGTTGTCATTATTTCATATGATTATTATATATATAGAAGGACTGTGGAAAGTAATAAATTAATAGTTTAAAAAAACACTAGAAAAACACGCTTTTATAACTGCACTTACTTGGCCTTTCTCACAAGTGCAAACACGACTATGATACGATATTCCATCATGGAATGCCAGTGCCTATCTTTCGGCTATATCATCAGACCTTGAAACCTAATCGTGGTCAAAGTTCATTACAAGACTTTTCTAAGAAATCCAAAACAGCTATGATACGATTTTCCATCATGAAGTTCCAGTTTATATCTTCCGGCTCCATCATCAGATCAGTTCGACAGTACCATATTATTGTATTGTCATCAGAACTACATACAGCTGCCAATTTTCATTACGCTACGACCCTTGGAAGATGGTTAAATTAGTTACCTTAGATTCCATTACATAGTTAGTTACATACAGGTCGACCAAATAAAAGCGTGTTAAAAATACTGGTATTAGTACTAAAATTTATACATATAAAAAAACAAAAGTAATGGTAGTTGATGATATTAAATAAAACGTTATTTAAAAAAGTTTTACAGTAATATTACAACAGCCAGCATCGTTATCATTAAGCATAGTAACCGATAATAATGATATCATAATTACAATATTACTTTTTTACATTTACTTACTAAGTATCTGGATGACCGAGCTTTGCTCGGTTTTTTTTTGGTAGTTTTCTAAAAATGAAACCTAGCTAGATCGAGTTATCGCCCCCGAAATCCCCTGCATACTAAATTTCATGAAAATCCTTGGAGCCGTTTCCGAATTGCTCGTTTAAAGGTATTAGATACCAGTACTTTTAACTTTCTGCAGGCTTACCTAATACGATAATCATAAGAAATAATGACAATTAGGTATTGATAGCTTTTCCAAAAAAAAGAAAGCATTATTTGCCTTGAGCGCTAGCTAAGCAACAACAATGGGCAAATAAAATATGTTAGCTATTGAATTCAGCAATGATGGCAACAGAGAATAACTATCATCATCATCAGCCTATAAATGTTCCCCCTGCTGGGACACAGGCCTCCTTTCTGTGAGAGGGAGTGGGCCGTAATCCACCACGCGGGCCCAGTGCGGGTTGGTAGATGTCACATGTCTTCGAATTTTCGGTTCTAGGACATGCCGGTTTCCTCACGTTCTTTTCCTTCACCGTTTTGAGAGCAGTGGTGACGAAATAATTTACACAAAGTAAAGTCTGGGTTCGAATCTACGACCTACAACTCTTAAGTCGCGGCCGTTACCACTGGGCCACCACTGCTCACTGGGCCACCACTGCTGGAGAATAACTATACTAATTTAAATTTAAAATCTGAGATAAAACTTTTGCGCCGGGCCTGGGTTTTCTTGGTCATTCTCCTTTCTTTGTGTAATTTATTTCATCACCGCTGCTCTCAAAACGTCAAAGTCAAAGCGTAAAAGTCAAAGTGTCAGGCCATTGTAATTGGGAGCTCACGCATGATGAGTAGGGTGACGCTTAGCTCTCTTCCTCCTCTTATTTTCAATGGTACCGTCATACCTGTTACCTCTTCTGTGAAAGATCTCGGTTTGCATCTTGACTCGACGCTTAGCTGGCAACGCCAGGTCTCTGGTGTTAGTCAAAGGGTCAACGGTACTCTACGATCCCTGTATCGTCTGAGAAACTTTTTGCCCGCTAAGACGGAAACTATGCTTGTGCAGACTTTGATTTTCCCTATCATCGACTATGGTGACGTGTGCTACTTTGACTTGAATTCGGTTTTGCTGGATAAGCTCGACAGACTGCTCAACAATTGTATCCGGTTCATATTCAATCTCAGGAAATATGATCATGTGTCGAGCTATAGGTCTGAGCTCAAATGGATGTCCATTTGCCAAAGAAAAAGTTTGCGCGCTTTGACCACGCTTTTCTCCCTTCTCAACTCTCCCACTCTTCCTTCTTATCTTTTGTCTCACTTCCAATATCTATGTTCTTCACACACTAAGAATCTGCGTTCTTCTAACAATGTTCTCCTACTTTGTCCTTCTCATACTTCTGATTTTGTTCATTCTTCCTTTCATATTCAGTTCATTCTTCTATGGAACGCGCTTCCTCTTGATATCAGGACGGCCACCAGTCGGTATGCATTTAAGCGGAAATTGCAGTTTTTTTCAAAATAAATAGAGTAGAGTCATCTCAACACCTCTCTCCCTTGAATTTGTAGATATAGATATATATTATATTTAATGTCTGTATGTGTATTTTAAGTTATAACCTATTTATGTACTGTTGTTCCTATATTTTATTTCTAATGATATATTTTTAATAATTTTTTCTTTGTTCCTCTCAAACAGAGCACCTGCCATCTAATCTCTTCACCACCCTTGGTTGACTGGTAGAGAATGCCTATGGCATTAAGTCCGCCTTTGTACCTTTTTGTGAGTGAGAAGTTTAAATAAATAATAAAAAAGCGTGTGACATCTACCAACCCGCACTGGACTGGCGTGGTGGATGGGTTTTGCCCTTATCATGGCCCACTCCCTCTCACAGAGAGGAGGCCAGTGTCCCAGCAGTGGGAACGTTATATAGGCTGATTGATTATGCAATTTTAAACTAATATTATGAAGAGAAAACATTTGTTATTTTTTAAATGTTTTTTTTTGTAATGCTAGAACTCAAAAACTACTGGACGGATTTAAAAAAATCTATCACCAGTAGCAAGCTTTATTATCACTAAGTAACATATGCTATAATTTAGTAAGATATCACGCAGGAGTAGCCGCTGGCGGAAGCTAGTATGCTATAAGATGAGTAATGATTTCAGGGGAAGTATATTATGTCTAGCAGTGGCAGCAGTTTTATTATTTTAGATTATGTTGGTTTTTGTATAGGTACTTACTTTTTTCTTTTTACCATCCTTCTTTTTATCATCTTTTTTATTTTTATCATCCTTTTTCTTATCATCCTTTTTTTTATCGTCTTTTTTCTTAGCCATTTTTATATATAAGTGGACCTACGATTATTCAAAAAATATTTTAACACAAGAAAAAATCTTTAAAAAAAATTGGTATATTTGTTTATAAAATCCGGTATTGTCATAATTTTTACTTGACACTGACAATTTAAGTAGTTGCTTTTTAATTTAGTTTAAGGTATTTTGGTCAGACGGCCTTTTTAAGTTCGTAAGGTTTAGGGACAAAGAGTATTTATCTAATATCTTTAAACAAGCAATTCTTGTATATGTCACCGTAAGATTGTGAGAACCGTAAGTTTATAATCTATAGGAATTATTTTCGTTTGATTATAAACTATCAAAAAATTGTGAACTGGGTGAAATGGGTTAGGTTAGAACTGTGAACAACCGTGCGCGAGCCGAGCGAGCGCTACTTCCAAGTTGCTCGCAGCCACGCAGGCTATTTAATATTAGCGCAAGGTGCATTACGTTGCAAACAAGTTGGTTACCAGTTCACAATTTGTCAGTTTTTCATGGATACATTCTATCTATGTTGTTCTATGTTATGGGATTTGGTTTCCGCACTTAGTCCGTCAGGTGGACCATTGTGCGTGGGCCATGGCGGCCGTTTGGTAGTTATTCCAACCAGCCCACCTCCCTCCAGAAGTTAATCAAAACTCCTGGTTTGTTCAGAACATCTGTGAAAGATCTGGGTGACCCGAGGGTTTCTGTTCTCATCTGGGTGACGCCTGTGCATTCGAAGAGCACGTGCGCGACGGTTTCCTCAGCCTCCATGCATGCCCTGCACAGAGGGCTGTCCGTTATGCCTATTGTGTGGAAGTGTTTGTTTAGCGAGCAGTGTCCCGTGATGGTTCCCGTCACCAGGCGCAGGCCGTTCCTGTCCAGGCGTAATAAGCGCCTGGTTAGCCTGCTATCCAGGGATGGCATAGCTTCCTTGGACTGCCTGCAGCCCGGTGTCGAGGTCCACCAGTACTCCGCTTGTGTGAGGGTGAACTCCTGTAGCCACCTGCGTATTTGGTTGAAAGGTATTGGTACGATAGGTTCGGGTCCACAGACTGCCGTGCCAGAACCTCTTCTAGCAAGTTCATCAGCTGCGTCGTTACCTAGTGAACCGCTGTGTCCTTTTATCCATTGTAGCGTCACCGTGTTGCGACTAGATACCGTTAATTGTTCTAGTGCATTGTGACATTCTAGTATTAACTTTGAGGTAATATATTTTTTCTTCAAGGATTGGAGAACTGAGGCGCTGTCAGAGAGTATACGTATGTGAGTGTCCGTAACTCTCCTGGCTTCAATGGCGTGAACCGCTTGTATGATGCCCACACACTCCGCCTGATAGACGGTGTTGAACATTCCTAGCGGTCGGGATATCTTAATGTTGAGGTCGTATGAGAAGACTCCGACCCCGGTACCGGAGTCGGTCTTCGATCCGTCAGTGTAAACCCTCAACTCTTCCGAGCCTGAGTGGTCACACTGTTCTTCTGTAAGTATTATGTTGTAGCGCCTTTGAAAATGGTGTGATTTCGGGGCTTTGTCGCAGGGTGATGCCATCATTGGCCGACGTTTGATTACATCTTCCTTTATGCGTGTGTGCTTAATTCTAGAATCTCTGCTTAGAGTTCCTGATAAATGCAGCCTAAAGGCAGCCAGAGCCGCCTCCTCCCGCACAATGAGGTGCAGAGGCGGCAGTCCAAGCATTGCTTGTAGGGCGGCTGTGGGTGTAGTTCTCATGCTGCTAGTGATTGCAACACAAGCAAATCGCTGCAGTTTTTCGAGATCTCTTTGGGCTGTACTCAGGTCTGTCCTGGGCCACCAGACCAGTGAGCCGTATGTGATAAGCGGTCGAATGACTGTGGTGTATAACCAGTGGGTGACCTTGGGGCTAATCCCCCAATTCCTGCCAAGCAGTCGCTTACACTGCCACAGGGATATGCTGGCTTTAGTTGTGACATAGTTCGTGTGTTTTGCCCAGTTCAGTTGCTTGTCCAAAAAGATGCCCAAGTATTTGGTTTCAGTTGAGAGGCTTAGGGTTGTTCTAAAGAATCGTGGTAGCTGTAGTGTCATCAATTTCCTCTTTTTTGTGAAGAGGATCAGTTCGGTTTTAGTGGGGTTCACTGAGAGTTGGTGCATGCTGCACCATTCCTCTACTATTTTCAGAGCTTGACGCATGAGATTGCATAGGGTGTTTTCGTGTGTCCCGTTTATTATTATGGTTATGTCGTCGGCGTAGCCTACGGTAAAATAACCTTTGTCATTAAGTGTTTTGATGAGGCTGTCTACTACCAGGTTCCATAGCAGCGGCGAGAGGACGCCCCCTTGTGGGCAGCCCTTCGCAACGATGGCTCTCGTAGTGTCATTTACTGTGACTTGTACAGCTCTCAATTTGAGCATGTTGGTGATCCAGCCACTCAGGGTCGAGTCTATGCCGTATTGGTCGAGGGCCGTGTTTATACTGTTAAACATGGTTTTGTCAAAGGCGCCCTCGATGTCAATGAAGGCAGCCAGTGCTGAGCATTTGTGGTCCACTGCGCATTCAATTTTACCAACCACGCTGTGCAGCGCTGATTCTGTTGATTTGCCTGTGGAGTACGCATGCTGTTGTTTGTGAAGTGGTATTGCCCGGAGAGGTCCGTCTCGGATGTGCCGGTCACAGAGTCTCTCGAGGGTCTTCAGTAAGAAAGATGTAAGGCTTATAGGCCTATAAGCCTTGGGTTGTGTATAATCGGTTTTGCCAGGTTTGGGTATGAAAATGACTTTCACCTCGCGCCATGCGAGAGGTGTGTGTCTAAGTGCTATGCAGGCCCGATAGATCTCCACCAGCCATGGTGTCAAATAATCTACCCCCCACTGCAGCAGGGCTGGGAAGATGCCATCCAGCCCTGCCGACTTGTATGGCTGAAAGGTGTTGATAGCCCACTTTACTCTCTCTTCTGTCACTATGTTGCGGGCTCTTGACCAGTCTTGATCCGTTGGGGTCCATTCTGGTTCAGCCTCCCACGACCTGTCCTCCAGGATTCTACAGTCTGGGAAGTGAGTTTCGAGAAGGACCTTACTGGTTTCATGGTCAGTTAGTGTGTATGAGTTATCGGGTTTTTTAAGCGCGCCGAGGGTTCGGTCCTGATCGGTTGATAGGATCTTCCTTACCCTTGCTGCTTCGTTATTTGTTTCGATAGACTCACAGAATTTACGCCATGCTGTCCTCCTGGCGGTTCTGATTTGCTTTTTGTAAAAATATTGGGTCTCTTTGTATGTCTCCCAGTCGTCCGGGAGTCTGGTGTTTTTGGCTCTGTTAAATTGTTTACGTAGCGCATCTCTGAGTTTACTGAGTTCAGCGTTCCACCAAGAGCTTCTCTCGTTCCTGGTTTTTGGCGCTCTTAGTATACAGCATGCGTGGTATGCTTCAGTCAGGTATTCTGATAGTTTTGTTACGGTGTATTCTAACTGTGCTTGGTCTCTTATGGTTACCTGTGTTAAATGTCTAGCTAATAGGGAGGCCAGGAGACGTTTGTACCCGGGAACATTAGTGCGCCTCGGGTTTCGCCTTGATTCTGGTTTCCTAGTATTGGTAGTTAGGGTAAAGCGGATCCTTCTGTGATCTGAGCAGGAAGGCTCGTCCGATACGTGCCAGTTTGTAATAAGGTTTGTCGCGTTTTCCGTAGCAAGTGTTAGATCTATAATCGTTTGTCCTCGGGCTGTGACCCAAGTGGGTTCTGAGCCACGGTTTACAATATTAAGGTTAGTAGAAAATAAATAGGTGGATAGTACCTCTCCTCTGGAGTTTGGTGCATCGCTGCCCCAGAGCGGGTGGTGTGCGTTTGAGTCGGTGCCGATGATCAGGTCTAGTTCGGCGCGTTCACAGTGCTGTACCAGATCGGCCATCTCCTTCGGCGGGCAGTCCGCGTCCTCGCCTGGCATGTATGCCGAGGCCAGTACAACATCTGGAACGCTACCTTCAGTCTGGAGCCTGACAACTGTCAGGTCTCTGGAACAGAATTGAGTGAGTGGTGTGATAGGAATTTCTTTGGGTATGTAGACGCAGGTTCTTGGCTTGTCTGAGCTGTGTGTGTTGAGAATTAGCTTACCTCCGATGTTACCGAGGCCGCATACTCTATTGTTCCTGATCCACGGCTCTTGGATCAGTGCGATCGTTCGGGGCTTTACCTCCAGTGCCCTGCGCAAGCTAGCCGTGGCAGTCTGGCTGTGCTGGAGGTTGGTCTGGATGATGTTGAGGGGTGGTGACGACGGTGGAGAGGAGTTAGTCGGAGATGGATCCATCGGACTGCCTCTCCCCTAACTCCTCTCTATAATTGTCGTCGTGTGGTTCCACCGGCGACGAGGCGAGTAGGCGCTCGTTCCAGCCAGGTGATTCGGGCGGAATGGTGTCGACGACGTCAGCCATAGCCGCTCGGGCCATGACCTCCTCCAGTTGGTCTATGTCTGGGTCGTTTGTCTGTGCCAACGTCGGTTGTACAGTCTTGGTGTCGCTGTCGGTCTGGTCGTCAGAGGGTTGGGTCGAGGGCCAGAAGCGTACGTATATCGACCCGAGTAGGTAGGATATACGTCGCTCCCGGGCCCGGACCTTTACGGCTTCCTCCGGTGGGATACCTAGGGTCAGATAAGTCCCATAGTTATCGCCACCGACGGTAGTCGCCCTGTACAGTGACCACCTGGCAATGTCAAACCAAGTATTCTGACGGATCAGAATACCCTGGAGTCTGGCTACGTCACCTCTGTACCGAGGGACAAAAAGCGAGACTCGGACACGGGTGGGCACGTCTGATTGTCTCAGTACCGTGAGCGTCAGGTCAGTGTTTGGAAGTCTTATTTGGGGTACATTTTGGGTCAGCCAGGTCAGTGCATGGTCGTCTTCACACCACATCTGAACGGTGCCATCCGCTACCCGTGGGTACCCGCGGAAGGCAGGGAGTGGTGCTGTCGAGTCTGTGTCCATAACACGGTTCTCTAGGTCAGTTTTGATAAATTCGGCCTCATCCTTAGTCAGGTCTCTGGAGGGGGGGGGAAGGCAGATTGCTACGGCCAGCCGCGCAGGGATGTCCTTCGTTGCTCGCGCGTAGGTCCTCTGCTCCCCTTGAGCGGAGTGGACCCTCACCCGTTTGGCATCCCCCTGGACCGTGCTCGGCGAAGCCGAGTCGTCAGGGCGCCCCCTCTTCACCGGCCCTGTACCGCTCGGTCCAGGCTGCGGCTTAGAGGTGCCAGGCTGTGTCACCGGGTGTCGGGTACCACCTCGCTTACCCCTGCTGTGCTTAGGACGAGGTCGGTCGTGGGATCCGTTAGTGTCATTGGGTCGGCTGTCGGTCCCGGCGGACTCAGTCGCATGCGGAGGCTTTTCGCGCTGGGTTGCCCCTTCGCAAAATTGCTCCCGCACGCGCGGTTCCGCGTCCGGCCGCTTTGCGCGCTGATTCCCCTTCGCGCTCTGGCGGCCGGTCGCGTGCGTCCGGCCTCGTTTCGCGCTGGGTTTCCCCTTCGCGGACTTGTGGCCGGTCGCGCACCTCCCCTTCGGCGTCCGATCGCGCTCCGCGCTGGCTAGTGCCTTCGCGGATATTGCGCTTACGGTCGCCAATTCTCTTCTTCCGGGCCAGGATTTTTTCGCGCTTTGTCAGCGGGCGTACTTCATCACTGGCAACCGGAAGAGTGTTAGAGTTGCCAGGTCCGTCATCTTTCCCCGTCTCAGTAAGTCTGTGTTGGTCTTTGTCTTTGTCCGGGTTCGTTATGCTGTTCCGCACGATGCTCTGTTGCCAGAGGCTCGTGGGAGGCATAGCCCGTGTCGTAAGTGTTGGCGCGTTGGTCGCAGCCGTTGTGGTAGTTAGAGGCGCGTTGGTCGCAGCCGGGGTTGGGAATATGGGCGCGTTAGTCGCAGCCTGAGTTATGGGCGCTAGGTCAGCAGCCGGCCGCGCTAAAAAGCGCGGCATCAATGTTTCCATCGTGCAGGTTGAGGCCCCCCCCATAATACGATGGGGGCTAACCGCCGAAGCGGTGTGGGATTCCCCGGCTTGGCCGGGACCCACCTGGGTAGTTTTTTCACAAGACTGCATTTTCATGGATGTTTGGGGGGTGGGCGTTTTTTGGAATAGAGGTTACCCTTCCTCTGGGACCGACGGGATAAGGGGAAAGGAGGGAAGGCATTTGATGGGTGGAGCGTGTGGGTTCGTTGGGGGGTCACCCTAGACCTGGGAGTTGGCCTAGGGATTTAGGATCGACGGGATATGTATGGATAGGGAGGGTTGGCTTGGTTTAGTGATGGGAACATAGGAAGGGGTATAAGGGTTACCCTAAGCCTGGGATTTGGCTTTCGGGAACTTCTCTTGTCCGGGATCTCTTTAGAAGATGCTCCAAGTGCGGGATCGCCCACTAACGGTCAATGTAACCGTTAGTGGTCGGTCCCGCAGCCGGAGTTGGGCTATCCGCAACCTGCCCACCCGCTCGGTTGCAAGAGAAGAAGTGCCTGGCAGTCTGGGTCACCCCACCACGGATGTACGTATACATTCGCGTTGTAGCGATCCAGCCTCCCCCGAGCATGGATACATTATAAACTATCGAAAAAAAATTATGCGTTAAATTGTAAATGATTTGTCACAGTTCACAGTTTTTCGACAGTTTATAATTTAACGGAAATAATACCGATCGATTATAAACTAACAAAGTTCATAATTATACGGTGACATATATATACAATCTGAATCTCGGATACGGCTCCAACGATTTTCATGAAATTTAGTATGCAGGGGGTTTCGGGGGCGATAAATCGATCGATCGAGGGTTTCGATCGAGGGTTTCATTTTTAGAAAGTCGATTAATAAAAAAAAAACCCGAACAAAGACCGGTCAGCCAGATATTAATAATTATATTAATTATGTTTAGGGACTTGGTGAGACTTTTTGTGACCAAGATTGCGGCCATCTGTTTTAGCATTGAAAAATGCTTTTTTCGATCGCTTCAGTATGGGTACCCGTTTTCAAGAAAAGTGCAACCGGGGGCTAGCGTTCTTAATTATTAAGATAGAGAAATGAAAATGGTATCAAAAGATGCGTTACTGAAAGGGCTACAATAATGCAATACTTTTTTTTTGTAAAATGTATATATTATTACAAGCTCTATATTAACTTGCCTTGTTAGTGTGTTAGCTAGCAAATCTTGCAAGCTGAATTAAAACCACTTCCTTTTAGTCTACGGAGTTGAAATTTTTACAAGTTGGTTCAGTTTCCAAGACAATGCATTTTTTTTTATGATGCATGACCTGATTTGACAGCCAGGATTGTCTCCAGACGAAGGAACTCCACAACAGTTTACGAAACAGACACGAAATTTAATATACGCATTTAATTATGACTGTCTGTTCTAAAGTTTACCATGATCTGGCTACAGCAGCTAGGATTGGATCCAGACGAAGGAACTCCACAACAGTCAACGGTACAGACACGGAATTTAATATACGCATTCAATTATGATAGTCCATTCTAAAGTCTACCATGACCTGGCTACAGCATCCAGAATTGGCTCCACACGAGGAAACTCCACAGCGATCAACAACTGAGATGCTCAATTTTATATACGCATTCAATTACGATAGCCCGTTCTAAATTTCACCATGATCTGGCTGCTGCACCCAGGGTTGGCTCCAGAAGGGGGAACTTCTCAGCGGTCAACAGCACAGACACAAAATTTTATAAATGCATTCAATTATGATAGTCCGTTTTAAATTTCATCATGACCTGGCTGCTGCACCCAGGGTTGGCTCCAGAAGAGGGAACTCCTCAATAGTAAACAGGACATACAAGAAATATAATATACGAATTCAATTATGATAGTCCGTTCTAAACTCCACCATGACCTGGCTGCTGCACCCAGGATTGGTTCCAGAAGAGGGAACTTCTCACCGGTCAACAGCACAGACACAAAATGTTATATACCCATTTAATTAATACAGTCCGTTCTAAAGTCTACCATGACCAGGCTACAGCGTCCAGGATTGGCTCCACACGGGGAAACTTCTCAGCGATCAACAGCACAGACACAAAATTTTATATACGCATTCAATGATGATATCCCGTTCTAAAGTTCATCATGACCTGGCTGCTGCACGCAGGGTTGGCTCCAGAAGAGGGAACTCCTCAATAGTCAACAGTTCATACAATATTTTTTTTACACGCTTTTAATTATGATAGCCCGTTTTAAAGTTCATGTTGGTTCTAGAAGAAAGAAGTTTTCAGCGGTCAACAGCACAGACACAAAATTTTATATACGCTTTAAATTATGATAGCCCGTGCTAAAGTCCACCATGATTTAGGTGCTGCACCCAAGATTGGGTCCAGATGAGGGCACTCCTGAACGGTCAAGATCATAGAGACAAAACTTAATATACGCATTTAATTATTATAGTCTGTTCTAAAGTCTACCATGACCTGGCTGCTGCACCCAAGTTTGGCTCCAGACGAGGAAACTGCTTAGCGGTTAAGAGTACAGACACGAAATTTTATATACGCATTTAATTAAAATAGTCCGTTTTTAATTCTAGCATGATCTGGCTGCTGCAGCCAGGATTAGCTTCAGACGAGAGAACTCCTCAATCGTCAACAGTACAGATACGAAATTTTATATAAGCATTCAATGATGATAGTCCATTATAAGTTCACCATGATCTGGTTGCTGCACCCAGGGTTGGCTTCAGACGAGGGAACTCCTCAACGGTCAACAGTATAGATACGAAATTTTATGTACGCATTCAATGACGATAGTCCGTTATAAGTTCACCATGATCTGGTTGCTGCACCCAGGGTTGGCTCCAGAAGAGGGAACTCCTTAACATTCAACAGTAAAGACAAGAAATTTAATATACGCATTTAATTAATACAGTCAATTCTACAGTCTACCATGACCTGGCTGCTGCAGCCAGGATTGGCTTCAGACTAGGAAACTCCTCAACGGTCAACAGTACAGACACGAAATTTTATACACGTATTCCATTATGATTGAATGTTCTAAAGTACATCATGACATTGGTGTTGCACCCAGGGATGGCTCCAGACGAGGGAACTCCTAAACGGTTTACAGCACAGACAGTTAATTTTATATAGGTACGCATTCAATTATGATAGCCCGTTCTAAATTATAGCATGACTTGGATAGTGCAACTTGGTTGGTTTCACACCATGACTTATATATATATATATATATATAGACAAATCCAACGAACCCAAACACGTCGTTACCGACGTGTTTGGGTTAGTTGGATTTGTCTTTACAGATACCTTTCAAGTGAAGGTGATAGAACAGATATTTAAACAAATTGTAATGCTAAAAAGTACAAAATAAAATTTATGTAAAAACCTTTTTAAAAACAAGCTTTTAATTAACTAAAAAGTAAAAGCTTGTTTTTAAAGTGTAAGAAGGACGTTCACGCCTCAAGCTTTTAAGAAAATATTAAAGTTCTATGTTTACGTAAGTTTTATTTATTACTTTTTAGTTCATTAAAAGCTTGTTTTTAAAAAGGTTTTTACATACATTTTATTACGTAATCAAAACATTACGGCGACACATTGAGTTAAAATGTGCCATGACGTCACAAGTATGTATATTTTATACTTACTTGAAACCGGTGAGATCTCGATTAATCTCGACAATATCGAGATTGAGGCAAAAAAATATATTTAATTACGTAGTATTTTTAATAAAATGATTATACTCAATAAAAACTAGGCCTACTTATGGTATTGCTATTATGTTTTGCAAATAAAACTCAACTTTAATTGAATTATTTATTTATTAAAAGTAATAATCATCTGCTGTGCCTGCACTACGCAGCAAATCAGCACTTATCGCACTGCACAGCAAGATTACAGCGATACATTGAGTTAAAATGTGCCATGACGTCACGAGTATGTAGATTTTTTACTTACTTTTTTTTTCCATATTAATTTAATTTAAGTACAGACGCCAGCACTTCAAGCTACTACAATCTGTCAAATTTATTTAATAGATTTTTAGCTTTATCGCTGAATTATAAGGTTCAAAGTTGATTGGGAAAATTTGACAGTTTCGGGTAGCTTGATGTGCTGGCGTCTGTACCTATATATTACTTATTAATTTAATTTTCTTTTTTTATACCGTATAATTTCAGATACAATTTATTGTTTATGAATAAATGACTAATGACTAGCAAGCCCCACTCCCCAACTTTAATGCGTTTTATCTAAGTCCTTTTTGATTAATATGATAAACCAAATAATACGTGTCTAATATTTTTTATTATTATTATCTGACTGACGGACTAAACAGAAGTTCTTTTTTTTTTGACCCAGGCATCATATCTGTATTGTCAAAATCAAAGGAATTGCAATAATTAGCGTGTTGCTGCACTACTGTCACACCAAATTCTGCTTTCAAGCAGCGTTGCAAGATCCGGGTTGAAGCCTAAGTCGTGTCTTAACTAAAGCGATCGTCGTGCAAACACGCGACCGTCGCGTTCAATAAAATTTATTCGGCGAAATCAAACGCGTCGATGCGCCAATAGAGGGCGCGATCCGGTTTTCCGAACGAATGAGTGACTTATATCATGAACGCGGCGATCGCGTAGTCCTTTCACAGTTATTTTACCTCTGATCAGCCCCGGGGGGGAAAACCGGGCGCCAACTTCATTCAAGCAACTTTGTAATAAATGAGATGCGCAGCACATATAATCTTTCTATTTTTTTCTTTTTTACAACAGTTTTGGCGCCCCTGTTGGATTGGCGCATTATCTATCGATAAAATTTGATTAATATGTTGATGGCAAAATTTTCATGATTTGAGAAAATTTGAATTTCACGGGTTAACTTAGCGCATATTAAAGATTGGCGGGAGGCAGCAAACGGCGATGTTTCCCCGCCTCAAAATAAATCTAGATCCGGGGCTGCCTCTGATTTTGCATCACTGTCAAAACCACAGTAATCTTTATGCTTGTTACAATAAGGTTGCTGTCCGGTTACTGCCACTGTCAAGTCTGTCAAAATCACAATGATCTTTACAGTCGTTACAATAAGATTGCTTTTAAGTTGCTGCAGTCGGAGGTAAAATAACTGTAAAAAGAGTGTAGTCGGGCGACCGATCGATGATAATATAAAACTCAAAGCATTTATTTCAATGAAACTATTTACAGGCACTTTTGAATTGTCAAGGAATCGGTCAGTCAGAAATATGAAGCTAGTTGCCCATTCCAAAGCGTAGTAGGTAAGTACCTATGGAGAAGAACAGGCAAGAAACTCCACGAACACTCTTTTAAATAAAAAATTGTTACAAAATATTAGTTACATCATTCATATTGAAATTATATATGTTAATAATGTAGAAAGACGTGCACGTTAGAAGCGTCCGTAATAAAAATATAAAACAAAGAAAAAATTAAAATAAATTAAAAATAAGCCGTGGCAACTAAGAGATGACCAGTCCCTACTGACGGCGCCCGTTCACGAACATGACGCTTTGGTTAGAACACGGGGTTGGGTGTGCCATTACGGGTACGCCACAATTGCGGCGATAAGACCCCTCTTTGAGGAGTGGCTTGAGAGGCGTCACGGTGCCCTCACCTTCCGCCTGACGCAGGTCCTCACCGGACACGGCTGCTTCGGGAGGTTCCTGTTCAGGATAAGGCGGGAGGAAACGCCCGGGTGTCACCATTGTGTAGATCGCCCGGAGGACACGGTGGAGCATACGGTGGAGGTCTGCCCGGCTTGGGCGGAGCATCGCCTTGTCCTCGTGGAGGCGATCGGCGGCGGTGATCTCTTGCGTCCGGCCCTGGTTCAGGCCATGGTACGGAGCGAGAGGAAATGGCAGGCCGTCACCTCCTTCTGCGAAGCGGTAATGCTCGCTAAGGAGGAGGCGGAACGCGTGAGGGAGAGGCAAATTTCGCGCCCTCACGCCCCTAACCGCCACAGGAAGAGACGCCCTGGGCGGTAATCGCGAGCCGATTTCCGGCCACCGTAGGCGTGGGCTTGCGGACGGTGAGCAATGGGTAGCTCGCCGTCCGATAAGGACCAAGCCCGGGTCGACGGCGCGCTGTGTTCCACGCGCGCTTCAAAGAGATGTCAGCAGAATTGACGGGGTCCGCTAGGGCCTGCCGGGGCTGCGAATATGGGCCGAAAGGGAAATCGTGGCCCCCGGCAACAGGGCAACCGAAGGAACACGGGTGGGTTTTAGTCAGTAAGAGTCTGACACGCTCTCCCGCTCCACCCAGAGCGGCAGAAGTTACTAGAAAATTTCCCATCCAAAAAAAAAAAGGTGTTCCATTATAGCTTGCCTTTGGTATTGCAGATATACACCCAATATCATCAAACAGTAGTGCTTTAAGTAGTTAGTTCTTGTTATTTTTGATATAATGGCACATCATAAACCAGACTGACTAGGTACTACAAGTTTATGTTGCATACATTTTAAGTCTATTTCTGTATAATGGTCTTCAGGATCTATATTATTTTCTACGCTGCCTGGTGTTTCATAAAACGTTTGTCCGTTTGATGCAATTTCACTGTAACACTCGTTGTATTGACTTTCATATTCATTTATATACTGTGGTGTTGGACTGTTGTTCTGGTATGTAAAATCTCCGTATCGGGTCTGAAAATCAAAAAATAAATAAATTAGTTGCCTATAACTGCCTCGTTGGTCTAGTGGTCGCAAGCGGTACTGCTGAGCATGAGGTCGGTTCGATTCCAGGGTCGGGCAAAATGTTATTGGGTTTTTCTATCTGCAAATTTCTCAGTAGCAGCTCGGAGTCTGGATTTGTGCCCGGTTGATGGCAATAGGCTTGCCCCCTATTACATATAACTGGCGAAATGTGGGTGTACCTGCTACAGGGACACCTCTGCCCAACCTTTCGGGGAAACAAGGCGTGATTTTGTGTAATATAAATAAATTAGTTTTGGCTACTGAACTTAATCCTATACTACATTATATGAGCAATATTTGTATTTCTATTTACATATAATCACGTTCTCGAATACTATTCTAACGATTTCGTCTAAACTTGTATGGAGTAGTGACAGGCGCTGATTAATTTGACAGGACTAAACTAAAATTTATCTTCTGTCCTTTTCCTAATGAAATAGAAAGAAAAAGATGAACTGAACTTAAATTTAGTTTAGTTTGTGAACAAGGGAATCGGCACCAATGTTTAGAACAAGATGGCTAACTTAGAATTATGACATGGCAGCACAGAATTAGTAAGTACCTACTGTCATGGCGGCATGGAATTAGTAAGTACCTACTGTCATGGCGGCATGGAATTAGTAAGTACCTACTGTCATGGCGGCATGGAATTAGTAAGTACCTACTGTCATGGCGGCATGGAATTAGTAAGTACCTACTGTCATGGCAGCATGGAATTAGTAAGTACCTACTGTCATGGCAGCATGGAATTAGTAAGTACCTACTGTCATGGCAGCATGGAATTAGTAAGTACCTACTGTCATGGCAGCATGGAATTAGTAAGTACCTACTGTCATGGCAGCATGGAATTAGTAAGTACCTACTGTCATGGCAGCATGGAATTAGTAAGTACCTACTGTCATGGCAGCATGGAATTAGTATGAACTTTACTATATGTACTATTAAATGAGCTTTCACTATTTTCACCAGAGCAGAGCTCGGTCGCCCAGGTACTAATTAGTATATAGGTTATTTATTTTGGTGAACTTGGCGCTTGAATTTTTGAAATAAAGTGAATCAAAATTATTATGAAGTCTGCAAAGTCTTGGGACTGGGGAGTTAGACCCAGAAACAGTTTTGCGAAATGGGGGACGTTAGTTTGATAGGGGTGACGCGGATATTTATAGGGTAGGTTAAGATTAAACTTAGGTATTAAAAAACTTACTTAAAAAGTCTATTTTACTGTGAAGAATTTTGAACAGAATAAATTAATCATTTTAACTCTGCGGTTTTTCGAGTGAAGTCATGTCAAATTTTTCAAGACATTTTGCATAGCTTGAAACTTTTTAGCGATTCTCGCAGATTAGGTAAGATGGCTTAAAACTCTTCTAAATGCGCTTTAACCTACGACTATGTAATTGACACCACACGAGTTCACACGACCGCAAGTAAAATTTTTAAGTAGGAGTTCCTAGTTAATCATTTCACACGTGGCCACGTGTGAAATGATTAAGTAGGCAAAATATCCTCGCAGTCTCGTACACACGGCTACACATAATGCTATACAGTTCCAGTATAAGCTGACCTCGCATGGTACGGAAATCCTACACAATGCGAGATCAGCATAAACTGTAAATGTATAGCTTGATGTGTAGCCGTACGTACCTAATGAGTTACGTACCTCAATATTACGTCCTGTATTCCTCCTAGTCCTCAAGTACCAGCAAGCTACGCCACTCAGACCTAGGATGACGAGCACAGCTCCTATAGAGCTGCCTAGGATTAGCAATGAAGACTTTTCAGATATCCTTACATTTGACAGTGTTTTACCTGAAATAAAATTGTCCTTATGTTAAAAAAAAGCTGTGCAAGGTTCTGAACATGATTGGTGATCAATGCTTATTCCTACACAGGGTTGCAAGGCCGTAACATAGAAAAGCCAGACACAGATTGATATTAAACCGGACATTTTGCCCTGTGAAAGCCTGCCACAGGTTTAGAAAAAAGAGTTTTTATTATTGTCATTCATTTAAGACTTACTCTACTTTTAATTATATTAATCATATTTTATCTTACTATCGCGAGTCATGCGTGTCCGCGCGAGTCACTCACGCGCTTTCGTTCGGCATCTTTTGGTGGGGTGGGGTTAACCAAAAGCCGGACAGGCCGGATTATTATACATTTGGCCGGACATGATCGTAAAAAGCCGGACACCTGGCAACCCTACACACAGTACATGACAGCTGTCACTCGAGTTATATTCAATTGAAAAATGCAGTAATCCAGTCGCCCAGCCTTAAGTGCAGTGTCCCCCCAGCGTCACCGTGGAGATACCGGAACCGATTCGGTGACATGGCCTACGTTGGGATGACACCTGCGGGTAATGCTTGCGGGGCAATAGTGTAATGCACTCACAATCCCAATGTCATTCATTTTTTGACAATTCAACAATCAAAACATTGCGTTACCCCGCGTTCTAACCAAATATGATCGTCGCACGAGTACGCGATCGAAGCAATCATTTGTATGAGTTTTGATGTACAAATGCAACTTTACTGATTTCGAGTGTGTAGTCGTTTGAAATAATAACAAAAGTTCTAATGATCATGTGACCTAATTTCATTTAATATACTTTTGTTTATATAACGATGGAATGATATGATGAATTATTGATATCATTTCATTTACGTAATTTTATATGGTATAATGAACATTTTCTATATTGCACATTTGAATTAATATTCAATTAGTATTATTCTAAATTTATAAGTAACGTTTTCTATAATTTAGAAACGTCATCATTTGGGTTAGGTTAGGTTAGAACAGTTGTTGGTGAATTATTTGGGTTAGATAAGATTATAACAGTACGATATTTCTTGATATTTACTTATTCATTACCAAATTTTGTAAATATGAAAATTAGGTCAACTGAACGTTATAAAAAAAGAGCGTTATACAAATTGAAAATTATCTGAAATAAACGTTATACTAAATGTTATTAGAGCAAAAGAAGGTTATATGAAATATAACATTAGATCACATGAAATTAGGTTATTTGTTTTTATAGCATATGAAAATTATATCATGTGAACGTTATTTCAAGTGATATTGTACTGTCTGTTATTATCAGTAATCGGAGTAGGTAGAGTGATTTGGGTTCAATGCATTTGCACGTATATATTAGATATGCCCCCGGGATTCCGGGATTTTGAAATTATTAAGACTTTTTTAAGGAATTTTAAATGTTGTAATGTGTAGAATAAAGAATACATCAATATGAATAAGAAATATTTAACCCTTTTGCTGTCTTTTTAATAGTATGTAGGTGATCGGACTCCCAAGAAAAGGATAGTATAAGGTATACTATAAAAACAATATAACAATATTTTAAATGTTTATCTATCGTATTCTATAAATTTCTAAAGTAGTAGTTTAAAAATCCTTACTTTAACAATATTTGATTCAATCCCGTAAGTACCAAAATGAAATCCTGGAAAAAAGGCTTATCCATGTTATGATTTCTATGACTATTCATGATGCGAGTACATAAAATCAGTCTACCTACTCCGATCACTGGTTATTATGCCATATATGTATTTTATACACACTCGTCATTTTTATATAAAAGAACGTGACGATCATGTATTTGCGCGACAATCGCATCATAAATTGTGATGGAAAGTGTCTTACACTGTTTGTTGAACGGGACGTCAACGAGAAACGAGATTACGCGGCCATAGTAAAAGTACTGTGTCTACGGCGTCATCTCGTTCTCGTTACCGTCCCGTTCACGGCGCGGTGGACAAACGGCCTTAAGCTATGGTTTACGATGAGCCGATGAGGTGAGGTGATGGCGATCCTGTGTCGAGCTGCTAATGTGTTCGATCGACATGAAGGTCACTTACTCAAAATTCAAAAGTCATTTATTCAAACTAGGCTGAGAATCAGCACTTTTCGAACGTCAAAATTACATAAGACAGTCCCCCAAAAACGCCCACCCTTCACCACTTACTTGTAATAATATTTTCACTGTTTGCTCCCGGTTTTAACCGGAGGATGATCTCAACTCTTTCTGGTTTGAAATAAGAGTTTGGAATATGAACACAATTGATTGTTTTTCCGTTGTGGGTTGCATCCAATATCTTCGTGAACGTTTTATTAGAAACAATAATCATCATCGTAGGTGACAAAAATGCTGCAGAGATAGAGGTTTCACCTAGAAAAATGTGGTAAATTAATGATAGTGTGGCGGCATCTACATGACCACATGCGAACTACGCATCAAAGACCTGACTTCACACAAAATTCTGATGTCACACAAATCCTGCATCGCACAATTAGAGTTTACCGCGCGAAAGACATAATATAAGACTATCCGACATCAATCGTTGGGCACCCCCCGACTCTTGCTCGAAAACGAGGTGCCAGCAGTTGTTGCAGCTGAGCACGTAGCTTTAAATACCCCGTATAATAATCATGATGAAAATATAATTTTGATCCAGCCTGTCCCTTCTTGCTGTCCTCCCCTCAGCGATGCCCTAAGCCGAGGTTCGTACCCCACAGGGGGCACCCCCTGTATCCCCTAGCGAGTATTCGCTTAATTTTAATTTAGAATAGTTTAAACGCTCCTGGCTGGAGGCTCTAAGTGTAGAAGCTTATGGCCACCACAGGAAAAATCCGGTTAAGCAGGCAAGACCTTAGTGGTCAATAACTGCGAGAGGCCATAGTTAAAAAAAAAAAAATCGTTGGGCAGTTACCCGCCAGACACAACACCCGTCTGGTCGGAGGATCTTCCCTTTTCTATGGTGGATGAGTGAACTTTACACCCTGTTCCTTATGCCTCTAAAATAGGTTAAAGGGATTTTTTCTTAAACCCTTCGGGGAATGCAAGCATGATAATGAAATGTTGTTTTTTTTTGGGAAAGACCAGCAACCGTCTTATGAAATGAAAACTAGAAATACTCTGAAATTATGTCTCATCTGTAATTCTACCAGCCTTTTCAATCCATTTCTGCTACTTATATTCTGCCGCTTTTAATTAGAGCCTGCTTGTGAAACTGAAGACCGATGATGGCAGAATTGCATCCGCCAAACCTGAACTATTGAGAGAGATCGAGAGTTTCTATGGACAGTTACATAGATACACGTCAACCAGTAACCCCGTTTCGAATCTGGCAAACGACCCAAGAGCTAGATTGACCCGACACTAAACCGAAGCCATCCCGAACGTCAACTTGAAAGAGATTACGATGGTTCTGAAGCAGTTTAAAAACAACAAGGCGCAAAACTACGTAATGACGAAATTACGGCCGAACTCCTGATGGCCGGTGGAAAACCCATTTTTAAGGCCCTCCAGAAGCTTTTCGATTCCGTCATACTTGAGGGTCAAACGCCACAGGCATGGAACAGAAGTGAGGTAATCTCTTCTTTAAAAAGGGCGACAATGCCCTGCTTAAGAACTATAGGCCCATCACACTTTTGACCCATGTCTACAAGCTATTTTCAAGAGTCATCACGAATCGTCTCGCGCGCAGGTTTGACGACTTCTAGCCTCCCGAACAAGCCAGATTCCGTAAAGGCTTGCACCGTAGACCACATACGTACGCTGTGGCAGATTATACAGAAGACCGAAGAGTATAACCTGCCCCTCTGCTTAGCGTTTGTGGACTACGAGAAAGCCTCGATTCGATCAAGACATGGGCTGTACTGCAGTCTCTTCAACGGTGCCAAATCGACTATCGGTACATCGAAGTGCTAAACTGTTTGTACAAAAACACCACTATGTCAGTTCGACTCCATGACCAGACCTCGAAACCTATCCTTCTGCAGCGAGGTGTGAGACAGGGAGACGTTGTCTCTCCGAAACTGTTCACCGCTGCACTGGAGGATGTCTTCAAGGTTCTGGACTGGAAAGGGCTAGGCATCAATCAACATCAATGGCGAGTATATTACTTACCTTCGGATTGCCGACGACATAGTTATCATGGCTGAGACCATGGAGGACCTCAGTACAATGATCGATGACCTCAGTAGAGCCTCCGAAAGAGTGGGTCTTAAAATGAACATGGACAAGACAGAGGTCATGGCAAATGCCCATGTAACACCCACTCTCATGAAGATCGGAGACGCTACGCTCGTTGTGGACGAGTATGTTAACCTAGGACAAACTGTCTAGCTAGGTAGGTCCAACTTCGAGAAAGAGGTCAATCGTCAAATCCGACTCGGCTGGGTAGCGTTCGGAAAGCTACGCAATATCTTTTCGTCCCACATACCACAGTGTCTCAAGACGAAAGTCTTTGACCAGTGCGTGTTGCCAGTGATGACCTATGGTACTGAAACGTGGTCGCTCACAATGGGCCTTATTAAAAGGCTAAAAGTCACCTAAATGGCAATGGAGAGACTATGCTTGGAGTTTTCCTACGTGATCGAATCAGAACTGAAGAGATCCGCAGTAGAACCAAGGTAACCGACATAGCCCGAAGAATTGCCAAATTTAAGTGGCAATGTGCAGAGAACATTGCTGGCAGAACGGATGGCCGATGGGGCTGAAAGGTTCTGGAGTGGCGACCGCGTACCGGAAGATGTAGCGTTGGAACACAGAATCGGTCAAAGTGGCGGTGCTTGGGAGAAGCCTATGTCCAACAGTGGACGTCTTTCGGCTGAAATTAATGAATGATGTAATTCTATTGGCGAGACAAAATACTGCGTCGTTTTTATTCATGAGTACTTTCACCCCCTTGAAAGAATGGTAATTAAATCATTCTGTTACGACACATACCTTTTAAATTGTAATTAAGAACGCGGCGACGACGCATGAATTGTCCATACAAACGTGATACCTAAATCATTTGCAATTTGGGCATAGTTCCACCACATTATGTTGTTATTCGGATTTAGACAGTGTTTATTTAGGCTCCTACGTCAGTTTTTTTTCAAAAAACTTTTCTAAAATGAAGTTTAAACGATTTTCATTTTGCACATTTTACAGCGTACCTAAATGACATGTATTCATATTGTTTTTTCTGTATTATAAACAACAATATTTATAATTGTTTCTGCAGAAGCATAGCTTATATTATCAAGTTACAAATTATCGAAAAAAAATGGAAATTTTTTAAGTTTTCATTCATCATTTTTGGTATTACGGAACACATCCAAATTTATCATAAATTTTCGAAAGCTAGTAGTGCTATCGCGTCAAGCAATAATTGTCAATGTGTGCGTAGTAGTATTGCTCACTGTAGGTGTATATCGCTCCGACAGGCACTCACACTAGCGCAACGTGCTTTGAATTGAATACTGCAAATATCTCGATTTGTTGTTGCGAGCCGTGTCCGCAGAACTCTTAATTTCGGGGTAGGATGGTGGAGGACTGGGCTCTGGAGACAGGCCTGGTCGTCCTAAACCGGGGTTCTGTCCCCACGTGTGTGCGGATGCGGGGTGAATCGGTGGTGGACATTTCATTCGCCAGCCCCGCTCTGTCGCCGCGTGTCATTGACTGGCGCGTCATGGAGGGGGTGGAGACCTACTCCGATCACCGGTACATCCGGTTTGACCTCTCCACCCAGACCTCGAGCGCGCCGGTCCGACAGGCCCCGAGTGGTCCGCGGTGGGCGCTGAAGCAGCTGGACCGGGAGCTTCTCCTGGAAGCCTCGATCGTGCAGGCCTGGGTGTCATCACCGGACAGGCCTGCCGACATCAATGACGAGGCGGAGTGGTTCCGGGTCCAATGTTTGTGACATGGCAATGCCCCAGGTCCATCCTAGACGTGCTTCGCGCCAGGTGTACTGGTGGTCGCAAGAGCTGGAGGCTCTGCGCAGGGCGTGCGTAGCTGCGCGACGCCGGTACGCCAGGCACCGCAGGCTCCCCCGCTGACGCAAAGTCTCCGGCCCCAGCTTGTGGGGGACGTGGTGAGCGCTCTGTTCCCTTCTAGAGGGGATCATACCCCTCCGCCCATGGCTCCGCCTACTGCGGTGCCCGATGCGGACCACACCGACGACGACGATGCTCCAGATGTGACTGAGGTAGAAATGAGAGTGGCGGTACGCAAAATGAGTGCGAAGAATACCGCCCCAGGACCCGACGGCATACCTGGAAAAGCCTGGGTCCTGGCCATGGGGGCTCTCGGGCCTCGACTAAGGGGGCTCCTAAGCGCATGCATGGAGAGGGGCCAGTTCCCACTTCGTTGGAAGACGGGGAAACTGGTCCTCATCAAGAAGCCGGGGCGCCCAGCGGACTCTCCGTCCGCTTATCGGCCCATTGTGCTGCTCGATGAGGTGGGCAAGCTCTTTGAAAGAGTCATTGCGGACCGCCTTGTCGGGCAGCTGGTGCGAGTGGGGCCGGATCTGGCGGAGAGCCAGTTCGGTTTCCGCAGGGGGCGCTCTACGGTGGACGCCATCATGCGCGTGCGGGCCCTCACGACGGGGGATGCTGTGGCCCGGGGTGGGGTCGTCTTGGCGGTGTCTCTAGACATCGCCAATGCCTTCAACACCCTGCCCTGGAGTTGCATCAGGGAGGCACTCCGGTTTCACCGGATGCCGACCTACCTCTGTCGTGTGGTCGAGGCCTATCTGACGGACAGGGCCGTCATCTACCCCGGTCACCAAGGAGAGTGGAACCGGCAAGAGATGTCGTGCGGTGTCCCACAGGGTTCGGTCCTGGGGCCGCATCTGTGGGACATCGGATACGACTGGGTGCTGCGCGCCGACCTCCCTAGCGGCGTCAGCGTCGTTTGTTACGCTGACGACACGCTAGTCCTGGCGCAGGGGAGGTCGTCCCAGGCGGCGGCCAATTTAGCGACACGCGGGGTTGCGACAATCGTTGACAGGATCCGGCAGCTGGGACTCGAGGTGGCCCTGCACAAGTCCGAGGCCATGGGTTTTCATGGTCCTCGGAATGCGCCACCGTCGGGTTCCCAGGTAATGGCGGGAGGGGTTCACATCGGTGTCGAGTCGACGATGAAGTATCTGGGACTCGTCCTCGACAGCCGGTGGAATTTCGTCGAACACTTCCGACGTTTGGCTCCCAGACTGGACCGGGTCGGGGCTGCCTTGAAGCGGCTCCTGCCCAATCTGGGAGGTCCAAACGCCTCCTGCCGGAGGCTCTATGCGGGGATCGTGCGGTCCATGGCCCTTTACGGGGCGCCGGTGTGGGCGCGTTCATTGAGGCTGCGGCCAGCCCGCCGGTTGAACGCGTCCCAGAGGGTCATGGCCATCCGGCTGGCCCGAGGATACCGCACGGTCTCCTGCGAGGCGGCGAGCCTCCTTGCCGGATTACCGCCATGGGATCTGGAGGCAAAGGTCCTCGCGCACATCTGGGAGTGGCGCGAGGAGGCGAAACGCCGGGGCTTAACTCCGATGCCGCAAGAAATCGCGGCACAGCGGACAGAGCTCCGGCGGGATCTCATGGCGTCATGGAGAGTGCGATTGTCGCAACCCCGCGCTGGGCACGCCACAATTGTGGCGATAAGACCCCTCTTTGAGGAGTGGCTTGAGAGGCGTCACGGCGTCCTCACCTTCCGCCTGACGCAGGTCCTCACCGGACACGGGTGCTTCGGGAGGTACCTGTTCAGGATAAGGCGGGAGGAAACACCCGGGTGTCACCATTGTGTGGATCGGCCTGAGGACACGGTGGAGCATACGGTGGAGGTTAGCCCGGCTTGGGCGGAGCAACGCCGTGTCCTCGTGGAGGCGATCGGCGGCGGTGATCTCTCGCGTCCGGCCCTGGTTCAGGCCATGGTACGGAGCGAGAGGAAATGGCAGGCCGTCACCTCCTTCTGCGAAGCGGTAATGCTCGCGAAGGAGGAGGCGGAACGCGTGAGGGAGAGGCAAATTTCGCGCCCTCACGCCCCTAACCGCCGCAGGAGGAGACGCCCGGGGCGGGAATCGCGAGCCGATTTCCGGCCACCGTAGGCGCGGGCTTGCGGACGGTGAGCAATGGGTAGCTCGCCGTCCGATAAGGACCAAGCCCGGGTCGACGGCGCGTTGTGTTCCACGCGCGCCTCAAAGAGATGTCAGCAGAATTGACGGGGTCCGTTAGGGCCAATGCCTGCCGGGGGTTCGAAGAAAACCGATGGGGACATCGTGGCCCCCGGCAACAGGGCAACCGAAGGAACACGGGTGGGTTTTAGTCAGTAAGAGTCTGACACGCCCTCCCGCTCCACCCAGAGCGGGAGAAGTTATTTGATAATTTCCCACCCAAAAAAAAAAAAAAAAAAGGCCTCTTAATTTCAATATTTATAATTTTACTAGCTACGCCCCGCGGTTTCACCCGCATAAGTCTCGATCCCGAAGGAATATAGGGATAAAAAGTATATGTGTTAATCCAGGTTATAAACTATCTGTGTGCCAAATTTCATCCAAATCTGTTCAGCCGTTTGAGCGTGAAGAAGAGAAAAACATACACACACACTCACAAACTTTCGCCTTTCTAATATTTATAGTAGGATATACATAATAAGAGACTGAACCGCACCATGACATAATGAATGTAATGAAACCTGTCTAATAATAGTTTTAACTTTTATGGGAGAAAAATAAATAAAAACCTACCATTGAATTCCCAGTGAAACCGCTGCTTTTCTATAAAGATTGAACCTAATACGGATATACAAGTTAAGTTAAGAGTATCGTTCACAGAATATTCATATTCTATAGTCCATTTATCTAAATCATTTGTGTACTGGTACAGGATGTTATATCTAGGCAGGCCGCGTACACGAACACCTGAAAATAATGGGCACGTTATAATTTGGAAAAAAATAAGCGAGCCTTACAATATGATGTGTAACATCTGACATTTAAGGTAGGTAGGCCTTTGGTGTGGAATGCAACGTGTGTCGACACCCTTGCGCCATCCCATCTTCCTAGCACGGCGGGCTGTGCTGGGGCTGCTGCTGCAGGTGCGGAAAACCTCAAATGGCGCAAATACTTCAATCTTATTGGGACCTATATGTTTGAGCCGTTTGGGGTTGAAACACTAGGGCCATGGGGTCTGAGTGCCCATCTAGTTTTTCAAGATATCGCCAAGCGGCTGGTCGACTCTTCACGTGACCAGAGGGCTGGCAGCATTGCCATACAACGTGGCAATGCTGCCAGCCTTTTGGGCACTTTTCCTATTGACAGCGATGCGGACGAATTGTTTGATGCCCTATGATTATTCCTCCTCCCTTTTTTATAATACTTGTACATATTATTATATTAAGTCTGACATCTTAGCTGACAGTACCAACCTCTCGGAAAATGGGTTGGTCATCTGACGGCCAACTATAGCACCGCGCGCGCTCATTGGTCAAATCAAATACCGTGAAACATGCCAACTTTGCCCACTTTTTTAGAATAATTAAAATTATTAAATTTTTCTATGGAAACGTAAGATTTTCCTTCATCAGCTACAACTGTAAAATCATGTGCATATGTTAGTATTGCAAAATTTACTATTATTCAACAATTGTTCGATTTTGTTGGCGGGCAAAGTTATGTGGACTTTTAGCCAACTTTGCCCACATAGATTTTTTTGGCGTAAATATGGCCTTTACGCAGATGACATAAAAACCAGTACCTACAAGAATTTTGGTAAAGATGGAAGAATATAAACGACACTGAATTTTTTAAATTAAAATTACTGGGCAATGTTAGCCTGACCTTGCACTAAAATTAGCTCGCAAAAACACGCACCTCATTCGACAAATTCAAGCAAGCTACTAAGTGCTACTAAGCGAAGTTAGCAACAAACACGATAGTCAGTATTGCCATACATATAATCTATTTTCTACCTATTTCAATCAATGTTGCCATAATAGAAGTTTGCCCATCAAAGATATTCTTATAAATTGTTTTCCCTTGGGGGCAATGTTGGCATATTTCACGGTAGCGCGCGCTTCGCCGGCTTCCTATTACACACTTCCGTCCCTTTTTACGAAATCTCTCCCACAGATTACAGGAAAGAGATAGGAAAGATGTTACACATCGAAATTTTTTTTTTTGCAATAAAATATTTATTTAAGGGACAAACAGATCTTGTTTACATACCATTTCCAGTAAAATCTGACAAGAATAATAGCCTCGCTATTGGTTTTTTTATATCCGAGTTGTTGATAGCAAAAGTTAGACTTTTTCTATTTATTTTTGTTGTGGATACATTTAGTGAAATATATCCTTCTAACGGACTCCTCACCACTGAAAACAATTTAGTCTAAGTATTACTTTTTGCGCATTGTATAAAGCAGGTCCGTGGGCTTTCGTAACAATATTTTCAACCACAGAACAGATTATATCCGTCAATTTATTATGTACAGACGCCAGCTACTACACCACAAGCTACTACAATCTGTCAAATTTCTTTAATAGATTTTCAACTTTATCGCTAAAGTATAAGGTTTAAAAATGATTGGGAAAATTTGACAGCTACGGGTAGCTTGATGTGCTGGCGTCTGTACCTTTATGAATGTAATTTGTGGAGATAAATAAACATATTTAAAAAATAAATAATCAGATGTTCCATACATTTTGACCGAGTAGGTACCTTTTGCACTTTTTATAAAACAGCAGATTTTTTTTAAAATAACCGATGAAAAATTTCAACGCAGGGAGGTTCAGAATCATGTACTGAATCCATGGTAAAAGTTTTCGCGTCGATGTTCTTTTTTTTTTAGCTAGGGCGTTTCGCCGTTTTGTCCACTAAGGTATTGGCTGCTTAACCGGATTTTCCTGTGGCTGCCTTAAGCTTCTACACTTAAAACCTCCAGCCAGGAGCATAAACTGTTCTAAATTAAAACTAGGCGAACGCTCGCTAAGGGCACCCCCTGTGGGGTACGAACCTCGGCTTAGGGCGTCGCTGAGGGGAGGACAGCAAGAAGGGACAGGCTGGATCAAACTTAAATTTTCATCTTGATTATTATTCGGGGAATTTAAAGCTACGTGCTCAGCTGCAACAACTGTTGGCACCTCGTTTTCGAGCAAGGGTCGGGGGGAGTCTCGTTTACTCGAGGACGCGGTCGCGATCGCAAAGGAATGTCGCGTCGATGTCCCTGCCACCCTGTATATATACTTCAATTAGCCAACGCTCGCACGGACGTAATAAAATCGCGGCGGGATTTTATCGTGTACTAGATTTTCAACTCTCGGTGTTAAGCTGAGCGTTGAGAATTCAACAGATTGCATCCCAGTGCGGCACACCCCGCTCCGCTCTTCAGTTGCCCGCCGGCTTTCAACTTCGCAACTTCTAAAGCCGCCACCCGCCGGTACTAAGCCGCCGCCGGTTCGTTCCGGCGGGCTTCGGTGTGTAGACAGTTTAAAAGTATATTTAAATATGGGGAAGTCCCCAAAATTATTGCAGGGCATTATCTCTTTTCGACAAGTGACGAAGTATAGGATGGACTATAGCCAAATAAGGGAAATCCCCAAAATAGTTGCGGGAAATTACTTCATTTCGACCGGCGACAAAGTGTATAAAACTATCTAACCTTTTTCATTTATTTTCGAGCTATTTCAAATCCTAAAAACTTATAACTTCTCTTTTATTTCCATTCATTCGCGATTTAAAACCATGTTTTTTTTTCTTAATGCTTAAAACATTATTTTAAACTTGTTTTATACTGTTCAAACTGTTTTAAACACTGTTTAAAATGTTTTAACACAACTTGTTTGTTTTATGCCAAACCTGAATTGAATAGGTATATAAATATCACTCACCCGGGCTTTTATAGGGTATAATTGTTTCATCATGATAAGAATTGCATAAAGTTAGAGTGCCTCTCATATTTTTGTCGGTTTTTCGACATGTAACATTCAAAACCTCTCCATCAATATATCTGTACAAGTAATCATCATAATAATATGATGACTTGCCGTTATTTGTAATTACAGTCAATTTTTGGCCGTCAACGGACAACGTCATTACATGATGGTCTGCATCTGTAAAAAAAAAACAGTGGCACTCCAGGAGTGCCAACAGAAGTGAAAACATGAACAATTTAAAAAAATACTTCCAAAACCATTAAAGTAAAAATACATTGCATAGAACATTGATCCGTAACTTAATATAAATAAAGAGCACAATCGCATTTACAAAAATGAGGTGTCGGTAACGGTGTCGTGAGTTCAATTGTTTTTTTCCCATTTCAAAAATGCCCAACGCGCCTAGAGACGTTTTCACTTCAAAAACTTTAACTTTGCTATGCCTTTGCTATGCCATACAAAATAATCGTGTCGTTCCGTCAATCTTGATAGTAATATGTATATTTTCAACAAAATTCAAAGGCCAAAAGGCCACAAAGCGTCACGTTCATTTTATTCAGCGAATTCGAATGCGTTGTGACGCCGACAGAGAACGCTTTCCCGTTTTCCGAAAAAAATTGTGACATATTAAATGGGGTAGTAATAAACGCCCCGAAAAAAAATTAAAATATGTGCATACTCAAAATACGAAATTTACCGCTATTTAATACCAATTTTCTGACAGCTTATATGCGAATACAAATAAAGAAACGACCGAATAAAATACTTAAAATTCCGAAAAATCAATAGGTATAGAATTTGCGGACGTAATATTTTTCAAACAAGCATACACCACGCATGCAACATGCAACCGAGCATGCAATATGCAGCAGGCATGGTTTCTGTCACAGCTCCGGCGCTGCGAGGCTCCGGCGGTCCCACGCGGGCTTAAATTACACTGTAGGGGTAGAGCAGACAAGACTACGTGGAGTCGGTTTTGCAGCGATTCGTTTCTGTCACTAACTTTTGTAGCACAACATATTGACTTTTCGGAAACTTTAGACGTTTAGTATTTTTTTTGGAAATATAGTTTATTTTTTGGCAATTTAATATTACAGTCAACCACAGATTTTCGGAAGTAATTTTTTTTTCGGAAGCTTTATTATTATCATTTTAAATGTGTACGCGACGGCAACTAAGTTTTAACGAATAACTCTATGACATGTTTCTGATATTTCTTGACAGCTTGTGAAGTCAAATCAGAGGCCCATGAGCGGCATAAAAAATAAAAACTCTGACACCAAGTTAGTCACTAAACACTCGAAAATGAAATTTAGCAGTGATCCTTATTAATTTATCACTTCGTTTTGTTTTTTTTTTTAGTTAGGGCATCTCGTAGTTGACCTCTGAGATCCCCAGCCAGGGGTTATTCAACTATGCTAATTAAAACTAGGTGAACGCTCGCTAAGAGCACCCCCTGTGGGGTACGAACCTCGGCTTAGGGCGTCAACCGGAGGGAGGACATCAAGGATGGGACGGGCTGGGTTTATAACTTCACCTCTAATCTATTTAAATTACTTACCATGTAAATCTCGTTTCTTCATGTAGAAATTAGTTCTATAGCGATATTTTCTTTCGGTGTCTCCGTCAGTGCGTATACAGTCCAAATAATACTTATCATTGTTTGATTTCAAGACAGAACGGAATATGTGTTGTGTTACTCGAGGCTTTGTTTGAAATAGAAGAATCCCTGAAATAAGTTCGTGATAGCGAACGTGAAAGATACCTATTATTCTTTTTAATCCTAATTTGAAGTTACTAATCTGTGTCACGGGTACACGTGACACAGATTAGTATACATAGATGGTTCACTCCGCAAAATCATTTAAATAAAAAGCGACTTTTGTTACGACACAATAAAGTGCAATTCAGGTCGCACAGCGTAAATTTGCTACAGTTACCTAGAAGCTGTTTCTCTTTCTATTGCGTACTATTACGTTACGACCACTGAATTCGACAAGTCGAGCCCGCCGCCGCCGCGGCCGCCGCCGCCCGCGTACTTGTACAGTCGAGCTATTTTGTAAAAACCTCACCGTGAAAACTTAGGGGAAGTGAGCGTGAAGTAAGTTGTCAATAGTGTCATCAGTTGTGTTATTCTCTAATATCACTTCGAAATTCGAACGGTGTCTCGTTGTGAATCCGCGATGATTTTACTTTAAAAACAAATGAGTTCGCTTTCGAATTGTGTGCGCTCACTTGAGTGAGGTTCCAAGTGAACTTTACAGAATAGCATTACAGGTGGAATGACAGCTCACTTCACCTAAGTTTTCACGGTGAATTTTTTTACGGAATAGACCGGCAGGTCGGGGCACGAGTCGTGAGCACAGCTCGCGCATGTTACAATTTCGGCCAATGACACGCGAGAGGTCCAATAGGCGACGAGGATCGACTGACGAATCAATCGCTTGTAGCTCGGCGCCCCCCGGCTTCTCCATTCCGTCAAGCAGACCGAAAAATGAAACACTGCGCAGTGTCAGTTTGTGCTCACGACTCATGCCTTGTACTGTAGCTTCATACTGAAAACGCGAAGTGAACCATCTGGATCTATTCATCTGTGCCCGTGACAGTAACTCGGGTCCCCGTGATTTAAAGTACTTCAAATTGTGATTTGCGGAATGTTTTTTGTTTTATTGCTATTACATACCGATATCCATCACATAGTGGAGTTTAACTTGATAACCATAATACCATTAGATAACATAATCAGCTTATAATGATCCCACTGCTGGGACACAGACCTCCTCTCTTTTGGGCCGTAATCCACCATGCGAGCTCAGTGCGGGTCTGGACGGTAGATGTCACATGTCTTCGAATATTTGGTTCTAAGATATGCCGGTTTCCTCACGATGTTTTCCTTCACCGTTTTGAAATTAAATTAAATAAAATCTCTCTTAATAGCTGGGTGACATCACCACAAACCCATCATTGTTCCTTGTGAAAAAGAGATAATGCTTAACAAAATCATCAAAACATAACAGAGATGCTATGAGTCTTGTATACCTCCATCTCTGTCTAGCTCTAGAGCAATAATGGCTCTCACACGTCCGGCTCCTGCCCTACGAGTTTGGCCATCATGTAGATCTGCAAGCGTAGCATGATCACCATAGAAACGGGTTTTGTCGACGGAAGAACAGACAAAATGACAGATAAACAATCACAATCTGTCATTTTGTCTATTCTTCCGTCGACAAAACCCGTTTCTGTTGTACCATGCTAAGCGTGAAAAAACCAAGACAGCGCTGTCAACGGTGACGTGAGGCCGGTTTCGTAAACATGTGTGCACTTAGTGAGGTGTAGTTTGATTGTAAAAGTGTGCGTGTGAGCGTGTATGCCCAGAGCGGAGGTGTAGTTTTGGCATGCTTCACTGTTTTGTTCGCAGCGCAATGTCTTTGTTTTAATTTGGTCTGAGGTACAGACGCCAGCACATCAAGCTACCCGAAACTGTAAAATTTTCTCAATCAACTTTGTACCTTATTCTTCAGCGATAAAGATAAGATCTATTAAACAAATTTGACAGATTGTAATAGTTTGATGTGCTGGCGTCTGTACATAATTATGTTTCTAATCGAGTGGCTATACGGTGGTGACTTGACATGATATTATAATGACATGATAGTAATTATCAATTAATTCTCATCTTTACCTTCTGCATTATAATATTCCAAGTGCAAATGGTCCGACAAATAAAAATCTCCAACATCTGCTTTCTCGCAGGAAAAATACAAGTCCTCGCCGTCTTCATAAGTGTAGTTAGCCTCTCCATTGCAGTTAACTGACAGGTTAGTCGTTACATAAGTCAAACTTCGGTTGTTTGCAGTTAAAAGTACTGCTCCTGGAGAACAAACAAAACAAAGTGTTTATTATAACATTTGAATATTTGAAGCTGTGTACAAAAATATTGCATTCCTAATCACTGTATAACATGTTGCCAAAATATTGGAGGGAATATACAACGGAAAAATTAAGAAGTAGGTTAAAAAACCTTCTTTTAGAGAAAGTCTACTACAGCACTGACGAATTTCTGAATGACAAATTAATCTAATTCTTATAATTGTGTATTCCTAATTACTTTGACATTAAATTGACTAATTTTTATTAAACATTATGAGTTGTTGACTCTATTCTGTAGAACATTTTAAATTTTTAAATTCTAATTTGGACTATTAATTATTTGAATAATGGATAAATTTATAATTATTTGATTAAATGCAATAACCTACCTACTTATATTTGTACGCTGTTGAGGCAAAACATGACTGTGGTAAAATTTAATTGTAACATCTTGCATGCCATGTGTGTGTATATTCATGTTTTGGACAAATAAATTATCTTTATCTCATTCACATAGAATTAGTATATAAAACATGTATTGTACATGTTGTGAGTACGGTTTTGTTTAACTTTTACACCTATATATAACAAGTTGTAAAAACTATATGTACAGACGCCAGCATATCAAGCTACCCGAAACTGTCAAATTTTCCCAATCAACTTTGAACCTTATACTTCAGCGATAAAGTTAAAAATCTATAAATTTTACAGATTGTAGTAGCTTGAAGTGCTGGCGTCTGTACTTATTAAGAAAAACAGTGGCACTCCGGGTGTGCCGACAGAAGTGAAAACTTGAACAAAATCGCCTTGGTAGAAGAAAAATACTTGTATCCATAACGTTTTCTAAATAAAGATCATAATCGCGTTTACAAAAACTTTTTACAAAAAAAAAACAACCGACTTCCAAAAAAAAACACTACAAAGTGAAAAATAACTTTAATTTCGGAAGTCGGTGTCTTGGGTTTTGTGTTTTCGTTTTTTGCCACCGACTTCCGAAATTAAAGTTATTTTTCACTTTGTAGTGTTTTTTTTTGGAAGTCGGTTGTTTTTTTTTGTAAAATGTTTTTATTTTTCACTTTTTAGTTGTGGTACCTACCCCACACACATTCAAATACCACTACCTGCTACCAGTGACAGGAACTTATCATATCATCTACATACTAAGTGGGAAAAAAATACGTATTTTGTAGCTAACTCAAAAAATACCCAAGCAAAGTTAATAAAATTTATATGGGACCAATTTGGGAGCATACCCTTTCAAACAAAAAAAGAATTTTCAAAATCGGTCCACAAATGACGGAGAAATCGGTGGACATACATAAAAAAAAAAAAAAAAAAAAAAACAGACATACGCGTCGAACATATAACCTCCTCCTTTTTGGAAGTCGGTTAAAAATGAGGTGTCGTCACAGTGTCGCGAAATCAATGGTTTAGTCCCATCTCAAAAATGCCCAACGCGCCTAAAGTGCGTTGAAAATGTGCGAAAAGTGCGTTTGTGCAGAATAAACAAGTTTTCTTTCTAAAGAAGTTTTCACTTCAAAAATATAGAAAACTTATCAAAATGTCCATGTCTGAAACAATGTCACGACAATTGATATGTATGAGTATGATACATTATACAAGAAACAGTTTTTCAACAAGTCTTACTGTGCGTTTGCACTAGTGAAACATTCACAACAAAACATGTTGAAGTCTCCATGTAGATGTTCTGTCAATGTTCCATACAATGTTTGACAGGAATTAAATATTTCAACAAGTTTTGCGTGTTTCGCTAGTGCAAACGCACAGAGAGACAAGAAAAATAAGAATGTATGTCGGATCGGGATCGAGTGTAAAAAGACAAGCCGAGAATCACTTGTGTTTTTTTTTTGTATGAAACATTTCGATTATTAGAGGCCATTTTCCTTCATTTCATACCGGTAAAGGACCGGCGTCTCTCATGAGAGACGGCTCACCCACGCGACTTATATCTCTATTTGTACTAGCTGTAGTAGCTGTAATGGCTATTATCGTCTGTGGATTTTTCTGTCTATGGTCGGATAAATATTCTTGTCAAATAAATCGACTAAAAGCAAAAATATGAATGGGCAACATTTTAAAAAAATGTTGAAAATGACGTTCCCGCGCGGTAAAATGTCAGTCAAACGTCACTCCCGGGACGCACGCGTTCGCTGTAATAATTCGTTTTTTAATGGTTTTTGTGTGTAAATCGTCGGAAAGTGGTGATATTTTCATTTTGAAGTAAATATTACGTCGTTTTAGATAATATTCGCACTAAATAACATCATATTATACCTATTTTGACCCAACCAAAAAAAGTGTAAACAAACAGATAAGAGAAAGTTTACATCAAAGAGAAAGTTGTGATATTTTGTGGTTTTTCTGTATGGATCTGATCGGTAAGTGTTTTTTTTTTATTTTTTGATACATATTTCATCGGTTTAGACAACATTTAGACCAAAATACAACAAAAAAATATTTTTTTGGGACGGAGAAAGTTACGTAGGTAAGCATTAGAAATTCTAGGTCATCTAAAATCTAGATTTTTTGAATTTTTTGTTTTGAATGTTTGTCTCTAAAAACGCTTTTGTTAGATAACTTATCTATCCATAATGTACCCTGCAAAATTTCGTGTGAATTGGTACGGTAGTTTTATCAGAAATCGTTATCACAACAAACAATAGAAATCATAACAAAAACAGGTAATAAAGATAAGTAAACGTTATTTACAAAGACTGTAACCATTTGAAATGTATTCCTAATCTATTCGAGTAGCAAAAAACATTAACAATACTACTTGAGACGTTATAAAGAAATCCGAGTGTTTGTTTATTCAAGTGCGGTCGTAAAACTGTCACGGCGCGGACCACCCACGGCGACTCAGCCGTCCTTTACCGGTTAATGAACAGGGCATTTGACACTTAATTTAACCTAACGTAACATTACGCCTGTATTCCCCAAAGTGTAGGAGACCTTTAGTAGGTTTTTTTTAAGTCTAATGTAATAGAGGGCGAGGCTATGCCTTTAACCGGGCACTAATTCGGACTCATTCAATTTAAGTCACAAAATAATATGTCAGTTAGAAGTAGTCGATTCCCAGCTGTCATTTGTAGAACTTTGACAATCGTTACGGGTAGTCAGAAGCCCAAAAGTCTGACAACCAGTTTTACCAAGGGGTATCGTGTTAACTGGGTTGTGGAAGTCAGATAGGCAGTCATTTCATGTAAATTAATGGTATTCATTGCATTCAGTTAGACTGGAAGCCGACCACAACATAGTTGGGAAAAATCTTGGCATGTGATGATATAATAAATAAGGAGTCGACTGACGGATTGACGTCTACGTATCGACCGCGGTCTGCTATCTAATACGGTAGTTGCCTAGGTAAAAAAAAAAAACTATTTAATCCGTCTTTCAGATGATAAAAAAATATTAGACACGTATTTTTTGCTTTATTTTTCTTTAAAATAACTTAGAAAACACGCATTAAATTTGGGGAGTGGGGGCTCGCTACGTCACAACGTCGTATTTTAAATCTAGCAAGGCGTGACGTCATGCTACATTTTAACTTAATGTATCGCCGTAATATTTTGATTACGTCAAAAAAGAAAAAATACGTGTTCAATATTTTTTAAGGGTAGTACTAGTAATAAACGCCCCGGAAAAAAAATTAAATATGTGCATACTCAAAATATGAAATTAGCGGCTATAAATACAAATTTTCCAACAGCGAATACAAATTAAGAAACGACCGAATAAAATACTGAAAATTCCGAAAAATCAATACAGAATTTGATGATGTAATATTTTTCAAACATGCAAACAAGCATACACCATGCATGCAGCATGCAAGCGAGCATGCAATATGCAGCAGGCATGGTTTCTGTCACGGCTCAGGCGCTGCGAGGCTCCGACGGTCCCACGCGAGTTTATCGTCGCAGATAGTTTTAACGCTCGCCGCCCGTGGCTGGACGGCGCGGCGGCGGAGCCGGCCAGCAAGCCGAAGCTGCTCCTTAGCTCGCGGGCCGCCTCGCTCCTCCGCGCCTACGCGGGCTTAAATTACACTCTAGGTGTAGGGCAGACAAGACAGCAGAAGGGCAGCTAATAATCCATTTGACTGTTTTATTTTTTGATTACTGCTACCTTTTTCTTGACATTTGATATTCTGTTTTAATTTGATATTTACTGTAATTTGAACGATTTGACATTAATTTTTATTATGTATTGTTAAAATTTCCTACTTGTTATTTTTTTATATGTCTTTAAATTTGTGTAAATTAACATGATTTGCATGCCCATGTGACGGTAGAACATGGAGGACTTTCTTAATAAAACATCAATGTAATAATTACCCATGTTTGCAAAGTAATAAATGATTTGATTTGATTTTAATAGATTAGCAATCTCTTTCAAAATGATTCAAGATTGTTTGATCGTGAATTACGTAATTAGAACGCAGGTCTCAACGTTATAAAGCATGGTTAAAAATCGTTCTTACCAATATTCGTCTCCATTGCTTCAGCTTTTATTAACAAAAAAACTAAACATTTGACTAAACTTAACATTTTAATTTACAGTCGATAAGTACTATTCAATTTAATTCGTTTAATGCAATAACAAAACACTTCACTAGGGTAATTTATTTCTGAAATACTGTGACCATGTTTTAAGGAAAATATTTTAGGTAGTACCGTCGTACCTACTTGCGGTGCTCGCTCGTCAATCCGCGTCCATTTAAAATATTCCCATAATTACAAAATCATTCGGTAAATGTGCACTATGAATGTTGGCGACATCGCAAATAGCTTTCAAATAATTCACTGCTTTGATTAATTTATTGCTGTAGGTACTGTTTTGGTTATTTAGAAAAATATAATAAAACATTATCCTAGAATAGTCCGGGTTTGTGCCCGGTTGATGGCAATAGGCTCGCCCCCTATTACATGGGACTTAAACATAACTGGTGAAATGTGGGTGTACCTGCTACAGGGACACCTCTGCACAACCCTTCGGGGAAACAAGGCGTGATGTTATGTTATGTGTGTTATGTTATTATCCTAGAATAGTCCGGGTTTATTGGTCACACTAGCAAATCCACAGGATTATTCATTTTGTATGATATAATTGGTTGTTTTCCTTGAGTGTCTGACCGCATGAATATATTTTTGTTATTATTGTTGAAATAGGTACTGAAAAAGGATTTTCCTGTTTAATTTCATAAATGCGAAAGTGAGTTAGTATGTTTACTTGTTACGCTTTCATTCTAAAACGGCTGAACAGATTTGGATTAAATTTGGCTCACGGGTAGACCATTTTTTTTTTTTTTGTGTCTGAAATTATCAAATAACTTCTCCCGCTCTGGGTGGAGCGGGAGGGCGTGTCAGACTCTTACTGACTAAAACCCACCCGTGTTCCTTCGGTTGCCCTGTTGCCGGGGGCCACGATTTCCCTATCTGATTTGGATTAGGACATAGGATACTTTTTATCACAATATTCCCACGGGATCGACACTTATGCGGGGGAAATCGCTGGGTGAAGCTAGTAAATAACAATTCTCAAATCATCATGCTTTTTTTTTTTCTTCTCTCCCGCTCTGGGCGGGGCGGGAGGGCGCGTCAGACTCTTACTGACTAAAACCCACCCGTGTTCCTACAGTTGCCATGTTGCCGGGGGCCACCATATCTCTTTCGGACTTCTTCGCAAATCGGCCTGCGATTCCCAACGCCCAGGGCATCTCCTGCAGCGGTTAGGGGCGTGAGGGCGCAAAATTTGCCTCTTCCTCACGCGTTCCGCCTCCTCCTTCGCGAGCATTACTGCTTCGTAGAAGGAGGTGACGGCCTCCCATGCCCTCTCGCTCCGTACCATGGCCTGAACCAGGGCCGGACATGAGAGATCACCGCCGCCGATCGCCTCCACGACGACACGGTGATAAGTCAATCATCATCCTGAGGATGCCTCGTTGAGAGATGTAACGCGTGTCGATTTCTTACAGGCTTTTTATGGCTCTTTAGGAATAGTTAAGTGAAATACTAAATATAACAAGGTCTTTTGTATTTTATAGCGGATTTCCGCAAGGTCACGCCTGAATCAATTATATTAAGTTGCTCTAATCAGTATACTCCTGCACCTTTAACTTTAAGAAAGCTTTTGCTGCTATATAATTAAAAGGTGCCGCCGTCAAACTCAAAGTCAAACCAACAAAGCATTTATTTCAAATAAACCAATTACAGGTTTTTTTTTTCTTTTGAATTGTGAAGGGGTCAGAAAGATGAAACTAGTTGCCCATTCCAAAGCGTAGTAGGTTCCTATGGAGTAGAACGGGCAAGAAACTCCACGGACGCTCTTTTAAATCAAAATATTGTTACAAAATATTTGTTACGTCATTCACTTTGAAATTATACATGTGAGAACAATGTAGAAAGACGTGCAGGTTAAAAGCTTCCGTAATAAAAATATTAAAAATAATTCAAAAAATTAAATAAACCGTGGTAGCTAAGAGATGACCAGTCCCTACTGACGGCGCCAATTCACGAACATGACGCATGAATCAGCACCATTTAGCTCAAACATTTTGAAGGGAACTTAATGATCCAACACACACGCCACCGTCAGCAAGACATTTGAGTGAGCATGACATACTCTCAGCCGCCAGGGCAGATTCAACTCAATGAAAGACGCACCCAGTAAATGGTAGCTTTATGGAATGTAAGTACATGGTCACAGTGTTCACACATGTGATATGCAATTATACAATACAGATTGAATTTATACAAAAAATTACGTCAAAATTTTATTTTGCGCTAGAAATTGCTTTTGACTTTTTGCCACCTCTTGCTATCTGGCGCCTAGAGGGACCGCTCCTCTCGCTCTATCCCAGGGCTGGCGCTGACCGTACTTCTCTTAGGTTTGGACAAGTATTAGGCAGCCCCAGATCTAGGGGGGGGGGGGGGGGGGCAAACCGGGGCACGTGCTCCGGGCGACAAATTCAAGCGTAGCAGACAGGTGCACCACCCAGCACACCGCAACTTTGCAATAAATGAGACGCGCAGCGCATATAATCTTTAATTTTTTTTAATTTTTATAACAGTTTTGGCGCCCCTGTTGGATTGGCGCATTATTATCGATCGATAAAGTTTGATGTTGAAGTTGCTGGCAAAATTATAATTTCGTGGGCTAACTTAGCGCATCCCCATAAAAGATTGGCGGGGGGCAGCAGACCGCAGTTTTTGCTTGGCTTCGAAAAAAAATCTAGATCCGGGGCTGGTATTAGGTATTTGCTATGATACAGGATTTACCTAGGTACCCAGACGAAGTCTGAAAATTTCAACTAGCTAGCTGTTACGGTTCCAAAGATCCATCAACCTTTAGCAACGAACCCTACAAAATAAATTGATATGTCAACAAGGCAAGGCAAGTTGTCACAAACAACACCAAAATGAGGTTAAGAACTGAAAGCTCAGAACAGATGGCAGCACAGTTGTACTTCTATAAACCGCCATTGTTGTGTATAATTAAAGTGAAACTTTTATTACATCGTCTCAAACTTTTTCGTCTATGTGTTGCATGTCACGTGACGGTCGGCCGCGGACTAGGGATGAAGTGAAAGGCGCTCGTCAGAGCAGCCAAGGCCAATAGGCGGCGCCTATAGTTCGCTTAAAAGTTTCACTTTTACCGTGGTTTCATAAAACCACACAATCCTTTTTTTACTTTTGTGTCGATCACAAATTATACGAAAACTAGATAAATATGTATGAGACTTGAAGTGTAGCACTATTAAAAGACGAGTTAAGGACAGGGGAAGCGTCTACCACTGGTGACAAAGCAGCTTTAGTGGAAAAGTCAATAACTTATGAACGTTTTATATTTTATATTGTTATTTTGTGTTTGTTGACTTTAAGTTCGTTTTTTGTTAAAGACTAGAAGCGTACGATAGAAATAAATGATCAAAGTTGAAAACCAACTCGGGCATGATCTTCCTCACTGAAAAACCTCAGAGATGGCACTTCTAGCACTGATCTAATATGATAATATAAACACACACATACTTTACTATAATTTACACAATATCACATCACAAGTGCCTGTATGTAATGAAAACAGACTTAGCTCTCTTGGGAGCATCAACTATAAACCACTTTCTCCCATAAAAGGCTTAAAGGATAGCACGTCGTCTCGACGAAATATATCAGATTCCAATTTTTTTCGGAGAGTTCTCCCATAGTGTTCTTCTAATAACATCTTTGGCAAAAACACGGGTTCCCGTATTTTTGCAGAAAACAGCTGCGCAACTGGGCTCAATAATTAATTATGCGTAAAAGAAGTCGCTTGTTTACAAAAAATGTATGGCTAGCTGTTAAATTATAAGACGCTGGAGATTAGCGCCATCTGAAGTGAGCAAATGGTAGTTTTTATGCCCATTAGGTTACTTAAGTTAGGATTTTACATGAAACTGAAGTAGAATGTAATATGATCCTATCCCTTGATATTCAGAGTTATTGGTTATATGTCGGCTATTCGTTATGGGGATATAAGAGAGGTCATTTGCAACCAAATGAATGACCCCTATGCCAATGTCAACCATTTTCGAGTAGGTAATTTGACATTTTAAAATGAATGAATTATAAACGTCAAATGACTCGAAAATTGTTGACATTTGCATAGGAGTCAAAAGGGTTAATTTTGGTTGTAAATTACCTCTCCTACATCCCCTTAAAATAGATTACGACATAATATAACCAACAAGTAACCCTGTATTATTATTGTGTAGGTCAGGGCTTCCCAAATTTATTTTTACTGCGACGCCCCCCTCCCCCCATCCCCTCTAGCCAAGATACTTCTTGGCTAGAGGGGATGGGGGGAGGGGGGCGTCGGCTAACGTCGGCTAACAGTGTGTAGTTCTAGCCTAGTAACAAGTTATCATAGAAACTCCAAATAACATATTAGCAACCTGTAATTGTTTTTCATTACAACTGCAGAAAAGCTTGTTTCGCACAAGTACGATGTCGCAAATGGTAATAGAACCCTCAATGCTGCAGTTATGATGACATGATATTAATGAGAAACTGAGCTCCAAAATTCAAGCAGTATGGCCTCGGCCGCTATAAAAAGCGGCCGTTAAGCAGATGTGGTCATCGTGTTCACGGGATGTTGTTTTCTAAAGATAAAGACAAAGATAATTTATTTGTCCAAAACATGAGTAGGTATACACACACATGGCATGCAAGATGTTACAATAAAATTTTACCACAGTCATGTTTTGCCTCAACGGCGTACAAATATAAATAAGTAGGTTATTACATTTGATCAAATAATTATAAATGTATCCATTATTCAAATAATTAAAAGTCCAAATTACAATTTAAAAATTTCAAACTGCTTGTAAAATTAAGCTTGGGAAGCCCTGACCTACACAATTATAATACAGGGTTACTTATTGGTTATAAGTCGGTAATCAATTAAGGGTATGTAGGAGAGGTCATTTACAACCAAATGACCCCTTTTGACTCCTATGCAAATGTCAAAATTTTTTGAGTCATTTGACATTTTTATTTCATTCATTTTATAATTTAAAAATGTCAAATTACCTACTCGAAATTGCTTCAAGCAGAAATAGTCCTTACGGTGAATAGATATGGCTTTCTTCGATAGTACACTTCTTCACTAATACTGTAAATTCAAAGATGCTCCGGGGTTAATATACCTAAACACAAAACTACCGTGTTTCTGGAAGAATAAAAAAAGTAGTAACTGCCTCGTTGGACTAGTGGTCGCAAGCAGGGACGTTAAGGAGCTCCGTAACCGAAACTAACGGATATCCGAAATGAAAATGTATCCGTAACCGAATCCGTTATAAATGTTTCCGATAATTTCGGAGAAACGTTATGACAGGTATTGGTGTCGATTCTCTTGTCACAAATGCCTCTAAACTAGACTAAAAATCACAAAAATTTAGTTTAATCCTGTCAAACGACGATTTCCCATTCTGAAATAGACTAAAATGACACAACTTAACTATATTTTAGTTTGGCAGCACTAAGATGGTACTGAGATATTAGTTTAGTGAAAATGGCAATTTTGCTATTCTGAATTTGACGTTTTTCACCTAAAATTTAGATTTTCTAACTAAATCTGACTATTTTTAATCGCGACTAAAAACGTGTGGAATAAAATTGGTTGTCATGAACTTTAAATTCACACCAACAATGCCTCGACTTCAGATGCAAAAACAGTACCTACTGAATATTTTTTTTTTCTTTTGCTTATATCTCGAAAACGGTGTGTCCAATCGCAAAAATATTGAAAATTTCGACACTCTTTATAAAACCCTTAAACCCCTAACACTCTACATGTAGGTAATATTTTTCTTATTTTTCATACAAAAAGTAAAAAAATCCATATAAAACACGTCGAGGCTGCCCCCCCTGCGCGCCTCCGGCTCTAAAAAGATTCACGTGGTTATAGGTATCACGTGTGGAGTTGCGATTGTCAAATTCGATTTAGATGTGTCAAAATTATTTTTAAATTTAGAGAATTTATTTTGCAGAATAGCTTTTAGATTCTCATAGTCCAAAGTAAGGAATTTTAGTGATAGTTTAGTTAGTTTAGTTCGGTGTACAAGAGAATCGGCACCATTGTTACTAAATTTTTTTTAAATTACTTTTATTATAATATTACACACAATTTAGACTGCCTCGTTGGTCTAGTGGTCGCAAGCGCTACTGCTGAGCATGAGGTCCTGGGTTCGATTCCCGGCTCGGGCAAAGTGTTATTGGGTTTTTCTATCTGGAATTTCTCAGTAGCAGCCCGGAGTCTGGATTTATGCCAGGTTGATGGCAATAGGCTCGCCCCCTATTACATGGGACTTAAACATAACTGGCGAAATGTGGGTGTACCTACTACAGGTACACCTCTGCCCAACTCTTCGGGGAAACAAGGCGTTATGTTATGTACACACAATTTCTTAAAATCTAATAATCCGTAACCGAAACTAACGGATAATCCGAAATTATCTCATATCCGTATCGTTTCTATATCCGTATCCAGAACCGAAATTTCATATACATAACATCTCTGGTCGCAAGCACTACTGCTGAGCATAAGTTCCTGGGGTACGATTGAATGTCATTGGTTTTTTCTATCCGGAATTTCTCAGAAGCCGCCAGGAGTCTGGATTTGTGCCCGGTTGATGGCAATAAGCTCGCCCTCTATTACATGGCGAAATATGGGTGTACTAGAGGTACACCTCTGCCTAGCCCTTTGCGGAATACAGGCGTGATGTTATGTTGTGTTAAAAAAGAAATGGATTGTTTAAAAAAAAATTGTGGAAATCAAACAAAGTTTTTTGTAAAAAGAAAAACATTTATTGATTAATAAATGAGTAAATGGTAACTAATCAGGGTTGGAAAAAATCATGTTGTTTTTTTTTAAATCCTAATTTATCCCGACTTTTTCTTTCTTTCAAAATTTAAGCCGACGTGCGCACGGATGTAATAAAATCGCGGCGATTTTTTTTCGCGCACTTGATTTTCAATGCTCTGCTTAGCGCCGAGAGTTGAAAATCCAACAGCTTGTTATTTCAACGCGCTGGGACGAGAGTGCGTCCCAGCGCGTTGGATTCTCAACGCTCGGCATAACACCGAGAGTTGAAAAACCAGTGCACGATAAAATCCCGCCGCGATTTTATTACGTCCGTGCGAACGTCGGCTAACTTCTGCGTAAAACGGAATGCGCCCTTGGGTGTCAGAGAAAAGGGGAATCCCCGCGCAGTGTTTTGTATACTTCGCATGCAATTACAATAGTTAATTAAGAAACCGACTGTGAAAAGGTTGGAAAACTAGTTTTTTTTGTTCAAGCATTTTAATAATGTTAATGTAATGATTTTTCAGATGTAAAAGACACTTTTTTCAAATGTAAAAGATTCTTTAACATATAATTTCTAAATCTGTTTTATATGTTGATTTCTGTGAAAGAAAGTAAAATTACTTAATCACATGATTTTTTATTGAAAAGATTATTTGATTTAAATCAAAATTATTTAATCGTGCCAACCCTGTAACAAATATTAAAGTGTAAAATTTTAATATAAGCAAAAGTTTTATTATTATGACTGTATATAATGGTCGCCTACTTTGACTTGACTGGGTACCTAGCTACATCACAAAACATAAATAAAAGTTAGTAAAAACTTTAAAATATCACTAGTTTTTTGAGTATTTTACAAAAACTACTAGCTACTTATCTGGTAACTGTAAAAAAAACCTTCTGCGATTATAATACATGTCATGGCACATAAAATTAAAAATAAGTAGGTAAGTATTTTATTTAAAAACATAAAAATATCACTTGATAATTGAGTTTAAAATACGAACATAGTTATAATATCGATCATTGCCTCAAATTGAATGCATAAACTATGATTTTTTTTTTACTTCACCTTTTTTTTATATTAGGTATTTATTAACATGGTCACTGTCTTGAAAGTCATCATCATCTGCCTTGCCTTTTTCCAACTACGTTGGAGTCTGCTTCCAGTCTAACCGGATGCAGCTGAATACCAGTATATTTTACATGGAGCGACTGCCTATCTGACCTCTAGAACCCTGTAACTGGGTAATACGATACCCCTTGGTAAGACTGGTTCTCAGACTTTCAGGCTTTTGACGACCCGTAAAGACTGTCAAAGATCCACGAATGACAACCGGGACCAACGGCTTAATGTGCTTTCCGAGGCACGGAGGAGTCTGTGTGTAAAGATGGTCATCCATCCACAGGCTAACCCTGACTGGGTAGGTACATCAGAAAACATAACAAAGTAAAAATATCACTAAGGCTTTGAGTATTTTACAAAAACTACAACATAATTAAAGGGCAACCGAAGAAAAAAAAAAACTGAGATTTTAATACATGTCATACACATAAAATTAAAAATAAGTACTATATTTAATCAAATAAAAATGTCACTTGATAATTGAGTATAGTATACGAACCTAGGTATAATGATTAACTTGATCGGTCATTGGTGCCGATTCCCTTGTTCACAAACTAAACTAAATTTAAGTTCAGTGAATCTTTTTCTTTCTATTTCATTATGAAAAGGACAGAAGATAAATTTTTGTTTAGTCCTGTCAAATTAATCAGCGCTTGACGTAAATTGATGTAATTTTAATAGGCTAGTTTTTAATCACGTCTAAACTTGTATGGAGTAGTGACTGAACTTATATTTAGCTTAGTTTGTGAACAAGGGAATTGGCACCATTGCCTCAAATTGGAAGCATAAACTTGGTATTTTTTTTTTACATGACCATTTTAATTATTGACATGGTCACTATCATAAAGTTCAATGGCAAAAAGAACTAAAAAATTTGTATAAAATTAATCTTCAACCAAACTATTTAGTATTCCCACAAAATCATCCCACAGACAAAATCCATTATCATCAGTTTTACAACCCTCCAACTGCAAAGAGGTGAACTCAGGAGGGTTATCCAAAGACAAACTTTTACCTTCTCTCATTTGATTGGTGCACTGGTATACGTAATCAACCTTTATGAAAAAAATGCCCGATTTTTCTTCCAGAAATTTCTGGAAGACAATTTTTCCACCAGCAGGTGTCATTTCATGTTGATTTTTGAGGCTATATGGTTTAAAATCCATGCTTTTAAGTACCGTATAGATGTTTGCGTCATGCCCCATTAGAAGAGTAATTTTATATTGCTTATTTAAAATAATTTCTCTCATAAAGTTTAATAACGGTCTTGCCAAATCTTTAGCAATTAAAGTAGTGTTAAAAATTACACTATGGTAGCCTTTACTTAAATCTAAAACAAGGTTCCATTGATCATTATTTTTTAGAAGTCCCCATGCAACCTCTTTATCAGGAAATCCTTCATAGTTCTCCATTATAAAAGAATCTAAGACAGATTTAGAGATTTTCAACGGACCTTCCAAATTCGGTTTGAAACCAACATTAACAAATATTTTATTTATATCGGTGAGAAAATCACATTTGTGTTCTGTTAAACAGTATTTTGACTGTTTATAATTAAGGATTTGTTCTAAATCTTCATAAGAACTGTTCAAATGTAATGATTTCAGTAACATTCGCATTTCATCTACTGCTTCTAGTTTAAATATTGCCGTTGTGTTGTGTATCACTGGGTTGAAAATGGGATCCTCCTTGCCATCTGAAGAGTGATGTATCTTTACATTGCATCCTGGAAAACCTTTGGTAACAAAGGCTTTAGCGGAGGCCATAGTACGTTGTGCGGTATTTGCATAAACATAAAAGTTTTCTTCTTGAGGACATTCTGTATTTAACAGATCTTGTTTTCGAAGCCATAAATTAAAATACTCCCCCATATATCCTTCCAATAATGCTCCTTTGGCTGTCAAATAGCCACTTTTTTCCTTCCAAATTGGCCATGTCTTTGGTGTAAAATCTGCTAAGTTTTTAGACAAAGGAGTGCGCACATTATGCCTGCTAAGTATCAACACTTGCTGTAGCTTAAAACTTTTATCACAGTGCCCTTGTAACACTAATACAGATATTAAAAAGAATTTAAAATACATTTCTCACTGGATATTATAACTTTTGAATTAAATCACATCACAAGTGAGTTACAGTTAAAACGATCTAGCCAAATTAGTGAATGTAAGTCACAAGATATTATATTTACACAAAGGGAAAGTAAAATTATATAATCTACACCTACACAACTTGTAAACAAGATAGCAACAATGTCATTATACGATTAGCTTTGTTCAGGGTATTAAAGACAGTAATAATATCATAAGGTTATAAGGAGCATACTTAGATTTAAACATTACATTGTTATAATAATCACGTTTAACGTAGTAATTCATTGTTAACAAAATTCAACAGTAAACAAAGAACATTTTGAAAACAAAACACTGCAGGCAGTAAAATCTAATCATGAATTAATATGTTTAATAATGTCAATTTGACATTGACAAAAACTAAAGCCTTTTAATATGCCTTTTATGGTCTATGCTTTTATGAATACAGTGTCAAGAATCAATATTCATAACATAAATTATAACTCTAAGGAAAGCAAACTGTCTGTTTTGTCTTAGTCTCATAATATTTTATTACTATTTCAATGTTTATTATTAACCAGTCGTTTTTTTTTTCAGATAGGAGATGAATAAAGAACTTATTGTGTTTATCAGGTGCGAATGAGTTTGTCGCTCACTTTATAAACACGAAAACAAGTACTATCTCTCACTAGATGGCGGCGAGTCTCGAAGTATTTTGATTTTCTAATAAAAATATTTGCAAATTATGTCAAATCTATTGTAAAAAGTTGTAAACAACATGAAAATTAAGCAGAAATGTTATTTGGAATGAATCTTTTATCAGACAAATAAAGCAACCCAACGAATATAATAATATTATACATTTTGTTTACATTTCAAGTCTGAACTTCCCTGAACTTACGCCCTTGACGTCACAGCTCATTGAACTTGTCAACGTAGTCTTGTTTGCAGTATAATCATGACGATGAGGATTGAGGCGGTAAATATGGCCTTACCAGGGGCCGCCGTCGAGTGTCCTTTGGAAGTGAGCTTCCAGGGACGGAAACCATACCGGTTTCCAGCTGTTGAGTGGTGTAATGACAAGATATTGGTTTCAGTAAATACCAATAATCTAAGATGCCCAAAATATCGAAGTCTCAGTGTCATCGATAATATCTATCTACAGATGGTGAAAGTGGCCCCCCTGTTCAAGTCTGCTTACCCTGCGTTCCGTGCTCTGTCTCCATAAAGAATTAACAAGCGAAGCAGATAAAGGAGACCCAGGTACAAGTCACACCCAATTTTTTTCTCATTCGCTACGTCTGCCTAAGGTTACACCCTCAGAAGAGATCAACATAATACTCTAGTATCACATGATTCCTGTAGATATCATATATGGGCAGACGTCGCGACAGTATTATTTGCGGTACATAAATGAAGACTAATCTGTTTCATTTGACAGTTCAACAACATTAATTGCGTTATTTACGTTATTGAGCAGTTTTTTTTTCGAACATTAGAAGCAATAGATTAGCAATCTCTTTCAAAATGATTCAGATTGTTTGATCGTGAATTACATAATTTGAACGCAGGTCGCAACGTTATACGTCAACGTCGCGGGATTTCTCCTGTGGCAACACTACAGCTAACAGCTGATTTGAATTTGTCCCTGTATTTTTAATTTTAATATTAGATTTCCTTCTTATTAAGGCTTATTTCCAATTTATTAACTAGTTTAAAGATTAATTAAGTGTTTTGTGTGTTAATTTCAGGCACTAAGTGCAAAATATGTGTAAAAATTTCATTGCGATTCGTTGAGTTACCGGCTCAAGCGAACGTTGCATTTTCGTCTCGTTATCAGGTACAATACTAAATATTTTACTTGGTAGTAGATTGTTTACGTTCTAATATTTTACCTACAATTTATTAGATCATTTTTATTACGGCTACAAGTTGATACCAATGACCTTAAAAACGTAAACATAACCTGAATTAGTTTGGTGACAGAACTTCTTTCTTTACGATCTAAATTTCATTTTCCGTTAAAATAATCATCTGTTACTCAATCCACTACTCTTTTCCAACCCCTTCTCTTTTTCTCTTTAATCATGATTATGACTCGCAGCGCGCGGGCTCGCCTAGAAGAGACCAAACTCAGTCAGGCTTTGAGCGAATTAAAGGCGTCTCAGGAGCTCTGTGACCAACTGATTAAGGAAAAAGATGAAAATGAAATGGAGTTCCTTTGTGTCCTTTAAAGAAATAGCAAGTTAAAAACAGAAATGGCTCAGTTATACATTCAACACACTGATGCCATAGAAGCCAGGGACAGGCTCGAAGTTGTTGTGGACGGGTTCAGCCAGTGTAGCAATGAGTATGAACAAGCTCTTAGTCATAAACATTTATTACAACAGCAGCTACATGAGGCTCAAAGTCAGATTGAACAACTTGAGACAACAAATCGTAACATCACTGCCTCGCTGAATCAAAGTCTATTCAATGAATTAGTGCCTATAGCCCCATCAATGGTTTCTGCAATAAACTCCTCTTACACAATACATTTAACAGGTAATGATGATTCAAAATCAAGTAAATCAGCGAGGGTAGTTACTAGTAAAAATAAAATAAAAAAATACCTAAAAATTACCAAATACATAGTTAAAACTAAGAAAATTATCAAAAAACAAAAGTTCTTCAGCAAAAATGTTAAGCTTAATAGAGAAAGAATGCATCTATTAAAACAATTAGACATGTATTCATTTAACTTAGAAAAAAGTACTAGGAAATACCCAATTGACACAGAAGACTTGCAGTATGAACTTGACCAACTACAGGAAAAACTTACTTGTATGACCATCAAATATACAGCCTCTGAAAACCAAATGAGGGAATATGTATTGGCAATGAATGAGCTGGTAAGCTCACAAACTAACAAATGTGAACATTGTCAACCACCATCTATTGTACGCACACCGGACCATTCATTGACAATTTGTGACACCACCATACCACAGTCTAGTGCCAGTTTACCATTATCAATTACTAATTGTTTGCCAAAACAGAGTGTAAATAAAGAAATAGTATTATTTTGTGACGAAATTGGAAAGGATCTAGGCCACTTGTTGACAAACAAATATCCAGGACACTCAATAATGAACTAAGTACTGTATGCCTGGTTGTTCTTTATTTGACATAATGAAAAAAGTTGTGAAATACAGTTTTAACCAGGATAGTAGATTATTAATATTTGTTGGTAATAGGGGTAATGTGAACAAAGGAGAATTACTCCAATATTATAGTATAGATCATTGTGCAACTTTTTTTTTTTTTTTTTTGGGTGGTAAATTATCAAATAACTGAGGGCGTGTCAGACTCTTACTGACTAAAACCCACCCGTGTTCCTTCGGTTGCGCTGTTGCCGGGGGCCACGATTTCCCTATCGGTTTTCTTCGAACCCCCCGGCAGGTATTGGCCCTAGCGGACAGACCCCCTTCAGGATTGTATGACTGTTTTGAAAAGGTAATGGATGAAGTGTTCCACAAGATTTGTAACTCGAATAAGTCCATTATCATTGGCGGTGATTTAAATGTTAACTTATTAGAAAACTCAGGTTCTTGTAGTAAAATAGTAAGTCTGTGTCAGTCTTACAATCTTGTAAACCTATTTTTGGAGCCCACAAGAATAACCCCTACTCGTGCCACATGCCTAGGTAATATTTATAAGTACAGATGTTATACCAAGCCACAAAGAAATTATAAATTTACTAAATTCTGATCATTGCGGGCAGAGGATTACTATCCCAAACCAAAACAACAAAGTGGCTAAAAAGGATATCACGGTTAACCCCAAAACTGCAAGTCGCTTGGAAACTTTTGAAGTTAAACTCATTAATAAATTACCAGTTTTGTCTATACATGCTGACCCTAATAATCTATATGATGATTTCTTTAATATATACTGTAAGCAATTTAATTCCACCTTTATTCCCAAGACTATCTCGGTTAATAGTAACGCATCTTTTAGTGATTGGGCTACCATTGGTATAGGTAGGTACATAAAAGTAGAACACGGCTTTATGAGCTGTACAATGAAAGAACTTATGTAAACACAGCTGAATTTAATTTATATGTTAGAAATTATTTAAAAAAGTTTGTTGTATGGCCAAGTCGCGTTATTTGAGTTCGAAGATTAAAAATAGTAGTAATGTAATTAAAACGACTTGGAATATTATTAATAGTGAAACGGGAAGGTCTGATAACCGAAAGTGATCAGTTATGATGACATGAGAAACTGAGCTCCAAAATTCAAGCAGTTTGGCCTCGGCCGCTATAAATATAAAAGAGATGGGTAGCTATTCTAATAGCTAGCCAAATAGCTGCTATTCAAAAAATAGCCACGGCTATGATATCCGTCAACACGATAACTAGCTAACGGCCGCTTTTTATAATAAAAAGCGGCCGTTTTAAGAAAGAAAGAAAGAAAGAAAGAAAATACATTTATTTAGCACAGACAAAAAGGCACACCACACAACAATTATAACACAAGTAAAAAATAAAAAAGGAAATAAAAACAAAGTGTAAAATAATCATTTAACAGGAAAGAGTGCCTCGCGGCTGCGCCAAATAGGCCCAGTTCAGCAAAAATGCCAGACAGCTAGTGCCTGACGCTGATTTTCAACTGAACCTGAAGTGGGAGGTGACGGATGTAAATCAGCTTCAAACCTACTGCAATATGTGTGTGTGTATACTTAAATAAAATAAATTCGTGTAAGATAATAATAATAATAACAAATAATTCATTTTTAAGCAGATGTGGTCATCGTGTTCACGGGATTTTGTTTTCAAACTGCTCGTAAAAATAAGCTTGGGAAGCCCTAACCTACACAATAATAATACAAGGTTACTTATTGGTTATAAGTCGGTAATCTACACTTTAACAGCCGATCGCGCACTGAGCACGTGATCGTTAAAACGTTTCAGGACGCATGGAGTGGCTAGTATTTGTTTTAAAACCACGTCCGTGATACGTGATCGGCGTGCACAGTAACACTTTAAGCTACTCATATATGAATCATTCACGGATGGGAGTTGCGGGGTTTGGGCGGGACCAGCGATCTAGCGTCGCGCGGCGCAATCGCTCCCACGCTGATAACGCGAGAGTACGTCTATTTTTGTTTGAATACCTACCTACTTTTCGTCGCACATATTTTTATTGTTTTTTTCATTTTAATATTACAAAATTAAAAAAAAAAATTACATTCAAAATGTTAAAAAGTACATGTTAAGAGTTTTTTATTTTTCACTGTAACACAATTTTTTCATTGAGATTTGAAATAAAAATAAATAATTTACATAATGTTTTTTATTCCTATCCTAAAAATATATAAGAACAAAGCATAAATAAAAAAAAAATTGGTATAGATGTATCACAAATAGTTTTTATTTTATAAGGCTTACAATATCGGCAAAAATCGCTGGCATACCCTGGAAAGTTGCCTTTAAAATAATTGGCTGTTAAAGTGTTAAGGGGATGTATGTAGGAGAGGTCATTTACAACCAAATGACCCCTTTTGAGTCCTATGCAAATGTCAACAATTTTTGAGTCATTTGATAAATGATTTTATTTCTGTAAGTAGGTTTGTGCAAACACTTTTACACGTCAATCATATTTTAAAACTAGATGAGGTCGGCGTTTCCTATCTGACTACTCTGAGAAGAAAGGCCGAAACAAACTCAGAGGTCTCGGTCTCTTTTACAGTCCAGACATAATCTTGGTCAGATCATGTGAAGGCCATGTGAATTGGTGTCTGAAGTGGTCTTTTGAGAAAAGCACCACACAGATTGAGAGGGCCTGTCCAGTCAGTGCACGCATTTGTCAGTTATCGTGCAGCTCAACTCAGAATTTAAGGAGCTCAACGATTCGACGAACAATACCAAAAAAAAGACATTTGGGTAGGCCACTTAAATTACTCAAACTGTCAGACCATGATTAGAACTAACTGAGAAAAAATTAAAACAAAACAAAAAGGAATAACCCACATATTCTTCACATTCACAATAATTAAAATAATAAAATATTTTAAAAGTAAATATTCATGTCATTGTTTATATAAAATTCATTCAAAGTCAAAGTCAAAGTCAAATAATTTATTTCAATTAGGCACAAAAAGGCACTTTTGAACGTCAAAAACAAAAAATAGAATTGATTCTAGTCGCCCCTTCCAAAGGGTAGTTTTCGTATGGAGAAGAATGGGCAAGAAACTCCACCGTTACTCTTTTAAAATGTTTTACAATATTTTGTATACATTAATTATATAATTATATGTGAAAACGATGCACCTGGAATAAGATTTATATACCACAATAGGTAAAAATAAAAATGAAGCAATGATAGAAAAAATTATTATGTAATGGATACATGGTGTTCACATATTTACAAGCATTGTAAAACCTATACGATATTCCTAAAAAAATTACAAGTGATACTAATTCGTCAGTGTGTGAGTTCAAGTAATCACAGAATCTAAAAAAAAATGTTGTAATATTTAATTACACAATTAAATTAGCAACCAGTTTAATTTTGTCTAGACTCAAAATTGTCCTATGGAGCTAGACCAGCATGTTTCCAAGCATTCTTATCTAGGATATAATCCTCTAATTTGTAATATGCTTGTTTACAAAGAGTACTTTTAATATGCGTTTTAAATTTTCTTTCAGTTAATTGTAATATATCACAAGGTATTTTGTTATAACATTTAACACAGTACCCCATAAAAGATGTTTGTACTTTGGATAATCTGAAAAATGGTTGATCTATTTTATCTTTATTTCTAGTATTAAAATTATGTCTATCACTTATTTTCTTAAAAAGATGCAGATTTTTCCTTACATACATAATATTTTCATAGATGAATTGGCAAGGTACCGTCATAATATTAATCTTTTTAAATAGTTCCCTGAGAGATTCGCGACGACATAGATTATAAATGGCTCTGACAGCCCTCTTTTGTAAAATAAAGATGGATTCAATGTCAGCAGCCCGACCCCACAGTAAAATGCCATATGACATAATACTGTGAAAGTAGCTAAAATAGACCAAACGCGCGGTTTCTACATCTGTTAACTGTCTTATCTTTCTAACAGCATAAGCGGCCGAGCTTAGCCGCCCCGCAAGAGATGTTATATGAGGTCCCCATTGTAATTTCTCGTCTAGCGTGATTCCCAGGAAAACTGTTTGATGAATAAATTCCAGTTTTTCTCCATTCAATATGATGTCACATTTGCTACTTCTAACATTCGGTAATTTAAATCTAATGCATTTGGTTTTTTTCTCATTAAGTACCAAATTATTTACCGTAAACCAATCTTGGACCTGAAGAATAGAGTTATTCACGTCGTCAAGATTTTGTGACCGTCGGTCTATTTTAAAGATCAATGATGTGTCATCTGCAAATAACACCATCTTCGGTTGATTTTGAAGTAATTGGGGTAAATCGTTTATGTAAACTAAAAAGAGGAATGGACCCAATATCGAACCTTGAGGAACACCCATTGCCATTTCAGACCCCAACGAGTTTACGCCGTTTACTTGAACTTTAATCTTTCTATCTTTCAGGTATGATCTTAGTAAATCAAGAGCTGTATTCCTAATCCCATAGTGTTCTAGTTTCAGCAGAAGTGTTTCATGGTTTACGCAATCGAACGCCTTCGAGAGGTCGCAAAAGATTCCAATGGCATCTTGTGCTTCTTCCCAGGCATTAAAAATGTTCTTTATTAGGGTGACACCGGCGTCAGTGGTACAACGCCCTTTGGTGATTAATGTCAATGTGTATATAAAAACCCAGAAATAATCTTGGTCAGAGCATTTCATTTGAGGACCATGTAGATTTGTGTCTGAAATGATCTTCTGAAGAAAGAACCATACAGATTTGAGTGGACCTGTCCAGTCAGTGCACGCATTTGTCAGTAATAGTGTAGCTCAACTCAGAACTTAAAAGGAGCTCAACGATTCGACGAACAATACCAAAGAAGGGACATTTGGGTAGGCCGCATAAAGTACTCAAAACTGCCAGATTATCATTAGAAGTAACTGAGATAAAATAAATAAATACGACAATAAATTTGACATTTTTATTTTATTCATTTTTAACCGACTTCCAAAAAGGAGGAGGTTATAATCGCAAAATATAGTTCGTCGCGTATGTTCTTTTTACAAAAAAAAAAACAGACTTCCAAAAAACACTACAAAGTGAAAAATAACTTTAATTTCGGAAGTCGGTCTCTTTCTTTGATTTTGAATTTTCGTTTTTTGTCACCGACTTCCGAAATTAGTTATTTTTCACTTTGTTAGTGTTTTTTGGAAGTCGGTTGTTTTTTTATAATATAAAATTTCAAATTACCTACTCGAAAAGCAGAAATAGTCCTTATGGTGAATAGATATGGGTTTCTTCGATAGTACACTTCTTCACTGATACTGTAAATTCAAAGATACTCCGGGGTTATACCTAAACACAAAACTACCGTGTTTCTGGAAGAATAAAAAAAGTAGTAACTGCCTCGTTGGACTAGTGGTCGCAAGCAGGGATGTTAAGGAGCTCCGTAACCGTAACCGAAACTAACGGATATCCGAAATGAAAATGTATCCGTAACTGTAACCGTTATAAACGTTTCGGATAATTTCGGATTGGGATGGAGTCTAAATAAGACACATGACAGATTTTATTAATGATTTTTTTTTATTACTTTTATTATAATATTATACACAATTTTTTAAAATCTAATAATCCTTAACCGTTTCTTAAAATCTAATAATCCTTAACCGAAACTAACGGATAATTCGAAATAATCTCAAATCCGTATCCGTATCCAGAACCGAAATTTCATATCATCTCTGGTCGCAAGCACTACTGCTGAGCATGAGTTCCTGGGGTACGATTTAAGTGTCATTGGGTTTTTCTATCCGGAATTTCTCAGAAGCCGCCAGGAGTCTGGATTTGTGCCCGGTTGATGGCAATAAGCTCGCCCTCTATTACAAGGCGAAATATGGGTGTACCTACTAGAGGTACACCTCTGCCTAGCCCTTCGCGGAATACAGGCGTGATGTTATGTTGTGTAAAAATAATAATTGGATTGTTTAAAAAAAAAAGTGGAAATCAAACAAACTTTTTGTAAAAAAAAAAACATTTATTGAATAAGTAAATGGTAACTAATCAATCAGGGTTGGAAAAAATCATTTTTTTTTAAACCTAATTTATCCCGATTTTTTCTTTTTATCATACAGTAAGCCGATTATCTCGCGCACTTGATTTTCAACGCTCTGCTTAGCGCCGAGAGTTGAAAATCCAACAGCTTGTTTTTTCAATGCGCTGGGACGAGTGTGCGTCCCAGCGCGTTGGATTCTCAACGCTCGGCATAACACCGAGAGCTGAAAAACCAGTGCACGATAAAATTCCGCCACGATTTTATTACGTCCGTGCGAACGTCGGCTAACTTCTGCGTAAAATGGAATGCTCCCTTGGGTGTCAGAGAAAAGGGGAGTGATTTGTATACGCCAGCACATCAAGCTACCCGAAACTGTCAAATTTTCCCAATCAACTTTGAACCTTACTTTTCAGCGATAAAGTTGAAAATCTATAAAATAAATTTGACAGATTGTAGTAGCTTGATGTGCTGGCGTCTGTACTTCGCGTACAATTACATTACAATAGTTAATTAAGAAACCGACTGGGAATTGAAAAGGTTGGAAAACTAGTTTTTTTGTTCAAGCATTATAATAATGTTAATGTAATGATTTTTCAGATGTAAAAGACCTTTTTTCAAATGTAAAAGATTCTTTAACATATAATTTCTAAATCTGTTTTATATGTTGAGTTCTGCGAAAGAAAGTAAAATTACTTAATCACATGATTTTTTATTGAAAAGATTATTTGATTTAAATCAAAATGATTTAATCGTGCCAACCCTATAACTAATATTAAAGTGTAAAATTTTAATATAAGTAAAAATGTTATTATGACTGTATAATGGTCGCCTACTTTGACTTGACTGGGTACATCACAAAACATAAATAAAAGTAAGTAAAAACTATAAAATATCACTAGTTTTTTGAGTATTTTACAAAAACTACAACATACTTAAGTAAATAAATGGTGACTGAAAAAAAAATCCTGCGATTATAATAAGTTACATGCCATAGCACATAAAATTTAAAAAAAATACTATAATTAATAACATAAAAATATCACTTGCTAATTGAGTAGCTATACAATACGAACATAGGTGTAACGATTAACTTGATCAATCATTGCCTCAAATTGAATGCATAAACTATGAAATTTTTTTTTACTCCCCCATTTTTTTATACTTATAATTTATTAACATGGTCATTGTCTTGAAAGTCATCATCATCTGCCTTGCCTTTTTCCAACTACGTTGGGATCGGCTTCCAGTCTAACCGGATGCAGCTGAATACCAGTATATTTTACATGGAGCGACTGCCTATCTGACCTCTACAACCCTGTAGCTGGGTAATACGATACCCCTTGGTAAGACTGGTTCTCAGACTTTCAGGCTTTTGACGACCCGTAAAGACTGTCAAAGATCCACGAATGACAACCGGGACCAACGGCTTAGTGTGCTTTCCGAGGCACGGAGGAGTCTGTATGTAAAGGTGGTCATCCATCCACAGACTAACCTTGACTGGGTACATCACAAAACATAAAAAAGTAAGTAAGTATACAAAATACAAAAAACTAAAAATATCACTAAGTTTAGTATTTTACAAAAACTACAATATAATTAATGGTACTTAACTGAAAAAAAAAAAACCCTGCGATTTTTATACATGTCATACACATAAAATTAAAAATAAGTACTATATTTAATAAAATAAAAATATCACTTGATAATTGAGTACTATACGAACCTAGGTATAATGATTAACTTGATCGATCATTGCCTCAAATTGGAAGCATAAACTTGGTAATTTTTTTACGTGACCATTTTAATTATTAACATGGTCACTATCATAAAGTTCTATAGCAAAAAGAACTAAAAAAATTATATAAAATTAATCTTCAACCAAACTATTTAGTATTCCCATAAAATCATCCCACAGACAAAATCCATTATCATCAGTTTTACAACCCTCCAACTGCAAAGAGGTGAACTCAGGAGGGTTATCCAAAGACAAACTTTTACCTTCTCTCATTTGATTGGTGCACTGGTATACGCACGGAGTACTGAAAGAAGCGGAGATGCCACAAGCCAAAATCACCTAAGAATGAAGCGTCGCCTGAATGCGGGTGTTCGGGGGACGAGGTACGGAGAAGGCCACACCCCACGATGGAAACCCTGCCCATTTTTTGTAAATCCATCTAGCGGTGAAAGGAATTATTACAGTGAAACTGAACTAACAATTTTTCATTTTAGTTCGTCTACTGGCCACTATGGCGTAACAAAGCATGACATTTTGTTCCAGAACATTCTAGTGCGTTAGTATGGTGGGAACACATTATTTATACCCAACTGTGGGCAAAGCCCAAAAGATGGGTAACATGGGTTAACATTTTTTATAGTCATTTAGTATACAGGATAGCAGGGACATCGACGCGAAAATTGTTATCATGGATTCAGTACATGATTCTGAACTCCCCTGCGTAGAAATTTCTCGTCGGTTATTTTTGTAAATATCTGCTGTTCCATACATTTTGACCGCGTAGGTATTGCACTTTTCTATGAAACAGCAGATAAAAATAAAAAAAAACTGACGAAAAATTTCAACGCAGGGCGTTTTAGAATCATGTACCTACTGAATCCATGGTAACAGTATTCGCGTCGATGTCCCTGCCGCCCTGTAGGTAGTAAAATAAAAAAATAAAATCATCAATCTTTATTGGACATTGCTTATTATTGGCCACTAAACAACACAGTTTTATTTAAATGCTGCCTTTTAGACAAAACAATGTTTTCGAGCTTACTGTAATAATTAAGTCTCGTATTACAATAGTTGTGGCTTATAGCTTTGGTTAACAAGGTGACATGGTTGAAAATGGGATCTTGATCATGTGCATGTGCATTTAATGATATGAAGTAATTTTCTCCTATGAGACTCTTAAGTGTAGCATGAACAATATTACGAGGCTTAAAATTATAAACATTTAAACTTTCTTTTTTCATTCTTCTTATGATTAATTCTGTGCGTAAGCAGATTTTGACAACATCATCAGACGGGAAAATAAGTTGTCCACGGCTTTTTAGTGAAATAAATCTATGTCCTGTCTTTATTTGTAAAGAGTGAAGGGCGAGAACACATTCTTCGCATTTTATTTTTTTCTGCAATACTCGTACTATGTAACCCGCTATATAAGAGACAATTTGATGAGTGTCAGAGTATTCACTGTGCAAAATCCTATTACTTTCGATCATCGCGTCATGAAGAAAATTGTCATCATCAGTATTTGGACTCTCGTCGGATATTCTGTACCTTTCACTTGTGCTGTTAATCAAATCAACAGCGCTAAGACGCGAAGAACAAGATAGGATTCCAATGTGCTCAAGGGGAATGCAATTTCCTCTAAAGGAATCCTTTAACTCAGTGTTGATAAGAGTTTTTTTGTACGCCGCCTGGAACTGTCGTGCCGTAGGGTTATTATTAGTCCTTCCATGTGCTCTAATATTGCCAAAGAATAATTCGAGGTGATCCTGGCTAAACTTATACAAAGGTAAGTATATAAGTTCCTTTTTTTCTTGTACTAAACTTTTATACAAACCTATCGCACTGTCTATGCAGACAATGATGCCAATGAAACCAGTTTTTCTTCTTGACTGAACAATTTTTTGGGAACATGTTGCTAAGTGCAAGATGTAATTTTTTGAAAATATTAAAAAAGATAAAGTTTTGGAATAATTGCGTTCGAATAGTGCTTTTTTGGTTCCGTATTGTTTTAAATTTTTCGAATTTAATATGTCAAACAAGTCATTAATTAGTTGTATAAATAAAATTGTTCCAAAAGCATCTTTAAAATAATTATGTCGTTCTTGGCATGATTCTAAGGCTTTGGCAACACTTGTGCTAAAAAGTTGACTTGCCAATTTAACTTTCATCTTTTCTCGATGAAAGTTGATATGTCTATCCGTTAGTTTGTTTCCCAAATTTAGAGTTTCCTTTTTCTGTAACTTATTTAATTCGACTAAATATCGCCATTCTATCGCATTGCCTTGATAATCATATAATATTTTATTAAACTCAAAAGCATTTCGTATCAATTTCACCATGTGACATGCATCCAAAAACACATAAACCAATTCGTCAGAACATGGATGCTTAAAAGACGTTTTAATATGACCAATGTCAAATGAACAGCCGAGAATTTTTGCCATGCTTACATTCGAGGGACATCCATCCATAGTTAGTCCTACTACTTTTACTCCGGTATCATGAGCGTTAATTAAGCATTGTTGCACTAGAGAAGCACGTTGTTCACCTGAAATATTAACATTTATGTTTAAATTTCTTCTTCTGTGGTGTCAGCTTGAGCTATAACATGGTAATTGCTCCTCAATTTAAAATGAAGTAATCAGTTATATTAAATTTGAATAAAAAAATATACCTGTAACACTATCAATGAAAAAGAATCCTACGGGTAATTTCCATGAATCATTTACGCCAACCAGCATTAAAACAAGGGCCTGAGTGGCTTTGTTTAAAGTGTCTATATCTAAAGACGTGCCAGTGTCAACATATCCATAGTATTTAGACCCATCCCACTCTACGTGTCGTTTAATCGCCATTTCATCTAATACTAAATTGCAAATAAGGGGATGTTCAAATTGTTCTGTTTTCTGTTTTAACACTTTAAAAGACTCTTCTGTGAATCCTGGTTTACCATTCACCGTTTGATACCATTTTGCTATGGTTCGCTGGTGTGGTAAACATGTATCAAAAGTACGCCTCACGTAATCATATGCCTTGGGCGAATAGAAATTCAGTGTTAGCGCAAAAGTTCGCAAATTAACGGAGTATTTTTTTTTTACTGTCTTGCCAGGTGTTTTTTTATGTATTTGTCGTTGCACAAGCTCTCTTGCTTTTATGTTAATGCTTTTAAGAAGATCCGCATCACATGACAATACCATATTTTTTTGCTGGAGATCATTTAAAAGGATTTCTACTGATGTTATCTGAAAAAACCATATTTAAAAAACTTTATATAAAAAAAATACTGTATTTATATTATTTCTTAAGGGTTGGTTGATTATGTTAAATTGCTATTTCTCTGATAAATTCCAAATTAATAGTAAGATTGCCACTGAAAAATCAGGCTTTAGCTCTGTAACACATTAGTTTATAATTATACTGTATAACTTGCAATAATCCAAACAAAAAATTCAGATTGTAAAATAATTGGTTCGTATTGAAGCCCACGCGTAGACGTAGCAAGTAGCATTTACCTACATGATATCGAAAAAATCTAACCTTTTTCTTTAATCGTCTATTTTTTGCTTGCAGCTGTTTAATTTTTTTATTTTTTCTGATATTTTCAATTTTTAGTATGTTCATTTCCCGTTACAATGCTTTTTTTCTTGGTGTATCGTTTAGTTTTAAAAACGGTTCCAAGTCTTTTTCAGTATTTGGAGCAGGATTATGTAGAGGAACCTTATCTAAATGCTGTGTTTCAAATTCCTGTAAAGATATTTATGTATAGTTGCCGTACGTAACTTGGCAAGAATCGTAGATTCGCAGAATCGTTTTCGCTAGTTTTTCTTAATAGACATAAAATAAATTATGGCAATAACCATAGAATAATGCCATGCAATACAAGTGTGAATTTTTTTGTTGCACTATGTGTACATGCGCAAACTTACTCCCAATACGCCAAAAACTTGCCATGTTACGTGCACGTGTTGTGTTTCGTGCTGTAAGTTAAATCATTAACTTAGATGACTGCTTTCGGCGATAAGACCCCTCTTTGAGGAGTGGCTTTAGAGGCGCCACGGCGCCCTCACCTTCCGCCTGACGCAGGTCCTCACCGGACACGGCTGCTTCGGGAGGTTCCTGTTCAGGATAAGGCGGGAGGAAACGCCCGGGTGTCACCATTGTGTGGATCGTCCGGAGGACACGGTGGAGCATACGGTGGAGGTCTGCCCGGCTTGGGCGGAGCAACGCCGTGTCCTCGTGGAGGCGATCGGCGGCGGTGACCTCTCGCGTCCGGCCCTGGTTCAGGCCATGGTACGGAGCGAATGGAAATGGCAGGCCGTCACCTCCTTCTGCGAAGCGGTAATGCTCGCGAAGGAGGCGGAACGCGTGAGGGAGAGGCAAATTTCGCGCCCTCACGCCCCTAACCGCCGCAGGAGGAGACGCCCTGGGCGTCGGGAATTGCGAGCCGATTTCCAGCCACCGTAGGTACGGGCTTGCGGACGGTGAGCAATGGGTAGCTCGACGTCCGATAAGGACCAAGTCTGGGTCGACGGCGCGTTGTGTCCCACGCGCGCCTTAAAGAGATGTCAGCAGAATTGACGGGGTCCGCTAGGGCCAATGCCTGCCGGGGCTGCGAATATGGGCCGAAAGGGACATCGTGTCCCCCGGCAACAGGGCAACCGAAAGAACACGGGTGGGTTTTAGTCAGTAAGAGTCTGACACGCCCTCCCCAAGTCATATGATAAATTCCAATAAAAACAACAGAAAAAAAAAGATGACTGCTTTGCAATATTACTATAGAATAATAATGTATTATGCCCGATTGGCTAGTTATAGGTAAATAATGCGTTTTCTTGATCAACGACTATTATTCCGTGAGGCAGAATGCACTTATAAGACAGTTATAATTTAATTTTAAATGTTTATCATTATCATTACCTGATTAGGTATAAACAATTTAGGTAACACTCCTTGGTGCAATTTCTTATATCCGTTTTTTGTTTTATAGAAATCATTTTCATCGAAATGAAGTGAACAGATTTTGGAATACTTTGTTGGTGTCCAGTTGTTAGGTTTATTTATAATACATATCCATGCATTTCTAATATCTGTATTGACAGGGAATCTAAAATGATAACAAAATAGGATTAAAAAACAAATAAATGAAGATTACAAATTCGATAAATAAAAAGTAAGTTCAAAAAGTAAAACCCGACTAAAAGGTATGAAACAAGAAAATATTTCAGACAGAAGTTTTTCCTTCACCGATGTTGGTAATGTCCAAGATAAACTCAGAAAGTAGGTACATTTGAATTGAAAAGTACCTGCCCGGATTTGAATCCACAACCTCGTGCATGAGAGGCGAGGCCTTAACCACTGGACCATCACGGCATTTATGGTAAAATAGGTATTAATTTTACAGCCGCGCCGTACGTAGCACAGTCTCACTTTTGCTTGTTTTTAACAATTTAAACATATTTATTTACTTGGACAATTTCCAATGCACTTTAGACATTGGCAGAATAGTCGACATCGGCTTTGCTTGCCATTTAATAAAAATAGAATAGAATAGAATACTTGGACAATATGATATAATATACATATTTGTAATGTGCTCATCAAGCCCTTTCATTTGATACCCAACATGGCACAATTCAATTATTTTTATTTTTTATTTCGTTACTTTATGTCCTCTAGAGGGCGCCATATTACATTTAATGTGACGTCACATATTCTATAACCAGCGGACAATCAAAACGCTTCCAATGATACCTCATTTGTCAAATTATGATCGGCAGTTTAGAAGTTGTGAGGTAACAGATGAACATACATACATACATACCGGTCAAAATCATAACCCTCCTTTTTGCTTCGCCGTAGTCGGGTAAAAAATAGGGTCTTTCTAGCATGATGCACACATTTTTATTTACAGTTAGGACCGGCAACTTACCGACAGATGGCGCATTTTTCTTATTTTAAATTCTTCTTATTTCTTGTATCAAAGAACGTATTTATTTATGAATTAACTTATAGAGAGCAAAATAAAACTTAAGCAAGTAATTTGAGTCGCAAATTAGTCACAATAATATGCATTGATAATGATAAAAATACGAAATCGGTGAGAATAGGTTAGAATGCACCTCCTCGACAACAGATGTCTCTAGCTACAATCTGGCGATCAAACGAGAAAATGTGTTTTAAAATGAAAATATAAATTTTAGGGACTTACACATGAAATGTTATGCCATCAATATGTTTCAATTTTGATCCTGAATAATTTTTGCATCCAACAACAGCGCACTTCATTATTAAAACAATTTAACTATTAAAAAACGATTAGAATACAACGCACCCAAACGCGATGAAGATTCACTCGCAACTAAGGTTTGCGGCCCCGCCCACTATGACGTCAGAGCCTAATTGAAGGCGCAAGGCCTACTTGCCTTGTGGCATCTCCGCTTCTTTCAGTACTCCGTGGGTATACGTAATCAACCTTTATGAAAAAAATGCCCGATTTTTCTTCCAGAAATTTCTGGAAGACAATTTTTCCACCAGCAGGTGCCATTTCATGTTGATTTTTGAGGCTGTATGGTTTAAAATCCATGCTTTTAAGTACCGTATAGATGTTTGCGTCATGCCCCATTAGAAGAATAATTTTATATTGCTTATTTAAAATAATTTCTCTCATAAAGTTTAATAACGGTCTTGCCAAATCTTTAGCAATTAAAGTAGTGTTATAAATTACATTAAGGTAGCCATTACTTAAATCTGAAACATGATTCCATTGATCATCATTTTTTAGAAGTCCCCATGCAACCTCTTTATCAGGAAATCCTTGATAGTTCTGCATTATAAAAGAATCTATGACAGATTTAGAGATTTTCAACGGACCTTCCAAAGTCGGTTTAAAACCAACATTAACAAATATTTTATTTATATCGGTGACAAAATCACATTTGTGTTCTGTTAAACAGTATTTTGACTGTTTATAATCAAGGATTTGTTTTACATCTTCATAAGAACTGTTCAAATGTAATGAATTCAGTAACATTTGCATTTGATCTACTGCTTCTAGTTTAAATATTGCCGTTGTGTTGTGTATCATTGGGTAGAAAATGGGATCCTCCTTACCATCTGAAGAGTGATGTATCTTTACATTACATCCTGGAAAACCTTTGGTAACAAAGGCTTTAGCGGAAGCCATAGTACGTTGTGCGATATTGGCATAAACATAAAAGTTTTCTTCTTGAGGACATTCTGTATTTAATAGACCTTGTTTTCGAAGCCATAAATTAAAATATTCCCCCATATATCCTTCCAATAATGCTCCTTTGGCTGTCAAATAGCCACTTTTTTCCTTCCAAATTGGCCATGTCTTTGGTGTAAAATCTGCTAAGTTTTTAGATAAAGGAGTGCGCACATTATGCCTGCTAAGTATCAACACTTGCTGTAGCTTAAAACTTTTATCACAGGGCCCTTGTAACACTAATACAAATATTAAAAATAATTTAAAATACATTTCTCTCTGGATATTATAACTTTTGAATTAAATCACATCACAAGTGAGTTACAATTAAAACGATCTAGCCAAATTAGTGAATGTAAGTCACAAGATATTATATTTACATAAAGGGAAAGCAAAATTATATAATCTATACCTACACAACTTGTAAACAAGATAGCAACAATATCATTATACGATTAGCTTTGTTTAGGGTATTAAAGACAGTAATAATATCATAAGGATAAAAGGAGCACACTTAGATTTATATATTACATCGTAATAATAATCACGTTCAACGTAGTAATTCATTGTTATCAAAATTCAACAGTAAACAGAATATTTTGAAAACACAACACTGCAGGCAGTAAAATCTACTATTGAAATAATATCAATGTCAATTTGACATTGTCAAAAACTAAAGCCTTAATATGGTCTATGCTTTTATGAATTCAGTGTCAAGAACCAATATTCATTACATAAAAATAAAGCTATGATTTGATTTGTTATAATTTAATTGTGTTTACGTGTGTCTTTTGTGTGCACTAAATAAATGTTTTATCTATCTATCTATCTATCTATCTAGGAAAAGCTTTCTGTTTTGTTTTAGTCTCTTAATTATTATTAACCAGTTGTTTTTTTTTTCAGATAGGAGATGAATGAAGAACTTAATTGTTTATCAGGTGCGAGCACAGACTAAGTAGTACGGTGCGAGTGAGTTTGTCGCTTACTTTATAAACACGAAAACAAGCACTTTCTCTCACTAGATGGCGCTGAGTCTCGAATTAATTTGATTTTACAATAAAAATATTTGCAAATTATGTCAAATCTATTGTAAAAAGTTGGACACAAAACAAGTTATTGTTTTATCAGAAAAATAAAGCAACCAAACGATTATAATAATTATAAATTTTGTTTGCATTTCAAGTCTTTGAACCTCCGTGAACTTACGCTCTTGACGTCATCGCTCATTGTCCTTGTCAGCGTACTCTAGTTTACAGTATAATCATGACGCTACTCGCCACTAGATGGCGTAGGTTGAATGATGTTTCTACTGAAAAGAACTGGTACTAAACAAATAATAAGCCCGTTTTCACTAACGTCAAGTAAAGCATTCGTTAGAGTCCGCGTCACCACTGAAGTCCAGCGGAAAATTGTGGAACTACATTTTTTGGATGCATTTGTCAAGGGCGGATCCCGGGGGGGGGGTCATGGGGGTCATGACCCCCCCCCCTGGGCTGAGTTTAGGTCAACCACTGGTATTTTTTCTAATCTCATTTTTTCTAATTTAATCAAATAAATACTTTGTATGCTGTTGCCACGTAGGATGTTTGCCATTGCCACACATACGAACGATATGTAAAATACCTAAGACTATGTGCTGTTATTATAATTATGATGGTGGAGTTTTCTGCCGGCTCTTTTCCATAGAAAACGACCAAGTGAAACGATTCCTAGCTTCTGACGTTTCATAAGTGTCCATGTAGGTTTATCTGAACGACTAGACGTGGAAATTAAATACCCCAGAATAGTGTCAAGATAAACCGCCCCAGCCCCGGTCCTGGCGGCCCCCTAAATCTTAAGAAGTACTTTTTAATGATTTCCCAAACACGGTCAACATAAATATTCAGTAAGAAGCAGTTTAGAGTTGGAGGCTGAGGGTGAAAATTTTCGAGCTCGCTCCGCTCGCTACAATCTACATTCTCAAACTTTCTGCATAAGTCGACAAAGGAACTTCTATAATGTACGACTTAAAAAAAACCTTATCTCCTACACAAGGGGGTGAGCGAAAATTTTCGAGCTCGCTTCGCTCGCACTTGAATTCTATATTTTTCTAACTCTCAAAATTTTCTGCATAAGTCGACAAAGCAACTCCTATTTCCGTAAGGATGTTTAATAGATACCTAATCGAGAATTCCGAGACGAGGTGCAAAAAAATTCGAGCTCGCCTTGCTCGTACTCCTCTACATTTTTGCTTTTCGTATCCTATTGATGAGGAGACGAAAATGCACCTCCTTCAAAAAAAATCTCCTGCCTGTTGCGAGGTCCATGGTGTAGTTAGATTATAATTAGACACGTTATACTTGTTTTTTTTGCCATCATTATAATTTTTTTGCGAAGTGTTACTAGAAATACCTACATAAACTGAGAAGACTGCCGCCGCCCGCCGGCCTTATTTTGTTTTGCTCCCCTGGGCCCCCGACAGGCTTAGTCCGCCACTGATTGGAACCTGTCCTGACTGACCCCGACTATGTGACCCCCCCCCTGACTCGAAGGCTGGATCCGCCCTTGGATCGTATATTACGCAATTAGGGTACCGTAGAGGCGGGTTACTTTGACCCTAGGGCATAACTTTGGCCCAAATTGAGAAAATGTTTGAACTGCCCACCGTGTCGCGACCACACAACTAAACATCGTAGTTCCTTCGGTAACTAATAGATGGCGATAGGAGACGCATTCTTGTGGAACTGTTTTACCGACTCAAGTGCACGTCGCTACATGTTCGCGCCATTTGAAGTTTTGACTCTAACACCGGCGTTTTTTTCTGCTGCAAACTTTGATGTGTAATGCTGTATTTTGGTAAGTTTTCCAATTGGATTGTTATTTATTTTCTTAGGCATGTATGTAGGAGTATGGCAATTGTTTTTTAAATACCATTTAGTTATGTTTTGAGACTTAAATTACAGATCTAGAAAATCGGTATACATTGACCGCCTTTTCGGGTAACTTTGGACCTGCGGGCCAAAGTAGCCCCGCGAAGTTTATTAGCGAAGAACTTTACATTTTTGATCAATTTGTTACAGAACTAAATTAAAGAGCTACATTCCTGATGCCATCCGTGTACAGACGAAAGCCTGGCAGTCGTCGATATGTCGACTACACCCAGGCAGATTTAAAAAAATGTCTGGATGCAATCCAATCAAAAGTGCTCACACAAAGAGCGGCTGCAGAGTTGTTTAACATTCCTCGCAGCACTTTGAAAAACAAATTAACCCGGAAGCACCCTAACAAACCAGGTAAACCTACTATATTTACTGAAGAGGAAGAAAAGGCGTTTGAAGCTCACATAACAGCGCTTTCGGAATATGGGTTTCCTCTGACAGCATTCGACTTAAAAATTATAATAAAAAATTACCTTGCATCCCAGGGAAGAGTTGTGAAATTTTTTAAGGACAACATTCCTGGTAAAGACTGGTTGGCTTCTTTTCTTTCACGACATCAATCTCTTTCACGGCGACTTGCTAACAATATTAAAAGAGTTCGAGCTCAAGTGTCGGAAGAAGTTATTTCCAATTTTATAGAAAACATCGACAAAGAACTAGAAAGCGTTCCACCCGAAAACATATTCAACTACGATGAAAGCAACCTTTGTGATGACCCAGGAAAAAAGACTATATTATGCAGAAGAGGAACAAAATATCCTGAAACAATAATAAACGCTACAAAAGTTAATTTTACTGTCATGTTCTGTGGCAACGCCGCTGGGGAAGTAGTTCCACCGTTCGTCGTTTATAAGTCGGATCATCTCTGGTCAACTTGGACTGAAAATGGTCCCGAAGGCGCTCGATACAACAGAACAAAGAGCGGATGGATGGACAGCGCAACATTTGAAGACTGGTTTCTCAATCATCTTATGCCAATTCTTAAGAAGAAAAATGGAAGAAAAGTGGTGATTGGAGACAACCTTGCTTCACATATCAACAAAACAGTATTGAAGGAGTGTGAGAAGCACAATGTTAGTTTTATTTGCTTGCCACCCAACGCAACACATATACTTCAGCCCCTAGACGTGGCATATTTTCGACCTTTGAAGTGCAAGTGGCGGCAAGTATTACTTCAATGGAAGAACAGTCAACTGGGTAGGAAACTGTCGACTACACCTAAGGATCAGTTTCCACGACTATTAAAAACCGCTTTGGATTCTTTGACCGAGACCAAGGCGAATTTGATTGCTGGTTTCAGAAAGACAGGCATACACCCCGTAGATAAAGAGGAACCATTAGCTAGATTGCCCAAACAAGATCGAATTATAAACGCAGCTCTTATCGGAAACTCTTTTATGCAAACATTAGTACAGAGCCGAGCTGAGGCGTGCCCAGAACAGAAAACAATTAGGAAAAAGAAACTTAATGTACCACCTGGAAAATCAATCTGTGCTACTGACCTTGCAGAAGCAGGTCCATCGGGTTTACAGCAGGCAAAAACTATAAAAGAAAAGAAAAGGGCAACAAAACGAAGACAACGCAACGTTTCTTTATCTTCAAGCTGCAGTGACAGGACCATCAGTCTAGCTTCTTCCACTGAAGACCACATAATGCCTTATGACTCTGAGGATGATGTTCTTCTGGACAACTATGTGAGTCAGATTAGTGATGCTGATGCACCTGCATTTCGAGACGGATTTTTACTCCATTCACCTGTTTTTCAGCGAGATGTCATAATAGCCCAGATCGAGCATGAGAGTGAAGTAGTAGAGGACTGTGACTCTCCTGTTCTTCAATTAAGAGATGTAGAGCAACAGCTACTTGATGGTTTTAAAGACTTCACTCCCCTTCAATCCATAGAGGATGTACAGATCGGTGAAGAAAAATGTAGTGAAAGAGAGAAAATTCTAGATTTACCGGTCTTTGAACCTAAATCGAAACTGCAAGTTGAAGATGCCGTTGGAAAGAATAATAGAGACCATTCTGCTCTTCATCTGGGAGAGACAATGCAGGTGGATGTAGAAGGTTGTCGAGACAAAGACTTGCGGGTCTCACCCGTACTTCAAATCAAAAAGTTAAAGCAGGATACGTTAGAGCCACCAGCTTTTCGTGGAGCTTCACGTCCTCAACTTGATCTAGACCTTGTTGTAGGCGACCATGTTCTAGTAACTTGGAATTCACGCAAATACCCAGGTCAAGTCTTATCAGTATCCGAGGAAGGAGCCTTTGTAACATGTATGAAAAGAGGTAAGACATACTGGCGGTGGCCCGCGATTAAAGATGAACAGCTTTATAGTTGGAACCTTATAGTGTGTAAGATTGGACCTCCTAAATTTGAAAAAAAGGGTTCTTTCTCTGTTCCAGAAATGAATGAGTGAGTGAAGTATTAGATTAGATTATGCTACTTAGTACCTGTTGTAAACGTTGATTCTCATACCTACTTAAGACTGAAATTATAATTTTATTAGACTGAGAAGTAAAATATGTTTACGAAGGTTACATATTAAATCTAAGATCGTTACGTTAAACCCGTATATGATAATATTATTGTAATTTTTGAAAGTTTGTTGCCTTCCTAACATTTTTTGAGATATTTTCTTACTGTAAATCTTTTTGAAATATAAAATGTTGATTTTACATCGTATTTTAATTTATTTCGAAGTTTTTTCTTACATTAAACCTCTCCTGGATATTCAATCTTACCGCCCTTGATGGTTTCTTTGGCCACTGATAGCTGCAAGTGCGATTTTTCACCGATAAAGTTCATGGGGTTAAAGTAACCCTTTCCTAAAAACAACTTTGGCCCAAACTTTAATAAAAAAAAATAAAAAAAACACTTTTCATATTTTCAAAATTCACTTCGCATCTTGTTGATTACATCCTTGAGCTTCTTTATAACGTATAAGAACACTAAAAAGATAATATCAATACAAACTACAGAACAAATTCGAAAATTATTTGAAAAAAATAGCTAAAGTAACCCGCCTTTACGGTACCGATTATCACACTACCACTCATAATAAAAGGTAATGTGTATTATTCGAGAAATTATTAAAAAAAAAACTAACCTGAAATCAGATAAAAAGCTAAACGTTGAAATGGGGCGATTGACAGCCATTTTTTGCAAATAAATCCGCTGGTGCATGGTCTTGAAATCTGACCCCTGACCTCGGCGCGGTCATTATAACTTGTTTTGCAATCGACTCGAGTGGCGATGGCGTAGCGTAGTTTTTTTTACTGTTTTGTATAGACGATAAGATAAGAAACAAACTAGAGTTTGATATTTTGATAAAAGTTGTGTGTATAATTATTTTATACTAGCTGCGCCCCGCGGTTTCACCCGCGTAAGTCTCGATCCCGTGGGAATATCGGGATAAAAAGTATCCTATGTGTTAATCCAGGTTATAAACTATCTGTGTGCCAAATTTCATCCAAATTGGTCCAGCCGTTTGAGCGTGAAGAAGAGACAAACATACACACACACTCACAAACTTTCACCTTTTATATTAGTAGGATGAACTAGCCTCTGCCCGCGTTTTCGTCTGCGTGAAATGTCTTGTTCCTTCGCATCGCCCGCCTGCGCTGTTTCGCTGCTGTTTCGCTGCGTTTTCGCTTACGATTCTTTCTAACTTTTTTACTTTTGCTCGGCTCCTTTAGATTCATACCATTATGATAATGTGCTTCTACGGAGGTTAAAAAAAACACTCTTTTAGAGCCGTTCCTCATTTTACACCTGTGGCCTGTAGGTACATTTTACGCAGAGATCGTACAGCGCCCTTCGCGTGCAGTACAATACTTAATGCTTTCAGGGTGTTGATCGGGCTGCCTCGCTTCTGTAGCGCATCAGGGATATCTGCAGATTTGCGTGTTGATTGCTAAAAGATGTGCGTCCTTGGTGCCCAGGGTGCGAGGCAGTTCCAACAGTATCCTGGGAGGTATTGCTGACAGGCTGGACTGCTGTATTGTAAGTCGTTGCTCCAGTATCTCAGCTGGAATGCTGAAGTAGTGACGATTTGGTTGTGTCATTGTGTGTGTTTGTGTAATTGTTGTTGTAATTGTGTCACTTACATTATTGTAGGTTTATTTTATTGTTACTAATATTGTATTAGTCTCATAGTTACTCATAAAGAATTTAAGTAATAATAAACCTTGAACACAGATAATATAAAGATAATAATACTAGTACAGATACCCAATCCCATATCTGTGCCCATACAAAGAAATGACACCTCCCTAAGTCTGGCTAATGAACTGGCAATTATTTTTTTCCTCCATTTTAGTAACAGATGGCAGCATCAGCGACTCACAAATTACCAAACACTGTAGTCTTACAACCCCAGCTAGGAGTCGACTTAGATACTTAAGGGCCTATACTACCTCAAATGGCTTAGCATGATCCTCCGTTATATCGAAAATACTGCAGCATTAATTTTGAAATAAATATATGGTAAAGTTAAGGATTAATGTTAAGTACTATGTTAGACGAAAACACGATTCCATAAAATTTTCTCGATAGTAAAAAATTCCAAAGTTACCTCCAAACCGAAAAATAAACCGCTGGTATTCAAAAAATACTTCAAATTAGATCATGAAACTTTGCATAATAACTGAACTAACTATAAAGCAGCGACTATGTTTTTTATTTTTTTTAATTTACCATTATTTTCGCCGTAAGAAGCAATTACCTAAATTATTGGCGCCTCGGAGCCGCTAGCACCCCACTCGGTCTCGCTCTCGCTCAGTCCGCAGTATGGTGCGAGCGAGGTAAAAAGTGGATTTGAGCTGAGGTAGTATGCGCTTTTAAGATTCTCTACATCGCACGGTGCGTTCAAGGACAAGTGTAATAACAATACAACAAAAAAAATCTCTCGAGTTGGCAAACATAGACTGGCGATGGTACTGAGATATTAATATAGTGAAAATGGCAATTTTGCTATTCTGAATTTGACATTTTTCACCTAAAATTTAGATTTTCTAACTAAATATGACTATTTTTAATCGCGACTAAAAACGTGTGGTATGATATTGGTTGTCATGAACTTTAAATTCACACCAACACCTCGACTTCAGATGCAAAAACAGTACTGAATCTTTTTTTTTTCTTTTGCTTATATCTCGAAAACGGTGTGTCCAATCGCAAAAATAATGAAAATTTCGACCCCCTTTATAAAACCCTTAAACCCCTACACTCTGCATGAAGGTAATATTTTTTTTTATTTTCCAAACGAAAAGTGAAAAATTCCATATAAAACACATCGAGGCTGCCCCCTTGCGCGCCTCCGGCTCTAAAAAGATTCACGTGGTTAGGTATCACGTGTGGAGTCGCGATTGTCAAATTCAATTTAGATGTGTCAAAAATATTTTTAAATTTAGAGAATATATTTTGCAAAATAGCTACCTTCTTCTATCTACTTTTAAAACGTTTCGTGCAATCCTTTTTAGGGTTCCGTACCTAAAGGCTAAAACGGGACTCTATTACTAAGACTCCGCTGTCCGTCTGTCACCAGGCTGTGTCTCATGAACCGTGATAGTAAGACAGTTGAAATTTTCACAGATGATTTATTTCTGTTGCCGCTATTATAAACTCAAACTCGAAGTCACCACATTTCTGCGCGCTTTGTAAAAAATCTTGGGTTTTTTTTTCTGTAGGGCATCTAATAACTGACCTCTGAGGTCATGACTATTTAACCGGTCAGTCCTGTTGGTGCCTTAAGTTGTTAAACTCTAAGCCTCCAGCCCGGGGCACACAAACTAAGCTAAAAAGCTAGGTTAACGCTCGCTAAGGGCACCCCCTGTGGGATACGAGCCTCGGCTTAGGGCGTTTACCGGAGGGAGGACATCAAAGATGGGACGGGCTGAATCAAAGTTTTGATCATGATTATTATACGGGGTGTTTAAAGCTACGTGCACAGCTGCAACAACTGCTGGCACCTCGTTTTCGAGCAAGGGTCGGGGGGAGTACCATTTCTTCGGGGACGTGGTCGCCATCGCAAAGGACCTCGACGGCGAGGTCGAAATGACGGGAGACGTCTGTGTTTGTATACTGTGCTTGTTTCCCTATTGCTCTCCTGTAGGAGGGTTACGGGATCATCAGGGTCTGAGAGAAAAAATCTTGGGTGAGAGAATATTCAATTTTGAGGAAAAAGTATCAAGATTATTTTATTTGATTTTTTTTTTATTGATTCTGACTGCCTCGTTGGTCTAGTGGTCGCAACCGCTACTGCTGAGCATGAGGTCCTGGGTTCGATTCCCGGGTCGGGCAAAGTGTTATTGGCTTTTTCTATCTGGAATTTCTCAGTAGCAGCCCGGATTCTGGATTTGTGCCCGGTTGATGGCAATAGGCTCGCCCCCTATTACATGGGACTTAAACATAACTGGCGAAATGTGGGTGTATCTACTACAGGTACACCTCTGCCCAACCCTTCGGGGAAACAAGGCATGATGTTATGTGTGTTATGTGTTATTATTTGATTTAGGTATTTTGTACATACATACGACGTTATTGTTATGCTGTGTAAATTAGATTGCGCAGCACTCGAAAACTCCTTGAATTGAAAGTTTCTTGATAATATCTCTATATTGATGGTCGTTTTTTAAGGTGCCGTAGTAAACAAGGAACCTTTATAGTTTCGTCATGTCCGTCTGTCTGTCTGTCCGCGGTTTAGCTCCGAGACCCTTAGTATTAGAAAGCTGTAATTTGGCATAGGTATACATATTAATTACGTCGACAAAGTGGTAAAACAAAATTATGAAAAAAATTTTTTTAGGTTTCCCTCTCCTACACGTAAAGTGGTGACTTTTTTTTTTAACCCCTTGTGTGGGGTATCATTGGAAAGGTCCTTCAAAAACATTGTGAGTTTGCGAAAACTATTTTTGGATTCAGGGATCCGTTTGCGAAATATTAATTTCGATATGTGAAAAAATTCAGGGCAGTAGCTTATATAACGAATTTAAAAGGAAAACTATCACAGCTGAGTAGGCTTTACAAGTTAACGAGTAATAATCGACCAACTTAACTTTACTGTTGCAAAAACATGTTTTCCCATACATTCCGTATGGGAGAACATCTTTTTCAACTACAAAGTTAAGTTTGTTTTTGGGATAAATTCATCCCAACTACGGAACCCTTCATTGTACGTGGTCCGACACGCAATTGGCCGGTTTTTTTTATTATTATGCACGCTCCTCCTCGTTTTGTATCTCTGGGGACCTACCACCAGCTCAGAAGTATTATTTTAATATTACTTCAGTGGGAGAAAGAGATGGAGCTATACGTCCTGTAGAGCTATTTTATAATTAGGTAGGTACAGTTAGAAAGTCTACATATCCAGTTTCCATGAAGTATTCGGTCACACAGATAACATCTATGCGGTTTTGAAGATGAAGTAGGTGTAAGAATAATTGGTCTGCCTTATTTATTAACCCAGCGATGTTTTGGTGCATTATTGACAGATAATTATAGAAAAAAAAACCGGCCAAGTGCGTGTTTGTAGTTGAAAAATATGTTCTCCCATACGGAATGTATGGGAGAACGTGTTTTTGCAACTGCAAAGTTAAGTTGGTCGATTATTACTCGTTAACTTGTGGAGCCTACTTAGCTGTGATAGTTTTCCTTTTAATTTTGTTATATAAACTACTGCTGTGATTTTTTTCACACATCCACAACCAACCATTTAGCTGGCAGGGGCGGCGGGGGGGATGGGACACTTCACTCTACTAACAAAAAATATCACTTTAAAGCTTAATATTTCGCAAACGGATCCTTGAATCCAAAAATGGTTTTCACAAACTCACAATGTTTTTAAAGGAACTTTCCAATGATACAACAAACCACGGGTTAAAAAAAAAAAAACGTGTGGCACTCGGGGACTGCCGCGGTAAAGCTATTGCATGCGCATTTGTAACCTCCATACTTCCTATTTGTCAACGCTACACTTGGGATGATGACGGATGATGACATAAAACAAAAATTACGTTCCCATGGGAACGTAATTTTTGTTTTATGTCATCATCCGTCATTACATGGTAGGCGGAGTGGGGGTGTTAGGTTTTTTTCGTTAGGGAATTTCTTGATTCGGTCGCCGCGCTCAAAGCCCGCGATAAAAGCTATGCAATAGCTTAAAAAAAAAAACATCACCACTTTACGTGTAAGAGAGGTACCCTAAAAAAATGTTTTTCATAATTTTGTTTTACCACTTTGTCGGCGTAATTAATATGTATACCTATGCCAAATTACAGCTTTCTAGTACTAAGGGTCTCGGAGCTAGACCGCGGACAGACAGACAGACGGACATGACGAAACTATATGGGTTCCTTGTTTACTACGGAATCCTAAAAATGGTCTGATAAGTCTTCAAATATATCAGTATTACTACTATTTTTCATTTGGATTTCACAGTCTTTTTGAGATTCGTGAATATGTTTTTCATGCCTGTGTCGTTTAAAAGACCTTGACGACCCGACATTGTGTTATCATAACATAAGTCAGCGTTTGAGTCTCGTAAATAACCATATTCATATGTTGTGTTATGCAGACACAAAAGATTATTAAATTATTAATTAATTATTCATTTATTCTATCGAGTTACAAAGACTCATATACAATATATCACACATAACTTCATCAAACAATACATTAAACATTACAATAAAATACAAAACAAAAACCACCTTATACACAACACTTACATTATCACAACATAAATGACCGAACTGTAGGTGACGTGCAAGTCACTGCAGCGTCGCATGTACGGACAGTCTAGCCTGTCAGCTATCATCATCAGAACGCTGTTGGGGCTGCCGCGCACCCTGCGCACCAGAGACGCGCTCCGCTTACGCATCGTAGCATAAAAGCAGTCGACGCTAGCATCGGCAAACATGCCCGAGAAACTACAGTGTCGTGGCAGCCCCATCAGGGTGCGATTGTCACAACCCCGCGCTGGGCACGCCACAATTGCGGCGATAAGACCCCTCTTTGAGGAGTGGCTTGAGAGACGCCACGGCGTCCTCACCTTCCGCCTGACGCAGGTCCTCACCGGACACGGCTGCTTCGGGAGGTTCCTGTTTAGGATAAGGCGGGAGGAAACACCCGGGTGTCATCATTGTGTGGATCGGCCTGAGGACACGGTGGAGCATACGGTGGAGGTCTGCCCGGCTTGGGCGGAGCATCGCCGTGTCCTCGTAGAGGCGATCGGCGGTGGTGATCTCTCGCGTCCGGCCCTGGTTCAGGCCATGGTACGGAGCGAGAGGAAATGGCAGGCCGTCACCTCCTTCTGCGAAGCGGTAATGCTCGCGAAGGAGGAGGCGGAACGCGTGAGGGAGAGGCAAATTTCGCGCCCTCACGCCCCTAACCGCCGCAGGAGGAGACGCCCGGGGCGGGAATCGCGAGCCGATTTCCGGCCACCGTAGGCGCGGGCTTGCGGACGGTGAGCAATGGGTAGCTCGCCGTCCGGTAAGGACCAAGCCCGGGTCGACGGCGCGTTGTGTTCCACGCGCGCCTCAAAGAGATGTCAGCAGAGTTGACGGGGTCCGCTAGGGCCAATGCCTGCCGGGGGTTCGAAGAAAACCGAAGGAACACGGGTGAGTTTTAGTCAGTAAGAGTCTGACACGCCCTCCCGCTCCACCCAGAGCGGGAGAAGTTATTTGATAATTTCCCACCCAAAAAAAAAAAAAAAAAAATGCCCCATCAGCGCTCTGAAGGCATTGTTATATTGGACGCGGAGGGCTTGGTATGCTTTTTGGGTGTGATTCACCCACAAGCTGCACGTGTATAATGACAATCAGGTACAATAAGCTCAAAAAAGTGTTTGCTTGACCGACTTAGAACAGCGTGCAAACCTGCGGGCTATCATATTTGTTCTAATTGACAACGCCCTCCGCTTCCTCTTGATATCAGTATCGTCCCTGAGACCGTCTGTAACTAAATGTCCTAGGTATTTAAAATGGTTCACTTTTACCAAGGGAACCCCGTACAGTTTGATGTGTGGTACTGTCATAGGACATTTAGAGCCGGCCTCAAACACCATAAACTGACTTTTCGTCACTTTGTATTTCAGACCGTGTCCTTCAGCATATGCCTCACAAATCTGCGACAATGTTCTAATGCCACAAACCGATGCGCTCAGCAGCACCATGTCGTCCGCATAGCTGATGTTGTTGAGGCAAACTCCTTCAACATGACAACCGACATGATGACTGCTGAGAGAAACAATTAGTGAATCAACATATAAGTTAAAAAGTGCGGGGGAGCTCAACCCTTCCTGCCTCGCCCCGCACTACTCGTATATCTCAATTCGTGAGTATACGAGTAGTGCGGGCACTTATATTAGTTTTCTGTGATCTCTCCAAAGCCTTTGATTGCGTGCACCGTGACACGCTTTTGCGCAAACTACGTCATTACGGTGTCCAAAACGAAGCTCTTAAAGTTATAAATTCTTATTTGTATAATAGGTTTCAATGTATAGATAACCTCAGGTGAACTTGAGGTGTACCTCAAGGCTCAATACTGGGTCCATTCTTAATCTTAGTGTATATTAATGACTTACCTTTTTATTTAAAGGGTATCTGTAACGTTGTACTGTTTGCAGATGATACCTCTCTTATTTTTAAAGTAGACAGGAATAGACAAGATTTTGACGACGTAAACAGTGCACTTTCAATGGTTACGGTTTGGTTTACAACAAATAACTCTCAAGTTCGCCTTGCCGAATGTTAAAAATTTAGGACCCAACATCGTCTTAGACAAAGAGGTGCTTGAAACTGTAAACTCGGCAGTTTTTCTGGGCATAACAGTAGATGCCAAAATTTAGTGGGGCCCACATATATCAAGCCTGCGGGAAGGCTCAGTTCGGCCGCCTACGTCGTCAGAAAAGTAAGACAATACACTGACGTTGATACAGCTCGGTTAGTCTATTTTAGTTATTTTCATAGCGTTATGTTATATGGTATTCTGCTGTGGGGCAATTCAAAATATATTTGTTCTTCAAAAACGAGCTGTTTGAGCAATTTACCAGCTAGGTGCCAGTTTCTCTAAGAGATTTTTTTAAAGATATTGGTATTCTTACGGTGGCATCACAATTCATCTTCGCCAACATCTTATATATTAGGCAAAATATACACTTATACACTAAAAACAGTGATATTCACAATGTTAACACTAGAAATAAGGACAAACTACGAACTCCCTTTCACTGGCTTCATAAGGTTCATAACATTTGTTGGGCTTGGTATAACCTTTTATAATACGCTACCCTCTTCTTTGCTAAATTTGCCTTTTAATGCGTTTAAAAAAAAAACAACTAACTTCCAAAACAAAACACTACAAAGTGAAAAATAATTTTAATTTCAGAAGTCGGTGTCTACAAAACACTACAAAGTGAAAAATAATTTTAATTTCAGAAGTCGGTGTCTTTAAAACTAAAGTAAAATCCAACCTTTGTTCAAAGGCATACTATTGTATCAACGACTACATACATGATAAGAATAGTTATGCTTGTGAACGGGTGCTGCTTGTATTGACTGGTCGTCTTGCTGATCATGGTTTTGTTATTGTTACTAGTAATTAACTGTTAATTTATTTAATCTCGATGGTCCTAGTTTACCATTTATAACTTTCAGTTACAGCTTTATATAGCTATACCTATGTAAGCGGGCACGCCCTTTATGCCTGGAGACTTATATTAAGTTCTGTTTACATTTAGATTTTATTTCTGCTTGAGTATAGTTCTCGATATTTTTGGTTGGTAGGTATATTGGCGTGTGCTAGCTGACATAAATTATGGCTAATAATTTATAATTTAAACTATGTTTTGTGTTGCGTAATGTAAATTATTTTGCATACAATTGTATAGAATCAATTTTATTTATTTTTCTAACTGAACAGACAGCTGTGCCGCGGGGAGTTTGTTGCGCCACTTCTGGGCATTTTGGGGGACTGTCTTATGTAATTTTGACGTTCGAAAAGTGCTGATTCTCAGCCTAGTTTGAATTTACTCAAACTAGGTTTGAATTTATTCAAAAATCAAAAGTAATTTATGACTTTACATTTTTTGAAAAACATCGGCTGCCGGCACACTACATACTCTGTGGCCGGCACCGCCGGCTTCAATAATGGACACCGGCGGCGCGGCGTTTATGGAAATCCTTCCAGTATTCAGAACTCCAACTAACTAATCCTAACTAAAGTATATTTTTCTATATCTTTATTTTTTTCTGTTGTTTTTGGCACTCGCCGGCCGCTGCCGTGGCACCGCTCGCTTCGCTCACTCGGCTCGTGCGTGGGGGTCACAGTTCTAACCTAACCTTACCTTTTTTGTGAGTAATCTAACCAGTTCGGTTCCGGGTACCTACTTAGTACTTGATTACTGGACTATGGAAATCATTGAATAAGGAAATATAATACGAAAAAAAAGTAATACTTTATTACATGTCTTTTTAATTATGTCTACCCCGCCTATCTACTCCAATATGCCGAATTGCCAACCCCGTTTTCCGCTTTTTTTTCTAAACTCAGCACTGGCAGCCAATTCAGCCTTATTATTATTATTTAGTGACTTGTCTGTTGCTATGCTCTCAACTACGTTACGTATCTATTACAGCAAAGTTATGTTATAAAACAAAACTCCATTGGCTGTTTCATAACTAAGTTTACGATGAAACCAATTTATGGCCTGGCCAACGAATTACCTAAAACGTAATCAATATTCTATAGAAACTGCCTTCAATTTAATTTAATTGTAAGTTAACGATTGTCATAAAAGTCAGCAGAAGCATATTGCTGAACAATATGGTTTCGAAATCAAATTAGGTTTACGGAAAAGAACAATTTAAGAGTTACCGACATAGCTTACTCCACCTCTATTCAAAACACACTTTCCATCACAATCTGATGAATTTTGAAGGAAATTGCTAATCCATAAGGGTACTGCATATTAGTGCATTATGTTTAAATCACGCAATAAATGTTGTTGAGTTGTCAAAATAAAAAAACAACCGACCCAAAAAAAAACACTACAAAGTGAAAAATTACTTTAATTTCGGAAGTCGGTGTCTTTCGTTTTGAATTTCTTTTTTTTGCAACCGCCTTCCGAAATTAAAGTAATTTTTCACTTCGTAGTGTTTTTTTTTGGAAGTCGGTTGTTTTTTATTTGTGAAAAGTTTTTATTTATTACTTTTTAGTCGTACCTACCGTACACAAAATCGAATACCACTACCTGTTATGTCAATAACAGTAACAGGAACTTATCATATCATTCACATACTAAGTGGGAAAAAATACGTATTATTGAAGCTAACTTAAAAACTACCCAAGGAAAGTTAACAAAAAAATTATAGGACCACCTCTGAAGTATGACCTACCAAACAAAAAAAGAATCATCAAAATCCATTCATAATTGGCGAACTAATGGCGTAAAAAACATACAAAAAAAAATTACTATCGAATAGGGATGATGTAGGGGTAAAAAAAAAAAAGAAATTCTATTTAGTCCGTCAGTCAGATAATAAAAAAATATTAGACACGAATTTTTTGCTTTATCATATTAATAGAAAATTATTTAGATAAAACGCATTAAAGTTGGGGAGTGGGGGTCGCTACGTCACCAGTAAGTATAATATCTACATACTCGCGACGTCATGGCACAGTTTAACTCAATGTATCGCCGTAATCTGTTCATAACGTAAAAAAAGGAAAAAATGCAATATTTTTTTGTCATCATTTCTGTTGAGAACCTCCTGCTTTTTGAAGTCGGTTAAAAAGGCATATTGTGAGTAATATACGGAAAATTGAAAAATTCTGAGATGTTAAATAGCAATCATGTAGGTAACAAAAAAAACAAATCATGCAACGACCTATACCGCCCGCCCCAACCCTTAAAAAAAATAGTTTATGGTTTTAAAGATGTTGATGTTAATTACGTTGATTTGTGTTATGACTTGTGATACTATCGAAAGAACATTATACACTTCTCATCAGAAAAATCGAAACACTTTACGTTTTTAACCGACTTTCAAAAAGGAGGAGGTTATGATGTTCGTCGCGTATGTTTGTTTTTTATTTATATATTTTTTATTTTTTTATGTATGTCCACCGATTTCTCCGTCAATTGTGGACCGATTTTGAAAATTATTTTTTTGATTGAAAGGGTATGCTCTCGAGGTGGTCTCATATAAATTTTATTAACTTTGCTTCTATAGTTTTTTAGTTAGCTTCAATAATACGTACTTTTTCCCACTTAGTATGTGGATGATACGATAAGTTCCTGTCACTGTTATTTACATAACAGGTAGTGGTTTTCGAATTTGTGTGGGGTAGGTACCACAACTAAAAAGTGAAAAATATAAACTTTTTACATAAAAAACAACCGACTTCCAAAAAACACTACAAAGTGAAAAATAACTTTAATTTCGGAAGTAAAAAGTTTTTATGGTTTCTGTCCTAATTTAACACAAAAGAGTTTTCATTCCTTAAAAAAAATCACATGATTGTATAGCTGGCAGTTTGGCCATTACAGTGATAAGCGAAAATTCAAAATTAGAATTTCATTTGTTTATCCTATAAATGAAATGATTCACTGTTTTGAGACAAATGTGTGTTTAGAGTTGGAGTACATTTCACCTTTGAAAACTAAAAATTAGCACTTATCTTAAAACTTTTTGTTCTGTGTTCTGTATACTGTATGTGTACTGTGACTTTGGGACGTCTGAAAAAGTTTTTTTTCTAAAACGTATATGGATACTTCGCCCGCAGAAGCCGCCCAAGTGGTGGCATTGCTGGATTCTGGACTTAGTCAGCGTGTTGTGGCTGAAAGATTGCATCTAAGCCTCCTGTTCATAGAGTCTACAAACGCTATCGGGAGACTGGTTTGTTCACGCGCCGTTCAGGATCTGGTAGGAATCGGGTCACTTCTGAGCGAGATGATCGATTTATTGTAACAACTTCTTACGAAATCGACGCCTTAATGCTTTTCAACTGCAGCAGCTGCTTCATGTTGTACGTAGGGTGGCTGTAAGTGACTCTACAATTAGAAGAACGTTGAAGGAACGTGGACTGGTACCGCACAAGCCAGCAAATGGGTCGAAATTAACTGCAGACCATCGAAGAGCGCGCCTTAACTTTGCACGTGAGCACCTAAATTGGTCATACCTCCAGTGGAACAAAGTCCTCTTTTCTGATGAGTGTAAAATTATGCTGTATGGTAACGACGGAAGGAACAAGGTCTACAGAAGAGATGGAGAACGCTTTGCACAATGCTAGTGCAGCATTGTCAAAGAAAAGGTCAGCTATGGTGGCGGTTCGTGAACGGTTTGGGGAGGAATCAGCGCCGACGGTAAGACAGAGCTTGTCTTTGTGTCTGGGCCTCGTTTGCTTGCACTAAACAGTCATCGGTACATCGAACAGTGTCTTGAGCCTCATGTGATGCCCTATGCACATTTTATTGGCAACGGTTTCATATTCATGCACGACAATGCTAGGGCTCACACCGCGAGCGTCGTACGAGATTATGTTACCGAAGTCGGTATCTCCATTATGGAATGGCCAGCAAGAAGCCCGGACACGAATCCGATAGAACATCTATGGGATGAATTAAAGATACGAATTCGTGCAAGAGATCCTGCCCCAGAAACACTTAGCTAGCTGCAAAATGCAATCCAAGAGGAATGGAATGGAATGCCACAACATTTGATCGTGACTCTCATCCGATCGATGAAGAACCGTATAGAAGCACTTGTATTGCCTCCCCGAGCTCTTATTAAGAGCTCGGGGAGGGAATACAAGTTATTAAATAAACGTTTCTTAGCTTTCTTTTTTATTTACGTGTGTTGTTTTATCAATTTCCTTCACACTCCATACAGGGTAAAAATTACTTGTTAAACAAAATACGAAACCTATGAAAATTTTATTTGAATTTAGAACATTAAACATTAGGATTTGAAAACCTTATATTATTCACTATTAAAACGACATTTGACATATATTCCTAAATATACAAATTTTTCTGATAATTCTTACAAAACATTAACTTGCAAGGTGTTTCGATTTTTGTTTATGTTGGTTGTAACTTTCTATAAAAAAAAACTGAAAAAACTAGATAGAGATAGGTACAGACGCCAGCCTGCAGCGGCGAGCGTTTCATATTAAAGACAATAAAAAGTAAGTTCAAAAACTAAAACCCGACTAAAAGGTATGAAACAAGAAAATATTTCAGACAGAAGTCAAGACATAGGTACAAAAATGATCAAGGTAAAGCCGTGGTCGCATGCCATTATAATTTTGTAGGTGTACAAGCAGTATTGTATGTTTGAATGTTTGTATGTTTGAATGTTTGTATGTTTGAATGTTTGTATGTTTGCATGTTTGAATGTTTGTATGTTTGTAAGTTTGCATGTTTGAATGTTTGTATGTTTGTATGTTTCATATTTGAATGAATGTTTGAATGTTTGTATGTTTGTATGTTTGAATGTTTATATGTTTGTATGTTTCATGTTTGAATGAACGTTTGAATGTTTGTATGTTTGAATGTTTGTGTTTGCATGTTTGCATGTTTGAATGTTTGAATGTTTGTATGTTTGTATGTTAAATGTTTGTATGTTTGTATGTTTCATGTTTGAATGTTTGAATGTTTGTATGTTTGTAAGTTTGTATGTTTGAATGTTTGTATGTTTGAATGTTTGTATGTTTGAATGTTTGAATGTTTGAATGTTTGTATGTTTGTATGTTTGAATGTTTGTATGTTTGTATGTTTGTATGTTTCATGTTTGAATGTTTGTATGTTTGTATGTTTGAATGTTTGTATGTTTGAATGTTTGTATGTTTGAATGTTTGTATGTTTGCATGTTTGAATGTTTGTATGTTTGTAAGTTTGTATGTTTGAATGTTTGTATGTTTGAATGTTTTTATGTTTGTATGTTTCATGTTTGAATGAATGTTTGAATGTTTGAATTTTTGTATGTTTGTATGTTTGAATGTTTGAATGTTTGAATGTTTGTATGTTTGTATGTTTGAATGTTTGTATGTTTGTATGTTTCATGTTTGAATGTTTGTATGTTTGAATGTTTGAATGTTTGAATGTTTGTATGTTTGAATGTTTGAATGTTTGAATGTTTGTATGTTTGAATGTTTGTATGTTTGAATGTTTGAATGTTTGAATGTTTGTATGTTTGTATGTTTGAATGTTTGTATGTTTGTATGTTTGTATGTTTCATGTTTGAATGTTTGTATGTTTGTATGTTTGAATGTTTGTATGTTTGAATGTTTGTATGTTTGAATGTTTGTATGTTTGTATGTTTGAATGTTTGTATGTTTGTATGTTTGTATGTTTGTATGTTTGAATGTTTGTATGTTTGCATGTTTGAATGTTTGTATGTTTGTAAGTTTGTATGTTTGAATGTTTGTATGTTTGAATGTTTTTATGTTTGTATGTTTCATGTTTGAATGAATGTTTGAATGTTTGAATTTTTGTATGTTTGTATGTTTGAATGTTTGAATGTTTGAATGTTTGTATGTTTGTATGTTTGAATGTTTGTATGTTTGTATGTTTCATGTTTGAATGTTTGTATGTTTGAATGTTTGAATGTTTGAATGTTTGTATGTTTGAATGTTTGTATGTTTGAATGTTTGAATGTTTGAATGTTTGTATGTTTGTATGTTTGAATGTTTGTATGTTTGTATGTTTGTATGTTTCATGTTTGAATGTTTGTATGTTTGAATGTTTGAATGTTTGAATGTTTGTATGTTTGTATGTTTGCATGTTTGTATGTTTGCATGTTTGCATGTTTGAATGAATGTTTTAATGAATGTTTGAATGAATGTTTGAATGTTTGTATGTTTGAATGAATGTTTGAATGTTTGTATGTTTGTATGTTTGAATGTTTGTATGTTTGCATGTTTGAATGTTTGTATGTTTGTAAGTTTGCATGTTTGAATGTTTGTATGTTTGTATGTTTCATATTTGAATGAATGTTTGAATGTTTGTATGTTTGTATGTTTGAATGTTTATATGTTTGTATGTTTCATGTTTGAATGAACGTTTGAATGTTTGTATGTTTGAATGTTTGTGTTTGCATGTTTGCATGTTTGAATGTTTGAATGTTTGTATGTTTGTATGTTAAATGTTTGTATGTTTGTATGTTTCATGTTTGAATGAATGTTTGAATGTTTGTATGTTTGAATGTTTGAATGTTTGTATGTTTGTATGTTTGAATTTTTGTATGTTTGCATGTTTGAATGTTTGTATGTTTGTAAGTTTGTATGTTTATATGTTTGAATGTTTGAATGTTTGTATGTTTGTATGTTTGTATGTTTGAATGTTTGTATGTTTGTATGTTTCATGTTTGAATGAATGTTTGAATGTTTGTATGTTTGTATGTTTGAATGTTTATATGTTTGTATGTTTCATGTTTGAATGAACGTTTGAATGTTTGTATGTTTGAATGTTTGTGTTTGCATGTTTGCATGTTTGCATGTTTGAATGTTTGAATGTTTGTATGTTTGTATGTTAAATGTTTGTATGTTTGTATGTTTCATGTTTGAATGAATGTTTGAATGTTTGTATGTTTGAATGTTTGAATGTTTGTATGTTTGTATGTTTGTATGTTTGAATTTTTGTATGTTTGCATGTTTGAATGTTTGTATGTTTGTAAGTTTGTATGTTTATATGTTTGAATGTTTGAATGTTTGTATGTTTGTATGTTTGCATGTTTGAATGTTTGTATGTTTGTAAGTTTGTATGTTTGTATGTTTGTATGTTTGAATGTTTGAATGAATGTTTGAATGTTTGTATGTTTCATGTTTGAATGTTTGTATGTTTGTATGTTTGAATGTTTGAATGTTTGAATGAATGTTTGAATGTTTGTATGTTTGTTTATGTTTGAATGTTTGCATGTTTGCATGTTTGAATGAATGTTTGTATGTTTGCATGTTTGTATGTTTGAATGAATGTTTGAATGTTTGTATGTTTGAATGAATGTTTTAATGTTTGTATGTTTGAATGTTTGTATGTTTGCATGTTTGAATGTTTGAATGTTTGTATGTTTGTAAGTTTGTATGTTTGAATGTTTGTATGTTTGTATGTTTCATGTTTGAATGAATGTTTGTATGTTTGAATGAATTTTTGAATGTTTGTATGTTTGAATGTTTGTATGTTTGTATGTTTGAATGTTTGTATGTTTCATGTTTGAATGAATGTTTGAATGTTTGTATGTTTGAATGTTTGTATGTTTGAATGTTTGCATGTTTGAATGAATGTTTGTATGTTTGCATGTTTGTATGTTTGAATGAATGTTTGAATGAATGTTTGAATGTTTGTATGTTTGAATGAATGTTTTAATGTTTGTATGTTTGAATGTTTGTATGTTTGTATGTTTGCATGTTTGAATGTATGTTTGTATGTTTGTATGTTTGTATGTTTGTATGTTTGTATGTTTGAATGTTTGAATGAATGTTTGAATGTTTGTATGTTTGTATGTTTCATGTTTGAATGAATGTTTGTATGTTTGCATGTTTGCAAGTTTACATGTTTGTATGTTTGCATGTTTGCATGTTTGAATGAATGTTTGTATGTTTGTATGTTTGAATGTATGTTTGTATGTTTGCATGTTTGCATGTTTGAATGTTTGAATGTTTGCATGTTTGAATGTTTGTATGTTTGAATGTATGTTTGAATGAATGTTTGTATGTTTGAATGTTTAAATGTTTGTATGTTCGTATGTTTGTATGTTTGTATGTATGAATATTTGAATGTATGTTTGAATGTTCGTATGTTTGAATGTTTGAATGTTTGTATGTTTGAATGTTCATTTGTTTAAACATTCAAACATACAAACATACAAACATACAAACATGAATTATATGACTCCATATTGCAGACATTCTGACTGAAAGATTGACGTGTAGATTTAATTAAAAAAACTTAAAATAACTGTACAGATCCGATCAACCAAAACAAACATGATTTTTGATTAGGTAATAGCTTTATTAAAAAAATCTTCCTACCCTGTCTAAAAATACTGTGCACGCCGCTGGACGCAGCACATCAAGCTACCCGAAACTGTTAAATTTTCCAGAGTGTAGTAGCTTGATGTGCTGGCGTCTGAACCTTCGGAATTTTATTTTTTTTAAATGCAAAATCCCGAGATTCCTAAGAATTCCCTAAATCCGGCCGCAATCCTATCAGGAGCCTATATCCTGAGATCTCAAGACAAATCTGGTAACCCTAATAAATTGTTAGCAAGCTGCAGTGGCAGTGGACGAGTCATGTTTGTCGATGGACTTATGGCCATCGGAGCAGACGAATTTACGAGTGGAGACTGCGTATTGGCAAGCATCACCTGGGTCGCCACTATCTCCCAGCTTGAAGGTCCACGATGGGACTGACTGGATCCGGAACCGGTGTTGTGGGGCGCTTCAGAGAGACCATGTGCCTAACAGTGGACTGCAAAAGGCTGAGTTGAATGAATTACGATAATAATTAATAATTTTCGCCTTCTTTATGTGGCCTATTGTTGGCCTTTGGGGCCAATAATAGGCCACATAAAGGAGGCGAAACGGCCAAAGAAGGAGGCCAGTACCCTAATTGTCTAATACACGATCAATCACAACTTGTTTCGATTTGTAAACAAGTATATTAAAAATTAGAGGATTATGTCCTAGATAAGAATGCTTGGAAGCATGCTGGTCTAGCTCCATAGGACAGTTTAGAGTCTAGACAAAATCAAACTGGTTGCTAATTTAATTGTGTAATTAATTATTAAAACATTTATTTTACATTCTGTGGTTACTTGAACTCACATACTTACTTGTATTTTTTTAGGAATATCGTATAGGTACCTACTTTTACAATGCTTGTAAATATGTGAACATCATGTATCCATTACTTACATAATTAATTTTTCTGTCATTGCTTTACTTTTAAATTATTTTTACCTATAGTAATCTTATTCCAGGTGCATCGTCTTCACATATATCTAATTATATAATTAATGTGTACAAAATAATGTAAAACATTTTATAAGAGTAGGTAACGGTGGAGTTTCTTGCTCATTCTTCTCCATACGAAAACTACCTTTTGGAAGGGGCGACTAGAATCAATTCTATTTTTTGTAAATTTTGACGTTCAAAAGTGCCTTTTTGTGCCTAATTGAAATAAATTATAAATTGACTTTGACTTTTGAAACAGATTGCTAATCCTTTGCTTAATAAGTTGAAAAAAAAAATTATTGCTCAACAACGTAAATAGTGCAATGAATGTTGTTGAACTGTCAAAATGAAACTAATTAGTCATAATGTCTATGATTGTGTGTTTGTGAACCACTGCTGCAAGGTATCGGCTGGGCCTGTCACCTTGCAGCAGTGATGTCACAAATTGTTTCTGTGTTAATGTTTTATTAACGTATTTTATAAGTTACTAACACTATGAGTCTTGTTACTTGATTTATTGAATAAAATTATTATTATTATGACCTTTATTTAATTATTTACATATAAATTATATTTTTAAATATTAGAACAAAATTATATAAAAACATTTAAAAATATAAAAAATAGTAGCCCACCGGTATCGGGAACAGGGTCCAAGCTACCGGCGGTCAGGGCTCCAGAGAGAGGAACCTCCTGACAATGCGAGCCGTGTCCAGGAGTACCGCCTTCTGAATCAAGCCCTTGATCCAGCTGCCCAACGCGAGCCTCCTTAGGTGTTGGTCGAGGCTCTTGGCAATTAAGCCATTGGCTGATACGACTATCGGCACAATGATCGCTGAGTCCACATCCCACATGTCGACAATCTCGCGAGCCAAGTCAAGATACTTGATTTGTTTGTCTTTCTCGGCTTTCACGAGATTCCCGTCATGCGGGACTGTTATGTCAATAATCATTGTGCGCCGTTCTACTCGATCCACCACCACTATATCAGGTTTATTGGCAACAATAGTCCTGTCAGTGATGATGGATCGATCCCAGTACAATGTGATATTTCCATTTTCGAGAACTGGATCGGGCACATACCTGTAGTACGGCACTTCCGATTCCACAAGGCCGTATTTCAGAGCAAGTTGCTGATGGATAATCCTGGCTACAAGGTTATGTCTATGCAAGTACTCTTCGTTAGCTAGACGAGAACACCCGGAGATAATGTGTCGGATTGATTCTCCCGGCCGGTGGCATGCCCGACAGATGTCAACCGTGCCATCCTTCACAATAAATCTCCGGTAATTGTTCGTCATGATAACTTCATCCATAATTGCACAGATAAAACCTTCGGTCTCCCCGAAGAGGTCACCAAAACGTAGCCAGGTCACGGACGCTAGTAAATCTACATCGGGTCCATGTAGGGCCCGGAAAAAGCGTCCGTGAAGCTCCTTACTCTGCCATACCTCCTTGCGATCGTTAGTGTCAAGCACTACAGGCTTGCACCAGTTCTCTTTAGCCAAGGAGAGCGGGGTGAGACCCTTGTCCACCGCGACCACATCTCGATGCATCCTCACGTCGGCATCTAGGAAATATTCCCTAAGACTGCATATCTCGCGATTGTGGAGGGTCTTAGCGTTTAAAAAGCCTCGGCCTCCACACTTTCGCGGGATATACAGTCTCATTACCGATGACCGTGGGTGATGCATTCGATATGCAGTCAGCAGCGTACGGACCCTCCTATCCAGGGCGTCGAGTTCGGTCTGAGTCCATTTGAGTATGCCGAAAGAGTACATCAAAACCGGCATGACCCAACCGTTGAAGGCGCGCACCTTGTCTCCGCCTGATAGGAGACTATTAAATACTTTCTTCAGGCGGCCAAAGAAGCGCTCCTTCAACGATTGCTTCATGTCAGTAACATTGATGCCCAACGCTTCCGACATACCCAAATACTTATAGGTTTCGGATGCGGAGAGGGCTCTAAGGTTTATGGAATCCGAGAGTTGGGCTCCCACGGATTCCACAATCTCCCCTCGCTTTACATGCATGACCGCACATTTGTCCACACCAAATTCCATCCTGATGGCGCTACTGAAAGTTTCAGTTACTTTCAGTAGCTCCATCAGTTGCAAATTGTTGGGGGCAAAGAGTTTTAGGTCATCCATGTATAGGAGGTGAGATATAACCTGACCTCCTCTCCTCAACCGATAGCCAAGACCTGAATCCTCTAGCAGTGTGCTTAGAGGATTCAGGGCTAAGCAGAACCAAAGCGGACTCAAACTGTCACCCTGAAATATGCCTCGCTCTATCCTTATCGGTTCGTTATTCCTCTGGATATTTCGACATCCTGGATAGCGAAGGACCGTCCTCCATTGCCTCATACACGACATCAGAAAGGTGCGCAGAGTTGTATCTACTTTATACAACTCCAGCACCCTTATTATTATAATCATTACGAAAATAAGTTACGCAATTAGGGTACAGCTGGTCTGCATAATTTGGGGGCCAATATCAACACGATATTTGTAGGTAGGTACTTACATATTAGCTGGAATAAAGGTAATTACTTCCTATATCGTGAAAGGCAACAAAGAATTTATGCCAATGAATAAAGGTAAACAAATACACATAATCTTCCTGTGTTGTAATAACAACATATCGTAGTGCAGGTACGATCCTAACCCGTTCTATAAACAAGTTTGATTATGCCAATGCTGTTCCGTGACTTGTAAGGAGGCTCATGTTTAGAATGGAACCTCTTTGTAGATTAGATTATATAAAATTAATAAAAGTCTTTTTTAAACATTTACAAAAAGGAGGACACTCGTTTCCAGTCTTTTGTTTTGGCGATAAGAATGCTTAAAACATGTAGTGGGTATGCTCACAACAAAAATTAAACAAAACATTACTAAGAATAGACATTTAATTTCATAAACTCACTCCAAGGACAGTATCCAGTTGGGGAGATCTGACAACCCTTTAATTTTAATAAAACTTTTTGAGGAGGCTGCAAAAATGACAATTGTTCGCCATTCCTCAACTGTTTAGTAGAAGGATAAACGTATTCCACTTTCAAATAATGGCCAGATACATCACTCCATCTTTGAAATATGATTTTTCCGCCAATTGGGAACGGTTCAAATTGATTCGGTAAAACAAACGGTTTGAAATCTAATGCACTGATCACAGTGTTCAAATTGGAATCGTGTCCCATTAGTAAAGTGAATTTTGGTGTTCCATTTTTGAAAATTTCAAACATGTGTTGTAGAAGGGGTCTAGCTAAGTCTTTTGATCCTGTTGTCAAATTGAATCTGACATTTTGGTTTTCTTTACTGATTTTTGTCAAGAGTTCCCATTGCTCGTCGCTCAGGATTTGACCCCATGCGACGTCAGATGTTGGCATTCCTTCATAGTAACTCATTATGAACGAATCAACAATTGCATTTCCGATATACAATGGTCCACTGACATTAGGCTCTTCGCCATCTTCCGTCACAATTTCATTTTGACGTGAATGTAATTCACACAAAAGTAATTCTTTACAAACATCCGAAGTTCTTAAATCTAAAATTCTACTCAGTTCTAAATATGACTGTGTGAGGTTTACTCGATTTAATTGATTCTCCATTTCTTCTCTTATTCGATTTTTAAATGCTTCCGTAGTGTTATGGAATATAGGCAAAAATAAAGGATCAAAAATCTCCAAATTTTTGTAATGTTGTACTGTTAAGTTGCAGGATTGGAACGCAGATTTGGTGAATGCTTCTGCCGTGTCTAGTGTTCGTGGTAAAGTGTTCGCATAAATAAATACCTCGTCTTGATTAGGACATCCTTCTATAAAATCCTCGCTATCTAGCCATTCGGCTATGTATTGGCCCATATAACCTTCAAGCTGGGCACCTTTTTCTGTCAAATATCCCGCAGAAGCATTCCATTTCGGCCAAAACTTTGACGAGTACGATTCAAGCTTTTCCGTTAACGGTGTACGAACATTATGACGACTTAGTATTAAAACCTGTTCCAACTTGAGGCTGTTAATATCAATTCCTTTGCTTGTTACAACGAGGCACAAAATAACAAACAATTTTCCCGCCATTTGTTTATGGTTTTTATTTCTCTTGGAGCACTGAGACACTGGCCACTAAACTATAATTTCTGATTGTTTTTAATGCAAATCACGAATTAATGTTTTTATCACAATTCTTAGCATGATTGGGTTACACTTCCCGCGTCTGTGATCGAACTGAGACTGTCTCGATTCGCTTAAGTGCTTCGATAAGCGTGTTTCATCATGCGACGAAAATGATAAAACAAAATGGGATTTTATGACACCGTAGTGTAATCGCTAATTGCAATATTAATGTTTATCAGTAATTATTTTTAGATTGTTATGATTCTGATATCAAATTGTTTAGTTAGCAAAATGATGACTATCAGCCTGTGGTAGTCAAAGGTCGCTTCCCAACTTCCCATACAGCAGAAACGAGCATTAGGTACCTATTCAATAAGGATGTTATGGATATGAAATTTCGGATCCGGATACGGACACGGATATAGAAATAATATTATAGGTACCGGTTTCGGATACGGTAACTGGTATGAAATTATTTCGGATTATCCGTTAGTTTCGGTTACGGATTAGATTTTTAAGAATTTGTAAAAGTAAAACACAATCAACAAAGAAAAAAAACATGCATGTCACTCATTAGTCTCCGCCCCTATCCGAAATTTATATTTTAGATTCGGTTACGGATAGATTATTATTTCAGATATCTGATAGTTTCGGTTACGAAGCTCCTACAGTTCGTTTTTTAATCCAAGAGACTAATTTGACAGGTGCAAATGTCAAACTCCAAATTAAAAAAACAAACAACAACCACTTGAAATGTCAAATTAGTCTCTGGGATTAAAAAAATAACTAAAATATCCCTCTTAATCATGACACTTGTTCACTCTGGGTTGGCAATTGAAAACTGTTAATTTGTTGTTATAGTAATTCCTTTGTAACTTTAACAATATCCAGATGTAAAAGGTAGCGAGAGAAAAGGCTAGATTTTGACCTTCCATGGCCTAAAATTAGGTACTTACATTGTTTTCGAATTCAGAACAAAACGTTAACTGAGTAAAAAAAAATTTTGGAATACTTAATTTATCCATGTGTTCAATTGTAAAAAACACAACAGAATTTTAAATAAAACTGTACAGCAATCCCAGAACTCTTGTTGTTTTGTTTTGCGAATTTATTTTGTGATGCTGCATTATACAAGTACCTACTCAGTATTTATGTAACTACATAATAGGTACACACGCCTATACATCAAGCTATACATTTCCAGCTGACATCGCATTCTACTGAAATCCTATACAATGCGAGATCAGCATATAAACTGGAAATGTATAGCTTGATGTGTAGCCGTGTGCATGTGTACCTATCATTTATAAAATGCCCGACTTTTTGATTTTGGCACCTCATAGGCCATCTTCTTAATTTTATTCAAGAACCGACAAGTAAAAGGTTCGTATACTTAGATCTTAATTAGGTACGTACCTATTCATGAATTGCATTATTGTAATCTACATTTGCAATGAACTTGACACATTACTAAGAAGGCAAACAGCACAGATTCTGTTTTATAATCTGAGGCAAACACTTAAGAGGGCCCTTCCCGGTCCGTCTATCGTCAACGCGACCATGGTCGAAAAGCTTGTTGTTTCATCCAGCGCAAGTGAGAATTGCTAACAAGCAAGTGAGAACGCGATAACATTGTGCGAAAAATAACTTGTTTCAGGAAATACGTGTTTTTGAATACGCCTTACAAGTTTGTGAAATGAATGTTTGTCATTTAGAATCTCCATTACATGTGCGAGGTTTCTATGAAGATGTTTTCTTTAATTTTACAATTTATGAGTACATTATGAACGGTCAAAATTCAGGTAAAACTTGTGCAAAAAAGATTTTTGGAGGCTTATATTGAATTTGTTTCGTAAAATTTTTATTTTTTGCTTTCATAGAAACCTAGATATAGTTCACAAGATACCTATTAGTCTAAAAGAATTAAAGAAAGATGTGTTACAACGCCATAATCACGTACGAGCGTTTGTATGAAAAGTATGACGGGTTGGCCGCTCTTAACAAGCAACTATCATTCTAAAAAAAAAAATAACCGACTTCAAAAAAAAAAAAACACTACAAAGTGAAAAATAATCGGTTGTTTTTTTTCACTTTTTAGTTGTTTTGTCTACCTCACAAAAATTCGAATACTACTAAGTACCTGCTACTTATGTAAATAACAGTGACAGGGAGTTTTTATAACATTATCCATACTTATAGACTAAGTGGGAAAAATACGTATTATTGAAGCTAACTCAAAAACGACCTAAGCAAAGTTAATAAAATTTATATGGGACCACTTCGAGAGCATACCCTGTCAAACAAAAATAGAATTTTTTAAATCGGTCCAAAATTGACGGAGAAATCGGTGGACAACTGGACATACATAAAATATAAAAATAAATATACAGACGAACATAGAAGCTCCTCGTTTTTGGAAACGCTGAGAACACGTCGCGTAGTCGCGATTAGCCCGATTCGCACTCGAGGAGAGAAAGAAAGAAAGAAAGTAAAATAAGTTTATTTGTCACAGAAACACGTGCATAAAAGAAGAGAACAATAAATAAAACAATCGATTTAAATATAATCACGAGCACAAAACAGAAATATGCGGCAACTGCTGGCACGTCATGACTGTGATAAAAAGGCTTCCTCTCAGCATGATGCTGTGCTATGGGGACCCGCAGCACAGCGTTGATTTTCAGTGGTCACCCGAAAAAGTCGTACGGAAACCATTAATAAAAATAAATATATATAAATAGATAACAAAATAAAATAAAATAAAATAAATAATACAAAGAATATAATGCTACTTTACAACTCATATGAATAAATATGATTAAATAACATAGAAAATTACTTATCCGGAGGCATCACCGTGCGTGCACAAAAAAATCATGCAATTTTTTTTTTTATTGACGCATCCGTCGCATCCATATCGCCGCCTCGAGCCACTATGAATCCTTACCGACCCTGACGACCCCATTATCCTCCTCCAGGAGAGCAGTAGGGAAACCAGTACAGTGTACAAAAACAGTCCTTTGCGATCGCGACCGCGTTCCCGAGTAAATGATACTCCCCCCCGATCCTTGCTCGATAACGAGGTGCCAGCAGTTGTTGCAGCTGAGCACGTACCTTTAAATTCCCCGACTAATAATCATGATCAAAACTTTGATCCAGCTCGTCCCATCCTTGATGTCCTCCCTGCGGTTGACGCCCTAAGCCGAGGTTCGTACCCCACAGGGGGTGCCCTTAGCGAGCGTTCACCCAGTTTTAATTAGCATTGTTGAATAACCCCTGGCTAGAGGTTTTAAGTGTAGTAGCTTAAGGCACCCACAGGAAAGCCCGGTTAAGTAGTCATGATCTAGGAAATGGCAGGCCGTCACCTCCTTCTGCGAAGCGGTAATGCTCGCGTAGGAGGAGGCGGAACGCGTGAGGGAGAGGCAAACTTCGCGCCCTCACGCACCTAACCGCCGCAGGAGGAGGTCGGGAATCGAGAGCCGATTTCTGGCCACCGTAGGCGCGGGATGGCGGACGGTGAGCAATGGGTAGCTTTCCGTCCGATAAGAACCACGCCCGGGTCGACGGCGCGTTGTGTTCCACGCGTGCATCAAAGAGATGTCAGCAGAATTGACGGGGTCCGCTAGGGCCAATGCCTGCCGGGGGTTCGAAGAAAACCGATAGGGAAATCGTGGCCCCCGGCAATAGGGCAATCGAAGGAACACGGGTGGGTTTTAGTCAGTAAGAGTCTGTGGCGAACCAACTAATTATCTATGGTTCCCACTGTAATTATAACCTGATAACTAGTGTTGCCCAAATTCAGTCTTGGTCTTGCAGTCTTGGTCTTGTTCTTGCGTTTTTGCAAGACCAAGACCAAGAACAAGACCGCGTATTTTTAGCAAGACCAAGACCAAGACTGACCGTGCAAGACTTGAGCAAGAACAAGACATAGCCTGCAAGACTCTTGCGTCTTGCAGCTAGGACTTAGCGCTATTTCACTGAGTAGTTAGGTGTAACAGTTCGGTGTATAGGTAGGTACGCTTAGGAATTCTATGAGACGCAAAAAACTGTATCAAAGAATATGAAAAACTGGACCTATGCGCATTACGACTAATACCATAAACATAGCGAATAAAAAAATATCTATTAAAATCAAACTGAGTGCATGCATAGTTATGTTTTAACCATCGGCACTTTGATAATGCGGCATCAAAGGTTTTGTACTTACTTTTCAAAGAAATTTGCCGCTTTTCGGAAGTACATGGTTATGATACACGCGCCGGGGCTTCTTTTGAAATCTAAAACAATCGTTGCCGCCACGCCGAAATCATAACATTTGTGACACTATTTGATTGCCGCCATAGGGCGTAGGTATACTCATGCAAAATAATTTCGAATTTTTTTAAGAGTACCTACAGGTGTTCCAAAGAATAAATAAGTTTCAGAGTGCTTAGAATGAAAATGAATACATTATACTGATCACGCAAGTAGTATTATGATTAGGATAAAATGGTAAGGATAGGTAGTAGATGTCATATTAATTCATTCTAGTAAGTATATATTATAATATTGATTACTTATATGGTTTTAAACTAATTACTTAGGTACTATTATTGTACATTTAGTCATTATATTTCTTAAGTTTTTACAAGAAAAAATAGCAAAAAAGTGTTCAAATATCACCCGTTTAATAAATATTGTAGCCACTTTTAAATATACTTGAAACGTGTAAAAAATTCTACAAAACTAATAAAATAATATAAAAAGCGTAGGTACTTACCTACTAATAAAATAAAAAGCCTGCGATAAGAGTTTTGTATTACTTACCAGCCCGAATATCTCTGAGAGAGATGATGAGAGTAAGTATTTACTAGCTGTGCCCGCGACTTCGTCCACGAGGAATAGTAACTTTGGAGGTAGGTATAGTGACGTTCAGGACTTATTTATTTATTTTAAAACTTCTGTCATCAAACATACAAACGAACTCTTCAGCTTTATAATATTAGTATAGATGTACGCCAAAACATTCACTTATATGTAAAGAATAGTGATTGGCACTAATTCTATTTTATTCACGCGTCGCGTCTGTACAAGTAGGTAATATTTAGTGTGTGTTTGTATGCCGCACGCAGCATTGTTTGATTTGCGGCGGCATCCTTTTCATAGAGCCGGCACGTGGCGAGGCGGCGCGGTAGAAAGCAAGGAAACGTACTATAAATAAAGGAATTATTTTAATTCCAGTCATTTCCAATTGAGCTGTGCTTCGAGTCTAACTTAATAATTGTTTTTACTAATTCTCGTTGTTTTCTAAAAACGTATCACGTGTACAATTTAATATGAGTGACGAAGATTCAAATTATTCTAGTCCGAGTAACGAGAGTTTGAGTCACAGATCTAAAAGACCCAAAAGCAAATTTGAGGAGTTTTTCGAAATAATTCATGCATCCCAAACTGCCTTCTGTAAATTGTGCCAACATAAAAAGATTGAAATAAAAATGAAAAACAGAAACACTTCAGGCTTAAGGAAACATCTAATATCTTTCCACAAAAAGGAATCAGAAATATTTCTTCCTGTTAAACCAAAATTAAGTGGAGATATCACAAGCTTTTTAGTAACCGCTGGAAGAAGTGGACAGGTAAGAATATTTTTTTAACAGTTAAAAGAATTTTAACTCCGCGTAGCTATTCATGCGATACTTTCAAAAACGCCATTAACTTACGTAAGTATTTTTGAGTTAGTGGTGTTTTCATCTAGGGGTGCGACATATTAAGTATGTAATTATCGTCTTAAATATTTTTTATAAACACCCATATTTTCATTTAATCGGCCAGTAACAACTAAGTACTTTATTTTGGTAAATTACAGTACAGTGCAACCTTAATATAACAAATATCAATTTAACGATTTTCTCGATTTAACAACAACAAACCTCCTCCTCTTATACGCTCAAACCTAGTATGTTTTAAATAATAACACAAGATTTATTGTTTTGTTTCAGTCGGAAAACAGCAGTGACAACATCACGACAGCTACAGTTGATTGGGTGGTGAAAAAATATCTTCCCTTCTCATTTTTCGATGACGAAGCTACACAAGTATATTTTCGACGTATTTGCCCTAATATGGTGTTTCCTAAAAGGTCTACACTTAGAAGGAAAGTCAAAGAGCGATTTGAAGAGCTCCAATTGAATCTCAAGGAACGACTTCAACAATTATCATCTAAAATGTCTTTTACCATTGATGGGTGGACGTCAATTGCTGGTAGGAGTTACTACGGGGTTACTATTCATTATATAGACAACGAATGGAAGTATCAATCTGTAGTTCTTGATTTTATACCATCACGCGGTCGACATACTGGGGAAGATATTGCAACGATTTTCCATGAATGTTTATTGGAATATGGCATAATTGATAAAATACAAGGTATCACGGTCGACAACGCAACTGCAAATACCAAATTTATGTATGAACTGGGCAAACAGCTGCCGCCACACTTTGATTCAGACAATCAACATTTCCGGTGCTTTGCTCACATTTTAAACCTTGGTGTACAAGATTTATTAAAGACCTTAGCATTACACTGTGAGTCTGACACTAACGCGCAAGATCAGCAGTACGAAGACTATGCAGACGAAACTGAGGATGAGGAAGATGAAGAATCTGCACCAAATATTGCTGACTCACGTACATCTGTAACAAAGTTACGCAGTATTTCCAGTAAAATAAAAAGAAGTGAGATAGTGAAGAAGAAGTTTCAGTCTGCTTGTGAAGCAGCTGGCGTGCCATCAAATCTAAATGCCATTATTGACTGTCCAACGAGATGGAATTCCACACATGATATGATTGGATTTGGTTTAAAAGTGAGAGCGGGCATTGACATATTGTGCAGTTCTGTCACCGAATTAAATGATTTTCAAATCACAGCTAATGAATGGCAGGTACTCGAAAAATTACATAAATTTCTAATAAACTTTAAACTTTTAAGTACAAAACTTGGTGGAGACAAATATGTTACATTACCGCTAGTCATTGTATCATTCAATCTCTTGCTAGATAAAATTGAATCCATGGTAAAACAGTTAGATGAGAAACCTAATCGATCTGAAGTGGATGAAAGGCTCATTCTAGCTTTCCAAGCAGCTCGAGACAAAATGCTTAAACATTACAAGAAGAGCAACTGGATTTATTGTACTTCTTTAATTTTAGACCCAAGGCATAAGGCTCAGACTTTTGACCTGACAATGTGGGGGAAGCAACTTAAAACAGAAAGTCTGCGCAAGTTCAATGAACTTTATGAAGAATATAAAAGTCTACACTCACTGAACAAATCTCTGGAATTACCAGAAAAAGAAAATAAAGTATGTGATGAAGATGAAGACGTAATAGACTTTGATAAACTCTATGAATGTCCCTCGACGTCATCTGGATCTTGTCTTCAAGGCTTAGTGATAGACGAGTTGGAGGAGTACCTGAGAAAACCAAGAACTGCCAGCTCGGAAGACATTTTAGATTGGTGGAGGACGCATGAGACAGAGTATCCGATTTTATCGAAAATGGCCCGTGATTTTCTCTCAATACCTGCAACTTCAGTACCTGCTGAGAGGTTATTTTCTAAAGCATCATTAGTAATTAGAAAACATAGAAATAGGTTAAGTGATGAGTCAGCCAGATGGTTACTTTGTATTAATTCTTGGTCAAAAAAATTGATATAAAGTATCATAACCTAATGATAAAGCTGTTGATTTGTGTTGTATTTTATTTTTTATTCAAATAAATGATAAATCGTAAAACTCTTTTATTAAATTTCTTATAAGTTGAGGGTTCAATCTCTTTCTAGACAGATAAGTATTGTTCTTTAAAATACAGTCAAGTTATTGTAATTAATTTGTTTTTTTACATGTTTTAGCAAATGTAAGCTTATAAATCATAAATGTTTATTAAGAAACAGTTACTTCCATGGAAAACGACATATAGGTCAGTTGATTTTTCGAATTTCTTATCAAATCTTCAGTTATTTATTAATCTGCTTGATCTTTACTATGGCTATGTTAATTCAAGCTCACAATGTTCCAATTCTAATACGTTTTTCTAAGATTTAAAGTAAACTTTAATAAATAGTAATAGACTAATAGGTAATTGCAAGACTTGCAAGACTCTTGCTGCAAGACCAAGACCAAGACCAAGACTGGGAGCGCAAGACCAAGACCAAGACCAAGACCAGGTGTATTGGCGCAAGACCAAGACCAAGACTGGCTAAGTCTCGTCTTGTTCTTGCATTTGGGCAACACTAGATAACACTAGTTGGTCTAGGGGGAGTCTATGGTTCAAGGAAAACCAGAAGGTTGGATTCTCCACATCTAACTCTGGCTACCTCAATATTGACCACTGTCTTATCGTGTACCCATCTAACAAGTTTATTCTCCAATATCTACATACCTATTCAATTATTCGGTTGTCGCTTGGACACTGTGTCATGTTAAACAAAATACACACCTATCATACAACGGATCGTGTTTCATTAAGTAAACAAGGCGCCGTGACGCGCCTAAAAGTCTGACACGCCCTCCCGCTCCGCCCAGAGCGGGAGAAGTTATTTGATAATTTCTCACCAAAAAAAGTAGTCATGATCTCAGAGGTCAACTACGACATGCCCAACCTAAAAAAAAAAAAAACTTAATACACCGTTAAGTGGCGGAGAGCACGTTTACAGATCGCCTCGGTAGAAACACGCTGGCAAATCATCAGTGTGAAAACGGTCTTAGCTTCGTCATCTCATGCGTGTCTCGGGGAGTCCCATTTAGTATTGATCTCAAGCTGAATTTGTACAGTAATTACACATAAAACAATGACTTGATAACGCAGCGAGGTCAAAATGATTAGTGATCGGAATATTATTGGTCGCATTTTCCCTAAGTTACACAAACTATTGTGCTGAAGATACAATAAAATCATGATCTAGATTGTTTCTCGAACGGTGAAGAGGAGCAGTACAAGTATCATCCTCATCATCAGCCTATAGCAGTCCACTGCAAGACATAGGCTTCTCCAATTGCACGCCATTCAGCTCGATTCTCGGCAACTCTCATCCGGCTGCTACCAGCCACCCTGCGAAGATCGTCGCCCCACCTAGCCTGAGGGCGTCCTACCTTACGTTTGCCAATTCGCGGTCTCCATCGGTTTTACGGCCGATATGGCCGGCCCACTGCCAGTTCAGCTTGCTTATTCTGTTAGCTATGTCGACAAATTTTGTTCTCTGCCGGATCTCCTTGTTCCGAATTCGATCCCTGAGAGAGACTCCAAGCATAGCCCGCTCCATGGCTCGCTGAGCAACCTTAAATTTATGGACCAGCCGTACCGTGAGTATCCACGTTTCGGCTCCGAGGGTCATAACAGGCAGGACGCACTGATTGAAGACCTTCGTCTTTAGGCTCTGTGGAATATGCGACGAGAAGACTCGACGAAGCTTCCCAAACGCTGCCCAGCCCAGCTGAATTCTTCTGTTAGCCTCCCTCTCAAAGTTGTTCTTACCAAACTGCAGAGTTGAGTTGAGTAAAAGCATAGTAGAAAGACATTTATTTTAAACGCAATCCCCGTGTGAGTCTAACGAGGGCTAGAAGTGAAGTCGAAGTTGGTTCGGTTTACTCTGGGCTGTCAGTCCAACCGTTTTTAGTATTCCGTACCCGAAGGGTGCCAAACGGAACCCTATTGCTAAGCCTCCGCTGTCCGTTCATCTGTCAGCGGGCTGTAGACAGTTGAAAAGTTCACAGATTAGATACAACGTGTAACGTTAAATTCGCAAAACCTGAAAAATCTGATCTGCCTAAATTTTCCCAATTATGTTGGCGTCGGCCTCCAGTCTAACCGGATGCAGCTGAATACCAGTATTTTACATAAGCGAGAGCGAGATACTCCTTGGCACAGAATAAATAATAGTCTACTTTTTTGGTAAGACTAACGAAAACTGACCGCCATCCGTCCGTTCTCGCCGCCGAGGCCCGCCGCGATGTCCCCGTCCTTCCCCACCCCGACCCTTGCTCGAGTCAGACCACGCTGCTGAGCCTGTAGCTTTAAATTCCCCTAATAATAATTATTAATCCGATCCAGCCTGTCCCTTGCTATCCCAGCGACGCCCTAAGCCGAGGTCCGTACCCCACAGGGGGTGCCCTTAGCGTGAAGTCGCTTAGTTTCTAAGTTTTATGCCCTGTCTGGAGGCCTTAATTTATTCAGGCAGCCACAGGAAAGTCCGGTTAAGCAGCTGACAAGCTCCTAGGTTGATCTGCAAGATGTCAAAGAAAAAAAAAGAAATCGTTAAGACTAGTTCAGTTGTAGTGGCAAAAATATAAGTTGATATTATTGTTGTTGGTGATTGTTGGTTTTATTTTGTTTAGATGTATGTATCGTATCTACTATTTTTATCTACACCCATGCTATAAAACCTCTATAAATTTTCTGAAACATAGCTTACTGCCAACATTAAAACAACCAGTGTCATAGTAACCATAATATCATCCAAATGAGTATTATAATGTTGTACTAAATTTAATAATGCAACTCGAATTTCAAAAAAAGATCTTTGTAATGCTAGCGCGTTTCACTACCACAGCGCCGTAATAAAAACTAAAAAAACTTCTAAGTTATTTGAATTCACGTCGTATCCCTCCATTTTTGTTCGATAATAGTATTGCAAAATTTTATTACTATGTTGTTTACAAAAATGAGTGATACAAGCTTTGATAACACACCACCAGATATTACGAATGCAGCAAAGAACATTTCAAACCAATTTTTACCAGAAAAGTCGAGAAAACAATATTGTACAACACCCTATGGTTTCAGAACCTTTTATAGAGGATTCATAATTATCATGGGTGTAGATAAAGTCTTGTATGCAACTGTTATAATTAAGTATTAAAACACTCATGTGATACTATTATCACACACGGCTTCACCTCGTGTGATAAACCCACATTCGTGTTTTATTACAACAGTTGCATAAATAACTAATTCTTTTTTGAGTTATCTACATAACATTGTGTTGCACCTGTCATGTTTTGTCTCTGGATCACCCTAGGTTGACTGGCGAAAATGCCTCGGGCATTAACTCCGCCTTTGCACTGTATTTTTAGGATTCCGTAGTCAACAAGGAACCCTTATAGTTTCGCCATGTCCGTCTGTTTGTCTGTCTGTCCGCGGTCTAGCTCCAAGACTGTTAGTACTAGAAAGTAGTCATTTGGCATGGGTATACATTAATAATTAAAATTAATCAGCGCCTATCACTACTCCATACAAGTTTAGACGTGATTAAAAACTTGCCTGCTAAAATTACGTCAATTTACGTCAAGCGCTGATTAATTTGACAGGACTAAACTAAAATTTATCTTCTGTCCTTTTCTTAATGAAATAGAAAGAAAAATATGCACAGAACTTAAATTTAGTTTGTGAACAAGAGAATGCACCATTGCAGCATTGTCCTCAAAAGAGTCATTCGAACGAATGTTACGCTTTGATAACACTGCGCAAACACGACCGCTCTAACAATTGCATCAGTTTTTGAATAAACAGTGTTAGGTATTAGTCAATCGTGTCTGTACTAAACAGTAAATCTATTTCGGAGAGGTATTGCAGTGTGCTGGTAAACAGCTGTTTGTCAACCCACGCGTTTTAGTACTTAATATTTCGTTAGTAATACCTACCTAACCTATTAGATCCTTATTTCCACTTCACACACCCTACACCTACACACCACATACGCACCCCCACAAATCCTACACTACTTACTCACTACACACACACACACACACACACCCTGACCCTACATTTATTCACCTCACCACACAGCTAAACGTTTTTAGGGTTCCGTAGTAAACAAGGAACCCTTATAGTTTCGTCATGTCCGTCTGTCTGTCTGTCTGTCTGTCCGCGGTCTAGCTCCGAGACCCTTAGTACTTGAAATCTGTAATTTGGCGTAGGTATACAAATATCATTTTCACCATAAGTAGTAATAAAGATTGATGATTTTGAAGTCGCATTTAGTTCGGATGGTGTTACGCCAACAAAGTTGTAAAACAAAATTATGAAAAACATTTTTTAAGGGTATCTCTCCTACACGTAAAGTGGTGATGTTTTTTTTTTTTAACCCATGTTGTGGGGTATCATTGGAAAGGTCCTTCAAAAACATTGTGAGTTTGTAAAACCACTTTTGGATTCAGGGATCCGTTTGCGAAATATTAAGCTTTAAAGTGCTAATTTTTGTTAGAGTCAAGTGTCCCGCCCCTGCCAGCTAAATGGTTGGTTTTGGATGTGTGAAAAAAATCAGAGCAGTAGTTTATATAACGAAATTAAAAGGAAAACTATCACAGCTAAGTAGGCTCTACAAGTTAACGAGTAATAATCGACCAACTTAACTTTGCAGTTGCAAAAACATGTTTTCCCATACATTCCGTATGGGAGAATATATTTTTCAACTACAAAGTTAAGTTTGTTTTTGGGACAATTCATCACAACTACGGAACCCTTCATTGTGCGTGGTCCAACACGCACTTGACCGGTTTTCATTTTGTGTTTTCTTTTCATAGATTATATTATATCCTGTTTTTCTTTTACACCATTTGCTTATTGTTGTAACGTCCCGTTTTATTATATTGTGGCTTTGTCTTGTTTGTTACGGAGAATCACTGACTCCTAAGACACAGGCACACACCTAGTTTAGGAGTCAGGGAATTAAAATTATTGTGACCTAGTTATAAGCCTTATATGCTCTTAGTTTTTGGTTCTTGTACTGTGATGGCTTTTGGTTAAATAAAGAGTTATTTATTTATTATTAATTTATTATAAAACAAAGTCCCCCCGCCGCATAGGTCTGTCTGTCTGAATGCGATAAACTCGATGCGATGCGATGCTATTTTTATTTAAAAAAACGCTACTTAAGTACTTAGTGAAAAATAACTTTAATTTCGGAAGTCGGTGCCTTTTGTTTTAAATTTTCGCTTTTTGCCACCGACTTCCGAAATTAAAGTTATTTTTCACTTGTAGTGGTTTTTTTAGAAGTCGTTTTTTTTGTATTAAGTTTTTAACAAACAAAATATACAGTCGAATTGAGAACCTCTTCCTTTTTGTAGTTGGTTAAAAATAAGAAATTTCACGCGGAAGTAGGTAGTCTTCGCGGGCAGAAGCTATAACAATGCTTGATGGTTGAAACGGTAATACTTGTTTGAACTGCATCGTGACGATTCGTAGAAAAAACGATGTAAAGAAATTGTTACCGTGGCCCTTAATGCAGCAAGCTGATTGCTCAACCATTGCGGCATTGAGATTCGCTAAGCAGTAGCATTAAATTTTTAACCGACTTCCAAAAGGAGGAGGTTCTCAATTCGTCTGTTTTTTTTTTTTTTTTGTATGTTTGTTACGCGATTACTCCGCCAATTATGAATAGATTTTGATGATTCTTTTTTTGTTTGGTAGATCATACTTCAGAGGTGGTCCCATATAAATTTTATTAACTTTGCTTGGGTAGTTTTTGAGTTAGCTTCAATTATACGTATTTTTTCCCACTTAGTATGTAGATGATATTATGATAACTTCTTGTCACTATTATTTACATAGCAGGTAGTGGTATTCGAATTTGTGTGGGGTAGGTTAGATACTACAACTAAAAAGTGTAAAATAAAAACTTTTTACAAAAAAAAAAAACAACCGGCTTCAAAAAAAAACACTACAAAGTGAAAAATAACTTTAATTTCGGAAGTCGGTGACAAAGAACGAAAATTCAAAACCAAAGACACCGACTTCCGAAATTAAAGTTATTTTTCACTTTGTAGTGTTTTTTTTTGAAGTCGGTTGTTTTTTTTTTGTAAAAAGTTTTCTCAACTTGAGGCAGGTTACCATACAAACGAATAAAAACAAAACCGGCCAAGTGCGTGTCGGACTACGCACAATTACAATTTATCCCAAATGCAAACTTAACATTTTAGTTGAAATACTTGTTACTCCGTAGGTTTATGTGGTTAATTAATAAAGATAAAAAAATCGCGTAAAAAGAGTTTTTATAGATGACACTATCTTGTTTAAAAAAAAAAAATATATATATACGGTCAAATTGAGAAACCTCATTTTTTGAAGTCGGTTAAAAATACAATAAAACCAAATTAAATTTATTTTGATTTTTACAATATTTTCCTCATCTTCGTAGATGTAACTGACTGCTTGAGCACAATTTTTTTTGTAAGATTAATATTTTTAATCTGTCTATTGTAAAGACAAGAGCCCAAACTCTAAACTTCAACAAATTATTACGTTGCTAAATTGAAGAGTACAACTGTGACGTAGAATGATAATGATTTATACATATTAATGTTTTTTTTTTTTATTTATTATTATTGTTATTTTTTACGTCTTTTACATATCTCGGGACCATGGGATCCCGGACCTTTGGAAGGCGTACGAGGGGCCGAAGCCAACTCGCAGAGGCCCCTTAGACGTTTTTTAAAATGAAATGAGGCACCAACCGACGATTATCCCCGTTTGCACTATACAAGTGCACCCAAGGACAACCCCTGGTTGGTGTAGGACTATTGCAGAACATGGAAACAAAACATATTGGGCTATGGATTTGGGTGGCTATAATGGATTGGTTACCTTGAACTATGGAAAGACTATGGCCCCTGCCTGACCAATATATTATAAAACATACACAGGAAAATGGCAGGGGGTGACTTGCACACTCAATAATGGGCCCCCGAAAATGGTCGCTAGCACAAAGTGTCGAAGCGACAAGGGGGCAATATATCCTGAGGTGCTTATGAGGAGTGGAGAGGTATTCCACGGCTATCAGGACAATCCCGGAAGTACGGTCAAGATCCCTACCAGCATCTTACTGGAATACTTCCTTCCTCCGAGCACGTTTGCTCTTGCGAATCTCCACTCAAGCCGGCCAATAAAGGCAAGAATGAGGTGGGAGCTCCGTTCCTCGTCAGTTTTCACTCCAGCCGGCCAATAAAGGCAAGCCGGAGGTGAGGAACAAGACTTCTCCCGGGAGATAGGGTCCGTGGGGTCGCTTCTGCCCAACAGCTCGCCACATGCTGCCCTGCGGGTTTTTGTATCTCTCTTGGTCTGGCTCCTCATCCCAGTCCTGTTGCGGCAAAGTAAACTCTACCGGCACAGGCCTAGAGTTCGGAGCGCGCAAGCCCCACCACGACGTCAACGTAGAGATACGGCGCGGTGGGGTTATAATTTTTTTTTTTTTTTTTTAATATTTGTAATTTTTTTTTGGTGTACATAATAAAGAATATTCTATTCTATTCTATTCATTACTAGCTTTTATTTGATACTAATAATGTACTTAATATTTTTTTTTAAAACCTACCCCTCCTTTTTTGTATTTGCAGATGCAATATATAAATATTATATAGCCTATGCCACTCTCACAATTAAGACGAATCTGACAACACCTCATAAGTTAAAATCCATCAAGCCCTTTAGGCTATAGAACGTGCCAAAAAAATAGGCATACCTACATACATACTCTCGAAAAACATTGCCCAGTCGGGTAAAAAGCAAATCAAGGTCCAAAATAGTAGGTACCGCCCCGTTGCGCCATCATCGTAGGTTACTCGTAGAATAGCGCAACAGGGCGACAACGAACAAACAAGGCGACAGCGGAACATACTTCAATTCCCTTTCTTTCTAAACCTTCTTCACAAAGTAGTAAAATTGGAGGCCGGGGGGGGCCTCTTTTATTTTAGGGGGGGCACTTGGCCCCCTCTGCGCTCTATTTCCGCGGTCTCTGTTTTAAACCTACTGCATAATTCTTCGCCTTGAAATAACACTACGTAACTGATCGATAATAATTTATATGTCTTCCTGTTGATCATGTCATTATATGATTACTATTTTGTTATCTAACGGACTTTGAGCTGTGGTCGCCACATGCCGTATAATTAGATATTTTGTTAGACAGATGTCTAACAAAGCCAATTTCATGGATATTAAAAACATTTTCTTAAACATGCTTCGATATTCGAGCATTATTTTGACAACCTCCTTAGAGATAAATCGACATAGCGGTAAGTACTGGTCGAATACACGCGAGCGCCCAGCCGGCAATGTTTATATATGAAAAACTCTATTTAAAAATGGAATAAACTTTTTACTTTAATCAAGGAGGTAACATATCAAAGATTTCATTAGTTTGCAAATAGCTGTTTTTAAATAAAAAAGAAACAAACGAAAGTATTGGCGCGTGTAAAATTATCGTTGTATGTCATTGGAATTTATAACTTATTTATTTCAGTACTTAGTTTGAATTTCCGCGCATTACTTGAGTAAAGTACCTACTTTACGAGGCTTGGCCTCGGTTTCGCCTTGGAACACATTTTCACGATCGTCCATCAATGCCCTTGTTGCAGGCCACGACAGTTATGTGCTTTTTAGCGTTCCGTACCTCAAAAGGAAAAACGGAACCCTTATAGGATCACTCGTGTGTCTGTCTGTCGGTCTGTGTCTGTCTGTCTGTCTCTCCGTCTGTCACAGCCAATTTGCTCCGAATCTAATGGACCGATTAAGTTGAAATTTGGTACATATATTAGGTTGGGGAAAAAGTCTTATCGCATTATAGTATGTATGAACTTGTAATAAAATCTCTTTGGCTATACTATTTGTATCTGGCTGGTTTTGGTATCATTGAAAGTTTAAATTTTAAAGAACATAATTCCAAATTCAAATTAGGAAAATGTGTGATTTTCATTTGTTTTTCGTACCGTCAAGATGAGTGAATCTAATGAAGAAATTCGATACATTTAAAAATTTTACTACAAAAAAGGTAAAAATGCAACGCAAGTCGCGAAAAAAATTTGCGATGTTTATGGACCTAGTGCAGTGTCTGTGAGAGTAGCACAAATTTGGTTTAAGCGTTTTCAATCCGGAAATTTTGATGTCAAAGATGCACGTCGCTCTGGTCGCCCTATTACGGATAAAATGGATGCCATTTTTGAAAAAGTGGAGCAAGATCGGCATATCAGTAGTTACGACGTAGCTGAAGATCTGGGAATTGACCACAAAACAGTATTGGCGCATTTGAAAAAAACTGGGTACACAAAAAAGCTCGATATTTGGGTACCTCACGAGCTCACTGAGAGAAACGTAATGAACTGTGTACTCATTTGTGATTCTTTATTATGACGTAATGAAACCGAACCATTTTTGAAGAAGCTGATAACTGGTGATGAAAAGTGGATCACGTACGACAAGAACGTGCGAAAAAGGTCGTGGTCAAAGGCCGGTCAGGCGTCACAGACTGTGGCGAAACCCGGGTTAACTCGCAACAAGGTGATGCTGTGTGTGTGGTGGGATTGGAAGGGCATTATTCATTATGAGCTGTTACCACCAGGCAGGACCATCGATTCTGAACTCTACTGCGAACAACTGATGAGATTAAAGCAAGAAGTTGAGAGAAAGCGGCCGGAATTAATCAACAGAAGGGGTGTGGTTTTTCATCATGATAACGCTAGACCTCACACATCTTTAGCCACTCAGCAAAAATTAAGAGAGTTTGGCTGGGAGGTGTTAATGCATCCGCCGTATAGTTCTGACCTGAAGGGATAAATTCATCCCAACTACGGAACCCTTCATTGTGCGTAGTCCGACACGCACTTGGCCGATTTTTTTCTTTTTTATTTCAATTTAACACGTTCAGTGCCGAGAGTCCTCCTGGAGGATTCTTCCAAGTCGCATATGAGATGCCGGGAGCCCTCACGGAGGGCTCATTTTAAATGTAGGTTTTTCTTAGCGAATTCGGCATTATAAACTGTGAAAATAAAATCATTTGTACCTATATTTTAACAAGATTTCAAATCTAATGCCGGCGACACTCCTCGAGGGTTAACTTTAGTGCAAACGTAATGCCGGTGACCCTCCTGGAGTCAAGTGGAGTCAAATTGAAACATGTATGGCGGCATGGGTATGAGCTCTATTAAAAATGGGTTGAATCGAAAGTGTAAGCCGACGTACGCACGGACGTAATTAAATCCGGTGAGGTCCATTATTCTGTATTGCTATCGTAAAATTTACTTTAATGCATTTGAATTAAAATCCTAACTTGAATGACAAGTTATTTGCTGTGCCGAATAAGCTGATGACCATAACATTACACTGTCTGTCTGGAGATTAAACCTAGGGCCCTACGCTTGGCATTCTTGCTTGCGACGACGCAACAAGGCATTTCTTTCAAAGCAAAACAAAAAAACAAAAGCATTGACTCACTGGGAAACCGGAAAGACACACATACCTACTTAAATGTTTGAAAATAAAACTGTGTGTTTTCAAATCAAAAGCCATTCTTTGTAAGCTAGTCAATGAATTCACAACCACTTTGTAAGACAACAAACAATACGAACTTGGTGCTATTAGCACAGATGAACACAGAAGGTTCACTCCGCAAAATCATTTAAATAAAAAGCGACTCTTGCCACGACACAATAAAGTGAAATTCAGGTCGCTCAGCGCTTAGCTAGAAGATGCCTCTCTATTGCACAACTCGTATCTTCCGACTACGTTATATTCACTGAGTTAGCCCGACAAGACGAGCCCGCCGTGTGCTTGTAGCATCATAACTAAAATACGGAGTGAACCATCTGAATTCATCTGTGCTATTAGGTAAACCATGACAAAATAAACTAATGATATAATATCTTATATTAATATGTGGTGATCCAAACACTCTACATGTTATGATAGAACAACTGATAAACAAAAAAACTTTTTACAAAAAAAAAAAACAACCGACTTGTCATGTATTTTCGTTTTTTGCCACCGACTTCCGAAATTTTTTTTTTTTTTTGTAAAAAGTTTTTTAATTATTTTTACCATTGTGGTATAGTAATCTTATTCCAGGTGCATCGTCTTCACATACAATTATATAATTAATATATATAAAATATTGTAAAACATTTTAAAAGAGTAACGGTGGAGTTTCTTGCCCATTCTTCTCCATACGAAAACTACCTTTTGGAAGGGGCGACTAGAATCAATTCTGTTTTTTTTGTTTTTGACGTTCAAAAGTGTATTTTTGTGCCTAATTGAAATACATTATTTGACTTTGACTTTTGACTTTAATTGCATTCTACCAAGCATGACCTACGGATGTCAGACATGGAGTTGTACAAAGAAAAATATCAAATCACTAGAAACTTGTCAACACCGAATGGACAGAAGCATACTCAACATAAGATCAAAGACAAAATTAAGTTAAAAACAATCAGAAAACAAACCAAGATTATAGATATAAAATACCGAATCAAACAACTGAAATGGAAATGGGCAGGACACCTAACAAGAAGTAAGATAGAAAAGTGGACGAACGAAGTGATGGAATGGTGTAGTTGAAAAATATGTTCTCCCATACAGAATGTATGGGAAAACATGTTTTTGCAACTGCAAAGTTAAGTTGGTCGATTATTACTCGTTAACTTGTAGAGCCTACTTAGCTGTGATAGTTTTCCTTTTAATTTCGTTATATAAACTACTGCTCTGATTTTTTTCACACATCCAAAACCAACCATTTAGCTGGCAGGGGGGGGACACTTGACTAACAAAAATTAGCACTTTAAAGCTTAATATTTCGCAAACGGATCCTTGAATCCAAAAATGGTTTTCACAAACTCGCAAAAAAAAAAAATCATCACCACTTTACGTGTAGGAGAGGTACCCTAAAAAAAATGTTTTTCATAGTTTTGTTTTACCACTTTGTCGGCGTAATTAATATGTATACCAATGCCAAATTACAGCTTTCTAGTACTAAGGGTCTCGGAGCTAGACCGCGGACGGACAGACAGACAGACAGACAGACAGACGGACAGACGGACATGACGAAACTATAAGGGTTCCTTGTTTACTACGGAACCCTAAAAAGAGAAGTAAAGGCAGTCAGCATCGAAGATGGGAGGATGATATCAAGGAGGTAGCAGGACCATGCTGGATGAGGATAGCAAGAGATAGGTCGTTGTGGAGAACACTTGGGAAGGCCTATGCCAAAGGGCAAGACAATCACGAAACCAGTGTCTAATACAAAAAATAACATTTAATTACTTACGTTGCTTTCATAAACAATCATGTTTAATATCAGTAGTACATAAGTAGTTATAAGATGAAATGTAACATAAGAGATTGTTAATAAAGGCTTTTATTATTTATTATTATAATATCTTATCTGTTCTGCGACGATTTACAATCAAGAGAGCGACGCTCGACGCTACTACTGGTGAACGCCACTTCATACCAGTTCACGCTAAGTATAGGTAACGCCCCGGATCGTGGCTTCGTGTTATCACTTACAAGGGTGCGTTTCTGACTACGAGTAGGTACTTATAATTATGGTTAAAGAAATTTATTTCTCAATAAGAAATTACAAAGATTTCACTTACTTGAGAACATTTTTTAAACTTAAAATATAGTAATATAGGAACTTTGACACAAACTAAGCAGCTATTGTTTTTTGTACCGGTAAAGGACCGCGGACGCACCGGTGCGTCCAAGTACCCACGCGGCTTACAACTCTATTTGTATTCGCTGTAATGGCTATTATTGTCTGTGAATTTTTGTGTCTATGGTCGGATAAATATTCTCGTCAAATAAATCGACTAAAAGCAAAAATATTAATAGGCAACATTTTAAAAAAATGTTGAAAATCACAGTCATAAAATGTCAGTCAAACGTCACTCCCGGGACGCGCGCGTTCGCTGTAATAATTCGTTTTTTAATGGTTTTTGTGTGTAAATCGTCGGAAAGTGGTGATATTTTCATTTTGAAGTAAATATTACATCGTTTTAGATAATATTCGCACTAAATAACATCGTGTTATACCTATTTTGACCCAAACAAAAAGTGTAAACAAACATTTGAATGAAAACGTGACCGTGCTGTGATTTTGTGGTATTTTGGTGTGTGATCGTCGATATTTTATGTGTAAGTCCCATTTTTTATACAAAATATTAGATTTCTAATAATTTTAGCATGTTTTTTCGCCTAAATACGGCAAAAAAATATTTTTTTGAAACGGAGAAAATTACGTAAGCACTAGAAATTCTAGATCTTAAAAATTCTAGATTTTTAGCATTTTTTATTTTCAATGTTTGTCTCTAAAAATGCTTTTGTTAGATAACATAACTATCCATAATGTACCACAATTTCGTGTGAATTGGTACGCTAGTTTTATCAGAAATCGTTATCACAAAGAACAAAAGAATTAATAACAAAAGCGGGTAATAAAGATAAGTGAACGTTGTTTACAAAGACTGCAACCATTTGAAACGTATTCCTAATCTATTCGAGTAGCAAAAAACATAAACAATACTACTTGAGACGTTATAATGAAACCCGAGTAATTGTTTATTAAGTGCGGTCGTAAATCTGTCACGGCGCGGACCACCCGCGGTCCGTGAGCGGTTATTAACTAAACATAATCAGGCGACGCCACGTATACTAATGTGCGTTCACAAATTCACAATACGTGACGCCACAAGGGTTCCGCAGTCAAACGGTAAGAATTAAATCCTTCTAATTAGAAAGAAATAAATAAAAAGTATTTATTGAGACTCGTACAGGAGAAATTATTAAACTAAAACGCACTCAGAAAAATATAAATATATTAAAAACAAAGTAAAATTAAAATAAAAGCATGATGCTGCGACATTTGAAAATAAATGTGTAATTTCGTCATGCTCGAAGCCACACAGTCATTTCACAAAATATTAAAGCCATTTCGGCATTGTATGACGCTCTAATAAGGAGTCAGTTGGAGGGTAATGCGGCAGTATGGGCTCCACATGAGACTAAATATAGTCTTATGTTGGAGCGCATACAGAACAAGTTCACGAGATACATATACCTACCTAAGACGGTATGGAGTATATCCCTTTTACCCCTTGATGTATCCAACCTTGTTCGTGTTGGGCATTGTTGGATACAACAAGTTGGAAACAAGGAGGGATCTAGCGTCTCACTGGCGTCGTATATCCTTAGAGTGTTCCGGGGTAACATAAATAATTCAGGTGTACTACAGCGGGCAGGCTTGTGTGTGCCAGATGGGTACGTGCTCTGACTAGTATACTATAGTTATCTGTGGGCACGTGCAGCGCCGACGACAGCCCAACTTGTTCGCGGTGCCGCACGGTCGAACTAAACTGTTGGACAATGGTGCCGATTCCCTTGTTCACAAACTAAACTAAATTTAAGTTCACTGCATCTTTTTCTTTCTATTTCATTAGGAAAAGGACAGAAGATAAATTTTAGTTTAGTCCTGTCAAATTAATCGGCGTCTGTCACTACTCCATACAAGTTTAGACGTGATTAAAAACTTGCCTACTAAAATTACGTCAATTTACGTCAGGCGCTGATTAATTTGACAGGACTAAACTAAAATTTATCTTCTGTCCTTTTCTTAATGAAATAGAAAGAAAAAGATGCACTGAACTTAAATTTAGTTTAGTTTGTGAACAAGTGAATCGACACCATTGTGTACCAGATTTCAACTTAATCGGTCCATTAGATTCGGACCAAATTGGCTGTGACCAAAGTGGCCGCAGGAGGAGACGCCCTGGGCGGGAATCGCGAGCCGATTTCCGGCCACTGTAGGCGCGGGCTTGCGGACGGTGAGCAATGGGTAGCTCGCCGTCCGATAAGGACCAAGCCCGGGTCGACGACGGCGCGTTGTGTTCCACGCGCGCCTCAAAGAGATGTCAGCAGAATTGACGGGGTCCGTTAGGGCCAATGCCTGCCGGGGGTTCGAAGAAAACCGATAGGGAAATCGTGGCCCCCGGCAACAGGGCAACCGAAGGAACACGGGTGGGTTTTAGTCAGTAAGAGTCTGACACGCCCTCCCGCTCCACCCAGAGCGGGAGAAGTTATTTGATAATTTCCCATCCAAAAAAAAAAAAAAGGACTAAACTAAAATTTATCTTCTGTCCTTTTCTTAATGAAATAGAAAGAAAAAGATGCAGTGAACTTAAATTTAGTTTAGTTTGTGAACAAGGGAATCGACACCAATGTCCCTCTGACGCGAACAATGCACACACTAAATTTAGTTGCCAACAAAATAGATCTTTTCTTATGTTCACTGAGCGAGTTCGCAAGGGTAACGTTATACGTGTTATGTTTTTAATTTTAATAATCATTTATGTTGTATTATTTCATTAATTGATAGTTAACTACACACTACCGAATTGGGAGACAGTAATGGTAGCGTATGTTTGTAATAAATAAATAAATAATAAATTTAAAAAAAAAAATTACTCGGAGACTATTTGCAATTTATCGATGAAAATTGGCAACGTGTCTGTGTATCCCTAAAGAACTGTGAAATTAAAAACAAAATAAAAAGTTGTGGTGGCCCTCCTCATGATATACCTACATATAATTATGTAACAAAGGAATAAAAAAAAACAGCTGCACTCCGGGAGTACCAACAGAAGCGAAAACTTGAAAAAAAAAAAACTTCTTGATCCGTAACGAAATATAAATAAAGAGCACAATCGCGACTACAAAAATGAGGTGTCGGTAAGGGTGTCGCGAGTTCAGTTGTTTTTTCCCCCATCTCAAAAATGCCCAACGCGCTTATAGAAGTTTTCACTTCAAATAGTCATTACGCATATCTGCGCGAATTGTAGGATCCCATAATTAAAATAAAGATTGTTTCTTGACTGCTAGTTATTGGGATATTTTCAGTTACAACCGCAGAAATAATTTTGTAAATCAATATTAGGTACAGAAATAATCTTCGCAAGCACCATGTCAGTTCGTTTAGCTATTCCCCGCTAGATGGCGTTAAAATAAAAACCACAAAATCGATGAGAATTATTTTAATAATAATTTATCACAAAGTTAAATATTGTGTAAATGTAAACATCAAACAGCTTATTCATAGTAATAAATAGTTGTTAAATTACATTAATTCTTGCAACCACATACATACATCGTGACTTACACGAATATTCTAATATTGTGTCCAGTACATTTTGGGTGCACTAAAATATACAGGTCGACATAAAAGAGTCTGACGTGATGACATTTGGAACAAGTAATGCAGACCTATGATGATGGCACTACTTTGCCGACAAGTGCTAGTAGATTTCGAATCACCCACAAGCAGCGTTTTTAACAATTTGTTTCAATGCTTTTTCTCATTTCCCATTAGAAGTGACGTAAGTGCGATAGTGGCGCCCTCTTTTTTTCCAGACTTTTTTTTTGCCAAGCTGTAAAAGCAGCTGTGCTGTTGTGGAGTTTAATACGTCACTTCTTCTTCCCAGCTAAAGCACTAGGAAGTGGTGAGGGACGGTTTTGTCACCTGTAATTTTGACGTTCAAAAAGTGCTGATTCTCAGCCTATTTTGAACTCGAAAAATCTCGATTCAGCGATTTAAATTCACATTCCATCCATATTCTACTGCTTTGGGCGCCTCCACTCACTCAGATGCAAAAGGTGAAGGAAAACATCGTGAGGAAACCGGCGTGCCTGAGATAGTTCTTGACGATATGTGAAGTCAAGTCAGAGGCCCATGGGCGGCTTTAAAACTCTGACACCAGGTCACTAACCACACGAAAATAAAGACGAATTCTACATTCAACTTTCCTAACTTACATAATAATAAGTACATGGGGCATTATGTATGATACTTTTAATATAGACGACCAAGTAATTGTTCCATGGCTTTTGACAAAAACTCCCAGTTTACTGAAAAAGGACTATTTCTGCTTGCAGCGCTCGGCTGATATAGTAACGCTTACCTACGAAAAAAAAGGGTCGTGTTCACGGGATTTTAGGCCGCTATAGAACCGGGGCGGTAACAGATGTGGTCATCGTGTGCACGGGACAAATTGGTTAGTTATGAGCTTCCGCAATGGTACATGAAGTTGAAACTTTGTAACGGCCATATTGGTTTTAAGGTGCGTCAACACCAGCGCACGCGCACGTTAAGCGCTTCGAATGGCTATGGACACGTCACAATCAACGCATGCTCGCGTGCAAGGATCCTCATCTGCGCAATTGAAGTTCACGCGCACGAACCGTTGAAGTGAAGGTGACTTTAAAGCAAAAATGTTGACGTTTTATGACGTGTGCAAGTGACATTCAACAATGTAATTAGGGCAGTAATGTAATTACGAGGTCGACTATACAAAAGCTACAAAAATATGTTTTTCTTTTTTTTTATCCACGACGGGGAAGCTTTTGGCCTGCATCTCACCTGACGGTAATTGATGATCAGGCCGAAGGTGGAAGCAAACTTCACCCGGAATCCTCAACCAGAGGAACTGGCTATCTTACCTCTAACTGCCGAAACACAACAATGCTGTTAACATTGTTGTTATGGCGACAGACTTAGATGAGACGGTGGTAGCTAGCCAGGCAGACTTAGAACAAGACCTACCACCAACCGAACAGCAGAAAATTTTGCCTCCACTAGGAATCTCACCCAGCAGGCCAGGACTTCTGGGTCTGAGGCAGCTGGTCTAACTACTAGACCTTTTACTTTGTTATACCATCTATGTAATACACATGGAATGCAATTAAGAATTAAGAATTGAGTATTGACCACACAGGCGGTTAAATTTTAGGAATCCATAGTCAAAATGCGCAAATGCCAATTTTAATCTAAGTAAGTACTCGCATATAAAATAGGAAGACTGTTAAGCTCCTCAAACTACATTGCACTATCCCATACGTAACTAACTTATGATTATAAATACTGCCCAATCACATCACAACATTCAACAACAAAGATTGGTACAAAGACGCCATCTTTACAAAAATTGGCGGCAATTTTGACATTTTTTTTCTTCTAGCTTTTGGTTGTGGCTCTGTCGAGTTGTGCCAGTTGGTGTGCAATCCGTTCCTCTCGGGCCCGCCTGGCCTGGCCGATTCCTCGTTTCTCTGCGAATTTCACTACAAAGGTCTCGACTGGCATTTTACCTGAAAATTTTGAATAAATAAATAATATACCTATTTATACTTTTTACTAGGGAGGGGAAGAGAAAGAAAGGGAAACCTTTGAAAAGATGGCAGGATGACATGGTGAGGATGGCGGGAAAAACATGGACAGGCAAGGCACAGGGAGAATTGGAAGGAGATTGAGGAGGGTTTTGCCAAAGGGCACACGCAAAGTTTTTGTAATACAACTGTAACTCTGAATAAAGGCTATAAATAAATAAATATATTATATTTTAAACATTGTTTTACACTTTCTGTAAAAATTAAAATATCTCAGCTCTTGGCTGGACAGCAAAATAAGCAACAAATTCAATACAAACCTGTCAAGAACTGCTCCGCAATTACCTCTGACTCCTCATCAGCCTTCAACGCAGCCTCCTTCAGACAATCCCTGATCCGATGCGGATCATACATTTCTGCTAACTTCATGTGCTTTCTGAAAAGATTATGAGAGACATGTGTTGAGTCTGATTGTGGCAGCTATGCGATTAGGGAAATACTAAAGAAAGGAAAAAGGAAAAGCAGTGGTGGCCCAGTGGTAACGGCCCCGACTTACGAATTGTAGGTCGTGGGTTCGAACCCAGGCAGGCGCTTTACTTTGTGTATTTAATTTCATCACCACTGCTCTCAAAACGGTGAAGGAAAACATCGTGAGGAAACCGGCATGTCCTAGAACCAAAAAATTCGAAGACATGTGACATCTACCAACCCGTACTGGGCCCGCGTGGTAATTACAGCCCACTCCCTCTCACCAAGAGGAGGCCTGTGTCCCAGCAGTGGGAACGTAAGCTGATTATGATGAAAGAAACAATGAATCTATGTGTGAAATATAGCAACAAATGTGGTTCAATAGTGTTCTGTACTGTACTGTTTCAGACAAAAAGAAAGATAAATTGGTTGGATAGAGTGACAGAGCGAAGCTTCTTTTTTGGCCACAAAATCGTGATTCGGCCATAAACCAGCCGGAGCTTCGAACAAGCCGAAAAAAAGAAGTTTGTGAATTGTCGCGCGTCATTTGGCCTACTTCGTAAAGCTCGGCAATATCTGGTGAATCAATAAAACAAGAAATATACGATTTTTTTATCCTCTACTAATGGAATTATCGTATTTTATTTCTTTTAAAGCCTGTTTCGCTGATGGTGGAGGGTATGTTGGATCATTTAGCTCCCTTCAAAATGGTTGAGCTGAATGGTACTGATCCATGCGTCATGTTCGTGAACGGGCGCCGTCAGTTGGGACTGGTCATCTCTTAGTTGCCATGGCTTATTTTTAATTTATTTTATTTTTTATTACAGACGCTTCTAACGTGCACGTCTTTCTACATTGTTCTCACATGTATAATTTCAACATGTATGATGTAACCAATATTTTGTTACAATTTTTTATTTAAGAGTGTCCGTGGAGTTTCTTGCCCGTTCTTCTCCATAGGTACCTACCTACTACGCTTTGGAATGGGCAACTAGCTTCATATTTCTGACTGACCAATTCCTTGACAAGAGTTTGAGTTTGCCTATATTTGCTCTTTCCCTCCCTAGGTGTAAAAAAAAACCAACAATATTTCAGTGTATAGTGGAAATATTTATATTTTTTTATGTGTAATCATTTTCGTTTCCGACCGAATATAAGACTAAAGCCAGCTTCTGTTTTAGTTGAAAATTCATTTTCGGTCAGACACGGTATACTGTACCAGCCTTTAATAAAGTGGTATAAGGTCAGCGGGCAGTGGTTATTTGCTTACCTGTTCAATTCCTCAAAGTTCATCTTCATTTGTACGATAGTAGATATACGGTCAATAACTTCAGTCTTTAAATCATCCAACGCTTGTTGTTTTACGATGTTCTCTTGGGCTATGAGCTCGATGCTGTTCATCAACTCTTCCGTTTCAAGATCCAGTTCCACGAGCTGAGGGTTTACTTCGATTATTTTGTCCTGGAAATTGTGACAGAATTATTTAAGTGTATGGACATTATAAAGTATAGTCACACAGTAAATACTTTTATCCTTTTCTAGTTCAATATTCAATTTCCAGAATTGCTCAGTAGCAGCCCAGTCTGGATGTGTCCGATTGATGGCAATAGGTTCGCCCCCTATTACGTGGGACTTAAACATAACTAGCGAAATGTGGGTGTACTATATAGATACACCTCTGCTTAACCCTTCCGAGGATTAGAGGCATGATGTTATGTTATGTATTTAAAAATATTGTGTTAATTATCATGCTATACAAAATAGGGAGGGGCGGAGTCTTCTACTACAGGCATTATTTGTCTAAAAGAAGATTCCGAACACAACAATTTGTAAGACCAATTATTTGACACAATAAATTTTATTTTATTTTTTATTTATTTCAAATATTATATTCCAATTTACAGTAAGTTGAACTTACTGGACTCAATCTGCCTAGCCTTTTCCCAACTATATTGAGGTCAGCTTCCAGTCTAACCAGATGCAGCTGAATACTAGTATTTTACATGGAGCGACTGCCTATCTGACCTCCACAACCCAGTAACTGGGTAATACTGGTTGTCAGACTTTCGGGCTTCTGACGACCCATAACGACTGTCAAAGATCCACGAATGACAGCCCGGACCAACAGCTTAACGTGCTTTCCAAGACACGGAGGAGTCTCAGTATGTAAAGATGGTCACCCATTCACGGACCAACCCCAGCAAGCGTAGCTGAACCTGATGGATCGACCCGTGCAGCTGTTATTATTTAGTCATTATTTTGAACTTACTGAACTAAACTAATTAAATATACAATTTTAGTTTTAGTAACTCACCTGTAAATCGGTATTCTGCAGTATCTCCTGCAGCTCCTCAATGCAGCAGTCATTTAATTCCGGGAACAGTAAAGATTGGCCGCTATAGTTTGATTGCGGACTCACATCGTTGCTCTTAGACTCATCAGAATTTGACAACTTCGGCATGGATTTCTGGAACTCTCTTATAATAGCTTGAACAACACGGCCCAAGTCAGAGTGTAAGGTATAATTCAACAAACCCGGAGCTCCAATAACTTGGTTAGAATTTTCTCCGATCCAGGGATGAGGTATAGGCGGATTTACGAATAAGGAAGGCTTTTCATTAGGAAATTCGGGTCCTAATAACACTGTTAAGCTCATATTTTTACCGTCAGCGACGAACTCGACTCGATATTCCGCATTTTCATTAACTTCGACGACGTGATCATTGAAGATTTTTAACGTATCGATTTGACGCTTTCTCAAGTCTTGCTCGCTGTAATATTGTCGTGGCAGCATCTTTAGGCAACGTACTTACTGAAAAGATAACACTATTTGAGTGAAAGTAGTTAAAATCGATGTTTTTTTGCACGAAATTCTTTTGTTGACAACGTTGGATCTATGTTTTTGTGTTATTTGGTAACCTTTTAACACAAATCGAGTGAAGAAATAGTATTTTCATACCTGCTATTTAAAGTTATAAGAAGAATTTATTAAAGTTATACAAAGTAGTTAAGAATTTCCAAAATATTATTTCGTGATTCTTGCGAATCAATAAGAAACTTACAGTCCGTTTTCTTTGGAAGATATTGTTTTATTTTCTTATTACACTGTCACTCCACAGCAATAAAAAAAAATCATTGGCTTCCTCGAGCGTATTCGATGATATTCGACCAATCAAAATCGCCTTAGTTATTGATTGGGAAGATACCCGTAAAAGGAAACAAAGAGGCTTTTCCTAGCAGAAGTGTCAAATTTACGTCAATCAAACAGAATACGTTTAATTACTTCAGGATCTCCAGTTGCTGACAAAACATAGGTTAACGATATTATTCTATTAATTTATTTCAAACAACAGTAATTGATTGCATTTATATGGTTTCCTGTTACAAATGCTTCTTTTTATTTTTGCGAATGTTTGTTTAATTTGCATTTACAAACAACCCAGCATCTAACAAAACGCTACTTTTTAATGCACAAAAATACGTCTAGATGTCGCTTTTAGTCACATTCTTACCTCTGTCTGACAAGCATTTTTCTACCATACCATTTTACTGTGAAAGTAAGAGTAAGCAGAGACGAACGTATCTCACAACCGCAGGCTAGTATAAATGCATACAGCAGCCACTTTTTTAAGGACACCAGCATTGCGCATATAAATGTAACTCCATGCTTTCTTGATGATTAAGTATTAGGTTCCACACGATTAGGACACATTTATTAAATCTTGGGTAGGTACGGAACCCTATAAATATTTTGAATTTTTGTGTCCACATATTATAATTATAAAGAGGTTTTTGTGAGTTTGTACGGGAGGTACCTAATCTTCGGAACTACCACTGATCTGAATCCGAAAATTCTTTCACTAAGGCGTGGCGCCCACTATCGGTGGACATCGGTGCGGCTCGGTACAGCTCGGGTGCCTTACGACGGCTTTGGGTGCATGAGGGCTGCTTCGGGCGCCTGAGGGCTGCTTCGGGCGCCTGAGGGCTGCTTCGGGCGGCTTCGGGCGCCTGAAAGCTGCCTCGGCAGTCGTAAGCATACCCAAGGGCACCGAGGCTGGTTTCGGGTAGTTCGGGTGGCATTTTCGTGGCAGACACGTCGCAGAACAGTCATAACGTACACCGCGGGCGCCACCATTAACTTGGCAACACCCAGAGGAAAATAAAAGGCAACAGCCTCATTAATTACACGTAGGTATAGGTTCGTTTTATTTATTTATCGTAAATCATTAAACAAGTTATGAAATTCACCGAAAGTACATATTTGCTTCCAAAGCTTATTCACCCAAAATCTTCTTTTTTGCTTTAAGGCTCCAAGTTTCTCTTCTTATTCAGCAAGATGAACAATGAGAACTAAGTCCCCCAATCCACCATTATAAATACACACGTACAACTGTTTTCACGTAACGTTACGACTACTCTACGACGTGTCTGCCACCCGAACTATTCTTAGTTTTGCCGAAGCTACCCGAAACCAGCCTTAGCGTCCTTAGGTACTTAAGACTGCCGAGGCAGCTCTCAGGCGCCCGAAGCCGCCCGAAGCAGCCCTCAGGCGCCCGAAACCGCCCGCCGTAAGGCGCCCGAGGTGTACCGAGCCGTACCGTTGCCCACCGATAGTGGGCGCCGCGCCTAAGGAAGAGTGTTGAGTACGAGTATATACAGGGCGTCCCAAAATTATGGGACATGAAGGGAAAGTACCTTAAATATCGTAGATAGGGTATTTTGCTGAAAGAAGACTTTGTTATTTTTAAAAGTTAGTAATTCTGCATTCAAAGATTTTCTAAAAATTACTTGCCTCGTCTGGAAATCGAACGGACTTAAATGTAAAAAAACCGCTACTTTTATGATGCCAATCGAAAGAATTACCAAAAACTAATAACTCTTCTTAAGTAACATAGTATTTTAAAAGAAACGAACAACGTAAAATGTTTGAGTCAAATTTCAAGAAAGTTATTGATTGCCGACGACGACGTTCGAAAAGTAGCGATATTATCATTCCATAGATAGCATTGATTATTCGAAAATAAGTATTCACCATAAAATGATAAGAAAATCAACAGGCAGCGGACTCATTAAAAGATTGGCGATTTGCGTAAGACAAGAGGGATCACATTTTGAGCATTTCATTAATTAATTTACAAAAAAATACCCACTTAATTGACTACGGCAGTTTCATGTATGTTTTTAATTTGATTAAAATGATTAATTTCACGCTGTTCCTTTCTTTTAAAATACTATGTTACTTAAGAAGAGTTATTATTTTTTGGCCATTCTTTCGATTGGCATCATAAAAGTACGGGTGTTTTTTTTTTACATTTAAGTCGGTTCGATTCCCAGACCAGGCAAGTAATTTTTAGAAAATCTTTGAATGCAGAATTACTAACTTTTAAAAATAACAAAGTCTTCTTTCAGCAAAATACCCTATCTACGATATTTAAGGTACTTTCCCTTCATGTCCCATAATTTTGGGACGCCCTGTATATACAACGTCTCGATATCAATCGTCGGGCAGTTGCCCACCAGACACAACACCCAGGTTGGAGGATCCTCCCTTTTCTTTGGAGGATGAGTGAATTTTACACTATGTTCTTCATACCTCTATAGCTCTGTGTTTACATATTAAACAGCAAAAGGAACTTTGTTCCAACCGGGTGTCCCACGACACCTCCCGAGTTTTATTCCTTTATCGTGTTTAGATATTTATATCGATATCTAAACACGATAAAGGAAAAAAAAACAGTGGCACTCCAGGAGTGCCGACAGAAGTGAAAACTTAAAACATTTTACTGTGCAGGAAATACTTTTATTTTTTGAAGTCGGTAAAAAAAAAGGGAAATGTCAATCGTGTCGTTGTCATGTCTCAATGTTTGGAATGTCATTACCTACTCCCAAAAAAATATCACGCGTTGATGTCTTTTTAATGGTCAAAAGCTAAAATTAATGAGGTGTCGGTAACAGTGTCGCGAGATCAATTGTTTTTTCCCATCTCAAAAATGCCCAACGCGCCTAAAGAAGTTTTCACTTCAAAAAAACTCCCGTCACGTTTTGGAGTTTTGCTAACCAATTTCGTTTGACCCTGTAATTTTTGTTAAATTAAATTTTATGCAGACGAAGGCGCGGACAGAAGCTTGTAAACTTACCATAATGGCTTCAACTATTTTCAAATTTTCTTACGTTTTTTGCATTTTGCAGGTCAGTGTCAAGTTTTATGTTGATTAAAATATGATTCGCGGCCGTAACAAATATGGCTTTACACAATTATAATCATTACAATCAGCAATACAACTCCATAAGTTAGCAAAGGTGTCAAAGGTCATGATTTTATGAAATCATGACATTTGACACCTTTATCTTCTTCTTAATCACTATTGCTGGTTTCCGGACCTTTGGGAGGTGTACGAGGGGCCGAAGCCAACTCGCAGAGGCCCCTTAGACGTTTTTAATGAAATGAGGTACCTACCAACCGACGATTATCCCTGTTCGCACTATGCAAGTGCAGCCAAGGACAACCCCCGGTTGGTGTAGGACTATTGTAACTTTAAAGGAAACAAAGATATTGGACTATGGGTTTGGGTGGCTAAAGTGGACTGGTTACCTGGAACTATGGAAGGACTATGGCCCCTGCCTGATCAATGTTTTATATGCACACGGATAAAATGGCAGAGGGTGACTTGCACACTCAATAATGGGCCCCCGAAAACGGTCGCTAGCACAAAGTGTCGTAGCAACAAGGGGGCAACATGTCCTGAGGTGCTTATGAGGAGTGGAGAGGTATTCCACGGCTATCAGGACAATCCCGGAAGTACGGTCAAGATCCCTACCAGCATCTTACTGGAATACTTCCTTCCTCCGAGCATATTTGCTCTTGCGAATCTCCACTCAAGCCAGCCAATAAAGGCAAGAATGAGGTGGGAGCTCTGTTCCTCGTCAGTGTTCACTCTAGCCGGCCAATAAAGGCAAGCCAGAGGTGAGGAACAAGACTTCTCCCGGAAGATAGGGTCCGTGGGGTCGCTACTGCCCAACAGCTCGCCACATGCTGCCCTGCGGGTTTTTGTATCTCTCTTGGTCTGGCTCCTCACCCTAGATCTGTTTCGGCAAAGTAAACTTTACCGGCACATACCCAGAGTTCGGAGCGCGCAAGCCCCACCACGACGTCAACGTAGAGATACGGCGGTGGGGATATTATTATTATTATTATTGAAAATAAAAAAGTTACTGCTATTTAGAATTCAAGGTTTTAGCACCAAAATTATATCGATTCCATAAAAAAATGGCAAATTTTCAACAGGGGTATGACTTGTAGACACCCCCTTAACGACGACCGCCCGCGCCCCATGTAATAAACCCGATAACCCGGTAAAATTCACCCCATTGAAAAAAAATGGGGTGATTTTTTTTTTCTTTTTTCTCGAATATACCACATAACTCTCAGTACGATTCTTAACAACACCCTCACGGATCTGACAGGGTTTTTGTTACACGTTGCTTAGGTACTTACATCCTTAATAACTTTAAAGCGCTTAAAAAGTAATGACCTGCGAATTTTCCGTCATTATGAAACTACAAAGAGTTTCAGCTATCATAGTAAAATTACAGGTTTGTGTTAAATAATCTGTCAAATAATAGGCAGGGCCATATTGTTTTGCAGATTATTTTAAAGTGGTTATTCAGTGTCATTACCTTTTGCAAGAATCATTTACTGTCACGTTTTCATAAAACGTGTTGTTTTGGAGTACCTGGGTTCAGTGATATACCATGTGATTAATACCTCTTTGCAAGGCAAAGCCCTCATCTTATACAAAGGACACGTTATACAGGGTGTCAGGGACATCGACGCGAAAACTGAAACCATGATTCTGAAAAATTTCAACGCAGGGGGCGTTGAAATTTTTCGTCGGTTATTAAAAAAAAATCAGCTCTTTCATCGAACAGTGCCATAACTACGCGGTGAAAATGTATGGAACAGCTGATTTTTTTATTAATAACCGACGAAAAATTTCTACGCAGGGGGTTTCAGAATCATGTACTGAATCCATGGTTTCAGTTTTCGCGTCGATGTCCCTGCCACCCAGTATTAAGGTGCATAATTATGCATTAGTTATTGCGGAGCACTAGCTGTTTAGGACTATTGAAGAGCTCGTGGCTAAGTAATAACAGCGCACGAGTCGATCCATCAGGTTAAGCTACGCTTGCCGGGGTTGGTCTGTGGATGGGTGACCATCTTTACATACATAAACTCTTCCGTGTCTCGGAAAGCACGTTAAGCCGTTGGTCCCGGCTGTCATTCGTGGATCTTTGACAGTCATCGTTACGGGTCGTCAGAAGCCCAAAAGTCTGACAACCAGTCTTACCAAGGGGTATCGTATACCCAGTTACTGAGTTGTGGAGGTCAGATAGGCAGTCGTTCCATATAAAATACTGGTATTCAGCTGCATCCGGTTAGACTGAAAGCCGACCCCAACATAGTTGGGAAAAGGCTAGGTAGATTGATATGCATTAGTTTACTACATTACGTTTTTTGCAATTTGCAGGTCAGTGTCGTGTCAAGTTGTATCTTGATCAAAATATGCTTCGCGACTTTATCAAATATGTATGGAAAGTAAGTATGCCTCTCTGCCAGTCACCTTTTGACGCTTTAACCTGTGATTTAACGGCTGAACGAAATTGGATGAAATGGCACACAGATCGACAATGACCAGCACCTTACTAAAGAACACTGTCCTTCAAGATACAGGATATTCCTAGTTTGCAGGGGTCTTACTCATGAAGACACGGTGGAGCATACGGTGGAGGTCTGCCCGGCTTGGGCGGAGCATCGCCGTGTCCTCGTGGAGGCGATCGGCGGCGGTGATCACTCGCGTCCGGCCCTGGTTCAGGCTATGGTACGAGTACGGAGCGAGGGAAATGGGAGACCGTCATCTTCTTCTACGAAGCAGTAATGCTCGCGAAGGAGGAGGCGGAACGCGTGAGGGAGATGCAAAGTTCGCGCCCTAACGCCCTTAACCGCCGCAGGAGGAGACGCCCTGGGCGGGAATCGCGTGCCGATTTCCGGCCGCCGTAGGCGCGGGCTTGCGGACGGTGAGCAATGGGTAGCTCGCCGTCCGATAAGGACCAGGCCCGGGTCGACGGCGCGTTGTGTTCCACGCGCGCCTCAAAGAGATGTCAGCAGAATTGACGGGGTCCGCTGGGGCCGATGCCTGCCGGGGTTGCGAAGGAAACCGAAAGGGAGATCGTGGCTCCCGGCAACAGGGCATCCGAAGGAACACGGGTGGGTTTTAGTCAGTAAGAGTCTGACACGCCCTCCCGCCCAAATAAAAAGGGGTCTTATTCATTTGTGAAGGGTGGGCGTTTTTGGGGGACTGTCTTATGTAATTTTGACGTTCGAAAAGTGCTGATTCTCAGCCTAGTTTGAATAAATGACTTTGAATTTAGATTTTTTTTTAAATTTTGTTGTAGCCATACTCATCCCATAATTAATGATGATGTTACCTAGGCTAAGTTTTTGGTAAATAAATGATTACTTATTTACCCTAGGTGCGTAACAAACTATCAATCACAATCTGAATGATTTTGAAGGATATTGTTAGATTTTGGCCACGCTAAGTTTGCTGCATAAGTGAAAAACCGGTCAAGAGCGAGTCGGACTCGCACACCGAGGGTTCCGTACCATTTTAGTTTTTTATCGCCGAGGCCTTTATTCGTCAGAGATTTTAACACTGCACACTGCAGTGTAGAATATTGCAGTTTTAGGTCAGCGTCGTCTCTAGACCGATAGTGGAACTAATGTAATTTAAGTTGATGATTTCTGAAAAAGTGTGCTATTTAGAGACATCGTTTTATTTTTCCTGTAATCTATACATACACTTCTCACAGAATAATTTCAGATTTTTCCTTATGCAAACTTCGGAGATAAGGAGAGGGTATTTTCTTAAAAAAAATTCATCAAAAGTCGAAAATTATGCGGCCTAAAAAAAAAGAATTGAGAAAGAGTTTTTATCCTATCATATATCATATCATTATGAACAACTTTTACTATGGGACCAAACCTGAAATCGCGAAAAATAATCAGCTGTTCCCTACATTTTATGTTCGCATAACTCGTCAAAATGTAGGGAACAGCAGATATTTTTTTTCCAAATTGTTATTGAAAATACAAAAGTTATTGCTAAGTATTAAAAATTTACATTTTTAGTACCAAAATTACCCCAAATCCATAAAAAATTTGAACAGTTTCCACTGGGGTCATAAGTTATGATACTTATATAAGACTGTAGAAACCCGCTAAACGACGGCCGCTCGCGCCCCATGTAATAAATAACCTGGTAAAATTCCCCATTGAAAAAAAATGTGGCGTTTTTTTTTAACAACTTGTAAAAAAGAAACCCTGTCCGACCCGTGAGGGTTGTTAGGTATCGTACTGAGAGTGTTTATATGTGGTTATTTTCAGGAAAAATGAAAACAAAAAAATCGCCTTTTTCTCATTAGGGTATTTTACCGGATGTAATAACCAGTACCCTAATTGCGTAATACAACACAACCATAATCTGTTTCGATTTGAAACAGATTGCTTATCCATTGCTTCATAAGTTAGAAAAAAAAATCTTCTCAACAACGTAAATATCGCAATGAATTTTGTTGAACTATCAAAATTAAACAAATTAGGCATAATCGTTTACGAAAATAAGTCTCGTAATTAGGGTACTGGTGTCAGAGTTTTAAAGCCGTCATGGGCTACCTATGACTTGGCAGTCTGACGGTCACACCAGTATGCTATCACATCATAAATTATACCGACCCTAGCAATTTATTAACATTGTCGGATCTACATTTTTGCGATTTTTATTTTAATGCATTAAAGGTCTTTTCGGGAGCATTTTTAGAATTTATTTTAAGACCTTTAATGCAATCAAATAAAAATCGCAAAAATGTAGATCCGACATTGTTAATTGCGACGGTCGATGGGTCGATCGGTCGATCGGTATAGGTATCTATGTGCGATATTTAATTCAATAATGACTAATTAACACCTCAGTAAGGAACCTACTTTGTGTTTACTTACTTTATTGGCAAATAAGAAACATTAGGTAGGTAGGTATATAAAATCCTAGCTAAAGGGTGCTACACCTTTGTTCGGGTCGGCGTGATTCCGCACATACAATGTGCTTTTCTAGGGTTCCGTTGCCAAATGGCAAAAAACGGAACCCTTATAGATTCGTCATGTCTATCTGTCTGTCTATCTGTCTGTCCGTCCGTATGTCACAGCCACTTTTTTCCGAAACTATAAGAGCTATGCTGTTGAAACTTGGGAAGTAGATGTATTCTGTGAACCGCATTAAGATTTTCACACAAAAATAGAAAAAAAAAACAAATAATTTTGGGGTTCCCCATACTTAGAACTGAAACTATAAAAAAAAATTTCATCGAACCCATACGTGTGGGGTATTTATGGATAGGTCTTTAAAAATGATATTGAGGTTTCTAATATAATTTTTTTCTAAACTGAATAGTTTGCGCGAGAGACACTTCCAAAGTGGTAAAATGTGTCCCCCCCTGTAACTTCTAAAATAAGAGAATGATAAAACTAAAAAAAATATATGATGTATATTACTATGTAAACTTCCACCGAAAATTGGTTTGAACGAGATCTAGCAAGTAGTTTTTTTTTAATACGTCATAAATCGTAAACCGCAATTTACCTTTCATTCAATGTTACTTGCTGCTACGGAACCCTTTATGGGCGAGTCTGACTCGCACTTGGCCGCTTTTTTTTTATTTTTATGATAGGGCATCTCGTAGTTGACCTCTGAGATCATGACTACTTAACCGGGCTTTCCTGTGGGTGCCTTAAGCTACTACACTTAAGACCTCCAGCCAGGGGTTATGTTCGATGTTATGGGGTTTTGGTTTCCGCACTTAGTCCATAAGGAGGACCATTGTACGTGGGCCATGGCGGCCGTTTGATGGCTATTCCAACCAGCCCACCTCCCTCCAGAAGTTAGTTAAAATTCCTGGTCTGTTCAGAACAGCCAGGGGTTATTCAACTATGCTAATTAAAACTAGGTGAACGCTCGCTAAGGACACCCCTGTGGGGTACGAACCTCGGCTTAGGGCGTCAACCGGAGGGAGGACATCAAGGATGGGACGGGCTGGATCAAAGTTTTGATATGTGTACATTATGAAGAATCACATTGTATTTTCTGTGACTTGTCTATTCATCAAACAATAAGTTTGAACGCAGACGGCGCAGACGCATGTTTCGGAGAAATAATATTTTATGCACGAACTTGACCCAAAATAAAGTTGTAAGAAAAAGACGTTAACTTTGGGTTTTTATAGTTAGTGGTAAATCAAGAAGATTTGTCATCTGAGACTTTGATCTTAGGTTTCATACGAAGGTTATATATACAACATGTAAAAAAAACCCTGGCCGATCCGTGAGGGTGTTGTTAGGTCGATGTACTGAGAGTCTATTTATGTAGTAATTTTCAATAATTGATTCAGGCGTGACCTTGCGGAAATCCATTATAAAATACAATAGTCGTGGATATATTTAGTAACCTGTTCCGCTTAGCTATTTCTAAAGAGCCATAAAAAACTCCTGAAAGAAATCGACACGTATTTCACCTCTCAACGAGGCATGTTCAGCAACAGGCTGTGTTCGGGTTTGCGACAAGTCAATCGTCATCCTGAGGATGCCTCATTGAGGGTGAAACAGGTGTCGATACACTGTTATTTACATAGCAGGTAGTGGTTTTCGAATTTGTGTGGGGTAGCCCAACTAAAAAGCCACAACTAAATTGTGAAAAAAAAAACAACCGACTTCCAAAAAACACTACAAAGTGAAAAATAACTTTAATTTCGGAAGTCGGTGTCTGTCTTTGGTTTTGAATTTTCGTTTTTTGTCACCGACTTCCGAAATTAAAGTTATTTTTCACTTTGTAGTGTTTTTTGGAAGTCGGTTGTTTTTTTTTTCACAATTTAGTTGTGGCTTTTTAGTTGGGCTACCCCACACAAATTCGAAAACCACTACCTGCTATGTAAATAACAGTGACAGGAACTTATCATATCATCCACATACTAAGTGGGAAAAAGTACGTATTATTGAAGCTAACTCAAAAACTATTGAAGCAAAGTTAATAAAATTTATATGGGACCACCTCGACAGCATACTCTTTCAAACAAAAAAATATTTTTCAAAATCGATCCACAATTGACGGAGAAATCGGTGGACATACATAAAAAAAAAAGAAAAAAAAAAAACAAACATGCGCGACGAACATATAACCTCCTCCTTTTTGGAAGTCGGTTAAAAAGAAGAACGATGGGTTGTAATTGTTACATCTGTCTATAGACAGATCTGTCTATGGACGAGGTCTTTTGAAAATATCATTTCCATATTCATAGTTAGTCGGCAAGAGCTACATAAACTTTTTGGGAATTTACTATCATAAATATTAAATTCATCATTGATATGCTTTTTTATAACTTCAATATGTTTTTCAGATATCAAGAAATGATGGAAAGGTTTATTTTGAAAAATATTTTTTTTTCCCACAAAGCGCGCATACTTTTGTGCGATTTTCTTCACGATCGCATTTATAAAGCGGATGCTGACTATTCACCCGACTGTTCAGCTGACTATTCATTATATTACTTACTCTTCTGCTGATATGATAGATAATATATTATATCAGTGAGATCTGTAAAACTAGAAATTATAAATAAATTGGCCGGAAAACTCTTATATTTATTTATTTTTGTATAGGTACTCCAACGACTTATTCACTAATAATAACATATTACATAAAAGAACTTATATATCTATTAGTATGGTGAATTTGTCACTTAAAGAAGTACACAGCTTAGACATAGATAAAAAATACATACCAATTAGGAGAATTAATTTAAACTGATTTGAAATGAACTAACTTATTTTTTGTCACAATGAAAGTTAAATCAGAGCTACTATACCATAGGAAGACAATATAAAAGAAAATACAACATCAGATTTACTTAATTAATTAATAGATTTTGTGTGATTATTATACGTAAGACGACTGCAATAACGTGATCAAATGTTATGAATGGTTGGGGTTCATAAGTTTTTTGCGGAATTGGTAAAAAGTGTCGGCAAAGATGTCAATGTTGCTGCTATTGTGGATTATATTAAAATTAGCCATAAATCGGTTCATAGGGCACTACTGCCAAGGTTTGTTCTTGATGAGGACATAGAAAATATATCCGTACTGCGTACAGATCTAGTTATAGTACGCCTAGGTACAGTGATATTAAGTTCAGATAATAGCTCCGGAACATCGGACCGACTACGGATAATTTTATAAAGAAATATCTGATCGGAGAGACTTCTACGTTGTTCCAGAGATTTCATATTGTAATGGTTGAGTCTTTGGGGATAACTGGTGTCTCGATCGCAACTAGAACATCTGAAGCGCAGATACCTGGTGAAGGCCTTCTGTATACGTTCTATTCTATTGACGTGGACGCGATATGTAGGATTCCATGCCGGAGATGCGTAATCCAGTATACTTCTAACAAGCGTGCTGAAAAGGAGTTTTAGGGTTGGTATGGACCGAAACTCTGAGCAAGTTCTCTTCACAAAATAATATTAATTGTTTAAACTTTACTTTTTATTGCGGGAAACACTTGACTGCCCTTCCGCCACCTAGTGGCATTTATTGTAATTATTATATACATATATATAATTTAGCTATATTATGTTAATATACATATAATATACCATGTATTGAGTATAAAAAAAATTTAAATATCTATTTAGAAAAGAACTTTTGATATTTATTCCAAATTGTCCCGATCTGAAATTTTAATGCAACAAAAAAATCGGAAAAATGTAGATCCGACAATGTTAATTGTTACGGTCGTTATGTTTGATCATGTTTCGATACCGATACCTACACCAATCTCGTCTGCGTAGTTTCACTAGCTAATTTAATATGACCCTGATACAATATGTAAAAAAAAACCGTGTCCGATCCGAAAGGGGGGCTCATAGGTACTGCCATGACATTAATATTGAAAAAAAAAGCAAAAAATAAAAAAAATGTACCAAAATTACCCCAAATTCATTAAAAATGAGCAAATTTTCAACAGGGGTCATAAGTTATGACTTGTAGACACCCGCTAAACGACCGCTGCCCGCGCCCCATGTAATAAATAACCCGGTAAAATCTCCATTGAAAAAAAATGAGACGATTCTTTTTTTTTCGATTTCCTTGAAAATTACAAAAAAATACAATAGACGTGGATATATTTAGTAACCTGTTCCACTTAGCTATTTCTAAAGAGTCATAAAAAATTCCTGAAAAAAATCGACACGTGTTTCCCCCTTCAAAGAGGCATCCTCAGGATGACGATTGACTTGTCGCAAACCCGAACACGGCGTGTTGCTGAACATGCCTCGTTGAGAGGTGAAACACGTGTCGATTTCTTTCAGGAGTTTTTTATGGCTCTTCAGAAATAGCTAAGCGGGACAGGTTACTAAATATATCCACGTCTATTGTATTTTATAATGGATTTCCGCAAGGTCACGCCTGAATCAATTAACGATTGAAAATTACTTACTTATATATACGTAGACTCTCAGTACATCGACCTAACAACACCCTCACGGATCGGCCAGGGTTTTTTTTACATGTTGTATATTTAATAACCTTCGTATGAAATCTAAGATCTATACACGTGGGAGAGTAAATCCTCTATGTAGGATACTAATTTGCTTTTCACTGCATATTTGATTATGGAGAAGAGGTCATTTGTTTTTTTCGTGTGTCAGTCGAGTCAATGGCCAAGACAGATGTTTTTTTTGCTTAAATTTTTTACCTTTATATATTTTAAATAATATACCAAAGTTACTTCTATCGAGAAATGCTTTTATTTGCCCTACATACATATATGTAATATAGCTATATTATGTTGAAATACATATAATATACCATGTATTTATTTTCATTTAATACTTATATTATTTTACAGTTTTTAACACAGCTAACTATTTACATTGTATTGAGTATAAAAAACTTTTAAATATCTATTTAGTAAAGAACTTTTGATATTTATTCCAAATTGTCCTGATCTGAAATATGAAAATATGAATAACTTTTGAAAGGGAGCAGTTAGGATTTAAATTCCAACGGATTTTGCAACTATAATCATCAACAAATACAACCCAGCTTGCAGTTTTTTTCGTCATTTTTTTTTTTTTTTTCTTTTTAACTTCTCTCGCTCTGGGCGGAGCGGGAGGGCGTGTCAGACTCTTACTGACTAAAACCCACCCGTGTTCCTTCGGTTGCCATGTTGCCGGGGGCTACGATGTCCCTTATCGATGCTTCCTGCCTACCGTGAAAGTATGCATGGTTTTTCGTTATTGGAACATGTTGAATATCACGATAGATATTCAAGACGTTAACGGACTTTATTTTAGTACTTATTTGAAAAATAAACAATGCTAGAAAATGTGGGTGAAGTCAAAGAGGTTATACAAGTACAATGGCAAAGTCAATGACCGTTATTGCCACTCTAAAGCGATTCGGGTATTTTGAACTTTGAATCAATCTTGATGTTAATTTATGACATTATGGTATTTTGACGTTCAAAAGTACCTTTTATTTGACTAGTTGAAATAAATTATTTGACTTTGACTTTATTTAAATGGTTCTTTATTCATAGCTAAATGTGCGCACGCTACATAAAATACTAAAATAGAATGTGGTATTTTCGATTTCAATTTTTACATTAGGTCAAAATTATACGTGCTATGGATTCTCATATTCTTATTAGGTACAAGGAGGTACAATATACGTACGAAACGGAACGATAATCGACACAAAAATAGCGCGCGAGAACTGCTGTGATTGGTTGAATGAATTATTGAAGTAGTCCACTCAGAGGATCCGTCCGAATAGCACCTGCGACTCAGCAGCCTACTGCTGGGATATATTTGTTTTACAGGACGTTATTAAATGAAAGATATCGATAAAAATAACTAGAATGTTTATTAATTACACATACTTACGTACATACAAAATTTGTTTTGATTTTTAAAATTGTTTTTAAAAAACCCCTGGAAACTGATTTTTGTTAAATTTTTTTTAGGAATTGTTTGTTCTTTATTTCCCGATTTTTTGAGGTTAAGAAAAAGTGGCAGTGACACACCAAAGTGTGTTATTTCAGGAGTGTATAAAAAAAAAATGGCAGCGATACGTCAAAAATTGTAGTGTAGGCAGATTTTTTAACAAAAAAAGTATTTTTTTTCCACCCCCGCTTCCCGCTGTCTTCGTGTCCGTAACCTCAAAGATCCAAGAATGACAGCCGGGACCAACTACCTAGTGCCTAATGGCCGTTTTGTTTGGATGTGACCATAGAAATATACAACGTGTAACGTTAAATACGCAAAACCGGAAAGTAGTTTGATCAGAATAACGAGCAGAATCAATTGAACCACTTTTTAATATAGGTCACATTTTTCGTAAAATCTTCATTAATAACGTTGCCGTGTCTATTTATTAATAGGTCAAGCCATCACATGCGCAAACCCGCCAAAATAGGTAAACAACCACAAATTGTTGTCGACCAATTTAAATTTTCTCATACGCGGGATAATAATAGCTTTTATTTCAATGCTATTTGCATTATCGAATCTTACGAACTAAAACAGCACATAAAACCTTTACAATTTTTTTAATGTTTTGTTTCTCTCTAAAATAGGTCAATTGAATTAAAAATCAGTCATAAGTTATGACTTGTAGACACCCGCTAAACGACGGCCGCCCGCGCCCCATGTAATGGGTTCATCCTTAAGGTACCCGATCCTTGAGGGACCCGTCCTTTTGGGTGCTCAAGGATCGGGGCCTTAAAGGACGGGTCCCTCAAGGATCGGGTACCTTAAGGATGAACCCCATGTAATGTAAAATTGCCCATTGAAAAAAACAGTGACGATTTTTTTTCTTCCTATTTTCCTGATAATTACCACATAAAAAGTCTCTCAGTACGATACCTAACAACACCCTCACGGATCGGACAGGGTTTTTTTTACATTTTGTATAATTATCTATGGATGTAATGTGACGCATATTTTCCCTCAAATTGTTATTTTTGTGTTTTGTTCTTTCTTTGCGTCATGTTCACCGCAAATAAATGGATTTTCTTTCTTTGATGGGCTTTCCGAAACACGGAAGGGTCTCGGTATGTAAAGATGGTCACCCATCCACGGAACTACCGCGGCAACCGCAGCTTAGCCTGATCGAACGACCTGTGCGTCTGTTATTACTTAGTCACGAGCTCCCTTAATGGAAATAACCATTAGTTAGTAAAAAACCGAGCAAATCACTAGTTAAATATTAGTAATTTTAGATAAACAACTTAGAACTCTGCGTAAATGTTTCTATAATATTGCAAATGTTATTTTAATGTGTTTGTTGAAGCTTAAGCTAACGATTTGTGCGTCTGTTACATCCTTTTCAAACACGTCAATGGAAAATTGTACCTTGTTAAAGAAATTTACTCATAATTTCTTACCACTTTCCGGGACACTAAACCACAGTATAATAAAATAACAGTATTACGTTACCATGGTTTAGTGGCATCAATACTCAGATTCGGGATAATATTTTGGGGAAATTGTAGTCTGAGAGAACAGGTATTCAAGGCTCAAAAACGATGCATAAAGGACGAGCGATGCATGTGTTACATGAAAATAACAGATAGTTACGTACCTGTATTCAAGTCCCTAAATTTGCTAACATTCCCATCACTTTATTAAGTGATAAATGTTATTACTTCATTTATAAATTTCTAAATGATAAAACTTTATAGTTACCAAATGAATCCTGATATCTTTAAATCTTTATTTTATTTTATTGACCATATTATTATAAGAATTTTCATATTGACAGTATATATAGACTATTAAGCAATTGTACTAAATGTTTGCATGCCTAATTTAAGGTAATCTCTAATTGTAAAACATCTGCATTTTTTGTACCTACTTTCTATGCAAATAAATAATTATTCTATTCTATTCTACGTCTCGGCAGTGACCGTGAAATAATTAGCTACGGCCGCTCGGGAGAAAACCTTCCGCGTCCGTGCGTAACTGCCGCGCATTCGATACTGTTGCGTACTGATCTGAGATTTCGAAGCACATCGTTTCGGCGGTTTTCTAAGAAGATATACTGTTACTTATTTATACTGTGCTTAAGCTAACGATTTGTGCGTCCGTCACATCTAGTTAAATCAATGTCACGTAAAATGTAATCGGTGAGGCAACCGTATGACGAGTGGTAATTTGAGTCTTGAAGTGATACCGAACCCCCCGTACCGTCCGAATGGACCCCAAATGGACGGGATCAGAGATATTAATTAAAGACTTTATTCGCAATTAGTTCATCATCTAGTTAGTAGCAATGTTCTTGTAGACTAGTGTTAGTAATACTTAAAAACTACCCACAATAAAACATATAAAAGAAACTTAACTCAATCACTATTGCGCTTTTCCATGGCAAATGGCGCAGAAATGATTGATGTAACTACAGTCCAGCCGACTAGCGATCATGCTAAGGATGCTGTTGGCGCTGCCACGTACTCTACGCACTAGGGATGCGCACCTTTTACGCATCGTAGCGTAAAAGCAGTCTACGCAACGTTCAGCAAACATCCCTGATGCACACCGCAATCGCCGCAGCCCCATCAGCACCCTGAACGCATTATTAAATTGGACTCGGAGGGCACTGTAAGACTTTTGAGTATAGTCGGCCCACAGGCTGCACGTGTAGAATGATGTACAATAAGACCTAAAAAGTGTAATTTTGACTCCTGTCGAACAATGTGCAAACCGGCGAGCTATCATGTTCGCCCGCACTGCCAGTTCCATCTCGATGTCATCATTGTCCCTGAGGTCAGCATATGTCCTAAGTACTTAAATTTGGATACCCTACGCAAAGCTGTACCAATAAGCGTAATGCTGGGTGGGAAACACGTTACCTGTACTGTTTCCTCTGGCCTCAAAGACCATGACTTCACTTTGAGTGGATTATACTTTAATCCGTGTTGCTCGGCATATGCTTCACAGATAGTAAGCAGTTTCTTAACGCCACATACCATATGCGGGATGGGGGCAAAACATTATTTTTTTGACATGGCATTCAAAATCTAAGCTCTAATAATTCCATGGAATTTGTGTGTATCAATCTTCGATCAATAATGATCGAAGGTATCCATACCATCTGGTTGCCATCCCCCAACATTATTATAATTGTAATAATATATATACAATCCTTGTAACTCCTTACCGATATAATTTATCACCGAAAATGAGGGTGAATTTTAACACGCTTTTATTAGGTCGACCTGTATGTAACTAACTATGTAATGGAATCTAATTTAACCATCTTCCAAGGGTCGTAGCGTAATGAAAATTGGCAGCTGTATGTAGTTCTGATGACAATACAATAATATGGTACTGTCGAACTGATCTGATGATGGAGCCATAAGATATGAACTGGAACTTCATGATGGAAAATCGTATCATAGCTGTTTTCGATTTCTTAGAAAAGTCTTGTAATGTTTTTTGTTTTTACGTGCATTTATAAAAGCGTGTTTTTCTAGTGTTTTTAAACTATTAATTTACTATCAAAACCAGATGGCATTGATACACACATATTCGTTGCACTTTTTGGAGCTTAAATTTTGAATGCAATGTAAAAAAAAATGTTTTGCCCCCATCCCCCATATCTCCGCCCCGTCCATAAGTCATAAGTCATATAATCATTTGTTTAACATAGGTGTACAATAATAATGGTATATAAAGAAAATAAAGAGTTCGCTATGTTATACCAGAGGGCGTACAAATGTTTGTAATTTAGTAATTATTGAATTAAATAAGCCTAAACAATAAAAAAGAAACAATTATAAAAATCACACATTTCATAATACAAATTAATTAATAATAAATAGCAATAGAAATCAATGTCAATAAAAAAAATATGTCAATACAGTGCATGACAACACAGACTGAAAACAAATGATAAGGCTATGTCAATAAACAATACTGATGTCAATAAATAAAATGTCAAGGACCACAATACATTTATTTTCTTAGCTGTCATCCTTCTGTCATTAAATTTGCCATTTGGGATCGATTCGGACGGTACGATGGGGTTTGGTATCACTTCAAGACTCAGATTACCATTCGCCATCCGGTTGCCTCTACGTGCCATTGCCTTGAATAATCCTTTCAAAGACGTCAATGGAAGAACCTTGTTATAGAGATTTCTTAGAATTTCTTATTAACACTTTCCATGACACTAAATGCCCATAGACGTCATAACAATAAAACTTATACAATGTGTGCGCTTAAATGCGCAAAACCTGAAATTAGTTTGATCAGAATAACGAGCAGAATCGATTGAACTACTTTTTAATATAGGTCACATTTTTTTAAAATCTTCATTAAAAACGTTGCCGTGTCTATTTATTAATAGGTCAAGCCATCACATGCGCAAACCCGCCAAAATAGGTAAACAAACACAAATTGTTGTCAACCAATTTAAATTTTCTCATACGCGGGATAATAATAGCTTTTATTTCAATGCAAATACGAATCTTACGAACTAAAACAGCACATAAAACCTTTACAATTTTTTTTTTGATTTTTCTTCTCTCTGAAATAGGTCAATTGAATTAACGTTACACGTTGTATTGTGTTTAGTTCAGTCTCCTATAATTTAAAGTACTAAATCTGGCTAGCCTTTCCCCAACTATGTTGGTGTCGGCTTCCAGTCTAACTGGATGCAGCTGAATACCAGTCTTTTACATGGAGCGACTGCCTATTTTACCTCCAGAACCCAGTTAGGTTTTACGATACCCCTTGGTAAGACTGGTTGTCAGACTTTTGGGCTTCTGACGACCCGTAACGACTGTCAAAGATCTACATGGTCCTCAAATGAAATGCTCTGACCAAGATTATTTCCAGGTTTTTATATACACATTGACATTAATTAATTTTATATAAACAATTACAGAATATTTACTTTTAAAGTATTTTACTTTTAAAGTATTTTATTATTTTAATTATTGTGAATGTGAAGACTATGTGGGTCATTCCTTTTTATTTTGTTTTTAATTTTTTCTCAGTTAGTTCTAATCATGGTCTGACAGTTTGAGTAATTTAAGTGGCCTATCCAAATGTCCTTTTTTTTGGTATTGTTCGTCGAATCGTTGAGCTCCTTAAATTCTGAGTTGAGCTGCACGATAAATGACAAATGCGTGTGGACAGGGCACTCTCAATCTGTGTGGCGCTTTCCTCAAAAGACCACTTCAGACACCAATCCACATGGCCTTCACATGATCTGACCAAGATTATGTCTGGACTTTAAAAGAGACTGAGACCTCTGAGTTTGTTTCGGCCTTTTTTCTCAGAGTAGTCAAATAGGAAACGCCGACCTCATCATGTTTTAAAATATGATTGACGTGTAAGTGTTTGTACAAACCTACTTACAGAAATAAAATCATTTATCATTTACGAATGACAGCCGAGACAAACGGCTTAACGTGCTTTCCGAGGCACGGAGGAGTCTCGGTATGTAAAGATGGTCACCCATCCACGGATCAACCCCGGCAAGCGTAGCTTAACCTGATGGATCGACCCGTGCGGTTGTTATTACTTAGCCACGAGCTCCTAATATTACATCATTTCATTTACGTAGTAATGTTGGTGGTAAACCGTAAGACGTAGCGTTGGAAGGCCTCCTACAAGATGGACCGATGACCTTATGAAGGCCGCAGGAATCTGCTGGATGCGGGAAGCACAAAAGTGGCAGTGCTTGGGGGAGGCCTATGTCCAGCAGTGGACGTCTTTCGGCTGAAATGATGATGATGACGATTGGTGGTAAAAACGAAAATACAGATCCAAAGACCGACTTCCGAAACTTTCATTTTGTAGCGTTTTATTTGGAAGCCGATTGATTTTTATATATATATTATTTTCACTTTTTAGTTGTGGTACTTCAATTTCAATTTCAAATAGCCTATAATAGCAATCTTAAAAAAACTGGTTTTACAATTTATCTATATGTATATACACCGTGAAATTTGAATCACAGTTTCTCTAGAACAAACGTTGTTCAGACCATGGTCTACTACCATTCTACAACATACAATAAAAAAAATAATTGGTTTTTGAAAAAACACAAAAAGACAAAGTTTAAAATGTCAAGACAGATGTTGTGGAATGCTTACTTCTTGATCCTTCGTTCCCTCTGACTCAATTATGTCCGATGGAGTTAAGGCTTTGGATGTGGAGTTCTTTATTTTCATAAACCCCCTCTGGGTAGATGTGAACTGTCACATTAGTTTGTTTGTTTTCGGAGGCTTGCCGCACCTTTTTCGATGGTTTTGATGTGGTAAGGTTTAAGCATGACGACGTTAATTTTGTGGGTGCATGTTATTACATATTGTCATTTAACTTTGCTGATACCTAGTCTGGTATCAAGACTTTGCAATTCGTACGTCCTGACTTAAGCCTTCTCTTGCAAGAGAAAGACCTCACTATGTATTTTAATTTCCATCGTTAGGTAATGCTTCTTTTAGGTATAGGTAGGAAGGGTTAGATTATTCGGATGCTTTGAATAAAAGTATCTGCTGGATCCATTTATTCAAGTGGGGCGTAGCTCATGTGAGGTTTTATTATGATATAACCTCATGTTGCACAGGCTGGCATGAATGCTATGGCATCCGGACAATCTGTCAAGATATGTTTAAATTAGGATTTGTAATAGTTTTCACTTGTCGATAAAAAATAAACTAGTCTGCCCCCGGTAGCCGCTCGCGTATGTCTTTGTATTAATGGTTTAAAAATATAGTCTTGCTCTCCCTTAAAGGTTCTTTAATTTAAATACTATCCCGGGTACCGCTGCCAAGTTGGTGCTCACAGTACCTACTATCATGGCAGCACGGAATTAGTAAGTACCTACTGTCATAGCAGCATGGAATTAGTATGTACTATACATACATGGAATTTGTATGATCTATGAGCATTAATTAATATGGGACCACCCAATTTCAATGCAATTCAATTTACAATTCAATTTTTATTATTTTAATTAATCTTAAAATAATAGTAACTCTATTTGTACGAGAACTATTTGTATCATTAAAATATACTAATAGCAAATCATGATTGTAGGAGGAAGGGGCCGATGTCTGTCATTCAGTTAATACTTGCACAGACATCGTCGTTAACTCTATCATTAAAAAATACTCAAAACTCTGTATATTGTGTTTTTGTTTAGGATAGATGAGTTGTACCAACATCATTGTTATAAAAAAGTATTATTTATTATTATTATTAAAATCGGTTCATAAATTACGGAGTTCTGAGGCAATAAACATTTAAAAAAATACAATCTAATTGAGAGAACCTCTTCCTTTGATTGAAGTCGGTTAAAAACAGGTAAATTTTTGACAGCCATTGGCGATGTTGTCAACTTTCAGAAAGCCCTCAAGAGGTTATAAAACACTGACTGACTGAAGTATCATACAAAAACATGAAAGTCAAGATAAAGTAAAATGCACAGTTTAATGGGTTCTTGTAGGTCATACACCATCGGCAATTGGGCACTGTAACGAACTTAGAGCACGACTCACCATTCGGTAGCCTTCAGAGCGGTCAAAGAATTAGTGAAGGTTCTACATTCTTGTTTTGGAAAAACCTATTGCATACAACCACAATTTCGGTCAATGTTAACAATTAATGCAGCAGTGGCCTAACCCCGACTTACGAGTTGTGTCGTGAGTTCGAAGCCAGGTAGGCACTTTGCTTTGTGTATTTAAAGTTTCATCACCACTGCTCTCAAAACAGTGAAGGAAAACATTGTGGGGCAGGCTTGTCCTGGAAACAAAAAAAAAAAAACAGTGGCACTCTGAGAGTGCCGACAGAATTGAAAACTTGAAGTCAAAAGTCAAAGCCAAAAGTCAAAGTTAAACTCAAATAATTTATTTCAATTAGGCACATAAAAGGCACTTTTGAACGTCAAAATTTACAAAAAAATAGAATTGATTCTAGTCGCCCATTCCAAAAGGTAATTTTCGTATGGAGAAGAATGGGCAAGAAACTCCACCGTTACTCTTTTTTGAACAATTTTATTGTGCAGGGAATACTTTAAATGAGGTGTCGGTAACGGTAACGGTGTCGCGAGTTCAATTGTTTTTTCCCATCTCAAAAATGCCCAACGCGCCTAAAGAAGTTTTCACTTCAAAATTCGAAAACATGTGACATTCACCAACCCGCACTGGGCCCGCGTGGTAGATTACGGCCCACTCCCTCTCATAAAGAGGCGGCCTGTGTCCCAGCAGTGGGAACATTGTAAGCAGATTATGCAAAACATTTAAATATGAGGTGCGAATGGTGCTTTGGTTGAGCGATTAGCTATGAGATACGGATCGTGGGTTCACATCAAAATTCAAAAGGAAATTTCGTGAAGGATATTTCTATATATACTCGTAGGTTATATGGAACCGTACATATTACTCTACCGACTTAGGCGCCATGCATTCTGCATTAACAATATTTGTACCTATTATTGCAAATAATATGTAAAAATATATTTCAGCAAATCAGTGTTTAACGAAAGTCAAATTCAAATTGTTTATTTGCAAGAAAATACATGGTTTACACGGGAAGATCTTACAGCCTTAAAGTAATTGCATTTTGCCTGGAGGTAAGCGTGCATATTATTATTAATGTTAAAATGTCACAGTTATTGTGCAGATTCTATTAATAGTGAATTATCATTACAATAAATGTCCTTTAATCTACAATAAATTCACTAACTAATACTCAACAAATATTTTTTATGTTCTAAAAATTATTTATGCTGTAGAAACACTTTTTGTGTAACCACTCTGACAATTTTGATTTAAAAACACTACCCTGCAGCACTTTAAATTCGTCTGGTAGGGTATTATAAATTAATATACACATATTGAACACATTTTTCTTATAAATGATAAATGATTTTATTTCTGTAAGTAGGTTTATAAATATCTTTATGACTAGGTGGATGATATAAAAGGTTGCAAACATTCAAAGCCGTTGATTTTATTTTATCATCCCAATAGAATCGCCCCATTATCATATCAGCAAGTGTAGGGATCCCTATATTTAGTTTTTGGTCCTTCGAGCCGGATTCCGGACTGAAAGAAAAATGCGTTTATTGGCTTACTTTGTAAAGGTTGACAGCGGAAGGCGGAGGTCAGGGTTCATTGTCCGTCCGTCAGTCTGTGAAGACCCTTTTTCTCAACAACGCGTGGAGGTATCAAGTTGAAATTAATAGCAAATACGTAGCTCTAAAAAAGTCAAGCTTCTAAGCCAACACAATAAAAAAACGGCCATATATGAGACATATTTTAATACTCGCAAGTAAATCAAAATCTACAGGGTACTTCCCGTTGACTTAGAATCATGTTTGGCAGCAAGCAAGGTTTCACAACACAAGTAAAGGAACACGTCCGAAAATCGTTAATTTGTAGTTTTAGTAGCCAAAAACGTATATCGATGTATGGGAGAACATATTTTTCAACTACAATGTTTAGTTTTGTTGTTGGCATAAATTCATCCTAACTACGGAACTCTTTATTATGCGTGGTCCGACACGCAAGTGGCTGGTATTTTTTAACCGACTTCCAAAAGGAGGAGGTTCGCAATTCGACAGCATGTTTTTTTTTGTATGTTTGTTACGCGATTACTCCGCCAATTATGAATTGATTTTGATGATTCTTTTTTTGTTTGGTAGGTCATACTTCAGAGGTGGTCTCATATAAATTTTATTAACTTTGCTTACCCGTAGTTTTTGAGTTAGCTTCAATAATACGTATTTTTCTCCCTTAGTCTATGTGGATAATGTTATAATAAGTTCCTGTCACTGTTATTTACATAGCAGGTAGTGGTACTCGAATTTGTATGGGGTAGGTACCACAACTAAAAAGTGAAAAACTTTTTCCAAAAAAAGAATTTTCGTTGTTTGCCATCGACTTCCGAAATTAGAGTTATTTTTCACTTTGTAGTGACTTTTTTGGAAGTCGGTTGTTTTTTTTTTTGGAAATAGTTTTTTACTGTATGTGATACTTGAATCTTCAAAAATATAAATAAATCAGCGCTGTGCTGTGGGTCCCCCATAGCACAGCATCATGCTGAGTGGAGGCCTTCTTGTCACAGTCATGACGTGCAGCTGCCGCCTAATTTCTGTTTTATGCTCGTGATTTATTATGTACTTTGTGTTGTTCTCTGATTACTCTTGTCTTTTATGTATGCACGTGTTTCTGTGACAAATAAAACTATTTTTCTTTCTTGCTTTCTTTCAAAAATGTAAGCTGAAGGCAGACTCTACTGCTGAGCAACACTTAGGTAGGTAAAATAATAATAATAATTCCCTTAAATCTCTCCCCCACAGGCGCGTTATTATCGGTTGATAATAACTACAATTGCAACGAATATCCGGTCACTATCCGGTATCCGGCCTATTCGGCCATTTTTTTACTATTCGGTGCACGACCGGATTGTCATCTTGTGCCGGATATCCGGCTAGCCGGATACTTGGTCTTATTTTCGTAATAAAATTTAGGTAAATAATACTTTTAATTTCGGAAAACAACCTGTTTACTTAAAAAATGCATACATTTTTGGTCTGTGGAGCACTTATGGTAGCTAATTATAATCAGTATTTTAAATTTATTAAAGGCAAATTGTAATGGTGCAGTTGTTATAATATGCATAATTTATTTAAACTTTTTCACACTCAAAAAAGTACAAAGGCCGACTAAATGCCTTAGGCATTCTCTACCAGTCAACCAAGGGTGGTGAAGATAGTGACGTTCGATTCGGCCGGATATCCGGTGGCGGGATATCCGGCTATCTGGCTTCGGCAGTCGCGAACCAGCCAAATCACTATCCGTTGCAACTCTAATAAGCGTTAGCGCACTTGCCTGTTTTTTTTTTTATCTACATATACAATATTTCCTATTCATTCTTAAAAAAATTAATTTAAGAATTTGGTTTACAATATAACGAGCATGTTTCAAACTATTAGAACCACACGATTGTAATCGATCTGTTATTGATCAACCTCGATTATAGACCGTTCAACGTCGATCATTAAGTGATTTATTTCGACAAACCGATCTGTTTTCAATAAGTGGGACTAGGCATCGATATTTAACAATTCGATATATCTCATGATTAAGCAAAAATATAATTAGAAGAGAAAACAACTTTTTACAAAAAAAAAAAACACCCGACTTAAAAAAAAAAGACGAATTTTTTGACGCCCAATGAGCTCTTGTCTTTATTTTTAACTTTTTCCTTTACATACTTGTACATAATATATATAGTAGTTAGTTGTAAATATGTTTGTGTATATAAGAGTTAAAAAAAAAAAAACTGCCTCGTTGGTCTAGTGGTCGCAAGCGCTACTGCTGAGCATGAGGTCCTGGGTTCGATTCCCGGGTCGGGCAAAGTGTTATTGGGTTTTTCTATCTGGAATTTCTCAGTAGCAGCCCGGAGTCTGGATTTGTGCCCGGTTGATGGCAATAGGCTCGCCCCCTATTACATGGGACTTAAACATAACTGGCGAAATGTGGGTGTACCTGCTACAGGGACACCTCTGCCCAACCCTTCGGGGAAACAAGGCGTGATGTTATGTTATGTAAAAAAAAAAAAAAAAAAAAAAAAAAAAAAAAAAAAAAAAAAAAAAAAAAAAAAAAAAAAAACACCTCAAAGTGAAAAATAACTTTAATTTCAGTAGTCGGTGTCTTTGGTTATGAATTTTCGTTTTTTGCTACCGACTTCCGAAATAAAAGTTATTTTTCACTTTGTAGTGTTTTTTTTTAAGTCGGTTGTTTTAATTTGTAAAAAGTTTTTATATTTCACTTTTTATTTGAGGTACCTACCCCACACAAATTCCAATACCATTACCTACCTGCTATTTAAATACAGTGACAGGAACTTATCATATCATCCTCATACTAAATGGAAAAAAATACGTGTTATTGAAGCTAACTCAAAAATTACCCAAGTAAAATTAGTAAAATTTCTATGGGACCACCTACCAAACAAAAAAAAAATGATCAAAATCAATTCATAATTGGCGGAGTAATCGCGTAACATACAAAAAAAAAACATACAGTCGAATTGAAAACCTCCTCCTTTTGGAAGTCGGTTAAAAAGTATCGATCTTACATCTACAATATTTTTGTTCCGTGCAGGAATCTAACCCAAGACTTTGTAGCGCAGAAGCTAACGGCTTAGCCACTGCGCCATTGGAATCATCTACCTTTATTGATACTCTCTATTGTAAAAAGGGAATGGATAAAATTTATTATAATAAAAAATGTAAGGCTGCCGTCAATTTACAGATCAGTCATCAAGTAACATTTTATTAGGCACCATAACAGTCCAAAAACTGTTGCAATAACCACACAAAATTAACATAATTTTCCTCAACAAGTCAACAACCCATCCATTTCTCAACCTCACCGCCTGCTTAACTGCAGCTACATAACACAGTCAACTGACCTCCTTTATCCCATTTTTAACCTTGGCAACAATCGATTTTTTCCATCAACACTACGAATTAATCTTTGTTTTTTTCGTCTGTGACGTCCGAGGCAGCGGACAGTCAGTCAGTCATCCCCACTTTTGCTGTAGAGGGGACAGCAATTTTCTGAATTACTACACCTTCGAGCTGCGGCATTCCCATTCATACTACATCGCACTTTCAAATACAATACCTGTGTCTCGTACGAAAATATTAAAAAGTAAATTAAAAAAAAAAATATTTCCCGCGCTATCCGTGTCGGGCTTCGCGGTTTTGAAAATTCGAATTTCAGATTGAATTTGACATTAACATTTTTTATTTGTTTTTTTAATATTGTTTTTTTTTTCATATCCGTAAAGCCCGCTAAGGATTCATCTTATAACCTAAAAAGTTACTCTTTGCATAATATAGCTGTGGCCGTCGGCAATTTTTATGTAATACAAGTAACAGTATTACATAACTATCATTTCGGCCTCATATTTTGGTAGTTGCGATAGTCGACGGTTTGCCATGGATAAAACTGTTCGCGCTTTCCAACTGAGAACTGTGTCCTAATTTTAAATTAAAAAGTTTGGTGTTCTGTGTTTAAAGAGTGAAGTGTGGCGGGAATTTTTAGCTGTCAAGTGTCAAGTAAGTGTCAAATATATTTTCTTCATTTGTTTTTTTTATAGGTCTATGTCGTTGTGTGAAAGTTTTTTATATATTACGTAGGTACAATGTCATCTGTTTTTCTCATGTAGTGTATGGTCGATCCAAGTTTAATATTGCCCAATTTACGCGGTATTAGATAATTCGTTACGATAGCTTAACCTACTTTTTTAATATCATTCTTGATTCTTGGTTGTTGAATTCAATGTTCGAGTATAATTTTGTAATACATGCTAATTAGTATGGTGATTCGGTTTTTATGTTTAATTTATGAGATAATAAATTATTATTTGATGCAATAAGATTAGAAATGTGTTACAATGAATGTCAGTCAAACAGTCATTGGGTCAATAGGTAAAACAATAAATTAGGGCAGTACCAACTGTGCTCTATTTTTTTTTGGGTCAAACTCAAATTCACAGGTTATTTTCCGTACAAAAACTTTACAAACATACAAAATAATCTCTTCGCGATAATCTGCAATATATATTAACGCTGCAACAACAAGAGGGTTGGCAGAAAGCCAACATTCTCTTAAGAAACTGTGAATACAAGACTTATTTGTCAATTGTGTCTGTGCGTTGATGTCTTTCGTATTGAGGACACGCGTAACATAGATTTTACTCGATTACGGTCGATTCTAAAGACCCTGTGTTTTTGTGGTCTGGAGGGTTTCAGAATAGAAAATGTTACACTATGTAAATCGGGTTGAAATCTTGCATATATCATAATAGTTAATATACCAAGTACATGGTCAACCGCGCTTTGCTCGGGTGAAAATATAGATTGATCATTTAATAGTATAAGTTCATACTAATTCCATGCTGCCATGATAGTAGTTACTTACTAATTCCATGTTGCCATGTCATTATGGAGGAGCTCGTGGCTAAATACTAACAGCCGCTCGGATCGATCTGTCAGGTTAAGCTACGCTTGCCGGGGTTGGTCCGTGGATGGGTGACCATTTTTACATACCGAGACTCCTCCGTGCCTCGGAAAGCACGTTAAACCGTTGGTATCGGCTGTCATTCGTGGATCTTTGACAGCCGTTACAGGTCGTCAGAAGCCCGAAAGTCTGACAACCAAGTCTTACCAACGGGTATCGTATTACCCAGTTACTGGGTTGTGGAGGTCAGATAGGCAGTCGCTCCATGTAAAATACGATATTCAGCTACATCTAGTTAGACTGGAAGCCGACCCCAACATAGTTGGGAAAAGGCAAGGCAGATTGATTTTTTTTAAACAATATACAATTATTACCTACAACGTCGTATATCGCGGTAATTTTCACCGCGTGCATAATTAACAAAATTTTCGGCATATTTAACCGACTTCAAAAAAAGGAGGAGGTTCTCAATTCGACTATTTTTTTTTTAATGTTTGTTTTCTCAGAACTTTCGACTGGGTGAACCGATTTCGATGATACTTTTTTTATTTAAAAGCTGGTGCTTCCCGTGTGGTCCCATGTAAATTTTATTAACTTTGCTTGGATGGTTTTTAATTGGGTTCACATGGATGATATCTTAAGTTCCTGTCATTGTTATTTACATAGCAGGTAGTATTCGAATTTATGTGGGGTAGGAACCACAACTAAAAACTGAAAAATAAAAACTTTATACAAAAAAAAAAACAACCGACTTCCAAAAAAAACACTATAAAGCCAAAAATAACTTTAATTTCGGAAGTCGGTGGCAAAAAACGAAAATTCAAAACCAAAGACACCGACTTCCGAAATTAAAGTTACTTTTCGCTTTATAGTGTTTTTTTTTTGGAAGGCGGTTGTTTTTTTTTATAAAAAGTTGTCCTTGTTGCTTAGCTAACCCGTCTATTCAATTAGATAGTTCGATATTTTCGCCATGAGGAATTATTTATAGATGAACTATAAAATTCCGCTGACCTGAGATTACTTTCAATAATATTTGGCATTGAGGGTTGCCTAATTTATCAAATGGTCAAACACCTTTGATATGGCATTGAATACTTATCACGATTTATTTAGTTACTTAATTAAAAATATACATTTCACAATTTTGATAGTTGTCTGCCTCGGCTGGTGGTCGGGGTGCGTTCGATAGCTGGTGTGGGTAAAGTGTAATTAAGTTTTTTTTTAATTTTTTGTATTAGGAAATTTTCAGTCTCAGTTTGTTTTGTTTTTATTTTGTATAGTTAGTTAGTTATTCATTTTATTTAATGTTAGATTTTATACTGTACATAAGATTTGTCATCTATGGTTATAAAAAAATGCAATTAATTCTCAGTAGCAACTTGGAGTTTGGATTTTTGCCTGTTTAATGGCATACCTATAATATGGGGATTCCTTACCAATACCTGTTATAAATTTTAACATTCGCACGGTTTGATCCATCTGGTTAGGCTAGGCTTGCCGGTGTTGGTCCGTGGATGGGTGACCATTTGTACATATCGAGACTCCTCCGTGCCTCGGGAAGCACGTTAAGCCGTTGGTCCCCGCTGTCATTCGTGGATCTTTGACAGTCGTTACGGGTCGTCAGAAGCCCGAAAGTCTGACAACCAGCCTTACCAAGTGGTATCGTATCACCCAGTTACTGGGTTGTGGAGGTCAGATAGGCAGTCGCTCCATGTAAAATACTGGTATTCAGCTGCATCCGGTTAGACTGGAAGGCGACCCCAACATACTGTGTAAAGATGGTCACCCATCCGCGGACCAACCGCGGCAACCATAGCTTAACCTGATCGATCGACCCGTGCTTCTGTTATTACTTAGCCACAAGTCTCTCATAGCATATGAAAGTATATACGGTACCAAAAAAACTGACGTTTGTCTGTCTGTTTGTTCCGGCCAACCTCCGAAACGACTGGGCCGATTTTGAGAGAACTTTCACTGGCAGATAGCTGATGTTATATGGAGTAGCTTACATTTTGATTTTTTTGTAAATTAATTGGGACCACGCGGGCGATACCGCGAACAGTAGCTAATTATTTAAAAATACAACGTACAATTACTTTTTACACACTTGACATACTTCGGGGTATATTATTAAAATTATCAAATTATTAATCTTATTAACAATAATTGAATGGCCATATAAAATAATTTGGCAATTATATTTGAACACACGCAACGAATAAACCGTCGATTCAATTAAAATAACGTACGATAAGTTTCGTTAGTTTTTACTTACTGCGGGGGTCTAAAACGGCCACATTAGCAATTCTTCTAAAAGCAATTCATTTTCTGAATTTCCAGCAATTCCTCTATGGTAACACAAATATTTTTGCTGAATCATATTCAACTCAATTCATATCACAATCATATTTGGTGTAAATATTGCCGCATGAAAAAATTAAGACCGTAATTGTACCGGATATTTTTTCTTGACAGTTTTTTTAAATCAAATGAGGTTTTTTTATTTTTTATTTCTACAGCTGTGATGTTATTTCATTATTATTACAAAACTGTCAAACAGATGAATTGCGTAATATGAATTGAACGCAGATAATATTATAATTGTCAATTTGTGACAGTTTGTGTCATCATAATATTATCATATATCATCATTCTGCCAAAGCGGCCGTTTTATGCATGCCTAGAACCAAAAATTAGAAGACATGTGACATCTACCAACCCGCAATGGGCCCGCGTGGCGTATTACAGCCCATTCCCTCTCACGGAGAGAAGGCCTGTATCCCAGCAGTGGGAACATTATAGACTGATTAAGTATGAGCTATTTGTATGGCTAATAATTTACCCATGGCATGACGACCAGATTCATACGCCAGAACACTTTTTATATAAACCTTTTGAACTTGCTCTTTCGAGATTTTTATTTTATTAAACCATAATTTGAAAACTCTTGGCCTGCATCTCACCTGATGGTAAGTGATAATCAGAGGCGAAAGCGAGCTTCACCGGGAATCCTCAACCACAGAGGAACTGGCCATCTTACCTACAACTGCCAAAACACAACAATGCTGTTAACATTGTTGTTATGGCGACAGACTTAGATGAGATGGTAGTAGCTAGCCAGGCGGACTTAGAACAAGACCTACCACCAACCAAACCGAGCAGAAAATTTTGCCCCCACTGGGAATCGAACCTGGGATCTCTGTGTCTGAGACGGGTGGTCTAATTGCGGGAAAAGAATTACCGCTTTTGTCGTCTAAGAATTACCTCTATTTCAAATGATAACAGTGTCTAACATAATTATTTTATGTAATGCTTTCTAAAAAGCTTTTTTTAAAATGAAAAGCTAAGTACTAACAGCCGCATGGGTCGATCCATCAGGTTAAGCAACCCTCGCCGGGGTTGGTCCGTGGATAGGTGACCATTTCTACATACCGAGACTCCTCCGTGCCTCGGAAAGCATGTTAAGCTGTCTGTCTCGGCTGTCATTCATGGATCTTTGACAGTCGTTACGGGTCGTCAGAAGCTCGAAAGTCTGACAACCAGACTTACCAAGGGGTATCGTGTTACCCAGTTACTGAGTTGTGGAGGTCAGATAGGCAGTCGCTCCATGTAAAATACTGGTATTCAGCTGCATCGGGTTAGACTGGAAGCTGACCCCAACATAGTTGGGAAAAGGCTAGGCAGATTGATTGCCCTCTATTTTAAATTGTTACAGTGTCTAACATAATTATTTTAAAATAACTCGATGTTAGTTTGAGTTTACGCACTATAAATTATGATGTAATTAATTCGAAATTAGGCACAATTTCGCACTTTTGGCGTGTAAGTGGTTTTTCACATAAGTACCTAATTAGTTTCTCTTAGCATAATTATGTTTGCACATATTATAGCAACATGTTTACGAATTTAAGTAGTTAATTAGTATACTAAAAAGGAATGATATTCGCAGGATTACTAACTAATTTCATTTCTTTCTCTATGAGTTGTATTTTTGTGCTAAATTCTAGAATTTTAGGTCAACAACAAGTATAGACAGTGCGATCCACGAAGACGCGCCCCACTCCGCTCCGCGCCGTACTAGAGTTCAGCTTACAGTACAGTCATCGCGGAGTGGGGCGCGTCTTCGTGGATTGCACTATCTATACAACTACCCTGTAAATGTTTTTGCTAGTGAATTTGTAATATCAGTCACAGTGGATCGCATAAACAGTTCAATCAATCTGCCTTGTCTTTTACCAACTATGTTGGGGCTGGCTTTCAGTCTACATAGAACAACTGCCTACATGACTTTCACAATCCAGTAACTGGGTAATACGATATCTGTCGGATTTCTATCAGTTGCCCTTTGCACTTGGTGTAGACCGGACGCTCTCAATCGACTTTGAAGTATATAGAGTTGTTAATACTCTTTTAACTTTTAAAAGAGTAACGGTGGAGTGTCTTGCCCATTCTTCTCTATACGAAAACTACGTTTTGGAAGGGGCGACTAGAATCAATTCAATTTTTTTATAAGTTTTGACGTTCAAAAGTGCCTTTTTGTGCCTAATTGAAATAAATTCTTTGACTTTGAACTTTAATTTATTTAAAAAATGGGAGGAAAGCTGCTAAAGGCGCAGGCACGACAGATAGGAAAATAGTTTTACAGCTCTATATAGTTCACACGGAAATCAAAACTAAATTTAATTGTACAATGAAATTAGCGTTCGTTTTTATTCGGAAATGCGATGATTCCCGAGGGAAATTAAGAAAATAGAAATGCTTCTTTTGTGTGGTTAGTGACTAACCTGGTGTCAGAGTTTTAAAGCTGCCCATGGGCCTCTGACTTGACTTCACATGCCGTCGAGATATATCTCTCAGGCATGGCGCTTTCCTCACGATATTTTCCTTCACCGTTTTTGAAGCAAGTGGCACCTTGGGTTCGAACTCGAGACCTATGATTTGGCAATCTGACGGTCACACCACTAGGCTATCACTGCTCCGCTGTTTGCCTATATGACTCAATCATTTAAACCAATTAGAACCTTTCTCGCCATTCTTGTATATCAACGCAGTTCTGACTGGGTTTTTCCCGTTATCATACTTAGTCATAGTATTTCGACATCTTGCTGTCCACCTTGTGAGATGAGTAGAAAGTACAACGGTTGCCCAATCGTGTCAGGTCAAAATTTGTTGTTTTTTGAGAAGGTCACTTAGAATGTCGATTGATCTACGAGGCTAACCAGTATTAACCATCGGTCAGGGCAGTTCATATGAGCTAGTGCGATATAGGTTTCGAGGCTATATGCTGGTTTCCGAAATACTATTTAATTTTAGTTGGTTGCCAAATACCTATCTACCTAGCCTTTTCCCAACTATGTTGGGGTCGGCTTCCAGTCTAACCGGATGCAGCTGAATACCAATATTTTACATGGAGCGACTGCCTATCTGACCTCCACAACCTAGTTACTAGGTAACACGATAACCCTTGGTAAGACTGGTTGTCAGACTTTTTGGGCTTCCAACTACACGTAACGACTGTCAAAGATCTACAAATGACAGCCGGGACCAACGGCTTAACGTGCTTTCCGAGGCACGAAGGGGTCTGGTATGTAAAGATGGTCATCCATCCACGGACCAACCGCGGCAAGCAAGCGTGTTGCCAAATCTCATGTTAATTTAATAATAATAAGTTTATTTCATATTCAACAGGTTTTAATAAATAAAGCCTCATGCAGACTGGTGCGACTCTAAGAAAACAATTTCTAAGAAACCTTCACGTTAGAACAATAATAGGATTGATGACTAAAAATTTATTTTTTGTCCCTCTTGTAGATTATTTAAAAATATTGAACACGTATTTTTTATTTTTTTACGTTATCAAAAGATTACGGCGATACATTGAGTTAAAATGTGCCATGACGTCAAGAGTATGTCGATTTTATAGACTTACTTGTGACGTAGTGAACCCCACTCCATCCACTGTAATACGGTTTATCCAAGTAATTTTTTATTAATATGATGAAGCAAAAAATACGTTTCTAATATTTTTTTATTATTTGACTGACGGACTAAATAGAATTTCTTTTTTTTTACCCATGCATCATCCCTATTACTGGTTGCGCATCGCGCGACAAGCCGCGCCAGTCTGCAAGAGCCTTAAGTTGTCTTTTAAGTATGGAGATACCTGTACCAGAAGACCTCATAGTTATTACTATAAAACTATTATTTTATTTATGCGGTTTATCGATGTTATTTTAGTCAATATAACATGAGAAATGATCAGTCAATTAAATTTAAAGCTTTAAACTCAAAGCATTTATTTTAGAATTATTGTCAAGGAGTCGGTCAGTAAAAAATTTGAACATATTATCATTTTTTATTTTTATTTTGTGTCCGTGGAGTTTCTTGCCCGTTCTTCTCCATAGGTACCTATGAAGAAGAACGAGCAAGAAACTCTACTCTACTCGCTTTCTTCTACTACTTTACTCTACTCACTTTTTAAATGAATTTTTACAAAATATTAGTTGCATCATTGTTCATTAATGTTTAGTTTATAATAGGGTAGTTGCCTAGGTAAAACAAAAAAAAAAAATCCTATTTAGTCCGTCTTTCAGATAATAAAAAAATATTAGACACGTATTTTTTGCTTTATCATAATAATCAAAAATAATTTAGAAAACACGCATTAAAGTTGGGGAGTGGGGGCTCGCTACGTCACAACGCACTATTAAATTAGCAAGGCATGTCACATTTCAACTCAATGTATCGCCGTAATCTTTAGATTACGTCAAAAAAGAAAAAACACGTGTTCAATATTTTTTAATAATTTACAAGTCGGATAAAAAATATTTTGGACACAGGCCTATTGCCTAATTAGACAATTGGCACATTTTGAATTTTATGCAGTAAAGTTAGTATACTTCAAGCTTGCATACCATTACACGACGCCGCTGTAATTAAGGATAAAAAAAAATTAAAAATGGCCAATTTCTGTCAGGAATCATGTCATAATCTTTAACTCCCTTCACGGATACTGCCCGCGATGATTATCATTATATAAGTCATGTATTATTACAAACATTGTGTTCCTACCACATTTTTTGCAGACGACATATGTACATCAACGCATAAGCGTAAAGATTTTTAGATTGGAGCTAATTAAAAAATAATTCTTTTGAGATAATATTAATTACACCTAGAGCAATTTTAACTAAAACAATGAAATTTGACTACGAAGCAGTGAGCTAATAAAAAACGAAAAAAAAACCGGCCACATGCGTGTCGGACTACGCAAAATTAAGGGTTCGTAGTTGGAATGAATTTATCCCAAAAACAAGCTTAACATTATTGTTAAAAAAACAGTGGTACTCCGGGAGTGCCGACAGAAGTGAAAATAAAAACGGCACCGCAGTAATCAACGCGTTGATGTCTTTTTAATGGTCTAAAGCTGGTGTCGTAACAGTGTCGCGAAATCAATGGTTTAGTCCCATCTCAAAAATACCCAACGCGCCTAAAGAAGATTTCACTTCAAAAATTGTGATGGACGAAAGCGAGAGAAAAACTCTCCAATAGTGTGCAAAGGTGCTTTGGTGACTAAATGCTCATACCTTATTTATTTAAAAATATATTTGCTCAGTTCGGCTATTCTCGGAACTAATGCCATCTTCTCTAAAAGGCAAGTGACACACGACATCCGTTTCCTGAACTAATAGTTATTATTACTATGACATTGATCTTACAACGAAACAGCGCAAATACGCAAAAATCAAAGTCACTTGTGGGTGTACTCCTTATTTAGCTTTTTGGCTCTTTTTATTAGCCTAAAACCTTCTTGGTTGGTCAAGAACAAGGTTGTATTAACCTTCTTCTTAAGGCGAGTGAAATTGAACGCGAGATAGTGGTGTGACCGTCGGACTGCCAAGTCATAGGTCTCGAGTTCGAACCCAAGACACGCACCTCTGACTTTTCGGATTCATATGCGTATTGTATAATTATCACTTGCTTCAAAAACGGTGAAGGAAAACATCGTGAGGAAACCCTGACTGAGAGATATTTCTCGACGGCATGTGATGTGTGTGTGTCAAAGGCCCATGGGCGGCTTTAAAACTCACAATTCACATCAACAACGCAGTCACAAGACAGACACTAAAATGACTTTCAAAGCAAGAAAAATCAATAGTCCCATACCATATCACACGAAATATTCGTCAGCAGCGGCGCGGAATCGACCTGACGCCCCATTTCACTAACCTTGTGCGGCGGGAACGCAACCCGCATACCTAATGAGTTACGATACGTATGCGGACTTGCGATACTGAGCCTATATGAGAGTGAAATAATGTGTATCATTATGTACTAGCAGAACTTGCAATTTTATTGCATTTAAATTAGTCTGTAGCGAATACACCGCCACATACGAACTACGCATCATAGACATGACGTCACACAAATCCTGCATCGCGCAGTTACAGTTTACCGAGCGATCGACATACATTCAAGATTTCAACTTCAAACCGTGGGGCAGTTGCCCGCCAGACACAACACCCGTCTGGTCGGAGGATCCTCCCTTTTCTATGGTGGATGAGTGAACTTTACACCCTGTTCCTCATACCCCTAAACTGGTGACCCCGAGTATGAACGTCAACGCAGCCTTCGTGCAATTACTTCGGCGTGACGTCATCATCATCATCACTCCCGCAAGCTTTCGTGAGGCGAGTCACACAGCCAGCCAGCACCCACGGTTTCAACGGGTATCCTGACTATCAGCATGCAGCGAACGCGCATTCCTGGTCATCACCCTCAGCCTCATCAGCCCGACTCACTGGGGAATCAACGCTATCAGCCTCATCACCCCGACTCACTGGGGAATCAACGCTATCAGCCTCATCACCCCGACTCACTGGGGAATCACCGCAATCACCACAATCACCACAGACAGTTCCGACTCATCGCGAACTATGTGGCACCCGGTTCCGACTCACTGGAACCACAGCTGGCACTGTGAGAAGCATCGCAAGATTCAGCCCACTATCGACCTCCGATCTCCGGAGGGGAGTGATGTAGCGGTTACACCGCCACATACGAACTACGCATCATAGACATGACGTCACACAAATCCTGCATCGCGCAGTTAGAGTTTACCGAGCGATCGACATACATACAAGATTTCAACTTCAAACCGATGGGCAGTTGCCCGCCAGACACAACACCCGTCTGGTCGGAAGATCCTCCCTTTTCTATGGTGGATGAGTGAACTTTACACCCTGTTCCTCATACCCCTAAAAGTCCAATTACGGCTGTCATTCGTAGCTATTTAAAAGGTGTTCCTATTGATATATCTCATAACTCTAGGGTATTAATGAGACCATGTCAAAGAATCGACTAGCATATTATATTTATTTTTTATTATTAATTCGACAAAATCACGATTATTTATGTAAAACACCCTTGCGTAAAATATATACAAAAAGAAAAACATTTAATTCTGATTATTTGTGTTCATTAAAAAAACAATTACAACTACGTATTTTTTGCTTTATATATGAATGATTGGTTTGATTGAAAATGATTTACTCGTACATATCAATGAAACTTAGATACGCACATCGAGAGTCTAGTGTTGGGAATGTTTTCAAATTAAATGTTAATAGGTATAGGCGAACAATTTAGATCTGTCAACAAGTACCAGGTACTTAACAAAATAGAAAATGGTCTACAAATCTACATTCTATTAAGACTACAACGTTCTCATATTCACAAAATATAAAAGAATCTATACTTATATAATTAAAATTAAATTCTAAAAATAAAAACCAATTTAAACCAAAATTATTGCCATTACAACTGTAAAAAATCTTAATCAATATCCTGTCCACAAAATACACTAATAAATAGTTGAAATAGGAATTGTAGGACGTTCTCAAAATTCATCATCATCATCATTTCAGCCGAAAGACGTCCACTGCTGGACATAGGCCTCCCCCAAGCACCGCCCTTCGACCGATTTTGTGCTTCCCGCATCCAGCGGATTCCTGCGGCATTTACAAGGTCATCGGCCCATCATGTGTGAGGCCTGCCAACGCTACGTCTTCCAAAACACAAGCAGTATAAAAAAAAAACAGATAGATCATTTCTAATTAACATAATTTTTCAAGCGAAAAGCTCCCTCCCTTTTGTTAATAAATTTTATTATCCAGTTCCGTAATCTATAAGTAAATCTTACAAGCTAAACGTTTTGTTGTATTTTAAATTATACAGAGTATAAATTATCTAGTATATTACTATTTATAAATATTTTCTGCCTCGTTAATCTTGTGGTTGCGATTCTCGGGTCGGGCAAAGTGATGTTAGGTTTTTTCATCTGGAATTACTCAGTAGCAGTTCAGAGTCTGGATTTGTGCCCGGTTGATGGCAATAGGCTCGCCCCTATTACATGGGATTTAAACATAACTGGCGAAATGTGGGGGCAGAAATAGCGTGTAGAGAGAGGTGGACTAAGAAAGGATTTGTCAAAACTCAACACCTGAGCGAGTCTAAGGCCGCGCTCACTTTGGACGCGTAATTTTACTCGTACGAACACATACGAATACGCACGAACGATCCCGACCTTGCAAGTACTAAGGGAGCGCGCAGACTGATGACTGAGTTCGAATTAGTCACGTATAGTTTCGATGTCCAAAACAATCGGAACTTGTTGGGATTTTAAATCACTTTCGTGCGTTGAAAATTAAAAATGGATGTAGAAAAATGTATTAACTTGGTTTACGGACATAAATGTTTGTGGGATCAGCAGTGTCGGTTTTAATAATACCGGCGCCCCGGGCGAGATTTCTGTGGCGCCCCTCACTACTCTTGGACAGTAGAGGGGCGAAAATTTTAGCTTTTGTTCCAGTTTGAGAAATAGGAAAATTGGTGCTAAAACGAGCGAAGCGAGAAATTTCAGCACCCCGCCACGGAAAATTTAGGATTTTTTATATACAGAAAAGTTTGAGAATTCAGAGTTCAGAAAACGCAGGGTGCAAGAGCGAGCTCCAAATTTTTTGCACCCCGCTGCGTCTTTTCTTTGACCCATACATACAAAATAGTACGTAAACTTTATCGACTTGTACAGAAAAGTTAGAGAAAAACATAACCCTGTCTTTGCTGTCCCGCAGTCGGGTAAAAAAAGAGTTAAATAACAGAAAAGATAGAGAAATAAAAAAATAAAAGGCCGGTGGTTCGCGTTGGGCGCCCCTTCATGTTTGGTGCCTTGGGCGGGTGCCCATGCGCGCCCTACCTTAACGCCACTACTGGGGATCAGAGTGATTCAAGTTATCACTTCGTGAAATTCGTGAAATTCACCGAAATCATGTCTTTTTCGGTCTAAAACAGCGACGACGACGCCGCGGCCGCCGCAGTGTCCGAGTTATAAGAGAATCTTGAAGATACAGATTTTTCATCGGGCTCTAAAGAGGACTTATATCACCAGAACACTACCTATTTGACGGAGAAAAATGTATTCAGTGTACTCAGTTCGTACGACGAGTATCATACCGTATATGTTTACGTACGATACAAATTCGCGTCTAAAGTGAGCGCAGCCTAACGGAGGGTCGAAGTTTTCATTCCAACAAAATCGAAGGCAAAAATATTCAAAATTCAAATAACTGTCAAAAAATCCAACATGGCCGCTCTAAATACAAACAGAAAAACCGTTTGCAAATCCACCTCTCTCTTTGCTGTGCCGAAATAACACATAATTATATACATTTCTGGTTCAAGTTCAAGTGTCCATTATGTAAGCCGCTGGATTTCACCGTACTTTCGTAATTATTACGGCCGGTACTTGGCCCGCCTTACGTTGGTATAAGGACCGGCTGGCCGATAAAGGGGGTTATGATATGGCTGTGTTTTTGGAGTGGTTTATGATCCATGCTGCTGCCATAGTTGGCCATGACATAATAATTATGTATAACATAATGTCTGTCAAAGAGCAGTGGTGTAGAGTTGTAGGTCGTGGGTTCGAACCCAAGCAGGCGTTTTATTTTGTGTAAATAATTTCATCACCACTGCGGGTCTAAAACGGCCACATTAAGCAATTCCTCTAAAAGCATTTCATCTTATGAATTGACACAAACATATTTTTTTGCTGAATCATATTCAATTCAATTCATATAAGAATCTTATTTAGTGTAAATATTGCCACATGAAAAAATTAAGACCGTAATTTAATCGGATATTTTTTCTTTACAGTTTTTATTAATCAAATGAGATTTTTTAATTTTTATTTTTACAGTTTAAATTTTATTTCTTTATAATATAAAACTGTCAAACAGATGAATTGCGTAATATGAATTGAACACAGAATATTATGAATTGTCTGTTTGTGTGATTCATAATATTATCATATCATGATTCTTCCAAAGCGGCCGTTTTAGGCTTCCTTTTAACCTGCCGTCAGAATTTTTATGCCACCCATGGGCCTCTAACTTGGCTTCACATGCCGTTGAGATATCTCTTAGGCGTCACCACGCTCTCAAAACAGTGAAGGAGAACTTCGTGAGGAAAGAAATTTTAGTTCTAGAATAAAAAATTCGAAGACATGTGACATCTACCAACCCGCACTGGGCCCGCGTGGTAGATTACTGCGCACTCCCTCTCGAAGAGAGGAGGCCTGTGTCCCAGCAGTGGGAACATTATAGGCTGATTATGCTAACTTTTGGCTTTAAGGTCCACGTAGTAAGTAAAGATAGGAGCTGAAATTATTTGTAGGTAAAAGTAGGTTATAAAATATTGGAGATGCAAAAGAAATAAAGAAAGAAAATACGTTAATTTGCGGTAAACATGACGCCATCGGTCAGCATAATGCTGCGACCCTATGCGAGACGGAGACAGAGCCATAGCGCTGGTTTTCAGCGACAGCCGGCGTTGATGTTATGACGTTGACCGGTGCAGCATATTATTATAATGAGATCAAAATAAAATAAATATACTGATGTTCTACGATATACTCCAAAAGTATTGATATAGATCTTTAATGATGTTACGAACATGATATTAACACAATCATACTATTAGGTTTTTATTCAAAGTTGCTGTTTATTTCTAACCGACTTCCAAAAGGAGGAGGTTCTCAATTCAACTGTTTTTTTTTTTTTTACCAAAGACACCGACTTCCAAAATTAAAGTTATTTTTCAGTTTGTAGTGTTTTTTTTGGAAGTCGGTTTTTTTGTAAAAAGTTTTTTCGAAAAATCTTTTTGTGTTTTGCGTAACTGTAAGGAATTTATGCTTGTGACTGTACCTACCGAACTTACTGAGTAGGTCAATGACCCACGACACAAAACGAAAAATATGTAACATTTAAACTAAGTCAAGATGTTTATCAGCCCGTGAACATTGCTTTATACTGCTGCGGTCCCACGGCCAGCTTTCTCACAGGCAAGATCATGCCAGGCCAGGCCGACAGGACATGGGAACCGTCGATCTTATGAGGCCTGTGCTGGGAATTGCTCGGCACGGGCCGCGACAGGCCTCGACAGGCCGTGGGACCGCGGCTTTAGTAGTAGAAGTATAATGTGGGTACCTATTTCTGTCAAGCATTGCTGTGTTCTAGTTTCAAGGGTAGGTATGGATGTCAGTATAGGTTACGGGCACATGGAAAGAAAGAAAAGCAAGACAAGAAAGGAAGAAAACAAAGAAAAGAAATGAAAAGAAAGAAAAGAAAGAAGAGAAAGAAAGAAAAGAAAGAAAAGAAAGAAAAGAAAAGAAAAGAAAGAAAGAAAGAAAATAAAGAAAGAAAATATATTGACATTCCGACTTTTGTGAAATTGCCAATGTTTCGGCAAACTCTCGGTACTTATTGAATCAAAAGCATTTTCAATAATGTGGGTCATTGACCCACGTGCGGACGTTTCACAAAGAACTATAGATTTATTACTTTGATCACTTTACGAGTTGGTCAGTCAAAGTAGGTTTAGTCTTTTGCAAAATTATCAAATGAAAGTGTAAACAAACACTGTTCAAGTTATAAATTAACCTCAAATGTCAAATGAAAAATATCTGATAAAGGGTGATTCAAAATTTGAATTTTGGGATGTTAATCTAGAAATTCTAAATTTGAATGAGAGGTTTTTTTTTTTTGGTTTTTATTCAATGAGTATACATTTTCATCATCTACTTACAAAAGTATAATATGATGAAAATGTATACAAATGTACCTAGGTGAATAGTACCTATATCAGCATACTGTAGTTCTATTTTCTTAATGTCCCTCGGTAAACTTCGTGTTTCGTCAGTTATCGGATTTGTATCAGTTACCACTTGGTGCAGACCGGACGCTCTCAATCGACTTGGAAGTATATAGAGTTGTTAATACTCTTTTAAGTTAATGTAATTTATTTTCAAAATAGCAGGAAAGCTGCTAAAGTCGTAGGCACGACAGATAGGAAAATAGTTTTACAGCTATGTATAGTTCACTCGGAAATCAAAACAACAATAAAGTACTTAGTTCTGAATTCAAATTATTACACATGATAAATCTAATAATTGATGGACATGGAAATTAGAATTCCGTTTGTTTTCGGAAATCCGATGATACCCGAGGGATATTAAGAAAAATAGAAAAACTGTATATTTATATGAAATAATATAGTTTTAGCTCAGCGATGTCACATGCCACTGGGTAATGCTTCCGCGAGTCTTTCCTGCCGGCTTGTAACAGAATTGTCTTACATCAGAGTAAGTAAGGCTGTGACCATAACACATGGGTATAATAAATATATATTTTATAATGTTGTAATCTTCGATCAACAATTGTTGATCGAAGGTTGTAATAGTTAAATGTTCAAGATAAGATCTTTATTAATAAAAACTTAGATTCTCTAAAAACTTATGGACCTTCTCTAAAAACAAAAAAAAAATGATGGGCATTTTTGGGGCTCCGTACGTTCGAATGAAAAAACCGAACCCATATAAGATCACTCGTGTGTCTGTCTGTCCGTCTGTTACAGCCAATTTTTTCCTAATTTACTGTACCAATCATACACATATGAATTTCTGTGACCCAAACACGGACGTGTAACGTAAATAAATGCATTTTGAATATGGGGGTCACTTTTGGGGGGCAAAAAAGAAAGTAAAATAAAAAGTTTTGCAAACTGTACCGTGTGACATATCAAATGAAAGGGCAAGCCCTTTCATTCCCTCAGGTCCTCAAACAATTTTTTTTAATAATTTTAAAATAATTAGTTATTTAAGAAAAATTATGAAAATTTACCATTCACCCCTTATCTCCGAAAATACAGAGCCAAACATTTGAAAAATATACAGAAAATTGTTGTATACTTATAGATTACAGGAAAACTATAAAAAAAAAACTTTTTTCATAACTACCGTGTGACATATCAAATGAAAGGGCTTTTTAGCCTAACCCTTCGGGATTACAAGCATGATGTTATGTTTGTTATTGTAGTCTGTCAAATCGCTGACCAAGCAAATCGATGACCTCAATTTCTTCTAAACGTGATTTGTTATCGAAGTTGCTCGTGCATGCGAACGATGCAATTTTACAATATTACTTCATTGTCACATACAAACATAGTAAAGTGAGTGTTGTGTTTATTTTGACGTATTTATTATTGTTCTAGCGAACAGCAGACATTCCTGTATTCAATGTGTTACAAAAACCCTGTCCAATCTGAAAAGGACCCATAGGTACTGTAATAAAATTACCAAAAAGTTATAAAAATACTTGATAATTTTGTAAATAAAAAAGTTATTGCTATACCAAAATTATCCCGATTCCATAAAAAAATTGGTATTTTTTCAACAGGGGTCATACATAAGTTATGACTTGTAGACACCCGCTAAATGACGGCCGTCCGTGCCCCATGTAATAACCCGATAAAATACCCTATTGAAAAAAAAATACGCCGAATTATTAAACAGTACCCAAACTACATTTGAAATAAGATTAGACTTTTAAACAAACCTTTTTTTACTGTCTGTTCAACCGATTTTGACTTCTATATCGTAGGCATAAGGATGGTATTAAAAGCAAAATAGTGGTTACAATACCAACTATTTACTGCAGTTGCCATTTGTCATGCCACCAACGTAATAGAAGTCAAAATCGGTTGAACGGACTGTAAAAAAGGTTTGTTTAAATGTCTAATCTTATTTCAAATTGAGTATAGTTGCTAATTGAGTGTTTAAGTAGGTACCTAGAGTGTGAAGTTAAAATTATTGTAAAAGAGTGCAAATGCAATTTAAAAAAAATTGGATTATAATTGTGGTGTGTGTGTGCATTTAACATTTTCAAGCCAATTAGTTACACGTAAGTACCTAGCCAATAGGTTGTGTAACAGAAGTAGAGCACCCGTCCGAATAGCACCTGCGACTCAGCAGCCTACTGCTGGGATGTATTTTGTTTTACAGGACGTTATTAAATGAAAGATATCGATAAAACAAATTTCGTATGTACAGTCAGCACCAAAAGTCGATGAACAGAATCAACATAACAAAACACCTGTTCACAATAAAATGCCATAAGTTATAGTCGCAACTAGGAAACAAAATAGCCTGTACACCAGAAATTTACAAAAGTCGTTAAACACGACTATTTCAAAAGTATCTGTGCACTAGTATTCCTAAAGTTGCCGTACACCATCAATCCAAATGTCGCTGAACATCATTGTATCAAAGTCACTAAACAGCTAATTTCACCTGACTAAACTAACTACTACTAAATATAGAAACTGCTGATATTGTTATTATAGAACAAAGTGTTTAGTACTGAATAAAAGTATAATTAGAAACGTAATCATTTATTTATTAATAGCACAATCAAAAATTCAAATGAAAATATTTTAGATATTATAATATAAATCTTAACGCAAAATCAAAAATTTAATTTAAAAATCAGTACGAGTGAAACCGTTATTTCTAAAAGCGTTAATAATTGTTTGGTCTTGTTGGCGAGATGTTTTTCTAGGTCTTCCTGTTTTTTTCAACTCCCTTATGTGACCATCGTCATCCCAACGCCTAAGCCAAAGATATACGGTGGTGCGCTGAAACAATGTTTAGCTATGATTAGACATAAACATATATTTCTTTCTTACAATGATGCGACTGAGTACTTATCGGGTAAGTAATAGATGCACCCATACTTATCAATATGTGCTTGAATATTACCAAATGTTTGATTTAATAATAAAAATATAACACTGACTCGTCCTGGCAATCGATTCCTAGACTTTTTGTTCGATTTTAGGTAAAAATATCAAATAAATAAATGTTATTTATTATTGATTTAAAATTAAAACTGTTTAATTGTTAAAATGTTTTAGAAATAATGCACACTTTATTTGTTTTTATTAATTACAGCAATCTTAATACCTACTTACAATTATTGTTAAACATGAATGCAAATATGATTTAGTATTATACGTTTTATTACTTACCGAAACTCCTAATTCTGCAGCAATTTCTGATACATTGTATCCTTGTTCATTCAAGAAAACAATTCTGTGACGTTCATGCTCCGTAATATGCACATTATACGGCATTATTGTGATATTTATCGATTGATGTATTTCAATAATATAAATAAACAATTATGCACTTACACAACGTTTCAATTACTTCAGACTACGACAGTCGACAATCATACGCTAGACTAAAATTATCACAAGTCATGTGAATAGAAATAATAAATTAAAAATTAAAGGAAGGTGGGTTTTGTAAGATTCGCGCAAAGTAAATTACAAGTACCGTCACAATAATCGCTTCGTAGATCATTAGAGTTATGTTTATGTTATTTCATATTATAGATTAGTATGGTTACTGACAATAAAATATAATTGCTTTGTAAATAAGTATTGAAATAGATACTAACGTGTTAACATAGTTACATTGCAAGCAAGCACTGTCCCAAAAGTAGCTGAACAACATAAGCGTCTACGGCAACATTAAAAATATACTTTGTTAACCTAATTTTGTCTTTACTGCTGTTTGGTGACTTTTGATACAATGATGTTCAGCGACATTTGGATTGATGGTGTACAGCGACTTTAGGAATACTAGTGCACAGATACTTTTGAAATAGTCGTGTTTAACGACTTTTGTAAATTTCTGGTGTACAGGCTATTTTGTTTCCTAGTTGCGACTATAACTTATGGCATTTTATTGTGAACAGGTGTTTTGTTATGTTGATTCTGTTCATCGACTTTTGGTGCTGACTGTACGTAAGTATGTGTAATTAATAAATATTCTAGTGATTTTTATCAATATCTTTCATTTAATAACGTCCTGTAAAACAAATACATCCCAGCAGTAGGCTGCTGAGTCGCAGGTGCTATTCGGACGGGTGCTCTGAGTGGACTACTTCGAGTAACAATAACACTACCTTAAAGCTGCATAATCAGCCTATAATGTTCCCACAGCTGGGACACAGGCCTCCTCTCTGTGAGAGGGAGTGGGCCGTAATTACGGAGTATAGAAAGAAGGCCGTAATCCACCACGCGGGCCCAGTGCGGATTGGCAGATGTCACATGTCTTCGAATTTTTGGTGCTAGGACATGCCGGTTTCTGCACGATATTTTCCATCACCGTTTTTGAAGCAAGTGATAATTTATACAATACGCACATGAATCCGAAAAGTCGGAGGTGCGTGCCTTGGGTTCGAACTTGAGACCTATGACTTGGCAGTCTGACGGTCACACCAGCAGGCTATCACTGCGAAACTACGCAGACGAGATAGGTACCAAAAAAAAAAGTTGTATCTCTTAGGAATGACACCAGAATCATCGATCTAGCTGACCACGTTTTTGCACTATACGATTTAGAATTTCTACATACAGTAAAAATAGAGGGTTGCACGCATGCGCCTGCCCTCGCGATGTGACGTCATAGGCAAATTATATCTAGCCTCAAAATTGTTATAAATATGACCTATCTCTTGCGTTCTCAACCATTACTCTAAAATTAAGTCTCGTAGTTATTAGCGATTGAAATCTTCCATGTTTTTGACGGTCAGTAATATTGAACTTACTACTAGTACTCCGAGCGAAAAGACGTTTCACGTCAAAATCTGTTGTAGATATTTATATTTTGAGGTCAACGACCACTGATATTTTAAAATGTAGTTATTTCAAGTATGAGTTGTGAAAATCAATGGCAGTTTCAAAGATTTTTTAAACTAAGCGCGCTCTTTCGTACGAATTTCACTCGTGCGTACACGTACGAAGACGCACGAACGATCCCGACCTTCCAAGTACAAAGGGAGCGCGCAGACTGGGTGCGGCTTCAAACCCCGTTCCATCCATTGGATGCAGACCCTACAGAACCGATTCCTTCGCAAGGCCACGGGAGCCCCCTGGTTCGTCAGAAACGAGATCCTCCATCTCGACTGTAAAATCCCAACCATTCACCAGTTTCTTAAACGCATGACCAAGCGTTACTTTGACTCCGCTCTCAGACATCGCAACCCTCTGGTTGTCGAGGCAGCCAATTATATCCCATCCCGAATTAGTCAGACCCGCCGCCCAAGGCATGTACTCTCCGACCCAGATGACCCCATTACACTCCTCCAGGAGCAGAATAGGGCCACCAGTACAGTGCACAAAAACAGACGCCTCCCGTAATTCCGACCTCGCCGCCGAGGTCCTTTGCGATCGCGACCGAATCCCCGAGTAAATGAAACTCCCCCCGACCCTTGCTCGAAAACGAGGTGCCAGCAGTTGTTGCAGCTGAGCACGTAGCTTTAAATACCCCGCATAATAATCATAATGAAAACATAAATTTGATCCAGCCTGTCCCTTCTTGCTGTCCTTCCATCAGCGATGCCCTAAGCCGAGGTTCGTACCCCACAGGGGGTGCCCTTAGCGAGCATTCGCTTAATTTTAATTTAGAATAAGTTCAAAAAGCTCCTGGCTGGAGGCTCTAAGTGTAGAAGCTTATGGCACCCACAGGAAAATCCGGTTAAGCAGCCAAGACCTTAGTGGTCAGTACTGCAAGATGCCCTTTAAAAAAAAAAAAAAAAGGGTGCGACTTAGTCGTACGTATGCGTACGTATAGTTCCAACGTCCGAAAACAATCCGAACTTGATGGGATTTGTTCTACATATTTGACGGACAAAAAAGTATCCAGTGTGTGCACTCAATTCGTACGACCATAGTCGTACGAATACGCAAGACACTTCCTACCGTCGCACAGTGGAACGAATGTATGGGAGCGGTTGGACGTAGACATTTCCGAAAAAAAAGAGTAAAATTATGCCAAACTAATGATGCCATCTTATTCGATTACTTAATGCCTTCATAACTTGTGGTGATGAATTTCTTCATAACTCCCATATTTCGGGAGTAATTTGAGAAAATGTGAAATTTTACTATGAAAATGAGTGTATCGAGCTCTCTCCCTCCTGATTCCGGGCTTGTTTCAAGTAGCGGTCTCTAATATCATAGTGCTAATACTAAGAGCTATATTTAATACTAAGACACATAGTGCGCCAAATGTGCACTTTCTGGGATAAAAGGAAATGAAAATTTAAAAAAAAAAACGTTTTTTCCCCATTTGTATTTACTTTAAACCGCAGACAGACTTATTAAGAGGTCTATAAATATATTATATATATACAGAAATATATATTAACAAAAATATTCACAAGAACTGATGAGAGTATGACTTTTAAGTAAGTTGATAATAAATTACCTAGTTTCATTAAAAGTACAATAAATAATTAAGATGTAAGCTCTAATTTACTAAGTTACACATTTTAAAACAATAACATCATTTAATTATCTTCGTCATCATCATCATCATCAATTAATTCAAATTCAGAATCGATGTCCGCTAAATCATTTATGTTAACAAATTCGATATCACTTTTCTCAGAATCCGTAAGCTCATAAAATTCCTTAAAAGAAGATTTTTTTACAAACTTATTTCCTTTTGGACGGATACTTGTAACAAGTGGATCAGAAGACAGTAAAAGATTGTGCATAATATCTTCATTGCATGAGATACTGCTATGCTTTCGAGAATGCCCCTCTCTATATTTTCTAAAATCTTTATTTCTAGCCTCAGATGCCTCTTCGGATAGAAAACCAATGGGCACAATTGACATGTTCTGAACTATGTCTGGCCCATGCATTAAAATTTTATGAAGTGAAGAAGGCATATAATACCATGGGTATAACTCCACGTAAAGCTTAGCAGTATCAAAGCAGAACTCTCGGAATTTAGTTACGTTGATCTTCTCTCCTGGTGAAATACACTGCAAGATCACACAGATTTTTCTTAAAAGCATAGCATCTATTCCGGTCAGTTCAGCAGATTTAGTGTAGTTTTCAAAAAATCTCCTTGCCGAGTTGCCATTGTTGGTGGATCCACTGCCTTGTTTCACAACATCGAGAAGTAAGCCCGTTTCTCTTCTTACAGCCTCTTGAACTCTTTTCTTCCTGTCATCAACTTGCCTTTTTGCTATATCACCCCTTACTTGCCATGATTTTATGTCTAATTTGTAGGAAATGTGTAATAAGCATTCCATTGAGCGAATCCAAGCGTGAAGGGTGCTTAAGCTATATTTATACATGTCCTCGTTTGCGTGTTTATCTTTGATTAACTCTAAATTATTCATTTCTTTAGGACAAGCCTTGCATATGTCACACACTGAAGCTGCTGTATTGGATATAATGGAATGAATTTTACCATCAATCATTGTCAACAGCAGTTGGTGTTTGACACTAATTCCATCAGTGATGGTGGATGGAGTTAAGGCTTCAATCTCTGCTTCGATTTCAGCCATCTCTCTCTGCACATTTTCTTTGGTTTCCTTTATAAACTTAAACAATATTGGCCGGCAAAATGAAGTGGAAGATGGTCGCTCGTTTTCCCAAATTGTTACACCTTTTGAGACGAGCCGCAGTGGTACAAGACTAATCATAAAATTACTAGCAAGATCGATTTGCTCATCTTCACTCGTCCTTTGATGATAAATGCTTTGGCTAGATGATCCGTCAAAACCCCATTTGCTGGTCAATACGAGCTGTTGATTGGGATCAACAGGGGTTTCTAACGACCTAATAAGTCTTCTTGAGGTTAAATCCATCAAGGCTTGTAATTTGATTTTTGCAGAGCTCTCTGTAACTGTGAGATCTTCTTTGGCCGGATAGCACTTAATTTTTTCTTTAACCAACATGTAGTAACTCGGGTATTGAAGAGCTCCTTCTTGAGTGTTGAAATCCCGAAGAGTGTTATAGCGCCATTTCGATAAGTTCATCGATACATAAAGAGCCAATGCCTTCAAAGGGGATATTTCCCGTACCTGAATTGATTTACCTTCAATGAAGGCTTTGATTTTTGAGGCCTCTTCTGGATTCTCCGTCAAGTATTTCATAACATAAGCTGTATCGCTTTGTCCTGCCTTTTGAAGCGCCCTTTCGGCCGAAAACATAATTTCAGCGCTGCTACTGCTGCATGAAAGACTATCTTCAGTGCGTCTTCTTTTTTGCCGGTTACTAAGGTCCTCAAAAGATTTACGAGGACTAGGATGTGTACAAGTTGAAGCATCAGATTTAGCAGGAGAAATTATGGGCTCGATGACGTCACTTATATTTTCTGTAGAAGGTTCCATATTTTCATTCTGTAATTCCGGCCATTGAATTGCAGCCTGTAGCCAAATCTCATGTTTCTTCCGAAACTTATCTGTGCTTCTTCCAGACTGTGTCCATTTTGCATAAATGCGGTAGCAAAATCGACGACACCAGTCTTTTAAACTTGTTTCAGCACTTTCACATAACTGAACACAACTGTTATCTTTTAAAACACTGAACAAATAGTTAAAGTCGCGTAAATATTTATGTGCGCGTGCGCATAAAGCAACGTGAATATCAAGATTTGTATTAAAATTTGGAAAATACATTGCGAGATTAGCTTGGATACAACGAGGTGTAAATCAACACTGATTTTAAAGTTACTAATAGTGACCTATTTATATAAAATCCAGGTATCCCAGGTATCCTTTGTTAAATATTGCAAGGTAATTAGTTATTGTGATAATTAGTAAATGATGCATGCTAAATTAGTGTATTAAGAGCCATTTAGTAATTAAATAATAGCAATGTTCTTATCAGTAATCATTAGTGCATCAGTTTTATATGTAAACCTTAAGTCCCTAATTATATATCCTAATTAGCTTATATCTTCTCTAATTGGCTGCTCAGAAATGTTATTGTAATAAGGTAAACCTTTATAAAAACGGTTTTAATCAACAAAATAAACAAAAAATAAAAAAATTGTGTTATAAAATAAACATCACTCTTTATCCCAGAAAGTGCACATTTGGCGCACTATGTGTCTTAGTATTAAATATAGCTCTTAGTATTAGCATTATGATATTAGAGACCGCTACTTGAAACAAGCCCGGAATCAGGAGGGAGAGAGCTCGATACACTCATTTTCATAGTAAAATTTCACATTTTCTCAAATTACTCCCGAAATATGGGAGTTATGAAGAAATTCATCACCACAAGTTATGAAGGCATTAAGTAATCGAATAAGATGGCATCATTAGTTTGGCATAATTTTACTCTTTTTTTTCGGAAATGTCTACGTCCAACCGCTCCCATACATTCGTTCCACTGTGCGTCGGTCGTTGACCCAAATAAAAATATCACCAAATGGTTTTTTTTTTGTTTTATCATGTTTAGATTTCGATAGTCATCACGTCCGCGGAGTTTTTCTAGCTAGTTTGACCTTGTAGATTAACGTTGCATTAAAAATACCGAACTGATGACAAAAAACCATTGCAACAACTTCCAGTACCATAGTATTTATTTCATTCATATACTTAACAAAAACAACTAGTCAAACTTCAAGCAACGAGCTAAGTGGGGTCAGCAGACTGTGTCGACTCGTTTGTGTCATCACATAAACAAATGATTTGAACCACTTTGTAGGTTAGTTGAAAATACCCATTCATGAGGATATTTACACTGGAAAAGTAAAGCATATTTATAGATTTTGAGTATGGAAGTTCACAGTTTGAAAAGAAAGTTGATGGCTCTCCCGGGTTTTTGGCACTAATAGGAGTGCCGCAGGGCTCAACTCCTGTTTCATTTCTGTTCCTAATTTTTTCTTTTTTATTTCTAAAAGGTAAATGAATCTATACTATACAGGGCGTACCAGAAAGGTATGATCAAGTTTAAGGTTGTGGTACAGACCATCAAACTAAACAACTTTCTCCGTGGGACCCACAACGTCATCGCGAAAATATAATCAGCCGTCCCATAGATTTGCATCGTGTAGGTATTGAAGTTTTCTATGGGATTTTTTTTTACTGTTCAGAGTTATCCTTCTGCATCTTAATTGCATTAATTCTGAAGAAATGGTTTAAGTAAATGCCTAATTGTTAGTTATTACTGTAGCAATTCAGCTTGACATATGTTTTTGAAAGTATATCACAAGGACAATGTCAGTATTATTCTATTTGATTGCAAATAATGATTCATTTATTCGGTCATAATTGTATTGAATTATTGCCATGACTATTACTAAATTACCAACGGTCGCTCGCGACTTCTTTTTGAAGTGAAAACTTCTTTAGGCGCGTTGGGCATTTTTGAGATGGGACTAAACCATTGATTTCGCGAGGTGTTACCGACACCGTGGGGTAAAAGACATCAACGCGTTGATTACCGCGGTGCGTGGAGTAAAAGACATCAACGTGTTGATTACCGCGATGACTTCTGTCGGCACTCCCGGAGTGCCACTGTTTTTTTTGGTATATTTAATTTTTTAATCCAAAGGGGTTCATAGCATAAATAATAACTCAAACTCAAAGCATTTATTTTAATCAAACTATTTACAGGCACTTTTGAATTGTCAAGGAGTCGATCAGCCAGAAATATGAAACTAGTTGCCTATTCCAAAGCGTAGTAGGTACTTATTGAGAAGAACGGGCAAGAAACTCCACGGACACTCTTTTAAATAAAAAAATGTTACAAAATATTGGTTACATCGGATAGATCTTCAATGTTAAGCAACGCTTGCTAAGGTCGGTCCGTGGATGGGTGACTATCTTTACATACCGAGACTCCTCCGTGCGTCGGAAAGCACGTTAAGCCGTTGGTCCCGGCTGTCATTCGTGAATCTTTGACAGTCGTTACGGGTCGTCAGAAGCCTGAAAGTCTTACAACCAGTCTTACCAAGGAGTATCGTATTACCCAGTTACTGGGTTGTGGAGGTCAGATAGGCAGTCGCTCCATGTAAAATACTGGTCAGCTGCATCCGGTTAGACTGGAAGCTGACTCCAACATAGTTGGGAAAAGGCTGGTTTCTTATCCTGCCCTCTGGCCCAAAACATGCAGTCAAAGTGATCACTTCGCGTTGGAAGCGGCGAAGTTGTGGGCCAGCAAGATTGGTAATTCTGTTGTGCCAGCGACTTGTTTTGCTAAATAAATTGTCTTAGAACGCGTTCTCATCAATTCCTATCACTAGTGATCATAATAATTATTTGCAATAGCCGCGAATTCCTATCACACTCCGCCCACTGCCAGTCAAAACACGTAATCTATGCACATCACGACCCACTAACCCTCACGGTGACTTACATAACCTATTATATAAACAGTTTAAATATTTGGATGTACTGAGTTGACCACGCGACATCGCCCGTATTTTATTGCAAAACTAATTAAATGTTTGTATTGCATTTCTTAATAGTTTTTGAAGAAAAAATATTTTATTTAGTGACGGGTAATTCTTGTGATAAGTAGATTTTTTTCTACCACTTCGTGTTATTCTACAATACCTAATGATAAATCAATGTGATATGTAGTCTATTTATTATCAAAAGGGCATAAATACAGTACATTATCATGATTTTATTTATTTTTTACAAAAAAATAACCAATTTTTAACGTATTTTCAAAAAAAAAACTTAATAACATAATAATTTTCCTGCCTTTGATTCGTGATATGCAATTGTAAACCCCACAAAAGACCACTAGACCTTTGAGGCAGACAAAAGTGAATTTATTCTTTTTGTAATCGCGTTCTCAAAAACGGCTCTAACGATTTCCATGAAAGTTGCATAGGGGCGAAAAATCGATTTAGGTAGGTCTCATATCTAGGAAGATTCGTTTTTCCTATTTTTACAGCCTCGGGAATGTTATACAACGTTTGTATAACTGTTTATTTATTTTCACCCGAGCAGAGCTCGGTCGGTCAGATAGTTATCATTATTAAGGCGACAATAACTGACTTTTAATAATTTTATACTGAAGATCACGTCTAAACGAGTAGTGTTAATAATTTAGAAAAACTTAATATAGGAATATTTTATATTATGTTTATATTACGTAGTGAAGTTAATTTGTAAAGTTATGTCTAATGCGGATAAAAAACTGAGAATCACGCAAAATCTATCAAGCGTATTAGTCTGAAACCTCACCATTTTAAAAATAATTTAATTATTGATCTTTTAGTATACGTGTTTTATTAAAATACCTTTTGTTTTGTTTGTAATAAATTAATAATGCGTCTAATTTGGGACAACGCTCCTTGATGGGCGAGTCCTATTACTGGCTGGATGTACGACGCGTTGCGTGAGCTCAGTACAGAACACGTAAGCTAACCACTCAAGGTTACAGACATATAACTGCGTCTTAATATGGTATTGTTATATCTGGCGATATAAACAAAGGAAAATATCTTCATTACAATTAGCAATATTTACATAACTTAGGTACTACTAGGTACTAATAACATTTTCTGTTTGTTCCAGAAAAATGCAATAAAAAAAAACTGCTGAAGCAAAACAAAATCCAAGATGGCTGCCCCCCAGCTGATTTCTGTCAGTGACGCCATCAACGAAAGTTTAACAAGGAATGACAAGGAAATAACTTATTGTGCCCAGTGCATCGAAAGTGTCGACGAGAATATGAACAATAAATATGAAAACATGACTGAAATACAGAGGTTTTATAATGGGAAGAATATTCTGATCACTGGTGCTACAGGTAAGACGATCCTGCTGTATTTAAAATATCCTGTTTTTTTTAATTTTAATTTACCAATCAATTGAAAAAAGAAGAAAGAAAAATATTTTATTTAGGACACGCACAGGAAATACAAAAAGTAATAAAAAATAAAAATAATAAACTAACAAACAAAAATAATAACGACCTGTGCGAGGCCAAAAAGGCTCCTATCTCAGCATAATGTTGCGATATTTAAACATAAATAATTACCGCAGCGTTGGTATTATATGGCCCCCAAAAAAGCTGTGCGGAGCGCGAGGGCTCTGTCAAAGTCAAAGTCAAATAATTTATTTTAATTAGGCACAAAAAGGCACTTTTGAACGTCAAAAACAAAAAATAGAATTGATTCTAGTCGCCCCTTCCAAAGGGTAGTTTTCGTATGGAGAAGAATGGGCAAGAAACTCCACCGTTACTCTTTTAAAATGTTTTACAATATTTTGTATACATTAATTATATAATTATATGTGAAAACGATGCACCTGGAATAAGATTACTGTAGAGCACACTTTGAGTATGGGTAGAATAGAACAGGTCTGTGCACCAGAAGAAACTGCAGTCAAATCAAAAGATGTTGTGCTTCATTGTCCAAAATTATGACACCAGAATTTAAGAACGTTTTTCTAGAGTTAGTATTGGTCTTACGGCCGAATAGGGATCGTGACAAAAAAATATATTTTTTTCCGTCACGTTGATATTATTATTAAAACATATTGGACACTTATGTTTTCTTTTTTTACGTTATCAAAAGATTACGGCGATACATCCAGTTAAAATGTGCCATGACATCACGAATATGTAGATTACTGTACTGTAAGCTGAACTCTAGTACGGCGCGGAGCGGAGTGGGGCGCGTCTTCGTGGATTGCGCGGACTACACTTACTTGTGACGTACTGTACTGTGTACTGAATTGCAATTATAACACTGAATTTGATGTTGTAACCATTTTAGGTGTAAAAATGGCAAAACTAAATATGCGGTGTTATAATAGATATTAATGATTGCAATTCATAATTAATATTCTAGTTCGCTAGTTAGCCACATTTCATTTCCCCATACAGTAATATTGCCAAATTAATCAAAACAGGTAAATATTTAATAGCTATTTGCGATGTTGCCACCTTCTAGGATAAATTATATCTAAATAATTTTTACTAATATGATAAAGCAAAAAATATGTGTCTAATATTTTTTTTATTATCTAACTGACGGTCTAAATATAATATCTTTTTTTTGACCCAGGCATCGTCCCTATTGTTGAACGCAACTTAATTTTAAGTTACCGCTATGGCTCATGTCATGACCCAGAGTACCTAAAAGTGGTGAAAAAAGGGGTTGCTGACCCAATAAAAAAAAAAAAAATTTCTTTCTTCAAAGTCAAATAATTTATTTCAATTAGGCACAAAAAGGCACTTTTGAACGTCAAAAACAAAAAATAGAATTGATTCTAGTCGCCCCTTCCAAAGGGTAGTTTTCGTATGGAGAAGAATGGGCAAGCAACTCCACCGTTACTCTTTTAAAATATTTTACAATATTTTGTATACATTAATTATATAATTATATGTGAAAACGATGCACCTGGAATCAGATTACTATACCACAATAGGTAAAAATAAAAATGAAGCAATGATAGAAAAAATCATTATGTAATGGATACATGATGTTCACATCTCTTTCTTTTACCGACACCTAAAGAAAAAGATAACTAATTGATCATATTCTGATCATCTGCCTAGCCTTTTCCCAACTATGTTGGGGTCAGCTTCCAGTCTAACCAGATGCAGCTGACCAGTATTTTGCATGGAGCGACTGCCTATCTGCTTACCCAATTGTTTGCCAAAATTACTTACCTAGATAACCTTCTCAGGTTTCCTCGGCAAAATCCTGGTGGAGAAGCTTCTCCGATGCTGTCCAGGTGTGGAGAACCTGTACCTTCTGGTGCGGCAGAAGAGAGGGAAGGACATCTACACCAGGATGGAAGAAATCTTTGATGATCCTGTAAGTAAACTAAGGGAATCTTGTAAATGTGACGTAGCTGTGTTAGAAAAAAACCGGCCAAATGCGTGTCAGACCACGCACAATGAAGGGTCCCGTAGTTGGGATGAATTTATCCCAAGAACAAACTTAACATTGTAGTTGAAAAACACGTTCTCCCACACATTTCAACTGTAAATGTAAGTTTGTACGCCCAATATTGCGAGATTTACCATGTTATTTTAAGACCATAGACTTCTTATAGATTTTCCTGTAATCTATGAGTAAAGAACCATTCTCTGTATGTTTTTCAAAATTTTAGGCTCAGTGGTTTCGGATATAAGGGAGGGTGAAAGAATAATTTTCATCTATTACAAGCTTTTTTTTAAATATCTTTAAAAGCTATTATTTTAAAAATAACAAAAAAAAAATTAAGATCCTCGCAACAAACCATTTCATTTGATAGCCACACGATATAGTTCACAAAACTTTTTTTTTTAAATTAAGTCTTATTTGCCCCTAAAAGTGACCCCCTTGGTAAGACTGGTTGTCAGACTTTCGGGCTTCTGACGACCCGTAACGACTGAGTAGCTAAAATTCAAATAAAATAAATATAATATTTTTAATTTTTGCTTCTTTTTAACGGCAACGCCAGCGCCGCCCGTGGCTATTCTTGTTCTACATAGCTATTCACAATCATTCGAAAGGCTTCCGAGTCGAAAATGACTCATTTTCGGTTACCTGTTTTTTCTCGTCCCCGTCCACAAACCGATCGACCGTATATTTGGTTTAATCCGTGAAAAATTCGGGTTTCGGATTTGTGAACAGCGTTTAGAGAACTCCTTCGATGGCATTGCTTGATGTTCGATTCGCCATGGAAGCATATTCATTTCAACGTTTATTGCAAAGGTCAAGTTCAACCCATAAAAATGGCAGCCATGACAGGTACAGCCAAGACCCTGGCATTTTACGAGCAGACGCACCAAGGCGAGGAAGATGCGTTCCTTTTTAGGTAAACCAGAGATAATTGTCAAAAAGTTACGACTAGGCTCACCTTCAGTAGAACGGAAGTCGTAATTAAAGCTATTTTTGGAGAAATTATGAATCTTCAATCAGCAGCATGTTATTGAGTAATTTATTTTGAAGGTAGCTTCCTGATTGTTTATGTATTTTAATGTAAAAAATATGAGTAATGTCACGGTTGTCGTTTGGGCCAAGTTTTCAAGCATAAAGATAGGGGTTCGATAACTTACAGGTACCGCTGTGGCCTTTTTACCTTACAATTAAACTTTTAAGAGGAGGCTCCCTAAATTGTAGGTATGTTAATTAAAATAAATATTCTGAAAAAGTCACGCATACAATCAAAATGGAAGTTTAGTATAAAATTTATTGGATCTTTTTCTTGCCAGACAGTTACGTAATTGGAACATTTTATCTCGATTAATTTTTTATTTGAAAATCACGTCTTTTAATAGTAGTTTATGAAACTGTTGCATAATGAGGGGTATTAAAACATGAGTTTAATATCACACGAATGTTTTAATACCTAGTTATGTGCAGTTTCATACACTACTTTATCTACTCTCATACATCGAACCTAATACTAAATAAAAGATCAAAGTTAAAGATCAAGAATAAATTTGAAAAATCCCACAAAATTCAGTACAACAAAACAAATGAATGTCGTCTGCACCAGCACATCACCGCACAAATGCGCTACAGCGGGTGCTGCTGTCCCCCGCTTAAACGTTCCAATGCAAAAGTTGATGGAAACTCCTTGGTGATATCAACTTCTTGGAATAGCCCTGTATCGTAATAGAAAAAAAATTGTTATAGAGCATTATTTTGTTAGAGAAAAAATGTTAGGTATAATATGATTCTATTTTTAAATTTCGGTATTGTGTTCATAAAGTATGTCAATATATAAACTCGTTTTGAATTTTATAATTCGAATATTACGCTATGAGAGTAAACAAGATTACTCGACTTTTATGTCTAAAATTAATTGACAGTAAGAAAATATAGTTTATTATCCAGATATAAGATATTTTTTCTCTAGGTAAATTATTACTTTGGTTATAAACGAATTAAGAATTGAGACTTACGAACGACATTTAGTTCCGTGCTCGAACACGACCAAAGAGCGCACGCGATATTCAACTTTATTACTGCTGTGTTAGCGTTTAGCACATAGTGGAGTGGTGGGGTGCATAGGGGCGGAGTTTGCGTGGAAACTGTCTTTGGAGTGCCTGGTCTTAATTAGACAAGACATCACTGACTTCTTTTTTTCGAGTCGATGGTAAAATATGTATTATGTTAAACGAGTTGGGCCCAGTAGGTGGCCACGCCAATCGCGGCATGAGTGGCTATTTTAGGTCCTCAGAAATGCAGGTGTGTGGACACTTTGGACACTCCAGCATATAGGACATGGTTTGGTCAGGAGCACCGCATTCGCACTGGGTATCTGTGGGATCTGTTATCCCCATTTTGCTAGATTGTGCTTGCAGCGGCCTACTTGGGGGTGCAGTCGATTGATTGCTTTCCATATAGGTCACGTGGTCACGTCCGGGTGGCAGATGCTCCCGGGGTTGAACGAAGTCGGATGGTGGCGGGTGCTGACTAACGATGAACAAAAACATCGTAAGGAAACATCATCAGTATTAAGTTCTTTATTTCATTATTTACATATAAATTATATTTTTAAATATTAGAATAAAATTATATAAAAACATTTAAAATTATAAAAAATAGTATCCCCACCGGTATCGGGAACAGGGTCCAAGTATTAAAATTATTAGGGTAAATAATATGTAACTCACAGCAAATACCTTAAGGTACACAATTAACATTTATGTTATTTAATTTTATTGTTATAATTCGTTGTATAGTTGTCTTATATTCTAAGCACCGTTTATTTTATTTTGTTACCTACCTATTTAATAGACAAATCACTGAACCTGACTTGATTTCCGTACATCTGTTTTTTGGGTGACCACTGAAAATCAGCGCTGTGCTGTGGGTCCCCCATAGCACTGCATCATGCTGAGTGGAAGCCTTCTTGTCACAGTAATGTCGTGCAGCTGCCGACTAATTTCTGTTTTATGCTCGTGATTTATTATGTACTTTTTGTTGTTCTCTGATTACTCTTGTCTTTTATGTATGCTGCACGAGTTTTTGTGACAAATAAACCTATTTATATTTCTTTCAATATGGTTAAAATTGTAGCCTTCAGTGGCTTTAGTTACAGACAAACACACATCTCGGTCAAGGGATATTGGCAAAGGAATCGGCACTGCCAATATTTGCACTAACCATGAATAAAACAGGACTTAAATATTTTGACAAACATTATCTTGTCTTGGCCATTAACCATCAGTCTTTAACCAACCTCATCAAACTGCTGCTAATATGTAAAGTTCACTTGGAACCTCACTCAAGTGAGCGCACCTAATAGGAATGATGCCTGGATAAAAAAAATGGAATTCTATTGAGTCCGTCACTCAGATAATAAAAAAATCTTATTAATAAAAAATAACTTAGATATAACGCATTAAAGTTGGGAAGTGGGGGTCGCTACGTCACAAGTATAGTCCGTGCAATCCACGAAGACGCGCCCCACTCCGCTCCGCGCCGTACTAGAGTTCACCTTACAGTACAGTCATCGCGGAGTGGGGCGCGTCTTCGTGGATTGCACGGACTATAAGTATAAAATCTACATACTCGTGACGTCATGGCACATTTTAACTCAATGTATCGCTGTATACTTTTGTTAAAGTTAAAAAAATAAAAAATACGCGTCCAATATTTTTTAATAATTTACCTGACGGAAAAAAAAATGTTTTAATTCCAATTCGAAAGCAAACTCATTTGTTTTTAACCGACTTCCAAAAAGGATGATGCTATGTTTTTTTTAAGACGTAGCTTTGGAAGGCCTCCAAGGAGGATCGATGACTTTGTGAAGGCCGAAGTGGCGGTGCTTGGGGGAGACCTATGTCCAGCAGTGGACGACTTTCGGCTGAAATGATGATGATGATGAGCCCAAAAGGCGTCATCACCAATGGTTCTCCGCTCCCTTCTCTGTATGAGAAGAATTTTATTGAAGTGAAAACTTCTTTAGGCGCGTTGGGTAGTTTTGAGATGGAACTAAACCATTGATTTCGCGACACTGTGAAGACACCAGCTTTTGACCACTAAAAAGACATCGCGTTGATTACCGCGGTGCGTGGAGTACAAGACATCAACGCCTTGATCACCGCGGTGCATGGAGTAAAAGACATCAACGCGTTGATTACCGCGGTGCCGATTTTTTTTTAAGTTTCGCTTCTGTCAGCACTCTTGGAGTGACACTGTTTTTTTTTCCCCTGTATTGGTATGATCACAGGCTAATAATATTCTTGTATTACTTTCAGGTGTTCAGTCGGCTGAAGGAAGAGGTGCCGAAGTTCCGGCATAAGGTGGTGGTGGTGCCAGCAGACTGTGAAGCTGCTGGACTTGGGCTCACCCTGACTGATAGGCAGATGCTTACTGAGAAGGTAGGGCAAAGTTTCATGGTCAACTATCTTAATCAATTCACTAAGTCAAGCTGTCTGCAAGTTTTACTTGACTTTTGATTAAATTCTGAGAAAAAAAAAATACAATAGATGTGGATATATTTAGTAACCTGTTCCGCTTAGCTATTTCTAAAGAGCCATAAAAAACCCTGAAAGAAATCGACACGTGTTTCAACTCTCAACGAGGCATCCTCAGGGTGACGATTGACTTGTCGCGAACCCGAACACGGCGTGTTGTCACACCGAGCGCTGAACGCAGAGAAGACATCATCGTCCTTCAGTAGTTCAATGAAGGTTATCTAAAATGCCATTCACTAGGTGGCAGCATTGAGACGTCAGGTCCGGGCACCTGTCAAAAGTGTCAAAGCGTCTATGTTTTCTTTAGACCTCGTAGGTATTGCACTTTTCTATGAAACAGCTGATTTTTTTTTTAATAACCGACGAAAAATTTCAACGCAGGGGGGTTCAGAATCATGTACTGAATCCATGGTTTCAGTTTTCGCGTCGATGTCCCTGACACCCTGTATATTTTATATTCATTTTCGAAATGGAAGACCTCCTGTCAAAGTGGCGCCTACTGGTGCCGTGAATTTTCATAAAACCTTCAATAACGTGTCTGTAACTTTTAGGTACTTGACTTTTCAATTCATAGAAGCCTAGAGAAGGCATTAGAATCAGAATTTTATTTGTAACTAGCAGCAACCCGCGGTTTCACCCGCATAAGTTTCGATTCCGTAGGAATATCGGGATAAAAAGTATCTTATGTATTAATCCAGATTATAAGCTATCTGTGTGCCAAATTTCATTTAAATCCGTTCAGTCGTTTTTGTGTGAAATAGTAACAAACATCCCAGCCCGTCCCATCCTTGATGTCCTCCCTCCGGTTGATGCCCTAACCCGAGGTTCGTACCCCACAGGGGGTGCCCTTAGCGAGCGTTCACCTAGTTGTAATTAGCATAGTTGAATAACCCCTGGCCGGAGGTTTTAGTATAGTAGCTTAAGGCACCCACAGGAAAGCCCAGTTAAGTAGTCATGATCTCAGAGGTCAACTACGAGATGACGTATCTAAAAAAAAAACAAAAAAAGAACAAAGTTTCGCGTTTTATAAATAATTTGTGGGATATCTAAATATAAATATAATATATGTTTATCTACTCTCATAACGTAATATTCGAATTATGAACTTCAAAACGAGTTTATATTGTCATACTTTATAAACAGAATACCGAAATTTAAAAATAGAATCATATTTTAACAGTTTTTCTCTAACAATTTTTTTCTATTACGATACAGCGCTAATCCAAGAAGTTAATATCACCAAAGAGTTTCCATCAACTTTTGGCGGGGGACAGCAGCACCCGCTGAAGCGCATGTGCGGTGATGTGCTGGTGCAGGCGACATTCATTTGTTTTGTAGTACTTACTGAATTTCGTGAGATTTTAAATTTATTCTTGATCTTTAACTTTTATTTAGTATTTGTTTCAATCCCAATGTTTGAGAGTAGATAAAGTAGTGTATGAAACTGCACATAACTAGGTATTAAAACATTCGTGTGATACTGTTAAAAACCTCGCCACACTCATGTTTTAATACCCCTCATTATGCAACAGTTTCATAAACTACTATTATAGGATAGGATAATAGGATGTACGATCCACTACATATTTATAATCGTCCATCGATAATTACATTAATTTGGGGTCGATGCTGAAGAACATCTATTTCTTCTATATCTTTTTAAGCCAAAATCTCAGAGAATACTTAATTTCAAGCCAAATTACCATATCGACGTTGAACTACCAATACCTCCTAACTACCTTTTCTTCGATTTTTAATTTATTTTAAATGCCAATCGACGTACAGACGCCAGCACATCAAGCTACTACAATCTGTCAAATTTATTTAATAGATTTTCAACTTTATCACTGAAAAATAAGGTTCAAAGTTGATTGGGAAAATTTGACAGTTTCGGGTAGCTTGATGTGCTGGCGTCTGTACAATGCTATTTCGTGTGTACTGGAAAAACCTCCTACTACGATATTTATCTATTTATAGAAATAACTTCTAATATGAGACGTAAATTTTGCTGCAAATACATATATATATAATATCTATTATGTTATTGTGTTGAAATTTTCTAAAAGATATTGCTGCGTATTGACCGTTCTCTAACTATTATATGATTATAAACTTATTTAAGTTGCTAGAAATGTTATTTTTGTTCGAAATTTTAAAGTGTGACCTAAGAGTTTCCCTGTAGATAATAATTTTTCTACCCAAATTTTTTTTGAGACTATGTTTCTTGTTAGTCTTTACTATATGAGAGACAAGACTTCAGGTAAGGTAACAGATAATAAATAAAACAAAAATTTTGATGTTATTTTACTATTATTAATACCTCCTACCATCCCTTAAATTTTTCATTATTTAAAACTGAAACCAATACCTCCTGTCTTCTTTTAACTCTGTAAACGATAGTTTTAGAATAAAAACATATTTCACACCATATTTCTATTCCAATAATCAGATTATTAAAATAGATAAAACCGGAACTTTAAATAAAATTGTAGCGGTTACACCGCCACATACAAACTACGCATCAAAGACATGACGTCACACAAATCTTGCATCGCGCAATTAGTTTACTGCGCGATCGACAAATATACAAAATTCCGAGTTCAACCATCGGGCAGTTGCCCACCAGACACGACACCCGCCTGGTCGGAGGATCCTCCCTTTTCTATGGTGGATGAGTGAACTTTACACCCTGTTCCACATACCACAAAAAAATTAAAATAAATTAGATGTTTTTTTCGTCTCCTGTAAAGTTGCAATTTTTTTGATAGAAGATATTGGTAGCTCGTCGTCGATATCACACAATCCATCCATCTTTTCTGCGATACAATAGACGTGGATATATTTAGTAACTTGTTCCGCTTAGCTATTTCTAAAGAGCCATAAATAACTCGACACGTGTTTCACCTCTCAACGAGGCATCCTCAGGATGACGATGGACTTGTTGCGAACTCGAACACGGCGTGTTGCCACACCAAGCGCTGAGTGCAGACAAGTTACTAAATATATCCACGTCTATTGTATTTTATAATGGATTTCCGCAAGGTCACGCCTGAATCAATTAATTATCTTTTCTGCGGTTTAACTTCTAACAATGCTAATAAGTAAATATTTTAACTTGTTGGCACAAAGCGTCTTTAGCCAACACCAACACTATAGTCGTTCTCACTCGAACTCATAAATATTGTTTTTAACCGACTTCCAAAAAAGAGGTGTATGTTCGTAGCGTATGTTTGTTTTTTTTTGTTTTTATGTATGTCCACCGATTTCTCCGTCATTTGTGGACCGATTTTGAAAATTATTTTTTTGTTTGAAAGGGTATGCTCTCAAATTGGTCCCATATAAATTTTATTAAGTTTGCTTCGGTAGTTTTTGAGTTAGCTACAAAATACGTATTTTTTTCCTACTTAGTATGTAGATGATATGATAAGTTTCTGTCATTGGTAGCAGGTAGTGGTATTCGAATATGTGTGGGGTAGGTACCACAACTAAAAAGTGAAAAATAAAAACTTTTTACAAAAAAAAAACAACTTACTTCCAAAAAAAAACACTACAAAGTGAATAATAACTTTAATTTCGGAAGTCGGTGTCTTGGGATTTGTATTTTCGTTTTTTGCCACCGGCTTCTTTTTTTTTTTTTGTAAAAAGCTTTTTATTATTCGAGCCCGCCCGCGCGAGAATATAATATCATAATTCAAAGAGTTTATATACAAAGTTTAAAATCTACACCTATTTTACGAGACTAGTTTTAAATGTTCTCATGCAAGTAACATTTTATTGACCTAACATTGCTAGCCATAACCCGTTTGTTGACATTGATTGATGACCGTGCACGTAATCGACTGATTTTGATCAATTTTGTTCATTAGTTGTGGAAACAGGAGCTCGTGGCTAAGTAATAACAGCTACACGGGTCGATCCAACAGGTCAAGCTACGCTTGCCGGGGTTGGTCCGTGGATGGGTGACCATCTTTACATACCGAGACTCCTCCGTGCCTCGGAAAGCACGTTAAGCCGTTGGTCCCGGCTGTCATTTCTAGATCTTTGACAGTTGTTACGGGTCGTCAGAAGCCCGAAAGTCTGACAACCAGTCTTACCAAGGGGTATCGTGTTACCCAGTACTTAACTGGGTTGTCGAGGTCAGATAGGCAGTCGCTCCATGTAAAATACTGGTATTCAGCTGCATCCGGTTAGACTGGAAGCCGACCCCAACATAGTTAGGAAAAGGCTAGGCAGATGAGTTGTAGGTTTCTACAACTCATCTGCAATTTAAACAAAATTATTTGTGATTTGAAAAGTTGAATTCTTTGTCTTCATGTCTTGTATAGACGCCAGCACATCAAGCTACCCGAAACTGTCAAATTTTCCCAATCAACTTTGAACCTTACATTTCAGCGATAAAGTTGAAAATCTATTAAATAAATTTGACAGATTGTAGTAGCTTGAAGTGCTGGCGTCTGTACATAGCGGAAAGGGATTTTTCAAATAAATTAAGGATTCGTGGAAAATCACTAAAATTCGCAACAAGTTTTCCAAAAATTGACGCGAGACCGACGTTTGATCGTTTCGTTAGAAGAAACTGCTTTAAATTTTGAAAATTAAAAAATATCATCAACATCATTATATGGTCTACTTGTACAGACGTCAGCACATCAGGCTACTACAATTTGTCAAATTTATTTAATAGATTTTCAACTTTATTTCTGAAGTTTAAGGTTCAAAGTTGATTGGGAAAATTTGACAGTTTCGGGTAGCTTGATGTGCTGGCGTCTGTACATAGGGGACAACTTTTTTCAAATTCCATACAAAAGAGAGCTGAAAAATAATGTTGAAAAAACCACTTTTTTTTAAACCCTGTCAGTAATGTATTTTTTCCTATTATTTAGCAAACCATATCAAGAAATTTAAAAATCACACATTAGCTGTCCTTGAAATAAAATCAAAATTTTATTTTATGATTAATTGATTATACTATGTATATCTTCATTATGTTAATCAAAGGCAAAATAAACCATATTTTCGAGAGTGTAAAAGTGATGAAACTATTAACAGGTGCTGTGACTGACACGAATGGTTTAGCACCACGAAAACTATACTTTTATAGCTACTTACACAGACTTAATGTTTCAATTATTTCAAGCTTTCTTACAATTAAATAAGTTATTGACGAAAAAGGGATTTTTCGTGCACGGACCCTTAACGTTTAATTGTCAAATTGTACGGATTTGATTTTTCCGAAAAACTTTTTTGAGAGAGTACCTATCTACCTAATGTCAATTTGCCTAGTCTTTTCCCAACTATGTTGGGGTCGGCTTCCAGTCTAACCGGATGCATACTGGTGAATACTGGTGTTCAGCTGCATACGGTTAGACTGGAAACTGACCCTTACATAGTTGGGAAAAGTCTAGGCAGATGATTTGATTACCTGCACCAAACATGATATCAGAGATAATCAAATCAAATCAAATATCATTTATTTCAGGCAATTATAAAACCCATAACATACAGACACATACTCTTAAACTAATACAAAAATTCAATAACTAAAAATATACATACATAACATCACGCCTTGTTTCCCCGAAGGGTTGGGCAGAGGTGTACCTGTAGTAGGTACACCCACATTTCGCCAGTTATGTTTAAGTCCCATGTAATAGGGGGCGAGCCTATTGCCATCAACCGGGCACAAAAAAAAAAACCCAATAACACTTTGCCCGACCCGGGAATCGAACCCAGGACCTCATGCTCAGCAGTAGCGCTAACGACCACTAGACCAACGAGGCAGTTAACTAAAAATATATAATATGTAATATGCACAGATGCTCATAAAAATAAAATAACTGAGCTATTTAATAATAATGTGAGAAACTTGTATTCTATTTTTATAACTACATGATAATTATAGATATATTTTCTTAGAATGCTAGTTATAACTTTGTAAACAACCTAACTCATTAATTGAGAGAAATATTTGCATCTAAAAGCACATTATTAATGTTCGATTATATCTTATCACTACATTGCATGTTCTTATTTGTTTTTGTGTTATAAAGGACATGACCAGTGAAGCTATGGGCGCCTGCCTAAGTGGTAAAATCAATGTGCAGCAAATATTGTTTTATTTTTGCAATTGTTGTATTCTATAGTTTACAGATAAAAAAGTTTCACGGGTCTAAAATGTCAGGAAACTGAGAAAAAGAAAGATAAGTTTACACTAAATAACTCTGCTTTTTGATATGAGATGGCGCCAGGCGTTGTGGTTTTCGAGTTTGAGAATGATTTTAATGATGAGGTAGCATACTTTTTTAAAGCTGGTAGTGCTGTCGCTTCAAGCAATAACTGTCAATGTGTGCGTGGTAGTATTGCGCACTGTAGGTGTATATCGCTCCGACAGGCACTCACACTAGCGCAACGTGCTTGGAATTGAATTTTGCAAACATCTCGATTTGTAGTTGACAGGTTATGCCTACCTACAAAAACAGATGAAGAAGTTTTAAAAGAAGTGCAGTGTGCCCATTTCCAAAATTGGCCATCTCTCTGTTCCAATCCTCTAACATTTCCCCTTCTTCAAATTGCAGGTGAACATAATCTTCCACTCGGCAGCGACAGTCAAGTTTGATGAACACCTCCGAGCGGCCCTGGTCACCAACGTCAGAGCACCCCTCCATCTAATGAGACTGGCTCGAGACATGAAGCAATTAGACGTAAGTACCTACAAAATTTCTATTTTCTTAATGTTCCTCGGGAATCATCGCTTTACCGAATACAAACGAATGCTAATTTCCATGTCCATCAATTATTAGATTTATCGTGTATAATAATTTGAATTCAGAATTCAGTACTTTATTGTTGTTTTGTTTTGATTTCCGTGTGAACTACAATATAGAGCTGTAATACCATTTTCGTGCCTGCTACTTACGCAGCTGTCTTCCCATTTTTAAAATAAATTACATTAAGTTAAAAGAGTATTAACAACTCTATATAATTCCAAGTCGATTGAGAGCGTCCGGTCTGCACCAAGTAAGTGCAAAGGGCAACTGATAGAAATCCGATGACTGACGAAACACGAAGTTTGCCGAGGGACATTGTTGTACTGTACAAGACCGGATTCTTTATAGCAAATAATCCTGCCACATTATTCCCTAGTACTGCAATTTTTAGTCAGAATCTCTTGTAGTGAGTGGCAGTGTGGCGGCATCTACATCGCCACTTGGGAACTACGCATAAAAGACCTGACGTCACACAAATCCTGCATCGTGCAATTAGTCTAAGCGTATGCTGAGACGCAGGTGATGCAGGTCCACGTAGCGCAGGGCAGAGCAGATTTTGTAATGTATGAACGTACTGACAGCTGCGTACGCTGCGGCGCAGGCAGTTGCGACGCAGATATGTGTCTGTCCTGCTCTGCGTCTCGTTGTAGAGCCGGCACAGATTTCTGCGCGACGCGTGCAGGTCGTCACTTGCTTTTTTACCACTGATTAGTACAGAGGTTCACTCCGCAAAATCATTTAAATAAAAAGCGACCTTTGCCACGACACAATAAGGTGCAATTCAGGTCGCGAGGCGCTAATTACCTAGAATTACCTAGAAGTTGCCTCTCTTTCTATCGCGTAATTCTTAAATCTTCTGACTACGTTACGCTCACTGAATTCGACAAGTCGAGCCCGCCGCGAACTTGTAGCTTCATATCTAAAATGCGGAGTGTTTTATCTGTATTTATCTGTACCCAGACACAAGACCAGCGAGGCGGATACAGCCCAAAATAATCCTATTACCTGTAATTTAATCAAAATTAAACCTTATTCCCAGGTACTAATGCACATATCGACGGCGTACTCTAACTCCCATCTCTCTGAAATCGAGGAGCGGTTCTACCCCTGTGATGCTGACTGTGAACAACTACACCAGATGATAGACAAGCTAACAGATAACCAGATCAATAAAATGTTACCTAAGTGAGTAAATTCTTACTAATACAAATGCGAAAACGAGTTTGTTTGTTACGCTTTCTCGAAAACGGCTGAACGGAGCGAGATCCCGAATTGTGGAGTTTCTTGCACATTCTTCTCCACACGAAACTAAGTTTGGAAGGGGCGACTAGAATCAATTATATTTTTCTGTAAGTTTTGACGTTCAAAGGTGCCTTTTATGTGCATATTGACTGTAAACGATTTGAATTTGACTTTAGACTTTATCTTTACAAACTTTAAAATGTTATAGTAGTAGTCACACAAATACCGGCAGCTCAATAGACAGATCTCTAAGTCCTTGAAAAGCGACCTGCGCCTCTATAATACAAACCGTATTAAGGACGCGATAGAGCGGAACAAGGGCTCCAAGGTTTTTGCAAGAGATCTGTCTATTGGACAGAGCCAGCTTGCGAAACTGAAGACCGATGATGGCAGAATCGTATCCGCCAAACCTGAACTGTTGAGAGAGATCGAGAGTTTCTATGGACAGTTATACACGTCAACTAGTAACCCCGTTACGAATCTAGCAAACGACCCAAGAGCTAGATTGACCCGACACTATACCGAAGACATCCCGGACGTCAGCTTGTACGAGATTAGGATGGCTCTGAAGCAGCTTAAAAACAACAAGGCGCCGGGTGATGACGGAATTACGGCCGAACTCCTGAAGGTCGGTGGAAAACCCGTTCTTAAGGCCCTCCAGAAGCTTTTCGATTCCGTCATACTCGAGGGCCAAACGCCACAGGCATGGAACAGAGGTGTGGTGGTACTCTTCTTTAAAAAGGGCGACAATGCCCTGCTTAAAAATTATAGGCCCATCACACTTCTGAGCCATGTCTACAAGCTGTTTTCAAGAGTTATCACGAACCGTCTCGCGCGCAGGTTTGACGACTTCCAGCCTCCCGAACAAGCCGGATTCCGTAAAGGCTTTAGCACCGTAGACCACATACATACGCTGCGGCAGGTTATACAGAAGACCGAAGAGTATAACCTGCCTCTCTGCTTAGCGTTTGTGGACTACGAGAAAGCCTTCGATTCGATCGAGACATGGGCCGTGCTGCAGTCTCTTCAACGGTGCCAGATCGACTATCGGTACATCGAGGTGCTAAAGTGTCTGTACGAAAACGCCACTATGTCAGTCCGACTCCAGGACCAGACCTCGAAACCTATCCTTCTGCAGAGAGGTGTGAGACAGGGAGACGTTATCTCTCCGAAACTGTTCACCGCTGCACTGGAGGATGTTTTCAAGGTTCTGGATTGGAAAGGGCTAGGCATCAACATCAATGGCGAGTATATCACTAACCTTCGGTTTGCCGATGACATAGTTATCATGGCTGAGACCATGGAGGACCTCAGTACAATGCTCGATGACCTCAGTAGAGCCTCCGAAAGAGTGGGTCTTAAAATGAATATGGACAAGACAAAGGTCATGTCAAATGCCCATGTTACACCCACTCTCATGAAGATCGGAGTCACTACGCTCGAAGTTGTGGATGAGTATGTTTACCTAGGACAAACTGTCCAGCTAGGTAGGTCCAACTTCGAGAAAGAGGTCAATCGTCGAATCCGACTCGGCTGGGCAGCGTTCGGGAAGCTACGCAATATCTTTTCGTCCCACATACCACAGTGTCTCAAGACGAAAGTCTTTGACCAGTGCGTGTTGCCAGTGATGACCTATGGTACTGAAACGTGGTCGCTCACAATGGGCCTTATCAGAAGGCTAAAAGTCACCCAGAGGGCAATGGAGAGGGCTATGCTTGGAGTTTCCCTACGTGATCGAATCAGAAATGAGGAGATCCGCAGGAGAACCAAGGTAACCGACATAGCCCGAAGAATTGCGAAACTTAAGTGGCAATGGGCAGGGCACATTGCTCGTAGAACGGATGGCCGATGGGGCCGAAAGGTTCTGGAGTGGCGACCGCGTACCGGAAGACGTAGCGTTGGAAGGCCTCCCACAAGATGGACCGATGACCTTGTGAAGGCCGCAGGAATCCGCTGGATGCGGAAAGCACAGAATCGGTCGAAGTGGAGGTGCTTGGGGGAGGCCTATGTTCAGCAGTGGACGTCTTTCGGCTGAAATGATGATGATGATGATAGTAGTAGTCACTAAGTGTCAGTGTTTTGGGTACAAACATTTGCTTGAGAAATATATGAATGCCGGTAAAAAACACATCAAAATTAATTAAGACGCAAATAGGTACAGTACGACACAACTTAGATGTAGCATCGGCAAAATTCGTAAAACCGATCTCCATCCGAACTGTGTGCGTCTTCAAAATTACCAATCTTTATTACTGTTTTAGGTGAAAATGATCTTTACGCAAACGCAATAAATTGTAAAGTCATATAACCAAATACATTCGTAAAATTGAAATGAATGAATGCAAATTTATGCTACATCTAAGTTGTGTCGTACTGTATATGCTAGTGACCTAAAAGATCAATAATTAAATTATCTTTAAAATGGTGAAGGTTTCAGAAAAATACGCTTGATAGATTTTGCGTGATTCTCAGGTTAGTATCCGCGTTAGACATAACTTTACAAATTAATTGCACTATGTAATATAAACATAATCTAAAATATTCACATATTAAGTTATAAAGAAAATGCTCTAATTTAACATATTTTTTTTCCAAATCATTAAAACTACTCGTTCAGACGTGATCTTCAGTACAAAATCATTGAAAGTCGGTTATCATTGCCTTAAGTAGTTATACAGTCGTATCCAACAAGTTAAAATCTGACTCTGCAGTAATTTTTGTAAAAAATTCGTCGCAAAGTCCGAATGGCGTCCCTAGATGCGCGCGACGTGCTTGACAACCACGTGATATTTCGTGTTTGTCAAGCGACCGTCGCCATTAGGACTTTGCAACCGAATTCGATCGTATAACGCTCACTATTTTTGTCGAGACTGCAGCCCCTGACCAGTTCCAGTGTAACAACCGTTGAAGAGGGCTAAAATGTCTTAATTAAAATGATTTTTTCTACATTTTCAGGATTCTAGGACCCTGGCCGAACACGTACACATTCACAAAAGCTCTAGCGGAGAAGGAACTGCGAGTGAGTGCGGGAGGAATGCCTATAGGTATATTCAGGCCGGCAATAGGTAAGTCAATCTTCTTATGCCTGTCCCATGTCATTTGGGGAAGGCGCAAATTTTTTTCATTCACCGTCACCTGATCCATTCATCTTTTGTCTGGTATTCATCTCCCCCTCCATTCTAAAGGTAAGTCAATCTCGCAGTAAGATGGTTGAAACCGTGACTTATTTACAGTATAACTATTTTCTTAATGTCCCTCGGCAAACTTCGTGTTACGTCAGTCGTCGGATTTCTATCAGTTGCCCTTTGCACTTGGTGCAGACCGGACGCTCTCAATCGACTTGGAAGTATATAGTGTTGTTAATACTCTTTCCACTTAATGTAATTTATTTTAAAAATGAGAAGACAGCTGCGTAAGTCGCAGGCACGAAAATGGTATTACAGCTCTATATTATAGTTCACACGGAAATCAAAACAAAACAACAATAAAGTACTTAATTCTGAATTCAAATTATTATACACGATAAATCTAATAATTGATGGACATGGAAATTAGCATTCGTTTGTATTCGGAAATGCGATGATTTCCGAGAGACATTATGAAAATAGACAGACTTGTATATCCCTAGGGATATAGCTATATACCTACTGTAATATGTATCATAAACTGTCGGAGTGCCCTAATGGGTACATTACTAGATCGTGCTCGTATCATAGTTATATTCATGGTAAGACAGTTCGTTGTACAATCTCGCCCATGAGCATGAGACCGCCCGTATTTTTCTGAATATTCATGAAAATTCACTTTAAAAGGGGGTTAGTCAAAATTTTTGAATTGAAAATTTCTTTAGGCGCGTTGGGCATTTTTGAGATGGAAAAAAACTATTGAACTCGCGACACCGTTACCGACACCTCATTTTTGTAAACGGGATTGTGCTCTTTATTTATATTATGTTACGGATCAATGTTCTATGCAAGTATTTTTACTTTAAAGGTTAATTAAGCAAAATTTCCCTATAATTTTATGGACTTACTTTTGTGTTTTTTTAATAAATATAGTTTTTTTTTTTTGAAAAAAAAATGTCTTCGCCTCCGTTTTTTCTCATAGTATAGTAAATTTTTAGAAAATTTTTTAGTTAATCCGATAACATAAGCTTTTAGAAATAATAATCAGAATCCAAATCGAGTCAATAACGTCGGAGATATGGCAAAAGCAACAAAAAAAAAAAAAAAAAAATAACATGAAAAATATTAAAGACCTCTTTTAAAGTAAATTTTCGATAAATTTTCATGAATATTCAGAAAAATACGGGCGGTCACATGCCGATGGGTGACATTGGTGCCGATTCCCTTGTTCACAAACTAAACTAAATTTAAGTTCAGTGCATCTTTTTCTTTCTATTTCATTAAGAAAAGGACAGAAGATGAATTTTAGTTTAGTCCTGTCAAATTAATGAGCGCCTGTCACTACTCCATACAAGTTTAGACGTGATTAAAAACTTGCCCACTAAAATTACGTCAATTTACGTCAAACGCTGATTAATTTGACAGGACTAAACTAAAATTTATCTTCTGTCCTTTTCTTAATGAAATAAAAAGAAAAAGATGAACTGAACTTAAATTTAGTTTAGTTTGTGAACAAGGGAATCGGCACCATTGTATAGATAGCTATATCACGGCTTCAACCATATCACTGCGACATCATTACATCACAAGTATGATTACTACAAGAAGGATAGAAGAGAACTCGAACCATTGAAATGCCTAACTTTAGGAAGCCTTTTTTTTTGGTTGGCGGCCTGTCAGACTCTTACTGACTAAAACCCATCCGTGTTCCTTCAATTGCCATGTTGCCGGGGGCCACGATTTCCCTTTCGGTATTCTTCGCAACCCCGGCAGATCTTTAGGAAACCTGAGTTTTGAAAACCAACTTCAATAATGGCCTGCCTGACCCACTGATTCAATGACTTAGCTCATTTAAGAGTCTATAATAATGGCCTCCCACAAGATGGACCGATGACCTTGTGAAGGCCGCAGGAATCCGCTGGATACGGAAAGCATAGAATCGGTCGAAGTGGAGGTGCTTGGGGGAGGCCTATGTCCAGCAGTGGACGTCTTTCAGCTGAAATGATGATGATGAATACCTCAAATTGCTTAGCATGATCCTCCGTTATATTGAAAATACTGTAGCATTAATTTTGAAATAAAGATATGTTTAAGTTGAAAATTAATGTTAAGTACTCTTTGAAGTAAATACGATTCCATAAAATAAAATAAACTCCAAACTGAACAAAAAACCGCTGGTATTCAAAAAAATACTTCTACTGAGATCATTGAACTTTGTAAAACTGAACCAACTATAAAGCAGATACTATGTTTTTTTATTATCATTATTTTCGCCTTAAAAAGAAATTACCAAAACTATTGGCGCCTTGGAGCCTTCTCCCCGCCGTTCAGTCTCGCTCTCACTCAGTCCTCGAGCAGTATCATGCGAGCGAGATAAGGAGTGTATTTGAGCCGAGGTATTATGGGCTCTTAAGTCAGTTTTTTGGTAATGGTATGCGGAAAAGACCGCATGGGGGAAAAGGAAAAAGAATACAAGGGGAAAAGGAATACACGACAATTTGATTTTAAACGCGTAGGGATGGCTTGACTAAAAATAATAGTAGATTCTTAGATGAATGATTGGTCTCGCTGCGGTCGAGCGCAGCGAGACCAATCATTCATCTAAGAGTAGATTACTGTCGCGCATCAATATTTATGTTGTTTTGTTTCTTTTTTAACCGACTTCCAAAAAGGAGGAGGTTATATGTTCGACGCGTATGTTTTTTTTTTTTTTTTTTTTTTTATGTATGTCCACCGATTTCTCCGTCATTTGTGGACCGATTTTGAAAATTCTTTTTTTGTTTGAAAGGGTATGCTCCCAAATTAGTCTCATATAAATTTTATTAACTTTGCTTGGGTAGTTTTTGAGTTAGCTACAAAATACGTATTTTTTTTCCCACTTAGTATGTAGATGATATGATAAGTTCCTGACACTGGTAGTAGGTAGTGGTTTTCGAATGTGTGTGGGGTAGGTACCACAAATAAAAAGTGAAAAATAAAAACTTTTTACAAAAAAAAAAACTACCGACTTCCAAAAAAAACACTACAAAGTGAAAAATAACTTTAATTTCGGAAGTCGGTGGCAAAAAACGAAAACACAAAACCCAAGACACCGACTTCCGAAATTAAAGTTATTTTTCACTTTGTAGTGTTTTTTTTGGAAGTCGGTAGTTTTTTTTTTTGTAAAAAGTTTTTAACAACTCTATTTTGCTAAGCCATTTCGAAATTTAAATATAATCTTTGACAAGTTACCTCCTTGGTTGTCATGTGTTGAAGTAAAAAGTTTGTTCCATTTTTAAATAACACGACAGCTAAGAATTTTTGGCCGCTAAACACGACAGATATGGATTTTCATAGTAACATTGCCGGCCGGGCGCTCGCTTGTTTTTGACCAGTACAGCAATTTCGATTTATCTCGAAGAAGGTTGTCAAAATAATGTTTGAATTTCCAAGCATGTTTGAGAAATAGTTTTTTTTTTGTAACGAAATATAAACCGTAGTAAGTATATTAAAAATAAACAGAAAATAAATTTAACAATAAACTTAAAATATTCCACTACATTTTCCACAGATTACAACTTAGATATTTACAAAAAACAAAACAATAATAATTCAATAATAATTGATACAAAATGTAAAAAAAAACAAAACATCTCATTAGTGTATTCTATAGACAAACAAGAGATATAATAGAGATTGTATATTTTTTTTATTTTTCAGTTATATCGACAGCAAAGGAACCACTAAAGGGGTGGTTGGACAACATGTACGGACCCACTGGAGTCACTGTTGGCGGTGGTAAGTTGTTCATATTATTATACAATAATGTAAAAAAACCCTATCTGATCCGAAAGGGTACAGCAATAACATTCCATAAAAGTAATAACATTGGGATTGAACCTAATACTACATAAAAGATCAAAGTTAAAGATCAAGAATAAATTTGAAAAATCCCACGAAATTCAGTACAACAAAACAAATGAATGTCGTCTGCACCAGCACATCACCGCACAAATGCGCTACAGCGGGTGCTGCTGTCCCCCGTTTAAACGTTCCAATTCCCATTCACCATTCCAGGAGTTTCCATCAACTTTTGCAAGTTGATGGAAACTCCTTGGTGATATTAACTTCTTGGAATAGCCCTGTATCGTAATAGAAAAAAAATTGTTTTAAAGTATTATTTTGTTAGAGAAAAAAAATTATAATATGATTCTATTTTTAAATTTCGGTATTGTGTTCATAAAGTATGTCAATATAAACTCGTTTTGAATTTTATTATTCGAATATTACGTTATGAGAGTAGAGAAAATCTTATTATAATTCAAAATAAAATAAAAATTGTACCACTGTACCAAAATTACCCCAAATTCTATTAAAAATTAGCAAATTTTCAATAGAGGTCATAAGTTATGACTTTTAGACACCCGCTAAACGACGGCCGCACGCGCCCAATGAAATTACCCGGTAAAATTCCCCTTAAAAAAAAAAATGTGGCGAATTTATTTATTTCTTTTGGATCAAACAGGGTTTTTTTACACATAGTAGACTTCTTTAATTCGTTACTTGCGGCAGTCAATAACGAAACTCTAAATTCGTTTTCAATTCCCTTGGCAAAGACCCATCTATTTTGCTAACCTCAAAAAATCATCTCATCTACTACACTCTTGATGATCGTAATTTTTTTTTATCTCACTTAAAATTTCTTTGCAGCCACTGGCATCCTACGGACACTGCAGTGCGACGATATGGTGACAGCAGACATAGTACCTGTGGACTCGGTGGTCAACTGCCTGATGGTGGCCGCCTGTAGTGTGCACAACGCTTATAAAGAAAGGTACGTACTTTTGTATTTTTTTTTGAGGAGCTCGTGGCTAAGTAATAACAAAAAATCAAAATATTTTATTTCACATAAACCTACAAGGGCACTTATGAAACGTCAGAAGCTAGATGCACGGTTCCAATTGGTTGCTTCCTATGGAGAAGAGCCGGCAAGAAACTCCACGGTTACTCTTTTCAAAATAAATTGTTTCTACAATGTTTTCAAATTACAAACACTAAAATCCGTCCCGGCAACCTCACGCGCTCGCGCTACCGTAGCCCCCCCCGCCCCTGCCCCCGTCCCCTCTACCTCTACCGCCCCCCCGACCGCGTCGTCGTCATCCTCCGCGAAGGATACCCCCGCGCCCCCCGCTCCCGTAGCCCCCCCGACCGCTTCATCCTCCGCGAAGGATGCCCCCGCGCCCCTCGCGAGAAAGATCGCCCCTCCACCCCCCTTGTTCATTCAGGACAAAGGGAAGTGGACGGACATCTCGAAATGGTGCGTCGATCACAAGATCGATTTCACCTCGGCCCGCAATACCCAACAGGGTATAAAAATCCTAGTCCCTACATCGCGCGATTATAGGGAACTAACCCGTCTCCTGAGAGCGAGAGGTGTGTCATACCACACCTACTCCCTCCCGGAAGAGAAACAAGTTCGCGTAGTCATTAAACGCATTCCCAGGGAAATCCTCCCGTCCGAAATTCTTGCCGACCTTCAGTCGCAAAACGTCCCAGTAGATGAGGTCCATCGTATGCACCGCTCCAGAGGCGGTGACCTCTACGATATGGTCCTAGTCATATGCCCGCCCGTTGAGGGCCACCACCCGATCTTTCAAATTCGTTCTCTGTGTCGTCTCACAGGGTTCGAAATCGAAAAACCTCAAAAGAGTGGCATTGTCGGACAGTGCCACCGCTGCCAGTTATACGGCCACTCACAGCGGAATTGCCATGCGACACCCAGGTGCGTAAAGTGCCTGGGCGAGCATAGCACTTCCGACTGCTCCCGCCCCAAAGACCGTACCCTCTGTACCGTACCTCCCAGCTGCGTTTTATGCGGCAAAGAGGGCCACCCGGCTAACTACCGGGGTTGCTCAAAAGCCCCTAAGGCTTCTTCTCCCAAGCTGGGGAAGCGCTCCGGCGCTCGCCAGCAAAGGGAAACTCCCTCCTCATCCTCTTATAGGATCCCCTCCGCCCTTATGCCCCAACGACTAAGCCCTCAGAGGCCTAGTCCGTGGAACTATCTCCACCACCAGCAGTCTTTCCCTGCCTTGGTGCCCTCTCACGGTCACTTCCCTCCCCCGCCCCCTCACCTTAGGGACCCCCGCTTCCGTGGCACCGTGCCACCCGCACCCTCCGCGCCCCCCGCGCCCACCGCGCCCCTCGCTAAACCCGCGCCCGCTCCTGCTCCTCAAGCCCCGCGTCCCCCGACTGCCGGTCCCGCGACCGCGCAGCGCCAAGGTCTTGATTCATTCAACATCATTACCTCGACCTATATGGCATTTGTCTCCCCGCGCGCAAAGGCAATGGCCAATTTAATCATCTCCGCTCAAGGCAATATCCCTCAAATACAGTCTATTTACAATGCGTATCCGGATATCACGCAAGTCCTAGATAGCCTAGCTATCACACCTAAAACCTTCAATGGATAATACGGCGATAGCTAGGTTCAAACCCCGATCCCTAACAATAGGCTTCTTTAACGCCAATGGCTTAAAAACCCAAGGGGCAGAGATAGGGCTCTTCCTCCGCGATCACGATATAGACGTTCTCTTAATTCAAGAGACGTTCCTAAAGCCCTGCAATCGTGACCCGTCACTTGCCAACTACCGGATTGTTCGCAATGACAGGTCGCGTTGTCACAAGGGTGGCACCCTTATCTATTATAAAAAGCAGCTTCACTGCATCCCATTAGACCCTCCTCCCCTCTCGGTATTAGAAGTTTCCGCCTGTCGCCTAGGTATGTCAGGTCACGAGCCGATCACTCTCGTATCGGTCTATAATCCCCCCGATAACGCCCCGGGGCACTATCAATCCCTCTCAAACGATCTCTCGATCCTACTCGCTATGAGTAACTCGCTCATCATAGCGGGCGATCTAAATGCCAAACATCCCTCTTGGAATAGTTCGGTAACCAACCCCAGAGGTCAACACCTGTTCGACCTCTCAAACTCCCTGACTTTTGACGTCATCGCTCCGATGACTCCCACTCATTTCTCTCTCATAAATCCCAATCATACCCCCGATATCTTAGACGTGGCGCTCCTTAAGAACGTCAACCTAAAGTTAGAGTCAATAGAAACGGTACAAGAGCTCGACTCTGATCACCGCCCGGTAGTCATGAGACTATACCCCCGCATAGGTCTCCCCGACCCGAACGCCCCCCCTATCACTAAGAGGATCACGGACTGGAAGAAAGTAAGCACACAGCTGAAATCCAACACGTCCCCTCAGTTAGACTCTATCCCCGATCTCTTTGACTCTGTCGCCGACACCACGGCCGCGATCGACTCACTCACTGATCATGTACAAACCGTCCTGAACGATTGTTCAAGGGAAGTGTCAGCGACGGATGACCGTCGCTGGCGCTTGCCGGACGATGTGCGTGCATTACTGACTGAGAAGAACGCGGCCATACGTGCGTACGATAGCTTTCCCTGTAACGCCAACAAAGCCCATATGCGCTATTTACAGAGATCTGTAAAGAAACGTGTAGCGGAGCTGCGGGACGCGAGCTGGGGAAAGTTACTCGGCGAACTAGAGCCAAACCATCAGGCCTTCTGGGAGCTCCAGAGGAAACTCAGGGCTCCCCAATCCTCCGGCATGCCCCCTCTGACCCGTCCCGATAAAACCATCGCATTCGACGATGCCGAAAAGGCTGAATGCCTCGCAGACAGCCTCGAGGCCCAATGCACTCCCAGTTCCCTACCAGTAGACCAAGCTCACCTGTCAAAGGTCGACGCGGAAGTCGAACGTAGAGCCTCCCTCCCTCCCGTCGATGACCCTGACTGTCCGCTGCCCCCCGTCCTCCCGGACGAGGTGCACGACATCATCAAAGGTCTTAAAGCCCGTAAAGCCCCCGGTTCAGATGGTATCACCAATAGGGTGATCCAACTATTCCCCGCCCACCTAATAATGCTTTTGACCACCATCTTCAATGGTGCCTTAAGCAACAATATCTTCCCACAGTCGTGGAAAGAAGCCACCGTCATCGGTATCCCTAAGCCAGGCAAGCCCAAAACCGAGCCTACCAGTTACCGTCCCATTAGTTTGCTCAAGGTTCTCGGAAAAATCTATGAGAGGCTTATTTATAAGCGCCTCAGAGACTTCGCCGAGACCAAGGGCCTCATTCCCAACGAACAGTTCGGCTTTCGAACTGAGCACTCTAGCGTGCATCAGGCCCACCGGATCGTAGAATTCATAAGCGCTGGTTTCCAGCACGGTTATATGACCGGTGCAGTATTCTTCGACGTAGCGAAAGCGTTCGATAAAGTCTGGCACAACGGCTTAATATACAAGCTGTACCAACTCGGTGTGCCAGATCGTCTCGTGCTCATCTTACGAGACTTTTTATTGAACCGCGTCTTTCGCTATCGCATCGAAGGAGCGTTATCCACTCCCCGCCCCATCCGTGCAGGTGTCCCTCAGGGCTCTGTAGTGTCCCCCCTCATATTCACGCTATACACTAGCGACATCCCTAAAGGTTGCCGTAGTTCGCAGTTGGGTCTGTTTGCAGACGACACTGCCATCTACTGCAAATCTAGATCCCCCGACTCTATTCGCCTCACTCTCCAACGCGCAGTCGATAGACTGGCGGCATGGTTTACAAAGTGGCGAATAGAAGTGAACCCCGATAAAAGCCAAGCGGTTCTCTTTACGAAACTGCGTAAAAGGCTTAGATACCCCCTCCCCCGACCGATCACCATGTTCGGCAAGCCGATCCCTTGGGAGAAGCGAGCCAAATATCTCGGTGTCGTTATCGATCATCATTTGACCTTCGCAGAGCACATAAAGATGGTTCGTTCGCGAGCCGCTTTCGCTCTCGGTAGACTCTTTTTCCTGGTCAATGCACGTAGCAAATTGTCACTTAGGTGCAAATTGCGCGTTTACACGGCGTGCATTCGACCGATCATGACCTATGCGGGTGCCGTCTTTGCTCATGCAAAACCCCGTCATATACATAGGCTGCAAACCGTGCAGAATAGATTCCTTCGTAGGGCGACAGGTTCCCCATGGTTCGTCAGGAACGAGGCTCTCCACCTCGACCTAAAGATTCCCACAATCCACCAATTTCTAAAACGCCTTTCAAAGCGTTTCTTTGAGTCCGCGGCCAAACATCGCAACCCTCTGGTTGTCGAGGCCGCCAGTTATGTCCCGAGTAGAATAAGTAAAGTTCGCTGCCCAAGGCATATCCTAGTAGACCCCGATGACCCCATAACCCTCCTCCAGGAGAGCAATAGGGAAACAAGCACAATGTACAAACACAGACGCCTCCCGTCATTCCGACCTCGCCGCCGAGGTCCTTTGCGTTCCCGACCGCCGCGCCCCCGAGTAAATGATACTCCCCCCCGACCCTTGCTCGAAAACGAGGTGCCAGCAGTTGTTGCAGCTGTGCACGTAGCTTTAAATTCCCCGTATAATAATAATAATGATCAAAACCCTTTGATCCAGCCCGTCCCATCTTTTGATGTCCTCCCCCCGGATAACGCCCTAAGCCGAGGCTCGAACCCCGCAGGGGGTGCCCTTAGCGCGCGTTCATCCTAAGCTTTTTAGCTTAGTTTTATATGTGCCCTGGCTGGAGGCTTTGAGTGTAGTAGCTTGAGGCAGCCACAGGATTGACCGGTTAAACAGCGAAGGTTTCTCAAAACCAGCTGTGAGAGCCCTACAGAAAAAAAAAAACAAGAAAAAAAAAAAAAAAAAAAAAAAAAAAAAAAAAAAAAAAAAAAAAAAAATTCAAATTACAGTGTTAATAGGTATGGAAGGACAGTGTAAGCCTATCAACAAGTATCAGGTACTTAGTAAAATAAAAATGGTACACAAGTTTACAGCCTACAACGTTCTCACATTCACAAAATCTAAAAGAAAAGAAAAGAATCTAAGTATATAAAAGATAAACAAAATAATAAAAATAAGAAACTATTTAAACCAAATGACATGATTGCCACTACAGCTGTAACAAATCTAATTTGATTTAAAAAAATATAGAACATTGTATGTATATAATGTCAAATACTGAAAAGCTTATGTCAATGAAGTATGTAAAAAAAGTAAAATAAAATAATCATCGTAATTGGGGAGCAGTTAATAGACATTTACATTGTTATGCCGTTAATGAGGTACCAGGGAAGCCACATGTGCAGAAGGAATTATTGCCAAATTCCTTGTCTTCAACGTAGTCTTTTAATCTTATAATTTGCTTTTTTGATAAGGACACGTTTGATGTGGGTTTTGAACTTCCCATCGCTTAGTTCTGTAACAGACTTTGGCAACTTGTTATAAAAGCGGATACCGTTTATAAGAAATGACTTACTAGTTTTAGTTAATCTAAATTTGGGTATCACAATTTCATGTTTACTACGTGTATTTTATATTAGGGAAATCGCTTCTTATTTTGAAAAGTCCTAGGTTTTTTGCGAACATACAAAATACTTTCTAAGATATAAAGAGAAGGCTGAGTCATTATATCAATTTCTTTGAATAACAAATAACAACCGCACAGGTCTATCCATCAGGTTAAGCTACGCTTGCCGGGGTTGGTCCGTGGATGGGTGACCAACTTTACATACCGAAACTCCTCCGTGCTTTCCACGGACCAACCCCGGCAAGCGTAGCTTAACCTGATGGATCGATTCGTGTGGCTGTTATTACTTAGCCACGAGCTCCTGACCACGTGTACTTTACTAAAATGTAATCGGAATTGTACATTGTGACCAACGGCCACGCTACGCACAGATTCGAGGCTGGCAAACAAATGAACCGCGCAGATAAAGTGCCCAAGCTCTCCATGGACATCCTACGTAGCAGTGAACGGTTGGATACAGGAACGTGATTCTTGCTGGTCATACCTTCCCAAACATAAGCGATTACACAAAGACCTCATTCTCCTTTTGCGAGTTGAGTTTAGCTCCTTAAGTTTTGAGTTGAGCGATTGCTGACAAAAGCTGACTTAACAGCACACTGCTGACTGGACAGGTCCACTCAAATCTGTGTGGTTCTTTCCTCAAAAGACCATTTCAGACACTTATCTACATGGTCCTCATATGGCCTGACCAAGATTATGTCTGGACTTTAAAAGAGACTGCGACCTCTGAGTTTGTTTCGGCCTTTCTTCTCAGAGTAGTGAGATAGGAAACGCCGAACTTATCTAGCTTTTTTTTTGGTATGTCGTGTAAAAGTGATTCCGATATACTATTTACAGAATAAACAATTTCATTTCATTTCTCTGCTAATGTGGGCCAAAAATTGGGGTAGAAGTTAAGGTATGCTTCCGAGCACCGCTGCGCGGTACTGCTGTTCGTGGTGTTCGAAGCCGACCCCAATGTAGTTGGGAAAAGGCTATGCAGATTAGTGTTAATGATCCATTACATAATGGGGTTAATGTTTGTCTTTGTGCAACTGGGTGTAAATGAGTTACTATTTTTATCTATAAAACCTCTATAAAAGTATCTGAAACAGTTAGCTTATTGCCAACATTAAAACAGCCAGTGTTATAGTAACCATAATATCATCCAAATGAATGTTATAATGTTGTACTAAATTTCATTATGCAACTCGAATTTCAAAAAACTTTTTTACAAAAAATACAACCGACTTCCAAACTACAAAGTGAAAAATAACTTTAATTTCGGAAGTCGGTGTCTTTGGATCAGTATTTTAGTTTTTTGACACCGACTTCCGAAATTAAAGTTATTTTTCACTTTGTAGTTTGGAAGTCGGTTGTATTTTTTGTAAAAAGGTTTTTTTATACTGCTCATTAAAAATACCCAAATCGCTATAGATGTGGCTTTAATATTTGAAGAGTTCCCTCGATTTCTGCAAGATCCCATCATCAGATCGTGACCAAATGACAATGGGACCAACTTGAAAGTACACCCTTTCAAACAAAAAAAGAATTTTTCAAATCGGTCCAGCCGTCTTCGAGTAATCGGGGAACCTCCTCCTTTTTTTGAAGTCGGTTAAAAAGAACATTGTCATGCACGCGCGTTTCACGACCACAGCGAAGTAATTTAAAAAAAAAAACTTATAGGTTATCCGAATTCACGTCGTATCCCGCCATTTTTGTTCGTTATTAGTATTGCAAAATTGTATTACTTTGTTGTTTACAAAAATGAGTGATACAAGCTTTGATAACACACCACCAGATATCTAATGCAGCAAAGGACATTTCTAACCAATTATTACAAGAAAAGTCGAGAAAATACCTATAATGCCTTAATTTTCAGTTCACCACCACTAGAACCTCCAATCTTCAACTACGTCAGTTCAGTGGAGAACAGATTAACGTGGGGCGACTTCATGTCCAAGAACATGCAGTGGATACATTATTACCCCTTCACTGATGCTGTGTGGTGAGTGGGGTATATTTATCTATATCTTCTATAAACATGGTTATTGGTTATACGTCGGCAATTCGTTAATGGGATGTAAGAGAACAGAGAAGTCTTTTGCAACCAAATTACCCCTGACCCCTGATGACCTATTATGCCAATGTCAACCGCTTTCGAGTAATTTAATATTTTAACATTTATGCATGGGGCGCGGGCAGCGAGTCATTTAGCGGGTCTACAAGTCATAATTTATGACTCCCGTTGAAAATTTGCTAATTTTTAATGGATTTGGGGTAATTTTGGTACTAAAAATGTGTTTTTTTTTAAATAGCAATAACTTTTTTGTTTTCAATCAGTTTTTTTAAGTGAAAACTTCTTTAGGCACGTCGGGCATTTTTGATATGGGAAAAAACAATTGAACTCGTGACACCGTTACCGACACCAGCTTTTGACCATTAAAAAGACATCAACACGTGATACATTTTCTTTGGGATTAATGACATTCCAAACATTGAGACATGACAACGACATGATTGACATTTATTTCTCTTTTATTTACCGACTTCAAAAAAGAAAAGTATGTCTTGCACAATATTATTGTTTAAGTTTTCACTTCTGTCGGCACTCCTGGAGTCCACTGTTTTTTTATATTACTTTTTCATAATTTTATTGCAGTCTCCTTTGACCACTTTTCTTTTTTTTTTGCCCTACATTACTTAGATATTTCTGTCGTATGTAAATTCACTTGCAAGTTGAAACCATCTCCCCGTTCCAGGTTCATATCACTAAGGCTGACAAAATCGGCGCTGATGAACAAAATCTACATGATATTCTTACATCTACTACCAGCTGCGTTAGTCGATGGCTTAGCTGTCTGCTTAGGAAAAAAGCCAAAGTAAGTATTTACGCTAACCTATATTTAATCTGCCTAGCTCTGTCCTAGGTCGGATAGACTTTTAGACTACCAGATGCGGCGGATGAAGAGTTCCGTAGTTGTGATAAATTTATCCCAAGAAAAAACTTAACATTGTAGTTGAAAAACGTGTTCTCCCATACATTCCAACTGCAAATGTATGTTTGTCCGCACAATATTGAGAGATTTACCATGTTATTTTAAGACCATAGAGCAGTGGTGGCGCAGTGGTAACGGCAGCGACTTACGAGTTGTAGATCGTAGGTTCGAACCCAGACAGGCGCTTTACTTTGTGTAAATTATTTCATCACCACTGCTCTCAAAACGGTGAAGGAAAACATCGTGAGGAAACCGGCATGTCCTAGAACCAAAAATTCGAAGACATGTGACATCTACCAACCCGCACTGGACCCGCGTGGTGGATTACGGCCCACTCCCTCTCACAGAGAGGAGGCCGCAGTCCCAGCAGTGGGAACATTATATGCTGATGATGAAAATGAGTAAAGAACCATTCTATGTATGTTTTTCAAAAATGTTGCCCTGTAGTTTCGGAGATAAGGGGGAATGGTAAAATTTCGTCGATTTTCTTAAATTTAAAAGTATTTATTTCTAAATTATAAAAAAAATATTTGAGATCCTCGCAACAAACCATTTCATTTGATATGTCACACGGTACTGTTTCCAAAACTTATTTTTTAATTTTCTTATTTGTCCCCCAAAAATTACCACATATTCAAAATTAATTTTCACTCCTCTTGCTCAAAAAGGCCGTCATTGTAGAGTACCAGAGTGGGGAAAAAATAGCATTTCTTGCTCTAGGGGAAAAAGTAATTTCTTTTTAATTTTTGTCTGTTCCAACGAGCCTTGAAAAACTAAAAAGTCTTTATTCTTATGTAGAATAATCATGATTATGAACTCGACTTATTACTGGTTCACAAAAAAAAGAACATTTTATTTTTGAAAATGGAACTAAATGCGGCTATCTCTTCGGTAGAATGCGTGCATTGCGTTGCGGCTACAGAAGAAAAAAGGCATTGGCGCGAAATCTTTAGAATTTTTCTCTAATTACGAATTGAATTGGTGATCGTAATATAATTTACAACAGTGAAAATGTCATCATCTAGTGAGAACATCTTCACAGAGGACTGAAATTAAGTTGCCGGAAAAACATCTCGTTAAATATCCAGAATTGTACAAATTGTACATTTAAATAAAATAAACTATTTAATATTGTATTGGATTATTTTATTTTCTCGCAATCGCAGTGAAAAGTAGAGTGTAACACACGGCGTTAAAACCCATTATAACTCGGTTTCTATTTACTCCCTCGCTAAAGCTCGGGAGTAAAACTTCCTCGTTACAATGGGTTATTTTAGCCCCTCGTATAACAATCTACTATTATTTAAGTTACACGTCCGTGTTTGGGTCACAGAAATACATATGTGTACCAAATTTCAAATTAATCGGTCCATTAGATTCGGAGAAAATTGGCTGTGACACACAGACAGACACACGAGTGATCCTATAAGGGTTCCGTTTTTTTCCTTTTGAGGTACACACGGCTACAGATCAAACTATACAGTTCCAGTATAAGCTGACCTCGCATTGTACGGAAATCCTATGCAATGCGAGATCAACATAAACTGGAAATGTATAGCTTGATGTGTAGCCGTGTGTACGAAACCAGAAACCATTGTCCGGAATTTTCATAATTTCACTAACCATTATTTTTCTTCTAGGATGCTAAAGGTATACCGTAAGATCCACAAGTTCTCCTCAGTCCTGTCATACTTCTGCACGAGGGACATCAAATTCTGCAACAGCCGGACGAGAGAGCTTTGGGAGAAGACTTCTGAAGCCGATAAGCAGGTAAGGATTCGCAAAGAAAGAAAATATTGTGAGGAGAATTACCTGAATATGCCAATAAGCATGTGAGATGATCAACAGAAGGCCTAGAACAGTGACAATCGCTTTCAAAGTGTTTTGTATTTCTACATCGACTTTCAACAGGGATGGCCATTTTTCATTGGACGATAACGATCATACAATAGGCCTGTCTCCAAAATCTTTTTTTGTCCCTCTTGTAGGTTATTAAAAAATATTGAACACGTATTTTTTCTTTTTTGACGTAATCAAAAGATTACGGCGATACATTGAGTTAAAATCTGGCATGACGTCACACCTTGCTAGATTCAATACGACGTTGTGACGTAGCAAGCCCCACTCCCCAACTTTAATACGTGTTTTCTTAGTTATTTTTTATTAATATGATAAAGCAAAAAATACGTGTCTAATATTTTTTTAATATCTGAAAGACGGTCTAAATAGTTTTTTTTTTTTTTTACCTACTACCAGCAGCTACCGTATTACTACTAAACGCTTTCACACTGTGTCGGTGTAGTCAACGGTATTGTCGCCGACATTGAGTGTCGTGCCGATATCGGCGGACGACACAATGCACTGTTCACTGCTGCCATTATTACCTCGAATACACTATTTACACTTGGAATCGCACGGCGATGTAAGCTTTTGCTGGTGCAACGCGACTATTCGACTGTTGGTTACATCGTGTCACATACCGATATCATCCCGTTGTCGTCCGAGCTGACGATATGTCGGAGTCGTTAGCGTCGCAGTGTGAAAACGGCCTACTTAAGCTATGTCATAGACATAAAGAATTTACTGACCTCATAAAAGTGACCACTTTCTAGAAAGAGAGAGTGATTCTGCGGCCAATACCTGTCTCTTTTCCGCAAGCTTGTAAAAGGCGCAAGAAAGAGACAACTACTGACCACACGTTCGCTTTGTTACTTTCGTACTTTTCGGTCCACATATATTCACTGCACATTTGAATACGGAAAGACCCCGATGCTCCTCTTAACCCTCCTCCCCCCCCATAACCCTCCTCCAGGAGAGCAATAGGGAAACGAGTACACTGAGCAGAAACAGACACCTCCCGTCATTCTGACCTCGCCGCCGAGGTCCTTTACGATCGCGACCGCCGCGCCCCCGAGTAAATAATACTCCCCCCCGACCCTTGCTCGAAAACGAGGTGCCAGCAGTTGTTGCAGCTGAGCACGTAGCTTTAAATTCCCCGATTAATAATCATGATCAAAACTTTGATCCAGCCCGTCCCATCTTTGATGTCCTCCCTCCGGGTAACGCCCTAAGCCGAGGCTCGTACCCCACAGGGGTGCCCTTAGCGAGCGTTTATTCTAAGCTTTTAGCTTATTTTTTATGTGTGCCCTGGCTGCAGGCAATGAGTGTAGTAGCTTAATGCATCCACAGGATTGCCCGGTTCAATAGCCACGGTCGTTAGAGGCCAGCTATGAGATGCCCTACAGAAAAAAAAAAAAAAAATGAATACCGAACTTCACTTAGTCACTTTGTCTACGCCTATGATCAGCGCTACTTAGTTCCTTCTCCGATGTTGTCCTGCAGTTTAGTATACCTATTCTATTTAAATCCTAGTGGGACTGTTACAGGATGATGTTATTGTAATAATTACCTACCTGCAAAAGTTGACCTTGACCTTGATTTAGGACTTGAGATCTCTATCTTCGATTGAATGGACCGCTTAAATTAAATTGTCTCTGGATGGTTTTGCGTTTATGTTTTAACGACTGATAATTTTCCAAGAGTTTTATGAGTAGGTAAATGACATTACACAATGTTTTTTACAAAGGGGTTTTTATTTAAAACATTCCTTAAGGCCCTACCTTGCAAATAAATTGTAGTTTGATGGGCGTGGCTTATTTCCCCCGCACGCGGGGAGTGGCGGTTTCGTCTTCCGTGGTCGGCCGCCACAAACTTGAACCAGTAGCCAAAAGTGGAACTAACAAAATATCTGACCGGAATTTAAAAACATTACTTACTTAGCATGTGCTTTGGCTAAGAATATTATTCTTGTCACTGTCGTCCTTTTTCAGGATACTAGGTCATATAGTCAAAAAAATACACCAAAATGCCTATTCCATATACTTAAAAAGGATTAATTTGACAGGATCAAACTAAAATTTATCTTCTGTCCTTTTCTTAATGAAATAGAAAGAAAAGGATGCACTGAACTTAAATTAAGTTTAGTTTGTGAACAAGGGAATCGGCACCAGTGTCAACTTCCTGTACCTATGTAAAATATTCCACGTTATCTTTTCAGATATATCCCTTCAGCATGAGCGACTTGAACTGGGAGGAGTACTTCCAAGACTACCTGGGTGGCATCAGGAGGTACCTCTTCAAGGAGATCGATGACACGCTACCAGCAGCCAGGATTAAGTGGAAAAGGTATATTTAAAGTCTTTTTTTTCTACCTACGCAGCGAGGGATGAATATGGCTTTCTTAATTACAAGGTCAAATAACTGGCGCATCAGAAAAAATCAACTGGCATACCTACCTCGTCTTTTTTTTTCATTCAAAATAATTCGACAAGGTCACGATTATTTATGTAAAATATCCGTGATACGTGAAATATATAAAAAAAAAAATTAATTCAGACCATACTCGTATTTCATTTATTTTTTTTATCTGACAACGTCGCATTTTCTTAGCTGTAAATATTAATGATTGGTTTGAATTAAAATTATTTACTCGTACTTATTAATTAAACTTAGATACACACATCGAGAGTCTAGTGTCATGGTATAAGGAGTTCCTAGTAGGCTATCTCCGGCCCAATCCGCGATATAATTGCCTACCATACTTGCCTGTCTCAGGGTTGTCACTTTTAGCAAAATTTTAATTCAGTGCCTAGAAATTGGCAAGGGCCGGGAAGTTCTATTTTTTACTTATGTGTTGAAATTACGATTTTATAACTGTAAGTACTTAGTTACTTTACTATACCTACAATACTAAGAAATCGGCATGACTAAACGTAAACAAAGCATTAGCGGCATATCAATTGACAGATCAAAAGTAGGTACCTAATACATTTTAGTGGGAAAGTAGGCCTGCCTACTTCGTCTGTCTGATAGATAACCAATACAACAAAAAATAAGTAGGTATCTCATCATCAAGTAAAAATTATATGCTAGAATAAGTGACTTGGTTACCTTTCCTGTTCAGTAGGTAATCTGAACAGAGACAACTCTGGAATCGATGAATTATTTAGACACCCAAACACACAGCAATAATTTCTCCTGCGATTATCACTCATTTTTCATACAATTAGCGGTGCCGAAAAGCCGTGACGCGCAAACCTTGTGCGGCGTTAGCCCTGACTGGCGCACTGAGAAACGGGTCGAGATTTTGTTTAAGTGTGCGTGAGGCGACGCATAGATACTATGGCGCACACATACAAGCCGCGCGCGGTGCGTTTGTATGAAGATAGCGTACTTCCAGTGTTGCTAGTGTTGAGAAACAAAAAAAAAACACCTGTTGATTCTGTGACATATTGGTCTCATCTCTCCTAGAGTAATGATTATGAGATATGAAAAGGAATAGCTTGTACAGTCAGCAGAATTGACTCCCAACTTAATTTGTCCGTAGATACACACGGCTACACATCAAGCTATACATTTCCAGTATAAGCTGACCTCGCATTGTACGGAAATCCTATACAGTGCGAAATCAGCATAAACTTGATGTGTAGCCATGTGTACTATCGAAGAAACGCATATATGTACACTGTAAGAACTATTCTTGCTTGCAGCGCTCGGCCGCTATAGTATCGCTTACCTACCAAAAAAAGGGTCGTGTGTACAGGATTTTGTTTTCAAATTGGTTAGATATCCGATGGTATACTAAAATCACTTCATTCATTCATTCTTTGACAGTTCTTTGAAATGGGTAGCTGTTACACGACAAATTCACGTAGGGTGGCAATTTAACAGCTAATCTCCCTAACTGTGCAATAAGGAATGCAATAAATGAATATGAATATAACGTGTTGGGCACCGATATCGAATGATAATAAAACACCGTTGACCTCGTGATCAGCTATAGTTGCTCGAAATTATGAGTTTACAAATACATTTTCGGCAGTAGTTCCGGCTGGCGATAAACGAGCTAGCAACTGAAAACGAGTTGGCGAGCAGCGAGTGTGTAGTTCCGATAGTTTTGTCGCTGGGCTATCAGCGAGTGTCCAAGTGCGACGGGCAATTACTTGCACCACTCGCTCGGGGCGAAATTACCGCTGTTTGGTCTCTCGGCGTGAGTTCTGACCGCCAAGCGAGCATCGCTGACCAAGTATTATCTTTGATGGCTCTTGTCGCTCAGTGGTGCCGATTCCCTTATTCACAAACTAAACTAAATTTAAGTTCAGTGCATCTTTTTCTTTCTATTTCATTAAGAAAAGGACAGAAGATCAATTTTAGTTTAGTCCTGTCAAATTAATCAGCGCCTGTCACTGCTCCATACAAGTTTAGACGCGATTAAAAACTTGCCTACTAAAATTACGTCAATTTACGTCAAGCGCTGATTAATTTGACAGGACTAAACTAAAATTTATCTTCTGTCCTTTTCTTAATGAAATAGAAAGAAAAAGATGCACTGAACTAAAATTTAGTTTAGTTTGTGAACAAGGGAATCGGCACCAGTGGCAGACTAGTGAAGTGAGTCCTCGCCGGCGGCGGCGGTGTGAACAGTCAGCGATCAACATTAATAATGCATTTCTTTTGTTTACACGGAATGTATATCTATTGTACGTTTCTTGAGCGAGAAAATAGCCGACAGTTAGTCGCTTACCCACCGGCGGGACATCACATTAATAAGCACAGTTCTAAACATTTTCATTTTTGTTTCAGATTATGCTATCTGCATCAGATAGCAAAGTTTATTTTCTTCATCCTGGCAGTCTACGTTTTATGGCGGCTCTTATCTTTATTATGGTGATTTTAGTAATAACTTGTACAGTTAACGTAAGAAAAGGTGATTTTAAAATTAACTGACTTAGGAACGTAATAAACAGCAACCTGTATATGAGATCGCGTAGCTTTTTTACAGTAAATAATTTTATAAGAGTTTTCAATAACTGGTTGTTGTGATTTTATTCTTAAACGTATGGACAAAACCTTTAAATTATATTTTTCGTATATTATTGAGATGTCAAAGATGCTTAATTTTTTTTTTAATTTGTAACATGAGTGATTTCGTGAAAAGGGACGGAAGTGTGTAACAGGAAGCTGGGGAAGCGGGCGCTGTTTGATTTGACCAATGAGCGCGCGCGGTGCTATAGTTGGCCGTCAGATGACCAACCCATTTTCCGAGAGGTTGGTACTGTCAGCCAAGATGACAGATGTTACCTACACATCCGCATCTACTGTAAGGCAAGCTCGTTTTTTTTAAGTGAAAACTTCTTTAGGCACGTTGGGCATTTTTGAGATGGGAAAAAACAATTGAACTCGCGACATCGTTACCGACACCTCATTTTTGTAAAAAAGATTGTGCTGTTTATTTATATTACGTTACGGATCAATGTCCTATGCAAGTATTTTTACTTTAAAGGTTTTGTAAACGCGATTATGCTCTTTATTTATATTAGGTACGTTACGGATCAATGTCCTATGCAAGTATACTTTAAAGGTTTTGGAAGTATTTTTTTTTTGTAAACCCGATTGTGCTCTTTATTTAGATAAGGTTACAGACCAATGTTCTATACAAGTATTTTTCTTCCACCAAGGCGATCTTGTTCAAGTTTTCACTTCTGTCGGCACTCTCAAAATGCAACTTTTTTTTTAAATTTATGTTTTAAAGCTGTGCACTATGGTGATGGTTTAAAAATCACTTAATGCCTATGGGAAGGGATAAAAATATAGTTTTTTCTATAATTCGGGTTAGGTAGAAATCATGCAAAGGGCGATTTTTCTGAAATATTTTCTAGCTGCTGCACGTGGTCTCATTTAAAAATAGGGTTTAAAATCCAAGTTCTCATTTTTTTTTAAACCAAAACTGACGCGTAAAATGGATGAATATGTAGCTTAGATAATTTCGTTAGGTACAGCGAATGTTACCAAAACCTAATTATTATAATAAGTATTTTAGTTAGAAAATATAATTTTTTATCTTGTACCTAAATGACGATTTCAAATAAGTAATTATTAAGTACAACAGTAACAAAAAACATTGCCCACCTTTTGGGTTCCGGCGCAATCGGGTAAAAATAGGGCACTTTTTAGTCTTCCTTCTATTTTGTCACTTGAGTTATAACATCGTGTTAGTACAGTCACGAGCATAAATATATTACCATGAACAGCTCGGCAATAATATCTGATAGCATCATACATTTTGGCGTCGCTTCTTTCATCAGATAATTTTGGTGTTCCTTCGATGTCACATATTTGTGCTGTATACCTATGCCTCCACAAATGATCACAATATTTGTCATCATGACGACAGATATTAATGGACAAATCATGAAGTCAGATATTAGTGCAGATTCCCTTGTTAGCAAACTAAACTAAATTTAAGTTCAGTGCATCTTTTTCTTTCTGTTTTATTAAGAAAAGGACAGAAGATAAATTTTAGTTTAGTCCTGTCAAATTAATCAGCGCCTGTCACTACTCCATACAAGTTTAGACGTGATTAAAAACTTGCCTACTAAAATTACGTCAATTTACGTCAAGCGCTGATTAATTTGACAGGACTAAACTAAAATTTATCTTCCGTCCTTTTCTTAATGAAATAGAAAGAAAAAGATGCACTGAACTTAAATTTAGTTTAGTTTGTGAACAAGGGAATCGGCACCATTATTGCCGAGTTGTCCATAGTAATATATCCATGCTCGTGTCTGTACCTACTTGCTGTACGGTGTATCTACCATAATTTCGTGGAAAAAACAAGTCGAATTTGTGAACAGTGTAAAAGGATAAAATGTAATAAATGTTTACAATTCTGTATTTTGTAAGTAAAACTTATTGTAATGATTATATTATTATCCAAAAATAAAAACTTTAAATAATTTCTGCTGTTTATTTTTATCAGATTATTATGTAGGTACTTAATTACATAACATCACGCCTGTAATCTCCGTAGGGTTGGGCAGAGGTGTACCCATAGTACACCCACATTTCGCCAGTTATGTTTAAGTCCCATGTAATAGGGGGCGAGCCTATTGCCATCAACCGGGCACAAATCCAGACTCCGAGCTGCTACTGAGAAATTCCAGATGGAAAAACCTAATAACACTTTGCCCGACCATACTCAGCAGTAGCGCTACGACCTGCGACCACTAGACCAACGAGGCAGTCTAAGTACTTAATTATCCATCCATAATCCTAACTAATACTATAAATACGAAAGTGAGTTAGTTTGCTTATTGGTTTGTTACGCTTTACGCGTGTTGCCAGTGATGACCTATGGTACTGAACGTGATCGCTCACAATGGGCCTTATCAGAAGGCTAAAAGTCACCCAAAGGGCAATGGAGAGGGCTATGGTTGGAGTTTCCCTACGTGATCGAATTAGAAATGAGGAGATCCGCAGGAGAACCAAGGTAACCGACATAGCCCGAAGAATTGCCAAACTTAAGTGGCAATGGGCAGGGCACATTGCTCGCAGAACGGATGGCCGATGGGTCCGAAAGGTTCTGGAGTGGCGACCGCGTACCGGAAGACGTAGCGTTGGAAGGCCTCCCACAAGATGGACCGATGACCTTGTGAAGGCCGCAGGAATCCGCTGGATGCGGAAAGCACAGAATCGGTCGAAGTGGAGGTGCTTGGGAGAGGCCTATGTTCAGCAGTGGACGTCTTTCGGCTGAAATGATGATGATGACACTTTCACGCTAAAATGGCTGAACGGATTTGGATGAAATATGGGACATGAGTAGACCATGACCCTGGGTTAGGATGTAAGGTACTTTTAATTCAGATATTCCCACGGAATTGAGACTTATGCGGGTGAAACCTCGGAGCGCTGATAGTAATATTATAAATGCAAAAGTACAATACGGTCGATATAACTTGGCAGTCTGAATCCAGCCCGTCCCATTCTTGATGTCCTCCCTCCGGTTGACGCCCTAAGCCGAGGTTCGTATCCCACAGGGTGCCCTTAGCGAGCGTTCACCTAGTTTTAATTAGCATAGTTGAATAACCCCTGGCTGGAGGTTTTAAGTGTAGTAGCTTTTAAGCTACTCTTATTTTAAAGCTCGGGCTTTTAAGCCCGGTTAAGTAGTCATGATCTTAGAGGTCAACTACGAGAGCCCTACCTAAAAAAAAAGAAAAAAGGCAGTTCTGAACATATGCACTACGAACTTAAAGCGCATGTTCTCTCATTCCCACTCGCCTCATGTCACCCTTTGGTTCCTAAAAAATGTTGTTGCGCAGCCTTCTGCGCGAAGTTCGCAACTGTCAAGTTACATCGGCCATCTTGTATTATCGAAGAAAACCATATCGTCGTTGTAGTGCGAGAAATCACTAAGTGACATATTTAGCCAAAATGAGTTAATGATGTCAAAGTGTTTTTTTACCCATTGGTGCCGATTCCCTTGTTCACAAACTAAACTAAATTTAAGTTCAGTGCATCTTTTTCTTTCTATTTCATTAAGAAAAGGACAGAAGATAAATTTTAGTTTAGTCCTGTCAAATTATTCAGCGCTTGACGTAAATTGACGTAATTTTAGTAAGCAAGTTTTTAATCACGTCTAAACTTGTATGGAGTTGTGACAGGCGCTGATTAATTTGACAGGACTAAACTAAAATTAATCTTCTGTCCTTTTCTTAATGAAATAGAAAGAAAAAGATGCACTGAACTTAAATTTAGTTTAGTTTGTGAACAAGAGAATCGGCACCATTATCTACCTTATGAAAAGGTAAAAGAGATTTTATTTTAATTTGATATAATCAGAAATACATAACTACTTGAGCAAAAAAAAAAACAGTTTATGAAAATTAACTAATGTTACTTGAGTAATTTATGACAATGATTTTACTAACGTTTTCTCAATTACTGAGGCTACACTGCTCATTAATGTTACATAAGTACTTAAGTATTTTTCGCATACAATATATTAGTTTAATTTCATGTAAACCTTTTGTCTGCAAGAAATAACTATAGTTATTACTGAAAAGGTCTCTTATTTTAAGAGACATCAGTGGTTCTCGTCGAATATGTACCTACCTACAACAAAATTTTTTTTTTTGAGTAGATATGTTAACATTAACTATCTTACTTTTTATTATATTTCTCAGTTACGGTTAAATATTTACATAATTTACTGAATATTAGAGTGCAGTGTAAAAATATCAAAAGGTATTTTGTTCATAAAAAGCATTTTTGTAACTAAGCGTAAATAAGAACAGATTATAAGAACAAAAGAACTTTAAAACACGGTTATCTCGAAACTAGCTTTTTGCACTTTTTTTATTTTTATTAACTTAATAAAAATTCCTAAAGCTAGGTTACATTGCCCCACAAAACTAACCGTATTGTACTTAATGATTTCTCGCTCTACAATGATGATATCTGTACACTGTAAGGACTATTCTTGCTTGCAGCGCTCGGCCGCTATTGTATCGCTTACCTACGAAAAAAAGGGTCGTGTGCACGAGATTTTGTTTTCAAAATGCTTAGATATGCACCCCGATGGTACATATCTGTCTGTCTGTAGGCATACAGGTAGACTATTTTTACCCTAATTGCGTAACTTATTTTCGTAAACAATTATGCCTAATTTGTTTCATTTTGACAGTTCAACAATATTCATTGCAATCTGTTTCAAATCGAAACAGATTGTGTTGTATTACACAATTAGGGTACCTACTGGGTTAGTTCAAGCCTTAAGACATAGGATACTTTACATACCAAGACCCCGCCGTTGGTCCTGAATCTTTGACAGTGGTTACGGGTCGTCAGCAGCCCGAAAGTCCGACAACCAGTCTTAGCAAATCGTATTACCCAGTAAGGGTCAGATCGAGACGCGACGCTGCGCGCATTTTTAAACAAGTATCGAACTTATTTTCCTCACGAAAAGGTGTTTCAGTGCGTGCGTGAACGTGTGTCAAAGTACGCTGAGATGCGCGGTGCTTCGCAGCGTGTGAACCTTATTGCGTAGTATATCAATTCGATATTGTATCGGATCTTAAAAAAGTGCGCGTCGCGTCGCGTCTCGGTGTGAGCTGACCCTAACTGGGTTGTGGAGGTCAGATAAGCAGTCGGTCCATGTAAAAAATATTGGTATTCAGCTGTATCCGGTTTGACTGGAAGCAGACCCCAACATAGTTGAGAAAAGGCTACGCAGATGATGAGTTCCGACGTCCATGCAAGCAAAGGCTATCTTCTTGTCTATTATAAAATGATGTACACAGGCCCGGACCCAGGACCCTTAGGCACTTCGACATTTGAGGCCCCCCATTCCGAAGTTATTTTCGCACCCTACATTTTTATTTAGATCAAGTAGGGGCCCCAACTACAATCTGCCTTTTACTTTCTGAACATATTTTGGCCTTGTTAGGGCCTTTACTTGAGATTTGGGCCCCCCCCCCCGAGACTAGGAGCGGGCTGCACCTGCCGCCCCTTAGGCCACCAGTGCAACGGAGCAATGAGATTTTTACAGAGACAAAGATTGAACTTATCTATTAAATTTGTAAGTGTTAATTTGTTTTATATCAATTTATTGCAAATAACTAATGAAATGAAGAAGCTACTTTTGACTCAACCCAACTGCACCATTCAAGTTTTAGGTGTATGAGGAACAGGGTGTAAAGTTCATTCATCCACCATATTAAAGGGAGGATCCTCCGACCAGACAGGTGTTGTATCTGGTGAGCAACTGCCCATCGGTTTGAAGTTGAAATCTTGTATGTATGTCGATCGCTCGGTAAACTCTAACTGCGCGATGCAGGATTTGTGTGACGTCATGTCTATGATGCGTAGTTCGTATGTGGCGGTGTAACCGCTACTAAATAATTAAAAGAACTATTTTTTACTTGAATATATTTTTTGTTTTCTCTGTGTACTCGTATAATATTATTTCCGCCTGCCGTCAGACAAGCAAGTTGGTCGGGGTAGCTGGGTGGGTGGGGCCCCTAGGCTGGTTGGGCCCCAAGGCCAGTGTCTTGTGTGGCTAGGCATAAATCCAGGGCTGAACGTAGAGGTAAGTTTAGGAGATGAAAAAAAAGTCTGTTATATTTTCAAAATTTTTCTATATTCAAACAAAAATAACTGCACTTTACATTGGGATATAAACTAAACTGAGATTCTTTGTAAGTCTAATAAATACACATAAGCATGTTATATATCAATTCATCACTGATAACATTTCGCTATCGATACTATTCATAACATCGCGGCTGTATTTCTTGTAGAGGCTGGCAGAGGTGAGATGGTCATAACTAACCACCGTAAGGACTATTTTTGCTTGCAGCACTCGGCTGCTATAGGACCGGTGCGGTAACAGATGTGGTCATCGGGTGCACGGGATTTTGTTTTCAAAGTGGTTAGTTATGATGGTATATAATATATGTAGCAGAGATATTGTCAAATCAGCGATATTATAATTGCACGAAACTTTGTCAACCGCCTCCATTTCTGACAATTTAACGGACTTTTTTTAGTGTTATTGTAATTTCATGGGAACGCTGTAGTGATTTTATGATAACCCTAGGTATATTATGAGTCAAGTTTGTAGTGGGGTCTTCGTGCGTTTTGATTGGTCAACTCTTCTTCATCCGCCTTTAAGATCTGCTTAGTAACGTGTAGAAGTTTATTCAATTTATGATATAAGTAAGGCATAACATTGGAAACGGACCAATCATTGACCGTCTCACAATTTAACGGGCTTGCACATACAGTGAAATTGACAAAATATTACTGCCTTGCAATAAAGCTCCTTCACAAAAAGTTCAACTACTACTAAAAGTAGTATCGAAAATATTTTATAGATAGCGAAGTGTTCTCGCAATGAATTGATAAATAAGTTCTTCAAAGAGCAATATCAAACTGGCGATTTGCAAGCGTGTTTCCAGCAAGGCGATTGTTTAAGAGGGTTTATCCTAAAAGTTGGCAACGTCGTAAATAGCTGACAAATATTTACCTGTTTTGATTAATTTGGCAATATTACTGTATGGAATTAAGAAATGTGGCTAACTAGGGAACTAAAATATTGATTATGAAATGCAATAATTAATATCGTAACACCGAATATATTTAGTTTTAGATGTAAGAAAAGTATTTGGAAACTTTCCAAATGCCTTTTTTACACCTAAAAACGGTTACAACATCAAATTCAGCGTTATAATTGCAATTCATTATTAATATTCTAGTTCACTAGTTAGCCACATTTTTTATTTCCATACAGTAATATTGCCAAATCAAAACAGCGAAATGTTTGACATCTAATTGCAACGTTGCCCACTTTCAGAACAATTGCTCTTAACGCGCTCGCTGCGTGTGCGCAACGAACTCACCGCGGTTTCTTAACGAGAGCGATTGATGTGTACAAGAGAGAGCGAGACAAAAGAGTGTATAAAATTATGAAAACGCAGAGAACACGTCGCGTAGTCGCGGCTATTTTTCATAAATCTCTTCGCTGGAAATACGCTGGCAAATTTTTAGTGTAATAACGCTCTAAACGGTACTAATTATAAATAATTACATCTCGAGTTGGTACCGTTTAGTTACTAAACTATAGGAAAAGAAAAAAGCTTGAAACACACGTTGTAAGGTCAGTCTAATGTTTACATAACAATTAAAGGCAAAATTGCACTGAATTCATCGATAACCTAAAATGTAAAGTATTTTTTATAAAATTTCATTAAAAAAAAAGTATTTCTGACTGTCATTCTTGGATCTTTGACAGTCGTTATGGGTCGTCAGAAGCCCGAAAGTCTGACAACCAGTCTTACTAAGGGGTCTTATTACCTAGTTACTGGGTTGTGGAGATCAGTTATGCAGTCGCTCCATGTAAAATACTGGAATTCAGCTGCGTCCGGTTAGACGTGAAGCCGACCCCAACATAGTTGGGAAAAGACTAGGTAGATTGATTTATATTGATATGCCATTCCTTAGTAATTCACTACATAAAAACATCCTCAAAAACTTTGCCTTCAATTGTCAGTAAACAAACAAAGAAGATATAAATATGTCTAGATAGACAGTCAAAGCTGTGAACTCGTCGAAAAAATAGCGTCCAACTGTTGGCCGCTAAATGCACGCATACTAGAAAAGCACAATGACAGCACAGTGACGTGGAACGAATATACGACGTAGCTGTCACGCACACCAGCATAACAAATTTGGCGTGTTTGTTTTAGTTCTATTGCAGCGCGACAATCTATCTAGACATAAAAATAAACAAAGCAAAATACATAAAAAAATCATCTCGAAATTTATGATATAAAATAAAAATTGGTGGTAAGGTCGGTTTACGGACGATAATTTGATAACATCACAAGCTGAACGTTTAGGCCGATCGTGCCTCTCCATCGCTTGTTCCGCGCTCTCGCTTGCACGCTCGACTCAGGCGGAACGTGACACTTTTTCGTGCGTGCAGCCAGCGTTCATCGATTTATAAGACGTTATCACGTCAAAAAAACATTAGTAAATTTCGCAATACAAAAAGTTGCCTAAAGAATGGTGTAAAAATTATTTATTAACATTAAAAAGTCTTACAATTGGATGGAATATTGTATACAAGTCGAACTATTTTAAGACTCGGAAACTATGACATTACAGTTTCGGAATGTAAAATATCTAAACTAATAAAGAAAACGTAAACTTACTTACTAACTTTTACAAAACTATGTTAGTTTACATTAAAAAAATGCTTGATCGAGATTCCATATAAGGAAATTAATTATTATTTTTCGAATTTTCTATTACATTTCACCATAATCAATTATTAAAAAAATATACATAATCACCAATTTATACAAAGACAAAACTCATACGAACTACAAAAATAAGATGCGATTTTTGTGTCGTACGACTAAAAATCGCAAATCACTTTTTTTAAATTAAAGCAAAATTACATTGTATTCATAATTGTTTATAAAAATAGTTACATTTCAAAATCATAGAGTTAAAGTGCAGGAAAGCTGATATATAATATAAATGGTATAATTATGTATAATTGCACACACTTATGTAAATATTAAGGTGTGATTCCACCCACACGATCGATGTCGCATCGATGCCTCGATCAACGTTGATCTCGAGGGTTTCTGCTTGTACTACTTGGCTCTCTATTGATGTTGAACCGATCTCATTAAAAATAGCTTGTTTATTTTTGTAGGTCAGAATTTGGGAAGTGTCAAACTCAGGTGTCATGTGAAATGTCAAGCGAATTTGAACCATGTGCATTGTAACTTTAGTGTCAAGTTGATTTGGTCTGCAAACGAGCCACCGACCATAGCCACAGGTGCCTGTCCATACAAAACGTATGAAATAGAATGTGAACTGCTTGTCACTGGGCTATCGGTGGCTGTGTTCGGTGCCTCGATCGATCAATCGACGTTTAAGGGTTTGTATAATCGTCGTAGATAAACGTCGACGTTTTATGTCGATCGTGTGGGTGTAATAGCGCCTTTACAGTAGCTATGCGATGCTATGGATATTACAAAAATAATTAAATTCTTGTAAAGAACATAAATATAATTGATAGAAGATATTTAGCTGCGAGATATAGTTTTTATAGCATCGCATATTCCTGTCACAATACTAATTACGTTCAGTATAAAAGTTTTATAAAAGTTACACATAAGATATTTATCTGCAGGTACTAAATACTATCATCATTATTATTACCTATATTTAAGGTATATTAGCTTATTTATATATGTAAATTCACTGTTTAGAAAACTGGGTTATTCCGAATATTAATATACAGGGTGATTGGAAGATGGGTGCAAAGCTTTAAGGTGAAGATAGTATAGACAATTTAGAACCATTTAAGCCATGGTTGTCTTAGACGAAGTCTTACCAAATTTTTTAATTTTTAATAAGGTTTAAAAGACGTATTGTACAATTTTTTTATTTTTTCTGAGCTTTAAATGTCTGGTAAAAAAATGTCTAATGACACAGAAGCCTAAAACATGTTTTGCTTGATTGCTTACACATTACTTTAATTAAATAAATAAAAAATGAATTCATTTATCATTCAATTTGGCCATAATTATGCAGTTTACATTAAATTTTGAGAATTTCCGAAAAAAAACTTAAAAATTTGGTTAAAAATATTTGGTAAGACTTCGTCTAAGACAACCATGGCTTAAATGGTTCTAAATTGTCTATACTATCTTCGCCTTAAAGCTTTGCACCCATCTTCCAATCACCCTGTATATGGCTCAAAGGCACAGATTAGTACAGAAGGCAATCTCCGCATTTTAGTTATGAATCTACAAATACGCGGCGGGCCCGTCTTGTCGGGCCAATTCAGTGAGCGTAACGTAGTCAGAAGATATAAGAGTTACGCGATAGAAAGAGAGGCAACTTCTAGGTGAATATAACTGTAGGTAATTAGCGCTGTGCGACCTGAATTGTACTTTATTGTGTCGTGGCAAGAGTCGGTTTTTATTTACATGATTTTGCGGAGTGAGCCATCTGTATTTAACTGCGCTTAAAGTAAAAAAAATAGGCCTGTATAATTATAAAAATTCATAAGTCCATGTTGAGATTCAAAAATGAATTTTGTGATTTTCAAGTCCATTTCATGATAATTTCATAAGTTAATAAAATGACTTATGCTACGGTTTGTCTCTAGGGAAACACACCAACTTACAGTACAACTATGCTCTTAATGTCCCTCGGCAAACCTCGTGTTCCGTCAGTCGTCGGATTTCTATCAGTTGCCCTTTGCACTTGGTGTAGACCAGACGCTCCCAATCGACTTGGAAGTATATAGAGTTGTTAATACTCTTTCAACTTAATGTTATTTATTTTAAAAATGGTAGGAAAGCTGCTAAAGTCGCAGGCAACACAAATAGAAAAATAGTTTTACAGCTCTATATAGTTCACACGAAAATCAAAACAAAACAACAATAAAGTACTTAGTTCTGAATTCAAATTATTATACAAGATAAATCTAATAATTGATGGAAATGGAAATTAGCATTCGTTTGTATTCGGAAATCCGATGATACCCGAGGGACATTAAGAAAATAGAAATACAGTACTTTCATTCATTTCATTCACGTTTCAGTGACGTCATTTGACGGTAAATTGCGGACGTCACATTATTTGTTATACTATGTTCAATTATTTGTCAATTTAATACTTGAGTGTATTCTGCCAAACAAAGTGTCTTATTTGACTAAGTTTTTATCTATAAAAGTGTAAATGGAAATATTATAATTACTGATATTTTTGAATAAAATTAATTTACTGATTATATTATTATTGTGCATTTGTAAGTCTTAAACGGACAATCACTTTTGTGCCAGTCATTTACCTAGAAATTAGTTCTATAATTATTATTGTTAAATTTTTACCCTATGAGGCAAATCTAGCGTGTTGTCTATTGATATAACTTTACTGTGCGTTTTATACTTTGTCAATATTTTACTTTTATTTGAATATGTAGTGCTTTATTGGTATAGTCGCTGGCACGAAATTTGGCAAGGTTTTGACGTATTGGGAGTAAGTTTGCACATGTACACTAAGGGCCTGTTTCACCACCTCCGATTAGGTTCTCGTTAACTTACTTGGCGGATAATATCCTACAAATTATGTTCCATTTTTGAATTTATTCGGTAAGTAGTGGCTATTCGGACTTCGTGAAATAGGCCCTAAGTGCAACAAAAAAAATTGATGAATGATGATGATTTTATGGTTATTGCCATAATTTAAATTTGAACATGCCTGTCAAGAAAATAATTCTGCGCATCGACGATTCTTGCCAAGTTACATGCCAGCGACTATAGTCTTCTTAAAACTATTTTTTACTCACTATTTCAGAAAGATAAGAATATATTTTTTTACTTATAAAAAAACTCAATAGATGTCGTTAACATAGACAATACGAATAGTCAGCAGTCAATTAATTTGTTTTAAACGGTATGCATACTTTGGCACGTTTAAAAAAGCATGTAAATTAGGTAAAGAAGGGTGAATATAATTACGGATCGATTCGCCACTGTTTCAGAAAACTCGCGCCTAAGACGGCCACGACCAGTGGTCGCACCAACCAGGTCAACTATAGAAACTGGCTAGTGCGCAATGCGTATCGGTTTCAATAGTTTATCAGCACTATAACTACGTAATACACGATCAATCACAAACTGAACCATTTTGAAAGAGATTGCTAATCCATAGCTTCAAAGTTCGAAAAAAAATCTGCTCAACAACGTAAATAACGCAATGAATGTTGTTGAACTGTCAAAATTAAACAGATTAGTCTTGATCATTAACAGAAAATGTGTTACACAATTAGATAGTTGGTCTGTGCGACCACTGGTCGGCGCAAGTTCCCTTAGGGGTCAACACTAAATGATAAATTGCTGCGATCGATTCGATTTATCGATAGATAAATATGACAGTTTTCGTCGTGATGTCCATTGTTGTTGTCTTCGATCAAATAAATAGTACTTAAACGATCAATCTGTCGCGACGGATCGATAACGATTAATCGTTCCGTGTCACCCTTTTTGATTGATATTTCGCTCAAAGATTAAGTATAATGAACAGATATGTCAGCATGTATAAGATATGTCGTGTGTTAGTTCTTGTGGCTGATCCGTATACTAACGGATCTGGCCGCAGTCCGGGGTAGTTAATGTCCGGCATTGGCGACTCTGGAAACATTAATTAATAGTTGGTTAAAGGTTCACACAAGTACACTAGATTGTATAATATATACGGAGACATATCCAGTATGAGGTGGCCTCGCATTGCATGCATAGGGTTTCCATGCAATGCGAGAGTGATAATCGCTTTCAAAGCGTTTCGTATTTCTATCAGAGATGTTACGGAGATTTGATTCCGATTCCAAAAAGTCAGAACTTCCGATTAATATTACACCTTCGACTTCGGCTCCGATAAGGGAATGTACCCATACTACGTGACCCATTTTTTATCCCCTCCTCTCCCTCGGTGACCACCAGTAGTATATGCCAAGACCCCCTCTAGTTTTCACGTAGTAATTCATAAATATAGTTTTAAATCAGCGACCATAGTGATATTGAGAGGGAGCGTAGAGCTCTGGCGGTCAGGGGTAATATGTTGGCACGAAGATTTGCTCGGTGTACTGACCAAGTTAAGATTACGCTTTTTAAAGCTTATTGTCAAAGTTTTTACACCGGTAATCTTTGGGTCAACTACTCGAAAAGGTCGCTGGATGTTCTACGCGTCCAATACAACAATGTATTTAGGATGCTGTTGCGACTGCCTCGTTTTTGCAGTGCATCTGAAATGTTCGCGGTAACCCATACCGACGGATTTCATGCCATCATCCGCAAAAAAACGGCCTCACTCCTGAGCAGAATAAGAGGCAGTCACAATAGTATCCTGAAGGCTGTGGCGGCAGATATTTATTCTGCCATAATAAGGCAATTTGTGAGAAGACTCATACCATAGTTATACTATTTATTATTTTGTTATTTTTTATTGTGTCTAGATGTTGGGTGGTCTTCTCACAAATTCGTCTTTAGTTTTAAGTTACTAACAATAGTGGTTTAAGTGCATACATGTTACTAACAATTTATGGATCTTTTTGCAATCTGAAATAAAATGATTTTATTTATTTATTTATTTAAATCATTTTTTGCCGACAGAAAGTTAAAAAAAAATATCATTTGGCTCATATTTGTCTTTATTAATACCAAGAAGAAAAAACTTCCATTACAAACAGTTAGCTAACTTTTAACTTGTCGCCCGGGTAATTTTTATACACGCTAGCGCTCGAAATCTCAGTTTATTGTTTTTTGTATGTCAGACGCGTCACATTAATTTGTTAAATTAGGTTAAGAGCTGTGTATTAAGTAGTTTAGTTTTTGGGATAAGTTAATTTCAATATGAAGTTAAAAAAAAGAGTTATATGGAACATCTTTCTTCTACCTCCGCCTCCGACTCCGGCTCCGGTTCCGACTTCGACTCCGGTTCCGAAGCCGATCAATCAAATTTAAAACCTTCCGAGTCCGGCTCCGGTTCAGGAAAAATAACCTCCGTAACATCTCTTACTACTTACATTTCTGACTTTCTCATCATCGTAATCGCTGATAGAAAATCATTTTTTCAAGTCCAAAATGTATTGGATTGACATAAATCCAATACATTGACTCTCCCACCATCGCTATCCTGGATATGTTTAGCTTGATATACAGAGTTATTGGTTATGTGTCGGCAATCCGTTAAGGGGATGTAGGAGAGGTCATTTGCAACCAAATTACCCCTGATGACCCTATGCCAATGTCAACCATTTTCGAGTAATTTGCCATTTTATAATATATATATATTTATATATTTAATTTATTGCGGATCACACATAAAGGTACATACAATCCATATAGTATTAGTAACAAAGACTTAGAAACTATGTTAGTAAAACTTACAAACTAACCAAACAACAACTAATAACTACGTGGAAAAAAGAAAAAAACATTTCAAATGACTCGAAATTTGTTGATATTTGGAAAGGAGTTAAAAGCGGTCATTTGGTTGTTAATAATCTCTCTATAACCAATAACCCTGTGCCTAAATCACCGTGTATATCATGGAAAATTTATTGATAAAACGACACGATATTTTTTACAAAAAAAAGAGATTTATAATTAACCTGAGAGGAACAAAATTTATATTCAAGAAAAACTAGATAAATTAGTATTTATGAATATTTGCAAAAAAAAGAATATCCTTCTCCAATAACACACACATTGGCCAATTAGAAAACCAAATTGCAGAAACACACACGCGTGCACAACAGATTATCATTTTTATATTGATTTATTTCATCATCATCAGCCTATAAACGTTCCCACTGCTGGGACACAGGCCTCCTCTCTGTGAGAGGGAGTGGGCCGTAATCCACCACGCGGGCCCAGTGCGGGTTGGTAGATGTCACATGTCTTCGAATTTTCGGTTCTAGGACATGCCGGTTTCCTCACGATGTTTTCCTTCACCGTTTTGAGAGCAGTGGTGATGAAATAATTTACACAAAGTAAAGAGCCTGTCTGGGTTCGAACCTACGACCTACAACTCGTAAGTCGCGGCCGACCACTGAGCCACCACTGCTCACTGCTCATTTATTTATTTACTTGATCGAATTTTTGCAAGCTTCTCTAATGTCTACTCTAAAAGAATGAAGAGTAACATACTTTAATACTCGTACAAAAGTTATATTATCATATTTCCTCTATTAAGCCAAACAAGAAGCTATAAGTTCTTCAAAACATGCAAAAAATATTGTTTTTGGGATCAGAAATAATTGCACCATTTAAAAATAAATAATTAAGGCCGCTTCCTAACCAAAACGATTGTCGCGCAAACACGCGATCGTTCGTCGCTCTGACAGAGGGCGCCTTCCGGTTTATTACAAAAAAATTACATACCTACACGGTGGCGACGCGAAAACTGTTACCATGGATTCAGTACATGATTCTGAAACCCTGCGTTGAAATTTTTCGTCGGTAAAAAAAAAATTACAGTTGATCTATACATTTCGACCGCGAAGGTATTGCACTTTTCTATGAAACAGCTTGTTTTTATTTTTAATAACCGACGAAAAGATTCAATGCTTCCACCCTGTATAAACGCGAAGATCGCGTGTTCACGCGAGCAATCATTTTGGTTAGGACGCGGGGTAAGTCGACATTCCTGATATGTCGAATTCCCAATTTTCTTTAGTTCGACGACGGTCTGTTTTAGCGTTTATTGGATGATTATTGGAGAAAATATAACAAACGAAAATACAACGTAAAAAAAAACCCTATCCGATCCGTGCGGGTGTTGTTAGGTATTGTACTGATAGTTTATGTGTTCATTTCCAGGAAAAAAAGTTTTTTTTTTTTTTTCATTGGTGAATTTACTCGGGACGGGACGGGAACATGGGACGCACACAAGTCATAACTTATGAACCCTGTTGAAAATTTGCAATTTTTAATGGATTTGGGTTAATTTTGATACTAAAAATGTGATTTTTAAATAGCAAAAACTTTTTTTATTTTCAGTAATTTTTATTACTTTTGGGTAATGTTATTGCAGTACCTATGTACCCCGTTTGGATCGGAGAGGTTTTTTTTACATATAGTAAAAAAGTGCGATTTTTTTAAATCGCACTTTCGATTTATCATGGATGACAGTTAATCGTTATTAACGCTAATGGAGATATTGAAGTAAAACCCAGTTACAGATAACGGTGGTCTTTCATTAGGTCGCGCGCACTTTGAATGCGTTTTCGTTTGAATTTCACTCGTGCGTACAAGTACGACCATGGTCGTACGAATTGAGAGCGCACACTGGATACGTTTTTCTCCGTCAAATAGGTAGTGTTCTGGTGATATCGCATGAACGCACGAAAAAACCCAACAAGTTCGAATTGTTTTCGGACGTCGGAACTATACGTACGACTAAGTCGCACCCAGTCTGCGCGCTCCCTTTGTACGTGGAATGTCGGGTTACTTCGTGCGTGTTCGTACGTGTACGCACGAGTGAAATTCGTACGAAAACGCATCCAAAGTGCGTGCGGCCTTAAATTTATAAATGAAAGTCGTTTCTCAGCAATTACTTCTGCTCAATATAACTTGTCCTGTGACACGATTGGTAGCACTGTTCTGTCAGTCGCCATTTTGAACTCTATTGCTATTGAAACTAAGCTTGACAAATAATGGTGCCAATATGACGGCAAGGGACAAGTTATGGTGAACGGTATGTATGTAGTTCTAGATGTACCATCGCGGAAAACCATAACAAAACATCCTAAGGACTATTCTTGCTTGCAGCGCCCGGCCGCTATTTATTTTAATAACCGACTTCCAAAAGGAGGAGGTTCTCAATTCGACTGTTTTTTTTTTTTGTTTGTTACGCGATTACTCCGCCAATTATGAATTGATTTTGATGATTCTTTTTTGTTTGGTAGATCATACTTCAGAGGTGGTCCCATATAAATTTTATTAACTTTGCTTGGGTAGTTTTTGAGTTAGCTTCAATAATACGTATTTTTTCCCGCTTAGTATGTGGATGATATGATAACTTCCTGTCACTGTTATTTACATAGCAGGTAGAGGTATTCGAATTTGTGTGGGGTAGGTACCACAACTAAAAAGTGAAAAATGTGAACTGTCTTTGGTTTTGAATTTTAGTTCTTTGTCACCGACTTCCGAAATTAAAGTAATTTTTCACTTTGAAGTGTTTTTTTTTTTGAAGCCGGTTGTTTTTTTTAATTTAGTATTTATTTCTGTATCTATTCTATCCGTGACATCACTGCGGATATCAGAATACCAGCGCTGCGACATTATTTTTAAATATCGCAACATCATGCTGAGATGGGAGCCTTTTGGCTTCGTACAGGACTTTTTGCTTTTATTGAAGTGAAAACCTCTTTCCATTAATTTCTCGACACCTCATTTTGTAAACGCAATTGTGGCTCTTTATTTATATTTCGTTACGGATCAATGTCCTATACAAGTATTTTTACTAAAGGTTTTGTAAACACGATTGTGCTCTTTATTTATATTTCGTTACGGATCAATGTTCTATACAAGTATTTTTACTTTAAAGATTTTGTAAACGCGATTGTGCTCTTTATTTATATTACGTTACGGATCAATGTTCTATGCAAATATTTTACTTTAAAGGTTTCGGAAGTATTATATTTTGTAAACGCGATAGTGCTCTTTATTTAGATAAGGTTACGGACCAATGTTCTATACAAGTATTTTTCTTCCACCAAGGCGATCTTGTTCAATTTTTCACTTCTGTCGGCACTCCCGGAGTGCCAAAATTCTTTTTATTTATGTCTTTATGAGTATGTATTAGTTTAATTTGTGATTTCCTGTGTGAGTCTCAATTTTTTCTTTCTTTCTAAAGAACAGAGGGCGGTTACAGATGTGGTCATCGTGTGCACGGGATTTTGTTTTCAAAGTGGGTAGTTATGAATTTCCGCGATGGTACGTCTAGATTTTGGCTTAGTGAAGAGTGTTTTACTAAATAATGTAGAACTTACCTTCTCGCAGCATAAACGATGTAAACAGCGAACATGGACATAAGGGTGGCCTCAGACGGCGCGATGTTAGCCGCGCCGGCGTAACGCGCGGTGCCACACGCCGGTGGGCACACCGGGATTATAGATTCTAGAGACAAGACGTATGTTGTAGCATGCGACGAGTAGCAGCCATGCATGCGGAGTATGCATAAAAAATGGTACAGAGTGAGATCATCAAATTAAACATATTGGCTTTATGTAAGTTTGAAATCGCCAATGCTCAGGGTAGCCCGCGAAATAAAAATTTTCTTATGTTTGTTTTGCAATTTTCTGGTCAGGTTGTATGTTGATCTAAATATGATTCGCGGCTGTATAAAATATATTTTTTACAGAATTTTAATCACAAAAATCATCAAATACAACTCTAAAGTTCATATTGCATGACTATTCCATGAAATCATGACATTTGAGGCCAATTCTAACATAAGGAGTTGTATTGCTGATTCTAATAATTATAATTATGTAAAGCCATATTTTGTTACAGTCGCGAATATTAATCAACATACAACTTGACAAGTACCTGCAAATTTCGCAGAGCGTTTATTCTGAAAGTGGGCGACGTCGCAAATAGATGTCAAATATTTCGCTGTTTTGATTAATTTGGTAATATTACTGTATGGAAATAAGAAATGTGGCTAACTAGCGAACTAGAATATTAACACTGAATTTGATGTTGTAACCGTTTTAGGTGTAAAAAAAGGTATTTGGAAAGTTTCCAAATACTTTTTTTTGCAACTAAAATTAAATATTCGGTGTTACGATATTAATTATTGCATTCCATAATCAATATTTTAGTTCTCTAGTTAGCCACATTTCTTAATTCCATACAGTAATATTGCCAAATTAATCAAAACAGGTAAATATTTGACAGCTATTTACGACGTTGCCAACTTTTAGGATAAACCTTCTTAAACAAGCGTGGAGATGAATGCTTGTGCCTTCTCTGTATAATGCCTTTGTCCCGCAGTGGCATTACTGTTGAACCCCAATTTTTTTTTGTGTCAATCAGGTAGATTATTAAAAAATATTGGACACGTATTTTTTCTTTTTTTACGTAAATAAAAGATTACGGCGATACATTGAGTGCGCCCAACGCAATTGAAGAAGTAAATCATTACTTTGCTAATATTGGTAAGCGATTAGCTGACACTATTAGGCAAAACCAAAATTCCCCAAGTGCACCATATAAATTTGAAACACCCTCGGCTTGTGAATCTATGGTTTTATTATCCCCAGGCGAGATCGAAGTTGAGGCGGTGATTAATAACCTGAGGATTGATTGTGCTACAGGATGGGACTCTATTCCGGCCAAATTCATCAAACTGGGCAAAGATGTACTAATCTCACCTCTTACGAAACTCATTGAGATATGTTTCGAGTAGGGAGTCTTCCCACAAATCTTCAAAAAGTCTCTAGTAACGCCAGTTCACAAGGGAGGGAGTCAAGACGATGTCAAAAACTATAGACCTATCTCAGTACTTTCAGCACTGTCAAAAATCTTGGAAAAACTACTGAACCATAGACTCATAAGATACTTAGAGCACTCTAAAATATTATCAGACTCACAATTTGGCTTCAGGTCCGGGAGAAGCACCGTAGACGCAGTTAACCAACTTGTTGACCACATTACTGGAAAAGTGGATGCAAAACAGAAATGTCTGGGTGTTTTTCTAGACCTGGCCAAGGCGTTTGACACTGTCTGTATTCCAACCCTTGTAAAGAAGTTAGAGCATGCCGGTATCAGGGGGAAAGCTCTCAGCATATTTACTGACTTTCTTGCAGACCGAACACAAAAAGTAAAGATTGGTGAAGAGGTTAGCAATGAAGCCATAATAGACTATGGTGTACCCCAAGGAAGCTGCCTATCCCCAAGTCTTTTCCTGGTCTATGTGAATGACCTGTGCCAGCAGTCTCTTAATAAAGGCAGAATATTTAGTTATGCAGATGATACCGTATTAATATTTCACGGTGAGAGTTGGGAGGAAGCGCAACAAGCGGCGGAGCTGGGCCTATGTAAAATAATCCATTGGCTAGGAAGTAACTTACTAACCCTGAATATTTCTAAGACCTCTTATCTGCAATTTACTTTCGCCAATACTAAACCCATGGAAATAAGTATCAAAGCACACTCCTGCAATGATTTATATGGCCACCAATGCCCATGTCTTCCAATCTCACAAAAAAAGTCTGTGAAATATCTAGGTGTACTTCTGGATGAACGACTTAGCTGGCGTCCACACATTGAATTGACCACTTCCCGTGTTAGGAAACTCGTATGGGCATTTAAGAAGCTTCGACACGTGGCTAAGTTTAAGCTACTCCGCACGGTGTACATTGCGCTGGCACAGTCAATCATAGCCTACTGTATCACGGCCTGGGGAGGCGCATGTAAAACCTTTATGATTCACCTCGAAAGAGCCCAAAGATCTTTGTTAAAGGTCATGACCTTCAGACCGTACCGGTTTCCTACGAAGGATCTTTATGAAAATTGTAAAGTACTTACCGTGAGACAGGTATACCTTCTTCATCTCACAATTAATCAACACCAACTAACGCCGGTAATTCACGCCACCAAAGTAAAGAGAACTATTACTCATACTAATGTATGTAGACCAGAAAGATGTAAAACCGCTTCCGCTAGAAGACAACACTTTTACATGGCTAAATACATTTACAATAAATTAAACAATACCCATAACATAAATCCGTTCACAACGAAAGAAACTAAATTAAAAATCTCCACATGGCTTCAAACACTTGATTACCACCAGACGGAAAATCTATTACAAAATCAGTACTCATAAAATGATCTACACTCACCCATAGCTTACACGCACACACCCCCACACACGCACACACGAACGCACACACACACGCACACACACATACACGCACCCCCACACGCACACACACACACACACACAAAGAGCATGTGTCCATCTTATAATTGTTGTAATTTTGTCTTTTATTGTATTGTTTTTATTGTTATTTTTTTTTTTTCATTTTCTCTTTTAATTTTGCTTATTGCACATTGTTATGAAATTAACCAAAAATGGGCGAAGACACTGGCTCCTGTAACACAGGTTGCTACCTAGCTCAGGAGCCAGGGCTTCAAACAAAGTTTGTAAAAACTGTATTTGTGTCAATAAAAAAATATTTTAATATTTTTTTTTAATTGAGTTACAATTTAGCTAGACGTCACACCTTGCTTGCTTTTATACTGAGTTGTGACGTCTCCACTCCCTTTTAATTTTTTGGGTTGGAAATTATCAAATAACTTCTCCCGCTCTGGCTGGAGCGGGAGAGCTTGTCCGACTCTTACTGACTAAAACCCATCCGTGTTAATTCAGTTGCCTGTATGTTGCCAGGGGCCACGGTATCCCTTTCGGACAAACCCGCAACCCCGGCAGGCATCGGTCGGCCCTAGTGGATCCCGTCAATGTCTCCACTCCCTAAATTTGATGCGTTCAACTTTGAGTCATTTCTTATTAATATGATAAAGCAAAAAATACGTGTCTAATATTTTTTATATCTGACTTGCTGCCTAGCCTTTTCCCAACTATGTTGGGGTCAGCTTCCAGTCTAACCGGATGCAGCTGAATACCAGTATTTCACATGGAGCGACTGCATATCTGACCTCCACAACCCAGTAACTGGGTAATACGATATCCCTTGGTAAGACTGGTTGTCAGACTTTTGGGCTCCTGACGACCCGTAACGACTGTCAAAGATCTACGAATGACAGCCGGGACCAACGGCTTAACGTGCTTTCCGAGGCACGGAGGAGTCTCGGTTTGTAAAGATGGACACCCATCCCTCCTGACTGGACTCCTTAAGTTCTGAGTTGAGCTCCACGATTACTGATAAATGCTTGCACTGACTAGACAGGTCCACTCAAATCTGTGTGGTTCTTTCACCAAAAGACCATTTCAGACACTAATCTACATGGTTCTCATATGGCCTGACCAAGATTATGTCTGGACTTTAAAAGAGACTGCGACCTCTGAGTTTGTTTCGGCCTTTCTTCTCAGAGTAGTCAGATAGGAAACGCCGAACTCATCTAGCTTATTTTTAATATGACGTGTAGAAGTGATTACGATATCCTATTTACAGAATAAACAATTTCATTTCATTTCCGCGGACCAACCCCGGCAAGCATAGCTTAACCTGATGGATCGACCCGCGCGGCTGTTATTACTTAGCCACGAGCTCCTCCTCTGTTATCTAACTGACAGACTATTTTTTTTTTTTACCCGGGACATCATCCATATTATCACTGCAGGACAAAGGGCTATAATAGGCATTATTGGTTTTTGTTATATTAATTGATTGATAACTTTCATCTCACTCTGTATTGTACAAACAGGACGCACTTCAGTGGTATCATTTTGAACTTGAGCTAGCCTCACGTAGTAGCCATCGAAGAAATGCATATCTGTACACTGTAAGGACTATTTTTGCTTGCAGCAATCGGCCGCTATAGTATCGCTTGCCTACGAAAAAAAATGGTCGTGTGCAAAGGATTTTGTATTCAAATTGGTCAGATATGCGTTACCCCGACGGTACGTAGTTTCAACAAACTAGGAGGCCAGCTGATAGTGATTTTGATACCACTGAACTGCGGTTTACCTTACTTAAAAAAATACGCGAAGTTACAATTGTAAAAAAAAAAAAACATTGCAAAATATTAAAATATTTTGAGACAAAGTCCGAAAAAATACTAAACAAAAAAATACAGGGTCAAATTAATTTAGCTAGCTAAACTACACCAGACGTGATGGGTACTGATATTTAAACACGACAATATAAAAATATTAGTTTTTTTTTCATGATTTTTTTGTGTTTCACGAACTGTATCCAAATAAACGTTATTCTTTTTTTGTATTTCTTTGTTTTTAGGGTTTCACCTACCGCCTGTAGTGTTGTTACTTGAAGTATGAGTTGAGAAAATCGATTTTCTTTTGTTTTATCATATTAAGGAAACAACGCTCATATCAACTCGGAAAGGGATCGTCACCGTATCAACTCGAGCCATTCAGTATTCTTTGTATGAAACTCCCTACTGTAACGCACACTAATCGGAATCGTAACGTAATCGTCTCGCCTCGGGACAAGCTCACGAACCGCGGCGACATTAAGATATCGATACCAGCACGTCAGTGCAGTATACAAAAAAAAAAAACTGGTTTTTGAAGTGAAAACTTCTTTAGGCTCGTTGTGGTTTTTTGAGATGGGACTTAACAATTGATTTCGCGACACTGTGACAACACCAGCTTTTGACTATACAAAAGACATCAACGCGCGATACATTATTTGCTGCACAATAAATTTGTTCAAGTTTTCACTTCTGTCGGCACTCCCGGAGTGCGACTGTTTTTTTTTTAAACTGATATTTCATGTGACTACACTAACTGCGGTGGATGACCTCACAAAAACAAGTCACAAATTCGTTTCTTTTTTGTTTGATTTTGTGTATATTGATACTTATTACGTTCGCGGAGTTTAGCTAGCTATTTTAATTTGATCTGTTATATGCTTGTCAAAATCAATGGAAGCTTATTTTAAGTAATGAATTTAAGTAAGTATATTGTAAATACCTTTCCCTTTTATGCAACTCAAAAAACCATCAAATTTCTCTCTACTTATGCCATTAACATTCAGTGGTACTCACCAACTAAATCGACCTGTCCCTCGTCAGTTCCCAGCTTATTCTGAGCCTTGCATTTGAAGATGCCGTACTGACGCTTCTCAATTGTGATGACCCTGATAGTCGTGTCTGTGAACTCGTCTGCAGTCGCGAAGTGGGAGATTCTGGGGGAGAAAGAAATATGGTATTTTAAGAGGGAAGCTGTTATACAACATTTAAAAAAACCCTGTCCAATCCGTGAGGGTGTTGTTAGGTACTGAGAGTCTATATACGTGGAAATTTCAGAAAAATAATAATGTATTAAGCAAATTTTTTTTCAATGGAGAATTTTACCGGGTTATTATTACATGGGGCGCGGACCTCATTAAGCGGGTGTCTACAAGTCTTAACTTATGATCCCTGTTGAAAATTTGTTAATTTTTAATGGATTTGCGGTAATTTTGGTACTAAATATGTGAATATATATATATAATAACTTTTGTATTTTTAATAATATAAGATTATTTTTTTTTTACTTTTTCTGATCGGACAGGTTTTTGAAGTGAAAACTTCTTTAGGCGCGTTGGGTATTTTTAGGATGGGACTAAACCATTGATTTCGCGACACCATGACGAAACTTCATTTTTGTAAACGTGATTATGCTCTTCATTTATATTACGTTACGGATCAATGTTCTATGTAAGTATTTTTACTTTAAAGGTTTTGTAAACGCGATTGTGCTCTTTATTTGGATAAGGTTACGGACCAATGTTCTGTACAAGTATTTTTCTTCCACCAAGGCGATCTTGTTCAAGTTTTCACTTCTGCAGGCACTCCCAGAGTGGCACTGCCATTTTTTTTACATATTGTATTCATGTTGTGATCTCAGCCTAAATAAAAAAAACCAATGCATAGCGTCGTCAACAGTGACGTGAGGCCTGTTTCGTAAACATGTGAGCACTTAGTGAGGACACCTCACGGATAAGGAAAATAATCACCATATTTCGCATTTTATGCATGCTAACTACGAGACTACTGCGACAGTACTTAGGAATGTGGTTGTGAATAAAATCCGGTTTACTTTAATTACTATTATTATCTAACAGCAGTAGGTGCGAACTTATAAGGCGGTATCACTTGCAAGATGAAGTCGTTTAGTGTAACGTTGATACTATTAGTATTTTGTTCTTTAATTTATACTGGTAAGTTTTAAGTTTAAGAGCGTTTATTCTGAAAGTAAGCAACGTCAAAAATAGATGTCAAATATTTCGCTGTTTTGATTAATTTGGCAATTTGAAATCTGGCTAGCTAGCGAACTAGAATTTGATGTTGTAGCTAGCCGTTTTAGGTGTAAAAAAGGCATTTGGAAAATTTCCAAATATTTTTTTTACATCTAAAACAAAATATTCGGTGTTACGATATTAATTATTGCATTTGATAATCAATCTTTCGCTGTCCCCGGCGAATAAAATGATAATGTGCTATTACGATAGTTTTAACTTTATTGCATATTCGATATTTAGAGGTCCGATTACACTAGAGTAAATTTTTTTAATTCCTTTCTTACGGTTATCTTAGAAGTTACAAGATTTTAAGGTGTATTGTAATGAGTGTAAAAATCACTTTTATTTTGGTATTTGAACAATTCCGCTATGTAAATTAGTTAACAAGATATTCACAAAAAAAAAAAAAATTTTTTTCTTGTAAAATTTAGTTATCTTTTACAATTACGATTTTATTCGCCCCCGACAGCGATTTTAGTTCACTAGTTAGCCACATTTCATATTTCCTTACAGTAATATTGCCAAATTAATTAAAACAGGTAAAAATTTGACAGGTATTTGCGACGATGCCAACTTTTAGGATACACGCTCTTAAGTAATCTCTTGTTTACTAGTCTAGACAATATTTTTATTGTTTAAGGGGGAAGCGTCAGGGTAGCCCGCTAAATTCAAATTTTCTTACGTTTTTTGCATTTTGCAGGTCAGTGTCAGGTTTTATGTTAATTAAAATATGATTCGCGGTCGTAACAAATATGGCTTTAGTCAATTATAATCATTACAATCAGCAATACAACTCCATAAGTTAGCAAAGGTGTCAAATGTCATGATTTCATGAAATCATGACATTTGACATTTTTATCTTCTTCGTAATCACTATTGCTGATTGTAATGATTATCATCGAGTAAAGCCATATTTGTTACGACCGCAAAATGCAAAAACGTAAGAAAATTTGAATTTCGCGGGCTACCCTGACGCTTCCCCCTTAAATAATTGCAGATATTTATCGACACGCGTCGCTGTAGTTTGTGTGTTGTAGCATGGCAATATCGGTGCCACAGCCATTTTACTCGGAGACTACTGCATTATGTATATAAAAAGCGACCAAGTGCGTGTCGGACCACGCACAATGAAGGGTTCCGTAGTTGGGATGAATTTATCCCAAGAACAAACTTAACATTGTAATTGTAAAACTTGTTTTGCAACCGCAAATGTAAGAACCCTAAAAAGCGAAAAGTGCAAGTCGGACCCACACACGAAGGGTTTTGTACCACCGTACATATTTTTGAAATTTGTAGTGCTTTCTCTTTAATGTTTTACTTTGTTTCATTTTTATTTTTTGTTGTTATAGCAGCCAGTATACGCTCTGTGAAAGTTTCAAGTGTCTATCTATTACGGTTCTAAAGATACAGCCCTGTGACAGAAGGACGGACGGACAACAAAACCTTATATATGTGCCTATTTGGAATAAATTATTTGACTTTGACGTTAGTAATACCCATATTACTAAATCTACGGAATCTCAAAAAAATATGTATTCAGTGCACCGCTAAACAACGGTGTAGTGAAGCTCCACCATTATTTATTTAAATTACAAAGACTTAAATCGTTAGATTCGATCTACTGCGTCAAAAGATGATCGCGTTTTTTTTTTTTTTTAATATGCACACTTGCTTCTTCCAACTCACTTTCGACATTGGCAGAATAGTCGACATCGGCTTTGCTTGCCATTTATTAAAAATAGAATAGATTGATCGCGTTTGTTTCATTTTGACACCTCTGTCATACACAATGTCAAACGCCATTAATACGGGATGCTTGAGCTCATTCTTCTTAGTATTCACACTTTTCGCGTGATTTGCGTACAACCCGAGCGAGTCAAGTTGGTTTTTTAATACCAGATAGTAATTTGACATTTCAAATCTTTGTTGTTTGTTTTTTCAATTTGGAGTTTGACATTTGCACCCGTCAAATTACTGTCTGGGATTAAAAAACGAACTTTAGACACCTGGCGTTGCTGTGACGTCACTCGTACAATACTGTTCAGTACAGGGGCCGTACTATGACGTGTTAAAGCCATCATTGTTCCAGTGAGAGAGAGAGAGAGATGGAGCTATACGGCATAAATAGCACTGTCCCATTTTCATAGCGGAACAATAATGGCTATAACACGTCACAGTAAGGCCCCAGTACAAGGCCGTATTCCAGCGAGGTGTCTAGGTAGGTGATTTCATTGCCACTGTCGCACGGGATATACAGGGGGTAAATCTGACGATTTAAATCTTTGCATAAATACTCGAGCCTTGAATTGTAATTTATTAAATACTTTTTCTTTTCAGTTTTCGGCGGCGTTATTTCTGTCCCATGCAGTAAAATAACGTACAAATACAATAAACAAGAAATCGATGCGCTCCAGGCCGAATCCAATCCGTCGCAAGAACAAAAAGGAAGGCTATTATATCTTATGAAACAAATACACAATTGTAAAACAAATTAATTACGTTCACTACATTTGGTGTCGTATTATGAAGTATTAATGCCACCAGTGTGAGAGAGTGAGAGAGAGAGAGAGAGAGAGAGAGAGAGAGAGAGAGGGAGAGAGGGAGAGGGAGAGGGAGAGGGAGAGAGAGAGAGAGAGAGAGAGAGAGAGAGAGAGAGAGAGAGAGACACGGAGATATACAAGGCAGCTAGCACCATCCCGTTTTCGCAGTGGAATAATGATGGCATTAATACTTCAGAACGTATAACTGAATTTTTAAGAGGCACCGTATCTAGACTGATTTGCTTCATTTTCTTTTTGAAGTGAACACTTCTTTAGGCACGTTCGAAATTTTTGAGATGGGAAAAACAATTAAACTCGCAACACCGTTACCGACACCTCATTTTTATAAACGCGATTGTGCTCTTTATTTATATTGCGTTACGGATCAATGTCAAAGGTTTTAGAAGTTTTTTTTTTAATTGTTCAAGTTTTCACTTCTGTCGGCATTCTCGGAGTGCCACTGTTTTTTTTAAAAATTAAATCTTTGTGTATTTCTATCTTTTTTATTTTTCACTTTATACCTGACTAGCGATCAGGGGCCCAAGTCTGCTATTTTTATAAATTCGTCATTCCAACACGATCCTATTATCATTTTACTAAAAGTTCGTAATCTGCTAAATTCATAATGGTCGATCATTGGTCGGTCAATAGTCTCATAACAGAATTATGTTATAATGGCATTGTCGTACAATACGACCAATGATACCGCCTAAGTCAGTCATTCATTTGTTTGTCATTATGTACGAGGTTACCAATAAGTGCCATTTCTTTCAATGGAATGTCAGTGGCTGACCATTGGAAAGTCATAATGACGCCATTATATTAGTAGATTACCAAACTTGTCAAAATCAACAATTATGAGATGAATGATAGACCATTCTGACACTATTGTAATAGCAGACTTGAGGCCCTGGCCCTGCTTCGGACGGTTGTTATGATTTGTCACAACATCGAGATACAACATATAAAATATTTCTTTACTGTAAAATATAATATTATAAAAACTCTATTTACTTACAGCAAAAAAAAAAAAACTTTAATTTCGGAAGTCGGTGTCTTTGGTTTTGAATTTTCGTTTTCGGCCACCGACTTCCGAAATTAAAGTAATATTTCACTTTTTAGTGTTTTTTTGGAGGCGATCACTCGCTAAGGGCCCCTGTGGGGTACGATCCTCGGCTTAGGGCGTCGCTGGGGGGAGGACATCAAAGATGGGACGGGCTGGCTGCCCGACGATTGATTTCGGGAAGTTATATATGTCGCAGGGATATTGTCAAACCAGAAACTTTGTCAACCGCCTAAATTTAACGGGCTCATTTCAGTGACATTATAATTCCACTGGACCCACGCAGTGATACGAGGGTGACACTGAAAGTTCTTAGAAAATCAAAAACTGAACAAACTAGCAAGTTATTAGTTTTATTATATATTTTCAAAAAAGTGTCTATTTACATCAATACATCGCTGCATCCGATGGAACCACTGAGAAAAGCACTTTACCCACTCGTTCTTAGGGGTCTCTTCGACGGCATTTTGAAACGCAGCCACTGCTTCTTCAGCGTCAATAAAACGTTTTCCTCGAAGTTTTTCTTTTATTTTCGGAAATAAATAAAAATCGCAATGTGCGAGATCGGGGCTATGGGGCGGGTGACCCAGTAATTCTACGTCTGACGTCGCCAAGTAGTCGATTGTTTGCTTGGCGGTGTGTGACGAGGCGTTGTCGTGGTGAAGGAGAATCCTACTGCGAGGTCGTTTCTCCCGAACTTTTTCCAAGACAAGTGTACTTAAAGTTTACACTTTCACTGCCAGATTATACAGCACATTTGATGAGATACCCCGTTATAGGTTATAGCATTCCTTAATATACACAAATAATGAGAATCTTAAGGAGAGGCTCCCTAAATTGCACGTCTTTCTACATTGTTCTCACATGTATAATTTCAACATGAATGATGCAACTAATATTTTGTAACAATTTTTTATTTAAAAGAGTGTCCGTGGAGTTTCTTGCCCGTTCTTCTCCATAGGTACCTACTACGCTTTGGAATGGGCAACTAGCTTCAATTTCTGACTGACCGATTCCTTGACAATTCAAAAGTGCCTGTAAATGGTTTAATTGAAATAAATGCTTTGAGTTTGAGTGTATGTTAATTTGCATTAATATTCTGAAAAAGTCACGCATACAATCAAAATGGAACTTTAGTTATATGATTTATTGGATCTTTTTCTTTCCAAATATAAGACAGTTACGTAATTGGAACATTTTCGCTCGATACATTTTTATTCGAAAATCATGTCTTTTTTAAAGATCATTTGAAACAAAAACAAGATTACTCGGCTTTTATGTCTAAAATAATTATTGACAGTAAGAAAATATAGTTAATTATCCAAATATTAGATATCTTTTCTCTAGATCAATTATTACTTTAGTTAACAAAAACAAAATAAGAATTGAGACTTACGACATTTAGTTCCGTGCTTGAACACGACCAAAGAGCGCACGCGATATTCAACTTTATTACTGACGTGTTAGCATTTAGCACATAGTGGAGTGGTGCATTGGGGCGGAGTTTGCGTGGAAATTGTGTTTGGGAGTGCCTGGTCTTAAGAGTCCGATTACATTTTTACGCTAATTCATGATTTTTGACGTAATTTTCAGCAGAAATAAGATATTTTAATTAAGTATTTGATTATGAATAGCGATAGTGTCATTCTCTTTCTTGTAATTTGGAGTTACACCTTTAGACTTTTTTTTTTTCGTGTAATTTATAATAAATATTTTACGAACTCAGTTTACAAGAAAAGCCGTCGGCGATTGAACTTTGACGCTCAAATTCACATTGTTTAATTGAATTGTAATAAAAGTTAAAATTACTAAAAGATGAGTTCAATGTTTTACTTGTTTAATGGAGTTTCTTTATATTTTCTTTAAATTCCTTGAGTTTTCACGAAAAAACATCGTAAAGAAAAGCAATAAATATCTTGATTCAGCGTCCATTATATTCCAAATAAACACGATTTTATCAAATAAACTAATAAGATATAAAACTTCTATCTACAATGAATACGATTCATTAGTTTTCGTTTCTCAATATAATAAGACAAAATTACAATAAATAAAATTAAAGTAATATTCTGCGTCAATTCAGCAAATTACACGAAAATAATGTGTAACTGTGTGGGACTATCGTTATTATAATCAAATAATTAAAATATATTACTGCTGCTAAAAATTACAGCGTCAAAAATAATGAATTTCCATATGAACGCGGCGACGCATGAATTGTCCATATACCTAAATCATTTGCATTTGGGCATATTTCCACCATATTATGTTGTTATTCGGATTTAGACAGTGTTTGTCTAGGCTCCTACATCTTTTTTTTCCAAATAACTTTTCTAAAATGAAGTTTAAACGAATTTAATTTCGCACATTTTTACAGCGTAAATTACATGTTTTCATACTGTTTTTTCTGTATTATTAACAACAATATTTATAATATTGTTTCTGCAGAAGCATAACTTATATTATCAAGATACAAATTATCGAAAAAAAAAAAATGGAAAAAAGTTTTCATTCATAATTTTTGGTATTACGGAACACATCCAAAATCATAAATTTTCGAAAGCTAGTAGTGCTATCGCGTCAAGCAATAATTGTCAATGTGTGCGTGTTAGTATTGCTCACTGTAGGTGTATATCGCTCCGACAGGCACTCACACTAGCGCAACGTGCTTGGAATTGTATTTTGCAAACATCTTGATGCGAGTCGTGTTCGCAGGCCTCTTAAAAGTTAAAATACCAATTTCTAAGAGGCCTAGGGGTACACCTGGCGAGGCGCAAAAAGGGGCGATAAACAGATGTGGTCACCGTGTGCACGGGATTTTGTTTTCAATCTGGTTGTATACGCGTGCCCGCGATACGTAGACCCCCCGACAATTAAAACAGGTCATGATTACAACAACTTAAATTTCTCGAAAACCGTGATACCTACGTGTGACGTGTTCGTTGCTTCGTCGCCCATGTTCGGTTTTGTGTTTAGTACGGCTCGAGCGAGAAAGCGACGCAGTTGTGCACAGGACGCCTCGACGAATTTCGCGCCAAAAACTAAGTATTCACGATTTTTTTATTTTTGTTATTTACCTATCAAAATCTTGTTGTTTGACAGTTTTTCTTAATTTGGAGTATTGCTTATCTATTTAAGAGTGTTTTTATTACTGCTGATTAATCATAAAGTCAATATAAATCAAAATATTGAGTATTGAAGTAGAAGATGTGAGATGAAACAACTTGTCTGTGGACGTTTCAAACGTCCCCGCATATTCCGCATTTTTACCCGACTGCACAGAAGAAAGTTGTGTTTTCAGCACCATCTTTTCCTTCACCAAGCATTTCCATGACTTCACAATCAAGTTTTGCTGTAGAACTTGATCCTCTTGATGTTAGCAACTACAAAAACCAACCTTCTACAAGTAATTTTTTTCCAGAATGCATCAGACCATTTCCTAAAGCACTACCCAGGAAAACTGCAAGAAACGCAACTAAAAGGAAATCTACTGGTTACACAGATACTCCGGAGAAAGAAAACATAAGAATACAAACCGAAGAAAGGCACAGAAAAAGAAATACCACCAAGATAAAGAAAAACATAAATATGGAAGAAAAGAAAAAGGAGAACAAAACTAATAAAAATAAATAATCAAAAAGAACCCCAAGACTTCTAGCTCAGAAGATGAAGATACCGACTCAGAAATTCCGCAATCTCCCGAGTCTGGTGTCCTTGTGTTTTAATGGAGATTAGTTTTTTTGAATATATAGGTACCTACGTATGTTTGACTAGTTTTAGGGTATAATTTCCAAAAAATTTTTTTTAAGTTTTAAGTGCCAAATATTAACTAAGTTGATTGATCTTCTCAGAAATTAAATTTCACAAAAAGAGTCAAACCTATATAATATGGGTCAATAAACGATTGTTATGATTCTCTGTTCTGGTTCTGATTGTTATGTTATTTTCTCTATTGCGTAAAAGTATAATATGTATGGCACCAATCCTATATAATACGTTGCCAAAATCTTGGAGGGAATATCCAATGGAAAAATTAAGAAGTAGGTTGAAAAGCCTTCTGTTAAAGAAAGCCTATTACAGCACTGACGAATTTCTGAATGATAAATTAATCTAATTCTTGTAATTGTGTTATTTCTAATTACTTTGACATTAAATTAACTAATTTTATTAAAATATTAAGAGTTGTTGACATTATTCTGTAGTACATTTTAATGTTTAAATTCTAATTTGGACTGTTAATAATAATGAATAAGTTTATAATTAATTGATTAAATGTAACCTACCTACTTATATTTGTACGCCGTTAAGGCAAAACATGACTGATATAATTTAATTGTAACATCTTGCATGCCATGTGTGTGTATACTCATGTTTTGGACAAATAAATGATCTTATCTTATCTTATGATTGAAACATTGTCATGATTGATACATTGTTATGATTGAAACAAGCTGTTTTGTATGAAACTGGATTACCTTTTTTCTCCCTCATGCAAATGCTACTACAGCGCAATAGGATATTAAGTCTTTCAATAATGTGAAATAGTATTCAATAGCACAAATTAGAGCACTAAAATTATATAAATAAGAGAGATTTTTAGTTGTTTATGTTGAAGATGTTTTTACATTTGTAATTTTCGATATATTAATGTTACGTTGACGGACTTGTCACGATCTCAATAAACAATTTAGTGGTAAGTTACATTGTTAAGACTGATTAAAAAACCTACAGTAGTTTCTAAAATATGTTCAGTATTTCAATTATCCATACATATTGTTTCAACCGTCCAGTCCTTGGGATGGGGTCAATAGAACCACTCTGCCCGATCTACTTTAATATGTGATTGTAGGTTAACTATAGATTATGTTTAATGTAGGAACTAGATATAAATACGAGGGATGTGGGTACTATAGATACTTCACTGCACACGTTTTAAGTAAAATTGTTTCAATTGTCCCAGGTCTACCCTACCGTACCTTAAAATAGTTATTACGCATTTTCCCTATAATGTTTACTACGAGACTGGGAACACGCAATATTACGTGGTTATGAATCATCTATTTTAGCTATAGCTTTTACTTTAAATTAAATTATTCATTATCTAACAGCAGTAGGTACTGTGCGAACGTATAATTCGGTATAATTTGCAAAATGAAGTTGTTCAGCGTAACGTTGATACTATTAGTATTTTGTTCTTTCATTTACACAGGTAAGTTTTTAGTTTAACTAAGTAATCTCTTGTTTGCTAGTCTAGACAATTTTTTTGAAGTGAAAACTTCTTTAGGCGCGTTGGGCATTTTTGAGATGGGAACAAAGAAACAATTGAACTCGCGACACCGTTACCAGCACCTCATTTTTGTAAACGCGATTGTGCTTTTTATTTGTATTAAGTTACGGATCAATGTTCTATGCAAGTATTTTTACTTTAAAGGTTTTGGAGGTATGTATTTTTTTTGTAATCGCGATTGTGCTCTTTATTTATATAAGACTAGCTTTTGCCCGCGACTTCGTCCGCGTAGAAGTCCAAAATGGTTCTAATAGGATTTTTAATTAGTTTTTTACGTTTTTAATTTTGTTATAACATATAAATTATTGTTTAAATACTTATAAAATATACCTAACAGTCTTTATAACCTATTAGTCCAGAAATATTAGGGGTTTCACATCGGAATGAGAGATAGTCAGCTATAAATTTGTATAAACCTTTATTTTGACACCCTAAAACTTGTCTCAAAACCTACTTATCGTAGGGTGTTCGCGACTACAGATAGGTATTCCAAGGTCAAACTTACAAGGTCACTGCCTGTCTGACCTCCACAACCTAGTAACTGGGTAATACGATACCCCTTGGTAAGACTGGTTGTCAGACTTTTGGGCTTCTAACTACCCGTAACGACTCTCAAAGATCTACAAATGACAGCCGGGACCAACGGCTTAACGTGCTTTCCGAGGCACGGAGGGGTCTTGGTATGTACAGATGGTCACCCATCCACGGACCAACCGCGGCAAGCGTAGCTTAACCTGATCGATCGACCCGTGAGGCTGTTATTACTTTAGCCACAAGCCCCTCATTATTTTTACCCGAACCCCTAATTATTTTTAATTAAGTACAAAGATTTAAATTGTTAGATTCGCCCTCACACATCAAAAGATGGTCGCTTTCTATTTCGTTTAGACAACTCGGACACACTGGACACACACAATGTCGCGTGCTGCCATGGAAACGCCATTTATTTACACGGGATGTGTGAGCTCACCCTTATTAGTATTGACACTTTTCACGCGACATAGGTACAACCCGTGCGAGTTAACCAGACACCTGGCGCTGTGACGTCACTCGTACAATACTGTTCAGTACAGTACTGGGCCGCAAGAGATATACAACGATTTAAATCTTTGCATAATTACTCGAGCCCTGAAGACTCCTAGGAGTCCTTGTTTCAGCACTATAGCAATTTTTGTTTTGAGCGCGGTATTCTCAAGACATTAAATTTCATTATTTACATATAAATTATATTTTTAAACATTAGAATAAAATTATATAAAAACATTTAAAAATATAAAAAATAGTATCCCCACCGGTATCGGGAACAGGGTCCAAGCTACCGGCGGTCAGGGCTCCAGAGAAAGGAACCTCCTAACAATGCGAGCCGTGTCCAGGAGTACCGCATTCTGAATCAAGCCCTTAATCCAGCTGCCCAACGAGAGCCTCCTTAGGTGTTGGTCGAGGCTCTCGGCAATTAAGCCATTGGCTGATATGACTATCGGCACAATGATTGCTGAGTCCACATCCCACATGTCGACAACCTCGCGAGTCAAGTCAAGATACTTGATTTGTTTATCTTTCTCGGCTTTCACGAGGTTCTCGTCGTGTGGGACCATTATGTCAACAATCATTGCGCGCCGCTCTCCTCGATCCACCACCACTATATCAGGCTTATTGGCAACAATAGTCCTGTCAGTGATGATGGATCGAATTTCAATTTAAATTACAATAACAACATAAAATTTATTGTTGTTATTGTAATTTATATACTTTTACTTTTCAGTTGCCGGATTGATGCACCCATGCGCTACAATATCGTGGGAATACCATAAACAAGAAATCAATAAACTTCAGAATACTCCTGACTTAACGCAACTACAGAAACAAAGGCTAAAATATCTTGTGAAACAAATACATAACTGCAAAATACGTTCCCCACTATATCCACTATACCATTTATATCAATATTTAGATGACGTCAACTTGTAATGATACACCATTTCAGTACTAATATTTCTGTATTTATCATCTTGCACACTACATACTTGGTACACTTTTAGCATTATATAACAAACTATTTAATTAGGTATTTAATAAAATAACGTTATCGACTTTTAGACTTCTTGAAGACACCTTCAGGTTTCGAGGCTCATAGCGAACTGACTTAGAAGCTAAGCGACGCTTCAAACGTCATGTTTCCAATTCTGTTCCGTTAAGAAAACCAGTACTTTTACGGAACTGTCAAATGAAATACTTTTAACACTGATACAAAAATCATTTGAGACAAATCATATACTTTTAATTTTATTTTTAGTATTTAAAATCAGTATATCTTATTAATATTTGGAAATCATGCCAAACTACTGATAGAATTTTACTTTCTTTTTTTACAATAGTACTCGTTCACTGAATTGAGTCATCGGGCCATAAATATCAGTAGCAGTAAGAATGTACATCGCCTTGCGTCTTATTGAAAGTTTGCTATCTGCACCATAAGTGCGAGCGAGATATACTCATTTTTTTCAGCCGAAAGACGTCCACTGCTGGACATAGGCCTCCCCCAAGCACCGCCACTTCGACAGATTTTGTGCTTCCCGCATCCAGCGGATTCCTGCGGCCTTCACAAGGTCATCGGTCCATCTTGTGGGAGGCCTTCCAACGCTACGTCTTCCGGTACACGGTCGCCACTCCAGAACGTTTCGACCCCATCGGGCATCTGTTCTGCGAGCAATGTGCCCTGCTCATTGCCACTTAAGTTTGGCAATTCTTCGGGCTATGTCAGTTACCTTGGAGTGAGACAGACTAATAACAATGATTTATGGCCCAACGACTCAGTTTTTAAAGCAGCGACTATGTATATCTTATATTTTTATCTCACTTTATATTACCTAACTAGCTGACCCGACAGACGTTGGGCTGACCAAACAATAGGTCATATAAAAATCCTATTGAAAGAAGGACTTTCAACTTTTCCCATTTTTCGGGAAATTTTTTCAATTATTCTCTCCATGGTTTGGAAACTATTTCAAACCTAATTCGGATTTAAAATGTTCTTTGTACAGACGCCAGCACATCAAGCTACCCGAAACTGTAAAATTTTCCCCATCAACTTTGAACCTTATGTTTCAGCGATAAAGTTGAAAAGAACAATGGCAGCTCTCCATACATTATTTTATTTGAAATTAAATTTGAACGTCTTTAAATGAAAAAATATCTTATTTAAATCAGCGTCATTTTCTGAACTAGCTTGTGCAAGATTTTTTGGTTAGAGAAAGCGGAGATTAATAGATATTCAGTGTTGAACTTTTGTAGGTTATATTTTTATGTCACTTTTACGCTAAGTAAAATAATACATATTATTCAATTTAGAGGAAGTAAACGGGCAAAATCGCATTAGTATTAGCCTCTCTTAGTTATTTCAGCATGCCTTGACTTGTGAATATTGTAAAAGGTAGGTAGGAATATTGTAAAGAATAAGAGCAAAAACAAACGAAACGAACGAAGGCACAGCCTAATATTTATCTTTACAAGTCTATGCATTGTTAATAGATAATAATTTATTAATTTAGACTTTAGACGCTCAAATTTATTTCAAATATAAATAAGATTTCGCCATTGTTCTTTATTAAATAAAGACAGATTGTAGTAGCCTGATGTGCTGGCGTCTGTACGAATATTTTAAAACAAAAATAGCCAAATCGGTCCAGCCGTTTTCAAGTGATACGCTTACCAACGAACAGATTTAATTTTTGAAGTGAAAACTTCTTTAGGCGCGTTGGGCATTTTTGAGATGGGAAAAACAATTGAACTCGCGACACCGTTACCGACACCACATTTTTGTAAACGCGAGTGTGTTCTTTATTTATATTACGATACGGATCAATGTTCTATGCAAGTATTTTTAATTTAAAGGTTTTAGAAGTTTTTTTTAAATTGTTCAAGTTTTCACTTCTGTCGGCATTCTCGGAGTGCCACTGTTTTTTTTTAAATTAAATCTTTGTGTATTTCTATCTTTTTTATTTTTCACTTTATACCTGACTAGCGATCAGGGGCCCAAGTCTGCTATTTTTATAAATTCGTCATTCCAACACGATCCTATTATCATTTTACTAAAAGTTCGTAATCTGCTAAATTCATAATGGTCAATCATTGGTCGGTCAATAGTCTCATAACAGAATTATGTTATAATATATAAGTTTTTTTTTTTTGTAAACGCGGTTGTGCTCTTTATTTAGATAAGGTTACGGACCAATGTTCTATACAAGTATTTTTCTTCCACCAAGGCGATCTTGTTCAAGTTTTCACTTCTGTCGGCACTTCCGGAGTGTCAATTTTTTATTTAGGTACTAGGTGTGCCACCGACTTCGTAAAACAATAATGTGTCGCTTAATTCAAAATTAAAAAGTCATTTATTCAAACTAGGCTGAGAATCAGCACTTTTCGAACGTCAAAATTACATAAGACAGTCCCCCAAAACGCCCACCCTTCACGCTTAGAGAAAGAAGGTGTAGGTACCACTCCACTCCATTGCAAAGGACGAATCTTCCGATCTTGCCTGGTGGGAAGCGCTACCTAGGGTTCTCTACCACAGCAGTTGCGTCTTCAGGGCTTATAATGTCAATGCGACGAAGTGTCACTTTGATTTTGAGAATTATATAAAAATCATGGCGCCTGGTCGATGCACATTTCTGTGCACCTGAAATCGACTGCCCGTCTGGCGGAGTCTGCTGAAGCGTTATCATGGTGAAGAGGGACAATGCTTTACGAGCACTGTTGAAAATAGGTAAAAAAAAAAAACTATGAAATTATCAATCAATGTATTATAAATTATTTTTGTGATTTCTATTGTGTATCCTTTGTTAGAGATCCCAAATAAATATATATATTAACAACTTGTTTTAATTAAGAAAATGCTTCTCTGTGAACTATGATTAGAGAGGTTGCTTGACCCTTGAAAGATCTCCTACACACAGTTGCCCGTGTGAAAAGCAACCCATTTACTGAGATCCACCCCTGGGTTATGGCCGCCATTTTGAATTTAGAATTCCTGATTTTCACCTAAAATTACACCCCGCTTTACAATTATTAAAGTACTAATTATTATTCAAAAAACTATCCCATTGTAAATAATAATTAAGTGTTACTTAAAAAATATATTTTTATTTTAGATATTTTATGCTCTTCAACTTTTTGAGACACGAGACATTTCTCAAGAGTACTGTGCCTGGGCAATCTCTTTTCTTCTTCTTTGGTTAGGTGGCGACTGCAGCCAGAAGCACAATTTTGAAAATGCCACGCTAGTTTAAAGATATGATGCAACTCAAAACAAAACAGCACAACAGTAATTTTTGACAGCGCTCACGGTGATATTAATTTAGGGCGTGGTCGGCGTTATTGCAAGATGGCGATGTTATGACGTCATCTATGACGATTCACGGCACATCGTTATCGCGCTCAAGCTAATTCGGTACGGGTGTTAGCACGCTTAAATCGATTACAGCGTAACTCGGAACGCAGCCATTGTCGCTCAGTCGCAGGCGGGATTGGCGGGAGAACCGCACAAGCTTAGCGACATGGCAACACGACAAACGGCAATGTTTGCAGTTTCCTGAGCGATGGCTGAGTATTGTTTTGTGCCTGTTCCACGTCACCGCTCTTCGTGATTCTGTATAATCCCACAGTGAAGTGAGGACTATAACGTACTATTAAACAGTTGTGCCCGAAATACAAAATAAAAAGACATACAAACGCCCGAGGTACATACCTATTAGGCGAGTGTAACTCTTTACGGAACCGATTCACTGATCCGGATCATTGAGGTGATTCAAAAGATTGGTTCAGTAACAACGTTTCAAACGCATCATTTGGATCTGAAACATTACTTTGCTCTGGCTCATTCCGCGCGACGCGTCGCTCGCGAGGCGACTGAGCAGTGAGCGAGCGAAAGAGGGAAACTGAGACACACTGAGTTTTTTGACTCGCGAGTCGCGAGTGAGCGGGCGACATAATTACAATCTATGCAAGTCAGAAAGAGATACCAAATGAGATGTGTATTACTCATACAATCACAGATTTAACGTAATGTATACGTAACATTTTGTATTTTATATCCTTTGAGCCGATGATCCAAATGAGCCAAATGAAACATATCGGTGTTTCGGATCATTTCAGTGATGCAGATGCAAATGATCCAATCGCAAAAATGATACACTTTGCCCACCCCTAATACCTACTTCATTATCATCCACGCGTCATGTTCGAGAACGGGCGCCGTCAGTTGAGACTGGTCATCTCTTATCTGCCGGGGCTTATTTTCAATTGCTTTTGATATTTTTTTTGTAAATTGTTCTCACATATAGAAGCAACAAGAATAATGTACCGAGGATTTTGTAATATCTATATTTAAAAGAGTGTCCTTGGAGTTTCTTGCCAGTTCTTCTCCGTAGAGATCTACGTTTTGGAATGGGCAACTAGCTTCATCTTTGTGACTAACTGACCGACTCTTTGACAATTCAAAAGTGCCTGTAAATGCTTTAATTGAAATAGTTGAGTTTGAGTTTATTTATTTGATTTATTATCTATAAGCCATCGATATCGCCGATTATTTACTACAATAATCGGTATTTGTATCGTATACGTTCTACAGTATTGTTCATCTTAAAAAGTTCAACAAAAAAGTCCGCGATGGCATATGTCTATCTTCTAAGGATGACCCACAGTAACCATTATTATATTTCAGAATTTCATAAAAATTTAATTGTTATTTCCGAAGTTATTTTGACCGGTATTATATCAATCCTTATTCAATAAAATATGGTATTTAAATTGGACATTTAATTTCGATTAAAATATGCCTTGACATAATATCATTTAAATGAATAGTTTAAAAGATATCACAGATTCGAAATTACGCGGAACTACATAATTATGATTGACGACAACGCGGGAGCAGCGGTATTAGTCAATGACCTTTCTTCGGCTATTAGGTATGTAATCCCGGTAGTACGTTCCCATGGGATATTTTTCAACATCCACGCGGGCGAAGCCGCGGGCAAAAGCTAGTATAAGATATTTACCTGTAATGCTGGTTGTTGGACAGTTGCACTTCATCCTTGAGCCAACTTATAGCGGGCGGTGGGTAAGCTTCCACGTGGCATTCCAGATCCATGTCGTATTGTAGCGCCTGAAATAAGAAAGGGAAATATTTTACTGATAATAGGCCTGTCTCCAAAATTTTTTTTTGTCCCTCTTGTAGATTATTTTAAAATCTTGAACACGTATTTTTTCTTTTTTGACGTAATCAAAAGATTACGGCGATACATTGAGTTAAAATGTGGCATGACGTCACGCCTTGCTAGATTTAATACTGCGTTGTGACGCAGCGAGCCCCCACTCCCAAACTTTAATGCGTGTTTTCTAAGTTATTTTTGATTAATATGATAAAGCAAAAAATACGTGTCTAATATTTTTTTATTATCTGAAAGAAATGAAGAAAAGAAAAAAAAAACATCTGCTCTTCTAATTGTGCATACTTTTTTAAATTATTGACCCTCTTTTTAAGTTTCTGCCCTTTTCTCAGTTGGTCGCAGTAACTAAGCTAGGGTATCTCAACCAAATGGGTTAGGTTAAATAAGCACTGTGACCAACGGTTACATCCAAGTTGATCGCAGTTACTTGGCAATTTAGTATTTTTAGGACCCCAAAATAGAAATTATTAGCATCAATGACATCATCCGTCGTGCTCTTGTCACCGCCGGAGTGCCAGCTGTTTTAGAACCCAATGGCTTGGCACGCGACGATGGGAAGAGACCAGACGGAATGACCATAATGCCTTGGAAGGTAGGTAGGCCTTTGGTGTGGGATGCAACGTGTGTCGACACCCTTGCGCCATCCCATCTTCCTAGCACGGCGAGCTGTGCTGGGGCTGCTGCTGCAGGTGCGGAAAACCTCAAACGGCGCAAATACTCCAATCTTATTGGGACTTATATGTTTGAGCCGTTTGGGGTTGAAACACTAGGGCCATGGGGTCCGAGTGCCCACCTTGTTTTTCAAGACATCGCCAAGCGGCTGGTCGACTCTTCACGTGACCAGAGGGCTGGCCTATTCTTTGGTCAAAGAATCAGCATTGCCATACAACGTGGCAATGCTGCCAGCCTTTTGGGCACTTTTCCTATTGACAGCGATATGGACGAGTTTTTTGATGCCCTATGATCATTTCCCCGCCCTTTTTATATGCTTGTACATATTATTATTTTAAGTCTGATCGTTTTTAAATAATTATTAGAGGTTCACAGAAAGAGGCGCAATCATTACATGTCATACATAATCAGCCTATAATGTTTCCACTGCTGGAACTCAGACCTCCTCTCTGTGAGATTGGGTCTAAGCCGCGCGGACGTAAAAATATCGCGGCGGGATTTTATCGCGCACTGGATTTTCAGCTCTCGGTGTTGGGCCGAGCAAATGCAAAGCATTTATTTCAAATAAACCAATAAAAGGTACTTTTGAATTGTCAAGGGGTCGGTCAGTCAGAAAGATGAAGCTAGTTGCCCATTCCAAAGCGTAGTAGGTACATATGGAGAAGAACGGGCAAGAAACTCCACGGACACTCTTTTAAATAAAAAAATATTGTTACAAAATATTGGTTATATTATTCATGTTGAAATTATACATGTGAGAACAATGTAGAAAGACGTGCACGTTAAAAGCGTCCGTAACAAAAACAAAAACAATTCAAAAATTAAAATAAACCGTGGCAGCTAAGAGATGACCAGTCCCTACTGACGGCGCCCGTTCACGAACATGACGCATGGATCAGCACCATTTAGCTCAACCATTTTGAAGGGAACTTAATGATCCAACACACACACCACCATCAGCGAGAGCGTTGAGGATCCAGAGTGAAACCCAGCGTGTCGAAAAAATACACGGTTGGATTTTCAACTCTTGGCACTGCCCAAGAGTTGAAAATCCAACAAAACCTACTGAACGGATTTGGATGAAATTTGGCACACAGATAGTATAAATAACCTGGATAAATACATAGTATCCTTTTTATCCCGAAATTCCCACGGGATCGAGACTTTTTTTTTTTTTTTGGTTGGGAAATAATCAAATAACTTCTCCCGCTCTGGGCGGAGCGGGAGGGCGTGTCAGACTCTTACTGACTAAAACCCACCCGTGTTCCTTCGGTTGCCATGTTGCCGGGGGGCCACGATATCATGGGCCTCTGACTTGGCTTCACATGCCGTCGAGAAATATCTCTCAGGCATGCCGGTTTCCTCACGATGTTTTCCTTCACCGTTTTTGAAGCAAGTGATAATTATACAATACGCACATGAATCTGAAAAGTCAGAGGTGCGTGCCTTGGGTTTGAACTCGAGACCTATGACTTGGCAGTCTGACAGTCACACCACTAGGCTATCACTGCTCTCATAAATTAAGGCTACTTCTGTCTTAAAAAAAAGGAGATTTTGTATTCAACCCATAAACATGTTTCTTTGCCTGCGTTTTTCTCAAAAACTACTGAACCAATTTTGATGATATTTTTGCCTGGACAATTCTAACTTAGTTTTTTTTTTGTCGGGCTTGAAATCCTCATGGATGTCCTCCGCCCTGGAGTAGGCAAAGGGGTCTGTCAGACTCTTACTGACTAAAACCACCCCGGTGTTCCCTCTCACACTTGCGTCGGGGGCTGCGAGTGCAATTGCGAGTTCCGCTGCCCCGGACTGGTGACGACCCGCGCTCTGCGGGCCCCGACCCGTAGGGAGAGTGAAACTCCCCCCGTTACGTCTTAGAGAGGCGCGCGTGGAACACTACGCGCCGCCGTCTCGGGTCCTTTGTGTTGGGGGGCGGCGGATGTTCTGATCTCCCTTTCCCTTTCTGCAGCCTCCTTCTGCGAGATAACTGATTCGCTGATCTAACTTACTTGAGCCAACCTCGGCCTGGGTACAGTCACCACAGGAGCGAATTCCACTTCTAAGTTAATATTCCTTCTAGCTCCTTTGCCGACTCCGTTCTCCGCTACACAGTAGTATGTTCCGCGATCTTCCTTGTGAACTGCCGCGATTTTAAGGATGTTGCCTCTGTAATTACGAGAAAAAAGGAAATTGTAATACTCCAAATAGACGTGGACGTTCACGAAAATATCGTCAGGTTAGATATTATAAAAACGCCCTATCTTTCGAACCTGTAGATAGATCCGCCCGTGGGTAAGATGGCATTGTTCTCACGACGCCAAGATATCTTTGGTAGCGGGAATCCACCAGCATAACATTCCATCTGGACACCTGAGGACACGAACAATATAATGAAATACTTGAGAACACTTAGGCCCGTTCAAGTTTCAACCAGGGATGTTACAGAAATCGTTTTACCGAAACCGGAAAAGGAGGTTTTAAATTTAATTGATCGGAATCGGAACCGGAACCAGAATCGAAGGCGGAAGTAGAAGAAAGATGTGTTAAGTGAAGGCTTAATGAAAAAACATAAATATAATTCTGTCTCTTTGATTATTCTCTTTAATCAGTCAAATATTAGCGATAACATCCACAAACAAAACAATGATCAGAGACTGAGCGCAATTCACTAATTGACATAATTATTGGTTCGCTTACTTAGTCTTATTTCATATTTTTTTATTGCTATGACCACACTGACATTTTTATTGAATTTTTTGTAATTCCAATGATCTGCATATTTCATAATTTTTTTTATTTGGAATTGTAATCCTTTGCATGCCCATGTGACGGTAAAATATGGAGAACTTTATTATAAAAACACCTATGTACTATACCCATTTTTGCAAAGAAATAAATGATTTGATTTGAGTTTGTACGCGCTCTAGTCACGTGCATCGCTGCGTTTCGAATTTCGGTTTAACTCCGATTCAAAATTATCGGAACCGAAGTCGGAGTCGGAGCTGTCGGAAGCTCCGTAACATCTCTGGTTTCAAACAATCAAAAGGCTTTAAACGAGTTTTAAGTAATGCTTGAGTTTTGTTTGAGTGAGGTTCTGTAATACGGGCCTTCTTCTATTATGTCAGCTTGAGTAGTTCTGGTCCACCAGAAGACCAATTTCTGTGCATTGCAATGCATATTTACAAGTACAACTATGTTCTTAATGTCCCTCGGCAAACCTCGTGTTTCGTCAGTCGGCGGATTTCTATCAGTTGCCCTTTGCACTTGGTGCAGACTGGACGCTCTAATGTAATTTATTTTAAAAATGGTAGCAAAGCTGCTAAAGTCGCAGGCACGACAGATAGGAAAATAGTTTTACAGCTCTATGTAGTTCACACGGAAATCAAAACAAAAACAACAATAAAGTACTTAGTTCTGAATTTAAATTATTATACAAGATAAATAAAATAATTGACGGACATGGAAATTAGCATTCGTTTGTATTCGGAAATGCGATGATGCCCAAGGAACATTAAGAAAATAGAAATACAGTACTTACTCTCTCCCTCGCTAGCTACTAGAGAACGCGTAGAGTTGTCAGAAATAATCGGAGGTCGTCGAACTTGTAACTCGACTTCAGCCGTTATTTTATTACTGATCGACATTAGTACTTGGCACTGGTACCAGCCGGCATCGTTCTCTTGAATATCCTTGATCTGTTGAAATATAATGTATGGATTATTTTTATTATAACCATACATGACTAATATTTTAAATATCACTGTAAGATTGTGAGAACCGTTAGATTATAAACAATCGAAAAAAAAATTACTGGGTTAGGTTAGGTTAGAACTGTGACCAAACGCGCGCGAGCCGAGCGAGCGAAGTGAGCGTTGCCGCGGTAGCGGCCGGCTAGTGCTACTTCCAAGTTGCCCACAGCTAGGGAGACTATTTAGTATTAGCGCAAGGTGCGTTACGTCGCAAGCAAATTGCATACCAGTTCACAATTTGTCGGTTTTCCATGGATAGATTATAAACTATCAAAAAACAATGCGTTAAATTGTAAATGGTGTGATCTAACACGAAATTAAATGACTAATCAACTAAAGAAAAATAAATACAAGAACAAAAGGACACAGCGTCGAAGTATTCGTACGCGTCGCTGTCATCCGGAAACGTGTCCAGAAGACTGGCAGCATTGCCACGTTGAATGGCAATGCTAATTCTGTGGCCAAAGAACAAGCATCCCTCTGGTCACGTGAAGTGTCGACCAGTCGACGAGAAATTTCTTGGTAAGGTTATACTAGTCGATGTTTTTTCCATACAAATTTCGGGGGTATTACTGCACTGTTTGACATTGTACATCTAAACTTAAACATGATATCGTTTTGTCTAATTATCAATTTTGTCTGTACGGAAACAGAATAGTAAAATAAAAAGCCATTAAAAACTTAGGAGCCAACAAAGATTACTTTTTCTTGCTAATTTTAACGCAACTTTGGGCGTAAAAAAGAACTGTAAAATCTCCAAAACAAAGTCGGCACCGACAAAGCTCAATTATCGAAGAGTTCAATAAACTGTATTTGTAATTGATTTATGCAGTGGTTTTTTCATAATACTCGATTTTCCAAAGGACATCTCGTATTTTTTTTACGCGCTCGTTATACTAAAATAGTTCGGACGTTGACGTTGACGGACGTAGTAACTACACGTTGATCATGTAGACTAGCGTCTAACTGCTCATCACTGATACTATCTCTGTCGGAAATGTCAGGTGAGTTAGCCTGCTTTTTGGCCACGCCCACCAGAGAGTTCGAGCCCGCGACTAGTTCAACCTTAAAAAAAAGGAGAGGCGCTCTCGGGCCCCATGACCAGAGCGTTTCGAACCCAATGTACAGAATCAATTATTAGTGTTAATAGTGGTTTCTTCTCTTGTATCAATACGAACTATGTTATAATAGCTTATGTCATCATGACCTGCCGAGCCTTTTTTCAACTATGTAGAAGTCGGCTTCCACTCTAACCGGATGCAGTTGAATACTAGTATTTTACATGGAGCGACTATCTGACCTTCACAACCCAGTTACTGGGTAACACGACACCCATTGGTAAGAGTGCGTGCGTAGCGTTTTAAATGAGTGAGAAAAAAAATCTACGCGACCGCTCTGAAGGGTTAAAACAAAGTTACGTAACACGTAGTTCAAACCCCCCCTCCCACCCCTGTAACGCATCGTAATCTAATTCCCTCCCTTAATAAAATTCTTACCGAAAGTGTGTAAGTGGCAGTGGCATCGTCGAATCTCAGAGAGAACCGGGAATCCTTGATGATCAGACCAGCATTGCTGGATAGAGGGATGGATTCCACTGTCTTGTAACGATCGTATTTTACCTGCAAAGAAAAATGGGAATTTGTTCAATTAAAGTAAATCCAATCTCATCTCATAATCACTAGGTACCATCGGGGTAACGCGTATCTAACCAATTTGAAAACAAAATCCCTTGCACACGATCCTTTTTTTTTCGTAGGTAAGCGATACTATAGCGGCCGAGCGCTGCAAGCAAGAATAGTCCTTAGTGTACAGGTATGCGTTTCTTCGATAGTACATACTATAAAAAGTCCCCCCGCCGCCGCGCGTCACGTATATCTGTCTGAACGCGATAAACTCAAAAACTACCGAACGGATTTTCATACTGTTTTCACCAATGGACGGAGTGATTCATGAGGAAGGTTATATGCTATTTAATATCATGCTCCGATACTTAGGAGCCGAGCAAAAATACAAAAAGCCATCGCGCGGGCGATACGACGCGGTAGTCGCTTTTTATTTAAATGATTTTGCGGAGTTAATCTACTGTACTATACTGTGGCCACACGTGCATTTCAGTATATCCACTTGTGTCTGTATTTTAATGCCCATTTGGAAACTATCATAATCATCACTTAAACTCATTAGAAAACATCAAGTATGAAGATTTTACGCGGCGATAACTCGAAAAATCGTTAAATAAACATTGTAAAAGTGTTATAATAATTTAAACACAATTGTAATGACCAGGGCCAGAGATATTTATAGATATCCTTGAAACAATGAAGAGCAATTGAGTCTTGAGTTTGTAAGTACTTTTTGAAGTCATACAATTTTGTATGAGACTTGGGTTCCGTATTTCTTTTACTAAATACTTGACTGTCTCTTAAGAATATTTTTTTCTTAAAGGCAAACAATGGTTATTTGGTGTAAGTCATATTGCGCGGTTAAAGAATATTTATTAACAAAACGAAAAAAATAATAGCACTTAGTGAAAAATGTAATACTTAGTATTTAAAATAAAGATATTAGCGAGCAGAGGTTTACAATATTAGGTAGTTTAGTGGCATGAGGAACAGGGTGTAAAGTTTACTCATCCACAATAGAAAAGGGAGGATCCTCCGACCAGACGGGTGTTGTGTCTGGCGGGCAACTGCCCATCGGTTTGAAGTTGAAATCTTGTATATATGTTGATCGCTCGGTAAACTTTAATTCCGCGATGCAGGATTTGTGTGACGTCATGTCTATGATGCGTAGTTCGTATGTTGCGGTGTAACCGCTACAGTAGCATAGTTTTATATAAAACATGCTCAACTAGCAGTAAGTATAATAACATACTTGAGACATATCATTTATTTATTTATTTAACATAAAACGGCCAAGGCCAATTACAATAGTTAAAGACAACAGATTATTAAGGTACAGTAAACAAAAGTATACAACTACTCGACAGTCATATGCTCATCTCACAATACTCCAGACATACTGACAAGATCTCCTTCCATTCATCCGCGAACACATCACAGTCAGGCTTAGCATCCAAGAGAGCGTTGAGCGCAGAGAGTGTGCGAGGGACGGGAGACTGGGCCAGCTTATTATTCTCCCACTGCAGGGCAAAGGCCTCTTCTCATACAGAGAAGACACGAGCATTGATCACCACGCGCGCTCAAGACGGGTTGGATTCAGACTTATATTAACTATAAATTAAATTAAATTTATTTATTAACATAGACAACAATGATCCATAATGTTAGTCGGTTAGACACAAAAATAAAACTTAAAAGCTATGACGATGAGCAAGCGGTGCGCGTCTCTGGTGCGCAGAGTGCGGGGCAGCCCCAACACCGTCCTGGCGATGATTGCCAACAGACTGGATTGCCCTTAAATCCGGCAATGCTGCAGCGGACATATTGTTGCTGTGTAAGTGTTCGTTTTTGTCTGTGCTTGTTATGTATTTATTTTTGATATTATTTGATTGAATTTAATTTGATTTATTTTGTTTTCATTTCTTTATTGATTTCGATTCCACATAATTTATTCTCATTTTATTTTAATTGATGTTGGATTTTATTGATTTTATTTTTATTAATTTGTGTTTGGCTAAATAAATGACTTTATTTATTTATTATTACTAAGTACTAACTAACGCACAGAAAAACAATATTTACATACATTCACCGGATGTAATGAATCACTCCTGCCTAACCAACACCTGCATGAAGTGATTCATTTTCGGCGAGTCAAATTTGTCCACTAACATCTTCAGAATACTGTTAGGACTTAACCGCGTTCTCTCTAGCAGCGACGCCGTTTTCCTCCTCACCATTGCGTGGAAATCGTGAACACGCGCCTGCGCGAACATGTCAGAGGCACTGCAAATGCGCGGCACTCCCAAAAGCATTCGGAAGCTGTTATTGTATTGGACACTCAGAGCATCCATTGTTTAAGTCCAGGTTTCCTCACGATGTTTTTCCTTCACCGATGTTAGTAATGTCAAAGATAATAATGTCGTGATGCCCTAGGAGTTTAAGCCATCGCCTCTCATGCACGAGGTTGTGGGTTCCAGCGGGACCATAAAAATATTAATATTTTGTTTATCTGAAGGATCTCTAAAAACTACAAATGTAAATATTGATAGTCGTCATAGTAAGTAATCCGCGTTTGCAATTTATTTGCCAAACATGTAAACAAACACGATTTTTAGAAAAAACTACTGTAATGCCTACACATAAGGTTCAGTTTGTGCTACAACTCCATTTTTTTTTATGACTTTCAAATAACATCAATTGGAAACATGGATTTGAATAGAGTCTAGGTACATTATTCTAAATCAGTGTTTAAATAAAGAAAATTTCAGTTTGAAGAGAACCGTCTTCAAGAGTAGTCATTTGTGTGCACTTTTAATTTTTTTAGTGTAAAATATAAGCAGACATTTTTCCAGAACATTGTCTTGTTGCTGTCAGAAAAATATTAAAAGGTAAGTAGATTGTTTTTTTATAGAAACTATGTTTTTAATAAGACAAAACTGTGACTGCCACATTGGTTTCATGATTGCAAATGATACTGCTGCGCAAGACATCCTGCGTTAAAACTTACTACAGGAGAAAAATAACAAAACCGTTTATAACTACTTCGAAGGGAACATCGGAATACGGTTGTTATAGCCGATAGTTGTTATAACCAAAAACAATGTTATGTAAACAGAAATGCAGGAACCTCAAAATTAATAACCGGTATGTTCTTTGAGCAGTTTTCACTGTATACTTAGAAAATTTGATAAATAATAACTTATAACTTACCCAAATAACAGGGAAGTCCTGAGCATAATGTACGGAGCAGTCCAAGTCCACCTGACCACCAATGTCCCTGATCTGTTCCTGAGTTATATGAGATATTGTCGGTGTCCTTTGTGCTGATGCTGGAAAAATGAATTATTTAAGTTAGTTGAAGGATAGTTTTACTCAACTACATCACGCTAGAATTCTCTGAAGAGGTTGTGTAGTACGGTCCATGACCTGACTAAATATCCACACTACCAAGCAGTGTACTTGGTGACGTGGTTATTTATCTCTGGTTACCGACTGTACATGAACTCATATTTTTACTAGAGATTGTAAGATTTGTGAGAATTTTCTTTTTTTTATGGCCTCCTTGTAATCGAAGCCAGAAACCGTCTGACAACTCAGTTCCTCATTTAATTTAGTACCTTGTCGACCGTAGCAATTAACATTGTCGGATCTACATTTTTGCGATTTTTAAATTTATTGCATTAAAGGTCTAGAATAAATTATAAAAATACCCCCGGAAAGATTTAATGCAATAAAAAAAATCGCAAAAATGTAGATCCGACAATGTTAATTGCTACATTTACGCAACGACTGTTGCGTAAATGAGTAGTTAGTTGTGTAATGATTTAGGTACTATTGTATTATGCTTAGGTATGCTGACAAGATAAATCAATTAATTTGTTGATCAATAATTCATTGGATCAAGAAACCGGATCTTTTTGAATCAATGCTCTCAATAAGTTTCCAACAATGAATTAAGTATTTGTGGTGATGAATAAATTGTTGAGCAAACTCACTGCTCAAAAACAAATAAGAGGTTAATTTTTTAATTAAATGACGGATGTAAAAGTGCCTATTGACGAAAACAAAACAAGAACAAGAAAAGTTAAGTCTTGTACCGAAAATCTAAATATCGAAAAATGTCAAATAGAATACTGGCTGATCGAAACAAAAGCTTACTACTAAAGTCAATTTAACGTCGTTGTTCATTGTTAAATCATACAATTTTTTCTGAAAAAATCATCAACGCTCATAGGGTGTGTCAATCAACAATTGCACAAACAGTTGAAAACGTACCAAACATTATGGCGTGGACTAGTAAAAATACGTAAAACTACGCCATTTTAGTTTGCTTTAAAACTTAATTAGGCTGTAATTGAACTGTTTTTACTCACCAATTGTTGTAAAGCACAGTAATACTGTTAAATAAACGTAATTTTTAAACTCCATTGTCGGAACACGCATCATTTCTCTCACAACAACAGAATACTTAGTTTTTTTTAATCCGTTTGAATGGTTTGTAGGAGTGGGCGATACAAATCGTATATAGATACGATATCTATGTATCGGCACAATACCCAATACGTATATATCGGACGGCACTGAATCTATATATCAGGTATCCGCATACCTATAGCGAATATAGCGCGATGAGTCTCAGAACAACACACTATATCAATATCGTATCGCATGATCTTAGATATTCGGTTCAAACTGATTCGGGTACAGTAGAGTACGGTAGTACCGTGTCCTCGCGATGCGCGCGGGCGGCAATGCAGTCAGTCCTAAGCCTGAGAAAAGTATGAAGGAAAGTTCAATTCACTGATAAATACTTGACCTTTATAATTAATTGATAAAAATATAAGTCTAAAAAACCGAAACGACTGTACTAGTTTCATTTCAGAGTGCCATATTATCAACACTACCAAACAATACATTCACTGATTTCGAGTATACAGTTACAAATAAAATACAATGATGTACATGAATCGAACAAAACCGAAAACTAAAAATTACAGTACCACTTAAGTTTCCGAGTACCACACAGATTCAGCCGATATATAGGTATTGAAATATATAGATGTGATATCCGATATTCTAAACCGATACATAGATACGATTTGATACAGTGTAAAAGCGATATTACCCATGCCTAATGGTTTGTTTGAATATGAATGAACGAGTGCAGCAAAATTTCTCGTAATGCCACGTAAAAAATTACAAACTAAATTATGGCATCTAATCAATGAAATGTAAATTGTAAATCATGTTGAAGTGAATTCATTTGATTTTTTACTATAATTACTATTTTCAAATTACGTTACTTTCATTGATAAAGTTACATTTCATTAATCATTTCTTCATTTTCTTCCTTACAGCTGGTCACACTCATTCACAAGTCATTCTCAATTCTCATTCATTGATGAATGAATGGTGTTGTCATGGCCACGCCTTGCTGTGTCGGAAAACAGTATCAACTCAAAATAGTACCGCTACTCGCTAATAGATGTCAGAATGACAATGAAGTAATTTCTCTTTAATGTTGCTAGATGGCAGTTTCTAAATCATGGAAATTATTGGTGATGAAAAATGATTAAACGACTTAGTTTTGTTTTCCTACTATTGGCATTAGTATCGGAAGACTTAAATATGTAAGTACTAATGAATAGATAAGCATTATAATGTCGTTCATAGTTTCGCACTACTTTTCCCATGGAAACTATTTCGTTAGTTTAAATTTTAACAGGGATTTGTTTTCTTCAAAGGTTCCTTCGTGACCAAAATTTGATTCTTCGGTCCTGTTTCACTACCTCCGATTAGGTTCTCGTTAACTTACTTGGCAGATAATGGTGCCGATTCTCTTGTACACCGAACTAAACTAACTAAACTATCACTAAAATTCCTTACTTTTGACTATGAGAATCTTAAAGCTATTCTGCAAAATAAATTCTCTAAATTTAAAAATAATTTTGACACATCTAAGTCGAATTTGACAATCGCGACTCCACTCCAATCATGAATCTTTTTAGAGCCGGAGGCGCGCAGGGGGGGCAACCTCGTCGTGTTTTATATGGAATTTTTCACTTTTTGTATGGAAAATAAGAAAAATTATTACCTACATGTAGAGGGTAAGTATTTTAGAGGGGGTCGAAATTTTCATTATTTTAGCGATTGGACACACCGTTTTCGAGATATAAGCAAAAGAAAAAAAAAGATTCAGTACTGTTTGTGCATTTGAAGTCGAGGTGTTGGTGTGAATGTATAGTTCATGACAACCAATTTTATTCCACACGTTTTTAGTCGCGATTAAAAATAGTCAGATTTAGTTAGAAAATCTAAATTTTAGGTGAAAAACGTCAAATTCAGAATAGCAAAATTGCCATTTTCACTAAACTAATATCTCGTTGCCATCTTAGTGCTGTCAAACTAAAATATAGTTAAGTTGTGTCACTTTAGTCTATTTCAGAATGGGAAATCATCGTTTGACAGGAATAAACTAAATTTTGGTGATTTTTAGTTTAAGTTTAGAGGCATTAAATTTGTGACAAGAGAATCGACACCATTATCCTACAAATTCTGTTCCATTTTTGAATTTCTTCGGTAAGTAGTGGCTATTCGGACATCGTGAAATAGGCCCTTAGTCTCATAAATTCAATTATTACACACAATCAATAACAAATGACAAGTAAGCTAGTACCTTTCAAATTATGTTGGCGCAGTGGTAGACCGCTTTCGCGTTACGGGTCGCAGGTTCGATGTCAATCGTATTCCTACACATTGGCACAGATAAATTGGTATTGAAGCTCCCCCAACTAACGCGTTTTACGCACACAGTAATGCGATTATGGGTCGCTTCATTTCAGTGTGGACAAGCAATAGGTACTGTAAATAGTATAATAGTATTTTAATATTAAGCAGAATGTACCTAAAACATAAAATACCGCCAAATTATTTACGTTTCAAAAAATAATTATTTACTATTTCAGTATTTTAATTTTAAATGTTACTTAGGGTAGGTTTCTAATCCTAGTCTAAATCTAAATATATAAAAGCGAAAGGTCACTCACTCACTCACTCATTCATCACGAAATATCGAAAACCGCTTGACGTATGAAGATGAAACTTGGTAGGGAGGTAGTTTATAGTTAGTAGACGTCCGCTAAGAACGGATTTTTGGAAATTCGACCTTTAAGAGGGTGAAAAGGGCGGATTTTGTTTGTATGAAAAATCTTATTCCTTGAGTTAATAAACTTGAAACTTGGCACGAATACTTATCTATGTAAATTATAAAGTTTTTCATTTTTAGTTTTTCTAAAATACCCCCTAAAGGAGGATTGGGGGGTGTCAAAGTTTGTATGGAAGAATTTTAACGAGCTGTCTGATTAACTCGAAACTCAGTATTTATAATTAAAACTGAAAATAAATAAAAACGTATATCAGGTTTTTTTGAAAATCTACCTTTAACGGGGTAAAACGGGGTATTAATTTTTACAGTGGAGGATTTTACTGTGTGGCTTAATTAACTTGAAAATTGGTATAAATAATCTACAAGTCAAATAATGGAAACTTCACAATAGATTTTTCAAAAACTATTATCACGCTATTTGCTATGGGGGATGAGCAATATAGCATTATGTTTGTATTCTTCTATAGTTTACCGCAAATTGTAAAAAGGCTAGCCAATAGGTTAGAATATTGCAGATAGTTACGGATTTAACCTTTTAAAAGATTACCATCACGCTATACCTTTATGGAACTAAGCAGTCAATCATAGCATATACAGGGTGGATTTTGAGATGGGGCAACAAGAGCAGGTACCTTAACCGTTGTCGCTACAAGAAAACAGTCTTAGGAGACTCTCCTTAACTTTTTGAAACATTTTGATCTGCATTCACAGATTTTGAAAAAATTGTACAGTCAGCAAGAAAATGGCCAATTTTCACAAAAACTTTTTTGACGCCGGTCGATCCTATTTATTATTATTACTAGAACCAAAAAACTATATTGGGCCAACTGAGGTTTGTTATTCCAAGACACGGCCTATGAATTTTTAATCCCAGATTGCAGAAAAAACTTAACTTTGCCGTTCATTATAGAACTATAAATTACCAATTTTCGGATTTTCCTCTTTACTTGACCTTACTTCTCGCCAAACTTCATGCTGCTGGACCAACGTGAAGTACTAAATAGACTGGTTTATTTGCGAGTGTCAAAATATGCGGCACAAATGGCCGTATTTTTTAGTTCGTTAACTTTTTTTTTGGGTGGGAAATTATCAAATAACTTCTCTCGCTCTGGGCGGAGCGGGAGAGCGTGTCAGGTTTATACTGACAAAAACCCACCCGTGTTCCTTCAGTTGCCTGTGTGTTTTCAGGGGCCACGGTAACCCTTTCGGACTTTCCCGCGACCCCGGCAGGCATCGGCCCTAGCGTACCATGGACTGGACCAGGGCCGGAGGCGAGAAATCACCACCGCCGATCGTCTCCACGAGGACATGGCGGTGCCCCGTCCAGGCCGGGCAGACCTCCACCGTATGCTCCATCGTGTCCTCCGGGCGATCCACACAATGGTCACACCCGGGCGTTTCCTCCCGCCTTATCCGGAACAGAAACCTCCCAAAACAACCGTGTCCGGTGAGAAACTGCGTCAGGTGGAAGGTGAGGACGCCGTGGCGCCTCTCTACCACTCCTCAATGAGGGAACTTATCGCCACAGTTGTGGCGTGCCCATTATTGCGTTGACTTGGAAGTTTGATTTTCGTTACACTTCCAAGAGACCGTAGATCTAAGTTTTTGATATCTATTTCAAATTGATGCCTCCACGCGTTCCTGAGAAAAGGGTCTTGACAGACAATGAAGTCATCCTTTAAGGGTTTTAATGTTTCAATTTGAGGTACGGAACCCTAAAACAGATTTAATATCAGCCTGTTACCTTTTCATGACGTAACGACTGAACGGATTTCTAGATGAAAGGCATAGGATAGGCCATGACCTGGGTTAGGACGTAGGATACTCTGAATCCCGATAGCACGTTCCTGTGGGATATTTTCCGACATCCACGCGGGCGAAGCCGCGGGCAAAAGCTAGTTTCTTATAAAATTAATTAAATGGCTCAATATCAATTAAATCCAATTCTGTCGCGAAAATCTTCATAACAAAGATAATTTTTGGTAATATAAACTGCTTCATGAAATTACCTAAAAACTTGAAACTTTGTTTTCCTGAGAAAGCGGAGAGCGGTCAAAAACAGGCCAAAATGCGTGTCGGACCACGCGAAATGAAGGGTTCCGTAGTTGGGATGAATTTATCCCAAAAACAAACTTAACATTGTAGTTGAAAAACATGTTCTTCGTTTACTACAAATTAACCATTTCAGACTTTTTCCTTCACTTGTGCTGTGAGACCTTGTTTTTTGCCAAATTTCATGATTCTACGTTAACGGGAAGTACCCTATAGGTTTTGGTTTACTAGCGAATATAAAAAAATATTGCATAAATGGCCGTATTTTTTTAGTGCGTTGACTAACGATGTGTCCACATCCAGTTTCACTGTCTCTAGTTTCACCTTAGAATAGAATAGAATAATATTTATTTGCTTAAAAACATGGTATAAAAAGATGGTATAAAAATAACAAGAGTATACATGTTTTTGCTTAACAGTCATAAAGCCCCAGTCCCAGTCCACTGCGGCCTTAAAGGCATCGTGACGTGGTGATGTGGACAAGCTCTTAGAAGCTTGACATTTTTAAAGCTCCAAGGGAATAAACTTATGCATTTGATATTAATTTTAACTCGATACCTCCACGCGTTACTGAGAAAAAGGGTCTTGACTGACTGACGGACGGACAACGAAGTGATCCCATAAGGGTTCTATTTTTTCCCTTTGAGGTACGGAACCCTAAAAGTAACGGCTGTTCAAATACTGAGCGTTTTTTGACACTTTAATGTCAAATACAATGACAGTTTTTCATGACGGCAGTTTCATGACAGCCACCGCTTTTTTAGAAAACCGATTAGCCATCGCATAAATGTGTACCTACCCTCCGGCCGATGAAAGACTACGTTCAGCTGAGTACAAAAGAATACGAATTTAAACTTTATTAGTTCCTAATCTTGTTCAACTGAAAGCTGTCAGAAACATTCTGTCGGTAACTTCGCACGTTTTCTCATAACACATCTGACATTGGCAGAATGGTCGAGAAAAATAGAATAGACCAGAATTAAAAAAAAAAGAACAAGACATTTATAGATATTTTCTAGATCGTTTTAGATAGAAAAAAATTATTATCCGTCTGATGTCAACAAGCTAAACACTATTTACTCAAAATAAGACAAAGCTTAGCTTATCTCTTGCATACCTAATTGTATTTTCATGATCACGTAGTTAATTATTATAATAACATGAATGATCTTTAAACTTGACATTAAGATAAAATTTGCTATGCTATAGTACATAACAGACGCCAGCACATCAAGCTATTACAATCTGTCAAATTTATTTAATAGATTTTCAACTTTATAACTGAAGCATAAGGTTCAAAGTTGATTGGGAAAATTTGACAGTTTCGGGTAGCTTGATGTGCTGGCAATAATTTAATTCTTAGGTACAGACGTACCTAAGAATTAAATTATTATGGATGGATCATCTACCTAACCTTTTCTAAACTATGTTAGGACCGGCTTCCAGTCTAACCGGATGCAGCTGAATACCTGTATTTTACATGGAGCGACTGCCTATCTGACCTCCACAGCCCACTCAGTTGCTGGGTTTACTTAGAGGTGAATAGAAATCCAAGATTTTTCAATTTTAGGATTTATTATAGGAGAAACCTTTTCATCTAAGTTTTAGGGTTCCGTATCAAAAAGGCAAAAACGGAACCCATATCATTTCGTCATGTCCGTCTGTCCGTCTATCCGTCTCTCCGGATGTCACACAGGCATTTTACTCTGAGATTATTTTTTCATCGTCAGAAGCCCGAAAGTCTGACAACCAGTCTTACCAAAGGGTATCGTATTAACCTAGGAGGTTGTCGGCTGCTTAACCGGACTTTCCTGTGGCTGCTTCAATAAATTAAGGCCTCCAGTCAGGGCATAAAACATATAAACTAAGCGACTACACGCTAAGGGCACCCGCTGTGGGGTACGGACCTCGGCTTAGGGCGTCGCTGGTGGAGGACAGCAAGGGACAGGCTGGATCGAATTAATATTTTATTCCTTTTATTTCATTTAAATACTTATAAATTATATTTTTAAATATTAGAATTAAGAAAATATTAAAACATTAATAAATATAAAAAATAGTATCCCACCGGTATCGGGAACAGGGTCCAAGCTACCGGCGGTCAAGGCTCCAGAGAGAGGAACCTCCTGACAATGCGAGCCGTGTCCAGGAGTACCGCCTTCTGAATCAAGCCCTTGATCCAGCTGCCCAACGCGAGGCTCCTTAGGTGTTGGTCGAGGCTCTTGGCAATTAAGCCATTGGCTGATACGACTATCGGCACAATGATCGCTGAGTCCACATCCCACATGTCGACAATCTCGCGAGCCAAGTCAAGATAGGTACTTGATTTGTTTGTCTTTCTCGGCTTTCACGAGGTTCCCGTCATGCGGGACTGTTATGTCAATAATCATTGTGCGCCGCTCTACTCGATCCACCACCACTATCAGGTTTATTGGCAACAATAGTCCTGTCAGTGATGATGGATCGATCCCAGTACAATGTGATATTTCCATTTGCGAGAACTGGGTCGGGCACATACCTGTAGTACGGCACTTCCGATTCTACAAGGCCGTATTTCAGAGCAATTAAGTCGCTGATGGATAATCCTGGCTACAAGGTTATGTCTATGCAAGTATTCTTCGTTAGGAGATAATGTGTCGGATTGATTCTCCTGGACGGTGGCATGCCCGACAGATGTCAACCGTGCCATCCTTCACAATAAATCTCCGGTAATTGTTCGTCATGATAACTTCATCCATAATTGCACAGATAAAACCTTCGGTCTCCCCGAAGAGGTCACCAAAACGTAGCCAGGTCACGGACGCTAGTAAATCTACATCGGGTCCATGTAGGGCCCGGAAAAAGCGTCCGTGAAGCTCCTTACTCTGCCATACCTCCCTGCGATCGTTAGTGTCAAGCACTACAGGCTTGAGCCAGTTCTCTTTAGCCAAGGAGAGCGGGGTGAAACCCTTGTCCACCGCGACCACATCTCGATGCATCCTCACGCCGGCTTCTAGGAAATATTCCCTAAGACTGCATATCTCGCGATTGTGGAGGGTCTTAGCGTTTAAAAAGCCTCGACCTCCACACTTTCGCGGGATATACAGTCTCATTACCGATGACCGTGGGTGATGCATTCGATATGCAGTCAGCAGCGTACGGACCCTCCTATCCAGGGTGTCGAGTTCGGTCTGAGTCCATTTGAGTATGCCGAAAGAGTACATCAAAACCGGCATGACCCAACCGTTGAAGGCGCGCACCTTGTTTCCGCCTGATAGGAAACTATTAAATACTTTCTTCAGGCGGCCAAAGAAGCGCTCCTTCAACGATTGCTTCATGTCAGTAACATTGATGCCCAACGCTTCCGACATACCCAAATACTTATGGGTTTCGGATGCGGAGAGGGCTCTAAGGTTTATGGAATCCGAGAGTTGGGCTCCCACGGATTCCACAATTTCTCCCTCGCTTTACATGCATGACCGCACATTTGTCCACACCAAACTCTATCCTGATGGCGCTACTGAAAGTTTCAGTTACTTTCAGTAGCTCCATCAGTTGCAAATTGTTGGGGGCAAAGAGTTTTAGGTCATCCATGTATAGGAGGTGAGATATAACCTGACCACCTCTCCTCAACCGATAGCCAAGACCTGAATCCTCTAGCAGTGTGCTTAGAGGATTCAGGGCTAGCAGAACCAAAGCGGACTCAAACTGTCACCCTGAAATATGTCTCGCTCTATCCTTATCGGCTCGCTATTCCTCTGGATATTTCAACATCCTGGATAGCGAAGGACCGTCCTCCATTGCCTCATACACGACATCAGAAAGGTGCGCAGAGTTGTATCTACTTTATACAACTCCAGCACCCTCATGAGCCATGTATGTGGCACCGAGTCGTAGGCCTTCTTATAATCTATCCAGCATGTCAACAGATCCTTTCGGGAACGGAGCACCTGTTGCCATATCAATGAGGAGTAGCTCCTTAGTACCGCGGGACCCGTTCCTACATCCATTTTGAGAGGCAGACATGATGGAGTTGGTGTCTATATGTTTGTTAATTTTAGCTCTCAAAATGTATGTAAGAACTTTATAGACCGTCGGTAAACACGTGATCGGTCTATAATTTTTGGGTTCCGCGGTGCTACCAGATTTATGGAGCCGGTGGGTAACTCCTGTTGTTAGGAAATGGGGTAGCGACCCAGACTCCAAAGCAGTCTGGTACTGAGCTGCCAAGCAAGCGTGCGATCTCATAAACCATTTGATCCAGAAGTTGTGCAGCCCGTCCGGTCCTGGAGACTTCCAGTTAGGTAGCGGACGAACTGCACGTGTTACATCTTGGGGGCAGATGGTAATAGCCCCCATTTCTGGTATTGGATCGCAGGCTCGCTCGACTTCCCGAGTCCAGTCACCTTCGGTGTGACTAACAGGCACCGACCAGAATTAATATTATTATTAGGGAATTTAAAGCTACAGGCTCAGCGGCGCGGGCTGGCTCGAGCAAGGGTCGGGGCGGGGCTAATCGCCGGCGGAGGAATAGATGCTTATAGAGCAGGAATTCCCAACTGGTGGGGCACGCCATCCTCGGGGGGCGTAGAGTGAACAACGGGAGGGCGCAGCGACTCTAATAATAAACTACACAGGAAAAAAAACTAACCAGTGCGCAAACTTAAACATGTGACTTTACTCATCATTATGAACAACTTTTTCTATGGGACCAAACCTGAAATCGCGAAAAAAGAATCAGCCGTTCCCTACATTTTAACGAGTTATGCGAACATAAATGTAGGGAACAGCTGATTTTTTCGAAATAATGACTAATGTCACGGGTTTAAATTTGCGCACTGGATAAAAACTTACCCAGTAGATTTGTATTTTTTTTTGTCAAAGTAACATCATTTATTTCAATTAGGCACATAAAAGGCACTTTCTTATTTTCTTAAAGGTTAAAGGCTCGTGTAGACCAGCGCGATATCGCAGGCGCGACACGGGTCGCACTGCCTGTCGCGCCCGCGATAATGCGCTGGTCTGCACGAGCCTTAAGGCTAGTTTTCAAATCCCGAATGTTTCATAATATTGTAGGTATAAGTAGGTAATGTAAAATGAGCTTCAGCTTTTTTGCATAAGTCGACAAAATAATAAGTTTTCCTACTTATTATTTTGTCGACTTATGTAGAAACCGAACCTATCCGAAGCGGTGTGCTACAATTTACGTGCTCACTTTGCTCGCTCTTATATTTTTATGCTTTTATGCTTATGTTGTCAACATAAGCATAGGTAACTCAGGGGTTAGTAGTGATTTTAAAAGAAACTTAGGGGGCGCGTACCTATATTAAAATTTTGGGGACCCCAGCCAAGGAGATATCATAATTCTGTACCAAGCGCAATATGGTTGAATGTCATTTTTCAAGTCATAAAACGACAATGTCTCTTTAAAAGACGGTTAGATCATTATTTTAAACCTTATAGTGAAGTTTCAATTTACCTAAAATCGTTTAAAAAAATGGTAATAAAAAAACAAAACCAAATTCAAAAGTAATTTATTCAAACAAGGCTGAGAATCAGCACTTTTCGAACGTCAAAATAACATAAGACAGTCCCCCAAAACGCCCACCCTTCACCATTTCCTAGTTAGTGCCTTTAGCTGGGAAGAAGAAGTGGTGCAACAAACTCCCCAGCAGCACAGTTGTCTGTTCAAGTTAGAAAAAAAAAAGATTCTATTCGATAGTATGCAAAATAATTTACATTACGCAACACAAAACTTAATTTAAATTATAAATTATTGGCCATTATGTCAGCTAGCACACGCCAATATACCAACTAAAAACATCGAGAACTATACTCAAGCAGAAATAAAAAATAAAAACTAAACGTAAACATTACTAAATATCTAAATAAAAGCCTTCAGGCATAAAGAGCGTGCCCGCTTACATAAAGCTATTTAAAGCTGTAATTGGAAGTTATAAATGATAAACTAGGACCATTTACGAGGTCGAATATACCACAGATGAAAACAGAAGATTCACTCCGGATTTTAGGTATGAATCTACAATATAACAAGTACCTACGCGGCGGATTCGACTTGTCGAGCCAATGAGGTTAAAAACTGAAAGCTCATAACAGGTGGTAGCACAGTTGTACGTCTTTAAACCGCCATTGTTGAGTTTATGTTTACTTTTATGTCGATCACAAATTATACGAAAACTAGATACATCTTTGACAAATACATGGGGCCTCGTATTTTTGCAGTAAACAGCTGCGCAACTGGGCTCAATAATTAATTATGCGTAAAAGAGATTTCTTACCATAACATCAAAAAAATTATGGCTAGCTGTCAAATTATAAGACGCTGGAGATCGGCACCATCTGTAGTGAGCAAGTGGCAGTTTTTATCCCCATTCAGTGAGCGTAACGTAGTCAGAAAATAGTAAAAGAGTTACGCGATAGAAAGAGAGGCAACTTCTAGGTGAATATAACTGTAGGTAATTAGCGCTGTGCGACCTGAATTGCACTTTATTGTGTCACCACAAGAGTCGCTTTTCATTTAATTGATTTTGCGGAGTGAACTATCTGTATTCATCTGTGACTATACTTAAGAGTCATTTAAAGAGTGCATTAGGTACTCATGATAAAAGAGATATTATGATGATGAATCATAAAAGGGATTAACACTTAAATGTTGATACGTTTTATCATTCCTACTCGATCACCTTCGATAAAATCTAAAGGTGCTGATAAACTTGAGCATTCACTTGTAACAAAACATCGAGCATTCGCCGTTTTTAAATTTGTCGAACTGAACAACGAACATTTTCACGAACATTCTAGCGAATGATCTATTCAATGCTCGTCAAAAAAAATTGAAAATGTGTAATTTATTTCTCACTTGATTATGTGAGAGAACTTATAACCCGACTACGTAATCATGACTTTACACTGGCTGGAATGCTAGCCGACAGCAACAGGGGTACGGGAGTCATAGAGAGAAGGCGGCGCAACAATGATAGAATGGTTCGGCTCGGCAAAAAGCTCGAAGCTAATTTATTGTCCGTTCGCAAGAATGCTCGGTAGAACGTTCGCTAGAATGCCCACTAGAATGCTCGCTAAAAGGCTCCCGTTTATTTCTGTAATGTAACATTCGCTAGAATGCTCATTACAAGTAAATGCTCAAGTTTATCAGCACCTTAATGCAAGCTCTAACTACATTGATAGCTATTACAACATTTTCAAATTATCCATCACTTCTGTCAGATAACGAATTAAAAGCGCTATTGAAATGGCTATAATCTATACTCAATAGGTAATGAACGAGAGTTCTCGTAAAATGCGCGCACGCAAAATGCACGACACTTCCCGTCGAAGTGACTCATGGGGACTAAAACTCCATGAGCCCGCCTACCCAACGATGTAGGCTCCCCCCCCGCCCGCGCGCTTTCTACCCCCGCAAAAAAGATGATGCAATATGCACGTTCTATTGCGCCACCCTGTATAATATATAATAAACCAGTTCTCGAAAATGACCATGTCACGTTGTACTGGGATCGGTCTATCATTACTGACAGGACTATTGGCGTTTTTGGGGGACTGCCTTATGTTATTTTGACGTTCGAAAAGTGCTGATTCTCAGCCTAGTTTGAATAAATGACTTTTGAATTTTGAATTTGAATTGTTGCCAATAAGCCTGATATAGTGGTGATAGACCGATTAGCGCGCCGCGCAATGATAGTCGATGTTACCATTCCACATGACGAGAACTTCGTGAAAGCTGAGAAAGAGAAACAAATAAAATATCTCAACTTAGCACACGAGGTTGTTGACATGTGGAATGTGAGCTCGGCTATCATTGTGCCGATTGTCGTAACGACCAATGGTCTTATGGCCGAAAGCCTCGACCAACATCTCTCGAGGCTCTCTTTAGGCGGTTGGATCAAGAGCCTGATTTAGAAGGTAGTACGTACTCCTCGATACGGCTCGCATTGTGAGGAGGTTCCTGTCTCTGCAGTCCTAACCACCTGTAGCTTGGACCCTGCTCCCGGCACCTGCGGACGTTCAAAAGTGCCTTATTTATATAATTGAAATAAATTATTTGACTTTGACTTTTTTTAATTCTGTTTATTTTAAGAAATATTTAAAAAAATATTAATAAGAATCTAGTAGATAAATAAACGACATAATAATAATAAACCCCACCGCCGTATCTCTACGTTGACGTCGTGGTGGGGCTTGCGCGCTCCGAACTCTGGGTCTGTGTCGGTATAGTTTACTTTGCCGGAACAGGTCTAGGATGAGGAGCTAGACCAAGAGAGATACAAAAACCCGCAGGGCAGCATGTGGCGAGCTGATGGGCAGTAGCGACCCCACGGACCCTATCTCCCGGGAGAAGTCTTATTCCTCACCTCTGGCTTGCCTTTATTGGCCGGCTGGAGTGAACACTGACAAGGAACAGAGCTCCCACCTCATTCTTGCCTTTATTGGCCGGCTTGAGTGGAGATTCGCAGGAGCAATCGTCCTCGGAGGAAGGAAGTATTCCAGTAAGATGCTGGTAGGGATCTTGACCGTACTTCCGGGATTGTCCTGATAGCCGTGGAATACCTCTCCACTCCTCATAAGCACCTCAGGACATGTTGCCCCCTTGTCGCTATGACACTTTGTGGTAGCGACCGTTTTCGGGGGCCCATTATTGAGTGTGCAAGTCACCCCCTGCCATCTTATCCGTGTACATATAAAATATTGATTAGGCAGGGGCCATAGTCCTTCCATAGTTCCAGGTCACCAGTCAACTTAAGCCACCCAAACCCATAGTCCAATAGATTTGTTTCCATATTCTGCAATAGTCCTACACCAACCGGGGGTGCACTTGCGTAATGTATACTGGGATAATCGTCGGTTGGTGCCTCATTTCATATAAAATTGTTTAAGGGGCCTCTGCGAGTTGGCTTCGGCCCCTCGTACACCTTCCAAAAGACCGGGACCCTAAGGTCCCGAGATATTTAAATATATGTAAAAACAATATTATGAAGAGATAAATTTGTTTTTTTCTGATACCCTCGGGTCCGGGTCAGGCAGTGTTTAAGTATTGGGTTAAACAGAAGCAGCTCGAAGCCTTTTTTTGGGTCATGTTTACCGCAAATAAACGTTTTTCTTTCTTTCTTCTTTCTTTCTGACTAACTAACCAACTCTTTGACAATTCAAAAGTGCCTGTTAATGGTGTAATAGAAATAAATGCTTTGAGTTTGAGACTGGCGCAATGACACCCTCTGCATACCAGGGCTCGAATAACGGTATATTTTTTAAACAGTTTTGTCTTAAAAACCTAAGAAACGATTTGTTTCGATTACGTTCGAACGGAACGTTATAAAAACGTTTTTGAAGAAGAACAAAATTTAAATCGTTCTCGGTTAATAAAACGTTTTTAACCGTTTTTTTTTTTTTGCCTGATCGATAGGAAACTCGTAACTAGGGTTAAAATCCGTCCGGATTTGTCCGGACATGTCCGGACTTAGACTTTGTCCGGCTCTTTAATTTGTCCGGATTTTTTGGCTTAGATGGAATACGAGTAATAAAACTTATTTAAATAATACCAAATAAGTTTTTAATATTTATTAACTTCTCATTCATCTAAAAATAAAATATAAATCTTCTTTAACAATCAACTTAACGAGATCAAACAATAATTAGATTTTGTGACTAAAACGTCCGGACTTTTATTGAAATGTCAGGCTTTTTGTCAGGACGTTTCAAATTTCCTACTTGCAACACAACCCTTACGGGAAGCGCATTGGAATCAATGATGTTATGAAATAAAGGTAAGGTACAATTTAACTAAACAAGTGAAAGAAAGAAAAAAAAAATTGTTTGACCCAGGTTAAGGCACACAGTTCTCAAAAACAAAAAAAAACAGAGAAAGCATGCAGCATGCATGAAGTGCATGCTTGTCGGCGCACGCCCCGTGCGCGGCTGCGTCCCGCGGAATAAACCGGTTATTGTTTTGCAGAATAATCGTTCTCATTTCGTTTTCACTCCGAACAAATTGTTGTAAAAAGAACTGTTAAAATCGTTTTAAAAACGTTATTTTAAATAACGTTTCCGAACCTTGCCGCATACCCGTTTTTGTTTGAATAAGAAGTGAATTAAAAAACCACTGCAACCTGCGGTAAAATGTCTAGTTTTAGATAATACATAAGTATGGTAAATAAAGCAATAATCGTGATAAACTCTATCACTGCATTAGTTTGTAGAGTAACTTTGAAATGCATAGAACATAGGACCATTATTTATTATTGGAACGAAGTTTTGGAACGGAGTTCCTTATCGCGCGTTGCGAAAGGGGGCTAGACGGAAAAAATTAAGACCAGAAGTTGTAACGACATTTTATTTTTTTTAATATCTCGGAAACGGCTGGGAATATCAAAGTTTTGATAAAAATTCCCCCCCCCCCAGTCTCAGCTAGAACCTTCATTCAGTTAGACCCCTTAGACCCCCTTTTCTTTTGACCCCCAATATCTGTAATTAAGTATATCCTCCCGCGACCCCCTGATCCCGATACACCCCCTGCACACCTCCCCCTTCCCTCCTCTTCTCCCCCCCTCCCCCGTGCCCCTTCAAGGTTACCTTACCCCCCCCGGGTCTTAACTTTGGAGCCAGAGGTCGTAGACCTATCAAGTTTTTGGTCCCCGAAATCAGGAGAAAAAGACCTCTCTTTTGGCTCCATTAAAATCACGGGAAAACGCCGCATTATTCCCTATTTTGGTATTGTGTGGTGCTGCGGTGTACGCTGTGTGTGTGGGGTATGCACTCACTTACCTACTCATTTTATTCTTATCTCAAGTTTTTATTTTACATACCGAGACTCCTCCGTGCCTCGGAAAGCATGTTAAGCCGTTGGCGAAGGGTGTCATTCGTGGATCTTTGACAGTCGTTACGGGTAGTTAGAAACCCGAAAGTCTGACAACCAGTCTTACCAAGGGGTATCGTATTAACCAGTTACTGGGTTGTGGAAGCCAGATAGGCAGTCGCTCCATGTAAAATATTGGTATTCAGCTGCAGATTGAGTTGTCTCTTTCTAGAATTCTGATTTTGAATAGATTATTGAATATGACAGATTCAAATTGAATTTGACAATTTGTCAAAATTTAATTTTATTTTATAATGCTTGCAGAAAAGAGATAGTTTAGGTAATGGCCGCACATTCACTTTGTCTCATACACTCAGACAGGTGCGACGCTACGATGCGATGCGATTCTGGTAGAACAATTTCTATGAAGTTTTCATAGAAATTGTTCTACTAGAGCAACGGTCTCCAACCGGCGGACCGCGGTCCGTATCCGGACCACGAAAGGTCGGAACTTGGACCGCCAATTATTGTTAAATAACTAATCATCATTTACAAAAATTAATTTTTTGAAAAAACAAAAACCGTTTGAGGTTAACGGACACACCTTGAAGACACTCTTTGCATTAGGTGTTCCCCAGATGAACCAAACTACAAAAACTGGCCTTTTCTGTTTTATAATAGTTTATCTTGTACAAAAATTATTCAAAATAAAAAAAATCTACTAGAAAGTATTATGAGTATTTTTTTCTGGACCTCGATAAAGAATTTCAACAGTACCCCACTGGACCCTACTTAAAATTACTTGCCGACCCCTGTACATACATACAACAGTCACGTCGTGCTGTCGCGTCGCGCTTTTCTGCAGGAGCCATAACGTCAGTCCATTCTCTATGTCTATGGTCACAACCAATTTATAGAAATATAAATAGATACCATTAGGTATTTTACCATCAAAAACTGGCCAAGTACGTGACGGACCACGCTCAATGAAGGGATCCGTGTTCATAATCGCAAAAAAAAATAAAATTCGGCTAAAACCCGAAGTGCGGCTATACCTACCTAGTTTTAGCCGGCTACAACTAGGTGCGGCCAGTAGCAGTTGGTTACACTTAAGTGTAGCCTATTAATTCAGAGCTAGAACTAGGGGTGTAACCGGTTGGATTGTGCTAAAACTAGGTGTAGCCAATGGCTGAAAGGTAGGTTAGGTTAGGTTAGAACTGTGACCACACAACGGTTACGGCCGGCGAGTACCAGGGTCTGTTTAGGCACAAGAGTTACATTATTTTGTGTCAGGGTGTGAGTACCTATATAACTCTTGTGCCTCAATGGACCCTGGCACTCGCCGGCCGCTGCCGCGGCACCGTTATCTGGTCACAGTTCTAACCTAACCTAACCTACCTTACCTTTCAGCCACCGGCCGGCAGCTTTTGCTACCGGCCGCACCTAGGTGTAGCCGGCTAAAACTAGGTATAGGCACACTTCGGGTTGTAGCCGTGACATATATATTATTATTAATTAATATTATTATTTACAATTCTGCTATTTAATATTAAATAAGGCACCTCCAGATCCGTGATCGGTGTTCCAGTGTCTCACAACCGGACAATCAACCCTTCCCAAAATAGTATTCAGGTGTTTAGTGATAAAACAAAAAAAAAAGCAATTTTAGGACTGTTTCCTTTACTTGTGCTATGAGACCTTACTTTGTGTCAATGGGAAGTACCCTGTAGGTTTTGATTTATTTGCGAGTATTAAAATATGTCGCTTAAATGGCCGTATTTTTTTATTGCGTCGACTCAGAAGCTTGATTATTTTAGAGCTCTAAAGGGCCACAAAATTACGTATTTGATATTAATTTCAACTTGATACCTCCACGCATTCCTGAGAATAGTGGTCTTGACAGATTGACGGACGGACAATGAAGGGTTCCATTTTTTTCCTTTTATTTATTTATCAAAACTTTATGCACAAGTAAAAAAATAAATACTGTACAGAGGCGGACTTAATGCCTGAGGCATTTTCTACCAGTCAACCATAGGGTGATGCAGAGACAAAACATGGCAGGTGCAACATACATAAGTGATAGTTAAATCGAAAAAGAATACAATACGTATATAAACCGAATAAACTTTGTCAGGAGAAATAACGATAGGTAGAGGTGAAAACAAATCCAGCAAATCCTTTTTAGGTACGGCACCTTAAAAATCTTTAAAATACGGCCTGTTATTTACTGAGATCAGTGGGTAGGTACAGTGTGGTTATCCTACTTGCTGATAACCTCACGAGTATCACCAAAGCTTAAATAGGAGGCTAGATGTGACACCCTTGAATTAACAGAAACGAAAAAACACTGGACTGGTTTTTTAACCGACTCCCCCAAAAAGGTGGAGGTTCTCAATGCGTCTGTTTACGCAATACGTTGGTATTGGTCAATAATTTGAAGGCTCACCAGCGGGGTAAATGTGTACCTAACATACTTATAGTAGCAATGGCTTTTATTTTGATAGTTCAACAACATTCATTGCGTTGTTTTCGTTAAAACACAATAGACCTGGATATATTTAGTAACCTGTTCCGCTTAGCTATTTCTAAAAAGCCATAAAAAACTCCTGTAAGAAATCGACACGTGTTTCACCTCTCCACGAGGCATCCTCAGGATGAAGACGGACTTGTTGCGAACCCGAACACGGCGTGTTGCCACACCGAGCGCTGAGCGCAGCTTTTTATGGCTCTTTAGAAACAGCTAAGCGGAACAGGTTACTAAATTATATCCACGTCTATTGTATTTTATAAAGGGTTTCCGCAAGGTCACGTCTGAATCAATTAACTTGTTTACGTTGTCGAGCTGACAAGAGAGCAGTACCCTAATTGCGTAATACAAGATCAATCACAATTTATTTCGATTTGAAATAGATTGCTAATCCATTGCTTCATAAGTTGGAAAAAAAATCTGCTCAACAACGTAATGAATGTTGATGAACTGTCAAAATGAAACAAATTAGTCATAATCGTTTACGAAAATAAGTTACGCAATTAGGGTTTCGAGACTCCTCCGTGCCTCGGAAAGCAAATTAAGCTTTTGGTCCCGGCTGTCATTCGTAGATCTTTGATAGTCGTTACGGGTAGTCAAAAGCCCAAAAGTCTGACAACAACAACCACCTCAGCTTAATTAGAGGTTCTTAATTGAAGGTTTCAGTTTCGGTTTCATGGGTTAAGGGTTTGTGGGTTTGGGATATGTGGGTTTAAAACTTGTGTAATTGTGATTTTGCACTTGTTGGGTAATAGGGTAGTTGCCTAGGTAAAAAAACAGAAATACTATTTAGTCCGTCTTTCAGATAATAAAAAAATATTAGACACGTATTTTTTGCTTTATCATATTAATCAAAAATAACTTAGAAAACACGCATTAAAGTTGGGGAGTGGGGGTGCGCTACGTCACAACGCACTATTAAATCTAGCAAGGCGTGACGTCATGCCACATTTTAACTCAATGTATCACCGTAATCTTTTGATTACGTCAAAAAAGAAAAAATACGTGTTCAATATTTTTTTATTATCTGAAAGACCGACTAAAAATAAAAAATTTGGACACAGGCCTATTAAGCTTAGGTAGTTGTTACTGTTAACAGTGCCGAGTTTTTTTTTTTTTCACAGTTTGGTTGCAGTTTCACTGTTAAAGTAGGTTATCCTGAGTAGTTAAAAACATAAATTATAATGAGTTACAGTTAAATTTGTGTCCGTGCGAGATTTAGATCCATTTTTGGAAAAAGAATGACTTTTATTTGTGGAAAAAGAATGACTTTTTGTTCAAAAATCTGCCCACACCACAATTTTTGTCGTATCGCTGCCATTTTTTTTTATACACTCCTGAGATAACACACTTTGGTGTGTCACTGTTAATTATTGATCTTTTAGTATACGTGTTTTATTAAAATACCTTTTGTTTAATGTATAATAAATTAATAATGCGTCTAATTTGGGACAGCGCTCCTTGATGGGCCAGTCTTATTACTGGCTGGACGTACGACGCCTTGCGTGAGCTCAGTACAGAACACGCAAGCTAACCACTCAAGGTCACTTTCATATATCTGCGTCTTAAACCTATGACGCAAAGGATTAGCAATATCCTTCAAAATGATTCAGATTGTGATTGACCCTGTGTTACGCAATTAGGGAGCTTATGGAGTTGTATTGCTGATTGTAATGATTATAATAAATGAAAAGCCATACTTGTTACGGTTGCGAATCATATTTTAATCAACATAAAACCTGACACTGACTTACAAAATGCAAAAAACTAAAGAAAATTTGAATTTCGCGGGCTATCTTAGCGCATCCCGCTTAAAAATCATCTGTTGTATGTATCACCCCATACTGAAGCAAATAAATGATTTGAATTTTTCACAGATTGTGTATTTCTCAGGGTTGAATTTTTTTTGTTTTTTTTTTTATGTTAACAAACAATTCAAAATGTTTTGAACAAGTGTAGTTTTTGATTTTTTTTTCATTGATCGAATTATCAAATTTATTATCAACACAAATTGATCTAGACCCTAATTGCGTAACTTATTTTCGTTAACGATTATGACTAATTTGTTTCATTTTGACAGTTCAACAACATTCATTGCGTTATTTACGTTGTTGAGCAGATTTTTTTTCCAACTTATGAAGCAATGGATTAGCAATCTGTTTCAAATCGAAACAAATTGTGATTGATCGTGTATTACGCAATTAGGGTACAGGCTTAATATGATTAATTTCTAGACAGTTTTAAAATTTAGCTGAGGAATCATTTACTTACAAAAACGATCAGAGTATCAAAATAATCACAATAACGTAATACTAGTTACAGCTAGTTAGTACTAATTAATAAACTATCTAATCTGTGAACATACTTTTTTTTGTTATCTATTATGTAGGTATGTAACACAGATATAGAACCACCCAGTATACTCTGTATATTCAGAATTGCGAATTCCGATTTTCGCACTTAGATGTACAGTACCGACCAAAAGTCCATGAGCAATCTCACAAAGCAATAGACTGACGCTTCGGTTTGACTTACGACCTTCTTCTATAAGTTGTTACAATACTGTAGACACGCACATTACACACACACACTCACTTTGTCTGCAACCAATGACTAGTTCAATAATCATCATTCGTTTTTAGTTTCATTCGTCTTGTTCACATAAATATTAAAGTTTAGCAGGTAGACCACAAAAAACTAAGTAAATTATTTCGATTTCTGTGGGGTAGATGCAGTTTGTTACGAGTATTTAATTAATAGAACTTTTATTGGTGACGAGTATTTAGCGCAGTGTTGTGGTTATTATTATCAAAAAGCAGGCATAAAATATATTGAAGAGATCAGATCAGATCAGAGAATATTATTGCGCTGCGTAAAAGTGAAGTGAATATCTAATGAAACCGAACTAAGTGTGAGTGTTATCATTTATATATTTCATATTTTACTAAACATAAATCTTAATCAAGGGTATTGTTGATAGAACAGAGGTATTGTTGAGACAGAAGATGCCTTTAAAGTTTTAAATTCATTGTGAGGTTTAATTCGATTAGTGAATAATAAATAATAAGGTATTATGTGTAATAAAAACAATGTTTTTCTTTGTTCTAGAGAAATACTGTGAGGGTTAAGAGATATGAGGAAGGGGCTTATTATCGAGTAGCAGCGACGTCAAATGATGAATGAAACAAATGGTTTCATACCAACGAGATATTTTGCTGAATTATTAAAAACACGTCATTATGAACCGTTCGCCGTGCACTCTGAAGGCTTGCATCACTGAAGACCAGCTAGAAAACCGTTTTTGACCTTAAAATATTGACCGTACCAACTTAATAAACAACAGATTCGTTATTGCATGAATTTATGGTAACGAATTTTTTAAGCACGTTTCAATAGGGTGTTTGTCGTATTTCTTGCAGATATACCGAAATTGTTTAATATTGTTTTAGGATTAAAATTTGAGGTTTAGTTTCAATCTTCTTTTCGTAAAGAAAATGAATACTTAAGCTTTAACCTCAATAACAAACAATATTTACTAAAGTCAAATAAAATGTAAAATAATTAATACAAATAAAATATAAACAAACTGCCCATATTTAACCTTAAAATTACCTATTCTGTAAGTAGTTTTTTACATTTTAAGTAGTCTAATATTCTTATTTATTACTTAATTACTTCGACCATGATCAAAGCTTAATATTTATGGTGAAAAAATCCATTAAAAATTTAAAATATTTCATAATTTAAATATGTCAAAATAATACAAACTGCTTCTAAGTTTCTTGACATCTATTTCACATCTTATTCAGCTGAAGTAATGATAAATAATTGTAGCAGTTTTTTAACTTATGTAAAATAAATATAGGTAACGAATAAACATATTTTTTTAAATTTTGTTATCATATATCACGCATTTTTTATTCTAAAACCTTTATTGCAACAACAACATAAAAAAGCAGCAATATTTAAAAAATATTATTATCGAAAACAAAAATAATAATATTTGCAAAAAACCGCACTGTGTTTTACGAGATTAGAACCTGAGGCAGTTTGAATTCCATACCAACGCTTAACGCTTTCTGCTATCTGCACTTGTTAAGTTACTATCGAATTTTAGCAATGCCATTAACTGGTCAAGTTCACGCGCATAGTGCGTGTGTGCTAGCATGTTTAAAGCGACGGAAATATATTGTTGTTTCGTGTAGCTCAAAACTGCGTTATCTGTGGTGTGTGTATCGTGTTGCTTACACATACAAATGTACGAGCTATACCGCGTGTTCACAGCAATACGACTCTTAGCGTGCTCATGCACTTTTGAGCGCTTACTGTACCTTGCCTAAAAGTATATCTATTATTACCTAAAAGTATATCGATATTTAAATATGGGGAAGTCCCCAAAATTATTGAGGGGACTTACCCCTGTTAGACCAGTGACGAAGTATGGATAATATACATACGTAGGATGGACTATATTCAAATAAGGGGAATCCCCAAAATAGTTGCGGGGAATAACTTCATTTTGACCGGCGACGAAGTGTATGAAACTATCTAACCTTTTTAATTTCTTTTCGAGCCATTTCAAAGTCCTAGAATGTATAACTTTTCATTTATTTCCATTCATTAGCGATTTAAAACCATTTTGTTTTTCTTAATATTTAATTGAGTATTTTAAACTTGTTTTATACTGTGATTTTAAACACTTATTAAAAAACGTTGTTTTATTTCAAACTGTTTAAAATACGTGTTTTAAAACAACTTGTTTGTTTTATGCCAACCCTGGTATTTCTATTGCCGCTATAACAAAAATTAAATAAAGTAAAAAAAAAATAAAGTAAAAATTTAAGGGTGTCCCTTAAATTTTTACTTTATTTTTTTATTACATAAGTATAAGAAATGTGGTTTTTTGCGGCGTTTTTTGCTAAATTTGTACAGTGGTACGGAATCCTTCGTGTACGAGTCCGACGACTTGCACTTGGCCGGTTTTACAGAATAGATCAGTACCTACCCTAATTGCGTAATGCAACACATTCAACACAACCACAATCTGTTTCGATTTGAAATTAATTGCTAATCCATTGCTTCATAAGTTGGAAAAAAAAATCTGCACAACAACGTAAATAACGCAATGAATGTTGTTGAACTGTCAAAATGAAACAAATTTGTCAAAATTGTTTACGAAAATAAGTTACGCAATTGAGGGGTTTAAGTGCAAATATCTCTATCCAGTTTCTAAAAATGTTAACAGCAGTTAAAAAACGTTCCGTGGCTTAATAAATCTTCCAATTCACAACTGGATAGTGTAGGTTTTGAATCTCACTTGTTACTTTTTCTGTCTTTTTGTATGTGATAGAGGCGGTTTTGACTGTAACTGAATTTACAGAACCATAGATAATATGATTAAGTGTCACCAGACGCAAAAAAAACACATTTTATTTTTTTATGGACTATGCTGCCAATTCCCTTGTTCACAAACTAAACTAAATTTAAGTTCAGTGCATCTTTTTCTTTCTATTTCATTAAGAAAAGGACAGAAGATAAATTTTAGTTTAGTCCTGTCAAATTAATCAGCGTTTGACGTAAATTGACGTAATTTTAGTAGGCAAGTTTTTAATCACGTCTAAACTTGTATGGAGTAGTGACAGACGCTGATTAATTTGACAGGACTAAACTAAAATTCATCTTCTGTCCTTTTCTTAATGAAATAAAAAGAAAAAGCTGCACTGAACTTAAATTTAGTTTAGTTTGTGAACAAGGGAATCGGCACCAGTGGCGGATTTGCACTTAGATCCCTCAATTAGAGTACAGGTGAAGTGCGTTATTTAGTGATCCGAGCGTAGTGTCACTTCTAGATATTATTGTATATTCTTTTATACACCCGTGTAGTTATCACGCTTACATAATATTGTTATTAACATAAGTAGGTATTAAAGTATTTACTGGTGTTAGTAACAGTTATTCTGATATCAGCTGTCGACCGAACGATATGTAAGTCGTTTTATTTTTTTATTTATTTAAAGAGAATTGCTTCATTAATACGATACAATTATATGGATACATAACAACTTCTAACTAACTAATTAATGAAAATAACAAAACTATCTATACTTCACAAACTCAAGAAAACATCTTGTTTTTTTTTTTTTTAATATTTTCATTTTGCTGTGCCCTAACAGGGTCCATAATTTGAACATAGCTATGAGTCTTTTTATAACATCCTAACTAATTGAGGAGCGTTGGCACAAAAACCGATAAATGAAATTTGTTTTTTTTGTGGAAAAGTTTAAAAATATGGCCAAGTTCATGGTTTTCTAATTTAGAGTTAAACGAAATCTATCAATTTATTGGTGTTGGCATCAATGTTTGGAAACCTAAATTCTGCATTCGTGCCTGTGGTACCTGTTGAGTTATATAAAAAAAGAAAATGGATATATCGGTTTTTGACAAAACACTGTAAGATATATCGGTATTTGATAAAACGTTGGTAGGCATATGAGAGCTTGATAAAATGCGGCTGACCATGCGTCAGTGTTTCTAAAGCCAGATTAGGTGGTTTCATACTTTAATGTTGTTTGTTTAGTACCTATTATTGATGTAATTATAGGTTTTTGTACAGATCCGGGTATTTCGCGGACGGATTTAGAGCGGATTTATGAGTTTTTGATCAGGTTAGGTACATTAACCATAGATATACTCGTATGTAAGAGAACAACCAAATTGGCATCATAATTTTTTTTTTACAAAATGTGATTTACCGGTTTTTGTTCCGACCCTCCTCAATTGTCGTCAAAAAATTCATCCACGTTGACTGGTAATTTACCCAAGAGACTGGCTTCATTGTTACGTTGTATGGCAATGCTTAGCCTCTGGCCAAGAAAAAACCCAGCTCTTGAGTGTGTACCTAATATAGTAATATTTTTAATGTGAAACATCTATAGCAGCGGGTCAGACTGAATGTTGGCTTGGTGCCAACAGTCGCCGATTGTTGGCGCCAACAGTCGCCATATTTATTTCCTGCCATAAACTATCCTTTTATGCAAATTACCTGTACATAATAATTTCGATGTTTCACATCTGCCAGGCGACCCGCGACGGTAAATTTTTTAACCGACTTCAAAAAAAGGAGGAGGTTCTCAATTCGACCGAACCGATTTTGAGGATTCTTTTTTTATTTGAAAGCTGGTGCTTCCGTGTGGTCCCATTTCAATGTAGTCCAGTTCTGACAGTGGCATCCATGAGAAAACCATATAAGTATTACATTTGCATTATGTATGTGCGCGACAAATGGACGAATAACTCAATATCACGCCAACCGATTTCAATGATTCTTTTTTTATCTATTGAAAAGGATGTACTTCAAGGGTACTGACCCACTAAAGAGCGAGAAATAAAAACTTTTTGACAAAAAAAAAAACAACCGACTTAAAAAAAACACTACAAAGTGAAAAATAACTTAGGTATATTTCGGAAGTCGGTGGCAAATAACGAATATACAAAACCAAAGACACCGACTTCCGAAATATAAGTTATTTTTCACTTTGTAGTGTTTTTTTAGAGGAGCTCGGGCTAAATAGTGGCAGCCGCACGGGTCGATCCGACAGGTTAAGCTGCGCTTGCCGGGGTTGGTCCGTGGATGGGTGACCATCTTTCCATACCGAGACTCCTCCGTGCCTCGGAAAGCATGTTAAGCCGTTGGTCCCGGCTGTCATTCGTGGATCTTTGACAGTCGTTACGGGTCGTCAGAAGCCCGAAAGTCTGACAACCAGTCTTACCAAGGGGTATCGTATTACCCAGTTACTGGGTTGTGGAGGTCAGATAGGCAGTCGCTCCATGTAAAATACTGGTATTCAGCTGCATCCGGTTAGACTGGAAGTCGTGAGTGTTTTTTTAGAAGTCGGTTGTTTTTTTTTGTCAAGTTTTGAAAAGTTTATTTTAAATTATGAAACGGGAACGTAGGGACCTTGGTTATGCAAGATTAATTTTGCGTAGGCTTATTGGAATTAACTTCCTTATCGCATATTATGCTCTACACACTTGGAGAAAGAGAGTTAGTTAAAAAAATTCCGGCAAAGTGCGTGTCGAACCACGCGCAAGGGAGGGTTCCGTAGTTGAGATGAATTTATCCCAAATATAAACTTAACATTGTAGTTGGAAAAAATGTTCTCACATACATTCCAACCGCAAATGTAAGTTTTTTACGCACAATATTGGCAGATTTACCATGTTATTTTAAGACTATAGACTTTTTATAGGTTTTCCTGTAATCTATGGGTAAATAACCATTAGGTAAGTACTAATCTGTTTTTCAGAATTTTAGACTCAGTAATTTCGGAGATAAGTGGTAGAATGGTCAATTTTCATCTATTTTTTTAAATATCTTTAAACGGTGGCCGCACATAACGGCCACAGTGACAGCTGTCATGAAAATGATGACAGCGACAAAGATTTAAATCATTAGATTCGCCCTACCGCGTCAAATGGTAGTCGCGTTTTTGTTTCGTTTTGACACTTCTGACACACAATGACGCAGTGACTTGATTGTCATCGAAATGTTATTTAATAATGTGTGAGCTCCCTCTTCTCAGTGTGTAGACTTTTTCTTGTGTCTTTTATAGCGGCCATTGTAGTACACACTCTGTGAAAACTTCAAGTGTTAACCTATTACAGTTCAGAAGATACAGCCCTGTGACAGATGTACGAACGAACAACGGAGCCTTAAACCGACTGACTGTCTTTGGGTACGGATCCCTAAAAAGTCATGCTATTGTAGTCATTTTGCTATGCAATTTATTATTTAATTAATATTGCTATAATAAAGATAATTTGACAGCTAACAAATAATAGAGTTCACCATTATTTGTAAACGTTTAAAGATAAACACATAACATGTTATTATTGTAATCAGAGGTTGCGTTATCATTTCAGATAACACCTAGGTACCTACGCACTTTATATCTTATATTAATATGTATTATTAAATAATGCTCTTTGATAAACCGCATAATATTACGTAGGTAATTTTGGCATAACCACAGATTACATATACTAGCATAACATAACATTACATCGCGTCCGAAGGGTTAGGTAGAGGTGTACCTATAGTACACCCACATTTCGCCAGTTATGTTTAAGTCCCATGTAATAGGGGGCGAGCCTATTGCCATCAACCTGGCTGCTACTGAGAAATTCCTAATGGAAAAATCCAATATCATTTTACTTGACCTTTTTTTTTGGGTGGGAAATTATCAAATAACTTCTTCCGCTCTGGGCGGAGCGGGAGGGCGTGTCAGACTCTTACTGACTAAAACCCACCCGTGTTCCTTCGGTTGCCCTGTTGCCGGGGCCACGATTTCCCTATCGGTTTTCTTCGAATCCCCGGCATCTTCGAACCCCCGGCAATTTTTTTACTTGACCTGGGAATCGAACACCAGACCACTAGACCAACGGGGCAGTCTCAGGTCAGTAAATTTTGGTTAGGTGTGTCTGCTAAGCGGAAAAAACGGACGAACATTGAGCATTGTCCTTTACAAAAATTCGTTGACTAAAAATGTTATTTTAAAACAACTTACTTTTTGTTTTATAATCTTAAATTGCATAGTAACCTAAAATCCTCTATAAGCCCCAAATTAAGTGTAGGTAACCCCAGAGACGTCCTGCGTCCCAAATAATTAAAATAACCTAATGATCAAAATCTGCCTTGCCTTTTTCCAACTATGTTGGGGTCGGCTTCCAGTCTAACCGGATGCATTTCAATACCAGTATTTTACAGTAAACTGTTAGGTACGTTCGAGGCTTTTATTTAGGTATTGGTGCCGATTCCCTTGTTCACAAACAACTAAATTTAAGTTCAGTGCATCTTTTTCTTTTTATTTCATTAAGAAAAGGATAGAAGATTCTATTCTGTTCTATTTTTATTAAATGGCAAGCAAAGCCGAAGTCGACTATTCTGCCAACGTCTAAAGTGCATTGGAAAAAAGGACAGAAGATAAATTTTAGTTTAGTCCTGTCAAATTAATCAGCGCTTGACGTAAATTGACGTAATTTTAGTGGGCGAGTTTTTAATCACGTCTAAACTTGTATGGAGTTGATTAATTGGACAGGACTAAACTAAAATTTATCTATAGAAAGAAAAAGATGCACTGAACTAAAATTTAGTTTAGTTTGTGAACAAGGGAATCGGCACCATTAAGTTTTATTTACGTTTTATAAATATTAATTTCTACTTGAGTTTAATTTTTAATGTTTTTGTTGGTACATTGGCGTGTGCTAGTCTGGCCACGCTAAGTCTGCGTAAAGTAAAAAAAAACGGCGGACTTTGAAAATCTATAGACGGCAACACCATCCTGTCCCTACGAAAAAAGATTTTGATACTTTGTTTGTCTGTTTGTTTTTGATAGGTTATTTTGTTTATATTCAGATTTATTCCTGGTAAAGAATAGTCACTTTAGCACGATGCAGTGTGGATTTGATACAGTTTCGTCATCGTATGGAGGTAGAGCATAGGTACGACATAGTCTATTACACATAATCTATTATGCAAAAATCAAAAGGCAAAATATCAAAATCATTAGATCTACTTACAACCCCGAAACTGACATAACTGACTGATGTAAAAGTATATCATATATAAAACTTTTTGGTGTTGCCCATTTATTCCATCGTGGCCAGACTCTAGCTGAGGTAATTATGTTGTAATGTTAATTACTAACTATGGTATAGAATCAGGTGCCTCTAACTTGAACAGACAGCTGTGCTGTTGGGGAGTTTGTTGCGCCACTTCTTCTTCCCAGCTAAAGCACTAGGAAGTGGTGAAGGGTGGGCGTTTTGGGGACTGTCTTATCTAATTTTGACGTTCAAAAAGTTCTGTGATTTTGATTTTACATGGAGCGACTGCCTATCTGACCTCCACAACCCGTTCCAGGGTAAGTTAGACTGGTTGTCAGAATTTCGGGCTTCTGGCTACCCGTGACGACTGTCAAAGATCTATAAATGACAGCCGGGACCAGCAACGGTTTAAAGTGCTTTCCGAGGCATGAAGGGGTCAAAGGTCACCTATCCACGGACCGGGCTTGGCAAGTGTAGCTTAACCTTCAATCGTCCCGTGCAGCTGTTATTATTTAGACTCAACCCCCTCCGTACATTTATATAACCTAATGATAAGTAATTTATTATCTCGATTGATAAATAGTTCACGTTCAATCTCTCGGTTATTACCAATATCATTCGTTCGGTGGCAGCAAAGTTAGCTGCACGTCTAGACTAGTATTTGATAATTGAGTCGGGTAAGTACCTGAATACTTTTGGTATTTAGCTTAATTTTATTATTAATTTTTTTTACTAGCTTCCGCCAGCGGCTTCGCCCGCGATCTTTATAGATTATAATATTATTCAATTTAAAAACAAGTTAAGACATTTATTATTGGAAAAATGTTATTATACTATTGACGAATTCCTTAATGATAAATTGTAAGTTATTTGACATTGATATTTATTTAATTTTGACATTGTATTATTATCTTTATTTCCATTCATTATTTATATGTATAACTACTCAATTGTTAATATTTTGCTTGTTTATTTTGTGCTTCGTTGTAATTATTTTATTTTAATATTTTGATTATTCTTTATTATAAATAACTAATTATTATGTGAAAGTGTGTACACCTTTAAGGTAGATTTTTGAGGAGCGAATTCGAATTATTAAGATCTCATGTAAAATGTACCAAAAATCACACGAATAAATGAATTTGAATTAAATACATTTCTTCTTCTGAAATATAGCCTATTACTCAGTGATAATATAGCATGCTACTGGTGAAAGAATTTTTTAAATCGGTCCAGTAGATTTTGAGTTTACTCATTATAAACAAACAAACATATAAAAATTTAATCTTTTCTCTTTACAATATTAATTTATATAAAATTTCGCTTGTGTATTCTTTATATATTTCAATAAGGTTCATAATTCTATTTTTACAAGCTTCATAAATAGGTTGTCGAATGTGGTTTATTTATTACTAGCTGCGCCCCGCGGTTTTACCCGCATATGTTTCGATCCCGTGGGAATATCGGGATAAAAATGTGTTAATCAATATCCTATGTGTTAATCCAGGTTATAAACTATCTTTGTGCCAAATTTCATCCAAATCTGTCCAGCCGTTTGAACATAAAGAAGAGACAAACATACACACACACTCACAAACTTTCGCCTTTATAATATTATTGTGATTTTAAATTAAATTCATACTACATAATTATTATACAACGTGTAACGTTAAATGCGCAAAACATCAGACACCCCAACTGATTTTTAATTCAATTGACCTATTTCAGAGAGAACAAAAATCATTAAAAAAATTGTAAAGGTTTTATGTGCTGTTTTAGTTCGTAAGATTCGTATTTGCATTGAAATAAAAGCTATTATTATCCCGCGTATGAGAAAATTTAAATTGGTCGACAACAATTTGTGTTTGTTTACCTATTTTGGCGGGTTTGCGCATGTGATGGCTTGACCTATTAATAAATAGACACGGCAACGTTTTTAATGAAGATTTTTGAAAAATGTGACCTATATTAAAAAGTGGTTCAATTGATTCTGCTCGTTATTCTGATCAAACTATTTTCAGGTTCTGCGCATTTAACGTTACACGTTGTATACTAAGTATAATACTATATTATTGTACTTTAAATAACTACATTAATAATATTATATAAATATTCACAATTAATATTAATGTATTATTAATATTTAATATTATTTGATTTAATATTTTTAATGTAAAAAATTCGAAAGTATGTAACTATGTAAGTATGTCCGTCAGTCTGTATGTTACCTTTTCACGTCTAAACCACTAAATATTTAAATACAATTTGACATGGAGATAGATGGTATCCTAGACATTTAGCAAATTTTTGTCTAAAAGTGGTGATAGAGGGGTTGAAAGTTTGTATAGGAAACCCAGCATTTCTTAAGTTATGATGGTAAAAAATAGGAATTACGTCTTACATTTTTGTAAAATCGTCCCCAAGGAGGTAGGTACACACGGCTACACATCAAGCTATACATTTCCAGTTTATGCTGATCTCGCATTGTGTAGGATTTCCGTACAATGCGCGGTCAGCTTATACTGGAAATGTATAGCTTGATGTGTAGCCGTGTGTACCTAAATTAGGGGTGATTTTAAAATTCACATGACATCATAATACCTATGTACTTTTTGTGTACAATAATTATGGTACTAATTTTTAAGAGATTTAAGGGATTGGAAATATAGTCATAGTCCATAATCTTAAGATAACATTTAATTTTTTTTAATGAAAATCGGTCCACTGGGTCCAAAGCTCAATTTGTCTATCTGTTACCTTTTGACTCCTTAACAGCTGAACGGATTTGAATGAAAGGCGGAGAGACCATGATTTGGGTTAGGACATAGATACTATTTATTACCAGCCCCGGATCTAGATTTTTTTGAGGCGGGACAAATTCTGCCGTCTGCCGCCCCCCGCCAATCTTTTATGGGGATGCGATAGCCCGCGAAATTTTCTCAAAATGAAAATTTTGACAGCAACATTATTAATCAAGTTTTATCGATCGATAATGCGCCAATCCAACAGGGGTGCCAAAACTGTTAGGGGCGTAAAAAAGAAAAAAATTGAAAGATTATAAATGTGCTGTGTGTCTCATTGATTGCAAAGTTGCGGTGTGCTGAGTGGTGCACTTATCCGCCTGAAGAAGGCGCCCGGGGAACGTGCCCTGGTTTCCCCCCCCTAGATCCGGGGCTGACTTTTATCTCGAGATCACGTTCCCGTGGGATGATATCTAAATATCGAAAAATACTCTAATTTAACATATGTTTTTCAAAATCGAATGATTTATGAACAAACTAAACTAACTAAACGAGTGTCATCTTCAGTATAAAATCATTAAAAGTCGGTTATTGTCGCCTTTATGATTAGGATTTAGAAAATCACGCGACTGTTCGCGCCAATTTGAACAGATCCGTACAAGTTAAATAATCGGCTCGTGAGAATTTCGTCCCTCGTCCCGCGCGGGATTGGATTAAGTTTAACGAGACTTATTCTAAATTCAAATATTTTATTTCATATAAACCTACATGTACTTATGAAACGTCAGAAGCTAGGTGCACGGTTCCAATTGGTCGCTTCCTATGAGAAGAGCCAGCATGAAACTCCACGGTTACTTACTCTTTTAAAAATAATTTGCTTTTACAATATTTTCAAATAACATTGATGACAGTGTAGATCTTTCAACAAGTACCAGGTACTTAACAAAATAGAAAATGGTCAAAAAAATTATAGTCCACTAAGCCTACAGCGTTCTCACATTCACAAAATAAAAAAGAATCTGTACAAAAGATAAATAAATTAATAACATAACATCACGCCTTTTTTTCCCCGAAGGGTTGGGCAGAGGTGACCCTGTAGCAGGTACACCCACATTTCGCCAGGTATATTTTAAGTAATAGGGGGCGAGCCTATTGCCATCAACCGGGCACAAATCCAGACTCCGAGCTGCTACTGAGAAATTCAAGATAGAAAAACCCAAATTAATAAAAATAAAAATATATTTTAATTAAACGCAATTACCTACTTGATTGCTATTACAACTGTAATAAATCGGAATAATTATCATGTCCACAATAGCCACCAATAAAGGGTTGAAATTAAATTGTAGGTATACATACATATTATAAAAAAACTAGCTGACCCGGCAAACGTTGTTTTGCCATATAAATTATTTATGTTTGGGGTGGACCACCCTTATCAGTTAGGGGTATGAAAACTAGATTACGACTGATTCTCAGACCTACCAAATATACATATAAAATTTCATAAAAATTTATCAAGCCGTTTCGGAGGAGTATGGCAACTAACATTGTGACACGAGGATTTTATAAATACAACCTTAGTTTTTGTTAACATTAAACCTCTTAAGGGGTCATTGTACTCATCATTATGAACAACTTTCACTATGGGACCAAAGTTGAAATCGCGAAAAAAAAAATCAGCTGTTCCCTACATTTATGTTTGATCTCGTCAAAATGTAGGGAACAGCTGTTTTTTTTTTCAGAGAATAACCCCTTAAGTAGTGATGTTCAAATCCGCTAGAAACTATAGACGTGTTAAGGCTCTTTCAAACAGGCGCGACACGCGACGCGACACAAAGGCACCGCTCGTCGCGGGACGAGCGGTGTCTTTGTGTCGCGCCGCGTGTCGCGCTGGTCTGCCCGAGCCTTTATAGACTATAAAATATATCTTTTTCTAGCGCGTTATTTTATACGCTATCGTTATAACACGTTGTTACAAAACTCGGCCGCAGTCTCAACGCGAAGACGTTATCATTTTATTTGCCAACACGCTAGCTAGATGAACATGTTGCGCGGTGTATGTTATTTCACAACGCGCTGTACACAAAAGAATATAATATTTTTCTCATGAAGCGTTAGAAATCAATTAACTTTTAGGTGAAAAGTGTTAAAATTTTAGGTGAAAAACGTAAGACTCAGAATAGCCATTTTAACCATTCCGAATTTAACGCTTTTGACCTAAAATTTTGATTGTCTAACTAAATCTGACTATTTAACACCTCGAACTTAAAGTGCAAAAACAGTACTGTTTCTTTTTTTTTTGCTTATATCTCGAAAATAGTTTGTCCTATCGCAAAAATAATGAAAATTTCGACCCCCTTTATAAAAATCTTAAACCCATAACACTCAACATGTATGTAACTTTTTTTTTTTTATATTATAGGCGTATTTAAAGTTAAAATTACAATTTACAAAAGACTAAACAAGATTGCGATTCGCGAGTGCCCGTCATTTATACAAACAACTGAAACAACGTGTACCTAATACCACAGATTACATATACTACTAATACTAATAACAGACAACGCGGGCCGACTGCGCCCGAGTTCACCCGACGCGCTGTGCCAGACTATAAAACTATATTGCTATCCCGTTCTGGCTCCGCTGTTCACGTTTAGACTTTTAGACATTTAGTTTGTTGAAGTGTTGGTATTGTTGATCGAAGGTTGAAGTAATATATTTCTAGCGCGAAGTCATAGTCGATCTAGCAAGCGCTAGATGCTTTGTACACATATCGTGTTATATTTTGGCGCTATACGTTTTATTAACCACCACTACCCTTAAGGGGACTATAACTGACTTTTAATGATTTTATACTGAAGATGACGTCTAAACGAGTAGTGTTAGTGATTTGAAAAAAATATATGTTAAATTAGAGCATTTTTTTAATATTTTAATATAGGCATATTTTTGATTATGTTTATATTACTTACATAGTGAAATTAATTTGTAAAGTTATGTCTAGCGCGGATAAAAAACTGGGAATGACGCAAAATCTATCTAGCGTATTTTTCTGAAAACTTCACCATTTTAAAGATAATTAAATTATCAATCTTTTAGTATACGTGTTTTATTAAAATACCTTTTGTTTTACGTGTAATAAATTAATAATGCGTCTAATTTGAGACAACGCTCCTTGATGGGCGAGTCCTATTACTGGCTGGACGTACGACGCGTTACGTGAGCTCAGTACAGAACACGCAAGCTAACTATTCAAGGTCACTGTCATATATCTACGTCTTAAGAGGTTTAGTGTAAACAATAACTAACGTTGTATAAGATAGATAATTATGAAAAACATCTTCTGTTACAGAAAACAACTAAAATGGAGGCAGTAGTATTTGACGGCAGCAAGCTTTCCCTGAGCTTCCAGAAGAACTATCCCATACCCAAGATCATCAATGACGATGACGTCATCGTGAAGGTTCACTACTCCGGAATCTGCGGCACTGATCTGCATATCATTCAGGTAAATAAATTGTATCATCATTGCAACTGCTAAGTCTTTTCCTAACTTTGTTGGGGTCGGCTTCCAGTCTAACCAAATGCAGCTGATTATTTAGTACTAACTTCCGCCCGCGACTCCGCGAGCCTATAACCTTCCTCAAGAATTGGGTTATCCAATGCAAAAAGAATTTTTCAAATCCGACTGGTATTTCCGGAGATTACCTACATACAAACATACAAACAAACGTACAAACAAATTTTACCTCTTTATATTATTTAATATAATATTAGTGTATTATTATATTAGTATTAGTATATCAGTATTAGTATATTAGTATTAGTATATTTATGACTATTTCACGATGTCCGAATAGCCACTACTAACCGAATAAATTCAAAAATGGAACAGAATTTGTAGGATATTATCTGCCAAGTAAGTTAACGAGAACCTAATCAGAGGTGGTGAAATAGGCCCTTTGTATATTAATATTAGTATTAGTAAATTAGTTTTATAATATTAGTATTAATAATATAATATTAGTATATTGGTGTAGATTTTACATGGGGCGACGGTATGTCTGACCTCCGCAACCCAGTTACTGGGTAACACGATACCCCTTGGTAAGACTGGTTGTCAGACTTTCGGGCTTCTGACTACCCGTAACGACTGTCAAAGATCTACAAATGACTTCTGGGACTAACGGTTTAGTGCTTTCCAAGACCCGGAAGGGTCTCGATAATGTAATGGATGAATGGTCACCCATCCACGGACCGGTCTCGGCAAGCGTAGCTTAACTCTCAATCGATCCGTGCTGCTGTTATCATTTAGCTACGACCTTCCCAAACAGTATGACCTAGAACTGTTTGAAGACTTGTGACTTTCATCAACCCGCACTGGGTCCGCGTAGAGGATTGTGGCCCACTCCGACCTACACAATAAATTATGTAAAAAAACCTTGTCCGATCGGAAAGGGGCACATAGGAGCCTCGGCGGGGTGAGTGACTCTAAAGGTATTGCTGACATATTTGGAAGCCATTATCGTGTACAGTTTACATGTAGCTGCAGTCATAAACACTATAACTGAAGTTAAATCCTCCGGCCATGATGGACTCAGCATTGAGCACCTACAGCATGCAGGCCCGCATATATCGAGAGTGCTGGCATTGTTTTATTTTCTATGTGTGAGCCATTCATATCTACCTACCGATCTTATGAAAACTGTTGTAGTGCCTGCCAAGACCGGGGATGTTGCCGACGTAAATAACTACAGGCCTATTTAACTTGCAACAATAGTAGCAGAAGTGTTTGACGGCTTGCTTGATATTCAGCTAGATAAATATCTGTCACTGCATGACAATCAGTTTGGGTTTCGGCCCAAACTGGGTTTCGGCCTAAAAACTAAATTTTACAGGAAGAATAAAAAAACTGTTTTTTGTGAATATCTTATAATTATTATTTATTTATTTAATTTGACAACATTGGTCCAGTGGTTAGTACATAGAACAAACTTATCAACTAAGGGTTAGTATTTATTAAATGTATACATAGCGGAATTGTTCAAATACCAATAAATATCGAATATGCAATAAAGGCTCGTACAGACCACCGCGATACCGCGGGCGCGACACGAGTCGCGCTGCCATGCCAGTCGCGCCCGCGATATCGCGCTGGTCTGCACGAGCCACTATCATTATAGCACATTACCATTTATTCTCCCGGGGACAGCGATAAGTTATGCCTTGTAGACAGATACCTGCTAAACGACGGCTGCCCGCGCCCCATAACCCGGTAAAATTCCCCATTGAAAAAAAATGCGGCGAATTATTTTTTTCTTGTTTTCTGAAAATTACCACATAAATAGACTCTCAGTACAACATCCTCACGGATCGGACAGACAGGGTTTTTTTTTACAAGTTATTTTATTAATATTATGTTTCTTTACAGGGTGAGTTTCCCGCCATCAAATCCCGCCCCATTGCCCTTGGACATGAGTCTTCAGGTGTCGTCCACGCTGTCGGCAAGAAATCCATCTTCAAGGTCGGACAGAAAGTCGTCATTGACCCTAATCAGTAAGTATCATAAATTCATAATATAACGCCTTGTAACCCGACATGGCAAAGCAAAAAGAAGGGTTATGATTTTGACCGGTATGTATGTCCGTCTCTATGTTCCCTCGTAACTACTAAACGGCTGAACTGATTTTGATTAATGATATGTCGTTAGATTCATCTTTATCATATCGTAATATCGCAGGCGCGGATAAACTAAAGTTACACCATATTTCGGGTTATTGGTTTGTCCCGACCGCAGTAACAAGGCTTGTTAGGATTCTGTTGCCAAATGGCAAAAAACGGAACCCTTATCCCCTGTCTGTCTGTCCGTCCGTATGTCACAGCCACTTTTTTCCGAAACTATAAGAGCTATGCTGTTGAAACTTGGTAAGTAGATGTATTCTGTATAATATGATATATTCTGTAATAATGAAGACATGGGCAACTATAGACCAATTGCACTCATTCCGATCATTTCAAAATTTTTTGAAAAGTATATTTATAAGGAGATATACTCATACCTTGAAAAGAAACACATTTTAATCGATGAGCAAAAGAGATTTAGGAAAACCAAGACAACCAATATGGCAATTTATGACTTCTTGCATAAGGTAATGATAGATATGGACATTAGAATTCCGGTATGCGCTATTTACTGTGATATGACACAAGCTTTTGACTATGTAAACCATAACGTTCTACTGCAGAATCTAGAGGCATATGGCATACGAGGAAACATACTTAACCTTATAGAGTCTTACCTAATTAACAGAAAACAGTACACAGAAATAACAAAAATAAATATTAAAACAAAAAGACTGCCTCGTTGGTCTAGTGGTCGCAAGCGCTACTGCTGAGCATGAGGTCCTGGGTTCGATTCCCGGGTCGGGCAAAGTTTTATTGGGTTTTTCTATCTGAAATTTCTCAGTAGCAGCTCGGAGTCTGGATTTGTGCCCGGTTGATGGCAATAGGCTCGCCCCCTATTACATGGGACTTAAACATAACTGGCGAAATGTGGGTGTACCTGCTACAGGGACACCTCTGCCCAACCCTTCGGGGAAACAAGGCGTGATGTTATGATATGATGTTATGTTAAAACAAAAAGAGAGGAATTTTACATATCTGGCGAACGAACGCCTGTTTACGGTGTCCCACAAGGGAGCGTGCTTGGATCACTATTATTTATCCTATATATCAATGACCTGCCTGATGCTATTAACTACCCCATGACCCTATTTGCAGATGACAGCACAGTGACTATAAGATGTAATAATATGGCTGTTTATGAATATGTTAATGGAACTTTGACGTCAATAATATTATGGTTAGATAGGAATAATCTTAAAATTAATTTAGATAAGACGACGATAATGCATTATAGTCAACGGGTACATGCTGATATTGACATTGAAGCCCTCTACAATGGCACAGTATTAAATAAAGTCGACGATACGAAATTTCTTGGTGTAATGATAGACGCAAATTTGAACTGGAAAGCGCACATTGAATATATAAGCAAAAAACTGAGCTCGTCCGCGTATGTCTTGTACAAACTGTCCGCAGAACTTAACCCAGATGCTTTGGTGACAGCCTATCATGGATTAGTAGCATCAATTCTGCGCTATGGTATCATATTTTGGGGTAACTCTACGAATAAGGAAATAGCGTTTAAAGCCCAAAAAAGGTGTATTCGGGCTATGTTAAAGTTACAATCGACAGAAAGCTGCAGACCATTGTTTAAAAAATACAAATTACTAACTTTACCATCTCTATATATTTTTGAAGTAGCGTCGTTTATAAAATCTAACCCCCAACTTTTTCCACGACAATCTGACACTTTTCCGCGTAACAGACGTGACAATAGCCAACTTTGCTTGCACTCGGCAAAAACTGCCCTCATGGGGAAAAGCTTTTTTTGTATGGCCCCGAAAATATACAACAAAATACCACAGTCATATAGAGCTATGACAACAAATCAATTTAAAAACAAGATTCAAAATCTATTAACAGACAAGTGCTATTATAATATAAATGACTTTTTGACATGCTTGAACTTTATATTATTATTTCTATAGTTTTATTATTCTCGTAAAATGTATTAATGAATGTTAGTGAACCAGTCTTTAGTCTTTGGTTTATTGAAGTAATTATTTGTTTGTAATAAAAAAGAAAAAAAAAAAATTGTACGCCTCGTCAGGCAAAACATGTACGGACTTTTTGCCTATTTAAGATGTTAAGATGTTGCATGCTCGATTTGTATGTAAATGCATGTTTGACAAATAAATTATCTTTATCTTTATCTTTATCTGTGAACCCCATACTTAGAACTGAAACTCAAAAAAAATTTTTTCGTCAAGCCCATACGTGTGGGGTATCTATGGATAGGTCTTTAAAAATAATATTGAGGTTTCTAATATAATTTTTTTCTAAACTAAATAGTTTGCGCGAGAGACACTTCCAAAGTGGTAAAATGTGTGCCCCCTGTAACTTCTAAAATAAGAAAATGATAAAACTAAAAAAAATATATGATGTACATTACCATGTAAACTTCCACCGAAAATTGGTTTGAATGAGAATAGAATAGAATAGAATAGAATAATATTATAGTTGTTTTAGTTTAGTTTTTAACACGTCATAAATCGTAAACCGCAATTTAGCTTTCATTCAACGTTACTTGCTGCTACGGAACCCTTCATGTGCGAGTCCAACTCGCACTTGGCAGCTTTTTTTTTTATTCTCTTTTCAGTTATGTTTTTGTTGCAGTCGGGTTTTTTAGTTCTTAAAACAATTATTTTTTTCAATATCTGCGTAATGACGTCTAAAATCCTCCATTTTGATTTTATAAAAGCACCTAGTCTTTTTTTTTGGGTGGGAAATTATCAAATAACTTCTCCCGCTCTGGGCGCAGCGGGAGGGCGTGTCAGACTCTTACTGACTAAAACCCACCCGTGTTCCTTCAGTTGCCTATATGTTGTCAGGGGCCACGGACTTTCTCATGACCCCGGCGCATAGGCCCTAGCGGACCCCGTCAAAAAGCACCTAGCCTATAACCATTGCACGACCTAGACGAGTCAATGGAGACCTCATGTATTAAAATCCATTCAGCCGTTAGGATGCTTCGAGGACATAAAGAATCCCACATACAACGATTAAGGGGGAAGCGTCAGGGTAGCCCGCGAAATTCTAATTTTCTTACGTTTTTTGCATTTTGCAAGTCAGTGTCAGGTTTTATGTTGATTAAAATATGATTCGCGGCCGTAACAAACATGGCTTGGGTGCTTGGCATGGGTGATTAAGAAGAAGATAAAGGTGTCAAATGTCATGATTTCATGACATTTGACACCTTTGCTAACTAATGGAGTTGTATTGTTGATTGTAATGATTATAATTGAGTAAAACCATATTTGTTACGACCGCGAATCATATTTTAATCAACATAAAACCTAACACTGACCTGTAAAATGCAAAAAATGTAAGAAAATTTGAATTTCGCGGGCTACCCTGACGCTTCCCCCTTAATATATCATACGCGTGAAAAACCGAACCCTATATTTGCTGTCGAGCAGTCGGCTAATAACACCACGAAACTTTGAACAGAATCACAGAAATTAAGTCTGTGTGTTGTCACAAAACACTATTTCTATATCGACCCTTCTGGCCTCAAAGGTCGTAAACGCCACTTTTGGCCAAGATGAGTTAAAAATACAGTTTTGTTTATTTTTGTTCGCTCTATCGATCGATGTATTTAAACTTCCGCTAATCCCAAAAAAATACGTTTACTACCATTATTTTTTTTGTCTAATACTAAGAAAATAAAAAAAAGACAACGTAAAAGACATTTCATTTACAAAATATTTGATCCTGTGACGTAAACACCAATTGATTGTAGAAGAAAAGACGTAAAAGACATTTTCATCTGAAGATTGCCTACAATTTAATTATGAAAATAAATGATTCAAAGATTATAACATATTTTTATTAAAGACACAATAAACGATGAGCTATTCACCCTTTACCTAAAATTAATTAATACCACCTATTCTTGAACATTTTATTAATGGAAATAGGGTATAATTGTTTTTGCTAAGTATCTGAATATAACACATTACCTCTACACATAATAACCTTAGCCCACAATAAAAAAACATAAAAATTAGTTTATTAAAATAGCCTGTTACTGCTTAATCACTTGCCTGTTTGTTTATAAAAATGCTTTTACTACTTTATTATTAATCAGCAATACATTTGTACACTATTTTTGGGTAGTAAACATCATTCAACAGTTTTATTTTTGGGCGTATCTCTATGCTAACTTCTTAATTCTGCATTCTACTTCAGTGCAATACTTATGAGTTTTTGAAGCATTTGAGTACGAGTATTTTTATGTAAGTATCATCAATATAGCTAAAAAGTAAGAAAGTTATTAATTTTAGTTTTTTTGTTTTTTGGTCCCCTTTTTTTTTTTTTTGGGTGGGAAATTATCAAATAACTTCTCCCGCTCTGGGTGGAGCGGGAGGGCGTGTCAGACTCTTACTGACTAAAACCCACCCGTGTTCCTTCGGTTGCCCTGTTGCCGGGGGCCACGATGTCCCCATCGGTTTTCTTCGAACCCCCGGCAGGCATTGGCCCTAACGGACCCCGTCAATTCTGCTGACATCTCTTTGAGGCGCGCGTGGAACACAACGCGCCGTCGACCCGGGCCTGGTCCTTATCGGACGGCGAGCTACCCATTGCTCACCGTCCGTATAAAAAGTCCTTTATGGCGTTTACGACAATTGAGGCCAGAGGGGTCGATATGCTTCTAGAATGTCATACTATATGGATCGGAATGCTGGCCAAGAAGAAGATCGATGAAAAAAGATTGCATGCAGCGGAGATGAGAATGTTGAGATGGATGTGTGAAATAGATAAAGTAAAAAATTAGCATACATAATTATATCGTCGCTCGCATGACTAACGGTCCTATCTCCGTATTGTCAATTATTAAGGAAAAGCGTTTTGCAGTTACGACATTTCTAACTAAGATAAAATTATAATCTATAGGTAATTCTGAATATTTAATTATATTTATTCGTAAAGAGTATTTACAGTACTTTATTTTTACGATATAGCTACTTATTTATTTTCAATATTGGTATTTATTTTTAATTATTAAAACAGATAGAACACTTTGTGAAAACTTTATTTATCAATCCGAACAGAATTAGATAGGACTTTTAGTCATGCGAGCGACGATATGGGGAAGTTTCGAAGTGGCGCCAGTGACAGAAAAGTTAAAAGCAAATCGTTTGACTTGGTATGGGCATGTATAGAGGAGGAAACGCATGTAATAAAAGAGTGATGAATAAAAATGTTAATGAATGGAGAGGGAGAGGAAGGCTAAAGAAAAGATGGAAGGATTGTGTGAGGAATGATATGAAAGAGAAGGGAGTGAATGATAGCATGACGGTTGACAGGGGAGAGTGGAAGAAAAAAAAACAGCCTTGGTAGAAGAAAATACTTGTCCGTAACATTATCTAAACAAAGAGCACAACTAAGGCGTTTACAAAAATGATGTGTCGGTAACGGTGCCGCGAGTTCAATTGTTTTTTCCCATCTTAAAAATGCAGTGCTGGCCCAGTGGTAACGGCCGCGACTTACGAGTTGTAGGTCATAGGTTCGAACCCAGACAGGCGCTTTACTTTGTGTACATTATTTCATCACCACTGCTCTCAAAACGGTGAAGGAAAACATCGTGAAGAAACCGGCATGTCCTAGAACCGAAAATTCGAAGACATGTGACATCTACCAACTCGCACTGGGCCCGCGTGGTGGATTACGGCCCACTCCCTCTCACAGAGAGGAGGCCTGTGTCCCAGCAATGGGAACATTTATAGGCTGATGATGATGATGAAAAATGCCCAACGTGCCTAAAGAAGTTTTCATTTCAAAAACGTGTTGCCAAAGTAACATTCGACAAGGGCAGGGAGGAGAAGATGACCCTTCGGAAATATTATCTCACCATCTTTTTTTTCCAGGTCCTGTAACCTCTGTGAGTTCTGCCGTAAGGGTAACTACCAGTACTGCCTGACAGCTGGCATTAACAACACGATCGGCATCTGGCAAGAAGGCGGGTGGGCGCAATATGTAAGGGCCCCACAGATCCAGGTCTTCGCGTTACCTGATGGAATCACCACTGAACAAGGTAAGGATTTTGTTGATGTAGTTGAGAGTACTGGTCACGGTAACGGCCTCAAGGTAACGGCTCCGACTTACAACTCGTAGGTACAAACTTGTGTAAATTATTTAATCATCACTGTTCTCAAAACGGTGAAGTAAAACTCAAACTCAAACTCAAAGCATTTTTTCAATTAAACCATTTACAGGCACTTTTGAATTGTCAAGGAATCGGTCAGTCAGAAATATAAAGCTAGTTGCCCATTCCAAAGCGTAGTAGGTACCTATGGAGAAGAACGGGCAAGAAACTCCACGGACACTCTTTTAAATAAAAAATTGTTACAAAATATTGGTTACATCATTCATGTTGAAATTATACATGTGAGAACAATGTAGAAAGACGTGCACGTTAGAAGTGTCCGTAATAATAAGATAAAACATAGAACAATCAAAAATTAAAAATAAGCCGTGGCAACTAAGAGATGACCAGTCCCAACTGACGGCGCCCGTTCACGAACATGACGCATGGATTAGCACCATTCAACTCAACCATTTTGAAGGGAGCTAAATGATCCCAACACACGCGCCACCATCAGCGAAACATTTGAGTGAGTATGACATACTCACAGCCGCCAGGGCACATTCAAGTCAATGCAAGACATATTACCCGGTAAATGGTTACTCTTTAGTATATAGTGCTCACACCTGTGCTATGCAATTATATAATACAAAGGAGATTGAGTTTATACAATGCAAATATGGTCTTACAATCTTCAGCAGCTCCAACAGTATTTGCAAATGTTAATCAATTAGTTGTGGTTGTGGAGCAGAACCAGCATTGAGCCAAGCGTTTTTATTAGCGATGTAAGCGTTTAAACATCGTGAGGAATCCGGTATATCTTAGGGCCTACAATTCGAAGACTTGTTATATCTACAAACGAGCACTGATACCGTGTGGTGGATTACGGGCCACTCCCTCTGGCAGAGAGGAAGCTTATGTCCCAGTAGTGTGAACACTATATTAGGCTAATTATATTAAGGTAAGAATTAAGCGTAGCGTGGAACGATAAGCCCAAATAGATGGCCCGACGTTCTTAAAAAGGTAGCTGGGACAGACAGGATGCGAAAGGTAGAGGATAGGGTATTGTGGCGCAGCTCGGGGCAAAGCATATTATGCTGAGACGCAGGTGACTCAGGTCCACGCAGCGCAGGGCAGAGACGGTTTTGTAATGCATGAACATACTGACTGCTGCGTATGCTGCGGCACAGGCACGTGCGACGTAGACATGTGTCTGTCCTGCTCTGCGTCTCGTTGTAGAACTGGCACAGGTTTCTGCGCTACGCGTGCAGGTCGTCACTTGTTTTTACCACTGGTGTTTCAGTGACAGATTGTTTGTACAAGCCAGAATGCGAACGTGTCTGTGTAGCTGCGTCGCAAACTTTAATTGCGTGATGCAGGGTACGGCAGGTCTTTGATGCGTAATCCGCATGTGGCGATGTAGATGCCGCCACAGGTTTAAGGCGCCAGCGCCGCTGTGATAAATGGCAAATAAGATATTTAGATTAAGTCTCTGATATGGTAACTGTGAAGACTGGTATTACAGATATCCATTAGTACTACGGTGCTGACCACTTACGATCAAAATGTTTCAAAATTTTGGACTTGAGCTTAAATCTGTCGCTAAATACTAATGATCATGTCTTGTTTTCAGCTGGTCTCTGTGAGCCCTACTCCTGCGTCAGCCACGGCTTCGACCGCGCCTCCCCCCTCAAAGTTGGACAGAAGATCCTGATTCTTGGTGCTGGTATCATCGGTAAGTTAAGCTCATAAATACATCTACCCATTAAAAACGTTAAAGAGTTTTTATTTATGGGAGCCAGCTTATCCAATATCAAGGTTAATTTGATGACCACTTAAAACATATCGAGAACTCTTTGTGCTTCGATGATCTGCATTGACCACTGAGCGACTGCGCAGGTGACACAGGTTCACGTAGCGCAGGGCAGAGCAGATTTTGTAATGCATGAACGTACAGACAGCTGCGTACGCTGCGGCGCAGGCACGTGCGACGCAGACATGTGTCTTACCTGCTCTGCGTCTCGTCGTAGAGCTGACACAGATTTCTGCGTGACGCGTGCAGATCGTCACTTGTTTTTTACTACTGATTCATAATTTTGTTTCAATAACAGATTGTTTGTACTAGCTAGGATGCGAATGAGTCTGTGTAGCTGCGTCGCAGCATGCGCTCGCGGCCTATGTCTGCCTCGCCTGCCCTACCCTGCAAAATCTGTACTGTGCTGAGTCACCTGCGTCGCAGCATATGCTTAGCCTTAAGCGTCTTGCGACAGTGACTGCAGAGAAAATAAATGAAAGAAGTTATTTAAAGCAAGCCACGAGTCACTACGATGCGACGGATGGAAACAGGCGACACGCAGCCGCGTGAGCGTGTCGCAAGTCGCTTCGCCCGAGGCCTTATGTCGCACATATTAATGGACTCTTCTTATAACCAGGAAACCTATGGATCACCACTCTGCACCACCACGGACACAGGGAGGTGACCGTCTCCGAGATGAACCAGATAAGACTAGACATCGTCAAGAGAATGGGTAAGATTTGATATAATTGTCACTGACATTATTTGAATAAGGTTTTTGATTGACTTATTACAAAAACCCTGCTTTCAAGGTTTCTGCAAGTTTATTTTTTAACATAACATCATGCCTTGTTTCTCCGAAGGGTTGGGCAGAGGTGTCCCTGTAGCAGGTACACCCACATTTCGCCAGTTATGTTTAAATCCCATGTAATAGGGGGCGAGCCTATTGCCATCAACCGGGCACAAATACAGACTCCGAGCTGCTTCTGCTGCTACTGTTTTTAATGTGTTGTCAAACCTAATGCCAAGTAATTTCCTATCACGAAACAAGGGATTTGCTTGCAGATTAAATCACTCTATCAAACTAGGCAGATTTAAAATCAAAGTTGATAAGCTCAATAAGTTTGAATAAGCATAATCAGCCTATAATGTTCCCACTGCTGGGACACAGGCCTCCTTTCTTCGAGAGAGAAACTTCGCTTGGGCTGTAATCCTCCACGCGGGCCCAGTGCGGATTGGTAGATGTCACATGACTTCGAATTTTTGGTTCTAGGACATGCCTGCTTCCTCAAGATGTTTTCCTTCATCGTTTTGACAGCAGTGGTGATGAAATTATTATTATGTTTGAATATTATTTGTTTAATTGTTTCAGAAACTGGATTTAGACTAGTTACCCCTGATGTGCTGGCTAAGGAGGTTAAGGAAAACATTACCTACGATGTTATCATTGACTGCACAGGTAACATTTTTGTCAAATTATTTGTTTTCAGGGTTCCGTTCGTCCGAATTAAAAAACGGAACAAGGGCCAAACAGCCAGCCACCTGAGTGATCCTATAAAGATAGGATCACTCGTGTGTCTGTCTGTCCGTCTGTCACAGCCAATTTGCTTCGAATCTACTGGACCAATTTAGTTGAAAAGACATGGCCGGATCCTGCGCTCAGAATCAATTCAGAATAAATAAATGTACAGTAATTATTATTAATATATGAAAATTACTTCTTAAATATACTAAAATAAATTGTAAAGACATACCTGTAAGTTTTAATATGACATACTGTATATACATGAATATTTTTTGTTAGGGCAAAGCTCTCTACAAATTCCGGCCATGTCCTTTTGGTACACATATGAATTTCTGTGACCTAAACACGGACGTGTAACGTAAATAAATTAATTTATAATAATCTTTTCGGGGGCAAATTGGAAAATAGCAAAAAGTGTAAGTATTGTAAACTGTACCGTGTGACATATCAAATGAAAGGGCTCGTTGTGAGGTTATTTTTTTTTATAATTCTAAAAGTCTATATCAATCCATTTAATCTCGCTATTTCTTCCATGGCCTGCCTTTCACTTTATCTTGTTGTTTCCAGGAGTGGGCAAGGTGATGGAGATCAGCTTCAACTACCTGAAAGAAGGCGGCAAGTACGTGCTGTTCGGCTGCTGTCCACCCACACACACCGCCACGTAAGGATACTTACTTATTCTTTACTGTGTCATCATAATACAGGGTGGCACGGACATCGACGCGAAAACTATTACCATGGATTCAGTACATGAATCTGAACCCCCTTTTTTTTTGTTTTTGGGCGGGAAATTATCAAATAACTTCTCCCGCTCTGGGCGGAGCGGGAGGGCGTGTCAGACTCTTACTGACTAAAACCCACCCGTGTTCCTTCAGTTGCCATGTTGCCGGGGGCCAAGGTCTCCCTTTGGGACTTCTTCGCAACCCCGGCAGTTCTGAACCCCCCTGCGTTGAAATTTTCTCTCAGAAAAGAAGATCTCCCACCCGGACATGAGTTGCCTTGGGTAACCTGGAAGTCTTTAAATAGACTCCGGACCCAGGTTGGCCAAAGCAAGGAAAATCTGTTCAGGTGGAGATTCATATACGACTCCGCCTTGGAGTGTAAATATGGTGCTGTTCCATTAACGATAGGACACTTCACACTAAGCGTATGCTGAGACGTCGGTGACGTAGATCCACGCAGCGTTGGGCAGAGCAGATTTTGTAATGCTGAACGTACTGACAGCTGCGTACGCTGCGGCGCAGGCACGTGCGACGCAGACATGTGTCTGTCCTGCTCTGCGTCTCGTTGTAGACCCGGCACAGATTTCTGCATGACGCGTGCAGGTCGTCACTTGTTTTTTACCACTGATGTTTCAATGACAGATTGTTTGTACTAGCTAGGACGCGAATGTGTCTGTGTAGCTGCGTCGCAGCATGCGCTCGCGGCCTATGTCTGCCTCGCCTGCCTTACCCTGCAAAATCTGTACTGTGCTGTATTGCGTCACCTGCGTTTCAGCATACGCTTAGCTTTAATGTCGTGTCCTGCATGTCCTGTCAGCTGCACGTTACAGGAACTGATGGACGCTGGTGATTGCGCCAAACAAGTAGCTAAATTCTGGGCCGAGTCTTAGACAGCCATCGACACTAAGAAGATCACTTCTATTCTTTTAGTCTATCAATCTGCCTAGCCTTTTCCAACTATGTTGGGGTCGGCTTCCAGTCTAACCAGATACAGCTGAATACCAGTATTTTACATGGAGCGACTGACTATCTGACCTCCACAACCGAATAACTAGGTAATACGTCACCCCTTGGTAAAACTGGTTGTCAGACTTTCGGGCTTCTGACGACCCGTAACGACTGTCAAAGATCCACGAATGACAGCCGGGACCAACGGCTTAACGTGCTTTCCGAGGCACGGAGGAGTCTCGGTATGTGGAAATGGTCACCCAACCACGGACCAACCGCGGCAAGCGTAGCTTGACCTGATGGATCGCCTCGTGCGGCTGTTGGTACTTAGCCACGAGCTCTTCTTCACTCCTCTCTCTCTCTACTTATTAATATTTCTTTTGTTTCAGTATCAATCCGTTCAACATTTACAATAAAGAGCTGACCGTCATCGGCGTGAAGATCAATCCGTTCAGTTTCCCCAACGCTATCAGCTGGCTCAAGGCTATGGGGAGCAGGTAAGGGTTCCTCTTCCTCTTCTTTAATATTCTCAACGGTTAATTTAAGCCAAGGGTTTACTGCTACACTTAAGTTAAGCTGGCTAAAGATGAAGTAAATGAACCTTAGCATCTCCTCAAAAAAAAAACTCACGTAATATGTAAGTAAACAAATGTAATGCTTAAAAAATAGCCCAATTTTTGACCAGGCACTCCAAAGACAATTTCTACGCAAACTCCGCCCCCATGCACCCCACCACTCCACTATGTACTAAACGCTAACACATCAGTAATAAAGTTGAATATCGCGTGCGCTCTTTGGTCGGGTTCGAGCACGGAACTAAATGTCGTAAGTCTCAATTCTTATTTCGTTTGTAACTAAAATAATAATTGATCTAGAGAAAAAATATCTTATATTTTGATAATAAACTACATTTTCTAATTGTCCATAATTATTTTAGACATAAAAGCCGAGTAATCTTGTTTTTGTTTCAAATAATCTTTAAAAAGGACATGATTTTCTAATAAAAATTAATCGAGCGAAAATCATCCAATTACGTAACTCTCTGGAAAGAAAAAAAAAACAATAAATCAAATACTGAAGTTCCATTTTGATTGTATGCGTGAATTTTTTTCAGAATATTAATGCAAATTAACACACAATTTAGGGAGCCTCATCTTAACTAGTTAGCTTAATTTCTTAATTCCATACAGTAATATTGCCAAATTAATTTCACAGTGTCCGTATGAATTGAGGAGCCATGTCTCATATTTAAACGCGGGTACTATCAATATTTAGTGGTTCACTCGACGCTCGGCACTGGTCACGGACGGTTGTGTGCTTGCGCTCTCCCGTTCATGACTCAGTGTTCTTGAGTCATATTCCGTTGCGTTTACGTAGCGATTCTCGTAGTCACCCGACTACATCCGATCTCCAATCGTCAATCGATTGGACTAAGATCGAAAAACGGCCTTTTTCAAGGCTATCTTATTTGTATAACAGAAAATACGTGTGTGTAGCTTCACTAGGCCCCTTCTGGGTAAAACCACAGTTTCGTGGTCACTCGGTGGATACCATACGGTGCCAACGAAGCCGAGTGGGGTGTTGACCCAACACACCCGCTGATCCCCTTCAGGGTGAGGCAGTGAATTGGCCGGGTCCCAGTGTTTGGCCTTGGGGGATCTCCTAGTCAACACGTGGTGACAGTATTCCCTTCACAGCTACACACCCTGTGTCGGTCGGGTGTGTCTACACCCGGCGCACTAGACTGGTCAGGACCCCGTTGCACATTAAGATAGGCAACGGGCCAAAGCAAGCTTAGGGCTCACAATTAGGCACCCATCCTCCCTGTCTACACCCGACAGGGAGGGATTACTCATCCCCGGCATACCCACCGGGGAAATAGGTATAGGGAAAATTAGGAAACTAGGACTATCTTAGTATCAGTTAAAATGGAGGCTTTTCAGGGTGACCTTCAGTCACTCAGAAATGACCTCACATCACTCAGGAGCGATAACGCCAGACTCCTAGACCTACTAGGTAGAGTCCTCCTCAAGGAACCCTCCCTTATTAATGAATTCGGTCTCGAGTTCAAAGTACTTACTGCTTCGCAGCATGCGGACAGAGATCTAACCGACCCCCAACCCAGTCCCAGTCCAAGTCCAAGTCCATGTCCCTCAGACATGGACACGGAAGTCGCGTCCGCTAATACGGCGCGCACTCAGACCCCCCATCCCTATTTCGTCCCTGAGGCTAAGACACATGTCTCTGCTTCCTCCTCTTCCTCCCACTCGGATGACGAAGGCTTCACCCAAGTCACGGGTAAGGCAAATAAGAGGAAGAAGAAGAGACAGAGCTCTTCCCAGGCCGCCAAAGTCGCCGCTATCGACGACTCAATCTCCCCCACCCCTCCGATAGTCAGCCTCACTGACACCGCTACGTGCGCTACAGTAGCTTCCCCTCCCACCTCCCCCCGCCCGATTGCGTCATCCTCTCAGGCTGACGCAACCATTATTAGCTCCGGCCCTAAAAAGGTCGCGCCTCCACCTCCCGTGTTCATTCAGGACAAGGAGAAGTGGACGGCAGTCTCGAAGTGGTGTGTAGAGCTAAAGATAGCCTACACTAACGCCAGATCTACCCAACAGGGTATCAAAGTTCAGGTCCCATCGTCGAAAGACTACAGGGAACTAACTAGGGTCCTGAGAGACAGAGGTGTGTCATTCCACACCTACTCTCTCCCAGAAGACAGACAGATTAGAGTGGTGATCAAAAAGATCCCTAAAGAAATCCCCCCCTCCGAAATCTTAGCCGACCTTCAGTCGCAAAAAATCCCCGTCGATGAGGTGCACCGTATGCATCGCTCGCGCGGTGGGGAAGCTTACGACATGGTTCTCGTCGTATGCTCCCCTACCGAGGGGTATCACCCCATTTTTAACGTCAGGACCATCTGTCACCTAGCGGGCTTCACTATTGAGAAGCCCTGGAAAAATAGCGCGATCGGTCAGTGTCACCGTTGCCAATTGTATGGCCATTCCCAAAGGAATTGCCACGCAAAACCCAGGTGCGTAAAGTGCCTGGGCGACCACGGTACCGCTGACTGCTCACGTCCTAAAGACCGAAACGAATGTCAAACCCCGCCTAGTTGCGTGCTGTGCGGCCTCGAGGGTCACACAGCCAACTACCGCGGCTGTTCAAAAGCCCCTAAGGCTAATTCAGGTAAGCTGACTAAGCGATTAGACGCTAGACAGCTAAAGCAAAGGGACTTCCAACCCTTCCCCTCCTCTCAGATTCCCGAGCGGCTAAGCCCTCAGAGGCCTAGCCCTTGGTCTCAAATAAATCACCAGAAGGCTTACCCAGCCCTGGGTACCCCGCGCCCCCCTCTCCCTCATACCCCTCTATACACCCTCATGGACCCGCGTGTCCGTATCCCCTCTCCCCCCGGATTCTCAGCTCCCCCCGCGTTCCCCCAGCGTTACGCCCCCCCCGCACCCCCCGCGCCTTCAGCGCCTCCCGCGAAACCCGCTACCGCTACCGCTCCTAAAGCCCCGCGCCCCGCCCCCACTCCCGTGGTCACTCCCGTGCTAGACCCCGTGAATAATGCATTCGGCATTATATCGTCGACATTTATGACCTTCTGTACCCCCAGGGCTACGCAAATGGCTTATGACATTATCGCAGCCTTAGGGTCGGGTGATATACAGCAGATCACAAATGTATACGAAGCGTACTCGGACATTACGCAAGCCCTAAAATCTTTCTCTAGACCCCCCCATCATGTATAACGCCACTATTGAAAGGTTTAAACCCCGATCCCTCAAATTAGGTACCTTTAATGCCAATGGCTTAATAAATCAAAAAAATGAGATCGCGGAATTCCTCCGCGATCATCAGTTAGATATCCTCCTCATCCAGGAAACCTTTCTAAAGCCCCACAAACGTAGCCCCACCATAGCTAACTATCGCTTAATCCGGAACGATAGGACGCGCTGTCACGCGGGTGGCACTCTCATTTATTATAAAAAGGATCTGTACTGCATTCCTATGGACCCTCCCCCCCTCTCCCGACTAGAAGTATCAGTCTGCCGTCTAGGTATGACCGGTCACCCACCGATCACTCTAGTATCGGTCTATATCCCTCCCATTCGAACTGTAGATTTAGAAAATTTCCAACTTCTATCTGATGACCTAGAATTACTCTTAGGCATGAGTGACTCCGTCATTATGGCGGGCGATTTCAATGCCAAGCACCCCTCATGGAATAGTTCCATCACTAATACCAGAGGCCGACACTTGTTCGACCTCTCCTCCTCCCTTAACTTCGATATCATCGCTCCGATGGACCCCACTCATTATCCCCATAGAATCGATCACACCCCTGACGTCCTTGACCTAACGCTCCTTAAGAACGTAAACCTACGCATTGACACAATAGAAACGGTGCACGAGCTTACCTCTGACCACCGCCCAGTCATCATCAATCTTGTCTCCCGCATAGGTCCCTCTGACCCCAACTATCCCCCCTCCACTAGAAAGGTGACGGACTGGAAGAAAGTAAGCGTTCAGCTGAAATCCAACACGTCCCCCTCATTAGACGCAATTCCCGACAAATTTGACTCAATCGCTGACACGACGGCCGCGATCGACTCACTCACGGAGCACGTACAAACCGTCCTGAGCGACTGCTCAAGGGAGGTTCCAGCAACAGAACCCTGTTACTTGAAACTCCCGGACGATGTGCGTGCTCTGATGACTGAGAAGAACGCGGCCACTCGTGCCTACAGTGTCTTTCCTTGCGCCGCCAACAAAGCCCACATGCGCTACTTACAGAGAACTGTAAGGACACGTATTGCGGAGCTGCGTGACGCGGGCTGGGACAAGATGCTGGGCGATCTCGAGCCAACCCATCTAGCCTTCTGGGAACTCCAGAGGAAACTCAGGTCCACTCAATCAGCCTCTATGCCCCCTCTAGTCCGCCCCGATAAAACCATCGCCTTCGATGACATCGACAAGGCCGAGTGCCTAGCCGACAGCCTAGAAGCTCAATGCTCTCCCAGCTCCCTACCAGTAGACAAAGCTCACCTCGACGAGGTCGACGCCGAAGTCGAACGTAGATCCTCTCTCCCTCCCGTTGAAGACCCTGATTTTCCCCTGCCCCCCATCGAACCAGATGAGGTACACGAGATTATCAAGGGTCTCCATATTCGTAAAGCCCCTGGTTCAGACGGACTCACCAATAGGGTGGTCCAGCTCTTCCCAGCCCATTTAATTATGCTACTGACCACCATCTTCAATGGTGCATTAGGTAATAACATCTTCCCCCAGACGTGGAAAGAGGCCACGGTCATAGGAATCCCAAAGCCCGGCAAGCCTAAAAGCGAGCCCACTAGTTACCGCCCCAACAGTTTGCTCAAAGTCCTCGGCAAAATCTATGAGAGGCTTATTTATAAGCGTCTCAGAGACTACGCAGAGACCAAGGGCCTCATCCCCAACGAGCAGTTCGGCTTTCGAACTCAGCACTCTAGCGTGCATCAGGTCCACCGTATTGTCGAGCTGGTCAGCGGTGCTCTCACCCAAGGCCGACGGACAGGTGCGGTCTTCTTCGATATTGCGAAAGCGTTTGACAAAGTCTGGCACAACGGCTTAATATATAAGCTTTACAAACTCGGTGTGCCAGATCGTCTCGTGCTCATCATTCGAGACTACTTGTCGAACCGCACCTTCCGCTTCCGTATCGAAGGAGCCCTATCCTCTCCCCGCCCCATAAGGGCAGGAGTCCCTCAGGGCTCCGTGATAGCTCCCCTCGCATTCACCCTATTCACTAGCGATATTCCCAAACACAGATGGACGCACTTGGCTCTGTTCGCAGACGATACTGCGATCATCTGTAAAGGCAATACCGAAACGATGCTCCTAAACCTGCAAAGGGCTGTCAATAACCTTGGCGCCTGGTTCAGGAAATGGAGAATCGAGGTCAATCCCGACAAAAGTCAAGCGGTTTTATTCACAAAACCGAGATCCAGAGCCCTCCCCCTCCCCCGACCTATCACCTTGTTCGGCAAGCCGATCCCTTGGGAGAAGCGAGCCAAGTACCTCGGTGTCATACTCGACCATCACCTCTCCTTTTCAGAGCACATAAAGTCGGTTCGCTCGCGAGCCGCTTTCGCTCTCGGTAGACTTCATTTCATTCTCAATGCACGCAGCAAATTGTCACTAAAGTGCAAATTGCGAACCTACACAGCGTGCATCCGCCCCATCATGACCTATGCGGGATCAGTCTTTGCTCACGCCAAACCCCATTCCATCCATAGGATGCAGACCCTACAGAATCGTTTCCTTCGTAAGGCCACGGGAGCCCCCTTTTATGTCAGAAACGAGATCCTCCATCTCGACTGTAAGATCCCAACGATCCGCCAATTCCTAAAACGCATGTCCAAGAGTTACTTTGACTCCGCTCCCAAACATCGCAATCCTCTGATTGTCGAGTCAGCCGACTACATCCCTTCCCGTATCAGTCAGATTCGCCGACCGAGGCATACTCTTTCCGACCCAGATGACCCCATTACACTCCTCCAGGAGCAGAATAGGGCCACCAGTACAGTATACAAAAACAGACGCCTCCCGTCATTCCGACCTCGCCGCCGAGGTCCTTTGCGATCGCGACCGCGTCCCCGAGTCAATGAAACTCCTCCCCGACCCTTGCTCGAAAACGAGGTGCCAGCAGTTGTTGCAGCTGAGCACGTAGCTTTAAATACCCCGCATAATAATCATGATGAAAATATAAATTTGATCCAGCCTGTCCCTTCTTGCTGTCCTCCCCTCAGCGATGCCCTAAGCCGAGGTTCGTACCCCACAGGGGGTGCCCTTAGCGAGCATTCGCTTAGTTTTTAATTTAGAATAGTTAAAAGCTCCTGGCTGGAGGCTCTAAGTGTAGAAGCTTAAGGCCACCACAGGAAAAGTTCGGTTAAGCAGCCATGACCTTAGTGGTCAAAACTGCGAGAGGCCATTTCAAAAAAAAAAAAAAAAAAAACAATATTTAGTAATAAATTAGGCGATTTTGTAGGCCCGATCCTGGAATTTGTAGTAAAACACTTTAGAAGATACACGACTTTTAAGGTGGCTCCTCAATTCAGACGTCTGAATTGAGGTGCCACCTTACAACTCTAAAACTAGCCGACGGATATTTTTGAAAATTTGTTAGGATTTAGTAGCGTAATCTTTACAAAAAAAATGGGTTTTGTACGGCTGAATTTGAGATAGCTACAATGTTTTGATTTTTCATAAAAATCCATAAATTTTACCGCGCTGTTTCTCGAAAAGTAATCAACCAATTATAACATATTTTTAGTATAATTTAGTAGTAAATACGTTCTAATTTGTAGTATAAAAATAAAATGGAAAAACTACATAATTTCGCTAATACAACACATTTTATGTGGCTCCTCAATCCTGACGGTCTGTAGAAAATATATGTGCGTAGCTACTAAAGTAGTTGATCAAATCGGATAACAATAGCACCAATATTTAGTAGAAATTTCTACTAAATATTGGCGTAATCCAACATTTTGTACATTCAGTATTTCAAAAGATATTAAAAAAATAAACATTCCTTAACAATTTAGTGTGGTACAAGAGCCCACGACCAAAACCATGTCACATCGTTTTACGGCCAAAACCGTATAAAATCGTTAGTTTAGATGATTCTGACTGAACCGATTCGATGGGAAGTACCGGTCAGAAACATTCCAGTTTTACGGGAACCCATTTCTGCTTTAAAAAAATAAACAGCCTGTTGACTGCCTGTTTATTTTAAATATCAGACATATTTGTCTGATATTTAAAATGTATAATAGGTTTCGTAATTTTATTACGAAAAAGTTTGTTTTCAGACATTTTTGCGTGTCAAATGTGGACTGAGCGCATTTTCAAAAATTTCAAAAAATTTAACCTATCTGTCTCATAGCAACCTGGTTCAATCGAAAAGTTGTCTGATTAGTAACGTATTTTTTTCTTCTTTTACGTAATCAAAAGATTACGGCAGGTCAGTGTCAGGTTGTATCTTGATCAAAAATAACTTTTCCATAAGAGATATGTTCTAATGGAACAAATCTATCTTACGGAGATGTATTAATGATTCAACCTACAAACTGCAAAAAATATAAGAAAATTTGAATGCCGGTGGCTACACTGGCTACAACTGCAGAAGATTCTGAATCCAAAAATTTTTGACATTTTCCGCGTCACGTCTGACCTAAGTGCATTTGAAATACCTATGAAAAAAATATTACTGAACTGTTTCATAGCAATCTGTCTGATTTTCAGAATGTAGTTGATTTTAGATACCGAAAACACCATTTTCTGAAACCAGTATATGCAGTAGCGTCACACCCAGAAAACCGTTTGAGAAAATCTAAAATGAGACAAAAAATAAAACCTATAGCAACCCGTCTGAAAATCTTGTATTCAGGTGAACATTGGCCAGTTGATGCGAATAAATCATTTTTCAAAATAAATCGTTTTTACGTACGATTAATAAAGAGCTTACCCGAAACCATCAAACTGAAATTAAAAGGTTTTTTTAAATAAATTGGACAAAAGGAATCTGGGATAACGTCCGAAAATAACTATTTATTGAAATAAAATTCATCATTCTTTTTTTAACTGTCGGCCTCTTCATCGGTGTCGTAAGCGTAACAAGCACCGCGCGTTATCCGGGTGACTCCGAAACGTTCTTTCTGTTTTTGGAGTTATATAATATGATATTTAAAATTTCTGAAAACAGATTTTCAGTAACTATCGAAAAGATTTAAAAAAATTGAACCAGGTTGCTATGAGAAAGACAGGTTAAATTTTTTGACATTTTTGAAAATGCGCTCAGTCCACATGTGACACGCAAAATGTCTGAAAAAAAACTTTTTTGTAGTAAAATTACTTTATTTAGGCAACCAACAGCGATACATAATAGTATGTTACAGAATATGTGTTACTTATTAGTAACACATATTCTGTAACATACTATTATGTAAACCTAAATAAACCTATTATTATAGGTTTGTAATTGTATGGCTAATAATAGGTTTCCCTGTATAACTAGGATAAGTATAAAACATGCGAACGGACTATTTAGAAATATTTAAATTAAAAAAGTGCAATTTTAGGTATTGCTTATAGTTATGTTTAAATTTTAAAGAGAAAAAAAAGTAATTATTAAGTTATTAACAATTTGTCATTTGCCTTCGTTTCTGGTTTATATTATTTGTTTTTTGAATGTAGGTTTATTACTGTTAAATATATCGACTTGAGAGAAATCTGTGTTATAAATTCGAGCAATACGGGTCAATACACAATTTTTGGCGTAATTAGTCAGCTCTGGGCAATCGAGGCGTCCATTAAGTATATCATAAATTAAACACATGTCCATAACTTTGCGCCTTTCATTCAGTGTTAGCAGACCATGTGTTCGACAACTATTTTTAATAAGCCATCGGAGGTTTACGGAGGCAATAGTTAAGATGGTTAATAAATTTTCTTTGAACCCGTTCTAGTTGTAAATTACGAAAACTATGTACATTTTTAATATCAGGGGGCTTACAGGGCGCTCATAAACAGTATTATTTTAATATTACTTCAGTGGGAGAAAGAGATAGCTATATAGCTAAAGAGGAGCTATACGACCTGTAGACCTGTAGAGCATCTCTTTCCCACACAGAAGTAATATTAAAATAATACTGCTTTATGAGCAGGTGGTAGGCCCCCAGGCATATTGTGATGAAACCGTCTGCTTATTTTTTTCTGACATAGCAGAAATAGGCTTCCGTAAAACTGGGACGTTTCTGACCGGTACCTACTTCTAACCGAGTTGGGTTCAGGAATCATCTAAACTAATGATTTTATATGGTTTTGGCCGTGAAACGATGTGATATGGTTTTGGTCGTGGGCTCTCGTACCACACTAGATTTTAAAGGAATGTTTATTTTGTTAATAACTTTTGAAATACTGAATGTACGAAATGTTGGATTACGCCAATATTTAGTAGAAATTTCTACTAAACATTGGTGCTATTGTTATCCGATTTGATCAACTACTTTAGTAGCTCTACGTACATATATTTTCTACAGACCGTCAGGATTGAGGAGCCACATAAAATGTGCTGTATTAGCGAAATTATGTAGTTTGTCCATTTTATTTTTATACTACAAATTAGAACGTATTTACTACTAAATTATACTAAAAATATGTTATAATTGGTTGATTACTTTCCGAGAAACAGCGCGGTGAAATTTATGGATTTTTATGAAAAATCAAAGCATTGTAGCTATCTCAAATTCAGCCGTACAAAACCCATTTTTTTTGTAGAGATTACACATAAGTACTACTAAATCCTACCAAATTTTCAAAAATATCCGTCGGCTAGTTTTAGAGTTGTAAGGTGGCACCTCAATTCAGACGTCTGAATTGAGGAGCCACCTTAAAAGTCGTGTATCTTCTAAAGTGTTTTACTACAAATTCCAGGATCGGGCCTACAAAATCGCCTAATTTACTACTAAATATTGATAGTACCCGCGTTTAAATATGAGACATGGCTCCTCAATTCATACGGACACAAATATTTCCTAAATTCTTCCTTGATTTCGAAAAAATATAATTAACTTTTAAAAAGGAGCACACGCACACATCAAAACAGGTAAATATTTGACCGCTATTTGCGACGTAGCCAACTTTTAGGATAAGTCTTCATATGTCGTCACAAAGTTTTCTAGCTCCATTGCTCTTTCACGAACTAGGCACTATGTAGCTCTTACCAAGAACCACAGATATAGTATGCAAAAAACGTTAGAATGGGCACTAAGGCCTCTGCCTCGAATCTTGCGAGCGGGGTGGCGGCGGCTGCGGGCGGCGCCGCATATTTTTATATGGAACCGCTCGCTCCCCGCGCCGCTGCTTTCGAGAACAGTTACATAAATATGAATCTATGCATTTGAACGCGCCGCTCCCACGCCGCCGCCGCCGCCGCCCCGCTGCCCGCAAGATTCGAGACAGAGGCCTAACTGATGTGCAAACCATATTCAAAAAAGTGTTCAGGATTTTCACATAACAAATCACAGCTAATGTCAACACAATTCAAAACCTATTTTTCATGAGTCGATTTATTAAAGTATCTCAGAAGACGTTATATACTGGTTGGCAAGGATATCGACCCGAAAACTGTTTACCATGGATTCAGTACATGATTCTGAAACCCCTGCGTTAAAATTTTTCGTCGGTTATTAATAAAAAAATCGACTGTTTCATAGAAAAGTGCAGTACCTATGCGGTCAAAATGTATGGAACAGCTGATTTTTTTTAAATTAACCGACCCAAAATTTCAACGCAGGGGGGTTCAGAATCATGTACTGAATCCATGGTAACAGTTTTCGCGTCGATGTCCCTGCCACACTGTATACATTACTTACATGAAGACATTATTATAAACCCAAACACACATAACATGTCACACACACATACACCCCCACACACAAACACAACCCCACACACACATGACATTATTGTTTGTTTTTGAATATATCTATTTTGCTTTCTTTTCTTTCTTTCTTTCTATTATTATTAGAGCAGTGATAGCCTAGTGGTGTGACCATTGGACTGCCAAGTTATAGGCCTCGAGTTCGAACCCAAGGCACGCACCTCTGACTTTTTGGATTCATGTGCATATTGAACAATTATCACTTGCTTCAAAAACGGTGAAGGAAAACATCGTGAGGAAACCGGCATGCCTGAGAGATATTTCTCGAAGGAATGTGAAGCCAAGTCACAGGCCCATGGACGGCTTTAAAACTCTGACACCAGGTTAGTCACTAACCACACGAAAAGAAGAAGACGACTTTATAATATTATGTTCTTTGTCAAGGTATCTGGACTACCACAAGCTTGGCGTCAAGACCTACCGTCTCTCTGAGTACGAGGCCGCTGTAGAAGATCTGAAGAAAGGTACCGTTGCTAAGGCCGTGTTCAAGATTAACCAGGATTAGGCATTCAAAGTTATACAACAATAAATAGAAAAATTTAAAAATACAATAGACGTGGATATATTGCTCTGCGTTCAGCGCTCGGTGTGGTAACATGCCGTGTTCGGGTTCGCAACAAGTCAATCGTCATCCTGAGGATGCCTCGTTGAGAGGTGAAAAACGTGTTGATTTCTTTTAGGGGTTTTTATGGCTCTTTAGAAATATCTAAGTGGAACAGGTTACTAAATATATCCACGTCTATTGTATTTTATAATGGATTTCCGCAAGGTCACGCCTGAATCAATTAACAAGGAAAAATTTAAATTTTCAAACGCTCGCCTACATAGGGCTCTCTCTTTCCTTCAATTTGCCTTCTCTTTACACGTTATTCTTTTCAATTTTATTGATGCGATGTTATGCATGATCTGTGACCCCGGCAAATGACCACTGCGTTACAGTTTTTAAGTACAGGTTGCTTCCAAGATGCTATTTTAGAAAATTGATAATAAATAATAATGTTGAATGAAATTAAAATATTTTCTTAAAATGAAACTCTTAAACCGTATACGTGTGTTAAATTAATTCTGTATATGTTATAAGTTTATTAAATGTTTTGTTTTGTTGCTGTTTATTGGTTTGTTTTATTCTTAAAAACCCATTGAATGTATCCTAACTAATATTATGATTGCGAAAGTGAGATTTTACTCCTCTTGCTCAAAAAGTCCGTCATTGTAGCGTACCAGAGCGGGGAAAAAATAGCATATCTTGCTCTAGGGGAAAAAGTAATTTTTGTCTGTAACCAACGAGCCTACAAAAACGAAACAGTCTTTATTCTTATGTAAAACTAGCTTTTTACTACTGCATACCGGGATAAAAAGTTTCCTTAAAAATTCTGATTGAACAAATTGTATATTTTATTAAATAAAATAAAAATTTTAATATTGTATTGGATTATTTTATTATCTCGCAATTGTAGTGAAAAGTGGAGTGTAACATACGGCGCTAAAACCCATTATAACTCGATTTCTATTTACTCCCTCGCTAAAGTTCGGGCGTAAAACTACCTCGATAGAATGGGTTATTTTAGCCCCTTGTGTAACAATCTACTATTGTTTGTGTGTTTGTTTGTTACGCTAAAACGGTTTAGCGGATTTGGATGAAATTTGGCACATGGTTAGAATATGACATGGAGAAGGACATAGGCTTCTTTTCATCCTGGATCGCAGACGAAATCGAGGGCAACAGCTAGTAGAGCATAAAATTAAAGGTATTACCGGTGAGTAATTAGTAGGAACCGATAGTTGAAGAATTGGAGTGGCGTTCGTGTCAAAATTATACAGGGTGGCAGGGACATCGACGCAAAAACTGTTACCATGGATTCAGTACACGATTCCGAACGCCCCTGTGTTGAAATTTTTCGTCGGTCATTAAAAAAAAATCTGCTGTTCCATTACATTTTGACCGCGTAGGTATTGCACTTTTCTATGGAACAGCAGATAAAAAAAAAAAAAATAACCGATGAAAAATTTCGACGCTGCGGGTTTCAGAATCATGTACTGAGTCCATGGTAACAGTTTTCGCGTCGATGTCCCTACCACCCTGTATAGTATTATATATTTAACTAGCTGACCCAGCAAACTTCGTTCCGCCTAACAGTCAGTGAATGTGCATGTTTAGGATTTTAAAATTTCTACCCTACCTACCCTACCTAGATATCAAAAAACGCCGATCCACACAAAATGTATGAGAACGTGAATTTTCTTCATATTTATTTTTTCGTGAGTTTTCCATATTTTCTCAGCGTTTAAACCTTCCCTGGACTACGACAAACATTTTAAAACCAAAATCAGCTAAATCGGCCCAGCCGTTCTCAAGTTTTAGCGAGACTAACGAACAGCAATTGATTTTTATATATATAGATTAGCTGACCCGGCAAACGTTGTTTTGCCATATAAATTATTATTTATGTTTGGGGTGGACCACCCTTATCACTTATGGGTATGAAAAATAGATTACGACCGATTCTCAGACCTACCAAATATACGTATAAAATTTCATAAAAATCGATCAAGGCGTTTCGGAGGAGTATGGCAACTAACATTGTGACACGAGAATTTTATATGTATAGAAAATAGATTTGAAAGGATTTCTTTTAGGTTGTCAGGTTCAGTTGAAAACCAGCGTCAGGCACTAGCTGTCTGGCATTTTTGCTGAGCTGGGCCTATTTGGCGCAGCCGCGAGGCACACTTTCCTGTTAAATGATTATTTTACACATTGTTTTTGTTTACTTTTTTATTTTTTACTTGTGTTATAATTGTTGTGTTGTGTGCCTTTTTGTCTGTGCTAAATAAATGTATTTTCTTTCTTCCTTCTTCTTTCTTTTTTTTAAATATAAGTAGATCTATTTTATAATACATAGTACGTGCATGCATTTCAGACACGAATCATCCATAAAAGTTGTGGATTTCAGCTGATCTAAGCGTGGTCGTACTAGGACGGATATGCTGTAGCCCCGCCACTGAAAATGGTGTATAAGTCATGAAATAATGTGGTTGGTTCAATCTTGGATTTTTTTATATGATCCAGAAATGAAGCGTCAGTCGACCGTGTGGCTGTTGAACCAAAATGAACCAACGCCTACCAAAGTGAAGCGAGCCAGAAGTGCAGGCAAAATGTTGACCGCAAGTTTTTTTTTTTTCTACCAGGTTATCTGGTGTCAGTACCCTGACGAGATCAAAGAAGCATCAATGCTGAATGGTATGTTACCAAATGGTTGCCAGAAGTTTTTACTACTGCAAGCAGCAAGCGACCGAACACTGGCCTCCGTGGGCTACTGCTTCACCACGACAACGCGCTGGCTCACTCGGCGCTCAAAATAAGGGACTTTCTGGACAGCACACCAGTCAAATTTATAGGTCATCCTCCTTACAGTCCCGATTTGGCTCCGTGCGACTTTTTCTTGTTCCCCAAAATAAAAAATCAACTCAAAGGAAAACAGTTTTCATCACCTGAAGATGCACTGGGTGCATTTGAGAAGGAGATTGGAGAGGTGTCTGATGCGGACTGGAAAATGTGTTATGAAAATTTGTTTAGACGTATAAAACTGTGTATAGACGCCAATGGAGAGTTCTTTCAAAAGATATAATAAAAAAAATTATAACCTGTAGTATATTTTTTTCTAGTATCACAAAACTTTCTGAGTGCCCCACGTAATCTAGTTTAAATTTATTTCACCTCATGGGAGATGGCACTGCAGTGATTGATGTACATGCAATCCAGACTGCTAGTGATATTGTTGGAGCTGGCCCGTACTCTGCGTACCAGGGATGCACACCTCATTCGCATCGTTACGTAAAAGCAATTAATATGTGCGTCCGCGAATATTCCCGATGCGCTACAAAAACGGGGCAGCCCCACCAATACCCTGAAAGCGAAAGCGTTGTTGTATTGGACACGAAGGGCGTTGCATGACCTTTTGGTATATCTAGCCCACAGGCTGCACGTGTAAAACGTTGTGGCTTTTTAAGTGAGCAGCGTGCAAACCTGCTAGCCAGCATGTTTGCCCTTACCGACAACGCCCTTCGCTCCCGCTCAATATCGAGTCCGTCATTGAGGTCAGGGGTCAATATATGACCAAGATATTTAAACGTAAATACTCTTTGTAGTGGAGTCCCATTGAGTAATACAGGTGGTACATAACCCGGTCTGCCCCCAGCCTCAAAGACCATGATCTCCGACCTATTGGAGTTATACATCAAATCATGTGTTTTGGCATACTGCTCACATTTGGCGACCAATTACTTTCTGAGACCACAGATTGACGCGCTCAGAAGCACCATATCATCTGCATAGCTAATATTATTTACACAAATACCATCTATATAGCAACCCACTCTGGTGCTGCTGAGCTTACCAATCCTGCCTCACCCCGCATTCCAACCTGTATGGCTTGGAAAAAGTTCCAGCCCATCGTACACTATTGATCTGGTTACCATACCACTATTTAAAGATGTTTGCTCCTATCCTTCTCCATCTTTCTCCACAATACGTCATAAGCAACCAGATCAGAAACCTTGAATAAATCGATGAACCTAGCATAAATCGGCGTCCCACGCTGTGTATAGTAAGTATGTGATAGTATGCTTAAGGCACAACACTGCACTTTCTGTTGACAAACCACGCCGAAACCAGAATTTTTTGTCATGAACATTTACAGTTTTATTTATTTGTGTATTAGGCAGACGGTCAAACACTTTTGATATTTTGATATTATAGTAGCTAGAGAGATAGGCCTTTTGGATGCCGAGCGACGAAATGTAAGTTTTACGCACAATATTGAGAGATTTACCATGTTATTTTAAGACCATAGACTTCTTATAGGTTTTCCTGTAATCTATGAGTAAAGAACCATACTATGTATTTTTTTCAAAATTTTTGGTCCAGTAATTTCGGAGATAAGGGGGGGGGGGGGGAATGGTCAATTTTCATTGAATTTATTATATATCTTTAAAAGTAGTTATTTTAAAATTATATAAAAAATATATTTAAGATCCTCGCAACAAGCCCTTTCATTTGATATGTCACACGGTACTGTTAGCAAAACTTATTTTTTTAATATTCTTGTTTGCGCCCCAAAAGTGACACCTATATTCAAAATTAAATTATTTACGTTACACATTCGTGTTTGGGTCACAGAAATACATATGTGTACCAAATTTCAACTTAATCGGTCCATTAGATTCGGAGTAAATTGGCTGTGACAGACAGACAGACAGACACACGAGTGATCCTATAAGGGTTCCGTTTTTTCCTTTTGAGGTACGGAACCCTAAAAATAAGCTAGATGAGTTCGGCGTTTCCTATCTGACTACTCTGAGAAGAAAGGCCGAAACAAACTCAGAGGTCGCAGTCTCTTAAACTCCAGACATAATCTTGGTCAGGCCATATGTGGACCATGTAGACCATGTAGTGTCTGAAATGGTCTTTTGAGGAAAGAACCGCACAGATTTGAGTGGACCTGTCCAGTCAGTGCAAACATTTGTAAGTAATCGTGGAGCTCAACTCGACGAACAATACCAAAGAAAAGACATTTGGGTAGGCCGCATAAACTATTCAAACTGCCAGACCATCATTAAAACTAGTTGAAAAATAAAGTCCTCACATTCACAATAATTAAAATAATATAATACTTTACAAAGACCTTTACATGACCTTGTTTAGCATCGTGGCCGGGCCAGAACGGAACACACAAATAATACAGAAAAAAAAAATTGAATGTGATTATAGCATCTTCACATAACGATCAAGGAAATCTAATATTACTTGTCTTAAGAATTTTAACATGATTTTGTGCTAACCAGTTTCATGCAAATTAGATCCGTACTTCTCGTTGTCACTACGACATTATTAATATTAATTCCTCACACTATTAACATACATACTTCCAAACACAGTTACGATATATTACGGTTATCACGCTATCGCTAAATGTCACCGTGTCAGAGATGGTAATCAGTCCATTGTGTGCATCCTCCTTACAGAACCCTATTGGAAAGGTCTCATAACGGTTAGGCTGGTTCCAGGTAAAGTGGTCTTAGTAATCCGCACTTTTACATAACATCACGCTTGCTTCTCCAAAGGAGTAGCCAGAGGTATACCTGAGTATAGCATGATCAGTCTATAATGTTCCCACTGCTGGGACACAGGCCTCCTCTCGGTGAGAGGGAGTGGGCCGTAATCCACCACGTGGCCCAGTGCGGGTTGGTAGATGACACATGTCTTCGAAGTTTTGATTCTAGGACATGCCGGTTTTTATTAAAATAGATTTTTAGTTTTATTAATTTATTTATCTTTTGTATAGATTCTTTTCTATTTTGTTAAGTACTTAGTACTTATTGAAAGACCTACACTGTCCTCCCATACCTAGTAACACTGTTATTTGAAAGTATTGTAAAAGCCAATTATTTTTAAAAGAGTAACCGTGGTGTTTCTTGCCGGCTCTTCTCCATAGGAAACGACCAATTGGAACCGTGCACCTAGCTTCTGACGTTTCATAAGTGCCCATGTAGGTTTATGTGAAATAAAATATTTTGAATTTGAATTTGAATTCACTATGTTTTCCTTCACCGTTTTGAGAGCAGTAGTGATTAAATAATTTACACAAAGTAAAGCGCCTGCCTGGGTTCGAACTTATGACCTAAAACTCGAAACCACCGGCACCACTGTTCTCCTAAGTTTAGGTACCTAAGTATACCATAAGCATTATCAGCCTATAATGTTCCCACTGCTGGGACACAGGCCTCCTCTCAGTGAGAGGGAGTGGGCTGTAATCCATCACGCGGGCCCAGTGCGGGTTGGTAAATGTCACATGTCTTCGAATTTGTGGTTCCTAACCGAGTAAAACTCAACTTTATTTCATTCAGTTTTAATCCCATTTAAAAAGGTTCTGGAGTAGCGACCGCATACCGGAAGACGTAGCGTTGGAAGGCCTGCCACAAGATGGACCGATGACCTGGTGAAGACCGCAGGAATCTACTGGATGCGGGAAGCACTGAACCGGTCGAAGTGGCGGTGCTTGGAGGTGTATGTCCAGCAGTGTAAATTTGTTGGCTGAAATGATGATGAAATTCCATGTATTAATCGTCCTGGGAATCGAATTCAGTACACTACACTCAACAGTCGAACCGGTTCTATTTCAAACATAAGTTTTAATAAGCCGTAACAGGAAAATAATACAAAAAAAAAATCTTAATATGTACTAAATAATTTAATTTATGTATTTGTGAACTGCATTGATATAATATTTTGAATGTATTACATTTGTCATGCTTAAGTGATTCATTGTCAGGGGTTGGTAACATTTAGCTTGTTCAGACCCAAGGTGGGCACTGCATCTTAATATTATAAAGAGAAAAGATTAGATTTTTTGTATGTTTGTTTGTTACGCTTTCACGCTAAAATATTACAACACGATAAAATTTGACACATGGGTAGACCATAACCTGGGTTAGAACATAAGATACTTTTTATTCCAATATTCCTTCGGGATCGAGACTTATGTGGATAAAAAAAGCGCAAGGCGCAGATGGTCAAAAATATCCAGATAAGTTTAGTGTGGCGCGTGAATCAGTCTCTCAAATATTTTTGTTAAAATAAATAAGAATTTCCGAATCATCCAGGGTAAGCACTGCACGTAAACTATTAGTTTTAAGCCATTTGGGGTCGAAACGCTCGGGTCACGGGGCCCGAGTGCACGTCTCCTTTTTGAGGAGATTTCTTGTCGACATTTCGCGTAACGAGGGCTGCCTCGATCTTTGGCAAATTAGCATTACCATTCAACGTGGCAATGCTGCCAGTCTTCTGGGCACGTTTCTGGATGACAACGATTTACTTTGATGCCTAGATGACCTTGGTATTTTTAGAATTCCTTTTTTTTACTATTAGATTACTATTACATTAATAGCAAGTCAGCAGTCAGCAGGTTAGTAGCGGGGCTGAGTTGCCCAAGATGTGACGAAAGGTAACTGAATACCAACACTGCGGTAGTTTTTTTATTGCACCGTCAACTCATGCCAATACGAGAAAATAAGACTTTTGAGCAGCCAAGGCGTAGGTCTCGAGTTCGAATCCAAGGCACGCCTCTGACTTTTCAGATTTATGTGCGTATTGTATAATTATCACTTGATTAAAAACCGGCCAAGTGCGAGTCGGACTCGCGCACGAAGGGTTCCGTACCATTATCAAAAAATTGCGGTTTACGATTTATGATGTATTAAAAAAAAACGACTTACTAGATCTCGTTGAAACCAATTTTCGGTGGAAGTTCACATGGTAATGTACATCATTATATTTTTTTTAGTTTTATCATTCTCTTATTTTAGAAGTTACAGGGGGGGACACATTTTACCACTTTGGAAGTGTCTCTCGCGCAAACTATTCAGTTTAGAAAAAAACTATATTGGAAACCTCAATATCATTTTTGAAGACCTATCCATAAATACCCCACACGTATGGGTTTGAAGAAAAAAAAAAATTTGAGTTTCCGTTCTAAATATGGGGAACCCCCAAAATTTATTGTTTTTTTTCTATTTTTGTGTGAAAATCTTAATGCGGTTCACAGAATACATCTACTTACCAAGTTTCAACAGCATAGTTCTTATAGTTTCGGAAAAAAGTGACTGTGATATACGGACGGACGGACAGACAGACATGACCAATCCATAAGGGTTCCGTTTTTTGCCATTTTGCTACGGAACCCTAAAAACGGTGAAGGAAATCATCGTCAGGAAACCGGCATGCCTAAGAGATATTTTTCGACGGCAGCTTACACAAAAAGAAGAAACAGCTAAGAGACAATTCGTTTGATTTTCTCAAAATGTTGCACACCCCTTGGTATTTGACAGCATTGTATTGTCAAACATGAGATGCGGTATCTTTACAACAGTTAGCTGAATATTCTGCTAAAATGTCACTGGGGTGTTGCATGATTCATCTTTCACGTGTTTTGATGAAGTAGACAGAATTTATTTGTAACCGACTTCAAAAAGGAGGAGGTTCTTTTTTTGAAGTGAAAACTTCTTTAGGCGCGTTGGGCATTTTTGAGATGGGAAAAAACAATTGAACTCGCAACACCGTTACCGACACCTCATTTTTGTAAACGCGATTGTGCTCTTTATTTATATTGTGTTACGGATCAATGTTCTGTGCAAGTATTTTTACTTTAAAGGTTTTGGAAGTATTTTTTTTTGTAAACCCGATTGTGCTCTTTATGTAGATAAGGTTACGGACCAATGTTCTATACAAGTATTTTTCTTCCACCAAGGCGATCTTGTTCAAGTTTTCACTTCTGTCGGCACTCCCGGAGTGCTACTGTTTTTTTTAATGTTTGTTACTTACGCGATTACTCCGCCAATTATGAATTGATTTTGATGATTCTTTTTTGTTCGGTAGGTCATACTTTAGAGGTGGTCCCATATAAATTTTATTAACTTTGCTTGGGTACCTAGTTTTTGATTTAGCTTCAATAATACATATTTTTCCCACTTGCTTTATATGAATGATGTAATGATGTTATAAGTTCCTGTCACAGTTATTTACATAGCAGGTAGTGGTATTCGAATTTGTGTGGGGTAGGTACCATAACTAAAAGGCAAAAATAAAAACTTTATTATATTCTGAGCTTCCCGCATCCAGCGGATTCCTGCGTGAAGGCCGCAGGAATCCGCTGGATGCGGGAAGCTTCATTTTCTCAATGATCTTGGTCATTAGCTCCATCCTCGACTACCAGCCACCCTGCGTCTTCGCAGGGCGCTCCACTTTTACACGTCAATAATATTTATAATAAAAAGTAAGTTCAAAAACTAAAACCCGACTAAAAGATATGAAACAAGAAAATCTTTCAGACAGAAGTCAAGACATAGGTACAAAAATGATCAAGGTAAAGCCGTGGTCGCATGCTGGAACACCTACAAAATTATAATGGCATGCGACCACGGCTTTACCTTGATCATTTTTGTACCTATGTCTTGACTTCTGTCTGAAATATTTTCTTGTTTCATATCTTTTAGTCGGGTTTTAGTTTTTGAACTTACTTTTTATTTAAATTATTTTGGGGTTATAGTTTCGTGATAAAGTATTTGCAGAGCAGCTTAAAAACATTTTTTTGGGTTATATATATGGTATAATAACACCAGCCTATTATTGTCCCTCTGCAGGGCAAAGGCCTCTTCTCATACAGAGAAGGCACGAGCATAGATCACCACGCGCGCTCAAGACATGTTGGCGATTTCAGACTTATATATCTACAAATACTAATATATAAAGCTGAAGAGTTTGCTTGTTTGCTTGAATGCGCTAATCTCAGGAACTACTGGTCCGATTTGAAAAATTCTTTCAGGTTTAGATAGGCCATTTATCAAGAAAGGCTATAGATTATATATCATCACGCTAAGACCAATAGGAGCGGAGCACCAAAGTAACTATTACACGCGGACGAAGTCGCGGGCAGAAGCTAGTATGAACTATAAGTCCAGTACCTTAATTGCATAACTTATTTTCGTAAGCAATTTTGCCTAATTTGTTTCATTTTGACAGTTCAACAACATTCATTGCGTTATTTACGTCGTTGAGCAGATTTTTTTTACAACTTATGAATCAATGGATTAGCAAACTATTTCAAATTGAAACAGGTTGTGGTTGTGTTGTATTATGTAATTAGGGTACAGGTTTCCTCACGATATTTTTCCTTCAACGATGTTAGTAATGTCTAAGATAAACTCAGAAAGTACATTTGAATTGAAAAAGTTACATTGGCACTTGCCCGGATTTGAATCCACAACCTCGTGCATGAGAGGCGAGGCCTTAACCACAGGACCATTACGGCATTAATGGTATAAAATAGGTATTAATTTTACAGCCGCGCCGTACGGAACACAGTCTCACTTTTGCTTGTTTTTAACAATTTAAACTTATTTATTTAATTGGACAATAATATATATATACATATTTGTAATGTACTTGTCAAACCCTTTCATTTAATACCCAACATGGCACAATTCAATAATTTTATTTTTTTATTTCGTTACTTTATGTCCTCTAGAGGGCGCCATATTGCATTTTATGTGACGTCACATAGCCTATAACCAGCGGACAATCAAAACGCTTCCAATGATACCTCATTTGTCAAATTATGATCGGCAGTTTAGAAGTTATGAGGTAACAGATGAACATACATACATACATACATACATACATACATACCGGTTAAAATCATAACCCTCCTTTTTGCTTCGCCGTAGTCGGGTAAAAATAACAAGAGTATACATGTTTTTGCTTAACAGTCATAAAGCCCCAGTCCCAGTCCACTGCGGCCTTAAAGGCATCGTGACGTGGTGATGTGGACAAGCTCTTAGAAGCTTGACATTTTTAAAGCTCCAAGGGAATAAACTTATTCATTTGATATTAATTTCAACTCGATACCTCCACGCGTTACTGAGAAAAAGGGTCTTGACTGACTGACGGACGGACAACGAAGTGATCCCATAAGGGTTCTATTTTTTCCCTTTGAGGTACGGAACCCTAAAAGTAACGGCTGTTCAAATACTGAGCGTTTTTTGACACTTTAATGTCAAATACAATGACAGTTTTTCATGACGGCAGTTTCATGACAGCCACCGATTTTTTAGAAAACCGATTAGCCATCGCATAAATGTGTACCTACCCTCCGGCCGATGAAAGACTACGTTCAGCTGAGTACAAAAGAATACGAATTTAAACTTTATTAGTTCCTAATCTTGTTCAACTGACAGCTGTCAGAAACATTCTGTCGGTAACTTCGCACGTTTTCTCATAACACATCTGACATTGGCAGAATGGTCGAGAAAAATAGAATAGACCAGAATTAAAAAAAAAAGAACAAGACATTTATAGATATTTTCTAGATCGTTTTAGATAGAAAAAAATTATTATCCGTCTGATGTCAACAAGCTAAACACTATTTACTCAAAATAAGACAAAGCTTAGCTTATCTCTTGCATACCTAATTGTATTTTCATGATCACGTAGTTAATTATTATAATAACATGAATGATCTTTAAACTTGACATTAAGATAAAATTTGCTATGCTATAGTACAGACGCCAGCACATCAAGCTATTACAATCTGTCAAATTAATTTAATAGATTTTCAACTTTATAACTGAAGCATAAGGTTCAAAGTTGATTGGGAAAATTTGACAGTTTCGGGTAGCTTGATGTGCTGGCAATAATTTATTTCTTAGGTACAGACGTACCTAAGAATTAAATTATTATGGATGGATCATCTACCTAACCTTTTCTAAACTATGTTAGGACCGGCTTCCAGTCTAACCGGATGCAGCTGAATACCTGTATTTTACATGGAGCGACTGCCTATCTGACCTCCACAGCCCACTCAGTTGCTGGGTTTACTTAGAGGTGAATAGAAATCCAAGATTTTTCAATTTTAGGATTTATTATAGGAGAAAACTTTTCATCTAAGTTTTAGGGTTCCGTATCCAAAAGGCAAAAACGGAACCCATATCATTTCGTCATGTCCGTCTGTCCGTCTATCCGTCTCTCCGGATGTCACACAGGCATTTTACTCTGAGATTATTTTTTCATCGTCAGAAGCCCGAAAGTCTGACAACCAGTTAAGACTGGTTGTCAGACTTTCGGGCTTCTACCCTTTGGTAAGCCAAAGGGTATCGTATTAACCTAGGAGGTTGTCGGCTGCTTTGCTTTGCTTTTGGACTTTCCTGTGGCTGCTTCAATAAATTAAGGCCTCCAGTCAGGGCATAAAACATATAAACTAAGCGACTACACGCTAAGGGCACCCGCTGTGGGGTACGGACCTCGGCTTAGGGCGTCGCTGGTGGAGGACAGCAAGGGACAGGCTGGATCGAATTAATATTTTATTCCTTTTATTTTATTTAAATACTTATAAATTATATTTTTAAATATTAGAATTAAGAAAATATTAAAACATTAAAAAATATAAAAAATAGTAGCCCACCGGTATCGGGAACAGGGTCCAAGCTACCGGCGGTCAAGGCTCCAGAGAGAGGAACCTCCTGACAATGCGAGCCGTGTCCAGGAGTACCGCCTTCTGAATCAAGCCCTTGATCCAGCTGCCCAACGCGAGGCTCCTTAGGTGTTGGTCGAGGCTCTTGGCAATTAAGCCATTGGCTGATACGACTATCGGCACAATGATCGCTGAGTCCACATCCCACATGTCGACAATCTCGCGAGCCAAGTCAAGATAGGTACTTGATTTGTTTGTCTTTCTCGGCTTTCACGAGGTTCCCGTCATGCGGGACTGTTATGTCAATAATCATTGTGCGCCGCTCTACTCGATCCACCACCACTATCAGGTTTATTGGCAACAATAGTCCTGTCAGTGATGATGGATCGATCCCAGTACAATGTGATATTTCCATTTGCGAGAACTGGGTCGGGCACATACCTGTAGTACGGCACTTCCGATTCTACAAGGCCGTATTTCAGAGCAATTAAGTCGCTGATGGATAATCCTGGCTACAAGGTTATGTCTATGCAAGTATTCTTCGTTAGGAGATAATGTGTCGGATTGATTCTCCTGGACGGTGGCATGCCCGACAGATGTCAACCGTGCCATCCTTCACAATAAATCTCCGGTAATTGTTCGTCATGATAACTTCATCCATAATTGCACAGATAAAACCTTCGGTCTCCCCGAAGAGGTCACCAAAACGTAGCCAGGTCACGGACGCTAGTAAATCTACATCGGGTCCATGTAGGGCCCGGAAAAAGCGTCCGTGAAGCTCCTTACTCTGCCATACCTCCCTGCGATCGTTAGTGTCAAGCACTACAGGCTTGAGCCAGTTCTCTTTAGCCAAGGAGAGCGGGGTGAAACCCTTGTCCACCGCGACCACATCTCGATGCATCCTCACGCCGGCTTCTAGGAAATATTCCCTAAGACTGCATGTCTCGCGATTGTGGAGGGTCTTAGCGTTTAAAAAGCCTCGACCTCCACACTTTCGCGGGATATACAGTCTCATTACTAATGACCGTGGGTGATGCATTCGATATGCAGTCAGCAGCGTACGGACCCTCCTATCCAGGGTGTCGAGTTCGGTCTGAGTCCATTTGAGTATGCCGAAAGAGTACATCAAAACCGGCATGACCCAACCGTTGAAGGCGCGCACCTTGTTTCCGCCTGATAGGAAACTATTAAATACTTTCTTCAGGCGGCCAAAGAAGCGCTCCTTCAACGATTGCTTCATGTCAGTAACATTGATGCCCAACGCTTCCGACATACCCAAATACTTATGGGTTTCGGATGCGGAGAGGGCTCTAAGGTTTATGGAATCCGAGAGTTGGGCTCCCACGGATTCCACAATCTCTCCCTCGCTTTACATGCATGACCGCACATTTGTCCACACCAAACTCTATCCTGATGGCGCTACTGAAAGTTTCAGTTACTTTCAGTAGCTCCATCAGTTGCAAATTGTTGGGGGCAAAGAGTTTTAGGTCATCCATGTATAGGAGGTGAGATATAACCTGACCACCTCTCCTCAACCGATAGCCAAGACCTGAATCCTCTAGCAGTGTGCTTAGAGGATTCAGGGCTAGCAGAACCAAAGCGGACTCAAACTGTCACCCTGAAATATGTCTCGCTCTATCCTTATCGGCTCGCTATTCCTCTGGATATTTCAACATCCTGGATAGCGAAGGACCGTCCTCCATTGCCTCATACACGACATCAGAAAGGTGCGCAGAGTTGTATCTACTTTATACAACTCCAGCACCCTCATGAGCCATGTATGTGGCACCGAGTCGTAGGCCTTCTTATAATCTATCCAGCATGTCAACAGATCCTTTCGGGAACGGAGCACCTGTTGCCATATCAATGAGGAGTAGCTCCTTAGTACCGCGGGACCCGTTCCTACATCCATTTTGAGAGGCAGACATGATGGAGTTGGTGTCTATATGTTTGTTAATTTTAGCTCTCAAAATGTATGTAAGAACTTTATAGACCGTCGGTAAACACGTGATCGGTCTATAATTTTTGGGTTCCGCGGTGCTACCAGATTTATGGAGCCGGTGGGTAACTCCTGTTGTTAGGAAATGGGGTAGCGACCCAGACTCCAAAGCAGTCTGGTACTGAGCTGCCAAGCAAGCGTGCGATCTCATAAACCATTTGATCCAGAAGTTGTGCAGCCCGTCCGGTCCTGGAGACTTCCAGTTAGGTAGCGGACGAACTGCACGTGTTACATCTTGGGGGCAGATGGTAATAGCCCCCATTTCTGGTATTGGATCGCAGGCTCGCTCGACTTCCCGAGTCCAGTCACCTTCGGTGTGACTAACAGGCACCGACCAGAATTAATATTATTATTAGGGAATTTAAAGCTACAGGCTCAGCGGCGCGGGCTGGCTCGAGCAAGGGTCGGGGCGGGGCTAATCGCCGGCGGAGGAATAGATGCTTATAGAGCAGGAATTCCCAACTGGTGGGGCACGCCATCCTCGGGGGGCGTAGAGTGAACAACGGGAGGGCGCAGCGACTCTAATAATAAACTACACAGGAAAAAAAACTAACCAGTGCGCAACCTTAAACATGTGACTTTACTCATCATTATGAACAACTTTTTCTATGGGACCAAACCTGAAATCGCGAAAAATGAATCAGCCGTTCCCTACATTTTAACGAGTTATGCGAACATAAATGTAGGGAACAGCTGATTTTTTCGAAATAATGAGTAAAGTCACGGGTTTAATTTTGCGCACTGGATAAAAACTTACCCAGTAGATTTGTAATTTTTTTTGTCAAAGTAACATCATTTATTTCAATTAGGCACATAAAAGGCACTTTCTTATTTTCTTAAAGGTTAAAGGCTCGTGTAGACCAGCGCGATATCGCAGGCGCGACACGGGTCGCACTGCCTGTCGCGCCCGCGATAATGCGCTGGTCTGCACGAGCCTTAAGGCTAGTTTTCAAATCCCGAATGTTTCATAATATTGTAGGTATAAGTAGGTAATGTAAAATGAGCTTCAGCTTTTCTGCATAAGTCGACAAAATAATAAGTTTTCCTACTTATTATTTTGTCGACTTATGTAGAAACCGAACCTATCCGAAGCGGTGTGCTACAATTTACGTGCTCACTTTGCTCGCTCTTATATTTTTATGCTTTTATGCTAATGTTGACAGGTAACTCAGGGGTTAGTAGTGATTTTAAAAGAAACTTAGGGGGCGCGTACCTATATTAAAATTTTGGGGACCCCAGCCAAGGAGATATCATAATTCTGTACCAAGCGCAATATGGTTGAATGTCATTTTTCAAGTCATAAAACGACAATGTCTCTTTAAAAGACGGTTAGATCATTATTTTAAACCTTATAGTGAAGTTTCAATCTACCTAAAATCGTTTAAAAAAATGTTAATAAAAAAACAAAACCAAATTCAAAAGTCATTTATTCAAACAAGGCTGAGAATCAGCACTTTTCGAACGTCAAAATAACATAAGACAGTCCCCCAAAACGCCCACCCTTCACCATTTCCTAGTTAGTGCCTTTAGCTGGGAAGAAGAAGTGGTGCAACAAACTCCCCAGTAGCACAGTTGTCTGTTCAAGTTAGAAAAAAAAAGATTCTATTCGATAGTATGCAAAATAATTTACATTAGGTACGCAACACAAAACTTAATTTAAATTATAAATTATTGGCCATTATGTCAGCTAGCACACGCCAATATACCAACTAAAAACATCGAGAACTATACTCAAGCAGAAATTAAAAATAAAAACTAACGTAAACAGAACTAAATAAAAGCCTCCAGGCATAAAGAGCGTGCCCGCTTACATAAAGCTATTTAAAGCTGTAATTGGAAGTTATAAATGATAAACTAGGACCATTTACGAGATCGACTATACCACAGATGAAAACAGAAGATTCACTCCGGATTTTAGGTATGAATCTACAATACAACAAGTACGCGGCGGGTTCAACTTGTCGAGCCAATGAGGTTAAAAACTGAAAGCTCATAACAGGTGGTAGCACAGTTGTACGTCTTTAAACCGCCATTGTTGTGTTTACGTTTCCTTTTAAGTCGATCACAAATTATACGAAAACTATCTAGTTTTCGTATAATTTGTGATCGATTGTATAATAGTGCTACACTCCAAGTCTCATACATATTTATCTAAATATGTATGAGACTTGGAGTGTAGCACTATTAAAAGACGAGCTAAGGACAGGGGAAGCGTCTACTACTGGTAAAAAGGCAGCTTTAGTGGAAAAGTCAATAACTTCAGAACGTTTTATATTTTATAGGTTATTTTGTGTTTGTTGACTTTAAGTTCGTTTTTTGTTAAAGACTGGAAGCGTACGATAGAAATAACCTGATCAAAGTTGAAAACCAACTCGGGCATGATCTTCCTGACTGAAAAACCTCAGAAACCTTCTAGCACTGATCTAATATGATAATATAAACACACACATACTTTACTATAATTTATTAATATCACATCACAAGTGCCTGTATGTAATGAAAACAGACTTAGTTCTCTTGGGAGCATCACCTATAAACCGCTTTCTCTCATAAAAAGCTTAAAGCACATCGTCTCGACGAAATATCAGATACCAATTTTTTTCGGAGAGCTTTCCCCCATATTTTTCTTCTTATAACATCTTTGACAAATACAGGGTCCCCATATTTTTGCAACTGGGCTCAATAATTAAATGAATGAATTATGCGTAAAATAGATTTCTTACCATAACTATCCATACATCAAAAAATGTATGGCTAGCTGTCAAACTATAAGACGCTGGAGATCAGCGCCATCTGTAGTGAGCAAGTGGCAGTTTTTATCCCCATTCAGTGAGCGTAACGTAGTCAGATAGTATAAGAGTTACGCGATAGAAAGAGAGGCAACTTCTAGGTGAATATAACTGTAGGTAATTAGCGCTGTGCGACCTGAATTGCACTTTATTGTGTCACCACAAGAGTCGCTTTTCATTTAATTGATTTTGCGGAGTGAACTATCTGTATTCATCTGTGACTATACTTAAGAGTCATTTAAAGAGTGCATTAGGTACTCATGATAACAAGGATATTATGATGATGAATCATAAAAGGGATTAACACTTAAATGTTGATACGTTTTATCATTCCTACTCGATCACCTTCGATAATCTAAAGGTGCTGATAAACTTGAGCATTCACTTGTAACAAAACATCGAGCATTCGCCGTTTTTAAGCTTGTGGAACTGAACAACGAACAGAGCCAAGCATATAGCCAAACATGGCTACTAACATTTTCACGATCATTCTAGCGAATGATCTACTTAATGCTCGTCAAAAAAAAAAAAAAAAAAATGTGTCATTTATTTGTCACCTGATTATGTGAGAGAACTTATAACCCAGCTACGTAATCATGACTTTACACTGGCTGGAATGCTAGCCGACAGCGACAGGGGTACGGGGTCATAGAAAGAAGGCGGCGCAACAATGTTAGAATGATTCGGCTCGACAAAAAGCTTGAAGCAAATTTATTGTCCGTTCGCAAGAATGCTGGGTAGAACGCTCGCGTGAATGCTCACTAGAATGCTCGCTAAAAGGCTCCCGTTTAGAATGCTCATTACAAGTGAATGCTCAAGTTTATCAGCACCTTAATGCAAGTTCTAAGTACATTGATAGCTATTACAACATTTTCAAATTATCCATCACTTCTGTCAGATAACGAATTAAAAGCGCTATTGAAATGGCTATAATCTATACTTAATAGGTACTTATTATATAATTATATTATATTGAACATAATAATAATAAGCCAGTTCTCGAAAATGACCATGTCACGTTGTACTGGGATCGGTCTATCATTACTGACAGGACTATTGTAGCCAATAAGCCTGATATAGTGGTGATAGATCGATTAGCGCGCCGCGCAATGATAGTCGATGTTACCATTTCACATGACGAGAACTTCGTGAAAGCTGAGAAAGAGAAACAAATAAAATATCTCGACTTAGCACACGGGGTTGTTAACATGAGGAATGTGAGCTCGGCTATCATTGTGCCGACTATTATGGCCGAAAGCCTCGACCAACATCTCTCGAGGCTCTCGTTAGGCGGTTGGATCAAGAGCCTGATTTAGAAGGTAGTACTCCTCGATACGGCTCGCATTGTGAGGAGGTTCCTGTCTCTGCAGTCCTAACCACCTGTAGCTTGAACCCTGCTCCCGACACCTGCGGACGTTCAAAAGTGCCTTTTATTTGCATAATTGAAATAGGTAAATTATTTGACTTTGACCTCTATTTTTTATATTTTTAAATGTTTTTTTAATTCTGTTTGTTTTAAGAAATATTTAAAAATTTATTAATAAGAATCTAGTAGATGAAAAAATTACATAATAATAATAAACCCTACCGCCGTATCTCTACGTTGACGTCGTGGTGGGGCTTGCGCGCTCCGAACTCTGGGTCTGTGCCGGTAAAGTTTACTTTGCCGGAACAGGTCTAGGATGAGGAGCTAGACCAAGAGAGATACAAAAACCCGCAGGGCAGTATGTGGCGAGCTGATGGGCAGCACGGACCCTATCTCCCGGGAGAAGTCTTGTTCCTCACCTCTGGCTGGCCTTTATTGGCCGGCTGGAGTGAACACTGACGAGGAACGAAGCTCCCACCTCATTCTTGCCTTTATTGGCCGGCTTGAGTGGAGATTCGCAAGAGCAATCGTCCTCGGAGGAAGGAAATATTCCAGTAAGATGCTGGTAGGGATCTTGACCGTACTTCCGGGATAGTCCTGATAGCCGTGGAATACCTCTCCACTCCTCATAAGCACCTCAGGACATGTTGCCCCCTTGTCGCTATGACACTTTGTGTAGCGACCGTTTTCGGGGGCACATTATTGAGTGTGCAAGTCACCCCCTGCCATCTTATCCGTGTACAAATAAAATATTGATTAGGCAGGGGCCATAGTCCTTCCATAGTTCCAGGTCACCAGTCAACTTAAGCCACCCAAACCCATAGTCCAATAGATTTGTTTCCATATTCTGTAATAGTCCTACACCAACCGGGGGTGCACTTGCATAATGTATACTGGGATAATCGTCGGTTGGTGCCTCATTTCATATAAAATTGTTTAAGGGGCCTCTGCGAGTTGGCTTCGGCCCCTCGTACACCTTCCAAAAGACCGGGACCCTAAGGTCCCGAGATATTTAAATATATGTAAAAACAATATTATGAAGAGATAAATTTGTTTTTTTCTGATACCCTCGGGTCCGGGTCAGGCAGTGTTTAAGTATTGGGTTAAACAGAAGCAGCTCGAAGCCTTTTTTTTGGGTGTGAAATGATCAAAATTGAATAACTTCTTCCGCTTCGCCCTGGTTTGTGTCCAATAACCGCAATGCTGCTCGTTCCTAATAAAAATAAATGAAAATAAAATTGTATTTCGGATATCACAACAATATCCATAAATTGTTAGTAACATGTTTGCACTAAAAACCACTATTGTTAGTCAATCTACTTAGCCTTTTCTCAACTATGTTGGAGTTGGCTTCCAGTCTAACCGGATGCAGCTGAATACCAGTATTTTACATGAAGCGACTGTCTATCTGACCTCCACAACTCAGTTACTAGGTAATACGATATCCCTTGGTAAGAATGGTTGTCAGATTTTCGGGCTTCTGACGACCCGTAACGACTGTCAAAGATCCACGAATGACAGCCGAGACCAACGGCTGTTAGTAACTTAAACTAAAGAAGAATTTGTGAGAAGACCACCCAACATCTAGACACAACGAGAAATGGTAATGGTCTAACTATGGTATAGGTCTTTGCAGCCTTCAGGATACTGTTGTGACTGCCTCTTATTCTGCTCAGAAATGAGGCCATTTTTTTGCGGATGATGGCATGAAATCCATCGGTTCCACTCCACCGCGAACATTTCTGATGCACTGCAAAAACGAGGCAGTCGCAATAACATCCTAAATACATTATTGTATTAGACGCGTAGAACATCCAGCGACATTTTCGAGTAGTCGACCCAAAGATTACCGGTGTAAAAACTCTGACAATAAGCTTTAAAAAGCGTAATCTTAACTTGGTCAGTACACCGAGAAAATCTTCGTGCCAACATATTACCCCTGACCGTCAGAGCCCTACGCTCCCTCTCAATGTCACCATGGTCACTGAGGTCACTCGTAAGAAAATGCCCAAGATATTTACAATTTGTGACTTTACGAATTGGCGTACCGTTGATGGCAAGTTCGAGGGCATCTTCCGCCCCAGCGATACCAAAGAGCATGTATTCACATTTTTTGGCATTATAGCCCAGTCAATGTGCAGCAACGTAGAAATAGAAATGGAATTTATCACCTATCTGGATCATTAGGTTCCCTACAAAATGGTTGAGCTGGATGTTGCTGATCCACGCGTCATGTTCGTGAACAGGCGCCGTCAGTTGAGACTGGTCGTCTCTTATCTGCCAGGGCTTATTTTTAATTGTTTTTTTTACATCTTTCTCACATATAGAAGCCACAAGAATGATGTACCCAAGATTTTGTAATATCTTTATTTAAAAGAGTGTCCTTGGAGTTTCTTGCCCGTTCTTCTCCATAGATACATTTTGGAATGGGCAACTAGCTTCAACTTTCTCAAAAAAAAAAAGTATTTTTCTTTAAGTACCTACAGCGTCATATTTGTTTGCCATTTGTTTGCACCGGTTGACGTCATTACGTCGGCGCCGGCTGTCGCTGAAAACCAGCGCTGGGGCTCTGTCTTGCATAGGGTCGTAGCATAATGCTGAGCGATAGGTGATTTGCGTGGATGTGACGTATGCTTCCCCCAACCTTATCTTATTTTATATTAAAAAAAAAAAAAATCTGGGTCATGTTTACCGCAAATAAACGTTTTTCTTTCTTTCTTCTTTCTTTCTGACTAACTAACCAACTCTTTGACAATTCAAAAGTGCCTGTAAATGGTGTAATAGAAATAAATGCTTTGAGTTTGAGACTGGCGCAATGACACCCTCTGCATACCAGGGCTCGGATACCGGTATATTTTTTTAAACAGTTTCGTTTTAAAAACCTAAGAAACGATTTGTTTCGGTTACGTTCGAACTAAACGTTATAAAAACGCTTTTGAAGAAGAACAAAATTTAAATCGTTCTCGGTTAATAAAACGTTTTTAACCGTTTTTTTTTTCATTTTTTGGTTGATCGATAGGAAACTCGTAACTAGGGTTACAATCCGTCCGGATTTGTCCGGACATGTCCGGACTTAGACTTTGTCCGGCTCTTTAATTTGTCCGGATTTCTTGGCTTAGATGGAATACGAGTAATAAAACTTATTTAAGTAATTCCAAATAAGTATTTAATATTTATTAACTTCTCATTCATCTAAATATAAAATATAAATCTTCTATAACAATCAACTTAACGAGATCAAACAATAATTAGATTTTGTGACTAAAACGTCCGGACTTTTATTGAAATGTCAGGCTTTTTGTCAGGACGTTTCAAATTTCCTACTTGCAACACAACCCTTACGGGAAGCGCATTGGAATCAATGATGTAATGAAATAAAGGTAAGGCACAATTTAACTAAACAAGTGAAAGAAAGAAAGTAGAATAGAATAGAAAGAAAGTAGTAAAATAAATTTGTTTGACCCAGGTTAAGGCACACAGTTCTCAAAAAAAATAACAGAGAAAACATGCAGCATGCATGAAGTGCATGCTTGTCTTGCTTGTCGGCGCACGCCCCGTGCGCGGCTGCGTCCCGCGGAATAAACCGGTTAATTTTTTGCAGAATAATCGTTCTCATTTCGTTTTCGCTCCGAACAAATTGTTGTACAAAGAACTGTTAGAATCGTTTTAAAAACGTTATTTTAAATAACGTTTCGAACCCTGCTGCATACCCGTTTTTGTTTGAATAAGAAGTGAATTAAAAAACCACTGCAACCCGCGGTAAAATGTCTAGTTTTTGATAACACGTAAGCATGGTAAATTAAAGCAATAATCGTGATAAACTCTATCACTGCATTAGTTTGTAGAGTAACTTTGAAATGCATAGAACATAGGACCATTATTTATTATTGGAACGAAGTTTTGGAACGGAGTTCCTTATCGCGCGTTGCGAAAGGAGGCTAGACGGAAAAAATTAAGACCAGAAGTTGTAACGACATTTTATTTTTTTTAATATCTCGGAAACGGCTGGGAATATCAAAGTTTTGATAAAAATTCCCCCCCCAGTCTCAGCTAGAACCTTCATTCAATTAGACCCCTTAGACCCCCTTTTCTTTTGACCCCCAATATCTGTAATTAAGTATATCCTCCCGCGACCCCCTGATCCCGATACACCCCCTGCACACCTCCCCCTTCCCTCCTCTTCTCCCCCCCTCCCCCGTGCCCCTTCAAGGTTACCTCACCCCCCCGGGTCTTAACTTTGGAGCCAGAGGTCGTAGACCTATCAAGTTTTTGGTCCCCGAAATCAGGAGAAAAAGACCTCTCTTTTGGCTCCATTAAAATCACGGGAAAACGCCGCATTATTCCCTATTTTGGTATTGTGTGGTGCTGCGGTGTACGCTGTGTGTGTGGCGTATGCACTCACTTACTTACTCATTTTATTACAATTCCTTCACCAATTAATCGAAAAGAACTTCGTTCCATCCGGGTGTCCCTTGACACCTCTCAAGTTTTTATTTTACATACCGAGACTCCTCCGTGCCTCGGAAAGCATGTTAAGCCGTTGGCGAAGGGTGTCATTCGTGGATCTTTGACAGTCGTTACGGGTAGTTAGAAACCCGAAAGTCTGACAACCAGTCTTACCAAGGGGTATCGTATTAACCAGTTACTGGGTTGTGGAAGCCAGATAGGCAGTCGCTCCATGTAAAATATTGGTATTCAGCTGCATCCAGTTAGTTTGGAAGCTGACCCCAACATAGTTGGGAAAAGGCTAGGCAGATTGAGTTGTCTCTTTCTAGAATTCTGATTTTGAATAGATTATTGAATATGACAGATTCAAATTGAATTTGACAATTTGTCAAAATTGAATTTTACTTTATAATGCTTGCAGAAAAGAGATAGTTTAGGTAATGGCCGCACATTCACTTTGTCTCATACACTCAGACAGGTGCGACGCTACGATGCGATGCGATTCTGGTAGAACAATTTCTATGAAGTTTTCATAGAAATTGTTCTACTAGAGCAACGGTCTCCAACCGGCGGACCGCGGTCCATACCCGGACCGCGAAAGGTCGGAACTTGGACCGCCAATTATTGTTAATTATCTAATCATCATTTACAAAAATTAATTTTTTGGAAAAACTAAAACCGTTTGAGGTTAACGGACACAACTTTTTTTTTTTTTTTTTTTTGGGTGGGAAATTATCAAATAACTTCTCCCGCTCTGGGTGGAGCGGGAGGGCGTGTCAGACTCTTACTGACTAAAACCCACCCGTGTTCCTTCAGTTGCCATGTTGCCGGGGGCCACGATTTCCCCATCGGTTTTCTTCGAACCCCCGGCAGGCATTGGCCCTAGCGGACCCCGTCAATTCTGCTGACATCTCTTTGAGGCGCGCGTGGAACACAACGCGCCGTCGACCCGGGCTTGGTCCTTATCGGACTGCGAGCTAGCCATTGCTCACCGTCCGCAAGCCCGCGCCTACGGTGGCCGGAAATCTTCCTGCGATTCCCGACGCCCAGGGCGTCTCCTGCTGCGGTGGTTAGGGGCGCGAGGGCGCGAAATTTGCCTCTCCCTCACGCGCTCCGTCTCCTCCTTCGCGAGCATTACTGCTTCGCAGAAAGAGGTGACGGCCTCCCATTTCCTCTCGCTCCGTAGCATGGCCCGAATCAGGGCCGGACGCGAGAGATCACCGCCGCCGATCGCATCCACGAGGACACGGCGATGCCCTGCCCAAGCCGGGCAGACCTCCACCGTATGCTCCACCGTGTCCTCCGGGCGATCCACACAGTGACGACACCCGGGCGTTTCCTCCCGCTTTATCCTGAACAGGTACCTCCCGAAACAGCCGTGTCCGGTGAGTACCTGCGTCAGACGGAAGGTGAGGACGCCGTGGCGCCTCTCTAGCCACTCCTCAAAGAGGGGTCTTATCGCCGCAATTGTGGCGTGCTCAGCGCTGGGTTGCGACAATCGCACTCTCCATTCCGCCATGAGATCCCGCCGGAGCTCTGTCGGCTGTGCCGCGACTTCTTGCGGCATCGGAGTTAAGCCCCGGCGCTTCGCTTCCGCGCGCCACTCCCAAATGTGCGCGAGGACCTTTGCCTCCAGATCCCATAGCGGTACTCCGGCAAGGAGGCTCGCCGCCTCGCAGGAGACCGTGCGGTATCCTCGGGCCAGCCGGATGGCCATGACCCTTTGGGACGCGTTCAGCCGGCGGCCTGGCTGCCGCCTCAATGAAGGCGCCCAAACCGGCGCCCCGTAAAGGGCCATGGACCGCACGATCCCCACGTAGAGCCTCCGGCAGGAGGCGTTTGGACCTCCCAGATACGGCAGGAGCCGCTTCAAGGCAGCCCCGGCCCGGTCCAGTCTGGGAGCCAAACGTCGGAAATGCTCCACGAAGTTCCACCGGCTATCGAGGACGAGTCCCAGATACTTCATCGTCGACTCGACGCCGATGTGAACCCCTCCCGCCAATACTTGGGAACCCGACGGTGGCGCACTACGAGGACCATAGAAACCCATGGCCTCGGACTTGTGCAGGGCCACCTCGAGTCCCAGCTGCTGGATTCTGTCGACGATTGTCGCAACCCCGCGTGTCGCTAAGTCGGCCGCCGCCTGGTACGACCTCCCCTGCGCCAGGACCAGCGTGTCGTCAGCGTAACAAACGACGCTGACGCCAGTAGGGAGGTCGGCTCGCAGCACCCAGTCGTATCCGATGTCCCACAGATGCGGAACCAGGACCGATCCCTGTGGGACACCGCACGACATCTCTCGCCGGTTCCACTCTCCTTGGTGACCGGGGTAGATGACAGCCCTGTCTGTCAAATAGACCTCGACCACACGACAGAGGTAGGTCAGCATCCGGTGATACCGAAGTGCCTCCCTGATGCAACTCCAGGGCAGGGTGTTAAAGGCATTGGCGATGTCTAGAGACACCGCCAAGACGACCCCACCCCGGGCCACAGCATCCCCCGTCGTGAGGGCCCACACGCGCATGATGGCGTCCACCGTAGAGCGCCCCCTGCGGAAACCGAACTGGCTCTCCGGCCCCACCCGCACCAGCTGACCGACGAGGCGGTCTGCAATGACTCTTTCAAAGAGCTTGCCCACCTCGTCGAGCAGCACAATGGGCCGATAGGCGGACGGAGAGTCCGCCGGGCGCCCCGGCTTCCTGATGAGGACCAGTTTCCCAGTCTTCCAGCAAAGTGGGAACTGGCCCCTCTCCATACATGCGCTTAGGAGCCTTCTCAGTCGAGGCCCGAGAGTCCCCATGGCCAGGACCCAGGCCCTTCCGGGTATGCCATCGGGTCCTGGGGCGGTATTCCTCGCACTCATCCTGCGTACCGCCACTCTCATCTCTACCTCGGTCACCTCCGGAGCATCGTCGTCGTCGTCGGCCGTGTGGTCCGCATCGGGCACCGCAATGGGCGGAGCCATGGGCGGGGGCGTATGTTCCCCTCTTGAAGGGAACAGAGCGCTCACCACGTTCTCCACAAGCTGGGGCCGGAGACTGCGTCAGCGGGGGAGCCCATGGGCGGAGTTTCTCCCGCACCATCTTATATGGGCGTCCCCACGGGTCTCTGTTCAGAGTCTCCAGCAACTCCTCGCGGGCCAGTGCCCTGGCCCGCAGGATCTCCGCTTGGAGGGTGGTCTTCGCCGCTCTGTAGCCCTCGTACAGCTCCGCCTGAATGGCTTCCGTATCCGGAGGACGGATACGGAGCCTGCGGTGCCTGGCGTACCGGCGTCGCGCAGCAACGCACGCCTTGCGTAGAGCTTCCAGCTCTTGCGACCACCAGTACACCTGGCGCGAAGCGCGTCCAGGGTGGACTCGGGGCATTGCCACGTCACATATATTGGACATGGCCTCCCGGAACCACTCCGCCTCGTCGTTAATGTCGGCAGGCCTGTCCGGTGATGACACCCAGGCCTGCACGATCGAGGCTTCGAGGAGGAGCTCCCGGTCCAGCCGCTTCAGCGCCCACCGCGGACCACTCGGGGCCTGTCGGACCGGCGCGCTCGAGGTCTGGGTGGAGACGTCAAACCGGATGTACCGGTGGTCGGAATAGGTCTCCACCTCCTCTATGACGCGCCAGTCGATTACACGCGGCGACAGAGCGGGGCTGGCGAACGAGATGTCCACCACTGATTCACCCCGCATCCGCACACACGTGGGGACAGAACCCCGGTTTAGGACGACCAGGCCTGTCTCCAGAGCCCAGTCCTCCACCATCCTGCCCCGTGTGTCCGTAAAGCGGGAACCCCAAGCCAGATTTTTGGCGTTGAAGTCCCCGAGGACGAACACGGGGAGGGAACCGAACCCGACGACGACGACTCTCAACTCCACAAGGGAGTTGTGGAACTCGGCGAGAGTTCGGTTCGGGGAGAAGTATACCCCTACCACGACAATCTCCCCGAACCGTGCTGCCACGCAACCCCGTCCTCTCTTGACAGACTCGAGGGACGGGGTACCAGCGGCGGCCGACGAAATGAGGGTCACTGAGCCGCTCAGGTCCTCCACCCAGTCATCCCTGGGCGGGACAAAGTACGGCTCAGCGACCACGGCGATGTTAATCGACCACTGCGCCATGCTCTGGAGCAACAGATCCTGAGCGGCGGCGCAGTGGTTGATGTTCGCCTGGAGGAGGCGTAATGGGGCCGTTATTGACACTCCATTTCAACCCCCTCCCTAGCCCCCTGTGAGGGCACCGCCGCGGCGGCAACGGCGGCGACGACAACAGTGGAGGCGGCAGCGGCGGCGGCAGTAGTGGCGGCGGCTGCGGCGGTGACGGCGGTGGCGGAGGGCTTGCCCTTGCCTCTGGCCTTGGCGGGTGGAGCACAGGCCTTGCTCCCAGCCCGGTGATCGGCCGGCTTGCCAGCCGCCGCACATACGACGCAGTGCGGCGCGGCGTTGCACGAGCCGGCCTTATGACCGGGCTGACCACAGCGGAAGCAGTGGTCGCTGCGGTCCACCTCCGAGGTGCACTTCGCTCCCACGAGGTCGCCCACCCGGCAGCGGAAGCACCTCATAGGTCGGGGCTCCAGCAGTTTCACCTGCGCGGAGACCCAACCCACCAGAAGCCTTCGGCCCTCCCCGGCTATCAGCTTGGCCGCCGACACGGGGCAGCTCACCGTTACGGCTCGCATCCCCGTGGAGTCAGGGTGGATGGTGCCTGCCCTCACCTCCTCGGCAGAGCACCCCCCAGTCCTGGCGACCGCGGCCACAACCTTTTCCGCCGTCACGCAGTCGTCCAGGCCCCGGATGCGCAAGTCAGCGCGTTTGGTGGGCCTGGACACTCAGGCCTCGTCCGGATTGAGGGTCGCCCTGAGCCTATTGGCCAGAGCGTCTGCTGCTGGGCCGCTGTTCGCACCGGGGATCTCCAGCATCCTGGCCCCGGTCGCTGTGATCTTCAGCCGGACGCCATTGGCCGTCTCCTTCAGATCCACCGCCGCATCCACCTTGGCGAGCACGTGCTGATAGGACACGCCCTTCTTCTCCGCTTCCGGCTGTAGTGTGATCACTACAGCTGCGGACTTCGGGGCGCGGAGCCTATCCGCAACGCTTTGCTCCTTGCGTCGCTGCCGCCTCGCCTTTCTTTTGGCCGCCCTTGCCGCCTTGCCAGCCTTCTTCTTCTCCCCGGCTACTTGCCATCCGGCGTCGGCCGGAGGAGTTTCAGAAGGTGGTGGGGGCGGCCTTTTCGCCGCCTTAGCCGAGGCCCTCGCAGCCTTGGCCGGGGCCCTTGCCGCCCTGACTGGAGCAGCCGCCGCTTTCGCCGGGGCCTCCACCGCCTTGGCTGGGGCCCTCGCCGCCTGTGCAGCCACCCCACCTTTGGTCGGCCCCGACGAGGCTGGTCCGGCTGCGGCAGCTGCGTTGGCGGCGTATGACGCCGCCTTTCGCTGGCCCGAGGCCGGCTGGCTTGCCGCCAATGGGGGGCGCAGGACTATGGCCTCCAAGGTGGAAAACTTGCTCCGTAGAGCAGCCATTTCCTGCCGCACCAGATTGAGGATCCGGTCCTCAGCAGTCACGGGCCGTCCCTGCCCGTGCTGCTCCCCCTCCTGCGGCACCTCTCGGGGGCCCCCACGTCCTACGTCCTGGTCGGACATACTTTGGTCCCCTGAGGGACTGGAGCCTCCTCGGCTCTTGTTGCCGTCGCCGGCAAGCGGTTCCTTCTCCGCCACTAAAGGCACTTTATCGTCATTTTTGTTTTTGTTTTTGTTATTAAGTTCCATTTTTGTTCCCACGAGTAGTAAAGGATATAAACGTCCACCTAGGCAGAGCCTTTTACCTAGGTAAGCCTATATACTGTAGAGGTCGGCAGGTATCTACAGGGGAAGCGCTAACGACTGGTCCCCCACCAGCCACTCATCCTCTTGCCGCGCTTCGAAACTTAGGATTAGGTGGTTTTTTATCTTAGAGGTGTCCTTCCTCTGGGCCGGGCGGTTAAGCCAAGCCCCCGGCGGCGGCATTAAACATGCCTCCGTTCGCTGTCCAGATAACCTGGCTCAGCGAACCCGCCGAAAGTTCTCCCTCAAGATCGCTCTTGAGGGAGAAACGACAGCCGCTTTGGTGCGCCTGCACCGCAGCGGCTGGGTCACGTCCAGTGTCAATCGACTAACGTCGATCGATCAGGAGCGACCCGCCTCCCTCGTTCCTCCACTGTACCCTCTACAAATCAGAGGGACACGCGGAAGAACGTCGAGGAGCATGCTGCTCCCCCGCCCGCAGAAATTAGCCACAAACAATACCCTCTCCGAAAAACTCCCAAACCTTTTCCGAAGAGTATATTGTTCATGCCCAGGGTGCACCGGCCTGACAACTGCTCTTCCCCCCGAACGTATCCATAAGGGACCAGCAGGTATCAGGCACACGTGGAGGTTTTCTGTACGCACCCCAACGGACACACCTTGAAGACACTCTTTGCATTAGGTGTTCCCCAGGTGAACCAAACTACAAAAACTGGCCTTTTCTGTTTTATAATAGTTTATCTTGTACAAAAATTATTCAAAATAAAAAAAAAAATAAAAAAAATCTACTAGAAAGTATTATGAATTTCAACAGTACCCCACTGGACCCTACTTAAAATTACTTGCCGACCCCTGTACATACAACAGTCACGTCGTGCTGTCGTCGCGTCGCGCCTTTCTGCAGGAGCCATAACGTCAGTCCATTCTCTATGTCTATGGTCACAACCAATTTATAGAAATATAATAGTTACCATTAGGTATTTTATTATTAAAAACCGGTCAAGTGCGTGACGGACCACGCACAATGAAAGGATCCGTGTTAGTAATTGCAAAAAAATATGTATATTACGGCTAAAACCCGCAGTGCGGCTATACCTAGTTTTAGCCAGCTACAACTCGTCGCCAACACTGCAAAGGGGCGAACCTCATACAAACGGTCAAAAATTAGTTTAGTATACAAAAATGCTCCATTTGTCGAGCTCTATGTCGTCACAAAAGGGCGAAGCTCTAAGACTAATAGAAACGAAAAAGATTGACGGCGTATCTTAAAATCAGTTGTAGGGATTTTTTTTTTTTTTGTTCTAAATTATACCTATATATTTTCTTCCGGTAAAGGACCGGCGTCTCTCATGAGAGACGGCACACCCACGCGACTTACATCTCTATTTGTACTTGCTGTAATGGCTATTATCGTCTGTGGATTTTTCTGTCTATGGTCGGATAAATATTCTTATCAAATAAATCGACTAAAAGCAAAAATATGAATAGGCAACATTTTAAAAAAATGTTGAAAATGACATTCCCGCGCGGTAAAATGTCAGTCAAACGTCACTCGGGGGACGCGCGCGTTCGCTGTAATAATTCGTTTTTTAATGGTTTTTGTGTGTAAATCGTCGGAAAGTGGTGATATTTTCATTTTGAAGTAAATATTACATCGTTTTAGATAATATCCGCACTAAATAACATCATATTATACCTATTTTGACCCAACCAAAAAAGTGTAAACAAACAGATAAGAGAAAGTTCCCGTCAAAGTGAAAGTTGTGATATTTTGTGGTTTTTCTGTATGGATCTGATCCGTAAGTGTTTTATTTCTTTTCTATATTACATGTATCATCGTATTAGACAACATTTAGAACAAAATAATACAAAAAAAAATTTTTTTGGGACGGAGAAAGTTACGTAAGCATTAGAAATTCTAGATTATCGAAAATCTAGATTTTTTGAATTTTTTGTTTTGAATGTTTGTCTCTAAAAACGCTTTTGTTAGATAACTTATCTATCCATAATGTACCCTGCAAAATTTCGTGTGAATTGGTACGGTAGTTTTATCAGAAATCGTTATCACAAAGAACAAAAGAAATAATAACAAAAGCGGGTAATAAAGATAAGTGAACGTTGTTTACAAAGACTGCAACCATTTGAAACGTATTCCTAATCTATTCGAGTAGCAAAAAACATTAACAATACTACTTGAGACGTTGTAAAGAAATCCGAGTGTTTGTTTATTTAAGTGCGGTCGTAAAACTGTCACGGCGCGGACCACCCACGGCGCCTGAGCGGTTAAATATCATCAAAATAAGCGCGTCATCGGGACAAAAAAAAAAACGTTTTTTGGCTCTCCTGTAAAATTTTCTTATTTGAAGTTCGCCCCTTTGCGGTGTTGGTGACGAACTAGGTGCGGCCGGTAGCAGTTGGTTACACTTAAGTGTAGCCTATTAATTCAGAGCTAGAACTAGGGGTGTAACCGGTTGGATTGTGCTAAAACTAGGTGTAGCCAATGGCTGAAAGGTAGGTTAGGTTAGGTTAGAACTGTGACCACACAACGGTTACGGCCGGCGAGTACCAGGGTCTGTTTAGGCACAAGAGTTACATTATTTTGTGTCAGGGTAGTATACCTCTTGTGTCTCAATGGACCCTGGCACTCGCCGGCCGCTGCCACGGCACCGTTATGTGGTCACAGTTCTAACCTAACCTAACCTACCTTTCAGTCACCGGCCGGCAGCTTTTGCTACCGGCCGCACCTAGGTGTAGCCGGCTAAAACTAGGTATATGCACACTTCGGGTTGTAGCCGTGACATATATATTATTATTAATTAATATTATTATTTACAATTCTGCTATTTAATATTATATAAGGCACCTCCAGATCCGTGATCGGTGTTCCAGTGCCTCACAACCGGACAATCAACCCTTCCCAAAATAGTATTCAGGTGTTTATAATAAGTGATACAACAAAAAAATAAAACAATTTTCGGACTTTTTCCTTTACTTGTGCTATGAGACCTTGCTTTGTGTCAACGTGAAGTACCCTGTAGGTTTTGATTTATTTTCGAGTATCAAAATATGTCACTTAAATGGCCGTATTTTTTTATTGCGTCGATTCAGAAGCTTGATTATTTTAGAGCTCTAAAGGGCCACAAAATTACGTATTTGATATTAATTTCAACTTGATACCTCCACGCATTCCTGAGAATAGTGGTCTTGACAGATTGACGGACGGACAATGAAGGGTTCCATTTTTTTCCTTTTATTTATTTATTTAAACTTTATGCACAAGTAAAAAAAAAAACCTGTATAGAGGCGGACTTAATGCCTGAGGCATTTTCTACCAGTCAAACAACATAAGGGATAGAGAATACATATTAATACATACATATAAACCGAATAAACTTTGTCAGGAGAAATAACGTTAGGTAGAGGAGAAAACAAATCCAGCAAATCCTTGTGAGATACGGCGCCTTAAAAATCTTTAAAATACGGCCTGTTATTTACTGAGATCAGTGGGTAGGTACAGTGTGGTTATCCTACTTGCTGATAACCTCACGAGTATCACCAAAGCTTAAATAGGAGGCTAGATGTGACACCCTTGAATTTACAGAAACGAAAAAACACTGGACTGGTTTTTTAACCGACTCTCCCAAAAAGGTGGAGGTTCTCAATGCGTCTGTTTACGCAAGACGTTGGTATTGGTCAATAATTTGAAGGCTCGCCAGCGGGATAAATGAGTACCTAACATACTTACAGTAGCAATGGCTTTTATTTTGACAGTTCAACAACGTTAATTGCGTTGTTTTCGTTAAAACACAATAGACGTGGATATATTTAGTAGCTTGTTCCGCTCAGCTATTTCTAAAAAGCCATAAAAAAACTCCTGAAAGAAATCGACACGTGTTTCACCTCTCAACGAGGCATCCTCAGGATGACGACGGACTTGTTGCGAACCCGAACACGGCGTGTTGACACACCGAGCGCTGAGCGCAGCTTTTTTATGGCTCTTTAGAAACAGCTAAGCGGAACAGGTTACTAAATTATATTCACGTCTATTGTATTTTATACAAGGTTTCCGCAAGGTCACGCCTGAATCAATTAACTTGTTTACGTTGTTGAGCTGACAAGAGACTGGTACCCTAATTGCGTAATACACGATCAATCACAATTTGTTTCGATTTGAAATAGATTGCTAATCCATTGCTTCATAAGTTGGAAAAAAAATCTGCTCAACAACGTAAACAACGCAATTAATGTTGTTGAACTGTCAAAATGAAACAAATTAGGCATAATCGTGTACGAAAATAAGTTACGCAATCAATTTGTGTTGATAATAAATTTGATTTTTAATTTGATTTTATTTGATTGTGAATTAGGGTACAGGCCTAATATAAGTAAGTATCTAATTAATTTCTAGACAGTTTTAAAATTTAGCTGAGAAAACATTTACTCACAAAAACGATCAGAGTAACAAAATAATCACAATAACGTAATACCTACTAGCTAGAGCTAGTAGTATTAATTAATAAACTATCTAATCTGTGAACACATTTTTTTTTGTTATCTAATAAGTAGGTATGTACCTACTCGTAACACAGATACTGAACGAGGGTTACCAACGGTACTATAATATTTAGTATTGTACTATATTTTGAGTCTGCGTACTTTATACTATTGAATAAATAAATAGTACGCAAAAATACTATATTTTCAACACCGAAATCTAGCAAAAAAATATTTAATTAAAAAAAAAAGCTGCTCTATGAAATCTTTGCAAAAGTAAAAGAATGTAGTGAGTTTGTGACAAAACTACAGGCCAAAAATGGCAGCATATTTAAAAAAATACTGAAAATAATTTATCATGTTTATCCCGACACTTCGGCATTCACAGAAAGGACATTTTCGGTTATTAATTCAAAATGGCGAGAAGAAAGAAATAGAAAAGTATCTCATTAATAAAAAATGTGCTATAGATTTACATTCATTTAAACATTTAATGTAATAAAGCACTAAGCACTTGAATTTTAAACATTTTATTTTTAATGCAAGAAGTAAAAAATTTAGTTTTTATAAAAATAAATAAGTAACAAATATAATGTCTTTGGCTATTTTTAGCTTTTTCAATAAAGTACTATATTTTTTTGAAGTGTACTCAATTTTTTAATTGCTTATTTTGAAAAATACTATATTTCGCCGAAGAAATGTTGGCAACCCTGAACCACCCAGTACACTCTGTACATTCAGAATTGCGAATTCCGATTTTCGTACTTAGATGTACCTTACCTAAAAGTAATAAACTTATTTGTCCATAAACTTCTGGTACCTCATAACTACCTTTTTTTTCGATTTTTACGTCGATTGGAATTAAAAACTAAAACGAAAAAAACTTTTTACAAAAAAAAAACTACCGACTTCCAAAAAAAACACTACAAAGTGATAGTGTTTTTTTTGGAAGTCGGTAGTTTTTTTTTTGTAAAAAGTTTTTATTTTTCACTTTTTAGTTGTGGTACCTACCCCACACACATTCGAATACCACTACCTACTACCAGTGTCAGGAACTTATCATATCATCTACATACTAAGTGGAAAAAAAAATACGTATTTTGTAGCTAACTCAAAAACTACCCCAAGCAAAGTTAATAAAATTTATATGGGACCAATTTGGGAGCATACCCTTTCAAACAAAAAAAGAATTTTCAAAATCGGTGGACATACATAAAAAAAAAAAAAAAAAAAAACAAACATACGCGTCGAACATATAACCTCCTCCTTCTTGGAAGTCGGTTAAAAATAGGAAGTTAGGAGGTATCAGAAGTTCACGGACGATATTTAAATATGGGGAAGTCCCCAAAATTATACTATATTCAATTAATCCCCAAAATAGTCGCGGGGAATTACTTCATTTGAAAGAAGAAAAAAAAGTATTTATTGAGACTCGCACAGGAAATCACAAATTAAACTAAAATACACTCATTAAAACAATAATAAAAATAAAAAAATAAAAACAATTAAAATAAAAGCAGAAAGTCCTGTACGAGGCCAAAAGGCTCCCTTCTCAGCATAAGCTGCGACATTTAAGAAAAAAAAAAAAAAAAAAAATTACGACCAGCGACGAAGTGTATGAAACTATCTAACCTTTTTAATTTCTTTTCGAGACATTTCAAAGTCCTAAAAATTTATAACTTTTCATTTATTTCCATTCATTGGCGATTTAGAACATTTTTTTTTTCTACATGTTTAATTCAGTAGGTATTTTAAACTTGTTTTATACTTTGATTTTAAACACTTATTAAAAAACATTGTTTTATTTCAAACTGTTTAAAATACGTGTTTTAAAACAACTTGTTTGTTTTATGCCAACCCTTTTTATTTTTTTTTTTTGGGTGGGAAATTATCAAATAACTTCTCCCGCTCTGGGTGGAGCGGGAGGGCGTGTCAGACTCTTACTGACTAAAACCCACCCGTGTTCCTTCCTATGCCATGTTGCCGGGGGCCACGATTTCCCTATCGGTTTTCTTCGAACCCCCGGCATTGGCATTGGCCCTAGCGGACCCCGTCAATTCTGCTGACATCTCTTTGAGGCGCGCGTGGAACACAACGCGCCGTCGACCCGGGCTTGGTCCTTATCGGACGGCGAGCTACCCATTGCTCACCGTCCGCAAGCCCGCGCCTACGGTGGCCGGAAATCTTCCTGCGATTCCCGACGCCCAGGGCGTCTCCTCCTGCGGTTTATGCCAACCCTGGTATTTCTATTGCCGCTATAACAAAAATTAAATGAAGTAAAAAAAAAATAAGTGGGCCACCCTTAAATTTTTGATTTTATTAAATTTTTATTACAAAGAAATGTGGTTTTTTTCGGCGTTTTTTGCTAAATATTGTACAGTGGTACATAACCCTTCGTGTACGAGTACGACGACTTGCACTTGGCCGATTTTACAGAATAGGCCAGTACCAACCCTAATTGCGTAATGCAAGACTACCACAATCTGTCTCGATTTGAAACAGATTGTTAATCCATTGCTTCATAAGTTGGAAAAAAAATCTGCTCAACAACGTAAATAACGCAATGAGTGTTGTTGAACTGTCACAATGAAACAAATTTGGCAAAATTGTTTACAAAAATAAGTTACGCAATAAATTAGAGTACAGGTGAAGTGCGTTATTTAGTGATCCGAGCGTAGTGTCGCTTCTAGATATTATTGTATATTCTTTTATACACCCGTGTAGTTATCACGCTTACATAATATTGTTATTAACATAAGTAGGTATTAAAGTATTTACTGGTGTTAGTAACAGTTATTCTGATATCAGCTGTCGACCGAACGATATGTAAGTCGTATTAATTTTTTATTTATTTAAAGAGAATTGTTTCATTAATACGATACAATTATATGGATACATAACAACTTATAACTAATTAATTAATAAAAATAACAAAATTTTACAATAACTTAACTAAAACTATAATTCACAAACTCAAGAAAACATCTTGTTTTTTTTTTAATATTTTCATTTTGCTGTGCCCTAACAGGGTCCATAATTTGAACATAGCTATGAGTCTTTTTATAACATCCTAACTAATGAGGAGCGTTGGAACAAAAACCGATAAATGACATTTGTGTTTTTTGTGGAAAAGTTTAAAAATATGGCCAAGTTCATGGTTTTCTAATTTAGAGTTAAACGAAATCTATCAATTTATTGGTGTTGGCATCAATGTTTGGAAACCTACATTCTGCATTCGTGCCTGTGGTACCTGTTGAGTTACATAAAAAAAGAAAATGGATATATCGGTTTTTGACAAAACACTGTAGGATATATCGGTATTTGATAAAACGTTGGTAGGCATATGAGAGCTTGATAAAATGCGGTTGACCATGCGTCAGTGTTTCTAAAGCCAGATTAGGTGGTTTCATACTTTAATGTTGTTTGTTTAGTACCTATTATTGATGTAATTATAGGTTTTTGTACAGATCCGTGTATTTCGCGGACGGATTTAGAGCGGATTTATGAGTTTTTGATCAGGTTAGGTACATTAACCATAGATATATGTAAGAGAACAACCAAATTGGCACCATATTTTTTTTTTACAAAATGTGATTTACCGGTTTTGTTCCGACCCTCCTCAATTGTCGTCAAAAAATTCATCCTCGTTGACTGGTAATGTAGGTACCCAAGAGACTGGCTTCATTGTTACGTTGTATGGCAATGCTTAGCCTCTGGCCAAGAAAAAACCCAGCTCTTGAGTGTGTACCTAATATAGTAATATTTTTAATGTGAAACATCTATAGCAGCGGGTCAGACTGAATGTTGGCTTGGTGCCAACAGTCGCCGATTGTTGGCGCCAACAGCCAACACGACAACAGTCGCCATATTTATTTCCTGCCATAAACTATCCTTTTATGCAAATTACCTGTACATAATAATTTCGATGTTTCACATCTGCCAGGCGACCCGCGACGGTTAATTTTTTAACCGACTTAAAAAAAAAGGAGGAGGTTCTCAATTCGACCGAACCGATTTTGAGGATTCTTGTTTTATTTGAAAGCTGGTGCTTCCGTGTGGTCCCATTTCAATTTAGTCCAGTTCTGACAATGGCATCCATGAGAAAACCATAGGTAATACGGGCTGGTATCCGCAACTCCACGTCAAAGCGCGTATTTTGCGTATGGGTGGGAAAATCTGTTATTCGAGCCACCCTCAAAGAAGGCCAGCAACGCCTTGGTGTCAGTGACACCAAGGCGTTGCTGGCCTTCTTTGAGGACAACCATATAAGTATTAAATTTGCATTAGGTATGTGCGCGACAAATGGACGAATAACTCAATATCACGCCAACCGATTTCAATGATTCTTTTTTTATCTATTGAAAAGGATGTACTTCAAGGGTACTGACCCACTAAAGAGAGAGAAATAAAAACTTTTTGACAAAAAAAAAATAAACAACCGACTTAAAAAAACACTACAAAGTGAAAAATAACTTAGGTATATTTCGGAAGTCGGTGGCAAATAACGAATATACAAAACCAAAGACATCGACTTCCGAAATATAAGTTATTTTTCACTTTGTAGTGTTTTTTTAGAGGAGCTCGGGCTAAATAGTGGCAGCCGCACGGGTCGATCCGACAGGTTAAGCTGCGCTTGCCGGGGTTGGTCTGTGGATGGGTGACCATCTTTCCACCGAGACTCCTCCGTGCCTCGGAAAGCACGTTAAGCCGTTGGTCCCGGCTGTCATTCGTGGATCTTTGACAGTCGTTACGGGTCGTTAGAAGCCCGAAAGTCTGACAACCAGTCTTACCAAGGGGTATCATATTACCCAGTTACCTACTGGGTTGTGGAGGTCAGATAGGCAGTCGCTCCATGTAAAATACTGGTATTCAACTGCATCCGGTTAGACTGGAAGTCGTGAGTGTTTTTTTAGAATTCGGTTGTTTTTTTTTTGTCAAGTTTTGAAAAGTTTATTTTAAATTATGAAACGGGAAAGTAGGGACCTTGGTTATGCAAGATTAATTTTGCGTAGGCTTATTGGAATTAACTTCCTTATCGCATATTATGCTCTACACACTTGGAGAAAGAGAGTTAGTTAAAAAAATACCGGCAAAGTGCGTGTCGAACCACGCGCAAGAGAGGGTTCCGTAGTTGAGATGAATTTATCCCAAATATAAACTTAACATTGTAGTTGGAAAAAATGTTCTCACATACATTCCAACTGCAAAATGTAAGTTTTTTACACACAATATTGGCAGATTTACCATGTCATTTTAAGACTATAGATTGCTTATAGGTTTCCTGTAATCTATGGATAAATAACCATTAGGTAAGTACTAATCTGTTTTTCAGAATTTTAGACTCAGTAATTTCGGAGATAAGTGGTAGAATGGTCAATTTTCATCTATTTTTTTAAATATCTTTAAACGGTGGCCGCACATAACGGCCACAGTGACAGCTGTCATGAAAATGATGACAGCGACAAAGATTTAAATCATTAGATTCGCCCTACCGCGTCAAATGGTAGTCGCGTTTTTGTTTCGTTTTGACACTTCTGACACACAATGACGCAGTGACTTGATTGTCATCGAAATGTTATTTAATAATGTGTGAGCTCCCTCTTCTCAGTGTGTAGACTTTTTCTTGTGTCTTTTATAGCGGCCATTGTAGTACACACTCTGTGAAAACTTCAAGTGTTAACCTATTACAGTTCAGAAGATACAGCCCTGTGACAGATGTACGAACGAACAACGGAGCCTTAAACCGACTGACTGTCTTTGGGTACGGATCCCTAAAAAGTCATGCTATTGTAGTCATTTTGCTATGCAATTTATTATTTAATTAATATTGCTATAATAAAGATAATTTGACAGCTAACAAATAATAGAGTTCACCATTATTTGTAAACGTTTAAAGATAAACTCATAACATGTTATTATTGTAATCAGAGGTTGTGTTATCATTTCAGATAACACCTAGGTACCTACGCGCTTTATATCTTATATTAATATGTATTATTAAATAATGCTCTTTGATAAACCGCATAATATTACGTAGGTAATTTTGGCATAACATAACATTACATCGCGTCCGAAGGGTTAGGTAGAGGTGTACCTATAGTACACCCACATTTCGCCAGTTATGTTTAAGTCCCATGTAATAGGGGGCGAGCCTATTGCCATCAACCTGGCTGCTACTGAGAAATTCCTAATGGAAAAATCCAATATCATTTTACTTGACCTTTTTTTTTTTGGGTGGGAAATTATCAAATAACTTCTCCCGCTCTGGGCGGAGCGGGAGGGCGTGTCAGACTCTTACTGACTAAAACCCACCCGTGTTCCTTCGGTTGCCCTGTTTCCGGGGCTACGATTTCTTTATCGGTTTTCTTCGAATCCCCGGCATTTTCGAACCCCCAGCAATTTTTTTACTTGACCTGGGAATCGAACATAAGATCACTAGACCAACGAGGCAGTCTCAGGTCAGTAAATTTTGGTTAGGTGTCTGCTAAGCGGATAAAACGGACGAACATTGAGCATTGTCTTTTACAAAAATTCGTTGACTAAAAATGTAATTTTAAAACAACTTACTTTTTGTTTTATAATCTTAAATTGTATAGTAACCTAAAATCCTCTATAAGCCCCAAATTAAGTGTAGGTAACCCCAGAGACGTCCTGCGTCCCAAATAATTAAAATAACCTAATGATCAAAATCTACCTAGCCTTTTTCCAACTATGTTGGGGTCGGCTTCCAGTCTAACCGGATGCATTTCAATACCAGTATTTTACAGTAAACTGTTAGGTACGTTCGAGGCTTTTATTTAGGTATTGGTGCCGATTCCCTTGTTCACAAACAACTAAATTTAAGTTCAGTGCATCTTTTTCTTTTTATTTCATTAAGAAAAGGAGAGAAGATTCTATTCTGTTCTATTTTTATTAAATGGCAAGCAAAGCCGAAGTCGACTATTCTGCCAACGTCTAAAGTGCATTGGAAAAAAGGACAGAAGATAAATTTTAGTTTAGTCCTGTCAAATTAATCAGCGCTTGACGTAAATTGACGTAATTTTAGTGGGCGAGTTTTTAATCACGTCTAAACTTGTATGGAGTTGATTAATTTGACAAGACTAAACTAAAATTTATCTATAGAAAGAAAAAGATGCACTAAACTAAAATTTAGTTTAGTTTGTGAACAAGGGAATCGGCACCATTAAGTTTTATTTACGTTTTATAATTATTAATTTCTACTTGAGTATAATTTTTAATGTTTTTGTTGGTACATTGGCGTGTGCTAGTCTGGCCACGCTAAGTCTGCGTAAAGTAAAAAAAAACGGTGGACTTTGAAAATCTATAGACGGCAACACCATCCTGTCCCTACGAAAAAATATTTTGATACTTTGTTTGTCTGTTTGTTTTTGATAGGTTATTTTGTTTATATTCAGATTTATTCCTGGTAAAGAATTGTCACTTTAGAACAATGCAGTGTGGATTTGATACAGTTTTGTCATCGTATGGAGGTAGAGCATAGGTACGACATAGTCTATTACACATAATCTATTATGCAAAAATCAAAAGGCAAAATATCAAAATCATTAGATCTACTTACAACCCCGAAACTGACATAACTGACTGATGTAAAAGTATATCATATATAAAACTTTTTGGTGTTGCCCATTTATTCCATCGTGGCCAGACTCTAGCTGAGGTAATTATGTTGTAATGTTAATTACTAACTATGGTATAGAATCAGGTGCCTCTAACTTGAACAGACAGCTGTGCTGTTGGGGAGTTTGTTGCGCCACTTCTTCTTCCCAGCTAAAGCACTAGGAAGTGGTGAAGGGTGGGCGTTTTGGGGACTGTCTTATCTAATTTTGACGTTCAAAAAGTTCTGTGATTTTGATTTTACATGGAGCGACTGCCTATCTGACCTCCACAACCCGTTCCAGGGTAAGTTAGACTGGTTGTCAGAATTTCGGGCTTCTGGCTACCCGTGACGACTGTCAAAGATCTATAAATGACAGCCGGGACCAGCAACGGTTTAAAGTGCTTTCCGAGGCATGAAGGGGTCAAAGGTCACCTATCCACGGACCGGGCTTGGCAAGTGTAGCTTAACCTTCAATCGTCCCGTGCAGCTGTTATTATTTAGACTCAACCCCCTCCGTACATTTATATAACCTAATGATAAGTAATTTATTATCTCGATTGATAAATAGTTCACGTTCAATCTCTCGGTTATTACCAATATCATTCGTTCGGTGGCAGCAAAGTTAGCTGCACGTGTAGACTAGTATTTGATAATTGAGTCGGGTAAGTACCTGAATAATTTTGGTATTTAGCTTAATTTTATTATTATTATTTTTTACTAGCTTCCGCCAGCGGCTTCGCCCGCGATCTTTATAGATTATAATATCATTCAATTTAAAAACAAATTAAGACATTTATTATTGGAAAAATGTTATTATACTATTGACGAATTCCTTAATGATAAATTGTAAGTTATTTGACATTGATATTTATTTAATTTTGACATTGTATTATTATCTTTATTTCCATTCATTATTTATATGTATAACTACTCAATTGTTAATATTTTGCTTGTTTATTTTGTGCTTCGTTGTAATTATTTTATTTTAATATTTTGATTATTCTTTATTATAAATAACTAATTATTATGTGAAAGTGTGTACACCTTTAAGGTAGATTTTTGAGGAGCGAATTCGAATTATTAAGATCTCATGTAAAATGTACCAAAAATCACACGAATAAATGAATTTGAATTAAATACATTTCTTCTTCTGAAATATAGCCTATTACTCAGTGATAATATAGCATGCTACTGGTGAAAGAATTTTTTAAATCGGTCCAGTAGATTTTGAGTTTACTCATTATAAACAAACAAACATATAAAAATTTAATCTTTTCTCTTTACAATATTAATTTATATAAAATTTCGCTTGTGTATTCTTTATATATTTCAATAAGGTTCATAATTCTATTTTTACAAGCTTCATAAATAGGTTGTCGAATGTGGTTTATTTATTACTAGCTGCGCCCCGCGGTTTTACCCGCATAAGTTTCGATCCCGTGGGAATATCGGGATAAAAATGTGTTAATCAATATCCTATGTGTTAATCCAGGTTATAAACTATCTTTGTGCCAAATTTCATCCAAATCTGTCCAGCCGTTTGAGCATAAAGAAGAGACAAACATACACACACACTCACAAACTTTCGCCTTTATAATATTATTGTGATTTTAAATTAAATTCATACTACATAATTATTATACAACGTGTAACGTTAAATGCGCAAAACATCAGACACCCCAACTGATTTTTAATTCAATTGACCTATTTCAGAGAGAACAAAAATCATTAAAAAAATTGTAAAGGTTTTATGTGCTGTTTTAGTTCGTAAGATTCGTATTTGCATTGAAATAAAAGCTATTATTATCCCGCGTATGAGAAAATTTAAATTGGTCGACAACAATTTGTGTTTGTTTACCTATTTTGGCGGGTTTGCGCATGTGATGGCTTGACCTATTAATAAATAGACACGGCAACGTTTTTAATGAAGATTTTTGAAAAATGTGACCTATATTAAAAAGTGGTTCAATTGATTCTGCTCGTTATTCTGATCAAACTATTTTCAGGTTCTGCGCATTTAACGTTACACGTTGTATACTAAGTATAATACTATATTATTGTACTTTAAATAACTACATTAATAATATTATATAAATATTCACAATTAATATTAATGTATTATTAATTAATATTTAATATTATTTGATTTAATATTTTTAATGTAAAAAATTCGAAAGTATGTAACTATGTAAGTAGGTATGTCCGTCAGTCTGTTACCTTTACTAAATATTTAAATACAATTTGACATGGAGATAGATGGTATCCTAGACATTTAGCAAATTTTTGTCTAAAAGTGGTGATAGAGGGGTTGAAAGTTTGTATAGGAAACCCAGCATTTCTTAAGTTATAATGGTAAAAAATAGGAATTACGTCTTAAATTTTTGTAAAATCGTCCCCAAGGAGGTAGGTACACACGGCTACACATCAAGCTATACATTTCCAGTTTATGCTGATCTCGCATTGTGTAGGATTTCCGTACAATGCGCGGTCAGCTTATACTGGAAATGTATAGCTTGATGTGTAGCCGTGTGTACCTAAATTAGGGGTGATTTTAAAATTCACATGACATCATAATACCTATGTACTTTTTGTGTACAATAATTATAGTACTCCTTTTTAAGAGATTTAAGGGATTGGAAATATAGTCATAGTCCATAATCTTAAGATAACATTTAATCTTTTTTAATGAAAATCGGTCCACTGGGTCCAAAGCTCAATTTGTCTATCTGTTACCTTTTGACTCCTTAACAGCTGAACGGATTTGAATGAAAGGCGGAGAGACCATGATTTGGGTTAGGACATAGAATACTATTACCAGCCCCGGATCTAGATTTTTTTGAGGCGGGACAAATTCTGCCGTCTGCCGCCCCCCGCCAATCTTTTATGGGGATGCGATAGCCCGCGAAATTTTCTCAAAATGAAAATTTTGACAGCAACATTATTCAAATTTTATCGATCGATAATGCGCCAATCCAACAGGGGTGCCAAAACTGCTAGGGGCGTAAAAAAGAAAAAAAATTAAAGATTATAAATGTGCTGCGTGTCTCATTGATTGCAAAGTTGCGGTGTGCTGGGTGGTGCACTTGTCCCCCTGAAGTAGGCGCCCGGGGCACGTGCCCTGGTTTCCCCCCCCTAGATCCAGCGCTGACTTTTATCTCGAGATCACGTTCCCGTGGGATGATATCTAAATATCGAAAAATACTCTAATTTAACATATGTTTTTCAAAATCTAATGATTTGTGAACAAACTAAACTAACTAAACGAGTGTCATCTTCAGTATAAAATCATTAAAAGTCGGTTATTGTCGCCTTTATGATTAGGATTTAGAAAATCACGCGACTGTTCGCGCCAATTTGAACAGATCCGTACAAGTTAAATAATCGGCTCGTGAGAATTTCGTCCCTCGTCCCGCGCGGGATTGGATTAAGTTTAACGAGACTTATTCTAAATTCAAATATTTTATTTCACATAAACCTACATGTACTTATGAAACGTCAGAAGCTAGGTGCACGGTTCCAATTGGTCGCTTCCTATGAGAAGAGCCAGCATGAAACTCCACGGTTACTTACTCTTTTAAAAATAATTTGCTTTTACAATATTTTCAAATAACATTGATGACAGTGTAGATCTTTCAACAAGTACCAGGTACTTAACAAAATAGAAAATGGTCAAAAAAATTATAGTCCACTAAGCCTACAGCGTTCTCACATTCACAAAATAAAAAAGAATCTGTACAAAAGATAAATAAATTAATAACATAACATCACGCCTTTTTTTCCCCGAAGGGTTGGGCAGAGGTGACCCTGTAGCAGGTACACCCACATTTCGCCAGTTATGTTTTAAGTCCCATGTAATAGGGGGCGAGCCTATTGCCATCAACCGGGCACAAATCCAGACTCCGAGCTGCTACTGAGAAATTCAAGATAGAAAAACCCAAATTAATAAAAATAAAAATATATTTTAATTAAACGCAATCACTTGATTGCTATTACAACTGTAATAAATCTGAATAATTATCATGTCCACAATAGCCACTAATAAAGCGTTGAAATTAAATTGTAGGTATACATACATATTATAAAAAAACTAACTGACCTGGCAAACGTTGTTTTGCCATATAAATTATTTATGTTTGGGGTGGACCACCCTTATCAGTTAGGGGTATGAAAACTAGATTACGACTGATTCTCAGACCTACCAAATATACATATAAAATTTCATAAAAATTTATCAAGCCGTTTCGGAGGAGTATGGCAACTAACATTGTGACACGAGGATTTTATAAATACAACCTTAGTTTTTGTTAACATTAAACCTCTTAAGGGGTCATTGTACTCATCATTATGAACAACTTTCACTATGGGACCAAAGTTGAAATCGCGAAAAAAAAAATCAGCTGTTCCCTACATTTATGTTTGATCTCGTCAAAATGTAGGGAACAGCTGTTTTTTTTTTTCAGAGAATAACCCCTTAAGTAGTGATGTTCAAATCCGCTAGAAACTATAGACGTGTTATAGACTATAAAATATATTTTTTTCTAGCGCGTTATTTTATACGCTATCGTTATAACACGTTGTTACAAAACTCGGCCGCAGTCTCAACGCGAAGACGTTATCATTTTATTTGCCAACACGCTAGCTAGATGAACATGTTGCGCGGTGTATGTTATTTCACAACGCGCTGTACACAAAAGAATATCATATTTTTCTCATGAAGCGTTAGAAATCAATTAACTTTTAGGTGAAAAGTGTTAAAATTTTAGGTGAAAAACGTAAGACTCAGAATAGCCATTTTAACCATTCCGAATTTAACGCTTTTGACCTAAAATTTTGATTGTCTAACTAAATCTGACTATTTAACACCTCGAACTTTTTTTTTTTTTGCTTATATCTCGAAAATAGTTTGTCCTATCGCAAAAATAATGAAAATTTCGACCCCCTTTATAAAACTCTTAAACCCCTAACACTCAACATGTATGTAATTTTTTTTTTATATTATAGGCGTATTTAAAGTTAAAATTACAATTTACAAAAGACTAAACAAGATTGCGATTCGCGAGTGCCCGTCATTTATACAAACAACTGAAACAACGTGTACCTAATACTAATAACAGACGACGCGGGCCGACTGCCGCCCGAGTTCACCCGACGCGCTGTGCCAGACTATAAAACTATATTGCTATCCCGTTCTGGCTCCGCTGTTCACGTTTAGACTTTTAGACATTTAGTTTGTTGAAGTGTTGGTATTGTTGATCGAAGGTTGAAGTAATATATTTCTAGCGCGAAGTCATAGTCGATCTAGCAAGCGCTAGATGCTTTGTACACATATCGTGTTATGTTTTGGCGCTATACGATATAACCACCACTACCCTTAAGGGGACTATAACTGACTTTTAATGATTTTATACTGAAGATGACGTCTAAACGAGTAGTGTTAGTGATTTGAAAAAAATAAATGTTAAATTAGAGCATTTTTTTAATATTTTAATATAGGCATATTTTTGATTATGTTTATATTACATAGTGAAATTAATTTGTAAAGTTATGTCTAGCGCGGATAAAAAACTGAGAATGACGCAAAATCTATCTAGCGTATTTTTCTGAAAACTTCACCACTTTAAAGATAATTAAATTATCAATCTTTTAGTATACGTGTTTTATTAAAATACCTTTTGTTTTACGTGTAATAAATTAATAATGCGTCTAATTTGAGACAACGCTCCTTGATGGGCGAGTCTTATTACTGGCTGGACGTACGACGCGTTACGTGAGCTCAGTACAGAACACGCAAGCTAACTATTCAAGGTCACTGTCATATATCTACGTCTTAAGAGGTTTAGTGTAAACAATAACTAACGTTGTATAAGATAGATAATTATGAAAAACATCTTCTGTTACAGAAAACAACTAAAATGGAGGCAGTAGTATTTGACGGCAGCAAGCTTTCCCTGAGCTTCCAGAAGAACTATCCCATGCCCAAGATCATCAATGACGATGACGTCATCGTGAAGGTTCACTACTCCGGAATCTGCGGCACTGATCTGCATATCATTCAGGTAAATAAATTGTATCATCATTGCAACTGCTAAGTCTTTTCCTAACTTTGTTGGGGTCGGCTTCCAGTCTAACCAAATGCAGCTGATTATTTAGAACTAACTTCCGCCCGCGACTCCGCGAGCCTATAACCTTCCTCAAGAATTGGGTTATCCAATGCAAAAAGAATTTTTCAAATCCGACTGGTATTTCCGGAGATTACCTACATACAAACTTACAAACAAACGTACAAACAAATTTTACCTCTTTATATTATTTAATATAATATTAGTGTATTATTATATTAGTATTAGTATATCAGTATTAGTATATTAGTATTAGTATATTTATGACTATTTCACGATGTCCGAATAGCCACTACTAACCGAATAAATTCAAAAATGGAACAGAATTTGTAGGATATTATCTGCCAAGTAAGTTAACGAGAACCTAATCAGAGGTGGTGAAATAGGCCCTTTGTATATTAATATTAGTAAATTAGTTTTATAATATTAGTATTAATAATATAATATTAGTAAATTGGTATAGATTTTACGTGGGGCGACGGTATGTCTGACCTCCGCAACCCAGTTACTGGGTAACAAGATACCCCTTGGTAAGACTGGTTGTCAGACTTTCGGGCTTCTGACTACCCGTAACGACTGTCAAAGATCTACAAATGACTTCTGGGACTAACGGTTTAGTGCTTTCCAAGACCCGGAAGGGTCTCGATAATGTAATGGATGAATGGTCACCCATCCACGGACCGGTCTCGGCAAGCGTAGCTTAACTCTCAATCGATCCGTGCTGCTGTTATCATTTAGCTACGACCTTCCCAAACAGTATGACCTAGAACTGTTTGAAGACTTGTGACTTTCATCAACCCGCACTGAGTCCGCGTAGAGGATTGTGGCCCACTCCGACCTACACAATACATTATGTAAAAAAACCCTGTCCGATCGGAAAGGGGCACATAGGAGCCTCGGCGGGGTGAGTGACTCTAAAGGTATTGCTGACATATTTGGAAGCCATTATCGTGTACAGTTTACATGTAGCTGCAGTCATAAACACTATAACTAAAGTTAAATCCTCCGGCCATGATGGACTCAGCATTGAGCACCTACAGCATGCAGGCCCGCATATATCGAGAGTGCTGGCATTGTTTTATTTTCTATGTGTGAGCCATTCATATCTACCTGCCGATCTTATGAAAACTGTTGTAGTGCCTGCCAAGACCGGGGGATGTTGCCGACGTAAATAACTACAGGCCTATTTAACTTGCAACAATAGTAGCAGAAGTGTTTGACGGCTTGCTTGATACTCAGCTAGATAAATATCTGTCACTGCATGACAATCAGTTTGGGTTTCGGTCCAAACTGGGTTTCGGCCTAAAAACTAAATTTTACAGGAAGAATAAAAAAACTGTTTTTTGTGAATATCTTATAATTATTATTTATTTATTTAATTTGACAACATTGGTCCAGTGGTTAGTACATAGAACAAACTTATCAACTAAGGGTTAGTATTTATTAAATGTATACATAGCGGAATTGTTCAAATACCAATAAATATCGAATATGCAATAAAGGCTCGTACAGACCACCGCGATACCGCGGGCGCGACACGAGTCGCGCTGCCTGTCGCGCCCGCGATATCGCGCTGGTCTGCACGAGCCACTATCATTATAGCACATTACCATTTATTCTCCCGGGGACAGCGATAAGTTATGCCTTGTAGACAGATACCTGCTAAACGACGGCTGCCCGCGCCCCATAACCCGGTAAAATTCCCCATTGAAAAAAAATGCGGCGAATTATTTTTTTCTTGTTTTCTGAAAATTACCACATAAATAGACTCTCAGTACAACATCCTCACGGATCGGACAGACAGGGTTTTTTTTTACAAGTTATTTTATTAATATTATGTTTCTTTACAGGGTGAGTTTCCCGCCATCAAATCCCGCCCCATTGCCCTTGGACATGAGTCTTCAGGTGTCGTCCACGCTGTCGGCAAGAAATCCATCTTCAAGGTCGGACAGAAAGTCGTCATTGACCCTAATCAGTAAGTATCATAAATTCATAATATAACGCCTTGTAACCCGACATGGCAAAGCAAAAAGAAGGGTTATGATTTTGACCGGTATGTATGTCCGTCTCTATGTTCCCTCGTAACTACTAAACGGCTGAACTGATTTTGATTAATGATATGTCGTTAGATTCATCTTTATCATATCGTAATATCGCAGGCGGGGATAAACTAAAGTTACACCATATTTCGGGTTATTGGTTTGTCCCGACCGCAGTAACAAGGCTTGTTAGGATTCTGTTGCCAAATGGCAAAAAACGGAACCCTTATAGATTCGTCATGTCTGTCTGTCTGTCTGTCCGTCCGTATGTCACAGCCACTTTTTTCCGAAACTATAAGAGCTATGCTGTTGAAACTTGGTAAGTAGATGTATTCTGTATAATATGATATATTCTGTAATAATGAAGACATGGGCAACTATAGACCAATTGCACTCATTCCGATCATTTTAAAAATTTTTGAAAAGTATATTTATAAGGAGATATACTCATACCTTGAAAAGAAACACATTTTAATCGATGAGCAAAAGAGATTTAGGAAAAACAAGACCACCAATATGGCAATTTATGACTTCTTGCATAAGGTAATGATAGATATGGACGTTAGAATTCCGGTATGCGCTATTTACTGTGATATGACACAAGCTTTTGACTATGTAAACCATAACGTTCTACTGCAGAAGCTAGAGGCATATGGCATACGAGGAAACATACTTAACCTTATAGAGTCTTACCTAATTAACAGAAAACAGTACACAGAAATAACAAAAATAAATATTAAAACAAAAAGACTGCCTCGTTGGTCTAGTGGTCGCAAGCGCTACTGCTGAGCATGAGGTCCTGGGTTCGATTCCCGGGTCGGGCAAAGTGTTATTGGGTTTTTCTATCTGAAATTTCTCAGTAGCAGCTCGGAGTCTGGATTTGTGCCCGGTTGATGGCAATAGGCTCGCCCCCTATTTCATGGGACTTAAACATAACTGGCGAAATGTGGGTGTACCTGCTACAGGGACACCTCTGCCCAACCCTTCGGGGAAACAAGGCGTGATGTTATGATATGATGTTATGTTAAAACAAAAAGAGAGGAATTTTACATATCTGGCGAACGAACGCCTGTTTACGGTGTCCCACAAGGGAGCGTGCTTGGATCACTATTATTTATCCTATATATCAATGACCTGCCTGATGCTATTAACTACCCCATGACCCTATTTGCAGATGACAGCACAGTGACTATAAGATGTAATAATATGGATGTTTATGAATATGTTAATGGAACTTTGACGTCAATAATATTATGGTTAGATAGGAATAATCTTAAAATTAATTTAGATAAGACGACGATAATGCATTTTAGTCAACGGGTACATGTTGATATTGACATTGAAGCCCTCTACAATGGCACAGTATTAAATAAAGTCGACGATACGAAATTTCTTGGTGTAATGATAGACGCAAAATTGAACTGGAAAGCGCACATTGAATATATAAGCAAAAAACTGAGCTCGTCCGCGTATGTCTTGTACAAACTGTCCGCAGAACTTAACCCAGATGCTTTGGTGACAGCCTATCATTGATTAGTAGCATCAATTCTGCGCTATGGTATCATATTTTGGGGTAACTCTACGAACAAGGAAATAGCGTTTAAAGCCCAAAAAAGGTGTATTCGGGCTATGTTTAAGTTACAATCGACAGAAAGCTGCAGACCATTGTTTAAAAAATACAAATTACTAACTTTACCATTTCTATATATTTTTGAAGTAGCGTCGTTTAAATCTAACCCCCAACTCTTTCCACGACAATCTGACACTTTTCCGCGCAACAGACGTGACAATAGCCAACTTTGCTTGCTCTCGGCAAAAACTGCCCTCATGGGGAAAAGCTTTTTTTGTATGGCCCCGAAAATATACAACAAAATACCACAGTCATATAGAGCTATGACAACAAATCAATTTAAAAACAAGATTCAAAATCTATTAACAGACAAGTGCTATTATAATATAAATGACTTTTTGACATGCTTGAACTTTATATTATTATTTCTATAGTTTTATTATTCTCGTAAAATGTATTAATGAATGTTAGTGAACCAGTCTTTAGTCTTTGGTTTATTGAAGTAATTATTTGTTTGTAATAAAAAAGAAAAAAAAAAAAAATTGTACGCCTCGTCAGGCAAAACATGTACGGACTTTTTGCCTACTTAAGATGTTAAGATGTTGCATGCTCGATTTGTATGTAAATGCATGTTTGACAAATAAATTATCTTTATCTTTATCTTTATCTGTGAACCCCATACTTAGAACTGAAACTCAAAAAAAATTTTTTCGTCAAGCCCATACGTGTGGGGTATCTATGGATAGGTCTTTAAAAATAATATTGAGGTTTCTAATATAATTTTTTTCTAAACTAAATAGTTTGCGCGAGAGACACTTCCAAAGTGTTAAAATGTATGCCCCCCCCTGTAACTTCTAAAATAAGAAAATGATAAAACTAAAAAAAATATATGATGTACATTACCATGTAAACTTCCACCGAAAATTGGTTTGAACGAGAATAGAATAGAATAGAATAGAATAATATTATAGTTGTTTTAGTTTAGTTTTTAACACGTCATAAATCGTAAACCGCAATTTAGCTTTCATTCAACGTTACTTGCTGCTACGGAACCCTTCATGTGCGAGTCCAACTCGCACTTGGCCGCTTTTTTTTTTATTCTCTTTTCAGTTATGTTTTTGTTGCAGTCGGGTTTTTTAGTTCTTAAAACAATTATTTTTTTCAATATCTGCGTAATGACGTCTAAAATCCTCCATTTTGATTTTATAAAAGCACCTAGTCTTTTTTTTTGGGTGGGAAATTATCAAATAACTTCTCCCGCTCTGGGCGCAGCGGGAGGGCGTGTCAGACTCTTACTGACTAAAACCCACCCGTGTTCCTTCAGTTGCCTATATGTTGCCAGGGGCCACGGACTTTCTCGCGACCCCGGCGCATAGGCCCTAGCGGACCCCGTCAAAAAGCACCTAGCCTATAACCATTGCACGACCTAGACGAGTCAATGGAGACCTCATGTATTAAAATCCATTCAGCCGTTAGGATGCTTCGAGGACATAAAGAATCCCACATACAACGATTAAGGGGGAAGCGTCAGGGTAGCCCGCGAAATTCAAATTTTCTTACGTTTTTTGCATTTTGCAGGTCAGTGTCAGGTTTTATGTTGATTAAAATATGATTCGCGGTCGTAACAAACATGGCTTTACTCAATTATAATCATTACAATCAGCAATAGTGATTAGATAAAGGTGTCAAATGTCATGATTTCATGAAATCATGACATTTGACACCTTTGCTAACTAATGGAGTAAAAAACCAAACCCTATATTTGCTGTCGAGCAGTCGGCTAATAACACCACGAAACTTTGAACAGAATCACAGAAATTAAGTCTGTGTGTCGTCACAAAACACTATTTCTATATCGACCCTTCTGGCCTCAAAGGTCGTAAACGCCACTTTTGGCCAAGATGAGTTAAAAATGCAATTTTGTTTATTTTTGTTAGCTCTATCGATCGATGTATTTAAACTTCCGCTAATCCCAAAAAAAATACGTTTACTACCATTATTTTTTTTGTCTAAAACTAAGAAAATAAAAAAAAGACAACGTAAAAGACATTTCATTTACAAAATATTTGATCCTGTGACGTAAACACCAATCGATTGTAGAAGAAAAGACGTAAAAGACATTTTCATCTGAAGATTGCCTACAATTTAATTATGAAAATAAATGATTCAAAGATTATAACATATTTTTACTAAAGACACAATAAACGATGAGCTATTCACCCTTTACCTAAAATTAATGAATACCACCTATTCTTGAACATTTTATTAATGGAAATAGGGTATAATTGTTTTTGCTAAGTATCTGAATATAACACATACCTCAACACATAATTACCTTAGCCCACAATAAAAAAACATAAAAATTAGTTTATTAAAATAGCCTTTTACTGCTTAATCACTTGCCTGTTTGTTTATAAAAATGCTTTTACTACTTTATTATTAATCAGCAATACATTTGTACACTATTTTTGGGTAGTAAACATTATTCAACAGTTTTATTTTTGGGCGTATCTCTATGCTAACTTCTTAATTCTGCATTCTACTTCAGTCAGTGCAATACTTATGAGTTTTTGAAGCATTTGAGTACGAGTATTTTTATGTAAGTATCATCAATATAGCTAAAAAGTAAGAAAGTTATTAATTTTAGTTTTTTTGTTTTTTGGTCCCCTTATAAAAAGTCCTTTATGGCGTTTACGACAATTGAGGCCAGAGGGGTCGATATGCTTCTAGAATGTCATACTATATGGATCGGAATGCTGGCCATGAAGAAGATCGATGAAAAAAGATTGCATGCAGCGGAGATGAGAATCTTGAGATGGATGTGTGAAATAGATAAAGTAAAAAATTAGCATACATAATTATATCGTCGCTCGCATGACTAACGGTCCTATCTCCGTATTGTCAATTATTAAGGAAAAGCGTTTTGCAGTTACGACATTTCTAACTAAGATAAAATTATAATCTATAGGTAATTCTGAATATTTAATTATATTTATTCGTAAAGAGTATTTACAGTACTTTATTTTTACGATATAGCTACTTATTTATTTTCAATATTGGTATTTATTTTTAATTATTAAAACAGATAGAACACTTTGTGAAAACTTTATTTATCAATCCGAACAGAATTAGATAGGACTTTTAGTCATGCGAGCGACGATATGGGGAAGTTTCGAAGTGGCGCCAGTGACAGAAAAGTTAAAAGCAAATCGTTTGACTTGGTATGGGCATGTATAGAGGAGGAAACGCATGTAATAAAAGAGTGATGAATAAAAATGTTAATGAATGGAGAGGGAGAGGAAGGCTAAAGAAAAGATGGAAGGATTGTGTGAGGAATGATATGAAAGAGAAGGGAGTGAATGATAGTGTGACGGTTGACAGGGGAGAGTGGAAGAAAAAAAAACAGCCTTGGTAGAAGAAAATACTTGTCCGTAACATTATCTAAACAAAGAGCACAACTAAGGCGTTTACAAAAATGATGTGTCGGTAACGGTGCCGCGAGTTCAATTGTTTTTTCCCATCTTAAAAATGCAGTGCTGGCCCAGTGGTAACGGCCGCGACTTACGAGTTGTAGGTCATAGGTTCGAACCCAGACAGGCGCTTTACTTTGTGTACATTATTTCATCACCACTGCTCTCAAAACGGTGAAGGAAAACATCGTAAAGAAACCGGCATGTCCTAGAACCGAAAATTCGAAGACATGTGACATCTACCAACTCGCACTGGGCCCGCGTGGTGGATTACGGCCCACTCCCTCTCACAGAGAGGAGGCCTGTGTCCCAGCAATGGGAACATTTATAGGCTGATGATGATGATGAAAAATGCCCAACGTGCCTAAAGAAGTTTTCATTTCAAAAACGTGTTGCCAAAGTAACATTCGACAAGGGCAGGGAGGAGAAGATGACCCTTCGGAAATATTATCTCACCATCTTTTTTTTCCAGGTCCTGTAACCTCTGTGAGTTCTGCCGTAAGGGTAACTACCAGTACTGCCTGACAGCTGGCATTAACAACACGATCGGCACCTGGCAAGAAGGCGGGTGGGCGCAATATGTAAGGGCCCCACAGATCCAGGTCTTCGCGTTACCTGATGGAATCACCACTGAACAAGGTGAGGATTTTGTTGATGTAGTTGAGAGTACTGGTCACGGTAACGGCCTCAAGGTAACGGCTCCGACTTACAACTCGTAGGTACAAACTTGTGTAAATTATTTAATCATCACTGTTCTCAAAACGGTGAAGTAAAACTCAAACTCAAACTATTTTTTCAATTAAACCATTTACAGGCACTTTTGAATTGTCAAGGAATCGGTCAGTCAGAAATATAAAGCTAGTTGCCCATTCCAAAGCGTAGTAGGTACCTATGGAGAAGAACGGGCAAGAAACTCCACGGACACTCTTTTAAATAAAAAATTGTTACAAAATATTGGTTACATCATTCATGTTGAAATTATACATGTGAGAACAATGTAGAAAGACGTGCACGTTAGAAGTGTCCGTAATAATAAGATAAAACATAGAACAATCAAAAATTAAAAATAAGCCGTGGCAACTAAGAGATGACCAGTCCCAACTGACGGCGCCCGTTCACGAACATGACGCATGGATTAGCACCATTCAACTCAACCATTTTGAAGGGAGCTAAATGATCCAACACACGCGCCACCATCAGCGAAACATTTGAGTGAGTATGACATACTCACAGTCGCCAGGGCACATTCAAGTCAATGCAAGACATATTACCCGGTAAATGGTAACTCTTTAGTATATAGTGCTCACACCTGTGCTATGCAATTATATAATACAAAGGAGATTGAGTTTATACAATGCAAATATGGTCTTACAATCTTCAGCAGCTCCAACAGTATTTGCAAATGTTAATCAATTAGTTGTGGTTGTGGAGCAGAACCAGCATTGAGCCAAGCGTTTTTATTAGCGATGTAAGCGTTTAAACATCGTGAGGAATCCGGTATATCTTAGGGCCTACAATTCGAAGACTTGTTATATCTACAAACGAGCACTGATACCGTGTGGTGGATTACGGGCCACTCCCTCTGGCAGAGAGGACGCTTATGTCCCAGTAGTGTGAACACTATATTAGGCTAATTATGTTAAGGTAAGAATTAAGCGTAGCGTGGAACGATAAGCCCAAATAGATGGCCCGACGTTCTTAAAAAGGTAGCTGGGACAGACAGGATGCGAAAGGTAGAGGATAGGGTATTGTGGCGCAGCTCGGGGCAAAGCATATTATGCTGAGACGCAGGTGACTCAGGTCCACGCAGCGTAGGGCAGAGACGGTTTAGTAATGTATGAACGTACTGACTGCTGCTAGCACAGGCACGTGCGACGTAGACATGTGTCTGTCCTGCTCTGCGTCTCGTTGTAGAACCGGCACAGGTTTCTGCGCTACGCGTGCAGGTCGTCACTTGTTTTTACCACTGGTGTTTCAGTGACAGATTGTTTGTACAAGCCAGAATGTGAACGTGTCTATGTAACTGCGTCGCAAACTTTAATTGCGCGATGCAGGGTACGTCAGGTCTTTGATGCGTAATCCGCATGTGGCGATGTAGATGCCGCCACAGGTTTAAGGCACCAGCGCCACTGTGATAAATGGCAAATAAGATATTTAGATTAAGTCTCTGAAATGGTAACTGTGAAGACTGGTATTACAGATATCCATTAGTGCTACGGTGCTGACCACTTACGATCAAAATGTTTAAAAATTTTGGATTTGAACTTAAATCTGTCGCTAAATACTAATGATCATGTCTTGTTTTCAGCTGGTCTCTGTGAGCCCTACTCCTGCGTCAGCCACGGCTTCGACCGCGCCTCCCCCCTCAAAGTTGGACAGAAGATCCTGATTCTTGGTGCTGGTATCATCGGTAAGTTAAGCTCATAAATACATCTACCCATTAAAAACGTTAAAGAGTTTTAAGCTATTGCATAGCTTTTATCGCGGGCTTTGAGCGCGGTGACCGAATCAAGAAATTCCGTAACGTAACGAAAATAAAACCTAACACCCCCACTCCGCCTACCATGTAATGACGGTTCCCATGACAACGTGATGTTGTCATGGGAACGTAATTTTTGTTTTATAATAATCACTTTATTATCAGGCAACTAAGGCCCATAAATAGAATACACAAAATAATCTTATACAATAATAAACTAATACATATTAAAAACCTTATACAACTATAACTATACACGTAATGTTGACGGCGTCGTGTATCGCTGCGTGGTGTCGCGTAACCGTCCTCGGAAACGTCGATATACGACACCTTTCGGCCAAAAGTCCTCTTTCAGGCAAATCTGTAGATGGTGGGTTGGAACTCGTACCACGAATGACTTAAAGTTGATGTTGTGGCGCGATTCCAACCTTTCAACCCTCAGAGTCCAGTTGGTCTTCACTTCAAGTGTAGCGTTGACAAATAGGAAGTATGGAGGTTAAAAATGCTATGCAATAGCTTTACCGCGGCAGTCCCCGAGTGCCACACGTTTTTTATTTACGGGAGCCAGCTTATCCAATATCAAGGTTAATTTGATGACCACTTAAAACATATCGAGAACTCTTTGTGCTTCGATGATCTGCATTGACCATTGAGCGACTGCGCAGGTGACACAGGTTCATGTAGCGCAGGGCAGAGCAGATTTTGTAATGCATGAACGTACATACAGCTGCGTACGCTGCGGCGCAGGCACGTGCGACGCAGACATGTGTGTGACCTGCTCTGCGTCTCGTTGTAGAGCCGACACAAATTTCTGCGTGACGCGTGCAGATCGTCACTTGTTTTTTACTACTGATTCATAATTTTGTTTCAATAACAGATTGTTTGTACTAGCTAGGATGCGAATGTGTCTGTGTAGCTGCGTCGCAGCATACGCTCGCGGCCTATGTCTGCCTCGCCTGCCCTACCCTGCAAAATCTGTACTGTGCTGCGTCACCTGCGTCTCAGCATACGCTTAGCCTTAACCCGTGGCCACGAGTTACACGCTCAAGCGACACGCGTCTTGCGACAGTGACGAATGAGGCCTTATATCGCACATATTAATGGACTCTTCTGATAACCAGGAAACCTATGGATCACCACTCTGCACCACCACGGACACAGGGAGGTGACCGTCTCCGAGATGAACCAGATAAGACTAGACATCGTCAAGAGAATGGGTAAGATTTGATATAATTGTCACTGACATTATTTGAATAAGAAATCGGTTTTTGATTGACTTATTACAAAAACCCTGCTTTCAAGGTTTCTGCAAGTTTATTTTTTAACATAACATCATGCCTTGTTTCTCCGAAGGGTTGGGCAGAGGTGTCCCTGTAGCAGGTACACCCACATTTCGCCAGTTATGTTTAAGTCCCATGTAATAGGGGGCGAGCCTATTGCCATCAACCGGGCACAAATACAGACTCCGAGCTGCTTCTGCTGCTACTGTTTTTAATGTGTTGTCAAACCTAATGCCAAGTAATTTCCTATCACGAAACAAGGGATTTGCTTGCAGATTAAATCACTCTATCAAACTAGGCAGATTTAAAATCAAAGTTGATAAGCTCAATAAGTTTGAATAAGCATAATCAGCCTATAATGTTCCCACTGCTGGGACACAGGCCTCCTTTCTTCGAGAGAGAAACTTCGCTTGGGCTGTAATCCTCCACGCGGGCCCAGTGCGGATTGGTAGATGTCACATGACTTCGAATTTTTGGTTCTAGGACATGCCTGTTTCCTCAAGATGTTTTCCTTCATCGTTTTGAGAGCAGTGGTGATGAAATTATTATTATGTTTGAATATTATTTGTTTAATTGTTTCAGAAACTGGATTTAGACTAGTTACCCCTGATGTGCTGGCTAAGGAGGTTAAGGAAAACATTACCTACGATGTTATCATTGACTGCACAGGTAAAGTTTTAGTCAAATTATTTGTTTTCAGGGTTCCGTACGTCCGAATGAAAAAACGGAACAAGGGTCAAACAGCCAGCCACACGAGTGATCCTATAGGGATAGGATCACTCGTGTGTCTGTCTGTCTGTTTGTCTATCCGTCTATCACAGCCAAATTGCTCCGAATCTACTAGACCAATTTAGTTGAAAAGACATGGCCGGGTCCTGCCTTCAGAATCAATTCAGAATAAATAAATGTACAGTAATTATTATTAATATATGAAAATTACTTCTTAAATACACTAAAATAAATTGTAAAGACATACCTGTAAGCTGTAAGTTTTAATATGACGTACTGTATATCAATGTACATGAATATTTTTTGTTAGGGCAAAGACATATTAATTTCTGTGACCTAAACACGGACGTGTAACGTAAATAAATTAATTTATAATAATCTTTTCGGGGGCAAATTGGAAAATAGCAAAAAGTGTAAGTATTGTAAACTGTACCGTGTGACATATCAAATGAAAGGGCTTGTTGTGAGGTTATTTTTTTTTATAATTCTAAAAGTCTATACCAATCCATTTAATCTCGCTATTTCTTCCATGGCCTGCCTTTCACTTTATCTTGTTGTTTCCAGGAGTGGGCAAGGTGATGGAGATCAGCTTCAACTACCTGAAAGAAGGTGGCAAGTACGTGCTGTTTGGCTGCTGTCCACCCACACACACCGCCACGTAAGGATACTTACTTATTCTTTACTGTGTCATCATAATACAGGGTGGCACGGACATCGACGCGAAAACTATTACCATGGATTCAGTACATGATTCTGAACCCCCTTTTTTTTGTTTTTGGACGGGAAATTATCAAATAATTTCTCCCGCTCTGGGCGGAGCGGGAGGGCGTGTCAGACTCTTACTGACTAAAACCCACCCGTGTTCCTTCAGTTGCCATGTTGCTGGGGGCTAAGGTCTCCCTTTCTGACTTCTTCGCAACCCCGGCAGTTCTGAACCCCCCTGCGTTGAAATCACGTGCGACGCAGACATATGTCTGTCCTGCTCTGCGTCTCGTTGTAGACCCGGCACAGATTTCTGCATGACGCATGCAGGTCGTCACTTGTTTTTTACCACTGATGTTTCAATGACAGGTTGTTTGTACTAGCTAGGACGCGAATATGTCTGTGTAGCTGCGTCGCAGCATGCGCTCACGGCCTATGTCTGCCTCGCCTGCCCTACCCTGCAAAATCTGTACTGTGCTGTATTGCGTCACCTGCGTTTCAGCATACGCTTAGCCCTAATGTCATGTCCTGCGTGTCCTGTCAGCTGTACGTTACAGGAACTGATGGATGCTAGTGATGGCGCCAAACACATGGCTGAATTCTAGGCCGAGTCTTAGATAGCCATCGACACTAAGAAGATCACTTCTATTCTTTAAGTCAACCAATCTGCCTAGCCTTTTCCAACTATGTTGGGGTCGGCTTCCAGTCTAACCAGATACAGCTGAATACCAGTATTTTACATGGAGCGACTGACTATCTGACCTCCACAACCGAATAACTAGGTAATACGTCACCCCTTGGTAAAACTGGTTGTCAGACTTTCGGGCTTCTGACGACCCGTAACGACTGTCAAAGATCCACGAATGACAGCCGGGACCAACGGCTTAACGTGCTTTCCGAGGCACGGAGGAGTCTCGGTATGTGGAAATGGTCACCCAACCACGGACCAACCGCGGCAAGCGTAACTTGACCTGATGGATCGCCTCGTGCGGCTGTTAGTACTTAGCCACGAGCTCTTCTTCGCTCTTCTCTCTCTCTACTTATTAATATTTCTTTTGTTTCAGTATCAATCCGTTCAACATTTACAATAAAGAGCTGACCGTCATCGGCGTGAAGATCAATCCGTTCAGTTTCCCCAACGCTATCAGCTGGCTCAAGGCTATGGGGAGCAGGTAAGGGTTCCTCTTCCTCTTCTTTAATATTCTCAACGGTTAATTTAAGACCAGGCACTCCAAAGACAATTTCTACGCAAACTCCGCCCCCATGCAACCCACCACTCCACTATGTGCTAAACGTTAACACATCAGTAATAAAGTTGAATATCGCGTGCGCTCTTTGGTCGTGTTCGAGCACGGAACTAAATGTCGTAAGTCTCAATTCTTATTTCGTTTGTAACTAAAATAATAATTGATCTAGAGAAAAAATATCTTATATTTTGATAATAAACTACATTATTGTCAATAATTATTTTAGACATAAAAGCCGAGTAATCTTGTTTTTGTTTCAAATAATCTTTAAAAAGGACATGATTTTCTAATAAAAATTAATCGAGCGAAAATCATCTAATTACGTAACTCTCTGGAAAGAAAAAAAAAACAATAAATCAAATACTGAAGTTCCATTTTGATTGTTTGCGTGAATTTTTTCAGAATATTAATGCAAATTAACACACAATTTAGGGAGCCTCATCTTAACTAGTTAGCTTCATTTCTTAATTCCATACAGTAATATTGCCAAATTAATTTCACAAATATTTCCTAAATTCTTCCTTGATTTCGAAAAAATATAATTAACTTTTAAAAAGGAGCACACGCACACATCAAAAAAGGTAAATATTTGACCGCTATTTGCGACGTTCCCAACTTTTAGGAAAAGTCTTCATATGTCAAGCTAACTTATGTTAAGTGGTATTATGTCACAAAGTTTTCTAGCTACATTGCTCTTTCACGAACAAGGCACTATGTAGCTCTTACCAAGAACCACAGATATAGTATGCAAAAAACGTTAGAGTGGGCACTAAGGCCTCTGCCTCGAGTCTTGCGAGCGGGGTGGCGGCGGCTGCGGGCGGCGCCGCATATTTTTATATGGGACCGCTCGCTCCCCGCGCCTCTGCTTTCGAGAACAGTTATATATGAATCTATGCCATAGTATAAAGAGAGGTAGTAAGCTATCTTCATAGAAACGCACCGCGCGCGGCTTGTATGTGTGCGCGGCTTGTATGTGTGCGCGGCTTGTATCAATGCGTCGCCGCACGCACACTTAACAAAATCTCGACCCGTTTCTCGTGAGAAACCAGCCGAGATTTTGTTAAGTGTGCGTGCGGTGACGCACACATACAAGCCGCGCGCGGTGCGTTTCTATGAAGATAGCTTACTACCTCTCGTTATACTATGTCTATGCATTTGCACGCGCCGCTCCCGCGCTGCCGCCGCCGCCGCCCCGCTGCCCGCAAGATTCGAGGCAGAGGCCTAACTGATGTGCAAACCATATTAAAAAAAAGTGTTCAGGATTTTCACATAACAAATCACAGCTACCTAATGTTAACACACAATTCAAAACCTATTTTTCGTGAGCCGATTTATTAAAGTATCTCAGAAGACATTATATACTGGTTGGCAAGGACATCGACCCGAAAACTGTTTACGATGGATTCAGTACATGATTCTGAAACCCCTGTGTTAAAATTTTTCGTCGGTTATTAATAAAAAAATCGACTGTTTCATAGAAAAGTGCAGTACCTATGCGGTCAAAATGTATGGAACAGCTGATTTTTTTTAAAATAACCGACGAAAAATTTCAACCCAGGGTCGTTCAGAATCATGTACTGAATCCATGGTAACAGTTTTCGCGTCAATGTCCCTGACACCCTGTATACATTACATACATGAAGACATTATTATAAACCCAAACACATATATCATGACATATACACACCCCCTCAAGACATACACATACATTACACACACACAAACGACTTTATTGTTTCCTATTTTGCATTATTTTCCTTCTTTCTATTATTATTAGAGCAGTGATAGCTTAGTGGTGTGACCGTCGAACTGCCAAGTCATAGGTCTCGAGTTCGAACCCAAGGCACGCACCTCTGACTTTTCGGATTCATGTGCGTATTGTACAATTATCATCATCATCATCATCATCAGCCTATAATGTTCCCACTGCTGGGACACAGTCCTCCTCTCTGTGAGAGGGAGTGGGCCGTAATCCACCACGCGGGCCCAGTGCGGGTTGGTAGATGTCACATGTCTTCGAATTTTCGGTTCTAGGACATGCCGGTTTCCTCACGATGTTTTCCTTCACCGTTTTGAGAGCAGTGGTGATGAAATAATTTTACACAAAGTAAAGCACCTGTCTGGGTTCGATTCGAACCTATGACCTACAACTCGTAAGTCACGGTCGTTACCACTGGGCCACCACTGCTCTATTATCACTTGCTTCAAAATCGGTGAAGGAAAACATCGTGAGGAAACCGCCATGCCTGAGAGATATTTCTCGATTTCTCATGGGCGCGGGCGGCTTTAAAATTCTGGCAGCAGGTTAGTCACTAACCACACGGAAAGAACAAGAAGACTTTATAATATTATGTTCTTTTTCAAGGTATCTGGACTACCACAAGCTTGGCGTAAAGACCTACCGTCTCTCTGAGTACGAGGCCGCTGTAGAAGATCTGAAGAAAGGTACCGTTGCCAAGGCCGTGTTCAAGATTAACCAGGATTAGGCGTTCAAAGTTATGCAACGTGGTGCTTGAATGGCGGCATTAATTTAACACACGGGTATTAGTGACCAGTAATTATAAAAAGTTTATAAGAAGATAAAATTATTGATAAATAGAAAAATTTAAAATACAATAGACGTGGATATATTTAGTAACCTGTTCCGCTTAGCTATTTCTAAAGAGAACGCAGAGAACGTGCTCTGCGTTCAGCGCTCGGTGTGGTAACACGCCGTGTTCGGGTTCGCGACAAGTCAATCGTCATCCTGAGGATGCCTCGTTGAGAGGTGAAAAACGTGTTGATTTCTTTTAGGGGTTTTTATGGCTCTTTAGAAATATCTAAGTGGAACAGGTTACTAAATATATCCACGTCTATTGTATTTTATAATGGATTTCCGCAAGGTCACGCCTGAATCAATTAACTAGGAAAAATTTAAATTTTCAAACGCTCGCCTACATAGGGCTCTCTCTTTCCTTCAATTCGCCTTCTCTTTGCACTTTATTCTTTTCAATTTAATGGATGGGATGTTATGCATGATCTGTGACCCCGGCAAATGACCTATGCGTTACAGTTTTTTAAGTACAGGTTGCTTCCAAGATGCTATTTTAGAAAATTGATAGTAAATCAATAATTAGTAACGTTTAATGAAATTATTATTTTTTCTTAAAATTAAACTCTTAAACCGTATACGTGTGTTAAATTAATTCTGTATTATGTTATAAGTTTATTAAATGTTTTGTTGCTGTTTATTCGTTTGTTTTATTCTTAAAAACCTATTGAATGTATCCTAACTAATATTATGATTGCGAAAGTGAGATTTTACTCCTCTTGCTCAAAAAGTCCGTCATTGTAGCGTACCAGAGCGGGGAAAAAATTGCAAATCTTGCTCTAGGGAAAAAGGTAATTTTTGTCTGTAACCAACGAGCCTACAAAAACGAAACAGTCCTTATTCTTATGTAAAACTAGCTTTTTACTACTGCATACCGGGATAAAAAGTTTCCTTAAAAATTCTGATTGAACAAATTGTATATTTTATTAAATAAAATAAACTGTTTAATATTGAATTGGATTATTTTATTTTCTCGCAATTGTAGTGAAAAGTAGAGTGTAACACACGGCGCTAAAACCCATTATAACTCGGTTTCTATTTAGTCCCTCGCTAAAGCTCGGGCGTAAAACTACTATTGTTTGTGTGTTTGTTTGTTACGCTTTCATGCTAAAACGGCTCAACGGATTTGGATGAAATTTGGCACATGGATAGAGTATGACCTGGAAAAGGATATAGGCTACTTTTCATCCTGTAAGGACTAAATCGCGGGCAACAGCTACTAGAGCATAAAATTAAAGGTATTACCCGTTGTGAGTAATTAAGTAGTAGGAACCGATAGTTGAAGAATTGGAGTGGCGTTCGTGTCAAAATTAAACAGGATGGCAGGGACATCGACGCGAAAACTGTTACCATGGATTCAGTACACGATTCTGAACGCCCCTGTGTTGAAAATTTTCATCGGTCATTAAAAAAAAATCTTTTGTTCCATACATTTTGACCGCGTAGGTATTGCACTTTTCTATAGAACAGCAGATAAAAAAAAAAAATTACCGATGAAAAATTTCGACGCTGCGGGTTTCAGAATCATGTACTGAATCCATGGTAACAGTTTTCGCGTCGATGTCCCTACCACCCTGTATAGTATTATACCTGTATAATACTATACAGGGATGGAAGATAGGTGATTGGAAGATAGGTGCAAAGCTTTAAGGTGAAGATAGTATAGACAATTTAGAACCATTTAAGCCATGGTTGTCTTAGACGAAGTCTTACCAAATTTTTTAATTTTTAATAAGGTTTAAAAGACGTATTGTACAAATTTTTTATTTTTTCTGAGCTTTAAATGTCTGTAAAAAAAATGTCTAATGACACAGAAGCCTAAAACATGTTTTGTTTGATTGCTTACACATTACTTTAATTAAATAAATAAAAAATAAATTCATTTATCATTCAATTTGGCCATAATTATGCAGTTTACATTAAATTTTGAGAATTTCCGAAAAAAAACTTAAAAATTTGGTTAAAAATATTTGGTAAGACTTCGTCTAAGACAACCATGGCTTAAATGGTTCTAAATTGTCTGTACTATCTTCGCCTTAAAGCTTTGCACCCATCTTCCAATCACCCTGTATATTTAACTAGCAGACCCGGCAAACGTTGTTTTGCCATATAAATTATTATTTATGTTTGGGGTGGACCACTCTTATCACTTAGGGGTATGAAAACTAGATTACGACCGATTCTCAGACCTACCAAATATACGTATAAAATTTCATAAAAATCGATCAAGCCGTTTCGGAGGAGTATGGCAACTAACATTGTGACACGAGAATTTTATATGTATAGAAAATAGATTTGAAAGGATTTCTGTAGAAGTTTTTACTACTGCAAGCAGCAAGCGACCGAACACTGGCCTCCGTGGGCTACTGCTTCACCACGACAACGCGCTGGCTCACTCGGCGCTCAAAATAAGGGACTTTCTGGACAGCACACCAGTCAAATTTATAGGTCATCCTCCTTACAGTCCCGATTTGGCTCCGTGCGACTTTTTCTTGTTCCCCAAAATAAAAAATCAACTCAAAGGAAAACAGTTTTCATCACCTGAAGATGCACTGGGTGCATTTGAGAAGGAGATTGGAGAGGTGTCTGAAAATGTGTTATGAAAATTTGTTTAGACGTATAAAACTGTGTATAGACGCCAATGGAGAGTTCTTTCAAAAGATATAATAAAAAAAATTATAACCTGTAGTATATTTTTTTCTAGTATCACAAAACTTTCTGAGTGCCCCACGTAATCTAGTTTAAATTTATTTCACCTCATGGGAGATGGCACTGCAGTGATTGATGTACATGCAATCCAGACTGCTAGTGATATTGTTGGAGCTGGCCCGTACTCTGCGTACCAGGGATGCACACCTCATTCGCATCGTTACGTAAAAGCAATTAATATGTGCGTCCGCGAATATTCCCGATGCGCTACAAAAACGGGGCAGCCCCACCAATACCCTGAAAGCGTTGTTGTATTGGACACGAAGGGCGTTGCATGACCTTTGGGTATATCTAGCCCACAGGCTGCACGTGTAAAACGTTGTACAATAAGCTCGAAACAGAGTAATTTTGGCTTTTTAAGTGAGCAGCGTGCAAACCTGCTAGCCAGCATGTTTGCCCTTACCGACAACGCCCTTCGCTCCCGCTCAATATCGAGTCCGTCATTGAGGTCAGGGGTCAATATATGACCAAGATATTTAAACGTAAATACTCTTTGTAGTGGAGTCCCATTGAGTAATACAGGTGGTACATAACCCGGTCTGCCCCCAGCCTCAAAGACCATGATCTACGACCTATTGGAGTTATACATCAAACCATGTGTTTTGGCATACTGCTCACATTTGGCGACCAATTACTTTCTGAGACCACAGATTGATGCGCTCAGAAGCACCATTTCATCTGCATAGCTAATATTATTTACACAAATACCATCTATATAGCAACCCACTCTGGTGCTGCTGAGCTCGCCAATCCTGCCTCACCCCGCATTCCAACCTGTATGGCTTGGAAAAAGTTCCAGCCCATCGTACAATATTGATCTGGTTACCATACCACTATTTAAAGATGTTTGCTCCGTTGGCAACATATCCTTCTCCATCTTTCTCAACAATATGTCATAAGCAACCAGATCAGAAACCTTGAATAAATCGATGAACCTAGCATAAATCGGCGTCCCACGCTGTGTATAGTAAGTATGTGATAGTATGCTTAAGGCACAACACTGCACTTTCTGTTGACAAACCACGCCGAAACCAGAATTTTTTGTCATGAACATTTACAGTTTTATTTATTTGTGTATTAGGCAGACGGTCAAACGCTTTTGATATTTTAATATTATAGTAGCTAGAGAGATGGGCCTTTTGGGTGCCGAGCGACGAAATGTAAGTTTTTGCGCACAATATTGAGAGATTTACCATGTTATTTTAAGACCATAGACTTCTTATAGGTTTTCCTGTAATCTATGAGTAAAGAACCATACTATGTATTTTTTTAAAAATTTTTGGTCCAGTAGTTTCGGAGATAAGGGGGGGGGGGGGGGAATGGTCAATTTTCATTGAATTTATTAAATATCTTTAAAAGTAGTTATTTTAAAATTATATAAAAAATATATTTAAGATCCTTGCAACAAGCCCTTTCATTTGATATGTCACACGGTACTGTTAGCAAAACTTATTTTTTTAATATTCTTGTTTGCGCCCCAAAAGTGACACCTATATTCAAAATTAAATTATTTACGTTACACATTCGTGTTTGGGTCACAGAAATACATATGTGTACCAAATTTCAACTTAATCGGTCCATTAGATTCGGAGTAAATTGGCTGTGACAGACGGACAGACAGACAGACAGACAGACACACGAGTGATCCTATAAGGGTTCCGTTTTTTCCTTTTGAGGTACGGAACCCTAAAAATAAGCTAGATGAGTTCGGCGTTTCCTATCTGACTACTCTGAGAAGTAAGGCCGAAACAAACTCAGAGGTCGCAGTCTCTTAAACCCCAGACATAATCTTGGTCAGGCCATATGTAGACCATGTAGACCATGTAGTGTCTGAAATGGTCTTTTGAGGAAAGAACCGCACAGATTTGAGTGGACCTGTCCAGTCAGTGCAAACATTTGTAAGTAATCGTGGAGCTCAACTCGACGAACAATACCAAAGAAAAGACATTTGGGTAGGCCGCATAAACTATTCAAACTGCTAGACCATCATTAAAACTAGTTGAAAAATAAAGTCCTCACATTCACAATAATTAAAATAATATAATACTTTACAAAGACCTTTACATGACCTTGTTTAGCATCGTGGCCGGGCCAGAACGGAACAGACAAATAATACAGAAAAAAAAAATTGAATGTGATTATAACATGTTCACATAACGATCACGGAAATCTAATACTACTTGTCTTAAGAATTTTAAACATGATTTAGCCCTAATCAGTTTAATGCAAATTAGATCCGTACTTCTCGTTGTCACCACGACATTATTAATAATAATAATTCCTCACACTATTAACATACATACCAAACACAGTTAAGATATATTACGGTTATCACGCTATCGCTAAATGTCACCGTGTCAGAGATGGTAATCAGTCCATTGTGTGCATCCTCCTTACAGAACCCTATTGGAAAGGTCTTGTAACGGTTAGGTTGGTTCCAGGTAAAGTGGTCTTAGTAATCCGCACTTTTACATAACATCACGCTTGCTTCTCCAAAGGAGTAGCCAGAGGCGTACCTAAGTATAGCATGATCAGCCTATAATGTTCCCACTGCTGGGACACAGGCCTCCTCTCAGTGAGAGGGAGTGGGCTGTAATCCATCACGCGGGCCCAGTGCGGGTTGGTAAATGTCACATGTCTTCGAATTTGTGGTTCCTAACTGAGTATAACTCAACTTTATTTCATTAAGTTTTAATCCCATGTAAAAAGGTTCTGGAGTAGCGACCGCATACCGGAAGACGTAGCGTTGGAAGGCCTGCCACAAGATGGACCGATGACCTGGTGAAGACCGCAGGAATCTACTGGATGCGGGAAGCACTGAACCGGTCGAAGTGGCGGTGCTTGGAGGTGTATGTCCAGCAGTGTAAATTTGTTGGCTGAAATGATGATGAAATTCCATGTATTAATCGTCCTGGGAATCGAATTCAGTACACTACACTCAACAGTCGAACCGGTTCTATTTCAAACATAAGTTTTAATAAGCCGTAACAGGAAAAAAAAAAAAAAAATCTTAATATGTACTAAATAATTTAATTTATGTATTTGTGAACTGCATTGATATAATATTTTGAATGTATTACATTTGTCATGCTTAAGTGATTCATTGTCAGGGGTTGGTAACATTTAGCTTGTTCAGACCCAAGGTGGGCACTGCATCTTAATATTATAAAGAGAAAAGATTAGATTTTTTGTATGTTTGTTTGTTACGCTTTCACGCTAAAACGGCTGAACGAATTACGATGAAATTTGACACATGGGTAGACCATAACCTGGGTTAGAACATAAGATACATTTTATTCCAATATTCCTTCGGGATCGAGACTTATGTGGATAAAAAAAGCGCAAGGCGCAGATGGTCAAAAATATCCAGATAAGTTTAGTGTGGCGCGTGAATCAGTCTCTCAAATATTTTTGTTAAAATAAATAAGAATTTCCGAATCATCCAGGGTAAGCACTGCACGTAAACTATTAGTTTTGAGCCATTTGGGGTCGAAACGCTCGGGTCACGGGGCCCGAGTGCGCGTCTCCTTTTTGAGGAGATTTCTTGTCGACACTTCGCGTGACGAGGGCTGCCTCGATCTTTGGCAAATTAGGATTACCATTCAACGTGGCAATGCTGCCAGTCTTCTGGGCACGTTTCTGGATGACAACGATTTACTTTGATGCCTAGATGACCTTGGTATTTTTAGAATTCCTTTTTTTTACTAATAGATTACTATTACATTAATAGCAAGTCAGCAGTCAGCAGGTTAGTAGCGGGGCTGAGTTGCCCAAGATGTGACGAAAGGTAACTGAATACCAACACTGCGGTAGTTTTTTTATTGCACCGTCAACTCATGCCAATACGAGAAAATAAGACTTTTGAGCAGCCAAGGCGTAGGTCTCGAGTTCGAATCCAAGGCACGCACCTCTGACTTTTCAGATTTATGTGCGTATTGTATAATTATCACTTGATTAAAAACCGGCCAAGTGCGAGTCGGACTCGCGCACGAAGGGTTCAGTACCATTATCAAAAAATTGCGGTTTACGATTTATGATGTATTAAAAAAAAACGACTTACTAGATCTCGTTGAAACCAATTTTCGGTGGAAGTTCACATGGTAATGTACATCATTATATTTTTTTTAGTTTTATCATTCTCTTATTTTAGAAGTTACAGGGGGGGACACATTTTACCACTTTGGAAGTGTCTCTCGCGCAAACTATTCAGTTTAGAAAAAAACTATATTGGAAACCTCAATATCATTTTTGAAGACCTATCCATAAATACCCCACACGTATGGGTTTGAAGAAAAAAAAAATTTGAGTTTCCGTTCTAAATATGGGGAACCCCCAAAATTTATTGTTTTTTTTTTCTATTTTTGTGTGAAAATCTTAATGCGGTTCACAGAATACATCTACTTACCAAGTTTCAACAGCATAGTTCTTATAGTTTCGGAAAAAAGTGACTGTGATATACGGACGGACGGACAGACAGACATGACCAATCCATAAGGGTTCCGTTTTTTGCCATTTTGCTACGGAACCCTAAAAACGGTGAAGGAAATCATCGTGAGGAAACCGGCATGCCTAAGAGATATTTTTCGACGGCAGCTTACACAAAAAGAAGAAACAGCTAAGAGACAATTCGTTTGATTTTCTCAAAATGTTGCACACCCCTTGGTATTTGACAGCATTGTATTGTCAAACATGAGATGCGGTATCTTTACAACAGTTAGCTGAATATTCTGCTAAAATGTCACTGGGGTGTTGCATGATTCATCTTTCACGTGTTTTGATGAAGTAGACAGAATTTATTTGTAACCGACTTCAAAAAGGAGGAGGTTCTTTTTTTGAAGTGAAAACTCCTTTAGGCGCGTTGGGCATTTTTGAGATGGGAAAAAACAATTGAACTCGCAACACCGTTACCGACACCTCATTTTTGTAAACGCGATTGTGCTCTTTATTTATATTAAGTTACGGATCAATGTTCTATGCAAGTATTTTTACTTTAAAGGTTTTGTAAACGCGATTGTGCTATTTATTTAGATAAGGTTACGGACCAATTCTATCCAAGTATTTTTCTTCCACCAAGGCGATCTTGTAATCAGGAGTGCCACTGTTTTTTTTTATATGTTTGTTATGCGATTACTCCGCCAATTATGAATTGATTTTGATGATTCTTTTTTGTTCGGTAGGTCATACTTTAGAGGTGGTCCCATATAAATTTTATTAACTGTGCTTGGGTACCTAGTTTTTGAGTAAGCTTCAATAATACGTATTTTTCCCACTTACTTTATATGAATGATGTAATGATGTTATAAGTTCCTGTCACAGTTATTTACATAGCAGGTAGTGGAATTCGAATTTGTGTGGGGTAGGTACACAACTAAAAGGTGAAAATAAAAACTTTATACATAAAAATAACTTTAATTTCGGAAGTCAGTGGCAAAAAACGAAAATTCAAAACCAAAGACACCGACATCCGAAATTAAAGAAATTTTTCACTTTGTCGTGTTTTTTTTTAAGTCTGTTGTTTTTTTTTTTTGTAAAAAGCCTTTTACTACTTCTAGAAGGTATTATAAATCTGAATCATCATCATCATTTCAGCCGAAAGACGTCCACTGCTGGAGGCAAGGCCTCCCCCAAGCACCGCCACTTCGACCAGTTCTGAGCTTCCCACATCCAGCGGATTTCTGCGGCATTCACCTTCATTTGATCTGAATGATCTTTGTCAATAGCTCCATCCTTGACTACCAGCCACCCTGCGAAGATCATCGCTCTACTGTTACACGTCAATAATATTAATTAAAATTAGATGAGGTCGGTGATTCCTATCCGACTACTCTGAGAAGAATCACCGTCTCTCTTCATTGGTCATAATCTTGGATTATGTAAGGACCATTATGGATAAGTGTCTGAAATGGTCCTGTGAGGAAAGAACCACACAGATTTGAGAGGGGATTCCAGTCAGTGCACGCATTTATCAGTAATCGTATAGCTCAACTCAGAACTTAAGAGCTCAACGACTCGACGAACAATACCAAAGAAAGATCATTTGGGAAGGCGCATCAGGTACTCAAACTGACAAACATTAGATACTCCTAGCCTGAGGGCATCTAAGTTATAGCGATATATAGTCTCCTCTCAAGAACACGTCAACTCCACCGGTCATCGGTTCTACAGTTAATATAGCCGGCCCATTGTCACTTCAGCTGGCTTATTCTGTAGGCTATATGGACTCTTGTTCGGGTCACCTTAATCCTGATTCGATCTCCCGAGATGTCCGTGACTACCACCGGACCATCACCGCCAATCGCTTCCATATTTGGTAAATAATTAGTACTCAATTGGTACTAATTTGTACTCGAACAACAAAATTGGTACCTTAGTAGTTTTTGTGAAACTCGACTTTGAAAGTGGTCGAATAATTATTTTTCTTTGTTGTAATTACCTACCTTCTGTGTTAATGAATATCATTAGATCAGCTTCCCGTTTTTTGTAGGTAATCACAATCCTATTTAATAATAAGAGCGATAGATATTACTTTAATTTTTTTTTGAAGTCGAAACTTCGTTAGTTACAACGTTTAGGCATTTTTGTGATAGGACTAAACCATTGATATCGCGACACTGTAACGCTATTTACCGACACCGTGGAGTAAAAGACATCAACGCGTTGATTACCGCGGTGCCGATTTTTTTCAAGTTTTGACTGCTGTCGGCACTCCCGGAGTGCCACTGTTGTTTTACATTCTATAAACCTTTTCGTAAATTAGTCGGTTTTTTTTTTTTTTTTTTTTCTCGTTGGTCTATTGGTCGCAAACGCTACTGCTGAGCATGAGGTCCTGGGTTCGATTCCCGGGTCGGGCAAAGTGTTATTGGGTTTTTCTATCTGGAATTTCTGCAGTAGCCCGTAGTCTGGATTTGTGCCCGGTTGATGGCAATAGGCTCGCCCCCTATTACATGGGACTTACACATAACTGGCGAAATGTGGGTGTATCTACTACAGGTACACCTCTGCCCAACCCTTCGGGGAAACAAGGCGTGATGTTATGTATGTGTATGTGTTTATTAATTTATAAAAATATCAATAAAAATGGAACATTGTTTTCAACGTCTGTCCATTGCAAAACAGTTTACCGGCATCGATTTTCGATACAGTTAATTCCATACGAAATGTCACTCGTTGCATGATTCATCCTGATTGGAAAGTCGAACACTTTAGGACAATCTTTTGTATTATTGAGTTTCATGAGTTGTAACGTCATTCGTTACGTCCACCTTAAGGTTTTGTATAAGTTTATATGTTCAACCCCAGGGGTTGAACATGGACGACATATATAGGGGTTCAACATGGTCGGGGGTAAAGAATGTGTCGGTTGAACATGGACTAAACTCTTTTCACGCGCCAGTATGTTCATTTATTTCTTTTTTACTTTAACCCTTAACCAGGCTATGGATTGAGCATTTCCCACCTAGATTTTTAAGAGTTTTTACCAGGTTTTGGTAAAGAATCTACTACAATCTGTCAAAAACGCCAACATAGAAATATTATCTAAGGTAACACAAAAAATAAATTGGAACGGAACGCAAATGTCACTTTTGCAGCCATTTCATCTGTGGTCGGCCACTAAACGAACATTTTTGTGACAAGTGCACCGTATTTTTAATCATTATGGCGAATCGGAGAAAGGTAAGTCGTACAATTTTTTGATATGTTGTAAAATTTGAGTTTTTCTAGTGATTTGTGCATTCATTATAAGTAAAAACTTCTAAAATATCATGATATAACTAAATAAAACATGTGGGGAACCATATGACCTAAGCCTGTGAATGCCTAATTATTGCGGGATTTATTATGTCCATTGCCCGGTAAATTACAATCTTTATTTTATACTAGGTTTTTGCCACGGGTTTTATTTAGGATTTACTCACACATCTCATTTATCGAAATATAAAATGTGGGTAGTGGTAAAATTTTGTCGTCATTATTTGTCAGTCTACTTTAGTGTATTTTTTTGTTATTCAGGTAATAAACGATCAACAGCTCGAAAATATACTAAATGAAATGTTTCATCGGAGGAAGAAAATGATGAAGATGAAGACCCATATTTAGATTATGTCCTAAAACCTTTTAATAATTTATTGTGTATTTATGTTTTTTTTTTTTAAATAAAGAATAAGTGCTTACATTACATTTTACATTTGAACAACAAACAGTAAAAAATGCTATAAAATGACAATCGTTTTTTATTTTATATATATAGATAAAAAGTAGTCGTCTAGACAAGCAATGGGATTATGTTTTCCCACATGTTTTTTTTCAGGTTTTCAGCTAATTTTAATTGATAAAATCTCATACCAAATTTTATCACTCATCTAAATCTACCAAAAAAACATTATTACTGCAGGATTTGTCCGAGGCCTGGTAAAGGGACAGCTCTATATGCAATTAATAAAATCTTTATCTACACCCATGCTCTATAAAAGTTTGTGCGGTGATGTGCTGCTGCAGGCGACATTCATACGTGCAGTTGTACTGAATTTCGTGGGATTTTTTTAATTCTTCATCTTGAATTACAAACACCCAATGGTTTCGGAACCTTTTGTGGAGGATTCATATATCATGGGTGTAGATAAAGTCTTGTATGCAACTGTACATAATTAGGTATTAAAACACTCATGTGATACTTTTATCAACCCCACAATCGTGTTTTATTATATAACAACATAACACATAACATCACGCCTTGTTTCCCCGAAGGGTTGGGCAGAGGTGTCCCTGTAGTAGGTACACCCACATTTCGCCAGTTATGTTTAAGTCCCATGTAATAGGGGGCGAGCCTATTGCCATCAACTTATTAAACTTTATTTTTTTATTTTATATTTTTCCGTTTTTACGCTTGCTAAACGTTACGACAGCGTAAAGAAGAGTAATGCAGTAACAGCAGTGCATAGTGCTTTAGACGAAACCATAGCGCGATTTATTTCGACGCCAACACCATACTCAGAAAGTTTTGCGACTAACAGTTTTTGTCTATGGGACACTGTCTAGTTTTAATGTCGATTAAAACTATGACTATTTATTTAAAAGATAACACAATATTCCAAATTCGAAATTCTCTCCACATTTTTTTACGAGCAAAATCAAAATACTCTGTCTCATTGAAAATTGAATTTACAATGAGAACATTTTCGCGCGATGATTTTGTACGATTTCAAATGTCGACTAAAACCAGAAGAATCATTTGAAAGACTTCGAATGGTGTTCATAGACAAAAGCCCTTCTAAAGCGACTGTTTTCTGCTGGTTCAACGAATTTAAGCGTGGTCAAGTAACTTTGGCGGACGAAGAAAGAAGTGCCGTCATAGAGCTATGACGACTGTTACATAAGAAAACTTGCTGCCTGTGAAAAATTAAATTTAAGAGAATAGGCGAATTACTTATGAATAGATTCAGCATATACTGCAGATTGGATCGAGAAGTGTGCATGAAATTCTACACGGGCATCTTCGGGTAAGGAAGATAGTTTCACGCTGGGTACCGCACAATCTAACGCAGGCTCAGAAGGAGGTTCGGGTAGAATGGTGCCGAGACATGATAACAAAATTTGAAGCAGGCTCGTCTCAGCGCGTTTACGATTTCATTACGGATGATGAATCATGGATTTATCATTTTTGTTCCCAAAATAAAAAATCAACTCAAGGGAAAACAGTTTTCATCACCGGAAGATACACTGGGTGCATTTGAGAAGGGGATTAAAGAGGTGTCTGATGCGGACTGGAAAATGTGTTATGAAAATAGGTTTAGACGCATAAAACTGTGTATAGATGCCAATGGATAGTTATTTGAAAAGATTTAATAGAAAAAATATAACCTGTAGTATATTTTTTTTTGTAGTACCTATCGCAAAATTTTCGAGTGCCCCATGTATATCGATATTGAGCTTCGAAGAAATCCAAAATATAAATATTTCGTTGTACACACGGCTACACATCAAGCTTTACATTTCCAGTTTATGCTGAACTCGCATTGTAAAGGATTTTCGTACAATGCGAGGTCAGCTTACACTGGAAAGGAATAGCTTGATCTGTAGCCGTGTGTACTTGTTTTTCTTCATAAAAGTGGAATTACAAATCGTTACTATTTATTAATTACACGTTGGTATCATCTTGCGATACTACATAGCGCAGTCTCACTTTTGCTTGTTTTTAACAATTTAAACATATTTATTTACTTTGAAAGCATAACATTAGATACATATTTATAATGTGCTCGTCAAGACCTTTCTTTTGATACCAAACATGTCATGATCATCTAATTTTAATTTTTTTCGAGGTTACAAATTTACGTGTAAAGTCCACCATATTAAATTTAGAGATAATTTATATAGCCTATGTCACCTGGACTATTATTACTAATCTATTGATACCTCATTTATCAAAATCGGTTCAGTAGTTTAGGCGCTACGGTGGAACACACGTAAAAGCAATCATACATACAAACATATAAACATACAAACATAGACTGCTAAAATCATAACCCTTCCTTTTGGCTTTGCCGTAATCGGGTAAAAGACTTTTTCTTATAAAAAAGGATGAGCAACATGCTTGCTCATTGCGTACCCATTAACAAACAGACCAGAGGGAATCTTCGATCAACATTAATTGTTGATCGAAGGAGGGAATGGACAAGTGGCATAAACTTTCAAAGCGTTTTGTATTTCTAAAACGACTTTCTACCGGATCGATATAAGCTTTTCAGTAGCTTATTTCAGCCCCATACATTTCTGACTTTTCACTTCATGAGGAGCTCTTGGATAAGTAATAACAGCCGCTCGGGTCAATCCCGGGGTTGGTCCGTGGATCTTTACATACTTACCGAGACTCCTCCGTTCCTCGGGAAGCACATTACGCCGTTGGTCCCGGCTGTCATTCGTGGATCTTTGACAGTCGTTACGGGTCGTCAGAAGCCCGAAAGTCGGACAACCAGTTACTGGGTTGTGGAGGTCAGGTCAGTCGCTTCATGTAAAATACTGGTATTCAGCTGCATCCAGTTAGACTGGAAGCCGACCCCAACATAGTTGGGAAAAGGCTAGGCAGATTGATTGTGTGTTTCATAGATTACTGGGGAAAGCAAAAAACGAAATTAAACATAAAAACATCACGCCTTCCCCGAAGGGTTGGGCAGAGGTGTCCCTGTAGCAGGTACACCCACATTAATTTCGCTAGTTATGTTTAAGTCCCATGTAATAGGAGGCGAGCCTATTGCCATCAACCAGGCACAAATCCAGACTCCGGGCTGTTACTGAGAAATTTCAGATAGAAAAACCCAATAACACTTTACCCGACCCGGGAATCGAACCCAGGACCTCATGCTCAGCAGTAGCGCTTGCGACCACTAGACCAACGAGGCATTCGCAATTAAAGTATTAAAAAAATCACAATACACCCTTTAACATAATCACTATTAAACCAATCCATCGTATATTGAACTCAGAAAGCGAAAAACAAAGTGACTCATACAAGGAACACTATCGAAATCTGTTGAGCAATTTCTGAGATGAACGACAAAAACTTTCTCTCAACTTTTATCGATTAAAGTGTATTGTTTAATAATCGAGCCGACGACCGGGAAGAATGTTGGTTACTGGGTCATTGGGGGACAGACAATGGTCTGCGAGGTCCATTGTGTGACTGACGTGGGAGGATGGGTCATTAGCTTTTTAAAATGGTGGCCTTTGTAATATCAGACACAACACGAGGTGAGCCCTGTTGTCATATGTTTTTCTTCGAACTGCAGACTGTTTTTAACTGAGTTTTAAAAGGAGGAGGTTCTCAATTCGACTGACAAAACTTCTTTAGGCGCGTTGGGCATTTTTGAGATGGGACTAAACCTTTGATTTGGCGACACCATGACGACACCTCATTTTTGTAAACGCGATTGTGCTGTTTATTTATATTACGTTACGGATGAATGTTCTATACAAGTATCTTTACTTTAAAGGCTTGTGCAGACCAGCGCGACACGCGACGCGACACAAAGGCACCGCTCGTCGCGCGACGAGCGGTGCCTTTGTATCGCGTCGCGTGTCGCGCTGGTCTGCACAAGCCTTAAAGGTTTTGTAAACGCGATTGTGCTCTTTAGTTAGATAAGGTTACGGACCAATGATTTATACAAGTATTTTTCTTCCACCAAGGCGATCTTGTTCAAGTTTTCACTTCCTACCGACACGGCATCAGGTCTTGAATTCAATTCCCGGGTCGGGTAAAGTGTTATTGAGTTTTTTCATCTGGAATTTGTCAGTAGCAGCCCTGAGTCTGGATTTGTGCCCGGTTGATGGCAATAGGCTCGCCCCTATTACATGGGACTTAAAATTATTATTGGCGAAATGTTTGAGGAGTAAAGTCGTGATGGCATGTGTGCTAACAAAGGTTTGGAATTGCAAAATGGATTTGCAAATGGTCTCTTTAGCAGGGTTCGGATAATGGTATATTTTTCGAAACGGTTTCATCTTAAAAACCTAAGAAACGATTTGTTTCGGTTACGTTCGACCGGAACGTTATAAAAACGGTTTTGAAGAAGAACAAAATTTAAATCGTTCTCGGTTAATGAAACGTTTTTAACCGTATTTTTTTTTCATTTTTGGGTTGATCTAGGGATAGAAAACTTGCAACACAACCCTAATCAATAGGTACGTAAGTGGCAAGCGCATTGGAATCAATGATGTAATTAAGTGAAGATAAGCTACAATTTAGCTGAACAAGTTCATGATTGTCGGCGCGCGCCCCATGCGCGGCTGCGTCCGGTGGAATAAACCGGTTTTTGAAAACGGTTTTCATTTCGTTTTCGTTCCGAACAAAATGTCGTACAAAGAAGAACAAGAACTGTTAGAAACGTTTTAAAAACGTTGTTTTAAATAACGTGTCCGAGCCCTGCTCTTTAGGCGGTTGTAACCGATTTTCGTCAATTGAACCATTTTTTTTTCAATATTCCAAAATAATAAACATTTTATTTATTAAACAAGACGGCTTCATTACAAGATGGCTTCATCCTATGACGCAAGCTAAAGACTTGTGTCTAGATAATTGATGATGTAGGTAGGTAGATATAATTTATCAGTAATCATACGAAAAAAAAAAAATTGGCACTCCGGGAGTGCCGACAGAAGTGAAAAACTTGAACAAGATCGCCTTGGTGGAAGAAAAATACTCGTATAGAACATTGGTCCGTAACCTTATCTAAATAAAGAGCACAATCGCGTTTACAAAACCTTTAAAGTAAAAATACTTTCATAGAACCATGATCCATAACGTAAGCTAAATAAAGAGCACAATCGAGTTTACATAAATGGGGTGTCGTTACAGTGTCGCGAAATCAATGGTTTAGTCCCATCTCCAAAATGCCCAACGCGCCTAAAGAAGTTTTCACTTCAAATAATCTTGTCTAATCAAGCGTGCTTGCTGCGTGATTGGCATTTCTTTTATGTGCCTGCTACACGGTCGCCAACCGCGTCCCGACAGAGGTGACCTTGGTGGTTTACAACCGTGTAAATGGTTTACGACCAAATTTCAAACAGCTCTGCCAGTTGACCACCAGGGTCAGGGTCAGGGTCAGTTGGCAACCGTGTAGCAGGCAATTTTAGATGATATGCCAGGATTTAAAATATTTTAACTTAATTGGCCCTTCTACTTTCAATACTAATATTCCCCTATCTTAAGCTCTATCCAGCTTAATTTTTTTTTTAGAAAATTTGGGTTTTGGTTGCCTAAAATAATCGTCTCCGACCCCTCCGTGCCTTGGAAAGCAAGCCGTTAGACCCGGCTGTCATTTGTAGATCTTTGATAGTCGTTACGGGGTCAGAAGCCCGAAAGTCTGACAACCAGTCTTACAAAAGGGTATCGTATTACCCAGTAAACCTTACCGACCCTGACGACCCCATTACCCTCCTCCAGAAGAGCAGTAGGGAAACCAGCACAGTGTACAAAAACAGATGCCTCCCGTAATTCCGACCTCGCCGCCGAGATCCTTTGCGATCGTGACCGCGTTCCCGAGTAAATGATACTTCCTCCCGACCCTTGTTCGAAAACGAGGTGCCAACAGTTGTTGCAGCTGAGCACGTAGCTTCAAATTCCCCGACTAATAATCATGATCAAAACTTTGATCCAGCCCGTCCCATCCTTGATGTCCTCCCACCGGTTGACGCCCTAAGCCGAGGTTCGTACCCTACAGGGGGTGCCCTCAGCGAGCGTTCACCTAGTTTTAATTAGTATAGTTGAAGAACCCCTGGCTGGAGGTTTTAAGTGTAGTAGCTTAAGGCACACACAGGATAGCCCGGTTAAGTAGTCATGATCTCAGAGGTCAACTACGAGATGACCTACCAAAAAAAATTTTAAAAATACCCAGTAACTGGGTTGTGGAGGTCAGATGTAAAATACTAGTATTTAGAGGCATCCGGTTAGACTAGCTTCGTTAGCTAGGCAGATGATGATAACAGTTATTGATTAAATTAACTGTAGATCACTGTACTATGTTATGCCTAGCCTAAATTACATCTGTTTATTTTCGTCAGAATAAATGCGTCATAGTTTTGACCGCAAATCCAGCTCCGTTATGTTCTATGACATAAAATCATCAATCATTTAATAATATTGTTATAATAATGTTACATTGATAGACCGTTACGGTAATGTACAATGATTTGGTCAATTTATCATTTTTAAGTTAGGTACTTTTATACCGCGGTGTTGCTTATCAAATTATGATCTGATCTATTCAACTGATAGATGACTATTATTTCCTCTCGTTTTTCTGCAATCTGTGGGAGCAATTTCGTGAAAAGGGACGGACGTGTTAACAGGAAGCCAAGCGCGCGCTAAGTATTTGATTTGATCAATGAGCGCGCGCGGTGCTAGAATTAGCCGTCAGGTGGTGCGAAGCAGTAATGCTTGTGAAGGAGGTGGAACGCGTGAGGGAGAGGCAAATATCGCGCCCTCATGCCCCTAACCACCGCAGGAAACGCCTTGGGCGTCGGGAATCGCAGACCGATTCCCGGCCACCGTAGGCGCGGGCTTGCGGACGGTGAGCAATGGGTAGCTCGCCGTCCGATAAGGACCAGGCCCGGGGCGACGGCGGGTTGTGTTCCACGCGCGCCTCAAAGAGATGTCAGCAGAACTGACGAGGTCCGCTAGGGCCGATGCCTGCCGGGGTCGCGGGAAAGTTCGAAAGTGAGATCGTGGCCCCCGGCAACATGGCACCTAAAGGAACACGGGTGGGTTTTAGTCAGTTAGAGTCTGACACGCCCTCCCGCTCCACCCAGAGCGGGAGAAGTCATTTGATAATTTCCCACCCAAAAAAAAAGGTGGTACAAACCTATTTTCCGAGAGGTTGGTAATGTCAGTCAAAATGTCAGATGTTACACATAATTATGCGATTAATGGCCGGCCCGTTCTTTTTTCAAAAATATTTGAAATTTTATCACTTACTAGCTTTTTCCCGCGGCTTCGCTCACGTGGAAGTCGGAAAAGTAATACCGGAATAAAAAGTATCCTATGTGTTAATCCAGGTTATAAACTACACTATTAGACTTTCAAGAAAAACTAAAAGAAAACCATAAGTATTTAATTTATACACAACAAATCAAACACAGATCGTTTTACAATTAATTTAAAACTAAAAAGAGTATTTGCTTATGTTTTTAAGTGAGTTCAACCTTTTTTGAATAAAATTGGATTGAGTTTTCAAACATGTGTCAAAATAAAATGTAATTTAAGTCAAAAGCACTAAGGAGTATTGATATCAACTTCGAAGCAAATCACTGCTAAAATAACTTTTTACCCCTTTTTAACCCTGTTAGGGGATGCATTTCAATAAAATACGAAACACGTCTTCCATCAATTCTGTTAAAAAAGGTTTTGCAAAATTTTAAGTACATTGGACCAAGGAATCACGTTGTCCCATACAAACTTTGCCCCCTTTTTCACCCTCTTAGGGGTAGAATTTCGGAAAATCCTTTCTTATCGGATGCCTACGTCATACAAAGAACACACCCTCCAAGTTTCAGGTCTCTAAGATCAGCGGTTTAGGCTGTGCGTTGATCCGTCAGTCAGTCATTCAGGACAAAGCATTTTATATGTATAGATGTGCGGTTGACTGTAGGCAATTCCAGTCTTATGTATCTTGTTTTTTAGCGCGTTGGTAACCTTTGACTACAAATGAATAATAGGGGAAATCAGCAATTGCAATTTTTCCTTGTTTATTCGTAAAAAGGTTAACATATCTAGGCTAGGTCACAAAATCGAGGTTTGCCCTGATATCACAGTTTCTATGAACCGTCACCTTGCTCTACTTAGTACCTACAATGGCACATATAATTAGTATATAATTAGAACCATCACGCTATTTAAACTTTAAAGAGGCAGGCTGAAGTCGAGGTGCTATTTAAACAAACAAAGTAGAACAATTTTTAGATTCCAAATACAACGGTATGAGGATCTTTAGCGCTCTCAACCACTAGACTATTGAACGAAGCTGTCATAATTATATAAGCTGAGATTAGAGTCGATTGTCACCGGCAACTACACTCATACATAGGGATGTAAAACGATAAATTTAAAATTAATGTTATTTTACGTAATTTACGGTAAAATATGGTAATTTTCGGTAAAAAACGTATGAAACGTACTCATACAGTCATACACACTAAAATACGACAAATACGGAAGTGAGTATGTTTGTGTGTATACTTAATGTGAATTTCACTACTTCACTATTAACGGATAAATGGATTTGAATGAAATTTGCCAGAGATATAAGCAGTATTGGAACTTAAAAAAAAAAACAGAAATCTGGGCTCGTGCGACTCATGCGTACTAAAAATCCCTAAAACTTAATTCTCAATTCAAGATACGAATCACAGCATGTCATGGATTATAATAATATCATCTATGTGCAGAGAACAGCACAAATTAAAATTTAAAACTTCATAAGTCGCCGGGAATTTTACCGTAATTTATATAAATGACCGTAAAATATCCGTATTTTACCAGCGTTTTACGTAATTTTGCAACCCTACTCATACAGCTGCCGTATTGGATACCAACGTCAAAAAACCGGCTAAGTGCGTGGCGGACCACGCACAATGAAGGGTTCCGTAGTTGGGATGAATTTATCCCAAGAACAAACTTAACATTGTAGTTGAAAAACATGTTCTCCCATACATTCCAACTGTAAATGTAAGATAGTTCGCACAATATTGAGAGATTTACCATGTTATTTTAAGACCATAGACTTCTTAAAGGTTTCCTTTAATCTATGAGTAAAGAGCCATTCTCAATAGTTTCTTTTTTTTTTAGCTTAATTTTTCGGAGATAAGAGGGGGAATTGTCAATTTTCATCTGTTTTCTTAAATATTTTTAAAAGTATTTATTGTAAAATTATTTATAAAAAATAGTTTCTTGCAACAAGCTCTTTCATTTGATATGTCACACGGTACAGACTGCAAAACTTTTAAAGTTATCTAATTGGCGCCTCAAAAGTGACCCCCAAATTCAAAATTCATTTATTTACGTTATACGTTCGTGTTTGGGTCACAGAAATATATATGTGTACTAAATACATTCGGAGCAAATTGGCTGTGACAGACGGACAGACAGACACACGAGTGATGCGTTCTGTTTTTTCCTTTTGAGGTGCGGATCCCTAAAAACTGGAGAAAAGTGTTAAAACAACATTTCTAAGTCAAATTAAGTTGAATCATGAAATTACATTAGGCGACCCCTTTGCTCTAGTTAGCTCAAAGTTATTAATGAGTATTTTACAAATCACCTAATTTGGCCTCGAATTACTAACTGTGTGTTTAGTACAGATACCATAAACGATTATTTCAACATTGAAAAGTATTACCTATACTTTTAAATGTTGAAACAAATCGTTTTTCTTTCCGAGTTTTTCATTTTGATTGTGTGTGTTCACTTATTTATAACGGACGCTTGAAGAACACACACACGCTTAGTAATTAATGTTATGAATTTTTTGTATTTGTGATGTATTTATTGGGACTTGGTGCCTTAGTAAATTACCAACGTTGGCTGTTGTTTTTGGTTCCAGAATGAACCAACGTGCCATGTGACAGGTTCGGTGGTATTTATAATAATAAAATAAAAAAGCCTTTACTATTCCTAAGTTACAAAATAAATAAAGTTTTTAATATTACTTAATTAACTAAGGACTCCTCACGAGTATAGGCCTTCTCCAGTAATTTCCAGTTTTTAGGGTTCCGTTGCCAAATGGCAAAAAACGGAATCCTTATAGATTCGTCATGTCTGTCTGTCTGTCTGTCTGTCCGTCCGTATGTCACATCCACTTTTTTCCGAAACCTTAAGAGCTATGCTGTTGAAACTTGGTAAGTAGATGTATTCTGTGAACCGCATTAAGATTTTCACACAAAAATAGAAAAAAACAAATAATTTTGGGGTTACCTATACTAAGGACTGAAACTAAAAAAAAAAATTTTTCATCATTCCCATACGTGTGGGGTATTTATGGATAGGTCTTTAAAAATGATATTGAAGTTTCTCATATAATTTTTTTCTAAACTGAATAGTTTGCGCGAGAGACACTTCCAAAGTGGAAAAATGTGTTCCCCTCCTGTAACTTCTAAAATAAGAGAATGATAAAACTAAAAAAAAAATACAAGATGTACATTACCATGTAAACTTCCACCGAAAATTGGTTTGTACGAGATCTAGCAAGTAGTTTTTTTGTAATACGTCATAAATCGTAAACCGCAATTTACCTTTCATTCAATGTTATTTGCTGCTACGGAACCCTTCATGGGCGAGTCCGACTCGCACTTGGCCGCTTTTTTTCTGTTTTTTGCTTTCTCAAACCATAATTTGCCAATCAATTTAACTATCTCGTCATGCCAACTTTCTGCTGGTCTGCCTCTTCTTCTTTTCTCTTTCCGTGTGGGCCTTTCCAAGCGGTTGTTCTAAGGGTCCACCTGTTGTCTTCTTATCGCGCTAGATGGCCCGTCCATCTCCACTTCAGTGCTTGAGCGTGTTAAAGGGCATCTATGACTTGTGTCTTTTTTCTAATAATTGTATTTCGTTGTTCCATGGCCCTTTGGCAAACTTGTATTTTATTTTTAGTTCAGTGGTATTTACTCTAACGGGAATCCCTTAAAAAATCAGAGAACGACACTAGTATGCATTGCGCTGGAGATTCTGCACCCATCTCAAAATATACTGAGAAGTTGTGATTTTAGACGATAGTCGATAACTAATTGATTAGCATTCAAAAGTATTGTTGCAGCTGCTGAAGATTGTAAAACTATATTTCCTTTGTATAAATTCAATCTCTTTGTATTGTATAATTGCATATCACATGTGTGAGCACTGTGACCATGTTGTACATTCCATAAAGCTACCATTTACTGGGTACGTCTTTCATTGACTTGAATGTGCCCTGGCGGCTGAGAGTATGTCATGCTCACTCAAATGTCTCGCTGATGGTGGCGTGTGTGTTGGATCATTAAGTTCCCTTCAAAATGGTTGAGCTAAATGGTGCTGATCCATGCGTCATGTTCGTGAACGGGCGCCGTCAGTTGGGACTGGTCATCTCTTAGCTGCCACGGTTTATTTTAATTTATTTAAATTTTTGAATTGATATTATATTTTTATTACGGACGCTTTTAACGTGCACGTCTTTCTACATTGTTCTCACATGTATAAGTTCAACACGAATGATGTAACCAATATTTTGTAACAATATTTTGATTTAAAAGAGTGTCCGTGGAGTTTCTTGCCCGTTCTTCTCCATAGGTACCTACTACGCTTTGGAATGGGCAACTAGCTTCATTTTTCTGACTGACCGACCCCTTGACAATTCAAAAGTACCTGTAATTGGTTTATTTGAAATAAATGCTTTGAGTTTGAGTTGAGTTGAGTCGGTCCTGCCCTCTCACTTGAAGATATTAAATATCTGTTATCTATCGGTAGCAGGTTTATAAAAACTGACATCTTGGCTGACAGTACCAATCTCTCGGAAAATGGGTTGGTACCATCTGACAGCCAACTCTAGCACCGCGCGCGCTCATTGGTCAAATCAAATAGCGCGCGCTTCCCCGGCTTCCTGTTACAGACTTCCGTCCCTTTTCACGAAATCAATTCCACAGATTGCAGGAAGGCTGTTACACATTAATAATAAGTAGGCCTAAACACTGATGACCGCAATAAGATCTGCTTCTCAACCAGCTTACTGTCATATTAAAAACAAAAACTAATGAATATTCATAACCTTTTGTCTTGCTAACCGTACGCCACACATCTGTGCATAATATGTCCTTTGCAAAATTATTATAGGTCAAAGTTACGCGCAGAAGATAATATGCAAATGTACAATAAATAAACGGAACTGGGTCAAATAGATGGCGGTGTTCCGTCTGGTTACAACCAGTTATGAAATGCACAGAAATATTTGATAAGAATGGTCCTTCTGAGCAACTTTGTTCTGTCTGTCTTGTCGTGAGGATGTTTTTGACAGCTGTCACTGGTCTTTGTGACAGTGAAAAGAGTGACAGGAGAATGGCAGGCGCATATTTGCAACCCGGAACTCGTTGGTAGATTTTAATCATGGTTGGAGCTGATTCATGATGATTCGGCTCGAAGGACCAAAAATGTTGTCTTATGGTAACTTAGCGTGGGAGGGAAATAAAAATCAACTGATCAAGGCTCTCAACAGATTTTTTCTGCAATAAAATATTTTATTAGCAGTTTTGACGAAATAACATAAAATACAAATACAAGAATAAATAGACTTGAAGAAACGTTCAGGCTTTTCGCAAAGATCGCTTGGCTTGCCATATATAGCTGATGAAAGAACAGCCTCCTCCCCCCCCCCCCCCCTCGGTAGTATACAGCCGATCTATTCTGTAAAAATCTTACCATAAATGCTAATGGCCTGCGCAGACTGGCGGACGGGACGGCAGAGCATATCCAATCAAAATATGGTATATATTTCAATGCTCGATGATCGACCTTGGAGTATCGCAGCGCAGTTTCGTCTGGAGCATCGAAGAGCAGGCTGGCGGAAGGCAGTGGCAAGAGTGTATGTGTACGTTTCCTAAGGTGAGTTCACTCATCCTCTATGGAAAAAGAAGGATCCTCCGACAAGACGGGTGTTGTGTCTGGCGGGCAACTGCCCCACGATTGATGTCGGGGATGTTATATAAATGGTGTTCGCGCGGTAAACTCTAATTGCGCGTTGCAGGATTTGTGTGACGTCAGGTCTTTGATGCGTAGTTCACATTTGGCGCTGTAGATGTCGCCACAATAGCAATGTAAAAACTTTTCCATTCATCTTCCTATGAATGGAAAATTGTATGCACATAAGTCATAAGAATTTACGCACAAAATAACGGAATAATGTCAATAATAATCAGGAAAATTACTAGTTAATTAGTACTTGAATGTTATGCTAAATAACTTTGTAGATAACGAAGATTTGTTACTTTTGATTTTTCCATGGGATCTACTGTTTTTTTCATAATGAAAAGTAAAAGTTTTTATTACATATCACGCTTTATTACTATGGGGGTAAGCACAAACTACAGAACGCCACCTGCTACGATCCTTACATACTCCTTTTGCCTAGGTTGGGAGGTTAGGAGGTTCCTCTCTCTGGAGCCCTGACCACCGGTAGCTTGGACCCCTGTTTCCGATACCGTTGGGCAACAATTAATTTATATTTTTAAGCTTTTTTTTTGTAAAATGTTATAAAGTTTTTCATATAAAAATATTTAAGTAAAGGCTAAGTAATAACAGCCGCGCGGGTCGATCGATCAGGTAAAGCTACGATTGCCGCGGTTGGTGCGTGGATGGGTGACCATCTTTACATACCAAGACCCCTCCGTGCCTCGGAAAGCACTTTAAGCCGTTGGTCCCGGCTGTCATTTGTAGATCTTTGACAGTCGTTACGGGTAGTTAGATGCCCAAAAGTCTGACAACCAGTATTACCAATGGATATCATGTTACCTAGTAATTAGGTTGTGGAGGTCAGATAGGCAGTCGCTCCATGTAAAATACTGGTATTCAGCTGCATCCGGTTAGACTGGAAGCTGACTCCAACATAGTTGGGAAAAGGCTAGGTAGATGATGATTAAAATATTTAAAAATGTTATCAATATGTATAAAATGCAATAAACGAAATAATACAAAAATATAAAAAATAATGATAATACATAAATAAAGGATTCCAGTAAGATGCTGGTAGGGATCTTGACCGTACTTCCGGGATTGTCCTGATAGCCGTGGAATACCTCTCCACTCCTCATAAGCACCTCAGGACATGTTGCCCCCTTGTCGCTTCGACACTTTGTGCTAGCGACAGTTTTCGGGGGCCCATTATTGAGTGTGCAAGTCACCCCCGCCATTTTATCCGTGTACATATAAACATTGATCAGGCAGGGGCCATAGTCCTTCCATAGTTCCAGGTAACCAGTCCACTTTAGCCACCCAAACCCATAGTCAAATATCATTGTTTCCATATCCTGCATTAGTCCTACACCAACCGGGGGTTGTCCTTGGGTGCACTTGTATAGTGCATACAGGGATAATCGTCGTTTGGTGCCTCAATTCATTTTAAAAAACGTCTAAGGGGCCTCTGCGAGTTGGCTTCGACCCCTCGTACGCCTTCCAAAGGTCCGGGATCCCAAGGTCTCGAGATATGTAAAAGACGTAAAAAATCATTACAAAAATAATCATAATAATGATAATAAGTAGGTACTCATTTAATTAATCATAAAAATATTTAAAAACGTTAACTATATGTATGTATATGAAATAAAAGAAAATACTCATTTTACTTTTATTAACACTAGCCTAAGAACAAAGTCTGAAATTAAATTGAAATTTAATTAAATTATTAATTAGTATTTAAGTATGTATTAGTATTTAAGTGTAAATATTTCCTCTTTATAATATTGGTGTGGATGTAATTTATCATCATTGTAGTATGTAAGAAACATTTTTGTATTTTTTTTTTTTTTTTGAACGGCTCATACAATTAAACCCTGAGAGGTTTTCGTTGTGAGGCTAAAATGAAAATATAATAGGTTAAGTGTTTTAGAAATAAATAAATAATAATAACAAAATTTCGTATTGCTGATTTTCAGTAATTACTCGTAAGACTGCGAAACGAGATATTTATTCTTAATAAAAAATTCAAATTCAGAGACTGCCTCGTTGGTCTAGTGGTCGCAAGCGCTACTGCTGAGCATGAGGTCCTGGGTTCGATTCCCGAGTCGAGCAAAGTGATATTGGGTTTTTCTATCTGAAATTTCTCAGTAGCAGCTCGGAGTCTGGATTTGTGCCCGGTTGATGGCAATAGGCTCGCCCCCTATTACGTGGGACTTAAACATAACTGGCGAAATGTGGGTGTACCTACTACAGGACACCTCTGCCCAACCCTTCGGGGAAACAAGGCGTGATGTTATGTTATGTTATGAAAAAAATTCATGATTAAGTTTTTGAGAAAAGTCAGCTCACGTCACAAGTATAGAAAATCTACTGTAAAATCTAGTTTTCAGTATAAATGATAATCATGAACGCGTGGAATGCGATTACTCTGACTGCTGTAGTACTTGCTGAGGACGACATTGAACAGGCGACGGCCATACGAGATTTGTTTTGAGGTGATAGATCTTGAGATACAGTGACGAGATAAATAAAGTATTCTGTACAACATTATGAAAAAAAAAAAATGTTATATTTTCTTTGTAGGGTAAACGAGTAAATTTTATTTTCTGTTAAAATTGATTTTTTTGCCTTAGAGTTAGTTGACGATGTTTGGTTGTTTTTATTAAAATTAAATATGATTTTAAATGTCAATAAACGTGTATATTTACAGAAGCGAAAGCCACAGTCCTAGTTTTGAAACAATTAAGAAAACCTTGTCAGTAGGTACATAAATTATATATAAATATATTTTATTTATAAATAAAATTAAAGCAAGACAGGATGAAAAGCATAGGTATAAAGACTCTTTAAGCTGTTGACAAAACAGATTATAAAAACTCTCTTTTACGAATCGTTTGCAACAACACGTTTCGGTTATGAATGCTCCTGAATGTTGTAGGATAACAAATACATTCTTATAAACTAATAACGTAGGCAAAGCAGATACTCCAACAGCAAAAGTAGAGTAAGACAAACTTTGACAATAATAAAGCTTGTCAAAGACGTCTTCGAATTTCAGCACAATATCATTGCACAATTGCAAATCTAGATCTATATTCATTCACCTACCAATTACAAAAAAAAAATACAATGACTCGTGTCTCAAAATGACCTTACATTGAAAAAAAAACAAAGGTTGCATCCGCAGATTGATCTAGTGACACACATTACCGTGTATGTCACACATGGCATTGTAATCGAAGCCTCAGCCAATGCATGTTTAAAAAAAATAAAAACGGACCACTAATGTCTCATTTAGTTTTTGGCCGCCATAATGTGTGGACGCCTCAGATTTTGATTATCGAATTAATAATTTAATTTTAGGGATTTCAAATAAATTTTAAAATTGACAGTAACTTTATAAAAAAGTTGAGGCTTTGAAAGTTACGGGTAATACGAAAAAATGCTTAAATACATTTTTTCATTGTTTTTCTTAATTAGTACAATTAGTTGTGATTATTTCTTGAACAGAGTTAATCACTTAGAATATTATAAAAACAGGACGAGGCCTTCTAAAGCCTTTTCAAGTTTTTCTTCAAATTATTTCAATCAGAACTTAGTGTCAAAGCCAGGGAAGGCAGAAAAAGTGCAGTGTGGTACCAGGACAGTGGATTTTAACCCGAGGAGGACTGGGAAGATCGTCGGTGGTACTGAAACGCCATATGGGGCTTTTCCGTGGCAAGTGAGTACTGAAAAAAATCAAAATAAAGCCAGACAATCCTTGCTTTATTACGATTTTTTAGAAAGTTTAAAAAAAATACTTAATATATTTAATAATAATAATTACATATCTATCACAATAAGTTTTTTTAAATCGCAATAAAGCATTGGCTTTATAAATCAGCGCCTGTCACTACTCCATACAAGTTTAGACGTGATTAAAAACTTGCCTACTAAAATTACGTCAATTTACGTCAAGCGCAGATTAATTTGACAGGACTAAACTAAAATTTATCTTCAGTCCTTTTCTTAATGAAATAGAAAGAAAAAGATGCACTGAACTTAAATTTAGTTTAGTTTGTGAACAAGGGAATTGGCACCATTATAATTTTCTTTAGATAAATTCCCGTAATTAATTATTAATAATTTGTTGAGGAATGAGTTTCCGGACTTTATCAAATAGGCCCTTAGAATTCATTACACATTCAAGTAATTAAAAATTGTTCCCAATCCAGGCAATCGTGATGCATTGAATCTAATCTAAATATATAAAAATCAATTCCCGTGCGTTAGTCTCGCAAAAACTCTAAAATGGCTCGACCGATTGTGATAAAACTTTGGTAAGTTGTGTACGCGCCGGAGAAGGTTCCTAACAAGAAAAAATTAATGAAAAAGGCACTGCAACGCATACTTAGTTATAGATAATCATGTAAACCTGTAAGCGCACTGAATCAGTAGGACCAAATTTGAGAGCTTCCCCTTTCTGAAATCGTATAAATAAGTACACAGAATGGTAACTTCGTTTCTGAAGATTGAAAAAAAAAAAAACAGCCTACTTCCAAAAAAAAACACTGCAAAGTGAAAAATTACTTTAATTACATTACATTTTACATTCACGTTGCAGTGTTTTTTTTTTTGAAAAAAATTTATAGTTTTCAGTTTTTAGTTGTGGTAGGTACCTACCCCACACAAATTCGAATACCACTACATTTTTTTTGTTTTTGGTTGGAAAATTATCAAATAACTTTTCCCGCTCTGGGTGGAGCAGGAGGGCGTGTCAGACTCTTATTGACTAAAATCCACCCGTGTTCCTTCGGTTGCCCTGTTGCCGGGGGCCACGATTTCCCTTTCGGCCCTTATTCGCAACCCCGGTAGGCATTGGCCCTAGCGGACCCCGTCAATTCTGCTGACATCTCTTTGAGGCGCGCGTGGAACACAACGCGCCGTCGACCCGGGCCTGGTCCTTATCGGACGGCGAGCTACCCATTGCTCACCGTCCGCAAGCCCACGCCTACGGTGGCCGGGAATCAGCCTGCGATTTCCAGCCACTTGCCACATTTTAATACCACTACCTGCTACGTAATTATTAGTGACAGAAAATTATCATATTATCCACATACGAGTAGGAAAAAATACGTATTATTGAAGCTAACTCAAAAACCATCCAAGAAAAGTTAATAAAATTTATATGGGACCACCTCGAGAGTATACCCTTTCAAACAAAAAAATAATTTTCAAAATTGGTCCACAATTGACAGAGAAATCGGTGGACATAAAAAAAACCACATCCGCTATCAACATATAACCTCCTCCTTTTTGGAAGTCGGTCAATGAAGTGAGTAGGTACAGACGCCAGCACTTCAAGCTACTACAATCTGTCAAATTTATTTAATAGATTTTCAACTTTATCGCTGAATGATAAGGTTCAAAGTTGATTGGGAAAATTTGACAGTTTCGGGTAGCTTGATGTGCTGGCGTCTGTACTTAAATACAGGGTTTTATAAGCTTGCATTCTGAAAGTGGGCAACGTCACAAATAGATGTCAAATATTTCGCTGTTTTGATTAATTTGGCAATATTACTGTATGGAAATATGAAATACTGCTAACTCGTGAACTACCAACCACCATCAAACCAACCAACCAACTTTTATTTTTGATGCGAAAAATCGCTGTTTATGGCGCATAAAACATAGCGTTTTTTCTCATATAGCGAAGGTGTGAAGTTTTGATTTTCAATACCTCCGAAACCAGAAGGTTTCCAGATACAGTCCAGCACAAAATAAATATGTGTTTTTTGTAGGCTTAGGTACCATTATCATTGGCGAGTAGCTTCTGAAAAAAATTACACATTATTTTTGGTACCTGGGCGACCGAGCTCTGCTCTGGTGAAAATAGAGAATGCTCATTTAATAGTATAGGGTAGTTCATACTAATTCCATGTATAGTAGGTACATATTAATTCCAAGCTGATATGTCATTATTCTAAGGTAGCCATTTTGCTCTAAACTTTGGGCAATCGAGCTCTGCTCGGGTGAAAATACAGAGAAAATGAATTTTCCCAGGTGTGAAACCTAGCTAGATCGATTTTTTGCCCCCGTAAACTCCTATATTGCAACTTTCATAGAAATCGTTAGAGCCGTTTTCGAGAATGTGATTACATATTGCTCATTTAATAGTGTAATATATATAATTTAATTAATCATTTTTATTTCAGGAAATTATTTCCATATTATGCATTACAAATTACATAGAAATATACTTACATAAGGATTCATAATACATTAAAACCATTGCATTAAAAATAAATCTAAGTTAAAGTACAATATTTATAGTTATTCAATTAAAATTCATTCAATTATATTTAATTATAATAATTATTATTATATTTAAATTAACATGTAACAAGACTCAGAAATGTTAGTAACAATATATCTTGACAACTATGTTAGTAAACATAACCTATACATTTAATGAATCCCTTCTACACACTCAACACAGATGTGGAAAGCTTGCAGCAGCGATTCATACACAAGCTGTCTAGTCTGCTCCCGATACACTGCAGTATATTGTTGGGGCTGACCCGCACCCGGCGCACCAGGGAAGCGCATTTTATTCGCATCGTAGCGTAAAAACAATCGACACGAGCATCAGCAAACATCCCTGACGCGCTACAGAAGCGGAACAGCCCCATCAACATATACACAAAAAAAATAAAAAAAATATAGGGCATCTCGCAGTACTGACCACTAAGGTCTTGGCAGCTTAACCAGATTTTCCTGTGGGTGCCATAAGCTTCTACACTTAGAGCCTCCAGCCAGGAGCTTTTGAACTAATTCTAAATTTAAATTAAGCGAATGCTCGCTAAGGGCACCCCCTGTGGGGTACAAACCTCGGCTTAGGGCATCGCTGATGGGAGGACAGCAAGAAGGGACAGGCTGGATCAAATTTATATTTCCATCATGATTATTATGCGGTGTATTTAAAGCTACGTGCTCAGCTGCAACAACTGCTGGCACCTCGTTTTCGAGCAAGGGTCGGGGGGGAATAGCCCCATCAATACCCGGAACGCATTATTATATTGCACGCGGAGGGCGCTGTAAGATTTTGAAAAGAAAATAAAGGCAAAAAAAATATTCCTAGTAAATAATTTAATCAGCAACAACAACAATACTAGGTAAACTGCACTATAAAAGTTTGATAAAAGTTTTATCTCTCAAGCATCTCGGTTGTTTCTCATGTAAAGCCAAGTCAGTAGCTCATGGGCGACATAAAATCTCGAGCACCAGTTTAGTCACTAACCACACGAAAAAGATGAAGCAGATACAATTTTGATATATGAAAACTTGTTAATTAGGTATATCCAAAATCAAACACAATAAAATCCAAATTATAAAACGGAACAAACTACGCTCTCAAAATAACCCATTTTATAATAATAATCCACAAAAATAATTACGTTACAAAACCGAAAAGTGTACAAAGATGGCATATTACATAACCACCATCTTTGTTTCGTTCCCGCGCAAAGAGGTCGCCAAATGTCAAGTTGACAGACTTTGTTACGTTCGAAAACGAATGGCGCGTAATTATGGCGACTTTCACTTTTTGTAATGAGGTTTTCATGGTGTTTATGTTTTGAATGTGTAATTTGTCAATGGAGGTGGGCCTTTTAAGCTAAAAAGAAATGGAGAGTGACGATTTGTGATTTGAGGATGATCGTCATCAGTTGAATGGTGTTAAGGTCGGCTTTCACTTGTTTCCAATCTATACGTTGAATATCAGTTTTTAGGGTTCCGTACCAAAATGGTAAAAAGGAACCCTTATGGTGAGACTCAGTCTGTCTGTCGGTCTGTCACAACTGGATATCTCAAGAACTACTAATGCTATCAACTTGAAATTTGGAATAGATTTAGATGACGTTTGCCCAATAATTTTGCAAGTAAGAAAGAACTAAACATTTTTTTTTTTTGTAACAGACTGATCGGGGTTCTTAAAAATTCGAAATGAGGCTACTAGGGCATGTGAGGTATCATATGAAAGAGCGCTATTTGCACATTCTCAAACATTTTTTTTTAGGCCGCATCGTTTTCTACTTTTGACGAAAAATTCAAATAAAAATACCGTTCTTATGTCCGAAGTTTGCATAGAGAAAAATAATTAATTCTATGTGATAGAAGTTTATGTAAAGATTACAGAAAAAAAAAAGATGTCTCCAAGTAGCACACTTTTTCAGAAATCATCAATTAAAATTATATTTGTTCCACTATTGGTCAAGAGAGATGGTGCTGACCTAAAACTGTAATATTCTACACCGCAGTGCGTAGTGTTAAAATTCTCTGACGAATATAGGCCTCGCCGATGAAAATTTAAAATGTTTCGGAACCCTCGGTACGCGAGTTTGACTCGCTCTTGTCCGATTGTTTTAGGGTTCCGTACTCAAAGGGTAAAACGGGATCCTATTACTAAGACTCCGCTGTCCGTCCGTCTGTCTGTCTATCCGTCTGTCACAGGCTGTATCTCATGAACCGTAATAGACAGTTGAAATTTTCAAAGATGATGTATTTCTGTTGCCGCTATTACAAAAAATACAAAAAAACAGAATAAAATAAATATTTAAGGGGGCTCCCATACAACAGACATAATTTTTTTGCCATTTTTATAGATAATGGTACGGAACCCTTCGTGCGCGAGTCCGACTCGCATTTGGCCGGTTTTTTTAAAGGTATTTTATGTACTTATTCGGTTCTTGGCATGTTTTTGAAAATCGAACTATATTCGTAATGACCGGTACATTGTTGTGGAATAACCCAATGGTCCAAACAAACTCCAAATGTATTCTACGCCGATAATGAATCGGTTACTGTGAAGTAAGGACACGGTTCACGGTTGTCAAGGTCTAGGTGAAGCGTTGATCTTCGCAACGTGGTTATTATAGTTTGACCGAGAACATTGCTGTACCACGCATTAGGAATGCGCGGCGAGGTGGGAGCAGTGTTGACGAATAAGCGGCGGGACGCCGTGAGCGTTGACGAATGAGCAGCCTGCACTGTCCCCCCGTCTTACCGCACACATACCTGAGGAGCGGTACAGCGGTGTCGGTCAAACTATTAATATTATCGCGAACTAAACTTAAACTTCGTGCGCTCTCTCTCGCACACCGCTCGACATCTCGCTGAGCAACTGAGAGCGCGCGAAGTATAGTTCGCGAAAACGCGACAACGTAGCCCCAGCATATGGGCCTACCACACGCTCATGCTTCACCACAGTTTTGCCTGCGCAGGCCGGCTTGTACACGGAACACTGAGCGTGTGGTTGGTAAAACTGTACGACGCGCAAACCCCACGGCGCGGCCTGCGCACTTTTCGACTTGTTTGAAATTTTGCCTGCGCAAGCCCGGCCTGCGCGTACTTGCCTGTGCGTGTGGTTGGGCGTTCAGTGTTCAAGCCGCAGTCTAGGTTAGTCGTCATTCGGTGAATTCGTGGTCTTCCGTCACTCAAAAACCAGCTAAGTGCGTATCGGACCACGCACAATGAAGCGTTCCGTAGTTAGGGTGAATTTATCCCAAATACAAACTTAACATTGTAGTTGTGGTAAATTTTCATATATTTTCTTTAAAAAAAATTTAAATGTATGTATTTTAAAATTATAAAAATAAATTATTTTGAGATCCTCGCAATAAGCCCTTTCATTTGATATGTCACATGGTAGTTTGTAATTTTCATTTTCCCCCAAAAGTGGCCGCCACATTCAAAATTCATTTATTTACGTTACACATCCGTATTTGGGTCACAGAAATACATATGTGTACCAAATTTCAACTTAATCGATCCATTAGATTCTGAGCAAATTGGCTGTGACAGACGGACTGACAGACAGACACACGAGAGATTGTATACTTAAGGAGAACCCTAAATAAAAATAGCCGATTTGCGTACGCACAATCGCGAGTTCATGTCTGAATTAATAAGTCTATACAAATCTCTGCCTGCACTCTGGAAAATTAAATCAAAGGATTATTCCGATCGAAATAAAAAGAACTAGGGCATGCCTACGAAAAAATGATAAATAAAATGAAAGAGGAACATGGTTTATTAAAGGAGAAAGAAGAAATAGTTCTTCATTAGGAAACATGTCTCTACGCCGACGATTTCGACAAGACTGTGGCTTGCGCGTACTTAACTGTGCCGTGTGGTAACGCCGTCCGTGTACAGTTTTTCATACGAGAAGCTTGCTCAGGCAGAACTGTGGGGAAGCTTGTGCGTGTGGTAGGCCCATTAGAAAAGCCCAACAATGAGCGGCGATATGTTAAAACATAACTAATTCTATTTCTGCCCGCCCTTGTTCCATGTTACTTAAACTTGGCACAAACTGTTTTATTCTTTCATTCTTCTTGCAAAATACCACGTTTTTATTCTCTCCTAAAAACGCCGCATAAGCAACAGCAGCTATAACAACAGTTTCTACACCTATAAGCTACAGTTTCTACATCTGGGAATAGGCCTCCTCTCTATAAAAGGGACCGGGCTGAAGTCCATCAAGCCGGCCCGGTGCGGGTTAGTAAATGTCACATGTTTGTCTAATATCATCATCATTTGCGTAGCATTTTCCCAACTATGTTGAGGTCGGCTTCCAGTGTAACCGGATGCTGCTGAATACCAAAATTGTATAGAGCGACTGCATAATATCTGACCTCCACAACTTACAGGTTGACACGATACCCCTTGGTAAAACTCGTTGTCGATTTTCGGGCTTTAGACTACCCCGTTACGCTGTTCCGTCATTATTCTCTCCCGGGCCGTCTATCATCAACGCGAGCATGGTCGAAAAGCTTGTTGTTTCATCCAGCGCAAGTGAGAACGCGATAACGTTGTCCGACTAATAGTGTGCGGAAATTTCATAAAACTTGTTTCAGGAAATACGTGTTTTTGAGTAAGCCTTACATGTTTGCTAAAATAAATGTATATCATTTAGAATCTCCATTACATGTGCGAGGTTTCTATGAATTTTTTCTTTACTTTTACTATTTAGGATTACATTTCAAAAAAGCAGACCTTTTGAGGCTTATACTGAATTTATTTCTCCAAATTTATTTTTTTGCTTTAATAGAAACCTAGATGTAGTGCACAATATACTTACCTATTAGTTTAAAATCAAAGAAAGATGTTTACGATGCAATAATAACGTACGAGCGTTTGTATGAAAAGTATGACGGGTTGGCCGCTCTTAACTTAAACTTTCTTCATTCGATATAATATTTATTCCAGGTGGAAATCCAGATGCTGGACGTGGACAAGCTGACCTTCGAGCACCACTGTGGGGGCGCTGTCATCGCGGAGAGGCTGGTCCTGTCCGCCGCGCACTGTTTTGACAAAGTTTGTTGCCTTTTTGTATTGTTTTAGTATTAAGGCGATGAAACCCTCAATGTTTTGTATTTTGTAATCAGCTGCAAATTTCAATCTCATACTTTCACGAAATAGTTTTATTTGCAGCATAATTTTTAGTAGTTTTGAGAGCTGTCTTGATATTTTAAATGATTATTTTAGAATTTATAACTTAGTAATTTTGTCTTAAGAGTGTTTAATCTAAAAGTTGGCAACGTCGCAAACAGCTGTCAAGTATTTATCTGAATTGCAATTTCTAATACTGAATTTGATATTGTAACCGTTTTAGGTGTAAAAAAGGCTTTTGGAAAGTTACCAAATACTTTTTTACATCTAAATCTAAATATTCGGTGTTACGATATTAGTTTTTGCCTTTCTTATCCAATATTTTAAGTTTAGATTTTAAGTATATTGTAAGTTGTTTTTCAATTTATTTGGTGTGTTGGCAAACCATTATTGTATTGGGGTCATCCTGTAAAAATAGTGTGTGTAAGTTTAAATAACATTGCCAAATTAATCAAAACGGTAAATATTTGACAGCTATTTGCGACGTTGCCAACTTTTAGAATGAACGCTCTTATGTCGCCAACCCGTCTTGAGCAAGCGTGGTAATCAATACTCGTGCCTTCTCTTTATGAGAAGAGGCACTATCTTTTGCGTATTACATCGTGCAATACGTTTCCCAGCAATTATTTTTGCACCAAGTTTCTTGGTTTGATGTACAAAAACTTAGATGATGGCTTCGTAAAGGGTTTTTTTTACATAGTTTGGTTAAGCTGCGGTTTTCTAGAAAAGCGGTGGCCAAACTTGACGGCTGCAGTGGCAGCTGTCATGAAAGTGATGACAGCGGCGAAGATTTAAATCGTTAGATTCGCCCTACCGTGTCAAAAGATAGTCGCGTTTCTGTTTCGTTTTGACATCTCTGACGAACAATGACTACATTGTTTGTCATGGAAACGCTATTTAACAATGTGTGAGCTCATTCTCCTCGGTATGTATACTTTTTCTTGTGACTGAGTACGGTGAGGGCAAATCTAGCGATTACAATTTTTGGGGGGCGGGGTTTACGTTACGATGTCAACAACACTCTCTAGGAAACCACACCAACTTACTTTCATAATCAACGTCTCAGTGACGTCATTCGCCTGTAAATTGCGGACGCTTCGTGAGCGGTCACCTCTTTTCTAGGAAACCGTAGCTTTAGGTCAGACAGTGTGATGAAATGTGGGGGAACGGCAAATAGCGTTCGTCTCATCGGCCCCCCGCTAAATTCGAACCATTTTAGGGTTTAAACGGGCGAGAATCTGATAAATCGAAGGGAATTCTTGATTACTTCGCCTAAGAGCGCTAACACACTGGCTATGGCGACGTCACTAGCTACGTACCATGGCTACCTCTGGCTACCTACCGTAGCCAAATAAATAGCCAGTAAAGTGCCTGCTACACGGCTTCCAATCGCGTCCCCGACAGAGGTGACCTTGGTTGGTGACAGGCAGAGCTGTTAGAAATTTGGTCATAAACCATCATCTACACGGTTGTAAACCACCAAGGTCACCTCTGTCGGGATGCGGTTGGCGACCGTGTAGCAGGCACTTAACACGCGGGCGTCCATCCTGGCCATCAGTTGGCCGCTGAGTGAGGGAGGCGTAACTTACTTGTTTTAAAAAATACTAGCGACTTGACTACACGTCGCCAGGTCGCCAGAGTATCTCATCTCCACGTAGGGGCTGGTCGGTTGTGGCTATATCTTATTCATTTCAATACGAATTATTTGGGTACGTAGCTGGCGACGTCGCCATGGCGTCTCAGTAATAAAATTTATATGGGACCAATTTGGGAGCATTTCCTTTCAAAGAAAAAAATAATTTTTAAAATCGCTCCAAAAAAAAAAAAAAAAAACTTCGCTACGAACATATAACCTCCGTCTTTTTGGAAGTCGGTTAAAGCTTTGCAAGTATAAGAACTGAATTGTCTTTTATTTACCAATGCAAAAGATTCAATTGGTTGATTTTGGATACCTTCTAAGCCAGGGATTCCCAACCGGTGGGGCGCACTCCTCTCGGGGGGCGTAGAGTGACCAATCTTTTCTATTTCTGTATGAATGGACTAAAAAAAACCGAACCTTTCCAAAACGGCTTGCTATAATTTTTGAGCTCGCTTTGTTCGCTATTCCATTCCATATACTCTTGATTCTTCAACTTTTCTGCATAAGTCACCAAAGTAACTTCTATTTCTATTTGAATGATCAAAAGAAAATCTAACCTTTCCAACATTTTAGACCTCACTTTTGCTCGCTTTTATTCTTATGCTTTTCTGTTAAAGTCGACAAAGTAACTCGGGGGCGTAGTGATTTTAAAAGAAAGTTAGGGGGGCGCGTATGTTAAAAGGTAGAGAACCCCTTGTTCTAAACAAACGCTCAAAAGGACTATACAGGGTAAGTTTTTATCCAATACGCAAACTTAAACACCTGAAATCGCGAAAAAGAAAAATCTGCTGAGAGGTAGAGGACATTTACGTTCGCATAACTCGTCAAAATGTAGGGAACAGCTGATTTTTTTTTTTTCTCACCTGCCGGGGCTGCGAAGAAGTCCGAAAGGGGAGATCGTGGCCCCCGGCAACAGGGCAACCGAAGGAACACGGGTGGGTTTTAGTCAGTAAGAGTCTGACACGCCCTCCCGCTCCACCCAGAGCGGGAGAAGTTATTTGATAATTTCCCACCCAAAAAAAAAAGGTTTGGTCCCATACTAAAAGTTGTTCATAATGATGAGTAAAGTCACATGTTAAAGTTCGCGGACTGGATAAAAACTTACCCTGTATTACGAAGTCATGAAGAAGAGAGAAAAAAACATTTTTTATAATTTCAACTACCTATTTTTTTGTTACAGCAACCGTTAAATCTGGAACACATTCGAATAGTTGTAGGAGAGCACCGTCTGAAGGTACAAGATAAGCACGAGCATCGGTTCCTGGCTGAGAAGGTGGTGCGACATCCGGACTTCAGGAAAAGTAAGTCAGCTTTTTATAATAGTCTAAGATCCGATTTAGAGAAGACCTTCATTCCTTTAACGATTAATTCGGTTTGCTACAAATATTTTTGAAGCAAGTGATAATTTTATACAATACCAGCTGCGCCCCGCGGTTTCACCCGCATAAGTCTCGATCCTGTGGGAATATCGAGATGACAAGTATCCTATATGTTAATCCAGGTTATAAACTATCTGTGTGCCAAATTTAATCCAAATACGTACAGCCGTTTGAGCGTGAAGAAGAGACAAACATACACACACACTCACAAACATTCGCCTTTAAAATATTTATTATATAGTGTGACTAACATAAATCCGAAAAGTTAGACGTGCGTGCCTTTGGTTCGAACTCGAGACCTATGACTTGGCAGTCCAACGGTCACACCACTAGGCTATCACTGCTATTCACCTCAACACCTCAACTAAAATGCGATCTTTGGTACTATACAGGGTGACTGGATCTGGACCGGCCATAGCAAATTCGCATATAGAGGAGGTCATTTGCTAATTATTAGACCTTACTTTCCCTAGCTAAAGTTTTATAGTTTAGAAGATACGTAAATTTTTATATTTTATTGAGATTTTTCCAAAATTTGACATTCAAGCATTCATAACTTCAGATTTTTCCATTATTTTAGTTTTTTTTTTATTATTTGTTGGTAGTTATAAACATTTGTGATTAAAATACTTCCTCAAAATAGGGTAAAAAATTAAGATAATACGCTCAAAAAATAAAAATAAATACTTTAAAAAAACTTTACTATCAAATTCGACCTGAAATAAAAAATAACTACGGTGTTTCAATAATTAACTTTAATCTAGGGAAAGTAAGGTAATAATTAGCAAAAATGACCTCTATATGCGAAATTGCTATGGCGGGTCCAGATCTAGTCACTCTGTATGTCTTCAAATCTCCACCAGCATTTGAAATGCAGACTTCTCAAAAACAGCATCTAACAGTGAGTAACCTAATCACGTTTTCCTATTATAATTTCAGACGGTCCCCACAGCAACGATATAGCAGTAATCCTAGTCTCGCGGTCTGGTAATGGCGTGCAGTTCAACTCGCACGTCCGTCCTATTTGCTTGCCCGATGATGGAGTCACGGCTGGGAAGTGGTGTGCGGTTAGCGGCTGGGGGTTTCAGGCAGGTACATATTGTTCCTGATTAGCAAAATCAGCCTATAATGTTCCCACTGTTGGGACACAGGCCTCCTCTCACCACGCGGGCCCAGTGCGGGTTAGTGGATGTCGCACGTCTTCGAATTTCTGGTTCTAGGACATGCCAGTTTCCTCACGATGTTTTCCTTCACCGTTTTGAGAGCAGTGGTGATGAAATAATTTATAAAACGTAAAGGCCCTGATCGACGCTTCGAACTTGTGACTTACAAAAACTCGTAAATCGCAGTCGTCACCGCTGATTGATTGTTTATAAAAATGTAGTGCATCTTATATGCTTGCCTGATGATCACGGCCAGGAACTGGTGCGCTGTCAGTGGCTGGGGATTCCATGCAGGTACACAGGGCTACACATCAAGCTATACATTTCCAGTATAAGCTGGCCTCGTATTGTACGGAAATCCTATACAATGCGAGATCAGCATAAACTGGAAATTTATAGCTTGATGTGTAGCCGTGTGTACCAAAAATTTCCAGCATTTTATCACAGATTACATATAGTACAGATACCCAATCCCATACAAAGAAATGACACCACCCTAAAACTGGCTACTGAACTGGCAATTTTTTTTTTCTTTATTTTTTCATCAGATGGCAGCATCAGCGGCTCACTAATTACCAAAACTGTAGTTTAATAACGCCATCTAGGAGTCCGTGTAGATACTAGGTGGCATCGATACTATGTAGCATCGATACTACTAGATGGCGTCGTTTTAATGTTATAGATTCTCTTCATCGCACATCGCACCACAGAGTACATTGAATATACTCATCGCACCGTGCGTTCAAGGACAAGTAATAACAATACAACAAAAAAACTATCTCGAGTTGGCGGAATAGTTTCATTTTGTGCTAGCAATTTTCACGCTGATGCGAATGCCTCGTTTATGTTTTTAAGTACTTACCTATTTCAATGCTTAAATCTAGATTTCTTCTCCTCGATACCAAAATCTACTATTGCTAAAACTGAAAACACGCCTAAATCGCATTTTAAGGTGATTTTTTCAATAAATACTTATTCATTTTCTCTTTGTTTTACGTCTTTAAACAGCTAATTTTTATTGATCCTATGGTCAGATCGTTACGATTTTTGCACATAATATAGCTTACATATTCCCTTTTTGGTTTACTTAACAATATTTAATATATCTTTAATAGAAAAAAAGTTTCTAGAACATTAACTCACCAAAAATTAGTTTGGCACATTCTCATTATACAAAATTATCAATATCTTTAAAACCCGTGGACCGATTTAGACAATTCAAACGGAATACATGGTTTTACATATAATCCTTTCATTTGGCACTAAAATTACGTAGGTAAATATCTCCGTAAACAAAAAACCTCATTTTCAAGATACGTAATTATACTGAACATTTTTCTTCAAACATTAAATTTTACAAAATCACATCTTTACTTTATCTTATTAGATTCTAACAAGAAAACTAATAACTAAATTCAAATAAAAAACTAATTAGAACACCATAAAACACTTAAAATTCTAACCAGAAACTAAAAAACTTATACAAAAATGGCAAAAGTTCACCTAGATCCCGCCGCTACTTGCGCTATAGTGCACAGATAGGGTCTCGACTTACTTTTTCAAACTAACACTTTTAAACTTATTCTTACACTACGCTGGCACATGACTCAGTCTTATGTATTATATAACGAAAACACTCGGCGTCCGTTACAAAAATTGTTGTTGTTTTTTTAACAAGCTTTTAATGAACTAAAAAGTACCTACCAAATAAAACTTTCGTAAACATAAAAAAACTTTTTACAAAAAAAAACAACTGACTTCCAAAAAACCACTACAAAGTTAAAAATAACTTAAATTTCGGAAGTCGGTGGCAAATAACGAAAATACAAAACCAAAGACACCGACTTCCGAAATGTAAGTTATTTTTTACTTTTTCTCGCTTTTTACTTAGTGGGTCAATTTGTAATTTACCTATCTAAGTTACATTAGCCTAATGCCAACTGCTCATCACCTTTTACAAAATTTTGCTTTTCCCGATGCAGGGACGTTCATCGTTGAGGAGTTCTCCTGGTACTTCACAATCAGCTCCACTTCTCCACATGCATTGTAACGAGCATAAATTGCATTGCAACCATATTAAAGTAATCGAATCGCAACCCGTGAAATATTTATTATTGAGTAGTTCCGGTGGCTATTTGTGGTCTTCATCATCAGTTCCACTTAACTAAATGGTACTTTCCAAAAGCAACTGCTAAGTTAACTGCACGAGTTACTATAAAAAATACCCAAATCGCTATAGGTTTGCATATAATATTTAAAGAGTTCCCTCGATTTCTCTAGGATGCCATCATTAGATCCTGGTTTCCTTATCATGGTACTATCCTTGGGATATCTCCTTTCCAACAAAAAAAGAATCATCAAAATCGATTCATAAACGACGAAGTTATCCGCGAACACACATTAAAAAAATAACCTTTTTTTTTTAACTCGATTAAGGCCCCGTGCCGCCGCACCGCACGAAATCACAGATTTTGATCAATTTTGTTTATTCGTTGTAAGGGGACGAGAATTTAAACCAAATTATTTGTGATTTGAAAAGTCCAATTCTTCGTCTTGTACATAGGGGAAAGGAATTTTTCAAATAAATTAAGGATTTGTGGAAAATCACTAAAATTCGCAACAAGTTTTCCAAAAAATGACGCGAGACTGACGTTTGATCGTTTCGTTAGAAGAAACTGCTTTTGATGTTGAAAATTAAAAAATATCATCAACATCATTATATGGTCTACTTGTACATAGGGAAACCACTTTTTTCAACATTCATACAAAATATAGCAGAAAAAATGTTGAAATAACGTAACTTTCTCAAAACTTCAAGCCAAATATTTTTTTTTTTTTAATACTCAGAAACACTTTTAAGAAATTTTAAAAATTACATATTAATCTTAAGTTAATTGTTTAATAGAATCTAAATTTTATTTTATAAATAAACAATTACTTCATTACGTAAATAAATGGCAAAGTGAACTATATAAACGATCGCGGAAAACCTATTCCGTCAGTAGCGAACGGGCCTTCCCAGCGTGAGGACTTTGCGTCGCAGCACGCACACACGCACGTACGTGTCCGATGTTAACATATTCCAGAAATTGTACGTCGACTACCACATTTTGATCCGCATTTTATTTTAAAGTACTTTGCTTGTTTTTGAAGAACATTAAAATTTTGCATGCCTGGCAATAAATAAAATACCGGTGTGCGTGTGTTCGTAATTCTTCTTATCCTAAACAGCTTGACTGATATAGATGGTTTTTTTTAAATTCTTTTTGTGTCACTTGGATGGTTCATAACTATAGTTGGACCGGCGTGGCGCTGTTGTCGCAGGACAACATCTGCCTGCTGGGTTCACTAGTTATATTTTGACTTTAGATTTCATAGTTTTGAGTGATTTTTGGTAGGGGAAAAAGTTATGGGTTCGCGTCACCGATATGCCCGCGCCAATATGCTGTTGTAGCAATAAGTGAAGTATTTTTGGAACGAAGTTCTTTAACGCTACTGAAGACTACTTTAAGTCAAAATAAAGATCCAAGATGGCGGCTGCAAACATTTAAAAATATTTCGTCATGGGTATCGTTTTCATAGTTTTCGAGGATGCTAAAGCTGATAGTGAGGTCAAAATATAAATTCATGATGGCGGCTGTGACAATTTTCAGATTTTTCGTCATGGGTGTCTTTTTCATAGTTTTTGAGGATTCTAAAGCAGATTTTGATGTCAAAACGTAAATCTAAGATGGCGGCAACTTTTTCGCGTAAGTGGGTTCGCGCAAGTGTCTTTCGCGAAAATGTCTTTCGCGCAAGTGTCTCAGATCCCTTTATGGATACTGGTGCCAATTCTCTTGTCACAAATTAATTCCTCTAAACTAGACTAAAAATCACCAAAATTTCGTTCATTCCTGTCAAACGATGATTTTCCAACGTGAAATAATTATAGAATATATTTTATTTTGACAGCACTAAGATAGCAATATGGTGCCGATTCTCTTGTATACCGAACTAAACTTACTAAACTATCACTAAAATTCCTTACTTTTAGCTATGAAAATCTTGAAGCTATTCTGCAACAAAAATTCTCTAAATTTAAATATATTTTGACATACTCAAATTGTATTCGACAATCGCGAGTCCACGTGGTACTTGTTTGCCCTACCCCGTTTTTTTTAGAGCTGGAGGCGCACTGGGGGCAGCCTTGACGTTTTATATAGAATTTTTAACTTTTTGTAAGGAAAATAAGAAAAAATATTACCTGCATTTAGAGTGTCAGGGGTTTAAGAGTTTTACAAAGGGGATCGAAATTCTCATTATTTTCGCGATTGGACGCACCAGTTTCGAAATAAATGCAAAAGAAAAAAAAAGATACAGTACTGTTTTTTGCACCTGAAGCGAGGTGTTGGTGTGAATTTTAGTTCAAGACAACTAATTTTATTCCACACCTTTTTAATCGCGATTAAAAATAGTCAGATTTAGTTAGACATGGTGCCGATTCTCTTGTCACAAATGCCTCTAAACTAGACTAAAAATCACCAAAATTTTGTTTATTCCTGTCAAACGACGATTTCCCATTCTGAAATAGACTAAAGTGACACAACTTAACTATATTTTAGTTTGACAGCACTAAGATGGTACTGAGATATTCATTTAGTGAAAATAGCAATTTTGCTATTCTGAATTTGACGTTTTTCACCTAAAATTTAGATTTTCTAACTGAATCTGACTATTTTTGGCGATTAAAAACGTGTGGAATAAAATTGAAAGTCATGAACTTTAAATTCACATCAACACCTCGATTTCACATGCAAAAACAGTACTGAATCTTTTTTTTCTTTTGCTTATATCTCAAAACGGTGTGTCCAATCGCAAAAATAATGAAAATTTCGACTCCCATTATAAAACCCTTAAACCCCAAATACTCTACATGTAGGTAATATTTTTTCTTATTTTCCATGCAAAAAGTGAAAAGTTCCATATAAAACACGTCGAGGCTGCCCTCCATACGCGCCTCTGGCTCTAAAAAGATTCACGTGGTTAGGTATCACGTGTGGAGTCGCGATTGTCAAATTTGATACAGCTGTGTCAAAAAATTTCTTAAATTTAGAGAATTTATTTTGCATAATAGCTTTGAGTATCTCATAGTCAAAGTAAGGAATTTTAGTGATAGTTTAGTTAGTTTAGTTCGGTGTACAAGAGAATCGGCACCAATCAAAATTTTTGGTGAAAAAAGTCAAATTCAGAATAGCGAATTTGTCATTTTCACTAAATTAATAACTCATTCAGGTGCAAAAACTGGACTGTATCTTTTTTCTGTTCTTTTGCTTATATTTCGAAAATTGTGTCTCATCGCAAAAATAATGAAAATTTCGACCCCCTTTATGAAACCCCATAAACCCATAAAACTCAACATGTAGGTTAATTTTTCATGTTTTCCATACAAACAGAATAAAATTCCATATAAAACATAGCATTTTTATGTTGATTGTTATAAATATACTAAACGAATATACACAAACATTCCAGACTTATTTCATAAGCGTACCTACGTAACTTAACTAAATACCGTCTATAGGATCAAAACTGTGCGATCAATACGCTCGATGTTCAGGCGTGTGTGCGTGAACGGTGCACACAAACATAGCATCGCAAGAATTTACTTAAACTCTGTCAAGTGAATTCACAGCACGGGGCCTTAACAAAGTTCAATGTTTACGAAGTTTTATTTGGTACTTTTTAGTTCATTAAAAGCTTGTTTTTTAAAAGGTTTTTAAGTGTCCGACAGAAACTGGTTTTTACGACCGAAACCAAACCGAATTTCGGCAAGTCTCAGTTTCGGCCGAAACCGAAACCTACTTACTTACAAGTAAGTATAATGTTTTGAGGGAATAATAAAAAAAACGTTATTATAATCAGACAGTTTTTTTTTTTTTTAATAAATCACTAAAATCACAACAAATAAAACGAACTGCAAACACACGACATGATTAGGCACATGGACGCGGCAAAATGTCTTCGTCGCTTACTGGCTTGAATGGAATTTAATGCGCCGAACATGACCGATCACAGCGCGAGAACTCCCAAATGCAGTTACGGTTTCGGTCGTAGTTTCGGCAGGTTTGCCGCCGAAACCGAAACTTGTTTTTTTTGCCGAAACTCGACCGAAACCGAAATCGAACTTTCGGTCGGACACTGAAGGTTTTTATTTAAATTTTATTTGCTTTTAATGCCATCCCTATGCCTACGGAATAGAAGTCAAATTCGGTTGAACGGACCGTAGAAAAGATTTGTTTAAATGTCTAATCTTATTACAAATAAACAAAAAAACGAACGGAATATTTTTATAAAAATATTTTAATACACTCATGTTACACGTTGATAATGTAGCTTTCTATAGGTGAAATAATGTTTAAAATCTGTTAACTAGTTTTTGAGTTTATCCATTACAAAGAAACATAGGTCTGGTGCGTAAGTACTCGCGACCAGCGTGTGTGTATGACCAGAGGCCTTAGTGTGTTTCTTTAAACATAACTTTACGCATCGACCGCGTTCGGCGCTCCGATTAGCCCTTCATCAGTGAAGGCCAGTGAAGAGCCAATCGGAACATCGAACATCGAACGCGGTCACTAAGTAAAGTCGAGATGGTTAAAAGAAACTCACAATAGGGCCACTGATGTGCGAAGAAGTCCGAAAGGGAGATCGTGGCCCCCGGCAACATGGCAACCGAAGGAACACGGGTGGGTTTTAGTCAGTTAGTCTGACACGCCCTCCCACTCCACCCAGAGCGGGAGAAGTTATTTCATAATTTCCCACACAAAAAATCTTTTTACAAAAAAAAAAACAACCGACTTCAAAAAAAAAACACTACAAAGTGAAAAATAACTTTAATTTCGGAAGTCGGTGTCTTTGGTTTTGAATTTTCGTTCTTTCTCACCGACTTCCGAAATTAAAGTTATTTTTCACTTTGTAGTGTTTTTTTTTTGAAGTCGGTTGTTTTTTTTTTTGTAAAAAGTTTTTTTTTTCACTTTTTAGTTGTGGTACCTACCCCACACAAATTCGAATACCACTACCTGCTATGTAAATAACAGTGACAAGAAATTATCATATCATCTACATACTAAGTGGGAAAAAAATACGTATAATTGAAGCTAACTCAAAAACTACCGAAGCAAAGTTAATAAAATTTATATGGGACCACCTCTGAAGTATGATCTACCAAACAAAAAAAGAATCATCAAAATCTATTCATAATTGGCGGAGTAATCGCGTAACAAACATACAAAAAAAAAAAAAAAAAAAAAAAAAAAAAAAAAAAAAAAAAAAAAAAAAAAACATACAGACGAATTGAGAACCTCCTCCTTTTGGAAGTCGGTTAAAAAAGGACCACTGATGTAAGAACGTAAACGTGGCAAAAGGAGTAGGTATGTAAGGTTCGTAGCAGGTGGCGTTCTGTAGTTTCTGCCTACCTCTAACCCCATGGGAAGAAGGCGTGAGTTTATTTATTTATGTACACAAACATACAAAAAATCAAATGTCTCTTTATTATTTACGTTTCGTACAATCCTTTTGCAAAGAAAGTTTTATAGTTCTGGATAGGTATAGGAATATGAAAATAATGCTAATTATGTACGAAAAACATGCTAATAGATTTTTTTCAATACTTAATTTTTTAATGAAATAACTAAACGTAAAATTTGCAACGATTGTGACTACACCGACTACACAGGCGGGATTCAAGTTCTTGCTAGACACACACATATTATGACAAGACAAATTGAGTAAAGCGCCATCTATTGCAAATACCTCTAAGCAAAATGATTAACAGATGGCTACTTTTCACTACTTTAATCACTCTATGGGTTCGAATTTGAAGTAAAAGGTTTCATTTATCCTTCTTGTTGAAAATACGTGATTTAGGAGTGTAAATAGATATATCAACATTAAACAAGGAATTTATGATTTTTACTAATCTTAATTCAGCCAAAATCTGCCGTTTACCGCTTTTTAGTCATTGTTAATTTCATGATTGTTACCTATGCTGCCATCTATGAAATTTTTATCATGACTAATTATAATTTGTTCGAGTTGAGACCCCATGATTTTATTTATTAATTGGTTTACCTACTTTTATATTCAATATTTTTTTAAATACAACACAAGCCAACATTATCCAGACCAAGTGCATAGTAAGCATGGGGATTCGAGAGCATTTTAAGCTTACGATAACATTTTATACTGAAGATCACGTCTAAACGTGGTAGGTATTGTTAAAGATTATAGTGATATGAGGGTTTATCCTAAAAGTTGGCAACATCGTAAATAGCTGTCAAATATTATTTTATCTGTTTTGATTAATTTAGCAATATTACTGTATGGAATTCAGAAATGTGGCTAACTAGGGAACTAAAATATTGATTATGAAATGCAATAATTAATATCGTAATACCGAATATTTAGTTTTAGATGTAAAAAAAGTATTTGGAAACTTTCCAAATGCCTTTTTTACACCTAAAATTGTTACAACATCAAATTCAGTGTTATAATTGCAATTCATTATTAATATTCTAGGGAACTAGTTAGCCACATTTCATATTTCCATACAGTAATGTTGCCAAATTAATCAAAACAGCGAAATATTTGATCATCTATTTACGACATTGCCCACTTTCAGAATAAACGCTCTTAATGGAAAAAATATAAATATTAAATTAGAGAATTTTCTTAATAACTTAATATTTGAATATTTTAGATTAAGTTTATATTACATAGTGAAATTAATTTGTAAATTTATGTCTAACGCGGATAAAAAACTGAGAATCAAGCAAAATTTATCAAGCGTATTTTTCTGAAACCTTCATCATTTTAAAGATATTTTAATTATTGATCTTTTAATATACGTGTTTTATTAAAGTACCTTTTGTTTTATGTATGATAAATTAATAATGCGTCTAATTTGGGACAGCGCTCCTTGATGGGCGAGTCCTATTACTGGCTGGACGTACGACGCGTTGTGTGAGCTCAGTACAGAACACGCAAGCTAACCACTCAAGGTCACTGGCATTAATCTGCTAAAGAAGTCAAGAAAGGGACAAAGTTTATCTTGGAACGGCTACCAATAGATACCTACCTGTCTATTTATTTACTTTGTTTCTCTGCCTATTCCATTGGATCATGTCAGTGCGATTATGTTGAGAAATAATTTAATTATATCTGATGCCATCACCAGTGGCTTAGATTTTAAAAGAGTTTGCGTTGGTTGCTTTGCTAAACTGATTTAGACCTAATAGGAAAAGCCTTCTAAAATTAAACTTATACGCTCATAGCATAAACGTTGCTAAAAAGAAATCCACAGGCGCTGCCAACTAGAGTTCTTTTAAAGTTTTAAATCATACTCTGTGTCCTAATTGAAGACATATATTGCAAATTCTGTCCATTTTAATAGACTAAGGCCGCGCACACTTTGGACACTACGTAAACGTACGACTGTATTCGTACGAATTGAGTGCGCACACTGGATACGTTTTTCTCCGTCAAATAGGTAGTGTTCCGGTGATATCGCATTGAACGCACGAAAAATCCTAACAAGTTCGGATTGTTTTCGGACGTCGGAACTAAACGTACGTATACATACAACTATAGTCCGTGCAATCCACGAAGACGCGCCCCACTCCGCTCCGCGCCGTACTAGAGTTCAGCTTACAGTACAGTAATCGCGGAGTGGGGCGCGTCGTCGTGGATTGCACGGACTATAACTCGCACCCAGTCCCCCAGTCCCTATAAGCGCTCCCTTTGTACTTGGAAGGTTGGGATCGTTCGTGCGTGTTCGTACGTGTTCGCACGAGTAAAATTTGTGCGAAAACGCGTCCAAGTGCGCGCTGTCTAACACTTTGTTAACAAGCAATCTTCACTCTTCAACCCTGTCCTTATTTTCAGAGAACACCGAGAACTTCGCGCCAACTCTGAGGGCAGCCGCAGTGCCAGTGTTAGACCTCACTACATGCAGGAAGAGTCAGATCCTGGGTGGAAGACAACAGGCTATATTGGACTCTATGATCTGTGCAGGTGGGGTTACAATTAGAGTTTTCTCAAAATGATAAAGGAGGATTTTTTTTACTTGAATCTTGATTACGACCGACATGTAAATAGATTTATGGTAGAAACGCAAATGATTGCTATTAAGAACTTAAAGGCGTTATTAATTATTATTTAGTGGTGCCGATTCCCTTGTTCACAAACTAAACTAAATTTAAGTTCAGTGCATCTTTTTCTTTCTATTTCATTAAGAAAAAGACAGAAGATAAATTTTAGTTTAGTCCTGTCTTTATCTGTAATTCTTCTTGCCACCACAGACTGTAAAAAGGTTCTATGTCTCCACAGGTATCCTATCAGGCGGCGTGGACGCCTGTCGAGGGGACTCAGGAGGTCCCTTGGCCTGCATGGGCTCTAGCAGATGGCAGCTTCACGGCGTGGTCTCGTGGGGATCAGGGTGTGCCAGGAGAGCCAGACCTGGGGTGTACACCAGGGTCGCGTCTTACGTGGACTGGATTAGAAGAACTGCTGCTAGTTTGGGACATAAGATTGGGTATTAAACTTAGGTGGAACAGAGATTTTTTTAAAGAGGCTTACAAAAAGGATGATATTTTCCTGAAAATATTTAGGAACCCTATGAATTATTTATGCAGTGTGAGTCTTAATGTGCACATGTCAAAATGAGGGCTTAAATTTACCGACGAAAAAAATTTGTTGTTATTTAATTCTGTTTGGCAAAATTTTACGATTATTGTAAAAATTTATGAAAAAAAAAACAGATTTTTGATTTTTGCTAAAAAAAGGCCCAAATTCAAATTCAAAATATTTTATTTCACATAAACCTACAAGGGCACTTATGAAACGTCAGAAGCTAGGCGCACGGTTCCAATTTGTCGCTTCCTATGGAGAAGAGCCGGCAAGAAACTCCACGGTTACTCTTTTCAAAATAAGTGGTTTCTACAATGTTTTCAAATTACAGTGTTAATAGGTATGGGAGGTCAGTGTAGGCTTATCAACAAGTACCAGGTACTTAGTAAAATAGAAAATGGTCCACAAGTCTACAGCCTACAAACAGTCTATTTTCAATTGAGGGTAGTCTTTTTTCCACATTTTTCATTTTATGAGGACGCCTAATTACTTCCAATCATTATGGAGTTTGTTTCATCGCGATAGATCATTTAGTTTAAAAGGTACACCATATAAAAAAATATTTAGATTATTTTTTATATTTTTGCCGCATAAAATTAAGTATAAATTCCCTCATTTCAATATTTGCAAATTATAAAGACTCACACTGTACGTTTAGAAAGAGTGTCGCGCTGCAAATGAACTAAAACACACAGGCCAACTTTGTTATGCTGGTGTGCGTGACAGCTACGTCTTACACTCGCGCCACGTCACTCTGCTGTCATTGTGCGTGCATTTAGCGGCCAACTGTTGGACGCTATTTTTTTCGACGAGTTTTCTACTTTGACTGTATATCTAGACATTTTTGTAAGAGCCATATAAATTATAAGCTTCAGGACAGGCAAGCAGCTCTGTGGTGGGACACACAAAAACATTATTTGCTTTAGTAATTATAAACCATTATTGTTTTTAGACCAATCAACAAACTCAAAAACAAGCTCTAAAACGTCGATTTTCTGAATCATTCCACTTTGACCAAGCCGCCTCAATGGTCGGGTAAAGTGGAATGCCTAAAATTTTTCAGTGGAATCTGTCCCACTAGTTCGATTTGGTGGGCCAGATTCCACTAATCTAAAATCTTGATGGATTCTGCCTCACTAGGGTTGGCACCTTGGAATTTGTGTAGGTCTAAAAAATCCAACCTGTATACGCGTGAAAAAAATTACTCTGTCTTTACTGTCACGCAGTCGGGTCAAAAGTAAAAAATGTATGGGACTAATTAAATAATAACCTACTGAAAAGCTTATCTAAATCCTGTAGAAAATGGATGTTGAAATACGAAACGCTTTGAAAGAGATTGTCACTTGTCTATACCCTCAGGTTGCTGTACGTATGAAGCCAGATTTACAAGGTGTGATTATTGACTGTGGCATACCATCATCATCATCATTTCAGCCGAAAGACGTCCACTGCTGGACATAGGCCTCCCCCAAGCACCGCCACTTCAACCGGTTCTGTGCTTCCCGCATCCAGCGGATTCCTGCGGCCTTCACAAGGTCATCGGTCCACCTTGGAGGCCTTCTAAACGTCTTCCGGTACGCGGTCGCCACTTCAGAACCTTTCGGCCCCATCGGCGATCTGTTCTGCGAACAATGTACCCTGCCCATTGCCACTAGTTTGGCAATTCTTCGGGCTATGTCGGTTACCTTGGATCTCTTGCGGATCTCTTCATTTCTGATTCGATCACGTAGGGAAACTCCAAGCATAGCCCTCTGCATTGCCCTTTAGGTGACTTTTAGCCTTCTAATAAGGCCTATTCTGACTATCTAAACAGTATTTAGACGATGCAAGTCATTTGTCACTGCATTTTTTATAGTATGCCACAGCCACAGACGTACATAAGGTTCACTCCACATTTCAGGTATGAAGCTACAAGTACGCGGCGGGCCCGTCTTGTCGGGCCAATTCAGTAACTGTAACGTAGTCAGAAGATATAAGAGTTACGCGATAGAAAGTGAGGCAACTTCTAGGTGCATATAAGTGTAGGTTATTAGCGCTGTGCGACCTGAATTGCACTTTATTGTGTCGTAGCAAGAGTCGCTTCTTATTTTAATGATTTTGCGGAGTGAACCATCTGCATTCATCTATGCCACAGCCAAGAAAGCATCGTGTAAATTGGACATAAGTTTGGCCACATGTGGAGGCCATTTTGATGATTTTTACGATTTAATAATCGTAATGATTACATTGCTTTTAATTAATTGCCCATGGCTTTTACGTCACATGACTTGCAAAAAAGATACCTTATTTGCCAAGATTTTCCTCATCATCATATATAAAATCTATACTTATTATAAATTAAAGTCACTTTTCGTGTCTGTCTGTGACCGCGTTGTTCTTCTAAATCACGCAACGGATTTTCATGCGGATTTCACCCTCATTTAGAGCAGAGGTTCCCAACTTTTTAACATACGCGCCCCCCTAACTTTATTTTAAAATCACTACGCCCCTGAGTTCCTTTGTCGACATAAGTAGAAAAATTTAAGAATCAAGAGAATATATAACGAAGAGCGAATAAAGAGAGCTCGAGAACTGTAACAAGCCGCTCGGATAGGTTCGGTTTTTTTATTCCATTCGTACAGAAATAGAAAAACTTAGTTTGTCGACTTATGTTTGAAAGCTGAACCTCATTTTACTGCTCCTAAGTAAGGTATTATGAAACGTTTGGGTTTTGGAAACTAGACTATACCAAGAACATTTACCTATAAAATGTAATAAATCTATACAATATTTCTATGTTCTTAATGTCCCTCGGGAAGTCGGGAATCATCGCATTTCCGAATACAAACGAGTGCTAATTTCCATGTCCATCAATTATTAGATTTACCTTGTATGATATTTTGAATTCAGAACTAAGTACTTCATCGTTGTTTTGTTTTGATTTTCGTGTGAACTATATAGAGCTGTAAAACTATTTTCCTATCTGCCGTGCCTGCGACTTTAGCAGATTTCCTACCATTTTTAAAATAAATTACATTAAGTTAAAAGAGTATTAACAACTCTATATACTTCCAAGTCGATTGAGGGCGTCCGGTCTGCACCAAGTGCAAAGAGCAACTGATAGAAATTCGACGACTGACGAAACATGAGGTTTGCCGAGGGACATTATGAACATAGTTGTACTGTACTTTATTATTGGAGCCGCCGCGCCCCCCTATTGGTCACTCTAGGCCTTCCGAGGGGGGCGCGCCCCACCGGTTGGGAACCCCTGATTTAGAGAATTTATTCCGAAAGGTTTTTATGTATAATAAATACATTATTAAACTTACATGATAATAAAGAAATCCTGATGTTTTGTGTAGTACTAAAACCATGCTAAGCAGGGGCTAGATAGAACTAATTATAGTTTTAATATAAAGTTACGGTATCTATGTTAAGTTTAACGCCAAAGGTTAGTGAGTTATCTTGTAATTATGCAATAATTAACGCTAGTTTATAAGGAATTGTTAGGTTAACCTATTAAAATTAAATTATTGCAATAAGTTGTTTTTTTTTATTAACCTTTATTTACATCATTATAATTGAGGTGAGGATATCGTGGCTAAGTAATAACAGCCGCACGGGTTGATACATCAGGTTAAGCTACGCTTGCCGGGGTTGGTCCGTAGATGGGACTCTGGAGACACCTCTGTGCTCTGGAAAGCACGTTAAGCCGTTGGTCCCGGCTGTCATTCGTGGATCTTTGACAGTCGTTACGGGTCGTCAGAAGCCCGAAACTCTGACAACCAGTCTTACCAAGGGGTATCCCATAACAGTTATTGGGTTGTGGAGGTCAGATAGGCAGTCGCTCCATGTAAAATACTGGTATTCAGCTGCATCCGGTTAGACTGGAAGCCAACCCAACATAGTTGAGAAAAGGCTAGGCAGATTGTTTTACATCATTATAAAAAGGTCATGGTTAAATACGAATTACGATCTACGAGGTTAAGCTGTTCTTGCTGCGAACAATATTTGGATCGGTGACAGTTTTTCTCACATCAAGATCTATTCGTATCCTTGATGGTCACCTACAGACGACGCTATACCAGAGACATCGTAGGTGCGTGGCCATCCTAGAGACATTACTGAAATGAAATTTTAATATTACTTCAGTGGGAGAAAGAGATAGAGCTATACGACCTGTAGAGCTTCATCTCTTTCCCACACTGAAGTAATATTAAAATAATACTGCTTTATGAGCTTGTGGTAGGCCCCCAGGACAAAATCAAACAGGTTGCTAAATTAATTGTATAATTTATAATTTTGTGTTACATGACATTGATTTTACATTCTGTGATTACTTCCTCACACACTGATTTAATTATCTGTCGTTGCTACATTTTTAATTCTTTTTACCTATTGTGGTATATAAGTAATTTTATTAACCGACTTCAAAAAAAGGAGGTTACTCAATTCGACCGTATATATATGTATATTTTTTTTATGTGTTCGCGGATAACTTCGTCGTTTATGAACCGATTTTGATGATTCTTTTTTTGTTGGAAAGGACATATCCCAAGGGTAGTAAGGAAACCAGGATTTGATGATGGCATCCTAGAGAAATCGAGGGAACTCTTCAAATATTACAGGCAAACCTATAGCGATTTGGGTATTTTTTATAGTAACTCGTGCAGTTGCTCTTGAAAAGTACCATTTAGTTAAGTGGAACTGATGATGAAGACCACAAATAGCCACCGGAACTACTCAATAATAAGTATTTCACGGGTTACGATTTGATTACTTTAATATGGTTGCTATGCAATTTATGCTCGTCACAATGCATATGGAGAAGTGGAGCTGATGATGAAGTACCAGGAGAACTCCTCAACGATGAACGTCACTGAATCGGAAAAAGCAATATTTTGTAAAAGGTGATGAGCAATTGGCATTAGGCTAATGTAACTTAGTTAAATTACAAATTGACCCACTAAAAAGCGAGACATAAAAACTTTTTTACAAAAAATACAACCGATTTCCAAACTACAAAGTGAAAAATAACTTTAATTTCAGAAGTCGGTGTCAAAAAACTAAAATACTGATCTAAAGACACCGACTTCTGAAATTAAAACTAATGTACGTACCTATACAAACTATTGTTAAACATTTTTAATCAATCAATCATTTATTTGCAATGAATGTAGGTTACATAAAATACAGGTGGAGTAGATAGGAGTGAGTCATGTACATTCTACCTGGAAATAGGCACGCAAAAATTATAAACATTCTTATGAAGCTATTTAAAAATAAATTACAAATTAAAATGTCACAGAATTATTACAATTATACATACATTAATTAATATTGAAAATGTCAAACTAAAATATTATTAGTTATTATAGAATAAAATTAAAAATAAACGTATATTAGGTCCATATATGTTCAAGATAATATTTATTATACACATTGCTGATTTAACAAGTTTTGTCCATTAAAAAATTATTAATCGAATAATAACATTTTTCTATTAGGAAGGCCACTAATTTCTTTTAGAAGTTCTTGATTGTATCATTTTTCATTACATCTGGCAATTTATTGTATTTAGTAGGACCCATACAAATAACACTTTTTCTCAATAGCGCTGTGTTACAGGACTCGATTTGTAATACATTTTTGTATTGGTTTTTGATAGGTCGTTTTCTAGTTTCTGACATCGTGGAAAATAGGTTTTTATTGGTCTTTATAAACATGGCTATTTCAAGAATACAAATATACAAAGACGGAAATAAAAGAGAAACGGTGGAGTTTCTTGCCCATTCTTCTCCATACGAAAAATACCTTTTGGAAGGGGCGAAATGAAATGAAATAAAATGAAATGAAATTTGAAATGAAATTTTATTTGCAAGAATTGTAGTACATTACAGTTGGTCGGGTTTTTAACAAGTTCTAAAACAATTCGCTAAAACTAGCATGCAAAATTACATAAATAAAATAAGAAGCTAATACAATTGGAACATACATTAAATTAAGAATAAAAATATCTGTCATTTGTCAAATTATAATAGTAAAATGTCAGTGTAAATCTTTAAAATTTAGGTACTCTTTCACAGAATAGAAAGATTTTTCTATGAGCCATTTGAATAACGCTGTTTTAAAACGATTGATTGGCAGTTCCCTATATGATTTGGGTAATTTATTATATATCCTTATAACCATTGGAAAGCAACTTCTGTGATATAAGTGGCTTTTCATTGGAGGAATAATTAGCCTATCAGGATATCTTGTATTAAACGTAACAGTGTCTCCAAGACGTTGAAATAATTCGGAGTGCATTTTAACAAATTTACAGCATTCAAATATGTACATACCGGGAACAGTTATTATTTTTAAATCTTTAAAAAGAGGTTTACATGAAGTCAATGGTGGCACATCACAAAGGGCACGGATACATTGTTTTTGGGCTATATATACGACGGCGACTAGAATCAAATCAATTTTTTTGTTAATTTGACGTTCAAAAGTGCCATACATGGGCCCAGCCCCGGAGCAAGCCACAGGGGGGACAAGCCGGGCCCGTGTCCCGGGCGCCAACTTCAGGGGGCGACAAATTCAAGCATAGCAGACAAGTGCACCACCCAGCACACAGCAACTTTGCAATAAATGAGACGCGCAGCAAATTTATAATCTTTCTATTTTTTTCTTTTTACAACAGTTTTGGCGCCTCTGTTGATTTGGCGCATTATCGATCGATACAATTTGATTAATATGTTGCTGCCAAAATTTTCATTTTGAGAAAATTTTTATTTCGCGGGGGCTATCTGAGCGCATCCCCATAAAAGATTGGCGAGGGGCGACAGACGGCAGTTTTTGCCCCGCCTCGAAAAAATTCTAGATCCGGGGCTGCATGGGCCTATTTGAAATAAATGAACTGACTGACTTTAAACCCCACAAAATGTGATCGGATCGGAAAAAAAAAATTATCCTCATTCCTAACGAATCCCACAAAGTAGGATCAGATTGTGAGATTCGATCGGAATAAGCCGCAAAGTAGGTAGCTTGCGACTACGGTAATGTTTTGAGAGAGAAATATATTTTTGTTTCAAGCTTTTCAGTTGTTTTTTTTTCAATCAGGTTTTTCTTATGACTCGAAATTTCAGACCCAGTCAATGGGTTGATGTAGACGAGATTAGCAGTCAGTCAGGCGGTGGAAGCTACTGGCCCCGAAAAATAGGCGGGTAGATTAGTCAACTCGACTGACTTGAGGGCGTGAAGTTAGCACTGGACTGAGTTGAAACTAGTGTCTACACGAGCCCAGTTGCATATCAGCGCTGGACTGACTCGAGCCTTGTAATGTTACTGTACTGTCACATTGTTCAAGTTCTGAGTTGAGCTCCACGATTACTGACAAATGCCTGCACTGATTGGACAGGTTCACTCAAAGTGTGGTTCTTTCGTCAAAAGACCATTTCAGACACTAATCTACATGGTCCTCATATGGCCTGACCAAGATTACCTATGTCCGGACTTTAAAAGAGACTGCGACCTCTGAGTTTGTTTCGGCCTTTCTTCTCAGAGTAGTCAGATAGGAAACGCCGAACTCATCTATCTACTTGGCTTATTTTTAGATTTATTTTTTATATGTCTGACCACCTACAAAATTATAATGGCATGCAACCACGGCTTTACCTTGACTATTTTTGTACCTATGTCTTGATTTCTGTCTGAAATATTTTCTCGTTTCATACTTTTTAGAGCGTGATTTTTTAGTAGTCGAGCTTTAGTTTCTGAACTTACTTATTACAGAATAAAAAAATAATTTCATGGCACGCGTTAGGGCGACGGTCTTGTGCCTAAAAACTCTCCGCTCGTGTCGTTGACGTTCCATCGGACTATGAGAGTGAGGGAAGAGAGAGTGCACCTGTGTCTGCGCACACACTTGTGCACTTATAATATCTCCCGCAAACTTGGTTAGTTAACGATGAGATTACCTGCCGTGATCGAAATTCGGTCATATCCTCTCAGTCATAATATGCGTGTTTTATCTCGTGATATTGTGAAATCCTTTGCTCCCAAAATATTGTTTATTTAATTTATGTTATAATTTGTCCTACTGACATGATTATTTGAAATATTATTGCAGCAATAAGATGATAAGATTATTATTATATAAAGTACAGTTGAACCTGGATAAGCGATAAATAATTCAAGGGCTCACGATATCTTTTTTGTTTATAGAGGTTCCTCACTAACTCGAATTTCTATAGCTTATAGAGGTACAGGTGTGGCCTAGCTCACTTAAGCAAAAAAATATATATACAAAAATACAAAGTTTTTTTGGCGAAGGAAAAGTTATGATAAATAATATACGTAGGTACAGTGATCTTACATTATACAGGGCGTCCCAAAGTTATGGGACATGAAGGGAAAGTACCTTAAATATCGTAGATAGGGTATTTTGCTGAAAGCAGACTTTATGTTATTTTTAAAAGTTAGTAATTCTGCATTCAAAGATTTTCTAAAAATTACTTGCCTCGTCTGGGAATAGAACCGACTTAAATGTAAAAAAAAAACACCCCTACTTTTATGATGCCAATCGAAAGAATGGCCAAAAAATAATAACTCTTCTTAAGTAACATAGTATTTTAAAAGAAAGGAACAGCGTGAAATTAATCATTTTAAAACAAATTAAAAACATACATGAAACTGCCGTAGTCAATTAAGTGGGTATTTTTTTGTAAATTAATTAATTAAATGCTCAAAATGTGATCAATCTTGTCTTACGCAAATCGCCAATCTTTTAATGAGTCCGCTGCCTGTTGATTTTCTTATCATTTTATGGTGAATACTCGATATGATATGGCACAATTCTGTTTGTAACTCGCCCACGTGCTCGTATCGCTTTTTGTACAGCATATCTTTCACGTATCCCCAAAATAAGAAATCTAATGGTGTAAGGTCCGGGCATCTGGCCGGCCATCTAATCGGTCCATTCGTACCAATCCAAGTAGGAAAACATTCACTAGGTACTTTTCGAACGTCGTCGTCGGCAACCAATAACTTTCTTAAAATTTGACTCAAACATTTTACGTTGTTCGTTTCTTTTAAAATACTATGTTACTTAAGGAGAGTTATTAGTTTTTGGTCATTCTTTTGATTGGCATTATAAAAGTAGGGGTGTTTTTTTTTTACATTTAAGTCGGTTCGATTCCCAGACGAGGCAAGTAATTTTTAGAAAATCTTTGAATGCAGAATTACTAACCTTTAAGATAAGATAAGATAAGATAAGATATTTATTTTGCAAATATGGGTAAGTACAAAACTCGGTGACATAAAAAATATAATAAGCAACAGCCATATTTAACCAAAAGGCATGCAAAAGTACACTACAGATGTTAAGTAACATAATAATAATAACATAATAATTAACTATAATTACAATTTAATTATGAAGTATGCACTTCAATAGTAATTTATACTGTACACAATTAATTCTGCAGTCATATTGGAATTAAATAAAAATTAAATTGAATAAAAGTTAAATTAAATAAAAATTAAATTAAATTAAATAAAAATTACATATCATATTTTTCCAATTTCAAATCATTATAAAAGGTAATCAAGACATTCCTTTCTCCGTTAAAAATTCCATCACACTATAATACGCTTTGTCTACTAAAAAATTTCGAAGTTTTTTTTTTAACATAAAGTCTTGTTTCAGCAAAATACCCTATCTACGATATTTAAGGTACTTTCCCTTCATGTTCCATAATTTTGGGACGGCCTGTATACAATTAAGTTTAAAAACATCACAATGTTTTGGTTTAACTGTTTACCCCCAAATTAAGCAGGGCTTGTATCTTGGGGGTCGGAGTGCGAATGAGCGGAAAGTAATATGTTAGTTTACAGGGCTAGTTTATTAAAGCGTGTATTATGTTGTGTGAGTTTGTGTGTGTGTTTGTGTGAGTGAGGGTGAAAGTGTGAGAGAGGGATGTTGTTTGCTGGCACTTTGGTTTGTCGGTAACGTTAGAGAAATGATTCTGTTTCGGTGTATGTAAGTTCCAGAAGTCATTTCTTTGGTACAGTTTTAAGGCGAGTGGAAAGCAATTCTTTGATGTCCAGTGATCTGCAAACCTTGTTAAATGTGTGTAGGTGAGAGTAAGCTGGACTGCATCTGGCCAAAAGGGTGCGGACGATTGCAGTTAAAATGAGGAGTTGCCTCACGCGAAGGACTTGGATTTCATTGTAGAGCTTGTCAGTTGAGAATCGGAATGATAACTTATAAAGGTTGAGGCTGGTTGGAAAAGGAGGAACAAAAACAGTGTTGCGTGTGGTGTTTTTTTTTTTTTTTAATTATGCTCGACTGTCGCTAATAGAGGTAAAGGCAAGTAGCTCTCTCAGTTATAAGAGGTCCACGTGGGAAAAACTACTTCCTCTTATAGAGGTTACCGTTTATTACTCAGAGAAGTTTTAGAGAGTTAAAAACTTTTTACAAAAAAAAACAACCGACTTCAAAAAAAAACACTACAAAGTGAAACATAACTTTAATTTCGAAAGTCGGTGTCTTTGGTTTTGAATTTTCGTTCTTTGTCACCGACTTCCGAAATTAAAGTTATTTTTCACTTTGTAGTGTTTTTTTTTTAAGTCGGTGTTTTTTTTTTTGTAAAAAGTTTTTATTTTTCAATTTTTAGTTGTGGTACCTACCCCACACAAATTCGAATACCACTACCTGCTATGTAAATAACAGTGACAGGAAGTTATCATATCATCTACATACTAAGTGGGAAAACATACGTATAATTGAAGCTAACTCAAAAACTACCCAAGCAAAGTTAATAAAATTTATATGGGACCACCTCTGAAGTATGGTCTACCAAATAAAAAAAGAATCATCAAAATCTATTCATAATTGGCGGAGTAATCGCGTAACAAACATACAAAAAAATAAATAAAAAAAAACATACAGACGAATTGAGAACCTCCTCCTTTTGGAAGTCGGTTAAAAAGACGAGACCTGGCAATTACTCTCACTTATGGAGTTTTCTCGCTTACCCAGTTCTCACTCACTCAGGTATGATAGTACTATGATTTAGGCATTAAATTAACAATAATTAATATTCCTGAGCAAATTTTTAAAATAGTAAAGTACAACACACATAACATAACATCACCCCTGTAATCCCCAAAGGGTTAGGCATAGGTGTACCTAGTACACCCACATTTCGCCAGTTAAGTTCAAGTCCCATGTAATAGGGGCGAGCCTATTGCCATCAACCGGGCACAAATCCAGACTGATTGGGCGGGGCATCGCCGTGTCCTCGTGGAGGCGATCGGCGGCGGTGATCTCTCGCGTCCGGCCCTGATTCGGACCATGGTACGGAGCGAGAGAAAATGGGAGGCCATCACCTCTTTCTGCAAAGCGGTAATGCTCGCGAAGGAGGAGGGGAACGCGTGAGGGAAAGGCAAAATTCGCGCCCTCACGCCCCTTACCGCCGCAGGAGGAGACGCCCTGGGCGTCGGGAATCGCGAGCCCTGCAGCCCCGGATCTAGGGGGGAGAGGGCAGACCGGGGCACGTGCCCCGGGCGCCAACTTCAGGAGCGACAAATTCAAGCGTAGCATACAAGTGCATCAACCAGCACACCGCAACTTTGCAATAAATGAGACGCGCAGCACATTTACAATCTTTCATTTTGAGATTTGAATTTCGCGGGCTACCTTAGCGCATCCCCATAAAAGAATGGCGGGGGCGGCAGTTTTTGCCCCGCCTCAAAAAAAAATCTAGATCCAAGGCTGTATCCATGTAACGTCAAGCCTGTATGCCCCGAAGTAAAAAGTCGTTCAACGCGCCTAAAGAAGTTTTCACTTCAAAAATATCGTAGACCTGTACCCTAATTGCGTAATATACGATCAATCACAATTTGTTTCGATTCGAAACAGATTGCTAATCCATTTCTTCACAAGTTGGAAAAAAATATCTGCTCAACAACGTAAATAACGCAATGAATGTTGTTGAACTGTCAAAATGAAACAAATTTGTCATAATCGTTGACGAAAATAAGTTACGCAATTAGGGTACTGGCAAACATGCCCTAGTCGATAACGTGCCCCACTCTCGATACTAACAGATGCATTTCGAATTTGGCGCTAATTTGACTCGACCGGGTCAGTGACACAAAATGGCTGCAATATAAACAACACAGTGCCGGTTTTAATTTGTTTTAAAAGGAAGATAAAGTGATTAAAAGGTAGGTATGTACGACAATATGAAATTATTATTGTTTTGTGTTTACGTCAAGTTAAAGTATTTGCTTCATATTTTTTTCCTTTTTAGTGTTCCGTACTTAAAATGGAAAAAACGGAACCCTTATAGGATCATTTCGTTGCCTGACTGTCCGTCCGTCTGTCTGTCTATCAGTCTGTCAAGACCCTTTTTCTCAGGAACGTGTGGAGGTATCAAGGCTCCTTCAAACAGGCGCGTCACGCGACGCGACACAAAGACACCTGTGTGTGTGGTGCCTTTTTGTCGCGTCGCGTGTCGCGCTGGTCTGCACGAGCCTTCACGTTGAAATTAATTTCAAATACGTAGGTTTATTTATGGTCCCTCGGAGGTCTAAAAATCAAGCTTCTAAGTCAACGTAATAAAAAATGACGGTTAAGCGAAATAGTATTTTGATACTCCCAAATAAATCAATACCAGGGTACTTACAGGATGGGCACGCCACAATTGCGGCGATAAGTCCCCTCTTTGAGGAGTGGCTAAAGAGGCGCCATGGCGTCCTCACCTTCCGCCTGACGCAGGTCCTCACCGAACACGGTTGTTTCGGGAGGTTCCTGTTCCGGATAAGGCGGGAGGAAACGCCCGAGTGTCACCATTGTATGGAACGGTGGAGGCATACGGTGGAGGTTTACCCGGCTTGGGCGGAGCACCCTCGTGTCCTCGTGGAGGCGATCAGTGGCGATGATCTCTCGCGACCGGCCCTGGTCCAGGCCATGGTACGGAGCGAGAGGGCTTGGGAGGCGGTCACCTCCTTCTGCGAAGCAGTAATGCTCGCGAAGGAGGAGGCGAAACGCGTGAGGGAGAGGCAAATTTCACGCCCTCACGCCTCTAACCGCCGCAAGAGACGCCCTGGGCATCGGGAATTGCAGGCCGATTCCCGGCCACCGTGGGCGCGGGCTTGCGGACGGTGAGCAATGGGTAGCTTGCCGTCCGATAAGGACCAGGCCCGGATCAACGGCGCGTTGTGTTCCACGCGCGCCTCAAAGAGATGCCAGCGCAACTGACGGGGTCCGCTAGGGCCGATGCCTACCGGGGTTGCGAGAAAGTCCGAAAGGGATACCGGGGCCCCTGGGCAACATACAAGCAACTGAAGAAACACGGGTGGGCTTTAGTCAGTAAGAGTCTGACACGCCCTCCCGCTACGCCCAGAGCGGGAGAAATTATTTGATAAATTCCCACCCAAAAAAAAAAAACATGTCCCCCACCGCTGCCAGATAAATGGAGAATTTTTTGGGTATGTGAAAAAATTCACGGCAGTTAAATAGGTGTAATATAACGAAGTTAAAAGGAAAACTATCACAGCTAAGTAAGCTTTAAAAGTTAACAAGTAATAGCCGACCAACTTACATTTGCATTTGGATGGGAGAATGGAGAACACGTTTTTCAACTACATGAAGTAGTAGCGGTTACACCGTCACATACGAACTACGCATCATAGACATGACGTCACACAAATCCTGCATCGCGCAGTTAGAGTTTACCGAGCGATCGACATACATACAAGATTTCAACTTCAAACCGATGGGCAGTTGCCCGCCAGACTCAACACCCGTCTGGTCGGAGGATCCTCCCTTTTCTATGGTGGATGAGTGAACTTTACACCCTGTTCCTCATACCACTAAATAGGTATTTATGCGTGGTCCGACACGCACTTGACCAGTTTTTTTTATGTGTAATATCTTTTCTCTCGCTTTCCTGCAATCTGTGGGAGTGATTTCGTGAAAAGGGACGGAAGTGTGTAATAGGAAGCGGGGGATGCGTGCGCTATTTGATTTGACCAATGAGCGCGCGCGGCGTTAGAGTTGGCCGTCGGATAACCCATTTTCCAAAAGTTTGGTACTGTTGTCGCTCGTTTTTAGGGTTCCGTAGTAAACAAGGAACCCTTATAGTTTCGTCATGTCCATCTGTATGTCTGTCTGTCTGTCCATGGTCTAGCTCCGAGACCCTTAGTACTAGAAATCTGTAATTTGGCATGGGTTATCATATATTAATTACGCCGACAAAGTGGTACAATACAACGAAGAAAAAAAAATTTAAGGTACCTCCCCTACACGTAAAGTGGTGATGTTTTTTTTTATATAACGAAATTAAAAGGAAAACTATCACAGCTAAGTAGGCTCTACAGGTTAACGAGTAATAATTAATTGACCAACTTAACTTTGCAGTTGCAAAAACATGTTTTCCCATACATTCCGTTTGAGAGAACCTCTTTTACAATTACAAAGTTAAGTTTGTTTTTTGAATAAATTCATCCCAACTACGGAACCCTTCATTGTGCGTGGTCCGACACGCACTTGGCCGGTTTTTCTATTTCAATTCTTCGAATGCTGGGGCACGATTTCCAGGTTTACTAGATATTTTTATTTATAATAAATAGGTGTAAAATACAGGTAGTCATAAGCCCGAAAGTCTGACAACCAGTCTTACCAAAGGCTACCCAGTAACTGGGTTGTAACAACCTCAAAGCATACATCATAAAAAATACAGGCACTTTTGAATTTTAAGGAGTCAGTCAGTCAGAAAGATGAAGCTAGTTGTCCATTCCAAAGCGTAGTAGGTTCCTATGAAGAAGAAACTGCATTCATAGTCTTTTCAATCAAAATATTAAATGATAAAGTGAAGCTAACCAGCACAACTGTCATCCATCCGTCCTCGATATAGCATTACGTCAATGCCACCTCTGACTTCTGGTATCTTGGTATCTATTTGCACGTTTTATAAAGCTACTTGCATACGAACTGTACACGTGCTGAAAAAAATAACCACCAACTTCCAAAAAAAAACACGACGCACTTTGAAAAAAAAACTTTAGAACTTAGTTTCGGAAGTATTAAAAAAAAAACAGTGGCACTCCGGGAGTGCCGACAAAGTGAAAACTTGAACAAGATCGCCTTGGTGGAATAAAAATACTTGTATAGAACATTGGTCCGTAACCTTATCTAAATAAAGAGCACATTCGCGTTTACAAAAAAAAAAACTTCCAAAACCTTTAAAGTAAAAATACTTGCATAGAACATTGATCCGTAACGGAATATAAATAAAGAGCACAATCACGTTTACAAAAATGAGGTGTCGTTACAGTATCGCGAAATAAATGGTTTAGTCCCATGCCTAACGCGCCTAAAGAAGTTTTTACTTAAAAAAAAACTTTATTTCTGACCTTTCCGTCCATATAATGTTAGTAATACACACTACTTCCTTAAAAGCAACAACGCGATCACTACAGCATCGAATTACAGTCACTGAAATTTGGTATTTAATCTTTGGTTTTTAATTTTTGTTTTCTACCACCGACTTCCGAAATTCAAGTTATTTTTCATTTTGTAATGTTTTTTTTTGGAAGTCGGTTGTTATTTTTTTTTTGTAAAAAGTTTTTATTTTTCACTATTTAGTTGTGGTAGCCTACCTACCCCACACAAATTCGAATACTTACTACCTGCTATCACAGATAATAATAATACCTGCTATATAAATAACAGTGACACGAACTTATCATCATATCATCCACATAGGCTAAGTGGGAAAAATACGTTTTATTGAAGCTAACTCAAAACTTACCCAAGCAAAGTTAATAAAATTTATATAGGTCCACCTCTGAAGTATGACCTACCAAACAAAACAAAAAAAACATCAAAATCAATTCATATTTGGCGGAGAAATCGCGTAAAAAAACATATTAAAAAAAATTTGCCGAAATAAGAACTCCCTCCTTTTTGAAGTCGTTTAAAAATGTATCTTTTAAACATGTGTAATGTATCGTGTGGATACCAAAGGGCCTAGATAACTGGCAATCGCTTGCAAAGCGTTTCGTTTTTCTACAATAAATTTCAACAAGATTGATATAAGCTTTTCAGTAACTTATGTCAGTTCCATATATTTTTGACTTTCCATCATAGTTATCGCTCTTTTATTGCTGATAGAATGACACTTCGTAAAACTGATTCACGAATTGTTTTTATTTTTGGCTATTTTGAAGTGAAAACTTCTTTAGGCACGTTGGGCATTTTTGAGATGGCAAAAACAATTGAACTCGCGACACCGTTACCGATACCTCATTTTTGTAAACGCAATTGTGCTCTTTATTCAAATTGATAAATGATAAATTATTTTATTTCTGTAAGTAGGTTTGTACAAACACTTTTACACGTCAATCATATTTTAAAAACTAGATGAGTTCGGCGTTTCCTATCTGACTACTCTGAGAAGAAAGGCCGAAACAAACTCAGAGGTCACAGTTGTCTCTTTTAAAGTCCAGACATAATCTTGGTCAGATCATGTGAAGGCCATGTGGATTGGTGTCTGAAGTGGACTTTTGAGGAAAGCACCACACAGATTGAGAGGGCCTGTCCAGTTAGTGCACGCATTTGTCAGTTATCGTGCAGCTCAACTTAGAATTTAAGGAGCTCAACGATTCGACGAACCATATAAAAAAAAGGACATTTGGGTAGGCCACATAAATTACTCAAACTGTCAGACCATGATTAGAACTAACTGAGAAAAAAATAAAAACGAAGAAACAATTAAAAATTATTACGTTACGGATCAATGTTCTATGCAAGTATTTTTACTTTAAAGGTTTTGGAAGTTTTTTTTTTTGTAAATGCGATTGTGTTCTTTATTTAGATAATGTTCCGAATCAATGTTCTATGTACCACCCTCATCCAGGTTTTGCCAGCGATGGCAACAACGTCGTCCGCCCATCTCGCCGCCGGATGACCGACATCTCGTCTTCCAGTCCTTAGACATCCTCTATCACAGCCTGCCTGCCTGTCTGTTACACCGGCGAGGCGAGGCGAGGACGGGATGGGCGAGAATTGAAATTTGTATGGCAAATTTTTTATCCACGCCCTGCCCATCTTTGGTGTAAAAGGTCTAGATGCGCGAGGATGTGCGAGGCGAGAATTGAAATCATCATCATCATCATCATCATCAGCCTATAAATGTTCCCACTGCTAAGACACAGGCCTCCTCTCTGTGAGAGGGAGTGGGCCGTAATCCAACACGCGGGCCCAGTGCGGGTTGGTAGATGTCACATGTCTTCGAATTTTCGGTTCTAGGACATGCCGGTTTCCTCCTTTTTTAATTGAAATATTTGTTGAATATTGAACTTTATTGCTGAAAACGGATTAATAAAGAGCACAATCGTGTTTACAAAAATGAGGTGTCGGTAACGGTGTCGCGAGTTCAATTGTTTTTTCCCATCTCAAAAATGCCCAACGCACCTAAAGAAGTTTTCACTTAAAAAAATGTTACAACATATTGGTCATATCAGTCATTTTGAAATAATACATGTGAGAAGAGGAATAATGCTTAGCCATAGTACGTGCTAACGTCTAGACATGTAGATCTCGGCCTAAGTATCAAAGTAGGTTGCACATTATTGGTGTTAAGTACTAAGATAAGTTAACTAGAAATCTAGGTTCCATAATATCGTTGTTTTTTTGGCGCAGTCCAAAAATAATTTCTTCGTCTTACTTAATTTATAGGCCGTGTGCCAGATAGGATTTCGCTTCGGCAAAAATGACGAATTTCCATACAAAATGAAAATGAAAAATATTTTATGTCACATAAACCTACATGGGCACTTATGCAACGTCAGAAAGAGAAGAGGCAGCAAGAAACTCCACGGTTACTCTTTTATAAATGGCTTTTACAATGGTTTCAAATTAGAGGACAGTATAAGCCTGTCCACAAGTACTGAGGTACTCAATAAAAAAATAGAAAATGGTGTTACAAATCTACAACCTATTTATTATGTCTACAACGTTTTCTCATTACAAAATAATACGTGGGCGACCGAGCTCTGCTCTGGTGAAAATAGAGAATGCTCATTTAATAGTATAGGAAAGTTGATACTAATTCCATGTATAGTATATACTAATGCCATGCTGCCATGTCATTTTTCTAAGATTCTGCTCTTGGATTCTAAGGTAGCCATCTTGTTCTAAACTTTGGGCGACTGAGCTCCGCTCGGGTAAAAATACGGAGAAAACGAATTTTTCCAGATATGAGACCTAGCTAGATACATTTTTCGCTCCCGATCCTTATATTGCAACTTTCATCGAAATTGTTAGAGCCGTTTTCCAGAACGTCATTACAAATATACATATATACAAATATTGCTCGTTTAATATTATAGGATAGGATAAAAATATCTACATAGTATATAAGCAAAAAAAAAATCTATTAAATCAAATTACATGATTTTCATTACAACTGTAATAGTATAATAAAACGCACGTGAAGCCGTTGGTCCCGGCTGTCAATTGTATATCTTTGACTGTTGTTACGGGTCGTCAGAACTGCGAAAGTCTGACAACCAGTCTTACCAAAGTCAAAGTCAAAGTCAAATAATTTATTTCAATTAGGCACAAAAAGGCACTTTTGAACGTCAAAAACAAAAAATAGAATTGATTCTAGTCGCCCCTTCCAAAGGGTAGTTTTCGTATGGAGAAGAATGGGCAAGAAACTCCACCGTTACTCTTTTAAAATGTTTTACAATATTTTGTATACATTAATTATATAATTATATGTGAAAACGATGCACCTGGAATAAGATTTATATACCACAATAGGTAAAAATAAAAATGAAGCAATGATAGAAAAAATAATTATGTAATGGATACATGGTGTTCACATATTTACAAGCATTGTAAAACCTATACGATATTCCTAAAAAAATTACAAGTGATACTAATTCGTCAGTGTGTGAGTTCAAGTAATCACAAAATGTAAAAAAAAAAAAAAAAATGTAGTAATATTTAATTACACAATTAAATTAGCAACCAGTTTGATTTTGTCTAGACTCAAAATTGTCCTATGGAGCTAGACCAGCACGTTTCCAAGCATTCTTATCTAGGATATAATCCTCTAATTTGTAATACGCTTGTTTACAAAGAGTACTTTTAATATGCGTTTTAAATTTTCTTTCAGTTAATTGTAATATATCACAAGGTATTTTGTTATAACATTTAACACAGTACCCCATAAAAGATGTTTGTACTTTGGATAATCTGAAAAATGGGTGATCTATTTTATCTTTATTTCTAGTATTAAAATTATGTCTATCACTTATTTTCTTAAAAAGATGCAGATGCAGACCAAGGGATATCGTGTTATCTAGTAACTGGTTTGTGGTGGTCAGATAGGCAGTCGCTCCATGTAAAATACTGGTATTCAGCTGGAACCGGTTAGACTGGAAACCGACTCCAACATAGTTGGGAAAAGATGATGGCAAAAGACGATGGGAAGTTGTAGGCAGATGATGAAATTAATTTTAAAATATGAAGTGCACATTCACGTGCTCAAAAAGTGATGTAAGTTTTTTGCCTTACTCATTCTTATAATTAGAGTCTGCCCGAATGTTTGATAGCACGATGTTTTGTCTTGGTAATGAAATCACAATATCTTTTGTTATTTAGTTACATAAACTGATATAAAATAATAACAACTAAACGTCTTTTACAGGATCAATTTCACGAAAGATGACAGTAGTAAAGAAGTAAGTTTTAATAAATTAGTCTGTCTACATGCACGCGGAGCATGACAACCATCAAAACGGGTTTTCTACGGGTTTTGTCGACGGAAGAATAGACAAAATGACAGATTGTGATTGTTTATCTGTCATTTTGTCTATTCTTCCGTCGGCAAAACCCGTTTCTGTTGTGGTCATGGCCCAGGGATGGTCAAATTTTTTTAATGAGGGGACCGAAAAGCCTAGGGAAATCAGGGGTCCAGAATTTAAAAAAGAATGCATTTTGTTTTAAATTTCTATTTATCGTAAGAATCTTCGAAGGCTAAAATTCTATCACACACTGTAAAAATAATGTAGTGCGCATCAGTGCAATAGGGAAACTGACAAAAAAAAAAAAAACAGTGGCACTCGGGAGTGCCGACAGAAGTGAAAACTTGAACAAGATCGCCTTGGTGGAAGAAAAATACTTGTATAGAACGTTGGTCCGTAACCTTATCTAAATAAAGACCACAATCGCGTTTACAAAAAAAAAAAACTTCCGAAACCTTTAAAGTAAAAATACTTGCATAGAAGTGTTTTTTTTTTCGTAAAAAGTTTTTTATGAGATTACATTCTGAGCACGGCAGTACCTACCTAATGTGACGTAGCAATGTCGCGCAGCATTGCTGCCGTGTTCGGAATGCAATCTCATACAAACCTATAGAAAATGTATGGGAATCAGTGGTGACGTGAAAGCACTGGTGCGGCAGCACTGTTGGGTGTAGCGTTGTTCGGAATTTAATTTCAAATTTCAAAGTCATTTATTCAAACTAGGCTGAGAATCTGCACTTTTCGAACGTCAAAATTACATAAGACAGTCCCCCAAAACGCCCACCCTTCACCACTTCCTAGTACCTTTAGCTGGGAAGAAGAAGTGGCGCAACAAACTCCCCATAGCTTGAGTCGAATGGTCTTATCAGCGTAGCGTAGAAGAGTTCGTAATCTCAAAGCGTTGCGTAGTCTACGAAAGCGTAGCAATGTTTGTAGCCTCTAATGTCTAAAGCGTAGCGTTGTTTACTTCAATACGTAACGCAATCCACGTAGTTATGGTCAAATTGTAAATTTTACAACGCTACAATTTTACAAGTTTCTGTTTAATAAAAATTATAAGTTGCAAATTTGTCATGGTGGAAAATTTATAAAATTGTAAAATTGTACCTAAAATTTTACATAATTCTGTTTAATAAACATTTTCACTTTTTAAGTGTCAGTTTACATATTTGTAAAGTATTAAATAAATAAATGACAATAAAATAAAAATATAATATAAATAATAAAATAATAATAATAACTGTTATATTAATAATAAATATTGCTAAACTACTTTATTGAACATATAATTGTTATTCCTCCTGTCCTGTGTGTGTGTGTTTTGTCCTGGGTTCGATTCTCGGGTCGGGCAAAGTGTTATTGGGTTTTTCTATCTGAAATTTCTCAGTAGCAGCCCGGAGTCTGGATTTGTGCCCGGTTGATGGCAATAGGCTCGCGCCCTATTACATGGGACTTAAACATAACTGGCGAAATGTGGGTGTACCTGCTACAGGGACACCTCTGCCCAACCCTTCTGGGAAACAAGGCGTGATATTATGTATAATTGTAATTACAAGTTTACATATTTTGAAAATTGTATTACAATTTTGACAGGTCAAGGTGTGTCAAAACTTTACAATTTTGTGCCTCAACTAAAGAAATTAAAATATTATTGCAAATAAATGGTTCTAACAACGAATAGTGATGTTAGTGATGATGAATATGAGATTGAACGGCAACGGCGAGTTTTTCGTAAAAGGATGTATTTTACTTTTAATTTTACGTTTACCGAAAAATTTCGGGTAAGCAAGACTACCGTCAAATATAGACAGAATTGTAATTTTGTTGTTATTCTCCATGACTTTAGTGATGCACCAAACCATTATCAAAATACCTACTCCGTGAAACACTAAAATTCTAAACTCAAGAGTAAGAAATCTACCCTCGTTTATTAAGAATCTGCACCAAAAGTTACAATTTACATTTTATGTAAATTGTAACTTACAACTACATATTTGTAAATACAATATTGTCATCGAAATCTACAATCGTTTTCTACGTAAGTACTCATGTAAAATAAAATGTTTATTAAACAGCATTTACAATTGTGATAATTGTAAGTTACTTACTTGTTACTTTCTTACATATTTGTAAGGTTTATTAAACAGCACATGTGGTAAAACTTAATGAATATGTAACTTTTTTTACAAAATTGTAGGATTGTAATGTTGATTGAACAGGGCCCAGACATCAGTTTCCATAGTAGTAAATCACTCAACACTCTGTTTCTAACCTCTTGTATTAATTATTAGTTAAATAGCCATGTCACCGATTGCAGTAATTTATAATATCATCTCTTTCGAACACTTCACCTTTTTCTAACACTTAAGTTAGCGTTTATCTGGTGGTTCATTCCGGAAATATTGTTTTTTTAGATTAACCTTTTTTAGGGTTCCGTAGTCAACAAGGCACCCTTATAGTTTCATCATGTCCGTCTGTCTGTCCGTCTGTCCGCGGCTTAGCTCAGAGACGCTTAGTACTCGAAACCTGTAATTTGGCATGGGCATACATATTAATTACGCCGACAAAGTGATAAAATAAAATCACGAAAAATATATTTTTTCAGGTACCTCCCCTAGACGTAAAGTGAGGATGATTTTTTTTTCTCTCAATAATCCCATAGTGTGGAAAAGTCGTTGGAAAAGTCGTTCAAAAATATTGTGAGTTTGAGAAGACCATTTTTGGATTCAGAGATCCGTTTGCGAAATATTAAGCTTTAAAGTGCAAATTTTTGTTAGAGTCAAGTGACCCCCCCCACCCCCTGCCAGCTAAATGGTTAGTTTTAGATATGTGAAAAAATTCAAGGCAGTAGTTTATATAACGAATTTAAAAGGAAAACTATCACAGCTGAGTAGGCTTTACTAGTTAACGAGTAATAATCGACCAACTTAGATTTGCGGTTGTAAAAACATGTTCTCCCATACATTCCGCATGAAAGATTTTTTTTTCAACTACTAAGTTAAGTTTGTTCTTGGGATAAATTCATCCCAACTACGGAACCTTACATTGTGCGTGGTCCATATCACTCTAATCAAGCACACATCCTAATTACTGTTAATATTATAATAGGCACAGCGGCACAGATAAGCCTGTGTCCAAAAATTTTTGTGATGCGCAAAAAACACGTACACACGTGGACACGTATTTTTTTCTTTTTTGACGTAATCAAAAGATTACGGCGATACATTGAGTTATAATGTTGCATGACGTTTTTTTTTTCTGTTGGGCATCTCATAGCTTGTCTCTAACGACCGTGGCTATTAAACCGGTCAATCCTGTGGATGCATCAAGCTGCTACACTCAAAGCCTCCAGCCAGGGCCCACATAAACTAAGCTAAAAAGCTTAGGATAAACGCTCTCTAAGGGCACCCCCTGTGGGGTACGAGCCTCGGCTTAGGGCGTTATCCGGAGGGAGGACATCAAAAGATGAGACGGGCTGGGGCATGACGTCACGCCTTGCCAGATTTTATACTGAATTGTGACGTGACCCCCTTCCAAACTTTAATGCGTGTTATCTAAGTAATTTTTTATTAACATGAGAAAGCAAAAAAATACGTGTCTAATATTTTTTTAGTATCTGAAAGACGGACTAAATAGATTTTTTTTTTTTTACCTAGGCATCATCCCTATTAAAGTTTATTTTTAAAACTAAATCACTGCCGTTCATATTTCACTACGTAGCGTAGATAGATCTAGAACATTTTGTTATCTTTTACATTTCTCCAGTTTCATTATCATTTTAGTAAAACATAATTATTACATGTTGTATATTCGACGTATGCACTTACGTACGTACCTAATTATGTTATACTAGCTTTTGCCCACGGCTTCGCCCGCGTGGATGCCGGAAAATATCTCACGGGAACGTACTACTGGGATTTCATACCTGATAGCCGAGGAAAAGGTCATTGATTCCTACCGCTGCACCCGCGTTGCCGTCAACCATAATAACTTTGTTACGCCATTTATTATAAAACGATGTCAAGGCATATTTTAATCTAAATTAAATGTTCAATTTAAGTAACATAGTTTGTTGGATACCGGTCAAAATAGCTTCGGAAATAACAATGAAATATTTGTGAAATTCTGAAAGATAAAAATGGTATTTATTAGTGAGATCTTCAATCCTGTAGAACATCAATTTGATGTATCTCTTACGGTTTACGCGGCGCACGCTAGTAAAGCTCCCAGTCGGCATGATTTTTTCCGACATGTTCAACAATAGTCGTCATATTTCAGCCAATTTATACAAAATGTTAATGAATTATACACCAAAACCTGCCGCATAAATCATTCCGTCTATTAGTGAAAACCGTTTGAAAAACAGTTTGGTAGTTTTTGAGTTTATCGCGTTCAGACAGACAGACAGACGCGGCGGGGGACTTTGTTTTATAAAATGTAAGGATGTTTAATGTACCTATAATGTAAACACGTCGGTATTTTCTCGAGTAATTAATAGAAAATCATTGACGGAAACTTTTATCTATGACGTAACTTTAGTTCGTAGATTTGTCTTTTTAGGGTTCCGTTGCCAAATTGCAAAAAACGGAACCCTTATAGATTCGTCATGTCTGTCTGTCTGTCCGTCTGTCTGTCTGTCGGTCTGTCTGTCTGTCCGTCCGTATGTCACAGCCACTTTTTTCCGAAACTATAAGAGCTATGCTGTTGAAACTTGGTAAGTAGATGTATTCTGTAAACCGCATTTAAGATTTTCACAAAAAATAGAAAAAAATAATAATTTTGGGGTTCCCCATACTTAGAACTGAAACTCAAAAACATTTTTTCATCAAACCCATGCGTATGGGATATTTATGGATAGGTCTTTAAAAATGATATTGAGGTTTCTAATATCATTTATTTCTAAACTGAATAGTTTGCGCGAGAGACACATCCAAAGTAGTAAAATGTCTAAAACAAGAGAATGATAAAACCAAAAAAAAAAATATGATGTACATTACCATGTAAACTTCTACCGAAAATTGATTTGATCGAGATCTAGCAAGTAGTATTTTTATAATACGTCATAAATCGTAAACCGCAATTTACCTTCCATTCAATGTTCCCCCAACTACGGAACCCTTCATTGTGCGTGGTCCGACACGCACTTGGCCGGTTTTTTCTTTTTTACAACAGTTTTGGCGCCCCTGTTGAATTGGCGCATTATCGATCGATACAATTTGAATATTTTGATGCCAAAATTTTAATTTTGAGAAAATTTAAATATCGCGGGGGCTAACTTAGCGCATCCCCATAAAAGATTGGTGCGGGGCGGGGCGGCAGACGGTAGTTTTTACCCCGCCTCAAAAAAAATCTAGATCCGGGGCTGCTTCCAACTATCTTCTTCTAATTCGATCTAGAGAGAAAGAGAAAGTCAAAATCAAAATCCATTTCTTTATGTCAGCAATGTGAGAAGTTAATAAGGCTTGGATTGGATGACCGCAAAAAATTAAGAATGAAAATATACCACCACATATGTCGTAAGTTCGTAACACGGGCTCTGCGGAATCTTGTTAAGAAAACATTGTTCTCAGTCATGCGGTAGAACTAGCTAAAGCCGTAATGACCGAATATACAGATACAAGAATTGCATACATTACAAAAAAAGGGACCCTCAAAAATTTATTCGCCATATATACTCCAAACTGATTCATTCAAAAAATCAGTAGTTGCTATGAACCTACTGATTTTTAAGTTTGTATTATTTGTTGGTACATAACATTATTTTTTTACTTTTATTTAATAGTGGTTATTATTAAAATTTAACTTTTTTATGCATCAGCTGTTTTATTTGTGGGTTCAAGCAAAATTCCGAATGATTATCGATATCGATAAAAAAAAAACGATGGTTCTCTTTCCGGGCTCGAAAACAACAATAGCTATTGTTCTTTTTCGTAGAAGCAACCGCGCGTCCCCCGCCAAAAGTAACAGAATTTTTTGTTCGGAATATTGCGCTTATGGCTTCTCCAGTGATATATACTCTAAGGGGGGCGAACGATGTATGGATGCAGAACAATCTCCTTTATATCTCACCACATTTTCCAAAAATTATTGTTTGATTTAACTTTAACATAACATAACATAACATCACGCCTTGTTTCCCCGAAGGGTTGGGCAGAGGTGTACCTGTAGTAGATACACCCACATTTCGCCAGTTATGTTTAAGTCCCATGTAATAGGGGGCGAGCCTATTGCCATCAACCGGGCACAAATCCAGACTCCGGGCTGCTGCTATTTAACTTTAATCAATTTGTAATTGAAAAATCATCTACGAAAATGGAGGTTATAAAATTAACCTCAATTTTTGTCAAATGAAAAACATCTTTAAGGTGTTTTAAAATTAGAATTTCGATGTTTAGGCTTGATATCAAAATTAAATGATGAATTTGCAATTGACCTTGAAATGACCGATTCTCGTTTAAAGTTAAAGTTCGCGAGCACATTCGCAAGAAGCTGACAGTAATTGTTTTAAATTTTATTTGTTTAGTATATTTACGTGTACCTATTTATTTGTGCTTATATTTAAATATAATAGGCCTGTGTCCAAATTTTTTTTTGACCGACTTTTATATTAATAAAGAATACTGGACACGTTTTTTTTCTTTTTTGACGTAATCAAAAGATTACGGCGATACATTGAGTTAAAATGTGGCATGACGTCACGCCTTGCTAGATTTAAGTTATTTTTGATTAATATGATAAAGCAAAAAATACGTGTCTAATACTTTTTTACTATCTAAAAAACGGACTAAATAGAATTTCCTTTTTTTTACCTAGGCATCATCCATGATAGGTACCTACATATGTCACGGCTAAAACCCGAAGTGCGGCTACACCTAGTTTTAGTCGGCTACAACTAGGTGCGGTAGCAGTTGGTTAAATTTAGTTGTAGCAAATGAAAATGGCTAAAAGGTAGGTTAGGTTAGAACTGTGACCACATAAGACATCGTACGAGCCGAGCGAGCGAAGCAAGCGGTGCGGCGGCAGCGGCCGGCGAGTGCCAGGGTCTATTTAGGCAAGTTTAACCAACTGCTACCGGCCGCACCTAGTTGTAGCCGGCTAAAATTAGGTGTAGCCGCACTTCGGGTTTTAGCCGTAACAAATATATTATATTTATAGTTTTTGATAGGTATTTGAATATTTTTATACCTATTTAAATAAATACTTATTCCTCAATTCTCGCTATTGCACCTACCACTGTTTGTCTCTGCATCACTCAAAGGTTGAATGGTAGAAAATGCCTTATGAAATGTGCTTGAAGTATTAAATAAGTAAATAAATGACTGTACAAAATTCGGTATTTAATTGGTCGCAAAAATCGAGCAAATTATTTACTATAAATAGTATTATGGTAAAAAATTTGACAAACAGAATTTGTATCGCCCATACACGAATAAATTAATCATTAATTTAAATAATTGATATCTGCAAAACGAGTATTTCTAATTAATTCGCTTTTAAATTAGCGTTCGTGGGTTGAGTCAAGCCTACAGCAGTCGTGTTCTTCACCACTATATCCCACAACGCAGTCAACGGACAGACATACAAGCACATTATTATAATAAAATAATTATAATTAACTATTATCAATACATTGCAATTAAGTTTTGTTGTCCCGATAACATATTAAACAACTCGAAGCGCTCGAGTCAAAACGTGCCGTGTTATAATTAGTCCAGAGACAAAACATACGTGGATGGGATAATTATAATTATAAATAATTATCTGGGATAGTGGACGGGATAATTATTTTAATTATTCGTGTGGGACTGAGTGTTAGTTCTTGTGGACAATTAGCGTGATTTGTGGTTACTTGGATTTTAATTCTCTTGGATAAGTGTAAGTATTTTATTTTATTTTTATTTTTGTACTGCATACATACATACATATAATACATACCTATACATACATACAAATAAATAAAACTGAAGTGTCTTTTTGTGTAATGTCAAAATAACAGGTTGTTACTAAATGCCTACGTAAATTATACGTTACTTATTACAAAAAATCTTTATTTTTTGTTTGTCTGTCTGTTTGTTCCGGCTAATCTCCGAAACGGCTGGACCGATTTTGACGGGACTTTCACTGAAAGATAGCTAATGTTATAAGGAACTTAAGCTTTTATTTAAGAAATGAATTAAGGTCCTCACAGGCAAAGCCGCGGGCTGCAGCTACTAGTAAATAAATTACAACACAGGAAATACTATTTCTTAAGAGTATTTTGAAACTTGGTCGCCTACTCTGTAAATGACGACGTATTTATCACACGCTTTTAACATGCTTTTTAACGCGCTTTTAACACGTTTTTTAACACGCTTTTTAACAAGCATATATCTGTTAATTTTTATTATCTATGTGACGGAATCTTTCAAAGTAATTTTCACCATCTTTTAGACGTCCGATTAACTTCAAAATTTGCACACTTATCAAGGATCGATGACAATACAATAATTTGGTATTTTGGAGCTGTTCTGATGATGCATCCAGGAGATGGATAGTGGAAATCTTCAGTGGCTACTAGTAAACCCCTCGAATTTGGGCTCATATGATTTGTTTTGACGAGTCCAATAGATTGGGCTTGGTAACGAGGGTCTGATGATGGAGCCAGGAGGTAGATAGTGGAACTCTTCATTGCCAAATAGTAAACTCCTCGAGTTTGGGCTCATATGATTTGTTTTGACGAGTCCAATAGATTGGACTCAGTAACGAGGGTCTGATGATGGAGCCAGGAGGTGGATGGTGGAACTCTTTAGTGGCTTCTAGTAAATTTAAAAAAAAACGTGCGTGATAAAAGCGTGTTTTTTTTGTACACTATATATTTTTGTTTGATCAAAGGTTACGAAGTGGACTAACAAATGATAAGGGGTCGCGAGTTTGAATCCTATCTGTAGTAAGTCCGCTGGAAATGTGCAAAGCACGTTTATTTTTATATTATACTAGATGACCCGGTGAACTTAGTATCACGTGAAACAAACGTCCGATATTTTGGATTTTTTGGCTGTTCCTAAGAGTAAAACGGGACCCTATTACTAAGATTCCACTGTCCGTCCGTCTATCCGTCTGTCACCAGGCTGTATCTCATGTACCGTGACAGTTAGACAGTTGAAATTTTCACAGATAATGTATTACTGTTGCCGCTATACCAAAAAATACTAAAAAACAGAATAAAATAAATATTTAAGGGGGCTCCCATACAACAGACATGATTTTTACCCCTACCAGACATGGTTTTTTTGAACCCTTCGTGCGCGAGTCCGACTCGTACTTGGCCAGTTTTTTTCTAAACCACCCCAGTATAGAGGCGAAAAAAAAAAACTTGCTGCAGTTATTTTCTCAACCACCCCAGTATAGAGGCGAAAAAAAAAAACTTGCTGCAGTTATTTTCGAGTTTTTGCGAAACTAGCGCGTGGCAATTGATTTTAATAACATAAGATAGATTTTGGCTACCACTAAATATACCTACTCGTCTATTCAGTTAAAATCTCACCGCAAAACTTAATGAGCTATCTTATCGACTTGACATTATTGACATCTCACTCAGTGCGTGCGACGAGGAGGCCGTCGCACGGCTGGTGACGTACTGTAATGTATTGGGAATGTGGTGATTTACATTCTCTTGTGCCTAAATATACCTTGACTACATTCGCTCGGCTCGTGCGATGTGTGGTCACAGTTCTAACCTAACGTACCTTTCAGCAATTTTCTTTTGCTACTTAATTTTTAGCCAAGGGTTTACTGCTACACTTAAGTTAAGCCGGCTAAAGATGAAGTAAATGAACATTAGCATCTCCTCAAAAATAAACTCACGTAATATGTAAGTAAACAAATGTAATGCTTAAAAAATAGCCCAATTTTTGACCAGGCAGTCTAAAGACAATTTCCACGCAAGCTCCGCCCCCATGCACTTCGCCACTCTACTGTGTACTAGACGCTAACACATCAGTAATAAAGTTGAATATCGCGTGCGTAAGTCTCAATTCTTATTTCGTATATAACTAAAGTAATAATTGATCTAGAGAAAAAATATCTGGTGGCTGGATAATAAACTATATTTTCTTACTATGAATACTTATTTTAGACATAAAAGCCAAGTGATCTTGATTTTATTTAAATAATCTTTAGAAAAAGACATGATTTTCGAATAAAAAATTAATCGTGCGAAAATGTTATAATTACCTAACTGTCCTGTACATGGAAAGAAAAAAATCCAATAAATAATATACTAAAGTTCCATTTTGATTGTATGCGTGACTTCTTCAGAATATTAATGAAAATTTACATACAATTTAGGGAGCCACCTCTTAATATTTTAATCGTTATTTTATGTATTTTATTATTTATTCAAAGAAATGGAACGTTACAACTACAAATTGTTGTTCCAACTGTAGTGTCCAAAAATATATTTGTCCGTCTTGTAGATTATTGAAAAATATTGAACACGTATTTTTTCTTTTTTGGCGTAATCAAAAGATTACGGCAATACATTGAGTTAAAATGTGGCATGACGTCACGCCTTGCTAGATTTAATACTGCGTTGTGACGTAGCGAGCCCCCACTCCCCAACTTTAATGCGTGTTTTCTAAGTTATTTTCGATTAATATGATAAAGCAAAAAATACGTGTCTAATATTTTTTTACTATCTGAAAGACGGACTAAATGGTTTTTTTTTTAACCTAGGCATCTTCCATATTCTTTCACTGGTCTTTTAACCACACTGGTCGGGGTTCACTTGTCACAAATGCCTCTAAACTAGACTAAAAATCAACAAAATTGAGATTATTCCTGTCAAACGACGATTTCCCATTCTGAAATAGACTAAAGCGACACAACTTAATTATATTTTAGTTTGACAGCACTAAGATGGTACTGAGATATTAATTTAGTGAAAATGGCAATTTTGCTGTTCTGAATTTGACGTTTTTCACCTAAAATTTAGATTTTCTAACTAAATCTGACTATTTTTAATCGCGACTAAAAACATGTGGAATAAAATTGGTTGTCATGAACTTTAAATTCACACCAACACCTCGACTTCAGATGCAAAAACTGAAAAATTCCAGTACAGATTTTTTTTTTCTTTTGCTTATATCTCAAAAACGGTGTGTCCAATCGTAAAAATAATGAAAATTTCGACCCCCTTTACATAATCCTTAAACCTATATGTAGGTAATAAAATTCTCATTTTCCATACAAAAAGTGAAAAATTCCATATAAAACACGTCGAGGCTGCTCCCCCTGCGCGCCTCCGGCTCTAAAAATATTCACGTGGTTTTAGGTATGACGTGTGGAGTCGCGATGGTCAAATTCGATTTGGATGTATCAAAATTACTTTTAAATTTAGAGAATTTATTTTGTAGAATAGCTTTGAGATTCTCATAGTCTAAAGTAAGGAATTTTAGTGATAGTTTAGTTCGGTGTACAAGAGAATCGGCACCATTGTTTTGTTTTAAAATGGGGGCCAATAACCTACAGTGGGACAATACAGACTAGTAACATTAGATTTGTGGCGATATCTACATCGCCACATACGAACTACACATCACACTAACGTCACGCAAAATCCTGCATCGCGCAAGCAGAGTTTACCACGCGACTAGCAAAAATACGACGTATTGACATTTATTGTCGTGCTGTAGCCCACCAGACACAACACCCGTCTGGCTAGAGGATCCTCCCTTTTCTATGGAAGATGAGTGAACACCCTGTTGCTCCATAAATTAAAATTTTGCGGCGTTGGTTCACGTATTCATGATGTTCGTTATTACTGGTTTATGTAGTAGGTATATAAAATAAAATATAAATAACTTTTATCCGTAGCTTCACCCACGTGGAGCTCACTCTTATCAGTATGGACGTCTTTTTGCGCGACTTAGTACGATGAGGGCAAATCTAACGATTTAAATCTTTACATGATGAAATGAAATGAAATGAAATTGTTTATTCTGTAAATAGGATATCGAAATCACTTTTACACGTCATATAAAAAAATATTAAAAATAAGCTAGATGAGTTCGGCGTTTCCTATCTGACTACTCTGAGAAGAAAGGCCGAAACAAACTCAGAGGTCGCAGTCTCTTTTAAAGTCCAGACATAATCTTGGTCAGGCCATATGAGGACCATGTAGATAAGTGTCTGAAAAGGTCTTTTGAGGGAAGAACCACACAGATTTGAGTGGACCTGTCCAGTCAGTGCAAGCATTTGTCAGTAATCGTGGAGCTCAACTCAGAACTTAAGGAGCTCAACTCGACGAACAATACCAAAGAAAGGACATTTGGGTAGGCCGCATAAACTACTCAAACTGCCAGACCATCACTAAAACTAGCAGAGAAATAAAAACAATATCCACATAGTCCTCGCATTCACAATAGTTACAAATAATATAATACTTTACAAAGTAATCATGTCATAATCATGTACAGACAAACTATGTTCTTAATGTCCCTCGGCAAACCTCGTGTTTCGTCAGTTGTCGGATTTCTATCAGTTGCCCTTTGCACTTGGTGCAGACTGGACGCTCTCAATCGACTTGGAAGTATACATAGAGTTGCTAATACTCTTTTAACCTTATGTAATTTATTTAAAAAATTAGAGGAAAGCCGCTAAAGTCGCAGGCACAACAGATAGGAAAATAGTTTTACAGCTCTTTATAGTTCACACGAAAATCAAAACAAAACAACAATAAAGTACTTAGTTCTGAATTCAAATTATTATACACGATAAATCTAATAATTGATGGACATGGAAATTAGCATTCGTTTGTATTCGGAAATCCGATGATACCCGAGGGACATTAAGAAAATTGAAATACCATATGCCTATGCCATATTTCATAGTGATCGGTCAAGCGAAGTTGGAATTTATCAATCTCATAATATAGGTAAACCCACAGCCATTTTTATTTTTATTTACGTAACCTATTAGCTTTACTCGGCCAGGCTGCGTAAATACAAAGGCGAATGCAAAACAGACACGCATAATCTGTGCTGCATTATCTTGCGAATGGCTTAAAGTAGTAGTCAGTGGTTTGTAGTGCAGCCGCATTTGTTTGTATACGGCAATGAAAAGACGAATACACACCCATAGTATTATTTCCGTTAGATTATAAAGTTTTGATAAATTGTGAACTAGTTGAAATGGGTTAGGTTAGAACTGTGACAACCGCGCGCGAGCGGAGCGAGCCGAGCGAACTGAGCGACCGACGAGCGCTACTTCCAAGGTGCTCGTAGCTAGGCAGGCTATTTAGTATTAGCCCAAGGTGATTCCTGCAGTGTAGACAGAGCGAAAACTTAGGTATAAGCTGTATTGTAGTCGTGTTTGTTAAAATAATGTCTTTTGGAGCCGATCACATTGCAGACAGTTTTCAAATGTCTGCAGCGTAATCGTGTTTTTAATACTTATTCATACGGACGCGACTGCGTTACTGAACAGCTACTGTCTGTGTTGCATCCGCCTTTGTATTTACGCGGTCCGGCTTCACACGGGTAACACTAAATATTTATCTACCTACCTACCTATACCTACTTACCTAACTACCTAATTAATTAATTAATAATAATTATTAAATATGAACGCTTTTTCTTGAATTTTCCTATGTTTTACTTATTCTGCTATTCAAGGAGGAGACAAATCCAACAAATTAAAGGTCATAGAAATCGGTCCAGCCGTTCTTGAGTTATAGATGGTGTCACTAACCCCACTTTGTTTTGTATATAGCTGTTTTGGATATATATTGTATCTAATAAACAAAAAACTTTTTCCAAAAAAAAACAACCGACTTCCAAAAAAAAAACACTACAAAGTGAAAAATAACTTTAATTTCGGAAGTCGGTGTCTTGGGTTTTGTGTTTTCGTTTTTTGCCACCGACTTCCGAAATTAAAGTTAGACTTCGAGCGCAAGCGTGTATAAAATAAACTAAAATTACACTGGCGACGAGTTAAAACTTGTTTGTACAGACGCCAGCACATCAAGCTACTACAATCTGTCAAATTTATTCAATAGATTTTTAACTTTATCGCTGAAGCATAAGGTTCAAAGTTGATTGGGAAAATTTGACATTTTCGGGTAGCTTGATGTGCTGGCGTCTGTGCGTGCTCTAGTCACGTGTATCGCTGCGTTTCGAACTTCGGTATAACTCCGATTTAAAATTATCGGAATCGGAGGTGTAAAATTAATCGAAAGTACCGACTTTTCGAAACCGGAACCGCAGCTCCGTAACATCCCCGGTCACTATAAATAAACCCCATATTAATTAGTATGAAACTGACAGGTGTCAATAACGCATTCTTTCAACGATCGGACTTTAAGGCAGCTGATACAAGCCGGCAAATATGATAAGTATCCCAATGACATTGGCAGAATGGTCGACATCCGCTTTGCTTGCCATAAAATATGTAAATATATTAGTAAAAAATAGAATAGAAGTATCCCAAAAGCAAATTAATATTGATAGCTGCTGTAGTATATGTAGACTGACCATTACTAGAATAACGCATGTGTGTAACGGGCATCATAGAGGCGCGCATAGTGCTCGGCGAGAGTCGCCATCTTACTTTCCTTTTGTGCTAGTATTCAAGACAATGGCACGTAAAAGACGGGGGCAGAGATATGGGGGATGGAGGCCTAACATTTTATTTTTTGACATGGCATTCAAAATTTAAGCTCTAATATGTGCAAGGAATTTGTGTGTATCAATGTCCTCTGGTTTTGACCAAATTAACCCTCATTTTCGGTGATAAATCATCGGTAAGGAGTTTCAAGAATTATATACATTATTTCAATTATAACGATGTTGGGGGGTGGCAACCGAATGGTATTGAAACACACAAATTCCTTGCTTCCTTCCTAGAGATTTATTTTGAATGCCATGTCAAAAAAAAAATGTTCGGCCCCCATCCCCCATATCTCCGCTCCGTCCATTTGGGGTCCATTCGGACGGTACGGGGATTTGGTATCACTTCAATACCCAGATTACCACTCGCCATCCGGTTGCCTCTCCGATAAAATTTTACGTGCCATTGTTTTAACTATAGCCTGGACCAAGGAATATTATACACATTTAAACCGCAATCACCTTTTTATTGATCACCCAACACACAAATATCACAATAGACACTATTTTGAATTATTGATAAACTCAGAATACAGAGGCCCTAGCAGGAACGCCAGACACAAACGTATTGCGCACGCCACAATTGCGGCAATAAGACCCTCTTTGAGGAGTGGCTTGAGAGGCACCACGGCGCCCTCACCTTCCGCCTGACGCAGGTCCTCACCGGACACGGCTGCTTCGGGAGGTTCCTGTTCAGGATAAGGCGGGAGGAAACGCCCGGGTGTCACCATTGTGTGTATCGCCTGGAGGACACGGTGGAGCATACGGTGGAGGTCTGTCCGGCTTGGGCGGAGCATCGCCGTGTCCTCGTGGAGGCGATCGGCGGCAGTGATCTCTCGCGTCCGGCCCTGGTTCAGGCCATGGTACGGAGCTAGAGGAAATGTCAGGCCGTCACCTCCTTCTGCGAAGCGGTAATGCTCGCGAAGGAGGAGGCGGAACGCGTGAGGGAGAGGCAAATTTCGCGCCCTCGCGCCCCTAACCGCCGCAGGAGAAGACGCCCGGGGCGGGAATTGCGAGCCGATTTCCGGCCACCGTAGGCGCGGGCTTGCGGACGGTGAGCAATGGGTAGCTCGCCGTCCGATAAGGACCAAGCCCGGGTCGACGGCGCGTTGTGTTCCACGCGCGCCTCAAAGAGATGTCAGCAGAATTGACGGGGTCCGCTAGGGCCAATGCCTGCCGGGGCTGCGAATATGGGCCGAAAGGGACCCCCGTGGCCCCCGGCAACACGGCAACCGAAGGAACACGGGTGGGTTTTAGTCAGTAAGAGTCTGACACGCCCTCCCGCTCCACCCAGAGCGGGAGAAGTTATTTGATAATTTAAAACCCAAAAAAAAAAAGGTGCAAACGTATTAATGTAATTCCGAACGATTTTTGAATGGAAAATACAACTCCTTTACCAGTTTGGTTTAAATTTTTTGCGGCAAGAGACAATGTTAGTATCACCGATAGAAATGAATAAAGTTTTAAAACTAAGAGCGAATTTTACTAAAGTACATGAACGCGATCAGCACATCTAAACCACGTACAATACGTGGCACTAAAGACGAGACTTGTCACACCACGTGGTGTGACTTGCGCAGTAGACGATTTATGGGTCTGGTATGAGGTCTGCGCGGGCGTTACCGGGGCGGCGGGAAGAGCGCGGGAGGCGCGGTCATGTCTCATCTTTCGTCGCACGTATTGTACAAGAGCTATCAGTGTCAATGTTTCACAACAATGATGACATACAATGGCGAGCCTATAAGGTTAAAAACTGAAAGCTGATAACTGGTGGCAGCACAGTTGTACGTCTTTAAACCACCAATGCATCCGGTTAGACAGGAAGCTGACCCCGACATAGTTGGGAAAAGGCTAGGCAGATGATGGGGCAACATTGTTGTGTTTATGTTTACTTTTGTGTCGATCATAAATTATATGAAAACTAGATAAATATGTATGAGACTTGGAGTGTAGTACTATTTAAAGACGAGCTAAGGCCAGGGGAAGCGTCTACCACTGGTAAAAAAGCAGCTTTAGTGGAAAAGTCAATAAATTATGAACGTTGTATAATTTATAGGTTATTTTGTGTTTGTTGACTTTAAGTTCGTTTTTTGCTAAAGACTGAAGACTGGGACGATAGAAATAACCTAATCAGAGTTGAAAACCAACTCGGGCATGATCTTCCTTACTGAAAAACTTCAGAAGTAGCACTTCTAGCACTGATCTAATATGATAATATAAACACACACTTATTTTAGGTACTGTAATTTACTTAATGTCACATCACAAGTGCTTGTATGTAATGAAAACAGACTTAGTTCTCTTGGGAGCATCACCTTTATACCACTTTCTCCCATAAAAGTCTTAAAGGATAGCACATCATCTCGACGAAATATCGGGTTCCAATTAGAGCTTTCTCCCACAGTATTGCAGTAAACAGCTGCGCAACTGGGCTCAATAATTAATTATGCGTAAAAGTAGTCGCTTGTTTACAAAAAAAATATGGCTTGCTGTCAAATTATCAGACGCTGGATATCAGCGCCATCTGAAGTGAGCAAGTGGCAGTTTTTATCCCCATTGCCATCAACCGGGCATCAATCTAGATTCCGGGCTGCTACTGAGAAATTCCACATGGAAAAACCCAATAACACTGCCTGACCCGGGAATCTAACCCAGCTCCTCATGCCATTCATTTATTATTTATTATCAACAGAATATTATCACCAAATTATTTTTACAGTAATTGCCTAGAGTACCTACAATTTATAATAATATCAATGTCATGACCGCGCTTTAACTGTTGTCAGAAACACCAATTTAAAAAAATAGATAATGTTATATTAATAGCTCAAGTTCAAGAAATGGCATTAGCTTTATTTATTTGTTACAGATAGCTAGTATATAATATATTATTATTAATCTAATTTGTTAACATCGTGAGGAAACATGCCTTTTTTTTTTTTGGGTGGGAAATTATCAAATAACTTCTCCCGCTCTGGGCGGAGCGGGAGGGCGTGTCAGACTCTTACTGACTAAAACCCACCCGTGTTCCTTCGGTTTTCTTCAAACCCCCGGCAGGCATTCGCCCTAACGGACCCCGTCAATTCTGCTGGCATCTCTTTGAGGCCCAGAGGAAACATGCCTGAGAGATATTTCTCGATTGCGTGTGAAGCCAAGTCAGAGGCCCATGGGCCGCTTTAAAAAATCTCTGACACCTGCACGCTTAAGGGCTTACTACACGGCTGCCAACCCTGTCCTCAACCAACAGAGGTGACCTTGGTTGGCGACAGGCAGAAATGTTTGAAATTTGGTCGTAAACCACTTGCTGCGCGGTTGTAAACCACCAAGGTCACCTCTGTTAGGACGCGGTTGGCAGCCGTGTACCAAGCCCTTTATTTAGCACTAGCTTCTGCCCGCGACTTCGTCCACGTGGAAGTCGTAAGACACCACAATATACTACAATAACAGCCACATTTTTATAAAACTTCCCTGTATACTATATTTGTAGTTTTATTCTCAGCAGTCAAAATATACAGAGAGTCAGGAATGGTGACTCGGGAGCAAGCGACGTGCAGTTGTCCGTGTGAGAAGCAGCTTGTCCTGAGGTCGACACCCGCCTTCAGCCTTCGGTGTCGGTCCCTGTGACTTGTTGATCGCAAAGCATACGCTCCCAGAGAATTTAGCATGACCACAATAGAAACCAGGTTTGTCGACAGAAGAATAGACAAAATGACAGATTGTGATTGTGAATCTGTCATTTTGTCTATTCTTCCGTCGACAAAACCCGTAGAATACCCGTTTCTATGGTTGTCATGCTACGTGTGTAGGTTAGTCACTAAAATAAGATAAGATAATTTATTTGCGTAAAACATGGTAACACCAAAAGAAGAAGATCTATTTTTAACAGACTTCCAAAAAGGAGGAGGTTATATGTTCGTCGCGTATGTTTGTTTTTTTTTTTCTTTTTCTTTTTTTTTATGTATGTCCACCGATTTCTCCGTCATTTGTGGACCGATTTTGAAAATTCTTTTTTTGTTTGAAAGGGTATGCTCCCAAATTGGTCCCATGTACTAACTTTGCTTGGGTACTTTTTGAGTTAGCTACAAAATACGTATTTTTTCCCACTTAGTATGTAGATGATATGATAAGTCTGTCACTGATAACAGGTTGTGGTATTCGAATTTGTTTGGGGTAGGTACCACAACACTAAAAAGTGAAAAATAAAAACTTTTTCCAAAAAAAATACAACCGACTTCCAAAAAAAAAACACTACAAAGTGAAAAATAACTTTAATTTCGGAAGTCGGTGTCTTGGGTTTTGTGTTTTCGTTTTTTGCCACCGACTTCCGAAATTAAAGTTATTTTTCACTTTGTAGTGTTTTTTTTTTTTGGAAGTCGGTTGTATTTTTTTTGGAAAAAGTTTTTATTTTTCACTTTTTAGTGTTGTGGTACCTACCCCAAACAAATTCGAATACCACAACCTGTTATCAGTGACAGACTTATCATATCATCTACATACTAAGTGGGAAAAAATACGTATTTTGTAGCTAACTCAAAAAGTACCCAAGCAAAGTTAGTACATGGGACCAATTTGGGAGCATACCCTTTCAAACAAAAAAAGAATTTTCAAAATCGGTCCACAAATGACGGAGAAATCGGTGGACATACATAAAAAAAAAGAAAAAGAAAAAAAAAAACAAACATACGCGACGAACATATAACCTCCTCCTTTTTGGAAGTCTGTTAAAAATAGATCTTCTTCTTTTGGTGTTACCATGTTTTACGCAAATAAATTATCTTATCTTATTTTAGTGACTAACCTACACACGTAGCATGACAACCATAGAAACGGGTATTCTACGGGTTTTGTCGACGGAAGAATAGACAAAATGACAGATTCACAATCACAATCTGTCATTTTGTCTATTCTTCTGTCGACAAACCTGGTTTCTATTGTGGTCATGCTAAATTCTCTGGGAGCGTATGCTTTGCGATCAACAAGTCACAGGGACCGACACCGAAGGCTGAAGGCGGGTGTCGACCTCAGGACAAGCTGCTTCTCACACGGACAACTGCACGTCGCTTGCTCCCGAGTCACCATTCCTGACTCTCTGTATATTTTGACTGCTGAGAATAAAACTACAAATATAGTATACAGGGAAGTTTTATAAAAATGTGGCTGTTATTGTAGTATATTGTGGTGTCTTACGACTTCCACGTGGACGAAGTCGCGGGCAGAAGCTAGTGCTAAATAAAGGGCTTGGTACACGGCTGCCAACCGCGTCCTAACAGAGGTGACCTTGGTGGTTTACAACCGCGCAGCAAGTGGTTTACGACCAAATTTCAAACATTTCTGCCTGTCGCCAACCAAGGTCACCTCTGTTGGTTGAGGACAGGGTTGGCAGCCGTGTAGTAAGCCCTTAAGCGTGCAGGTGTCAGAGATTTTTTAAAGCGGCCCATGGGCCTCTGACTTGGCTTCACACGCAATCGAGAAATATCTCTCAGGCATGTTTCCTCTGGGCCTCAAAGAGATGCCAGCAGAATTGACGGGGTCCGTTAGGGCGAATGCCTGCCGGGGGTTTGAAGAAAACCGAAGGAACACGGGTGGGTTTTAGTCAGTAAGAGTCTGACACGCCCTCCCGCTCCGCCCAGAGCGGGAGAAGTTATTTGATAATTTCCCACCCAAAAAAAAAAAAGGCATGTTTCCTCACGATGTTAACAAATTAGATTAATAATAATATATTATATACTAGCTATCTGTAACAAATAAATAAAGCTAATGCCATTTCTTGAACTTGAGCTATTAATATAACATTATCTATTTTTTTAAATTGGTGTTTCTGACAACAGTTAAAGCGCGGTCATGACATTGATATTATTATAAATTGTAGGTACTCTAGGCAATTACTGTAAAAATAATTTGGTGATAATATTCTGTTGATAATAAATAATAAATGAATGGCATGAGGAGCTGGGTTAGATTCCCGGGTCAGGCAGTGTTATTGGGTTTTTCCATGTGGAATTTCTCAGTAGCAGCCCGGAATCTAGATTGATGCCCGGTTGATGGCAATGGGGATAAAAACTGCCACTTGCTCACTTCAGATGGCGCTGATATCCAGCGTCTGATAATTTGACAGCAAGCCATATTTTTTTTGTAAACAAGCGACTACTTTTACGCATAATTAATTATTGAGCCCAGTTGCGCAGCTGTTTACTGCAATACTGTGGGAGAAAGCTCTAATTGGAACCCGATATTTCGTCGAGATGATGTGCTATCCTTTAAGACTTTTATGGGAGAAAGTGGTATAAAGGTGATGCTCCCAAGAGAACTAAGTCTGTTTTCATTACATACAAGCACTTGTGATGTGACATTAAGTAAATTACAGTACCTAAAATAAGTGTGTGTTTATATTATCATATTAGATCAGTGCTAGAAGTGCTACTTCTGAAGTTTTTCAGTAAGGAAGATCATGCCCGAGTTGGTTTTCAACTCTGATTAGGTTATTTCTATCGTCCCAGTCTTCAGTCTTTAGCAAAAAACGAACTTAAAGTCAACAAACACAAAATAACCTATAAATTATACAACGTTCATAATTTATTGACTTTTCCACTAAAGCTGCTTTTTTACCAGTGGTAGACGCTTCCCCTGGCCTTAGCTCGTCTTTAAATAGTACTACACTCCAAGTCTCATACATATTTATCTAGTTTTCATATAATTTATGATCGACACAAAAGTAAACATAAACACAACAATGTTGCCCCATCATCTGCCTAGCCTTTTCCCAACTATGTCGGGGTCAGCTTCCTGTCTAACCGGATGCATTGGTGGTTTAAAGACGTACAACTGTGCTGCCACCAGTTATCAGCTTTCAGTTTTTAACCTTATAGGCTCGCCATTGTATGTCATCATTGTTGTGAAACATTGACACTGATAGCTCTTGTACAATACGTGCGACGAAAGATGAGACATGACCGCGCCTCCCGCGCTCTTCCCGCCGCCCCGGTAACGCCCGCGCAGACCTCATACCAGACCCATAAATCGTCTATTGCGCAAGTCACACCACGTGGTGTGACAAGTCTCGTCTTTAGTGCCACGTATTGTACGTGGTTTAGATGTGCTGATCGCGTTCATGTACTTTAGTAAAATTCGCTCTTAGTTTTAAAACTTTATTCATTTCTATCGGTGATACTAACATTGTCTCTTGCCGCAAAAAATTTAAACCAAACTGGTAAAGGAGTTGTATTTTCCATTCAAAAATCGTTCGGAATTACATTAATACGTTTGCACCTTTTTTTTTTTGGGTTTTAAATTATCAAATAACTTCTCCCGCTCTGGGTGGAGCGGGAGGGCGTGTCAGACTCTTACTGACTAAAACCCACCCGTGTTCCTTCGGTTGCCGTGTTGCCGGGGGCCACGGGGGTCCCTTTCGGCCCATATTCGCAGCCCCGGCAGGCATTGGCCCTAGCGGACCCCGTCAATTCTGCTGACATCTCTTTGAGGCGCGCGTGGAACACAACGCGCCGTCGACCCGGGCTTGGTCCTTATCGGACGGCGAGCTACCCATTGCTCACCGTCCGCAAGCCCGCGCCTACGGTGGCCGGAAATCGGCTCGCAATTCCCGCCCCGGGCGTCTTCTCCTGCGGCGGTTAGGGGCGCGAGGGCGCGAAATTTGCCTCTCCCTCACGCGTTCCGCCTCCTCCTTCGCGAGCATTACCGCTTCGCAGAAGGAGGTGACGGCCTGACATTTCCTCTAGCTCCGTACCATGGCCTGAACCAGGGCCGGACGCGAGAGATCACTGCCGCCGATCGCCTCCACGAGGACACGGCGATGCTCCGCCCAAGCCGGACAGACCTCCACCGTATGCTCCACCGTGTCCTCCAGGCGATACACACAATGGTGACACCCGGGCGTTTCCTCCCGCCTTATCCTGAACAGGAACCTCCCGAAGCAGCCGTGTCCGGTGAGGACCTGCGTCAGGCGGAAGGTGAGGGCGCCGTGGTGCCTCTCAAGCCACTCCTCAAAGAGGGTCTTATTGCCGCAATTGTGGCGTGCGCAATACGTTTGTGTCTGGCGTTCCTGCTAGGGCCTCTGTATTCTGAGTTTATCAATAATTCAAAATAGTGTCTATTGTGATATTTGTGTGTTGGGTGATCAATAAAAAGGTGATTGCGGTTTAAATGTGTATAATATTCCTTGGTCCAGGCTATAGTTAAAACAATGGCACGTAAAATTTTATCGGAGAGGCAACCGGATGGCGAGTGGTAATCTGGGTATTGAAGTGATACCAAATCCCCGTACCGTCCGAATGGACCCCAAATGGACGGAGCGGAGATATGGGGGATGGGGGCCGAACATTTTTTTTTTGACATGGCATTCAAAATAAATCTCTAGGAAGGAAGCAAGGAATTTGTGTGTTTCAATACCATTCGGTTGCCACCCCCCAACATCGTTATAATTGAAATAATGTATATAATTCTTGAAACTCCTTACCGATGATTTATCACCGAAAATGAGGGTTAATTTGGTCAAAACCAGAGGACATTGATACACACAAATTCCTTGCACATATTAGAGCTTAAATTTTGAATGCCATGTCAAAAAATAAAATGTTAGGCCTCCATCCCCCATATCTCTGCCCCCGTCTTTTACGTGCCATTGTCTTGAATACTAGCACAAAAGGAAAGTAAGATGGCGACTCTCGCCGAGCACTATGCGCGCCTCTATGATGCCCGTTACACACATGCGTTATTCTAGTAATGGTCAGTCTACATATACTACAGCAGCTATCAATATTAATTTGCTTTTGGGATACTTCTATTCTATTTTTTACTAATATATTTACATATTTTATGGCAAGCAAAGCGGATGTCGACCATTCTGCCAATGTCATTGGGATACTTATCATATTTGCCGGCTTGTATCAGCTGCCTTAAAGTCCGATCGTTGAAAGAATGCGTTATTGACACCTGTCAGTTTCATACTAATTAATATGGGGTTTATTTATAGTGACCGGGGATGTTACGGAGCTGCGGTTCCGGTTTCGAAAAGTCGGTACTTTCGATTAATTTTACACCTCCGATTCCGATAATTTTAAATCGGAGTTATACCGAAGTTCGAAACGCAGCGATACACGTGACTAGAGCACGCACAGACGCCAGCACATCAAGCTACCCGAAAATGTCAAATTTTCCCAATCAACTTTGAACCTTATGCTTCAGCGATAAAGTTAAAAATCTATTGAATAAATTTGACAGATTGTAGTAGCTTGATGTGCTGGCGTCTGTACAAACAAGTTTTAACTCGTCGCCAGTGTAATTTTAGTTTATTTTATACACGCTTGCGCTCGAAGTCTCAGTTAATTGTTTTGTTTGTGGATGTTATCGCTAATATTTGACTGATTAAAGAGACTGAATTATATTTCAATTGTTTTATGAAGCCTTCCCACACATCTTTCTTCTACTTCCACCTTCGACTCCGGTTTCGGTTTCCATTCCGGTTAAGATTCCGATCAATCAAATTTAAAACCTCCGATTTCGGTTCCGGTTCCGGTAAAACGACTTCCGTAACATAGGGATGTTACGGAAGTCGTTTTACCGGAACCGGAACCGATTTACGGGTAAAATAATATTATTTTCGATCTAAATATGAATGCAGTATTTCGCAAGAGTAGGTAATTACTGTTACTTAAAATAAAACAAAATACAATATTATAAACATAAAAATCTTTATTAAAAAAACGTGAATAATAAAAAAAAATTACCATTCATTTTTGACGTTTGAACGTCACTATCAGGGGATAGTGACGTTCAAACGTCAAAAATGAATGGTTAAACAGTCGCTAATCATTACATAACTTTAAAGCAACATTTATAAATTTGGCAGAATAGTCAACATCGGCTCAGTTGCCAAAGAAGAAAAAAATAAAAAACATTTATAAATAAACCCCTTTGTGTTTTGCGAATTTGATCCATAATAGTACTAGAAATTGTTCAACTGACAGGTGTCAGGAATGCATTATCTCGACGGCTAGACTGTAGTCGCAATGATTTGAAATTAAAAAAATGCTTCGAGTTTGAGTTTGCAATAAAATGCGTTATTTGAAAAGGGATTTAGAAATCCTAGTTACAGAATAAAAATAATGTTTAATTTGTTATCATCTACATTAAGAGGTATCGTTTTGATCCCCTAATGATCAAGGGTATTCCTATTAAACATACATTTATTTTAGTTTCGTGTAACAAAGTAATCTTTAGCTTTTTCAATAAACCGCCAACAGCCGTAATGTTTAATTGAATTGTGGGTACATTTACAATATTCAACAACGGAATCTTTGTGTCATTACTTCAGTGTTGAGAATAGAAGATAGCAATTTATTCATTTAATAACCATTGAATGCCCGGAATAGAATAGTGATGTGACTTTGTTTTTTTGAAGTTTGTGTTTTGTTTTTTTATTGGTGCTAACGTGTGATCGTAATAAAGTGAAATATCTATGCCAAAGTAGGTAAGTACGTTGCTACTACTAAACTTTACAATTCTCGTTATTGATATTTAATTTAAGACCGAAGAAATGGACTGTGTGAAAGATGATATAACCAATGACGAAATATAAATAGACGCGTTATGCATGAACATCACGGCACTCGAAAACAGCGTAAATACTATCGGTAGCTAGATAGCTACTTAGACGCACGAAGAAAATGAAAGAAAATTAAATGTCATCTACGGAATTCCTGTTGTTAGAGAGAGATAAATATATTTCTTTGTGGTGCATGCTCATTGGCCAAACGTGTACAAAAGGAGGCATATGGGGAATAAATGGACACTCGATTTTCTCGTGTTGATCTGGTAGTAGATTTACGGGTAAAATAATATTATTTTCGATCTAAATATGAATGCAGTATTTCGCAAGAGTAGGTAATTACTGTTACTTAAAATAAAACAAAATACAATATTATAAACATAAAAATCTTTATAAAAAAAATGTGAATAATTAAAAATTTAAAATAAAAAGTACAACAATCGTTTAAATTAAATTACAATTAAATTTCCTCTCATTTATTTGAGACCGTTCAGGCACCGTTGTTGCCAATACGCTACAAAATGTTCCAATACCGTAAAGGACCGTTGTTGCCACACACGCGGCTTACATCTCTATTTGTACGCTCAAATAAAGTCTAATGTTCTCTGTGGATTTTTTATTCTATGGTCGGATAGATAAGCTAGTCAACAAAACCATTTAATTTCAAAATACCTGAAACGCAATATTTAAAAAAAAAATTGAACGTCACGTTCTGGCGCGAGAAAACGCCAGTCTACGAAGCGCTCGGTGCTTGGTGGTTGTTAGAGTAATATTTCTTTTTTTTTGTGTGTAAATCGACGGGAAGCGGTGGTATTTTCATTTTTAATAATATTTAGATAATATTTGCAGTAAATAACATCATGTTAAGGCTCGTGCAGACCAGCGCGACACAAAGGCACCGCTCGTCGCGCGACGAGCGGTGCCTTTGTGTCACGTCGCGTGTCGCGCTGGTCTGAACAAGCCTTTATAGCTATTTTGACCCAACCAAAAAGTGTAAACAAAAACGTCAGTGAAAAATGTGAACCATAATTACAGGGACTGCTGTCTTTTTTAATCTTCGAACATTATTCTTCGTTATGTATATGTCGCTGGCTAGAAAATGTTCCGAGCAGACCGTAGAGTATTTTGTGGCTAGCCAATCGTCTTCACGCCGTTGAGCTCTTATAACGCTTAACCACTTTTCACTCATAAGCCCATCTTTAGGTAATCTAATTATAATATTGATCATTAGGTTTCATAACACATATTATATTCAAACAATATAATTCATCAAAATGAAATCATTAAGGTTTTACACACACTGATGCAAAGTAATCCATCCAAAGGTTGTCTGTAAAAGATCGCTTTTAGCGATAAGACCGCCCATTGTGTCACCTAATGTAAAATTTCTAAATTAATGTCTGTAATTTTTTTGGTGTGCATAATAAAGAATATTCTATCTTCTATCTATCTAAGTACCCCATCTTCCCCTAACGGCACGTGACTTACCTCAAGCGCCAGCCACCATTAGAAGGCATCGAAAAACATAAAATAAAATACATTTTTCTTGATACTTACGCATGAAATGATACTTTTTTATCTTTCACAGTTGAAGTATAATTTTTACATTTCCTATAAACAAGGGCCGGCATTTTTTTTTTTTGTTATTTTTAGGAAGTTATCCACACAAGTTATTTTAATATCACGTACAGCTGCGGCACTGGTTGGTACGCGACTAAATCGAGGTCCGGTAAATACCTTGCATTCATCTTGCCATGACTATAGAGCGCGGGTAGGTAACGTATCTATAGTTTATAATATCATTGGATATAACCAGAAAGGGGGTGACTATTGAGATGACGACTAATAGAGAAGTAGTATGGAATAAACTTTGTACAAAAAAATTAAAATAATAACCGACTTCCAAAAAGAAAAAACACTACGTAGTAAAAAATTAACTTTAATTTCGGAAGCTGGTGGCAAAAAACGAAAATTCAAAACCAAAGACACCGACTTCTGAAATTAAAGTTATTTTTCACTTTGTAGTGTTTTTTTTTTTGGAAGTCGGTTGTTTTTTTTTTTGTAAAATCTTTTTATTTTTCACTTTTTAGTGGTGGTATCTACCCCACATAAATTTGAATACCACTACCTGCTAAGTAAATAACAGTGACAGGAACTTATCATATCATCAAGTGGATGATGCTAAGTGGGAAAAAATACGTAAGATTATTGAAGCTAACTCAAAAACTACCCAAGCAAAGTTAATAAAATTTATATGGGACTAGGTACCTCTAAAGCGTGACCTACCAACCAAAAAAAAAGAATCATCAAAATCAATTCATAATTGGCGGAGTAATTGCGTAACAAACATACACCAAAAAAAACCTCCTCCTTTTAGAAGTCGGTTCAAAAATAAATTGTGTTATGGTTCAACTAGCTGCGCCCCGCGGTTTCACCCACATAAGTCTTGATCCTGTGGGAATATCGGGATAAAAAGTATCCTATGTGTTATTCCAGGTTATAAACTATTTGTGTGCCAAATTTCATCCAAATCCGTTCAGTAGTTTTTGCGTGAAGAAGAGACAAACATACACACACACACTCACAAACTTTCGCCTTTATAATATTAGTGTGATTCGTTATAAAAAAAAACAATCAGCAGGGTGGGTGTGTTCTGGGTCTCCCGTCAACTATAGCATACTCCAAATTATTATGCTTAACCTTTTCTTAACTATGTGGGGGTCGGCTTCCAGTCTAACCGGATGCAGCTGGATACCAGTATTTTACATGAAGCGACTGCCTATCTGACCTCTACAACCCAGTTACTGGGTAAAGCGTACACGTTGAAAATGTCAAATATCTACGAATGACAGCCGGAACCAACGGCTTAACGTGCTAATAAATATTATTAAGATTTATCTAAATATCGGCACTATCATTATTTTTAATTTATTTGATTAGATAATATGTTAGATATTGATGCAATGGTAAATTTTTAACCGACTTCCAAAAAGGAGGAGGTTTATGTTCGTCGCGCATGTTTGTTTTTTGTTTGAAAGGGTATGCTCACGAGGTGGTCCTATATTAATTTTATTAACTTTGCTTCGATAGTTTTTGAGTTAGCTTCAATAATACGTACTTTTTCCCACTTAGTATGTGGATGATATGATAAGTTTCTGTCACTGTTATTTACATAGCAGGTAGTGGTTTTCGAATTTGTTTGGGGTAGGTACCATAACTAAAAAGTGAAAAATAAAAACATTTTACAAAAAAAAAACAACCGTCTTCCAAAAAACACTACAAAGTGAAAAATAACTTTAATTTCGAAATTTTCGTTTTGTGTCACCGACTTCCGAAATTAAAGTTATTTTTCACTTGGTAATAACTTTAATTTCGGAAGTCGGTGACACAAAACGAAAATTCAAAACCAAAGACACCGACTTCCGAAATTAAAGTTATTTTTCACTTGGTAGTGTTTTTTAGAAGTCGGTTGTTGTTTTTTTTTTGTTAAAAGTGTTTTTATGTCACTGATACACATTGATGCAAAATCAATCTACCTAGCCTTTTCCCAACTATGTTGGGGTCGGCTTCCAGTCTAATCGGATGCAGCTGAATATCAGTATTTTACATGGAGCGACTGTCTATCTGACCTCTACAAGCCAGTAACTGGGTACTAAGATACCCTTTGGTAAGACTGGTTGTCAGACTTTCGGGCTTCTGACTACCCTTAAGCGCCAAGCAAGCGCCACAAATGACAGCTGGGACCAACGGCTTAACGTGCTTTCCGAGGCACAGAGGAGTCTCGGTATGTAAATATGGTCACCCATCCACGGCCCAACCCCGGCAAGCGTAGCTTAACCTGATGGATTGACCCATGCGGCTGTTATTACTTAGCCAGGAGCTCCTTAAATGCAATTGAAGCGATTGACAAATATTACACTAATACAAATTGATGGCAATTGAGCAATCGCGATTGATCATTTCGGGGACCACTTTTTTTTTTTGTGTGGGTAACCTTTTTTTGTTGGTCAGAGGTGGGTAATTATCAAATAACTTCTCCCGCTCTGACCGGAGTGGGAGGGCGTGTCAGACTCTTACTGACTAAAACCCACCCGTGTTCCTTCAGTTGCCATGGTGCCGGGGGTCACGATTTCCCTTTCGGTTTTATTCGCAACCCCGGCAGGCATCGGCCCTTTGAGGTGCGCGTGGAACACAACGCGCCGTCGCGTCGACCCGGTCGGTGACCCTGGTTCTTATCGGCCGGCGAGCTTTAGAGCGTTTTCACACTGCATCCGATCCGCATCCGATCCGAATCCGAATCAAAATCAAGATCCGAGTTCAATCCGAATCGGGAATGTTCTAAATTCGTACCTATCTAATGCGCAACTAACCTACGAATAGTGGCTACTTCGTACCTACATTTTTTTCTTATTCTAATATGTCATGGTAACAGTTTTCGCGTCAATGCCACCCTGTATAATTTTGTTATTTTTATCACATTAGGTAGCATAAAATAAATAATAATAAACTTGCGAATTCAAAATAAAAAATATCCACATCACATGACGTAAAAAACAAACAATAATATAAACAAAAAAATAAATCTAATTTTACCTCACTAGTGCTTAAAACTAGCTTTGAACTATAATTATATGTTCTTTAATTAAGTCAGTCTATAATAAGCATTCATTTCAAATTGTTTGTTTAAATTTTTGGGAGCAAAAAAGCTGCAGCAGGTATTTTATTAAATAAATATTCGAATTTTTCTGCACTATTTGATTAACATAATTTTTTATAGAATTATTCTCAAAATACAAGAGTTTGTATTTTGAGTGTAATTATGCGGCGAAGCCAAAAAAGGAGGATTATGTGTTTGACCTGTATATATGTATGTCCGTCTCTACATAATATATGTTTCCTCAAAACTACTCAACGGTTATACCGATTTTGATGAATGACATGTCGTTAGATTCGTGTTTATTGCACGCGTGTCACTGGTAATATTTAAATTCTCCATATCCTATCGAGTGGGGTATCAAAATTAAGGGTTTTGAAAGGTGATTACAAAAACATATTCAAATTATATGTTTAAATGTAATTTGGAATGAGAAATGGTAAAAAACTAAAAAGCTGAAAATAAATAGTAGATTGTTATACGAGGGGCTAAAATAACCCATTGTAACGAGGTAGTTTTACTCCCGAGCTTTAGCGAGGGAGTAAATAGAAACCGAGTTATAATGGGTTTTAGCGCCGTGTGTTACACTCTACTTTTCACTACGTTTGCGAGAAAATAAAATAATCCAATACAATATTAATTTACCTTTATAAAATTCAAATCTGTAAATGCGATTATCGCCATTTTGATGACAGTCGAGGTCGAGGCTAAAAGCATAAAAATTGGCGATTTCGAATATCCAAACTCCACCACAGGGGCAGTGAATACTACATCATTTAATTATTTGACGAGTTCATCCATTGTTCAAGTTAAATAAGTGGTAGTAATTAAGTTTTTGATATCCAAAGTCAAAGTTTCGCGCCAATCGTGCGAGTTTACATTTTAACTTTTCACATTATATCACACATACACATGTAGATACGATTTAAAATGTGACAAATATTATTAAAAATATTATACACAACTAGAAAATGACCAGATCTTAACGTAATATACGAACACAGGTCCAATAACACGTAATATTCATTACCACTACTCAATTTGTGTTAAAAATCGCCGACCATTTTTTTATTTTTATTGTAATGATGTGCAAAAACGATTATGCCAAACGATTTTTTTTTTCAATTTTGATCGACTCGATGTATTAATATGTCGAATGTCAGAAATCGAAAATTTAAATAAAATTGTTTTAAGCATTAAATTAGAGAAAAATTCTAAAGATTTCGCGCCAATGCCTTTTTTATTTCTTCTGTAGCCGCAACGCAATGCTCGCGTTCTACCGAAGAGATAGCTGCATTTAGTTCCATTTTCAACAATAAAATGTTCTTCTTTTTTTTGTGAACAAGTAATAAGTCGAGTCCATACTCATGATTGTTCTACAAAAGAATAAAGACTTTTTCGTTTTTCAAGGCTCGTTGGAAAAGACAAAAATTTAAAAAAAAAATACTTTTTCCCCTAGAGCAAGAAATGCAATTTTTTCCCCGCTCTGGTACTCAACAATGACGGCCTTTTTGAGCAAGAGGAGTGAAAAAGTAATTTAAAAAACAAAAAAACTACGAGGAGGGGTCGAGGGCATGCTGAGATGGTTTGGGCATTTTGAGAGGATGAATGAAAGGCGACTAACAAAATGTATTTACGAGGCTGATGTGAAGGGAAAGGCCGGGCGGGGCGCCCTAGGAGGACATATACTGACCTTATTGGTGATGTTCTTCAGAAAGGCTAGGTGCGTCAGGTGCCTTGTTTCCCCGGATGGTTGGGCAGAGGTGTCCCTGTAGTAGAAAAAAGACAATACAAATCACTAGAACAAAAATTACTTAATCGGCAGCTGCACGACATGACTGTGACAAGAAGGCTTCCACTCAGCATGATGCTGTGCTATGGGGGGATCCACAGCACAGCGCTGATTTTCAGTGGTCACCCGAAAATTTTTTTATGTGATATTTTTTTAATCTGCTCTTTCAAAAGTGCAATATCTACGCGGTCAAAATGTATGGAATAGCTGTTGTTTTTTATAGTAACCGACGAAAAATTTCAACGCAGGGGGTTTTAGAATCATGTCTTGAATCCATGGTAACAGTTTTCGCGTCGATGTCTTTGCCACCCGCTTAGGCGCTCGGTAAGCTTTCGGTATCGAGTAAAAGTATATCGAGCATGCTGATCCTGCACCGCTGACGTACCGACTACCGACCAGTGAGGAAAGGGCCTTTTTTTGTTTTGGGTGGTAAATTTTCCAATAACTTCTCCCGCTCTGGGCGGAGCGGGAGGACGTGTCAGACTCTTACTGACTAAAACCCACCCGTGTTCCTTCAGTTGCCTGTATGTTGCCAGGGGCCAAGGTATCCCTTTCGGACTTTCCCACGACCAAAGGCATCGGCCTTAGCGGACCCCGTCAGTTGTGCTGACATCTCTTTGAGGCGCGCGTGGAACACAACGCGCCGTCGACCCGGGCCTGGTCCTTATTGGACGGCGAGCTAGGTACCCATTGCTCACCGTCCGCAAGCCCGCGGTGGCCGGGAATCGGCTTGGGATTCCCGACACCCAGGGCGTCTCCTGCGGCAGCTAGGGGTGGGCGCGAAATTTGCCTCTCTCACGTGTTCCGCCTCCTCCTTCGCAAGCATTACTGCTTCGCAGAAGGAGGTGACGGCTTTCCATGCCCTCTCGCTCCTTACGATGCCCTGGACCAGGGCCGGACGAGAGGGATCACTGCCGCCGATCGCCTCCACGAGGACACGGCGGTGCTCCGCCCAAGCCGGGCAGACCTTCACCGTATGCTCCATCGTGTCATCCGGACGATCCGTGAGGAAAGGCCCAAATTAACTAGGTAATAATAATCATAATGTTTGAAAACAAAGGCGAGTTCTGTGAATCGGTGACCGATTTTTGACCGTTTTTCAATCCACTTTTGCAGTTCAGTGCCCTAACCCTAAATTGGGAAATTGCACTGTTGACTTGACACCTTATTGTTTATTTAGTAATAATATTAAATTTTATTGTTTATCAATCTTAATGAGGTAAAAATAAAAGTTATAAAAACTAAAACCCAAGTACGACCAAAAGCCATAATAAAAAGGTATAAACAAGACATCAAAGACAGACGTATTAAAAATCCGGAGTTACACGTTGTGTTATAAATCGAACAGATTATGTGTGAAACCAGTTTTTTTTTATTCCTGGCTTTATGTCATCTAGAGGGCGCCATATTTAATTTAATGTGACGTCCCATAGCCGGACGAAGACGCTTCCAAAGATACGTCATTTGTTATTAGGGAACAGATGAACATACATAAGTACATACATACCGGTCAAAATCATAACCCTCCTTTTTGCTTCGCCGTACGTTGAACACATACACAGTCCGTACATGATTCTGAACCCAAAAATCTGCTGTGCCATACATTTTGACCACGTAGGTAGGAATAGCACTTTTCTATGAAACAGCTGATTGTTTTAAATATAATCAACGAAAAATTTCAACGCAGGGAGTTCAGAATGGTCCAGGCCATGGTACGGAGCGAGACGGCATGGGAGGCCGTCACCTCCTTCTGCGAAATAGTAATGCTCGCAAAGGAGAAGGCGGAACGCGTAAGGGAGAGGCAAAAATTTCACGCCCGCACGCCTCTAGCTGCCGCAGGAGACGCCCTGGGCATCGGGAATCGCAGGCCGATTCCCGGACACCGTAGACGCGGGCTTACGCACGGTGAGCAATTTGTAGCACACCGTCCGATAAGGACCAGGCCCGGGTCAACAGCGCGTTGTGTTTCACGCGCGCCTCAAAGAGATGTCAGCAGAACTGACGGGGTCCGATATGGCCGATGCCTGCTGGGGTTGCGGTTTTGTCCGAAAGGGTTACCGTGGCCCCCAGCAATATGGCAACTGAAGGAACACGGGTGGGTTTTAGTCAGCAAGAGTCTGACACGCCCTGAGAAGTTATTTATAATTTCCAACCAAAAAAAAAAGGGGGGTTCAGGTTCAGAATGGGCTATTTTACTCTTATTCGTACCGATACGAGAGAAGAGTAAGGCCATTCGTCCACCGCCATCGTCAACGGGACGTCAACGAGAAACGAGATTATTCGAACCGAACGTTACGTTCCACGGCGGTATAGGTAGTGCCATCCACGAAGACGCGCCCTACTCGGCAATTACTGTTCTGTAAGCTGTACTTTAGTACGGAGCGGAGTAGGGCGCGTCTTTGTGGATGGCACTATCTAGTGTGCTGTGAACACCGTGTACCACCGCGCGCGTAGATAGCTGTTTTGTGTGGAAGTGACGCATATTTTTCCCCAACTTGTTCTTTTTTGTGTTTGTGTTCTTTCTTTGCGTAATGTTTACCGCAAATAAACGTATTTTCTTTCTTTTTTTTTTTTTGTTCGTTTGTATATTTTTTCTCGTTGACGTCCATTCGAAGATGACGGTGGACAAACGGCCTAACTGGGCTTGTTTTATAAATTGAATATTAATTGATTTTGTAATTACCCCAACATGAAGAGTTTAGTGTTCTGACGCAAAACCAAGACACTGACGTACATACATTGATGCTTTAATAGAAAAAAATAAGTAGATGAACCTTTTTATTCAAACAACTGACATTCAATACTTTTGTATATTTTTTGGGTTGCAATGCTAAAAAAATCCCACGTATTTAGTGTGTTAGAAGCACAAAGTAAATATACCAGGGTAAAAGTCATCATTATCTGCCGAGCCTTTTCCCAACTATGTTGGGGTCGGCTCCAAGTCTAACCGGATGCAGCTGAATAGGTACCAGTATCCGTTTGGGAGGAGTTAGGTGACAAACACACGTACAGAAGAATTATATATATAAAGATAAACGTATAAACCTTCCAGAATACATTCTCTCAATTATATTGAAAACCTCATCAAAATCCGTTGCATATTTTAGAAGAACAATGCGGACTTATAGACAAACGCGAAAAGCGACTTTGTTTTGTAATATTTAGAGATATTATTCTGTGATAATATAGCATTCTACTGGCGATAGAATGTTTAAAATCGGCTCAGTAGTTTTTGAGTTTATTTATTACAAACAAACATACAAAAAATTTATAACCGACTTTCAAAAAACACTACAAAGTGAAAAATAACTTTAATTTCGGAAGTCGGTGTCTTTGGTTTTGAATTTTCGTTTTTTGTCACCGACTTCCGAAATTAAAGTAACTTTTCACTTTGTAGTGTTTTTTGGACGTCGGTTGTTTTTTTTTGTAAAAAGTTTTTATTTTTCACTTTTTGGTTGTGGTATCTACCCCACAAAAATTTGAAAACCACTACCTACCTGCTATGTAAATAACAGTGACAGGAACTTATCATATCATCCACATACTAAGTAAAAAACTACGTATTATTGAAGCTAACTCAAAAACTATCCAAGCCAAGTTACTAAAATTTATATGGGACCACTTCGAAAGTATACACTTTCAAACAAAAAAAAGAATTTTCAAAATCGGTCCACAATTGACGGAGAAATCGGTGGACATACATAAAAAAAAAAAACACGTGACGAACATATAACCTCCTCCTTTTTGGAAGTCGGTTAAAAATCAAACTTTTCTCTTTATAATATTAGTTAATATTAATGCAGAAATACTTCGAGAATGATGCAACATTACATAATAGGTAGGTAGCTTAATTCCGCCGACCAAGACAATACAGGGTCAAATTAAAATAGCTAGCAAAACTCCGCAGACGGGGTATCGATAAAACATGAAAAAAAAAACAATGGCACTTTGGGAGTCCCGACAGAAGTGAAAACTTGAAAATCGGTACTGCGGTAATCAACGCGTTGATGTCTTTTACTCCACTTTGTCGGTAAATTGCGTTACAGTGTCGCAAAATCAATGGTTAAGTCCCATCTCAAAAATGCCCAACGCGCCTAAAGAAGTTGCACTTAAAAAAAAAAGATATGATACATAATTTTTTTATTTTATTTTAATTGTTTGTGGTCAATGACCGCTGGTAGTGTTAATTGTTACTTGAAGTGTGAGTTGTAAAATATGTGTTATCGTGTTGAGATATCGATACCCTGACCTATCACGTCTGTGAAGTTTACATAAAAAAGTGGCACTCCGGGAGTGCCGACAGAAGTGAAAACTTGAACAAGATCGCCTAAAATACTTGTATAGAACATTGGTCCGTAACCTTATCTTAATAAAGAGCACAATAAAAAATAAAATACTTCCGAAACCTTTAAAGTAAAAATACTTGCATAGAACATTGATCCGTAACGTAATATGAATAAAAAGCACAATCGCATTTACAAAACTGAGATGTCGTCATGGTGTCGCGAAATCAATGGTTTAGTCCCATCTCAAAAAGTGCCCAACGCGCCTAAAGAAGTTTTCACTTCAAAAAACTGCTGTTTCATAGAAAAGTGCAATACCTACGCGGTCAAAATGTATCGAACAGCAGATTTTTGTTTTAACAGCTGATTAAAAAAAAAACTGACGAGGAATAACGCAGGGGGGTTCAGAATCATGTACTGAATCCATGGTAACAGTTTTCGCGTCGATGTCCCTGCCACCCTGTATACAACAAATGAGTTAAATGTGGATTATTTTGCTTCTGCTCCTACCACTGGCTTAGTGTCTACCTACCTCATAAAATCGCCAAAAAATATTTACAAAAAAAATAAAAAAAAATTGCGAATGACTTTACTTCATTTTCTTTTTCTGACATAAACTCTTAATTGTCTAATTTTCTTAGTTGATTTGTTTTCAGAGCAGCTATTATTGTTGCACTATTTTTTTTATAAAAACAAGTTGACCTTTTTTCTGCAATAACAGCCAAACAGCCACCTATAAATTGATAAACTGAGCAACTTGTTGCGAAAATGGAAAATAGCATTCCATTGGTAAAAGAATTTTCGGAATCGGATCAGGAGTTACGAAGATTACCCCCTAAATACAAACTCATAAGTTTTACCTCTTTATGTTATAATACTAGGTAGTTTATCTAGATTTACATAACCACTCCTCACATTTAAAATAAACCGGAACACATCAAGTTTTTAATTTAATAGTTTTGTTTTGTGCCTAACATTTGCACAGCCGGTCTTTGATGGCAATTTTAATGAAATTTGTATTCAAAATATTTTAGAAGGTAAGTATTCAAAATACTTAGTATTATTTAACAGGTATACTACTTAGTATAGAATAGAATATTTTTTATTATGTACTTACACCATAAAAATTACAGACATTTTTTTTTATTATTATTTAGTATTAAGATCATTTTAATTATAATTCCAATAGTTCTATATTGGAATTAAAATGATCATTATACTGGTTCTGGTCAGGACTGATTTTGGGCAAACCCTAGGTCGTTTGATCAATCTAACAAAAAAACAAAATTAAAAAAAATTCAACACACTTGCTCGTAAAGTGGCTCTTGAACTGCTTATAGGTTCATAATGCAGTGTATTAAACATCGTTTATTTTACTTTACGCATATATATTAACACACAAGTGCGGTAATATGCGCCACAGATAACTTTTTGACAGTCGGAGATGTGCGCTTTTTAATCTCATCTTAGAAACTTCATGCCTTTTTATGCCTACCGTGTAAATGAATAAAATATGATAAATTAACATAATATTTCATTAAATAATTTATTATTGTCTAAAACAAAGTTTTGCCAAGGCTCTGTAGACAGTATAACGAAGTATCGAAGCGTAATGAATTGGATATTACAAGCAATATGTCAAAGTTCAAAAAAAATATTAAAGTCATAATATCCAAGACTTTAATCACTTAATCACTGTTATCTTTGTCTGTGGTCCTTTATAGTCCTTTATGGTTATTGTTTATATAATTTTTTTTTAATGTTTTTATTATTAATTTGTTTTGTATTTGATTTTGTTTCCTTTTATGATTATTTTCGTGTTTTATGTTTTGATTTATTTTATCATTATTATTATTTCACTTTGTCAAGCTTTAATGTTTTTACCTAGATTATAAGAGAATGATGTGGTCTCCCATAATTGGAAGCGCACACTAGTATTTGTCTTCGTATTTGTAATCTTGCATGTAATTGTGTAGCCTCTGTTGGTGGATCTCCAACAGAGGCTAAAATAAATAAATAAATAAATAAATAAATAACAAATAACATTCTTTCGTGTTCTACATCCAAATAACATACAAAATATTCACCTATTAGGCTGTTCGACGGCTTCGTGCCTTTGCCTCTTCATCAACATGCGAAGACACCGCGATAAAAGGAATTCGTGAGCCATATTTAACTTCTTTTTTTATGGTTGGTTAAAGACTAACCTGGTGACAGAGTTTTAAAGCCGCCCATGGGCCTCTGACATGGCTTCACATACCATCGAGAAATATTTTTCTTAGGCATTAAAATTAAAATGATCAAATGATCCTCACGATGTTTTCCTTCACCGTTTTTGAAGCAAGTGATAATTATACAATACGCACATGAATCCAAAAAGTCAGAGGTTCAGAGGAGTTTGAACCCAAGGCACGCGACTTGGGTTCTAACTCGAGACCTATGACTTGGCATTCCGACGGTCACACCACTAGCCTATCACTGCTATATTTTTTACAGTAATTCGTTTATATTTTTTTTACATTTTTTGCCTCGCAAGAGTGTTGAAAAACGTCGTATGAAACATACCACACTAGTATCATAATGTATTATTGTGTTCGTAATTAAAAAAAAATAACGTTATATTTTGTTTTGTTACAGGAAACCCACGTATAGCGCGGATAATAGTGGTGAAACTTATAATTGAAATAGCATACCTACATGAAAAATTATATAAAAATAATAAATAATACGACCAAGTACCAAACTTGAGAGAGTCTTTTTAAATTTTATTTTTTTCTATTTTAAATAACAATTTAGTTAGCATATTTTTATCATATTATAAGAAGAAAAGGGGCGTCATCATGCTGTTCTCATTTAATCGTAAGTACTTTTTTGTAATTATATTTGATTACTAGTTTATTTATTTATTATAAACATGTATTAGTTATGTAGACAGCAGCTGTCTGGCATTTTAATGCTGAAATTAACCTTTTTGGTGCAAACTATTGTTGTTAAAAACATTATTTGCGCTTTTTTTTTTTTTTCACGAACTGTGTCCAAATAAACGTTATTCTTACTTTACGTTTTTAAATAATATTTTTTATACTGCTAAGCAATAAAAAAAGGTTTTCACAAACTCACAATATTTTTGAAATACCTTTTCAATGATACCCCACACCATGGGATAGACGAGCAAAAAACTAATTTTTTTTTCTTCCTATTTTATGTTACCACTTTGTCGGCGTGATTAATATGTATACTCATACCAAATTACAGCTTTCTAGTACAGACAGCTCCATTAAGTAGTTACCCCCCAAAAAGACATGTGCGTTCAAATCCATGATAGGCCCAAGTTACTTTTTGTATTTTGCAAAAACACTTTATTATAATGAATGTAATAAAGTGGTGGAGGAGTGGAGGGGGAAGTGGAGGTTTTAAGACTGCTTGCCGTGCTTATGTGCTTATGATAGGAGGTTCAAATCCTAGGCAACAAATGTGCTTTTTGTCATTCATTAGATATATTTTTTTAATAGCATTTTTCTATTTTATTTTAGTTTATTATATTTATATTATAAGTTTATTATATTACATTATATATTATTATATTTATGAATAATTAATAAATCCACAAAAATAAAATACTTAATAATCATTTAATCATATTTATTATTCTATTACTAAACAAAACTTTGATCTTATTTTACTACAAAGATGTAGAGTATATTTTACAATTTGATTTGAGAATTTACAGTTATCATAATATACATATTTTGCCAACTGACACAAACGGGTCCCTAGACAAATGACATATAAAATAGGAAGCGCCAGTAATAAACAATCGTTTTAAGTAAACGTATACATCATACGTTGTAGTTATAACTTGAGGGTATAGATTAATTTTATAAAGAAAATACGTTAATGGATACTCTCAAAATATAACATCTACCGATTAGACAGAGACCTAAAAATAAAGTGACTCGGACGATAGTAGATAATAATTTCATTGCAATTCACATGGGCTCGCTGGTTAGTTAGTCAAACTGCGTATGAGTATGACGACGTTTGATGATGCGATGGTTCGAATCCAACTCAAAATTGAGAACTTTTTTTGAAGTATTCTTTAAATTATTCGTAACGATTTTAATGTTGTAGCACATTTTAAAACTTGAGGGGCCAGCACATAATGACGCTAACTATACTAACAGAGACAAACAGACGGACATGATGAAACTATAAGAGTTCCTTGTTGACTACGGAACCTTAAAAAGGCGCCGGGCGAAAAGTTTCTGCTGGCGGGAAGGGATTGTGTTTTGTTTTCGTCGTGTTTGATGAGAGGGGTAGGTTTGGGTTGCGCGGGTGAAATTAGATATTTAGCTTGCTTTATACGCCCTCTTAATGTACCATTCCTAACCCGGCTGGTGGCCTACAGCCCTCTCACAGAGAGGTGGGCAGAATCCCAGCAGTGGGAACGGTGTAAGCTGGCTGTTGTGAGAGGATCATATTCTAGAACCTCACTCAAAGCATTATCTCGATTTAAATCTAAAATTAAATAAAATAAAATTATTTTAAATGATTTTATTTTTCTGTAAATAGGTTTGTGCAAACACTTTTACACGTCAATAATATTTTTAAAACTAAATGAAGTCGGTGTTTCTTATCTGACTACTCTGAGAAGAAAGGTCGAAAGAAACTCAGAGGTATCTTAAAGTCCAGACATAATCTTGGTCAGGTCTTGTGAAGACCATGTAGATTAGTGTCTGAAATGGTCTTTTGAGGAAAGAATCATACAGATTGAGTGGACCTGTCCAGTCAGTGCACGTCTTTGTCAGTAATCGAGCAGCTCAACTCAGGACTTAAGGAGCTCAACGATTCGACGAACAATACCAAAGAAGTTACATGATTAAAATTAAATGAGAAAAGAAAAAAAACAATGACCTACATAGTCTTCACATCATGTCAAATTATTAGAAATCGCAAAATAATCTGGATAGGTAATTCCCAATGACGCACTAAGATTCTTATAGTTATGGAATATTTATTGCTTATTATAACATTATTAATTTTAAAATTGCTCATACAATAATAACTTTTTTGTGCAAAACGTTTTGTGCAAAATCCGGTAAGCATTCATGCGTTATCAACCAAATTAGATTGACACCTCTGTAAGAACTTATTGTGTGAATAGAGAGCTCAACCTAAAATGGTCATGTTCGGTAGTAAAAACCAAATTATATTGAGCTCTTTAAAAGTTGAAATTTAGTGATAAGAGGGATCAAATTATAATGGTCAGTTAGTTATACGTTGAGCCAAGCAAACGGTCATTGATTTATAAGGAAAAAAATAAACGTAAGTTTTTGTACGGCTTTTTTTTGCAACAGTCCCATTTTTTTGTTGTTACAAAATTCAGGCCAACCAGCCAGATTGCATTGATCCCTTCAATAAAAGCAATAGTTCGAGATTACGTATCAATTTATAATGGACGAATAGGAATTCTATGTTTTAAACGGAAAATTTTCAAGCATTTTTCGATTTGGGTTGTTTTTGTAATTTGTTTACAAATTAATGTTTGTTTTTAAATCCTTAAGATCACAGAGATGGGTTTGTATCCAACTGTTATAAAATAAAATTTAACAGTTTACAAAGGGGAAATTGAAAAACTAATTACTAATTCGTGTATCTATTTGTTCTTATATATAAACTAGCTTTTGACCGTGGCTTCACCCGCGTGGATGTCGGAAAATATCCTAATAGTCCAGGAAAAAAGGTAATTGACTCCTACCGCTGCGCTCCAACCATAATTATTTTGTTACGCGTAATTTTGAATCTGTGATATCTTTTAAACCATTCATTTACATGCTATGATGGCATATTTTAATCTAAAATAAATGCCCAATTTAAATAACAAATTTTATTGGATAAGGATTAATACGATACCGATCAATATAGGTTCGGAATAATGGAATTTTTATCAAATTCTGAAAAATAATAATGGTTACTGTGGGTCATCCTTAGAAGATAGATATATGCCATTGCGGACTTTTTTGTTGGAATTTTTAAGATCTTCAATCTTGTAGAACATAAATTTGATGTATCTCTAACGGTTTACGCGGCGCACGCCAGTAAAGCGAAAATTATCGGTTAATCGAATCGGTCGGTTAGTCAGAAAGTTGAAGCTAGTTGCCCATTCCAAAACGTAGATCTCTATGGAGAAGAACGGGCAAGAAACTCCAAGGCCACTCTTTTAAATATAGATATTACAAAATTCTGGGTACATTATTCTTGTTGCTTCTATACTGACTGGTGGAAACAAACTGTCTTTTTTGAGTGACACGTGATTTTATACATGGTCTAATTAAAATAGCTAGCGAAACTCCACAGACATCTAAGCATGGTAAAACAAACAAGAAATTAATAAGATGATTTTTTTTTGGGGTCATCAACCGCAAGTCACTTAAAATATATCAGTTAAAAAAAACATTTTATTTTGTGTTATCTTCACAGACGTGATGGGTTTCTACAATATGTAAAAAAACCCTGTCCGATCCAAAAGGGGCACATAGGTACTGCAAATTTTGGTACCTAAAAGTTTTTTTTTTCTATTATTGAAAATAAAAAAGTTATTTTTATTTAAAACACACACTTTTTGTGTACCAAAATTACCCCAAATTCCCCAAATTCATAGAAAATTTTCAACAGGGTCAAATTCCCCATTGCAAAACAATGTGGCGATTTTTTTTTCTATTTTTCTGAAAATTACCACATAAATAGACTCTCAGTACGATACCTAACAACACCCTCACCGATCCGACAGGGTTTTTTACATGTTAAAACAAAAAAACACGATAAAACAAAAAAACGAAAAAAACAGATTTTCTTTATTTTCTCAACTCATACTTCAAGTAACATCTTTTCTTTTTTTTTTTGTTAATGACCTGTAATATTTCATCATCTAATCAAAAAATATTTTGACCCTGTATATTAAGTCTAGCAGCGCCCCGTGGTTACACCCGCATTAATCTCGATCCCGTGGTAACATCTAGATGAAACGTATACAATATGTTAATCCAGCTTATAAACTATCTGTGTGCCAAATTTTATCTAAATCCGTTCAATAGTTTCTGCGTGAAAGAGTAAGAAACATCCATTCATCCTCACAAACTTTCGCGTTTAGAATATTATACAGGGTGGTAGGACTGGCAGGGACATCACTAGAATCAATTCTGTTTTACGATTTTTTTTGACGTCCAAAAGTGCCTTTTTGTGCCTAATTGAAATAAATTATTTGACTTTGACTTTGAACGCGGAAACTGTTACCATGGATTCAGTACATGATTGTGAACCCCACTGAGTAGAATTTTTTCGTCGATTATTTAAAAAAAACGGCTGTTTCATAGAAAAGCGGACCTACGCGGTCAAAATGTAAGGAACAGATGATTAAAAAAAAATAACCGACGAAAAATTTCAATGCAGGGGGTTCAGAAATCATGTACTAAATCCATGGTAACAGTTTTCGCGTCGATCATCGCCACCCTGTATCTTACATATTATAAAACAAAGTCCCCCGCCGCGTCTGTCTGTCTGTCTGAACGCGATAAACTCAAAAACTACCGAACGGATTTTCAAACGGTTTTCACCAATGGACGGAGTGATTCATGCGAAAGGTTTTAATGTATAATTCATTAAGGTTTTGTGTAAATTGGCTGAAATATGACGATTATTGTTGAAGAAGTCGGAAAAAATCATGCCGACTGGGAGCTTTACTGGCATGCGCTGCGTTAACCGGAAAAGATACATCAAATTTACGTTCTACGGTATTGTTCATCTTAAAAAGTTCAAGAAAAAAGTCCGCGATGGCATATGTCTATCTTCTAAGGATGACCCACAATAACCATTTTCATCTTTCAGAATTTGATAAAAATGTAATTGTTGTTTCCGAAGCTTTTTTTACCGGTATAGCATTAATCCTTATCCAAAAAAATATGTTATTTAAATTGGGCATTTAATTTAGATTAAAATTTGCCTTAAATCATATAATTTAAATGAACAGTTTAAAAGATATTACAGTTTCAAAATTACGCGGAGTAACGCGGGCGCAGCGGTAGGAGTCAATGACGTTTTCTTCTGTTATTAGGTATGAAATCTCGGTAGTACGTTCCCGTGGGATATTTTCCGACATCCACGCGGGCGAAGCCGCGGGCAAAAGCTAGTAATATTATAAACGCGAAAGTTTGTGAGAATAAATGGATGGATGGATGTTTCTTACTCTTTCACGCAGAAACTACTGAACGGATTTGGATGAAATTTGGCACACAGATAGTTTATAAACTGGATTAACATATTGAATACGTTTTATCTCGATATTCCCACGGGATCGAGACTTGTGCGGGTGAAACCGCGGGGCGCTGCTAGACTTAATATCCTGGGTCAATATTAACCCCCCTAATTACCCCGTATATAAGTAGGATAGCAGGATTTGCGCAGAAGTGATGAAAGGATTGGATTACTCATTTTCAGGAAATGAAAATAACTTTAGCTTTTGGAATTCACATTTATTCCGGTACTAAAAAACCGTACCACCAAGGTAACAAGTCCAAAAGAGATAGTTGGAAAGTAAATAATTAAATGCGGAAAGCGACTGAACATTAATAAATCAATATTTTAATGATAATAATACGGAACCGGGAATTAATTGGCGTGTTTTACGTCTCAAAGTGCGTCATTACTTATAGCCAACATAACAAGAACTGTCTTCCAATGTTCATAATTATTATTTTCAAAGTGAGTTTGTTTTTTATGCTTTCACGCTAAAACGGCTGAACGGATTTGGATGAAATTTGGCACACTGGTAGATTATGACCTAGATTAGGATATAAAATACTTTTTATCTCGATATTCCATACGGATCGAGACTTATGCTAGTTAAAATATAAATTCGGTAGTTGCTTAGGTAAAAAAAAAAGAAATTCTATTTAGTCCGGTTTTTAGATAATAATAAAATAATAGACACGTATTTTTTGCTTTATCATATTAATCAAAAATAACTTAGAAAACACGCATTAAAGTTGGGGAGTGGGGGCTCGCTACGTCACAACGTCGTATGAAATCTAGCAAGGCGTAACGTCATGCCACATTTTAACTCAATGTATCGCCGTAATCTTTTGATTACGTCAAAAGAGAAAAAATACGTGTTCAATATTTTTTAATAACCTACAAGACGGACAAAAAAAATTTGGACACAGGCCTATTTGCCGGCCTCTCCTTCGCACGGGTTTTATTATATGTAAGTTTAATATTATCTATTACACACGTAAACTTTCAGAATAAATTATCTAAATGATAATGAAACCCACATTTAGAAGAAAAACGCAGACAAACACGAAAAGTGACTTTAATTTACAATAATGTTTAGAAACATCTCGAAATCCGTTTTGTAAAGCTACGTAGGTCATTTAAAACTGGCTAGGTCTTGTTTTGAACATAAAACAAACACTATTACAATTCCTATAAATAAGCTTTGTGACTAATTATGAATAATCTAGATATCAGGTTTTTTCTGAGATATGGAAATTCCCGTACAAAGAAACGGAAATTTACAGCGTTTGAGGGTTTATACGTTCCGATTTTTTTTTTACTGGTTCTCGCAGGTCAACCAGGTTATCGGCTGCTTAACCAGGCTATCCTGTGGCTACAATTTTTTTTATTTTTTAAATCGTGCACTCTTAAATCTACTTACTAAATGTACCCTAAGGGCCGGCGCCCAGTGGCGTCACGTCATGGCAAGGGATTTTTATGCAACGAATAGAAATAAAACTTATATGTATGACAGTCAAATTGAAATTTCAATGATGATGCCTAAGGACGTCGTGGCATGCTTAAGGATACCGCGGCATCGTGGCCGTTGGAATTTAAATTTTATTATCATGCCATTAAATTATATTTCTATTCGTCGCATAAAAATCCCTTGCCATGCTGTGCCGCCACTGGGCGCCAGCCCTAACTGCGTAATACACGATCAATCACAATCTGAATCGTTCTGAAACAGATTGCTAATCCATTGCTTCATAAGTTCGAAAAAAATCTGCTCAACAACGTAAATAACGCAGTGAATGTTGTTGAACTGTCAAAATTAAACAAATTTGTTTAAATCATTTACGAAAAGTGGACTTTTATTTGTTTATTTATATGCAACCAGTTATAATAATAAATTATCTAAACTGTTTATATACAATTAACTATTACAATACGTATAAATAAATATAATGTACAAGTATGTAAAATAAAGGGAAGCGCTCATTGGGCGTTAAAAAATTCTTCCGCATCGCCGTCAGCGGGAAAACACGACACGTTGAATGGCAATGCTGATTCTTTGGTCTAAGAATTGGCCAGCCCTCACGTGAAGAGTCGAACAACCGGCTGAATCAAGAAAGGGAGCGTTAGTTTTTATTAGTTTTAACTTTTTGACGGAACAGAAAATTCAAAATGGTGGAAAACATCCGCCATTTTGAATTTTCTGTCTTCAAACGTCGTTGTTATGAAATTGCATGATTTTTATATTATGTCTTTTAGCGTTGAATGTACGTTTATTTTTCTTGTTATTAGCTAATTAAATCCAACCCAATGTTTTTCTTCCATTAAGTAGTTATGTTGTAAACGTTTTTAATTAGCAACACAAGTTGGTTTTTATTTAAACATGTTTTGTTACGTAAGAGAAGTTTACAAATTAATTAAATTATTTTATATTAGTCTACGTTCCTCTATATATGCAGAGAGATGGAATCTATGAGATCCTCTAGAGATCTATGGAAAAAGAAAATGTATGAAATTCCGGCCCCAAATTAAGATTATGGTAGATTACGGACGTACGGGACCTCTAGCCTTTTCCCAACTTTGTTGGGGTCGGCTTCCAGTCTAACCAGATGCAGCTGAATACCAGTAGTTTACATGAAGCGACTGCCTATCTGACCTCCACAACCCAGTTATTGTGTAAAGCAGGTTTATACGAGCCCAGTAATGTATTTCTATTTTCTTAATGTCCCTCGGCAAACCTCGTGTTTCGTCAGTCGTCGGATTTCTATCCATAGACTACTATATATTTTCTATCAGTTGCCCTTTGCACTTGGTGCAGACCGGACGCTCTCAATCGACTTGGAAGTATATTGTTTACACTAAACCTCTTAAGGGGTCATTGTACTCATCATTATGAACAACTTTCACTATGGGACCAACGCTGAAATCGCGAAAAAAAAATCAGCTGTTCCCTACATTTTGACGAGATATGCAAACATAAATGTAGGGAATAGCTGATTTTTTTTTGCCCAGTACTATCAACATCAGTTTTTTTTATTGGTGTAAACGTCGCAGAAGTGATTGGTAACACGGGAACATAAAAAAAAAACAGATTTTCCCAACTCATACTTCAAGTATCTACGCTTCCAGCAGTCATTGACCCTAGACAAAAAAACATTAAATTTTTATATTTTTCCACATAATATATGGATATCCATTACGTCTGTGGGGTTTTGCTAGCTAATTTAGTTTTGCTACTTAATTTAGTTTTGCTAGCTAATTTAGTTTTGCTAGTTAATTTTTTGCTAGCTAATTTAGTTTTGCTAGTTAATTTTTTGCTAGCTAATTTAGTTTTGCTAGCTAATTTAATTCGACCTTGTATGATACTGGTGAGTATTGGCACTATTGGCGAGCAAGAGGTCGTGGGTTCAAGCTCCATCCGGTGCAATATCAATGTGAATCTATACTCCTTGCTCGAGCGTAATTATTATCTACAACTTGTTAAGATCTCGTAAGTAGGATAACAAGAATACTAGTACAATGAAAATGAGTTATTTATGCGACTGTTGTATATATAATAAGGGGTATTAAAACACGAATGTTGGGTTATATGGGAATAGTATCACATGAGTGTTTTAATACTTAATTATGAACAGTTGCATACTAGACTTTATCTACCACCCATGATAATTATGAATCTTCTATAAAAGGTTCTGAAACCATAGCGTGTTGTACAATATTGTTTTCTCGACTTATCTGGTAATAATTGGTTAGAAATGTCCTTTGCTGCATTAGAAATATCCGGTGGTGTGTTATCAAAGCTTGTATCATTCATTTTTGTAAACAACAAAGTAATACAATTTTGCAATACAATTATCGAACAAAAATGGCGGGATACGACGTGAATTCGAATAACCTATAAGTTTTTATTTTTAATTACGGCGCTGTGGTAGTGAAACGCGCGTGCATGACAATGGTGCCGATTCTCTTGTACACCGAACTAAACTATCACTAAAATTCCTTACTTTGGACTATGATAATCTCAAAGCTATTCTGCAAAATAAATTCTCTAAATTTAAAAATAATTTTGACACAACTAAATCGAATTTGACAATCGCAACTCCACACGTGATACCTAACCACGTGAATCTTTTTAGAGCCGGAGGCGCACTGGGGGGGCAGCCTCGACGTGTTTTATATGGATTTTTTTACTTTTTGTATGAAAAATAAGAAAAAATATTACCTACATATAGAGTGTTAGGGGTTTAAGTGTTTTATAAAGGGTGTCGAAATTTTCATTATTTTTGCGATTGGACACACCGTTTTCGAGATATAAGCAAAAGAAAAAAAAATATTCAGTACTGTTTTTGCATCTGAAGTCGAGGTGTTGGTGTGAATTTAAAATTCATGACAACCAATTTTATTCCACACGTTTTCATTAAAAATAGTCAGTTAGAAAATCTAAATTTTAGGTGAAAAACGTCAAATTCAGAATAGCAAAATTGTCATTTTCACTAAACTAATATCTCAGTACCATCTTAGTGCTGCCAAACTAAAATATAGTTAAGTTGTGTCATTTTAGTGTATTTCAGAATGGGAAATCGTCGTTTGACAGGAATAAACTAAATTTTGGTGATTTTTAGTCTAGTTTAGAGGCATTTGTGACAAGAGAATCGACACCATTGTTCTTTTTTGAAATTCGAGTTGCATAATGAAATTTAGTACAACATTATAACACTCATTTGGATGATATTATGGTTCCTATGACACTAGCTGTTTTAATGTTGGCAATAAGGTAACTGTTTCAGACACTTTTATAGAGGTTTATAATGGGTGCAGATAAAATATATTATTATTTCTGTACTCAAGTATAAAAGATTTGATTTTTGTGTTTGTTTGTTACGCTTTCACGCTAAAACGGCTGAACGGATTTGGATAAAATTTGGCACATGGGTAGACCATGATCTAGGCTAGGATATAAGATACTATTTATCCCGATATTCTCGCGGGATCGAGGCTTATGCGGGTGAAACCGCGGGGCGCAACCAGTTGAAAATGTGGACAAAGTTGAACATCCAACTAAACTATCATTCAATTGTTGTTCGATTTAATTTTGTATGAAACAGTCAACCAATCTTACCAAGAGATATCATGTTACCCAATGACTGGGTTGATGAGGTCAATTAGGCAGCGCTCCATGTAAAATAAAGAAAAAAAGAAAAAAAAATTTTTTTAGGACACGCACAGAAAATACACTCGCAATAAACTCAAAAACGAATGAACCGATTTAAAAAATTATTTCACCGGTAGAATGCTATATTATCACTGAGTAACATAGGCTATAATTTATAAAGATATCACGCGGGCAGAGCCGTAATAAATATAACCTAACATCACGCCTTGTTTCCCCGAAGGGTTGGCAAGAGATGTGCCTGTAGCAGGTACAGTCACATTTCGCCAGTTATGTTTAAGTCCCATGTAATAGGGGGCGAGCCTATTGCTATCAACCGGACTCCGGGCTGCTGCTGAGAAATTCCAGATAGAAAAACCCAATAATACTTTGCCCGACCCGGGAATCAAACTCAGGAACCCAGGACCTAGTAAAAAAATAAATAAACAAGAACTGGGCAAGTGCCCTCAACTGAAACTTGTGTAAAAATTATGGAAATATTCTCAAACATGAAGTAAACAATATTCTCAGTAATGTTAGTGTAATCAAGTACTGGGATTTCCAAATCATATTTATAGAAGTTAGGTTGAGTTCATAATAAAATTAAAAAGAATTGAAGTTTACCCAATTTTATTTAAAAATCAAGTAAGAATTTGCCTTCAACCTATAATGTTCCCACTGCTGGGAAAGGCCTTCTCTCTACGAGAGGTTGTAATCCACCACGCGGGCCCAGTGCGGGTTGGTAGATGTCACAAGTCTTCGATTTTTTTATTCTAGGGCATGCCGGTTTCCTCACGATGTTTTCCTTCACCGTTTTGAGTCTGTCTTGCTTAAACCACTCGGAAAGTCAAACAAGAAATTATTTCATTGTTTAATTAAATAATTTGTAATAATTAACGGCTTTAATTTGCTTACTTTTAAGAATATAATACTAAAACAAATATTAATTATTTTAAGACTCATTATAATCTATTTGTCGATATAATTATAGTTTGACCAATACCGCTGTACCGAGCCTTAGGAAGGCGCGCGGCGAGACGGGGGAACAGCGGAGGCCGCTAATTCGTCAAGCTCTCGGCGCACGGCGTCCCGCCCGCCGCTCATTGGTCAACACTGCCCCCCGCCTCGCTGCGTATTCCTAAGGCGTGGTACAGCGGTATTGGTCAAACTATAGTAACGTTGCGAATTGGTTGTAACACCACCACGGTTTTCCACCGGGATAAAAGTATCCTATGACCTAATACAAGTCATGGTCTACCCGTGTGTCAAATTTTATCGAAATCTGTTCAGCGTTTTAGCGTGAAAGCTAACAAACAAAAACAAACTCACTTTCGCAATTAAAATATTTGTTAAGGATACTCATAGTGGCTTAGTAGATAAACCAATTTACTGCTGAAAAGCTGCCATTTATAATCTCTAAGTCTCTAAGGCCCCCGCCGCGTCTGTCTGTCTGAACGCGATAAACTCAAAAACTGCCAAACGGATTTTGAAACGGTTTTCACCAATGGACGGAGTGATTCATGCGGAAGGTTTTAGTGTATAATTGGCTGAAATTTGACGATTATTGTTGAAGAAGTCGGAAAAAATCATCCCGACTGGGAGCTTTACTGGCGAGCGCTGCGTTAACCGAAAAAGATACATAAAAATTATGTTCTACGGTATTGTTTATCTTAAAAAGTTCAACGAAAAAGTCTGCGATGGCATATGTCTATCTTCTAAGGATGACCCACAATAACCATTTTTATCTTTTAGAATTAGATACAAATTTAATTGTTATTTCCGAAGCTTTTTTGACCGGTATAGTATTAATCCTTATCCAAAAAAATATGTTATTTAAATTGGGCATTTATTTTAAATTAAAATATGCCTTTATATCATATCATTTAATTAATAGTATAAAAGATATCACAGTTTCAAAATTACGCGGAGCAACGCGGGCGCAGCGGTAGGAGTCAATGACCTTTTCCTCTGTTATTAGGTATGAAATCTCGGTAGTACGTTCCCGTGGTATATTCTCCGACATCCACGCGGGCGAAGCCGCGGGAAAAAGCTAGTCTATAATAATAAAGTAACGAATTAAAACTGTAGAAACATTGAATATTTTAAAAAAAGTCATTGCTACGAGGTGTTGAACCAGTCTAATGCCGAAAATATAGTTTTAAGAATTTTCATATCTTCTTCAGTTTTTGGATTGTGTGGCGATCATACCTATTAGTTACTAACGTATATCGTCCATTTTCAATAACGATGTCAGATTACAAAAAAACTTTTTACAAAAAAAAACAACCGACTTCCAAAAAAAACACTACAAAGTGAAAAATAACTATAATATCGGAAGTAAGTTTAGTTTTTAATTTTCGTTTTTTGCCACAGACTTCCGTAATTAAAGTTATTTTTCACTTTGTAGTGTTTTTTTGGAAGTCGGTTGTTTTTTTTTTCACTTTTTAGTTGTGGTATTTACCCCACACAAATTCGAATACCACTACCTGCTATGTAAATAACAGTGAGAGGAACTTCACATATCGTTCACATATTAAGTGGGAAAAAATACGTATTATTGAAGCCAACTCAAAAACTATACAAGCAAAGTTATAAAATGTATATGGGACCATTTCTGAAGTATTACCTACCAAACAAAAAAAGATTCATTAAAATCAATTCATAATTGGCGGAGTTATCGCGTAACAAACATTAAAAAAAATATATACATATAATTGAGAACCTCCTCCTTTTGGAAGTCGGTTAAAAAAAGGACGTCGCAACGTTTTTTTTTTTTAAAGAGGTTGCTGGTGGAGGACAGCATGATGAGACAGGCTGGATTAAACATGGATTTTCATAATGATTATTATGCGGGGTATTTAAAGCTACGTGCTCAGCTGCAACAATTGCTGGCACCTCGTTTTCGAGCAAAGGTCGGGGGGAATATCATCCCTGGCTGGAGGCTTTAAGTGTAGAAGCTTAAGGCACCCACAGGAAACCCCGGTTAAGCAGTCAAGACCTTAGTGGTCAAAACTGCGAGATGCCCTTGTTATAAAAAAAAAGCACAGACACAGGTGTACCTACTCACTTTTCCCTTCTAAATACACAACTATGACCATACCCTAAGGTTTAATTTCATATGTACTTTAAGAAGGCAGTGGAAATTTACGTAGACTCGAGACCGTGACGAAATGTACTAATGCATGTAATAAAATTATGTTCTTGTTGTTTTTTATATTGTCATGGTTCAATTATTTTGAAGGAATGGTCTCTTAGCCAACGTGCTCCTGAAATGGGAAAAGTTCATGGAATGTTTGTCGGACTTCCCTACACAACATGTAAAAAAACCCTGTCCGATCCGTGAGGGTGTTGTTAAGTATCGTACTGAGAGTCTATTTCGCCCACGTGGATGTCGGAAAATATCCCACGGGAACGTACTACCGAGATTTCATAACAGAGGAAAACGTCATTGACTCCTACCGCTGCGCCCGCGTTGCTCCGCGTAATTTTGAAACTGTGATATCTTTTAAACTATTCATTTAAATTATATGATTTAAAGGTATATTTGAATTTTAATTAAGTGCCCAATTTAAATAACATATTTTTTTGGATAAGGATTAATACTATACCTACCGGTCAAAAAAGCTTCGGCCAAAAACGAATAACTCTGCTTAAATAACATAGTATTTTAAAAGAAACGAACAGCGTGAAATTAATCATTTTTATCAAATTAAAAACATACATGAAACTGCCGTAGTCAATTAAGTTGGTATTTTTTTGTAAATTAATTAATTAAATGCTCAAAATGTGATCCCTCTTGTCTTACGCAAATCGCCAATCTTTTAATGAGTCCGCTGCCTGTTATTTTCTTATCATTTTATGGTGAATACTCGATATGATATGGCACAATTCTGTTTGTAACTCACCCACGTTCTCGTATCGCTTTTTGTATAGCATATCTTTCACGTATCCCCAAAAGAAGAAATCTAATGGTGTAAGGTCCGGGGATCTGCCCGGCCATCTAATCGGTCCATTCGTACCAATCCTATGCTATAAAGTATTTTATGAAGTGGGTACTTATATATTATGAATAATCAATGTTATCTATGGAATCATAATATCGCTACTTTTTGAACGTCGTCGTCGGCAATCAATAACTTTCTTGAAATTTGACTCAAAAATTTTACGTTGTTGGTTTCATTTAAAATACTATGTTACTTAAGAAGAGTTATTAGTTTTTGGCCATTCTTTCGATTGGCATCATAAAAGTAGGGGTGTTTTTTTTACATTTAAGTCGGTTCGATTCCCAGACGAGGCAAGTAATTTTTAGAATATCTTTGAATGCAGAATTACTAACTTTAAAAAATACCATAAAGTCTTCTTTCAGCAAAATACCCTATCTACGATATTTAAGGTACTTTCCATTCATGTCCCATAATTTTGGGACGCCCTGTATAAGCTATTGCGGACTTTTTTGTTGAACTTTTTAAGATAAACAATACCGTAGAACATAACTTTGATGTATCTTTTTCGGTTTAGGCAGCGCACGCCAGTAAAGCTCCCAGTTAGCATGATTTTTTCCGACTTCTTCAACAATAATCATCAAATTTCAGCCAATTTACACAACACCTTAATGAATTATACACTAAAACCTTTCGCATGAATCACTCCGTCCATTGGTGAAAACAGTTTGAAAATACGTTAGGTAGTTTTTGAGTTTATCGCGTTCAGACAGACAGACAGACGCGGCGGGGGACTTTGTTTTATAATATGTAGGGTTTTCAGGAAAAAACTAAAAGAAAACGCCTCTTTTTTTTTCAATGGGGAATTTTACCAGGTTTATTACATGGGGCGCAGGCGGCCCTCGCCGTCATTTAGCATGTCTACTTATGACCCTTGTTGAAAATTTACTAATATTTAATGGATTCGGGATAAATTTGGTACTAAAAAGGTCATAAGAAAACTTTTTACAAAAAAAAACAACCGACTTCCAAAAAAAAAACACTGCCTAGTGAAAAATAACTTTAATTTCGGAAGTCGGTGTCTTGGGTTTTGTGTTTTCGTTTTTTGCCACCGACTTCCGAAATTAAAGTTATTTTTCACTTTGTAGTGTTTTTTTTTGAAGTCGGTTGTTTTTTTTTTTGTAAAAAGTTTTTATTTTTCACTTTTTAGTGTTTTGGTACCTACCCCACACAAATTCGAATACCACTACCTGCTATGTAAATAACAGTGACAGGCACTCATCATATCATCCACATACTATGTGGGAAAAAATACATATTATTGAAGCTAACTCAAAAACGACCCAAGCAAAGTTAATAAAATTTATATGGGACAACCGCTAAAGTATGATCTACCAAACAAAAAAAAAATCATCGAAATCAATTTATAATTGGCGGAGTAATCGCGTAACAAACATACAAAAAAAAACATACAATCGAATTGAGAACCTTCTCCTTTTGGAAGTCGGTTAAAAATACTTTTCTATGATCTTCAAATGCGGGGCGCGGTGCCGACCGATAAACGTAAGGTTGTAGGCGAAATTTAAAATACAGGACTTTACCAGGATGCTTTCAAAGGAAATCTAGGACGATATTTAAAAGCATGACATGTCCTAGGAAAACACCTGGGAATCACCCGATTTTATCCCTATTTGTATCTTTATAAATCGTTGGTTCGCTCTCAGCTGGAGTATGCTGTTTCGATATGGAATCCCCACTATGGTCAATACTCCAATATGATAATTAATTGATTCAGGCGTGACCTTGCGGAAATCCATTATAAAATACAATAGACGTGGATATATTTAGTAACCTGTTCCGCTTAGCTATTTCTAAAGAGTCATAAAAAACTCCTGAAAGAAATCGACACGTGTTTTCTTTAGGATGACGATAGACTTGTTGCGAACTCGAACACGAGCGCTGAGTGCAGACTGACTGACTGATTCAGCGCTCAGTGTGGCAACACGCCGTGTTCGAGTTCGCAACAAGTCTATCGTCATCCTGAGGATGCCTCGTTGAGAGATGAAACACGTGTCGATTTCTTTCAGGAGTTTTTTATGGCTCTTTAGAAATAGCTGAGCGGAACAAGTTACTAAATATATCCACGTCTGGTGGGGTGCGCGCAAGACCTCTATTTGCAGTAAGTTCTTGTCGTACGAACGCAGACTTGCGTGCACCCTTACGTCGTCGCCTTGCCAATCAATACAACAAGATCTTTGAAGACATCGACTTTTTTTCTGTCTCTGCTCAAAAATTTTGCAGTGTTATCTACAAAACAATTTTAGATCAAATAGATAATAGTTAGATTAATATTTACTAATTCTCTCTCCCTCTCTCCTTCTCTGTTGTTTGCATGCCTGTCTTTGTTTAAGTTCACTACTAACTACTTTTCTGTTTTAGCAGCTTAGAATAGCGCACTGTTAGATTTAAACTTTTAATATGTTTTGGAAAATGACGTAGGTTAGATTTTTGTAACTCTCGTATGTTTATAACTTAGCATAAGATTTTATTGTATAACTGTTTATTTTCCCGAACAAATAAAAAATAAAATAAAACAGGATGGTTGGCAACCCTAGTTTAAATAACAAAAACAGATTCTTTGTAAAAAGTTATATGTAAATGTGTTTGAACATGCACTTAGCACGAGATTGGTTTAGTTGGATTAGTGGTTTTCTGGTGGTTTGAGAGACCGTTAAGTTGTCTGGTTTTCTGGTGGGTCACGACTCACGAGGCCACATTTGGGTGGCTTCGTAAAAATAAAATTGGCAACACTGTTTCCTTTAACCTAACACTGCTTTATAGTTATGTGTTTTACACGAAGCGACTGCCTATCTGACCTCCACAACCCGGTAATTGGGTAACACGATACCCATTGGTAACCCTCGCGTCACTTTCGGACATACAGCAAATGCACCCAATTATGATAAAAATATAATTAGTACAAACGTGATCAGGTCATCAGACCTACATCCTCTATTAATGAGTACGAAGCTCTAATTCATCATTAAAACTTTGCATAAGCATAATCACCTATAATGTTCCCACTGCAGCGACACAGGCCTCCTCTCTGTGAGAGGGAGTGGGCCGTAATCCACCACGCGGGCCCAGTGCGGGTTGATAGATGTCACATGTCTTCGAATTGTTGGTTCTAGGACATGCTGGTTTCCTCACGATTTTTTCCTTCACCGTTTTGAGAGCAATGCTGAAATAATTTAGACAGACACCTGTAAGAAATCTATTATTGAGTAAGACGCTCTGATTCATAAGTGATTATCATTAAAACCTTGGAAATAATTAATTTAGATACAATTATATCCAAAACGTTCGTAACCATAAGGACTAATTTTGCTTGTTCATTTATGGCACGATTTTACCGACTATTACTGTGTCGTTCTGTCAATGGTACCGATTCTTTTGTACACCGAACTAAACTAACTAAACTATCATTAAAATATCTTACTTTGCACTATGAGAATCTCAAAGCTATTCTGCAAAATAAATTCTCTAAATTTAAAAATAATTTTGACACATCTAAATCGAATTTGACAATCGCAACTCCACACGTGATACCTAACCACGTGAATCTTTTTAGAGCCGGAGGCGCGCAGGGGCAGCCTCGACGTGTTTTATATGGATTTTTTTACTTTTTGTATGAAAAATAAGAAAAAATACTACCTACATGTAGAGTGTGAGGGGTTAAAGGATTTCATAAAGGGTGGCAAAATTTTCATTATTTTTGTGATTGGACACACCGTTTTCGAGATATAAGCAAAAGAAAAAAAAAATCAGTACTGTTTTTGCATCTGAAGTCGAGGTGTTGGTGTGAATTTAAAGTTCATGACAACCAATTTTATTCCACACGTTTTTAGTCGCGATTAAAAATAGTCAGATTTAGTTAGAAAATCTAAATTTTAGGTGAAAAACGTCAAATTCAGAATAGCAAAATTGCCATTTTCACTAAACTAATATCTCAGTAGGTACCATCTTAGTGCTGCCAAACTAAAATATAGTTAAGTTGTGTCATTTTAGTCTATTTCAGAATGGGAAATCGTCGTTTGACAGGATTAAACAAAATTTTGGTGATTTTTAGTCTAGTTTAGAGGCATTTGTGACAAGAGAATCGACACCAATACCGCAGAATAAGTGCGATGACACACGTACCGGTAATTCTGGACGATTTTCGGTCGGAAAACGGACTGTTATACACTTGCGCCGATTTCTGCGAATACAACATGTAATAAAAACCTTGTCCGATCCGTGAGAGTGTTGTTAGGTATCGTACTGAGAGTCTATTCATGTGGTAATTCCCAGGAAAATCGAAAAAAAATCGTCTCTTTTTTGCAATGGGGAATTTTACATGGGGCGCGGGCGGCTGTCATTTAGCGGGTGTCTACAAGTCATAACTTATGACCCCTGTTGAGAATTTGCTAATTTTTAAGGAATTTGAGGTATTTTTGGTAGGTCTAAAAATGTGATTTTTAAATAGCAATAACTTTTTTGTTTTCAATAATCATTAGATTTTTCATTACTAATGCAGTACTTATGAGCCCCTTTCAGATCGGACGGGGTTTTTTTACACACAAGCTTCAAACGAATTAGCATCGTCCGAAATCATATAAAAAAGTACTCTGTGTCCGAAATATTCCGGCAGGAAATTCCGTTGCGTGTGTCATCGTGCTAAAATTCCGCCATCTATTGTCAGACCAAATGTCACTGTTGAATGTGTCACTGACACTATGATTTGATTTATGTTTCATAAAATTACCAGGCCATTAAAAAGGTTTTAAGTTGATGTGAACTCTACAGTGGTCAAAAGTGCATGCTATTTTGATCTTTATAATTAAGTAATTAAATACAGTTTTTAACCGACTTCCAAAAAGGAGGAGGTTATATGTTCGACGCGTATGTTTGTTTTTTTTTTTTTTTTTTTTTTTTTTTTTTATGTATGTCCACCGATTTCTCCGTCATTTGTGGACCGATTTTGAAAATTCTTTTTTTGTTTGAAAGGGTATGCTCCCAAATTGGTCCCATATAAATTTTATTAACTTTGCTTGGGTACTTTTTGAGTTAGCAACAAAATACGTATTTTTTTCCCACTTAGTATGTAGATGATATGATAAGTTCCTGTCACTGGTAGCAGGTAGTGGTATTCGAATCTGTGTGGGGTAGGTACCACAACTAAAAATTGAAAAATAAAAACTTTTTACAAAAAAAAAACAACCGACTTCCAAAAAAAACACTACAAAGTGAAAAATAACTTTAATTTCGGAAGTCGGTGGCAAAAAACGAAAACACAAAACCCAAGACACCGACTTCCGAAATTAAAGTTATTTTTCACTTTGTAGTGTTTTTTTTTGGAAGTCGGTTGTTTTTTTTTTGTAAAAAGTTTTTCTATGCAATAGTCTGCTCAGCGCCGTAGCTTCTAAAGGTATATTGTAGGCGTAGGTGGAGAACTAAATAGCAAAAAAAAATCTTGTTTGGAGAAAATTGCGATTTATTTATGCGGCATGATTTGGGTGTTACGAAAATGGTGAAAAGTCAATTTGAACAAAATCGCAGTTATTTAGTTCTCCACCTACGCCGACGATATGAGTCCTGACACTATAAAGCCTCGTGCAGACTCTCTAACAAAACAATTTCTAAGAAAACTTCACGGTAGTAATTTTACCGCCGCGCCGTCGCGTCGCGCGTGTCTGCAAAGATTTTTTTTTAAAACTGACGAAGTTATAAAGACTTAACAACCGTGGTTATCAATGCTCGTCATTTCTCTGTAAGGTGGGCCCTAGACGATCAATTATACAATACGCACATGACTCCGAAAAGTCAGAGGTGCCTTGGGTTCGAACTCGAGACCTATGACTTGGCAGTCCGACGGTCACACCACTAGGCTATAACTGCTGATATCGTTTAGGGCTAATATTGAAGATTGTGCAATGATTGAACAAAAGTTTGAGCGAGTTTAATTTTTATTGCACCTTATTTTAATTGCACCGTGCGCAGGTCTTGCTCAAGCAAAATCATTACAGCTTATGGGCCGTCAATGTTATTGCGTGTAATTAATGGATCGTTTGAGTGCAAGGGCTGAAGGTTCATGCAGACAGGCGCCTCTAGGGTTACCAGGGATGCCAGTATAGGATGTACAAAATGCCAGATTTTTCAGAAAAATGCCTGTTTATTGTAAAAAACTGTCTTAAAATAAATGTTATGCTACAGATAGTTTAAAAAAATGAAAAGCATGAACAATTTACGACCACTAAACTAATTCAGAAAAAACGAACTTACTAGTGATATTTTTGCGAAGATATTTTTGTGTTCAAACGAACTTTTTTTTCAAAAAAAAAAGTTATTATTCATTAATGTTTTTAAAGTTTTCTTGGGTTTCTAATAACGCTTTTACCGACTCTATTGTCAAGCCATTCCTTTATTTACTCAACTATACGTTTATTAGGGAAATTCAAAAATGCCTGTCTCAGCTTAGCAACTGTAAAATGCCTGTCAAATGCGGCAAATGCTTGTCAGATGGTTTGGGATGGGACCTTAGGCAAGACGCAACTCTAACAAAACAATTTCTAAGAAAACTTCATTGTAGAACAATTAGGTACCGGTATCGCGTCATACCGTCGCGTGGCGCCAGTCTGCACGAGGCTTTATTCAATCATAAATGCCATATAAATGTTGTGTAAACTTATTGTAGGTGCATTTTAAATGGTGTAATCGTCAGACTGCCAAGTCACGCACCTCTGACTTTTCGGATTCATATGCGTATTGTATAATTATCACTTGCTTCAAAAACGGTGAAGGAAAACATCGTGAGGAAACCAGCATGCCTGAGAGATATTTCTCGACGGCTTGTGAAGCCTAGTAAGAGGCCCATGGGCGGCTTTAAAAGTCTGACACCAGGTTAGTCACTAAGCACACGAAAAGAAGAAGATTGGGCCGCCTAAGAGTGAAGTTCCGTGGATGGGTAACCATCTATTGCATACTGAGACTCCATGCCGGTCATTCATAGTTCTGTGACAGTCGTTACAAGGTAGTCAGAAGCTCGAAAGTCTGACAACCATTGTTACTAATGGGTATCGTATTATTAAGGATGATTTCCACCATCGGATCGTAGTGTACGAAAGTATACGAACGGATGCGGCGACAGCCGATCGCGTCCGGCAGGATGTCGACCACGAAGATGTCGACGGATACGATCGGTTGAAGTCGACGTGGTGCCGCCCGACCCACGACGACAGCCGAAAGGATCCGAACGGATACGATGACAGGCGAACGGAGCCGATCGCGCGTAGCAGCATACTTTCGGCTACAATCGCGTAACATCGCGGAAGACGCCCGCGGTCAAGCTGCTGTACGCGGCTTGCTAATATAGACTTTAAATACTGTGTACACGATTTAATATCGTTTAAAGATTGTAAAAACCATTCCGATCCGAGGCGATGCGAGCCGTTTGGCATCATCCATTACCCAGTTACTGGATTGTGAAGGTCAGGTTAGGCAGTTGCTCCATGTAACATACCGGTATTCAGCTGCATCTGGTTAGACAGAAAGCTGACCCCAACATAGTTGGATAGACGGTTGATAATTAAGTAAAAACCATGACTCATACGTCTTTGCCCAGCAATTCCTTTTTCTCGGATCGACTCTGACGTCAAAGCATTCAAGAAATTGCAATGAACAAACAAGCAATTTTCCATAAACACATAAATTAACAACATTTCTGATAAGTATAGTAAAAACCGCAGTAAGCCTTCTGGATTTCCAACTTATGTCCCTCCCTCTCGCACTTTAGAATTGTCCAATATAAGAAAGAGATAGGTTTAACTGAGTCATCAGATTTGTATATATTTTATTGTTAGTTGAAGGATAACTCAAAGATTGCGAATCTTTTTGGCTAAAACAACTAGTAATAAAATTAAATCAAGTTGTTCTAAGGAAGTAACTTAATCTAAACTTAGTGCAAATAAATATTTATTAATATTTAGTTACTAAGGTCAATAGGAATCCTTGTGCATATTTCATTAAAAAAACAGCTAAATAAATAAAAAACCGCTGCCAAAAACAACTTCTTCTTTTCGTGTGGTAGTGACTAACCTGGTGTCAGAGTTTTAAAGCCACCCCATGGGCCTCTGACATGGCTTCACATGCCGTCGAGAAATATATCTCTTAGGCATGCCGGTTTCCTCACGATGTTTTCCTTCACCGTTTTTGAAGCAAGTGATAATTATACAATACGCACATGAATCCGAAAAGTCAGAGGTGCGTGCCTTGGGTTCGAGCTCGAGACCTATGACTTGGCAGTTCGGCGACAACTGAAAAGCTAAGTTAATTTCGGAAGTCGGTGGCAAAAAACGAAGATATAAAACCAAAGACTTTCGAAATTAAAGTTATTTTTCACTTTGTAGTGTTTAATTTTGAAAGTCGGTTGTTGTTTTTTTTTTTTATGTATAAGTTTTTTTAATTAAACTTTTCAGTGGTTTTTGGTTGTTTTTGGCGGGTTTTTAGTGTCTGGATTTTTGCCCAATTGTTTGTTGTTGTTTTTTGTTTGTTGTTGATGTTGTTGTTGTTTGTTGTTGTTGGTTGTTGTTGTTGATAAAAATAGGCTGGTCCTAAATAACATCATCATCTGCCTAGCCTTTTCACAACTACGTTGGGGTGGCTTCAGGTCTAACCGGATGCAGCTGAATAAATAAATCTCCCTTTTTTTGGCTTCCCCGCAGTTAGGTAAAAAAAAAGTAAATATTATACTTAGAGTGAGTAAATAAAATTAGTATGTTAAAGATCGCAAGTCATTTTATGAATCATGCCTTTCAAGCTTATTACGACTCTCCCCAGTTCTTCGCAAATAAACGTATTCTTTTTTTCTTTTTCTGCCAGTTTGAATTTATTTGAATCAAATCAAATTGGAATTATACTGTGTTCTGCGAGTTTGAATCAAATAGAATTGGAATTACACTGTGTTCTGCGAGTTTGAATCAAATCGAATTGGAATTATACTGTGTTCTGCGAGTTTAAATAAAATCGAATTGGAATTAGACTGTCATAAAAACGCTGGGCTTAGTGGCGTGAGTTGAAAATCCAGCTGTGCACCTTTTCAACGCACTCTGTTGGATTCTCAACGTTCGGTTCGAAACCGAGAGTTGAAAATCCAGTGTGCGTCAAGAAACCTCGCGATAAAAAAAGTGCCCGTGCGTACGTAGGCTAAGAGTTCTCTAAGTACAGTACGACACAACTTAGATGTACCATAAATTTGAAAATTTGCATTAATTCATTTAAATTTTTGGAGTTTGTTTGGATAATGACTTTACAAGTTATTGCGTTTGCGTAAAGAACATTTTCACCTAAAGCCCTTTTCAGACTACGCTATAATATAATAGCATATAGTTCATAGCACAACAATATCGCGCGCTATACATTATTATGGACACGTTCACACTTCACTGTACGATGTATTATTGGCTTACTAAACGCTATAAAATGGAGCGTGCACTGAATTCATGCTGTGCTCTATCGTGCGCCGCCCTCTTCCTCCTCCCTCACCCCCGGCCGTCCCGCAAGCGAAACGACTCAAGAGCTTGCCATATACTATAAATGCTTGCGATTATATCGCGTAATGTGAACGCCATGCTGTATAGCATTAGGTCCTTATTTGCTATACTATATATTACAATAGTATAGCGTAGTCTGAAAAAACTTTTTTACAAAAAAAAAACACTACAAAGTGAAAAATAACTTTAATTTCGGAAGTCGGTGTCTTTGGTTTTGAATTTTCGTTCTTTGTCACCGACTTCCGAAATTAAAGTTATTTTTCACTTTGTAGTGTTTTTTTTTGAAGTCGGTTTTTTTTTTTTTTGTAAAAAGTTTTTATTTTTCACTTTTTAGTTGTGGTACCTACCCCACACAAATTCGAATACCACTACCTGCTATGTAAATAACAGTGACAAGAAGTTATCATATCATCTACATACTAAGTGGGAAAAAAATACGTATAATTGAAGCTAACTCAAAAACTACCCAAGCAAAGTTAATAAAATTTATATGGGACCACCTCTGAAGTATGATCTACCAAACAAAAAAAGAATCATCAAAATCTATTCATAATTGGCGGAGTAATCGCGTAACAAACATACAAAAAAAAAAAAAAAAAAAAAAAAAAAACATACAGACGAATTGAGAACCTCCTCCTTTTGGAAGTCGGTTAAAAAATACATCCGACTTCCAAACTAGTTGACATAAAGCTATTGTAACTTAGATAAATTACAAACCAAATCACTAAAAAGTGAAAAAAAAACTTTAATTTCGGAAGTCGGTGTCTTTGGATCAGTATTTTAGTTTTTTGACACCGACTTCCGAAATTAAAGTTATTTTTCACTTGACTTTTATGATGTTTTGTTCCGTTTATGAGTTGGGACAGAAGTTCTGTTGGCAAAGTAGAAAAGCATTTAAGGAAAAGGGCTCTTTGTTTTTTATGCAGAGCCAGGATTTAAGTCTAATACCCCGTTGTATTAGACTTAAATCCTGGCTCTGCATAAAAACAAAGAGCCTTTTTCCTTAAATGCTTTTCTACTTTGCCAACAGAACTTCTGTCCCAACTCATAAACGGAACAAAACATCATAAAATCAAGTAAAAACAATGAACTCGACCGTGACAGGACTCGAACCTGCAGTCTTCGGATTCGAAGTCCGACGCCTTATCCATTAGGCCACACGGTCTATGTGTTACAGGCTATAACAGACAGCGGCAATATACATGACCTAGTTTTCAGCTTGAAAAAATCGATATACTAAAGGTGGTCACTGGTATATGAATTGGAAATTGTTATGGAAAAAAATAACTACCGACTTTAAAAAAAAAACGTGATAAATAACTTTAATTTCTGAAGTCGAATGAAAGGGAATCGTTGATCAAAGAATTTAAATTGAACATTTTGGAACGTTGGGCTAATTCAAAACATTTTAGCAAACCCTCGATCAGCGATTGCAAAGAGGTTATGTGGCCTGGTGAAAATTGTGCCTGGTCATTGAATGATTCAATTTCTGCTACAGTTTATAGTTATAGTTGTTGTGTTATATTTTAATTATAGTTAAATAGTTGATGAGGTACACACGGCTACACATCAAGCTATACATTTCCAGTGTATGCTGATCTCGTATTGTGTAGGATTTCCGTACAATGCGAGGTCTGCTTATACTGGAAATGTGTAGCTTGATCTGTAGCCGTGCGTACGCTGGGGTTGGCATATCTGTATGGACAAAAACCCCCTTTTATTAATTTAAACCCACATTCTTAGTGTGGTTGGACACTTGGTGAACACAAGTAAAGCGCGCGTCGCTTCGTGAGATAAAAATACTGTAACTATGACTGATTTTTTTAGATTTTACGGTATTTCCAAATTCATACTTACATGCTAACTTTACTTTTAACCAAAATTGGAAGTAATGATGAATAGTAATTTTTGCATAAATGACGCTAAACGTGTGAGAACGTACTATATGTAGAATTGCGTCAGAATTTCTCAGCGATTACCTATAAAAAAATTAGCACTTTCACGAAAGGAACTGTGGTATTTGTGTGTTTAAATAATTTTTCGTGGGTAAGACCAAGGTCAAACTAGGCCTGTGGTAGTGTTGACACTGAATTATTATTTAAAACATTTAAAGAAAATCGACTACTTTTACAATGTTTATAAATATGTGAGCACCATGTATCTATCACATAATTAATTTATCTGTCGTTGCTTCATTTTTAATTCTTTTTTTAATTATGGTATAGTAATTTTATTCTAGGTGCCATCGTCTTCACATATAATTATTTAACTTATGTACGTACTTATACAAACTATTGTAAAACATTTTAAAAGAGTAATGGTGGAGTTTCTTGCCCATTCTTCTCCATACGTTTTATTTAAATTAGGTTTTTTACTTTTTTTAATTAATTAATTTTTCTGTATAGATTCTTTTCTACATATTTTGTGAATGTGAGAACGCTGTAGGCTTAGTGGATTGTAGACCTGTTGACCATTTTCTATTTTGTTAAGTACTTGGTACTTACTGAAAGACCTACACTGTCCTCCCATACCTAGAAACACTGTTATTTGAAAGTATTGTAAAAGCCAATTATTTTTAAAAGAGTAACCGTGGAGTTTCTTGCCGGCTCTTCTCCATAGGAAACGACCAATTGGAACCGTGCACCTAGCTTCTGACGTTTCATAAGTGCCCATGTAGGTTTACGTGAAATAAAATATTTTGATTTTGATTTTGATACGAAAACTACTTTTTAGAAGGGGCGACTAGAATCAATTCTATTATTTTGGTAAATTTGACGTTCAAAAGTGCCTGTGAAAATACGCTCAGGATAGGTATTGTTAGTGTCACGCTGTGTGCGCTCTTTGTCACGCTCTTATAGTCCGAATAAGATTTTTAGGGAAATAAAAGTTTCCAGAAAAATTACTTAAGACGCAGATATATGACATTGACCTTGAATGGTTAGCTTGCGTGTTCTGTACTGAGCTCACGCAACGCGTCGTACGTCCAGCCAGTAATAGGACTCGCCCATCAAGGAGCGTTGTCCCAAATTAGACGCATTATTAATTTATTACACGTAAAACAAACGGTATTTTAATAAAACACGTATACTAAAAGATTGATAATTTAATTATCTTTAAAATGGTGAAGTTCTCAGAAAAATACGCTTGATAGATTTTGCGTCATTCTCAGTTTTTTATCCGCGTTAGACATATTTTTACAAATTAATTTCACTATGTATAAACATAATCAAAAATATGCCTATATTAAAATATAAACAAAATGCTCTAATTTAACATATATTTTTTCAAATCACTCGTTTAGACGTCATCTTCAGTATAAAATCATTAAAAGTCAGTTATCGTCCCCTTAAAAATTTTCCCAATTATTAATTCCGTTTGTATGAGATTTTTGTATGAACTATTATTTGGACAGGACTCACAGGACAACATCTGCGCGTGTCAACTAGTTTTGATTAAAAAAATAAAGGTAATTTGTTTTTTGTTTTCTGGTTCACGAAACAAAGCAAAAAAAAAATACCTGCGTTATTAACCTACATTGCAATAACAAATACGTAGGTAAAAAGTAACAGTTAACACAAATAAAATGTTGTCAGCCATAAAAAAAGATGTATACATTGACAAGAAAGCATTAACACACACAGTACAGTATTTTTATCTAGCGAAGTGACGCGACGCGCGCTTTACTTGTGTTAACCAAGTGTACAAACACGCTGTGAATCTTTTTTTAATATGAATAAATAATAGAAAGAGACAGAGAGAGAGAAATTCGCTTGGAGGGGTATAACGTTCTTTCGTTATGTGACGATTTTTACCAGTCAACTCCCTTTTTTTTCGGTAACGGGGTGGAAATCCTCATAGATGTCCTCCGTCCTACGACGGAGGGGTCTGTCAAATTTCCACTAAAACCACTCCGTGTTCCCTCGCACACTTGCACCGAGGGCCAAGGAGGCCCTTAAGCACTCTTCCAGTCAACTCCTAGCGCAACCCGCGTTAAAGAACTTTGTTCTAAAAAAACTTAATAAAAAAAAAAAACCGGTTTCCGAAAAAATATACATTTCGAAACAAAAAAACCGACATCCGAAATTGAAGTTATTTTTCAGTTTGTAGTGTTTAGTTTTTGAAAGCCGGTTGTTTTTTTTTTTGGTAAATAGTTGTTTTTTCACTTTTTTTTTTTAGTTGTGGTACAGTATGATCAGATGACGAACGTAAAAAAGCAAAAGAAGTATGTAAGGATCGTAGCAGGTGGTGTTCTGTAGTTTTTGCCACCCCCTTGGAAAGAAGGCGTGAGTTTATGTATATACATACATAACATCACGCCTTGTTTCCCCGAAGGGTTGGGTGTATATACCTATGTTATTACATTGTTTACAATTATCTTTGCAAAATATCTTTATCAGTATTCAAATAAAACCATATTATGTACTTCTAATTTCGTGAAAAACCCAGTTTACTTAAAAATATTTAATTATTACAAAAAACATTATTCACATCACTTCAAAGATAAACAATGCAAATTTTTTTGTCTAGTAATTATAATTAAATTATGTGAAAGACAATAATAAAAACTATTATAATTATTAACAAGCTAAAGGCGATGTGGGTGATAAGAAAATGTTGAAGTTTTCCGTTAAAATATTTTTATTCAATGATTTTTGGGGTTCCGTATCCGAAGGGTGCCAAGCGGAACCCTATTACTAAGCCTCCGCTGCCCGTCTGTCTATCAGCGGGCTGTGTCTCATGAACCGTAATAGGTAAACAGTTGATTTTCACAGCTTGTGTATTTCTATTGCCGCTATAACTGAAAATAAAAATCAAATAATGTTAAAAAAACCGGTCAAGAGCGAGTCGGACTCGTGCACCGAGGGTTCCGTACCATTTTAAATTTTCATCGGCGAGGCCTTTATTCGTCAGAGAATTTTAACACTGCACACTGCTGTGTATAATATTGCAGTTTTAGGTCAGCGCCATCTCTTGACCGATAGTGGAACCAATGTAATTTAAGTTAATGATTTCTGAAAAAGTATGCTATTTAGAGACATCGTTTTATTTTTCCTGTAATCTTTACGTAAACTTCTATCACATAGAATAATTTCAGATTTTTCTCTATGCAAACTTCGGAGACGGTATTTTTTTTAAATTTTTCATCAAAAGTCAAAAACTGTGCGGCCTAAAAAAAAATGCATTTTTTTTTTGAGAATGTGCAATTAGCGCTCTTTAGAATTCACTTAGAATTTTTAAGACCCCGTTCAGTCACTGTTGTAAAAAATACCTATATTAACATATTTTTATTTATTTCTTAATTGCAAAATAGTTGGGCAAACGTCATCTTAAACTTTTAAAAATTTGTAGTTGATAGCATTGTTACTAACATATTGAGTCTTGTTGCTTGTTATAATTTAAATATAAATCAATAAATTAGTAGTTCTTGAGATATCCAGCTGTGACAGACAGACGGACAGACAGACTGAGTCGCACCCTTATGAACCCTTATGAGGAGGAACCCTTATGGTGCGACTCAGTCTATCTGTCCGTTTTACCATTTTGGTACTAAACCTTAATTAAAGGGGTTCCCATACAAGAACCGTGTTTTTTTCTAAATATTGAACGGTGGTAAGGAACCCTACGTGTGCGAGTCCGACTCACACTTGGCCGAACTTGCCTATTTATTTGATGATATGTGATATGATATATGTCTTCACATAAAATTATATAATTAATGTAGGTATACAAAATATTGTAAAACATTTTAAAATAGTAACGGTGGAGTTTCTTGCCCATTCTTCTCCATACGAAAACTACCTTTTGGTAGGGGCGGCTAGAATCAATTAAATTTTTTGTACATTTTACATTTTTAGAGCCATAAAAAACTCCTGAAAGAAATCGACACGTGTTTCACCTGTCAACGAGGCATCCTCAGGATGACGATGGACTTGTTGCGAACTCGAACACGGCGTGTTGCCACACCGAGCGTTGAGTGCAGAGTAAGTGTCTGCACTCAGCGTCATCCTGAGGATGCTTCGTTGAGAGGTGAAACACGTGTGGATTTCTTTCAGGAGTTTTTTATGGCTCTTTAGAAATAGCTAAGCGGAACAAGTTACTAAATATATCCACGTCTATTTTATTTTTTAATTAAAATATCATTTGATTAATAAAAACTGTAATATGATTCTGATATGATTTGAATTGAACATGATTCATCAAAAATATGTGTCACCATAGAGGAATTGCTGGGAATTTAGAAAATGAATTGCTTTTAGAGAAATTGCTTAATGCGGCAGTTTTAGGCCCCCTACCAAAAAAACGAACTAAAAAGTTAAAAATATTACACTCTTTTTTGTTCAGTCGTGTAATTAAGCTACTATTTCACACCATGTAGCATTATGCGAACAATGACCGCAGCATGTTCAAGCTACCATTAACTCTGACATTGACCGTGACCATTTAGTTTGGTAAACGGTTGCCAACTATGATAGCTTAGATAACAGCCACGCGCATTGCCTAATCGGGGTCAAGTTACGCTTATAACGCGGTCAGATGGGGAACCAGTTTTTACACAAGAGAAAAAAAAATCTCTTTAAAACGAATTTCTAAGAAAGTTTAAAAGTAAACTATTCAAAGCAGGCTGAGAATCAACACTATTCAATGTCAAATGTCACAAAAGGCCACCACGTGACCACCGCTTCTTCGTATTTTCGTGTGGTTAGTGACTAACCTGGTGTCAGAGTTTTAAAGCCGCCCATGGGCCTCTGACTTGGCTTCACATGCCGTCGAGAAATATCTCTCAGGCATTCGGTTTCCCCACGATTTTTTCCTTCACCGTTTTTGAAGCAAGTGATAATTATACAATACGCACATGAATCCGAAAAGTCAGAGGTGCGTGCCTTGGATTCGAACTCGAGACCGGCAGTCCAACGGGTTAAATTCGAAAAAGGTTAGTTTACCGTTAATTTGTTTCGAGTTTTTTTTTTTTTTCAAAACTTCTTTTGGTAACAACCAAGTTCTGAGAAATATGTTCAATATTAACACATATTTTTTCTGCTACCACAAACTATATTTGGAAAAAAAAATTGGTCATGTCAAGCCTAATTTTACCGTTTGCCTGTTGTCAGAGCCTTAATAGTTGCTGGCAGCCTCGGATCTAGGGGGGGCGAGCCGGGGTCCGTGCCCCGAGCGCCAACTTTAGGGGGCGACAAATTCAAGCGTAGCAGACAAGTGTACCACCCAGCACACAGCAACTTTGCAATAAATGAGATGCGCAGCACATTTATAATCTTTCAATTATTTTTCTTTTTTACAACAGTTTTAGCACATCTGTTGAATTGGCGCATTATCGATCGATACAACTTGATTAATATGTTGCTGCCAAAATTTTCATTTTTAGAAAATTTTAATTTCGCTGGGGCTAACTTAGCGCATCCCTATAAAAGATTGGCGGGGGGCTGCAGATGGCAGTTTTTGCCCCGCCTCAAAAAAAATCTAGATCCGGGGCTGGTTGCTGGAGAGTTGCTGCTGGTATTTAGGTAAATGGGAAAAGGCCACGCAGATGATGGGTTATGTACGTCAGATGGCAGTAACGGGAGAAATATGGAATTTGGGCCGAGGCTAAGATCCGAACAAATGTGCCTCCGGTATTGTAAATGACGTATGGAAACCGGAGCTACGGCTTTCGTTTAGTCCAAGCCTTGAAATACTTGATAAACATAAACAACTTTCCTTTTACGAGTTTTGGAAATAATGAATTTTTAAATTAATCTTTTACCTATCTTATCAAATTATCATACACCGAAATACCCACGAAATTCCGCGATATTTTATTTATTTTATTAGGTATTTATTTACACACAGTAAAATACATAATTATGATTTAGAGTACAAAGGCACTGCTTATTTCTTAAAAAATAAATTATTATTATCTGTATATATTTTTTTTTTATTCGTTTACTTTATGGCACCTCTATAGATCATGATTCATGACTCATGACTTCATGACCTATCCGAATATCAAAAAATATTTGTTTAAGGCCTTTTTGTGTTTTAATAAATAAATAATAAATAAAAATGATTCGCTGTTACAATGTTTAATTAAATACTTGAAAAATTAATTAATTTTGATGAAAATATAGCGTAACATAATATCACGCCCGCCGGGACCAACGGCTTAAGGCTCCTTCAAACGGGCGCGACACGCAACGCGGCACAAAGGCACCGCTCGTCGCGCGACGAGCGGTGTCTTTGTGTCGCGTCGCGTGTCGTGCTGGTCTGCACAAGCCTTTAACGTGCTTTCCGAGGCACGGAGGGGTAACAATATTAAAAAAGAAAAAGTTTTTTTTCTTAAAACTCAAACCAAAAAATATATCGTTGCTTACCCTTCTACTCATAACTGACTTTTATTTAGAATATGTATAGATATAATTACAATAGATTTATGTTGTAATTACAATTTTAACTATTACATATTATTATAAATTACAGTCGCTTTTCGTGTCTGTCTGTGTGATCGCGTTGTTTTTTTAAACTCCGCAACGGATTTTGATGCGGTTTTCATCATCATTTAGAAAATTTGTTCCGAAAGATTTATGTGCATAATACATAATTATTAAATTTACATATTATAATAAAGAAATCTCGATGTTTTTTAATAAAAGTCGTTAAATTCGTCCAAAGCAGGTTAGCTAGTTATAAATATTATTTTTTTTTAAACCAATCAATAACGCGAATATCAGTACCCTAAGTGCGTAATACACGATCAATCACAATTTGTTTCGATTTGAAACAGATTGCTATTCCATTGCTTCATAAGTTGGAAAAAAAAACTGCTCAGCGACGTAAATAGCGCAATGAATGTTGTTGAACTGTCAAAATGAAAATCAATCTGTCAATCGTTTACGAAAATTAAATTAATTAAAGAAAGTTTTTTTTCTAAACTTACCACAAACTGTATTGTTTACACTACATCATGAATTTATTTCCTCAACAAATTGATAACTCAAGTAAGGTATCACCAAACGTACATAATGTAGTAAGTACTCTAAATAAGTCAACTCATCAATTGAGTCACTCACTATACCTATAAGGTCTCAATACCTGACCGGTGTTACGTCACGAATGCGTGACATTGACATTTTGTAAAGCGAATTGTTTGCTTACGTTAAAAGTTGCGTAAAAAGTTTTCTTTTTTCTCACATTTTTTTTTTAACAAAATGAAACTATTAGTAGTATGTACACACATAGGTGAAAAAAAACAAGAAAAAAAAAAACAGAAAAATACGTATATACAAAGATGATGCTTTTTCTAAAGTAATCTCTTCCAGCATACCAAGGTTGCGACACATACATGCGTGCAGTTACATTTTTCTTTTTGGATTTAATAAAAAAAAAACTTATTTTTCCGAAAAAAATATAGGGAAACATGTATTTTTGGTTTAAACTTTTTGTAACCTTTTTCTATATTTCGTTATCATTTTTCCTCTTTCCTTATAAATATATATAAATAATAGAAAATGAAGTTATTTGACCATTATTATGACGGAGTGCTATCTGGGACAGGTAGAAGGAAAACCATTCTGTTACCAGAAATGCCCACAATGTTACTTTAAAAAAACTGAAAAAAATCTAAACTACCTAAGTCTTTAAGATTGTATTAATGGATGTTTACTAATGCAATGTATTTTGTATTTAATTAAAAAATTGTCATGAGGTTGTGACAATAATAATAATAAAAAAAATTCAAGTGCTAAAGGACTAATAGTTTACCTGTGTAAAATTTGACAACGACCCAGTTATTTGTTTTAAGATCCGGTGTTTATTTGTATCTTTGCCAAATGCACTTAAAATATTGCAACATTAATTTATAAACATAATATAATTTTATTGACTTTTCTTTGTTTTGCAAAAACTGCAAGGTTAACAAAAACCGTTTAAATATATGCCTAATGCAATAATAATGCATTTTTACCGCGTGCAATGCAATTAATACATGGCCTATGATCTCCTGTTCATTTGATTTGCACCAGAAGCATAGACAAAGGGAGTATTTAAAATAAAATAAAACTGGTTTCCATACGTCATTGCTCCGTAGCGGCGAGCTTGCGAAATTTATATAAGCGTGAGTTCTACAGCGGATCTTGTTAGACATAAGTTTACTGCAGCCTACAGTGCATCGTGCACTACCTTTATTTCTTAGCGCGCGCGATTTCAAAATACGAAAATCGAACTGCATTATCGAATTATGGAATTCAAAATAGTGGGATCGGGAAAACTAGATATGTGACTCAGATGTATATTTTTTGTCAACATATTTTGTGACGATTTAAAACTTTGTTTTTAAAATTTGAACTTGTTTATTGATCGAGTGACATTGAGAACCAGCTGACGTTCCAAATCGAACTATTATTTACGGAATTAAACTCTAGTGCTATTAAATACAAATTATAAGTCAATTAGTTGCCAGAAACATCGATTGTCTGGTATAAAATTATATTACTTGTTGTGTAAAGACGTGTTTTTCGTTTGAAAAATGAAGGATCTAGTGCAAATTTGGAACAATGTGACGAGCAGGAGGTATTCCACTGTGAATACGTGTGAAATGAAAGATTTGCCGAATAATCGTCACAGGAGATCGGAAATCGATAATTTTGAGGCGAATTTTGCCGAGTGTGAAGCACTGAATAATAAGTTTAACGACGATGTGGAGTTTAATAACAGAAAGAATGCGATTATTAATCGTTTGTTTGAAAGAAGAAAGCAGGGGCAGATTGGGAGGCAGCCGAAAAGTAAGTTTTTTTTTAATATTTACCTACCTTCCCTCTATTTTAATAATGATGTAATTAATTGAAATGTTGTTTATTTCTGTAAGTAGATTCTTTTTTACACGTCCATTTTTGTTCAATATTTTAAAACGAGATGGCGTTGGAATTCGTTATTTTTAGTAACGTCAAATAGAAGGAAAAACCCCAAGTTAGATAACAATATTTAAAACGAAATCGAATTCCTTTTGTGCAAAGTTTTAATTAGTTGTGTTACTAAAAATACCTAGTGCATTAATGATTAATGTTTTACAAAAATAAAATGATTTAATTCCGTGGGAAAATATGATAATTTACATACAAACGGTTTAAGATTTTTTACCGCTTTATATATTTTTCTATCTTAGATATTATCCAATTACGAAGTCTAGCTTTATTATTATTTTTGTTTGTTATATTTCTATGACTGTTTAGTTCGTGCGAGATAAATACATTTTCTTTCCTTTTTTCTTTCTTTAAATATATTTTTATTTCAAATGCTTTATTGACCACGCTTAATTTTGTTGTATACTTTGTATAATTTAGCGAATAATTTTAGTCTAATTTCTGACGCACATAATTAGTTGATTATTTTTTTTATTTTTATTTACGTTTATAATTTGAACTGAATAAAAATATCTTGTTTTTTTAATTTCTTTAAAAAACTCGCTTCATACTCTAATTTTAGTTTGTACTGGATAATAAGAGTACCTAATTGAAAACAATATTATTGTCTTAAAATATCTATATTCTTCTAACCTTTGGTAGATTTCATACATAAAAAAAGTTTGTAGGTATCATCATAGTTTTAAAAGGTTGGTGCGAAGTTGCGGACGAGTTAAGGCGAGTCCATTACCATTTCTTGAAAAAAAAACACGACCAAATTGTGGATTTTCTAGCAATAAATATGTTTTACATATACTACTAATCAAATATTCGTTTTTGTGTGTTAATTGTCAGAATTAATATACCGTCGTCTAATGTGCTGTAAAGTCGAATTATAGGTGTTTTTTTGAGTTAAAATTTAGAGGCTACGATATTTTTTGTGTGAACTTTAAAAACCCATAATAATGTCGTAAAACTTGTGTGACATGCGAATATAGACTTCACACCTGTTTGTTTTTTATTCATACAAATACATACATATTACAAATAAATAAAATTGAAGTTTCTGTTTGTAATGTCAAAATAACAACAGCGTTTTACTAAATGAATTGAAAGATTACGGTACTTTTAACAAAAAAAACAATTTTTAATTTTTTTTCTTTCTGTGTGTCTCCGGAACTGCTGGATCGATTTTGACGGGACTTTCACTGGCAGATAGCTGATGCTGATAGCTTTTTTTTAACAAAAAAGAACAAGGGTCAAAAATAAAAATAATCTTAACGTTTCGTAAAAGATAACACAAGTTTACAAAATTAAAATTTTTGTCTGTTGTTGGACACAATATATTATTTTAAAATCTACCCTCCGTAATTTTTGTGGAGCTCAAAGTACATCTTTTTTTTATCATCTTTGCCGTCGTTCGGACGGACGTAATAAAATCGCGGCGGGATTTTATCGCGCACAGGATTTTCAAATACCTATCGGTGTTAAGCCGAACGTTGAGAATCCAACGCGCTGGGACGCACTCTCGTCCCAGCGCGTTGAAAAAACACACTGTTGGATTTTCAACTCTCGGCGCTAAGCAGAGCGTTCAAAACCCAGTGCACGAAAAAAAATCGCCGCGATTTTATTACGTCCGTGCCCACATCGGCTAAGCGTCTTTATCCGTTGAAAACGTGGGTGTTTTACTTTGTTATTAATATTTGAAGTTTTTGCGAAGGATAGTGATGATTATAGTCACCATTCTCCCTCCCGTATCCCAATTTATTTGGGGTTGTAATAATAATAGTCTTACAGACCGTATTTCGGCCATGGCGACCAATCTCAACGGAGACTAGCCTTCGGCGCAGGAGATATTATAGTGCACAAGTGTGTGCGTAGACACCATAGATATAAGAAAGAAGGAGATATGCCCGGTAGTTGAAAATGTATCGAAACCCAATGTCTCCACTTTGTCCCCACTACCTCGCCACAATTACACATGCAGATCAGTAAACCAAATAGAAACGAGGCTGCGCTCACTCGTGCAATTCATAAATCAGAACGTACTACACAATCAATTATGAACCTTATCCCATCAAACACAGCGTGCATTTACCATGCACCGTACAACTCACTCACACGAAAACATCTTTTCTATCGTTGTGCTGTACAGAAACAATTTATTTTACATATACGCTAGTGATTGACTAAATCGGAAAGGTATCGATTCTTCCATTTAATATTATCGACGGTGAAGTAGCAATATCTAATAACTAACATTTTGGCGGTTTTTACTTACTAATGTTTTCTTCAAATGGTCAAAAACTATAGAAATTAAACGTTTTTTTCTCCTCCTGTAAAACCATGTTTTTGTAGTTATTAGATATTGATACTTCACCGTCGTTGTACTTTAAAAAATTTGGTGTCCTGAAAATAAAATAAATAAAAACGATAAGTCCAGAAAATACTATAATAAAAATAAATAATAAGCAAAAAATTCAAACAATAAAAATCCAGTTACGTTGGTTTAACCTGTCATAGTTTATTTGAAACAGTAGATATTGTTGAACCCTGCTATGATGTTTACTCACTGACCTGTAAAGTGGAGGTATTTGTGCAGCACTTGACGCTTTGATATTACTGGAGTGGCATTTTTTGTCAAATAGTGTAATCTTAAATTAATATATTTTTCCATGACTGCTTTAATTTGAAATATTATGTGATTATTCATCGGAGAAAGCTCAAATTGGTGAAACTTAATATTTTCAAAGAAATCTAATCCTATGAAGTGAGGCAAAGCCTTTGCCATGAGTTCCTGTTTGACATTTTTAGTTTTAACTGTTAATTTATTATTGGTGAGACAAGCTGTTTTTATGATTATTTCCATTATCTTACAAATCATGACGACATCAGGAGATGGGTACATAAGCCCACCTTTGTCCTTATACTTTATAAAATGATGTGTTTCTTCATATTTGTAATTATCTGAACCATGCCGATTACTATAACGCATTCGAAGCTTTTGAAGACTTTAACGGAAGTAAAATACCAAAACCATAAAAAAGTAAGGAAATAGCACGAGTATAAGGCATAATAGACCAGCGATAATTCAAACCCAAAACACTCAACCAAAAATTTTATTAACTTTACGACCGTTGGTTACGCATTTCTCTATCACGCTGTAAAATAATCAAAATAAGTAAAACACATTATTTCACATCGATCTTCCACCCGGGTAAAAGAGTTGACAAATTGAAGAATAAAGTATAATAGCAATAAATTCATTCGCCAAACGACATTGTTGTCGATAGCCTACGTTAGTGGATCTGCACAACCACATCACTAGCTCGTCGCCAGACACAGCGGCCGTACTGCGCGATGCATCCGCAGTCCACAGTATCGTTTTGTGATGTTTACATTGCTTGTTGAGTCACTGAGCGACATATTTAGGTAGTGGTTAACGAGCAATGTATGTAGTGCAAAAATAGTACAGTCGCTGTGATATTTGGAAACAAAAATAACGTAGTAAAAGCAAGAAATATTTTACGATTTGTTGTTTTTCATTATTTTAAAGACAAATATAGTAAAATACTTGTAATTACATACGGTAAGTGATTCCATGATTCACAAAGTTTTTGTTTTGACTTCGGTTTTTACAAGAAACCACTGAACAACACGGCATTCTTATAAATTGTCCCGATCACGGCCGAAAGCACACTAGTTCGCGGAGACGGCCATTTTCGTATGCAATGAGCACTTTGATCATTACGCGCGGACACAGACACGCCCCCATGCCACTTCTCCTGTTTTTTATATTTCTATGGTAGACACAGATGCACCCTCTCTTCTCTCACTCTCATAGTCCGATGGGACGGCAATCCAATACGACCGGAGAGAGATCAGGCGCAGGAACAACGGCTTTTTTTTTTAACGTGCTTTCCGAGCCACGGGGGTTTTACACCGCCAACTTCCAAACTCCGGGCTGTTAGTAGTAATAAATTCGTAACGGAAAAACCCAATAACACTTTGCCCGACCAGGGATCGGACCCAGAACGCGTAGAAGGCGCGCTTGCGACCATGAGACCAACTTACAAGGCAGTGAGGACTAACCCACGCTCGCACGGACGTAAAAATATCGCGGCGGGATTTTAACGCGCACTGGATTTTCAACTCTTGGCGCTAAGCAGAGCGTGGAAAATCAAGTGCACGAAAAAAAATCGCCGCGATTTTATTATGTCCGTGCAAAGGTGGGTTAATAGAGAATTATGGAACCAGACATGATACTGTGAGAACAGAATAATGTATTTTTTTTTGCAAGACATTTTTATGATTGTCGTTTCTAGAAGTTTTAAGGTAGTTGAGTATGAGGCCATTGGGTACATAACACTGTCATTTATTTTTTTATATTATAATGTTTATGTAAGATGACCCTACGTTACGGTAACTTAAAAATACTCTTGAATAACAGATTATAAAGCTATTTATAACTGAACAAAACAAAACCTAAAATTATCGGTGTAGTCGAGGGTTTTTCCGCGCACGACGATACAACGGCGTTTTAACAGAAATGGTTTGGTTTTTAGTTACAGTTACACTCATTAGTTTTTACTGATCAATGGCCGAGTTAAATTATAATACTTAAAAGAGTAAGTAAGTCTGTTCTAAGTTCACCAATGATTGTACCGATCGACCAGGATTTTATTTTTAATTTAACTGTTACGCAATTAACAATTTTCCAACGATTTGAGTATTATATTTTACAATAATAAAAACTTGTAAAATAAACATTATCCTGTAATGTACACTCAATTACAGTTACTACACATTATCGAGTACACGTGCTCTGAATACATACTTAAATTAAATTAAGAATACATTTAAAACAAAATACATGCTATTATAAATGTTTAAACTTACACTATGACTTTCTGTATGAGACGAGGCCTTTGTCATGGGATATTAGATGGATGACAGACCTGTATACCAATACATACATTAGGTATACGCACCTCTAGTTTTATTAAGAGTAACTAAAAAATATATTTTAAATTCTATATACAGCGTGGCGCTTTAATGGTGACATTAATTTAACACACGTACCTATACGAATTAGCGTTTTCCTTTTTATGAATTAAAAAAACGAATAACGTGCAAATAGAAGGCGAATTTAAAAAAACGGAGAGCCATTATGTCGGCGATCGTTTGAAAATTTAAATTTTTCAATTAACGAATTATTTTTTCTTATTATATTTTTATGATTACTGGCAGCACTAGCCATTTATACATTTTATAATTTAAAATGTCACTTTTCGTATCTGTCTGACCGCGTTGTTCTTCTAAACTGTGCGATGGATTTTGATGCACATTTTACTATTATTTAGGAAATTTATTCCCAAAAGCTTATGTGTATATTAAAGAACTCTCGATGTTTTATCAATAAGAAAAATATCGTAGCATTATGCTGAGATAGGAGCCTTTTAGGCCTCGCACATGTCTTCTTTTTACTTACACAATTTTTTTTTGAAATTTATTAAGTTTTTCTGAAATTGCTATTGTTTTTGTAGGTAATTTTCTTAGTTTTAACGTTGTATTTCTATTAAATATTTTTATTTTTTTTCTTTATTTCTTTCTTATCAAGTCATAAAACCGTGCGAAGCTAGCACGGTTCAGATTTAAAAACAACAAAACATCAATTGGATTTCAATATCTTTATCGACGTTCTAAGAATGAAAGCAAACGTGCATTCTTGCAGAGATCTGAAGAGATGCATGTTAAACAATGAGCTGCGACGCGTACCCTACGTGAAAATATGTGAAGCTACACACTACGTAGTATGTATGTCACAGGGATATTGTCAAACCAGTGATATTATAATTACACTAGTGAAATAATGATTGCACGAAACTTTGTCAACAACTCATTTTAGTGTTATTGTAATTTCACGGAAACGCTGCGCTGTAGTGATTTTATAAAAACACTAGGTATAATATGACTCAAGTTTGTAGTGGGGTCTTCGTGCGTTTTGATTGGTCAACTCTTCTTCATCCGCCTTTAAGATCTGCATAATAACTTGTGGAAGTTTATTTATTTTATGATATAAGTAAGGCATGACATTGGAAGCGGACCAATTATTGACCGTCTCACAATTTGACGGGCTTGCTCAAACAGTGAAATTTTCAAAATATTACTTCCTTGCAATATGACTGCGTGGGTCCAGTGTAATTATTATGTCACTGAAATGAGCCCGATAAATTGTGAGAAACGGAGGCGGTTGACAAAGTTTCGTGCAATTATAATTTCACTAGTAAAATTATAATAGGTATTACTGATTTGACAATATCACTGCGACATATATAATTTTTATTTGAAATGTGACATTATTACTCACAGACATAACTATGAAAATCAGGCAAGACTAGAGATGGGGTCATAAAATATTCCCGGGCATAATGGGCAATTTTCCAACTACAAACAACAACAATTGCCCAAAAATACACCATGTAGTTAAAAAAAAAGGTTAGATTTAGAAAAAAAACCCATAAAGTACATGGTTACAGAAACGTTAGAAACTAGGTGCACGGTTCCAATTGGTCGTTTCCTATGGAGAAGAGCCGAATTTCCACGGTTACTCTTTTAAAAATAATTGGCTTTTACAATGTTTCAAATTACAGTGTTTTAATGTAGGCCTGACAACAAGTAACATTGTATTGTGTCTTTGTGCTTGTAATTTGTCAGTAGGCAAAAATACGGTGTAGTGCCTATATAAGGTGACTGGTAATTAATGACCGACACGTAAATTTATTCATCATTATGAACAACTTTTACTGTGGGACCAAACGGGAAATCGCGAAAAATTAATAAACTGTTCCCTAGGTACATTTATGTTCGCATAACTCGTCAAAATGTAATGTGTGTAATCGTAATGTGTGTATTCAGTATCGGTCACTTTTTATTACCAGTAATTTATTAATAAATATAATAAATCAATGTTATAATATCATGAGGAAACAATATGAGTGAAATAAAATAATAAATAAATAAAATAATAATATAATTGAAATAATATAATGTAATATAATAATTATACTAATAGCTTGGACCCTGTTCCCGATACCGGTAGGCTGCTATTTTTATATTTTTAAATGTTTTTATATTTTCTTTATTCTAATATTTAAAAATGTAATTTATAAGTATTTAAATGAAAAAAAATTACTAATACCTATAATAATCAAATACTAATTCATTCAACTGGATGATTATTTTATACATTTTAAGTTACATTAGTGAATAATAAATAAATAAAATAATAATATAATTGAAATAATATAATGAAATGTACATAAACACACAACACATAAACATAACATCACGCCTTGTTTCCCCGAAGGGTTGGGCAGAGGTGTCCCTGTAGCAGGTACACCCACATTTCGCCAGTTATGTTTTAAGTCCCATGTAATAGGGGGCGAGCCTATTGTAATGTAATATTAATATAATTGAATACAATAATTATACTTACTAATACCTATAATAATCAAATACCTACTAATTAATTCAACTGGATGATTATTTTATACATTTTAAGTCACATAGTGATTAATAAAACAATGATTTACGGTTTTTATTCATAGAATAATGTTGTATGTTAACATACAACATTACTTATTCTAAAGATTGTTTTACATTTAAATTACTTAAAGTAGTTTAACCAGTCTAATTGTAATATTTATTTACGACTATAATGCACTCGTCTGCATACAGGAGCGACTGCCTATTCGACGGCACGGTTGGAGCAGTGGTTAAGCGATTGAGTGCTGTGCTGCGTGTTGCGGGTTCGGTTCCCGCACGGAACAAATATTTGTATGACCTGCAAGTAGTTGTTCCGGGTCTTGCTGTTTGTCTATGTGAGTTTAAATGTTTGCAAAAGCACCCACAATACAGGAGAAATTCCTGGTGTGGGGCAACGTTTTAAAAAAAAAAAACCTCCACAACCCAGATACTGGGTAATACGATACCTACCTCTTGGTAAAACTGGTTGTCAGACTTTCTGTGACTGTCAAAGATCCACGAATGTCAGCCAGGAAATGGTAGTTACATAATCGGCAGTTCGTTAAGACAAAGTAGGTACTATTTTAATAAAATAAAACAAAAATGAAACTAAGATAGCAAGTCTTGACTAATTAACTCGACAAAAACTTGAATCTGTCAGTTTTAATTAACACGCGACACTGAACGAGACACAATTTAAATTATACAGGGTGGCAGAGACATCGACGCGAAAACTGTTACCATGGATTCAGTACATGATTCTGAACCCCACTGCGTTGGAATTAAAAATATCACCTGTTCCATACATTTTGACCGCGTACGTATTGCACTTTTCTATAAATCAGCAGATTAAAAAAAAAATAACCGACGAATAATTTCAACGCCCTACGTTGAAATTATTCGTCGGTTAATTTTTTTTAAAATCTCACAGGCACAGAATCATGTACTGAATCCACGGTAACAGTTTTCGCGTCGATGTCCCTACCACCAAGAATTCAAGAGTCCTTAATGCCTCAAACTGCTTACCGCACTGCAGCATTAATTTTGACATAAATATATGTAATATGGTAAAGTTGAGGATTAATGTTAAGAAAGAAAGAAAATGCGTTTATTTGCGGTAAACATGACACAAAAAAAGATTAAAAAAAAACATGTAAATAACAAATTGGGGGAAAATATGCGTCACATTCACGCAAAACGGCCGTCGCTCAGCGTATGTTGCGACCCCATGCGAGACAGAGCCTCAGCGCTGGGGTACTAGGTACTATATTTGATGAAAACACTGAGCGGTGGGGAGAAGGCTCCGAGGCGCCGATAGTAATCATAACTTTTAGTTGATACAGTAACTTTAGGATAGGTTATTGGAATTATAAACCGACGCAAAACTAAAATTACTTTAAAGACACTTAAAATATTCGTGATATAGGCAGCTTACCAACAACGTAGTTACTGTCAAATTTGTTGTCAGAATAATATTTTAGTTCTCTGTTTAGTTAAACACGTTTTTATCGTAAAAAAAATATTAAAAATTTGCATATTTCGCTCTAAACTATTTAGTTAATTAGTGTAAGAGACGTTTTGTGAACTTATAGGGTAATTCTGACGGATAATAGCTTTAATAGACCAATCAAAAACTGGTTTGACCATTCATAGAGAACCAGTAATTTTTACTATGGTTTATGAAATGTTGTCCATAATGTACGTTTTTGACAAAAAATAACAGAAAAAAAATCACAACAACAGTTGCCTCTAGCGCTATGAAATTATTTTGTCGAGTGGCCAAAATTAGAACTAACGGCGCCATCTTGTTTTTAAATACATTTCAAGTGACATTTCACAAAACAATTACGTAAGTAAATGTTTCCCGATAACGTCATCCGACCGCCAAAAAACCCTGATTTACCAATCAAAATTGATCAGGATTTCAAAAACCGGTAAAACTCTGTTTGTTGTATACTGATTTTGATGATATTAGGGTTCCATACCCGAACCCTATTACCAAGCAGTGTCCGTCCGTCTGTCTGTCAGCGGGCTGTATCTCATGAACCGTAATAGATAGATAGTTGAAAATTTCACAGATTGTGTATTTATATTGCCGCTATAACAAAAAATAATAAAAATTAAATAAAGTTAATAGCTAAAGGGGGTGAATTTTTCCAGCATTTTTTGCTCGATTTTAATACGGTACGGGAACCCTTCGTGTGCCGAGAGACCGACTCGCGCTTGGCTGGTTTTTTTCTTAACAGGTAGCTTGATACTTCAACAATAAAGTCAACACTATCCCATTGATGTGTGCCCTAAACAAACATTAAATATTACAATAACAAAAACCACTGTGCTCTGGTGAAAATAGAGAATGCTAGTATACTAATCCATGTATAGTACCTACTTATTCCATGCTGCCATGATAGTAGGTACTTACTAATTCCATGCTGCCATGTCATTATCTTGTTCTAAACTTTGGGCGACCGAGCTCTGCTCTGGTGAAAATACGGAGACAACGAATTTTCCCAGATATGAGACCTAGCTAGATCGGTTTTTCGCCCCCTTATTTTATTTTAATTGATCTTGGATTTTATTGTATTTTATTTTAATTGATCTTGGATTTTATTGTATTTTATGTTATTGATCTTATTTATTAATTTGTGTTTGTCTATGGGTGTTATTTTTTTACCTGAAATAAATGAATTTATTTATTATTATTATTAAACCCCTATATTGCAACTTTCATCGAACTCGTTAGAGCCGTTTTCGAGAACGTGAGTACAAAATATTGCTCGTTTATTAGTATAGGATATTAAAACAAAGTCGCGCAAATAAAAAAAAACAATTTAAAAACGGTTTAATGGCGTCCAAGTTGTATAAAATTATAGACATTTGAATATTTATTCACGTGTTATTGTACACCATTGCTTAGATTTCCGGTTCCTTGTGCCTTCAAGTGCGTCAGACTGTGTATGTACTAAAAGTAAATGATGAAACTGTAACTCTGTCTTTTTGGTGATTAAGTAGTTTTGGTTAGATTCTCAGATCATAAAAAGTGTTATTGGGTTTATCTATCAGGAATTTCTCAGTAACAGTCCGGAGTCTGGATTTGTGCCCAGTTGATGGCAATAGGCTCGCCCCCAATTACATGGGACTTAATACAGGGTGGCGATTTAGTCACCTGCATCCGTCAAGGGGGTGATTCTTCCTGACTAAACAACTTTCGCTATGAAACTCATAAAATTCAATTTCCATAAAAACAAAAACTGTGTATCGAAATTGTCTACTGTTGTATAGGAATTTGTTTTGCTTTCCTCGAGTTGGATATGAGTTTAATAGCGAAAGTTGTTTAGTATGACGGGTAGAATCACCCCCTTGACGGATGCAGGTGACTAAATCGCCATCCTGTATACAACGTGTATAAAAAATCCTGTTGATCCGTGAGGGTGTTGTTAAGTATCGTACTGAGAGTCTATTTATGTGGTAATTTTCAGGTAATAAGAAAAAAAAAACAGTTCTTTTTTAAATTGGAAATTTCACCGGGACTTATCACCCCTGTTGAAAAATTAATTTTGGCATAAAAATGAGAATTTTAAACAGCAATAACTTATTTATTTTCAAAAATAATAAGATTTTTTTAACACTTTTGGTAACGTTATTGCAGTACAGCCTTTCGGATCGGACAAGTTTTTTTTACATATTGTATGTTTGTACACCTACCATTCGGGGATTACAGGCGTGATGTCGTATGTTACAAAGAAAGAAAGAAAGAAGGAAAAAAAGAAAGATTTTTTTTTTTTGTATGGCATCTTGCAGGTCTACCTAGCAGGTTGTCGGTTGCTTAACTGGACTTTCCTGTGACTGCCTCAATAAATTAAGGCCTCCAGCCAGGGCATAAAACTTAGAAACTAAGCGACTACATGCTAAGGGCACCCCCTGTGGGGTACGGACCTCGGCTTAAAGCGTCGCTGGGGGAGGACAGCAAGGGACAGGCTGGATAGGATTAAAAAATATTTATTGAGACTCGCACAGGCAATCACAAATTAAACTAAAACACGCTCATATAAACATAAATAAAAATCACAAAGAAAAATTAAAATAAAAGCAGAAAATCAAACACAAAGGTATACATTTCAATTAATAAACACCCGTTTCCAACAATATCAACAATAATGTGACGTCTTTACGTCACTTAAGTAGATAATGACACGGTCGGCAGCATTCATTTGTAAGATATTGAGCGTCATCGGAAAATTGCAGTTGTGCGGTTTTATCGGGTCTGTTTACATCATTATACGACATACGACAAAATTTTAAAAATGTGATTTAATTTTGTTCTGAGTGGCGCTTTACTTTGTGTATTATAATTATTTCATCACCACTGCTCTCAAAACGGTGAAGGAAAATATTGTGAAGAAATCGGCATATCCTATAGAACTAAAAATTCGAAGATATGTGACATCTACCAACCCGCACTGGGCCCGCGCGGTATTTTACAGCCCATTCCCTCTCGAAGAGAGGAGGCCTGTGTCCCAGCAGTGGGAACATTATAGACTGATTATACCTTGGTTTTGGGAAGTTCACTATAAGATAAAGTCAGTCTTTTTGTTAAAGAACGTAACTGTGATTGAAATACCGTTCTATACAGAAATGACAACTTAGTCAACTCTACCACAGCCCGTCCCATCCTTGATGTCCTCCCTCCGGTTGACGCCCTAAGCCGAAGTTCGTACCCCACAGGAGGTGCCCTTAGCGAGCGTTCACCTAGTTTTAATTAGCATAGTTGAATAACCCCTGGCTGGAGGTTTTAAGTGTAGTAGCTTAAGGCACCCACAGGAAAGCCCGGTTAAGTAGTCATGATCTCAGAGGTCAACTTACCTAAAAAAAAAAGAAAAAAAGTCAACTCTACCTTAGTCAGAATAAAGTTCAAAATTCAGAAATAGCTAGCTCCTTGCAACAATTTGATATAAGGTTTTATAAATTAAATAGCGTGACTAAATAATATTAGGCGATTGGGTCGATCGAAGGTTAAGATACGCTTGCCGCGGTCGGTTCATGGATGGGATACCATCTTTACATATCGAGACCCCCTGTGCCTCAGAAAGCACGTTTTAAGCCGGTGGTCCCGGCTGTCATAGAAGCCCGAAAGTCTTACCAATGGGTATCGTGTTACTCAGTAACTGGGTTGAGGAGGTCAAATAGGCAGTCGCTTTATGTAAAATGCTGGTATTCAGCTGCATTCGGTTAGATTGGAAGCTGACTGCTACATTGTTGGGAAAAGGCAGCTAATGATGAGGTTAGACATAGTAAATTTTTTTCTTTTTTTATTATTGCTTTTATTGGATGTTGAATAAATAATCCCGTGGAAACGAACCCTGACCTCAGTATCGTATGAGCGGTATGTAAACCAGTGTCATTCACTCTCTTTGTCATTTTAAGTCGCTGGCAGGATTTAAAATCATCGGATTTCAAAAGTTCCCAACTTGTTAAAAATGAAAACTTTTTTAGGCGCGTTGGGCATTTTTGAGATGGGAAAAAACAATTGAACTCGCGACACCGTTACCGACACCTCATTTTTGTAAACGCGATTGTGCTCTTTATTTATATTACGCTACGGATCAATGTTTTATGCAAGTATTTTTACTTTAAAGGTTTTGGAAGTTTTTTTTTTTTTGTAACGCGTTTTTGCTCTTTATTTAGATACGGTTACGGACCAATGTTCTATACAAGTATTTTTCTTCCACCAAGGCGATCTTGTTCAAGTTTTCACTTCTGTCGGCACTCCAGGAGTGCTACTGTTTTTTTGTTATGTCGCGAGAGCATATTTTTGGAAACAATGCGTTCTAGCATCTTCTAGTCGTGGAGTTTCTTGTTGGCTCTTTTACATAAAAAACGACCAGTTGGAACCTAGCTTCTGATGTTTCATTAGTGCCCATGTAGGTTTATGTAAAAAAAAAGTTATTAAAACTAAAACTCAAGAACAGATAAACATAGGTATATATATACCCACATACATACCGGTCAAAATCATAACCCTCTTTTTTGTTTCGCCGTAGTCGGCTCATAAAATATACACTGATTAAGTATATAATTTAAAAAAATATGTTTATGGAATCAGAGAGAATAAAAAATAAAAACTATAAATAGAAATTGCACAACATTTTATTTTTTTAAATGCCTTCGATCACTTTAGTGCTATTTTTACCTATTGATGCCAAAATACTCTCATTGCTATTTGCTAATCATTTCAATTTGAATTTTAATGTCATTGACGTTTTAGTCAAATCAATCTGTCAAACCCTTCCCCAACTATGTTAGTGTCGGCAGGTCTAACCAGATGCAGCTGAATACCAGTATTTTTAAATGGAGCAACTGCCTGTCTGGCCTCCACAGACCTGGTTATCAGACTTTCGGGCTTCTGACGACCCGTAACGACTGTCAAAGATCCACGAAAGACAGCTGGGACCAACAGCTTAACGTGGTTTCCGATGCACGGAGGATTCTCAGTATGGAAAGATGGTCACCCATCCACGGACCTACTCTCGCAAGCATAGCTTAACCTGATGGATCGACCCATGCGGATGTTATTACTTAGTCATGAGCTCCTCGATTTTCGTTTTAGTCAAATGATGTCATTAAAATAATTATGACATGTTAATTGGCATAGGTTTCATGTCGTCACCCTGTCTTCGTCAATCGGAAACCCCGTGTCAATAAAATTAGTAACGATTATTACTTTTAAATGATACCCAAAAAACTAAGCACCTATTATTCTTTGTTAGAACCGTTATAATTATTCAGTTTAATTATATTATGCTGTGGCTACATTGTCGCGATAAAGCGAACTATACTTCGCGCGCTCTCTCTTGTACAGTGAGACGTCGAGCGGTGAGCGAGAGAGAGTGTAGCCGTAGCATAAGAATCTATTGCATAAAGAGCGAGTGACTAATGCTGGATCTACATTGTTGCCAAAAAACGAACTATACTTTGCGCTCTCTCTGTTGCTCAGCGAGACGTCGAGCGGTGTGCGAGAGAGCGCCTGAAGTTCGTTAGTTCGCCTTGTCATGACAATGTAGCCGTAGTATAATAGAAACACTCACCATCGTCTGCCGAACCTTTTCAAAATTTGGGGTCAGCTTCCAGTCTCACCAGATGCCAGTATTTTACATGGAGTGACAGCATACTATCGCGACAGTGTAACCATAGCAAAGCAGAATCTATTGAATATCAAACAGTTCCAAGAGTGAGACTAATAGGAACGCATAGCAACAGAGAGTGCGCGAAGTGTAGTTCGCGTTATCGCGACAATGTAGCCATAGCATAATAGAAACACTCATCATCGTCTGCCAAGCCTTTTCCCAATTTGGGGTCGGCTTCCAGTCTAACCGGATGCCAGTATTTTACATGGAGTGACTGCCTACGGACTACGGAAACGAAACGTAATCCCAACGGTGGCGTATTATTTCAAAATTATTTTTAAAAAAACAAAGCTTGTGCCTTCTCAGTATGAGAAGAGGCCCTGCAATGGGACAATAATAGGCTGTTATTAATTTTATTAGTAAAAATGAAAAAATAGCCTGTCATTGGAACTGCCGACAGAAATTAAAAACTTAAAGTCTTAAAACTGTTATTAGCGCCATCTATATCCTACAACATGTAATAAAAACCCTGTCCGAACCGTGAGGGTGTTGTTAGGTATCGTACTGAGAGTCTAATTATGTGGTAATTTTCGTCGTAATTTTTTTTTTCGATAAGGAATTTACAGAAGTATAAAAAAAAAAAAACAGGTACCATATTATAAACCATATTAGAAAGCATATTTAAATTTGCATAACCAAGCTCACACTTTAATAAAAACAAACGAATAAATACACCTCATTTTTATAAACGCGATTGTGCTCTTTATTTATATTGCGTTACGGATCAATCTATGCAAGTATTTTTACTGTAAAGGCTTTGGATTTTTTTTTTTATTGTTCTAGTTTTCACTTCTGCCAGCATTCCCGGAGTGCCACTGTTTTTTTTATTCTAGTCAAGTTGCAAACTGTCAGCATTTTTTTACAGGCAGTAACATGCATATTATTCTTGATTGACGTTCGTGCTTTCCGCGTGGAAATCGTACAAGACAGCTGGAAAATTTCCTAGTTTAATACCCTAGAATTACATTTAATTAATGATACTTATTTCTACTAGGCTTGTGGCTAAGTAATAACAGCCGCATGGGGCGATCGATCAGGTTAAGCTACGCTTGCCGCGGTTGGTCCGTGGATGGGCGACCATCTTTACATACCAAGACCCCTCCGTGCGCACGTTAAGCCGTTGGTCTCGGCTGTCATTTGTAGATCTTTGACAGTCGTTACGGGTAGTTAGAAGCCCTGACAATCAGTCTTACCAAGGGGTATCGTGTTACCTAGTAACTAGGTTGTAGAGGTCAGATAGGCAGTCGCTCCATGTAAAATACTGGTATTCAGCTGCATCCGGTTATACTGGAAGCTGACCCCAACATAGTTGGGAAAACGCTAGACAGAAGAAGACTTATTTATATTAGCAGTTGTGTCCCAGTGGTAACGACCGCGACTTATGTGTAGGTCGTAGGTTCGAAAACCCTGACAAGCGCTTTACTTTGTGTAAATTAAGTCATCACCACTGCTCTCAAAACGGTGAAGGGAAACATTGTGAGGAAACCGGCATGTCCTAGAACCGAAAATTCGAAGACATGTGACATCTACCAACCCGCACTGGGCCCGCGTGTTGGATTACGGCCCACTCCCTCTCACTCGCATTTGTCCGGTTTTTATCAAAGACTGGAAGACCCGGTGAACTTCGTACAGATTTGATTTGTCAGCTATTCCTTTGGGGTTTTCCTAATTTTCTTTTTTTCGTATACTACCCCGGTATTGATGTGAACAGATAAAAAAAACAGTGGCGCTCACTCGAAGTGAAAACTTGAACAATTTAAAAAAATACTTCCAAAACCTTTAAAGTAAAAGTACTTGCATAGAACATTGATCCGTAACGTAATATAAACAAAGAGCACAATCGTGTTTACATAAATGAGGTGTCGGTAACGGTGTCGCGAGTTCAATTGTTTTTCCCATCTCAAAAATGCCCAACGCACCTAAAGAAGTTTTCACTTCAAAAATTATATTCAATTCGGTCGAGCCGTTTTCAAGTTTTTGTGAGACTAATGCACGACAATTGATTTTTAAATAGATACTAGCGGCCCTGACAGACGTTGTCCTGTCCGAACAGCGCCACCTACCGGGTCCAATTGTATTTTCAAACCATTCAGGGACTCACTAAAATATACACACAAAATTTCATCCAAATCGGTCCAGCCGTTTAGGAGGAGTTAGGTGACAAACACCCGTACGGAAGAATTATATTTATAAACAAAATATAGAACATAGATAGATGTCGCATTATTCAGAAATACTAGATGTGGCAATCCATTTTACCCATATATGCTCATTCATATTATTTACATGGAAAATAGGACTCACTTTATATTCAAGTATCTTGTGGTTAGACTGGTCAGCAATAGTGAAACACGTGGAAAATGTTATTCTTGTAAAACTGGTTAGGTTTAGTCATTAAGAGGAGGTATTAAAAGGTACCACAAATACAAAGGTACAGCCACGAGCATAAATTCCTTACGCTTGCGTAAGATTCAAAAGTGATTCACACCTAAATTTAAAAAAAAAAGCTGCCTAGCCTTTTCTTTGGGGTCGGCTTCCAGCCTAGAATCGGATGCAGCTGAATACCAGTATTTTACATGGAGCGACTGCCTATCTGACCTCTACAACCCAGTAACTAGGTAATACGATACCCCTTGGTAAGGTTGTCAGATTTTCGGGCTTCTGACGACCAATAACGACTGTCAAAGATCCAAGAATGACAGCCGGAACCAACGGTTTAACGTGCTTTCCGAGGCACGGAGGAGTCTCGGTATGTACAGATGGTCACCTATCCACGGATCAACCGCGGTAAGCGTAGCTTAACCTGATGGATCAAACCGTGCGGCTGATATTAGTTAGCCACGAGCTTCTCGATTTTCACCTAAAGTATTGATGGTGGTATTTTATGGTGGAACATGGTATTATCGAAACCATACTAATAAGAAATGGGTTTTTTTCTCAAAGTTGCAATTTTTATTTCTACATACCTAATTCAAATTAAATCAAAATATTTTATTTCACATAAACCTACAAGAACACTTGTGAAACGTCAGAAACTAGGTGCACCAATTCATCGTTTCCTATGGAGAAGAGCCGGCAAGAAAATCCACGGTTACTTTTTTAAAAATAAATGGCTTTTAAAATGTTTTCAAATGACAGTGTTGATAGGTATGAGTGGACAGTGTAGGCCTGTCAGCAAGTACTAGGTACTAAATATAAAAGTTTTCTTTATGATAAAATAAATAATAAAAATAAAAAACTATCTAAACCAAATGATATGGTTGCCACCACAACTTATCCTTTCCACGATTGTAAGGTATTTATGCCCGTGACTGTACATAGTTTTGTAATACAATGTGTCATCTGTCATTACAATAACTTCAGTTGAATCAAGTGCTAGGAAAAATATGAATACAAGTCACTGTTTGATACTATGAATTCTAGTATTCCATAAACAACTAATCATCATGTTTGTATTCCATGAAGAGGAAGGATACTCGTAGCAATCCATATTTTCCAGGTATAGCATAATCAGCCTATAATGTTCCCACTGCTGGGACACAGTTCTCCTCTCTGTGAGAGGGAGTGGGCCGTAATCTACCACGTGGGCCAGTGCGGGTTGGTAGATGTCACATGTTTTAGAATGTTTGGTTCTAGGATATGCTGGTTTCTTCACGATGTTTTCCTTCACCGTTTTGAGAACAATGGTGTTGAAATAATTTACACAAAGACGGCAATAGGCTTGCCACCTTATTACATGGGACTTAAACATATGTAACTGGCGAAATGTGGGTGTACATGGGTTACACCTCTGGCTAACCCTTCGGGGAATACTGCAGGCGTGATGTTATGTTGTGTTTATAGTTTAGGTCCCATGTGAAAGGCAAGTCTGTTGCCATCTACCGGGCACGAATTCCTCCGGGCTGCTCCTAAGAATTTCTTAACCAAAAAATTAAAAGTGTGGGTTATTATAATAATATGATCTAAACAATTGAATTAATTTTGTAAAATCAATGTTTTTTTTTTGTTTTTTTTTTATGTAATTTAATTTTAAATTTCATTTATTTAGTATAAATTCAGATACAAATTATTTTTAGTGAATAAATGATTATGACTACTTATCAACAATCTCGTAACGAAAAAAACCCAGTAACAGTTTGCCCGACCAGGAATCAAAACTACGCTCAGTAGTCACTAGATATGACTAAGTAGATCTTGTTATGCAATCGTAATTATCAACCAATATAATCAAGTGTAAGCCTCTTAATGACAGCAATAAATGCTCAATGAGATGATTAGCATAATCATGACAAACGCTTGGTAGACTCATTGGCAATCGCATTGTTTACTTACGAGCAGACAGATCTGAGGTCCCCCTGTCTGCTGGTAACAAAACAATGCGATAATGGTGCCGATTCCCTTGTTCACAAACTAAACTAAATTTAAGTTCAGTGCATCTTTTTCTTTCTATTTCATTAAGAAAAGGACAGAAGATAAATTTTAGTTTAGTCCTGTCAAATTAATCAGCGCTTGACGTAAATTGACGTAATTTTAGTAGGTAAGTTTTTAATCACGTCTAAACTTGTATGGAGTAGTGACAGGCGCTGGTTAATTTGACAGGACTAAACTAAACTTTATCTTCTGTCCTTTTCCTAATGAAATAGAAAGAAAAAGATGCACTGAACTTAAATTTAGTTTAGTTTGTGAACAAGGGAATCGGCACTACTATCCATCTTTTTGACGTAATTCTATTCTATTAAACGAGCAACATTTGTATTTATAATTACAATATATTTGTACTCACGTTCTCGAAATCGGCTCCAACGATTTCGATGAAAGTTGCAATATAGGGGTTTACAGGGGCGAAAAATCGATCTAGCTAGGTCTCATATCTGGGAAAATTAGTTTTCTCCGTATTTTCATCCGAGTAGAGCTCAGTCGCCCAAAGTTTAGAACAAGATAATGAATAATGACATAATTATGAGAATAATGACTATTCTCATGTCATTATTCTAATAATAATGACATTAGAATAATGACATGAGAATAATGACATTAGAATAATGACATTAGAATAATGACATTAGAATAATGTACCTACTCGTAATCCCGTGGAATATTTTCCTTTATCATCCACGCGAGCGAAGTTGCGGGCAAAAGCGTACATAAAAGCCAACACTAATAATAATATTATAAAGAGAAAAGATCAATATTTTTGTTTATAATGAATAAACTCAAAAACTACTGGACCGATTTAAAAAATTCTTTCACAAGTAGAATGCTATATTATCACTGAGTAACATAGGCTATAATTTATAACGATATCACGCGGCGGAAGCTGCTGATTTTCAAATAAATAGAGTGGGTATGAAGGTAGGTATCATAATATTTTTTGCAAAGAATTCTACTTCAACTATGTCATTGACATGAACATTTCTAGAATAATATTTAGGTACCAAAGTCTAGTCTTTAGATATATCTAATTAATTATTTGAATGGCTAAATAAATATTAACTTTAAATACCTAGGTGTATTTTAGTAGCTTAGTAAATAATTAGTGCTTTTAGTGCAAACAATTAATTTTAATTAAGCGATGTCATTCTGCATTTTTATCTATTAATAAGCAGATTTTATTTTAGGCGCTTCCCCTATCTAGCGACCATGAGCGTTCGGTCCTTCTCCGTTCCGCTCCCAGCACACGCCGAATTCACACATTTTTTTAAAAGTAATTTTAATAAAAGAAGAAAAGCGATCTTTTGAAACAAAATAAATCAAGAATTACTTAAATTTTTTAATTATCTATCACTTCACATTAATGTAATCCTCAAATTAATACAACGTAGGTGACGTTCTATTAGCAAAATATGCATGCGTTGTAATTTTTTTACAAGGAGATTTTAAATGTAGTTCATATTATAAATTTATAACACAAAAACAAAAATGAACGTGCAATGTGATGATAAGATATCGAACATTAATAATGTACTTTTAGATGTTAGATATTATTTCTCTAAATAATAGCCTCCCAATAACGAAGAAAAACGCACTATCGCAAAATTTTGCTTGGGGTAGCGCCTTAAACTTGAATTCCGTCACTAAGGCTTAGTTCTATAAATTGTAGTTATATATATATATATCTTTTGCTTTGACTTAGACATATAGCCGTAGCTTTTACTTGTTGTTTTGACAGTCATTGTGAGACAGTGACCGGAATAAAGGCCTGTCTGTGGGAACAGACAGGCGCGACGCGACACCTGTAGAACAATTTCCGTGAAGTTTTCATAGAAATTGTTCCACCAGAGTCACGTCGCGCCTGTCTGCGGCAGCTTTCACGCTTAGCCAAAGTACGTGCTAAGTAAAGTTTATAGATATTACAATTTGTTATTTTATTACCATCATTATTTTTCTTGATCATAATTTGATTTATATTTCTATGCATATATTGTTTCAACTATTCTGTAAATCGATTAGATGGTCGCTCGAGAAATGACGTTTCAAGATAATAGACCTTCGCGCTGCCGATGTTTCGACCTTAATTATTCGAGATTTTGATGCATCGAGGTAGTGAACTGTCGCGCTCATAATTTGTCGATTTCAAGTACTATCGAGTTAATGTTTTCGAGCAAGTAATATTCGATCTCACGTCATTCGATTTCAATTATGGAACCCCGTTTAAAAAGAACGTGGGGGGAGTATTTAGTCTAAACTAGAATCCATAGGCTCAGCTAGAATTGCCATCCGTCCAGATAAAGCCGGACAGTGTTAGGCTTTTTAACCTCTTGTCCGGACCAATTTGACTGCGTCCGGCCCGTCCGGCTCTTGTTAGACTTTTTATTCTCTTTAATAGGCCAGCAATGGATGAAACAAAGAAACAGGTTAAAATCGGAAACTATTGCAAAAACGTTAATTGTGGAATTTAATTAAGACATGCAACTTGCAAAGCGTTTTATGCTAAAATTATTAAGGAGGTTGAGCTTTTAAATCTCGTTTCTACCAAAGAAAAATATACAAATAAAAATACCGATTAAAACTTTCTTATAAAATATGTGTTATAATTGAACTTTTAGTCAAAAATCCTTTTTTTTGGCGTCCGTCCGGCCGTGGGACCCAAATCTCCAGCTTTTTAAGCGGGTAAGTTCGGTTTTCTGTTTTTTTTTTTATGTATGTCCGGCGATTTCTCAGTCATTTGTGGACCGTTTTTCAAAATTATTTTTTTGTTTGAAAGTGTATGCTCTCATATTGGTTCCATATAAATTTTATTAACTTTGCTTGGGAAGTTTTTGAGTTAGCTACAAATAACGAATTTTTTTCCCACTTAGTATGTAGATGATATGATAAGTTCCTATCACTGGTAGTGGTATTCGCATGTGTGTGGGGTAGGTACCACATCTAGCGTTGCCATCTTTAAAAATTTTTAACTAAAAAGTGAAAAATAAAAACTTTTTACAAAAAAAAAACAAACGACTTCCAAAAAAAACAATACAAAGTGAAAAATTACTTTAATTTCGGAATTCGGTGTCTTAGGTTTTGTATTTTCGTTTTTTGCCACCAACTTCCAAAATTAAAGTTATTTTTCACTTTGTATTGTTTTTTTTGGAAGTCGTTTGTTTTTTTTTTTTGTAAAAAGTTTTTATTTTTCACTTTTTAGTTAAAAGTTTTTAAAGATGGCAACGCTAGACTCAGCTAGTACTTACAGTTAAAACTCAATCTTTGACATCGACAATACCAACGGAAAACTGTGATTAGGTATAGTTACATTGTTTTAAAACACGGAAATCTGAAACAATATTATAACTAGCGTATAATTATCAAGTAGTTATAAAATTTACTAGTTTCTCACATAATTATTATATAGCTTAGTTATTTTATTTTTATGAGTAGGATCTGTGTTATAACATAATAATTATCTCTGATGTTCTGTTTGGTGTAGGTAACCAAATCGTCTGCCTAGAATTTTACTAACTATGGGTATATGGATACTATCGAAAAAACGCATATATAAGCAGTTTGAAAACAAAATCCCGTGAACACGATGACCACATCTGTTTAACGGCCGCTTTCTATAGCGGCCGAGCACTGCAAGCAGAAACAGTCCTTACGGTGTATACAGTGTGATTCTTCATAATGTGCACATATCGAAATTAGGGAATCTATGCTTAATTATAACGACAGAAAAAATATTTAAAAAAATCAAAAAAATTTTTTTTGGAATAAAAAAATTGTAACAAAACTGTGTAACTTTTAAACTAAATCATCTATATCACGATGATATAAACTCCATAATGATTAGAAGTAATTAAGCGTCCACATAAATGAAAATTGAGAAAAAAATAATATCCTCAATTGAAAATAAACATGTTTTTTAAGCAAAAATTTGTTTTTTTTTTCATCAATTTTTACAATAATTGTAAAATTTATAAATAAGATGCCAATGAGAAAAAAAAATCGAAATAAAAGAAAAAACAAAAACTGTCGGTAAAATTAAGCATAGATTCCCTCATTTCGATAATTATGTGCACATTATGAAGAATCATACTGTAGAAATGCGTTTCTTCGATAGTACTCTTTCGGAAAAATCGAATCCGTAAGTTTGAATTTGACATTTAAATGTAAAATGTCATCAATCGGGTTAAGGCTAGCAAAGTTAGGTCAATAAAATGTTACTTGCATGATAACATTTAAAACTAGTCACGTAAAATAGGTATAGATATAAACTTTGCATATAAACTCCTTGAATTATAATATATTATTTATTTGAATTATATTATTTATAAAACCAGGCAAGTGCGAGTCGAACTAAAATTACACAATCTGAAAATTTCAACTGTCTACCTATTACGGTTCATGAGATGTAATAGTGTGTGTGTAATGTGTGTGGGGGTGTGTTGTGTTTGTGTGTGTGTGTTGTGTTAGTGTTAATATTATTGTACCATCGAAGAAACCCATACCTATACACCGTAAGGACTATTTCTGCTTGCAGCGCTCGGCCACTATAATAACGGTTACCTACGAAAAAAAAAGGTCGTGTGCACGGGATTTTGTTTTCAAATTGCTTAGATATAGGTTTCTTCGATGGTACCTACCTACTGTAGCTATAAAATTTGTACGCCACTGGCAAAACATAGAGAGTCAACTGAATTTTTACTGTAGACCAAATGTGTGTACCTGTGTTTAACGAATAAATATTCACTCATTCATTCATTCATTCCATCGTTTAGCACCCTTCCGGTACGGAACCCTAAAAACGGCAATATTATTTATCAGTGTCGTGATGGCCTCGCCTCTCTTTTCATGCACGAAGTTGTAGGTTCAAATCATTTCGTTCAGAACATTGATCCATAACTTAATATAAATAAAGAGCACAATCGCGTTTACAAAAATGTGGTGTCGTCATGGTGTCGCGAAATCAATGGCTTAGTCCCATCTCGAAAAATGCCCAACGCGCTTAAAGAAGTCTTCACTTCAAAAAACGAAACAAAAAGGGCGCCTGGCATGAGTTTTTTTGATTAGTTTACTCCTTATGAATCGATTTTCATAAACACGATTACTTGCACTTTACTGCATCTAATGCAAAGACAAGTCTAAATTATGATCTAATTATTTGTTTCATTTGAGTTATATTAGGGTGGCCCCCCACTCCAACTGGTAGGGATTTTGTTTTTTATTGTTTTTAAGATAAGTCTAAATTATGATCTACTTAATTTATTGTTTCATTTGAGTAATATTATTTATTATTTATATTTTTAATTTAATTTTTTTATTATTTATATAATTTTATTTTTATAAGAAGTGCGTTTATTTACCCTCTTTGCCTATTGCATATTCAAAGACAATCGTATTAAGGAGTGAAGTCCAGTCTTGCGTCGGAGCTGACACACACACTTTTTTTATCGTACATAATGCAACGTCATACCTACCATTTTTTTTTTTGGTCTTATGGTACACAATCAATCGTTGTCTTATAAGAATTTGATTGATTTCCGACAACTTCAATTACATCTTAAAACGATCGAAATAAAAAACAAATTATTTTTCTACGAAACTCTACAGTCCTACAAATTAGTAGGGACAGTTGACCGCACATCAGTGGTAACACTAGCACTGTTAAAAATGCTTACTGCTACGAAATTAAGGCGCTGTCAATGTCAAATCCTATACTATTAAACGAGCAATATTTGTATTTGTATTTATAATTGAATATATTTGTACTCACGTTCTCAAAATCGGCTCCAACGATTTCGATGAAAGTTGCAATATAGGGGTTTACGGGGGCGAAAAATCGATCTAGCTAGGTCTCATATCTGGGTTTTTTTTTCCGTATTTTCACCCGAGCAGAGCTCGGTCGCCCAAAGTTTAGAATAGACACGACAATAATGACATTAGAATAATGATCATGTTAGCATGGAATTAGTAAGTACCTACTATCATGGTAGTAAGGAATTAGTAGGTACTATCCTACATATCGTCGCCGTGCAGTGAAAACCTCGTGATTGCAATAAACGTTATTTTACAAGAGAAGATAAAAACTGTCTGAAAAATGGCCGCCATTGACGTTCTCCGAGGTTCTCATTATCATAAATAGAAGGCATTAAAACCATCTTAGAGCTGTGCACGTTCGTTCTAAACTAAATTATACATTACGAGGTTTTCTACCCAACAAATAAATTAAAAAAAAATACAACAAAAAAAAACTTTACAAGGTTTTCACTGCACGGCGACGATATACTATTAAACGAGCATTCACCAGAGCAGAGCTCGGTCGCCCAAGTACTTGTTACTGATGTGCGGTTGATCGCACGGACACGTGTCATATGAAGTAATTTTTTCACCGTTATAAATTGATGAAAGATCATAAGTTCATAATATAGCCCCGAAGGTTTAGGCAAAGAAAGAAAAGAAAGAAAAAGAAAGAAAATTCGTTTATTTGCGGTAAACATGACGCAAAGAGAGATAAAAAAAAACACGTAAATAACAAATCAGGGGAAAATATGCGTCACATCCACGCAAAACGGCCATCGCTCAGCATAAAGCTGCGACCCCATGCGAGACAGAGCCCCAGCGCTGGTTTTCAGCGATAGCCGGCGCTGACGTGATGACGTCAACCGGTGCAGCATATAATGAAATAACAAAACAATAAAATAAATACAATACTAGTCCCAAATGTTTATACAAAATATAATATTTAAAATGGCAACATTCCGTGCCGTCGGCGACTCACGCGCCGCAGACTTATTACAATCTGTGCGTGTAGCTGTCATAAAATATTTGCTTGACGTTTTGACGTATTGGCTAATTATTACATGTACTGGTTACGTAATAATTATAACATGGCGCATTAGGTAATGAATGTTATGAATATGATGCAAAGCATAATAAGAACAATAACCCAGGATGCATTAGATGAATGTGTAGCTGTGATTTTTGTAAACAGTGTTTGTGAAAGTGTTGGAAGGTGTAGATGGCAAACTCGGTGACTGAATACGAGATCAAGTAAGTGCTAGTAAAATAATTATATTTATCAACGAGATCTCATTAAATTTCATTACTATTAAAATAAATGGAATTGGATGAAATTAGTTTGGAGTTATATAAATACATTAAATTGAAATTTTATTACTCCAAAAATAAATGAAATTAGATGAAATTAGATTGGAATTAATAAATATATCATTAAATTGGTTTAAACCGTAGTTTACAGAAACATGGTGGCATTTCTAAGCATATGGGATGAATGCAGTAGCGAAAAACACTCCAATCCAGCCCCATTGACAGAAGAGGGAATTCGAAACTCCAATACAGCCCCCACTGACAGAAGAGGGAATTCGAAGCAGCCCACGCCGCTCAGGAGATCCCAAGCCAAAGCCTGCATGCCAAGACCCCTGAGGTACAGTGAACCAACACAAAAGTACATAAATGTTATGATAAAACGGAAATTTGTTCATGTATGAGTAACTTTTTGTATAGGAATTTAAAGGATTGCAATTTTTCCAGGCGTCGCATTGGTGGTGGGAGATCGTTCCAACAGCGCGTGGCTGCGAACTTGAAACACCCCCTGAATGCTGTAGTTCTGTGCATTGGCACCGACAGTGGACTTACCATGGAGCGAAGACCATACTTTAGGTAGTTTTGTTTCCATGTTAGTTTCTCATAGAGATAATGTGGTTTATGGGTTGAAACAACACCAAACAATAAGTTGGCTAAGTGAAGCTTCCTCCTGGCCGCCATCTTTAATAATTTTAGTTGGTTAATATATGGAGTAACATGACTTCTTCGCGGGATGTTAACACAAAAACGAGCACATGCATTCTGGATACGTTGGATTACACGCTCCGTTCTTGAAAGCAAGCATGGTCCATAGACTGTGTCACAGTAATTTAACTTGGATAGAATGAGACTGTCAACAAGTTGCTTCCGTACTGGTATGCTTAGGTATTTACGTATTCCATATAAGACCTTTAATCTATAAAAACAATTTCGGAGAACATTGGTTATGTGGGCCTCAAAGCGAAGCTCTGGATCCATAATTAGCCCCAGATTGCACGTCTGATTCACTCTCTCAATTTTCTCTCCCTTGATGACTATCTCAGGGTTGGCAGACAGTATTGCACTAACTTGTTTCTTTGAACCCAGCACCATAAATTTAGATTTGAGGGGGTTCAGAACCAGAGAGTTCTCCTGCGACCATAAAACCACTCTATGCAAGTCCTCATTTATTTTCTGCACTGCCAAAGATGTTTCATCCCCCTTGAAGGATATGTACAACTGAATATCGTCAGCGTAGATGTGATATTTGCAATTAACAAAAGATTTAATAATATCTGCACTGTACAGAATGAACAACAAAGGCCCCAGAATCGATCCCTGGGGTACACCCCTTGACACCTGGAGGGGGGGGGATGACACTGTAGACCCGTCCTCCCTACGCATCTCTACGTATTGAGACCTGTCAGTAAGGTAGCTATTGAACCACTCCACCGCATCCCTGTCGAAGCCATAGAAGGCTAACTTTGACAGCAGTAGAGTGGTATTAATTGCATCAAAAGCCCGTGAAAAGTCCAGCAGAGCCAGAATTGATCCCTCCCCCTGGTCACGCGCTTCAAGGATACTACCCACAACGTCTGCCAGAGCCGTTGCAGTACCTCTACCCTTTCTGAAACCCGACTGAAGGTCAGGAAGAATGTTATTGGTTTCGAGATATTGGATAACCTGTAAGTATACTACACGTTCCAGGATCTTAGACAGGCAAGGCAGAATACTGATTGGTCTCAGATCCTTCATGTTAACCGGGTTATTGTTTTTCGGAATAGGGCGTACAATAGCGCATCGCCAGAGTTCGGGGAACGTATGCGTAGTTATGGACCGGTTAATGATGTCTGTAATGGCTTGCAAAGTAGTTGGCAGTGTGAGAGATATCATGTCGAGACTTATACCGTCAACACCTTGTGCATTTGACCCTAGACTCTTGATTATATTCAGGATCGACTCAGGATTGGTTGTTTTGAGTGTGAATGTGGCAGGGCCAAACCTATTTGACTCAAAGTAGGACAATTGTGAGATGTTGGTACAACAATTACCTGGGACGTCCAGAAACGCTGCATTGATGTCATCAGGGTTGTTATAGTGACTTGGCAACAATCTTTGCCTATGGTCCGGAAGCACATCCGATTTTAAGTTGCGCCATAATAGTTTCGGGTCCTTAATTTGGTCATTGATGCTTTTAGCGAAGTATGCCGTTTTCTCGTTAATTAGTGCCATGACTGCTTGGCGCTTAAGATCCAGATAATACTCTTTATGACCCGGTAGTTTTGATTTACGATATCTGTCCCTAGCTTCATCTCTCAAAGTTGACATCAACTTGATGTTTTCAGTTATCCACGGAGTAGGGCGGGTTTTAAATGTTTTCCTTTTTAGAGGAGCGTGGAGATCAAATAGCTGGATCATAAATGAGTTGAAAGATCGCACCATAGAATTGACATCACTCATGTTTCTAATAATCGACCAAGGTATAATTTTCAAATCTGTGTTAAAATAGTCCTCTAAAATGTTTGTGAGCGGACGAAATACAACAGATATTGGTTTAGCCTTGTGTTTCTTAAAAATCGACTCGCATGTGACAAACGTGTACCTATAGTACACCTGCAATTCGCCAGTTATGTTTAAGTGCCATGTAATAGGGGGCGAGCCTATTGCCATCAACCGGGAACAAACTCAGACTGCAGGCTGCTACTGAGAAATTCCAGATGGAAAAATCCACTAACATTTTGCCTGAATCATACCCAGGATCTCACTCAAAAAATAGTAAACAATATAAAACATTATTTTTACAACAATCGCATATGTTTTACTTAAATTTTTTAAAGTTGTTTCGCTGTCCCCCAATGGTGGCAAAACAAGTGGGGGACATCGGGAATAATCGAGTTTAGCTGTGTTAAATTAACGGTAATTATTGCGGTCAATCATAGACATTTCGACAGACAGTTAATTTACTAGTAATCAGGATCAGAGACTGGATCAGGGGCTGCAGTCTCGATATAGATAGCGGTCCCTAGACGGTCAAAATAGCTTGGCAAGCACGATAAAATCACGGTGTACTTGTCAAGCACGTCGCACGCGTCTAGGGACGTCTTTAGGCCTGCTGTTGGGCGTAATTTTTTCATTGAAAATTCATTCAAACACTATTTTCGCAGCAATTTTAAATTTTTATAGTTTCAATTCAGAAAACCGTGAGAATTAATTTATAAAAAAAACGTGCAAACATGTTTTGACGCGAATTATTTACCATAAATTACCAAGGCAAGAAATGTGATCCTTTTAAACGTCAAATACCGCAAAGACGCCATCTTGGATTTTGGCTATAAACTATTGAATCAAGTTTTAGTAGCTTATAGAGGAATGTGATCAACGGTTCAATAGTTCATTTTAGTTTTAGGTGTTATTGGGTTTTTCTATCTGGAATTTCATAGTAGCAGTCCGGAGCCTGGATTTGTACCCGGTTGGCAATAGGCTCGCCCTCTGTTACCTACATGGGACTTCAAAATAACTGGAAAAATGTGGGTGTACAGTAAGCGCTCAAAAGTGCATGAGCACGCTAAGAGTCGTATTGCTGTGAACACGCGGTATAGCTCGTACATTTGTATGTGTAAGCAACACGATACACACACCACAGATAACGCAGTTACACGAAACAACAATATATTTCCGTCGCTTTAAACATGCTAGCACACACGCACTATGCGCGTGAACTTGACCAGTTAATGGCATTGCTAAAATTCAACAGTAACTTAACAAGTGCAGATAGCAGAAAGCGTTAAGCGTTGGTATGGAATTCAAACTGCCTCAGGTTCTAATCTCGTGAAACACAGTGCGGTTTTTTGCAAATATTATTATTTTTGTTTTCGATAATAATATTTTTAAATATTGCTGCTTTTTTATGTTGTTATTGCAATAAAGGTTTTAGAATAAAAAATGCGTGATATATGATAACAAAATTAAAAAAAATATGTTTATTCGTTATATTTATTTTACATAAGTTAATAAACTGCTACAATTATTTATCATTACTTCAGCTGAATAAGATGTGAAATAGATGTCAAGAAACTTAGAAGCAGTTTGTATTATTTAGACATATTAAATTATGAAATATTTTAAATTTTTAATGGATTTTTTCACCATAAATACTAAGCTTTGATCATGGTCGAAGTAATTAAGTAATAAATAAGAATATTAGACTACTTAAAATGTAAAAAACTACTTACAGAATAGGTAATTTTAAGGTTAAATATGGGCAGTTTGTTTATATTTTATTTGTATTAATTATTTTACATTTTATTTGACTTTAGTAAATATTGGTTGTTATTGAGGTAAAAGCTTAAGTATTCATTTTCTTTACGAAAAGAAGATTGAAACTAAACCTCAAATTTTTATCCTAAAATAATACTATTACTAAAATAATATTAAACAATTTCGGTATATCTGCAAGAAATACGACAAACACCCTATTGAAACGTGCTTAAAAAATTCGTTACCATAAATTCATGCAATAACGAATCTGTTGTTTATTAAGTTGGTACGGTCAATATTTTAAGGTCAAAAACGGTTTTCTAGCTGGTCTTCAGTGATGCAAGCCTTCAGAGTGCACGACGAACGGTTCATGACGTGTTTTTAATAATTCAGCAAAATGTCTCGTTGGTATGAAACCATTTGTTTCATTCACCATTTGACGTCGCTGCTACTCGATAATAAGCCCCTTCCTCATATCTCTTAACCCTCACAGTATTTCTCTAGAACAAAGAAAAACATTGTTTTTATTACACATAATACCTTATTATTTATTATTCACTAATCGAATTAAACCTCACAATGAATTTAAAGGCATCTTCTGTCTCAACAATACCTCTGTTCTATCAACAATACCCTTGATTAAGATTTATGTTTAGTAAAATATGAAATATATTAATGATAACACTCACACTTAGTCCGGTTTCATTAGATATTCACTTCACTTTTACGCAGCGCAATAATATTCTCTGATCTGATCTGATCTCTTCAATATATTTTATGCCTGCTTTTTGATAATAATAACCACAACACTGCGCTAAATACTCGTCACCAATATTATCCACGAACCAAAAAAGTTCTATTAATTAAATACTCGTAACAAACTGCATCTACCCCACAGAAATCGAAATAATTTACTTAGTTTTTTGTGGTCTACCTGCTAAACTTTAATATTTATGTGAACAAGACGAATGAAACTAAAAACGAATGATGATTATTGAACTAGTCATTGGTTGCAGACAAAGTGAGTGTGTGTGTGTAATGTGCGTGTCTACAGTATTGTAACAACTTATAGAAGAAGGTCGTAAGTCAAACCGAAGCGTCAGTCTATTGCTTTGTGAGATTGCTCATGGACTTTTGGTCGGTACTGTACTATAGGTACACCTCTGTCCAACCCTTCGGGGAAACAAGGTGTGATGTTATGTTTATGTTTTAGTTTAATGTTTATGTTTTAGTTTAATGTTTATGTTTAAGTTTAATATTGAATAGCAGTGATTCACGGTCGTCAGTGTTGTATGGATCACTATGGAAGCGTGTTGACAAATACTTTTTCTCTAAGGCTCGGTTTATACGCTGTACCGTTCAGAAACCGGGTCGTGTACAAAAGTCCTTTTTTTTTGGTTGCGAAATTATCAAATAACTTCTCCCGCTCAGGGCGGAACGGAAGGACGGGCATGTCAGACTCTTACTGAATAAATCCCACCCGTGTTCCTTCAGTTGCCATATTGCCAGGGGCCACGGTATCCCTTTCGGACTTTCCCGCGACCCCGGCAGGCATCGGCCCTAGCAGACCCCGTCAATTCTGCTGACATATTTTTGAGGCGCGCGTGGAACACAACGCGCCGTCGATCCGGGCCTGGTCCTTATCGGACGGCGAGCTACCCATTGCTCACCGTCCGCAAGCCCAACGTCCGTACTCTACCGAAGGTGCCCTTAGCATGTAGTCACTTAGTTTATAAATTAATTTATTAAAACGATCACAGGATAGCCCAGTTAACAACCTCATAGGTTGAACCGCGAGATGCCATAGATAAAAAAATCGCTTTCTAAGCGTTGTAAATTTCTACATAAACTTTCACCAGGATTGGCATAATGTTTGCGGTAGCTTATGTCAATCCGCTGATAGAATGTTACCTTAGCATTATCAGCCTATAATGTTCCCACTGCTGGGACACAGGCCTCCTCTCTGTGAGAGGGAGTGGGCCGTAATCCACCACGCGAGCCCAGTGCGGACTGGTAGATGTCACATGTCTTCGAACTTTTGGTTCTAGGACATGTCGGTTTCCTCACGATGTTTTTCTTCGCCGTTTTGAGAGCAGTGGAAATATGAAATAATTTACACAAAGTAAAGCGCCTGTCAGGGTTCGATTATATACCTTACCTACAATTAATACGTGAAGCAAAACTTTGTAGACTTTTTAAGAAAATTACACGGACGGAGGAGCATGAAATTTGACACATTTAAAGTTTATATGAAGAAGGAGTACAGAAAGCTAATGTTTTTATATTATAGGCATTAGAAATGAATTAAATTATTTAAAAAAAACATTACACACACTATTATGCGTTTGACACACACACTCTTTTGTTTTTGGTTTATAGATGGCTACCTTAGAATAATGACATGGCAGCATGGAATTAGTATGAACTATTTTAAACTATCCTATCAAACTTAAAATTTAAATTGATTATGGTCGAATATCGACCACTAGACAGCCACTAGGTTACTGAAGACTTCAAAATATTTAAAAAAAAAACCAAAAAAATACAACCGACTTCCAAACTACAAAGTAAAAAAGTAAAGTAAAGTAAAGTTTATTTATTTGCATAGATTGTAGGTACATAACATAAGGTATTAAAAAAAAATGTGATCCATGTACAATCTACCTTAGATTAGGCATGCAAACATTAATGAATGAAGTAACGAGAAGGTAATAAAAAATTAAATTGTTTCAAAAGTGTCAAACAAAATTACGAGTTACAGTTCAAAATGGGTACAATTAAATAAGTTGGAATTTCTTTAAATTGCATAAGAATATTATTATTATTGATAAAATATCTAAGTTATTGTCATTTAGAAAATCGTTAACCGAGTAGTAGCATTTTTCAATCAATAATGCTGTTAACTTCTTTTTAAAATTACGTATTGTGTCATCTTTTATTATGTCAGGTATTTTGTTATAAATTGTAGGTCCCATACTAATAACATTTTTTTTATGTAATGCAGTATTGCAACTGTCCATTAGTAAAAGATTTTTGTACTGGCTTCTGATTGGTCTCTTACTACTTTGTGATACTGTAGTAAAAAGATGCATGTTATGTTTAACAAAAATTGCCATTTCTAAAATATACATTGCCGGAAATGTTAACAGCTTTAGGGACTTAAACACTGGAAAACAACTATCAGTCGATTTCATATTTAACATCGACCTCAAACAACGTTTTTGGGCTTTGAATACCTGTTCCCGCAAGCAAGAATTTCCCCAGAAAATTATACTGTATCTTAAATCTTATTCTTCTTCTTTAATCTTAATCTTAAATAACTTTAATTTCGGAAGTCGGTATCTTTGAATCAGTATTTTAGTTTATTGACACCGACTTCCGAAATTAAAGCTATTTTTCACTTTGTAGTTTGGAAGTCGGTTGTATTTTTTTGTAAAAATGTTTTTTTTTTTCACTTTTTAGTGGGTTGGTTTGTAATATATCTAAGTTACAATAGCTTAATGTAAACTGCTCATTAAAAATACCCAAATCGCTATAGATGTATGTGCCTATAATATTTGAAGAGTTCCCTCGATTTCTCCAAGATCCCATCATCAGATCATGACCAAATGACAATGGTTCCAACTTGTAAGTATACCCTTTCAAACAAAAAATATTTTTTCAAATCGGTCCAGCGGTCTTCGAGTAATCGGGGAACATAAATAAAAAAAAAAAAATATTCCGACGGACTGAGAGCCTCCTCTTTTTTTTGAAGTCGGTTAAAAAAAAGAAAACTATTGTAAGAAGCGTGATCTCTGTGAGATAATTTGACTAATTTGACCTAGGTCATAGTGTCCAATCCGTCTGTCAAGTAGTTTTTGCTATGTAACTGGTTTGTGAACTACTAACTGACATGAAAACAGTTATTTATAGATTAGAGTTAACGGGTTGTACATTCTAAAAGTTGTTTTTGTTTATAATGATTAATTATATCGTTCATCTTTAGGTCAGACTTTTTCTACGAAGTCTAGATAAAACAGTAAAAGTTGGTTTTCCCGAGTTCTTTGCAGGTTATTCTTTTTTTCATAATAATTATTGGTTGGCAAATTTACCATCTCACCTTTTAATATCTGGATCACCGATTTATCGCCCCCGAAACCCCTTTTTTTTTGGATGGGAAATTATCAAATAATTTCTCCCGCTCTGGGCGGAGTGGCAGGGCGGCGTGTCAGACTCTTACTGACTAAAACCCACCCGTGTTCCTTCAGTTGCCATGTTGCCGGGGGCCACGATCTCCTTTTCGGATCCCGAAACCTCCTGCATACTAAATTTCATGAAAATCGTTGGAGCCGTTTCCGAGATTCAGATTACGAATATACAAAAATTGCTCGTTTAAAGGTATTACATGTAATTTGGATCACTAAATAAGATAGGTAGGTAACTGCACCAAAGAGTGTGCTGATACGATGCTCACCAGAGACAAAGTTAAAATGTCTTCAAAACAAAGCATTCAATTACTTGAATCATCTGCCTACCCTACTATGTTGGGGTCAGCTTCCAGTCTAACCGCATGCAGCTGAATACCAGTATTTTACATGGAGCGACGGCCAATCTGACCTCCACAACCCAGTTACTGGGTAATACGATACCCCTTGGTATGACTCATTTTCATTAATTTTCAACTTTATTTTAAATTTTATAATTTGCACCCCAAAAGTAACTTCCATATTATACAAAATACATTTTATTTAAGTTACACGTCCGTGTTTGGGTCACAAAAATTAATTATGTGTACCAATTTTTAACTTAATTGGTCCAGTAGATTCGGATTCAAATTGATTGTGACGTAGGGTCAGAAAGACAGACACATGAGTGATTCTATAAGGGTTCCGTTTTTTTCATTTGGACGTAGGTACGGTACCCTTAAATTGTCAAAGAACCTTGATATCCAAGGCAATGTTATAAATATATGCCTTACGTATTAATAATTGCTTGTTTACATTACTTCACTTGTACATACGTATTACAGAATATTCCGTCAAACGTTGCATGTAGCGGAAATACACAGTAATTATAATTCCGTACTTTATGACTTCTCTTGATTCAAAGAGCCTAGAAAGATTTGATAAATTTTGTTTAATTAAAATTACTTCCGGGAGCCTGGAGATATACATTTTCTTATCTAAATTCCGGGAGACTCTCGGAATTCCGGGAGAGGTGGGAAACCTACTCATGTCACATTTGGTTCCTAAAAAATGTTATTGCGCAGCATTCTGCACGAAGTTCAGAACTGTCAAGTTATATCGGCCATGTTGTAAATACGGTTTTGAATACTGTTATTTTTGCCTACAACTGTAATAGTTTCGACAGTAATTTTACCGGCTTTACTCTAATTTATACGAATATAAATCTTATTTGCAAATTAGAATAAGGTTCTTAATCGCTTGAAACACTAACACCGCAATTAGCATTCTTTAAAAAATAAATAAGATTATGTAACATTTTTGATCGTTCACGACAAGGTTCATGGACAGACACAAATAAATTGGATAAAAACAACTTAAAAAAAAAGAATGGTCCATTCTGCCTTTTTTAACACGTTTCATAATAATGAAACGTGTTAAAAAAGGCAGAATGGACCATTCTTTTTTTTTAACTGAATTCAAGGTTAACCAAAAATAAGTGGGTTATGATCAGCTATCATTCAATCTCTCGAAGATTCGATGAAATTGATTAAATTAATCTTGATACTATTAATAAAGCTGAACAGTTTTTTTTTTGTTTGTTTGTTTGTCATGCTCACTTAAATGTCTCGCTAATGGTGGCGAGTGTGTTGGATCATTCGGTTCCCTACAAAATGTTTGAGCTGGATGGTGCTGATCCACGCGTCATGTTCGTGAACGTGCGCCGTCAGTTGAGACTGGTCATCTCTTATCTGCCAGGGCTTATTTTTAATCTTATATGTGTACCAAGTTTCAACTTAATCGGTCCATTAGATTCGGAGCAAATCGGCTGTGACAGACGGACAGACAGACACGAGTGATCCTATAAGCGTTCCGTTTTTCCTTTGAAGTACTTAACCCTAAAAGTATCAAAAAGACAGTTATGATGTTTTTTGTTCTTCTTATTTTTCGTGTGGTAAGACAGTTAGTATCAGAGTTTTCATGCGGCCTCTGACTTGGCTTCACATGCCGTCGAGCATGACTGTTTTTTTTTTTTGAGTTACTATATAAGTCGGTTATACTTAGGCTTAAAATGGTTTAAATTGTCCTAGGTAATGGTTTGCAACGGAAATATAACTAGCCTTGGTTTAAATTAAGACGCAGATATATGACCGTGACCTTGAGTGGTTAGCCTGCGTATTCTGTACTGGGCTCACGCAGCGCGTCGTACGTCCAGCCAGTAATAGGACTCGCCCATCAAGGAGCGCTGTCCCAAATTAGACGCATTATTAATTTATTATATATAAAACAAAAGGCATTTTAATAAAACACGTAAACCAAAAGATCGATAACTAAGTTATCTTTAAAATGGTGAAGGTTTCAGAAAAATATGCTTGATAGATTTTGCATGATTCTCAGTTTTTTATCCGCGTTAGACATAACTTTACAAATTAATTTCACTATGTAATATAAACATAATCTAAAATATTAATATGTTAAGTTATTATATTAAGAAAATGCTTTTATTTAACATATATTTTTTTTCGAATAATTAACACTACTCGTTTAGACGTGAACTTCAGTATAAAATCGTTAAAAGTCGGTTATCGTCGCCTTAAACGCATGTATTACACAATGATGTGGCAGCGTGCTTTATCTACTTAACTAATATAAGACATTGGCCGTGAATTTGTTTTTGAGTGCCATGGTCAGGGCTTGTGGCTAAATAATAACAGCCGTACGAGTCAATCGAAGGTCTTAGCTACGATTTCCGCGTTCAGTTCATGGATGGGTGACCATCCCTTACATATCGAGACCCGTCCGTGCCTCGGAAAGCACGTTAAGCCGTTGGTCCCGGCTGTCCTGTGATTTACCTAATTTACTGAAGAACCGACCACAAATGGTGTTATTTGCTGATGACACATCAAAGTAAACAGACATGCACAGGAGCTTGACGACGTAAATAACGCTATGCTTAAGGTCTATAATTGGTTTACTGTAAATAATTTGGTATTAAATGAGAAGACAAATAAATGCATAAGATTTGCGTTACCGAATGTTAGAAGTAGTGAATGTCACGTTGCATTGAATAAGGAGACACTAGAATTCGTCGAAAAGACGGTTTTCCTGGGGATAATGCTTAACTCCAAACTACAGTGGGGTCCTCACTTAACATCACTTGCAGGGCTGCTAAATTCAGCCGCTTACGCTGTTTGGACAATCCGCCAACTAACAGACATGGATACCGCGAGACGGGTCTATTTTAGTTACTTTCATGTCTTACAGTATTTTGAAATAAATGCTTTGAGTTTGAGTTTTGGCGTTCGTAATTCTTTGACAGTGGTTACAGGTAGTCAGAAGCCTAAAAGTCTGACAACCAGTCTTACTAACGGGTATCATGTTACCCAGTAACTGCCTAAGTAGCAAAATCTGGTCCTGTAAGAACCCCAAGAGCATGTAAAGAAGAAAAGAAAATTCGTTTATTTGCGGTAAACATGACGCAAAGAAAGATTAAAAAAGAACACGTAAATAAAAAATTGGGGGAAAATATGCGTCACATCCACGTAAAACGGCCATCACTCAGCATAAAACTGCGACCCCATGCGAGACAGAGCCCCAGCGCTGGTTTTCAGCGATAGCCAGCGCTGACGTGATGACGTCAACCGGTGCAGCATATAGTGAAATAACAAATCAAAAATAAAATAAATACAAAACTAGTCCTAAACGTTTATACAAATATAATATTTAAAGTGGCAACATTTCTTGCCGTCGGCGACTCACGCGATGTATTTTTTAGTTCTATAGAAATCCTATAAACGTTTATAAAACCGTATTTGGGCGCAGTTTATAGGAATATTTACGCCCTATAGTCGTTTTGTTACAGTCCGGTAAAGTGCAGTTCGATTTTATAATTATCTTATCAGGTGCTTTTACTGGTGTAATTGATCTAACAGTTGTCAGCGTGATGCCATTACTAGAACATTCGTTCTACATTCTTTTTGTAACGTGACGTGCTGGTTTCTTAAGGGGGAAGCGTCAGGGTAGCCCGCGAAATTCAAATTTTCTTACGTTTTTTGCATTTTGCAGGTCAGTGTCAGGTTTTATGTTGATTAAAATATGATTCGCGGTCGTAACAAATATGGCTTTACTTAATTATAATCATTACAATCAGCAATAGTGATTAAAAAGAAGAATTTGACACCTTTGCTAACTTATGGAGTTGTATTGCTGATTGTAATGATTATAATTGAGTAAAGCCATATTTGTTACGACCGCGAATCATATTTTAATCAACATAAAACCTGACACTGACCTGCAAAATGCAAAAAACGTAAGAAAATTTGAATTTCGCGGGACCCTGACGCTTCCCCCTTAAAAAATATATTATTTTCAAAGGAAAAGTAATCCACACAAATCCATAAAATGCTGTTGTAAGATCAATGATCTTAGTCAAAGCGTCTATTACATTCATATAAGACGTTTAGTCTTATAAGGATAACTTTAGGAAAAGTTTGCTATTTGGGTAGGTTGTGGAGGTCTGATGCGCAGTCGCTCCATTTAAAATACTAATATTCAAATGCGTTCCAATCTCTTATGGTTTTTAAATTATTTTGCTGCTAATCTCATTTTGATTAATAACACACAGAATGACGTAGGTTGTAGTAATTAATTTTTAAATGACGTCTTACGAACAGATCCGGTATGGAATAAAGTATTTAATTAATGGATATACCGACTACCTATCAAGCTAAATGTAGAGTATGTCAAAAGGATAAAACAATGTCGTCTGCACGAGTTTTTACGAAAAAATTACACAAAAAGCCTTACACATAAACATTTGTTTCCAATTTTCATACACAAGTTGTCTTCTGCGTATTAAAATATTTTTAGATTACATCTACACGTTTTGTGTAAATGTCGTAATGAGTTCTGACGAGGAAGACATACTTAAAAAGTATCTCACTCCACTCCTACACTCTTGAAGAGATACTTTGTAAGTTGTGATCAACTTGTTCACAACTATTCACAAGACAATATAACCTCAAAACCTGTGTAAAATGTCAGTGACAGACGTCCGCGGTGCGCGCAGTGGTTGGAAATGAAACAAACCCTTCCCCTCTTCACCCGCGCGGGGAATATTTTCCATGCAGCTCGGAAAACAAAAACATCTTGTTTGCATACACAAATGTGTATGGACACGCCTCTTTGTTTCGATGTTTTTGTGTAATGTTTCGAAAAAACACGCGCAGGAAACACGGCTTGAGCAGTACCTTTTTTTTTGTTTTACGTCTCACACGTCAACCTACAAGGTTATCAGCTACCTAACCTGGCTATCCTGTGGATGCCTTAATAAATTAAAGCCTCCAGCCAAGGCATAAACTTAGAAACTAAGCAACTATACGCTAAGGGCACCCCCGGTGGGGTACGGACCTCGGCTTAGAGCGTCGCTGGGGGAGAACAGCAAGGGACAGGCTGGATCGGATTAGATAAGCAGCAGCGTCCTCATGTATGCAAAAAAAAAAAAACTGCGCTTTTACCAATCTTTTTGGTAAACGTGGTGTACCTAGTGATTTATTCGGGATAAAAAGTATCTTATGACCTAACCCAGGTCATGGTTTACCCGTGTGCCAAAACATACAAAAAAACTAATCTTTTCTCGTTTTTTTATTATTTTAGAGTAGATATTTTTTTGTTTTTCTATTATTTTTTATAAACATACATACATAAACTCACGCCGTCTCAAGAGGGTAGGCGGAAACTACAGAACGCTACCTACTACAGTTTTTTTTTATGTCACTTAAAATTAAACTTATGCTAGGTACTGATAACACGGTTTTAATTATTCTAACGATGTAATTAACAGCTCATTGCTATGCGAACTTATACATATTAGTTGTTTAGAAATAAAAGACCGGTTAAATAGTGATACTTATTATAAGAGTAAACCACTTTTGGCAAGGGAATTGATTTAGATATTCGCGGGAGTTAAGAATAATATTCAATGCCGCCAATCTCTTGGGTATGTTTTAAATCAGTCGATGCGGATAAATTTTGGACGCCATGTTTTAGTTTGTGAATAGTTTTAGCTAAATTAGTAAATGATTTTGTTATTTTTATTTATTAATTAGGTATACGTTGTAATCTGCCCACTATGTATATTTTTATTTTGATTGGGTAATTATCAAATAACTTCTCCCGCTCTGGGTGGAGCGTGTCAGACTCTTACTGACTAAAACCCACCCGTGTTCCTTCAGTTGCCTGTATTGCCGGTAACCCTTTCGGACAAAACCGCAACCCCAGCAGGCATCGGCCCTATCGGACCCCGTCAATTCTGCTGACATCTAATTGAGGCGCGCATGGAACACAACGCGCCGTCGACCCGGGCCTGGTCCTTATCGGACGGCGAGCTACCCATTGCTCGCTCGAGAGGAAGCCTACGTTGCAATTTTTTTCCAGTACCTACTATTTAAATATGGGATTTTTAGCAATGTTCATAACTCTGAACAATGTCCCCATAAAAAAAACTAGCAGTTTCTGATATTAGCATAAACAGGCAATCAAAGACCTTCGCTAAGTTTTTTACGCACAAATATTTACACCATGCAGAAAACAATTTAGATTTTTTTTTGCTAAGTCATTAGTATGTAACGTGAATAAAAATTTATTCATAACCTGTAATTATCAATTATTATTAAAGCCCAGTCATAAAAAAAATCAGAGAGGAAAAACAAATAAAAAAAAAGAACTGGTCAAGTGTGACCTGCGTTCGCTTACTTTGAGCTCCATACCTTTTCAAAAGCATGGATGGCTTTTGAGCAATTTATAATTACTCAGGTGCTTTATACTCTCTTCGTAGGTTTTTTAAAATCCATGGCCAGGGGGAAGTTTAAATATTTTGGCGAATGAAAATATAAATAAAACATCGTTCTTTTTCTGTCAATTGTTTGAAGATGACAGAGAAAGTTTCATTTTAATAAATAATAATGTTTAGTGTTAAACTTATTTAGTGATTTTATTTATTTATAGTCAATTAAGGTACCTACAACACCAATTACATACATTTTGACGTTGACAATAAATGTTCTATATAATTGAATTTAAAACTAAAATGGAACAGTGCTTACGCATATACGCATAATTTTACTCCATTTATCCGCAAACACATTACATTCTGGGTTGGCAGTCAGCAGGGTATTTAGCATTTTTTTAAAGTACTAAATAAAGACTAGGGATTTGGCTCTGGCTACAGTTTTGGATGGCCGTTGTGCAAACAGATTGAGATTTCAAAAAAAATAAAAAAAAATCTTTTTTTTTTCTTATATCTTACTTTAGGATTTTTATATAAATGTATTCTCTTTCTTTCTTTATTTGTGGTGTCTATAAAATATGGAGTTTAAGATGTTGTTGAAAACTTGATCTTTGTGAACGAACAACAATTTTAACCGTTTCTTTCTGCCGTTACAGAGTACGGAACCGTAAAAAACGAAAAGATTCCACGACACTTAATTCGCAAATTGTATAGAAACTGACTGGGAGTTATTTAAATTAACTATTATCTTGTTTTTAAAGACTTATTATCTTGAACCCGGATTTAATATAAAAACTGCTTTAAATAACGAGTACCTATACGTGTCATAAATTGGATTAACATTTTATGTTTTTTTTTTTTAAATTTAAACCTTTTTTTTTACCTGTATCTCATATAGCTAAGTTGATTTTAGGATTCCGTACCTCAAAAGGAAAAACGGAATCCTTATAGGATTCTTTTTTTTAAACTTTGTTGTCTGTCTGTCAGTCTGTCAAGACCCTTTATCTCAGGAACACGTGGAGGTATCAAGTTGAAATTTAAATCAAATACAGTCCCGTGGAACTCTAAAAAAAATCAAGCTTCTAAGTCAGCGCGATAAAAAAGAAGTGGACTTTTATGCGACACATTTTGATACTCGCAAATAAATCAAATAAGGTACTTCCCGTTGACCTAGAATCATGAAATTTGGCAAGAAGCAAAGTCTCGTAGTTTCAAGCTTGTAAGTTTGAATGTAGGAAGAAATCCTACTGATCTAATTTCGAAAATCAGCTTTTCCTGCAGCAATTTCATGGAATTTTAGGCGTTCATGTCATAATAGTAATCAGCCAGCTTAGATTGTTTACTAAATATCACAAATGCATTTGGTATGAAACCATGTTCAGTATTGTTGTCAATTTCTGAAATCATTCATTGGACAGACTCGCGGGTGCAGTCGCGGACGTAAACTAGTCCGGGCTCAAATCTTAAGAACGCGGCGACACATGAATTGTCCATACAAACGTAATACCTAAATCATTTGCAATTTGGGCATATTTCCACCATATTATGTTGTATATCACTCCGACAGGCACTCACACTAGCGCAACGTGCTTAGAAATGAATTTTGCAAACATCTCGATTTGTAGTTGCGAGCCGTGTTCGCAGACCTCTTAAAAAAGAACGTGATTAAAATATTTCGCGCCAAACGAAGCGTAAAATTGATTTCATTTTAATTAACAACAATTCTATGTTTTTGCTTAAGACGCAAAAAAAGTGTTGTTATTGTAGAATATAAAATGTTAATGATGGGTGAAGAATAGTTCGTTACACAGCAAATATTATAGACAACTCTACTCTATTGGTTGATAATTAAATAAAGAAAAACAAATTGTAAAAAGGGTTTTTATTAGATGACACTTTTTTCGACTTCCAAAAGTAGGAGGTTCTCAATTCAACTATATGTTTTTTTTTACGCGGTAACTCGGCCAATTATGAATTGATTTTAATGATTCTTTTTTTGTTTGGTAGGTAATACTTCAGAGATGGTCCCATATAAATTTTTATAACTTTGCTTGGGTAGTTTTTGAGTTAGCTTCAATAATACGTATTTTTTCCCACTTGTATGTGGATATGTTAAGTTCCTCTCACTGTTATTTATATAGCAGGTAGTGGTATCCGAATTTGTGTGGGGTAAATACCACAACTAAAAAGTGAAAAATAAAAACTTTTTACAAAAACAAACAACCGACTTCCAAAAAAAAAAAACACTACAAAGTGAAAAACGACTTTAATTTCGGATGTCGGTGGCAAAAAATGAAAATTCAAAACCAAAGACACCGACTTCCGAAATTAAAGTTATTTTTCACTTTGTAGTGTTTTTTTTTTGGAAGTCGGTTGTTTTTTTTTTTTGTAAAAAGTTTTTATTGATTTATGTTGTACTTTATAATTTATTTTAAAACTACTCTTCGCAGATGTAACAGCTTGACCACAATTTTTTTGTTACAAATATAATATTTTGTAATCTGTCTATTGTAAAGAGCCCAAAAAGACAGGTTCTCTAAACGTCAACGAATTATAACGTTGCTAAATTGAAGAGTACAACTGTGACGTAGCATAACAACTGAAGTGACAGGTATTACGTTTAGTCGGGTTACTTGACAGCTCTCTCGTCTCGTGTTTTTTTATTTGTATCTAGGTACCTTTATTTAACTACCTAAACCAACGGAGTATAGCTTTTGCCCGTACCGTATGTTTTTTTATTTTTGTTTTTATATAACTCTACTAGCTGCGCCCCACATTTCACCCGCATAAGTAACGATCCCGTGAGAATATCGGGATGAAAAGTATTCTTTGTGTTAATCCAGGCTATAAACTATTAATGTGCCAAAGGAGATAATTCATTTGAGGCTAAATTATGAAAGTGCTGGCCAAACAAAAATAAAGTTATGTTCCGTTAGAACATGTTATTCTCTTCACTTTTCACTATGGGACCAAATCTGTAGGGCCATTCCCTGCGCTGTTTTACGAGTTTGAAAAATACTGTTTTCAGTATGTTTTAGTTAAAAGAATAATAGTAATCTAACTTTGACCTTCAATATCTCCTCTCGGCTTCGTTATGCTTCTTTTTCATCCGTTATTGATGAAACTAAAATAATGTGTTATTTTATTACACTGTTTTTGCGATAGTAGAAACCACTAAATAGACCTAAACCAGTTGATATTAGTGATACCTATTTCAATCAGCTAATATTACTGGTACTAATAGTACTGGAGAAAAAAACAACTATTTCGCACACTGTGTTATGTGGAGAAGAAATAATCCTAGAGCCTTAGTTTCACAGTAAAAGATAATAACTGTAATGTATAGTGGCATAAAAAGCTATTACTATATTACTGTTATTATTTTATCTAAAACATACTGAAAACAGTATTTTTCGAACCCGTATAACAGCGCAGGGAATGGCCCTACAGATTTGGTCACATAGTGAAAAGTGAAGAGAATTACATGTTTTAACGGAATATAACTATTTTTTTGTTTGGCCGGCACTTTCACATTTAGCCCAAAGATGTATAGACAGTGAATGTTCTCCTTTCATCTAAATCCTTTCGGTAGTTTTTGCGTGAAAGAGTAATAAACATCCATCTAATCCTTCCTCACAAACTTTCGCATTTACAATATATTATAAGTAAGGATTGGTTTATGCGGCTTAAGGTTTAAACGGGCGAGAGTTAGATAAATCGAAGGGAATTCATGATTACTTCGCCTAATAGCGCTAACACACTGGGACGCCATGGCGACGTTGCTAGCTACGTAACATGGCTACCTCTGGTTATCTACCGTAGATAATTAAAGTTGCCAAATAAGTAGCCAGTAAAGTGCCTGCTACACGGCTGCCAACCGTGTCCCCGACAGAGGTGACCCTGGTTGTCGACCGGCAGAGTTGTTAGAAATTTGGTCATAAAACCACCATCTACACGGTTGTAAACTACCAAGGTCGTCTTTATCGGGACGCGGTTGGCGACTGTGTACCAGACACTTGAAGCTCTCAGTCGGCATGATTTTTAACCGACTTCCAAAAAGGAGGAGGTTATATGTTCGACGCGTATGTTTGTTTTTTTTTTTTTTTTTTTTTTTTTTTTTTATGTATGTCCACCGATTTCTCCGTCATTTGTGGACCGATTTTGAAAATTATTTTTTTGTTTGAAAGGGTATGCTCCCGAATTGGTCCCATATAAATTTTATTAACTTTGCTTGGGTACTTTTTGAGTTAGCTACAAAATACGTATTTTTTTCCCACTTAGTATGTAGATGATATGATAAGTTCCTGTCACTGGTAGTAGGTAGTGGTATTCGAATGTGTGTGGGGTAGGTACCACAGCTAAAAAGTGAAAAATAAAAACTTTTTACAAAAAAAAACAACCGACTTCCAAAAAAAAAACACTACAAAGTGAAAAATAACTTTAATTTCGGAAGTCGGTGGCAAAAAACGAAAACACAAAACCCAAGACACCGACTTCCGAAATTAAAGTTATTTTTCACTTTGTAGTGTTTTTTTTTTGGAAGTCGGTTGTTTTTTTTTGTAAAAAGTTTTTTCCGATAGTTACAATATAACGCCTGTATTACTAGAAGGGTTAGGCAGAGGTGTACCTACTTACAGTAACCTACAAAACACCCACTTTTCGCAAGTTATGAGTTACGTTTCGCGAGATTATGTGACGACAATATTTTGTCATGTGCTGTGACAAGGTCACGGAATACTGCCAGGGTTATCAATCACAAGTCTTTGAACTTTAATTGTAAAAACTATATCAATCTATCTATCTATATGTCGCAGTAAGATGATTGAAGCCGTGATAGAGTTATATCCCTAGGGATATAACAGGGACATTATAATAGGAACAGTAATTTTGTTACTGCGACCAATTTCGTAGGTTACGTAGTTGGTCACAGTTCTAACCTAACTTAACCGATTTGGTCGGGGTGCCCTAATCTAGTGCCCTAATCTTACTAGATCATACTCGTACCATAGTTATATTCCTAGTAAGATAGTTATGTACCGCTTTCATACAACTATATTACATTATATAGGTATATCCCTAGTTATCCCTAGGGATATAACTATATCATGGCTTCAAACATCTTACTGCGACATCATACATATTATATAAAATAAAATTCTCGTGTCACAGTGTTAGTTGCCATACTCCTCCGAAACGGCTTGATCGATTTTTAAGAAATTTTATATTTATATTTGGTGGGTCTGAGAATCCACCCTTATCACTTAGGGGTATGAAAAACTAACATTTATATAGCAAAACAACGTTTGCCGGGTCCGCTAGTATTATATAAAAATCAATTAACGTGCGTCGCCAGTCTCAAAAACAAAATGAAAAAGGTATTGCAACGAATGCCAGGCCATCAGCTAGGCAATCAAATAAATATCAATCATTTAGTATTATCAACAAAGACAGCCTTCCTGTCATACTGTGAACATATTGATTTATTAAAATCTCAATCAGTGAATAAATGATCATAAATATTGAAAATAAATAATTGCGGTTAAGCATTTATTAATTGTTTTATAATAACACCTGCTATTAGTAATCGTTTATGATATACTAAAGACATCGGTAAATACCTATAATACGTAGGTAAATCTAGTGATAGATATAAACAATTCCGTGGCTGACGAACAACATCACAAGTACGTTAAGCCGTTGGTCTCAACTGTCATTTTTAGGTCTTTGGCATTAGTAACGGATAGTCAGAAGCCCGAAAGTCTGTAATAGGTATAAGCCGCGCAGATAAAGAAACGATTTGCAAATGGCGGCGGCTAGTATAGACGGAGCGAGCGTGTGAGCGAGATAGCATGAGAGCGGGCCGCCATGTGAGCGAGATAGCATGAGAGCGGCCGCCATTTACAAATCGTTTCTTTATCTGCGCGGCTTATAATAAGTAATACGGACTGGTATGCGTAACTCCACGTCAAAGCGCGTATTTTGCGTACGGGTGCGAAAATCGATTATTCAATCCACCCCAGCTCCTCAAAGAAGGCCAGCAACGCCTTGGTGTCACTGACAATCTCACGTAGGGTACCTGGGTTACCACCTGCGACCACCGGGCAGTTGAACAGCACATGAGCTGCTGTCTCGTCGTTCTCCATGCAGGTTCTGCACAGCGGACTTTCTGTGACTCCTATGACAAAGAGGTGTTTATTAAATCACCCATAGCCAGTTACAGCTGCCGTAACTGTAGGCAGCCGCTGTTTTGTTAGTCAGAGAACGATTATAGGGAGTGCCTTCTTGGCCTGCCTGCACCGTGGTCCACCCATAGTTTGTGATGTTGGTGCCTGGTTCGTTTCCTTATCAGAGTGCGTAGGTACCCGAAGGGGAGTGGCGTGATGGGTTCAAGCCCCACTGGTGTCATGCTCGACCCCCTTCTGGTAAGTTAGTCGGCTGCGTCGATGCCCCGCGAACCGCTGTGTCCTTTGATCCATTGCCTGAAAGTCTGACAACCAGTCCTACCAAGAGGTATCGTGTTATCCAGTAGGGGTTAGATAAGCAGTCCTTCTTCTTTTCGTGTGGTTAGTGACTAACCTGGTGTCAGAGTTTTAAAGCCGCAAATATCTCTCAGGCATGCCGGTTTCCTCACGATGTTTTCCTTCACCGTTTTTGAAGCAAGTGATAATTATACTATACGCTCATGAATCCGGAAAGTCAGAGGTGCGTGCCTTGGGTTCGAACTCGAGACCTATGACTTGGCAGTTCGACAGTCACACCACTAGGCTATCACTGCTCACTAGGCTATCAGTCGTTCCATGTAAAATATTGGTATTCAGAAAAAAATAAGAAAATACAATTTATCTGCTTTACATATGACGCAAAGAAAGAACACAAACACAATAAAGAACAGGTTGGTGAAAAATATGCGTCACATCCACGCAGAACGGCCAATGCTCAGTATAATGCTGCGAAACCAGCAAAACAAAACCTGCGCTGTGGGGATGCGATACAGAGCCACAGCGCTGGTTTTGCGACAGCCGGCGTTGACGTTATGACGTCGACCGCTGCAACATACAATGAGATATAAATAAAAAATAAAATAAATACACAATAATTACTTCATTCTAACTGTTTTATATAAATATAATCATATTTAAAATGGCAACCGGCAAATGGCATCCAGTTAGACTGGAAGCCGACCCCAACATAAGTAAGAAAAGGCTAGGTACATAAAAACTGTAAATAACCCCACTGTTTATATTCTGAAGTCATTGGTCTTAAAACAATATTGCATTATCTCGATTATGAGATAAGAAAAGTCTTGTACTTGACCTCATGATAAGAAATTATCTTTAGCAACATGCAGGCAATGCTTCTTATGTATTTTCATTGTTCCGCTTTTAGTATATACTACAATACATACATACAATACAAATAAATAAAATTTAAGTGTCTGTTTGTCCTGCCGGGGTTGCGAAGAAATCCGAAAGGGAGATCGTGGCCCCGGCAACATGGCAACCGAAGGAACACGGGTGGGTTTTAGTCAGTAAGAGTCTGACACGCCCTCCCGCTCCGCCCGGAGCGGGAGAAGTTATTTGATAATTTCCCACCCAAATAAAAAGTTTCTGTTTGTAATAAAAAAATAACAGCTTTTTACTAAATGCATATGAAAGTATGTACGGAACATAAAACAAAAAAAAAGTAGTAACAAGAAAAAAAACGATTTTAAAGTTTATGTCTGTCGGTCTGTTTCTTTCGGCTAATCTCAGAAACGGCTAGACCAATTTTGATGGCACTCCGGGAGTACCGACAGAAGTGAATACTTGAAAAAAATCGCCACCGCGGTATTCAACGCGTTGATGTGTTTCACTCCACGCACCGCGGTAATCATCGCGCTGATGTCTTTTTATTAATCATTTATTTATATATACTTTATTGTACAACACAAAAATATATAACAAAAAACAAATCATACACTACAAAATATACAATGGGCGAAAGCTGGTGTCGCGAAATGAATGGTTTAGTTCCATCTCAAAAATGCCGAACGCGCCTAACGTAGATTTCACTTCAATACAAAATGGATTCCAAGTAATTCAATTAATTAGGTATATCAAAGATACACCCATTATGCTAAATTTAGAACATACTGGTTTTATTTCGTCGACAAGCCACGCGTCGAAAAAATTCTGTCTTAAAAATAACACGTAGGAGATTTATCATTTAGGCAGTAGGACCAGTTAAGAGGACCAGTTTATGTAATTATTTTTATTATTTATTTATTCTACAGACAACTAGAAACAATTACAAAAAAAAAAAAATTGTAGATGTTAGTAAACAATTTAACTTATTTGATATGTTAGTACTTAAACGGTAGGTTTGTTCAACTTTATAGGTACAAGTGTCGTTGTTATTTTGTTCCAAATAATCTTAAAGTATTTGTAAATAAATCCTTCCAGTACTTAGCGCTAGTTTGCAAAGTTCACTCAGGATTTAGTGCACACAATTTGAAAGCGGACACATAATATATATATGTCGCAGTAAGATGGTTAAATCAGACCATAACTATCATAATAGGAATATAACTATGATACGGTCAGGTTAGAACTGTGAGAAACTACGAGCAAGCCGACTAAGCGAAGCGAGCGTTGCCGCGGTAGCGGCCGGTGAGCGCTACGTCAAAATTGGTCGCAGTAAAAAAATTAGGGTACTCCAACCGCTTTCATATTTTCTATCCCTAGGGATATAACTATATATATGTTTTAAAGTAAATCATAGCGGATTCACAACAAGACACCGTGACTACTTTAAAAAAGTTTTTATAATTAAAATGGATATCTTCAACAGCATCTAGGAATCTTGTTACTTTGTGCCCGGTTAGAAATAGGCTCGCCCTTTGTCATTACGTACATGGAACTTATAACATACATTACTGGAGGAGCTCGTGGCTAAGTAATAACAGCCGCACGGGTCGATCCAACAGGTTAAGCTACGCTTGTGTTTACGATGGGTGACCATTTCTACATACCGAGACTCATCTTCGCCTCGGAAAGCACGTTAAGCCGTTGGTCCCGGCTCTCATTCGTGGATCTTTGACAGTCGTTACGGGTCGTCAGAAGCCCGATAGTCTGACAACCCAGTCTTACAAAGGGGTATCGTACTACCCAGTTACTGGATTTTGGAGGTAAGATAGGCAGTCGCTCCATGTAAAATACTGGTATTCAGCTGCATCCGGTTAGACTGGAAGCCGACCCCAATATAGTTGGGAAAAGGCTAGGCAGATTAATTGAACTGACAAAATGTGTCTGTTTTATGCATCTCTGCTTAATTCAGGAAAGGCAGTCGTTATTAATATTGCATCGTAAATAATTAATTAATCTGTTTACCAAACAGTTTTTACATAAAATTACGGTACATTTCCATTCATTTGGCAGCATCTAGGTTAAAAACTTCCAGTTTTTTTGGCTTTGGAAAATCCCATCAGAATGAATCGTAACAAAGATGGTATCTTTTTTCGTGTACCCGCATTTAATACAATGACTGGCAGTTTATTTTTTATTAAATTCATTAATGCTCGGTTCCTAAAACAAAAAACATTAACTTAAATATAGTAGTAAGATTTTAATTGCCAAACTGAGCATATGAATAGATTCGTAAGTTAATTTTACCTGTGATAGTTGGGTACTTCCATATGGGAGGGTCTATTATGCAAAGCTATGAGGTCTTAGCTTTATTATTGGTAAAGATTGCGTACAAGAGTCGACGACGAAAACCGACTTTTAATAATTTTATACTGAAGATCACGTCTAAACGAGTAGTGTTAATGATTTGGAAAAAATATATAATAAATTAGACCATTTTCTTAATAACTTAAATTTGTAATATTTTAGATTATGTTTATATTACATAGTGAAATTAATTTGTAAAGTTATGTCTAACGCGGATAAAAAACTGAGAATCACGCAAAATCTATCAAGCGTATTTTTCTAAAACCTTCACCATTTTAAAGATAATTTAATTATTTATCTTTTAATATACGTGTTTTATTAGACTACTTTTAGTTTTATGTATAATATGATAAATTAATAATGCGTATAATTTGGGACAGCGCACCTTGATGGGCGAGTCCTATTACTGGCTGGATGTACGACGCGTGAGCTCAGTACAGAACAGGCAAGCTAATACTCAATAACGGTCCGTAAATTTTAGGAATCGGCCTTATGAGATTTAGATGTTTTTCTAAATAATATAACCATTGTTGTGTGGCTAGTTTTTCGTATTCTATTTTAAAGTAAATCTGGCTTTTTATCCGACAGCGGCATGCCAAAAGGCGGAAAAACGGGTTTTGTCGACGGAAGAATAGAGAAAATGACAGATTTGGATTGTTAATCTGTAATTTTCTCTATTCTTCCGTCAACAAAACCCGTTTCTATTGTGGTCACGCCAAGGGTGCTGGTCACACGCATATTTTTCACGAGAAATATCGGACAGCTACAAAAAATTCCCCACGGACTTTGGCAAGCTTCGTCAGCTCTTTGATTGATTAACAAACGTATACGCATTTGTTTTGAGAGAAGCCGATGACCAGTGGAATTATACTAGACAAGATCAACGTCAGTCAAACGGTTTTTACTGAACTTTTTATATCGGTCAATAACAAATCTATTTTTAGATCTTTCAGTCATTAAAACTTTTAATATCACACTTTTTATAATCCTACTATATATATATATATATTATAATATTAAGTAATAATAGCCGCACGGGTTTATCCATCAGGTTAATGATGACCATCTTTACGTACCGAGACTCCTCCGTGCCTCGGAAACCACATTAAGCCGTTGGTCCCGGCTGTCATTCGTGGATCTTTGACAGTCGTTACGGGTCGTCAGAACCTCGAAAGTCTGACAACAAGTCTTACTAAGGGGTATCGTGTTACCCAGTAACTGGGTTGTGGAGGTCAGATAGGCAGTCGCTACATGTAAAATACTGGTATTAAACTGCATCCGGTTAGACTGGAAGCCGACCCCAACATAGTTGTAAAAAGGGAGGCGGATTAATTTTAATAACCTTGAATTAATGTACAGTTTTGTTTAAATAATTTAGTATATGTGCTTGAAGTTTTTATTTCAAACAAATTAATTGAAATGACTTAGTATTTAGTAAAAAGTGGCGTTTAGTTTTTGTTTTAATATACTTAAGTAGTTACCGTTAATAGCATAAATTGTAACTATAATGAGATCATTAGTGCCTGCATTTTTTGCTATATATTTATTAAATCCGGAAGCTTTTTTTAAAAACGTCTTATCTTTTTTCTTAGTCCAGATTTTAGAACGATTTTAGATATGTCTTATGTCTGTCAGCATCCACTATGATCTGTTCACTTCTTGATAATTGATAGGACTCATTTTAATGATCAAATCTTAATTAACTAATTTGTACTCTAATTGCGTAATGCACAATCAATCACAATTTGTTTTGATTTGAAACAGATCTCCTCAACAACGTAAATGCCGCAATGACTGTTGTTGAATTGTCAAAATGAAACAAATTAGGCATAATAGTTTACGAAAATAAGTTACGCAATGAGGGTACTGATCTAAAAAAAAACAGTGGCACTCCGGGAGTGCTGACAGAAGTGAAAACTTGAACAAGATCGCCTTGGTGGAAGAAAAATACTTGTATAGATTATTGATCCGTAACTTTATACAAATAAAGAGCACAATCGCGTTTACAAAACCTTCAAAGTAAAAATACTTGCATAGAACATTGATCCGTAACGTAATATAAATAAAGAGTATAATTATAGTCCCATCTCAAAAATGTTCAACGCGTCTAAAGAAGTTTTCACTTTAAAAAAAATCCACCTTGTGTTACGTGTGTTTTCTTGCAGGAAAACTGAACCGATCTGTTGGTTTACTATTATACACTTGTATCAAAAGGATTTTCTATCTGAAATTTCTCAGTAGCAGCCCGGAGTCTTGATTTGTGCCCGGTTGATGGCAATAGGCTCGTCCTCTATTACATGGGACTTAAACATAACTGGCGAAATGTGGGTGTACCTGCTACAGGGACACTTCTGCCCAACCCTTCGGGGAAACAAGGCGTGATGTTATGTTATGTTATCAAAAGGATGTGTTCAAAATTAAAGGTGTTACTAGTGATGACTGATTTTCTTTTCGCGACTTCGATGTTGGTACCATGTAGAAAAAAATCTGTTTGATGGTTAAGTATCGTACTGAGAGTCTGTTTATGTGGAAATTTCAGGAAAAAAGTTTTTTTTTTTTCAATGCCTAATTTTACCGGGTTTATTACATGGGACGTGGCCGGTTGAGGTTTAGCGGGTGTCTACAAGTCATAACTTATGACTCCTATTCAAAATTTGCAAATTTTTTTAATGGAACTGGGGTAATTTTGGTACTAAAAATGTGAATTTTAAATGACAAAAACTTTTTTTTTTTTAATCAGATTTTTTGGTAATATTTTTGCAGTACATAAGTGTCCCTTTCAGATAGGACAGGATTTTTTTAAATATCGTATATAATTTCTGATACATGCTGTATGATGAAAAAAACCGTGTCAAAATTGGTTTAGTCGTTTTAGAGAAACACACAACTGGTTTTTCAACAGTCATAAAATATAATTTTTGCGAATAACCTTGGAAGTGGCCCCTGTTTCAAATATTACTTCTCTTCCTGATCAGTCATGTTTATCGGATTCTAATTAGCAGTTTTATGAATAATGTCTAATTAAAACAAATTTGCTTACCTTGGCAAAGAAGATGGATTACATTTTCAAATTGCAAGATTATTAACATTAGGTACATTAGATAACTGGCTAAGTTATAAAAGCCGCACGGTCAATCCATCAGGTTAAGCTACACTTGACGGGGTTGGTCCGTGGATGGGTGACCACCTTTACATACCGAGACTCCTACGTGCGCACGTTAAGCCGTTGGTCCCGGCTGTCATTCGTGGATCTTTGAAGCCCGAAAGTCTGACAACCAGTCTTACCAAGGGGTATTGTATTACCCAGTTACTGGGTTGTGGAGGTCAGATAGACAGTCGCTCCATGTAAAATAGGTACTATTTTTTTTCTGTCGATAAAATTAAGCACAGATTCTCTTATTTTGAAATTTCCACATTATAAAGACACACTGTATATGCAGGCAGCACATAAAACCTCCCATTTTAACGATGGTCAGAAAATGCTTATTTAATAGTATCAACAACATAGAACTAGCCGTTTAAATACATAACCTTCCTTTCGGTATGAACGCAGTTGGTTCGATAAAAAAAAAACAAAACAAAAGCAGTTCATTGACCCCTGAAACGTAACAGTCCAAATTGCTGTACGGTTATAGAATTGTCTAATTTTTACCCATACTAAAAACATTTTACTAACAAAAGATTTTATTTCGTCATCATGACTTAGCATTCATATTGAAATCATCGATATTGATTGATCTGTTATTGCTAACTAGCTTTTGCCCGCGGCTTCGCCCGCGTGGAGCTCGGAAATTATTCCACGGAAATGTACTCCCAGTAGTACAGTGCAAAGTATCCTATGCGTAAATCTAGGTTAAAAACTATACAGGGTGGCAGGGTCATTGACGCGAAAACTGTTACCAAGGATTATAATTTTATGTATACAAAATATTGTAAAACATTACAACAAAAGAGTAACGCCCGTTTCTTGCCCATTCTTCTCCATACGAAAACTACCTTTTGGAAGGGGCGACTAGAACCAATTCTATTTTTTGAAATGACTTCCAAAAAGGAGGAGATTATATGTTCGTCGCGTATGTTTTTTTATGTATGTCCACCGATTTCTGTGTCATTTGTGGACCGATTTTGAATATTCTTTTTTTGTTTGAAAGGGTATGCTCCCAAATTGGTCCCATGTAAATTTTATTAACTTTGCTTGGGTAGTTTTTGAGTTAGCTACAAAATACGATTTTTTGTCCCACTTAGTATGTAGATGATATGATAAGTTCCTGTCACTGGTAGCAGGTAGTGGTATTCGAATGTGTGTGGGGTAGGTACTACAACTAAAAAGTGAAAAATAAAAACTTTTTACAAAAAAAAAACAACCGACTTCCAAAAAAAACACTACAAAGTGAAAAATAACTTTAATTTCGGAAGTCGGTGGCAAATAACGAAAACACAAAACCCAAGACACCGACTTCCGAAATTAAAGTTATTTTTCACTTTGTAGTGTTTTTTTGGAAGTCGGTTGTTTTTTTTTGTTGTGTTGTCATGTTCCTAATTGAATTAAATTATTTGACTTTGATTCTATACATGATTCTGAACCCCACTTTTTTTTTTGGGTGGGAAATTATCAAATATCTTCTCCCGCTCTGGGCGGAGCTAGGGTGTGTCAGACTCTTACTGACTAAAACCCACCCGTGTTCCTTCAGTTGCCATGTTACCGGGCCACGGTATCCCTTTCGGACTTTTCCGCAACCCCGACAGGCATCGGTCCTAGCGGACCCCGACAGTTGTGCTGACATCTCTTTGAAGCGCGCGTGGAACACAACGCGCCGTCGACCCGGGCCTGGTCCTTATCGGACGGCGAGCTACGAAATTTTTAAATCTTGCTGAATCATTTATGTACGTCATAAAATTATTGAGTTAATTTATAGTTTCAAAGTTAAATTTTTTCAAACACTTTTTATTATACTTTAGAGTTCAATAAAAATTATTAGTGAATCAATGATTAATGGTTACCAAAATAGCTTTGAACAAAAAATGCATAAAACCGACACGGATTTAATAAAAAACTTTTTATAAATGTTAGCAATATTTTATCTTATTTAGTACATGCTAAAACACTAATCTAAAATTGAGTTTTTTGAAGTGTGACCTAAGTTTATTTCCATTAGGTTTTAAGTAGATTTGTTTACATAAATAATTTTAACTAGTTTTTATAGGATACCGAAATAGATTTTTATTCAAGTTGTGATTTATGTTAAGGTTAAATATATTATTATCGTATATATTTTTTGGCCAATCAACATTGAATGCAAAACATAATATATACAACATTATGGGTTAATATAAAGTAAGCTAGTTAAATTAAGTCAATTTTATTTCTCTTTCGTGGTGATTAACCTGGTGTCAGAGTTTTAAAGCCGCATATGGGCCTCTGACTTGGCTTCACATGCCGTCGCATGGGAACATTATAGGCTGAGTATGCTATTATGCTAGTCTAGTGTTTATCGGATTATTTTATTAAACTTTTAACCAAAATGGCGAGATAAAACGTGTTACATTTTGACAAATTTAAATTAACATTTCCGGCTTCCTTATGAGGAGAATTGATATTTTAAATCCGCAGACGTGGATATTACGTAGTCAGAAGACAAACGTGTTGCCAAGTTACTTAACTTTTCAAACCCTGGGTTGTTACCTCAACCACAGAGGAACTGGCTATCTTACCTCTAACTGCCGAAATACAACAATGCTGTTAACATTGTTGTCAGGGCGACAGACTTATATAAGATGGTGGTAGCTAGCCAGGCGGACTAAGAACAAGCCCTCGAAGGAGGAGGCGGAACGCGTGAGGGAGAGGCAAATTTCGCGCCCTCACGCCCCTAACCGCCGTAGGAGGAGACGCCCTGGGCGTCGGGAATCGCAGGCCGATTTCCGGCCACTGGTAGGCGCGGGCTTGCGGACGGTGAGCAATGGGTAGCTCGCCGTCCGATAAGGACCAGGTCCGGGTCGACGGCGCGTTGTGTTCCACGCGCGCCTCAAAGAGATGTCAGCAGAATTGACGGGGGCCGATGCCTGCCGGGGTTGCGAATAAAACCGAAAGGGAGATCGTGGCCCCCGGCAACAGGGCAACCGAAGGAACACGGGTGGGTTTTAGTCAGTAAGAGTCTGACACGCCCTCCCGCTCCGCCCAGAACGGGAGAAGATATTTGATAATTCCTCACCCAAAAAAAAAATCCTTACCACCAACCAAACCGTAGAGCAGAGTAGAGGAGAAAAATTTGGCTATGCTGGGTATCAAACCCGGTGACCTCTGAGTCTGAGAGAGGTGGTCTTCCACTAGACCACAGAGGTGAGTAAAAACAAATTATGGAATACAAAACACATGCAGATAAAGTCGGGGGCATCAGCACGTATGAAATATTATCATGACATTGAAGATCTTTCATTGACAAATTCGGAATTAATGCAAATACCGGAGATGGCCTAATTTCGTGATATTTTTGTAAGCAATTACAAAATGTATATTATTTGTTTTAAATTACAGTGCTGACCGCGACCCAATTTTAAACGCTCGTGATTGACACGTTTAGCCAACTTCGGATAAACGGGGTTATGAGTTAGTCATGTCTGCACGTTTGTTTAATTTTTCTGCGAAATGTTTTGAGAGTTTTGTTTAGATGTACTTTCATATTTGGCAAGGCTGGCATTGACATTTTTACTATAAAGCAATCAAATCTCACCAAATTTGAATCATCATCTGCTTAGCCTTTTCAATGCAGCTAACTGATCTCCACATCATCATCATCATCATTTCAGCTGAAAGACGTCCACTGCTGGACATAGGCCTCCCCCAAGCACCGCCACTTCGACCGGTTCTGTGCTTCCCGCATCCAGCGGATTCCTGCAGCCTTCACAAGGTTATCGGTCCACCTTGTGGGAGGCCTTCCAACGCTACGTCTTCCGGTACGTGGTCGCCACTCCAGAACCTTTCGGCCCCATCGGCCATCTGTTCTGCGAGTAATGTGCCCTGCCCATTGTCACTCAAGTTTGGCAATTATTCGGGCTATGTCGGTTACCTTGGTTCTCTTGCGGATCTCTTCATTTCTGATTCGATCACGTAGGGAAACTCCAAGCATAGTCCTATTCATTGTCCTTTAGGTCACTTTGAGCCTTCTAATAAGTGAGAGCCCATTGTGAGAGGGAATTGGTGAGAGGAGGCAAGGTCATTATGTTTAATGATATATTAATAACTTATTAATAACATATTTGCATCAAATCATCATCTGCCCAGCCTTTTTCCCAACAATGTTGGGGTTGGCTTCCAGTCTAACCGGATGCAGCTGAATACCAGTATTTTACATGGAGCGACTGCCTATCTGACCTCCACAACCCAGTAACTAGGTAATACGATACCCCTTGGTAAGACTGGTGGTCAGACAATAAAAAGTATGCTATGTCCTAACCCAGGTCATGGTCTATCCATATGCCAAATTTTATCTAAATACGTTCAGCCGTTTTAGCGTAACAAACAAAAAACCAAACATACCAAACATAAAAATCCAATCTTTTCTTTTTATGATTTAATTAACAATTATAGTTTAGATTTAAAAACAAGTTAGAGGATTACCTTGTTTATTTCATCTAGACTAGTTCTTAGTTAGTTTTTTGCTAGTCTAATTTCGTATTCAATTATTAGTATGACGTAGGTTGACCATGTTATTGTGTCCACCTACTGTTTTTTCTAATTAGGATACTTGTTTCATAAGCACAAAGCCACTTATTAGCGGAGGTCAATTTAGTATAATATAATCTAGAATGTGCTGCCTTTGGTATTTACGGAAAACCACACTCAATGCCATCTAGCCGTTTCAGAGAAATATAACGATGACTTATTTTTTTTTTTTGAGTTATGGAATAATACGATCGTTTAGTTTAGGGTAGTTGCCTAGGTAAAAAAAAAGAAATTCTATTTAGTCCGTCTTTCAGATAATAAAAAAATATTAGACACGTATTTTTTGCTTTATCATATTAATCAAAAATAACTTATAAAACACGCATTAAAGTTGGGGAGTGGGGGCTCGCTACGTCACAACGCAGTATAAAATCTAGCAAGGCGTGACGTCATGCCACATTTTAACTCAATGTATCGCCGTAATCTTTTGATTACGTCAAAAAAGAAAAAATACGTGTTCAATATTTTTTTATTATCTGAAAGACGGACTAAAAAAAAAAATTGGACACTGGCCTATTCTAGTGATAACCACAGATCTATTTAGATGATTCCCTCCGCAAAATCATTTAAATAAAAAACCGGCGTGTAAATAAATAAGTGCGTGTCGGACCACGTACAATGAAGGGTTCCGTAGTTGGGATGAATTTATCCCAAAAACAAACTTAACTTTGTAGTTGAAAAATATGTTCTCCCATACCTACGGAATGTATGGGAAAACATGTTTTTGCAACTGAAAAGTTAGGTTGGTCGATTACTCGTTAACTTGTAGAGCCTCCTTAGCTGTGATAATTTTCCTTTTAATTTCGTTATATATGCTACTGCTGTGATTTTTTTCACACATCCAAAACCAACCATTTAGCTGACAGGGGGGGGAAACTTGACTTTAACAAAAATTAGCACTTTAAAGCTTAATATTTCGCAAACGGATCCCTGAATCCAAAAATGGGTTTCACAAACTCACAATGTTTTTGAAGAACCTTTCCAATGATACCCCAAACCAAGGGTTAAGTTTCCATACAAGAAATGTGTTTTTTTTTTTGCGTTTTCTGCTCTATCTTAACAATCCTACTTATTTAAAATTTTGCTGTGCCCGACCGTGTTCATAATTCGTCGCCAACACTGCAAAGGGGCGAACCTCATACAAACGGTCAAAAATTAGTTTGGTATACAAAAATGCTCCATTTGTCGAGCTCTATGTCGTCACAAAAGGGCGAAGCTCTAAGACTAATAGAAACGAAAAAATATTGACGGCGTAACTTAAAATCAGTTGTAGGGTTTTTTTTTTGTTCTAAATTATACCTATTATATATTTTCTTGAATATCATCAAAATAAGCGCGTCATCGGGAGAAAAAAAACGTTTTTTTGCTCTCCTGTAAAATTTTCTTATTTGAGGTTCGCCCCTTTGCGGTGTTGGTGACGAATTGTTTCAATTAATGTTTTCCTACCAACTGTATATTATAGATTGCAATTAAGATAAATGTCAATAATGGCAATACATAGGTACAGTAGGTAGTGTACCGGGCAAGTAAATCTTGTACGATGGTACAGAACCCTACGTGTGGGCCGTTTTTTTTTCTTTGGCTGGGCCGGATTTCTATGATGACGGCTTATGGCTATCACAGATAGCAAAACAATGTCTGGAAAAAAACATAATTACGTGTAATTTTTTACTAATTCTTAATAAGATCATCTATCATAATGTATTGCGTAGGTGAATGGGTGTGTATATTTGCTTTTAACAAAAAATCGACAAGTATTAAGTGTTAATTATAAAAATTTTAGTTTTTTCTAAGACTTTAGGCCCGGACTCCACCAAAGCGGAGACGAGCTAAGAGGAGAGATGTGTTTTAAAAATCAATAGAATTTCGTTATTCACACATCTCGTCTCCACTCAGTTTCAGTGGATACCACTGAGCGGAGATGTATCATATTTGTATGGCGCGATCGAAGCGGAGATGTGTAATGTGGCGCAAGCTGGCGACGGCAAGAGATGTGAGCAACGTGCAGTGAGTGGTCAACATCCTCTCTCGCTGCAAACAGCTCAGTTCCACTCTAGCCGGCACACATCTCCGCTCCAGTCTAGTTAGTACACATCTCCGCACAGCTTCGGTGGATACACCCTAGCTGAAAAACATATCTTCTCGTCTCCGCTTCGGACATCTCCGCACATCTCCGCACATCTCCGCTTTGGTGGAATCCGGGCCTTATGATTAATGTACAAAATGTATGGCAAATGAAATCGATTATGGGTTTTCGAGTAAAATTGATTATATTTTATTATTTATTATAGAACGAATGTCATGGCCATGTGCGTTATGATTTTGTAAACAAATATTAATATTTGGTAATAAATTATCATCGCGTTTTTTTAATGGTTTGCAAAGGATCTGAGTCACACGTGTCAAATACGACCATGAGTTGCTATAATTTTAACATAAACCTAACATTATGACTATATTCTTAGACGGAGTAGGCAGAAGTGTTAACAAACCCACATTTCACCAGTTGGAATTTCTCAGTAGCAGTTCGGAGTTTGGGTTTCTGCCCGGTTGATGGCAATAGGCTCGCCCCCTATTACATGGGACTTAAACATAACTGGCGAAATGTGGGTGTACTATAGGTACACCTCTACCTAACCCTTCGGGGAGTGTAGGCGTGATGTTATGTAATGTTATTGAGCTAGTTATTTTACAAATACCCGCGATGCTGATTCTCTAAACATCATTTTGAAATTCGAACGGTGTATTGTTGTGAATCCGCGATGATTTACTTGAATAAAAACAAATGAGTTCGCTTTCGAATTGTACGCGCTCACTTGAGTGAGATGCCAAGTGAACTTTACAGAACAGAACAGGTTAAATTGAACATAGGTAATCTCAGAATTTTCTCAAGAAACATTTGCATCTAATTGTATGCTTGCAATATCATGCATCTAACGGTATATCTATCAGCAGATTGCAGCTATCACGATGCATTCAATTACTAAGAAAGTCAGCAATTTGTATGGATAAATTTACGTGAAGGAAAACATGGGAATAAACGACTTATATACAGTGAACGGTTTCTAATTCTCTTATAAAACAAGATAATGAATAATGACATGACATTATTGACATTAGAATAATTATCATGGCAGCATGGAATTAGTAAGTACCTAGGTACTATAATGGCAGTATGGAATTAGTAGGTACTATCCTATACTAATATTAATGTCAATGAAATGTAATTGTTTATTCTGTAAATAGAATATCGGAATCACTTTTACACGTCATATTAAAAAAATAAAAAAAATAAGCTAGATGAGTTCAGCGTTTCCTATCTGACTACTCTGAGAAGAAAAGCCGAAACAAACTCAGAGGTCGCAGTCTCTTTTAAAGTCCAGACATAATCTTGGTCAGGCCATATGAGGACCATGTAGGTTAGTGTCTGAAATGGTCTTTTGAGGAAAGAACCACAAAGATTTGAATGGACCTGTCCAGTCAGTGCAAGCATTTGTCAGTAATCTTGGAGCTCAACTCGACGAACAGTACTAAAGAAAGGACATTTGGGTAGGCTGCATAAACTACTCAAACTGCCAGACCATCATTTAAACTATCTGAGAAATAAAATGGCAATGAAAACCCCTTATTATGAATATATTTTGTACTTAACTACAAAACAAAATTTTGTAAAAATATAATTTGAAAGATTATCCATAGAGTTTCTTGTCCGTTCTTCTCCATAGGAATCTACTACGCTTTTGAATGGACAACTAACTTCATCTTTCTGACAGACCGACTTCTTGACAATTCAAAAGTGCCTGTAATTGGTTTAATTGAAATAAATTCTTTGAGTTTGAGTTTTAAATAAATCGTACTTTTAATAAATTCAAACTGCCCCAATAAAAATAAAATAAAAACTTCCGTTTGCCAAAATTAATTTACTGCCGACTTTATTTGTATTTGAATATGTATGCGCTTTTTCGATAGACTAAACAAGATTAATTCCTAAAATTGTGTGATCAAGGTAATGTTCACCAAATAGGTTTTAATCAAAAGGTTGACTTTACTCAAAAATATAGCGAGAACAGAAGGCAAAGTCAAAGGCTGTTTGAGTATGCGAATTTAAATGTTTGAAAAGCACCCACAATACAGGAGAAATTCCCAGTGTTGGGAGTATTAAAAATAAAAGTTCTTCCTACTGCGGCATGAGATAAACGAAAAGAGCTCACCAATTTTACCTGTCACATTCCACTGATAGATATAAGCCTCTCCCAAGTTGTGCCACAACACCTGGATCTCAGTCTTCCGCATCCAGTCTGTCCCATCCGCCTTTTTAAAGTCATCGGTATATCTAGCTGGGGACTGTCCCACGCTACGGTTGCCAAGTTGCGGTCACCCTTGGACTCGTCTGCTCCATCAGCTATCAGTCCTTCGAAAAACATGGCCGGCCTACTGCCACTTCAGCTTGTAAACTTTGCAAGCATAATCAACCTATACTGTTTCTACTGCTGGGGCACAGGCCTCCGCTCCATATACGGATTGGAGGCCTGCTCCTTGCTACAGGAAGGAGCAGGCCGTAAACTACCACGCTGGTCCAAATTCAAATGTAATTTTAATCAGCACTTTTCTAACGTCAAAATTACATAAGGCAGTCCTCCACAACGCCCAATACAGTTACTAACTGTATACCAAGCGACCCTGTGTGTGTGTGTGTGTGTGTCTGTATACTGTAACTTTGGAAGCTATGTCGATAACTCCAGTTCTTTTTCTAATAGTTTCATTTCGGATCTCATCCTTCCAAGAATCTCCGAGGTGATTTTAACTTACTTGTGTTTGCACCCAGTGAACCTTGTCAATAAATTTTTGTTTCCTGCTCACCTTATTAGCAAATTGCTAATTTATTATTATTCGCCAAATCGTTAAGTTCAAATAAGGTTGTTATGAAAACCTTGGGGTTAGCCCGCGCCCTCGCAAATTATAATAAGTCGGAAGTCTTTTCTATTTGTTGTGGATTTTAAATCAAAGGTTATTCGTTAATCCGTCAATGAAATGTTGATTCATCAAGTTCGTATCTATTAACTTTCAATCGACGGATCTTTCTTCTTCGTCATTCCGTCTCTGCTGAAGATTACGATCACATACGACGCAAGCTATGTGGTCTTCTGCAGTATGGACTGCTTGGTAAATGCTGCCTCCAACAGCCTTCTTGATCGCGTTTGACCATCTCACCGGTGCTCTGTCTTGAGCGTGTCTTCCTTCCATCTGGCCTAGTAAAGCTTGCTTCAATTAAAGTGTCCTTCTTCTCTCCTTATCATCATTCTCCTGACCCAATTTATTTGTGGATACTTCTCTATTAGTCGTCATCTCGGTAGTCCCCCCCTTTCTATCCATATCATCTTCCACACAGTCCATCCATCGTTTCTTTGGTCTTCCCCTACTCTTATAGCCATCCACACCCATACTCAAAACTTTTCTCACGACATTTCCCTTTTTCTCTCCTATTGGCATGAAATGTATAAGGACCTCGGCATGAGCTATGCCGTGGCCAAAAAGCAAGGTAGTAGCGACTATCCAGGGTGTGCGGGACTTACCTATATTTTAGTCCAGCCACTCGTGGAAGCTATTTTAATAGCATAATCAGCCTATAATGTTCCCACTGCTGGGACACAGACTTCCTCTCGGTAAGAGGGAGTGGGCTGTAATTCACATGTCACAATGTCACATGTCTTCGAATTTGTGGTTCGAGGACATGCCGGTTTCCTCACGATGTTTTCCTTCACCGTTTTGAGAGCAGTGGTGATGAAATAATTTACACAAAGTAAAGCGCCTGTCAGGGTTCGAACTTACGACTTTACAACACGTAAATCGCGGCCGTTACCATTGGGGGACCACTGTTCTTAATGGACGTCTGTAATCCAGTGTGATTTCATTTATGAGATTTTATAACCCGGGTCGAACATTTGATGGACCGCCTTTTTCCAAAACAACAAACTGCGATCGTGTCTTTGTCCATGATTATAGCTATTAGTGGTTACCGCCCGAATCGATTGATTTACGAGTTTATGGTCGTGTTTCCGAGGTCAAAGAATAAAAAGCCAAGCGCACATTACAGCCGCAACGGGCCGCAGCACACCGCATTTTCTTACAAGAAGTGCGGTGCGGGCTGGAGGTGGCCCAAAGGTCCTTTCTTTGGTAGGTATTGTTCGTGGAGTTGAGCTCCACGATTACTGACAAATGCTTGCACTGACTAGACAGGTCCACTCAAATCTGTGTGGGTCTTTCCTCAAAAGACCGTTTCAGACACTAATCCACATGGTCCTCATATGGCCTGACCAAGATTATAATGTCTGGACTTTAAAAGAGACTGCGACCTCTGAGTTTGTTTCGGCCTTTCTTCTCAGAGTTGTCAGATAGGAAACGCCGAACTCAAATAGCTTATTTTTTATTGTTTTTAATATTCAATTTTTTATTGAGTTTAATATTATTAAACATTTTCATTTCTAGTGTGCGTTGGTTTAAAGAAAATGTATCATTATGAAAGTGATGACGGAGGATTTTTGCAATGCGTTGCGTTGCGGCCTAATCTGCGTTAGCCTTAAAAGTGACCGTTATTTATGTGTTAAAAAGATGATTTAGATGTATTACTAGTTTTTGCCCGCGGTTTTGCCCGCGTCGAGGTCGGAAATTATCACACGGTAACTTAATACCGGGATAAAAAGTCAATCAATCTGCCTAGCCTTTTCCTAACTTTGGGGTCGGCTTCCAGTCTAACCGGATGCAGCTGAATACCAGTATTTAACATGGAGCGACTGCCTATTTGACCTCCACAACCTAGTAACTAGGTAATACGATACCCCTTGGTAAGACTGGTTGTCAGACTTTCAGGTTTCTGACGACCCGTAACGACTGTCAAATATCTACGAATGACAGCCGGGACCAACGGGTTAACGTGCTTTGCGAGGCATGGAGGAGTCTCGGTATGTAGAAACGGTCACCCATACACGGACCAACCCCGGCAAGCGTAGCTTAACCTGATGGATCGACCCATGCGGCTGTTATTACTTAGCCAGAAGCTCTTCGGCTTTTACTGGGATAAAAAGTACCAGGTTATAAACTATCTGTGTGCCAAATTTCATCCAAATGTGATTGAGTAAGAAACATTCAAACTTTCACATTTACTTATACAGATAGTGCCATCCACGAAAACACGCCCTTCTCTTCTTTCTAAATGCGATAACTGTACTGTAAGCGATTAGGAAGAATAGTGGGGCGCGTCTTCGTAGATGCCACTGTCTATAATATTAGAAGAGGGTCCTCAAATCAATTAAGTACTAAGCAAAGTCTCTCACAACATCCTGTATCGTATAAAAACCATCCAACTCCATGCCATTCTGTAAAGTTCACTTGGCACCTCACTCAAGTGAGCGCACACAATTCGAAAGCGAACTCATTTGTTTTGAAAGTAAATCATCGCGGACTCACAACGAGAGCGACATCGTTCGAATTTCGAAGTGATGTTTAAAATTAAGTCTAAATTATGAACTAGGAAGCTTTATTAATTAATTCCAAACCATAGATACATAAATACGAATGTTTAATTTATTTGACATTGACATTGTCAAAACGAATAGACAATGTCAATGTCAAATAAATGAGTAATGACAGGAAATATAAAGGCATGATACATTTTGACACCGGATGAAATTTATTCAATTTTATTTTATTTTTGCAGCTGTTGTCGAAATGTCAACGAACTGTCAAAATTTGTATACTCCAAATTAGTTCCTTATTTCGTTACCTGTCTAGATAATCTGGCAATCTATATACTTATACAGATTTTTTTCGAATAATGAAGACAAATTGACGCGTAATGTCTTCAAGTTTTAGTTTTTTCAAGTTTTTTATAGTTACGCTAATAATTTTACTATTTGTTATTTGAGACCAAGGTAATGACAAGTATTAATTAATAATTTTATCAATTCTGACTATCTCAAAATATTTAAATCTGGTATAGCTGTGAACATAACTCGCGAATTATGGGTGTAGGTATTAAAGGTAAATACACCTCTGCCAAACATGGCGTCGTGTTATGTTTTGGTGTCATTTTGACAGTTGACACATTGTATTCATACCTGTAAAAAAAAAGAAAGTTTTAAAACCACTATCACAGTTTCTAACTAAGACAAAAATAATTTACACCCAGACAAAACATAAAGTAATAAATTTATTAGTGCCCCGATTTTTTTGCACCTTCGATTTCTAGTCATATGTGTAAAAAAAAAAATAGGGGCAGTAGGTTATGGTGTCTTTTCTAAATATCGACTGCTATTAGTGGAGTCACTTAAGAGGGTTTATCCTAAAAGTTGCCAACGTCGTAAATGACTGTCAAATATTTACCTGTTTTGATTAATTTGGCAATATTATTGTATGGAATAAAGAAATGTGGCTAACTAGGGAACTAAAATATTGATAATGAAATGCAATAATTAATTTATGGTAACACCGTATTTAGTTTAAAATGTAAAAAAAGTATTTGAAAACTTTTCGAATGCCTTTTTTACACCTAAAACGGTTGCAACATCAAATTCAGTGTTATAATTACAATTTATTATTAATATTCTAGTTTGGTAGTTAGCCACATCTCTTATTTCCATACAGTACTATTGCCAAATTAATCAAAACAGCGAAATATTTGACATCTATTTGCAACGTGGGCAACGTTGCAATAAAGAAATCCGTTTTTTTTTTGTGTAAACTTGACAGACGTGATCGGTATCGATATCTAAACACGATTTAAAACAAAATAAAACAGATTTTCTCAACTCATGCTTCAAGTAACAACAATACAAGCGGTCGTTGACCCCTCTAAAAAAATCATGAAATCTTTTTTGTTTTTATTTAATCGTGTTTAGATCGATTACCCATCACGTCGGCAGTTTCGCTAGCAAACTTAAATTAACTCTGTATATTACTACTTATGGTTCATTATGGCAATGTTACCCTAGTTTGTTAGAATGCCTTTAATCACCTGATGTCAATGACTTGCTACTCTACTTACCCGGAAAGTAAATAAGTCAACATGTTAATGAAACAAACTACTCATACTTTATCTTCCTCACTATTTAAATTATTTCCTATGTATTTAAATCTAGGCCGGTTTACCCTGAACTTGGAAATGACGCTGCATTGAAAAAGACACTTTAATTATTACGTCGTATGATACAATTTTTATTGCAAGGTTTAACTATTAGAGACAACCTTCAAGGGAAAATGAACTTTGTTTTTTAGCTTAAAGATATGTTTTGACAATTTGTTTTTACTTGTTGACAAAAGTGATTTGATTTACAAGTAAACATTATTTTCAAATTCGAACGGTGTCTCATTGGTAATCTGCGATGACTTAAAAACAGGAAAAAAAACAAATGAGTTCGCTTTCGAATTCTATGCGGTCATTTGAGTGACGATCCAGAATAGTATTACTGTCAACTGTTTAGATAAAATCATTACTTCATTATTTCTTTGAAAGGTCAAATTTATTTCCAATTGACCAAGAACTTGTGAGCAAGGTCTTACCTTCACGCTACAGTTATGAACGGACTGACAGAGATGATTAATGTCGTTAAAATCTCAATAAAATCATTCGCATACACAATTCCGTGAATTACTGACAGATCAATGATAAAAAAAGTACCGACAGAAGTGAAAACTTGAACAATTTTATCATGCAGGAAATACTTTTTTTTTTGAAGTCGGTAAAAAAAAGGAAATGTTAATCAAGTCGTTGTCATGTCTCAATGTTTGGAATGTCATTCCCAAAGAAAATGTATCGCGCGTTGATGTCTTTATAATGGTCAAATGCAGGTGTCGGTAACAGTGTCGCGAGTTCATTTGTTTTTCCCACCTCAAAAATGCCCAACGCGCCTAAAAAAGTTTTCACATTAGAAAAAAACAGTAACCTGACTACGGATACATAAAAGTGATCTTAAAAGTACGAAAAAAGTAAATATTTCTGACAGAAATCAAGACATAGGTACTAAAATTGGCCAAGGTGAAGCTGTGGTCGCATGCCTGAATACTATGTGGGTGCCAAGAACACCTACAAAATTATAATGGCTATATAAATTCTAAATTGGTGGATATTAAATTATAGAAGAATTTATATAGCCTATGTCACCCGGACTATTATTATGAATCGATTGACATTTATCAAAATCAGTTCAGTAGTTTAGGCGCTACGGTGGAACACACGTAAAATTCGAATAGCAATTTCACACACTTAGCCATCGATTTCGATGTGATGCCCCCTATGCAGTATTTAATTACTTATTTTTACCTAAAATTTTAATAACATTTGGTTTGCGTAGGGCCTGGGTTTTTTTTTCCATACATTAATAAGCATTGTCCTTTGATCCTTAGTACTTTATTCAATTAATCATTGTTTATGACTGTATTCAAAAACATCGTATCTAAACTAAAATAGTGCAAAGTCAAAGTCAAATTGTTTATTTCAATTAGGCACATAAAAGGCACTTTTGAACTTCAAAATTTACAAAAAAATTAATTGATTCTAGCCGCCCCTTCCAAAAGGTAGTTTTCGTATGGAGAAGGATCGGCAAGAAACTCTACCGTTACTCTTTTAAAATATTTTACAATATTTTGTATACATACATGATTATTTCCGCCCCCCACCCCCTTTTTTATATACCTGTACATATTATTATTTTAAGTTTGATAGTTTTTAAATAATGTAAATACGTGTGTGTAAATAAAACGCTTGAAAATTATATAATTATATGTGAAGACGATACACCTGGAATAAGATTACTATACCACAATAGGTAAAAATAATTAAAAATGAAGCAATGACAGAAAAAATATTATAATGGAATTAAATGGATACATGGTGTTCAGATATTTACAAGCATTGTAAAAGTAGGTACCTATACGATATTCCTAGATTGTTTTACAAATAATAAGTCAGTGTGTCAGTAAATTACAGTGGTACAATAAATTATACTGCGTTCTCGTATCAATAAATGAGGCTAATGCATAAATCTATAAAGGAAACATACATAACGCAGATTGATATACAGTGTGTCCGGACATGGACTAGCGATATTCTAAATACTTACATAAATATAAACTATTTTAAAGTACAATTACACTAAGCTTGGGTCCAATACACTTCCTCGTTTTTGTGGTAATTAACAAATTATTGGTTGAATTGCATAATTTTTTGTTTTTTTTTTTCGACTTTCACATTTTTTTCAACAGCTTTGGAATAGTGAATACATTGTTTTGTAATGCAGAGGGTAGACAATATTATTGCCTTTCGAATAAGCCTATTTTTATATCAGTATAACTAAAACTTTGAGAGATATGATTTTTTTTGTACTCGCATAGAGAATATTTCAACAAAAAAAAACAAAATGGCTGCTACATAGCGGGGAAGTGTATTGGACCCAAACTTAGATTGTAATATTGTACTTTTAAATAGTTTATATTTAAGTATTTAGAATATCGCTAGTCCATGTCCGGACACATTGTATAATAATAATATAAAATAATAATACGGTATTAGAATCAATTTCAGTGTAATAAGAGGAAATATAACTTATTATTGAATATAATGACAACTTGTGGGAATTGTATAGAAATCTCTAGTGAGAAGTAGATTTTGTAATTAACTCTTGATTGGTTATTAATTTTATTGTGAAGCAGATATTATGCCAGTGACCAAATTAGATGTGATTGATCGTGTATTATACAATTACGGTACTGGTCATAAACGCATGCCGGTAGCGAGTACTATTGACCTTTCAGTAGAACAGGGATCACCAGTTTCATTGGAAGTCCGTTTTTTTTAAATAATATGACTGTCGTGATCCGTTTGATAGTCGACTAGCGACCAAGATTTAAAATATCAGGGAAATAAAACGAAAAAATAATCTGTTTTTGTGTACAAAAAAAAAACTTGATTATCTTTACTGTGAACTATTTGTCTAAAGTCTGGAGTAAAGTTTCCGGATCCGGTCCACCATTTTGTGACTTCACCAATAAGGTCACTCAATATACAATGTCACCCATCGGCATGTGTCCGCCCGAAATTTTCTGAATATTCATGAAAAATTATCGAAAAATAACTTTGAAAGGATCTCTATCTTTAATATTTTTTATGTTGTTCAAGTTTTTATGTTTTGAGTAGCGTTTGCCATATCACCGATGTTATTGGCTCGATTTGGATTCTGTTTATTATTTCTAAAAGCGGAGGTGAAAACTTTTTATCAAAAAAAAAAAACAGTGTTCAAAAAAAATGCAAAGTTCTAGTTCATAAAACAACAAGGGGATTAAAAAAAAACAAGATAGACCCCTTTTAAAGTTAATTTTCGATAATTTTTCATTAACATTAAGAAAAATGCGGGCACAGTGCCATTGGACATGCCGATGGCCGACATTGAATTTTATGTCCTTCTATGGCGTCCCGGCGTTTGCACTCATATTCTGCCTTGTAATACAGATACCTTTTGTTAGTCGACTTTCACTCTCCCTCTCAACATGACCAAAGACCAAATAACAAGAAATGTTGTTAATATAATATTACTCACCTAATTATTAACATAGATTTAGAAGTGACCTCAACCGTTCTGTATTTGACGCATAATTTCTGAACGAATTCGCATACCGATTCTTTTTTTGTAGATATCTAGTCTATGGAAGTTTTTGAATGAATACATAATCGACATATTAGTCTATAGCGAAGGTCGTTGACTTTGAACGGCTTGTGATACATAAAGGCGTAGAAATATTGAATAATTAAGACGAATGGATTAATATTGTAGTTGATATTTAGTAACAATATTTTTGAAGTGAAAAAACAATTGAACTCGCGACACTGTTACCGACACCAGCTTTTGACCATCAACGCGCGATACATTTTCTTTGAGATTAATGACATGACATGACATGATAACGACATGATTGACATTTCCCTTTTTTTACCGACTTCCAAAAAGAAAAAATATTTCCTGCACAATAACGTTGTTCAAGTTTTCATTTCTGTCGGCACTCCCGGAGTGCAACTGTTTTTTTTTCATTTAAAAACTTCATAGACACTTCCATGGAGTTTCTTGCCCGTTCTTCTCCATAGGCACCTACTACGCTTTGGAATGGGCAACTAGTTTCATCTTTTTGACTGATCGACACCTTGACAATTGAACAGTTTCTGTAAATAGTTTAGTTAAAATACATTTTCTCAGTTTGAGTTTCGTGCGCCAATTACAGCATGAGATGATCTGAACAGGCTTTTCGAAAAGCGGTGCGTCTTTAGTAACTTTAGACCAGTATCGCATACCGAGCGCAACAGCGATATCGCGTACCGATTTTGTATCGCTACCGAGCGCAATAGCGATATCGCGTACCAATTCGGTATCGCTGCCGAGCGCAAAAGCGATATCGCTTATATCTAAATAGGCCTTAAGAATTTGCATTCCTCGTTATGATAATGTTTTAGCATATAATAAATAAGCAGGAAGCATAAATTACGTCTCAAGTGTATAAATTCTTATTCACAGTGAAATACCACGGACTGGCAAAGATAAGATAACACAATCATTTATTTGCTCAAACATGAGTGCAGTACGCACCGACAATACAATGCACCTGCATGCTATATGCTGACAATTGTCAGCATGCAGGTGTTGTTATTGTTCTCATTGACTCATCGTAGAATAAAAAAAAAACTTCTTTAGGCGCGTTTACATTTTTGGTAGGTAGCGTCACCGACGCGCCTAATGCTTTAATATAGAATATAGATGGCGCTAATACCAGTTTTTTGTTCGTCTTTAAGTTTGATGCTCAGTATGCTTCTTCACGCTATGTTTGTATTTAATTTGTGTAGTGAAACTGAATTATTCAAGTTCAAAACTATTAACTACATACCTTATGTAACGTGAGGTGAAGAGATCACAATTAGGTGTTACGTATGTAATAATAAGCCTTTAATTGTCTCAGTGCGAAGGCCTCCTCTTGTACTGAATTAAGTAATTAAGCTAATTACTAGACAGACCTTTATAATCATGGAGCAGTAGAACCACGTCCGGGGAAATACTACCACTATACCTATTTCTGCTACCAATCGATGCTGTGTTCTGTTTTAAAGGGTGTCTATGGGTGAGAATTTTCATAAAAATTCACGCTATCAGTTGGCGCCACTTTGACAAGAGGTCTTCCATTTCGACAATGAATACAAATTATATGATGCCGTTTATCATTCGTTTCATTCATTTAGTCACGACTAATGAATATACAGGCGCTTTGACACTTTTGACAGATGTCCGGACCTGACGTGTCAGTGCTGCCACCTAGTAAACGTCAATTCAGAAAATCCTCATCATATGAAAGACTGAAGAAAGACAAATTACCATCATCCTCTCCATTGAATAAAATGACAATATTACGATGATATAATCAGTCATCTTTTCTTGAAAGATGATTTTATTGTAGCAGTTTCTTTGTTCTTAACAAACACGAAGATGCAGTTCCTTAATTTGAATAACAAATCGAAACCTAATTTAGTGAATCATTAAAATCGCATTAGTTTTAAAACTATTTTAAGACCCGGATTTGAACATTAAGATTAAATGCACGATTTTTTGCCTTCGATCATCGTTGCTAGTGGAAATTCTCAGAAGAAACTTAGAGTCTGGATTTGTGCCCGATTAAAGACAATAGCCTCTCTTTCAAATAACTTAGAACATTACTAGCAAAATGTGAGTGGGCATAGCTCTGCCTCCGGGGAATATTGGCATGATAATTTTGTTAAAGACTAGGATATTAAGATTAAAACAGTTTTATAATCGATTCCCGATTCCAATTTTTCGATCGAATATCCCTGAAAGAAATGGCTTTTTACATTCTTCTACGATGAAACACAAAACATTATTTATACGTAAATAATTATAAGCAACATCGTACAGATTAAGTGTGTACTCCTAACCTCACGTTCATAACACACACACAAACCCAAACACACTCACCCTCTTTAACACATACTCACACTTACACTCACTTGCTTAATTTTGATTGATTTGATGATAATTACGGCACGGTTGGCGCAGTGGTTAAGCGATTGACTGCTGCGCTGCGTGTCGCGGGTTCGATTCCCGCACGGAACAAATATTTGTATGACCTACAAGTAGTTGTTCCGGGTCTGGCTGTTTGTGTATGTGAGTTTAAATGTTTGTAAACGCACCCACGATACAGGAGAAATTCCTAGTGTGGGGCAACGTTTATTAAAAAAAAAAAAAAAAAAAAAAAAAAAAAAATAAAAAAAAAAAAAAAATAAAAAAAAAAAAAAATATAATTGATTAGATTTTTGTTGATTTATATTTTGTTTCGAAATTATTACTTATTTTGGGGGCATCTACATCACAATGATGCCACGCAAAATCTTGCATCGCGTAAGTAGAGTTTACCGCGCGACTAGCATATATACAACGTCCCGACATCAATCGTCGGGCAGTAGTCCACCAGACAGAATACCTCATAGCCGAAGGATCCTCCCTTTTCTATAGTAGATGAGTGAACTTTACACCTTAACACTTATTATTTTATTTTATTGATCTCATACTGATGATTTTATTTTGCTTTGTTTGATCTAGCGCTGATGGCGTATATTTTAATTGATTTTAATTTAGTTTATTTTTAGTTCATGTTTACCTGTTAAGCAATAATCACTATTTAATATCCTTAACTCTGAAAAGGTGGCAATGCCGACCCCCAAGATAGAGACGTTCTGACGTTTCATAAGTGCCCATGTAGGTTTATGTGAAATAAAATATTTTGATTTTGATTTTGATTTAGAGGCAAATATCTAGCTTGGGGGCCACCGTCCAATCTGTTTTTGTACAACCTGATTATCTTAACTAATAATATAAATGCGAGAATGAGTTTACTTGTTTATTACGCTTTCACGTTAAAACGGCTGAATGGATTTCGATGAAATTTGGCACAGGACATAGTATACTTTTTATTCCGATATTCTTACGGAACCGAAACTTATGCGGGTGAAACCGCGAGGCATAACCAGTTAATAAATAAATTTGAAATTTGAATTTCATTATTATTCAGACATAAGCCCATTTTGGTGACTAGATAAATATGCTAATATCTAAAAAAAAACAAGTTTATTTGAATATGACGCACACTATATTTTTGCAAGATCTGGTTCTTTAATCTATATAGCCCAAGTATTTTATCCAGTCGATTTCATCTAGTAAATAAATTGTCCGGTAGACCGTGCGTCAGTGGTAACCAGTGATAGCCTAGTGGTGTGACCGTTAGACTGCCAAGTCATACGTTTTGAGTTCAAACCCAAGACACGCACCTCTGACTTTTCGGATTCATGTGCATATCGTATAAATATCACTTGCTGCAATAACGGTGAAGGAAAACATCGTGACGAAACCGGCATGCCTGAGAGATATTTCTCGACGGAACGTGAAGCCAAGTCAGAGGCCCATGGGTGGCATTTAAACACTGACACCAGGTTAGTCAGTAAGCTCGTGAAAAAGAAAATAAAGTTGTAACAAAACCAGTACTTGTAAGACGGTCTCTTATTATGTAGAAACTCTGTACTACGCTATACCAGCTCATGATCAAAATATTAACACAATAATGTCGATCGAACAGGTTAAACTACACTTGGTCCGTGGATGGGTGACCATCTTTACATACTAAGACCCCATCGTGCCTCGGAAAGCACGTTAAATCGTTGGTCCCGGCTGTCATTCGTGGATCTTTGACAGTCGTTACGGGTCGTCAGAAGCCCGAAAATCTGACAACCAGTCTTACCAAGGGGTATCGTATTACCCAGTTACTGGGTTGTGGAAGTCATTGGCAGTTGTTCAATGTAAAATACTGTTATCCAGCTGCATCCGGTTAGACTGGAAGCCGACCCCAACATAGCTAGTTGGGAAAAGGCAAGGCAGATTTGTCAAAATGTTAACACTGACGTACGGTCTTCAGTACCTAATAAAAGCCATATTTGTTTTTTAAAGTGAGTGCCAAATAAATTGTTGAACCTGATCTTTGTCGTATCCCTGGATTTAATATGTCAAAATCATTTATTTATTCAAAATTAGTAACAGAAATAGGTTTTTTTTAAGTTAGGTTAGCTAGCGTTAATTGAACCAATTGTACTCTGATAAATCTACTCCTCATAAATGAACAGGCAGTAAAAAGGTAACTAAAAAAAAAACAGTGGCACTCCGGGAGTGCCGACAGAAGTGAAAACTTGAAAAAAAATCGGCACCACGGTGTCGGTGAATTGCGTTACAGCGTCGCGAAATCAATGGTTTAGTCTCGTCACAAAAATGCCCAACGCGCCTAAATAAGTTTTCACTTCAAAAATAAAATTTATAACAACTGAAACCCAACTACGACAAAAACACCACCTTTTTTTTTTTTTTGGGTGGAAAATTATCAAATAAATTCTCCCGCTCTGGGCGGAGCGGGAGGGCGTGTCAGACTCTTACTGACTAAAACCCGCCCGTGTTCCTTCGGTTGCCCTGTTGCCGGGGGCCACGATTTCCCTATCGGTTTTCTTCGAACCCCCTAAAAAGCTATACAAAATAGTTTATTGTGAAAAATAGAAAATTACATTACATTTAAACGTGTTTGGAGCCTCCTTTTAAGCAAACAATGCCTGCATTAGGAGGCTCCGCTCTTTAATAAGACTACTAGTCTACTATTTTATAAAAAAAAAATACATCACAGACAGACAAATAAAAATCCGGAGTCAATAAATCGAGACGATTAAGAGGACGCTCCCTAAATTGTGTGTTAATTTGCATTAATATTCTGAAAAAGTCACGCATACAATCAAAATGGAACTTTAATATATGATTTATTAGATCTTTTTCTTTCCAAATATAAGACAGTTACGTAATTGTAACATTTTCGCTGGATACATTTTTTATTCGAAAATCATGTCTTTTTTAAAGATTATTTGAAACAAAAACGAGATTACTCGGCTTTATGTTTAAAATAATTATTGACAGTAAGGAAATATAGTTTATTATCCAAATATGAGATATTTTTTCTCTAGATCAATTATTATTTTAATTATAAACGAAATAAGAATTGAGACTTGCGATATTTAGTTCCGTACTTGAACACGACCAAAGAGCGCACGCGATATTCAACTTTATTACTGATGTGTTAGCGTTTAGCACATAGTGGAGTGATGGGGTGCATTGGGGCGGAGTTTGCGTGGAAATAACATACATACATACCGGTCAAAATCATAACCCTCCTTTTTAACCGACTTCCAAAAAGGAGGAGGTTATTATGTTCGTAGCGTATGTTTGTTAGCTTCAATAATACGTATTTTTTCCCACTTAGTATGTGGATGATATGATAAGTTCCTGTCACTGTTATTTACATAGCAGGTAGTGGTATTCGAATTTGTGTAGGGTAGGTACCACAGCTAAAAAGTGAAAAATAAAAACGTTTTACAAAAAACAAAAACAACCGACTTCCAAAAAAAAGTGAATTTAGCTTTAATTCCGGAAGTCGGTGGCAAAAAACGAAAATTCAAAACCAAAGACACCGCCTTCCAAAATTAAAGTAATTTTTCACTTTGTAGTGTTTTTTTGGAAGTACCTAGGTTGTTTTTTTTTTTTGTAAAAAGTTTTTATTGCTTCGCCGTAGTCGAGTAGAAATGATCTTGAACTAGATGACTTTTAATAAATTAACGTAACAATTGACCTATGCAAAGGTGACTAGGAGAATAGTTACATCAAAACTAATATTATAAATTCGAAAGTGAGTTTGTTTGTTTGTTATACTTTCACGCTAAAACGGCAGAACGGATCTTGATGAAATTTTAGAAGATACTTTTAATCCTGATTTTCCGACGAGATCGAGATTTATGCAGGTCAAACTGCAAGGGGCAGCTAGTCACTTATATCCTTAACTAGTTGTTGGCCTCGACTTTGTCGCAATAATATACTTTCAGCCTCTAGTGACATAAATGTACAAAATGAAAAAAATGTCTCAGTAGAAGCCCGGAGTCTAGAATTGTGCACGGTTGATGGTAATAGGCTCGCCCCCTAACTACATGGACAAAAATATAACTGGCAAAATATCGGTATTCTAAAATACAATAGACGTAGACATATTTATGTAGTATCCTATTCCGCTTAGCTATTCCTAAAGAGTCATAAAAAAACCTGAAATAAATCGACACGTTTTTCACCTCTCAACGAGGCATCCTCAGGATAACGATTGACGGACGCAGAGCTCTACCGATCGCCATTTCTCCTGACAAAGTTTATTCAGTTTATATCTATGTATTTATTTTTGTATTTTATAGTTATTTTCATGTTATCTATCCCTTGAGTTGCACCTGCCATGTTTTTTCACAGAGAAAATGCCACCCATGTACAGTTTTTTTTTTTAACTTGTGCATAAAGTTTTAATAAATAAAACAAAAATCTTAATAAATAAAAATAATGTATAATATTGTAGCATCACTTTCTTTAGCGTCGTCACCTTAACCTACTAATTGCTGACTTCACATAATTTGCTATAGAAACATTATGCCAACGTGATATAATAACGTATCATAATAGTGCCTAGTAATAATTGTATTATGTAATTACTGTACGTGTAAGATACTAGGACCTTGTCTTTGAGATAATTTAGTATCACGCCCTTTTTCTCAAAGGGGTAAGCAGAAGTGTAATTGACATAATATAATAATATCTATATCTAATAGTAACAATAAAGCTGAAGAGTTTTTTTTTTTGGTTGTTTGAACGCGCTAATCTCTGGAACTATCAGTCGGATTTGCAAAAATCTTTTTGCATATAGGCAACATCACGCTAAGACCCATAGGAGATGCGCAAAAATAAAATAAAGTTTGAAAGAACGCTAAGTGAGAACGAAGTAATTGCGCGGGCAGGCAATGCGATGCGGTGGGGTGTATCGGAGCTGAAATTTCAAGCGGACGAAGTCGCTTGAAAACAAAATCCCGTGCACCATTTTTTTTCGTAGGTAAGCGATACTATAGCGGCCGAGCACTGCAAGCAAGAATAGTCCTTACAGTGTACAGAAATGTGTTTCTTCGATAGTACATAAATATACAGTAAAAGGAATTTCGTCCCAACTGGGTATCCCCCGAAATCTTACGACTTTTTATTGTCCGCTATTCGTATTTCATAAATAGCTTGTAAAAATAATCCAAGACAAAAATACATGTTTTATAGAACATGAATCTAAAATAGAACCAGAAACACTAGAAAACATTATTTAAATGCAAATTTTGAAGTTGACCTTTAATTTTTTTTTTAAACAATGTCATTATTATTATGTTAAAATTTAAAATAGCTACGAGTTGAGATTAAGTGTAATAAACAGATAGGATAGGTATTCAAATCTTGTGTATATTTAAATTATTTTCTCCGTTATTGTTTTAGTGAAAGCGTGTTCAAGTCTGCAGAGTTTCACTAGATAATTTTATTTGACCCTGTATAGGTACCATCGCGGAAACCTATAACTAACCACCGTAAAGACTATTGTCGCTTGCAGCGCTTGGCTGCTATAGAACCGGGGCGGTAACAGATGTGGTCATCGTGTGCACGAGATTTTATTTTCAAAGTGGTTAGTCATGGGTTTCTGCGATGGTACCTCGATAATTCTGTCCAACGACTGGCCGATTTTTCACGTGACCAGAGGCCTGGTCTAATTTTTGATAAAACAATATGCAATGACAACAACTTGGATTTTTTGCTGTCTTTCGTAGAGACAGTCGTTACGGGTAGTCAGAAGCCCATGGTCGGACAACCAGTCTTACCAAAGAGTATCCTGTTACCCAGTAACTGGGTTGTAGAGGTCAGATAGGCAGTCGCTCCATGTAGAATACTGGTATTCAGCTGCATCCGGTTAGACTGAAAGTTGACCCGACTTAGTTGGGAAAAGGCTTGGCAGATGATGGTTGAGGAGATATCTAACAATATTTTTTTTTTGTTTCAGGTCTGTTTATTCTGCTGATGCTGGGATTCTTCGCACTATCAGCTGGATGTTTTATACTATTCATGAATCCATATGACTTCTTTTTCAAGCAGGTTTGTCTTATTTATCACTTTATTTTTCACTGAGTTTTTGAGTTTCACTAAGTTTTGGGGGTCACTAAGTTTTTAGGACCACAGATTGTTGTCAACCCACTAAGCTTGCAGACTGTCTTATTTTTAAACTCACTAAGTTTTTAGTCTTAGTAACACTATACTCCATTTGAAATAAGATTAGACATTTAAATAAACGTTTTATACAGCCCGTTCAACTGATTTTGGCTTCTAAACCGTAGGCAGGATGCCAATAAAAGTAAAAAAGTGGTCACAATACTAACTGTTTACTGCAGCTGCCATTTGTCATGCCTCCAACGCAATAGACGTCAAATTCGATTGGACGGACTGTAAAAAAGGTTTATTTAAATGTTTAAATGTCTAATCATATTCCAAATGGAATATAGGTTTTTTTATATTGTTATTAATTTTGAAATTCACTGTCACTATTTGAAATTCACTGAGTATTTTAAAATCACTGAGATTTCAAAATTCACTAGGATAAAATTCCTAATGTTCAAATTTACAATTTCAGAAAGCGGTATTATCTGATGGCGGCGAAATCTTCGAAATGTGGAGGAAACCAGAAGTGGAGCTTTATACTAAAGTATTCCTATTCAACGTCACAAATGCTGAGGAGTACATGGCTGGCATAGATGACAAAATCAAGGTCAAAGAAGTCGGACCATATGTTTACAGGTATGTCCTTAAAACATAACATCACACTTGTAATCCCCGAAGGATTTGTCATATCTGCAATTATATAATAGTACATCCACATTTCACCAGGGTCCCATGTAAAAGAGGGTAAGCCTATTGCCATCAACCAGGGACAAGTCCAGACACCGAACTGCTACTGAGAAATTCCTGAAGGAAAAACGCCATAATACTTTGCTCGACCTAGGAATGGGACCCAGGACCTCATGCTCAGCATCAGCGCTTGCGACCACTAGCAACGAGGCAAAAAATAAATAGTTTATGCCATTCTCGGAGGTGGCTGATGTGATTCTCTAAACATCACTTCGAAATTCGAACGATGTCTCGTTGTGAATCCACGATGATTTATTTTAAAAACAAATGAGTTCGTTTTCGAGTTAAGTGCGCTCACTTGAGTGAGGTTCCAAGTGAACTTTACTGTTAGCGCAGGGTGCTCCCTATGCATGAGAAAGAGTGTAAAAAAGAGTAAAGAGTGTGTAAAAGAGTGAACTGTATTTTAGGGAATGGTTCGTTGCCGTGCTTATTAAATATTGTAAAACTGTCCCGGACAAACAATATAAAAGATTAAATTATAGAAGAGCATCCGTCGCGGTGGACTCCGTGGAAGCGAGTGGTCATCAAGCCGAGCCGTGTCGATGACGCGTTAATCACTCAAAATGTTGTGTTGGGTTCAAATCCCAACATTACAGAATGGCACTCCTGTCGATTAATACAGTAAAACTGTATTACGAAATTGCTTCTTGGCAACAAGAATTACAAATATTTTATTTTTCTTCATAACTATCCTCAATAATTAAAAAAAATTGCAATTAAAAAGATGATCCTTAATTACATAACTATTCATTCTCATACTTTTAATTATTTCCTATTCAGATAACTTATAATGTAAGTAACTAAATAAATACCTAATTAAATTAATTATGCCTTGTACTAATAAAAAACCCTTCACAAATAGCGATATCTACTTTAGTGAACGGCTGATACAACCTGAGACGAGCAAGACGAGAGATGCAAGACGAGTGACAATTTCTTTCAAAGCGTTTCATATTTTTAGTTTTTACTCATTACTATGACTATTACTACGGTACCAATTTTGTAGTTTTTTTTTAAAGAAAAGAAAGAAAGAAAGAAAGAAAAATGCGTTTATTGGCATTACTGCAGAAAAAATACACCTTATAACTATAAAAAACAGAAAACAATGATTATAATGCCAAAAGGGCCTCAGCTCAGCATATTGTCAGATGACAACACAAAGTGTACCACCTGACGCTGATTTAACCTACCCCTCCCTTTTTTTTGTATTTGCAGATGCAATATATAAATATTATATAGCCTATGACACTCCCACAATTAAGACGAATCTAACGACACCTCACATGTTGAAATCCATCAAACCGTTTAGGCTACAGAGCGTGCCAAAGAAACAGACATACATACATACATACTCTCGAAAAACATTACCCTCTTTCTGGGGCAGTCGGGTAAAAAGGGTCATGTTCACGGGATTTTGTTTTCAAACTGCTTAGATATTATATATATATACAAGCAGAGTTTTCATTATTATTTTTTTTTTACAGAGAATTTCTGGAACATAAAGTGCTTAAGTTCAACGACAATGCGACGTTGTCTGCTATTCCTAAGCATCCTCTCTCCTGGGCCGAGGAGTTATCTGAAGGAAACCAGGAGAACGACACTCTCTACCTACCTCACATCGCATTGCTGGTGAGTTTTTTAAACTATTTTTTTTAAGTGAAAACTTCTTAAGGCACAATGGGCATTTTTGAGATGGGAAAAAACAATTGAACTCGCGACACTGTTACCGACACCGGCTTTTGACCATTAAAAAGACATCAACGCGTGATTTTTTTTTTGGGATTTGGCAACGACATGATTTCCATTTCCCTTTTTTTTACCGACTTCAAAAAAGAAAAGTATTTCCTGCACAATAAAATTGTTCAAGTTTTCACTTCTGTCAGCACTTCCAGAGTGCCACAGTTTTTTTTTTAATACAAGTAGAGTGCCCAGTGATTGCGGTTAGTCAGAAATCCGAAAGTCTGACAACAAATGTTACCAAGGGGTATCGTGTTACCCAGTAACTGGGTTGTGGAGGTCAGATAGGTAGTCGCTCCATGTAAATAAGGTTTTCAGCTGCATCCGGCTAAACTACACGCTCAACATGATCACCAGTGATCGGAGTAGGTAGATTGATTTTACGTACTCGCATCATGAATAGTCATAGAAATCATAACGTGGATAAGCCTTTTTTCCGGGATTTCATTTTGGTACTTACGGGATTGAATCAAACATTGTAAAAGTAAGGATTTTTAAACTACTATATTAGAAATTTCGACAATCGTGCGTCAGTAGGATAGCGGAGAGGTAAGTCCCATCTTTCGTCGCACGCACCACAGTAACTATTAAATAGAATCCCACTTCACGTTTGCTACTTTTTACTCAAGTTTAGCCATACCATCGTTTTTTTACTATAGAAGACCGATCACCTATATACTATTAAAAATACAACATTTTAAATTCCTTAAAAAAAACTTAATAATTTCAAAATCCCGGAATCCCGGAGGCATATCCATACTAATTAATATATACGTGCCAGTTCATTGATCCCACATCAATCTACCTACTCCGATCACTAATGATCACATTACAGGCGTGATATTATGTTCTCTCTCCCTCTTTCATGTAGTTAGTGACTAACTTGGTGTTAGAGTTTTTAAGCCGCCCGTGGGCATATGACTTGGCTTTACATACCGTCGAGAAATATCTCTCAGGCATTCCTTACGATGTTTTCTTTCACCGTTTTTGAAGCAATTGATACAATTCGCACATGAATCTGAAAAGTCAGAGGTGGTACGTGCCTTGGGTTCGAACTCGAGACCTATGACTTGGCAGTCCGACGGTCACACCACTAGACTATCAATGCTACTAATTACCTACTTACTCAAGCAGACGTATTATTTATAACGTACTATAGAAATAAAGTGAGAATATTTAAGAAGTAGTATTACCAGAAGACATACTTAAATAATATAAACACTCTTCAAATAAGCGCTCTTCCTCCTCTCTCCTACTATGCTGTGCCCAACAGGGTCTATAATATTGTTTCTATAATTTTAAGCCTACCAACTGTTTTACCAACATTATAGAATGCAATAAAGAATTGAGAATTGAGAATTAATTATGAGAAAATTGTTAATTTTAAATTTTATGCCCTGCCTTATAAGTTTAGAGGTAAATATAGCCTAATTAGGGTATAATTACTAATTAGACAATAGAATTAATGATACTACTTAACTAAGCCAATTAACTTCTGACATTAATGCAATAATATTGTACAAATTACTTAGTGGTATGTTAGAGTCTAGTTATAAAATGATGGATGGCTGCATATTAAATGCATTCATCACTTTGTAATGATTAATCGTTCGATCTATTATTAGAACTCTCAAGTTGTCTTCAATGAAAACATGTATATAAAAAAAAATACTATACTACGTTCATTTAATGTTGCATAATATGACATTAACTACTGATAGTCACCGTGTCGTTTTATGCTCGGTTCCTATAAACAAAAACGAATCGATTTATTTACTAATGTGCCTTATAGGATCACTCGTGGGTCTGTCTACCTGTCCGTCTGTCACAGCCAATTTACTTCGAATCTAATGGACCGATTACAGCCTAGGGGGGGTCATGACTCCCCCCTGGGCTGAGACTTTCTAAGCAACTACTATTTCCGTAATTTAAAAGAAACCGAGAAAACGCGGAGGGGGGCTCATTTGGTTTTACCACTCTGGACCCCCGACTGGCTTAGTCCACCACTGATTGGAGCCTGTCCTGACTGGACCTCGGCTATGTATCCCCCCACTCCAAGGCCAGCTCCGCTCTTGAAAAGGCTCGGGGAAAATTGTGGAACAATTTTTGAAGTGAAATCTTCTTTAGGCGCGTTGGACATTTTTGAGATGGGAAAAAAACAATTGAAACTCGCGACACCGTTACCGACACCTTATTTTTGTAAACGCGATTGTGTTCTTTATTTATATTGTGTTACGGATCAATGTTCTATGCAAATATTTTCTTCCACTAAGGAGATCTTGTTCAAGTTTTCACTTCTGTCGGCACTCCCGGAGTGCCACTGTTTTTTTTGTTTATGCACGGATATGGAAACTGCGCCGCGTCGCAGGGACTTCAGTGGTGGCGGCCTCTATACGCGTTGTACTTTATTACATTCATTCAAAATGATCTAAGCGACATTGTGTATTCATTCTAAACTAGAGATTAATAATCAAGACGTGTTTACCGATGGGTTTCATATTATTTATAAATATATTAGCAATTAAGATAATTTATGAATAGATTAACCGTTTTGATGCTAAAACTGGATTGGAATTTGCTATGGAACTTGCTAGAGACTTATCACGTAAAGCGTTACGCACAGACGATTTGCCATCGTGTTTCGACTTTCCAGCGACGCGATTTATAAACGCGCTCATAGCTAAGAACAATATATTTACTCAATCTTTCTCTACTATAAATCGAAAGGACATAAATAAGCTTGAGAAAATACTTGAAGAACATAAACACTTTCATGCTAGTCAGTTAGTTGCTCAATTCTAAGGACGGGCCATATCGCAACATTCAAGGATTGCACCGTGGTAGGCATTTGTGTGTGTCGAAATGTGGACACGATTTGCCAATGTGCATACATACATAACTACACGCTAATTATCACAGATCGGAGATAAGTTCCTCCTCTTCCTCCTCCCTACTTTCTTTTAACATTAAGCCTGATCCACATTCTCTACTAAACTACACGAGACTTGCCGAATACGAGTGTTTGTTGTCTCGTGTATATTCGAATTATCTCCATTCCGTGTTGGTACATCAAAGGACTCACGTGTAGTTTTGTGTTTGAGTGAAACCATTCCTCTACTTTCTCGGTCGCTCTCGTTGTCACTCGGCTGCCAGTCACTTAGCGAACGCACCTCATCATCATCTGTTACAGTATATGGCATTCATCCACCACCTTTGCTTATTCCAACGTCTTTTCGTAATTTTTTTTTCACGATTATATAAATAATTTTAATAGGATGCTACAGCGGTAGATATTTTCAAGACTTCCATCTTGGTATGAGAGTCCAGTACTACTGTGCCAGGCAAGACTGTAGAGCAACACTCTCGTCTTTCCCTGTCTCGGCAAAATGTTCTCGCCAAGAATGTGGAAGCGGCTTTAGGCAGTTGGGTTTGTCTAAAAATACTTAGACGCTCATTATATTTTGAATATATAATAATGATAAACAATGATTATTAATGTCGTAGGTTTGAACCCAGGCAGTCACTGCATTTTGTGTAAATTCACCACTGCTCTCAAAAAGCTGAAGTAAAACGTTGTGAAGAAACCAGCGTGTCCGAGAACCAAAATTTTTAAGACTGTCGACATCCACCCACCCGTACTGGGCCAGCGTGGTGGATTACGGCCCTCTCACAAGAAGTCTGAGTCCCATCAGGCAGTGGGAACACTGTATATATACTGATTATGCTGTTATGCATTAATAATCTTTTGCAAAAATAATAATAACATAAGATTAGGTTAATTTTGTTTAAAACCTCCGTGATAACCTGTTTGATGGTCATCTGTCTGTTGTGGAGGTTCTGTGGAGGAGGTTCTCAGTTCGTCGGAATCTTATTATTATTATTTTTATATATTTTACTCGATTATTCGAAGACGGTTAGACCGATTTGAAAAATTTTTCTTTGTTTGAAAGAATATTTACCAAATGCCTATATTTTTCACTTTATAATTTGGAAGTCGGTTGAATTTTTTGTAAAAAAGTTTTTTTTTTTTCTGTTTAGTCATATTTTATTTGAAACATCTAAAGGTCTCACGGACGGCTGAAGTTAATTTAATCCTAAAGTTTATGAATTTAACTGAACTGTCACGGTTTATATCAAGTTATTCAAAATCCGTACCTAGCTGGCCAGGGTGAAGCCAACACAAAAAAAATAACTTTCACGTTGTTTAACTTCCGAAATTTAAAGGCTATTAGCAAAATACTCATATTCAATCCTATAGTCACACAAGCAGTCGACCATAAATACTTATTGCACACGAATAAACACGAATACGATATTCGTGTCAAGCGCATCCCAATATTTACTTGTAAATATACAAATTGAATTAATATTTACACAAGCAGTCAGCACTGTTTAAATGTTAGGTATTTACATAGTTATTTAGTAAATACATAAGCTAAAATAAATACTCGTAAGTTGAAATACTATGACTTTCCTAATCTGGAATGCCAAGGAGCTACAGCAATATAACTTCTTCAACAAGTAACAGGGTGGGTAAAAAACCGTGGATCAAACTAAACACTAAAAAACTAAGGTCGTCGGTCCAGCTAGCTTGGGCAACCCACACTTCTTCTTTTTGTGTGGTTAGTGACGAACCTGATGTCAGAGTTTTAAAGCTGCCTATGGCCCCTTGGCTTCATATGCCGTCGAGAAATATCGCTCAGGCATCCGGTTTCCTCACGATGTTTTCCGTCACAATTTTTAAACGAAACCCACATCTTAAGTAACCGGCAAAATATGGATGTTCTATACATATTTCCCTCAGCCCTGGATCTAAAATTTTTTTGAGGCGGGGCAAAAACTGCTGTCTGCCGTCCCCCGCCAGTCTTTTATGGGGATGCGCTAAGTTAGCCCCCGCGAAATTAAAATTTTCTTAAAAATAAAAATGTTGGCAGCAACATATTAATCAAATTGTATCGACCCATAATGCACGAATTCAACAGGGGCGCCAAAACTGTTGTAAAAAAGAAAAAAATAGAAAAATAAATGTGCAGCGCGTCTCATTTATTGCAAAGTTGCTGTGTGCTGGGTGGTGCACTTGTCTGCTATGCTTGAATTTATCGCCTCCTGAAGTTGGCACCCGGGGCACGGGTCCCGGCTTGGCCCCCCTAGATCCAGAGCTACTTTCCCTACCCCTTTTAAGAATTCCGCCATAATGTTTAAAAATGATCGAAACTAACCATAACCAATTCCTCCACAGAGCATAGCCAACGTGGTCTCTCAAAAGGACATGTTCACTCGTTTTGGTCTGAACAACTTGATCACCTTGACGAACTCCAAGCCTCTCGCCAAGATGACGGCTAGGGAGTTTATGATGGGGTACAAATCGGAGCTGATGACCCTGGGCAACACCTTCCTGCCGGGCTGGATCTACTTCGATAAGCTGGGGTTGATTGATCGGGTAAGTCTCTTTTAAGTTTCCTGATAAATTACAAGTTGTAGGATTAATTTGTTTAAAACCATACTGACTGACCTATGACCAGTAAAAGAGATCTGCTTTTGGGTAACTCGAACTACCCACTTATAAAGAAAACTAGAATAGTTTCTCTCAATTTTTTTAACTGTACGCTTGGTGCTGTCAAAATCGTAAGTTGTTAGTATTGAATTCACCCGCCCGGTTACCTCCTCAGTGCTCCGACGCCTCTAAATTCGGTAGACCGTATTAAAATACAATAGACGTGGATATATTTAGTAACCTGTTCCGCTTTGCTATTTCTTAAGAGCCATAAAAAAACCCCGAAAGAAATCGACACGTGTCCTCTCAACGAGGCATCCTCAGGACAAAGGAGGAAAGTCAATCGTCATCCTGAGGATGCCTCGTTGAGAGTTGAAACACGTGTCGATTTCTTTCGGGGATTTTTTATGGCTCTTTAGAAATAGCTAAGCGGAACAGGTTATTAAATATATCCACGTCTATTGTATTTTTCCACAGTTCTGTCTTAATAGCCGTTAATTTGTTATTGTTATTATTTAAACCACATAAATATACTAATAATATTTTGACGTTGACAAGCGCACATTTATAAAAATCGGGATATAATTAAATTATTATAACACAATGCAGATGAACATAGGTAAACCAAAATCGCCTCTTGCTGTCCTTTAAAAAACAAGAATAATTTTATAACCAGATAATAGTTATTATACTTAAGTTTCATATTGAAAGCAGAAGTCAGTTTAATTGAAGTCTGTTGCATCTTCCTGGTTTCTAGTTTTGTATCTGCCTTCAATCTCTTGGTCTTTCCAAAATAACACCCAAATCTTTTCCTGACTTAACCTAACTCTTGTCTCCCAGATGTACGACTTCGAAGGTGACTACGAGACGATTTTCACGGGCTCCGATGACGTCAGAAACTCGGGTCTGATCGACACCTACCGCGGGTCCACCGATCTTCCCCAGTGGCACGGCAAGCACTGCTCCAACGTGCAGTACGCCTCCGATGGCACCAAGTTTAGGGGAGGAGTTACCAAGAATGAGAGCATTCTGTTCTATAGGAAGAGTTTGTGCAGAGCTGCTCCTTTGGTAAGTCAAACTTTATTAGGGTTCCGTACCTCAAAAGGAAAAAACGGAACCCTTATAGGATCACTCGTGTGTCTGTCTGTCTGTCTGTCTGTCTGTCTGTCTGTCTGTCTGTCCGTCTGTCACAGCCAATTTACTCCGAATCTAATGGACCGATTAAGTTGAAATTTGGTACACATATGTATTTCTGTAACCCAAACACGAATGTGTAACGTAAATAATTTAATTTTGAATATAGGTGTCACTTTTGGGGCGCAAACAAGAAAATTTAAAAAAAAAGTTTTGCTAACAGTACCGTGTGACATATCAAATGAAAGGGCTTGTTGCGAGGATCTTAAAAATATTTTTTATATAATTTTAAAATAACTACTTTTAAAGATATTTAAGAAATTCAATGAAAATTGACCATTCCCCCCCCCTTATCTCCGAAACTACTGGACCAAAAATTTTGAAAAAAATACATAGTATGGTTCTTTACTCATACATTACAGGAAAACCTATAAGAAGTCTATGGTCTTAAAATAACATGGTAAATCTCTCAATATTGTGCGTAAAAACTTACATTTCGTCGCTCGGCATACAAAAGGCCCATCTCTCTAGTTACTATAATATCAAAATAGCAAAAGTGTTTGACCGTCTGCCTAATACACAAATAAATAAAACTGTAAATGTTCATGACAAAAAATTCTGGTTTCGGCGTGGTTTGTCAACAGAAAGTGCAGTGTTGTGCCTTAAGCATACTATCACATACTTACTATACACAGCGTGGGACGCCGATTTATGCTAGGTTCATCGATTTATTCAAGGTTTCTGATCTGGTTGCTTATGACGTATTGTGGAGAAAGATGGAGAAGGATAGGTTGCCAATAGTGGTATGGTAACCAGATCAATAGTGTACGATGGGCTGGAACTTTTTCCAAGCCAAACAGGTTGGAATGCGGGGTGAGGCAGGATTGGCGAGCTCAGTAGCACCAGAGTGGGTTGCTATATAGATGGTATTTGTGTAAATAATATTAGCTATGCAGATGATATGGTGCTTCTGAGCGCGTCAATCTGTGGTCTCAGAAAGTAATTGGTCGCCAAATGTGAGCAGTATGCCAAAACACATGGTTTGATGTATAACTCCAATAGGTCGGAGATCATGGTCTTTGAGGCTGGGGGCAGACCGGGTTATGTACCACCTGTATTACTCAATGGGACTCCACTACAAAGAGTATTTACGTTTAAATATCTTGGTCATATATTGACCCCTGACCTCAATGACGGACTCGATATTGAGCGGGAGCGAAGGGCTTGTCGATAAGGGCAAACATGCTGGCTAGCAGGTTTGCACGCTGCTCACTAAAAAAGCCAAAATTACTCTTTCGAGCTTATTGTACAACGTTTTACACGTGCAGCCTGTGGGCTAGATATACCCAAAGGTCATGCAACGCCCTTTGTGTCCAATACAACAACGCTTTCAGGGTATTGGTGGGGCTGCCCCGTTTTTGTAGCGCATCGGGAATATTCGCGGACGCACATATTAATTGCTTTTTCACTCCTCTTGCTCAAAAAGGCCGTCATTGTAGAGTACCAGAGTGGGGAAAAAGTTGCATTTCTTGCTCTAGGGGAAAAAGTGTTTTTTTTTTTAATTTTTGTGTTTTCCAACGAGCCTTGAAAAATGAAAAAGTCTTTATTCTTTTGTAGAATAATCATGAGTATGGACTCGACTTATTACTTTTTCACAAAAAAAGAAGAACATTTTATTTTTGAAAATGGAACTAAATACGGCTATCTCTTCGGTAGAATGCGAGCATTGCGTTGCGGCTACAGAAGAAATAAAAAAGGCATTGGCGCGAAATCTTTAAAAAAATTCTCTAATTTAATGCTAACAATTCTATTTAATTTTTCGATTAATCGTTTTCGCACATCATCACGATAAAAAAAAAATGGTCGGCGATTTTTAACACAAATTGAGTAGTGGTAATGAATATTACGTGTTATTGGACCTTTTTTTTTTTTTTTTTTTTTTTGGGTGGGAAATTATCAAATAACTTCTCCCGCTCTGGGTGGAGCGGGAGGGCGTGTCAGACTCTTACTGACTTAAAACCCACCCGTGTTCCTTCCTATGCCATGTTGCCGGGGGCCACGATTTCCCCATCGGTTTTCTTCGAACCCCCGGCAGGCATTGTGTTCGTATATTACATTAAGATCTGGGCATTTTCTAGTTGTGTATAATATTTTTAATAATATTTATTTGTCACATTTTAAATCGTATCTACATGTGTATGTGTGATATTTGTGAAAAGTTAAAATGTAAACTCGCACGATTGGCGCGAAACTTCGACTTTGGATATCAAAAACTTAATTACCACTACTTATTTAACTTAAACAATGGATGAACTCGTCAAATAATTAAATGATGTAGTATTTCACTGCCCCTGTGGTGGAGTTTGGATGTTCGAAATCCCCAATTTTTATGTTTTTAGTCTCGACCTCGACTGTCATCGCATTTACAGATTTGAATTTTATAAAGGTAAATTAATATTGTATTGGATTATTGTATTTTCTCGCAATCGCAGTGAAAAGTAGAGTGTAACACACGGCGCTAAAACCCATTATAACTCGGTTTCTATTTACTCCCTCGCTAAAGCTCGGGATTAAAACTACCTCGTTACAATGGGTTATTTTAGCCCCTCGTATAACAATCTACTATTACGTAACGATGCGAATGAGGTGTGCATCCCTGGTACGCAGAGTACGGGCCAGCTCCAACAATATCGCTAGCAGTCTGGATTGCATGTACATCAATCACTGCAGTGCCATCTCCCATGAGGTGAAATAAATTTAAACTAGATTACGTGGGGCACTCAGAAAGTTTTGTGATACTAGAAAAAAATATACTACAGGTTATAATTTTTTTTATAATATCTTTTGAAAGAACTCTCCATTGGCGTCTATACACAGTTTTATACGTCTAAACAAATTTTCATAACACATTCTCCAGTCCGCATCAGACACCTCTCCAATCTCCTTCTCAAATGCACCCAGTGCATCTTCAGGTGATGAAAACTGTTTTCCTTTGAGTTGATTTTTTATTTTGAGGAACAAGAAAAAGTCGCACGGAGCCAAATCGGGACTGTAAGGAGGATGACCTATAAATTTGAACGGTGTGCTGTCCAGAAAGTCCCTTATTTTGAGCGCCGAGTGAGCTAGCGCGTTGTCGTGGTGAAGCAGTAGCCCACGGAGGCCAGTGTTCGGTTGCTTGCTGCTTGCAGTAGTAAAAACTTCTGGCAAACATTTGGTAACATACCATTCAGCATTGATGCTTCTTTGATCTCGTCAGGGTACTGACACCAGATAACCTGGTAGAAAAAAAAACTTGCGGTCAACATTTTGTCTGCACTTCTGGCTCGCTTCACTTTGGTAGGCGTTGGTTCATTTTGGTTCAACAGCCACACGGTCGACTGACGCTTCATTTCTGGATCATATTAAAAAATCCAAGATTCATCACCCGTAATGATATCTTAAACGCGCCGAGACGAGCCTGCTACCAATTTTGCTATCATGTCTCGGCACCATTCTACCCGAACCTCCTTCTGACCCTGCGTTAGATTTTACGGTACCAGCGTGAAACTATCTTTCATAACCGAAGATGCCTGTGTAGAATTTCATGCACACTTCCCAATCCAATCGGCAGTATACATCTATATATCTTGACATTTTAAACTTTGCTTTTTTTGTGTTTTTTCAAAAACTAATTATATTTTTTTTTTATTGGTTGCTTTAGAATGGTAGTAGACCATGGTCTGAACAACGTTTGTTCTTGCAAAACTGTGATTCAAATTTCACAGTGTATGCTGAACCTCTTCATATGTAATTCGCCTATTCTCTTGAATTAAATTTTTCACAGCCAGCACTTTTTGTTATGTAACAACCGTCATAGGGCGGCCACTTCTTTCTTTGTCTGCCAAAATTACTAGACCACCCATAAATTCGTTGAACCAGCGAAAAACAGTCGCTTTAGAAGGTTTTTTTTCTATGAACACAATTCGAAGTCTTTCAAACGATTCTTCTGGTTTTAGTCGACATTTGAAATCGTACAAAATCATCGCGCGAAAATGTTCTCGTTATAAATCCAGTTTTCAGTAAGACAGAGTATTTTGATTTTGCTCGTAAAAAAATGTGGAGGGAATTTCGAATTTGGAATGTTATGTTTTTTTTTTTGTAATAAGTAGTCATCGTTTTAATTGACATCAAAACCAGCCAGTATTCTATGGACAAAAACTGTTAGTCGCAAAACTTTCTAAGTGACCTCGTTAAATAAGTTAACATAGTTCATAAGTTTACTAACGCAATGAGTCCTTGTTACTTGAATAAAAAAAAATATCTGGGTGATAATTTTTTTTTGAACGATGTTTTCTAAAAATGAAACCTAGCTAGATCGATTTATCGCTCCTGAAACCCCCCTGCATACTTAATTTAATAAAAATTCTTGGAGCCGTTTCCGAGATTCAGATTATATATACATAGGTATATACAAGAATTGCTGGTTTAAAGGTATTAGATTTAGATTAGATTAGTTAGATTATTATTATATTAATACCGCGAATGTGAAATTTTTTACGAAAATCAGATTTGTTTTATTTCATTCTACACGTTCAAATAAGTGATCCTGCAATTAAAATAAAAACATAAAAAATGTCACATTCGCGGTATTATATGCCGAGCGACGATTTGCAGTTGAAATGTATGGGAAAACATGTTTTTCAACTACAATGTTAAGTTTGTTCTTGAAATAAATAAATTCATCTCAACTACGGAACCCTTCATTGTGCGTAGTCCGACACGCACTTGGCCGGTTTTTTTTTATAGTGCACTGTATAGGGTCAAAATAAATTCATTAGAGAAACTCTGTAGACGCGTTTGGTATCGATATAAAAAGAAAAAAATAAATAAATTTGATGACTTTTTATTGGGTTCATCAACCTCATTTTAGTTGAAATATCAGTTTAAACTTCACAGACGTGATGGATAACAAAAAAAAAAAACGAATTTGCACACCATAAGTTATGGTAGAATGTAAAGGGGCCATTATAGTTTTAAGATCATACATTGTAAACCTACATTCTCACAAATAAATTCATTTGAATTTGAATTTCGAGCGTTTCGGGCGGGTAAATTTGGGCGAATCACCAATAAGCCGTTGAATTTTTTATTTTTTTACAAAAAATGGTCTGTATTTCGACAGCGGTTATAGTGTCCGTTCACCGCTTTCTTAAAAAACCAAAGTTTTACAGCAATCAAAATTAAACTTCTCTTATAATATAATCTTTGTTCAATAGATTCCTGTGGGCGAAGGTGAGAAGAGTGGTCTGAAAGGTTACAAGTACACCTTCCCTGAACACATGTTGGACAACGGTAAAAATATCAAGGAGAATGAGTGCTTCTGCAGAAATGGTGAGTACATTTACATACTATAACGTACACACGGCTACACAAGAAGAAATACATTTCCAGTATAAGCTGACCTCGCATTGTACGGAAATCCTATACAATGCAAAATCAGCATAAATTGGAAATGTACACACGGCTATACATCAAGTTATTGATGTGTAGCCGTGTGTACACACGGTGAATGAAACGGTCAACCACTTTGAGATATTTTTTTAAGCTATTGCATAGCTTTTATCGCGGGCTTTGAACGCGGCGACCGAATCAAAAAATTCCGTAACGAAGAAAATCTAACACCCCCCACTCCTCCTACCATGTAATGACGGATGACAACATCACGTAATTTTTGTTTTATGTCATCATCCGTCATCATCCCAAGTGTAGCGTTGACAAATAGGAAGTATGGAGGTTACAAATGCTATGCAATGGCTTTACCGCGGCAGTCCCCGAGTGCCACACGTTTTTTTTTTTTGTAACGTTCTTGGAACTATGGAAATCAACCTTTTAGAGGTATGAGGAACAGGTTGTAAAGTTCACTCATCATCCAGTATACCACCAAAAAATCACCAAGGAGTTAGTCAGTCCTCAAAATAACTTCAACCTCCTTTATAACAGGTAAATGTTTACCTGAAGGCCTGGTCGACGTTGCCGACTGCTACTACAGCTTCCCCATCGCACTCTCATACCCTCACTTTTGGAAAGGCGACGATGTCCTCTTCAGCAAAGTTGAGGGTCTTACTCCTAATGCGGAACAGCATGAGACTGCGTAAGTATTTAATGTATTTGTATGATTACAGAAATAAATCATTTGGAGGCCCAAAATGATTTAATAAAATGTTTTTTTTAACCGACTTCCAAAAGGAGGAGGTTCTCAATTCGACAGTGTTTTTTTTTTTTTTTGTATGTTTGTTACGCTATTACTCCGCCAATTATGAATAGATTTTGATGATTTTTTTTTGTTTGGTAGATCATACTTCAGAGGTGGTCCCATATAAATTTTATTAACTTTGCTTGGGTAGTTTTTGAGTTAGCTTCAATAATACGTATTTTTTCCCACTTAGTATGTAGATGCTATGATAACTTCCTGTCACTGTTATTTACATAGCAGGTAGTGGTATTCGAATTTGTGTGGGGTAGGTACCACAACTAAAAAGTGTAAAATAAAAACTTTTTACAAAAAAAACAACAGACTTCAAAAAAAAAAACACTACAAAGTGAAAAATAACTTTAATTTCGGAAGTCGGTGTCCTTGGTTCCCAGTTCCGAAATTAAAGTTATTTTTCACTTTGTAGTGTTTTTTTTTGAAGTCGGTTGTTTTTTTTATAACTCAGTTTTGTAATTATGTATTATTATAATTTTTGAGAAAGAAAACTTAACATAACAAAACATTACGCCTGTATTCCCCGAAGGGTGCGGCAGAGGTGTATGGTAAAAAAGAAAAGCCTTTCAAAATATTCTCTTCTCTTATCTGCCTTATTTCACGAGAAACTCCATTCGGTCTATTCGCTACAAATATCACCATGAAAACGTATGTGAAATGAGCTTTATTTCACCTGATTGATGCCAGGAATTTACACTATTGACACATCACTTCACCTACATTTTCACGGTGAGATTTTTGCATAATAGGTCGACAGAATTTACTGTTGGCAAGAATTATTGTACCTAACCAAATGTTCTTCCTTGCAGTTTCTGGATCGAGCCCTTCTCAGGCCTACCTCTAGATGTCAGCTCCAAGTTCCAGATCAACATGGCTTTAGGCGACATCTCCTCAATTAAGAATGCTGAACGTTTCTCCAACCTGTATCTCCCGCTGTTGTGGTTCGATATTGTAAGTATCATTATAACTCATTTATTAGATAATTCTTAACGTGATACTGTGAGTATCATTATAATTGATTTATTAGATAATTATATTGTGAGTATCATTATAATTCATTTATTTAGATAATTCTTAACCTGATGTGTCCAGTAGTAAATTGCTATAGGAGGATGATGGTAATTATCCCAATTTTTTGCATAAATTCCAAGGTTTAATGATAAGGCAAATAAAAGTTGAAATTTCTCGAGAAAATTATGGAATTCTAAAATCGAAAATCAGCAACCGTCGAGATTTCGTGACATATTCTTTTTTTTGTCTGTTACCACACTATAAAGTTAGAGCCTATTCTAAAAGCAAAAATACTACTTACCTTCCAATTACTAATTAATTTATCTTCTTGTCCACAGAGAATGTACACCCTCCCGCCCTCTCTAAGACAACGGTTCAACCTCTACCTCAACATCCTCCCGGTCGTAGAACAAGGAGCCATGTACCTGCTCTTCATCACCGGTGCCATCTTTATTCTATCCACCGTTTATATCCTCACGTTCAAGGTCATGTTCAGGAAACAAAAGGGCTTCGACCACTGGAAGGAAAAGGATATCTATGCTCCCTGTGAAATACCTCTCCATGATACTGACAACGAATCTGATAATAAACATTCCGTACTTAAAAATCATTCAGAAAAACTTAAGGATCTAAGCACTAAGCTAAGTGATAGAGTATATGATACTGTAGGGAGTGTAAAGGATAAGGTGGTGGAGGAATTGAACCATGTTAAGAACGTTCTTGAAAGGAGAGGATCAAAGAATATCGGACATGAAGCAAGTCACGATTTGAAGAATGATACTGAATATTCAGCTATAAAACAGAGTGATTCTGACGATGATTATAAGTATTTGGAAATTCTAGATGATGGATCCGATTTAGTTACAACAAAATATGAAACTGAAAGGTCTGAGAAATTAAGGGATTTAGATTCGGATGATAGGAGATAAACGGACAAACTTGGAAGCTTAAGAGTTTATGTTTGAAGTTATGTAACTTCAATTATTTGAAGTTTTGAAGATCTTTATACCAACTAAGATAGGGTATGAAGATTAGATCTTGCCATGATTTACGACTGATATTTTTTAGCTGCATATAATCGGAGTATTTTTTCGTTTTATCTCAACTTTTCCGCATTGCTCAGAATTTCCAAATTTAGAAATTTTTACTTGAAATATTATTGCAAGCTTATCTTATTCTATTATTAATATTAATGAATTGTAAAAGGGTAGGGTCGAGTTTAAACTCATAGTTTGTGAATATTGTTCTAATGTTATTGCTGGGACTGGATTATTTAAAAATGTAATTATTATTAATTTAAATTTTTTTTAATTAATTTATTAAATTTAAAAAAATTAAAATTATTATAATTAATATTTTTTTTAATGTTAGATTAAGATAGGTATTTAACTTGCCACTATAAGTTCCACATTTCTATTTTAACATCGGACTTATGTAAGTGGGATTGTGTTAGGTCAATCATGATAATATTTTTGTTTTTCATTTTACTGATTGTCATTGTAGTGTATGTTTATTTCTATAGCAGGGCTAATAAATAACACATTAACTCACAAGCTCACTATCACATCCAAAGCCTTGGTACGCTCACCTATGCTCTCCCGCCATTCCTCGTGTCTGACAGTTGACATTAGTGACAGCTACCTGACACTTGTGTGTGTGAGATTGTGTCTGTTAAATAGACACACTACAGTCATAAAAAAAAGATTGGCTAAGATTGAAAATTGAAAAACAAAATTTTCTTTGACTTGTAATCCCATAAATAAGAATGAGTGCTATTTGCTCAACAATAATTATTATAAAATCTAATGCATTTCTGAAATAATTTTTAATGGTATGTACAATGTAGGTATTTAAATGAATTAATTTTAATGTGAAATTATTTTCTAAATAAAATGTCTACTTACATTAATCCGTCTAAAATATCTTACCATTGTAATTGCCAAAAAACAATTATAAGTATGGAAATATATTTTGAAAGATTTACTTAATTTTCCGCTTAACTCAATATTTTTTGTTTATAGTTTGGAACATGTTTATTTAAGTCAGTGAAGTTGAATTCGAAATTTATTTCAGATAAAGACGAAAAATAATGAACATTAAGCTACATTCCATATTATTAATATAAAAATATTTTAAAATTTTCTGCTTAATAATAAATGACATTATATTTTAAGTTAAGCAAAAACTGGGACAGTGCTCTCTACGTAAAAAAAACTGTTTTATAAAGTATAAGCGTAAAATTTTGCTTTAAAAGACTTTTTTATAGGAGGCTTTTTAAAGCAATCGCTTAGTAGGTTAGTCATAGTGTAAAAACCTCAGTATGACAAGATGTAAACCATGCACAATAGGCCTCAAGGTACTAAATTAGGCCTCAAGGTACTAAATTAGGCCTCGAACAGTATACCAACTAACTGCTCTAGGTCAAAACTTTCGAAGTGAGGCCATGTTTTCGAATTTACACTATCAGCAGCATTTCTTTTAGATTTAAGATCATAATCACTTTTCTTGTAAATAGTCTCTAATCTGGGGCCTTTCCAAGTCCAATTCCTGTACAAAAGTTAACGTATTGCTCAAGTACATTCCTTTATAAGCATAATAGAACCATATCTACCTGTTATTCTTTATAGACAGCTAGTTTAGGGTGTATCTAAGATTTAGAATAAGTAAATGTGTGTGCCTGTTACATCATTTTTAAATTGTGGAAGCTATAATAACCCTAGATAAAAATTAACTTGAAAGTAAACATTTGCATAATTTATTAATTTTATTACTGTAATAAAAAAACTATAAAAATGGTTTAAAATCTAGAATATGGACTATTCTATCTTACGGTCAGATACCAAAGATCAAGTCCAAATTCTATTTTATTTCTTCCACAATAATTCTTAACTATTTATATTTTTTTAAAGTGATGGAACTGTGCATTGCCTTAGACTAGGCCACGCCTAGATTAAAATGACCTTAATAGTTATGTTGTAAAAGTAAATTAAGTTCATAAGACCTTAGTAAGGTCATGTATTGGTAAGAATTAAAGGTACAAGTTGGGTCTTAACATTTAAGGTGAATGCACCAGGGTAGCCCGCAAAATTCAAATTTTCTTACGTTTTTGCAATTTACAGGTCAGTGTCAGGTTGTATATTGATCACAACATAAATCGCGTCTGAAAAAAAATTAAAATTACAGAATTAGAATCATTAAAGTCATTAACATAGCTCTCTAAATTCAAATTACCCATTTGAATGACTATTTCATGAAATCATGACATTTGAAGCCAATTCTAAATGATTATGTTTAACATAACTGGCGAAATGTGGGTGTACCTGCTACAGGTACACCTCTGCCCAACCCTTCGGGGAAACAAGGCGTGATGTTATGTATGTTATGTGTTATGTTTTTGTAAAACCATATTTGTTACGCTCGAATCATATTTTAATCAAGATACAACCTGACACCGACTTGCAAATTTTAAAATACGTAAGAAAATTTGGATTTGGCGGGCTATCTTAGCGCATCCCCCTTAAGGCCAAATGTCGTAATAGGTCTCTACGCCAAGGCCAAATGTCGTAATAGGTCTCTACGCCAAGGCCTGGAGAATTACCAACTCATATTGTGATATTTAAAAATTATTGTTGTATTTATAATTAATTAATCGAACTTCTTGTTATTTTTTGCTGAATAATAAAATACTTAATAAGAAACAATATTACATTTTTATGTTTCAATAGTAACTTAGTTGCTAATTTGTTATTCAGCTAAATAATAAATAAAATAATTTTAAATTGTAATAATTATAATTATCATTTTCAATAATTACAAGCAGAAAAAGTATTGTCTCTACGTTTGGTACTTGGTCTACTGTTTTGTAAATAGTTATCCATTAATTATTGAAAATATATAAAAAATATTTTTTTGAAAAATAACAGTGTCTTTTATTTCCTATTTAACCACTTTGAAATTCCTGATTTCTAAGGTTAAATTATTAGATACAACTTTTCTTGAAAACTTGAAATAAAAAGTTCTTACCTATGTTGGAAAAGGGAAAAGAAAAACGTAAAAGAAAAACACACTCCAGTAAAAATTACATGATTTATTGTAAGAACAAAATAATAAAATAAAACTTAGGTATTATATTATTAACAAAACAAAAAAAAACTTTTGACACTTGAAACTTGAGACTATACTGGATGGCTCTGTATTAATACAAATAATATACAGCGAAAATAACTTAATTCCAACCGAGGGTGTCCCACGACACCTCGACTTTATTCATTTAATTTGATTACAACACATTTTAATTTACGGCATTTTAATTTTTAAATTCTTATTTGGACTGTTAATTATTTGAATAATTAATAAATTAACAATTATTTGATTAAATGTAATAACTTACCTACTTATAACCGCCGTTGCCGTTAAAGGCAAAACATGCCTGTGAAATAATTTAATTGTAACATCTTGCATGCCATGTGTGTGATACTCATGTTTTGGACAAATAAATGATCTTTATCTTATCTTTATTTTAGTTTACTAAATAAGTACAACAAATAGCTACATTTTGCAATATTACAAACAGAAAAACTTTAATAACTTAAGGTATGTAGCCGACGCGCTGTTCACAGATTACAGTGAATAAGATAACATTATTTGTATTTGTAATAGGTGGTAGATTGTTATACGAGGGGCTAAAATAACCCATTCTATCGAGGTAGTTTTACTTCCGAGCTTTAGTGAGGGAGTAAATAGAAACCGAGTTAGAATGGGTTTTAACACCGTGTGTTAAACTCTAACTCTACTTTTCACTACGATTGCGAGAAAATAAAATAAATAAATATAAATGTTTACTTTATTTAAAAGAATATACAATTTGTTCAATCAGAATTTTTAAGGAAACTTTTTATCCCGATAATCGGTAGTAAAAAGATAGTTTTGCATAAGAATAAAGACTGTTTCGTTTTTGTAAGCTCGTTGGTTACAGACAAAAATTACTTTTCCCCTAGAGCAAGATATGCAATTTTTTCCCCGCTACAATGACGGACTTTTTGAGCAAGAGGAGTAAAAAAACTACTTGTTCGGTTAACCTGAACGCGTGGTCGCGCCGACAGAGGGCGTGTTCCGGTTTTCTGAACAAAAAGTGATTTAAACACGCGAACGATCGCGTATTAAATATAACGCGGCTTTCAGAAATCAGGAGAATAATATACTTTATATACACTGTCATACAATAACAAAATACTTATATTAAAATAAATTACTATGTAGATCGAAGTACTGCACCAGTTTGATGCACACCCACCAGAAGATGAAGGCGTGGAAGATAACCTGGATGGTCTGGTCCAGAATCATCATTCTGGAAATAGAAAAAAAAGTTTGTTTGTAAGTAAGTTTTGTGAGAAATGGATCCATGCGGTTGACTAAGTTTCATGCAATTACAATATCACTAGTGAAATAGGCCTGTGTCCAATAATTTTTTTTGTCCGTCTTGTGGATTATTAAAAAATATTGAACACGTATTTTTTCTTTTTTGACGTAATCATAAGATTACGGCGATACATTGAGTTAAAATGTGGCATGACGTCACGCCTTGCTAGATTTTATACGACGTTGTGACGTAGCGAGCCCCACTCCCCAACTTTAATGCGTGTTTTCTAAGTTATTTTTGATTAATATGATAAAGCAAAAAATACGTGTTTAATATTTTTTTTTATCTGAAAGACGGACTAAATAGAATTTCTTTTTTTTACCTAGGCAACTACCCAATTATAATATCACTGGTTTGACAATATCCCTGCAACATAATGCAATGTCACCCATCGGCATGTGACCGCCCGAATTTTTCTGAATATTCATGAAAAATTCTCGAAAAATAACTTTAACTTTGTCTATCTTTTTTAATATTTTTCATGTTGTTCAATTTTTTATGTTTTGAGTAGCGTTTGCCATATCTCCGATGTTATTGGCTCGATTTGTTGCTAGAGTTATTTTATCGGATTAGCTAATATTTTTATTAAAATTTGTCAACTATGCATAAAACAAAGGAGAACACATTTTTTTCTAAAAAAAAACAGTGTTTTTTTTAAATCAAAGGGGGACATTGAAAAAAAATTAGAAAAAAAAAACAAGGTAGACCCTTTAAAAGTTATTTTTCGATAACTTTTCATGAATATTCAGAAAAATACGGGCGGTCACATGCCGATGGACGACATTGTATTATAAATCAATTGCCGTGGGTTAGTCTCGCAAAAACTAGAAAACAGCTCGACCAAATTGTTTTTCTTTTTTTGTTTACAAAACCATTATTTTTGGGTTTACCATAGTCGGCTATGCTGGGGCTACATTGTCGCGCTCTCTCTCGCACACCGTTCGACTTCTCTCTGAGCAACAGAGAGCGCGCAAAGTTCGCGATAACGCGACAATGTAGCCCTAGCATTACTGAGTTGACTAATCGGGACGCCAGCGCCGCCTAGCGGCATTCTTCAACATTACGCTCTACCCCATAAGCAGAGTTTGTCAGTGGCTGTCGAACTGTGAACACGTTTAGAAATTGTCGTGCGTTCCGTATAGTTGCGTCGTGTACCTACAGTGTGTGCCCAATGTCAAAAAAATCACAATACCTTTTACAATGCGCCCTAGCTTTCGGAATATCTTCATCCTTTTCGTTCAGCAGGAACTTCCTGCCTCCCAAGCAGCATTTACTGAAGAACCGAATGAGGTCCATCTTCTCAAGATCGTAGTAAAACTGTTTCTTGTCGGTATTCTTGAGTACTGAGCGCAGTGCCTTGAAGTTTGTGTTGTCGAAAGTCCATTGCTGGGTTGTGTAGTAGCTGAGAGCGAGGTCTGCTATGTAGATGCGGCGTTGGATTTTGACTAGCCTGTGGGGGGTTAAAGTATCGTTGAAAAGGAGGTAGACAGTGGAGTTTGTTACTGGTTCTTTGGCAGACAAATTGAAATCGTGTCATCTTCCAATTTCTCGCATTGCGCCCTTTGCATGGCTCTTTCTTTTTAAGGGTTCCGTACCTCAAAAGGTACAAAACGGAACCCTTAACCCGTAACGACTGTCAAAGATCCAGACTGACAGCCGGGACCAACGGCTTAACGTGCTTTCCGAGGCACGGAGGGATCTCGATATGTAAAGATAGTCACCCATCCACGGACCAACCCCAGCAAGCGTGACTTAACCTTATGAATCGACCGGTCCATTTGCCTTTAAAGCACTAAAAAGTTAAAATAAATAACCCATTTTCATAAAATAGTTAATTGATTCAGGCGTGACCTTGCGGAAATCCATTATAAAATACAATAGACGTAGATAATAATATATTTAGCAAGTTATTGCGCTTAACTATTCCTAAAGAGTCATAAAAAACCATGTAATAAATCGACTCGTGTTGACCTCTCAACGAGGCATCCTTAGGATGACGATTGACTTGTCGCGAACCCGAACACAACGTGCTGCCACGCCGAGCGCTAGACGCAGAGTCAGCAAGAAAAGAGGGGCAGAATAGTTAAGCGGAACTAAATATATCTAGGTACAGTATTTCTATGTTCTTAATGGCCTACGGAATCATCGCATTTCCGAATACAAATGAATGCTAATTTCCATGTCTATCAATTATTAGATTTATCGTGTATAATAATTTGAATTCAGAACTAAGTACTTTAATGTTGTTTTGATTTATTTCCGTGTGAACTATAAAGAGCTGTAGGTACTTAAAACTATTTTCCTATCTGTCGTGCCTGCGACTTTAGCAGCTTTCCTCCCATTTTAAATATAAGTCACATTAAGTTAAAAGAGTATCAACAACTCTATATATTTCCAAGTCGATTAAGACCGAAATCCGACGACCGACAAAACACGAAGTTTGCAGAGGGACTTTAAGAAAATAGAAATACTGTACGTCTATTGTTTTTAACCCATTATTATAAGTTAAACTATAAATCTACTTGCCGTGGTTTCCTGCCTACCAACCAGAGCAGGGAATCCACCAGCATAGCTGGCAGCAAGTGCTGGATTAAAACCTGAAAAATATAGCACATAGTTTAACATCATGCCTGTTATTCCCGAAGAGATTATTTTAATAAATAAAACGATTTTATTTTATTTAATAAAAATAGAGCATTAGTACACCCACATTTCGCCAGTTATGTTTAAGTCCCATGAAGTAGGGGGCGAGCCTATTGCCATCAATCGGGCACATCCAGAATCCGAGCTGCTATTGAAAAATTCCAGATTGAAATACCCAATAACACTTTGCCCGATCCGGGAATCGAACCCCAAGACCTCATGCCCCTTGGCAATAACGATTGTCAGACTTTCGGACTTCTGACGACCCGTCACGACTGTCACAGGAACTTATCATATCATCTACATACTAAGTGGGAAAAAAATACGTATTTTGTAGCTAACTCAAAAACTACCCAAGCAAAGTTAATAAAATTTATATGGGACCAATTTGAGAGCATACCCTTTCAAACAAAAAAAGAATGTTCAAAATCGGTCCACAAATGACGGAGAAATCAACGGAAATAAATAAATAAAAAAAAAACATACGCTACGAACATATAACCCCCTCCTTTTTGGAAGTCGGTTAAAAACTACTGGATGTCTGGACTCAAAATAAAATTATTTGAACTTTTCAATAAATTATCTATCCCTGTACGGGTTCAAATTTCCCATTTTCACACTACCTACATAAGTTATTTATTTACGCCCAAAGATGAGTTAAATTTGCGTTGAAATATAAAAGTTTCGACGCTCATAACTTCCAAACCAATACTTTTTTCCCAATTCTGCTTTTATACAGGGCTAGATAATGATTATAATTTTTTCAAACAGACGACTAGTATACTCTTAATCTTCGATCTACCTTGATATAATGATACTGGGCATTGGTAGTGATAGTCCCTCCCGTGTACCACAACATGCCATCCAGAGGGATCTCCTTGGAAACGTGTTTGGACATCTCCACCAGGTCCCCCATTAACATGTTGTTAAGGTTCCCCGAACAACAGTTGTAGATCGGAATGTCGTCTGTTGGTTCTGTTCTGGAAGTAAAACAAAATAATTAACTAGAATACGACTGTAAATAGTTTTTTTTGGCCGAAATCGAAAACTAAATTCGGCATGATTTGCAGTTTCGGCCGAAAAAGGAAAATTAAAAAAATGTTTTTGACGTGTCTTATAAATCGATGAACGCCGGCTGCACGCACGAAAAAGTGGAACGTGCCGCCTGAGCCGAGCGTGCAAGCGAGAGCGCGGAACAAGCGATAGAGAGGCACGATCGGCCTAAGCGTTCGGCTTGTGACGTTATTACGTAAAATTATCGTCCGTAAACCGACTTTACAGACAACCTATTTTTTGTTTGTCAATAGGTTTTCTTTGGAGTACCTAAAACAAATGCAGTCTCAAAATTTTTAATTATTATTAACCCCAGACGCAAAAAGAGCGGTGTTATAATTTTACCGAGATGTGTGTCTGTCTGTGGCACCGTAACTCTTAAACGGGTGAGCCGATTTGAATGCGGTTTTTTTTATTTGAAAGTAGGTTTTCTAGCGATGATTCTTAGACATATTTTATCAAAATCGTTTTAGCCGTTTGAAGATTTTCAGCTCTTTTCTAGTTGATGAATGGATGTGAGTATCTTCCACAGGTCTGATCGATTTGAAATTTGGTATTCTGTTACTTCAATTATATTAGAAGAATTATATGATTCGATGCTACCCTGTAGAGGATAAGTAAACTTTACACACTGTTCCTCATACCTCCAACTCAGACCAAATAAAAAACCAAAACAGACCACTGCGAACAATACAGTGAAGCATGCCAAAACTACACCTCCACTCTGTGCATACACGCTCACACGCACACATTTACAATAGAACTACAATCAAACTACACCTCACTAAGTGCACCCATGTTTACGAAACCGGCTTCACGTCACTGTTGACAGTGCTGTCTTGGTTTTTAGGGTTCCGTAGTAAACAAGGAACCCTTCTAGTTTCGTCTGTCCGTGGCTTAGCTCAGAGAGTACTGCCTGCCGGGGGTGCGAAGAAAACCGATAGGGAAATCGTGGCCCCCGGCAACAGGGCAACCGAAGGAACACGGGTGGGTTGTAGTCAGTAAGAGTCTGACACGCCCTCCCGCTCCGCCCAGAGCGGGAGAAGTTATTACTTAGATAATTTCCCACCCAAAAAAAAAGGACTCTTAGTACTAGAAAGCTGTAATTTGGCATAGGTATACATATTAATCACGCCGACAAAGCGGTAAAATAAAATTATAAGGTACCTCCGGTGGGGATGTTTTTTTTTTTTTCTCATCAATCCCATAGTGTGAGGTGTCGTGGGTGCCCTCACACTTGACTCTAACAAAAATTTGCACTGAAAAGCTTAATATTTCGAAAACGAATTCCTAAATCCAAAAATGATTTTTACAAACTCATAATATTTTTCTGCCAGCTAAATGGTTGGTTTTGGATATGTGAAATAATTCACAGCAGTAGTATATTATAACGAAATTAAAAGGAAAACTATCACAGCTAAGTAGGCTTTACATGTTAACGAGTAATAATCGACCAACTTATATTTGCGGTTGCAAAAACATGTTCTTCCATATATTCCGTATGGAAGAACATGTTTTTCAACTACAAAGGGGTTTGGGTAAAGTTGGCGTCGTTTTGAAGTTGAGTGGCCAGTAATGAAATTTATAAATTCCTATAGAACAGAATAAAGCGATCAAAAGTTATTATGGGCACACTTATCTAAACCATATCGGAACGGAGATAATTGGGTTTGTATAGCCCAATAAAATCGAAGAAGTTATTGAAGTATTTTGCACTCTTTTATGTTTCTGCCGTATTTTCTTAAGAAATTCAATATAGAATCAAGTACCCGTCGGATATTAAAGACATGATGGACATGTTAAGAACACGAAAGATTTTTTAGACTTTGACAGACGTTCTTTAATAAACAATTCGGTTTTTCATTACTACATAGGTTTTTCAAAATCCCAATTCCAAGAAATCCTTCAAAGTGGTCCTAGCATTTCTCAGCGGTATAAAAATAAAGCAGGTAGAGCTCTCGCTACCGTGCTTACAAAACTTCACACAGGAGACTCAAATCAGAGATTATCTCAGATTTTCAATATGCCAAAAAAGTCTTTAGAAAAAACAATGAGTTTCGTCAGACAAGATTTAATAAGTGAGTTTGTTCCACAGCACCTTGGCTATGATTATTTGACTCGTCAAGATGTTATATCGAGGTGTTTAGCAATCCCAAATGCATTATTTGGTGATCCTTATGTTTCTCAGACAGAAAGAAAGGCAATTATCATACTAGATGACACGTACATTTATTTACAAAAAAGTAGTAATTATTATTTTCAGAGAAAGTCTTATAGTTTACACAAGTTCCGGTATTCATTAAAGCCTTTTTACTAGTTTGTCCTGATGGTCACATCATTATATGAAGCGACTAAATCTGATGCGACCATTCTCTCAGAGATCTTTAAGAGTCCGTGTGATCCCTTCCACTGGTTCTTTAATGAGAACGATGTCCTAATATTAGATAGAGGATTTAGAGACTGCATCAAAGATGTGGAGTCATTTGGCATATATGCCATCATCTAAAGATGAGAATGAATGCCAACTTACAACACAACAGGCGAACGATTCAAGAAAAGTGACCATGTGCCGTTGGGTGGTTGAAACAATTAATGGCAGATAAAAAAATCAGTTCCGTCAGTTACGGTCACAGAATTTTAATGTTGCTGCAAGGCATCTATTTGGAGAAGTAAGAATAGCTGCAGCATTATTAAATGCGTTTGGAGTACCATTGACTGATCATAGGCTGATGCAGGAAATAATAAATCGTATACCTCAGCATAGTAGTCGGAATCAGTTAGGCGAGTATGTCATTGCGAATAATCTTAATAGAAGACGGGCTGATTTTCAATATATGAATGCTGAAGTTCCTGGGCTTGATGAATTTCCTATTTTAAGTGTTGATGATTTAATCCTTTACGCACTTGGAACGTACCAAGTACAACAAGCTCGCAGCTACTACGGAGAACATGTAAAAAGTGATGGTTCACATATTATTGAAGTATACAGTGAACCCAATAATGATTTTTCGAGGGAAAACTTAAACTGGATTGATTCGTGGCTTCTCAGAGGCAGGATCCAATCCCGACATTTATCGAGACGGATATATTACGTACATATTCTCGTTGAAAGAGCTTCACAAGGGCTGGATGCGATCCTGGGGCACTATTGTTCGTGTATTGTGGGTAAACGGACCTTAGGCTGTTGTTCGCATATTATGTCCATTATATGGTACATGGGATGGGGCAGATATCAAAATAATTTGAGTCCACCGCCGCAATTCCTAGATTTGATAATTCGACATGACATTGAGAACGAAAATCGATGAAGAGAGTTAAAAAATGTTTTTAGTTATCATGAAATAAAATGTAATAAAGTATATTAATGTGTTTTAATTATTTCCCAATATCCAATACTGAAGGCACACTGACGGACGATCGTAAAACAGTAAAAATAATCTCTAATTTCAACCTTCTAAAACCACAAATAAGATATCTTACACAGAACAATAATTAAAGTACTTAAACAGATGACATTTTAAAAATATTCAAATACAAATATCTCAGCTCCGATATTATTTAGGACAAAAATAATTGGCTATAATGCGTAGTTAACACGGCTAAATAATGTGTTATAAAAATTATTAGTGGCTGCTGAAAAAAAAAATGACGCCACCACTCCATACAAAGTGACTCAAACCCCTTTAAGTTTGTTCTTGGGATAAGTTCATCCCAACTGCAGAACCCTATCTTGTCTGACACGCATTTGGCCGGTTTTTAAATTGGTTAGACTAATCAATAAAAACGATTTTTTTTCATCAATCAATAAAAACGGTTTTTGAGTTAGCTTCAATAATACGTATTTTTTTCCCACTTAGTATATGGATGATATCTTAAGTTCCTGTCACTGTTATTTACATAGCAGGTAGTGGTATTCGAATTTGTGTGTGGTAGGTACCACAACTGAAAACTGAAAAATAAAAACTTTTTACAAAAAAAATCATTATTTATATCAGTATTATTGAACCCAACTCAAAAACCATCCAACCAAAGTTAATAAAATGTATATGGGACCACACGGGAAGCACCAGCTTTCAAATAAAAAAAAGAATCATCAAAATCATTTCACCCAGTCGAAAATTCTGAGCTGAGGAAAAAAACAAAAAAAAAAAATACAGTCGTATTGAGAACCTCCTTTTTTTAAGTTTGTTAAAATTATGTAAGTATTTATGTAAGTATACTTACTTCTTGGTCCCTCGAATCCATGAACCAGCAATTATGTTTTTGACGCACATATCCACGGGAATGAAATCGCTTATGATGTCAGGTTTCGTGTGAATAGTTCTCATTATACCTAAAAAGATATAATTATAACATTATGATCTATTCAAATCCTTGTTTCCAATTGATGTTAAATATTTCCACTTAATTCAACAAACATCAACTTTTTATTAGTTGATTTAAAAGTACTGTCTGTGAAAATGTCATAAAAAATATGAAGTTGTAGCGCAAACTGAACCTTATGTGTAAGTTATATAGTTGTTTTTCCTAAAACACGTGTTTGTGTACATGTTTGGCAACTTAATTGCGAACGCAGAGTAGGTACATGGCTATTAAGGTGCGTTGATGAAAAGTACCTAAATTATGATCAAGATGAAATGGTAAAACTGGTTGAAAGACATAAAAACCCATGAAAAAGTATTAGGAACAAAGATATTGTAATAGAAATATAATTAAAAATGCAAAAAGATTCTCTCCGGCGGGGAATCGAACCCCGGTCTCCCGCGTGACAGGCGGGGATACTTACCACTATACTACCGAAGACTTGCTAACCAATGTTGAAATATGCATTTACTTGATAAGCTTATGACATTGACACTATACCTTTTGAAAAAGATTATATAATTATTTATTTATGTTATGACAAAAGTAATGGTTATTTGCTAACGCGCAAATCTTTACGAATACGACTTAAAAACCTAACACATTAGGTAGGTTACAAACAACTAAGCTGAAAACAGCGCCATCTAGTACAGATATATAGCAACTCAACGCGTCGTCGAAAGATTACCTTAAGCTTTTACATCTAATTAAATTTTAGAAACAAAAACTATTTTCAGTTAAAGTACCTACTGCATTGTAATAATGTACAATATTTACAATATTCACCTCTCCTTAAAAATTTTCACTCCTCCAAAAAGGTAGTATATATTGAGATTAGCGCTATCTATCGCACACAAATGTATTTATATTTAACAAAGTCTGTTACAAAACGTATATCGCTGGTAATCGTTCATTGTTAATCACAAAATGACCATTGCATTAAGAAGTTATAATCTTCATGAATTAATTTAATTATTTGGGTATGATGTGGCCGAATGGCGCTAAAAAGTCCTTATTTAATAAAATATTTAAACCAAAAGAAATGTTCGTATGAGACCTTACCTTTGCCACAGGCGACAAATATTCCTACTGGACCGTTGAAGTTCTCAATCCAACCTGGTATTGGCTCTTCAGCACATGATACCACTGAAAAATTTAATATTCATTCACATTTATTGGCTTTCTCAGAAACATTGAATAATTTTAATTTCCCAAGTTTACTTACAAGTTGTGATAGGTAAGTTTAGTAAGTATCTATTTCCTTGTTTTCGGATTATAAGCACAGAATCAATAATACTTAGATATGAGTGAAGGAAGAGAATGCACCTAAGCTGTGTCTGCGCACACACTTGTGCACTAAATAATGAGTAATAAATATCTCCCGCGCCTAATTATAAATTAAAGCTTCGGCCAAACCTGAGCGACTACAACGCGGGACGCGGGAGCGACGCGGAAGCGGAATTATCGTGCACACCTGCGCGACTACAGCGCGAACAGCGAACTTCATTTTGTTTAGTGAATAGTCACAGCCGCACGTCTATAGCTTAGTGTAGCACTAAATTGTTGTGTTATGTCAGTCTCATATTTAACAACAGAGATCATCTCGTATTCAAGATCATCTGACTCTGGCCGATTCATCAAAGTCTGGCCGATGGAGTCCCATATTTTATCCTTTATAAGTATATTTTATATCCAGGATTTTTCAGATCGTATAGAAGAGTATGTTCTCTTACTTTTTCGATAAACATCTCTATATTGTTATCGTCTGTCATCGTGGAGTTTAAATAGCGAGACGTCCGTAATAATGTAACGATCTGTACACCCAGTGGCGGGGCAAGATCAAAATTTGATGTGGGCGAGGTACATTTCGCGAGGCCCTTTGGTGCCGCAAGAAGACGAAAAAAAATAAAATATAGTTGAATAGTAGTCAATTTTTTTGATAGGTCGAGTTATAGGATAGGCCATTCAAAAATATTACGGGTATGTGAACACCATTTTTCTATTCAGGGATCCGTTTGCGTAATATTAAGCTTTAACACGTTCAATGCCGGGAACCATCCTGGGGGCCTACCACCAGCTCATAAGGCATAATACTTCTGTGTGGGAAAGAGATGATGCTCTACAGGACGTATAGCTCCATCTCTTTCTCCCACTGAAGTAATATTAAAATAATACTGCTTTATGGGCTGGTGGTAGGCCCCCTGGAGGGCTCATGTCAATATATTTATAGTTTTAGGAAGAGTAAAATTTTTTCGACGCGTTCACGGCTTATATTTAATGCATAAACCTTCGAGGTGCGAGGCCCCTCGGACCGCGAGGCCGTAGGCGGTGGCCCACGTCGCCGACGCCTTACGCCGCCTCTGTGTACACACGTCTAACCACAAGACGCGTGCTTCCCGCTCACTCCCGCTTTGCCGACGCGGTGTTCCCGCGTTACGGTCACGTAGGTGTGCCAGGCTCCATATAGTAGTAACACGAGCAGCGTCCGTCGCGCGAAAGACGCTCCCGGTTCGCTTCCCGCCTCCCGCGTTGTGGTCGCTCAGGTTTGGCCAAAGCTTTAATATTACGTGCACTGCGACGTCGACAGCGACTGCAGTGTCGCCTATCCTTGGCGTATTTTTTTACACTTTGATGTAAATGCGGGAATGTAGGTTACAGACGGGTAACCTCACGATGTTTTCCAACACTATAAGCTTGAGAGTAGTAGTGGTCTGTTTACCTATAGAAGGCCTGACGATGATGACTGGCAGCTTTCCTTTGTACTCGTACACTACATGCTCTGCTAGCTGCTTCATGAAAGTATATGTGTTGGGAATCTCTCCTAGGTACCTGGGGATAATCATAACCTTAGAAAGAAGATGGGTTAACCACGATGAATTCATGGTTAATTGATTCAGGCGTGACCTTGCAGAAACCTGGATATATTTAGTAACCTGTTCCGCTTAGCTATTTCTAAAGAGCCATAAACAAACTCCTGAAAGAAATCGAGATGTGTTTCACCTCTCAACTAGGCATCCTCAGGATGACGATGGACTTGTTGCGAACTCGAACACGGCGTGTTGCCACACCGACCGCTAACTTTAGCTAAGTGGAACAGGTTACTAAATATATCCACGTCTATTGTATTTTTTCACGATTAATTCTTAAAGAATTTGAAGTTGGAAAAGGTTCAAGGAGGAGCTGTAGATTGAAAATGAACGATATTGGACAGAGCAGGGATAAAACGTGTACATATATTTGAAGGATTTACTTAATAGTCAAGGTATCTTACTTATTTATTTTATTTAACCATTTATGCACACACATATAAACAGACAAGAAGAAAGGGACAGAAAAATACGTACAAAGGCAATGCTTATTTCTTAAGAAATCTCTTCCAGCATACCTGCGATAGGAAAGTATATAAAATGCTGTATTTCTATTTTCTTAATGTTCCTCGGGAATCATCGCATTTCCGAATACAAACGAATGCAAATTTCCATGTCCATCAATTATTAGATTTATCTTGTATAATTATTTGAATTCAGAACTAAGTACCTACTTTATTGTTGTTTTGTTTTGATTTCCGTGTGAACAATATAGAACTGTTAAACTATTTATCTACACCCATGCTACAAAACCTCTATAAAAGTTTCAGAAGCAGTTAGCTTATTGTGGTCATTAAAATAGCCAGTGTCACAATTACCATTACCTCATCCCAATGAGTGATACAATGTTGTATTAAATTTCATTACGCAACTCGTTTCAACGTTCAAGCGGGGGACAGCACCACCCGCTGCACGCATGTGTGTGTGATATGCTGCTGCAGGCGACGTACATACGTGCAGATGTACTGAATTTCGTGAGATTTTTTTTCATCTTGATCTTGAATTACAAACACCCAACGGTTTCAGAAACTTTTATAGAGGATTCATATCATGGGTGTAGATAAAGTATTGTATGCAACTGTTCATAATTAGGTATTAAAACACTCATGTGATACTATTATCCATATATAAACCCACATTCGTGTTTTAATACCCCTTATTATACAACAGTTGCATAAATAACTATTTCCTATGTATCGTGCCTGCGACTATATTTTTATTAGGGTATTATTAGCCAATTTTTTTTTTTTTTAGGGACTTAATATTTATATATTATAGAGAATTAATATACTTAGATAGTTGTCGAAGGTGTACTCGAGACTTGAACGTTCGGACTTAGAATCCGGATGTAAAACTTACTTAGGAGTGAGCAATCTCAGGGTATGCTCATCAACCGTCTCGCAGACCTTCAGCGTTTCTCTCCAGTCAGCCAGCGGAGGGTACAAGACCTCCTCTATAGGATCCCTGTTCGTGTTGGAGTATGATGTGGAGACGTGGACCAGTGACTGAGAAGAGAAACAATATTTATGTCGCAGTAAGATAGCTTAAGCCACGATATAGTTATATCAATAGGGATATAGCTATATACCGTAATATAGTTATATGAAAGTGGTTCATGACTGTCGGAGTGCCCTAATTTTGTTACAGCGATTAATTTCGACGTAACGCTCGCTCGGCTCACACATAGTTTGGTCTCAGTTCTAACCTAGCCTAGCCTATTTGTTCGGAGTGCTCTAATAGTATATTACTAGATCGTGCTGTTATCATAGTTAATTCCTAGTAAGATAGTTATGAAGGGCGTTCATGTAACTATATTAACCATCAACCAACCATCATGGTTTCAACCATCTTCATCATCATCATCAGCCTATAGCAGTCCACTGCTGGATATAGGCCTCTCCGATTGCACGCCATTCAGCTCAATTCTCGGCAACTCTCATCCAGCTCCTACCTGCCACCCTGCGAAGATCGTCACTCCACCTAGCCTGAGGGCGTCCTACCTTACGTTTGCCAATTCGCGGTCTCCACTCAAGAACACGTGTATCCCAACGATCATCGGTTCTACGGCTGATATAACCGGCCCACTGTCACATCAGCTTGCTTATTCTATGAGCTATGTCGATAACTTTGGTTCTCTGCCGGATCACCTCATTCTGGATTCAATCCTTCAGAGAGACTATATAGCAACCATCTTACTACGACATACCCGCCGCACGAATTATTGAGAACAGCTCGTGTCGTGGTGCCAATGACCCAAAAGTATCGGCCTCGACTTACAAGTTGTAGGTCGGGAGTTCAAACTCAACTCACACTTTACTTTGTGTCTATTTCATCACCACTGCTCTCAAAACAGTGAAGAAAACTTCATGAGGAAATAACCGACATGTCCTAGAACCAAAAATTTGAAGACATGTGACATCCGCCAAGGTGGGCTGGGATTACTGTGTATTATGGCCATTCACGGCCTCTCAAAGAGAGGAGGCCTGTGTCCCAGCAAAGGGAAATTTATAGGCTGATTATGCATAGAACATGCCGTGGTGGAATATTAGACTTTCAGAAAGGTTGTAGCAAGGGTCAGTGTACCATGGTAATCGTTTGTAAATAGACTGCCGCGTTGGTCTCACGATTGCAACTACTGAGTGGAGCCCAGTTTAGGTTTGCAAAAAGGCTATGGAGATTCTTAATTCAAAAATTCTCAATTGCCAACCGACTGCAGAGTCGAGTTCGACTCGTTCTCGTTCTCTGACTTTTCGGATCCATGTGCGTATTTTATAATTGCTTCAAAAACGGTGAAGGAAAACATCGTGAGGAAACCGGCATGACTGGGAGATATTTCTCGACGGCATGTGAGGCTAAGTCAGAGGCCCATGGGTGGCATAAAAACTCTAACACCAGGTTAGTCACCAAAAAGAAACCACACGAAAAAGAAGAAAAAGAATTGCTACTGCCCAGAGTCTTGATTGTATCAGGTTTATGGAAATAGATTAAACCCCCCTTGGTACAAAAGGCAGATATAGGTATGGAGGTACTTCCCCGAACTGACTGTTTTGCAAGGAACTGGTGAATGGTACGGTTCTACTTTTGGATTCAATCAATCTGCCTAGCCTTTTCCCAACTATGTTGGGGTCGGTTGCCAGTCTAACTGGATGCAGCTGAATACCAGTATTTTACACGGAGCGACTGCCTATCTGACCTCTACAACCCAGTAACTATGTAATACGATACCTCTTGGTAAGACTGGTTGTCAGACTTTCGGGCTTCTGACGACCCGTAACGACTGTCAAAGATCTACGAATGGCAGCCGCGACCAATGGCTTAACGTGCTTTCCGAGGCACGGAGGAGTCTCGGTATGTAGAAATGGTCACCCATCCACGGAATACCCCGGCAAGCGTAGCTTAACCTGATGGATCGACCCGTGCGGTTGTTAGTATTTAGCCACGCTACTTTTTGGTTCACTTACAAATAATTCCCGAACATCTTTAGCGAGCTCCATGACTTCCACGGTTCCTCTTAAGTTCATCTGTGCTGAAAATTTTAATGTGTCATCGAACCTGAAAGTAATTCATATATTTTATTAACAGGACCGACTGCCTCTATTGTATGATTTCCTATTCTTACACACTGACTTATTAATTATAAAATTTTAGGAAAATCGTCTAATTTTACAATGTTTGTAAATATGTGAGCACCATGTATCTATCACATACTAATTAAATTATCTGTCGTTCTAGGTGCATCGTCTTCACATAGGTATAATTATTTAATTAATGTAGGTACATATACAAACTATTGTAAAACATTTGAAAAGAGTAACTGTGGAGTTTCTTGCCCATTCTTCTCAATACAAAAACTACCTTTTGGAAGGGGCGACTAGAATCAATTTTAATATTTTGTAAATTTTGACGATCAAAAGTGCCATACATATGTATGTATGGCACTTTCAATGTCAAATAATTTATTTCAAATAGGCCCACATGGGCCTATTTAGTATTTGTTGATATATATTATATATCAACAAATATATTTTTTTAGGTTAACTGTATGATTTTTTCCGACATCTCCAACAATCATCGTTATTATATTTCAGCCAATTTACACTAAACCTTACGGAATTATACACTTAAATCTTCCTCATGCATCCTTCTACATAGGCTCAAAATTATTGCACCCTATCGCAGTCCACTCCTGAACATAGGGCTCTCCCAGGCTGCGTCACAACACCCTGTCCCCCGCCTTCCGCATCCAGCTTGCCCCAGTCACCTTATTAAGGCTGTTGGTCCAACTAGCTGGGGGGCGTCTCACACTACGTTTTCCAATACCCGATGTTCCAATCCATGACATGACTCGTCTGCTCCACCGGCCATCGGTCCACATAGGATAGTGCAGTTAATCAGCAGTGGTGTGATCGTCAGACTACCAAGTCACAGGTCTCAAGTTCGAACCCAAGGCACGCACCTCTGACTTTTAGGATTCATGTGCATATTGTTTAATTATCACTTGCTTCAAAAACGGTGAAGGAAAACATCGTAAGGAAACCGGCATGACTGAGAGATATTTCTCGACGCATGTGAAGCTAAGTCAGAAACCCATGGGCGGCTTTAAAACTCTGACACCAGGTTAGTCACTAACTACACGAGAAGAAGTGAAGTTAATTGTAATTCTACTATATCTTACCTAACACTGGCAGCTACATGGAATATGATGTTCACTCGATTGACGAGAAGAGCTCGGTCTTCTTGTGACAAACCTGGAAATAATAAAACCAACATAACATCATTCCTGTATTTTCCCGAAGGATTAAGCAGGGTTACGAAGAAGACCGAAAGGGAGATCGTGGACCCCGGCAACATGGCAACCGAAGGAACACGGGTGGGTTTTAGTCAGTAAGAGTCTGACACGACCTCCCGCTCCGCCCAGAGTGGGAGAAGTTATTTGATAATTTCCAAGCCAAAAAAAAGGTGTATACCATCGCGGAAAGCCATCGCTATTAACCACCATAAAGATTATTCTTGCTTGCAGCGCTTGGCCACTATGGAACCGGGGCTGTAACAGATGTGGTCATCGTGTGCACGGGATTTTGTATTGAAAGTGGTTAGTTATGGGCTTCCGCGATGGTACTTATAGTTCACCCATATTTCGCCAGTTTTGTTTAAATTTCATGTGTTAGGTTTCAATATATTAATACGTAATTGTTGGATATTATACTAGCAACACCCAAAGATTCGATGTGTCAAAAGTGGCACGGGAACCTGCTTCTTGGTCGGGCGCTCGTGAGGGTAAGACGTGTTTAGTGGCTGTGTCGGTAAAAAGATAGATTGGCATAATATTGGTTGGAGATCTACTGTAAATGAAGGTAACCTATTAGTTTTATGGTAAATATTAGAATACTGATATTATGTGGTATGGTTTAGAATATTGAATTTGATGTTGGCAAAGAAATATAAATGAATGACAAAATGTCTTGGAGTTTCATATTATTATTATTTTCCTTATCCCTGAATTATTGTAAATATGTAGTTTTATTAAACAGTTTTAGATTATGATGTTGGGGTAACGACTTTAAGATTCATTTGGAGATTAGTATCTATTTTGAGGTTAAATAATTATATTCGGGAATAAATTCGTTATTTTAGAGCAAGGATGGTTCTTATTTTACATGTAATAAGAGAGAGTCTATTGCCATCAATTGGTCATAAATTCAGACTCCGGGCTGATAGTGAGAAATTCCAGATGGAAAGCTCAATAACACTGCCCGACCCAGGACCTCATGCTCAGCTTTAGCGCTTGCGACCGCTAGACCAACGAGGCAGTCTTCAGTCTTTTTGCATCGTCTTCACATATAATTAATGTATACAAAATATTGTAAAACATTTTAAAAGAGTAACGGTGAAGTTTCTTGCCCATTCTTCTCCATACGAAAACTAACTTTTGGAAGGGGCGACTAGAATCAATTCTATTTTTTGTTTTTGACGTTCAAAAGTGCCTTTTTGTGCCTAATTGAAATAAATTATTTGACTTTGACTTTGAATAGGGTAGTTGCCTAGGTAAAGAAAAGAAATTCTATTTAGTCCGTCTTTCAGATAATAAAAAAATATTAGACACGTATTTTTTGCTTTATCATATTATTCAAAAATAACTTAGAAAACACGCATTAAAGTTGGGGAGTAGGGGCCCCCTACGTCACAACGCAGTATTATATCTAGCAAGGCGTGACGTCATGCCACATTTTAACTCAATGTATCGCCGTAATCTTTTGAATACGTTAAAAAGAAAAAAATACGTGTTCAATATTTTTTAATAATCTACAAGACGAACCAAAAAATAATTTGGACACAGGCCTATTATTCCACGGGAACGTACTCCCCGGATAAATTGTATCGAATCTCCTAATCGAAGTCATGGCCTATCTGCCTGTGCATGAAGGGTCATCATCTGCATAGCCTTTTTCTTACTATGTTGTGGTCGGCTTCCATACCAATACCAGTATTTTACTTGAAGAGACTGCCTATCTGACCTCCACAACCTAGTTACTAGGTAACACGATACCCCTTGGTCAGACTTTTGGGCTTCTAACTACCCGTACCGACTGTAAAGATCTACAAATGACAGCCGGGACCAACGGCTTTCCGAGGCACGGAGGGGTCTTGGTATGTAAAGATTGTCACCCATCCACGGACCGACCGTGCGGCTGTTACTACTTATTAACCCCTTGCATACAAGCCCACAAAATAATATTAGTATGGATACGGAAAGAGATTAGCATCCAGCATCGTCATTTCTAGAACCGATACACTCTTCGATAATATTAAAAATAATTCAAAATAGTTTGTTAATGAGGTTTATCTACACCCATGCTACAAAACCTCTATAAAAGTTTCTGAAACAGTTAGCTTATTGGCAACATTTTAACAGCCAGTGTCATAGTAACCATTACATCATCCAAACGAGTGTTATAATGTTGTACTAAATTTCATTATGCAACTCGTTTCAATGTACGCATGTGTGTGTGTGATGTGCTGCTGGAGGCGATACACATACGTGGACTTGTACTGAATTTCGTGGGAATTTCTTTATTCTTGATCTTGAATTACAAACACCCAATGGTATCAGAAACTTTTATAGAGGATTCATATCATGGGTGTAGATAAAGTCTTGTATGCAACTGTTATAATTAGGTATTAAAACACTCGTGTGATAAACCCACATTCGTGTTTTAATACCCCTTATTATACAACAGTTGCATAAATAACTATAATTACACTACATATAAAGTACTTTAGTATAAAAAAAAACACGTTTCTTGTATGGGGACGACCTTTAAATTTATTCTAAGTGTATATCCAATTTGAAACAAAGGTGCATTGTCATTGAAAATACTATAGTTTTAATCCCAATCCGTCTATTAAGCTGATATCAGACGATTCACTTGATTGAATGGATGTGGGTCGCTCGAGTGAATGTCTGTTGTGAACACGAAAGTAATCAAAAGTGAAAAATTAATTCAACAGTGAACCGATCGAATTATGTTAGATTCCAATGTAATTTTGTCGGTGTCGTATGAAGACACCGAAAAAATTTTATACATTGGAATGAACATGACTCGTTAGGCGAGAGAAAGACGCAGCGTCGTATACAACATTGTTGAATCGATTCACTAATTATTATTTTTTTTACTTTTGATTCATTTTATGTTCAGACATTTTACTTTCAATGAACGATGAGCCGGAATAGAAGAAAAAAACTGCGCAGCGCTGTGGCTCTGTCCCCCATAAGGTCGCAGCATTATGCTGAGCGATGGCCGTTTTGCGTGGATGTGACGCATATTTTCCCCCAACTTGTTCTTTTTTGTTTTGTGTTCTTTATTTGCGTCATATTTACCGTTTTAACGTATTTTCTTTTTTAACCGACTTCCAAAAGGTTCTCAATTCAACTGCATTTTTTTTTTGTTGTTGTATATTTGCTACGCGATAACTCGGCCAATTATGAATTGATTTTAATGATTTTTTTTTTTGTTTGGTAGGTAATACTTCAGAGGTGGTTCCATATAAATTTGAATAACTTTGCTTGGGTAGTTTTTGAGTTAGCTTCAATAATACGTATTTTTTTTCACTTAGTATGTGGATGATATGTTAAGTTCCTCTCACTGTTATTTACATAGCAGGTAGTAGCATAGTATTCGAATTTGTGTGGGGTAAATACCACAACTAAATAGTGAAAAATAAAAAGTCTTCTTTCTAAAGCGTCAGATATTTGCATTACCGCATCGTGTGGTTCTCAACAGACCAATTGCATTTACACAAAGTGAGAAAAATATTTTTCTCTGAATGTGGCTGCCCAGGGTGCGCTTCAGTTGCTCATTTTATAGATTTATGATGGAAGACACTTACCAAGTCCAGGTTCCAGAACATCTCCTGATACTACGAAGACCTTCGACTCAAAGGCTTTGGGTCTCTCTTTTTTGAGTCGCTCGAAACACTGGAATAAATGCTTTCAATTAGTATCTTACTGTTTTAGAACAAATTCAATTCTTACGTTAGACTTCAGCGGCGAAAATGACAGGTATTCATGACTTTCATCATAATCTTCAAAAATATTTAATTAGGTTTTAAGCACGTTAAGAGTCCATATTACTCAGCTCAAATTCACTCTTTAAGAGGAGGCTCCCTAAATTGAATATTAATTTGCATTAATATTCTGAAAAAGTCACGCATACAATCAAAGTTGAACTTTAATGTATGATTTATTGGATCTTTTTCTTTCCGAATATAATACAGTTACGTAATTGGAACATTTTCGCTCGATTCATTTTTTATTCGAAAATCATGTCTTTTTTAAAGATGATTTGAAACGAAAACAAGGTTACTCGGCTTTTATTTCTAAAATAATTATTGACAGTAAGAAAATATAGTTATCTTAAATATAAGATATTTTTTTCTTTAGATCAATTATTACTTTAGTTATGAACGAAATAAGAATTGAGACTTATGAAATTTAGTTCCATGCTCGCACACGACCAAAGAGCGCACGCGATATTCAACTTTATTACTGATGTGTTAGCGTTTAGCACATAGTGGAGTAGTGGGGTGCATGGGGGCGGAGTTTGCGTGGAAATTGGGTTTAGGGGCTTGGTCGCACACAACTGCTCGCGGACTGAGTGGTGTGCTAGACGGCAGGGAGGCGCCGATAGTTTAGGTAATTATTTTTTACGGTGAAAATAATGGTTATTCAGAAAAACAATAAGCTTAATATCTAATTTATATTTAGTTCAGTTATTATGCAAAGTTTGATAATCTAATTTAAAGCATTTTTAATAGGTACGAGTGTTGTATTGTTCGGTTTAGAGGTAACTTTGGCTTTTTTCCTTCGAGAAAATTTTATATTCAAAGTCAAACATAATACTACTTAGGTACTTAACATTAATCCTCAATTTTAACATAATACTTATTTCAAAATCAATGATGCAGTATTTTCGATATAACGGAGAATCATGCTAAGCAATTTGAGGTATTATAGACTCTTAACACATTAGGTAAGTAATTGTAGCTACTCATTGATTCAGTATTATGGAGGTATATTGGTGATTCGCCCGAAATAACTCGCCCGAAACGGGCGAATCGACACTTACGTTTTTTTTTTTCTTTAGCCTTGCATGAGGTTTTTATTTTATTTATTTAAGGAAAAACAAACAGTAGCACAGTAAGAAATAGTCATAATATCTTAAATAGGTATTACATTTAAAAACAATTATGATACCCACTACGTTCTCCACAGATTACAATACCTACACAACCAACATTATCCTAGAACTCATATCTGGATTGTTTAATAAATAAATAAAATAAAAAGCAAAACTAAATATTTTGAAAAAACCCACGACGGTTAAAAAGTACTTGAAAAAGGATAAAAGTTTTGCACAAATAAATGTTTACTGCAGCGCCCCCTGGTGAGTTTTCACCATAACACTTATCTAAGAACATGCATCAATCAAACCCAAACCCATCACTGAAAACTGCATCAAATCGAACAAGTAGTCTTGGAGAAAAATGGCAACATGGATTTGCACAAACAATGTTTGCTGCAGCGCCCCCTGGTGAATTGTCACCATAACACCTAACTAAGGACATGCACCAATCAAACTCGAACCCATAATTGAAAACTGCATCAAAATCGGACTAGTAGTTTTGGAGAAAAATGGCAAGATGGATTTGCACAAACATCCTCTCACCCCAAACGCATATACCGTCTCCGTTCCGTCGTGGGTAAAAAATAAATTTGTGTGCGTACTTTATTAAACAAAATATAGCCTTATATGTTACTCGCTGATAATGTAGCTATCCATTGCTGAAAGAATTTTTCAAATCAGTCCAGTAGTTTTTAAGTTTATACGTTACATACAAAAATACAAATCTTTCCTCTTTATAATAGAAAGAAGTATAGATTACGTCATTATACAATACTTTGCAGATCCTTTAGGGTTGCTTGGATTTGTTTGTAGGCGCATCGATTTCTGGAGTTGTCGATTCGCTTAAAAATAAATTAACTTGGCGGGAACTGTCTTAATAAAAATAATAATTGAAGAGTCGATTCACCTGTTTCGATAAGCCATTATGGAACACAAAATTCGTTGTTGTAGTGCGAGAAATCACTAAGTGATTTTTTTTTTGCCAAAATGTGTTAATGATGTCAAAGTGTTTTTAAACCCATTATCTACCTTATGAAAAGAGAAAAGAGCAGATTTTTTATTGTAAGCCAACAAATGTATTCTTGTCGACGTAAACATCTTAATGAGGCTGACTGTACCTGTGTAGGTACTTACAGGTGCGGCATACAATTGAACCAGTCGGTCTTCAGACTTGACCCCCTTCTTGTTCCTCATCAGCAGGTATATCCTGTCTAAACCCGTGCAGGAGTACAGCAGCTTCTCTATTAGGATTTTGCCTATGAAGCCTGAAAATTATAACATTGTTTTTTATTTCTTAATCAAGGGTAGGCTGGGTAGGTAATCGAATTCTATGGGTGACTGGAGTGACTACAGTTCGTTTTTTTTAATACCAGAGACTAGTTTGATAGGTGCAAAATGTCAAACTCCAAATTGAAAAAAACAAACAACAATCACTTGAAATGTCAAATTAGTCTCTGGGATTAAAAACGAACTTTAAACATGGTCTTCTCGAAATGTCAAAAAGTACAGTCAACATGAAAAATAAGTGATGAATAAAGGTTTTGTAATTTTGGAAATACAAATACATCAAATAAAAAAATTTTGGCAGTATATTATTTTATCAGGTTATTTCGTATGTAGGGATCGTAGTAGGCGTTCTGTAGTTTTTACCTACCATCCATAGGAAGATGGCGTGAGTTTATTTTTATTGTTTTTACGTCTTTTCTTTTCTCGGGTCCCGGACCTTTGGAAGGCGTACGAGGGGCCGAAGCCAACTTGCAGAGGCCCGTTAGACGTTTTTAATGAAATAAGGCAACCGACGGCTGTCCCTGTTCGCACTATGCAAGTGCACCCAAGGACAACCCTCAGTTGGTACAGGACTATTGAAGAAAATGGAAACAAAATACATTGGGCTATAGGTTTGGGTGGCTATCTGGCTGTTTTATTTCAGTGAAAATTCCATAATAGGTTACAAAAAAAAAATCATAAAATGTTAGTGTGTTAGTAACAGAATTGTATGTATGTATGTTGTATTTCGCTGGAAATCGAAACGATGTGCAAAAAAATATAACTCTTAGCATAGGTAAACCATTTTGTATCTGTAATTTCTTTTAGTATTAATAGTACTTATTCGCTTTTTAAAATCATTAAGCAATAGAGCTCAATATAGCATAATCAGTGTATAATTTTCCCACAGCTGGGACACAGGGTTCTTATTGGTCAGAGGGAGTGGGGTGCAATCTACCACGCGAGCCCAGTGCGGGTTGGTAGATGTGTGTGTATACTCAACTCATTTTGGGTATTTTGTCCCTTACCTCAATTGAACCTACGGTCGACGATATGTAGCTATAAAAACTTATTCGTTCCAAAAACTTAAAGTTTGTGATATGTAACGTATTACGTAGGTAACCATTTATATTTTCGTTTCGCAAATAACAGTAACACCTCAATAGAATCACCGTGTTGAATCACCGAATAGAATTGGAAAAATAACTAGTTACTAAAATCACTAGTTTTCAAAACCGGTGACGTCCTCGAAGTCACTAGTTACGTTACGTTTCGCAAAAATCACGTAACGACCCACCCCTATTGACTAATGAGTTTGTCGACCTCGGTTCTAGGACATGCCCGTTTCCTCACGATGTTTTCCTTCACCGTTTTGAGAGGAGTGGTGATGAAATTATTTACACAAAGTAAAGCGCCTGTGTTCGAAAGAAATATGAAAATAGATTAATCTCACCTGAACCTCCGGTTATGAATATAGTTTTTCCTTTATAAAACTCCGGTATGGTTGGTATATCTGATAAATCTCTTTCTTCAAGAAAACCCATGGTTTCTGTCAATATTCTCTCTTACTTATCTGTAAATAAATTAAATAAATTATTAAAAAAAAACCCGACTGCAAAAACTTATAACTGAAAAGAGAAAAACAAGCATTATAATCTATAGGATTTTGGTATTGCAGGCGGCGACAAACCAATAACCTGAAATTTTGGTGAAACTTTTGTTTCGGGTTTTTTTTTTAATAATTTGTATTATTTGGAATTGACTCATTACTAACTTTTATTTGATACTAATAATGTTGTTTTTTTTTTTAAACCTGCCCCTCCCTTTTTTGTATTTGCAGATGCAAAATATAGATATTATATAGCCTATGTCACTCCTACTATTAAGACAAACCTAACGACACCTCATATGTTAAAATCCAACAAGTCGTTTAGGCTACAGAGCGTGCCAAAGAAATAGACATACATACATACATACTCTCGAAAAACATTACCTTCCTTCTGGGGCAGTTGGGTAAAAATGTTTTAATTCTCTCGTGTCAGCAATAATTTAATATTCTCCTGCCAATCACAACGAAGAAGAGTCAGGAACGCAGGAGATTATTATAGTGCACAAGTGATTACTCTCATTGATCTCAAGTAACTGTGTTTTTTAATGAATTATTATTTAACATAAATAAATTAGGCACATAATAGTAGTTTATTAAACTGTTGCATAATGAGGTGTGTGTTGTATCACACGAGTGTTTTAATACCCAGTTATGTGCAGTTTCATAAACCACTATTATGAACCAAAAACAAAAACCAGATCCAAAATCAAAATTCGAACACTCACCAATCGAGTTTTACGTACAAGTGAACATCATTTACGTTTTCTGTACCAAAAGGTTAAATTACGGGCTACGTTTTGAATTGCAAATTAAGGAAAGGCACACATTGTGCTTTAGGTTCAAATGTCGTGATTTAATTTAAGATTTGTTGAATGTTATGGGCAGTTGCCAGTTAAGGCAAAGCTTATATTACAATAAAAAGTATGTACCTATCTAATCGAACCTAGAATAACCAAAAAATATAATTGGACACTAATTTAATGACTGAACCTCAAATAATTCCTATTTTGGAGTCCGAAGTAATTGAAAACAACTTAGATGTGGCGTTTGCCGGCCACTGCCGCAGTTGGTCACAGTGCTAACCCAACCTAACACATTTGGTCGGGGTGCCCTAGACAAGTTATTGCGACCAATTCGGCTCGCGCGTGGTTGGTCACAGTCCAATATATATTTTTTGTTCCGTGGTGGAAAATCCTCATGGATTTCCTCCGCCCTGGGGCGGGCGAAGGGGTCTGACAGACTCCTAGATTGAATATATATATATAATAATAAAAGAATTTATTGCATAAAACAAAATCACATTGCACTGCATACATTCAGTTGACGCTATTCAATACAACTTTAGCGTAGGAGTACAGTAAATTTCAACTCTATCCCTTAAACTAGGTCAGGCCTGTATCTTAAGAGATAGGGTTCAGCCATTATGTGGACTAAGTTATTATATTTATTAAAAGACAACAACAAGTTAAACCAGTGACGATGTGGTACTTAAAAACGTGCATTAATGAAAAGAATAAAAATAAAAACAATAATATACCAAAAAAAAAAAAAAAAAATAATAAAAATACAAGGTATGAAGGTATGAATCGGTTGCGTATATTTGGGTAGATGATTGTGTGGTGTTGAGTGTAGTGTATGTGTATAGTATGATGTGGTGGTAGGGGAAATGTTAGGTATGTTTGAGTTTAAGAGATGTATGTCAGTAGATTTTCAGTTGTGATGTAGTCCTGTTGAAGTAGCCACTGTGTGATCTTGTGTTTTAGCGCGTATCTGTTAGAGTCCAGTAAGTTAAGTTTACGGTGTAGTTGTTTGTATAAATGTGTACCTATAACGTAGTGTTGGTGCCTTGCAAAGGATGTTTTATGTCCTACCCCAGAGGGGATGTTTTTGCGCTTTTCTGGGTTGGACCTGGGCATGGTTCTGTGGGTTCTGAGGACCGCTTGCAGGATAAAGAGCTGCCTAACCGTTAAGACCTTACATTCCTCATATAAATGCACTGTGGGAAATCTATATGGTTTACGAGTCATTGTTTTGAGGACTGCTCTTTGAGCTCTCTCTACCTTCAAGAAGTTTGTTTTCATTGCACCACCCCAAGCGGTTATACAGTAGCCGATGATCGACTGGCATAGCGCATAGTAGACCATTTTTAATATATTGACGTCAGCAGAATCTCTTAGGGATTTGAAGATGTAGACGAGACGCATTGTTCGGCTTGTTACTGCTTCGAGTTGCCTGTCCCACCGTAACCCACTATCAATTTGAAGACCCAGGTATTTGACACAGTCGGCTCTTGCCAACGAGGGACAGGAGCACGAGGTTGGGTTCCGACAGGAATGGGCAGATATTGCAAAATTAGACGACGGCCTTGTATTGCGCTTAATTGCGAAAGGAATGTAGCTGGATTTATCGAGATTCAGTGTAAGTAAATTCTTGTTGAACCAGTTCATAATACTTTTCATGGCAGCTTCCGCCCTATCTTTGACCACGTCCCAAGTTGGTCCGTGCACTAGAATCGCGGTGTCGTCGGCATATGTAAAAATCTTGCAATTCGGAAGGATCATCTTACAGAGGTCATTAATATAGATTTGGAACAATGTGGGGCCTAAAATACTCCCTTGGGGCACACCGTAAGTAAGGGTCTCCTCTTGGCTAATGTACGTATCTATTTTGACCTGCTGATACCGATTCCTGAGATAATCCTTGAATATATCCAGAGTTTTGCCACGTACACCCAGTTTTTCAATCTTTGAAATAAGTTTAGGAACAGAGACTGTGTCAAAAGCTTTAGACAGGTCAAGAAAGATGCCCATGCACTTTGTTCCACCATCCAGCTTCCTTGCTATGAATTGCGTAAGGTCCAAAACAGCATCTTCCGTCGAGACACCAGACCTAAAGCCATACTGGTTTCCAGCAATAATATTATGCTTGTCGAGAAAGCTTTTAAGACGCACGTTAAGAACCTTTTCTAAAATTTTCGAAAGGGATGGTAGAACAGAGATAGGTCTGTAATTGTTGACACAGCCTCTGCTCCCGCCCTTATAAATAGGGTGAACTATGGCTTTTTTAAGGCCATCTGGGAATATCCCTAATTTTATGCTAAGATTGCAGATATAGGTAATTGGTGGAACCAAAATGTGACGGCAAATTCTAAGTAAGACCGACGACACACCGTCCCAGCCCACGGCACAATCGTTACGGAGCTGTAGGATTATTGTTTCCACTTCACTTTCATCTGTGTCAAGTAATACAAAGGAATTGGTCGGTGACGAGTTCAAAGGTTCGCATATTGTTGATCGTTCACGGCCCAAGGGTGGAAATGTTTGACCATGATGAGTCAAAATGTTTGCTGCTAATTTTTTCCCAATGTCGCTAAAGAAAGAGCACACCTGATTAACCGAGGATTGAGGATCATCACTTATTTTTAACAGTTCGACAGGACTAGTACGAGTTTTATTGGTATTAGTAATTGTTTGAATAGTCTTCCAGAGGGCTTTGGGATTATTTTTAGATTTTTCCAATTCAGTAGACTCGTAGGCTATCCTAAGTTTACGGAGTAGGTCATTACAAAAATTCCTATAGCGCGTGTAAGTGACTTTTAGTATTAAATTGTCTGGGGAACTGTTTGATTTCATGTGAAGCATGTCCTTATTTCGGATACATTTCAGTAAACCTGGTGTAATCCATGGTTTAGTGATTCTTTGTTTCCTTGGAATAGTTACTTTGGAGGTATGATTATTTATTATAGTAGTTAATATTGATGTAAAGGAATTCAGGGCTTCGTTTGCGTCATTTATTTCATAAATTTGGGAGAAATTGGTGTTTTCCAGTTCTGATTTAATTGCATCAAGATTAGGACGAGAAATTGTGTACATTTTTTTATAACTTGGGTTCGCGTTTTTTATTGCCAGTATAATAGGTTTGTGGTCGGTTATGGAGGATTCAAGAACCAATGACATGACAGGTAGCTTAGACTTAACCAAAATATGATCAAGGCAGTTATCCAGTCTCGTAGGCATGAGGTGAGTTGGCAGAAGTCCATGGGACGCATTCAAGACAAGATAATTAAGGCTATGGGGGCTATTGTTACCCGGTTTTATATCGATGTTTATGTCGCCGACCAGCACAATATTTGGAACGGAAGAGAGCCCAACATACACGTCATTTAAGCTGGACAAGAACGTATCCATTTGACTATGAGTGTCATAAGATGGTGGGCGATAGATACCTACGAAAGCGAATTTACTATCTACTTGACATATAAGGCAGTTTGCATTTGTTATGTTTGGTTCCCAAACCGTAGTATTTAATCCAATTTTACTGTAGATGATTACGCCTTCATTCTGACTGCTTGCTTTATTTGTGGAATGTGAAAGGAATCCATTCAGTTTTGGTGGGTTAATGACTTTGCTTAGCCAGCACTCTGTTAACACAATGATGTCATAATTGATATCTGTTGAACATATTAGTGTCTGGAGACTATCAAAGTTCTTATTCACACTACGTATATTAATATGTAACAATTTGATGTTATTCTCGGACACATTAATAAACTTTTTACAGTCTTGTGGATTGCAACTAAAAGCGTTATCTAAATTAAGATTCTCCAGATCATCCATAATATTGTTTAAAGTAGCCATTTGAGATGAAAACCGACACTAAATATGCGCATAAAAAAGCAGAATAATTTCCTGTTATTATATAGAAAAACACAACTTATTAAAGAAAATGAAAATGAGTTTGTTTGTGTATTAGTATTCGTATGAGTTTGTGGATTATCTGGTGGGTTTATGAGTGATATGTCGTTGTAGATGTTATGTGTGTTATTTGTTTTGTATGATATACGCATGAAAATATTGGAATAGAAATAGATGCTATGCCTTAATACTAACAATAGGCAAACTAGATAGTATGAATACTCGTATAACTTACATGTACGAAAAAGAAAAAATAAAAGAAAAAGTATACGAACAGGAAGTAGGTTACATATGGGCGGAAGTAGTCATATGCCCTCATCACACATATTCTGAAGACATTTTTCGGAGTTTATGAGTAGTTGTTTATCACCAGATTTCTTACGGAGAAAGATGTTCCCATTCTTAATCCAGCAGAAAGCATATGTATTCTTCTTTGCAAATTCACGTGTCATGTAAAAGAGTTTTTTAGAACTACCGGGTAACTGTTCCGCGACATAGACTGGCTGCCGTTTCCCGGGGATGCCGATTTGTTCAGTGTTCAGTTTATTGTCCCTTATAGGTATATTCTTGTTATAGTTTCGAACAGCTGATATTAGATCTTGTTGTTTTTGTACACTCTTAAACTCTGCTATGATGGGGCGTATGGTACTAGTCGCAGTGGATTTTCCTGGTTGGCGATAAATATCTCTAAACTCTGCATCAGCAATAGAAACTCCCGCCAACTTCCCGATGTTACATACTGTTTTTATTAAATCGCCAGTGTTCTCGTCGTCGCTCGGCGGAATATTACGTATTTCGATGCTAGCCGATCGTGATTTCAGCTGTAAATCAATAATCTTTCTCTCAAGAGTTTCAATGTAACATCGCTGTTCCCGTCTTTCCTTCTTCAGTTCCTCCACCTCCCGCTTTAATTCTTCAAAATTTTCATTCAAAAAGTTCATAGATCTTTCGATACCGGCATTAGTCTTACATATTTCCGTATTAGACTTCTGAATCTTGATATTTTGCAACTTGATCTCTTTTATATCTGCTGCTAGTTCCGTTATAATAGTTGACTGTTCTGTTAGCATCTTGTGAAGGTTGTTAGTATTTTGGTCAGTTTTCACGCTAACCAGTGTGTCTTCCAGTTCCTCCCGATTGGGGCTGGCCCCACTTTGTGGCGAGTTTTTTTGTTTCAATCGTCTATTCCTGGTACTGACAAATTCACTCGTCGTGATGGGTGAGTTTAAATCCGGTTCGGAGCGCGTCTGACTCAGTGTATTAGGTTGAGACTTAGGCGGTGTACGTTGCACGCCAGCCATTGTATAACAACTCGATATAATAATACTCCAGATGCCGCTTTCGTAGCCGATGTACAGTTCGTAGCAGTCGTAGCAGCAGGTTTGCCGCAGATAGTTCGTAGCGCGGAGATCGTAGCAAGTAGGCGGATGACGTCAGGCGCACGCAGACGTACGCACCGGTAATTAGAGGTCCCCACCACTTGCACGGTGGCGCAGCGGCCAGCGCCTGAGTCTCCCACTCACACGGTCCGGGTTCGAGTCCGCAAATCACAAACACTTTTTCAAGCACAATTCAATCGTCAATAATAGAAATAGTTCTGTCTCACTTTAGGACCGCCCACTGGGAGGACACCAAGGGTATAAGTGTCACAAGAATGACAAGGAATCGAAAGTCTTAGGATGCCACCAATCACGTAATTTACAAATAAAAAGCGCAGGGACAACCGACACACGTCCACCCGTCTACTCGTTCATCGGCCGACTCCAATAAAATATAAATCGCGGGAATAAAAATCACCCTGTTGTTCCCGTCATCTACTTGGACCGGGAGTCATGAGGTCTTGTACGCCTTCCATGATCCCTGACTGGTACCGGTCCGCTTTTGCGGGCCACCTCATACCCGCGGGAGGAGTGAGTTGTGAGACTCCCCCCGCGACGTCAAATAGGGGCGCGCGTGGAACACTACGCGCCGCCACCTAGGGTCATGCTGGATGGGGGCGGTGGACGTCCCCGAGTCCGCCGTCCCCTCTGGTCCTGTTCACGGAGTTTCAACCTAAGCTAACCCATTAGGTCGGAGTAAACTAGCTTACTATCTGCGGCCAACTGTGAGAAGAGGACAGAAAGTTAAAGGGAGGCCACGCAGGTTCACGCCCCTAAACGCCGCAGGAGGAAACACTCTGGGCGTCGGGAATCGCGAGCCGATTTCCGGCCACCGCAAGCCCGCGCCTACGCGCGGGCTTGCGGACGGTGAGCAATGGGTATCTCGCTGTCCGATAAGGACCAGGCCCGGGTCGATGGCGCGTTGCATTCCACACTCGCCTCAAAGAGATGTCAGCAGAATTGACGGGGTCCGCTAGGACCGATGCCTGCCGGGGGTGCGAAGAAAACCGATAGGGAAATCGTGGCCCCCGGCAACAGGGCAACCGAAGGAACACGGGTGGGTTTTAGTCAGTAAGAGTCTGACATTCCTCCCGCTCAGCCCAGAGCAGGAGAAGTAATTTGATAATTTCCCATCCAAAAAAAAAAAAAGGTAGACTTGGTCTTCATCCTAATGTACTCCACGACCTCCTCTACCTTCGTGGTGTTATGTATACGTGACACGTACAGCAGCATCGATGGAATAGCGAGACGCAGCAACATGTCGGGACCAGTCAATGCGGTACCGCACTGATTGCGACAAGCAGGCTTCTTCTTCTTGTTCTTCTTCTCCACGCGAATGAAGCCTTCTTCATCGGCCTGTCCTTGGCTTGTTACCGGTAACGAGCTTCGAACTGCTTCGGAGGCCCTTTGGACACCCCTTGTATTATTAGGTTTCCGCTGATGATTTGCGTGAGCTTTAATAACAGCAGCCGAATAAGCACGTCCCGGTGTTGATGTGCTAATATTGGTCGGCGACCCAATGATGGGGGATATGTTTTATGTGGGGTTATGATTTTCGTTTTCGGTTACATTGTTTGGGCAGTGCCACCCAAATTGTTTTCGTAATTTCACTACATCATTGTTTAGCGGTGCACAGAATGCACCTTCTTTCCAATTTCCATCGATATAGTGCCAATAATCTCGGAGTAAAATGGATGTGTCATCCGGACGGACGGACATGACGAAATTATAAGGGTTCTGTATAGAAAATTTCTTGTAGCAAAACCGACTAAAAACAATGTACCACGAACTGCGAATAGCATGTCGCCTTAAATAATAATTAACGTTTTAATCAACGGTATAATTATTGTGTTTGCTTGTATATTTATGAGCACGAATTGAGGAAACCTAGTAGTAGTCGACGAAAGTCGTTAATTTATACTATTAACAGGGACCTAACCACGAGCTCTTAGAGCAGGACAGAACTTGAACAGCGTTGCTTTTTGTACTATGACATCATAATAGCAGGCCTGCAGCAGGCTTGTTGCGTTGGTTGACGTTTACGAAAATCGTTCACCTTTTTAGGGTTCCGTAGTAAACAAGGAACCCTTATATTTTCGTCATGTCCGTCTGTCTGTCTGTCTGTCTGTCCGCGGTCTAGTTCCAAGACTGTTAGTACTAGAAAGTTGTAATTTAGTATGGGTATACATATTAATCATGCCGACAAAGTGGTAAAATAAAATTAGGAAATTTTTATTTTTTTATGGTACCTCCCCTACACGTAAAGTGGGGATGTTTTTTTTTTTTCTATCCCTTGCTGTGGGGTATCGTTGGAAAGGTATTTAAAAAAAATTGTAACTGTGTTAATCCATTTTTGAATTCAGAGATCCGTTTGCGAAATATTAAGCTTTAAAGTGCAAATTTTTGGTAGAGTCAAGTCCCCCCCCCCTGCCAGCTAAATGGTTGGTTTTAGACATGTGAAAAAATTCACGGCAGTAGCTTATGTAACGAATTTAAAAAGAAAACTATTACAGCTGAGTAGGCTTTACAAGTTAACGAGTAATAATCGACCAACTTAGATTTGCGGTTGTAAAAACATGTTCTCCCATACATTCTGTATGAAAGATTTTTTTTTCAACTACAAAGTTAAGTTTGTTCTTGGGATAAATTCATCCCAACTACGGAACCCTACATTGTGCGTGGTCCGACATGCACTTGGCCGGTTTTTTTTATAGACGTTTCATAAAACGGCGCGCTATTTGACAGCAGCAAAACGACTGTTGAACCTCTGTAACGTCAAAATAAACCATCTTGAAAAAGTTAATATTAGACAAGCTTTTTCAACATTGTTTTGTTGAAAAATTTATAATATTTTTAATTTTATTAAACAAGATTATTGATTTTATTCGAGATTCGAGGTAAGCTGCTATGAAGGGGACCAATTTATGACGATTTATGATGGGATTAATGGTTTTGTTAACCTCACAGAAGTACATTCTGTGAGGGTAACAAAACCATTATAAACTTTGCAGATCATGTAAATGCATTGTTTCATGATTACAGGTGATATATACAAATGACAGCAAGCAATAGCTTAGGTATTATTTCTGTGAAAGTGCTAGGTACAAAAGCGAATACTTAAAATAATCGTGGAGGCAGTTGGAGGGACTGGTCTCATTCCAATTGCATTGATATCAGACCAGGGTTCAGCATTCCAGTCGGCCTTGAAAAGTCTTCAGCAGGACACTAGAAGGGTGCAAATACTTGTAGAAGAAAACATTGGTAATTTGTTTTTATTTAAATGCTCCTAGATTGATGAAATGTTGTATAAATTTCGCGCATCTCCTTCATAGTGATGTAATAATTATTTATGCAACTGTTGTATAATAAGGGGTATTAAAACACAAATGAGAATAGAATAGAATAGAATAGAATAGAATAGAATATATTTATTGTAAAACATGAGTATACATCAAATAATATGTGCAAGGTCTTAAAATAAACAGGTAGATCTGCATGTTTTGCCATTTATGGCGTACAAAAACAACATATTTTTGGTTTAAATAAACCATTAAAACATTGAGTCTACACAACAAACTATGAGATAAAAAAATTGAGTCTACACAAAAAACTTAATCCTAATGCTAAATTAAAAATGGGGAAAAAAATATAAAAAATTATAACAAAATATTGGTTTTTACAGATTTGAGAGTCAAATTGTGAAAATGTTTTAATTAAAGGAATCTATATAATTAATTGCGGTCATTTAAAAATTCCGATATGGTATAATAGCATTTGCCTATGAGATATTTTTTTAAATGTATTTTAAACAGAGCAGTAGGCATCTGTCTAATAGGTTTTGGGATTTTATTATAAATGATTGGTGCTAAACAAAACATACTTTTACGCATCAATGCCGTGGTTGATCTTGGTACGCATAATTTTGATTATTATCCCGTCGATTACGAATAGAAACGTCTGATAGTTTCTTAAATAGATTAGGATTGGTTCGTATAAAATTAGCCATTTCATAAATAAATAAGGAAGGCAGACTTAAAATGTTATATTTAATAAAATACTGTTTGCAACTCAGTTATTTTCAATCCAAACATAGCCCTAATACACCTTTTTTGTGACTTGAAAATGTTTTCTTTATTTGTAGAGTTTTCCCAAAATATAACTCCAAACCTCAATACGGAGCCGACAATACCGTGGTAGGCAGTTATAAGCGCATTGGTACTTATAATGGGTTTTAGTTTATAGAGGGCATAGGCAGAAGAACATACTTTTTTGTTTAATTCTTCTGTGTGAGCTTTCCAGTTAAGACGTTTGTCAATAGTTACACCTAAAAATTTAGCTGTATCTTATTTATAACAGTTAATTTGTGTTGAACATTAATATTTGGTGCTTCTAAACGTTGACTGAAAAACATAATTTTTGTTTTTTCAAGATTGATTTTGAGATTATTGTTATCTAGCCAGTTAATTATTGAATTGATTGTATTATTAATTTCATGTTCATATCTATTTTTATTTGTAGAATTAATAGTGACTGTGCTGTCATCGGCAAAAAGTGATACAGGATAATTAGTTACTAATGGCAAGTCATTTATATAAATTATGAATAATAAAGGACCTAATACGCTCCCTTGCGGGACTCCATATTTAACTATACGTTTTTTTGATGCATATGTTTCTTCTTTTTTGGTATTAATGTTTATTTTAGAAATTTCTACATATTGTTTGCGATTTTTTAGATAAGATTCTATGAGATTTAGTATATTACCTCTAACGCCATAAGCTTCCAGTTTACGCAGGAGAATGTCATGATTAACGTAATCGAAAGCCTGGGTCATATCGCAGTAAATGGAACATACCGGCGTCCTTTTATCCACATTACCCATGACGTTATTTATAAAATCAAAAATAGCCATGTTTATTGTTTTATTCTTGCGGAAACCTTTCTGGTCTTCTGTAAGAATGTTGAATTTTTCTAAATAGTTATAAATTTGGGTATATAATGAATTTTTCAAAAACCTTCGAAATTATAGGAATAAGTGCAATAGGTCTATAACAGTTCATACTCTGCTTATTATCTTTTTTGAAGATGGGTTTAACGATAGTGGTTTTTAGACTTTCCGGATATGATCCAGTGGTTATACACATATTAATGATATAGCTTAGGTGGTCACAGATATGAAAAGCAATATACTTTAGGATTCTAGTAGAGATTCCATCATATCCAACACTTGTAGTATTTTTAAGCGATCTTATAATTTGAAGTATGTCATATGGAGTAGATGGTGCCATGAACATAGATTGACTTGATTTAGAAATATTTACGGCTACGCCCTTACCAGCATCTGGTATTGGTTCTACCTTTTCTATAAAGAAATTGTTAAAAGCATTCGCAATAGTATCACATTAGTGTTTTAATACCTAATTACGAACAGTTGCATACAAGACTTTATCTACACCCATGATAAATGAATCCTCTATAAAAGGTTCTGAAACCATACTTAGGGTGTTGTACAATATTGTTTTCTCGACTTTTATGTTAATAACTGGTTAGAAATGACCTTTGCTGCATTAGAAATATCTGGTGGTGTGTTATCAAAGCTTGTATCACTCATTTTTTGTAAACAACAAAGTAATAAAATTTTCCTACTACTATCGAACAAATACGGATACGGCGTGAATTCGAATAACCTGTAAGTTTTATTTTTTATTACGGCGCTGTGGTAATGAAACGCGCGTGCATGATAATGTTCTTTTTAAAATTCGAGTTGCATAATGAAATTTAGTACAACATTTTAACACTCATTTGGATGATATTATGGTTATTATTTACCGTCATGGACGAGATCAAAAACATCACAAAAAGATACCAGGAAAGACTGGAAAGGCACCCCAACAATCTGGCTGCCGCACTGAAAACAAGAAGTTACAGGAAAATACTTAAAAGGAAAGACATTGTGTAGTCCACCCACATCTGTGTGGACCTAAGCACCAATACGGAGTAGATGGCTCGCTGGAGTCACGCTCTTCCCGCCAATATTTACCTCCACCTCATCCGATAAAAGTAAAAACTGATCGCGGATTGAAAGAGAAAAAAAAAAAATGTTATTATGACACTGGCTGTTTTAATGTTGGCAATAAGCTAACTGTTTCAGAAACTTTTATAGAGGTTATATTGCGTGGGTGTAGATAAAATATAGTAGATAGCTTTTATCCACGGCTTCGCCCGCGTGGATGTCGGAAAATATCCCACGGGAACGTATTACCGAGATTTCATACCTAATAACAGAAGAAAAGGTCATTGACTCCTACCGCTGCGCCCGCGTTGCTCCGCGTAATTTTGAAACTGTGATATCTTTTAAACTATTAATTTAAATTTACAGGCATATTTTAATCTAAATTAAATGCCCAATTTAAATAACATATTTTATTGGATAAGGATTAATATAATAGGTACTATACCGGTCAAAAAAGCTTCGGAAATAAAAATTAAATTTTTATCAAATTCTGAAAGATAAAAATGGTTATTGTGGGTTATCCTTAGAAGATAGACATTATGCCATCGCGGACTTTTTGTTGAACTTTTTAAGATGAACAATAATAATAGGTAATAGGTAATACGGGCTGGTATCCGCAACTCCACGTCAAAACGCGTATTTTGCATACGGGTGGGAAAATCGGTTATTCAATCCACACCAGCTCCTCAAAGAAGGCCAGCAACGCCTTGGTGTCGCTGACAATCTCACGTAGGGTACCTGGGTTACCGAAGTACTTTGCCCTACATCTATGTGCGTTTCTTGAGCGAGAAAATAGTCGACAGAATAAAAATAGTCTTAGTGCAACTAGCGGTCACAAACCTGTGAACAACCTTGTCACTATCCTAACTACTTATATCCTTATCCTTACTTATTATAAAACAAAGTCCCCCGCCGCGTCTGTCTGTCTGTCTTTCTGAACGCGATAAACTCAAAAACTACCGAACGGATTTTCAAACGGTTTTCACCAATGGACGGAGTGATTCATGCGGAAGGTTTTAGTGTATAATTCATTATGGTTTTGTGTAAATTGGCTGAAATATGACGATTATTGTTGAAGAAGGCGCTGCGTTAACCGGAAAAGATACGTCAAATTTATGTTCTACGGTACCTATTGTTTACATTAAAAAGTTCAACAAAAAAATCCGCGATGGCATATTATATCTATCTTCTAAGGATGACCCACAATAACCATTTTTATCTTTCAGAATTTGATAAAAATGTAATTGTTATTTCCGAAGCTTTTTTGACCGGTACAGTATTAATCCTTATCAAAAAAAATATGTTATTTGAATTGGGCATTTAATTTAAAATACCGCCGTTGCCGTTAAATCATATCATTTAAATAAATAGTTTAAAAGATATCACAGTTTCAAAATTACGCGGAGCAATGCGGGCGTAGCGGTAGGAGTCAATGGCGTTTTCCTCTGTTATTAGGTATGAAATCTCGGTAGTACGTTCCCGTGGGATATTTTCCGACATCCACGCGGGTGAAGCCGCGGGCAAAAGGTAGTAATATTATAAATATGAAAGTGAGTTTGTTTGTTTGTTACGCTTTCACGTTAAAACGGCTGAACGGTTTTTGATGAAATTTGCCACATGGGTAAACCATGACTTTGAGATGGACATAGGCTACTTTTTATCCTGGATCGCAGACTAAGTCGCAGGCAACAGCTAGTTTCCTAATATTTATGTAATTAGTTATTATTTAACATTCTCCCTGCCGATAATAATAAAACTTTTTAAGTTCAGGAGGCCATGGAAGTCGCCGGCGAGTCCCAAAGTTTCTGCTTGTGAACGCCGTGAGTTAAAAGTCAAAATTATTACTAGAGGCAGTGGGACACGCCGGAGTGTCAAAAAAAAAATCTTACAGGACGCCATGGGATCCGCCCGACTACTTACCATCTATGTAAGGGAGGATGCCTGTCTAGGATGTAAAAATGCCTGATTTTTAGAAAAATGTCTGTCTATTGTAAAAAAAAACTGTAAGTCTTAAATAATACGTAACACATTGTTTTAAAGACTGACATTTATTCAAAATTAAAAGTAGAAAACAATTTACGACCACTAAACTAATTAAAAAAAAACGAATTTACTATACTAAGTGATATTATTTTTATCGAAGACATTTTTATTTGCCAATTTTTATTTTATTTCTAAAATATTAATATAGAAATCGTCACACGAAACGTGCTAAAAGTATTCTTGGGTTACTAATAACGCTTTTACCGACTCTGCTGTCAGGTGATTCCTTTCTTTACTCGACTGTGCATTTATTAAGGAAATCCAAAAATGCCTGTCTCAGCTTAGCGCCGGCCGCACGCCTGTCTTGACCGTAAAATGCCTGTCAAATGCGGCAAATGCCTGTCAGATGGTAATAATAGGTAATAGGTAATACGGGCTGGTATCCGCAACTCCACGTCAAAGCGCGTATTTTGCGTACGGGTGGGAAAATCGATTATTCGATCCACCCCAGCTCCTCAAAGAAGACCAGCAACGCCTTGGTGTCACTGACAATCTCACGTAGGGTACCTGGGTTACCGAAGTACTTGGCCCTGTATGTGGCGACCACCGGGCAGTTTAGTAGCACATGAGCTGCTGTCTGTCAGATGGTAACCCTACGCCCGACCGAATTCAAATAGTTTTTACAACTACTGGCGTGCTGTTATGGAAAATGTGATACTTCTCTTGCGTGTGCTTTGGCCTGCTGAACAAAATTTTTTGGGGGTTCGCGGGCGTTTTAATGGCAGGGAGAGTGTTGGTGCTTTTGTATTCTGCTATGACTTTTGTGTGCAACGATATATTTATCTATCGATTTATGATAGTTGGTCGCATCTTCGTCGGCGGTGGGATAGGTGCCTATAGGGATTCATGCGCAATATGACAGTTTGGCACCTATCGACTATTTCTCTCTCAAGAAACGTACTTGTAGAGTCTAACCGACAGTGTGGACAGTCAGTGATCAGCTACTAACATATTTTCACTCCTCTTGCTCAAAAAGTCCGTCACTCTAGCGTACCAGAGCGGGGAAAAAATTGCATTTCTTGCTCTAGGGGAAAAAGTATTTTTTGTCTGTAACCAACGAACTTATAAAATAGCTTTTTCTACCGCATACCGGGATGAAAAGTTTCCTTAAAAATTTAGATTGAACAAATTGTACATTTTTTTAAATAAAATAAATTATTATTGCATTGGATTATTTTATTTTCTCGCAATCGTGGTGAAAAGTAGAGTGTAACACATGGCGCTAAAAATCAGTATAACTTGGTTTCTATTTCTCGATAGAATGGGTTATTTTAGCCCCACGTATAACAAATCTACTAATTTATCTTTTACTAACACGGGACTTTCATCTATTGTTCGTTTTTTGAGCAAGAAAATAGTAGAAAGCTAGTCGCTTTCTTGATAGCGGTGGGACAGGGACTTTAGGCTGATATATAAGTACCTATTATGTACCTACTGGATAATGTCTCCCGTCCCATTTATTTTAATTTTTGAATTGTTTTTATCTTTTTATTACGAACGCTTTTAACGTGCACGTCTTTCTACATTAAATTGTTCTCACATGTATAATTTCAACATTAATGATGTAACCGATATTTTGTAACAATATTTTGATTTAGGGCTTCTTCACACGTACCACAACCACACCACGACCACAACCACACCTCAACCACACCACGTGGCCGGGCCTATATTTCGTATTGAAAATTAATAGGACTATTCACACGTACCACATTTTGCAGTCGTTATCGACCGTGTGTGTGATATCAACCACATCGCAACCATAACGCAACCACCAGCGACACTGCGAACTAGTGGCCGACCACATCGCAAACACAACGTTGCACTGTTGTCACACGTTGAACTGTGTCTGCACACTACGTAACCGCATCGCAACTACTGGCGACAACGCAACCACATCGACATTTTGTCGGTACCACAACGCAACTACAAAAAGCTGCAGCGACACTATTCACACGTAACCACTTCTTGACAGCATTTTGTCGTTGCGACGTGGGTTATGGCACGTGTAAAGCCCTTAAGAGTGTCCGTGGAGTTTTTTTCCCGTTCTTCTCCATAGATACCTACTACGCTTTGGAATGGGTAACTAGCTTCATATTTCTGACTGATCGACCCCTTGACAATTCAAAAGTACCTGTAATTGGTTTATTTGAAATAAATGCTTTGAGTTTGAGTTTTGAGCGTGGATAGGTGGACAAGGCGACGCGACTCTAGTAGAACAATTTCTAAGAAAACTTCACGAAATTTTTCTACCGGTGTCGTGTCGTGCCTGTCTGTGAGAGACTTCAAATGAAACAGCAAACTCACTTAAAACCTTATTATTTATTTAAACATTATTCATGAACAGAATTATGTCGATTAACACGCAATAGATTTAGAATATAGTGGGAATGGATGAAATAATCCTCTGCATGAAACCCAGGTTAAGGAACCACCAGAAGAAGTAGCTGTAGAAGACAATTCGTACCACTGTATCAATGATCAGCATTCTAGAAAAAAAAAAGAATTAAATTAAAATCTTCATTTATTCTAATTAATCTGACCCTACGTCCTTTATAAAAGCGACCGTCACGCGGATACGGGATCGTCGCGTTCATAATATCACCTTTTGTTCGTTGAAACTAAACGCGTGGTCGTTCCGACAGAGGGCGCTTTCCGGTTTTCCGAACAAAAAGTGACATAAAAGTCTAAAAGTCTGAACAAAAAGTGACATAAAAGTCTAAAAGTCTACGCGACGACTCGCGAATTTTAACTGTTATAATTGTACTTGTCCTTATACCACGTTCTGTCTGTTCCCGTCCCCGTCTTAAGAGGAGGCTCCCTGAATTTGATTTTTAATTTGATTTGATTTTAATAGATTTTTTAATTTTTTTTATTTGACATTGTTTGATTTTATTTGTAAAATTTCTATTAATTTATGTTTGGCAATGGGTGTCATTTACCTGAAATAAATGAATTTATTATATTATTAAATTGTATGTTAATTTGCATTAATATTCTGAAAAAGTCACGCATACAATCCAAATGGAACTTTAGTACCTATATGATTTATTGGATCTTTTTCTTTCCAAATATAAGACAGTTACGTAATTGGAACATTTTCGCTCGATTAATTCTGTATTCGAAAATCATGTCTTTTTTAAAGATTATTTGAAACTAAATCAAAATTATTCGGCTTTTATGTCTAAAATAATGATTGACAGTTAGAAAATGTAGTTCATTATCCAAATATAAGATTTTTTTTTTCTAGATCAATTATTACTTTAGTTATAAACAAAATAAGAATTGAGACTTACGACATTTAGTTCCGTGCTCGAACACGACCAAAGAGTGCACGCGATATTCAACTTTATTACTGATGTGTTAGCGTTTAGCACATAGTGGAGTGGTGGGATGCATGGGGGCGGAGTTTACGTAGAAATTGCCTTTGGAGTGCTCGGTCTTAACGCCGTCCAGTATGCAACGACATAAATCTTACCTTCTATAATGAACCCTGGCCTTCGGAAGATCTTCATCTTTTTCCTTCAGTAAATACTTCCTTCCTCCAATCATTGAGTTTACGAAATACTGGTATTTATCTACATTCTCAATTTCATAGTAGAATTGTTTTCTGTCAACTTCTAAGATTTTGGAGCGGAGTAACACGAAGTTTTTACTGTCGAATGTCCATTGTGTTGTGATATAGTACTGAAGGGCGAGATTCGCTATGTAGATGCGCCGTTGGATTTTGATCAGCCTGAAAATAATAACAATAATCATATTGCAAGCATCATATCCTCAATAATAATATACAATATGTCCGGTTTCGGACTGTACAAACTTAAACAATATCTATTAAACCATTAGTCATAGAATCAATTTTTTGGTATTTTTATTTAGGTGAACTTAACATCTGATAAACGAGTAGATAAAAAAAGGTAGTTCCCCGGGGTGAATTTTGTAATAACCTTGATTAACAAAAAAAACGATGTTATTTTTAACGTAAAGTTCAATATGATGCAGCATTCAATGTAATTATTTGAGTTATTTAACCCATTGTTAATACTTTTCCGTTTCTAAAAGTATTTTTTTTTAAGACAATTGGGCTTTAAATTTTGAAGTTACTGTACTTTTAGTATGCACGCTCCATAAAAGGCGATCAAAAATCAAAACACAAAAATGGCTGCCATTCAGGGGGGGATGGGTTCCGACCCTACATGTGGAATAATTGTATTGATAGAATAGAGCACTTTAAGTTTGTACAGTCCGAAACCGGACATATTGTATATATATGTATTTAATCGAACCACTGTGGCAGTAATAGCCTAGTGGTGTGACCATAGATATAAGAAAGGTGACCGTCAAACTGCCAAGTCATAGGTCTCGAGTTTCGAACCCAAAGCACGCACCTCTGACTTTTCGGATTCATGTGCGTATTGTATAGTAATCACTTGTTTCAAAAACGGTGAAGGAAAACATCGTGAGGAAACCGGCATGCCAGAGAGATTTCTCGACGGCATGTGAAGCCAAGTCACAGGCTCTTGGGCGGCTTTAAAACTCTGACACCAGGTTAGTCACTAACCACACGAAAAGAAGAAGATCGAACCACTAATAATTCCCATTTTTCGCTTCTAAAAATATTATTGACCACTCTAATATAATGATTGCTCCTGTTTTGTCGAACCTCTAATAATTCAAATTTGGGGACCAAAAAATACTAAATAGCGAAATAACTGCAACCAACTTGGATGTAGCACTCGCCGGCAACTACTGTGGCACCGCTCGCTTGGCTCGCTCGGCTCGCGCCTAACCTAACCTGTTTAGATATCGATACCCATCACGTCTGCAGAGTTTCGCTGGATAGCCAGCGAAAAACCTCAAAAAACCTTAATAGGGTCAAATTACATATAGATGTAAGAGTTTGAGACACAGCCAAACGGTTCGTCAACTCTTGTGTGTCTCGTGACCCTGGCTGGCCGATTTTTTGGTAAAAAAAAATCATCATTGCCACGCACTTTTCCTGTTGAAAGCGATGCGGATGAATTTTTTGATGCCTTATGATTCTTACCCCTCTTTTTTTGTATATATTTATGTATTATTATTATTATTTTACGTCTGTTAGCTTATTATGCTTATTATTATATATATTGTAAATATTATCTTGTTTGAAATTAAATACTTGGATTTAAAAGCGAAAAAACAAAATGTTATGTTTTCTTTTTGAATGCAAAATTGAATGATGCAAGTTTTAAAATCGTGCAATGCTGAAGTTTACATAACAAAAGTAACTTACATAGGTTTTCTACCTAACACCCAAAGAATCGTGTCCACCAAGATTGCAGGCAGTAAATGCAGGAATATGACCTGAAAACAAAGTAGGGTTAGGTTTGTGAAAAATCTTCAGCAAACATGAAACTGTCACATTCATGAGATAGAGGTCGCGTTTTCGACAAATCTTTCTTGGAATCAAAATCAGTAAGTAATCATTTTGTCGATTCATAAGCAGTACAGAACAGTAGTGGCTCAGTCGTAACAACCGCGATTTACGAGTTGTAGGTCGTGGGTTCGAACCCAGACAGGCGCTTCAATCTGACCGTGAAAACTTATATGAAGTGCACTCGAACTGAGCTGTCAATCCACCTGATCCTAGGGATTGAAGTATTGATACCTCACTTCAAACTCACTCACAGAATAAATCGCACTCACTCTACCCTTAACAAAAATTATCATTTTTTTTTTTTTTCTTAATCTCACTCATTTTACAGAATAAATCGGCTGGTTTTGAAATCACGGCCTCAGGCGATGCGACTTGCGTCAAGTGACTCGCGCGCGCGTCTCTGATTTCCGTCGCGTCGCGGTGACTCGCAGCATGCTCTAAACAATTTCTTTCATTTGTTTTCTCGGCAGTCACTGTCGCAAGACGCGTGTCACTTGAGCATGTAGGTCATGGCCACGGGGTTAGGCTGCCTGTCTATTGGCGCAGAGCGAGGCAGCGGAGCGGAGAAATGTGCCAATATTAACCAATAAGAGCGGAGCTCTGAAGCGGATTTTAGATTATATTGGCACAATTCTCCGCTCCGCTGCCTCACTCCGCTCCAGTGGCCAGGCAGCCTTGGTCAGGCCCATGATGTCTGTGCCATCATGGTCCCAGTATAATGTTTCCCTTACCTTAATATAATGCATAGTCTTCCAAGTGGTAATGTCTCCTCCAATATGCCACAGGCTGTCATTGAGGGGCACAGAAGGGGCTATCTGTTTTCCTATGGTGGTGAGCTCGCCCATAGTTATGTTGTTTAACTTGCCAGCACAACAGTTGTAGATAGGAACGTCGTCCGTTGGGGATAGTCTGTTGAAGAGGAGATGAGTGAAAAAGGTGTAACGTTATTTATCATCATCATCATTTCAGCCGAAAGACGTCCACTGCTGGACATAGGCCTCCCCCAAGCACTGCCACTTCGACTGACTTTGTGCTTTCTGCATCCAGCGGATTCCTGCGGCCTTCACAAGGTCATCGGTCCATCTTGTGGGAGGCCTTCCAACGCTACGTCTTCCGGGTACGTGGTCGCCACTCCAGAACCTTTCGGTCCCATCGGCCATCCGTTCTGCGAGCAATGTGCCCTGCCCATTGCCACTTAAGTTTGGCAATTCATCACGGCATTCATACGTCATTTATAAAAAGATGAAAACAAACACTGACCCCATTATTACAAATCAGGATTTTCTTTTGACATGGTTTAAATGAAAAATACAATAGACGTAGATTTATATTTAGACTTTATATATAGTAACCTATTCCGCTTAACTATTCCTAAAGACTCAAAAAAAACCCTGTAAGAAATCGACACGTGTTTCACCTCTCAACGAGGCATACTCAGGATGACGATTGACTTTTCGCGAACCTGAATACGACGTATTGCCACGCCGAGCGTCGTGTTCGATTTCTTACAGGGTTTTTTATGACTCTTTAGGAATGGTTACGCGGAACAGGTTACTAAATATATTAACGTCTATTGGAGGTATTTTATAATGGATTTCCGCAAAATCACGCCTGAATCAATTAACTATGGTTTAAATGCCCAGTTTTTTAAATTAAGAACTTAAGGGCCCTATTACACGTACCACAACAACACAACATCGCAGCGACAAAATGTGAGCAAGGAGTGGTAACGTGTGAATAGTGTCGCTGAGGCTTCTTGCAGTTGCATTGTGGTAACTACAAAATTTCTATGTGGTTGCGTTGTCGCTAGTAGTTGCGATGTGGTTACGTTGTGGCTATTGTTTGCAGACAGACAGATCGTTGTTTGCAATGTGGCTGGCCGCTAGTGCGCGGTCTCGCTGGTGGTTGCGTTGTGGCTGCAATGTGGCCTTGATACTAATAGGCAAGTGTACATGATCAAGTGTGATCCTGGTTATTGTGGTCAAATGCTATCCATACTATACTAATATATACTAATTTAGGTACTAAATATACTGATCTATACATAGAAATATAATATTATAAAAATGAAATGCTGTTCGTTGGTAAATGCATCACTTCAGAACGGCTGCACCGGTTGTTTTGAAATGTTCGTGATAGTCCGAATCAGGTTTTTATGAAAAGAAAAATAAAAAAAGTGTCCCGCCAAATTTTCAAATTCTGGAAAAACTGAACGTCCTGTTTTCTTTGAGATTTTTCTATGAATTATTGTTTGAACAGAACCATAATGTGAAAGTAACTGTATGTCAGTCTGTCTGTTACTTTTTCACGTCTTACCGGCTACACACAGAGGATAGACCACGACCTGTGTTAGAATACAAAATAGCCGCGGTCAAAAACTAGTTCTACACACTGCCGCGCTAATTAGAAGTGCAGTAAGGAGGTTATTCGTGGTATCAAGTAAATGGCGCCTAAAGTTTTTGCACTTTACGAGGATTCCAAATTTATAAGTAACAGAATTTTACAAAAAATCCGTCCTTACTGCGTTTCTAATACAAACACTGCAGTGTACAGGATGGCAGGGAGATCGACAGAGTAACCTGCTACCATAGATTCTGGGCTCGCGTACGTTAAATTTTTTCGTCGGTTATTTATAAAACATACATTTGTGGTGGCATCTACATTGCCACACGCGAACTACGCATCAAAGACCTGACGTCACACAAATCCTGCATCGCACAATTAGAGTTTACCGCGCGAACGACATAAACATCAATCGTTGAACAGTTGCCCGCCAGACACGACAACCGTCTGGTCGGAGGATCCTCTCTTTTTTAAAGAGGATGACTGAACTTTACACTCTGTTCCTAATGCCTCCAAACATTCATACAAACTCAAACTCAAAGAATTTATTTCAATTAAACCATTTACAGGCACTTTTGAACTGTCAAAGAGCCAGTTAGTCAGAAAGTTGAAGCTAGTTGCCCATTTCTAAACGTAGATCTCTATGGAGAAGAACGGGCAAGAAACTCCAAGGCCACTCTTTTAAATATAAATATTACAAAATCCTGGGTACATTATTCTTGTTGCTTCTATATGTGAGAACAATGTACAAAAAAGAATCAAAAGCAATTGAAAATATAAGACTAAAAATAAGCCCTGGCAGATAAGAGATGACCAGTCTCAACTGAAGGCGCCGGTTCATGAACATGACGCGTGAATCAGCACCATCCAGCTCAACCATTTTGTAGGGAACCGAATGATCCAATGCATTTACATTTTGACGACGTAGGAATTGATTGTACTTTTGTATAGGTATTGTCGTAATAAATACTTACTCCTTAGTTCCTCGCATCCAGGATGCTACTATGATGCTCTTGATAGATATGTCTACTGGCATGTAGTCTGCTATCAGATCTGGATCAGTGTATAAACTGCGCATGATACCTGAAATCAATTATAATCCATCATTCTCTGGCCCTTATGCCAATTTATTCTCGGTCAGCGCAGAATGTCTTTTTACACGACTCTGCCCAAAAAGAAAGAAAGAAGGAAAGAAAGAAAATACACTTATTTAGCACAGACCAAACAAGCACACAATATAATTAACAGCAGATAAAAAAAGAAAGTGTAAAGAGCGATGTAAGAAATTAGCAGGGAGTGTACCTCACGGCTGCGCCAAAAAGGCCCAGTTCAGCAAAAATGCCAGACAACAATAAGTGCCTGGTACTGGTTTTCAACTAGACCTGACAGTGTGATGTGATGGATGTAAAATGAGTGTAATGTTTTCAGGGTTTGTGTATACAAGGTGGAGACGACATTACGACCATAAATTAATCTACGTACATCTAATGACGTTCTTAGCCCGCATACGAAAATTCAATCAAATATATCCAATAGTTTAATCACTATAGCTAGTCAAAGATTGGCAAAACCCAAAGTTGGCACATCACTACTATTTAGTTTGTTTGAAAAAATCACTTTTTTAATTTCGATGCTAGGATTTATTATTATGGTTCCAAAATACTCTTATGCATTATTATCGCCAGTGTTTTCATTTATGGTCGTATTGTTGTCTCCACATTGTATATGTATGTTTCTTTGTTCCATCGTAACATCAAATCTAACAGTGGTCAAAGTTTGGTAGAGATAACCGTTAGTGCCTCAACGCTGCCTGTCGCGGGGGTTTAGCAACCTGCCTGCTGCCTGTTCACTGGTGCGGAGCGAATCAGCAGAGCGGAGTTTGACATTTGTCAGTTTGAAATGTTTAACAATATTTTGTATACGTATACTAATTATATCGATACCGGAAATTTCAATTGTCGTAAAGGACAGGGAATACAATGTCCTTTACGACAATTGAAATTTCCGGTATCGATATAATTACTAGCGGACCCGACAGACGTTGCCCTGTCCGAACAGCGCCACCTACCGGGTCCAATTGTATTTTCACACCATCCAGGGATCCACTCAAATAAACACACAAAATTTCATCCAAATCGGTCCAACCCTTTAGGAGGAGTTAGGTGACAAACACATTTACAGAAGAATTATAAATATATAAAGAAGAAATGGCAAGATTATGCATGCACTTTGAATTAAAATTACTATACCACTACACAAGTAAAAATAATTAAATGAAGCAATTACAGATAAATTAATAATTATGTGATAGATACATGGTGCTCACATATTTTCAAACATTGTAAAAGTAGGCGATTTTCCTAAAACTTTTAACCAGTAATAAATCATTGTGTGAGTTAATGTAATCGCAGAATGTAAAATCAATGTCATAAAAACTTTTTTCAAAAAAAAAAACAACCGTCTTCCAAAAAAACACTACAAAGTGAAAATAACTTGTACTGTTTTTGGAAGACCGTTTTTTTTTTTGTAAAAAGTTTCACTTTTTAGTTGCGGTACCTACCCCACACAAATTCGAATGCCTGCTATGTAAATAACAGTGACAGGAACTTATCATATTATCCACATACTAAGTGGGAAAAAATACGTATTATTGAAGCTAACTCAAAAACTATCCAAGCAAAGTAAGTAAAATTTATATGAGACTACTTCGAGAGCATAACAATTTAAAAAAAAGAATTTTCAAAATTGGTCCACAATTGACCGAGAAATCGATGGAAATACAAAAAAAAAAAATTATTTGCGCCACGAACATAATATAACCTCCTCCTTTTTGGAAGTCGATTAAAAATAAGTTCATAAAGTTCCAATTTTGAGCATCAGATGTTCATGGACTGAACTAACAATTTTCATAACAAATAGAAGGACACAAACCTTTTCCACTAGCAACCAGCAAGGCAGTAGGACCGTTAAAGTTTTCTATCCATCCTGGAACTGGCTCTTCTACGCTTGATATCACTGAAAACAATGAAAAAAATATTTTAAGTACAGCCCGATGCAAATTTTATGGCAGCTCGGAATATGATGACTCGTTTTCATTAGTCGATGTGGGGACTCCCCGCAGGCCTAATGGCCAGTTTTATTAGTCAATAAAAGTCAAAAATCGATAATGTGGTCGGTACACCGTTTGCGGGGAATCCCCGCAGCGGGCGTAGCGAGCAAGGAAATTCCAATTAAATCCAATGAAAATGAGCCTTAAAAGCAACTGGCAAATGTGCAGTTCTAGTTCACCGTATACCGCAATAGTTCCCCATTGACTATTGAAAACGGTTCCCCGAACATGGGCCCCACGGCATGCTTTACTTAAATCAGCACCCCATATGCAGGCCCTATGGACTAATGAAAACGGTTCCCTGCATGCGGGTTTTAGCTGTCCGGGAGACCCGCACTGGCCGTCCGCTCACGGAGACCCGTACGGGTAGCGCACGTAGTGCTCTGAAACGAGGCTGTTAGTGCGATACGGTTGCTAGCGTTGTACGCTCTACCCGGAGCGGGTCGCGTACGGACCAATCCGCGACGCTGTGAAACAATGTTCTAGCGCCTCACGTGTATCTCCGTTCCGGGAGCCCGCTCGTACGGGCTGCCCGCACGGGTCTCCCAGACAGCTGTGAAACCAGCCTTACAGAAATCTCCCGCACCCTCATACGAGCCCTATCGACCAATGAAAATGGTCTTTGAGGCGAGTTGCTGCGCAGTAAGAAAGTCATTTGTCGGCGGGGGTGAGGGGTGCGGCACTGCGTAGTCAGTAGCACACTTCAGAGCCGCCATAAAGTATTGCATTAGATAGCCCAATTCTTGAGGAAGGTATTGTAGGCTTGCGGATGAAGTCGCGGACAGATGCTAGTTTTTTTTAAATAATTCTGTCATAAAGGAGCAGGTTTTTAATTAATCTTACCTAAAAAATACAATAGACGTGGATATATTTAGTAACTTGTTCCGCTTAGCTATTTCTAAAGAGCCATAAAAAACTCCTGAAAGAAATCGACACGTGTTTCACCTCTAAACGAGGCATCCTCAGGATGACGATGGACTTGTTGCGAACTCGAACACGGCGTGTTGCCACACCGAGCGCTGCGTGCAGACTGAGCCTTATTGTATTTTATAATGGATTTCCGAAAGGTCACACCTGAATCAATTAATTATCTTAATCTTACCTATAGACGGTCTGATGATCACAATCGGCAGTTTTCCCTTATACTCAGCCACCACGTTCTCAGCCAGCTGCTTTGAAAACGTATATGTATTCGGCAGCTCTCCTAGATACCTGAAAGTCAAAAGTATTTTAATAAAACACATATACTAAAAAACTTTTTTCAAAAAAAAAAACAACCGATTTCCAAAAAACACTACAAAGTGAAAAATATCTTTAATTTCGGAAGTCGGTGTCTTTGGTTTTGAATTTTTGTTTTTTGTCACCGACTTCCGAAATTAAAGATATTTTTCACCTTGTAGTGTTTTTTTTGCAAAAAGTTTTTATTTTTCACTTTTTAGCTGTCGTACCTACCCCACACAAATTTGAAAACCACTACCTGCTATGTAAATAACAATGACAGGAACTTATCATATCATCCACATACTAAGTGGGAAAAAGTACGTATTATTGAAGCTAACTCAAAAACTATCAAAGCAAAGTTAATAAAATTTATATGGGACCACCTCTAGAGCATACCCTTTCAAACAAAAAAAGAATTTTCAAAATCGGTCCACAATTGACTGAGAAATCGGTGCATATAAATAAAAAAAAAAAAAAAACTAAAACATACGCGACGAACATATAACCTCCTCCTGTTTGGAAGTCGGTTAAAAAGTCGTTTGTTAGATTTTGCATGATTCTCAGTTTTTTATCAGCGTTAGACATTTATCTTTACAAATTAATTTCACTTTGTAATATAAACATAATCTAAAATATTCATTTATTAAGTTATTAACAAAATGTTCTAATTTAACATTACTATATTTTTCCAAATCATTAACACTACTCGTTTATACGTGATCTTCAATAGGCTCGCCCCCTATTACATGGGACTTAAACATAACTGGCGAAATGTGAGTGTACCTGCTACAGGGAAACCTCTGCCCAACCCTTCGGGGAAACAAGGCGTGATGTTATGTTATGTTATAATTATAAATTATGCTAACATTCGGGTTACAAAGACGGCAAAGGGCTCACGTTAACAGGACAAGCATAATCATAGCAATCGAAGTCACTGATTCCTTCACTAGGTGACATGTGGCAGTTTTCTTTAACTGGTCATCAAACTACATATTCATTGGAAGGAAGGTCAGCAGTCAATGTTTACTGGCTGATATAAATGATAATATAAACAGTTTTACAATGAGGACAAGTTATCTTTGACAGCTCATACGAGTAGTAGCGGCCATATTAGATTGTCTATTGGCGCGTTTTTTTGACAGATGTGTCATTAAATGCATTTATCAAGATGAGTCGGTATGCAGTTGAACAGTACGTTGAAATGATTAAAGTGTATTATTATCAAAACGTCAGTTCAATTCCTCAAACTTTTCGTTTGAATGATAAAATCAACGGGTTCCCGATCTCAAGATTCAGGGACAAGACAATGGCCTCCAAGATCATGTGATCTAATGCCCCTTGGTTATTTTTTGTGGGGTTATGTGAAATCATTGGTGTTTGGTGTGAGCCATGAACTGTCGAAGACTTAAAGAGTAATATCATACGCGTCATCGATGAGATAGAGGTCCCATTATGTCAAAAAGAGATGGAAAATTGGACCTCTTATATTCACGCTACCATACCAAGCTGAGGTGGTCATTTAAATGATACGGTATTCCATACATAATGCTAATAAGAAAATAAAATCTTTGTAAGCAATCAATGAGTTATTATTTCAATTCAAATAAAACCCGCCCCTATTGAAAAATCAGTACCTACCCTAATTGCGTAATACACGATCAATCACAATCTGTTTCGATTTGAAACAGATTGCTAATCCATTGCTACATAAGTTGGAAAAAATTCTGCTCAACAACGTAAATAACGCAATGAATGTTGTTGAGTCAAAATTAAACAAATTAGTCATGATCGTTTACGAAAATAAGTTACGCAATTAGGGTACTGGTTATGTTTCCTTGAAATATCTCCCTTTTCTAAATAAACTTTTATTTAAATAATAACATTTTGGCAGCTCAGTGGCATTGGAGGTCAGGAATTAGGTACTTACTTAGGAGTCATCACCTTCAAGGCATGAGGATCAATACTCTCGCAGACTTCCAAGGTGTCCCTCCAGTCAGCATGAGGTGGGTACAGCACCTCCTCAATAGGATCTCTGTTCGTGTTGGAGTAAGATGTTGAGACGTGGATGAAGACCTGAAATTAGAAGAATCATTACTACAGAATCAATCTGCCTAGCCTTTTCTCAACTATATTGGGGTCGGCTTCCAGTCTAACCGGATGCAGCTGAATACCAGTATTTTACATGGAGCGACTGCCTATCTGACCTCCACAACCCAGTAACTAGGTAATACGACGTCCGGCTTCTGACGTCCCGTAACAACTGTCAAAGATTCACGAATGACAGCTGAGACCAACGTTTAACGTGCTTTCCGAGGCACGGAGGAGTCTTGGTATGTAAAGATGGTCACCCATTCACGGACCAACCGCGGCAAGCGTAGCTTAACCTGATGGATTGATCCGTGCGGCAGTTATTACTTAGCTACAAGCTCCTCATCATGATGCGTTGCTTAAGAATGAGAGACAGTAATTTTGACTGGATTCCTAAATCCATTAAATGTTCGCTATAGTTATCAATCGTAATGTGACGATGAGTCTTCTTTTCGTGTGGTTAGTAACTAACCTGGTGTCAGCGTTTTAAAGCCGCCCAAGGGCCTCTAACTTGACTTCACAACATGCCGTCGAAAATATCTCTGACATTTTCTCGGTTTCCTCACGTTTTCCTTCACCGGTTTTGAAGCAAGTGATAATTGTACAATACGCACATGAATCCGAAAAATCAAGAGGTGCGTGCCATGGGTTCAAACTCAAGACCTATGACTTGGCAGTCCAACGGTCACACCACAAGGCTATCACTGCTCACAATTGGTACGAACCGTATCTGGGTCCTCCAGAAAAGACTGAAAACTCATTTCTATGATGGTGTTTAGTGTTTTTACTCGATTCGGAGGGTTATGATTTTGACCGGTATGTATGAGGGTATGTTTGTTCATCTGTTCACTCATACCTTCTAAATTACTCATCAAATATTGACACATGAGGTATCGTTGGAAGCGTCTTGATCGTCCGCTGTTATTTAAAAATTCGGAGTCATACGTGTTTGATTTATGCCCTAATATGCCGAATGACTCCAGATTTTGATTTTTTCTGTCTGTGATGTCTTGTTTATACCATTTTAGTTAGCTTTTTACTGTAGTTGGGTTTTAGTTTTTAACTTTTATTGGAACGAAGATCTTGAACGCGGCTTGTAAAATTTCAGAAATCGTCACGCTAAAAAGTGTTAATACATGCGACTTTCTTCATGGCTATCGTTTTCATGGTTTTCGAGGGTGTTAAAGCCGATAGTAGGGTCGAAATAAAAATCAAATATGGCGGCTCTGAAAACTTTCAAATTTTTCATCATGGTTCTAAAACCAATAGTGAGGTCAAAATATAAATCCAAGATGGCGGTTGCGAAAATTTTGAATATTTTCATTATTGGTATCGTTGTTTTTGAGGTTGTTAAAGCCGATAGTGAGGTCAAAATGTAAATCCAAAATGGTGGCTGCAAAAATATTGTTTTGTTTTAAATCATACGTGAGAAAAAACTGCGTTCCTGTTGGGTGTACCCCGACCGCATTCGTTTTTTTTTTTACTAATAACTAATTGAATTGAAAACAATTGGATAATACCGAAATTCGAGCTTTAACCACGTCATTACCATCTATGTGTAAATGAACTGAGGTTTGGGGACTTACATTTAAATTCCTCATGTCTGTAGCCAGTTCCACCATCTCCTTGGTTCCTCGAAGATTCATTCGCACAGCATATTCTAGAGGATCATCAAATCTGTAAATACAAGTTTCTTTTTCAGTGAGTTTCTGACTTGCCGTAAAGGTTTAAGGAAGTCTAAGTTAAAGGAAGTGAAGATAAAAGGGCTAGCACCCCAATGGGGCTATCGCATATAAATTCTCCGCTAGAGGCGCTAGTGTAGCGTGAGGTCTCCGAAATGTCAGATGTCACTGAACGTTCACTGTTTGCGGGATTTTCTATCCGGAATTTTTACTTATTATTCATAATTTTTGTAAAGATTATGCCATTCCTGATTAAATTATGGCTTAAAATTTTAAGTAACATTTTGGATTTCATTTGGTAGCACTTGGCGGAAGAATAATATTTGTCTGCTTGCCAATTTTAGAAACATTAAAATGTACATATTCATTTGATGTTTTAAAATGTAATAAAATAAACATTATACAGGGTGGCCGGAACATTGACGCGAAAACTGTTACCATGGATTCAGTACATGATTCTGAACCCCCTGCGTTGAAATGCCACTATGCCGTTATTACCATGCCACTTAATGTTTAATTGAATTAAATAAGATACATTAAAAATTGCAATTATTATTACATATTATTGAATTGAATTATTATTCTATGTCAATTATTATTAATTATTACTAACACTAGTTTGTAAGCTCCCAACACTAGTTTGTAAGCTCCCAATTGTACTAACAAATATGGATGTAATCGTACTTAGATTAATCTGAATTAAATTAATGATTATTTATTTATTTATTTTTATTACAAAAAACATCTGCTGTTCCATACATTTTGATCGCATGATTTCGCGACCTGTTACCGACACCGTGGAGTAAAAGACATCAACGCGTTGATTCAAGTTTTCACTTTTGTCGGCACTCCCGGAGTGCCTATTTAATTTTTTAGCCTGTATAAATTAGTGGGTACTTAAACAAATACAAAACAAATCAAATAAAAGTACTGACAGGACTTTAACACAATGCATAATCAGCCTAAAATGTTCCCACTGCTAGGACACAGGCTTCCTCTCTGTGAGAGGGAGTTGATCATAATACACCACGCGAGCCCAGTGCGAGTTGATGGATGTGTTCTAGGACATGCCGGTTTCCTCACAATGTTTTCCTTCACCGTTTTGAGAACAATCAATCTGCTTAGCATTTTCCCAACTATGTTGGGGTCGGCTTCCAGTCTAACCGGATGCAGCTGAATACCAGTATTTTACATGGACCTCCACACCCAGTAACTAGGTAGGTACGATACCCCTTGGTAAGACTGGTTGTCAGATATTCGGGTCTGACGACCCGTAACGACTGTCAAAGATCCACGAATGATAGCCGGGACCAACGGCTTAACGTGCTTTCCGAGGCACGGAGGAGTCTCGGTATGTGGAAATGGTCACCCATCCATGGACCAACCCCGGCAAACGTAGCTTAACCTGATGGATCGACCCGTGCGGCTGTTATAACTTAGCCATGAGCTCCTCGTTTTGAGAACAGTGGTGATGAAATTAAATACTCAGGACCTACAACCCGTAAAGGTAACATGTACCATTCCGTACCTGACCGCAGAAGGCAACTGCAGGTGACGTGTTGTTAACATTCTGTTTAGTAGAAGTAACTGACTTCTACTAGTTCTGCTAGTTTATTATAAGAAAATAAAAGATAGGCAAAGGACATTAATTTATAAAACTATTTACAAAAAAAAAAAACAACCGACTTCAAAAAAAAACACTACAAAGTGAAAAATAACTTTAATTTCGGAAGTCGGTGTCTTTGGTTTTGAATTTTCGTTCTTTGTCACCGACTTCCGAAATTAAAGTTATTTTTCACTTTGTAGTGTTTTTTTTTTGAAGTCGGTTGTTTTTTTTTGTAAAAAGTTTTTATTTTTCAATTTTTAGTTGTGGTACCTACCCCACACAAATTCGAATACCACTGCTATGTAAATAACAGTGACAAGAAGTTATCATATCATCTACATACTAAGTGGGAAAAAATACGTATAATTGAAGCTAACTCAAAAACCACCCAAGCAAAGTTAATAAAATTTATATGGGACCACCTCTGAAGTATGATCTACCAAACAAAAAAAGAATCATCAAAATCTATTCATAATTGGCGGAGTAATCGCGTAACAAACATACAAAAAAAAAAACATACAGACGAATTGGAAGTCGGTTAAAAAAGGCAAGGCAAAGAATAGGTTACCTCACACTAGCAGCTACGTGGAAAACGATGTTCACTCGATTGACAATCAAAGTACGATCTTCCTCAGATAATCCTGAAAACATAACAACAATAATTAGTTCATAATGTTTCTGAATTAAAAAATACGTTGTATTTATTTTATTTTCTATTCTTTTCTTCTAAATTAATGAATTCTGGCCAATTCTTAGGCCAAAGAGTCAGCATTGCCATCCAACGTGACAACGCTGCCAGCCTTTTCGGCACTTTTCCCGCTGACAGCAATGCGGACGAACTTTTTGACGCCCAATGAGCTCTTCCCTTTCCTTTTTTTTTTCTGTACATAATATATGTAATAGTTGAATATACATAGTATAAATAATTAGTAGAAATAAAACAACTAACTTAACCTAACAATGACATAAACGAAATAATAATTATAATTGTCAAATCAATTAAAATACTGTATTTATTGTAAAAAAAAAAAAATTTCTTCCAGTGCCAGCGGTTTCATTTATTATCATGGAAAAAAATAAACACGGTCTCCCAGATGGGAATAACTGGTGATATTTGGATGTAGGTACATAAATAATAATAAATCCTTTATATCAGACCATGTCCATAATAAGTAGGGTTACAAAATGTGAACATGAATAAATGTTTTCAGGATATTTGAGTCCTGTTTATCCGCACTGACCTGTAGGATGCTGTTATTGCTACACCGGACTCTGCTTAATTACGACGCGAGCCGCTTGCGCACGATGGCATGAAAGCCATCTACCCTGGCCTCCGCAAAACATACCAGAGGCATTACAAAAGCGGGGCAGCCCTAACAACATCCTAAATCCATTGTTATTTTGGACACGTAGGTCACTGAGCGGCCTCTACGGATACCTAAACCACAGGCTGCACGCGTAGAAAGTCTGACAGTACGCTCTAAAGTGTGACTTTAACTTTGTCACTACAACGCGCAAATCTACGGGCTAGCATATTACTTCTGATCACCAATGCCCTACGTTCCCTTTCTATGTCAACTTGGTCGTCAAGGCCCTCGGTAACGTAATGTCCGAGGTATTTGAATTGTTGTACCCGCTTCAGTTCAGTACCATTCAGCTTACCTATGTAGGTATGACCCCAAACCCCAAACTCACCAATTATTTTTTTTTCCTCATTTTTATATGTCGACACCCATCACGACTGCAGTTTCGTTAGCTTTTTCAATTGAACTTTTAATCAAACTTACCTAAACCAATTTCTAGAACGTCTCCTGCGATGACGAACACTTTTGATAGGAAGTCAGGTCTCTCCTTACGAAGTCTGTCGAAACACTGAAATAGAAAAAATTAAATTAAATAAACTTACTATAACTAATTCTGTCGCCAAACAGCGTTGGGTTTTGGTTAGTTGATCCGCAAAGGTACCTAGCCCGCGAAATCCAAATTTTCTTACGTTTTTTGCGATTTGCAGGTCAGTGTCAGGTTGTATCTTGATCAAGATATGATATGGTACCTTAACAAATACGTATTTACAGAATTATAATTAATATTATACAGAAAAAAGATTTAATTTTTTGTATGTTTGTTTGTTAGTATATAATGACAATTCGTCACATTCACTAATACGTCATCTTGTGCAACTGGTCAGTTTTTAACCGACTTCCAAAAAGGAGGAGGTTATATGTTCGTCGTGTGTTTTTTTTTTTGTTTTTTTTTTTATTTTTTTTATATATGTCCACCTATTTCTCGGTCATTTGTGGACCGATTTTGAATTTTCTCGGTCATTTGTGGCAAAAAACAAAAACACAAAACCCAAGACACCGACTTCCGAAATTAAAGTTATTTTTCACTTTGTAGTGTTTTTTTTTGGAAGTCAGTTGTTTTTTTTTGTAAAAAGTTTTCTTAACTTGTTTCATGCTGTATTCGGGCTTTCACGCTAAAACGACTTAACAGATTTGAATGAAATTTGGCACAAGGGTATGCCATGACTTGGGTTAGGACATAAGATACTTTTACTTTTTATCCCGATGTTCTTACAGGATCGAGACTTTTGCGTGTGAAATAGCGGGACACAGCTTGTTATTCTCTAAGTTAGATTTGTTCCATATATATTTATATTTTTTGTTAACCTTCTCTATCCCACTCCTGGGCAAAGGTCTCCCTCCACTTTATCCACCGTTCGCGATTTCTCGCGTCTTCTTTACAGTTTTGGCGGAATATGTCAAGTGACTGCCTCGTTGGTCTAGTGGTCGCAAGCGCTACTGCTGAGCATGAGGTCCTGGGTTCGATTCCCGGGTCGGGCAAAGTGTTATTGGGTTTTTCTATCTGAAATTTCTCAATAGCAGCTTGGAGTCTGGATTTGTGCCCGGTTGATGGCAATAGGCTCGCCCCCTATTACATGGGACTGAAACATAACTGGCGAAATGTGGGTGTACCTGCTACAGGGACACCTCTGCCCAACCCTTCGGGGAAACAAGGCGTGATGTTATGTTATGTTATGTATGTCAAGTGCATCCAGCCATCTCCTACATGGCCTACCGCAACCCCACCTCACTGTCTCAGGGCACCAGTTCTGTACTATCAATAAGCACGCAAAGCATGACAACCATAGAAACGACGGAAGAATAGACAAAATGACAGATTGTGATTGTTTATCTGTCATTTTGTCTATTCTTCCGTCGACAAAACCCGTTTCTGTTGTGGTCATGCGTGCTGGGCTCACAGTTTGTCCGGCATTTGGCAGACATGTCTTGTCCAGTTCCATTTGAGTTTGGCCACTTTTTGAACCACATCAACTATCTTTGTTTTAGAGCGCAGTATTGTGTTTCGAACACGATACGTTAATTTAACACATAGTACACAATTATAATTATTTCAAATATATTTTACGCTTGATAAACTTGACATAAAATGTAACTAAGTAATAAACACAAAGTAAATAAGTATTAAAAATACAACTTACAATAGGTAAGTTCAAGTTCAGTGCTCCTAACATTAATTATTTTTACGGTAGCTACTTAATGGTAAATAAAGTGAATTTTGATTCAACATTCTAACTGTCCTAATAATAATACATGTTCGATTAAGTATCGTGACCTGGCTCGCGAGGTTGTCGACATGTGGGATGTGGATACAGCAATCATTGTGCCGATAGTCGTATTAACCAATGGCTTAATTGCCAAGAGCCTCGACCAACACCTGAGGAGGCTCTCGTTAGGCAGCTGGATCAAGGGCTTGATTCAGAAGGCGGTACTCCTGGACACGGCTCGCATTGTCAAGAGGTTCCTCTCTCTGGAGCCCTGACCGCCGGTAGCTTGGACCCTGTTCCCCATACCGGTGGTCTACTATTTTTATATTTTATATATTTTAATATTAAACAATAAAATTTATAAGTATTTAAATGAAATAAAGGAAATCTTATATATGCTCCTATAAAAATATTTTTGTCCCTCTCTAGGGCAAAGGCCTCTTCTCTTATAGAGCAGGCACGAGCATTGATCACCACGCTTGCTCAAGACCAGTTGGCGATTTCAGATACCTTTGTAATTAATTAAATCTCTCTTTGAAATAAATTAATTCCTCAAGGCTGTCGATCTGTATTCCTTTGACTATTGTGGGCTTATAACGTGACAATATTATCGTGAACGTTCACGTCACGGCATCACGATAATACAAGGGAAGTAAAGTATATGAAGACGCTTTTAAATTTCCGTCCACGATAACGTTATAACGTGCAAGTATTTCCATATATTTTAAGACCCTGCCTTTTTTTTTTAGGTGGGAAATTAGAAATACGGTCTGGAGGAGATATATTTTATAATAATTCCGACTCAAAATTTACTCATGTTGCAATAATAATTCATCTCAAAATGACTCTTGCCAAAGGTTATTGTCATCAATATCTGCCTAGCCTTCTCCCAACTATGTTGGGGTCAGCTCCCAGTCTAACCAGATGCATCCGAATACCAACATTTTACATGGAGTGACTGCCTATCTGACCTGCACAACCCAGGTACTGGGTAACAAGATACCACTTGGTAAGACTGGTTGTCAGACTTTCGGGCTTCTGACTACCTGTAACGACTGTCAAAGATCTACGAATGACAGCTGGGACCAATGGTTTAACGTGCCTTCCGAGATACAGATACAGGATTCAGTATGTAATGGACCACCCATCTATGGACCGTCCTCGACAAGCGTAGCTAAACCTGATCGATCGAACTGTGTGGCTGTTATTATTTAGCCAGGAGCACCTCACGTTACGTTCCCTTTATTTATTTATTTTTGGGTTGTAAATTTTCAAATAACTTCTCCCGCTCTGGGCGGAGCGGGAGGGCGTGTCACTCTTACTGTCTAAAACCCACCCGTGTTCCTTCAGTTGCCATGTTGCCGGGGGCCACGGTATCCCTTCCAGACTTCCCCGCAACCCCGGCAGGCATCGGCCCTAGCGGACCCCGTCAGTTCTGCTGACATCTCTTTGAGGCGCGCGTGGAACGCGCCGTCGACCTGGGCCTGGTCCTTATCGGATGGCGAGCTACCCAATGCTCACCGTCCGCAAGCCCGCGCCTATGGTGGACCTTACGTAACCTCAAAATGACTCTTGCTAAAGGCGATTATTATTGGCCGATTCTTACAATTTACGAACCATTATGGGTTAAAATTAAGACTTGTATCTTTACCAATAATGAAGCAAAGACCTCATTCATTGCTTTGTATAGTAGACCCTTCCTTATGGAAGTATCTATCACAGGTAAAATTAGCTTACGAATCTATTTATATGTCCAGGGGCCCTAAAACGGCCGCTTTTGCAGAATCATATTTTATGATAATATTATAAAACACACAAACTGTCAGAAACTGACAATTCATAATATTATGTGCGTTCAATTCATATTACGCAATTCATCTGTTTGACAGTTTTGTGATTTAATGAAATAACATTTAAACCACAGAAATAAAAAATAAAAATCTCATTTGTTTAATAAAAACTGTAAAGAAAAATTATCCGGTTAAATTACGGTCTTCATTTTTTCATGCGGCAATATTTACACCAAATATGATTCTGATATTGTATTTATTTTTCTGTTATTGTATTTATTTTGTTTTTACCGCTTTCAAATTGTATTTTGTAGCACTTATGTTTGTCCATTTATGTTGACATTAGTATCTAAGCCAAATAAAATGGTAGAGGGCGCTGATTCCTGACATACAGGTACACCTAGTTCAGGAGTCAGAGGCTTCAAACAAATTTTTGTAAGTTATGTTGTCAATAAAGAATTAAAAATTAAAAAAAAAAAAAAAAAAAAAATCTATATGAATTGAATTAAATATGATTCAGCTAAAATAGTTGTGTCACCATAGAAGAATATCTGGGGATTCAGAAAATGAATTGCTTTTAGAGGAATTCCTAATGTGGCCGTTTTAGACCCGCAGTTTGGCAATAAAAAATGACACCATTTTTAAGAATCGTATTCGGTTTTAGGGTTGCATACCTCAAAAGGGAAAAACAGAACCCTTATAGGATCACTCGTGTGTCTGTCTGTCTGTCCGTCTGTCACAGCCAATTTGCTCCGAATCTAATGGACCGATTAAATTGAAATTTGGTACACATATGTATTTTTGTAACCCAAACACGGACGTGTAATGTAAATAAATGAATTTTGAATATGGGGTCTAAAATAAATACAAAGATATTTAAGAAAATAGATGAAAATTTAATATTTCCCCCCTTATCTCTGAAACTAATGAGCCTAAAATAAAAATAAAATACAGAGAATGGTTCTTCACTCATAGATTACAGGAAAACCTATAAGAAATCTATGGTCTTAAAATAACATAGTAAATCTCTCAATACTGTGCATACAAACTTACATTTGCAGTTGGAATGTATGATAAAACATGTATTTCAACTACAATGTTAAGTTTGTATTTGGAACCCTTCATTATGCGTAGTCCGACACGCCGTTGCCCTGTTTTTGTTTACATGAATCGATATAACCTTCATGATCTTTCGACATACCTATCATTTATTTGTCATCGACTAACAATCTTTTGGAACATAATGAAAAAAAAAACAATAGACCGACTTTGACATTTGACACCAACTATACGAAAGAACTATATGAATATTTATGTAATTTAAACAATTTATGTACGCACGAAAAAAAGTCATTCGCCTTTGAAAATTAAGATTGTAATTTTGACTAAATAGTCACAGATATGACCAAACCACCTCTAAGTATAAAGTTCACTTGGAAACTTACTCAAGTGAGCGCACACAATTCGAAAGCAAACTCATTTGTTTTTAAAGTAAATCATCGCGGATTCGGACGATAATTTTACGTGATAACGTCACAAGCCGAATGCTTAGGCCGATCGTGCCTCTCTATCGCTTGTTCCGCGCTCTCGCTTGCTCGCTCGGCTCAGGCGGAACGTGACACTTTTTCGTACGTGCAGCCGGCGTTCATCGATTTACAAGACGTTATCACGTAAAAAAAACTATGGTGTTTCAATAATTAATTTGAATCTAAGTAAAGTAACAAAACATTGACATTTCTCCTAAAGTATAAAACTTTAGTTAGGGAAAGTAGGTCTAATAATTAGCAAATGACCTCCTCTATATGCGAATATTACCCACCCTCAGTCACCCTGTATACTCATTTCTTATTCTATCCAATCGTGTAACACATCTCTCTTAGCATTCTCATCTCAGTTGCATGCAATTCCGATACGGGTCAACATAACAATTAATACTTACAACAGAAGAAAACATCTGAGCTAATCTGTCTTCCGACTTCACTCCCTTCTTGTTCCTCAGAAGAAGGTAGATCCTGTCAAGGTCTGGGCAGGAGTAAAGCAGCTTCTCTATCAGGACTTTGCCCATGAATCCTGGAAAAGATGGTGAGAAAGAAGTCAGTAAGAATGAGCTCTGGATGAGCTCATATGAGTAAGTATCACTGCCATACCATTTGTGGGTATCGGTGAAGATGAGAAATATATCACACTAATATTATAAAAGCGAAAGTTTGTGAGTGTGTGTGTATGTTTGTCTCTTCTTCACGCTCAAACGGCTGCACGTATTTGGATGAAATTTGGCACACAGATAGTTTATAACCTGGATTAACACATAGGATACTTTTCATCTCAATATTTGGTGAAACCGCAGGGTGCAGCTAGTAAATAATAAATCTTGTCTCTGACCCCATTGCCTATGGATCTAGGGACTACATCACTTTAAGATTCCCTTGTAGGTATGTCGTAAGGTAAGATTGTCACCTCCAATGCTATTTACTTTTGTGGTAGTCCAGCTGTAACGGGTTGAAGGTTCGAACCCAGATAGAGGCCTTACTTTGTGTAAATTATTTCATCACCACTGCTCTCAAAATCGTGAAGGGAAACATTATGAGGTAACCGGCATGTCCTAGAACCAAAACTGCGATGACATGTGACATTTACTAACCCGCACTGGGACCGCGTGGTGGATTACGGCCCACTCCCTCTCACAGAGAGGAGGCCTGTGTCCCAGCAGTGGGAACATTATAGGCTGATGATGAACACCGACTTCCGAATTAAGTAATTTTTCACTATGTAGCGTTTTTTTTGGAAGTCGGTTTTTTTTTTTGTAAAAAGTTTTTATTTTTCTCTTTTTAGTTGTGGTACCTACCCCACACAAATTCGAATACCACTACCTGCTATGTAAATAACAGTGACAGGAACTTATCATATCATCCACATACTAAAAAATTTATGCTTTTCGCAATTTTTCCTTTATCTGTGCTAGAAGACGTTGCTTCGTACCAAATTTCAAGATTCTGAGTTCACGAGAAGTATCCTGTAGATTTTGATTCCCTTGCGAGTGTCGAAAATTTGCAGCATAAACTTAGCACAGTGCTCACAGGCAAAACATCAAAATTGTTCAATAAATCTTTCCACGCTGTTCACTAATCATTCATTTGTGCGGAAATCAACGTAATGCAATTAAAACTGTAATGTTTTTAGCCCAGTTATTAATGTCTCATACTCATAAAATTACATGCACTTGACCACAGTTAAAGATATACCTAGATAACGCAAGTATCACGATCTGTATGAAAACCAAGCGTGCCATTTTTTGACTACCTACTATGACGTCACAAGCACTAAGAAACATTTCTTTTATTTTTTCTCCTCGCATTTGCACAGTTTTTACAATTTATAACAGCGTAATTAACCATTTTCAATTTTTTTACTGACTTCCGACAAGCGTGGCACCGATGCTGACTGAGCGCGAAAGTGGCAGCTTACGATTATTGTACGTAAGCTGGGCACGAAAATGGCACGCGAAGTAGTTGCTCTTGCGTTATCTAGGTATATCTATATCTGTGCACTTGGCAGTATTAATGTAGTCATTGCATGTTTCTTGCACAGTGTTTCAAATATGAGGTGAATGGGATGTTCAGAAAACAGTTCACGTTGACATTGACGTCACAAAGATATTTAATTTGTAGAACTTACCAGAACCACCAGTAATGAAAACAGTTTTTCCTTTATAAAACTCGGGTATATTTGGGACGCCACTTAAGTCTCGATCCTCTAAAAAACCCATTTTTGCACTAATTTAATTAACTAAAACTTTTAAATAGAACACTACACTTTAAAAAGTTAAATTGTGTTCCAATGCTTCCAATTTTAAACAATGCCAACGTCAACAGTCAATCCCGAACTGTTACAAATTCGAAAACGGTTAAATTCCTTATTTAAATTGTTGATTTTAGATTTATTTCAGCCAATAACAAATACGATATCTTTTTTTCCAACCAATCACTAGAAAGATAATAGATGCAATGTTATGCGCCTGAGTTTAAACGTCGTCGACTTCAGTAAAACGATACCTTGATGACTATTGTAATTCGTTAAGGCCAATTCATTGATTTGTAAATAACTGGCTGTGATCGCGACTCCGTCTGCATGTAATCTTAAAAAGTATAATCTTACAAAGAAAACCTTGACATAATCCTCCAGCTATTTGACATTATATACCTACGATTTAATTTCAACTCTTTATTAGTGACTTTTGTGAACAAATGATAATTATTCTGATTTATTACAGTTGTAGTAGCAATCATGTCATTTCGTTTAAAACACGTTTTTATTAATTAATTTATCTTTTATACCTATCGATTATTTTTTATTTTGTGAGAACGCTGTAGGCTTAGTGAACTGTAGATTTGCTGACCATTTTCTACTTTGTTAAGTACCTGGTACTTGTTGATAGACCTACACTGTCCTCCCATACTTATTAACACTGTTATTTGAAAATATTGTAAATTTCAATCATTTTTAAAACACAAGCAAGGAGTTTCTTGCCGGTTCTTCTCCATAGGAAACGACCAGTTGGAACCCACCTAGCTTCTGATGTTTCATAAATGCCCATGTATATAAGTTTATGTGAAATAAAATATTTTGAATTTGAATTGAAAACGATTCACCGACTTCAAAAAAGCAGGTTCTTAATTCGTCCCGAACCTATTTATGAATGGTGGATATTGGTTTTTCAAATATTACTGATTTTTCAGTTTACAAAGGTCTTAGTAGACCTTTTTAATCCGAAAATTAAAATTTGGTATCCGTAATGGATCTTTGAAAATCTCCGAATATAATTGAAAATTAAGAAACAGGTTCAAAAAAAATATTTTCCTGATATTGGGAGGCTAATAATTACTAAAACAAACTGATCTGGTGTTTTACTCGTATTTAGATAACTAGCTTCTGCCCGCGACTTCGTCTGCGTGGAGTAGTTACTTCGGGCTAAAGCTAACTTTAACCCGCGACTTCGTTTACGTAGAAGGTGAGCGAGACTGGGGCCACCGCCCTTCCCCCTCATGACGTGCAAGGCATCTTGCACATCATAAATGCGCGCGCAGTTCTTGATCATTATTTTGCTGCGATGTTACTTTAGAACTGAGATATCTCCTAAGATATTCATTGAAATTGAATGATGTTAACAAAAATACCTTCGCAAAAAATGCATTATTTTTTAACAAATTTGGTTAGCATAAAAAGGTTATAGTGAGCCAACTTTAAAAGATAGACATATGCTGTCGCGGACTTTTTTTTTTAACTTTTTAAGGGAAACAATTCTGTATTACATGATTTTTGCGAAACTTTAACCGTTTACGCAGCGGACGCAGCGGAAGCTCTCAAAAGGAAAAAAACCCCGATTTTGAAACATTCTTCATTGGTGCTCCGCTCCTATTGGTCTTAGCGTGATGATAAATGGGCTATCTAACACTGAAAGAATTTTTCAAATCGGACCTGTAGTTCCTGAGATTAGCGCGTTCAAGCATACAAACAAACTCTTCAGCTTTATTTAGTAAAATAAAATGTAAAATATAGATAATCCCATCCCAAAAACACTGTGTTTCTAAACTTTTGTTCAAACAAGCAATACAACTTTTTAAATTAGGTACATAAATGCGACGGTCATGAGTTTCAGAACTAAACAATAAAAATTATAAAATACAATAAGCGCTTCCCCTTAAATATTAATCAGCAGTTTGTCGACTACGTTATTCATTTGATTTTACGATTAGTATACAATTTACAAATGTGTGGCATTGGAAATATCGTCCGTGTCAATCTAAGGTCGAAATAACACCTTCAAAAGATGTTTTAGAGTTATATCTTAGTTTAGTGTGGCTATATCATTCGTAGGTCTTTGACATTCGTTCCTGCCGGGGTCGCGGGAAAGTACGAAAGGGATACCGTGGCCCCTGGCAACATGGCAACTGAAGGAACACGGGTGGGTTTTAGTCAGTAAGAGTCTGACACGCCCTCGCGCTCCGCCCAGAACGGAAGATGTTATTTGATAATTTCCCACCCAAAAGAAAAAGGTCTTTGACATTCGTTAGGCTGAATTTACATGGCCGCGGAACGGTGGAAGCGAGTTCTTGTAACGATATTGTACATGGCAAAATGAACTTTATGTCGTTACTACAGGGATTTCAGAGAATGCGCGAGAATTCTCCAGAAGACGCGCGACCTATTACTTGGCTAGTATCTAGTTTGTGCGTTACACTATTGACATAAAGTTCATTATGCTTTGTACAAAAAAAATCGCTTCCATTCCGTTCCGCCGTAATTTTTTTTTTTTTTCTTAGCCTTTATTGTCCCACTGCTGGGCAAAGACCTCCCTACCCTCTTTCCACCTCTCTCTGTCCAGAGCTTCCAAGGACCAATCTTTCTTAAAGGAGTTCAGCTCATCCCGCCATCTCCGTCTGGGCCTGCCGCGATGTCGTTTGCCATTAAGCGGGACCCACTGGGTCGTAAGTTTGGCCCATTGATCGTTTGACATGCAATTAAATGGAATTAAATTGCAAAGATGAAAATATGTCTAGAAATACAGTCAATGCTGTAAACTCGTCGAAAAAAATAGCGTCCAACTGTTAGCCGCTAAATACACGCACACTAGAAAAACACAATGACAGCTCAGTGACGTGGCGCGAGTGTATAGCTGTCACGCACACCAGCATAACAAAGTTGGCTTGTTTGTTTTAGTTCTTTTGGAGCGCGATATTCCATTGACTAATATATATAGGTATATGTAAATGAGATGCTATCTAGACATATAAATAATCAAAGGTAAATTGAGCCTTACAGGTAGTCAGAATCTAAAAACTCTTACCAAGGGGTATCGTGTTACCCAGCAACTGGGTTGTGGAGTTCAGATAGGCAGTCGCTCCATGTAAAATACTGGTATTCAGCAGCGTCCGGTGGGACTCTCTCTCTGACTTGTCGGATTCGAAATATGTCGGATATGTTTTGGATATGTCTAAGTACCCATTACTTAACTCATATAATTTTTATTTTAGTACATTTTAAAACTTCAAATGAATATTTACATTATTATGTTCCATAAATTGGCAAGCATGAAGCAGACAAATATTATTTTTCCTCCAAGAGCTACCAAATTAGAATCTAAGTTGTTACTTAACATCTTAAGCCATAATCATATATATTACTTTCCTCTATGGCCATAATTAATCAGGAATGTCATAATGAATATATTTGACATTACATTTTTTTTTGGTCCTTTCTGACATTTTTATATATATTTTTTTTTTTTTTATAGTGAGTTGGATATTTAAAATTTTATCACTACCTATTTTATTTTGAGTTTCCATCTATTTAGATTAGAATTTATAATTTAAATGTATGAGTGAAAACTATGGACTAGAAATGATGTTTCAAATAAATAAATAAATTTAAATAAGTAAAAATTCGCGATAGATAATCCCGCAAACAGTGAACGTTCAGTGACATTTGACATTTCTAGATACCTCACTCTACACTAGCGCCTCTAGCGGTGAATTCAGTCGCGATAGTCCTCATTATTACAACCTTGCAATACCCACGAGCGACGTTCTATACGCGGACAATAGCAATGAAAAACCTGGCCTTTGAATTAACTACTGCAGCTAATTAGTGCGCGATTGAGACGTATGTTTTGTGGTATAGTAGGTTATATAATCAATTTATTTTTAACATTTATCAAAACACTAGCTTTTGCCCGCGGCTTCGCCCCCTTGGATGTCGGAAAATATCCCACGGGAACGCACTACCGAGATTTCATACCTAATAACAGAGGAAAACGTCATTGACTCCTACCGCTGCGCCTGAGTTGCTCCGCGTAATTTTGAAACTGTGATATCTTTAAAACTATTCATTTAAATGATTTGATTTTAAGGCATATTTTAATCTAAATTAAATGCCCAATTTAAATAACATTTTTTTTTTGGATAAGGTTTAATACTGTACCGGTCAAAAAAGCTTCGGAAATAACAATTAAATTTTTATCAAATTCTGAAAGATAAAAATGGTTATTGTGGGTCATCCTTAGAAGACAGACATATGGACTTTTTGAACTTTTTAAGATGAACAATACCGTAGAACATAAATTTGATGTATCTTTTCCGGTTAACGCAGCGCACGCCAGTAAAGCTCGTGAAATTACGCTTTGGGTGAGCAAATTACGCTTTGGGTGATAATCAAGTCGAAACCTATAATGTGAACCTAATGATATACTGTGATTGTTACCTGTTGTAGTTGCCTTGTGAATAAATAAATCAATAAATATGAATGACAATGATCATTTATGCCCTAATCAGTATCCTAATTGTGTAAATTATTTTCGTAAACGATCATGACAAATTTGTTTAACTGTGACAGTTCAACATCATTCATTGCATTATTTACTTTGTTGAGCAGATTTTTTTCCAACTCATGCAGTAATGGATTAGCAATCTGTTTCAAATCAAAACCAATTATCATTATGCAATTAGGGTAGGTATTAGTCCACCCAAATCATATTTTTAAGTATCCTTTATTTATTCAAACTAGATTTAAGATAATAGTCTAGAGTCAATCAAGGCATTGGTTTAAGATTGAATAAAAATAAATATTATTTTTAGTTTCGGTTACGTTTTGATTTAATGGCGACGTTATGTGAAAGATAACATTCATTACCTAATTCGCCATGTTATAATTATTACGTAACCAGTACATGTAATAATTAGCCAATACGTCAAAACGTCAAGCAAATATTTTATGACAGCTACGCGCACAGATTGTAGTAAGTCTGCGGCGCGTGAGTCGCCGACGGAACGAAATGTTGCCATTTTAAATATTATATTTGTGTAAACATTTAGGACTAGTATTGTGTTTATTTTATTTTTTGTTTTGTTATTTCACTATATGCTGCACCAGTTGACGTCATCACGTCAGCGCCGGCTATCGCTGAAAACAAGCGCTGGGGCTCTGTCTCGCATGGGGTCGCAGCTTTATGCTGAGCGATGGCCGTTTTGCGTGGATGTGACGCATATTTTCCCCTGATTTGTTATTTACGTGTTTTTTTTTTATCTTTCTTTGCGTCATGTTTACCGCAAATAAACGAATTTTCTTTCTTCTTTCTTTTCTTTCTTCTTTCTTTTTTTTTTCTTTTCGTTCATTCCGTTAATTCGGTCAATGTGATCAGATGAATGGTAGGAGTATACATTATTTTTGAGGTACAGGAGATAACCATGGAGTGCTGCATCTTGACTGCCGTAGTAATGTACGCGGCGTCATCTGCGTACAGCGCGAGCATCGCGTCTGAAGTGGTGGGAATGTCGCCGGTGTAACGTGAGTAACACGCCGGCGCCAAGCATGCTACCTTGTGGCACACCCGCAAGCACCGGACGGGCGCTAAATAGCGCTCCGTCGACCACCTACCCCCCTTGTTTTTTTTGTTTGGGATATTATCAAATAACTTATCCCGCTCTGGATGGAGCGGGAGGCATGTCAGACTCTTACTGACTAAAACCCACCCGTGTTCCTTCAGTTGCCATGTTGCCAGGGGGCCACGATTTCCCTTTCGGCCCGTATTCGCAGCCCCGGCAGGCATTGGCCCTAGCGGACCCCGTCAACTCTGCTGACTGCTGTGATTCCCGACGCCCAGGGCGTCTCCTCCTGCGGCGGTTAGGGGCGCGAGGGCGCGAAGTTTGCCTCTCCCTCACGCGTTTCGCCTCCTCCTTCGCGAGCATTACTGCTTCGCAGAAGGAGGTGACGGCCTCCCATTTCCTCTCGCTCCGTACCATGGCCCGAATCAGGGCCGGACGCGAGAGATCACCGCCGCCGATCGCCTCCACGAGGACACGGCGATGCCCCGCCCAAGCTGGGCAGACCTCCACCGTCGACCACCACCCTGATAGTAATGTGGGAAAGAAAGCTAGACACCACCTTTACGATGCGACGGGGCGCATCCGAGGTGGACAACTTGTCTAAAAAGCTGTCACGCCACACACGGTTGAAGGCCTTCTCCATTTCGAAGAATACTACCACTGAATATTCCTTCTTGTTTCCAAAAAAATTACTGGCGCCTCTTCAACCTCTCTACCTTCTCCAAGTGGTGGTGACTGCTCCACGGTCGTGGAGCAGTCACCACCACCTCCTAAATCACAATAAAAAATGATCAAACAAGATTCACAATAAAAACATACAGGGTGGCAGGAACATCGACGCGAAAACCGTTACCGTGTCGTGATTTCGTTGATTTAATTTGAAAAATGTATTATTTTTATATCGATTTATAACATCCACTGTGGCAACACTGTCAAAATACAAATTTTAATATTTTCATAAACTTCTAAATGTAATTTCACTATGGAAACTGAATGTATTGTTTTACTTTGGCAACACTTAGAAATGACGGTTATGATATTATCGTTATTTCTGGGTGGGAATTTTTAAATGGTAAAATGTAATGCGTAGTGTTAGGTTTCAATTTATTAGTACATAATTGTTGGGTATTATACTGGCAACACCGAAAGATTCGATGTGTCAAAAGTGGCGCGGGAACGGTCTTGTGGGTCGGGCCATAGACGAAAGTATTGGGTCGGGCGCTCGTGACGGTAAGACGTGCTTAGTGGCTGTGTCGGTAAAAAGACAGATTGGCATAGTATTGGTTGGAGATCTACTGATTTTCAGTACATGATTTTGAACCCACTGCGTTGAAATTTTTCGGCGATTATTTGAAAAAAAATCTGCTGTTCCATACATTTTGACCGCGTAAGTATTGAACTTTTCCATGAAACAGAAGATTTTTTTTTTAAATAACCGACGAAATATTACTTTGAAATAATCTCAGAAAAATTACAAGATCCCAGGAAACGACAACGTTGCCAACGAAATCTTAAAGCGCTATCTACTACAGTTTGGAAACCTCTTCAAACATTATTCAATGTTAAGAACCGAAACCACACCAAATCGATCGCACTCACAAACTAATAAAAATGTGACATATATTATCAGGGATTCTTTTATTTCAAACCAAGCCTCGAGTAAAACTACAGATTTTCGGTTTTGACTTGAAATCGAACAATGATAAGTATTATTTGGACTGTATACACACTGACGGAGTTCCCGAAAGAGAATATCGTTGTAAAACAGCGTTCTTTAAAAGAGATTTACATGCTGGTAAGTATTGGTGCTGTATTAGTTACTAAATAGTTCTTTATAAGTAATTAAGAATATTAAAAAACAGTTCCCGAAATGCTGGGCGATGTGTGTGACGAGCAATTTGTGCATATTTGTGTTTTTAAACGACATTACTTGCAAGATTAACAAACTGCCTAGCCTTTTCCCAACTATGTTAGGGTCAGCTTCCAGTCTGACCGGATGCAGCTGAATACCAGTATTTTACATGGAGCGACTGCCTATCTGACCTCCACAACCCAGTAATTAGGTAAGTGATACGATACCCCTTGGTAAGACTAGTTGTCAGACTTTCGGGCTTCTGACGACCCGTAACGACTGTCAGAGATCCACGAATGACAGCCGGGACCAACGGCTTAACGTGCTTTCCGAGGCACGGAGGAATCTCAGTATGTAGAAATGGTCACCTATCCACGGACCAACCCCGGCAAGCGTAGCTTAACCTGATGTATCGACCCGTGCGGCTTTTAGTACTAAGCCATGAGCTAGATGAAAGGAAACACTAAATGTTTTTTACAGATGCAGTGCAACATGCTGTGATATTGTCCGTCAATGCCCAAAAGTTATATCAACATTTTTAACGACAAGTCATATCATGATTATACTTTCGGGTATATTGATGGAGAGGTATTGAATGTTACGTGTCAAAAAACTTTTTACAAAAAAAAAACAACCGACTTCCAAAAAACACTACAAAGTGAAAAATTACTTTAATTTCGGAAGTCGGTGTCTTTCTTTGGTTATTATTATTATTATTATTTATTTATTTCCTCGAGTTACAATGACTCATACACAAATATACAAAATACAATATATCACACATAACTAAATCAAACAATACATTAAACATTAAAATAAAATACAAAACAAAACACCACCTTACATGCAACACTTACATTGTCACAACATAAAATTACAGACGACTGTAGGTGACGTGCAAGTCACTGCAGCGTCGCATGTACGGACAGTCGAGCCTGTCAGCTATCATCATCAGAACGCTGTTGGGGCTGCCGCGCACCCTGCGCACCAGAGACGCGCTCCGCTTACGCATCGTAGCATAAAAGCAGTCGACGCTAGCATCGGCAAACATGCCCGAGGCACTACGAGGTTATGAATTTTCGTTTTTTGTCACCGACTTCCGAAATTAAAGTTATTTTTCACTTTGTAGTGTTTTTTGGAAGTCGGTTGTTTTTTTTGTAAAAAGTTTTTATTTTTCACTTTTTATTTGTGGTACCTACCCCACACAAATTCGAAAACCACTACCTGCTATGTAAATAACAGTGACAGGAACTTTTCATATCATCCACATACTAAGTGGGAAAAAGTACGTATTATTGAAGCTAACTCAAAAACAATCGAAGTAAAGTTAATAAAATTAATATGGGACTATTTCGAGAGCATACCCTTTCAAACAAAAAAAGAATTTTCAAAATCGGTACACAATTGACGGAGAAATCGGTGGACATACATAAAAAAAAAAGAAAATAAAAAAAACATACGCGACGAACGTATAACCTCCTCCTTTTTGGAAGTCGGTTAAAAAATGGACGTTAATATGAGGGGCAATCTAACTTTCTCTTCTATTGCATTAGCAAACATTACGAGCCAGAGTAAGTAGACATCGATTTAATACGACTTCAACAAAGTTAAGAAAAATCTAGCCATAAGATGATGATTTTAAATGGATTTCCTAGATCCGGGAGATAGTACAAGTTGGTTGGCTTCACACCATGACTTGTGTAAATGCATTTGAGTTCGTTGGATTTGTCTTTACAAGACCTTTCAAGTGAAGGTGATAGAACAGATATTTAAATAAATTGTAATGCTAAAAAGTATAAAATAAAATTTAAGTAAAACCCTTAAAAGCAAGCTTTTAATAAACTAAAAAGTACAAAATAAAACTTACGTAAACATTGAACTTTAATATATTTTTAGTGGTATGAGGAACAGGGTGTAAAGTTCACTCATCCACCATAGAAAAGGGAGGATCTTGTGTCTGGCGGGCCACTGCGGGCAACTGCCCATCAGTTTGAAGTTGAAATCTTGTATGTATGTCGATCGCTCGGTAAACTCTAACTGCGCGATGCAGGATTTGTGTGACGTCATGTCTATGATGCGTAGTTCGTATGTAGCGGTGTAACCCATAGAAATATAAAAAACCGGCCAAGTGCGTGTCGGACTACGCACAATGAAGGGTTCCGTAGTTGAGATGAATTTATTTATCCCAAGAACAAACTTAACATTGTAGTTGAAAAACATGTTTTCCCATACCTACATTCCAACTGCAAATCGTCGCTCGGCATATAATACCGCGAATGTGAAATTTTTAACGTTTTTGTTTTAATTGCAGGATCACTTATTTGAACGTGTAGAATGAAATAAAACAAATCTGATTTTCGTAAAAAATTTCACATTCGCGGTATTAATATAATAATAATCTAACTAATCTAATCTAAATCTAATACCTTTAAACCAGCAATTCTTGTATATACCTATGTATATATAATCTGACTCTCGGAAACGGCTCCAAGAATTTTTATTAAATTTAGTATGCAGGGGGGTTTCAGGAGCGATAAATCGATCTAGCTAGGTATCATTTTTAGAAAACGTCGTTCAAAAAAAAATTATCAACCAGATATTTGTCTTTATTCAAGTAACAAGGACTCATTGCGTTAGTAAACTTATGAACTATGTTAACTTATTTTACGAGGTCACTTAGAAAGTTTTGCGACTAACAGTTTTTGTCTATAGAATACTGGCTGGTTTTGATGTCAATTAAAACGATGACTACTTATTACAAAAAAACATAACATTCCAAATTCGAAATTCCCTCCACATTTTTTTACAAGCAAAATCAAAATACTCTGTCTTACTGAAAACTGGATTTATAACGAGAACATTTTCGCGCGATGATTTTGTACGATTTCAAATGTCGACTTAAACCAGAAGAATCGTTTTAAAGCCCTTCTAAAGCGACTGTTTTTCGCTGGTTTAACGAATTTATGGGTGGTCTAGTAATTTTGGCAGACAAAGAAAGAAGTGGCCGCCCTATGACGGTTGTTACATAACAAAAAGTGCTGGCTGTGAAAAATTTAATTCAAGAGAATAGGCGAATTACATATGAAGAGGTTCAGCATACACTGTGAAATTTGAATCACAGTTTTGCTAGAACAAACGTTGTTCAGACCATGGTCTACTACCATTCTACAGCATCCAATAAAAAAAAAATATAATTAGTTTTTGAAAAAACAGAAAAATAGCAAAGTTTCAAATGTCAAGATATATAGATGTATACTGCCGATTGGATCGGGAAGTGTGCATGAAATTCTACACAGGCATCTTCGGTTATGAAAGATAGTTTCACGCTGGTACCGTAAAATCTAACGCAGGGTCAGAAGGAGGTTCGGGTAGAATGGTGCCGAGACATGATAGCAAAATTGGTAGCAGGCTCGTCTCGGCGCGTTTAAGATATCATTACGGGTGATGAATCTTGGATTTTTTAATATGATCCAGAAATGAAGCGTCAGTCGACCGTGTGGCGGTTGAACCAAAATGAACCAACGCCTACCAAAGTGAAGCGAGCCAGAAGTGCAGGCAAAATGTTGACCGCAAGTTTTTTTTTTTTCTACCAGGTTATCTGGTGTCAGTACCCTGACGAGATCAAAGAAGCATCAATGCTGAATGGTATGTTACCAAATGTTTGCCAGAAGTTTTTACTACTGCAAGCAGCAAGCGACCGAACACTGGCCTCCGTGGGCTACACTGCTTCACCACGACAACGCGCTGGCTTACTCGGCGCTCAAAATAAGGGACTTTCTGGACAGCACACCAGTCAAATTTATAGGTCATCCTCCTTACAGTCCCGATTTGGCTCCGTGTGACTTTTTCTTGTTCCCCAAAATAAAAAATCAACTCAAAGGAAAACAGTTTTCATCACCTGAAGATGCACTGGGTGCATTTGAGAAGGAGATTGGAGAGGTGTCTGATGCGGACTGGAAAATGTGTTATGAAAATTCGTTTAGACGTATAAAACTGTGTATAGACGCCAATGGAGAGTTCTTTCAAAAGATATAATAAAAAAAATTATAACCTGTAGTATATTTTTTTCTAGTATCACAAAACTTTCTGAGTGCCCCACGTAATCTAGTTTAAATTTATTTCACCTCATGGGAGATAGCACTGCAGTGATTGATGTACATGCAATCCAGACTGCTAGCGATATTGTTGGAGCTGGCCCGTGCTCTGCGTACCAGGGATGCACACCTCATTCGCATCATTACGTAAAAGCAATTAATATGTGCGTCCGCGAATATTCCCGATGCGCTACAAAAACGGGGCAGCCCCACCAATACCCTGAAAGCGTTGTTGTATTGGACACGAAGGGCGTTGCATGACCTTTGGGTATATCTAGCCCACAGGCTGCACGTGTAAAACGTTGTACAATAAGCTCGAAACAGAGTAATTTTGGCTTTTTAAGTGAGCAGCGTGCAAACCTGCTAGCCAGCATGTTTGCCCTTACCGACAACGCCCTTCGCTCCCGCTCAATATCGAGTCCGTCATTGAGGTCAGGGGTCAATATATGACCAAGATATTTAAACGTAAATACTCTTTGTAGTGGAGTCCCATTGAGTAATACAGGTGGTACATAACCCGGTCTGCCCCCAGCCTCAAAGACTATGATCTCCGACCTATTGGAGTTATACATCAAACCATGTGTTTTGGCATACTGCTCACATTTGGCGACCAATTACTTTCTGAGACCACAGATTGACGCGCTCAGAAGCACCATATCATCTGCATAGCTAATATTATTTACAGAAATACCATCTATATAGCAACCCACTCTGGTGCTGCTGAGCTCGCCAATCCTGCCTCACCCCGCATTCCAACCTGTATGGCTTGGAAAAAGTTCCAGCCCATCGTACACTATTGATCTGGTTACCATACCACTATTCAAAGATGTTTGCTCCGTTGGCAACCTATCCTTCTCCATCTTTCTCCACAATACGTCATAAGCAACCAGATCAGAAACCTTGAATAAATCGATGAACCTAGCATAAATCGGCGTCCCACGCTGTGTATAGTAAGTATGTGATAGTATGCTTAAGGCACAACACTGCACTTTCTGTTGACAAACCACGCCGAAACCCGAATTGGTTGTCATGAACATTTACAGTTTTATTTATTTGTGTATTAAGCAGACGGTCAAACACTTTTGATATTTTGATATTATAGTAGCTAGAGAGATGGGCCTTTTGGATGCCGAGCGACGAAATGTAAGTTTTTACGCACAATATTGAAAGATTTACCATGTTATTTTAAGACCATAGACTTCTTATAGGTTTTCCTGTAATCTATGAGTAAAGAACCATACTATGTATTTTTTTCAAAATTTTTGGTCCATTAGTTTCGGAGATAAGGGAATGGTCAATTTTCGTTGAATTTATTAAATATCTTTAAAAGTATTTATTTTAAAATTATATAAAAAATATATTTAAGATCCTCGCAACAAGCCCTTTCATTTGATATGTCACACGGTACTGTTAGCAAAACTTTTTTTTTTAATTTCCTTGTTTGCGCCCCAAAAGTGACACCTATATTCAAAATTAAATTATTTACGTTACACATTCGTGTTTGGGTCACAGAAATACATATGTGTACCAAATTTCAACTTAATCGGTCCATTAGATTCGGAGTAAATTGGCTGTGACAGACGGACAGACAGACAGACAGACAGACGGACAGACCGACAGACAGACAGACAGACACACGAGTGATCCTATAAGGGTTCCGTTTTTCCCTTTTGAGGTACGGAACCCTAAAAACAGGAGAAGTGGCATGGGGGCGTGTCTGTGTCCGCGCGTAATGATCAAACTGCTCATTGCATACGAAAATGGCCGTCTCCGCGAACTAGTGTGCTTTCGGCTGTGATCGGGACAATTTATAAGAATGCCGTGTTGTTCACTGGTTTCTTGTAAAAACCGAAGTCAAAACAAAAACTTTGTGAATCATGGAATCACTTACCATATGTAAGTACAAGTAGGTATTTTACTATATTTGTCTTTAAAATAATGAAAAACAACAAATCGTAAAATATTTCTTGCTTTTACTACGTTATTTTTGTTTCCAAATATCACAGCGACTGTATTATTTTTGGACTACATACATTGCTCTTTAACCACTACCTAAATATGTCGCTCAGTGACTCAACAAGCAATGTAAAAATCACAAAACGATACTGTGGACTGCGGATGCATCGCGCAGTACGGCCGCTGTGTCTGGCGACGAGCTAGTGATGTGGTTGTGCAGATCCACTAACGTAGGCTATCGACAACAATGTCGTTTGGCGAATGAATTTATTGCTATTATACTTTACTAGCTTTTGCCCGCGGCTTCGCCCGCGTGGATGTCGGAAAATATCCCACTGGAACGTGCTACCGGGATTCAGAGTATCCTATGTCCTAACCCAGGTCATGGCCTATCCTATGCCTTTCATCTAGAAATCCGTTCAGTCGTTACGTCATGAAAAGGTAACAGGCTGATATTAAATCTGTTTTAGGGTTCCGTACCTAAAAATTTAAACATTAAAACCCTTAAAGGATGACTTCATTGTCTGTCAAGACTCTTTTCTCAGGAACGCGTGGAGGCATCAATTTATATCAATAGATATTAAAAACTTAGATCTACGGTCTCTTGGAAGTGTAACGAAAATCAAACTTCCAAGTCAACGCAATAATGGGCACGCCACAACTGTGGCGATAAGTTCCCTCATTAAGGAGTGGTAGAGAGGCGCCACGGCGTCCTCACCTTCCACCTGACGCAGGTTCTCACCGGACACGGTTGTTTCGGGTTCCTGTTCAGGATAAGGCGGGAGAAAACAATGGTGACACCCGGGCGCAGCATACGGTTTAGGTCTGCCCGGCTTGGGCAGAGCAGCCGTGTCCTCGTGTAGGCGATCGGCGGTGGTGATCTCTCGCGTCCGGCCCTGGTCCAGACTATGGTAGAGAGCGAGACGGCATGGGAGGCCATCACCTCCTTCTGCGAAGCAGTAATGCTCACGAAAGAGGAGGCATCATAATAGCATAGTACCAGAAGGAGACACCCTGGGCATCGGGAATCGTAGGCCGATTCCCGGCCACCGTAGGCCCGGGTCGACGACGGGTTGTGTTCCACGCGCGCCTCAAAGAGATGTCAGCGGAACTGACGGGGTCCGATAGGGCCGATGCCTGCCGGTTGCGGGTTGCGGTTATTGTCCGAAAGGGTTACCGTGGCCCCAGGCAATATAGGCAACTGAAAGAACACGGGTGGGTTTTAGTCAGTAAGAGTCTGACACGCCTTCCCGCTCCACCCAGAGCGGGGGAAGTTATTTGATAATTTCCCAACCAAAAAAAAAGTTAACGAAATAAAAAATTCGGCCATTTGTGCCGCATATTTTGACACTCGCAAATAAACCAGTCTATTTGGTACTTCCCGTTGGTCCAGCAGCATGAAGTTTGTCGAGAAGTAAGGTCAAGTAAAGAGGAAAATCCGAAAATTGGTAATTTATAGTTCTATAATGAACGGCAAAGTTAAGTTTTTTCTGCAATCTGGGGTTAAAAACTCATAGGCCGTGTCTTGGAGTAACAAACCTCAGTTGGCCCAATATAGTTTTTTGGTTCTAGTAATAAATAAGAAATAGGATAGACCGGCATCAAAAAAGATTTGTGAAAATTGGCCATTTTCTTGCTGACTGTACAATTTTTTTCAAAATCTGTGAATGCAGATCAAAATGTTTCAAAAAGTTAAGGACAGTCTCCTAAGACTGTTTTCTTGTAGCGACAACGGTTAAGGTACCTTATTGCTCCATCTCAAAATCCACCCTGTATATGCTATGATTGACTGCTTAGTTCCATAAAGGTATAGCGTGATGATAATTTTTTAAAAGGTTAAATCCGTAACTATCTGCAATATTCTAACCTTTTGGCTAGCCTTTTTACAATTTGCGGTAAACTCTAAAAGAATACAAACATAATGCTATATTGCTCATCCCCCATAGCAAATAGCGTGATAATAGTTTTTGAAAAATCTATTGTGAAGTTACGATTATTTGACTTATAGATTATTTATACCAATTTTCAAGTTAATTAAGCCACACAGTAATATCCTCCACTGTAAAAATTAATACCCCGTTTTACCCCGTTAGGGGTAGATTTTCAAAAAACCCTGATATACGTTTTTATTTATTTTCAGTTTTAATTATAAATACTGAGTTTCGAGTTAATCAGACCGCTCGTTAAAATTCTTCCATACAAACTTTGACACCCCCCAATCCTCCTTTAGGGGGTATTTTAGAAAAACTAAAAATGGCAAACTTTATAATTTACATAGATAAGTATTCGTGCCAAGTTTCAAGTTTATTAACTCAAGGAATAAGATTTTTCATACAAACAATATCCCCCCTTTTCACCCTCTTAAAGGACGAATTTCCAAAAATCCGTTCTTAGCGGATGTCTACTAACTATAAACTACCTCTCTACCAAGTTTCATCTTCATACATCAAGCGGTTTTCGAGATTTCGTGATGAATGAGTGAGTAAGTGACCTTTCGCTTTTATATATTTAGATTCTTCAATTTGTCAACTGTTTTACCTGGGTGGAAGATCGATGTGAAATAATGTGTTTTACTTATTTTGATTATTTCACAGCGTGGTAGAGAAATGCTTTGTAAGAGAATTGAAATAATCATAAAAACAGCTTGTCTCACCAATAATAAATTTACAGTTAAAACTAAAAATGTCAAACAGGAACTCATGGCAAAGGCTTTGCCTCACTTCATAGGATTAGATCTCTTTGATAATATTAAGTTTCACCAATTTGAGCAGTCTCCGATGAATAATCCCATAATATTTCTAATTAAAGCAGTCATGGAAAAATATATTAATTTACCAACTTCCAAAAGAGAGATTTCACTATTTGACAAAAAATGCCACTCCAGTAATATCAAAGCGTCAAGTGCTGCACTAATACCTCCACTTTACAGGTCAGTGAGTAAACATCATAGCAGGGTTCAACAATATCTACTGTTTCAATAAACCATGACAGGTTAAACCAACGTAACTGGATTTTTAATTGTTTGAATTTTCTGCTTATTATTTATTTTTATTATAATATTTTCTAGACTAATCGTTTTTATTTATTTTACTTTCAGGACACCATATATTTTAAAGTATAACGACGGTGAAGTATCAATATCTAATAACTACAAAAACATGGTTTTACAGGAGGAGAAAAAAACGTTTAATTTCTATAGTTTTTGACCATTTGAAGTAAACATTAGTAAGTGAAAACCGCCAAAATGTTAGTTATTAGATATTGATACTTCACCGTCAATGACATTAAATGGAAGAATCGATACCTTTCCGATTTAGTCAATCACTAGCGTATATGTAAAATAAATTGTTTCTGTACAGCACAACGATAGAAACGATGTTTTCGTGTGAGTGAGTTGTACGGTGCATGGTAAATGCACGCTGTGTTTGATGGGATGGGATAAGGTTTATAATTGATTGTGTAGTATATTCTGATTTATGAATTGCAAGAGTGAGCGCAGCCTCGTATCTATTTGGTTTACTGATCTGCATGTGTAGTTGTGGCGACTAGGGGCGAGGTAGTGGGAACAAAGTGGAGACATTGGGTTTCGATACATTTTCAACTACTGGGCATATCTCCTTCTTTCTTATATCTATGGTGTAACCGCTACATATTTTTAAAAGCTTGAGGCGTGAACATCCTTCTTACACTTTAAGATAAGCCTCAAGCTTTTATGAATATATTAAAGTTCAATATTTACGTAAGTTTTCTTTTGTACTTTTTAGTTAATTAAAAGCTTGTTAGGGTTCCGTACCTCAAAAGGGAAAAACGGAACCCTTATAGGATCACTCGTGTGTCTGTCTGTCGGTCTGTCTGTCTGTCTGTCTGTCTGTCTGTCCGTCTGTCACAGCCAATTTACTCCGAATCTAATGGACCGATTAAGTTGAAATTTGGTACACATATGTATTTCTGTGACCCAAACACGAATGTGTAACGTAAATAATTTAATTTTGAATATAGGTGTCACTTTTGGGGCGCAAACAAGAAAATTAAAAAAAAAAGTTTTGCTAACAGTACCGTGTGACATATCAAATGAAAGGGCTTGTTGCGAGAATCTTAAATATATTTTTTATATAATTTTAAAATAAATACTTTTAAAGATATTTAATAAATTCAACGAAAATTGACCATTCCCCCCCCCTTATCTCCGAAACTAATGGACCAAAAATTTTGAAAAAAATACATAGTATGGTTCTTTACTCATAGATTACAGGAAAACCTATAAGAAGTCTATGGTCTTAAAATAACATGGTAAATCTTTCAATATTGTGCGTAAAAACTTACATTTCGTCGCTCGGCATCCAAAAGGCCCATCTCTCTAGCTACTATAATATCAAAATATCAAAAGTGTTTGACCGTCTGCTTAATACACAAATAAATAAAACTGTAAATGTTCATGACAACCAATTCGAGTTTCGGCGTGGTTTGTCAACAGAAAGTGCAGTGTTGTGCCTTAAGCATACTATCACATACTTACTATACACAGCGTGGGACGCCGATTTATGCTAGGTTCATCGATTTATTCAAGGTTTCTGATCTGGTTGCTTATGACGTATTGTGGAGAAAGATGGAGAAGGATAGGTTGCCAACGGAGCAAACATCTTTGAATAGTGGTATGGTAACCAGATCAATAGTGTACGATGGGCTGGAACTTTCTCCAAGCCATACAGGTTGGAATGCGGGGTGAGGCAGGATTGGCGAGCTCAGCAGCACCAGAGTGGGTTGCTATATAGATGGTATTTCTGTAAATAATATTAGCTATACAGATGATATGGTGCTTCTGAGCGCGTAAATCTGTGGTCTCAGAAAGTAATTGGTCGCCAAATGTGAGCAGTATGCCAAAACACATGGTTTGATGTATAACTCCAATAGGTCGGAGATCATAGTCTTTGAGGCTGGGGGCAGACCGGGTTATGTACCACCTGTATTACTCAATGGGACTCCACTACAAAGAGTATTTACGTTTAAATATCTTGGTCATATATTGACCCCTGACCTCAATGACGGACTCGATATTGAGCGGGAGCGAAGGGCGTTGTCGGTAAGGGCAAACATGCTGGCTAGCAGGTTTGCACGCTGCTCACTTAAAAAGCCAAAATTACTCTGTTTCGAGCTTATTGTACAACGTTTTACACGTGCAGCCTGTGGGCTAGATATACCCAAAGGTCATGCAACGCCCTTCGTGTCCAATACAACAACGCTTTCAGGGTATTGGTGGGGCTGCCCCGTTTTTGTAGCGCATCGGGAATATTCGCGGACGCACATATTAATTGCTTTTACGTAATGATGCGAATGAGGTGTGCATCCCTGGTACGCAGAGCACGGGCCAGCTCCAACAATATCGCTAGCAGTCTGGATTGCATGTACATCAATCACTGCAGTGCTATCTCCCATGAGGTGAAATAAATTTAAACTAGATTACGTGGGGCACTCAGAAAGTTTTGTGATACTAGAAAAAAATATACTACAGGTTATAATTTTTTTTATTATATCTTTTGAAAGAACTCTCCATTGGCGTCTATACACAGTTTTATACGTCTAAACGAATTTTCATAACACATTTTCCAGTCCGCATCAGACACCTCTCCAATCTCCTTCTCAAATGCACCCAGTGCATCTTCAGGTGATGAAAACTGTTTTCCTTTGAGTTGATTTTTTATTTTGGGGAACAAGAAAAAGTCACACGGAGCCAAATCGGGACTGTAAGGAGGATGACCTATAAATTTGACTGGTGTGCTGTCCAGAAAGTCCCTTATTTTGAGCGCCGAGTAAGCCAGCGCGTTGTTGTGGTGAAGCAGTGTAGCCCACGGAGGCCAGTGTTCGGTCGCTTGCTGCTTGCAGTAGTAAAAACTTCTGGCAAACATTTGGTAACATACCATTCAGCATTGATGCTTCTTTGATCTCGTCAGGGTACTGACACCAGATAACCTGGTAGAAAAAAAAAAAACTTGCGGTCAACATTTTGCCTGCACTTCTGGCTCGCTTCACTTTGGTAGGCGTTGGTTCATTTTGGTTCAACAGCCACACGGTCGACTGACGCTTCATTTCTGGATCATATTAAAAAATCCAAGATTCATCACCCGTAATGATATCTTAAACGCGCCGAGACGAGCCTGCTACCAATTTTGCTATCATGTCTCGGCACCATTCTACCCGAACCTCCTTCTGACCCTGCGTTAGATTTTACGGTACCAGCGTGAAACTATCTTTCATAACCGAAGATGCCTGTGTAGAATTTCATGCACACTTCCCGATCCAATCGGCAGTATACATCTATATTTCTTGACATTTGAAACTTTGCTATTTTTCTGTTTTTTCAAAAACTAATTATATATTTTTTTTTTTATTGGATGCTGTAGAATGGTAGTAGACCATGGTCTGAACAACGTTTGTTCTAGCAAAACTGTGATTCAAATTTCACAGTGTATGCTGAACCTCTTCATATGTAATTCGCCTATTCTCTTGAATTAAATTTTTCACAGCCAGCACTTTTTGTTATGTAACAACCGTCATAGGGCGGCCACTTCTTTCTTTGTCTGCCAAAATTACTAGACCACCCATAAATTCGTTAAACCAGCGAAAAACAGTCGCTTTAGAAGGGCTTTCAAACGATTCTTCTGGTTTAAGTCGACATTTGAAATCGTACAAAATCATCGCGCGAAAATGTTCTCGTTATAAATCCAGTTTTCAGTAAGACAGAGTATTTTGATTTTGCTTGTAAAAAAATGTGGAGGGAATTTCGAATTTGGAATGTTATGTTTTTTGTAATAAGTAGTCATCGTTTTAATTGACATCAAAACCAGCCAGTATTCTATAGACAAAAACTGTTAGTCGCAAAACTTTCTAAGTGACCTCGTAAAATAAGTTAACATAGTTCATAAGTTTACTAACGCAATGAGTCCTTGTTACTTGAATAAAGACAAATATCTGGTTGATAATTTTTTTTTGAACGACGTTTTCTAAAAATGATACCTAGCTAGATCGATTTATCGCTCCTGAAACCCCCCTGCATACTAAATTTAATAAAAATTCTTGGAGCCGTTTCCGAGAGTCAGATTATATATACATAGGTATATACAAGAATTGCTGGTTTAAAGGTATTAGATTTAGATTAGATTAGTTAGATTATTATTATATTAATACCGCGAATGTGAAATTTTTTACGAAAATCAGATTTGTTTTATTTCATTCTACACGTTCAAATAAGTGATCCTGCAATTAAAACAAAAACGTTAAAAATTTCACATTCGCGGTATTATATGCCGAGCGACGATTTGCAGTTGGAATGTAGGTATGGGAAAACATGTTTTTCAACTACAATGTTAAGTTTGTTCTTGGGATAAATAAATTCATCTCAACTACGGAACCCTTCATTGTGCGTAGTCCGACACGCACTTGGCCGGTTTTTTTAAAAAGGTTTTACTAAAATTTTATTTACTGGTTGAGAAAGAGCAAAACATAAGCTTTAAAAGAAACAAAGTACGATAATTTATGAGCCGAGCTTTACGAAGTAGGCCATATGACGCGCGACAATTCACGAACTTCTAATTTTCGGCTTAGAATATTCGGCTGGTTTATGCCCGAAAACGAAAAGGCCGAATCATGATTTTTTTGCCCGAAAATGGCCGCAAACGAAAACGAAGCTTCGGTCAGTCATTATTTTTTCGTAATTTCACTACACCGAAGGCTGATTTTATGGAGGAGGTAAGTCGGGGCAGCAAAAAAAAAAATATCTATATCTTGTTTACCGTTAATCAATTAATCAATAAAAATTAAATTTCATTAAATTCCGATATACTACTTTTATATTATGAGCTTCATGCTAATTAGTAAAAATAATTCTATTCCTACCAGTCCCGATCTCATGAAACAGCTACGAAAATATGTTTTTCAGTCTGCACATCTTTTTTGATGAATTCGTCAGATTAAAATGTAAGAAAACCCTATATTCTATAAACAACTACAATCTAAGAAAAGTAAACACGGGAACTTTATGAATTTTATTAAATTTACGACTGCCAGTCAATCATTGATATTTAACGTGACTGAAGTGACGTCATGATGGACTTAATTTTGTAAGTGTTCGCGACGATGCGTCACCAACAATATGGTTTATATAGAATCAGTAATTTAACTTAGCTTAAGTATATAGGTGCCATAATGATGTGTCATCAACAATTAGTTTGTTTTAAAATCAATAATTTTAACTTAGCCTAAGTATGTAGGAGATATAATTTCCCCTCTGTAAATGTTTATTAACATAATAAATCATGTAATTCGATGATGTGCGCGCCAATGCGCCGTCAGAAATGAGTTTTATTTGGAGAATTTTCTATTTACGTATGCGCACACGTTTTTTGCACACAATTTTGCACAAAGTGTGACCCGCCTACGGATAGGAAATAATTTAATGTCGCAACAATGCGAAATAAAACAATACATAGTGCGTGCAGACACTATACTAACTCAAATATGTAAAAATTATAGCTATTGATAGTGTTATCTAGCAATTAAAACAAAATCAAAATAACAATTTTGATGAAAGTCGTGAACTCGACCATTGTACGCCTCGATTAGGTAGGTAAAATAGTAAAAAGGTAAAATCTTTTAATGTATCCAGGTCACCTAGACCGAGACCTAGCCCTGGACCTAACTTCCTGAAATATAGCCCTTCAGGATACCTACCTAATCGAGTCTGAAAACCGCAAAGCGGATTTCGTAAAATAAAGGCTACCCAACCTGTATTCAGAGGCTCATAGCGGGCTGAAAAATCTAGATACAAAAAATAAAATACTAGATTTTTCTAGGGAAATAGACTAGCTTGAGGTTTCTTTTGGAATGGTAAAGATCGGTTCAGTACTTTACCCGTAAAATCACTTGCAAATAATTTAATATTTAATTAATTAAATAATTCCCGTTATAACTGAAATATCTTTTCAGCGGGAATAGCTAGAATCATGCACAAAACCTCATTAGAAAGGCCATAATTTTACGAATCCCGTGATATATAACACACCATGTAAAGTTATTAAAATAAGGGTGTTTAGTCATAAAACAAATAGAAACTTAAGTGATTTTTATCAAATAAAGATTGTAAAACGGGAGGCGATTCGCGGCTCTCAATAAGGTAAAGGTTCGCTACTACTTAAGCTAGCGCGCCACCTGCCAACTTTGTAGTCATCGATATGGAAACTAATTCCACCTAAATAGCAATGTAGTAATACTAGAGAGTCCTGAAATCGCTTCCTGAATACTTATGAAGACTTATCAGTAAATATGGTATTTTATTCCCCCCGTCAAAAACCCGTGTTCCTTCAAGAGATTTCGCAGTGAGTATTGAAGATACCCTGAACTATTGGTGCAGGACGTCAGCGCCGCTTGGACTGGGAAGCCTTACAAACTTCCCGTTATTGAGTCTGGCGATCACGCCCGTCCGGTACATCTGTTGGTCCTTCGAGCCGGATATCTTCGAAGAAGGAATATTTCTGGAATCAGAAGACCAGTTCCCGAAGGATTATTTTCGAAATCCTGAAGACTCAACATTGAAGAATCACTTGAAGGGTTACCGAAGAAGGAATATTTCTGGAATAAGAGGACCTGTTCCTGAGGGATTATTTTCGAATCCTGAAGACTTATAGCTGAAGGATTATTTTCGAATCCCGAAGAATTATCACTGAAGAATTATTGTCAAATCCCGGAATCCTGAAGAATTATTTTGAATCCTGAAGACTTATGACTGAAGAGTTATTTTTCCTGAAGGATTATTTTGAAGACTGAAGAGTTATTTTTTCCTGAAGGATTATTTTGAAGACTGAAGAGTTATTTTTCCTGAAGTATTACTTTGAAGACTGAAGAATTATTTTGAATCCTGAAGACTTATGACTGAAGAGTTATTTTTTCCTGAAGGATTATTTTGAAGACTGAAGAATTATTTTGGATCCTGAAAACTTTTTTACTGAAGAATTATTCTTGGATCCTGAAGAGTTAATTTTTCCTGAAGAATTATTTTTTGGACTTTGAAAAATTAACATTGAAGATAGAAGAAATACTTTGACGTTTGAATATTTGTTTTGAAGATTGAAGAAACATCTTGGAAGTTTGAAGATCTGTGTGAAGGATTGCAGCTAGTGCGTACATAGTGAAGTGCTGTCTCTGAATCTAAACCAACATGCCGATCACGAGGTCACAAGGCAAAGCACCTGAAGCATGGACGGTGGAGTTGGACAGAACGCGTACCTCTACAGCCATACGTCATGAGATACCTCCACGTTCGCCGTCCACTACGGAAGGGACCGAGCAGCCGCTGCCGCCGCCGCCCCCCCCTGCCCCGCACGGGGGTGAAGATGTACCTGCACCAACACAATCAAAGGAAACAGAACAAATAGAACAACCGACTACATTCAGGAAGGAAACCAGATTGGAAGGAACTTCAGATAAGACATTGAAACCTTCGGATAAATCAGTGAATCCGGATAAAGCAGTGAAGCACTCAACTGAGAGAAAGGATGGAAATTATAGAGGAATCATACCGATGACTACCCGGGGTGACGCCCGTAACGAACATAGAGGACCGCCGTCAACAAATAGGACGATACGGTCAAATAGAAAATTATCAAGAGCGCGTGAAGACTTATTGAAAATTAGGTTGGAACTTGCTCAAATAGCACTTCAAAGAGCCGAAGAAGAAGATTCTGACGGCTACATGGATGATCGAAATTCGAACAACGAGTACGTGCGATCGTGGCTGGAAGAGGCACCTGAGCCTGAGCCTGAGACAATGAAGGAGGACAATGCCGCCGAGGGGAACCGCAGTTTTTATAGAAGCCGTAAGGCCGTCGATACTCAACCGCCCCCGGAGGAAGATGCCGATGAAGGAAACCGGAGCAACCGAAGCCAAGGGGCCGTCGCTGCTCAACCCTTCGTGGAAGTCGGATCGATAGTGAACCTCCATCAACAACAGCAAGTACACATGTTACCTCATTCTATAGTTAACGAAGTGAAAAATATAGAACCATCGAAGGATCCGGGGGAAACACAACTCCGTCCATTCATAACGGAGTTGACGTCCGCTATAGCGTCGCTAGCCGACAAGAAAACAGAACAGTGGTCATCGAATAACCCCTCGGCGTCGAAGGTGATTATGACCCTACCAAATTACAGTGGGGCTCATACCGAATGGCTTTCGTTTCGCGCCATTTACGAAACAACTCGTCGATATTTCAACGATGTTGAGAACACAGCTAGGCTGAGAAGGAGCCTGCGCGGACGAGCATTGGAAACAGTGAGCTCAGAACTCATCGGACATGCAAGACCAGATGACATCATGAGAGAACTCGAGCTGCAGTTCGGCCGTCCAGACTCAATTGCTCAAGCTGAAACAGATAGACTCCGTGGGCTGCCGCGCTGCAGTGAATCACCAAAGGATATCTGCACGTTCGCAAGCCGAGTCAGAAGCGGCATAGTCACGCTACGTGCGTTGAAGAAAGAACACTACTTGATCAACGCTGAATTGATGCGACTACTGACTGAGAAGCTGCCAAATTCCCTCCGGGTACAATGGTATAGGACCTATACCGAGAAGTACCAATCGCTGCCAGACTTATCACTGTTCAGCGACTTTATCACCGAACAAGCCCGTTTCTGCAGTGCTTTCGCTCCGCCCGAGAATATTAGTCCGGTCGAAGCTACAGCAACCAGACGTGTCACCCAAAGGACACATACAGCAACAGACAAGACGGCGTTGAAATGCCGTGTCTGTCAGAAAGAAGGGCATGAAGCTTATGACTGCAAGAAGTTCAAAGAAGCAACCAGGAATAAGAGATGGGAACTTGCAAAGAAACTAAGGTTGTGTTTCCGTTGTCTGCGAGTCCATCGATCGGAACATAAATGTCCGAAAAAGAAGTGTGGCCACAAGGAGTGTCCAGCCACGCACCATCCGCTTCTTCATTATGACAAGAAGCCTGCTGCAGAGGATGCCGAGAAGCCTGATGCCCCAGACAAGAAGGAGCCTCAGGAAACAGTAGCAAGCTCGAGGTCAACATCAAACCAGACATACCTGAAGATCATACCGGTCCGGGTAATCGGACCGGCGGGAGAAGCATCAACATTTGCGCTGCTTGATGATGGATCAACCGTTTCACTGATAGATGAAGACATCGCAAAGGAAATCGGGGCAGAGGGCCGCATCGACCCTCTGAAGATAGGTGCGATCGGTGACACCACGATCGACACTCCTTGCTCGCGTCGAGTAACCGTCGACCTTGCAAGCCAGCTGAGAAGCAAAGTGCCATTCAGGGCGCGCACCATACCGAAGCTCAACCTCGCACCACAAACAGTCAGCGAAGAAGACATCGCACAATGCAAACATCTGGACGACCTGAAGCAACAGCTGACGTACAACATTGGCGCACCGAAGATACTCATCGGTCAAGATAACTGGCACCTATTATTGGCCAGTGAAATCCGCAGAGGTCCGAGACACCAGCCTATCGCATCACTCACCGTGATGGGCTGGACCTTACACGGCGCGCACACCAGAATCTTGGGTCAACAGGTGCATTACGTCAACCGACTGGCAACGAGCGATGAACAACTGAACGAGCAACTTCGTGAATTCTTCGCATTAGAGTCGCTGACTATCAATCCGAAGCGACCAAACTCCGATCCTGAAAAGAAAGCAGAAGACATCCTGAATAAGCACACTCAGCAGCTAGAAGATGGGCATATAGAAACCGCTATGCTTTGGAATAATGAAAGCATAGAAATGCCAGATAGTTATGGGACCGCACTCAATAGGCTGGTCTCAATCGAAAAGAAGCTCGACAGAAACCCTGTTCTTCGAGATAGATACACAGAACAAATGGACTCCCTCATGATGAAGGGATACGCAGAAAAGGCGCCCAAGACGAGCACACCGAGCAGAACGTGGTACCTACCACACTTCGACGTGTTCAACCCGATGAAGCCAGACAAGCTCCGCATAGTACATGACGCTGCGGCCAAATCAAGAGGAGTGTCACTCAACGACTTCCTTCTAACTGGACCAGACCTGCTACAGTCGCTGCCCGGCGTTATGATGAGGTTTCGTCGACACTGCATAGCCATTTCCGGCGATATAACGGAAATGTTTATGCAGGTCAAGGTGCGAGCTCAAGACCGAGACGCACTTCGATACCTGTGGAGAGGCGACAGAAGAGAGGGAGCGCCTGAAGAATACCGTATGACGTCCATTATATTCGGTGCGGCAAGTTCGCCGTGCACGGCCATATTCGCAAAGAATTGGAATGCGAAAAGGCACATAGAGGAGCATCCAGAAGCAGTGGAAGCTATCATCCATAATCATTATATGGATGATTACCTCGATAGTTACAAGACGGTCGAGGACGCAACGCGTATCGCAACGACGGTGAAAAACATACACCTGAAAGCGAAGTTCGAACTCAAGAAGTGGGTATCGAACAGTGCGCAAGTCATAGAAAACATAGAACCGTCACAGATCCGAACTGAAGTCGTCAGCATCGGAAATACAGAAGACACTGAAAAGATACTCGGCCTAATATGGAGACCGGGTGAAGACGCGCTGGGCTTCAATCTAACGCTCGCGCGCCTACCAAAAGGTGTATTGGAAAAGGAAGTACCTACAAAAAGAGAGGCACTGAAAATCGTAATGTCACTGTACGACCCGCTCGGACTCGCCTCACCAGTTACGATAAGAGCCAAGCAGATACTGCAAGAGGCATGGAGGCGAGGAGTCGACTGGGATCAGGCGCTAGATAAGGACCTGGCAACCCAGTGGAGAATTTGGATACAGCATTTGCAACAGCTCAAGAATATCAGCATACCAAGATGCTATCCGGGATACAGCGATGCTGTAGAAACACAAATCCATGTGTTCACCGACGCAAGCGAAATGGCATACGCGACAGCAGTATACTGGCGGACCACATCAATAGAAGGCAAGCAGCAAGTCAGCCTCGTCATGGCAAAGGCGAAGGTGGCACCACTGAAGCTGCAATCGATACCGCGCCTCGAACTGCAGGCCGCGGTGATGGGAACCCGCGTGGCTGCAGCCGTGATGCAAGAACACAACATCAAACCCGCATCGGTGACATATTGGTCAGACAGCAAGACCGTCCTGACATGGATAAGAAGAGGAGCGCGAGTGTACAAACCCTTTGTCGCTCACCGCATAGCTGCCATAGAAGAAAACAGCAAAGTCGAAGACTGGCGATGGGTACCAACGAAGATGAATATCGCAGACATCGCTACCCGTGACGTACCACAAAACTTCGACTCACAACATGCATGGTACTGCGGCCCTAGCTTCTTGTACGAAGAACCGTCGTCATGGCCATCAGAAAAACCCCCCATCAAAGAGGAGACGGGGGAAGAAAGGACCCTCGTAGCCGTCGAAGCAGCTGACACGCGAAAGCTATCAGAAGTCATACCAGATCCGGTTAGATTCTCAAGATGGGAACGGTTACTCCGTGCGACGGCAAGCGTCCTACGGTTCATAGCTCTCTGCAGAGAACGAAAAGAGAAAACGTTCTACAAAAGAACGAAAAAGAATGCAGAGAAAGATCCAGACTGGCGTAAACAGAAGAAGGCGACGCCAACTCCTCCAAAAAAGACAGCAAAGACGTCTGATATTCAAATCATGAAGCAAACAGTAGAAGCAGAGTATCTCCACGAAGCGGAGAGAATACTCATTCAAGTCGTGCAGCAGCAATCTTTCGCTCATGAAATAGCGAAGCTGCGTGAACAGAAGACATTAGAGAAAAATAGTCGACTGCGGCCACTACAGATAGAAGTAGTGGACAATGTTCTACGCTTGAGAAGCCGAATAGCCGCAACGGACGAAGTAACAGATGACGTGAAGCGTCCGCCGATATTGCACGGCGACCATCACATCACCCAGTTATACATAGACTGGACACATCGCAGCCTACAACATAGTGGGGTAGAGCTCACTATCAACGAGGTGCGACAACACTATTGGGTTGTCAAGATGCGGCCAACTACGAAAATGGTGCTGGCCAGATGCCTGAAGTGTCGCATTCGCAAGGCACAACCACCCGTGCCTGCGACCGGCGACCACCCGAAGACGCGCCTCGCTCATCATCAGAGGCCGTTCACATACACAGGGTTGGACTATTTCGGCCCACTGTCCGTTACTGTCGGACGCCAACATCAAAAGAGGTATGTAGCACTATTCACCTGTCTAACCACCAGAGCCGTCCATCTCGAGATCGCCGCCAGCCTCAGCGCGGACTCCGCCATACTGGCGCTGCGCCGGTTCGCCGCTCGCAGAGGCTGCCCAACCGAGCTGCACTCCGACAACGGCACCAACATGCACGGTGCTGACAAGGAGCTTCGAGACGCCTTCCGAGAGGAGGCCAGTCGCCGAGGCATCGTGTGGCGCTTTATTACGCCATCGGCGCCATTCATGGGAGGCGCCTGGGAGCGTCTCGTGCGCTGCGTGAAGTCTGCATTGTACACTGTGCTACTTGAAAAACACCCACATGAAGAGGTGTTGTCCACACTATTGTGTGAGGCAGAGTACACAGTAAATAGTCGTCCATTGACACATGTTTCCGTGGACAGCGAAGACGACGAGTCGATGACACCGAACCACTTCCTACTTGGTGGCTCGGCCCGGCTCCCATCACCCGGGGTATTCACCGAACAGGACATAGACAGCAAGAAACTATGGCGGCGCTCACAAATACTCGCTGACATGTTCTGGCGCCGCTGGGTGCGAGAGTACCTGCCGGAGTTACAAAACCGGCGGGAGCCGCATAGCCGCGGCCCAGGATTACAGGTGGGCGACCCTATTCTTATTGCAGACGGCCAACTGCCTCGCAACACATGGCCGCGAGGCCGCATAATAGCCGTGTTCCCAGGGGCTGATGGTGAAATCCGGACTGCTGAGGTGCGCACTGCTGGCGGCACCCTGAAGCGTCCGGTGAAGAAACTCGTCCCACTACCGAAGTAAAGAAGAGGCGTCGAGGCGGCGGGCGTCGCGACGGCGAGCGTCGCGGCTACGGTCGTCGCTCACCGGTGCGATGCAGCGCCGTACCGACGTCGCTACGAGTCGCCACTGCGCTGCACGGCGGGAGAGATGTTCGCGACGATGCGTCACCAACAATATGGTTTATATAGAATCAGTAATTTAACTTAGCTTAAGTATATAGGTGCCATAATGATGTGTCATCAACAATTAGTTTGTTTTAAAATCAATAATTTTAACTTAGCCTAAGTATGTAGGAGATATAATTTCCCCTCTGTAAATGTTTATTAACATAATAAATCATGTAATTCGATGATGTGCGCGCCAATGCGCCGTCAGAAATGAGTTTTATTTGGAGAATTTTCTATTTACGTATGCGCACACGTTTTTTGCACACAATTTTGCACAAAGTGTGACCCGCCTACGGATAGGAAATAATTTAATGTCGCAACAATGCGAAATAAAACAATACATAGTGCGTGCAGACACTATACTAACTCAAATATGTAAAAATTATAGCTATTGATAGTGTTATCTAGCAATTAAAACAAAATCAAAATAACAATTTTGATGAAAGTCGTGAACTCGACCATTGTACGCCTCGATTAGGTAGGTAAAATAGTAAAAAGGTAAAATCTTTTAATGTATCCAGGTCACCTAGACCGAGACCTAGCCCTGGACCTAACTTCCTGAAATATAGCCCTTCAGGATACCTACCTAATCGAGTCTGAAAACCGCAAAGCGGATTTCGTAAAATAAAGGCTACCCAACCTGTATTCAGAGGCTCATAGCGGGCTGAAAAATCTAGATACAAAAAATAAAATACTAGATTTTTCTAGGGAAATAGACTAGCTTGAGGTTTCTTTTGGAATGGTAAAGATCGGTTCAGTACTTTACCCGTAAAATCACTTGCAAATAATTTAATATTTAATTAATTAAATAATTCCCGTTATAACTGAAATATCTTTTCAGCGGGAATAGCTAGAATCATGCACAAAACCTCATTAGAAAGGCCATAATTTTACGAATCCCGTGATATATAACACACCATGTAAAGTTATTAAAATAAGGGTGTTTAGTCATAAAACAAATAGAAACTTAAGTGATTTTTATCAAATAAAGATTGTAAAACGGGAGGCGATTCGCGGCTCTCAATAAGGTAAAGGTTCGCTACTACTTAAGCTAGCGCGCCACCTGCCAACTTTGTAGTCATCGATATGGAAACTAATTCCACCTAAATAGCAATGTAGTAATACTAGAGAGTCCTGAAATCGCTTCCTGAATACTTATGAAGACTTATCAGTAAATATGGTATTTTATTCCCCCCGTCAAAAACCCGTGTTCCTTCAAGAGATTTCGCAGTGAGTATTGAAGATACCCTGAACTATTGGTGCAGGACGTCAGCGCCGCTTGGACTGGGAAGCCTTACAAACTTCCCGTTATTGAGTCTGGCGATCACGCCCGTCCGGTACAGTAAGGAAATTGAATTTAGCATAAGCCGGACGCGCCTACGAGTTATTTTAGCGCAGTGTTTTGTTGTTGGGTTATTAAGATAATTTTTAATGTATGTAGGCGTTTTGTAATAGGTATTTTAATTTTATGGTGTATCAAATACTTATAGTTTGATTATTCAATGCCGATAGAGTGGTTGTGTTCCGAATTTCCGAAGGGAAGCCGGTAGGAATCGGCTTATATGGACACTACGCCCCTGGCATCTGTAATCATGAAACAATGCATTTACATGATCTGCAAAGTCATTGGTACGTTCCATAGAATACACCTTTTCGATGTAGTGCCAAAACTCTCCGAGTAAAACGGCTGTTAGACATCCAGACGGTCGAACACACGGACAAAATCTTACTATTTTTGCCATTTTGCTACAGAATCGTAAACTACGTAGGTACATTTAAACTAAGCATCGGTTGCTAACTTAGTAACTGACTCATCCAGCCTACGCCCTGTTGAGTCAACAGGGAATAATTGTATTGAACACAAAGGATGGTCAGGAAAACCGAAAAGCATATGTTAGTTCCAAATAAACATATTCCAATAATTCATTATTAGTTTTATTGGTCTACAACCCAAGGACAGTTACTGAAATTTCCTGCTTACCGCAACTACGAAACGGGACTGTCCTAGAACACTTTTTCACATACTGTTTCAAATTTAAACTTATGTGGGATATTGCTTGCAGAATGGGTGACTGGGGCCAAATGTTTTTGGGGTGGCGACCGCGTATTTGAAGGTACAGTGTGGGTAGACCAAGATGGTGGGCTCGACTTGGTAAAGGGAATCCGCTGAATGTGATAAGGACAGATCCGGTCGATGTTGCAATACATGGGAGGGTGATTGACTAACTAACAATATCAAAATAGCATCTTTTCTGTATGCTTTTTTTTTTTGTTAGGTGTTGCAAGACCTCTGAGATCATGACTACTTAACCGGGCTTTACTGTGAGTGCATTAAGCTACTACACTTAAAACCTCCAGCAAGGGGTTATTCAACTAGGCTAATTAAAACTAGGTGAACGCTCGCTAAGGGCACCCCCTGTGGGGTACGAACCTCGGCTTAGGGCGTCAACTGGAGGGAGGACATCAAGGATGGGACGGGCTGGATCAAAGTTTTGATCATGATTATTAGTCGGGGAATTCAAAGCTACGTGCTCAGCTGCAGCAACTGCTGGCACTTCTTTATCGAGCAAGGGTCAGGGGGAGTATCATTTACTCGGGGGACGCGGTCGCGATCGCAAAGGACCTCGGCGGCGAGGTCGGAATTAGGGGATGCGTCATGGCCGGGTAATGGGCTCGTCTGGGTCGGTAAGGTTTTCTATCTAGTCTCGCAGCTTTTCGCAGGTCTGCTTGAAGAGATTTTTTTAGAAATACGATGTCTATTTTCAAATAAATCTCGTTCGAAACTAATTGAAAATTAAAACAGAAAAGCGATGAATAACGCAAACTAGGTACGTTATAACTTGCAACCTAAAGTTGTTTTCCGACTTCCACTTCGGATGGAGTCGCTGGCACTGCTAGTAATGAATCTATCCTAATAAAATTGTACCTAAATCCAGAATCGGGCCCTTGCTGTCTTTACCGTCTCAAAACATCAATTATGCAGGGTGTCCCTGGAAGAATAGATCAAATCGAATAGGGGTGTGGGCAAGGTCATATTCAAAATTTTTAACCCTGAGAATGTCGATGCATTTTTGAACGATTCAAAAGTTATGACCAATATGTTTTTTTTTCTATCACTTAGCATAGTGCTTAAAGAAAAAAAACATTAAAAAAGCTATAAGGGCTATCAATTTAAATTGTTTTTCAGGGCGTTGTAGTAAAGTAGGCCTTTCCTGTGGTAATAGTTTTACAGAGTTAGAAAACATTTTTTCAATAAGAAAAAACATTTACTGCAAAGGCTTTGGTCTACCAAAAAATTTACGAATGTTTCGAGAGATTTTCATGGGAAAAAGTTACACTAGCAAAAGTTGACCACGTTTTAGAAAAACCTGCCCAAATCATAGAGATTCTTTGGAGGTATGAATCACTGGGATATTCTTGTTAGTTTAAAAGGTTGAGAATTTTTAGTTGTTAGTTTAGAAGGTTTTTTAAATATTTTTTTTCTTTGAGTGCTCTGCGAAATTATTGATAAAAAACAATAATTGGTCATAACTTTGAACCGTGAAAAATTGCATCCACATTCTCAGGATTAAAAAGTTTGGAAATGACCTTGCCCATGCCCCTATTTGATTTGATCCATACTTCTACAGGGACACCCTGTATAATAAAATAATAATGGTAAAGTATAGAGATAGTATTCCTTGTGCGAGTCTCAATAAATACTTTTTCTTTCTTTCTTTCTTAGATAACTTGTGCTCTGAGCAAGGAAATATGAAAACATTGAACATGAAATTTATATGAAAACATTCGAAATTGCCATGGGTGGAATCGTTTCTACAGGAAAGCACACAACGTATAAAATTTTCCTTATAAATATCAGAGTTGTGGTTACTATTTCAGAAATAAAATAAAATTACGCACAGCTATTTTGATATTACAATAAAGGAATTATAACAAGTGGTACATATCGACTGTTTATTATAATTTTAATTAATATCTATTAAAATGTTGAGTGTATTTATATTTTTGACTATTATAATATCAAAAGCTGACGCTCGGAGCCCGGACAATGGTAAGAACTATTATTTAGTTAACTGATTCGTACGAATAGCCCAATAAAAGTTACTTATTAGTTATTACATAATAACATCACGCCTATTCCCCGAAGAGTTGGGGGCAGATGTGTACCTTACCTTTAGTTGGTACACCTTTTTCTTTTTCTTTTTTTTTTTTTTGGGTGGGAAATTATCAAATAACTTCTCCCGCTCTGGGTGGAGCGGGAGGGCGTGTCAGACTCTTACTGACTAAAACCCACCCGTGTTCCTTCCTATGCCATGTTGCCGGGGGGCCACGATATCCCTATCGGCCCATTACACCTACATTTCGCCAGTTATGTTTAAGTCGATGTAAAAGTCTGATTTTGGTTGATGGCGACAGGCTAAACCAATTATAAATCAAGACTCCAGGCTGCTACTGACAAATTCCTGATGAAAAAATCCAATAAATTTTTGCCTGACCAGGAAATCGAACCCAGCGAATAGACCAGCTGCTAGAAGGCATCACAGGAGTACCAAAGATTAAAATTCAAATTCAAATCATTTATTTCGAGTAACATAGACTCATATTATTATTAGAATAGGCATACACATTTACAAATAAAATGAAAATAGAATTGAAATAAAATAATTTAAAATTCAATAAAAATAAGATTACCTAAATCAAAACTAAAATACAATCAAAATTAAAACTCAAATTTTAAATTAAAAAAAAACAAATACATTTTTCTTCATAAATTACAGTTAAAAATGTAATTTAAATTTAAAAAGAAAGCGACACATAACACACGCTTGGAAATATAAATTTTATACTCCCAAGCGTGCCACGTGCCGTTCACAACAGTGAGTCAAGATGGCAAAGTCAATCAAGCCTTCCCGCGATTATGGATTTCCAGAGCAGATCTGCAACGCTGCAATTTCGTATAGATTGCAGATTCATCTTAGGCATTCTTAGCTCAGCACTATTTTTATCACCCCGAGTGGTATTGATGTTGATTGATCAAAGATTGTAAAAAAAAAAAATTTTTTTTTTTTTTTTTTCACTTTTTAGTTGTGGTACCTACCCCACACACATTCGAATACCACTACTTGCTACCAGTGACAGGAACTTATCATATCATCTACATACTAAGTGGGAAAAAAATACGTATTTTGTAGCAAACTCAAAAACTACCCAAGCAAAGTTAATAAAATTTATATGGGACCAATTTGGGAGCATACCCTTTCAAACAAAAAAAGAATTTTCAAAATTGGTCCACAAATGACGGAGAAATCGGTGGACATACTTAAAAAAAAAAAAAAAACAAAAAAAATCATACGCGACAAACATAATAACCTCCTCCTTTTTGGAAGTCGGTTAAAAATGACATTACATTGTTTAATTTCTAACTCGGCGAAATATTGTGATTTTTCAGATTAGTAATAATGCTCACATACCTTTCCATTTACTGCAATTTTCAACTTGGAAGCTGGTACTTTTCCTTTATCTTGAAAATAGAATATGTCAAAAACTTCAATGTCCGATGGCTTACAAGATTTTTCTTTATTTACTTCATTATTTTCTAAACTAGTGGTTTCCACAAGATTCACATTATTCACTTTCCTATTTTTACTGCATTACTTATACATATGTCCTCTGGTACCACACTCACTGCAAAAATTTTGTGCTTTTATATGTCCAGTCTGTCCACAGCAAAAACAAGTAAAGTTTTGCTTATTGTTTGATCCTGGATTCTGTCGATACTCACAATTTTTGTTTTTTGAGATTTTTTTTCTTGAAATTTAAACATTTACGTTTGTTCCTGTCCTCTCTCCTGGTTGAATGCTAATTTATATGCTGTCTCGGCTGTCTTCCAAAAAACAGTTAAAATTTCCAGTGTTTTATTAGCTGACTTTAATAATTCTAATTTTACTGCATTGCAATAAGTGCCATTCAACAACCTTTCTTTAATTACCGAGTCAACATTTTTGGAATCACAGTTTTTTGAGATTTTTTTGAGTTCAACTACATACTGTTCTATAGTCTTTTTGACATCTTTTTCGAAATTCCGCTTGGTGTATAGCATAGTTTTGAACTGGGCGGTAGTATTTCTTCGATTTGTCACAAATGGTTTCATATTTCTCGTTTACTGGTGATATCGGTGTACACAATGTAGTTGGTAGTTCATAAACCTTAGTACTTGGTAATCAGTAATTGTACTTTTTTTGTTACGGGAATATCATTTAGCAGCACAAAACACTCAAATTGCTGGATGTATGCATTCCAGTTTTCACCAGTAAATATTTCCAATGTAGATGTGGACGCCATGTTGGTTGTGATTTTTGTTGATTTTAGTCTGTCGATGTAATTACCTACGTAAAAATATTCTTAGTTCCCGAATAGAATGTGAGTCTAAGAATATGGTTTTCTGAGCTAGTTTATTAGCTATTTCTATGAGTTCGCTATTTCTATGAGTTCCCTCTTTGTTTTTTCTTGAATCCACGCTTTCTTCCTTTGTTCGATTAGTTCTTGAACTAGATCTACCTATGCGTTTTTCGCTTTAAGGTTAGTTTGCGATTTTATTTTGTGAAGTTGTTAAAAATACTGTTGTCTTAGTATCGTTGTAGGGAACTAGTATTATTGAAACAACTGTACCCGATCGATTACCATTTATTACTACTCATCTTATACAAATGCAATATATTTATAAGATAGATACATAGGTACTACCCCTCACCTCGGGGGCGAGAGAAAAAAAAATTGTAATTACAAATGTATTTTTTTTAATATATTTAAGGTTACATGATTACATGGTTACATTCTAAATAGTTTTGTCCTATTTTTATGAATAGCATAATGTTTATTACTCTTTAAAATCTTAACATTAACACCTAAATCTTCTAAAATAACAAATGGTCCATGCCACTGAGAATCTAATTTAGTAGCCGTTTCATTTTTTACAAGTATTAGTTGTCCATTATTATATGTTACATTATTCACTTGTTTATCGTACGAACACTTACGATTTTGCTTTCTTATGAGTAAGTTTTTACGAGCATCTTGGTGTGCTACTTGTTACCTATACTTAAGTTCTAAAGGATAACTTGCTGGGTTATATAATGGTTCCATGTACTGACTTACTCTACAAGGTATTACACTAGCTCTACCAAATACAAGTTCAAAAAGTGTGTATTTTGTCTCCGTATGTACAGTATTAGTGAAACTGTAATACCAAAATGGTAACCATTGACTCCATGTTTCTTTTTACCATCACACTGTATTCGCAAAAAAGTACCGAGATTTTTGTGTGAATTTTCAAGGGCACCGATAGATTGGTGGTGATAAGCAGTGGATGTTAATTTATTTATTCCTTGGAGTTTACATACCTGTTCCATTACTGAAGACACGAATTCTGTTCCACGATCAGTCGCAATGGCATTTGGTACTCCAAATCTTTATCAACTAATGTTCTCGCTACACTTACCGTTTCCTTGTTTTTAAGAGGACATGCCTCTACAAACTTAGTAAGTTCGCACTGCAGACTTAAAATGTAACGATTACCTTCAATATCCCTTTCTAATGAGCCTAGAATGTCGAGAAAGATATTTTCAAAAGCATGTGAAGCTGTTATAGTTATCTCCATGGGTGCCTTGACATATCTACAATGCTTCATTTTCTGACACTTTATGCATTTACTCACAAATTCTTTTACGTCTTTATTTAAACCTGGCCAGTAAAATTTTCTTGTAATGTTATTGGTCATTCTACGTACACCTGCATAACCTGCAGTGAGTAGTAGATGAAAATCGTGTAAAATATAGGTTTTTCTTCCTCATCATCGATTTTTTTAACTCCTCTTAATACATATATTCGTGTACCGGTCCAAACCGCATTATCTTTTATTACTTTTAATAAATCTTTGATAAAACTTTCATTTTCTCTTCTTTTTACTATGCATAGTTCTTTTATATTAATTTTTTACTAAATTCTCCTAACTTGTCATCAATTTGGAGTAAATATGGTGTAGAGGATTCCTTTTTTTTTTGTAATGTACGCAGCCGCCATCTTGGATTTTTACTTTGACCAAATTCACACTTTCTCTCTCTCAATCGAATTAGAAGAAGACAGTCGCAAGTATGAACGCTTTTTCGCGTAACGATTTCTGCCAGTTTACTCCTACCGCAAGTCGCGTTAAAGAACTTCATCCCAAAAATCATAAAAAAAACTAATTCGTCTTAAGAAATTATCGACAAGTCAATTTTTGTTTCATACATGACCCCAACCTTACGGTAGTCTTGCCATCATTTTTGCTAAAAGACATAATTGCATGTCAAGTGCATGTCAATTTTGCTGATTTGACGTACATTTTTGTAATGCAAAAAATAATTTTGAACCTTATGAACATAAAAACGAGGTGTAGCGAGACATAATGACTTCACGAAAGCAATGCGAGAAAAATACTCGATCCAGGCCATGTTTTATGTTGAATTTAATGGGCGTGCCTCAAGGTTCAATTCTCGGCCGTTTCTTATTTCTAGTTTATATAAATGATCTTCCTTACGTGATGGCTAACTTATCGGATATAATTCTATTTGCTGACGACACTTCCCTTATTTTTAAAATAGACAGGAAAAATACAGATGTCTTACATGTTAACGACAGTCTGGCTGTATTTTCAAAATGGTTCGCAGCTAATAATATTTTACTTAATGCGAACAAAACTAAATGTATTAGGTTCTCATTACCAAATGTATCTCAAGTAGGCAGGTAGTAATCTAAAACTTAATGGCAAAAAACTAGATGCAATAACGGAAACTATATTCTTAGAATTACTTTAGATTCAAAATTATAATGGGGCGCCCACATTAGAACTCTTTCAGGTAGATTAAGTTCAGCTGCATATGTAGTAAGAAAAATAAGGCAGTTGACTGATATAGTCACAGCTAGGTTAGTATACTTTGCTTACTTCCACAGTATTATGTCTTATGGCGTCCTGCTGTGGGGATCGGCAGCTGACGTAGATTCAATTTTCATTTTACATAAAAACATTTTACAAAAAAAAAAACAACCGACTTCAAAAAATAACACTACAAACTGAAAAATAACTTTAATTTCGGAAGTCGGTGTCTTTGGTTTTGAATTTTCGTTCTTTGTCACCGACTTCCGAAATTAAAGTTATTTTTCACTTTGTAGTGTTATTTTTTGAAGTCGGTTGTTTTTTTTTTTGTAAAAAGTTTTTATTTTTCACTTTTTAGTTGTGGTACCTACTCCACACAAATTCGAATACCACTACCTACTATGTAAATAACAGTGACAAGAAGTTAACATATCATCTACATATTAAGTGGGAATAAATACGTATAATTGAAGCTAACTCTAAAACTACCTAAGCAAAGTTAATAAAATTTATATGGGACCACCTCTGAAGTATGATCTACCAAACAAAAAAAGAATCATCAAAATTTATCCATTGACGAATTGAGAACCTCCTCCTTTTGGAAGTCGGTTAAAAAGAGAGCAATCCGCGTGATCTATAAAATGGGTCTCTAAGGGACTCTCCCTTAGAGACAAATTTAAAGACATTGATATACTGACTTTGCCTTCTCTTTATGTCTTAGAAAGTATTATGTATGTTCGCAAAAACTAAGGACTTTCCAAAATAAGAAGCGATGTCCATAATATAAATACACGTAGTCGACATGAAATAAATTGTGATACGCAAATTTAGATTAACTAAAACAAGCAAGTCATAAACTGTATCCGCTTTTATAACAAGTTGCCAAAGTCGGTGACAGAACTTAGCGACGAGAAGTTCAAAACCTACATCAAACGTGTCCTTATCAAGAAAACATATTATAAAATTAAAGACTACGTTGAAGACAAGGAAGTTTGGCAATAATTCCTTCTGTACATGTGGCTTCCCTGGTACCTCATTAACGGCATAAATAAGTAAGAGTCTATTAACTGCTCCCAAATTATCATGTTTATTTTAATCTTTAATTTTTATTTTTTTACATTCGTCCTTGACATATTTATTCTATTATTTGACATTATATACCTACGATTTAATTTCAACTCTTTATTAGTGACTTTTGTGGACATGATAATTATTCAGATTGATTACAGTTGTAATAGCAATAATATAATTACGTTTTATTAAAATAGGTTTTTACTTTTATTTATCTTTTATATAGATTCTTTTCTATTTTGTGAATGTGAGAACAGTGTAGGCTTAGTGAATTGTAGACCTGTTGAAAATTTTCTATTTTGTTAAGTACTTGGTACTTATTGAAAGACCTACACTGTCCTCCCATACCTAGTAACACTGTTATTTGAAAGTATTGTAAAAGCCAATTATTTTTAAAAGAGTAACCATGGAGTTTCTTGCTGGCTCTTCTCCATAGGAAACGACCAGTTGGAACCGTGCACCTAGCTTCTGACGTTTCATAAGTGCCTATACACACAGGGTTATTCTCATAATTCATCTCAATATGAATAGTTCATTTAATTCTGTGAATTGAAATGAATCAGAGCTTTGATAATTTTATTGTTGTAGGTTTATGTGAAATAAAATATTTTGAATTTTGAATCATGGTTGAATCGAATGAAAAGTCAAAATATTGTATTAGGTTAGGATTTTGAATTTCAATGATAACATGCCTAAATATTTTTATTTTCTTACTTATGGAAGGGTATTCAGTATTTATTTAAGTTTAATGTATTTGAAAGCTTTTTACAAGTTTTAACAGTACAACAAGACATTTTCACCTATGTGCGTTAGAATCGATTTGAATGGAATTAATTAAAAGGTCACAGAGAGCAAACAAAAAACAAAATCTCTTAAAATTAAATCTTTCACTTAGAAAGGAACGTGTTGTCTTATCAAAAAGTTTAAATAATTGTACTATTGAGTTAGATCAATGTAGGGAAAAATATGACACTGATATCCAGCTCCTCTATAATGATATACTACACAAGGAGCACTTGCTGAAGGATATTTTTAAATAAAAACTTTTTACAAAAAAAAACAACCGACTTCCAAAAAAACACTACAAAGTCAAAAATAACTTAATTTCGGAAGTCGGTGTCTTTGGTTTTGAATTTTCGTTTTTTGCCACCGACTTCCGAAATTAAGTTATTTTTGACTTTGTAGTGTTTTTTTGGAAGTCGGTTGTTTTTTTTTGTAAAAAGTTTTTATTTTTCACTTTTTAGTTGTGGTACCTACCCCACACAAATTCGAATACCACTACCTGCTATGTAAATAACAGTGACAGGAAGTTATCATCTCATCTACATACTAAGTGGGGAAAAAATACGTATAATTGAAGCTAACTCAAAAACTACCCAAGCAAAGTTTATAAAATTTATATGGGACCACCTCTGAAGTATGATCTATCAAACAAAAAAAGAATCATCAAAATCTATTCATAATTGGCGGAGTAATCGCGTAACAAACATACAAAAAAAAAAAAAAAAAAACATATAGACGAATTGAGAACCTCCTCCTTTTGGAAGTCGGTTAAAAATGATTTTATGTTTTATTTTGTAGTGAAACTTATTAGTTGTTGAATAAAATCCTTATCATGGTACCATCCTTGGGATATCTCCTTTCCAAAAAAAAAAAAAATCATAAAAATCGGTTCATAAACGACGAAGTTATCAGCGAACACATAAAAAAAAAAAAATATATATACGGTCGAATTGAGAAACCTCCTTTTTTTGAAGTCGGTTAAAAAACTATATTAGGGACAAAAATAGAGCCACTTACAACCCATATGGGTGCAAAGTTCTTATCACTAAAAAATGAATTAAGTCCAAACACAAGGTAGATACTGTAAAACGTTGAGGAGTTCCCTTGACCGTCCTTCGTCTTCATCATCAGACCCCTAATGACAGTCACAACCCATCTAGGTGTAAAGTTCTCATCAATACAAATTAATCAAGCCCAAACACCAGGTAATTGCTGTAAACCGTTGAGGAGTTCCCTCGACTGTCTTTCGGCTTCGTCATCAGATCGACTCCAGACCTTCATTAAATAGTAGTGGTTTAAAATACTTAAGTAATGAAATAACAAACGCACTAGTCGCCACTACGATTTTCGAAGGTTCCCCTCGATTTCTCTGGGATGCCATCATCAGGTCCTGGTTTCCTTATCATGGTACCATCCTTGGGATATCTCCTTTCCAAAAAAAAAAGAATCATCAAAATCGGTTCATAAACGACGAAGTTATCAGCGAACACACATAAAAAAAAAAAAAAAAAATATATACGGTCGAATTGAGAAACCTCCTTTTTTTGAAGTCGGTTAAAAATATGAGACTTCACAACAGCAAGTAAGTGACCGCTTGCTTGAAGCTGGGGAACTACTGGATTTGGTGAAGTGCAATGCTGAGATGTATGAGTCTCTGACCAATAACCTCTCATGCAGCTGTGCAAACCAACCACTACCTCCTCAGCCTCAGCCTAACTTGCCCCCTCAGGTATTGGCTCTTCCAGCAGAGACTTGTGTTAAGTCACAGAAAAATAAATCAATATTTTTTTGTGATGAATTAGGTTCAGGCTTTGGGAAAATTTTATTCAATTACCTTAGCCATAGTTTTACTAATCATAGCTATCATAATATAAGTTTTAAACAAATGATAAAAATAATTGTAAACACAAACCTAGATAATTATTCTACAATGGTTTTATTATTAGGTAATAGTACTGGTATTACCAGAAAGGACATAGTGGATGGTGTGGACACCTTATTAAAATTAAATATAGGAAAGCTGATGTTATGTGCTTTTCCTTATTCTGATACTTTATCATATGATGAAAATAACTATATTTTTAAGTTGAATAATACTATTCACAGACTGACATGTTGTCATAGTGACAAATTATTGTATTTTGACACTAACAAATTTGTTAGTGGTTTTAAGTTAACTCAGAGAACTTTATCTCTGTCTTGGGAATGTAGACATATGATTGCTATGTTGATAGCACATAATATTAATGAGGTTATAGCCAATATAACTAAGTGTAGTATTAGTGACGAATCTGTGTTGTCTAGTTATACTAACAACATAGTGAATAACTATGTATTACCATGTACGAAGGAGGATCCACCTACAGTACCAACATACTTGGAGGCCACTACCAGTCAGATAGGGTATTCCCTTCCTGCTGGAACTCATACGGGCATTTTAGATTCTTCAGTTGTAGTTGTGGAGGTCACTCCGGATAATTCTTTAAACTAGGCAGTAAGACAACAGAAGTTACCCCTTCAATTAACCAATTATTATTAGAGAATAATAAAAAGGTATCTTCTGGCAATATTTTACATAAAAATAATAATAAAAAACCAAAGGGGGGGCAACATACTTTAAAATTATTCAATCAAAATATCCAAGGTTGCTCTTCCAAATTACTGGAAATAGAATTGTTTTTAGAAAATACCAAGTTTGATGTAATTTGTTTAACAGAGCATTGGTTAAAAGATCATCAAGTAATGTCAATTAATTATGAAAATTATTGTGTAGTTAGCCATTTCAGCCGAAAACGTATGATACATGGCGGGTCATTAATATTGATAAAAAATTCTATTAAATCGAAAGAAAGAAAAGACATTATCGGACTGTCTGTTGAACACAACATTGAATTGTCCTGTGTTGAGCTTGATAAGCATGTTATAGTATGCGTATACAGACCTCCAAGTTACCAGAATCTATCCGTGTTTGATTCTGTAATGGAAGATGTATTAAAGAAACTTAGTACTAGTAGTAAGTCAATAATCATATGTGGTGATTTTAATATTAACTTATTAGAAAATAACTCAAATACTGTCAGATTATTAAGTCTTTTTAGGTCATTTGATTTGTCAAATGTTTTTATTGAACCAACCCGAGTGACAGCTTCTTCTGCCACTTGTATAGATAATATTTTTTGTAATTGTGATTACTTACACAAACAAATTGTAAATAAGTTGCCATCAGATCACAGTGGACAAACCATAACATTTTGCTCCTACATACCTTTACAAAAAATTCAAATAAGGTTTAGGCCAATTACATGTAAAAGTTTAGAGAAATTAAATCATTCTTTGGCCAATAAATTATGTGTTCAGAGTTTTAATAATATAGGTGACCCAAATGAGTTCTACGCCGAGTTCTTTTCACTATTAAACACGCAATTTAATGACACTTTTCCACTAAAGACTAAAAGTATTTACACAAAGTTCTTATTTAGTGATTGGGCGACTCCAGGTATTCGTAAAAGCAGGGAAAAACTATTTGAACTATATGGCTTAAAGCAACATATGAATAATACAAGCTTTCATAAGTATGTTGCAAAATATTCAAAAACTTTTAAAAGTGTTTGCAAAATAGCTAAAGCTCTTTATATTGGCAATAAAATAAAATCAGCTGATGATAAAATAAAAACTACCTGGCAAGTAATAAATAATGAAACAGGTAGGAAAAAACAGCGAAATACTGAATTTAATTTAGAGACTGCACATGGCCCCATTAACTCAGATATAGAAATAGCTCAAGAATTTGAAAACTTTTTTGCTAATATTCCCCTTAAAACTACTGAAGCTTTAAATTCCTCACCCGCGCTTTCTGCTGCCTTACTTAGACAAAATGTGAAGGCATGCCCTTTAGAGTTTAGGTTTCAGCATACAAACCCCCAGGCTGTTATAAAAGCTTTTAAAGATCTTAAAATTAAATCAACAGAAGATCTCTGGGGAATGTCTGTAAAAGTCTGTAGATCTATTATCGAAACCATTGCGCCCTATTTAGCTTACATATTTAACACCAGTGTAGACCAAGGAGTCTTTCCGGATCTCATGAAACACAGTAAAGTAGTTCCATTGTTCAAATCGGGTGATAGTAAAGAACCCAACAATTATAGGCCAGTGTCAATTCTGTCAGTTCTCAGTAAGGTGTTTGAAAGGTTGATGCTCAATCAAATGTTACGTCACTTTAATAAAAATTCCATCTTTCATGAACAACAGTACGGTTTCACCAAAGGGCGTTGTACCACTGACGCCGGTGTCACCCTAATAAAGAACATTTTTAATGCCTGGGAAGAAGCACAAGATGCCATTGGAATCTTTTGCGACCTCTCGAAGGCGTTCGATTGTATAGACCATGAGACACTTCTGCTGAAACTAGAGCACTATGGGATTAGGAATACAGCTCTTGATTTACTTAGATCATACCTGAAAGATAGAAATGTTAAAGTTCAGGTAAACGACGTAAACTCATTAGGGTCTGAAATGGCAATGGGCGTTCCTCAAGGTTCGATATTGGGTCCATTCCTCTTTTTAGTTTACATTAATGATTTACCCCAATTACTTCAAAATCAACCGAAGATGGTGTTAGTTGCAGATGACACATCATTAATCTTTAAAATAAACCGACGGTCACAAAATCTTGACGACGTAAATAACTCTATTCTGCAAGTCCAAGATTGGTTTACGGTAAATAATCTGGTACTTAATAAAAAAAAAACCAAATGTATTAGATTTAAATTACCTAATGTTAAAAGTAGCGAATGTGACATCATATTGAATGGAGAAAAACTGGAATTTATTAATCAAACAGTTTTCCTAGGAATCACGCTAGACGAGAAATTACAATGGGGACCTCATATAACATCTCTTGCGGGGCGGTTAAGCTCGGCCGCTTATGCTGTTAGAAAGATAAGACAGTTAACAGATGTGGAAACCGCGCGTTTGGTCTATTTTAGCTACTTCCACAGCATTATGTCGTATGGCATTTTATTGTGGGGTCGGGCTGCTGACATTGAATCCATCTTTATTTTGCAAAAGAGAGCTGTCAGAGCCATTTATAATCTACATCGCCGCGAATCTCTCAGGGAACTTTTAAAAGGATTAATATTATGACGGTACCTTGCCAATTCATTTATGAAAATATTATGTATGTAAGGAAAAATCCACATCTCTTTAATAAAATTAGTGATAGACATAATTTTAATACTAGAAATAAAGATAAACTAGATCAACCATTTTTCAGATTATCTAAAGTACATGTACATCTTTTATGGGGTACTGTGTTAAATGTTACAACAAAATACCTTGTGACATATTGCAATTAAATGAAAGAAAATTTAAAACTCATATCAAAAGTACACTTTGTAAACAAGCATATTACAAATTAGAGGATTATATCCAAGATAAGAGTGCTTGGAAACATGCTGGTCCTGCTCCATAGGACAATTTAGAATCAAGACAAAATCAAACTGGTTGCTAATTTAATTGTAAAATTGATCCCATCAAAAACAATACTTGTCAAAAAAACCAAGTCTCGCAACTCAGTTGTTCTGCGGTAAAAAGTTGTGAGATCCATGTAATACCAAGTCAGTTATTAATTTATTCAGTCTCTACTTAAGCGACTTTCTGTCTTAATACGTTCAGTCTCTAAGACCACAATCGTGGTCCATAACAATTGAAAATCAATTGTGTCTGGAATCTCCGTACTCGAAGCATTAAGTTGTTACGTAATAATTAACAGCATCTTATAGTGACGCATATCAATATTAAAATTCTTTAATGTTTTATATAAATATATTGAGACTTGGCCATCGCACTAAATAATCTGGGGGCACGGCAGTGCCCCCACCAAGTCGAGCAAAAAAGCATCACGGCCGTACCATCCTTTTCTCGAAGCAATTCAGACCATTTTCGACCCCCTGTAACTTCGTTGTGGATAAAACTAGAAGCCTGAAATTTTCAGTAACCATGCAGGCATTGTAAAGACACGGTATATTTAAAATTTCATTCAATTTGAACCAGTATTTTAAGAATTATAACGGGTCAAATTTCTTAATTTTGTCACTCACTGACTCACCGATCATCAAAATTCTAAGGCACTTCTAGCAGACCTAGAAGCTTCAAATTTGGAATATAAGTAGTGTTTGGTGTATGAATCAAGGAAAAACTAAAAAATCTAGAAAAGACCGCAAAGAAAATTAAGCCCATACAGCCAAGTCTTCAGTTATTAAATTTTTCAATATTGGCTTTATTATATTGCGTGCGAAGCCGCGGGTTTAAGCTAGTCCCATATAAATATAGGCGCATGGTAGTGCCCCTGCCAAATCGAGCAAAAAATGGGTATTCCCGTCATGAAAACACGTGTAAATTAAATTATTTAATGCGAAAAACGTACCTACGTGCGTATTCGTACTTATTACGAGTGCGTAAGGTTGTAAATTAATTATTATACCACGCGCTGCGATGCTAGCGAGTGAGCGCGGGCCGTTACTACGCGCTGCGCGGTGCTAGCGCGAGGGCGCGGGGCGGGGACAGTGGCGGGGCGCGCGGAAAGGTGAATGTCGCCGAGCGAGCAGCAGCCGCGCTCATACGCGCGAGCGACCCAATGCTGTTCGGATGTGCCCAGAATTCTTACCTATAAGTTTGCGATTTTCATTGATAATTTCGATTGCTATATTAGTTTGACGACTAAAGGCTACTCTCATTGGTTTATTACTGATATTATTTGCTTAGGATTTGGACGTTGTTCGGATAAATAATTTATTTAAATTAAATATTGATACTTTAAATTCAAATTCAAATTCAAATTCATTTATTCACGTATAAATAGAGTAAATACAATCGGTGGTTTCCATGTTACATTATTTGGTCTTATAATTCTATTTAGCCTGTGGTATGGCATGTGAATCGTTTTCTTAAAAGTAAAAAGGAATAAAGAAATCCCATCAAAAACAATACTTGTCAAAAAAACCAAGTCTCGCAACTCAGTTGTTCTGCGGTAAAAAGTTGTGAGATCCATGTAATACCAAGTCGGTTATTAATTTATTCAGTCTCTACTTAAGCGACTTTCTGTCTTAATACGTCCAGTCTCTAAGACCACGATCGTGGTCCATAACAATTGAAAATCAATTGTGTCTGGAATCTCCGTACTCGAAGCATTAAGTTGTTACGTAATAATTAACAGCATCTTATAGTGACGCATATCAATATTAAAATTCTTTAATGTTTTATATAAATATATTGAGACTTGGCCATCGCCTGAAAACACATGTAAATTCAATTATTTAGTGCGATGGCCAAGTCTCAATATATTTATATAAAACATTAAAGAATTTTAATATTGATATGCGTCACTATAAGATGCTGTTAATTATTACGTAACAACTTAATGCTTCGAGTACGGAGATTCCAGACACAATTGATTTTCAATTGTTATGGACCACGATCGTGGTCTTAGAGACTGGACGTATTAAGACAGAAAGTCGCTTAAGTAGAGACTGAATAAATTAATAACCGACTTGGTATTACATGGATCTCACAACTTTTTACCGCAGAACAACTGAGTTGCGAGACTTGGTTTTTTTGACAAGTATTGTTTTTGATGGGATCTCATTTCTTTTTGTATTTTGTAGACAGTTCTACTTTTTTCCTTTTCGGTACCTTCTACTTATTGTATATATGTATATCTACCAGCAACGAATTTTCTTAAAGCCCTCTCTCTGACTTATGAACTTTTCTTATTTTTGTAGGTAGCCTTCTGTTTTCTCTTTTCCGGTACTACTTCTTGAGCTTCAGCTACAGTTTTTCTAAGAGCCCACTCCCTGTCTCTATGCGTTTTTCTGGGAGGCTTTGATGTTACAATTTTTGACAAATCTGGACGGTAAATGCTTCTTAGTCTGTTGTATTCACAAATTGAGGATTCCTGCGCTTTAACACTTCCAAAGTCGACATTAATTAGATGTAAACCGCCCAGACTTGTAACTCTCGAAATTGCCACGTAAGCTTGACCGGAAGTGAATACTGTAGAACCGATATCCATCAGTGCATTATGTAGACTTAGTCCTTGACTTTTATGTATAGTTATAACATAGGCTATACATATGGGAAACTGTTCGCGATGAACATAAGCTCTATTAATAATATGCAGAAATACGATTAGGTAATAAGAAATTTATAAATACTTAGGTACTTAACGATACGGGTTAATACTATGGGGAAACTCAACAGACTCCCAGCGGGCGTTTCTCTCCCAAAAACGATGCATAAGAGCAATTGTTGGTACTCCTCCTTATGAGTCATGTAAACCTCACTTTAATAAACTCAAGATATTACCCCTGCCGAGTATGTACATTTTTGAAGTTTGTGTGTTCGTAAAGTCCAATCCTAATCTATTTGTAAGAGCTCGTGATATTTATACACGGGATAATGTCTACCCTCGTAACTCCAGACATGGTCAGCGACTAGTATTGGATTTTGCACCAAAGACTGCGGTGTTCAGAAAAAATTGCTCAGCTATGTGCGTTAAAATTTATAATAGGTTACAAACAGACATTCAAAATCTCCCCCTACCAAAATTTAAGAAAAAGCTTAAAGAGCTACTGCTTAAAAAAATGATTTACTCGGTAAATGAATGGCTACAGGAATAAGGAAAATATACTATATATAAATATTTTAAATAATGTGTGTTGTATATTGTTAATTCACCGTAGAAATGACTGAGTTTTATTGGCATTTGACAATGTATTTTACCAGGCACATAATTGTTTTATTGACATTATATAAGACTATGAATTTCGGAGACACGTATTGGCTAAGACCACGGGCTAAGACTAACCATTATTTATATTTCTTTATTCCTTTTTACTTTTAAGAAAACGATTCACATGCCATACCACAGGCTAAATAGAATTATAAGACCAAATAATGTAACATGGAAACCACCGATTGTATTTACTCTATTTATACGTGAATAAATGAATTTGAATTTGAATTTGAATTTAAAGTATCAATATTTAATTTAAATAAATTATTTATCCGAACAACGTCCAAATCCTAAGCAAATAATATCAGTAATAAACCAATGAGAGTAGCCTTTAGTCGTCAAACTAATATAGCAATCGAAATTATCAATGAAAATCGCAAACTTATAGGTAAGAATTCTGGGCACATCCGAACAGCATTGGGTCGCTCGCGCGTATGAGCGCGGCTGCTGCTCGCTCGGCGACATTCACCTTTCCGCGCGCCCCGCCACTGTCCCCGCCCCGCGCCCTCGCGCTAGCACCGCGCAGCGCGTAGTAACGGCCCGCGCTCACTCGCTAGCATCGCAGCGCGTGGTATAATAATTAATTTACAACCTTACGCACTCGTAATAAGTACGAATACGCACGTAGGTACGTTTTTCGCATTAAATAATTTAATTTACACGTGTTTTCATGACGGGAATACCCATTTTTTGCTCGATTTGGCAGGGGCACTACCATGCGCCTATATTTATATGGGACTAGCTTAAACCCGCGGCTTCGCACGCAATATAATAAAGCCAATATTGAAAAATTTAATAACTGAAGACTTGGCTGTATGGGCTTAATTTTCTTTGCGGTCTTTTCTAGATTTTTTAGTTTTTCCTTGATTCATACACCAAACACTACTTATATTCCAAATTTGAAGCTTCTAGGTCTGCTAGAAGTGCCTTAGAATTTTGATGATCGGTGAGTCAGTGAGTGACAAAATTAAGAAATTTGACCCGTTATAATTCTTAAAATACTGGTTCAAATTGAATGAAATTTTAAATATACCGTGTCTTTACAATGCCTGCATGGTTACTGAAAATTTCAGGCTTCTAGTTTTATCCACAACGAAGTTACAGGGGGTCGAAAATGGTCTGAATTGCTTCGAGAAAAGGATGGTACGGCCGTGATGCTTTTTTGCTCGACTTGGTGGGGGCACTGATCAGTGCATTATGTAGACTTAGTCCTTGACTTTTATGTATAGTTATAACATAGGCTATACATATGGGAAACTGTTCGCGATGAACATAAGCTCTATTAATAATATGCAGAAATACGATTAGGTAATAAGAAATTTATAAATACTTAGGTACTTAACGATACGGGTTAATACTATGGGGAAACTCAACAGACTCCCAGCGGGCGTTTCTCTCCCAAAAACGATGCATAAGAGCAATTGTTGGTACTCCTCCTTATGAGTCATGTAAACCTCACTTTAATAAACTCAAGATATTACCCCTGCCGAGTATGTACATTTTTGAAGTCGACAGTATAAAATTTAACGGAAATAATACCGATAGATTATAAACTAACGAAGTTCATAATTATACGGTGCCATATACATTGCCAGAATCAGAAAAAAAGGCGCATCTACCTGATATATAACTCGAATCTGGAAAAATTTTTAGATGCGTCTTTTTTTTTATCGGGGGCAGTATAGGTAGATATCCACACATCCACTTCTCAAGCAAAACGTTACGTAGGCGGAAGTACAAAAACTGCAAGTTACCAGGAACATACCTTCACAGAAAATTGAATCTTAGAATTATTAGATACATATTTAGGCATTCGGGTTTCAATTTAGTTTCCTATGTAGATACATTTTAGGCGAAGATTAGATACATATTCAATTAAACAGTTGGGTGGGTAGGTACACTGATGCCCGGGGCGTACCAATTAACTAAGAAATGTGTGGATATTAAATTAACTGTGCCTTAGAACTCGGAATCTCTTGAAGTTATCCGTGCTTGCTGTATTTATCAGAATTTTGTAATATATATTATATTAATTTTATTACAATTATTAATAAAATTAAATTTAAAATTAATTTACAATTAATGAAATGATAAATGTAATACTCCATGTAATACCAAGTCGGTTATTAATTTATTCAGTCTCTACTTAAGCGACTTTCTGTCTTAATACGTCCAGTCTCTAAGACCACGATCGTAGTCCATAACAATTGAAAATCAATTGTGTCTGGAATCTCCGTACTCGAAGCATTAAGTTGTTACGTAATAATTAACAGCATCTTATAGTGACGCATATCAATATTAAAATTCTTTAATGTTTTATATAAATATATTGAGACTTGGCCATCGCACTAAATAATTGAATTTACATGTGTTTTCAGGCGATTGAATTTACACGTGTTTTCAGCCATCTCACAACTTTTTACCGCAGAACAACTGAGTTGCGAGGTTTGGTTTTTTTGACAAGTATTGTTTTTGATGGGATCTCATTTCTTTTTGTATTTTGTAGACAGTTCTACTTTTTTCCTTTTCGGTACCTTCTACTTATTGTATATATGTAAATCTACCAGCAACGAATTTTCTTAAAGCTCTCTCTCTGACTTATGAACTTTTCTTGTTTTTGTAGGTAGCCTTCCGTTTTCTCTTTTCCGGTACTACTTCTTGAGCTTCAGCTACAGTTTTTCTAAGAGCCCACTCCCTGTCTCTATGCGTTTTTCTGGGAGGCTTTGATGTTACAATTTTTGACAAATCTGGACGGTAAATGCTTCTTAGTCTGTTGTATTCACAAATTGAGGATTCCTGCGCTTTAATACTTCCAATGTCGACATTAATTAGATGTAAACCGCCCAGACTTGTAACTCTCGAAAGTGCCACGTAAGCTTGACCGGATGTGAATACTGTAGAACCGATATCCATCAGTGCATTATGTAGACTTAGTCCTTGACTTTTATGTATAGTTATAGCATAGGCTATACATATGGAAAACTGTTCGCGATGAACATAAGCTCTATTAATAATTTCAAATTTAGTTTTAACCGGACAAAGTTCGTAAACATGTTCGTTATTAAATGTAATGTATATTTTCTTAATGATTTTTGTATTATCCGGATCAACCTTTACTCTTTGCACTATACCGATAGAACCATTAACTAAACCAAGACTCACGTCAATATTTCGCCTAAGCATGACTTTTGCTCCTATTTTTATAATTATGTTTTCTTCCAGGCCTGCTGTCATAGAAGCATCATCTTCATATTTTTTTATGCTTTCACGAGCTCTTTTTGTTAGGTATTTGGGGCAATCTAAGCTATCTACAGCTGTAAGTTTTATTCCGGGATGTGGGAGAGATCTAAGCATTGCAGTATTTAATTGTTGACACATGTTTTTTGTAGGTAATAAGCAAACGGTATCATTAGGAAGTTTCGAGAGGTGTTCAATTATTTCAACCAATCTGTTTTCATTTGAATCGGATTTAAGAGTTATTAATCTAGTTGAGAGTAAGTCACGGTCTTTTTGTGTAGACACCTAATCTTATCCTGTTAAGCATATCAACAAAGTCAGAATCATTGAGCTGTCGCATGTTAATTGTAAGTTCATCGTATATGAACAATTAGATCCACAAATTCGGTATACTGAGGGAACCTAACAACTTGTTAGTTTCAGCAGTTGTTAGTTTTTCAAAAGGGGACTTTTCTCTTACCGGAGGAAGCTGTAAGAGATCCCCGAAAACTACAAGGTGTTTTTTTCCAAACCACCCATTTTGATCGTCGTTTGTGTCAAATATCTCAGACAAGCGTAAATCCATCAGTGCATTATGTAGACTTAGTCCTTGACTTTTATGTATAGTTATAACATAGGCTATACATATGGGAAACTGTTCGCGATGAACATAAGCTCTATTAATAATATGCAGAAATACGATTAGGTAATAAGAAATTTATAAATACTTAGGTACTTAAAGTATCAATATTTAATATTCTCAATATATTTATATAAAACATTAAAGAATTTTAATATTGATATGCGTCACTATAAGATGCTGTTAATACGTAACAACTTAATGCTTCGAGTACGGAGATTCCAGACACAATAATTCATACACCAAACACTACTTATATTCCAAATTTGAAGCTTCTAGGTCTGCTAGAAGTGCCTTAGAATTTTGATGATCGGTGAGTCAGTGAGTGACAAAATTAAGAAATTTGACCCGTTATAATTCTTAAAATACTGGTTCAAATTGAATGAAATTTGAAATATACCGTGTCTTTACAATGTTTGCATGGTTACTGAAAATTTCAGTCTTCTAGTTTTATCCACAACGAAGTTACAGGGGGTCGAAAATGGTCTGAAAAATTCTTTAATGTTTTATATAAATATATTGAGACTTGGCCATCGCACTAAATAATTGAATTTACATGTGTTTTCAGGCGATTGAATTTTTTTTAATTTAATAAATTTCTTTAATGTTTTATATAAATATATTGAGACTTGGCCATCGCACTAAATAATTGAATTTACATGTGTTTTCAGGCGATGGCCAAGTCTCAATATATTTATATAAAACATTAAAGAATTTTAATATTGATATGCGTCACTATAAGATGCTGTTAATTATTACGTAACAACTTAATGCTTCGAGTACGGAGATTCCAGACACAATTGATTTTCAATTGTTATGGACCACGATCGTGGTCTTAGAGACTGGACGTATTAAGACAGAAAGTCGCTTAAGTAGAGACTGAATAAATTAATAACCGACTTGGTATTACATGGATCTCACAACTTTTTACCGCAGAACAACTGAGTTGCGAGACTTGGTTTTTTTGACAAGTATTGTTTTTGATGGGATCTCATTTCTTTTTGTATTTTGTAGACAGTTCTACTTTTTTCCTTTTCGGTACCTTCTACTTATTGTATATATGTATATCTACCAGCAACGAATTTTCTTAAAGCCCTCTCTCTGACTTATGAACTTTTCTTATTTTTGTAGGTAGCCTTCTGTTTTCTCTTTTCCGGTACTACTTCTTGAGCTTCAGCTACAGTTTTTCTAAGAGCCCACTCCCTGTCTCTATGCGTTTTTCTGGGAGGCTTTGATGTTACAATTTTTGACAAATCTGGACGGTAAATGCTTCTTAGTCTGTTGTATTCACAAATTGAGGATTCCTGCGCTTTAACACTTCCAAAGTCGACATTAATTAGATGTAAACCGCCCAGACTTGTAACTCTCGAAATTGCCACGTAAGCTTGACCGGAAGTGAATACTGTAGAACCGATATCCATCAGTGCATTATGTAGACTTAGTCCTTGACTTTTATGTATAGTTATAACATAGGCTATACATATGGGAAACTGTTCGCGATGAACATAAGCTCTATTAATAATATGCAGAAATACGATTAGGTAATAAGAAATTTATAAATACTTAGGTACTTAAAGTATCAATATTTAATTTAAATAAATTATTTATCCGAACAACGTCCAAATCCTAAGCAAATAATATCAGTAATAAACCAATGAGAGTAGCCTTTAGTCGTCAAACTAATATAGCAATCGAAATTATCAATGAAAATCGCAAACTTATAGGTAAGAATTCTGGGCACATCCGAACAGCATTGGGTCGCTCGCGCGTATGAGCGCGGCTGCTGCTCGCTCGGCGACATTCACCTTTCCGCGCGCCCCGCCACTGTCCCCGCCCCGCGCCCTCGCGCTAGCACCGCGCAGCGCGTAGTAACGGCCCGCGCTCACTCGCTAGCATCGCAGCGCGTGGTATAATAATTAATTTACAACCTTACGCACTCGTAATAAGTACGAATACGCACGTAGGTACGTTTTTCGCATTAAATAATTTAATTTACACGTGTTTTCATGACGGGAATACCCATTTTTTGCTCGATTTGGCAGGGGCACTACCATGCGCCTATATTTATATGGGACTAGCTTAAACCCGCGGCTTCGCACGCAATATAATAAAGCCAATATTGAAAAATTTAATAACTGAAGACTTGGCTGTATGGGCTTAATTTTCTTTGCGGTCTTTTCTAGATTTTTTAGTTTTTCCTTGATTCATACACCAAACACTACTTATATTCCAAATTTGAAGCTTCTAGGTCTGCTAGAAGTGCCTTAGAATTTTGATGATCGGTGAGTCAGTGAGTGACAAAATTAAGAAATTTGACCCGTTATAATTCTTAAAATACTGGTTCAAATTGAATGAAATTTGAAATATACCGTGTCTTTACAATGCCTGCATGGTTACTGAAAATTTCAGGCTTCTAGTTTTATCCACAACGAAGTTACAGGGGGTCGAAAATGGTCTGAATTGCTTCGAGAAAAGGATGGTACGGCCGTGATGCTTTTTTGCTCGACTTGGTGGGGGCACTGCCGTGCCCCCAGATTATTTTGTGTTTTATGACATTGATTTTACATTCTGTGATTACTTTCTCACACACTTATTAATTACAAAATTTTAGGAAAATCGTCTATTTTTACAATGTTTGTAAATATGTGAGCACCATGTATCTATCACATATTAAATTATCTGTCGTTGCTTCATTTTAATTCTTTTTACCTATTGTGGTATAGTAATTTTATTCTAGGTGCATCGTCTTCACATATAGGTAATATTATTTAACTAATGTACGTGCATATACAAACAATTGTAAAACATTTTAAAAGAGTAACGGTGGAGTTTCTTGCCCATTCTTCTCCATACGAAAACTACCTTTTGGAAGGGGCGACTAGAATCAATTTTAATATTTTGTAAATTTTGACGTTCAAAAGTGCCATACAACATGGGCCTATTTGAAATAAATGATTTGACTTTGACTTTGACTTTGATTTTGAATGACCATGCTAGAACGTTTGTTCTTGTACTTTTACAGAGGGGGAAGTGTTTGTAAGGCTTCTCCAGTGTTATATACTAAGTAATTTTGTAATTTCAGAAAATCCTGAAATTCGTCTGTCTTATACCTATAATAAAGAAGAGAATTATACAGTTTGGAAAGACAAACCGCTGAAGATATTTTTAGAAAATGGTTACGCACGACTCATATGGTAAGTTTGTTGAAAAAGAGAATAATTTTTAATTTTTAGCTGTATTCAAATTCAACGATAATTCTCTTAGATATCGTACTTTTAGACCAAGTTTCTAATGGTGGCCATTCACAACCAAATTTACTGTCCCATTAGCATGAGACTTTTTTTTTTTTGGTTGTGAAATTATCAAATACTCCCGGTCTGTGCGGAGCGGGAGGACATGTCAAACTCTTACTGACTAAAACCCAAACATGTTCCTTCAGTTGCCATGTTGCCAGGGGCGACGGTATCCCTTTCGAACTTTCCCGCGACCTCGGCAGGCATTGGCCCTAGCGGACCCCGTCAGTTCTGCTGACATCTCTTTGAAGTGCGCGTGGAACAAAACGCGCCGTCGACACGGGCCTGGTCCTTATCGGACGGTGAGTCCGCAAGCCGGCGCCTACGGTGGCCGGGAATCGGCCTGCGATTCCCGACGCCCAGGGCGTCTCCTGCGGCGACTAGGGGCGTGAGGGCGCGAAATTTGTCTGTCCCTCTCGCGCTCCTTTTTGGGTTGGAAATTATCAAATAATTTCTCCAGCTCTGGGTGGAGCGGGAGGGCGTGTCAGACTCTTACTGACTAAAACCCACCCGCGTTCCTTCGGTTGCCCTGTTGCCGGTGGCCACGATGTCCCTTTTGGCCCTTATTCGCAGCCTCCGTACCGTAGCCTGGACCAGGGCCGGACGCGAGAGATCACCGCCGCCGATCGCCTCCACGAGGCATTGAACATTCGGTATTGTATAGTATGTCTATGCAAAGTATGGAATAAATTATAATTTATACTTTACCTGAACGTTACGTAGGCATTCTATATAATGTCTTAGTATTCTATAGAATATCGGATTAATTATACAGATTGCCGATAGCATATGAATATATCGACGGTGGAAATTTCAAATATCGTAAGGGACAGGGTGGGGAATACAATTTCCCTTACGTCATTTGAAATTTCCGTCGTCGATAATCACGTTCTCGATATAAAAACATGATATATAAACGGCTTTAACGATTTCGATGAAAGTTGCAATGTAGGGGGGAAAAAATCGATCTAGCTAGGTCTCATATCTGGGAAAATTTTCTCTATTTTCGTGTTTTCTATTTTCACAGCCTGGGGAATGTGATACAACATTGATATACCTGGACGATATGTTTACCTATTTCCACCCGAGCAGAGCTCGGCCGACGAGGTACTTAATTACACTAAGCCACCGACAAAAAGATAACCGGAACCGTTATAATTTTTAGCCAATAAAACTATGCACAAAAAAATAGAAACATTAAAAGATCTTAAAACCTTCAACCTATAAAAACTAGTGATGTACCGACTAGTCGCTGACTTGTCGGGAAAGCCGACTAGTCGGCCATTTTTGTAGTCGGCTAAAACCAAACGCCGACTAGTCTGCCCATTTTACTCGTATTAATTAATATGCTTAAAAATTTAAAAAATTTATATGCTTAGAAATTTTAAAGACGGTGTTTATAATGAAATTTAAATCTTTACTGTTATTATTTTTTATCGAAGAATCAGATTTACACAATTTACTTTCAGTGCAATCTAGAATAGGATAGGAACGAATAGGAAACTTTCGTTTGGTCCATTAATTAAGTCCGCTGGTCGCCGGGTGCCGCGCGCCGCCACCTACGAGCCGGAAGGTCGGCTTGGCCGAATAGATGGCCATTTGGCCAAAGTCATAGCCGGCCCATCTCAAAAAACTGGCCAAGTGCGTGTCGGACCACGCACAATGAAGGGTTCCGTAGTTGGGATGAATTTATCCAAACTTAACTTTGTAGTTGAAAAATATGTTCATGTTAAAACATGTTTTTGCAACTGCAAAGTCAAGTTGGTCGATTATTACTCGTTAACTTGTAGAGCCTACTTAGCTGTGATAATTTTCCTTTTTAATTTCGTTATATAAACTACTGCTGTGATTTTTTTCACACATCCAAAATCAATCATTTAGCTGGCAAGGGGGACACACACACTTGACTCTAATAAAAATTAGCACTTTAAAGTTTAATATTTCGGAAACGGATCCTTGAATCCAAAAATGGTTTTACAAACTCACAATGTTTTTAAAGGGCCTTTCCAATAATACCCATACCCAACAAAATGGGTAAAAAAAAAACGTCTCCACTTTACGTGTAGGAAAGGTACCCTAAAAAAAAATGTTTTTCATAATTTTGTTTTACCACTTTGTCGGCGTAATTAATATGTATACTTATGCCAACTTTCTAGTACTAAGGGTCTCGGAGCTAGACCGCGGACAGACAGACAAACAGACAGACGGACAGACGACAGACAGACAGACGGACATGACGAAACTATAAGGGTTCCTTGTTTACTACGGAACCCTAATAAAAACAAACGAAATGCCATAATAAAATTGTCGTAAAGAGACTGGTGGCAATGCCAAGTTGTATGGCTATGCTTTGCCTCTTGCCCAGGTAAATGATGTAAAGATATGTAGATAGAATACTCTTTATTATTTACACCATAGAAATTACAGATATAAATGTAGAAATTTTACATAGGGTGATACAATAGGCGGTCATAACGATAAAAACCGAACCTTCAGTCACGGCAATTGTCAACCAACTGTTTAGAAAATAATTTACTATCGCACTCTATCGCTCTAACACTCAGTGGGCAAACATGAGCAAGCCTTTGACTGTACTACTGAACTTCTAAATTTAAAAGACCGATGTACTTAACGTTTAAAAATACGATTTACGTGAGTTAGAACTATGACGAATTACTTAATCGAAAATGTTCATAATCGCGAAGTACGGAACTTCTAACAATTATGAACATTTTAAATAAAGTAATTCGTCATAGCGTACATTCTGACTCACGTAAATCGTAATTTTAAGCTTTATAAGTACAGTACATCGGTATTTTAAACATCGAAGTTCAGTTGTACAGTCCAAGCTTTCTGCCTTATCTGCTTATAAAGATGCAGTGGAAAAGTTATAGGCCTATACATTACTACTACATTACTGTTTTCAGGTGTTTTAATTACTACTATAGTGACAACTCCGGAATATTTGTACCAGAAAACGAATTATCAAACGATACTATCAACAAATTAAATGTGAGTATTTTAGTATAGCGCTATACGCTTTTCAGTTACCTGTGCCACTTTCAGACTTTCTCTTACATACTTATTCTCATTTCTTATTCTATCTATTCGGGTCCTTCATAAAATTCTTCATTCCTCTTATAATTTTCAGTTGCATATGTTAGAAAACTGGATGAAAACTACAATTAAAGGCATTGATATCCACTGTACTATCAAGTTGTGAGTGTCAAAATGATTACTGTGTATGAAAATTCAGATGAATATGTTTTGAAGGAAAAGGATTTCATGAAGTTTAGCACAGAAAGACAAGGCTAGACATTTATTTAATTAGACTTGTCAGTATTAAATCAGAAAGCTAGTTGTCCGTTCGTAAAGCTAGGTTTTCATGGAGAAGAAGGACAAGAAACTCCATGAAAACAGTATAACAGTATTCTATCAACACATTTCTGTAAATTTTAGGTAAATTAGGTACTTCTTCAAATTAGGTATAATTGGTTCCAAGCTTCGCAAATAACAATTTTTTAATATTATAATAACCTCAAAATTAATGATGCTTTCATTCATCCCTTTTGTGGCCCAATATTCTGATGCATAGAAGACAGAAAGTCTAACTATTGTTTTATAAATCTTCCCCGTAAGTTTATGGGGAATGCGGGAGTCGCAGGTTGTTGCCGGTGCCTGCCGCCATTTCTTCGATTGATAATAATTAATTATACATACAATATAACATTAAGTTACATCGAAGTGTCTTAGATTTTTTTCTATAAGCCTATAAACTGAAAAAGGTACACTAGTTTACACAAGCCTCCTTTTACATGGCACCAATACAGAACTGGTGAAATGTGGGTATACGTACAATACAATACAATACACCAGTGAGCTATGGGGCTCTCCTTCGGGAAATACAAAATACAGGCGTGATATTATGATATTATATCTGGTTACAGATCGCAAACGTCACCGCTGAAATGAGTACTACGTGGACGTGCATGGTCTTACAGGAGTACAAACGTGGGGATAAGCCATATCCATATAAGGAACGTATCTATTCTGCAAAAAAATTACAGTTTAATCTTCATGTCAAAGGAGCAGGTAAGTGCATCTTTACCTCCTTTTTTACATATAAAAAAAATCTGGCCCTACTTCTTGTCTACTTCAAAACGGGAAGGGAAGGACCAAGGGTTCGGGCTGGGCGTTGATGAGCCAATCAGGTAGTTATTGCAATTCGGTGTCATTTCCAATCCAGCTGGACCAGGCTGGATTATTATCGATCCGGCCGGATGCAGCCGGATCCGGCCGAATCCGACAGGACTGATCAAATCAGGATAATTTTTCCTTTTCGTTCCAGAAGGCACTGTTAATAAGTTAATCGAGTAAGTGTAATAAATGAGTTAATAGAGTTCTAAAATAAATAATAGGTTGTATATTTAAAAAAAACTTATTTGAAATCAACTTTAACTTTTCATCTCAGAACTTAAAATTATACGTCTCTTTATAAAATCTAACATAATATAACCTTGCGTCATTACTATAAACTGATATCACAATAATTTGCGAATGCTAATAAAATTATTACATTAATGAGTTTGAATTATCTTTGGTTTAATCAACTTACGATTATTTTATTATTTTAAGTACATATATCAAAAAATAACTTTTGGTTTTGAAAAAAGGATCGTAGAAAACAAATAGTATCAATTGTGTCATCTGCCAATCGACTTCTAATAGAGCTAAAAATATAGCCTGCGGCCGAAAAGGGCCTTTCAGCTTCTACACTTTATTTATTTATTTATTCATATAACAATTCGCATTGTGTTTGAATTTTGTAGTACATTAATTAATATTTTACAGCTAAAAACAATAAATTATAAATTATATGAATATCAAACAGTAAATTTCACTAAAAATAAAATCAATAACTTATATGATAAATTAATATGTCAATAGATTGTAATAGTAATTATATAAATTATGGCTGGCTTGGCACTGGCTTTCTAGTCAGCAAATAATCATGCAGCGACAAACAAAACACACATTCGTGCCTTTAGCGAGGAGTGGAATAATACTGAGCACGTAGTCACGTGGTCCGACTTGGTGGCGCCGCATGGTAGGGCGGGGGCCCCCCGCGTAGCGGCTCAGCGTCGAACGACTTACGTACCACGCATTTATAGTACCAACTCATGCAACAGCGCGATTATTTTGCAAAAAATTGCTATCACCGGATTCGGTATATTGGTACCGGATCCGTTAAACGTTTAATGACGCCGGATTACCGGATCCGGTTTTCCAGAATGCAATCCCTACAGTCAGGTCAACCAGTAAGTCAGGATTTTTCTTTTTATATGATTAGGATAGCTAACATTATATTAATCTGCGCGAGCAGCGAACTTGGGGCAGTTTGTTAATCCGTAGTGTTCGACGCGAGCTTCTCCGAATAAATTGTGGTCGCAGGACACGAACACAAAATTATGACAAAGAAGCAGGATGGGCTATATCATGGCGGCCCTCGTAACACAGCCCTCACTGCCAACCCCATTTTTTATTTTTGTGTGGGTGGGACATTGGTGTCGATTCTCTTGTCACAAATGCCTCTAAACTAGACTAAAAATCACTAAAATTTAGTTTAATCCTGTCAAACGACGATTTCCCATTCTGAAATTAGACTAAAATGACACAACTTAACTATATTTTAGTTTGGCAGCACTAAGATGGTACTGAGATATTAGTTTAGTGAAAATGGCAATTTTGCTATTCTGAATTTGACGTTTTTCACCTAAAATTTACATTTTCTAACTAAATCTGACTATTTTTAATCGCGACTAAAAACGTGTGGAGTAAAATTGGTTGTCATGAACTTTTAATTCACACCAACACCTCGACTTCAGATGCAAAAACAGTACTGAATATTTTTTTTTCTTTTGCTTTTATCTCGAAAATGGTGTGTCCAATCGCAAAAATAATGAAAATTTCGACACCCTTTATAAAACCCTTAAACCCCTAACACTCTACATGTAGGTAATATTTTTTTTTTATTTTCCATATAAAAACTGAAAAAATCTATATAAAACACGTCGAGGCTGCCCCCCCTGCGCGCCTCCGGCTCTAAAAAGATTCACGTGGTTAGGTATCACGTGTGGAGTTGCGATTGTCAAATTCGATTTAGATGTGTCAAAATTATTTTTAAATTTAGAGAATTTATTTTGCAGAATAGCTTTGAGATTCTCATAGTCAAAAGTAGGAAATTTTAGTGATAGTTTAGTTAGTTTAGTTCGGTGTACAAGAGAATCGGCACCATTATCTAATAACTTCTCCCGCTCTGGGCGGAGCGGGAGGGCATGTCAGACTCTTACTGACTAAAACCCACCCGTGTTCCTTCAGTTGCCATGTTGCCGGGGGCCACGGTATTCCTTCACTGCCAACCCCTGGTAGCAGGAGGAACAACGAGGGATTTAGTTGGTAAAAGTGTGGCTTTGCCGTAAATTACGAATTTACTATTTAAGGGGTTAACAATAATCATCAAAAGTTTCCAAAAACCTAGCGTTTGACGGTGAATAAGAATATCACACATACAGATTTTTGAATTGACGGGTACACATAGGTAGAAGTGCGAACACAGGGTTAAAGAAGTGAATGTAGGACCGCGCACCATGAAGGCTTCCGTAGTTGGAATGAATTTATCCCAAGAACAAACTTAACATTGTAGTTGAAAAACACGTTCTGCCATACATTCCAACTGCAAATGTAAGTTTGTAAAAGAAAGAAAGAAAAAGAAGAAAATACATTTATTTAGCATGGACAAAAAGGCACACAACACAACATAATTATAACACAAGTAAAAATAAAAAAGGAAACAAAAAACAAAGTATAAATAATAATTGAACAGGAAAGTGTGCCTCGCGGCTGCGCCAAATAGGCACAGTTCAGCGAAAATGCCTGATAGTGTCTGACGCTGTGTTGTACGCACAAAAGGAGACGGAAACGATTACATACACTCTTGGGCCTGAATGTAACGAGATGAAAATGGTGTGAATTTATAGATTCAAACATAAATAAGTGTATTGCAGTGACTAGTTGCTATCCCACAATTCACACAGTGATCCATAGTTTCAACAATATCCAATCCACAAAGCGGCGGTAAAATCCAAAATAACAATTCCAAGTCAATCGTGTGAGCAATTTTCGGTATCCAGTGTGAAAGTAAGGGTCGTACAAGGTAGGCAGGGTCAGAATCCGTAAAAAATAAAGCAGTAAATAATCGGGAAAGCACTCAAAACGCATCGGAAAACACGAAACAAGTGGTAGCTGTCTAGATGGGGTGGGCGTTGCGATAACAAACCGTTTACAAAGACCGTTTTGTGTTTTGTGATGATAAAACCGTTTTACGTCCTGGGTTCAACTTCGAACAATCTTCATTGCACACACCAGTCTTCGAATTACTTGGTGCGATTTTTTATTTTACATCTAAGAAAATACAGTACAATGATTCAACTATCTATCACACTCGTAAAACAGCCTTTCTAATAAAAAGTGAACTCTTTGTCAGTGAAATACAGTCAATAATATATTACCAGTTGTCAATGCTGTCGTTCGTGATGCGAAAAAACCATATTAATACATTTCAAATTGTTAATAGTTATAAGAAACTGCGCTCGACGAAAACGCAATTCTATTCCATGTAGGATAAGTTTCGTCCTTTAACCGTTTTCTGCAACCGTTTTCGTCGTCGGGAAAACGAAATGAAATGAAATGAAATGAAATTAAATGAAATGAAATTGTTTATTCTGTAAATAGGATATCGAAATCACTTTTACACGTCATATAAAAAAAAATTAAAAATAAGCTAGATGAGTTCGGCGTTTCCTATCTGACTACTCTGAGAAGAAAGGCCGAAAGAAACTCAGAGGTCGCAGTCTCTTTTAAAGTCCAGACATAATCTTGGTCAGGCCATATGAGGACCATGTAGATTAGTGTCTGAAAAGGTCTTTTGAGGAAAGAACCACACAGATTTGAGTAGACCTGTCCAGTCAGTGCAAGCATTTGTCAGTAATCGTGGAGCTCAACTCAGAACTCAAGGAGCTCAACTCGACGAACAATACCAAAGAAAGGACATTTGGGTAGGCCGCATAAACTACTCAAACTGCCAGACCATCACTAAAACTAGCAGAGAAATGAAAACAATATCCACATAATCCTCACATTCACAATAGTTAAAATAATATAATACTTTACAAAGTAATCATGTAATTTTGAATATAATTTTCAACAATGTCAATGTGTTTATAAAACTGGTATATGTTGATTTTACATAATAATTAAAAAGTCTAGTTTTATGGTTTTATCACAAGGCTTAGCAGAGCGAGCAGTTCAAACCCAAGCTTTTATTTATTTATTTATTTATTTATACTTTATTGTACACCACAAAAATACATAACAAAAAATAAATCAAACACTACAAAATATACAATGGGCGGTTCTATCTTCTAAATAATCTGAAATTGTATAGTACCCTTTTTTACAAAGTTTGGTTTTAATACAGATTTTAAACCGTTTAATTGGTAAGTTTCGAATGTCAATGGGGAGTTTGTTGTAAAAGCGTATACATTGACCCATGAATGAGTTGCCTACTTTGTGGAGACGTGTACGATGTACAGCAAGATTGTGTTTATTCCTGGTATTTAAACTATGAATATCGGACATTTTCTTAAAATTGGATATATTTTTGTGCACATACAATAGGTTTTCAAAAATATATTGTGAGGCTACAGTCAGAATATTTATTTCTTTGAATTTTTCTCTAAGGGAATCTCTTGGACCTAGGTTGTAAATGGCTCGAACAGCCCTTTTCTGTAGAACAAAGATAGTATTAATGTCCGCACAGGTTCCCCAGAGAAGAATCCCATATGACATAAGACTATGAAAATAACTAAAATAAACAATTCTGGCTGTTTCTACGTCAGTTATCTGTCTAATTTTTTTAACAGCATAGGCGGCCGAACTAAACGGTTTCGTTCGTCAAAAATTTGACAATGACCCACCACTAATGTCAAATTATCAATGTCAGTCGGCTCATGCAAGTGCAGAACATGCACTGCCAGTGACAGACTAAAAATATAAGACTGATTTTAATCGAAATAAAATTGATAATAATCATTATTTTGGTTTTTCAGTAATTAATGATGTTTTATTTACTCACTACTTTAATCGATAATCTCACGAAAACTATCTTTATCATATTTCTCCGCTTCCAGTTTGAGAATTGAGCTGATTTTTGATATTCAAGGATAAAAAACCATGACGAATTTTTTAGATCATATCTCAAGTTATTACATTTGGGCCCACCGTTTCCCATCTCCTTTACCATGGTATTTTAAGACCATAGACTTCGATTGCGAATGTTTATTTTATTATAGGTTTTCCTGTATTGTTTATGTAAAGAACCATTCTTTGTATTCATTTCAAAATTTTAGGCTCAGTAGTTTCGGAGATAATGCAAAGTTGAATATATTTTCATTTCATCAACATCTTTAGAAGTATTTATTCTAATAATATTAAAAAAAAAATAGAAGTCTCCAAGCTCTTTCATTCGATATGTCACACGGTACACAGTTTGTAAAACTTTTTTTCTCCCGAAAAGTGACCCCCATATTTAAAATTCGTTGTTGCTTGTCCGTGTTTGGGACACAGAAATTCATATATATACCAAAGGAGACTGAAACGATTACATCTACTCTTGGGCCTGAATAGTAACGAGATAAAAATGGTGTGAATTTATAGAATCATACATACATTAGTGTATTGCAGTGACTAGTTGCTATCCCACAATTTACATAGCGATCCATAGTTTTAACAATACTATCCAATCGGTAAAATCCATTATAAAAATTCCAAGTCAATCGTGTGAGCGATCTTCGGTGTCCAGTGTGAAAGCAAGGGTCGTACAAGGTAGGCAGGGTCAAAATCCGTAAAAATCAAAGCAGTGATCGTTGAAAATGAAAAATAATTGGGAAAGCACTCAAAACACATCCGAAAACACGAAATAAGTGACAGCTGTCTAGTTCTAGTAGGGATGTGCGTTGCGACAACGAACCGTTTACAAAGGCCTTTTTGTGATGATGAAACTGTTTTACGTCCTGAGTTCAACTTCAAACAGTCTTCATTGCACAAACCAGTCTTCGAATTACTTGGTGCGATTTTTACATCTAAGAAAATACAATCGGGTACAATGATTCAACTATCTATCACACTCGTAAAACAGACCTTTCAATAAAAAGTGAACTCTTTGAAATGAAATACAGTCAGTAATGTATTACCAGTTGTCAATGCTATCGTTCGTGATGCGAAAAAACCATTTCATACATTTCAAATCGTTGAAAGCTTTAAGAAACTACGCTCGACGAAAAGACAATTCTATTCCATGTTGGATAAGTTTCGTCCTTTAACCGTTTTCGTCGTTGGGAAAACGGTTTCGGTCACCAAAAATTCGAGAATGACCCACCACTAATGTGTCAAATTGTCAATGTCAAATTATCAAAGTCAGTCTGCTAGTGCAGAATATGTACTGCCAGTGACATAGACAAAAAAATAAAACTGATTTTAATCGATATGAAATTGATATGATTATCAGTTATTATGGTTTTTCAGTAATTAATGATGTTTTATTTAAATTAAATGCACCATATTGTATAAAAGTATATATAGTGCATTTAATTACTTTGAGTTAACTATATTACCTACCTAGTGGGTAGGTTTTCTTTTTGTAGTTATGTAATCGATTACTATAATGGATAATCTCACGAAAACTATCTTTATCATATTTCTCCGCTTCCAGACAAAGAATTGAGCTGATTTTTGTTATTCAAGGATAAAAAAATATGACTAATTTTTTAGGTCATATCTCAACTTAATACACTTGGGCCCAACATTTTCCATCTCCTTTTAACTAAATTGGTCCTGTAGATTCGGAGCAAATTGGCCGTGACAGACGGACAGACAGTCAGCCAGCCACGACAAACACACGAGTGATCCTTTAAGGGTACCGTTTTTTTTCTTTTGAGGTACGGTACTCTAAAAAGTGTACTTTTTCACTTCATACAAGACAATAAAGATAATCAAAATTCGGCCTCCGTTTAACTGTCGCGACCACAGGCAATTTACTAACGCTGCAATTGTTTATCGTCTAGTCAACAAGTGCTTTTTTGTTTAACTTTTTTCAGAAGTCTTGGAAAAATATGAACTGGGTGTTATTCGATTCGGAATAGCATGTAGATGATTTTTGAAAAAAATAAAGTGCCGTTTGCAAAAAATATTTTTTAAAAGTACTGAAAAAAAAGCGGGTTTGGTTTCTTGCAAATATATTAAAAAAAAATAAGATTGTTGATATCTAAAAAAAATTTCAAAAAGAAGAAGAAATTTCCTAAACGAAAATTCCAACTCTCGGAACTGTAGGACCAATATTTAGAATTTTCCCAGCGGGGTGAGTACAGCCGAAAACGGGTACTCTGGCTTACAAAATTATTTTAACATATTAAATATGAAAATAAAAAAATCAAGCACTTAATATGAATTAACAATAATCGGCCGGCAAATTCTTATAACGCGATTTTTTAATTAGTTATGCAATAATTAACTAGCAATTTTTTGCATACATTGGTTTTATACAATAACTATTAAACACGTTCACACTGTGTCAAATGCGTAGTCAACGGTATCGTCACTGACATTGATTATCGTGCCGATATCGGCGGACGACACATTGCACTTGTTCACTGCTGCCATTAAATAAATAAAAAAAAACGTGTGGCACTCGGGGACTGCCGCGGTAAAGCTATTGCATAGCATTTGTAACCTCCATACTTCCTATTTGTCAACGCTACACTTGGCGTTACATTACATGGTAGACGGAGTGGGGGGTGTTAGGTTTTATTTTCGTTACGAAATTTCTTGATTCGGTCGCCGCGCTCAAAGCCCGCGATAAAAGCTATGCAATAGCTTAAAAGATTTTTATTTCTTGCGGATTATACAGTTCCACTTAATGCAAATCTATATTATTGCTTATCTATTATAATAGTAGCAGTATCTTACCTATCTATTTTAAGTAACTTTGTAGATAAAACAGTTTCTTATTTCTAATATTGGTATTCTTAATTTAGTTTTGTTAGTTTTACATTTCATATATTTAAGTATTAGTAGTAGTTTTTGTTAGTAGTTGTTAAATATTAATTATTATAATTTTGCTTAATCTACAAGAACCCCGGGATGGGTGAAGGCCTCCTCCAAAGATCTCCATTTATCTCTGTCCTGTGCTAATTGTCTCCAAAGTGGGCCGGCTGTTTTTTTAATTTCGTCTTCCCAGCGTGCTAAAGGTCTCCCTTTATTGCTTTTTCCTTGTGGACCTCGCCACTCAGTTGTTCTCACGGTCCATCTCTGGTCTGTGAGTCTCGCAATATGGCCTGCCCTTTAGTTTTTGTGTATAACTCAGAGCATTTGTTGCTTTGGTTATTTTGGCAATCAAACCTTGTTTACATGATTATTGTTTAACCTTATTGAAAAAATTAAAATAGTCCTGAAAATATTTTAACATTATAATATTTTAACACCATGTTTAGGACATAAATTATGTTTTTTTTTTTCACCAGGAGCAGTCATTTTGATTGCAAACAACCAAAGTTTGACTTACGTAACGACTAACCTGTCAGTTAACTACGATGGAGAAGCCACCTACACTTATAAAGACGGCGAGGATTTTCCAATGGATTTTTCGTGCATAAAAGCAATAGATAATCATGAAAAGGATACTCTGCGTTTAGAATATTACAATTCAGAAGGTACTTCACATGAAGAATATATTAAGCAACACCATTCACTCGATTCAAAGTAAGGATGGCGATTTCGTCACCTAAATCCGTCAAAGGGGTGATTCTACTTGTCATCCTAAACAACTTTCCGTATGAAACCCATAACTGACGCGGATATTTTTGCGCACTTTGAAAAATTCGTGTCTTGCAACAGAAAAGACTTGTTATTACACAAAACCAAACTATTTGCAATGAACTTGATCCGCCATCGATCGTATCCTATTATTGCAAATTGATCGTTAAAAAATAAAAACATTCGCTTTAGTTATCGATCGATAGATTAGAACATTGATAGTCAATCAATGTTTCACAAGACGTCCTTATTATTCATTTAAAAATCCCATAAATAGAACGACGTTCAGTTTTTCCCGAAATTGAACAATTCTAATTTTACTTTCCTTAAAAACCTATTTCGGACTATATTACAAACATTTTAAAACAAAAATAGCCCAATCGATTTACCCGTTCTCAGGTGTTAAGTAATGCACAGCTTATCATTTTCATTTGCTTGTATAAATTTATATAGATTTCATATTAAGACACAAACGCCATTGAATTGATCAAGACATTGACTAGACGAAGATCATCAGGTGTTAAAACACTCTAAGGTCCGGACGGAAAAAGTTGAAAAACAAAAACAAAAACACAAAAAGTGAACTAATAAATAAGTAACATTTCAGGGATTCTTCTATTACAAACCAAGCCTCGAGTAACACAACACATATTCCGTTCTGTCTTGAAATCGAACAATGATAAGTATTATTTGGACTGTATACGCGCTGCCATAAATCCTGATAGAGAATATCGATATAGAACTACGTTTTTAAAAAAAAGATATTTACGTACAGGTAAGTAGTGGTGCTGTATATCTATACTAATATATATAAAGCTGAAGATTTTGTTTCTTTGTTTGCTTGAACGCGCTAATCTCAGGAACTACGGGTCCGATTTGAAATAATTTCAATGTTAGATGGCCCATTTATCGAGGAAGGCTATAGGCTATATATCATCACGCTATCGGTAGGAGCGGAGCACCAATGAAGAATTTTTCAAAATCAGGGGCTTTTTTTTTTAATTTGTTTTTTCCAAAATGTCATCGTATAATACTTTTTAGATGAATAAGTTAGCCCAAAGTGACTATTCCAAGCGGACGAAGTCGCGGGCAGAAGCTAGTTTACAATATAGAGGGTGTGAAAAAATATTGATCATCTACAATGCCATTTTAACCCGCAGTTCCCGTAAGGCTGTGCAATTACGGGTGTGACGTGCAATTTCTGCATGTTTGTGTTTTTAAACAATATTCCTTGCAAGGTGAAAGGATGAAATACTTACGATGTGTTTTTTACAGGTGCAGTGGTATTGTCCGTCAATGGCCAAAAATTATCACCACTTACAAATAACGACAAGTTATATGACAATTATATATTCAAGTATATAGATGGAGAAGTACTGAATGTTACGTGTCGAAAAATGGATGTTAATAAGAGAGGCACTCTAACTTTCTATTCTAGTCCAGACGTTTATTGGTTATCACAAAGTAAGTAGATATCGGTATAAGCTGACACCTACAAAGTTAGGAAAAACCCGATCTATCAAAAACGGTCCCTGTACAACCTCACAGGGTTTGAAATTGAAAAACCCCAAAAGAGTGGCATTGTTGGACAATGCCACTGTTGCCAGTTATATGGTCACTGTCAGAGGAATTGCCATGCTACACCCAGGTGCTTAGAGTGCCTGGGCGAGCATGGCACTTCCGACTTTCCCCGTCCCAAGGAACCGTACCCTCTGTACCGACCCTCCCAGCTGCGTTTTATGCGGCAAAGAAGGCCACCCGGCCAACTATCGTGGTTGTTCAAAAGCCCTTAAGGCATCCTCTCCCAAGCTGGCCAAGCGTTTCGACGCCCGCCAGCAAAGGGAAGCTCCCTCCTCTTACAGGATTCCCTCTTCCCAATTGCCCCAACGACTAAGCCCTCAGAGGCCTAATCCGTGGAGTTACCTCCACCACCAGCAGTCTTTTCCTGCCTTGGTGGCTCTTAATACAGTAATTTCCCTGCCCCTCCAACTACCGGATAGTTCGCAACGATAGGTCACGATGCCACAAAGGTGGTACTCTGATTTATTATAAAAAGCAGCTTCACTGCATCCCAATCGACCCTCCTCCCCTCTCGCTATTAGAAGTTTCAGCTTGCCGCCTAGGCATGTCTGGCCATGAGCCGATCACTCTCATATCGGTCTATCTCCCCCCCAGTAACGCTTCGGAGAATTTCCAACTCTTCTCTGACGACCTTTCGATTCTATTCACTATGAGTAACTCGCTCATTATAGCGGGTGATTTCAATGCCAAACATCCCTCTTGGAATAGTTCGGTAACCACTACTAGAGGTCGACACTTGTTCGAATGAATGAATGAATGAATGAATGAAATGTACCGACCCCAGCGTGGTTTAACCAGACTCGATAAATCGAATGAACCCCGAGATTTGCACTAGCCGCTGGAGCCTCATGCTTCATAGGGTTACAGAGGACATTGCATGTCAAGGAGTAGACCGGGGGGCGCGGTAATGGTAGGGAAGACGTGTCCTTAGGATAAGGAGGGATTTGCGAGCCTACCGGATATGCATCCTTGAGTTAGCAATGGAATAGTGGAGAAACGGGTGATATTTATCTATGGATGGGCATCTTTTTACGATGGCGCTAGGCTGGTTCCGTTTCAGGTTTCTTGTAAATCTCGCTAGCAGTCTTCTTAATCTTATCTTAGTCTTCAGCCATGTCCATCCAAAAGTGATTTCCTTGTAGAAGTAAGTCATGTCCTGTTTTAGGATGTCATTTCATGTGTAAATAGATAGGCCGGCTTTCTTGGATTTGGTCTTGTACTGCATGTATGTACGGATGTGGTTTGCAGCGACTGTGAACATGTGCGAGATAGCACATCCTGTGTTTCTTGATGCATTTGGTTACGGTTTTTCCGTCTAACCTTTCATGAATTTTCTTTTATTTTGGTTTATTCCTAGTGTGATTAATCAAGTCTTTCATGATAATTATCTCCGCTAAGATGGTTCAAGTCCAGCTTCACTGGTGAATCTTTTGGCGGGGTTAAACTGCTATCTCGGTTCTATTCTTCTTCGTTCTGATAAGTTGTCCGCAGCAATGTCCAGGGCGCAATCGGCCGGCTCCTCGTTTTTATGTTCAACTCCGACGTGGTACAAGTACGCCTTGTGGCTCGCCGCTGTTCACCTCAGGTTGACGCGATTGCAAATAATATAGTTGTGAGTTATATACACTATTCGGCACAAGTAATTACTAAGACCCCGACAAAAATTCCGACTCGCGTCGCCAGAATTCTTGTTTTTCTGTTCGTAATATCGCGGGCGCGCATATCCTGAACACCGTAAGGACTATTCCTGCTCGCAGCGCGCGGTCGCTATAGTAACGCTTACCAATGCTCATCAATAAATAGCATTGCAGAATCAGATTTTTGTTATGACTCTTGTTTTTGAGAATGAAAAAGACCGTAAAAAACCCTCAGAGGTGGTGCGTTTTTTCAATGGAAATAAATATCAATACCCTCTTTCGGTCGTATTTCGAGCAGGATATCAGAAAGGTATAAAATTTGAGTCCAGAGTTGAGTAGATTTCTTATATTAGCAGTTTTTATAAGGCGGAAAGAATCCATAAAACTTTAACGGCATAAAAACTCGATTTGATATCCCCTTTTTAGGGAATGTACGTCTGTAGACAGAAGTTTGAGTGAATAATAAATAAAATAGTAAATTATAAAAAAAACAAAGTATGTCGTATTTTGCACAATCTGTACACTTTCACAGTCAGATTATACAGCACATTTGTTGAGATACATGGCATTCCATATTATATAAAAAAAATATAAAATATAAAAAATCTTTATTACTAGAAGAATGGGTACAGTAAATCTCCTTGTACAAATGTGGTCTTATATAATGTGCACTTAGGTGTCAAAGGAGTGCTTTGGCACTCGTACTAGGATTACCCTGTATCACGAATGCCATCACCTTCCTCCGGACCAACTAGGATAGTTATTTATACTTATAATTAAATTTTGCATAAATTTTAAACAAAAATATAATTAATTAATACTAACAAGGATAAAAAAAGAAAATGAAAAAATAAAATAAAAAAAGAAAGATAGATTAGAAATTGGTTGAATTGGTAGATTATGAAATTTGAGCTATAATAGTCTCTCAATTGATTATTGTAGTACTAAGGTGAGGGTAAACCACGTGACGCGCTCGCTAGAGGGGCGGCACGTGGACAGAGTCGTGGTAAGGGAAGTTACCGAACGACGAGTCAGTCTTGTGAAGTGCTCGAACGAAGACAGACCTACACTTCTCTCACGCGAAACTGTCAGTTTGCCCAAACTTAGAAAATAGTGCGTGAACGTTATTATTGTTGTACCTACTGTGTTAATAATTATTGTGAAAGTGAAATACTAAACTGAGTTGGTGTATCATAGTGTTTTATTGTAAACCTGAACTACGGATTCCGTATCACCAAATCGACATGATGATGGCTCTATCGCTCAGCCATCGCTGACGCCGTCATCAGAAGTGGGATAAAGGATCTGACTCCCACTGGTGCGCAATGTTCCATTGCCCATCACACCGAATGTCAATTGTAATTGATATTGAATGCATCGTCTGGAGTCAAACAAGTGATTCGTTTTCGTTGTGGCGAAAACACACTCAGCGTCACATTGTCGACTTGGCAGCGGGGATGGTGTGAAGTCTACGAGTGCTGCGGGTTCGAGCGGCGCCTGCGCCGGCGCCGGTGTAAGCAGCGCGACCACGCTGACGCGGTGAACAAGCGACGCATAGATGCTTGAAATAGCTAGTGTTTGCGGACAGTTACATTAATCTGGTGAGTCGTATAATTTTTGTTTTGATTCTGGTGCCGAGTGCTCTCTAGTCAAGCAAAGTATTACCTAGTCGTCATTCTAAAGGTCAATGCAATCACACGAATGTTCTAGGAACCTTTATAGGTTGTGCTAACATGGCTGTACTGAATAAATTCATTGTGGTGTTTTTATTAAAACACGGTTAGACCGTCAACTTGTCTAGTTCATCTTTGGTGATTTCAAAACAAAAGTCTGTTGCTGTCTGTAGTTGCCTATCTAAATCGAGGCATGATTTAAGTGATATTGATGCTGATATTCAAAATAAGGAATCGCTAATATCGCTGCTTAAAAGATCATCGTACATTTTTATTGATGGTTTACCTCGTACGCGTGTTATAACTGGTGAACTAAAGATAATACTTCAGGACTCGACTCGTTTACCGTTTGATACCTTATAGACTTTACCCCGACGAAAAGCAAATTGTACGTTCTAAAATTAAAGAACTATTCGATGCTAACATCATTCGTCCTAGTTAGTCTCTATTTGCGAGTCCTATTCTTCTCGTTAATAAAAAAGCGTGTTAAGTCTGGTCGTAAGGTGATAGATTATCGCGAATTTAACTCCAACACTGTTCCTGATAGGTATCCTCTGCTTCTCATAGCTGAATAAGTTGCTAGGCTGTTCGGGGCTAGCTTCTATTCGTGTTTAACTGTGCAAGCGGTCTTAATAAGATACCTATTCTTGACTCTGAGAGTATTGAGCGTTTTGATTTCATTACGCCTGATAGGCGAATATCTTGCAATGCCTTTCGGATTTCGAAACGCACCTAGCGTATTCCAAAGAGCAGTGACACATGCCTTGGGTAACCTCATATTCTCTTATTTTGTCCTGTACGTCGAGTATATCCTGATTCCAGCGGCATCACAAGACTAAATCATTCAGAGATTACGTAAGGTGTTGGAAGCTTTAAATAAAGCAAGGTTTTCTTTAAACATTTCTAAATGTACCTTCCTGATGTTTCCAAAAGGTTGACTGCGAACTTCTTGTTGTCGAGTACTTGGAAACTCTGGCTGTGGAAACGCTGATAAACACTTTCGATACTATTTGCAAGGAAGATATTATGAAGGTTACACAGACTGTAATTCGTTAAAAGCTTCTGAAACAAAGTCAATATTACACCACGTGTCCAACGATGGTGGGCTTTTCTTCAATCGTTTGACTTTCAGATCTTTTATCGTGAAGGCCGCCGTATGGTTCGTGTTGATTTTTTTTTTGTCTCTAAATCCATTAGCACTTAGTTCAGATCTATTTACCTTGAAAAAGGTCGAACAGAAGCGTGTTGATCTCGCTATCTTGTCAAAAAATTGGTTATTGGCAGAACAGCTTCGTAACCAGGAAATTAAATTGGTGGTTAATAAGCTCAAAGACAGTCGAATTTCAGCTGATATTGCTCTTCTTCTTTTCATGTGGTTAGTGACTAACCTGGTGTTTTGTTATGGTGGTGTGTTGGTGTCGCGTATGCTGATATTGCTAAAACTTATGAGATGCGCTCAGGCGTTGCCTTCAAATAGTTCCACGGGCTTTTCGGTGGTCTATGATAAACAATGTGCATGTATCGCTTATGTATCTTGGCTGGGAAAAGACCCTCGAAAAGGTATACGAACACTGTTGGTTTGAACACATGGCCAAGTATGTCCGTAAGTTTCTAGATGGTTGTATCACCTGTAAACTATCGAAGTCCCATTCAAGTCTTGTGCAGATATAGCTTCACCCAATCCCTAAGGTTCGTGTACTAAGGCATAAAGTTTTCGTTGATATAACCAAAAAAAAAACTGAGCGACAAAAATGATTGTAAAGAATACGTCATCGTTTTAAATGATGCTTTCACGAAATTTGTCCTCGTGTACCACACTTGTTGCATCAATTCTGATAGCACAGTTAAAGCTTTGAAGTCTGGTGAGTCCTTGTTTGGATGTCGGAGTTGAGTTATTGCTGATCAAGGTCGTTGTTTTGCCAACAAGGATTTTAAGATTTTTGTGAGTCTCATGGTGGTATATTGGACATAATCTCTACGGGATCGAGTCGTGCCAACGGTCAAGTTGAAAGGGTGATGAAACACATTAAAGGGGATGCTCACTTCTGTAGAGACTTCTGACAGATCGTGCCAAGAAGCGTTGAATGATGTGCAACTAGCTTTAAATTGTACGGTTCATCGTGTTACCAGGGCAATCCCTCTGGAGTTTATAATAGGACGCGTAGCTAGACCATTAAACCTTTTAACTTTTGGTGATACTGAAACGGCGATAAATATTGACTAGAAGACCAGAGAGCAAACGGCAACGAAAAATAAAATAATGCTAGTCATGGAAAGTCTAGACTTGATAAAGGCATAGCCAATCTTGTTATGTTTGATGTTGGGGACTTCGTTTTAATACGAAGTGAGGAGAGAAATCAAATGAAGTTAGACCCCAACTACAAGGGATTGTTCAAAATTGTAGAGTTACTTGATGGCGATCATTGAAAACCTTAACTGGCAATATAATCTAGAAGTACACGCATACGAAAGATGCCTCTTAGCAGTATTCCTGACGTTGTGGAAGCTACTTCCAAAGAGTTGTAGAAGTGATTATGGGTTATGGGCCTTGGTTATGAGTCGCACTGCACGCACTGGCTGTAGTCGTAACTGCAATTCACTTGTGAGTTGGTCAGGGGGCGATGAGCAGTCAGTGGTGTGGCGGGGACTATTACCTTGGTTATTGGTCGCACTGCACGCACTAATCTGTAGTCGTAACTGCAATTCGCTTGCGAGTTGTTCAGGGGGCGATGGGCAGTTAGTGGTGTGGCGGGGACCCGGGTCTCGAAAGAGACTATTGTGTTGGTCATGCAATGACCTGTGACTTCTTGAAGAAGTGGTGGTCGTATCACGTGAGGTGATGACGATATGGGTGGCAATAGATGACGATATGGGTGAAATGAAATGAATATTGTTTACAGAATAAACAATTTCATTTCATTTCATTTCGTTTCATAGTTGTCACTAGCTGCTTAGGCGGCCGGGCCATAGTTTGTTTTCAGTGATCTTAAAACAAATTATGTGCTAGTGTAACCCTGTTAGTGTACCATTTAGTTTATTTTGTTAATTCCGTGGCTGGCGTGAATACATTGACATCTCGATTTGTATGTTTTTTTTTTTATTGGCTTAATAAGTTCTACGCATTAGGAAGTTATATGAAAAAAATTGACAACTCAAAATATAAATAACTTTTGGAGCAATCGACTATGGTATTTTGTTCACATCTCGCATTTTTACGTGTTTTACTTGATAACAACACGCCAAATTAACGATTCACATGGTTTTGTGAACAAACATTGATATTTCGTTATATCAACTTAACCCTTAAAACACATACTGTAAACTAATTTACCGATTTACCAGAAGAGGTCAAACCTTTAAAATGACCGTCCTGAAAAATTGCCATTTTAGACATGTCAACATATTCACGCCAGCCACGGAATTACAGCTTAGAGGCACCTTTTTGTTTTATTAGTTGAGGCAAATGCGTTTTGTTTTGTAATGTTCTTTGAGTACGGTCAGGTTGGCCGAGGTTACACTGTTACTCCACATGATTGTTTTGTTTCAGGAACACACGAGGACGTGAGACCTGTCAGGTTGGCCGTGTCGTAGATTATGAAATTTGAGCTATAATAGTCTCTCAATTGATTATTGTAGTACTAAGGTGAGGGTAAACCACGTGACGCGCTCGCTAGAGGGGCGGCACGTGGACAGAGTCGTGGTAAGGGAAGTTACCGAACGACGAGTCAGTCTTGTGAAGTGCTCGAACGAAGACAGACCTACACTTCTCTCACGCGAAACTGTCAGTTTGCCCGAACTTAGAAAATAGTGCGTGAACGTTATTATTGTTGTACCTACTGTGTTAATAATTATTGTGAAAGTGAAATACTAAACTGAGTTGGTGTATCATAGTGTTTTATTGTAAACCTGAACTACGGATTCCGTATCACCAAATCGACATGATGATGGCTCTATCGCTCAGCCATCGCTGACGCCGTCAAATATAATTAATTAATACTAACAAGGATAAAAAAAGAAAATGAAAAAATAAAATAAAAAAAATAATAAAAAAGGAGTATTTGTTCGTGTGTGTATTGTAGTGTGTGTGTGTGTTTGGTAGTGTGTCCAGAAGGTATGAGTGAGTATGCTTTGGTGAAAAGTCAGTTAACCCACTAATTGTATAAGTCTCTCAGATTCTTCGTAGGTGAGACCTTTCAGCCAGTTACTTACAGCGTCCTATACGTCACATACAAATAGAAAGTATCTTAAAAGTTAAAATACCAATTGTTACGCGGCTTAAGGGTCGGCGCGGGCGCACATCTGCAAAAGGGGCTGCACTGACTCGCACAAAAAACTCCCTTGAACTTAAAGACAATTTTGGAACCGTGGACACACAACGGGTGCTATCTATGGATGGGCATCTGTAAACGACGACGTCGTCGCCAGATTAATTCATGTCCAGCGGTGTATCTTTTGGCGGGGTTAACTGCTTACTTGACTCTTTTCTATGTCACTGCTATGCTGAGTTACACGTTGCTGTTTCCATTGTCTTCGTCTGGCTTCTATCAGTTTCATATTTCTTGTAAATCTCGCTAGGAGCCTTCTTAATCTTATCTCGGTCTTCAGCCGTCTTCAACTTCACAAATATTTAAACATGTAAACTGAACAAGAACAGCTTCACAAAAATATAAATTTATCAGCCAAATAAACACAAAAATTAAACTTGGCTTCGAAGTTATAGGGTTCAAAATCCAATGTCAGAGTCAAGAGCAATAAAATCTAAAAGGAATACATTGCTGGTCAACATCTACCTGCGACCTTTGATTAGCACGTGCACTCACAAAAAATAAAATACCCCAAATGGAACACTGCACTGCACATAATCACGCACGTATTATAGTTTAAAGTTAGTCGAACAAATTGTAAATACAGCATATAAGATTTATGGATTTATAAAGACCTCCACTCATCAATAAAATAACGATTTTGCAGAGGGAAGTAACGCCCTGAAAGATTGGAAAGGTCTCACCAGATTATATTGTATGATGCTCGCCTGAGGTCAGGAAGGCACGTAGGTAGGCACTTCACTTTAGCACAAATTTAATGTAATTATTTGGCGGCTGTTAAAGTCACGGTCTTTGACCAGTGCGTGTTGCCAGTGATGACCTATAGTACTGAAACGTGGTCGCTCGCAATGGGCCTTATCAGAAGGCTAAAAGTCACCCAAAGGGCAATGGAGAGGGCTATGCTTAGAGTTTCCCTACGTGATCGAATCAGAAATGAGGAGATCCGCAGGAGAACCAAGGTAACCGACATAGCCCGAAGAATTGCGAAACTTAAGTGGCAATGGGCAGGGCACATTGCTCGTAGAACGGATGGCCGATGGGGCCGAATGGTTCTGGAGTGGCGACCGCGTACCGGAAGACGTAGCGTTGGAAGGCCTCCCACAAGATGGACCGATGACCTTGTGAAGGCCGCAGGAATCCGCTGGATGCGGAAAGCACAGAATCGGTCGAAGTGGAGGTGCTTGGGGGAGGCCTATGTTCAGCAGTGGACGTCTTTCGGCTGAAATGATGAATGATGATGAAAGTCACAGCAATATCAAAACAAAGAAATACTGTTCGATTTCACCGGCAAGTGTGCAAGGCACACATGTGCAAGACAAAGGGTACCGTAAAAAAATTTTGGGACGTAGCTTGCTCTCGGAACGACCGTGCTGATTGACGTCCAATGACTGACCTAGAGGTCGACATTTGTTCGACCTCTCAAATTCCCTAACCTTTGACGTCATCACTCCGATGACTTCCACTCACTTTCCGGTTCAAAACCCAAATCATACCCCGACGTCTTAGACGTGGCGCTCCTTAAGAACGTCAAACTAAGACTGGATTCAATAGAAACGGTGAATGAGTTCGACTTTGACCACCATGCGAGGGTCTAGTCTCATGACTACCGGGCGGTAGTCATGAGACTAGACCCTCGCATAGGTCTCCCCAACCCTAACTCTCCTCCTATCATTAAGAGAGTCACGGACTGGAAGAAAGTAAGCATTCGGCTGAAATCCAACACGTCCCCCCAACTGGACTCTATCCCCGACCTATTCGACTCTATCGCTGACACGACGTCCGCGATCTAATGTTCAAGAGAAGTTTCAGCGACGAATAACCGTCGCTGGATCTTGCCTGGTGATGTGCGTGCATTACTGACTGAGAAGAACGCGGCCATTCGTGCTTATACCAACTTCCCCTGTCCTGCCAATAAAGCCCATATACGCTATTTGCAGAGATCTGTAAAGACACGTGTACTGGAGCTGCGTGACGCGGGCTGGGACAAGATGCTCAGTGATTTAGAGCCTACCCATCTGGCATTCTGGGAACTCCAGAGGAAACTCAGATCCCCCCAATCCTCTTCCATGCCCCCCTGACCCATCCCGATAAGACCATCGCCTTCGAGGACGTTGGAAAGGCTGAATGCCTTGCAGACAGCCTCGAGGCTCAATGCTCTCCCGGTTCCCTACCAGTAGACCAAGCTCACCTGTTAAAGGTCGACGCTGAAGTCGAACGTAGAGCCTCTCTCTCTCCCGTTGATGACCCTGATTGTCCGCTGCCTCCCGTCCTTCCAGACGAAATGCATGACATCATTAAAGGTCTTAAAGCTCGTAAGGATCAGATGGTATCACCAATAGGGTGATTCAACTTTTCCCTGCCCACCTAATAATGCTTTTGACTCCCATCTTCAATGGTGCCTTAAGCAACAACATCTTTCCCCAGTCGTGGAAAGAAGCCACCTTCATCGGTATCCCTAAGCCCGGCAAGCCTAAAACCGAGCCTGGAAGTTACCGCCCCATTAGTCTGCTCGGAAAAATCTATAAGAGGCTTATTTATAAGCGTCTCAGAGACTTCGCCGAGACCAAGGGCCTCATTCCTAACGAACAGTTCGGCTTTCGAACTGAGCACTCTAGCGTGCATCAGGCCCACCACATCATAGAATTCATAAGCGCTTGTTTCCAACGTGGTTCTATGACGGGTGCAGTACTCTTCGATATAGCGAAATCGTTCGATAAAGTCTGGCACAATGGCTTATTATATAAGCTGTACCTGTAAAGAGCAATGGTGGCCCAGTGGTAACGGCCGCGACTTACGAGTTGTAGGTCGTAGGTTCGAACCCAGACAGGCGCTTTACTTTGTGTAAATTATTTCATCACCACTACTCTCAAAACGGTGAAGGAAAACATCGTGAGGAAACCGGCACGTCCTAGAACCGAAAATTCGAAGACATGTGACATCTACCAACCCGCACTGGGCCCGCGTGGTGGGTACGGCCCACTCCCTCTCACAGAGAGGAGGCCTGTGTCCCAGCAGTGGAAACATTTATAGGCTGATGATGATGATGATAAGCTGTACCAACTCGGTGTGCCAGATCGTCACGTGCTCATCTTGCGAGACTTTTTATCGAACCACGTCTTCCGCTATCGCATCGAAGGAGCGCTATCCTCCCCCCGTCCTATCCGAGCAGGTGTCTTTCAGGGCTCTGTGATCTCTCCCTCATTTTCACGCTATTCACCAGCGATATCCCTAAGGATGGTAGAAGAGCGCAGTTGGCTACTTTAGATCTAGATCCCCCGATATTATCGCCCGCACTCTCTACGGCTCAGTCAATAGACTTGCTGCCTGGTTTAGAAAGTGGCGCATAGAAGTAAATCCCGATAAAAGCCAAGCGGTTCTCTTTTCGAAACCGCGCACTAGGCTTAAAGACCCCCTCCCCCGACCAATCATCATGTTTGGCAAGCCGATCTCCTGGGAGAAGCAAACTAAATATCTAGGTGTTGTTCTCGATCATCATCTCACTTTCACAGAGCATATAAAGATGGTTCGTTCGCGAGCCGCTTTCGCTCTCGGTAGACTCCATTTCGTTCTAAATGCACGAAGCAAATTGTCACTTAAGTGCAAATTGCGCATCTATACAGCGTGCATTCGACCAATCATGACCTATGCGGGTGCCGTCTTTGCTCATCATATCCATAGGATGCAAACCCTCTAAAATCGATTCCTCCGTAGGGCCACCGGTTCCCCCTGGTAGGTACGTTAGGAACGAGAGTCTCCATCTCGACCTAAAGATTCCCACTATCCACCAATTCCTAAAACGCCTTGCAAAGCGTTATTTTGAGTCCGCGGCCAAACATCGCAACCCTCTGGTTGTCGAGGCCGCCAGTTACGTCCCAAGTAGGATTAGTCATACCGGCCGTCCAAGGCACATTCTCACCGACCCTGATGACCCCATAACCCTCCTCCAGAAGAGCAATAGGGAAACAAGCACAGTGTACAAACACAGACGCCTCCCGTCATTCCGACCCCGCCGCCGAGGTCCTTTGCGATCGCGACCGACGCGTCCCTGAGTAAATGATACTCCCCTCCGACCCTTGCTCAAAAACGAGGTGCCAGCAGTTGTTGCAGCTGTGCACGTAGCTTTAAATTCCCCGATTAATAATCATGATCAAAACTTTGATCCAGCCAGTCCCATCTTTAATGTCCTCCCTCCGGTAAACGCCCTAAGCCGAGGTTCGTACCCCACACAGGGGGTGCCCTTAGCGAGAGTTCACCTAGTTTTAATTAGCTTAGTTGAATAACCCCTGGCTGGAGGTTTTAAGTGTAGCAGCTTAAGGCATCCACAGGATTGACCGGTTAAATAGTCATGGCCTCAGAGGTCAGATAAGAGATGTCCAAAAGAAAAAAGAAAAAAGTTTGGAAAAAGCAAGACATAAGCAGTGACAATTAATTTTAATTGATTTGCCTTATCCGGGGTCCATTTCGATTAGCCGGTTAATAAAGGGTTAGCGATCAATTATTCGAATTATCTGTTTAATTGGAACAAAAAAAAGGTGTTTCTATGAATTGGTATTTTTAAAAATAGAGCTTTTTAAGTATTGCTCCTATTAAGAATTGGTATTTTTGAGAATTGGGCTTTTTAAGAATTGGTCCTTTTATAAATTTGTATTTTTGAGAAATGTGCTTTTTAAGAATTGAGCTTTATAAGAATTAGGCATTTCCAGAAATAGGTATTTTCAGAACTAGGTGTTTAGCGAATTAGTCCTTTTTCAAGCTGTTGGGCATTTTACGAATTGGACATTCATAGACTATGCCCTATTGCCTTTCGCATTCAGAATAACAATGCATTCAGGATATTTTTGGGGCTGCCACGCTTCTGTAGTGCCTTGGGTATGTTCGCGGATGTACAAACTGACGGCTTCGCTGCGATCAGACAAAAGCTTGAAGGGATGCTCACGCGCGCGCGCGTGGTATAATTTCCTTTTTTAGTCTTGTGGTATGTTTCGCAGAGTGCGTGCCAGCTCCAACAGTCTCCTGGGTGTTATTGCTAACAAACTGGATTTTCCTATCGTGTACTATTTAAGTCAGCTGCGCGCATCTACTAATAAGTGTGTTGTTTAGGTCATAATTTTTTTCTAAAAATGTTTTGTAAATACTAACACTACTAACGTAGTTTCTAAGTGAATTGTTACTAACAATAAGGGTCCTTTTTACTCGAAAATAAATGTTTCATTGTTATAAAAACCAAAAAGTTATAGAGTATTGTATTTTCAGTATCCAGGAGGCCGTCGGGGGCAGTTATTTCATTAAATATATCTACATCAGGAATTCAAAATAAATTTATAACTTGTAGTTTCAACAACACGGATGTAGAAAAACAACCAAACGCCCAGCTATTTTTCTTGTCTGATGTTCCTGACAATGGTATGTAAAATGACATCTGTTTATTTTTCTCCTTAATAAATATTATTATTTACTTTATAAATTTTCACCGTCCCATGAAGTTTCGACCTTCACAAAAATATCCTTATTCATCCCAAATTTCATTCCTTTTGATCTCCAAATTGTTTGTTTTATTTATTTCTAGGAATAGTATGGGTAAATCCTAACTTATCGTTGTTACTTCCTTAAGTAGATATGATTCGAGGTGATGGAATGAGTTCAGCTTCATGTAGGTATTGTAGCTAGCTTATAATACGTTTCAAAGCAGTACACATTATTGATTTAAGCCCAAGAAGAATAGAGGATTGAGCAGCACAGATAGATCAGAAGTACAGTCACTATAGTTCACAAGCACAGGTGTAGAAAGCGAAGGTACATCAGATCAGGATAGTACGGTATAATCTGATCACGGTTTAGTGAGATATCAAATTACTTCTAGTATAAAGTACAAGCGGGTATAAGCAGAACAGTAAGCAGGTGAGCAGCGAGCGCTCCGCGTCGAGAGTAGATCAAGACTGGTGTGTCGACGCGCGCGCCTGCGGTCGGCCGGCGTACAACCAAATAGGTTGATAGATGAATAATAATAAAGCTACGGAAAAAAAAAATAACTTCCGAAAATCTGTGGTTGACTGTTATACTAAATTTTCGAAAAAATATCTAAGTGTCCGAAAAGTCAATATGTTGTGCTACAAAAGTTAGTGACAGAAACGAATCGCTGCAAAACCGACTCCACGTAGTCTTGCCTGCCCTACCCCTTGAGTGTTTTTTAAGCCCGCGTAGGCGCGGAGGGGTGAGGCGGCCCGTGAGCTAAGGAGCAGGTGGTTTTATAACGTGGTGAGCGTTAAAACCATCTGTGACGATAAGCTTGCTTGGATCGCCGGAACCTCGCAGCGCCGGAGCCGTGACAGAAACCATGCCTGCTGCATTTTGCACGCTCGCTTGCATGCTGCATGCATGGTGTATGCTTGTTTGAAAAATATTACGGCAGCAAATTCTGTATAGATTTTTCGGAATTTTCAGTGTTTTATTCGGTCGTTTCAGTATTTTATTCGGTCGTTTCTTTATTTGTATTTGCATACAAGTTGTCGGAAAATTAGTATTTATAGCAGTGAATTTCATATTTTGAGTATGCACATTTTTAATTTTTTTCCGGGGCTGTTATTACTACTTTTTATAGATTATATAGCTAAAGTCGTAAGACACCACAATATCTTACTACAATAACAGCCACATTTTTATAAATCTTCCCGGTATACTAAGTTTGTAGTTTTTTTCTCAGCAGCCAAAATATACAGATAGTCAGAAATGGTGACTCGGGAGCAAGCGACGTACAGTTATCCGTGTGAGAAGCAGCTTGTCCTGAGGTCGAAACCCGCAGCCTTCAGTCTTCGGTGTCGGCCATTGTGACTTGTTTTATTTATTTATTTTAGTTCCGTTTCACCCCACGTATAGAAATCTTTCGTAACTCGTTTTTTGAGCACCACATTACGGAGGATTCTCTCTTTTCTATGGAGGATGAGTGCATCCTCCATAGAAAAGGGAGAATCATCCGACCAGACCAGGGTGTCGTGTCTGGTGGGCAATTAACTGTCCGACGTTTGATGTCGGGACGTTGTATAATCTGTATATACTCGTCGCGCAGTAAACGCTGCTTGCGCGATGCAGAATTTTGCGTGACGTCAGTGTGATGCGTAGTTCGTATGTGGTGTTGTAGATGGCGCCACATAACTGACTATTAAAAACAATATTATTATTATAAACATGATAATTTTATGTGAATATCATAATTTTCAGATGTTCGTATACGCGGCCTTCCTAGAAGTAACATCCTGTACCAGTATACAAATGATAAAGGTCAATGGACTATTGAATATCAATACTCTGTGAACGACATTCTTGTTCTAACTTGTGTTTGGAATGGAGGATTTCATATTTCAAAACCGCAGCACTTGAGTACATTTTGGTGGGAATTCGAAGGTACAATAAGCCTGTTATCTTAGAAAACTTCTGTATAATTATAATACACTCGGTCTCTCAGAGCTGAGGAGCGTGACCCCTCTCTGGATCTAGCAGATGTCTTGTTCCGTTTCGGCACCAAAGAATTGCTCAGGACTGAATCCTGAGCAATTCTTTGGGCTTCCTGCAAAAATAATTCGAAGGATTGGAGGATCGGTTAGGTACACCGTTTTGTTCGTAGACCCCAAGGTATTTCCTGGATCTCTTAAATAACATAAGGTGAATTTTAGAAACGGGAGTTCAGGCTCTGTATAATTGTCATTTCTGGGTGATTAAAAAATGGTATTACTATCGAGGCGTGTAAATAACCGTGTTTCCTATGCGGGATGAGGACGAGAGAAAAATCTGCGTCTGGAATGCACGCTGATGCAATTCCGATAAATTGCAAGGAGATTGGTGACGGTCAGGTGGCGTCTGTAGTTAACCCCAGCAAGTAATACAAAGCGGTACCGTGGGAAATTATTAAATAACTTCTCCCGCTCTGGGTGGAGCGGGAGGGCGTGTCAGACTCTTACTGACTAAAACCCACCCGTGTTCCTTCGGTTGCCCTGTTGCCGGGGGCCACGATGTCCCTTTCGGCCCATATTCGCAGCCCCGAAGGCATTGGCCCTAGCGGACCCCGTCAATTCTGCTGACATCTCTTAGAGGCGCGCATGGAACACAACGCGCCGTCGACCCGGGCTTGGTCCTTATCGGACGGCGAGCTACCGTCCGCAAGCCCGGAAATCGGCTCGCAATGCCCGCCCCGGGCGTCTCCTCTTGCGGCGGTTAGGGGCGTGAGGGCGCGAAATTTGCCTCTCCCTCACGCGTTCCGCCTCCTCCTTAAAGCAGAAGGAGGTGACGGCCTGCTATTTCCTCTCACTCCGTACCATGGCCTGAACCAGGGCCGGACGCGAGAGATCACCGCCGCCGATCGCCTCCACGAAGACACGACGATGCTCCGCCCAAGCCAGGCAGACCTCCACCGTATGCTCCACCGTGTCTTCTGGGCGATCCACACAATGGTGACACCCGGGCGTTTCCTCCCGCCTTATTCTGAACAGGAACCTCCCGAAGCAGCCGTGTCCGGTGAGGACCTGCGTCAGGCGGAAGGTGAGGGCACCGTGGCACCTCTCAAGCCACTCCTCAAAGAGGGGTCTTATAACCGCAACTATGGCGTGCCCAGCGCTGGTTTGCGACAGTCGCACTCTCCATGACGCCATGAGATCCCGCCGGAGCTCTGTCCGCTGTGCCGCGATTTCTTGCGGCATTGGAGTTAAGCCCCGACGTTTCGCCTCCTCGCGCCACTCCCAGATGTGCGCGAGGACCTTTGCCTCCAGATCCCATGGCGGTAATCCGGCAAGGAGGCTCGCCACCTCGCAGGAGACCGTGCGGTATCCCCGGGCCAGCCGAATGGCCATGACCCTCTGGGACGCGTTCAACCGGCGGACTGGCCGCAGCCTCAATGAACGCGCCCACACCGGTGCCCCGTAGAGGGCCATGGACCGCACGATCCCCGCGTAGAGCCTCCGGTAGGAGGCGTTCGGATCCCCTAGATTGGGCAGGAGCCGCTTCAAGGCAGTCCAGTCCCGTTCCAGTCTGGGAGCCAAACGTCGGAAGTTGTTCTACGAAATTCCACCGGCTGTCGAGGACGAGTCCCAGATACTTCATCGTCGACTCGACACCGATGTGAACCCCTCCCGCCATTACCTGGGAACCCGACGATGGCAAAGCGGTACCTGAGGGGTCTTCTTGTTCAGTCTTCTTCTTGATGATTCTTCAGCTGGTGGCCACCTGGCGATCTCGTACACAATGGTCACTTGAAAGTCTAAACTTTTACATATTAATCGGACGCGGGTTGATATATTAATATTGAAGAACTACAGAATGGCAAATCCCCAAGGATTACGTAGTACATAGATTAAGGATTACGTAGATTAGTTTATAGTTTCAGCGGATGCGCTGAATTGAGATTTAATAATGCGGTTTTGCGGTGAGAGCAAAATGCGACTGAATGGCGCGCGCGTACTTTGACATCTGACAAGCGTCATTAGAGCTTTCACTGGCCGCTCAGTCTCCCGATACCCTCTTCACATGTCCGCGACAGCAGTATATGCCTAAGGTCGGACTACAGACACCTGAAAACCGCCCATAATCAAATATGATCTAAGGGACAGTAACTTGCCACACCACTAACTAAACAAGAACCCAAATAGGTACAATGGAGCAGGTTTTGTATAAACCTGCTTATGTCAGCTGGTTATGTCTAATAAGGTTTTAATCATCAAACTTTCTGCATCGGGAATTTAGCCTGTTGATAGTAACAGCAGGATTACATGCACACGATGACATGACACATCATTTTGTTATGAGAAATCACTTTCCATACACCGTCGGTTTGCTGGACAAATTTTAATATTAGCTAAGAAATGAAATTTTTGGCTTGCCTTTTTCTGTGCCACTTCTGGGCAAAGGCCTCAGTCACTCCACTCCAGAAACTTATTACTTCCTTATTTTTTCAGATAAATCATTTGATTCTCCAGCAATTGAGACACCAAGTACGGAAATTAAGTTTTCTGAAATTCCATTTACGCAGATGTTGGATGCAACCCACAACGGAACTAAAATAAAATGTGTTTATTTTCCACAACGAAAGTGGTTTCCTATTTTAACTAAAACAGTAGAGATCATCCTGCGGTTGAAACCGGAATCGGTTTTAGAAGCAGATAGGGATGAAGGTACCTCAGGTGAGTGATGACTATTTATTAAAATAATGTTTCGAAAAAGGAATTGGGTTACTTTCTAAGCAAACCTTTTGCGACCTCATCATCTTTTGGAACCTAAGCACTACTTTCACTGACAGTGAGGTAGGTATAGATCTAATCTAATTGAATCTAACTAGCCTGTACTGTCCCACTGCAGGGCAAAGGCCTCTCTCTCCCTTTCCCACACAATTCTGTCTATTGCTAGTGTCGGCCAGTACTTTCGGTAGGAGTCAAGCTCGTCCCGCCATCTTCGTCTCGGCCTGCCGCGATGTCGTCGTGCGTTTAGTGGAACCTAATCGGTGGTTATTTTAGCCTATTTTTCATCTGACATGCGGCAGAGATGTCCGGTCCAGTCCCACTTAAGCTTACGGCTTTCTGGGTAACGTCCGTGACCTTAGTTTTGGCGCGCAATGTTGTGTTCCTTATACGGTCCGAAATTTGAACTCCCACGTTATACTACGTTCCATGGCTCGCTGGCTAACCTCGAGCTTGGACCTCTGCTGAAGTGTCAAAGACCAGGTTTGAGCACCATATGTGAGAATTTGGAGATATAGGTATATTTTATTTATTTATTTTATGCCGAGAAAGGTTACGGTTTGTTTGGAAATCTCCGTATAGGTGAAACCGCGGCCGCAGCTAGTTATAAATGAAAGTGAAACTGCCAGCTGATAAAACAGTAAAAGAAAGAAAGAAAAAAATCATTTTTCATTGATACCAAAACACGTGTTGGGCAAATGAGAGATTTGCCATAGATTGGGTTCTTCCCTAAGGGCACCGATCCCGCAGGTACAAGTCCCGGAGGGCCACAATTTTTAACTGTCTCGATAAAGTCAATTAAAAGCACGTGTCACGCAGATGTTGGATGCAACCCACAACGGAACTAAAATAAAATGTATTTATTACCGACAACGAAAGTTAACGAAAACAGTAGAGATCATCCTCTGATTGAAACCGGAATTGATTTCAAAAACAATTGTTTCAGGTGAGTGAAAAAAAGAACCAAGGTAACCGACATAGCCCGAATAATTGCCAAACTTAAGTGGCAATGGGCAGGGCACATTACTTGCAGAACGGATGACCGATGGGGTCGAAAGGTTCTGGAGTGGCGACCTCCGGTACGTGGTCCTGTAGGCAGCCCCTTGTGAAGGGTCCGGTTATCACCAGCATTACTGCCATGCTGCAGCGACTCACGCGGCCTGCGAACACGTCGGGCACGTGAATGATACGCGGTTGTACGACTGCGTCTACCACGATTTTGTCCTACAAAGTACTACGCAGCATAGATCGCAGTCCACTTTTTATTTGTGGGCCAACTCTCCTGTCTATATCCACGTCTCGCCACTGAATGTTTTAGCTGACATTAAGTACTGGTTGCAAACTATTGTGGTAAATGTAGAGAAGTTCACAGCGCCTGGCACAGACGGCTCTTTTTCGGGAATATAGTTTTTGTCTTTAGGAAGTACTAGCTGCGCCCGCGGTTTCACCCGCGCTAATCTCGATCCTGTGGGAATATCGGGATAAAAAGTATCCTATGTGTTAATCCAGGTTATAAACTATCTGTGTGCCAAATTTCATCCCAATTGGTCCGGCCGTTTGAGCGTGAAGAAGAGACAAACATACACACACACCCACAAACTCGCCTTTATAATATTAGTTTGATTAGGCTGCGTTAAGCCTCGTGCAGACTGGCACGACGCGACTCTAACTAAACAATTTCTAAGAAAACTCACGATAGAACTATTAGAGTCTGACTACGCTAAGTCTGCAATAGAATAAATGGGCAACCCCAAAAAAAATTATATATGGTATACTTTCTTATATGTGACATCAGTCAGTTATGTCAATTTCGGGGTTGTAAGTAGATCTAATGACTTTGATATTTTGCCTTTTGATTTTGTATCGTACCTATTATGCTATACCTCCATACGATGTCAAAACTGTATCAAATCCACACTGCATCGTGCTAAAGTGACTATTTTAGTAATTTACCAGGAATAAATCAGAATATAAACAAAATAACCTATCAAAAACAAAAAGACAAACAAAGTATCAAATTCTTTTTTTAGGACAGGATGGTGTTGCCGTCTATAGATTTTCAAATTCCACAATTTTTTTACTCATGCTGACTTGGCGTGGCCGTCGCGTCGCGCTAATTTGTACGAGGCTTTAAGAGATAGGCGAAAACTTTCGTGCAGCAGCCGCGCGTGCTCATATAGGTTCATTAAAGGGCAATTTTTACCCGACTACGGCAAAGCCAAAAGGAAGGGTTATGATTTTAGCAGTCTATGTATGTATGTTTATATGTTTGTATGTATGTATGTATGTTTGCTTTTACGTGTGTTCCACCGTAGCGCCTAAACTACTGAACCGATTTTGATAAATGAGGTATCAATAGATTCGTAATAATGATCCGGGTGACATAGGCTATATAAATTATCTCTAAATTTAATATGGTGGACTTAACGCGTAAATTTCAAACCTCGAAAAAAATTAAAATGTGATGATCATGACATGTTTGGTATCAAAAGAAAGGTCTTGACGAGCACATTACAAATATGTATATAATATCATATTTAAAAAGTAAATAAAGATGTTTTTAAATAGTTAAAAATAAGCTAAAGTGAGACTGCGCTACGTAGTATCGCAAGATGATACCAACGTGCAGTTAATCAAATCTTAATAAATAGTAACGATTTGTAATTCCACTCTTATGAAGAAAAACAAGTACAACGAAATATTTATATTTTGGATTTCTTCGAAACTCGATATCGATATACATGGGGCACTCAGAAAACTTTTTCAATACTAAAAAAAATGTACCACAGGTTATAATTTTTTAAATTAAATCTTTTCAAAGAACTCTCCATTGGCGTCTATACACAGTTTCATACATCTAAACCAATTTTCATAACACATTTTCCAGTCCGCATCAGACACCTCTTTAATCCAAATCAAATGCAGCCAGTGCATCTTCCGGTGATGAAAACTGTTTCCCCTTGAGTTGATTTTTTATTTTCGGGAACAAAAATGACAAATTCATTCATCACCCGTAATGAAATCGTAAACACGCATGCTTCAAATTTTGCTATCATGTCTCGGCACCATTCTACCCGAACCTCCTTCTGAGCCTGCGTTAGATTGTGCGGTACCCAGCGTGAAACTTTCTTCCTTACCCGAAGATGCCCGTGTAGAATGTCATGCACACTTCCCGATCCAATCTGCAGTACCCATATGCTGAATCTCTTCATATATAATTCGCCTATTTTCTTGAATTAAATTTTTCACAGCCAGCACATTTTCTTATGTAACAGCTGTCATAGGGCGGCCACTTTTTTCTTCGCCGAAGTTACTTGACCACGCTTAAATTCGTTGAACCAGCGGAAAACAGTCGCTTTTGTCTATGAACTTAAACTCAATTTCAAACTCAAAGCATTTATTTCAATTAAACCATTTACAGGCACTTTTGAACTGTCAAGGAATCGGTCAGTCAGAAATATGAAGCTACTTGCCCATTCCAAAGCGTAGTAGGTACCTATGGAGAAGGACGGGCAAGAAACTCCACGGACACTCTTTTAAATAAAAAATGTTGCAAAATATTGGTTATATCGTTCATATTGAAATTATACGTGTGAGAACAATATAGAAAGACGTGCACGTTAGAAGCGTCCGTAATAAAAAGGTAAAACAAAGTGCAATTCAAAAATTAAAATAAATTAAAAAATAAGCCGTGGCAACTAAGAGATGACCAGTCCCAACTGACGACGCCCGTTCACGAACATGACGCATGGATTAGCATCATTCAGCTCAACCATTTTGAAGGGAGCTAAATGATCCAACACACGCGCCACCATCAACGAAACATCTGAGTGAGCATGACACATGTACCTACTCACAGCCGCCAGGGCACATTCAAGTCAATGCAAGACATATTACCCGGTAAATGGTAACTCTTTAGTACATAGTGCTCACACCTGTGCTAAGCAATTATATAATACAAAGGAGATTGAGTTTAAACAATGCAAAGATGGTCTTACAATCTTCAGCAGCTCCAACAGTATTCGCAAATGTTAATCAATTAGTTGTGGTTGTGGAGCAGGACCAGCATTGAGCCAAGCATTTTTATCAGCGATGTAATCCCCCAACTTATAATATACCTGCCAGCATAGTGTGCGTTTTCTAGAAGATTTGAATTTTGTCTCATTCAGTTGAATACCATTCGAAGTCTTTCAAATGATTCTTCTGGTTTTAGTCGACATTTGAAATCGTACAAAATCATCGCGCGAAAATGTTCTCGTAAATTCAATTTTCAGTGAGACAGAGTATTTTGATTTTTCTCGTAAAAAAATGTGGAGGGAATTTCGAATTTGGAATGTTGTGTTTTTTTATAATATATAGTCATAGTTTTAATTGCCATCAAAACTAGTCAGTGTCCCATAGACAAAAACTGTTAGTCGCAAAACTTTCTGAGTGACCTGGTATGGTGTTGGCGTCGAAATAAATCGCACTATGGTTTCGTCCAAAGCACTATGCACTGCTATTGGAATTTAGGTTAGTTATATAGAATATAGGTTAATTACTGACCTATTGTATTACTCTTATTTACTTTATCGTAACGTTTAGCAAGCGTAAAAACGGAAAAGTATAAAATAAAAAATAAAGTTTAATAAAAAACTGTAACCCGACTACGGGAAAATAAAAATGATCTAAAAAGTACGAAACAAGCAAATATTTCAGACAGAAATCAAGACATAGATACAAAAATGGTTAAGGAAAAGCCGTCGTCGCATGCCATTATAATTTTGTAGGTGTTTCTGGCACCCACATGGCATACAGGCATGCGACTACGGCTTTTCCATTACCATTTTTGTATCTATGTCTTGATTTCTGTCTGAAATATTTGCTTGTTTCGTACTTTTTAGATCATTTTTATTTTCCCGTAGTCGGGTTACAGTTTTTTATTAAACTTTATTTTTAACTCTGTTTACTAGGCAACAGCATTCATTTAGTCGGAATATCACCCAATCACGCGGCAGTCAGCCGCTCGAAAGATTTCGTCGTCGCTCGCGTATTCCATTCCCTCCCTACCCTCTGCAGTCAGTGCAAAGTAGCTTACTTGCTCATTTAATTTAAAATGTATGCAAAAAATAATAGAGCACTCTTTGCTATAACCGCGTTGTGGCCACTTTATGTTGGTGCGAAGAAATTCATGGTCAAATAAAACACGCCTTTAAACTAAATTAAATGAATCCATGTTATGTTTTCCAGGTGAAACATCTACGAACAGTTACAATCTGGTTTACTGCTTGACAGCAGCAGGAGTCAGTGTCATTATTATACTGGTCGTATTATATTGGACTGTCAAGAATTCTTGCTGCAGTTTAAGATCAAATTCATCAGAATTGCCACCAGTACCAGCGCCGGAACCCCACGTAAGTTTTTCCTTTTCAGTAATAACTTTATAAAATCATGTGACTGTATAATTTAAGGAAACAGATTGATTAAATGTCCGTTTTTACTTTCAGCCATTCTACGAAAACATGTTGGCTGTGTTCCAGCCAATTAACGAACAGGAAGCTGCAGAAATGGAGCATCATTATGAGGAAATTCAGTAGTCAAGTGATGGTCGTTGCACACCTTAACGACTCAACACCAAGACAACTCAAAGAAAGTATTGAGATGTAAGCTTTATATCGCGTCACGTACAGTAACATCTCTGGTGAACGACGACGCGTCGACAACTGCTGTCAAAAGATTTTAGAAATGTCACTGTACATGACTTGATATTAGGTTCACATTCCAATGTTTTACTTTTGAGTCGAGTTGGTAATGAGTTGTTTCAGTACAACGGCCATTCGCCAAACATATGACGTATTGCTGTCTATGTTTGGTGGACTATCTGAAGTAAATCCTAATGATTGGCGATATATCTCCTACGGCTTTTAGTTTTACAATCGACACGGAGGAGAGGAACAGGCGCGGGTGGCGAGGAAGATTCCCCGCAGTCTGGGTGGGGTCTGCTCACTCTGGTCGTGAGAGGAAGAACGTTTGTTTAGTTTAATCGATTTGTGTTAAGTGTCAAAGATCTACGAATGACAGCCGGGACCAACGAGGGATGGAGGAGTCTCGGTATGTGAAGATGGTCACCCATCCACGGACCAACCCCGGCAACCGTAGCTTGACCTGTTGGATCGACGCTTGCGACTGTTATTACATAGCCACGAGCTCCTCTTTAATTAGTAAATAAAGCCTCCTACAGACTGGCGCGACGCGACTCTAACAAAACAATTTCTAAGAAAACTTCACGGTATCGCGTCGCGCTAGTCTACACGAGGCTTAAGTCTAAAATATGTACTTACAATAAATCAAATTCTCGATTTGTTATAAAAATTGTCTAGTGGAGATATTGATGGTATCCTAATTTAAGTAAATCTTAGTTTGTTTTCAATGTATTTAATTTATTTAATATTAAGTTTAGCTATTATTATACTTATGTAAATAATTCAAAACGTGAAGTGAAGTTCCGGATGACTAACAGTTAAATATTCTACTGGTTATCTTGGTAATATTCTATTATAAAATATATTTAGTTTAAATTCCAAGACATTGGTGCCGATTCTCTTGTCACAAATGCCTCTAAACTAAACTAAAAATCACCAAAATTTAGTTTATTCCTGTCAAACGACGATTTCCCATTCTGAAATAGACTAAAGTGACACAACTTAACTATATTTTAGTTTGACAGCACTAAGATGGCAACGAGATATTAGTTTAGTGAAAATAGCAATTTTGCTATTCTGAATTTGACGTTTTTTACCTAAAATTTAGATTTTCTAACTAAATCTGACTATTTTTAATCGCGACTAAAAACGTGTGGAATAAAATTGGTTGTCATGAACTATAAATTCACACCAACACCTCGACTTCAAATGCAAAAACAGTACTGAATCTTTTTTTTTTCTTTTGCTTATATCTCGAAAACGGTGTGTCCAATCGCAAAAATAATGAAAATTTCGACCCCCTTTATAAAACCCTTAAACCCCTGACACTCTACATATAGGTAATATTTTTTCTTATTTTCCATACAAAAAGTGAAAAATTCCATTTATAACACGACGAGGCTGCCCCCCCTGCGCGCCTCCGGCTCTAAAAAGATCACGTGGTTAGGTATCACGTGTGGAGTCGCGATTGTCAAATTCGATTTAGATGTGTCAAAATTATTTTTAAATTTAGAGAATTTATTTTGCAGAATAGCTATAAGATTCTCATAGTCAAAAGTAAGGAATTTTAGTGATAGTTTAGTTAGTTTAGTTCGGTGTACAAGAGAATCGGCACCAATGACGACATGTTACGAGTATGTCATGAGCATAATGCCGTGGATAGGGAATTTAATCTTGAGCCTTTTTAAAGATGCAATGTCGTGGGACGACAATCTTGTTTTTGAAATTTCGTTCGAAATGTCAACCAATACAGTCGAGATTTCGAAACGGAGCGCGTGATTTATAGTTGGAAAGGTATTTTAAAAACATTGAGAGTGTGTTAAGACCATTTCTGAATTCAGAGATCCGTTTGCGAAATATTAAGCTATAAAGTGCAAATTTTTGTGAGAGTCAAGTCCCCCCTGCCAGCTAAATGGTTGGTTTTAGATATGTGAAAAAATTCACGGCAGTAGCTTATATCGTCGCTCGCATGACTAAAAGTCCTATCTAATTCTGTTCGGATTGATAAATAAAGTTTTCACAAAGTGTTCTATCTGTTTTAATAATTAAAAATAAATACCAATATTGAAAATAAATAAGTAGGTAGCTATATATAGATTATAATTTTATCTTAGTTAGAAATGTCGTAACTGCAAAACGCTTTTCCTTAATAATTGACAATACGGAGATAGGACTGTTAGTCATGCGAGCGACGATATAACGAATTTAAAAGGAAAACTATCACAGCTGAGTAGGCAAGTTAACGAGTAATAATCGACCAACTTAGATTTATGGTTGTATAAACATGTTCTCCCATACATTCTGTATGAAAGATTTTTTTTTCAACTACAAAGATAAGTTTGTTCTTGGGATAAATTCATCTCAACTACGGAACTCTACAGTGTGCTGATTTGTAATGTTATGTATGAGTGGCGCAGATGATTATCACGATTACCCCAAGTTGGTTTAGTTGTCAGTTAAACTAAGTGTAAGATTTGTCAGTTCAGGAACGCATTATATTAAAAATAATGCGAAATCTCGATCTCGAAACTCTTAAAATCTCGAAAACAAGATCTCGCCTCATTACCGGGTGAGATCTCGAATGGCCAATCTCGTCACCAGAACGCGGCGATCGTTAATATTAGGACACAGCATGATACACTTTTAAGTAGAATTAGGTAAATAAAATACGAAATATAATTTGTGCAGTTTGTGAACCTTTTTCATTGTTTTATTATTCGTCTACAAGCTCCACGCAGACTACAATGATATCTGTCAAGTTTTTATTAAGCTATTAAACATCCTTTTCAAAGAATTCAATTTCCTTTTATGAGTGGAGTAGGTAAGCACGCTTAGCATGACCACAATAGAAACGGGTTTTGTCGACTGAAGAATAGACAAAATGACAGATAAACAATCACAATCTGTTACTTTGTCTATTCTTCCGTCGACAAAACCCGTAGAAAACCCTTTTCTATAGTTTTCATGCTACGCGTGCAGGTCTCCGTTATTTTTTCATGTATTTAATAAAAAGCTAAGTAATGGAACATCCTCCCGGAGTCGGTTTAGGTAACCTGGGAGACGCAAGTCCAGAGTAAATAAGGGTATAATGTAACCGGTAGGTAGAAGAACTTTTTCGGAGGCCAAACGCTATTACACATTTGGAAAAAAAACTATAAGTATGAAATCGCTAAAAAACTATAAGTAGAAAAACTACAACTTTGTACTTTCCTTAATTCGAAATAAAAAGTAGAGTGTTTAACACAGATGAAAGTCATCAATTCCTACTTGGACTATGGCCGCCCTCGCTGCGCTCAGGCGTCTAAATACCTCGTATGAGAATTGATTCCTTTCGACCCCTGTATAACAATCTACTATTTTATTTCTAGAAACTTTACTATTTCAAAGTCAAAGTCAAATCATTTATTTCAAATTTACAAAATACTAAAATTGATTCTAGTCGCCCCTTCCAAAAGGTAGTTTTCGTATGGAGAAGAATGGGCAAGAAACTCCACCGTTACTCTTTTAAAATGTTTTACAATATTTTGTATAGGTACGTACATTAGTTAAATAATTATATGTGAACACAATGCACCTAGAATAAAATGACCATACCACAATAGGTAAAAAGAATTAAAAATGAAGCAACGACAGATAATTTAATATGTGATAGATACATGGTGCTCACATATTTACAAACATTGCAAAAGCAGACGATTTTCAAAAAATCTTAAAAGCTCTACAAAGTTAAAATTCTCGCTAAAAGGCTGACTATAAGGTGTTTTACCCTATAACCCCTTTCAAAGACGATTTACCAATCCAATTTCTTTGATGTATCATTGGACATTGTTTTACTAGTGGATACTACTGTACTCTTGGCCACGACCTACACGCTCAAGCTACATGACGAGTACTTCCACTTTGCCCCACCAAGACAGGCGTCTTGGTAAAATTTTAGGCATTCCATTTTACCCCACCAGTGAGGCCACTGGTGGGGTAAAATGGAATGCCTAAAATTTTGCAGTGGAATCTGCCCCACTGGTTCGACTTGCTGGGGCAGATTCCACTAGTTTTAAATCTTGTGGATTCTGCGCCACTAGGGTTGGCACCTTAGAATTTTTGTAGGTGCTCGTATTTTATTTTATTTTTTTGGCAAAGAAAGAAAAGCATATCAAGTAAAAATGTAACTTGGAGTGGTAACGTTAGACTTAGTACATACTTAGGTAGTGTATTTAAATAAAAGTGCAAAAATAATTGTGTGGTAATTTTTATTTATAACTAGCTGACCCAGCAAACTTCGTTCCGCCTAACAGTCAATGAATGTGCATGTTTAGGATTTTAAAATTTCTACCCTACCTATCCTACCCACCCTACCCACCCTACCCACCCTACCTACCCTACCTACCCTACCCACCCTACCTACCTTACATACCCTACCCACCCTACCTACCCTACCTACCCTACCTACCCTACCCACCCTACCTACCCTACCTACCCTACCTACTTATCCCTTCAACTGTCATTAACGAGACACAATAGAATTTTAATTGTTATCCGCCTTTATAAGGCTGCTTAACTGGTGATGAGTTATAAATTAAGATGTAAGCTATCCTATCTTTCAAGTTGGATCAAACTGCACACGGTGTGCTGATTATTAAAATCGGTTAAGTAGTTTAGGAGTCCATCGCGGACAAACAACGTGACACGTAATTTATATATATTAAAAAGATAAGATAAGATATATATATATATATATTAAGATATACATTTAATAAACGGCTTGGTGGGGCAAAGTGGAAGTACTCGACATGACGTCGGTTGTGAAGACAACAAATGAAGGAAGTTGTTTAGAGTATGCCAGGAGTCATATGCGACTTGCGGAGCGTCGTCGGTTTGGCGTATATGGATCAACGCAGACCGACGGAGTGACGGCGAAGAGCAGTTTATCGGTGGCAACGCACACTGAACGAATCGTGGATCACACCAAGCCACCACGCATTTTTTTTTTTGTTTTGTTTGAGAAATTAACAAATAACTTCTCCCGCTCTGGGCGGAGCGGGAGGGCGTGCCAGACTCATACTGACTATTATAACCCGCCCGTGTTCCTTCAGTTGCCTGTATGTTGCCAGGGGCCACGGTAATCCTTTCGGAGAAACTCGCAACCCCGGCAGGCATCGGTCCTATCGGACCCCTTCATCTCTTTGAGGCGCGCGTGGAACACAACGCACCATCGACCCGGGCCTGGTCCTTATTGGATGGCGAGCTACCCATTGCTCACCGTCCGCAAGCCCGCGTCTATTACGGTGGCCGGATATCGGCCTGAGATTCCCGACACCCAGAGCGTCTCCTGCGGTGGTTAGGGGCGTGGACGCGCAAAATTTGCCTCGCCCTCACGCGTTCCGCCTCCTCCTTCGCGAGCATTACTGCTTCGCAGAAGGAGGTGACGGCCTCCCATGCCCTCTCGCTCCGTACCATGGCCTGGACCAGGGCCGGACGCGAGAGATCACCGCCGCCGATCGCCTCCGCGAGGACACGGCAATGCTCCGCCCAAGCCAGGCAGCCCTCCACCGCGGCTTGAAGTACGATTTCCACCGGCCGGGCAGTGTCGAAACGCGGCGCAGTGTGTCGTAGCGTGGTCTCGCGGCGCTAGCCGACTGTGTCCGCCGACCTGTTAAATTCTGCTGGAACCTGGGCACGTGCGCGTACCGGCAGCCTATCTAAACTAAAGAAAAAAGATTTGATTTTTTGTATGTTTATTTGTTACGCTGTCACGCTAAACCAGCTGAACGTATTTAAATGAAATTGGGTTAGTTTATAAGATACTTTTTATCTCGATATTCCCGGATCGAGACTTATACGGGTGAAGCCGCTGGTGGAAGCCAGTGTTGAATAAAGCAACCAATAGCGATTTATGAATGATTCAACTTGCCGTAACCGAATGACGCTAACCAAAACAATGCCAGCCGTATGCTGTAGTAAATAAAATCTACTTTCAGTTGTTATAAAATTAGTAGCCTCACCACCACTCCGTTGGTCTGTGCTGAGGGTTCCTACCCTTTACTCGCGCGACGGAAACAGATGACGAGCGATTTGGCGCGCGAGTGAATTATAATGTGTACAGTTCTTAATCCTTCGGCAAACCTCGTGTTTCGTCAGTCGTCGGATTTCTATCAGTTGCCCTTTGCACTTGGTGCAGACCGGACGCTCTCAATCGACTTGGAAGTATATAGAGTTGTTAATACTCTTTTAACTTAATGTAATTTTTTTTTAAATAGTAGGAAACCTGCTAAAGTCGCAGGCACCACAGATAGGAATATAGTTTTACAGCTCTATATAGTTCACAAGAAAATCAAAACGACAATAAAGTACTTAATTCTGAATTCAAATTACTATACAAGATAAATTTAGTAATTGATGGACATGGAAATTAGCATTCGTTCGAAATTCTTTACTAGCTGACAGGCAGTCTTTGTCTTGTTCGCACAAGATGGCGTTAAAATCGGAATAAATAGGGATTTTATAAATATTTAAAAGTAGGGCCATGTATTGTTATTTGATCTACAGCTTAAGGATAATAACAAAGTTTTCCTTCAAAGTGAGTAATACAGCGATCGCTAGTGTGACCACGAAACTGGAATATCTTAGGACAATTTAAATGAATGTCTGGTGTTAATTTTCGAAGCAATGACAAATGATTTTATTTCTGTAAGTAGGTTTGTACAAACACTTTTACAAGTCAATCATATTTTTAAAACTAGATGTGGTCGGCGTTTCCTATCTGACTACTTTGAGAAGAAAGGTCGAAACAAACTCAGAGTTCACAGTCTCTTTAATAGTCCAGACATAATCTTGATCAGATCATGTGAAAGCCATGTGGATTGGTGTCTGAACTGGTCTTTTGAGGAAAGCACCACACAGATTGAGAGGGCCTGTCCAGTCAGTGCACGCATTTGTCAGTTATCGTGCAGCTCAACTCAGAATTTAAGGAGCTAAACGATTCGACGAACAATACAAAAAAAGGACATTTGGGTAGGCCACATAAATTACTCAAACTGTCAGACCATGATTAGAACTAAGTGAGAAAAAATTAAAAACAAGACAATGCAATTCAATGCCATTTAACACTATATATTTCTTTCACAAGTGTCCTAAGTCAACTCTGTTGGAAGACAGAAATAAACAGACTCTTTGTATTTACTAACTGATATGGACTAATGTACTTATCTGTGTGTGTTTATTTTATATTTATTTCAGTTTATCATTAAACAACACAATGCACTTACACATGTACCTATGTCACAACATTTATTTGATTTAGTATGAGCTTTTTTGTATTATCCTGTCTTATATTACTCGTGGGTTGCAGCTGAAATTCAGCGTCAGGTGGTACACTTTGTGTTGTTATCTGACATTATGCTGAACTTTGTTTTATAATATGTAAGGATAATAAATAGGGCCATTTATTATCCTTACATATTATTATAAAACAAAGTCCCCCGTCGCGTCTGTCTGTCTGTCTGAACGCGATAAACTCAAAAACTGCCGAACGGATTTTCAAACGGTTTTCACCAATAGACGGAGTGATTCATGCGAAAGGTTTTAGTGTATAATTCGTTAAGGTTTTGTGTAAATTGGCTAAAATTTGACGATTATTGTTGAAGAAGTCGGAAAAAATCTTGCCGACTGGGAGCTTTACTGGCGTGCGCTGCCTAAACCGAAAAAAATACATCAAATTTATGTTCTACAGTATTGTTCATCTTAAAAAGTTCAACAAAAAAGTCGAGTATCTTCTAAGGATGATCGCACAATAACCATTTTTATCTTTCAGAATTTGATAAAAAATGTATTGTTATTTCCGAAGCTTTTTTGACCGGTATAGTATTAATCCTTATCCAATAAAATATATTATTTAAATTGGGCATTTAATTTAGATTAAAATATGCCTCGACATCATATCATTTAAATGAATAGTTTAAAAGATATCACAGTTCCAAAATTACGCGGAGCAACGCGGGCGCAGCGGTAGGAGTCAATGACGTTTTCCTCGTTATTCGGTATGAAATCTCGGTAGTACGTTCTCGTGGGATATTTTCCGACATCCATGCGGGCGAAGCCGCGGGCAAAAGCTAGTTTATTATATTTAATTTAACAAGCAACAAGACTCAAAAATGTTAGTAGCAATATATCTTAACAACTATGTTAGTAAACATAACCTATTTATACATTTAACGAATCCCTTCTACACGCTCAGCACAGATGTGAAAGCTTGCAGCAGCGATTCATACATAGTCCAATCTTCTCCCGATACACTGCAGTATATTGTTGGGGCTGGCCCGCACCCGGTGCTCCAGGGAAGCGGATTTTTTTCGCATCGTAGCGTAGAAACAATCGACACAAGCATCAGCAAACATCCCTGATGCGCTACAGAAGCGAAACAGCCCCATCAATACCCGGAACACATTATTATATTGACATTATAATCATTGTTTTCTGTTTTTATAGTTTTAAGGTGCCAATAAACGCAATTTATAATAGCTGAACTACATTATTAACCAGTCAGCAAAGTGGCATTGTAGCTGAAGTCAGTAATTCTTCCATACATACTTTTCATCAATACGAAAATGTCTCAGTGTGATTGTTACGTCTTCACGGCTCCACAACTAGGGCACTTTGCAGATGGAGCAATTTTAGTTGAGGCAACTATCAACTTTAAAAAAGTTTCTTTTAAAAGTTGCCAGTTGCTACAACCGAATAGCCCAGTTTACGGTTGCCGCAATTTTATGGCAATCTGTGAGCAACCTTTATAGCTGAATTGCTCAATCTACGCTACGTACACACGGCTACACATCAAGCTATACATTTCCAGTATAAGCTGACCTCGCATTGTACAGAAATCCTATATAATGCGAGATCAGCATAAACTGGAAATGTATAGCTTGATGTGTAGCCGTGTGTACAGTGTGATGATGGATATCGAAGAAGCAGCACTTGTTCTCATTATAATACATCGCTGCCGTCGACGGCGTCAATAACGAAACCAGCAACTTTACACGACCGATACAAATTCGACAGTTGCTGGTTGTGGCATTTAGAAACTAACTTAGTCATCGATTGCAGCAACTGAAAATTGTTGTCTATCACCAGAACACGCAACTTGAGTTGCTACGTGTGCGCAGTTCCATTGATATATATGTAAACAGCTAGTTGCCAGTTGCTGCAATAGTTGCTCCATCTGCAAAGCGCCTAAGATTTTGGCGAAAATTGGTATAGGAATAGCTTGCGTTCCGAGAAACGAGAAAAACACCTCAAGCTAAAAAAATCAACCTCAGAAAGAGGAGAAATGAGGTGTTCAAGTTTATATGAGAAACACAATTATGTGTATGAGTCGCGTGAACAGGAAATAATAAAGTTACATTATCCTTAAACAAAATAAATGATGGTCACTGTATTTCAGTTGTAAATCACTCCTGTGAAGTATTATGTTATTACATTATAGTATTATTTAGTATTAAATGTTCTTGAAATGTTTCGTTTACTATTTTTATGTTTAGTTTTTATAATATTGAAAGCTGAAGCAAATGTTCCAGAAACTGGTAAGTTAGACCTTTTTTGACTGACCTTAAATGATTAAATAAAATAAAATCAACTGCTAGTGGTATCTTACATCCTGGCCGGGGGACATATCATCATCATCATCAGCCTGTACTCGTAATGTTCCCAATGCTGGGACACAGGCCTCCTCTCTGTTAGAGGAAGTGGGCCGTAATCCACCACGCGGGCCCAGTGCGGGTTGGTAGATGTCACATGTCTTCGAAGTTTCGGTTCTAGGACATGCTGGTTTCCTCACGATGTTTTCCTTCACCGTTTTGAGAGCAGTGGTGATGAAATAATTTACACAAAGTAAAGCGCCTGTCTGGGTACGAACCTACGACGTACAACTCGTAAGTCGCGGCCGTTACCACTGGGCCACCACTGCTCTCTCACTCTCTGGCCGGGGGACATAACCATGTTCAAAATCATTCCTATACGCCGTTTAGCAGTCGGGTTTCTTTTCATATTATATTTATTCTAAACATAAGATCAGTGCCTATTTGCCTAGCGTCCGCCATATTTTTTTATGACGTCACTGTCATAGTGTCACTCTAAATAAAGGAGCACATAGGTACACGATTTTTTTTTACGTAAAGCCATTTTTATTTCATTGCAACTGTAACTCTTATGTCATTGTAATAAAGTATAAATTATAATGATTTCCGAGAGTTGTATCACGGCATCATTAAAATTTAAAGCTTTTTGTAAAAAATATACCTATCGTGACTGTGCTCCCAAAGGAAGACTCTCACACATAACAACATACATTAAAGAAAGTTACCTATTTTTGGAGCAGTCGGGTGAAAAATACCTAAATGCATTAAAGCGTAATACAGTTATTATCATAGATCGGAGTAGATAGATTGATTTGGGGTCAATGAACTGGCACGTATATGTGGATTCCGGGATTTTGAAATTATTAAGATTTTTTTAAGGAATTTCAATTTTATTTTATTTATTTAACATAAAACGACCAAGGCCAATTACAATAGTTAAAGACAAAAGATTATTAAGGTACAGTAAACAAAAGTATACAACGACTCGACAGTCATACGCTCATCTCACAATACTCCAGACATACTGACAAGATCTTCTTCCATTCATCCGCGAACACATCACAGTCAGGCTTAGCGTCCAAGAGAGCGTTGAGCGCAGAGAGTGTGCGAAGGACGGGAGACTGGGATCGAGCGACGGTTCGACTCCGAGGCACGGCGAACAATCTTTTTTTTTTTTTATTTTTTTTTTTTTTCGGTTTGGCATCTCACAGTTGGTTTAGAAAAACCATGGCTGTTTAACCGGTCAATCCTGTGGCTGCCTCAAGCTACTACACTCAAAGCCTCCAGCCGGCGAACAATCTATGCCTCCTTCCACGGTTATAGTTTATCGGAGCAAAAAGATGGGACAGTTCATAATGCAGTTCAGGAACATCGGTTTTTCCGTGAAGGATCTTACACATATTAATAATTTGGTCATTTTTTCTTCTAACCTCTAGAGAATTGTACCCTAAGCAGCCTAAAAGAAAATTCGAAGGGTACATAAACGGATAATAACCATTCAAACGTTTATAAAGGTACCTTAGATAAGCTTTTTGTACTTTTTCTAAGAGTAAAGTGTACTTCTTTTCGTGCGGGTTCCAGACGCATGCACTGGACTCCAGTTTACTACGAACAAGTACGTTAAAAATAGATTTAATAGCGCCGATGTTGCTAAAATCTTTAGCATTACGCAGTATGAAACCTAATCGTCTAAATGAATCCTTTGCTACCAATGCCATGTGATCATGAAACGTAAGCTTGTTATCAAACGTGACACCCAGATCCTTCATTCCAGTTGTTCTAGTAATAGCGCTGCCATTAATTTTATAAGTAAAGGTGATAGGGTTTCGGGCTCGAGTAAAACTCACGACGAAGCATTTGGAAGAATTAAATTCCATTTTGTTCTTAATACTCCACTCCAATATCGCCCCAATATCACGCTGCAGCGCCAGACAATCGGCTTCAGAGTGCATTTCGGAAAAGAGTTTCAGATCATCTGCATACAATAGACTTCTGGCGTGAGGAATAAATGAAGGAAGGTCGTTGATCGTTATCAAGAAAAGAAGAATAAATGAAGAATGTTATAATGTGTAGATTATAGAATAGGTACATCAATATAAAAAAGAAATGTTTAACCCTTTTGCTGTATTTTTAATAGTATATAGGTGATCGGACTCCAAGAAAAGGATAGGTATACTATTAAAACAATATAATAATGTATTATGTTTTAAATGTTTATCTATCGCATTCTATAAATTTCTAATGTAGTAGTTTAAAAATCCTTACTTTAACAATATTTGATTCAATCCCGTAAGTACCAAAATTAAATCCCGGAAAAAAGGCTTATCCATGTTATGATTTCTATGACTATTCATGATGCGAGTACGTAAAATCAATCTACCTACTCCGATCACTGGTTATGATAGATCCATAATTTACTTTTCTTGATTAAGGGTCGGCTGTATGGAAATTGTGTTTGGATAAGTTTATATAGAAAACTGAAAGTAGTAGCCACAAAAAAATAGTCTAGCTAGCTGAAGAGTTTCACCAGTCAGTGACAAAATCTGATTGAGGATAAATGTTATAGATTATTGTAAAAAAAAATTGTTGAAATATCGCTAAAAACGTACAAAACCGGCCAAGTGCGTGTCGGATCACACACAATGAAGGGTTCCGTAGTTGGGATGAATTTATCCCCAAAACAAACTAAACTTTGCAGTTGAAAAATATGTTCTCCCATACGGAATGTATGGGAAAACATGTTTTTGCAACTGCAAAGTTAAGTTGATCGATTATTACTCGTTAACTTGTAGAGCCTACTTAGCTGTGATAGTTTTCCTTTTAATTTCGTTACATAAACTACTGCTGTGATTTTTTTCACACATTAAAAACCAACCATTTAGCTGGCAGGGGGGGGGACACTTGACTCTAACAAAAATTAGCACTTTAAAGCTTAATATTTCGCAAACGAATCTTTGAATCCAAAAATGGTTTTTACAAACTCACAATGTTTTTAAAGGACCTTTCCAATGATACCCCACACCATGGGTTAAAAAAAAAAACACCACTTTACGTGTAGGAGAGGTACCCTAAAAAAAAATCTTTTTCATAATATTGTTTCACCACTTTGTCGGTTTAATTAATATGTATACATATGCCAAATTACAGCTTTCTAGTACTAAGGGTCTCGTAGCTAGACCGCTGACAAACAGACAGACAGACATGACGAAACTATAACGGTTCCTTGTTTACTATGGAACCCTAAAAAGCACTGCCTTATTTTGATAACTTTAAGAACTGACCTAAACTTATATATATAAAGACAACAAAGAATGCCCTTAGATTTTTTCTGTTTTCCGTAACTTTCCTTCTGTTTTGCATAAAAAGTTTGTACAAAATTTTCACGGTCACAAAAATGTCAATCTTGATGGTGAAAATTTTGAACCAAAAATTAACGCAAAGCAGAAGTAGGTAATGTTATGGAAAAACAGAAAAAACCAGTGGGTTCACTGTACTTTGGTGTCTATATTTAAATATAATATTAATTGGGCGACTTCTTACTTTCGCCAAAGTAATCAAAATACGGCAGTGCTTTTTGCATATTTTTAGAAATATTCATTTATTTTTTTATGAATCCTGTACAAGATTTATCCTCAATCCAATTTTTTCATTGACTAGTGAAATTCTTTAGCTAGCCAGACGTCTTATTTTGTGGCTACTGCTTTATGTTTTCTATACAAACTTATCAAAACCCATAACACGATTTCCAATAGCTGATTCTTAATGGTTTATCGGACGCTATAGTCAGCCAGCATTAGGTATACTGCAGTGTGTCGCGAGCAGACTGGACTGCTTATGTGTGAATCGCTGCTGCAAGCTTTCCATATCGGTGTTGAGCTTGTTGCAGGGATTCTCGTAACTATAAGGCAGTGTTAAGTTAAATTTACTAACATAGTTGTTAACATCGATTTGATTTACATCAATGGTTGTTAAGAAATTATCCGTGGCTGGCGTGGATACATTGACATCTCGACTTGTATGTTTTTTTTTTATTAGCTTAATACGTTCTACGCATTAGGAATTTATATGAAAAAAATTGACAGCTCAAAATATAAATAACTTTTGGAGCAATCGACTATGGTATTATGTTGACATCTCGCATTTCTACGTGTTTTACTTGATAACAACATGTCAAATTAACGATTCACATGGTTTTATGAACGAACATTGATATTTCGTTATATCAACTTAACCCCTAAAACAACTAAAACACATACTGTAAACTAATTTACCGATTTACCAGAAGAGGTCAACCCTTTAAAATGGCCATCCTGGCCATTTTAAAGTTTCTAAGATTTTATAATTAGGTATTAAAACACTCATGTGATACTATTATCACACTCGGCTACACTTCGTGTGATGAAACCACATTCGTGTTTTACTACCCCTTATTATACAACAGTTGCATAAATAACTAATGTACAGTGAAAACCGTTTATAACGACTTCGAAGGGACCGTCGGATAACGGTTGTTATAGCTGATAGACGTTATAACCAAAAACTATGATAGGTAAACAAAAATGTTGGGACATCAAAATTTCGCCATTATAACCGGTAGGACGTTTTAAGCAAAGTCATTATAAACTGTTTTCCCTGTATTTGTGAACCTATTTTATTTATAATTCAGAATTATATTATCTTTTTAATATTTTTTATTATAAACTCCTCTCAATCAGAGCACCTGCCATCCTATCTCTTCGCCACCCTTCCTTGTCTTGTAGAGAATGCCTAAGGCATGAAGTCCGCCATTGTACCTTATTGTCTGCGAGAACTTTAAATAATAAATAAATGCTAAATGTTAACGTGTATTTGGGAATAATATGCACAATATACAGCTACTTATTATATTGTTTTGATTTCCTGTTATATTTATAGAATAGGGTTTTAAATTCGGTATGCAATGATGCAATCATAAAGTTACTAAATAATTTACGTTGCCTGTATTAGATAAAAATACACAAAACACTAGGTACAATATTTTTATTATGTAGGTACTTAGTACTTCCAGAAAATGATCGTAGATAGTAGCAGGTGGCATTCCGCAGTTTCTGCCTACAACCAGGGGAAAAAGGCGTGAGTTTATGTAGGTATGTACCATCGCGGTAACGCAAATCCAACCAATTTGAAAACAAAATCTCGTGCACACGACCCTTTTCATTACCCGACTGTCCCAGAAAGAAGCCAGAAGGCTATTTATATGCATTGATATGTGTATGTCTATTTCTTTGGCACGCCCTGTAGCCTAAACGGCTTGATGGATTTTAACATGTGAGGTGTCATTACGTTCGTCTTAGTAGTGGGAGTGACATAGGCTATTTAATATTTATATATTGCATCTGCAAATACAAAAAAAAAGGGACGGTTAGGTTTAAAATAAAAACAACATTATTGGTATCAAATAAAATTTAGTAATGAGTCAATTCCAAATATATATATATATATATGTCGGATCCGGTCATTAGTACGGACACGAAACGAATCGCAAGCGCGCCACTGGCGACATCAAGAGTGAACTACCTACAACAAAAAAGGCGCGCTTCTACAGAGTCGTGATGTTTGAAGGCTACGGCGAGGAGGGCATTCAGCCTCTGGTCGCATTGGAATCAAGATGTCACGGAACTGTTCTCGATTCGTGGTGCTGTTATTGTGTTAGTTGTAATTTTGTGATCATTGTGTTAATTGGTGATTTTAATAAACGCCGTCGCACCCTGTGTGTGTATAATTTAGCTAGTGTGATTCATTTGATAGTAAATTAAAATGTGATCTGAACTGCAAACTGTTTTTCTATTGCGCATCAACCAACACTACCCACACTACGCCCACAGTAGTTGAAATATCGCTGATAATAACGAAAGTCACATACCCGTCTCCGACATCATAAGTGGGATTCGTGTTCGTTCATGCGCAATATAAAAACGTTGAAAATGACCGTTGGCGTGCCGTGTTTGAACATTCAAATAAAAACATGCAAGCGTTTATGCGTGATCATGGTGCGCGACAGCCAAGCCAAGCCGATTGACAGCAGAGGAAGGTCTATGACGTCTTAAGAATCGAGGCAAGCAGCCCCGCAGCCGTCAGCGAAGCCCTTCGAGTGCTTCATTTTCGGATAATGTTTCGCGACAGTGAAGCATCCTCACGGGGCACCGGCTGGCGACCCTGGCACGAGATGGTGTCCATTCGGGGGTGGAACCGGGAATGCGGATGCACGAGTTAGCGCGAGGCGGCTGGGCGCCAGTGCGGCTGTGCGCCGGTGCGGCTGTGTGCCGGTGCGGCTGGGTGCCTGTGCGCCGGTGCGGCTGTGCGCCTGTGCGGCTGTGCGCCTGTGCGGCTGTGCGCCTGTGCCGCTGTGCGGCTGTGCGCCTGTGCGGCTGGGCGCCGGTACGGTAGTGCGCCGGTACGGTAGTGCGCCGGTGCGGCTGTGCGCCGGAGCGGCTGTGCGCCGGTGCGGCTGTGCGCTGGTGCGGCTGTGCGCTGGTGCGGCTGTGCGCCGCAGCGGCTGTGCGCCGCAGCGGCTGTGCGCTGGTGCGGCTGTGCGCCGGTGCGACTGTGTGCCGGTGCGGCTGCTCGCCGGTGCGGCTGTGTGCCGGTGCGGCTAAGCGCCGGTGCGGCTGTGCGCCGGTGCGGCTGTGTGCCGGTGCGGCTGTGCGCCGGTGCGACTGTGTGCCGGTGCGGCTGCTCGCCGGTGCGGCTGTGTGCCGGTGAGGCTGGGCGCCGGTGCGGCTGTGTGCGTGCGGCTGTGTGCCGGTGCGGTTGGGCGCCGGTGCGGCTGTGCTCCGGTGCGGCTGGGCGCCGGTGCGGACGGGTGCCGGTGCAGCTAGGCGCTGGTGCAGCTGGACGCCAGTGCAGCTGGACGTCGGTGCAGCTGGACGCCAGTGCAATCGCACCTGGTGATGGTCAAGATCCTACATTCACCTGTGGGAAACCAGGACACATCGGGAACCGGTGTACAAACAGCGGCAGCCAGTCGGATGCTGGCTCTGGATGCTGTACGTGTTGCAAGCAGTGAACACCGAGTGGAAGATTGCGTCGCACAACTACCCTCAGGCACGTTAAAATAAAAAGGTGAGCTGTATTGTTTTGTTAACGATTCTGGTGTTGAATACTCGTTAGTAAAGGAGAGTTGTGTACCCAAATTAAGTGGCAAACGAGTTAATAACGTTGTTGCGTTGACTGGTATTGGTCAAACACGTGTTTCAGCTCAGAACCAATCTTATGTAGCGTAACGATTAGCGAACACCAACTTGAGGTTTTTGTGTTTTGATTTTGGGATCTGCTTCCCGACACTAACTTGCAAAGTAATTAAATTATTACGATAGGACGTTGATGAAGTCCGTGAAATTGCGTCAGAAAATATTAGAAAAAGGCAGATATAACAAAATTTTGTTTGGGGTTTCGTGTTATTAGAAAACGAAGAGCGTAATTAAATTAAGCTTGACGTGAAGTAGAGGGCCAAGGGCCAAGAACCGAGGGCCAAAGACCGAGGGTCAAGGGCCAAGGACCGAGGGCCAAGGGCTAAGGGCTGAGGGCCAAGGGCCGAGGGCCAAGGGCCGAGGGACAAGGGCCGAGGGACAAGGGCCGAGGGCCAAGGGTCGAGGACCAAGGGCCGAGGGCCTATTGAGGATATTGAAAAAGACGGGATAATGAAAGTAGAGTCGAATTGAATTGTTCGTGTGAGATGCACGGGTTCTCGATTCGTTGGGTCGGAGACCGTACCAGTGTATCGTAGCCATAGCCCGTTAGAAATCGGCATCTACTTGCTAGACCGTGGGAATTTGGTGGGCGGTAGCTCTGGGTAGTATGGTCGGGTCTAGCCTTGTAGCCAAGACCGTATGAGACCGTACCAGAATATCGTGTACGTGGTACACGGTAGCTCTGGGTAGTATGGTCGGGTCTAGCCTTGTAGCCAAGACCGTATAGGAGACCGTACCAGAGTATCGTGCACGTGGTGCGCGATAGCTCTGGGTAGTATGGTCGGGTCTAGCCTTGTAGCCAAGACCGTATAGGAGACCGTACCAGAGTATCGTGTACGTGGTACGCGATAGCTCTGGGTAGTATGGTCGGATCTAGCCTTGTAGCCAAGATCGTAGAGTCAAGGACGACTCGGCATTCCTTTGGAAGTGCGCATGTGATTGTTGACCGCGAATGAGATACCCGGGGCTTTGTTAATTGGTTAATGACTTTGGGTCAATTCTTAAATTATCAGTTTACATAATCCTCAATAGTACCTGGACTCTGATTGATTGTCATGTTGCTTATTTAATTGTTATTCCTGCCTACAATTTGACTTGAACCAAATGAAATTGATTTTGTTATTTTGGAAGTTAGTAAAATGATATGAGAGATGTGATGTTTGTTAAATAAACAAAATTTACCGAAGTTCACGTTATGTTAGGTTAAGAAAGATGCCAGTAGGTCATGTACCAGTCGTAGTAGATGGTGATCACAGTGGTGATGAGCAAACCTAAGTTATGGGGACCACGCGAGTAGGGTTCTCTAACGGCCGTATTGTGTGGGACCGTTCCAGTAGTTACTGGCGGAGGTCGGGGTCTGGAGAGACCATAGTTTTGATCCATGCGCTGGATGTGTGAGAGCAATGCGATTGCTAGTCGGCTGGAGAGCCATGGCGTTGGAGTGGTTTATTCATGTGTGGGTTTCTAAGGCTCTTAGTGAAAAGACGATTGTTAATGTGGAAAACGATGGTATCTGGCTCTGGTTGATGATTTTTGCCATAATTTGTCGAAAGTTTGTTGAGTTCATTGAGCAGTAGGAGTATTGTTTTGTAAAGTGTTGAGGATTAAAGTTTCCTTATCTCAAAAGTTGGAACCCGTAAATGGTCAGAATTGGCCGAGTCGAACAGGTACTGTTGTTGAGTTTTGGTTGCAGGTAAACACACGAGGACGTGTGCATAGCAGGATGGCCGTGTCGGATCCGGTCATTAGTACGGACACGAAACGAATCGCAAGCGCGCCACTGGCGACATCAAGAGTGAACTACCTACAACAAAAAAGGCGCGCTTCTACAGAGTCGTGATGTTTGAAGGCTACGGCGAGGAGGGCATTCAGCCTCTGGTCGCATTGGAATCAAGATGTCACGGAACTGTTCTCGATTCGTGGTGCTGTTATTGTGTTAGTTGTAATTTTGTGATCATTGTGTTAATTGGTGATTTTAATAAACGCCGTCGCACCCTGTGTGTGTATAATTTAGCTAGTGTGATTCATTTGATAGTAAATTAAAATGTGATCTGAACTGCAAACTGTTTTTCTATTGCGCATCAACCAACACTACCCACACTACGCCCACAGTAGTTGAAATATCGCTGATAATAACGAAAGTCACATACCCGTCTCCGACATATATATATATAACATAACATAACATCACGCCTTGTTTCCCCGAAGGGTTGGGCAGAGGTGTACCTGTAGTAGGTACACCCGCATTTAGTTTTATTAATAATATATATATATATATATATTAATAAAACTAAAATTTATTAAATAAAACAAATTATTAAAAAAAGAACAAAAACCCGACTGCAAAAACTCATAACTGATATGAGAAAAACAAGCATTATAATCTATATGATTTTGGTATTGCGACAAACCAATAACCAGAAATGTTGGTGTAAATTTTGTTTGTCTCCGCCTGCAATACCAAAATCCTATAGATTATAATGCTTGTTTTTCTGTTTCCAGTTATGAGTTTTTGCAGTCGGGTTTTTTTTTTTTCGTAGGTAAGCGTTACTATAGCGGCCGAGCGCTACAAGCCAGAATAGCCCTTACGGTGTTCAGATGATATGCGTTTCCTCAATCAATCTGCCCAGCCTTTTCCCAACCATGTTGGGATCGGTTTCCAGTCCAACCGCATGCAGCTGAATACCAGTATTTTACATGGAGCGACTGCCTATCTGACCTCCACAACCCAGTAACTGGGTAATACGATACTCCTTGATAAAACTGGTTGTCAGACTTTCGGGCTTCTGATGACCCGTAACGACTGTCAAAGATCCACGAATGACAGCCGGGACCAACGGCATAACGTGCTTTCCGAGGCACGGAGGAGTCTCTGTATGTAAAGATGTTCACCCGTCCACGGACCAACCCCGGATAGCGTAGGTTAACCTGATGGATCGACCCGTGCGGCTTAGGAATTTGGTAAGAAAGGAAAATGTTTGGAAATGGTTTTCAAAGATATTTGCGCGCTCACACGGTAGCCTTTTATACGACGCCGACGACTTTTTTCAGTATTACAGCGTGTAATAAAAACCCTGTCAAATCCGTGAGGGTGTTAGAATTAGAATTTCTTTATTTTGCATAAAATATGGTACATAAAAGGTCTTAAATATAAGAAGTTCCAGATATTTTGCTTACTAACATATTTTCAGCATGCAAAAATATCTTATATACTATCTGATGACGTAAAAACTAAAAATCCTTAAAATTATGTTATTTAATTATATTACTAGTGAGATCATATTTCGAACTTTGCTTATAATTTAAGAACTCACTTATTGTATAGAACATATCGACGCTTGAAAGGCAACATTGACTAAGCGACATGGGTTCCCATGTCGCTTAGTCAATGTTGCCTTTCAAGCGTCGATATTATTATAGAGCCATTTCTTAAGTTTATTTTTAAAGTAGTTTAGTGGTAGCTTTCTGATCTGTTTGGGTATTTGGTTGTAGATTTTGACAGACATATTGTAACAATTGTACTGAAATAGTGTGCTGTTGTGTTAAAAGTCATACTGAGAGTTTATTAATGTGGTAATTTTCGGAAAAAAAAAATTCGCCGCATTTTTTTTCAATGGGGAATGTTATCGAGGTATTACATGGAGCGCGGGCAGCCGTCATTCAGCGGGTGTCTACAAGTCATAAATTATGACCTCTGTAAAAAATTTGCTAATTTATAATGAAATTGGGGTAATTAAAAGCTTTTATTTAACTTCACTTGTATGTATGTCCTGGAATATTGCAATCAATATTTCACCCACTTCCACTGAAGCTATCGGGCTGAAATTTGGCATACATGTTTGGTTCTCGTGACAATGCATGTGTATTAAACAAAAGTTAAAAACAAAAAAAGTTTTTTTTTTTGAGTTTCTTAGCAAATTGCCGCCAGCGCATCTGTCTGTAGTATGATTGAATCATACATTGTACATTTTATAATGAATATATTCACAAATAAACTCTGGGATCTGGACGCGACTAACAATGTGATTATTTTGGTTCTGAAAACTTGAATTTTATATAGCAATAACTTTTTATAATTACATAAAATTTAAATTAACTTTTTGGTAGGTAATGTAATTACGGTCCCTACGCTATGGAGGAGCTCGTGGCTAAGTACTAACAGCCGCACGGGGCGATCCATCAGGTCAAGCTACGCTTGCCGAGGTTGGTGACCATTTCTACATACCGAGACTCCTCCGTGCCTCGGAAAGCACGTTAAGCCGTTGGTCCCGGCTGTCATTTGTGGATCTTTGACAGTCGTTACGGGTCGTCAGAAGCCCGAAAGTCTGACAACCAGTCTTACCAAGGGGTGTCGTATTACCTAGTTATTGGGTTGTGGAGGTCAGATAGGCAGTCGCTACATGTAAAATACTGGTATTCAGCTGCATCTGGTTAGACTGGAAGCTGACCCCAACATAGTTGGGAAAAGGCTAGGCAGATTGATTTATTGCGGTCCCTATGCACTCCTGTCGAATCGGACAGGGGTTTTGTTACATGCTATATTTATTCGGAATCAAAAATTCATTAAAACAAACAAATAAGTATTAATCAGGTTGTAGGTACCTACTTACGTAATTAAGAGCAGTGATCTCTCGCGTCCGGCCCTGGTTCAGGCCATGGTACGGAGCGAGAGGAAATGGCAGGCCGTCACCTCCTTCTGCGAAGCGGTAATGCTCGCGAAGGAGGAGGCGCAACGCGTGAGGGAGAGGCAAATTTCACGCCCTCACGCCCCTAACCGCCGCAGGAGGGGACGCCCGGGGCGAGAATTGTAGGCGCGGGCTTACGGAAGGTGAGCAATGGGTAGCTCGCCGTCCGATAAGGACCAAACCCGGGTCGACGGTGCGTTGTGTTCCACGCGCGCCTCAAAGAGATGTCAGCAGAATTGACGGGGTCCGCTAGGGCAAATGCCTGCCGGGACTGCGAATATGGTCCGAAAGGGAAATCGTGGCCCCCGGCAACAGGGCAACCGAAGGAACACGGATGGGTTTTAGTCAGTAAGAGTCTGACACGCCCTCCCGCTCCACCCAGAGCGGGAGAAGTTATTTGATAATTTCCCACAAAAAAAAAGAAAAGAGGGTCCAATTAAGAGAGTGCCTTCTGAAAGTTTGCAGCGTCGTAAATAGCTGTCAAACATTTCGCTTAATTGATTAGTTTATTAATATAACTACAGTACAAATATGTTCTTAATGTCCCTCGGCAAACCTCGTATTTCGTCAGCCGTCGGATTTCTATCAGTTGCCCTTTGCACTTGGTTCAGACAGGACGCTCTCAATCGACTTGGAATTATATAGAGTTGTTAATACTCTTTTAACTTAATGTAATTTATTAAAAAAATGGTAAGAAAACTGCTTAAGTCGCAGGCACGGCAGATAGGAGAATAGTTTTACAGCTCTATAATATTGTTCAAATGAAAGTCAAAACAATAAAGTATGTAGTTCTGAATTCAAATTACTATGCATGATAAATCTAATAATTGATGGACATGGAAATTAGCATTCGTTTGTATTCGGAAATGCGATGATTCCCGAAGGACATTAAGAAAGTAGAAATACGGTAAATTAATTATGAAATATACACCGTGTATCAAAAAAGCATGGTCATATTATTTAACCTCTCGAATGCCGTAATTACAGAAACAATTAAAAAACCATTGTGTCTCACGTGGATCTACGTACCGGCATACCAAGGGTGTTGTAAAGACCATCAAACTCAACAACTTTCTCCATGGGGCCAGCATCGTCATCATGACATAATTATCAACGGTCCCATACAAATATTACCTACTCGACCCAAACTAGTGGGCGTAGTGTGGGTAGTGTTGGTTAATGCGCAATAGAAAAACAGTTTGCAGTTCAGATCACATTATAATTTACTATCAAATGAATCACACTAGCTGAATTATACACACACAGGGTGCGACGGCGTTTATTAAAATCACAAATTAACACAATAATCACAAATTACAACTAACACGATAACTGAACACCACGAATCGAGAACAGTTCCACGACGTCTTGACTCCGATGCGATTCGAGGCTGAATGCCTCCTCGCCGTGGCCTTAAAACATCACGACACTGTAGAAGCGCGCCTTCTGGTGTGGGTAGATCTCTTGATGTCGCCAGTGGCGCGCTTGCGATTCGTTTCGTGTCCGTACTAATGACCGGATCCGACATGTATATATATTTGTTTGTTCTTATATATATTTGTACCTCCTCACGTTCTCGAAATCGGCTCTAACGATTTCGATGAAAGTTGCAATATAGGGGTTTACGGGGGCGAAAAATCGATCTAGCTAGGTCTCATATCTGGGAAAATTGGTTTTCTCTGTATTTTCATCCGAGCAGAGCTCGGTCGCTCAAAGTATAGAACAAGATAATGAATAATAACATGACATTATTGACATTAGAATAATGATCGTGGCAGCATGGAATTAGTAAGTACATACTATCATGGCAGCATGGAATTAGTAGGTGTTGGGGATTCATTAGGATTTTATTATAAATAAAAGGCTTCCGATAATTTTATAATGGTGTATTCCATTTTTCACAATAAGTCAAAGAGACAGAATCAAAAAAAGGTTGCAACAAAGGAAATTCTTTTAAAATAAAAACTAAATAGACTGACGTAAACATTCCCCCGGGCGTTGAGAGATCTTCTCTCAACCAGATTCTTCTGCTTGAGATACCGGAAGAGGGCATATCTTGCTGAATGCTCGCCGAACCACTCCGCACGCCGTCTTAATGTCAGCGACGCGACTGATCCCATCCTTTCCGGGATAAACCGCTGTTACTCGACCTAATCGCCATTTTAGAGGTGGGAGATTCTCATCTTTGATGAGCACGAGAGTATCCTTTTCCAATGGCTTAGTCCAGGATTGCCATTTCACTCGATGTTGCAGCTCTGAAACATACTCTTTGCTCCAACGGGCCCAGAAGTGCTGCCGAAGTTGCTCAATTCTCTGGTATCTGGTCAAATAATTCACGGGACGGTCGTCAAGGTTTGGCGTAGGCAGTGCTATGAGTGGCCGTCCTATTATAAAATGTCCAGGCGTAAGCGGCGACAAATCGCTGGGATCCGATGAAAGTGGTGTAAGTGGGCGAGAATTCAGTAAAGCTTCTATCTGAACTAACACAGTGTTCAGCTCTTCGAATGTAAGGTTACAATTTCCCAGTACTCGCTTTAAATGATATTTGGTAGATTTAATACCGGCCTCCCAAAGACCTCCAAAGTGAGGAGCATAAGGAGGTATAAAATGAAAGTTTATTTCTTCATTAGCTAAATCACTGGATAACGAATTGCAACTACTCTTTATGAACTTACTAATTTCATTACACGCGCCAACAAAAGAGGTCCCATTATCAGAGTAGATGTGCTTAGGCTTGCCTCGTCTCGACACAAATCTACGAAGGACCGATAAAAAATTATTACTTGTTAAATCACCTGCCAACTCGATATGTACTGCCTTGGTTGTAAAACATACAAACAGAACAATACAAACTTTAGTAAGACGACAACCTCGTCCTCGTCTATTTGCTGACATTATAGGTCCAGCATAATCAACGCCGACTGTTTCAAAGGGGAAGCCCCCGGGTTTCAAACGCTGCTGTGGCAAATCACCCATGACAGGAGAGACTGTCTGTCCTTTCATACGACAACACAAAAGGCATTTGCGAAAAACTGATTTAGCTAAACATTTACCACCGATTGGCCAATAATATTCCCTAATGGATGCTAGCAACAATTGCGGCCCCGCGTGCATAAGATTTTTGTGCATATATTCAAATAACAATTTTGTAACAATATGTGTGGACTGTAATAATAACGGATGTTTTTTGTCATAACAAAATTGTGAGTTTGTGAGGCGACCTCCTACACGCATTAATTTGTTTTCATCTAGGAAAACTTTAAACTTGATTAATGGACTCTTTTTTGGTAAATCCCTTTTGTTTAATAACATCGCATATTCCGGGAAAGAATCTATTTGCGAAAGTCTTATAATGAAATATAATGCTTGCTTCAATTCGTCCGTGTTCAAAAATCGATTAACAGGTGGTTGTTTTTTTAACGTGAGTTTTAATAAATCTTAAAGCATATGCTACTGACCGTTTAAGTAATGTGACATTTGAGAATCTATCAAATTCTATAATTGGTCGTGGATTTGCAGGAGTAACAAGTAAGGATACTTCAGATCGGATTTCAGGAAGTACCGTTGTCACTATTGGATTTATAGGCCACTTTGAAGCCTCGTATCTCAAAAATTCAGGGCCTGACCACCATAAATCTAAAGATTGTAAAAGACTTACATCGATTCCGCGTGATATATGATCAGCGGGATTTAGATTAGTAGGCACATGTCTCCAGCTACATGAAGGTGTTTTGTCTAATATCTCTGCAACGCGGTTGCGGACAAACGGCTGCAATTTACTCGGCATCATCTTGAGCCAACCCAATACAATTGTCGAGTCAGTCCAAAAGGTGACACTCCTTACTTGAGTGCGGAGAGCGTATAACACCTTTTCGTAAAGACGAACACCAACCAGTACTGCGCACAGCTCTAATCTTGGTATCGTAGTTGGTTTTATTGGAGCAACTCGACTTTTGGCTGTAAGAAGACGAATCAAAACATCACTATCATTTTTACTTCGGAGATACAGGCATGCACCGTATGCTACTTGCGATGCATCGCTAAATATATGCAAGTCTATTGTTTGATATGAATTGGTTAATACAGCTCGTGGAATACACAATTCATTCAACATTGATAAGTTACGAATTGCATTGGACCATACCTTTAATATATCTGATGGCAACTGATCGTCCCATCCTAATTTATGCACCCAAAGTTTCTGCATAATGGTTTTCATAGTAATAATGAAAGGAGCCAATAGACCTAACGGGTCAAAAATTTGAGAGATTGTAGAAAGAATTCCGCGTTTTGTAAATACATTAGAAATATTGGAATTAATTGAAAAACATAACATGTCAGTCTCAGTATTCCAGCTGAGCCGTAAAGTTTTACAGGGTTCCATTGAACCAATATTCAAACTTAATGAAGAATGTTCTAAGTTAGACATTAAGTGAGCGTTGTTGGATTTCCATTTCCGCAATGGCATTCCAGCTGCAGCCAACTCTGATGTTACCTTCTGGCGTATATCAAGAACCTCTTCAAAGGTATCCCCCCCTGACAATAAATCGTCTACGTAAAAATCATGTTTTATGATAGTAGCAACTTTGCTGTCAGTGCAATCAAGCCCTAATTGTTTTAAGCACCTAGTGGCGAGGTATGGTGCGCGTACGTAACTGTATTTAATTGGTACGCCTCCATAGGCTTCGAGGGGTCATCCCGCCATAGGATCTGCTGTAGATGCCTGTCATCAGGATGCACAAGTATCTGACGGTACATCTTCTCCACATCTGCTAAGATAACACATTTATATTTTCTAAATCGAAGAAGAATTGACAACAAATCATCTTGTACTGTAGGCCCTATCATTTGTAAATGATTAAATGATACTCCAGAGGTAGTTGGACTACTGGCATTAAACACTACCCTGAGTTTAGTAGTTGAACTACTTTCACGTACAACACCATGATGAGGTATAAAATATGCAAGTTTACCTGGATCAGGTATGCATTTAGACATGTGTTGTAACTCAATATATTCTTTCATGAATTCACAATAACGTTTTTTGAATAACGGTTGACCCTTATATCTGCGCTCTAATGATAGCAAACAATGTTTTGATCTTTGCAAAGAATCACCTAAGCTTTCTGGAGATTGTTTTAAAGGTATCCTCACACAAAAACGGCCATCCTTGAGACGCGTTGTATTATTTTTGAAGTGTTCTTCACACATTTGTTCCTCTCGAGAATATACTGATGACTGATGGCCAACTTCCTCGAGTTGCCAAAAACGCATTAACAGGTTTTGAATGTCATCAGTACTAGAACTATCCTGTATAACATTAATTTTATTATAATTAATGTTTCCAAAATTACAAAGCATCGGAAACGAAAAGGGCACTTGACCACTATGTAACATAGGGCCTGAAGCTATCCAACCAAGTCTAGTTTCAAATAGCACCGGTTTCCCATGACCTAAACTTATCTTTTCTGTACCCAATATATCCCAAAAAACATCTGCACCTATAATAAGATCAACAGATGATGGGGAATAAAAATATGGGTCAGCTAGACACAAATGACTTGGTATATTCAAATCATTAAGATTCAACTGACGACAAGGCACTTCATCAGTAATAGAAGGTAAGACAAAACAGTATATGTTAGTGGAAAAGTTTTCATTTAATGACATTATCGGGACGCAACACATTTTACTTATTGATGACTTAGAATTATTTATACCCATCAGAGACTCATTTACTTTAATTGTTTGTAAATTTAATAAATTACACAATTTTTCTGTAATAAGGCATGACGTACTACCACTGTCTAGAATCGCACGACCGAGATGTTCACGGTTATTGCCATCATAAAACTTTATTAATGATGTGGCTAAAAGTACTTCACCTTTGTTTTGAACTTTAGTTGAGACTTGTGCTGATAATGTAACATTACTTGCGGGCAATTGTTCATTAGACGCGCCAGCAGTGTTTTCGCGATCACCACTTGAAGTAGTCGATTTAATAGTTGACTTAACCTTGTGATCTGTAACATGAACAAGTGTGTTGTGCCTGCGTTTGCACACCTTGCACCCAATTGACCTACAATGATTGGCATAGTGGCCTGATCGAAAGCAATTACAACATATTTTAAATTTTGGTAACAATTCTAACCTCTGTTCATTACTAAGACCAAGAAATTGTGAACAAGTACTAAGGGGATGATCACCTTGACATTTAGGGCATGATTTCAGAGAATTTGTACTATTGTTAGGCCGACTAGTTGACGCATTGGTTACAGATACCAAGCTCTTATGTTTATTAGTCTTTGGATTGCAAGTGTTACTGGCATTATTATGTGAACTTTCAATAGTTTCAAGTAAGTCTGAACGATTTCGCAAAAAACCTAAGAAGTTGTCTAATGTTATTAATTTATCTTTATCTATGCCACCTTTAAATTCTTCCCATTCACGGAAGGTTTTAGAATCCAATTTGTGCGTGACTATTTGAATTAAAAGCGAGTCCCAATGCTTTATTGGTTCTCCTAAGGATTGTAATGAGCGCAAGTTCTTGTTTATAGAATCAATCATATGTTTTAAAATGATCGATGACTCCTTTTTGATTGGCTCAATGAGTATTAATGCATTTATATGATTTTGTATTAAAAGCCTCTTATTGTCATATCGATCACACAAAATGTTCCATGCAACAGGATAATTAATCGCAGAAAATTCTATAGATTGTATTACCACAGCAGCTGAATCCTCAAGAGACGCCCTAAGGTAATGGAATTTGTTAACGTCATCTATGTCATCATTGTTATGTATCAAACTAGAAAATGTATCGCGGAACTCCAACCACTTATCATAAGAACCACCAAACTTAGGCAGTTGTATGGTAGGTAATTTAACAAGCGAACGATTATTAATTCTTGGTGAACAATAATTATTACTATCCAACGAATCATTATTGGTAACTTTCAAGTTACGTGTTAGTAAGCCTTGTGCTTGTGTAACGCTCCTATAATATAAGGATTCAAACTCATCTCGCTCTGAGTTTCGAACAGAGACGTCATCAGCCAAGCACTCTAATCGTAACTGAACCTCATCATATTGTGCAAATACACTTTCCATCTTAACTAAACGTAATTGCAATTCACCAACCTGTAGTGGATTTAGTGACTCGTTCAAATCCTTTACAAAATTAGAGAAAATTGTTAATCGTCCTTTAAAACTTGCCCGTTTTTTAATAAGCTCCTTTTCCTCCTTGTCAGTCATTTTGAGAGGTCGGTATCAAACTGAAACACAGTTATGAAAAATTAATAAGGTACCAAATACCTCTCACACACAAGTGAAGAAATCTACCTAAAAGATTGTTTATTTGATAATAACTTACGAGTACATTTGAAACTAATAGGAAATATGAACAAATTGAACATATATTATGACAATCTTTATAGTTCTAATGGTACATATTTTATCAATGAACAGTACCTAGATCCTACTTCGTTTAAATAATATACCTAATACGTTAACTAAAGTAAACAATCTACATAAGTAAAATAAATTCTTCTTTTATTATTATTCTGTTAATTATATGTGAAGACTTGTAATTGGCTGTCAGTCATATTTTCCAGCTATTAGTCTGTTTTGTTTAGCTGTAAGTCTTCCAAAGGAAATAAATAAATAAATAAATAAATAAATTAGGCGACAATTTTTCGCATATTTGCAAGTTCGTGAAAAATCCTTAAAAATCCTGTAATCTTCTTTGCGACGCTGTATTTTCGTTCAATATTTATTAATATCCGCTCGTTAGGACCATGTTGGGGATTTATTAGGATTTTATTATAAATAAAAGGCTTCCGATAATTTTATAATGGTGTATTCCATTTTTCACAATAAGTCAAAGAGACAGAATCAAAAAAAGGTTGCAACAAAGGAAATTCTTTTAAAATAAAAACTAAATAGACTGACGTAAACAGTAGGTACTATCCTATACTATTAACCCCAGGAACTAACCCTTACCACGGCTGCGCAGCGTTCGGGAACCTGCGCTATATCTTGTCGTCTTACTCACCGCAGTGTCCCAAGATGATATGGCAGTCTTTGACCAGTGCGTGCCAGGACCTTATGATTTATGACAAACGTGGTCGTTCACAATGGGCCTCATTAGAGGGCTTTTCAAGTGAAATATGGAACGGCTAAAAGCATTGTCACTTTTAAAAACTATATTTTTGTAATTTCAGAAAATCCTGAAATTCGTTTGTTTTATACTTATAACAAACAAGAGAATTATACAGTTTGGAAAGACAAACCGCTGAAGATAATTATAGAAAATGGTTACGCACGATACGTATGGTAAGTTTCTTGAAAAAGGGTATAATTTTTCAGTTCTAGCCGAATTAAAATACAACGATAATTCGCTTAGATATCGTACTTTTAGAACAAGTTTCTAATGGTGGCCATGTGAGGACTATGTGGATATTGTTTTTTTCTCTGCTAGTCTTAGTGATGGTCTGGCAGTTTGAGTAGTTTATGCGGCCTACCCAACTGTCCTTTCTTTGGTATTGTTCGTCGAGTTGAGCTCCTTAAGTTCTGAGTTGAGCTCCACGATTACTGACAAATGCTTGCACTGACTGGACAAGTCCACTCAAACCTGTGTGGTTCTTTCCTCAAAAGACCTTTTCAGACACTTATCTACATGGTCCTCATATGGCCTGACCAAGATTATGTCTGGACTTTAAAAGAGACTGCGACCTCTGAGTTTGTTTCGGCCTTTCTTCTCAGAGTAGTCAGATAGGAAACGCCGAACTCATCTAGCTTATTTTTAATATGTGTTTTTTTTATATGACGTGTAAAAGTGATTTCGATATCCTACTTACAGAATAAACAATTTCATTTCATTTCACGACCAAGTTTACTGTCCCATTAGCACAAGATTTGAGGTTTGATCAAGTAAACTTGACCGTGAGTGGATGTCATTTGCAAGACTTGTACCTAGAGTTCTACAAGGATCTTATGGTGCCACATTGACAGGGATGTTGTTGGTAAACATTTGTGAAATTATCACAGAATTATTTGTTTGGGCAAAACAAGATGGCGGCGTTAATTCGATTTTCAAAATAATCTTATAGCGTTGTACGGTTGCACGTACTTGAAAACTCAATCGCATTTAAATGTCGTCGTTATAATCTTCAGACTTTAAGAGTATACAGGGTGGATTTTTGAGACGGGGCAGTAAGGGTAGGTGTACCTTAACCGTTGTAACTACAGGAAAACGGTCTTAGGAGACTGTTCTTAACTTTTTGAGACAATCATTTTGATCTATAACCGAAATACTCGCTCAGAATCTCCATGGTAAACATTCGAATTCGTCATAGCAAGATTTAGAAGTTCCGTACTTCGCGATTCTGAACATTCTCAATTAAATCATTCGTCATAGCAAACTTTCGAAGTTCCGTACATCGCGGTTATGAACATTCTCAATTAAATAATTCGTCATAGCAAACTTTCGAAGTTCCGTACATTGCGGTTATGAACATTCTCAAATAAAGTAATTCGTCATAGCAAACTATCGAAGTTCCGTACATCGCGGTTATGAACATTCTCAATTAAGTAATTCGTCATAGCAAACTATCGAAGTTCCGTACATCGCGGTTATGAACATTCTCAATTAAGTAATTCGTCATGGCAAACTTTCGAAGTTCCGTGTTACATAGTGATCATGAACATTCTCAATTCAAAGTAATTCGTCATAGCGTACATTCTGACTCACGTAAATCGTAATTTTAAGCTTTATAAGTACAGTACATCGGTATTTTAAACATCGAAGTTCAGTTGTACAGTCCAAGCTTTCTGCCTTATCTGTTTATAAAGATGCAGTGGAAAAGTTATAGGCCTATACATTACTACTACATTACTGTTTTCAGGTGTTTTAATTACTACTATAGTGGCAACTCCGGAATGTTTGTACCAGAAACCGAATTTTCAAACGATACTATCAACAAATTAAATGTGAGTATTTTAGTATAGCGCTATACGTTTTTCAGTTACCTGTGCCACTTTTAGACTTTCACTTACATACTTATTCTCATTTCCTATTCTATCTATTTGCGTTCTTCTTTTGTGGCCCAATATTCTGATGCATAGAAGACAGAAAGTCTAACTATTGTTTTATAAATCTTCCCCGTAAGTTTAAGGGGAATGCGGGAATCGCAGGTTGTTGCCGATCGCTGGAGTTCTGCCCGGCTTGGGCGGAGCGTCGCCGTGTCCTTGCGGAGGTGATTGGCGGCGAGGATCTCTAGCGTCCGGGCCTGGTCCAGGCCATGGTACGGAGCGAGAGAGCTTGGGAGGCCGTCACCTCCTTCTGCAAAGCAATAATGCTCGCGAAGGAAGAGGTGGAACACGTGAGGGAGAGGCAAATGTCGCGCTCTCACGCCCCTAACCGCCGCAGGAGACGCTTTGGGCATCGGGAATCTCAAGCCGATTCCCGGCCACAGTAGGCGCGGGCTTGCGGACGGTGAGCAATGGGTAGCTCGCCGTCCGATAAGGACCAGGCCCGGGTCGACGGCGCGTTGTGTTCCACGCGCGCCTCAAAGAGATGTCAGTGAACTAACGGAGTCCGCTAGGACCGATGCCTGCCGAGGTCGCGGGAAAGTCTGTAAGGAATACCGTGGCCCTGCTAACATGACAACTGAAGGAACACGGGTGGGTTTTAGTCAGTAAGAGGCTGACACGCCCGCCGGCTCTGCCCAGAGCGGGAGAAGTTATTTGTTAATTTCCAAACCAAAACGAAAAACAAGTTTGATGCCGGTATCTGCCGCCATTTCTTCGATCGATACCTAATTATACATACAACATAATATTAAGTTACATCGAAGTGTCTTAGATTTTTATCTATAAGCCTAAAAACTGAAAAAGGTACACTAGTTTACACAAGCCTCCTTTTACATGGCACCAATACAGAACTGGTGAAATGTTACAATAGAATACAATACACCAGTGAGCTATGGGGCTCTCCTTCGGGAAATACAAAATACAGGCGTGATATTATGATATTATATCTGGTTACAGATCGCAAACGTTACCGCTGAAATGAGTACTACGTGGGCGTGCATGGTCTTACAGGAGTACAAACGTCCGGCTAAGCCATATCCATATAAGAAACGTTTCTATTCTGCAAAAACATTACAGTTTAATCTTCATGTCAAAGGAGCAGGTAAGTGCTTTTTTACCTCATTAGCACTTTGCTAGAGACTTAATTCGCCCTATTTTTTAAAAAAATCTGGCTATACTCCTTGTCTATTTCATAACGGGAACCTCCAAGGAAGGGAAGGTTGGGTTGGTTTGGGCTGGGCGTTGATGAGCCAGTCAGGTCAGCCAGTTAGTCAGGATTTTTTAGGGTTTCGTAGTAAATAAGGAACCCTTATAGTTTCGTCATGTCCGTCTGTCTGTCTGTCTGTCCACGGTCTAGCTCCGAGACCCTTAGTACTAGAAAGCTGTAATTTGGCACAGGTATACATATTAAATATTCCGACAAAATGGTAAAACAAAATTATGAAAAACATTTTGTTTAGGGTACCTCACATACACGTAAAGTGGTGATGTTTTTTTTTTTTATACCATATTGTGGGGTATCATTGGAAAGGTCCTTTAAAAACATTGTGAGTTCGAGAAAACCATTTTTGGATTCAGGGATCCGTTTGCGAAATATTAAGCTTTAAAGTGCTAATTTTTGTTAGAGTCAAGTGTCCTCCCCCCTGCCAGCTAAATGGTTGGTTGTGGGTGTGTGAAAAAAATCACAGCTGTAGTTTAAATAACGAAATTAAAAGGAAAACTATCACAACTAAGTAGGCTCTACAAGTTAACGAGTAATAATTGACCAACTTAACTTTGCAGTTGCAAAAACATGTTTTCCTATACATTCCGTATGGGAGAACATATTTTTCAACTACAAAGTTAAGTTTGTTTTTGGGATAAATTCATCCCAACTACGGAACCCTTCATTGTGCGTGGTCCGACACGCACTTGGCCGGTTTTAATATCTTTTTATATGCATGATTAGGATAGGTAACTTATATAAATCTGCGCAAGCATCTTAGGCCAGTTTGCTAATCCGCGGTATTCGACGCGAACCTCTCAAGAATATTGTGGTCAAAATTATAACAACGAAGTGGGATGCGCTAAAGCATGGCGGCCCTCGTGACGCAACCACTCACTCCCAACCTCTGGTAGCAAGAGGATCAACGAGGGATTTAGTTGGTAAAAGTGTGGCATAAAGATAAAGATCATTTGTTTGTCCAAAACATGAGTATACACACACATGGCATGCAAGATGTTACAATTTAATTATATCACAGTCATGTTGTGCCTTAACGGCGTACAAATATAAGTTGGTAGGTTGTTACATTTAATCAATTAATTATAAACTTATCCATTATTATTGACAGTCCAAATTAGAATTTAAAAATTAAAATGTACTACAGAATAATGTCAACAACTTTAATATTATAATAAAATTTGTCAATTTAATGTCAAAGTAGGTAATTAGAAATGACACAATTACAAGAATTACATTAGTTTATCATTCAAAAATTCGACAGTGCTGTAATAGGCTTTCTCTAACAGAAGGCTTTTCAACCTACTTCTTAATTTTTCCGTTAGATATTCCCTCCAAGATTTTGGCAACGTATTATAAAGGATTGGTGACATACAGTACCGACCAAAAGTCCATGAGCAATCTCACAAAGCAATAGACTGACGCTTCGGTTTGACTTACGACCTTCTTCTATAAGTTGTTACAATACTGTAGACACGCACATTACACACGCACACTCACTTTGTCTGCAACCAATGACTAGTTCAATAATCATCATTCGTTTTTAATTTCATTCGTCTTGTTCACATAAATATTAAAGTTTAGCAGGTAGACCACAAAAAACTAAGTAAATTATTTCGATTTCTGTGGGGTAGATGCAGTTTGTTACGAGTATTTAATTAATAGAACTTTGTTGGTTCGTGGATAATATTGGTGACGAGTATTTAGCGCAGTGTTGTGGTTATTATTATCAAAAAGCAGGCATAAAATATATTGAAGAGATCAGATCAGATCAGAGAATATTATTGCGCTGCGTAAAAGTGAAGTGAATATCTAATGAAACCGGACTAAGTGTGAGTGTTATCATTTATATATTTCATATTTTACTAAACATAAATCTTAATCAAGGGTATTGTTGATAGAACAGAGGTATTGTTGAGACAGAAGATGCCTTTAAAGTTTTAAATTCATTGTGAGGTTTAATTCGATTAGTGAATAATAAATAATAAGGTATTATGTGTAATAAAAACAATGTTTTTCTTTGTTCTAGAGAAATACTGTGAGGGTTAAGAGATATGAGGAAGGGGCTTATTATCGAGTAGCAGCGACGTCAAATGGTGAATGAAACAAATGGTTTCATACCAACGAGATATTTTGCTGAATTATTAAAAACACGTCATTATGAACCGTTTGCCGTGCACTCTGAAGGCTTGCATCACTGAAGACCAACTAGAAAACCGTTTTTGACCTTAAAATATTGACCGTAGCAACTTAATAAACAACAGATTCGTTATTGCATGAATTTATGGTAACGAATTTTTTAAGCACGTTTCAATAGGGTGTTTGTCGTATTTCTTGCAGATATACCGAAATTGTTTAATATTATTTTAGTAATAGTATTATTTTAGGATTAAAATTTGAGGTTTAGTTTCAATCTTCTTTTCGTAAAGAAAATGAATACTTAAGCTTTAACCTCAATAACAACCAATATTTACTAAAGTCAAATAAAATGTAAAATAATTAATACAAATAAAATATAAACAAACTGCTCATATTTAACCTTAAAATTACCTATTCTGTAAGTAGTTTTTTACATTTTAAGTAGTCTAATATTCTTATTTATTACTTAATTACTTCGACCATGATCAAAGCTTAATATTTATGGTGATAAAATCCATTAAAAATTTAAAATATTTCATAATTTAAATATGTCAAAATAATACAAACTGCTTCTAAGTTTCTTGACATCTATTTCACATCTTATTCAGCTGAAGTAATGACAAATAATTGTAGCAGTTTTTTAACTTATGTAAAATAAATATAACGAATAAACATATTTTTTTTAATTTTGTTATCATATATCACGCATTTTTTATTCTGAAACCTTTATTGCAATAACAACATAAAAAAGCAGCAATATTTAAAAAATATTATTATCGAAAACAAAAATAATAATATTTGCAAAAAACCGCACTGTGTTTTACGAGATTAGAACCTGAGGCAGTTTGAATTCCATACCAACGCTTAACGCTTTCTGCTATCTGCACTTGTTAAGTTACTATCGAATTTTAGCAATGCCATTAACTGGTCAAGTTCACGCGCATAGTGCGTGTGTGCTAGCATGTTTAAAGCGACGGAAATATATTGTTGTTTCGTGTAGTGCAAAACTGCGTTATCTGTGGTGTGTGTATCGTGTTGCTTACACATACAAATGTACGAACTATACCGCGTGTTCACAGCAATACGACTCTTAGCGTGCTCATGCACTTTTGAGCGCTTACTGTACATATTATACTTTTACGCAATAGAGCTGTCCTGGATATATATCCAGGACAGCTCTATTGCGTAAAAGTAAAGTAAGTTAAATTCGTAATTTAAGGCTTTGCATTCCTATGAATGCAAAGCCTTAAATTACGAATTTACTATTGGAGGGGTTAGTAATAATTATTTCTCCAAAAAGCTAGCGTTTGAATGCGAACAAGAATTTACAAAGATTTCGGATTTTTTAAACTTAATTTCTTCTATTATTAGTCCCATAATCCTAAATTAATAATTTTGTGAAACGTTTTTTTACTTAGTCTAAAATTATTTCTTCAAATAATTAGGCTGAGAAACGGCAAATAACTTCACTTCCTAGTATTTAACCTAAGATGGGACAACTATTGCAAAAACACAATTAATTGTTGTGCTGTGTGACTGAATAAAATTAAAAGTCCGCGTACACATAGGTAGAAGTGCGAACACAGGGTTAACAAAGTGAACTGACGGGGTCCGCTAGGACCGATGCCTGTCGGGGTCGCGGGAAAGTCCGAAAGGGATACCGTGGCCCCTGGCAACATGGCAACTGAAGGAACACGGGTGGGTTTTAGTCAGTAAGAGTCTGCCCTCCTACTCCGCCCAGAATGGAAGAAGTTATTTCATTTTCCAGCCTAAAAAAAATTGGGGTTAACAAAGTGTACGTTATCACTTCACACAAGACAATAAGGATAATCAAAATTCGGCCTCCGTTAATAAGCTCTCGTACCTATCCTATCCATCAGAGTATTTTTTTGACGCGCTGAGATGCACTCTATTGAATTCTCAATACTCTCAGCTTAACACCGAGGGTTGAAAATCCAGTGCTTGATAAAAAATCATTGCGTTAAAAAATGTCCGTGAGAACCTGGGCTATGCCACTAAAGATTATAAAGAATCTTGTGGCAGGACCCCAACTCCTGACGGAAAAATCTTAAGAATAGAAACAGTGATTGGTATAGTTTTCCTATATATTTGAATTTTTTATCGACTTCCAAAAGGAGGAGGTTCTCAATTCGATAAAATGTTTTTTTTACGCGATTACTCCGCCAATTGTGAAAGCGCGGTGGTGTCGGACGCTGCACTTATGATACTGTCCCCTCCCGGTCCCCACGCCACCGTGCCGGGTCGCTCGTTGACGACGTCATAGTCTGTTCGTTGGATTTGGATGTATGTGTGTGAACAATGCATTATGTTTGTTTTTTCACCAGGAGCAGTAATTTTAATTGCAAACAACCAAAGTTTGACTTACGTAACGACTAACCTGTCAGTTAACTACGATGGAGAAGCCAACTACACTTATGAAGACGGCGAGGATTTTCCAATGGATTTTTCGTGCATAAAAGCAAAAGATAATCGTGAAAAGGATACTCTGCGTTTAGAATATTACAATCCAGAAGGTACTTCACATGAAGAATATATTAAGCAACACCACAGTAAACAGGATGGTGATTTCGTTACCTGCATCCGTCAAGGGGGTGATTCTACTTGTCATTCTAAACCACTTTCTGCATGAAACCCATATCCGACGCGGATTATTTTTCGCTTATTATATTAAATTAAAAATTCCTTATGACAGAAAAGACGTGTGATTACACAAAACCAAACTATTTGCAATGAAATCGATCGTGATCGATCGTGCCCTATTATTTCAGATTGATGGTTAAAAAGTAAAAACATGCGCTATAGTTGTCGATCGATAGACAAGCACATTGATATTCGATCGATGTTTCACAAGACGTAATTATTTATTACTAGCTGCGCCCGCGATTTCACCTGCATAAGTCTCGATACCGTGGGAATATCGGGATAAAAAGTATTATAAGTCTTAACCTAGGTCATGGTCTATCCGTGTGCCAAATGTCATCCAAATCAGTTCAGCCGTTTTACATTGAAAGCGTTACAAACAAAAAAAATCACTTTCGCATTTATAATAATAATAATTAAAAAGATAGTACAGTAAGAAATGATTTATTCAGAAAATGTCAACAGCATACCGGAAACAATACAACATATCACAGGAGCTTGTATCACATTAACCCAAAACGACTGTACGCATAGACATAATCAACTTGTTGATATCATACACCAAAAACTCGCAACTAAACTTAAACTCATGCAAGATCCCTACACACCATATTACAAGTACTCACCTATAGACCTGTTTTGGAAAACCAATTCCACAGAATATTTATTATGATCGCACTATAATTAATAACAACCGACCTGATATCACACTAGTTGATAAAGTAAGCAAACACATAATATAATGGATATAGCAAATACTAATAACATACAAAAAACTATCAGATTTTTTTTTTAAGTATACAGAATTACAAGAGGAAATTACCAGAGTTTTGAAAATGAATATAATCATTATAGTCCAAATAGTAACATCAACAGCAGGTGTTATCCCCGACCCTGACGACCCCATTACCGTCCTCCATGAGAGCAGTAGGGAAACCAGCACAGTGTACAAAAACAGATGCCTCCCGTCATTCTGATCTCGCCGCCGAGGTCCTTTGCGATCGCCCTTGACCCTTGCTCGATAACGAGGTGCCAACAGTTGTTGCAGCTGAGCACGTAGCTTTAAATTCCCCGACTAATAATCATGATCAAAACTTTGATCCAGCCCGTCCCATCCTTGATGTCCTCCCTCTGGTTGACACCCTAAGCCGAGGTTCGTACCCCACAGGAAGTGCCCTTAGCGAGCTTTCACGTAGTTTTAATTAGCATAGTTGAATAACCCCTGGCTGGAGGTTTTAAGTCTAGTAGCTTAAGGCAACCACAGGAAAGCCCGGTTAAGTAGTCATGATCTCAGAGGTCAACAACGAGATGCCCAAATAAAATAAAAAAGGTATTATCCCGAAACAAATATTAAATAGTTTTAATGCACTCAATCTATCCAAATACATATACCTAACACTACAAAAACCTGCCATACTAAACACTTGCCGCATAGTAAGATTTTTTTTACAACTTGACTTAGATAATCATTTCACTGCAGTATAGAGCAATTTTATTTATCTTCTCAGAATAATAACTAGAATCTCACCTTGGTTCACACCCGTGAAATTCTGAAAATACCAAGAACTAACCTGAGAAAATTTAATTTAAAAACCAAAATAATAATTAGGATAGTAGTAGATAGACACTTGCCTTGCAGTACAACCTTGTGGAGTCCGAAGTACCATACTACATGTATGTGGCCGACCCAGTTCTCGAGAATGGTCACGCCACATTGTACTGGGATCGATCTATCATCACTGACAGGACTATTGTAGCCAATAAGCCTGATATTGTGGTGATAGATCGACGAGAGCGCCGTGCAATGATTGTTAATATCGCTGACCCTTATGACGAGAATCTCGTGAAAGCTGAGAAAGATAAAACAATCAAGTATCTTGACTTATCACACGAGGTTGTCAACATGTGGGATGTGGACACTGCAATCATTGTACCGATAATCGTTACGGTTAATGGCCTAATAGCGAAGAGCCTCGACCTACACCTCAGGAGGCTCTCATTGCGCGGCTGGGTCAAGAGCTTGATTCAGAAAGCAGTACTCCTAGACACGGCACGCATAGTGAGGAGGTTCCTCTCTATAGAGCCCTGACCACCGGCAGCTTGGACCCTGTTCCTGATGCCGATGGGCCACTATTTTTTATATTTGTAAATATAAAATTGTATTTAATATGTAAAAAAAATGAATGAATGAAAAATTAGGATAGGATTTTAAATTATTACTCAAAGGCGATTGAAATTGATAAAAACATCGATGAGACAGGGATTGTTAGGTGTTATAACAATCTAAAACACAAGGAGAAGGAATCGCCGCGCGGGCAGCCGCTACAGACGCCATTACTAATAAAATATTTGCGTCCACGCAATTAGCGCTGAGCACGAAGGTGACTGTCATGGGCCTTGACCACAGCATCTGTGCCTTGACAGAATTCAAAGTCAAAGTCAAATAATTTATTTCAATTAGGCACAAAAAGATACTTTTGAACCTCAAAATTTACAAAAATTAGAATTGATTCTAGTCGCCCCTTCCAAAAGGTAGTTTTCGTATGGAGAAGAATGGGCAAGAAACTCCATCATTACTCTTTTAAAATGTTTAACAATATTTGTATATGTCATCGTAAGATTGTGCGAACCGTTAGTTTATAATCTGTCGGAATTATTTCCGTTAGATTATAAACTGTCGAAACATTGTGAACTGGGTGAGATGGGTTAGGTTAGGTTAGAACTGTGACAAACCGCGCGCGAGCCGAGCGAGCGAAGCGAGCGGTGCCGCGGTAGCGGCCGGCGAGCGCTATTTCCAAGTTGCTCGCAGCCAGGCAGGCTATTTAATATTAGCGCAAGGTGCGTTACGTCGCAAGCAAGTTTGATACCAGTTCACAATTTGTCGGTTTCCCATGGAAAGATTATAAACTAGCGAAAAATAATGCGTTAAATTGTAAATGGTTCGTTGCAGTTCACAATTTTTCGACAGTTTATAATTTAACGGAAATAATACCGATAGATTATAAACTAACGAAGTTCATAATTATACGGTGACATATACATTAATTATATAATTATATGTGAAGACGATGCATCTGGAATAAGATTACTATACCTACCACAATAGGTAAAAATAATTAAAAATGAAGCAATGACAGAAAAAAATTAAGTAATGGATACATGGTGTTCACATATTTACAATCATTGTAAAAGTAGGTACCTATACGATATTCCTAAAAAAAATAAGTAATACTAATAAGTCAGTGTGTAAGTTCAAGTAATCACAGAATGTAAAATAAATGTTATAATAATTAATTACACAATTAATTCAGCAACCAGTTTGATTTTGTCTAGACTCTAAATTGTCCTATAGAGCTAGACCAGCATGCTTCCAAGCATTTTCATCTAGGATATAATCCTCTAATTTGTAATATGCTTGTTTACAAAGAGTACTTTTAATATGAGTTTTAAATTTTCTTTCAGTTAACTGTAATTGTAATTGTCACGGGTCGTCAGTTTCTATGCATAAGCGGTGACGCCCACTAACACGCTTGGTTTCTATGGAAAGTGTTAACAATACCATCTCTAGCAGCGGTCACCAAGACGTCTCCGTGTTCTGTGCTAAAAAACCTTATAACCTCTGGCTCCACAAACGCAGTAGTTGACAATCTAATAAAAGTGTAATTTCAGGGATTCTTCTATTTCAAACCAAGCCTCGAGTAGCACCACACATGTTCCGTTCTGTCTTGAAATCGAACAATGATAAGTATTATTTGGACTGTATACGTGCTGCCAGAAATCCTGATAGAGAATATCGATATAGAACTACGTTTTTAAAAAAAAGATATTTACGTGCAGGTAAGTAATGGTGCTGTATATGTAACTTACAGTTTTAAAAATAAAATTGATCATCCACAATGCCCTTAAGCTGCAGTTCCCGTAAGGCTGTGCAACGGGTGTGACGTGCAATTTCTGCATGTTTGTTTTTTTAAACAATATTTCTTGCAAGGTGAAAGGATGAAATACTTACGATGTGTTTTTTACAGGTGCAGTGGTATTGTCCGTCAATGGCCAAAAATTATCACCACTTACAAATAACGACAAGTTATATGACAATTATATATTCAAGTATATAGATGGAGAAGTACTGAATGTTACGTGTCGAAAAATGGATGTTAATAAGAGAGGCACTCTAACTTTCTATTCTGGTCCAGACGTTAATTGGTTAACACAGAGTAAGTAGATATCGGTATAAGCTGACACCTACAAAGTTAGAAAAAAAAAAAAAATTAATTGATTTGCCTTATTAAAAGGTTTATGGTAAGGTTTTGACAAAAGGGTTTTCAAAAAACCCTTATCTTTTCGACTTCCAAAAAGGAGGAGGTTATATTTTCGTAGCGTATGTTTTTTTTAAATGTATTTCCGCCGATTTCTCCGTCATTTGTGGACCGATTTTGAATTTTTCGAAAGGATATGCTCTGAAGTTGGTCCCATATAAATTTTATTAACTTTGCTTGGGCGGTTTTTGAGTTAGCTACAATAATACGTATTTTTTTCTCACTTAGCATGTAGATGATATGATAAGTTCCTGTCACTGGTAGCAGGTGTCATTCGAATGTGTGTGGGGTGGGTACCACAACTAAAAAGTGAAAAATAAAAACTTTTTACAAAAAAAAAAACAACCGACTTCCAAAAAAACACTACAAAGTGAAAAATAACTTTAATTTCGGAAGTCGGTGGCAAAAAACGAAAATACAAATCCAAAGACACCGACTTCCGAAATTAAAGTGTAGTGTTTTTTAAGAACCGATTACTCTCTATCATACATTGTGAACGGCCCAACCCAATCAAAAACCTTGAATGGGTTTGGATGGTCTTAATGGGTTAGCCCGTAGTTGTACTCCTTTCTTTAAAATTCTATCTTGGGACCCGTTTAAAAGGGTTACTGTCGTCGGTAACTAACTCGTGCATAGTTTTAGGGTTTTGAATGAAAGGGTTTACTAACAAAATCATGGTAGATATAGGGGTTTTAAAAGGGGTTTTTTGGGGCTTACGAATCATTTAATGTGATAAAGGAATGATTCTGAACAACACTTGTCGCAGCAGTGCTGCTGCGACACTACTTGACTGGTCCCCATACATTTTCTATAGGTTTAAACAGTTTTACTGGTAATTCCACGTATATTTGGCAGAAGCTAATAGGGAGGCTCAAAAGCAATAAACTTAATCCCCCATTTGCATGGCTTAAATTCAGTAGATTTCGAGATATTTGAATTTTTAAGGTTTTTTAATATTTTACCATGAAAGAGTGTCCGTGGAGTTTCTTGCCCGTTCTTCTCCATAGGTACCTACAACACTTTGGAATGGGCAACTACCTTCATGTTTCTGACTGACCGACTCCTTGACAGTTCAAAAGTATTAATGGTTTAATTGAAATAAATGCTTGGAATTTGAGTTTGTGTTTGAGGTATTTTCAGAAGTAGGTATTTAGCGAATTAGTTCTTTTTCAAGCTGTTGGGCATTTTACGAATTGGGCATTCATCAACTAAGTATTCAGAATAACAATGCATTCAGGATGTTTTTGGGACTGCCACGCTTCTGTAGTGCCTCGGGTATGTTCGCGGATGCACAAACTGACGGCTTCGCTGGGATCAGATAAAAGCTTGCAGGGATGCTCACGCGCGCGCGCGTGGTATAATCTCCTTTTTAGAGTTCCGTAGTAAACAAGGAACCTTTATAGTTTCGTCATGTCCGTCTGTTTGTCTGTCCGCGGTCTAGCTCCAAGACTGTTAGTACTAGAAAGTTGTAATTTGGCATGGATATACATATAAATCATGCCGACAAAGTGGTAAAATAAAATTATGAAAAATATATTTTTTTAGGGTACCTCCCCTACACGTAAAGTGGGAATGTTTTTTTTTTTCTATCCCTTGGTGTGGGGTATCGTTGGAAAGGTCTTTCAAAAACATTGTGAGTGTGTTAAAACGATTTTTGAATTCAGAGATCCGTTTGCGAAATATTAAGCTTTAAAGTGCAAATTTTTGTTAGACTCAAGTCTCCCCCTGCCAGCTAAATGGTTGGTTTTAGATATATGAAAAAATTCACGGCAGTAGCTTATATAACGAATCTAAAAGGAAAACTATCACAGCTAAGTAGGCTTTACAAGTTAACGAGTAATAATCGACAAACTTAGATTTGCGGTTGTAAAACATGTTCTCCCATACATTCCGTATGAAAGATTTTTTTTTCAACTACAAAGTTAAATTTGTTCTTGGGATAAATTCATTCCGACTACGGAACCTTACATTGTGCGTGATCCGACATGCACTTGGCCGGTTTTTAATCTTGCGATAAATAATGTTTCGCAAAGTGCGTGCTAGCTCTAATAGTCTCCTGTGTGTTATTGAAAACAAACTGAATTATTGTCCTATCGTGTACTATTTAAGCCAGCTGCGCGTACCTACTAATAAGTGTGTTGTTTAGGTCATAATATTTTCTAAAAATGTTGCGTAAATTCTAACATAGTTTCTAAGTGAATTGTTACTAACACTATGGGTAGGGACACGAAAAATGTATCGATACTTTGTGGTATCGAGTACATTTCCATTCGATACCGATACTTTTGTACTCGATACTTTGCATTCGACACTTTTACTCAATGAGTACTTTTTGGCAGGTATCGTATCGAATAAGAAATTAAGTATTAAATTGGTAATCTTAGAAATAACGGCTTATTTTTATGGTTATTGCAACGCCATCTAGTGTTCACTCGTTCTGAACATTCTAAAACATTACATCGATCTTTGCTCGAAATTGTTCCTTTCCGTTCACAGTTAAATTCCTAACCTTTCCGTCATTCATTTACTACACTAATCAATTCGCTCATTCAAAGTCAAAGTCAAATAATTTATTTCAATTAGGCACAAAAAGGCACTTTTTAACGTCAACATTCTTCAACTTTTTTCTCAACAAAATTCTTAAATTCACTCACTCGTTCACCGTTGTCATTTGTTTTTTCATGTCCAGCCCTACTGAAGTTAAACTGACGTTATTTACTGACTGATATTGACCTATGCTCTATGCGCATTAGGCCCTAAGAAAAGTAATCGATACTTTGAAGTATCAATACTTTTGTTTCGATACTTTTATGAGTACGATTTTTTTTTTCGATACTGCTCATGAATACAGTATCGATACTTTCTAATCGATACTGTGTCTCTAACTATGGGTCCATTTTACTCTTAAATAAATGTTTTATTGTTTTAACCGAAAAGTAATAGAGTATTGTATTTTCAGTACTCAAGAATCCGCCGGGGGAAGTTATTTCATTAAATATATCTACATCAGGAATTCAAAATAAATCTCTAACTTGTAATATCAACAACACGGATGTAAAAAAACCAAACGCCCAGCTAATTTTCTTGTCTGATGTTCCTGACAATGGTATGTAAATGACATCTATTTTTGTTTCGCCTTAATAAATATTATTATTTACTATTTGCTAAGACCAATAATATCCATAAAAATAAGTAAAGTATAAATTATTAAACGATTTGTTCGGCATTCGCCCCACGAAGTTTCGTCCCACACAAAAAAAACTTGTTCGTCCCATATTTTATTCCCTTTTGATTCCCAAATAGTTTGTTTTATTTATTGACTTGAAAACGTATTTTCGCTCGGAGCATTGTACTAAATTTAATATTTTTGACTGGCAAAAATATGTAAGATTTCAATCGCGAATAACTACGAGACTTTTAATGCTAGAGTAATAGTTGAAAACGCAAAAGATAAGTCATATTTATAAAAAAATTAAGGCAGGATATAATTTGCCTAAGATGTCACATCGCGAGGGGAGCCGTATGTGCGCGACCCTCTATTTTTCAATATATGTCGAAATTTTTAATCGTATAGTGCAAAAACGTGTTCAGCTAGAACGGTGATTCTGGTGTCGTTTCCAAGAGTTGGCAAAGGACTACCAGGACCTAAGAGGTATCACAAAAATATTTCGTGAAATAGGGGTAAAATGCATATGAAGTTGACAATAGCAAAATAATTTCGTTTAAATACTCATATCGGCCGTAAATCTGCTCAGAAATTTAAAAACTCCCTATCGAAGAACGCTTTCATCATAAGGAATGCAATGAGCCTAAGAAATCTAGTGCCGAGCAAATACAATAGCAATTGCAGTATCAGAAACCGTCAGAAAATTTGTTGCAAATTTAAGATGTCGTCTCATATCGACCGTAAATCTGCTCAAAACTGAAAAATAGAACGGAATGCAATAAACGAATTTTTTTGTAATTCATTGTAAATATTAAATTAACATCTTTAAAGAAAGTTACTATTTCATCACACGTTTTCACGAAACTGCGGCGCGGATTCGAACTGCGCCTAACTAATTTTATTTTAGTTCTGTTTCGCCCCACTTATGGAAATCTTTCGTAACTCGATTTTTGAACAAACCATAACTGACTATTAAAACAATATTGTTAATTTAAACATGATAATTTTATAAAAATATCAAAATTTTCAGATGTTCGTATCCGAGGCCTGCCTAGAAATAATATCCTGTACCAGTATACAAATGATAAAGATCAATGGACTATTGAATATCAATATTCTGTGAACGACATTATTAACCTAACTTGTGTTTCGAATGAAGGATTTCATGTTTCAAAATCGAAGCTCGTGGGTCCGTTTCAGTGGAAATTCGAAGGTACCTACAATAAGCCAGTTATATTAGAAAACTTCTATATAATTATTATACACTCGGTCTCTCAGTGCTGAGGATCGTGACCCCTCCCTGGATCTTGCAGATGTCTTGTCCCGTTTTGGCACTAAATATTTCAGTCCCGAGCCATTATTTAGGCTTCCAGAAAAATAATCCTGAGGACTGGAGGACACCGTTTTGCTGTATAACAGTGACCGTCGGACTGCCAAGTCATAGACGGCATTAAATCAATACAGCGAAATATTTGACAGCTATTTGCGACATTGCCCAATTTCAGTATAAACGCTCTTAAGCTCGTTGAGTAACAGCAGGATTACAGCCACACGATGACATGACACATTAGTTCAATACGAGAAATTACTTTCCATACACCGTCGGTTTGCTGGTCAAATATTAACTTAGAAGTAAAGTTTTAAGCTTGTGTAGCCACCACTCATCACACCACGTTTTGACTTTCTGAAACCAAGAAACATGGATCACAACAGTTCTCAAAATAACTTTGGGCATAGCATGTTTTGACACTCTGAACAAGAAACAGGGAAACTGTTAGAGAAAGTACAGGACAGGAACTGCCGACGCCACACGCCACCGTCGTACCCCGGGCTTCGCCCCTGTTTTCTGCTGCACGCGCGAGTTCTACACACACACACCATCACTGGACAACGCCGCCTCGAGGAACGTGTGTCACCCTTATTTATAACCGCGGTGTTAGAGCGCGGCGAGATGCGCGCGCGCGTCTTTGGCGACACCGTGCGGATTAAACGGATAACAGTGTGCTGTGATCTAATTGGTCAAACCTTTTGTAAATATGTATAGTCGTACTAGTTAGTTTATAGTTGTAAATAGTATATAAGCAGGAACATTATTAAAATAAAGCTTATGCTTCATTATTCTGTACAAATCTGGAGTCCGAGTATTATTATCTGTTACATACGACACTCCTCCAAACTTGCCTTTTCTGTGCCACTTCTGGGCAAAGGGCTCAATCACACCACTCCAGAAACTTATTACTTCCTTATTTTTTTTCAGATAAATCATTTGATTCTCCAGCAATTGAGACACCAAGTACTCAAATAAAGTTTTCTGAAATACCATTTACGCAGATGTTGGATGCAACCCACAACGGAACTAAAATAAAATGTATTTATTTTCCACAACGAAAGTCGTTTCCTACTTTAACTAAAACAGTAGAGATCATCCTCCGATTGAAACCGGAATCGATTTTAGAAGCAGATAGGGACAAAGGTACCTCAGGTGAGTGATGACTATTTATTAAAATAATGTTTCGAAAAAAGGAATTGGGTTACTTTCTAAGCAAACCCTTTGTGACCTCATCATCTTTTGGAATCCAAGCACTATCTTTTACTGCACACCAAACAGACGAAGAATAATTGTGTGCGGTGTGAGTGATGTTACGAGTGAACTTTACAGAACAGAATAATAATAATAATAACCCCACCGCCATATCTCTTGCGCGCTCCGAACTCTAGGTCTGTGCCGGTAAAGTTTACTTTGCTGAAACAGGTCTAGGGTGAGGGGCCAGACCAAGAGAGATACAAAAACCCGCAGGGCAGCATGTGGCGAGCTGTTGGGCAGTAGCGACCCCACGGACCCTATCTTCCGGGAGAAGTCTTGTTCCTCACCTCTGGCTTGCCTTTATTGGCCGGCTAGAGTGAACACTGACGAGGAATAGAGCTCCCACCTCATTCTTGCCTTTATTGGCTGGCTTGAGTGGAGATTCGCAAGAGCAAACATGCTCGGAGGAAGGAAGTATTCCAGTAAGATGCTGGTAGGGATCTTGACCGTACTTCCGGGATTGTCCTGATAGCCGTGGAATACCTCTCCACTCCTCATAAGCACCTCAGGACGTGTTGCCCCCTTGTCGCTACGACACTATGTGCTAGCGACCGTTTTCGGGGGCCCATTATTGAGTGTGCAAGTCACCCCCTGCCACTTTATCCGTGTGCATATAAAACATAGATCAGGCAGGGGCCATAGTCCTTCCATAGTTCCAGGTGACCAGTCCACTTTAGCAACCCAAACCCATAGTCCGATATCTTTGTTTCCGTGTCTTACAATAGTCCTGCACCAACCGGGGGTTGTTCTAAGCTGCACTTGCATAGTGCGAGCAGGGATAACCGTCGGTTGGTGCCTCATTTCATTAAAAACGTCTAAGGGGCCTCTGCGAGTTGGCTTCGGCCCCTCGTACGCCTTCCAAAGGTCCGGGACCCCTGGGTCCCGAGAAATGTCAAAGACGTATAAAAAATAATAATAATAATAACCCCACCGCCGTATCTCTACGTTGACGTCGTGGTGGGGCTTGCGCGCTCCGAACTCTAGGCCTGTGCCGGTAGAGTTTACTTTGCCGGAACGGGTCTGGGATGAGGAGCCAGACCAAGAGAGATACAAAAGCCCGCAGGGCAGCATGTGGCGAGCTGTTGGGCAGTAGCGACCCCACGGACCCTATCTCCGGGAGAAGTCTTGTTCCTCAACTCTGGCTTGCCTTTATTGGCCGGCTGGAGTGAACACTGACGAGGAACAGAGCTCCCACCTCATTCTTGCCTTTATTGGCCGGCTTGAGTGGAGATTCGCTAGAGCAAACATGCTCGGAGGAAGGTAGTATTCCAGTAAGATGCTGGTAGGGATCTTGACCGTACTTCCGGGATTGTCCTGATAGCCGTGGAATAGCTCACCACTCCTCATAAGCACCTCAGGACGTGTTGCCCCCTTGTCGCTACGACACTATGTGCTAGCGACCGTTTTCGGGGGCCCATTATTGAGTGTGCAAGTCACCCCCTGCCACTTTATCCGTGTGCATATAAAACATAGATCAGGCAGGGGCCATAGTCCTTCCATAGTTCCAGGTGACCAGTCCACTTTAGCAACCCAAACCCATAGTCCGATTTCTTTGTTTCCATATCTTACAATAGTCCTACACCAACCGGGGGTTGTCCTTGGCTGCACTTGCATAGTGCAAACAGGGATAATCGTCGGTTGGTACCTCATTTCATTAAAAACGTCTAAGGGGCCTCTGCGAGTTGGCTTCGGCCCCTCGTACGCCTTCCAAAGGTCCGGGACCCCTGGGTCCCGAGAAATGTCAAAGACGTTTAAATAATAATAATAACCCCACCGCCGTATCTCTACGTTGACGTCGTGGTGGGGCTTGCGCGCTCCGAACTCTGGGTCTGTGCCGGTAAAGTTTACTTTGCCGAAACAGGTCTAGGGTGAAGAGCCAGACCAAGAGAGATACAAAAACCCGCAGGGCAGCATGTGGCGAGCTGTTGGGCAGTAGCGACCCCACGGACCCTATCTCCCCGGAGAAATCTTGTTCCTCACCTCTGGCTTGCCTTTATCTCGTCAGTGCTCACTCCAGCCGGCCACGGCTGGAGTGAGCACTGACGAGGAACAGAGCTCCCACCTCATTCTCGCCTTTATTGGCCGGCTTGAGTGGAGATTCGCAAGAGCAAACGTGCTCGGAGGAAGGAAGTATTCCAGTAAGATGCTGGTAGGGATCTTGACCGTACTTCCGGGATTGTCCTGATAGCCGTGGAATACCTCTCCACTCCTCTTAAGCACCTCAGGACATGTTGCCCCCTTGCCGCTACGACACTTTGTGCTAGTGACCGTTTTCGGGGGCCCATTATTGAGTGTACAAGTCACCCCCTGCCATTTTATCCGTGTACATATAAAACATTGATTAGGCAGGGGCCATAGTCCTTCCATAGTTCCAGGTCACCAGTCAACTTAAGCCACCCAAACCCGTAGTCCAATAGATTTGTTTCCATATTCTGTAATAGTCCTACACCAACCGGGGGTTGTCCTTGGGTGCACTTGCATAGTGCATACAGGGATAATCGTCGGTTGGTGCCTCGTTCCATATAAAATTGTCTAAGGGGCCTCTACGAGTTGGCTTCGGCCCCTCGTACGCCTTCCAAAGGTCCGGGACCCCTGGGTCCCGAGAAATGTCAAAGAATAATAATAATGGGCATGCCACCGTCCGGGAGAATCAATCCGACACATTATCTCCGGGTGTTCTCGTCTAGCTAACGAAGAGTACTTGCATAGACATAACCTTGTAGCCAGGATTATCCATCAGCAACTTGCTCTGAAATACGGCCTTGTGGAATCGGAAGTGCCGTACTACAGGTATGTGCCCGATCCAGTTCTCGAAAATGGAAATATCACATTGTACTGGGATCGATCCATCATCACTGATAGGACTATTGTTGCCAATAAACCTGATATAGTGGTGGTGGATCGAGTAGAACGGCGCACAATGATTATCGACATAACAGTCCCGCATGACGGGAACCTCGTGAAAGCCGAGAAAGACAAACAAATCAAGTATCTTGACTTGGCTCGCGAGATTGTCGACATGTGGGATGTGGACTCGGCGATCATTGTGCCGATAGTCGTATCAGCCAATGGCTTAATTGCCAAGAGCCTCGACCAACAACTAAGGAGGCTCTCGTTGGGCAGCTGGATCAAGGGCTTGATTCAGAAGGCGGTACTCCTGGACACGGCTCGCATTGTCAGGAGGTTCCTCTCTCTGGAGCCCTGACCGCCGGTAGCTTGGACCCTGTTCCCGATACCGGTGGGCTACTATTTTTTATATTTTTAAATGTTTTTATATTTTCCTTATTTAAAAATATAATTTATAAGTATTTAAATGAAATAAAAGAAATAATAATAATTGCTTTATTTTCAGGCAACTAAGGCCCATACACAAAATACATAAAATAATCTTACACAATAATAAACTAATACATAATATAAAAAAAAACATCTCTATAAAATCTAGTTACTACGTTGGGTCGGCGACGTATTGCGCTGAGTCGTGGTGTCATGTAGCCTTCCGCGAAAACGCCGGTACACGACACCCGTCGGCCAAAATTCCTCCTTCATGAAAGTCTCTAGGTGATGAGTCGGAACCCGCACCACAAAAGATTTGAAGTTAATCCTGTGGCGCGACTCCAACTTCTCGACTCTCAAGGTGAACTTGGTCTTCATCCTGATATACTCCACGACCTCCTCTACCTTCGTGGTGTGATGTAAACGTGACACGTACAGCTGCGTCGATGGAATAGCAGGACGCAGCAACATGTCGGGACCAGTCAATGCGGTACCGCACTGATTGCGACAAGCAGGCTTCTTCTTCTTGTTCTTCTTCTCCACGCGAATGAAACCTTCTTCATCGGCCTGTCCTTGGCTTGTTACCGGCGGCAACGAGCTTCGAACTGCTGCACCCCTCGTATTGTTGGGTTGCCGCTGATGATTTGCGGGAGCTTTAACAACAGCAGCCGAATAAGCACCCGAATAATCCCGGTGTTGACGTACTAATATTAGTCGGCGCCCCAACGATGGGGGACGCGGGGAGGGCAGGGCGCGGTTCTGCATCGCTTGCAGTGACGGCGGCCGGTGACGAGTCAAATTTTGCTGACTCGAAACTCAACTGCGATGCATTGAATGCGCCGTGACGTATGTTGACACTGGTAGCTGGCTCGTGTGACCTACATACCGCGTTGCGTAAATCTGCTACCTCAATACGTAGATCACTGATAGTGGATAATTGTCGTAAACCTGTTTATACTGTTCATTCCAGGTGCTAAAGACCAGCCAGGTGCAAGTGGTGGAGAGCCTATCATAGTCCCTTTTGCTGTTGGCGTTGGAGTCGCTATTTTCATCATAACGATGGTATGCCTAGTTTTATGGCGCAAAAGGACGAAACGGGTCAATCTTATTGAGGTACTTAGGTTCAGTTATTATAATTTTTGTTTTCAGAGGATGTTAACTGATTCTAGCTTGACCTTCGGAAATCCATTATATTATACAATAGACGTAGATATATTTGGTAACCTATTCCGCTTAACTGATCCTAAACAGTCATAAAATCCCTGTAAGAAATCGCCACGTGTTACGCGCCGAGCGCCGGGTGCTCGCGGCGTGGCAACACATCGTGTCCGTGCTATTCTGTAAAAATCTCCCGTGATAACTTAGGTGAAGTGAGCTGCCAATAGTGTCAATCCTTAGCAACTGACAGCTCACTTCACCTAAGATAACACGGTGAGATGGTTACAGAATAGCACTACTGGTTTACGACAAGTCAATCGTCATCTTGAGGATGCCTCGTTGAGAGGTGAAACTAGTGTCGATTTCTTAAAGGGTTTTTTATGACTCTTTAGGAATAATTAAGTGAAATAGGTTACTAAACATAAATCTACGTCTATTGTATTTCAGAGGATGTACTATAAATAGTACATATATCCAGTTAAGTCAAGTCCCGTTGTATCAGGAGATGAGCCTATTTCTCTAAGACCAAATTCAGATTCCGGCCTGATACAGAGAATTTGAAACTCGAAAATCTTCGAATTTGAAATGCGCAATGTAGGACTGGTCGAACCCACTACCACATATTCGGCAGTCATGTTTGTGACCAAAAGACTAACGAGCTAGTCCAAAGTAATAATACATGTTTATTTTCATTTCAGAACGCATATGATAATCTTTCAAATCAAAACGACAGTTCAATACCAGCTTTCCCAAGTCAATGGGAAGCCAACTACGATGATCCAAATTACGACAAAATAGATGAGGGAGTTATGCAAGAGAATTACAACTATTCAACAGACAACGACAAATTCTACAGCATGCCTTTTAAAAGACAGAGTAACACCAGTGAGAATCATTATACTGAAATAGACGATTATTTTAAGCCTAAACTAGATGGACTAGCAGCCAATGGGAACACTGCTCAACCCTCCAATTACAACAAACAAACAGATACACTTAAAGTAACAGCATCCCACAGTTCAAACAATGGAAGTTATAACAATTTTGGTACTTACGATAAATCAAGACACAACAATTTACCTATCAATAACGGTTATGAAAATAACAGCAAAGTACAAAAACCGAGTAAAAGTAAAGGTGTCACTTTTAGACAAATGAGCAATGAATTAAGACCGGGGCGTAATTACAGTGAAGGAAACTCCAGACACGATGGCAGGAATAACGACCGTAAACTAAAACTAAACAACGAAGGTTATTACGCTAATACGGGTCAAAATATTTACATGCAACCTGAGGTTACTATGCATAAGAAACCTAACTATGAAAATCATTTTAGTAAAAATGAGAAAACTGACAATTCATTCGATTCAGACTATGCTGAACCGTACGATGAGGTTGGAATAAGTTGCAAAAACGATTTTTATGGATAAACTTCTAAACGAATTAATAATTTATAGAGAAAAACAAACAAAAGCCTGTTTGCATGAGTCTTGCCAAGCAACTTTAAAAAATGACAAAAAAAAAGTATAAATCGGCTACAAGAAAATAATTGAGAAGAAAAGAATAAGAAAGAAAATGCGTACTGGGTGATACAGTTTTAGGAAGGATACTTAGTGTTGGTTACAAAACTTGCCGTTTGTAAATAATTCCAGGAGTGCAATAAGTTTAGTAATAAATTTATAAATATTAAAATTAACGTTAACTACTAATAATTTTAGGAACCTAAGATACTCATAGATGTACGTATAATTCATAAGTATGTTAATATATTATTATGTTTTAATTGATTGTTATGTACGGCGTCTAGCAACATTGCTAATGGTGGACAGTTTTGAATAAAAATGGCTGCCTGTCCATTGAAGCGGAGCGAGGCAACGAAGCGGAGAAACGTGCCAAAAGATTGGTTTTTTTTTTCTTTTTATACATACATACACATACATACATAAACTCACGCCTTCTTCCCATGGGGGTAGGCAGAAACTACAGAACGCCACCTGCTACGATCCTTACATACTTCTTTTGCCTCGTTTACGTTCATACATCTACACGCACGCCGGTTGCGAGTACTACGCACCTGGCCTTTCTGAAGAACATCACCAATAAGGTCAGTGTATGTCCTCCTAGGGCGTCCCCGCCCGGCCTTTCCCTTCACATTAGCCTCGTAAATACATTTTGTTAGTCGCCTTTCATTCATCCTCTCAACATGCCCAAACCATCTCAGCATACCCTTTTCAATTTTTGTCACTACATCTTCTTTTAAATCACACCGCTGTCTTATCACATCATTCCTCAGCCTATCATTCATAGTCAGACCATGAATGATAGGCTGAGAAATGTAAATGTTTAATTAATCTTTTTTTCATGTCCGCGACTACCGCAGAACCATCAACGCCAATCGCTTCCATATTTAGTAAATAATTAGTACCCAATTGGTACTAATTAGTGCTCGAACAACAGAATTGGTAGGTACCTTAGTAGTTTTCGACAACCTGGACTTTGAAGGTGGTCCGGCGGCGGTAGTCACGCTTCCTTCAGCAGGAGCACTAATTATTTACTAAATATGGAAGCGATTGGCGTTGGTGGTCCTGCGGTAGTCACGGACATGTTTTTTCCGTCTGCCTCCAGCTGCACTAAGATGGTCTCCATTACATTTCTACTCATAATATCGACACATGTACTCGTAACATGTTCTCATAATAAAATAGACCCCGTAATCATTTGTAATTATACATCTGATTACGGGGTCAACGGCCGCGGGCATCGCGCGTTTGAAGTTTCACCTTGTATACTCCAGCGGTACGAATGTTTTAAATAAAACTAATGTGTTTTTGCTTAAGTTTTATATTTTTACTCAACAATGAATTTGTTTATTTGATCATTCATTTATAATAATAAAATAGTTAATAATGTTTTTTTTATAATAATTGTTATGGATTTTTTTTAAATAATAATGTATTTGAATTTTTTTTAATCACCGTTACGACCTTTTTTTTTTGTTGCTCTCCTACGTTTTCCCACTCCTGGGCAAAGACTTCCTTCCACTCCTTCCACCTTTCGCGAGCCCGCGCGTGCTCCTTTCAGTTTTGACGGAACTTATCCAGCTCATCGCGCCATCTCCCACGTGGTCTGCTGCGACTCCGCCTCACTGGTGCCGATTCCCTTGTTCACTAACTAAACTAAATTTAAGTTCAGTGCAACTTTTTCTTTCTATTTCATTAGGATAAGGACAGAAGATACATTTTAGTTTAGTCCTGTCAAATTAATCAGCGCTTGACGTAAATTGACGTAATTTTAGTAGGCAAGTTTTTAATCACGTCTAAACTTGTATGGAGTAGTGACAGGCGCTGATTAATTTGACAGGACTAAACTAAAATTTATCTTCTGTCCTTTTCTTAATGAAATAGAAAGAAAAAGATGCACTGAACTTAAATTTAGTTTAGTTTGTGAACAAGGGAATCGGCACCTATGTCTAAGGGCACCAGACGAAATTTTATATTCATAAATATATTAAAAATATAGTAACTGCTTTAATTTTAGGTCTTACAGAATGGACTTTGGCTGGCTTAACACTTAAATGTATATTTACTAATATTTTAAATAAAATGTTCATAATTATCACGTAAAGCTAAATGTAGGACGGTTTTATGAAATATTATTTAAAATATCATTTTGTACTTCTTAAAAATCTATCTAGTTGTACTTACAATTTATATTATATAAACCAACTGTCTCGTTGGTCACAAACGACTGCTGAGATCTTGGGTTCGATTCCCAAGTCAGGCAGTTTTATTGGGTTTTTCCCATTATCAGCCCGGAGTGAGCTCGTTTGAAAGCAATAGGTTTGCCAGCTACGGGTGTACTACATTGATTTATTTGCATAATGTACACTCAGTTACAGGCTAGGCTAAAACTTAAGAGTACTTGACATTGTTAGGGCGGAGCAAGTATTATTACATTTAACTTAAAGCTAGGTTAAATACTTAAAGTAAACATTATATTGCATACCTACTAGAAATCAATATCACAACATTCATTATTACTTCTTGTACATTAATTCTCTGTAATATACATTTAATTTATAAAAACGTGTGCGGTCGGAGGACCCCCGTCAGGAACGAAGTTCTTTCTCACGTGTGATTTAAAAACAAAAACATTTTTTTTTCAGCTGACATCTTGGATTTACATTTTGATCTCACTATCAGCTTTAGCATCCTCGAAAACTATGAAAACGACACCAATGACGAAAAATTTGAAAATTTTCGCGGCCGCTCTCTTGGTTTTACATTTCGACCTCACTACCGGCTTTAACACCCTCGAAAACCATGAAAACGATACCCATGATGAAAAATTAGAAAATTTACATTTTGACTTCACTGTCGGCTTTAGCACCCTCGAAAACTATGAAAACGACACCCATGACGAGATATTAAAAAAATATCGCGGCCGCCATCTTTACACTTTCTCTCTCTCTCTCTCGGTCATGTAGTGTACTCGGGCCGATGTGTATAATTTTATCTCACGACACTGCAATCGCGTTACTCTTTTCTATTGTTTTTTTTTCTGCCAGCGTTCTCTCTCTCTTCTCTCTCTTTCTTTCTCTTTGAATTAAAAGAAGACAGTCACAAGTATTAACACTTTTTAGCGTGACGATTTCTGAATGTTTACAAGCCGCATTAAAGAACTTCGTTCCAATAATAAAAGTAATTTGAAATAATAACGTAGATATAGATAAAATTTATTTATACATTTATATAATACACCTCTGACTATTGGAGGATCCAGACATGATATTATTATAATGTTTTATATGCACTAATAGACCGCGTTTTGGCCATGGCAGCCAATCACAACGGTGACTACTAGCTTTTAGCGCGGGAGATAATATAGTGCACAAGTGTGTGCGCAGACACAGGTGCACTCTCTCTTCCCTCACTCTCATAGTCCGATGAGACGACACTCCGACATGAACGCAGAGTGATCAGGCGCAGGGTATCACACCGCCAACTTCCAAACTCCGGGCTGTTACTGAGAAATTCCTAATTGAAAAACCCAATAACACTTTGCCCGACCCGAATCGAACACAGAACACCACGCTCAACAGTCTCACACTACAAACTATTCACCAGCATCATTATCTTGTTCCACCTACTGCTAGAGTAAAGGCCTCCTCAGTTTTGTAACATGCTTCCTTGGATTCTGCGAGCCTCAAGGTGGTTTTACACCAGCAAGGCGAGGCGTGGATGGGATGGACGAGAATTAAAATTTGTATGGCAACATTTCTATCCACGCCCTGCCCATCTTTGGTGTAAAAGATCTAGATGCGCGAGGATTTGCGAGGCGTGAATTGAAATATTTGTTACTACAATATTGAACTTTATTGTTGCAAGAGTATTTATTTACATTGTACAACGGATATACAAATCTCACACCGGACATCGAGGACTCGCACGGTCTCTCTCCGTCAAGCGCTGACTCGTGATATCTCGCGCTGGCACGTACCCGCTCGCTCCCACCATCGCGAGACATCGCTGCATACTATACTCTCGGCTGGCCGGGCGGCGCGTGATAGCGCAAGCCGGCGCTAGGTAGCGATGGCCATCGCGAGACTGCGCTGTATAGCGCTGGACATCTTTCGGTGTAAAAGAGTAAGCGTGATTTAAATTTTCGCCCATCCCATCCATGCTGCGCCACGCCGGTATAAAACCATCTTTATACAATTCTAAGATCTAATGCCAAGTAAAAACACAGTGGCACACCAGTAAGTACCCAGTCGCTACTATTAAGTGCCCAATCATAACAGGGAAGCCAATTTTAAAGAACTGCATGAAGCTGATCTTGTAGCCATGTTGTTCAGCCAGCCCGACGCAGACGACGTTGGAGCTGGCGCCTATTAGAGTACCGTTACCTGTAAATTAAATAAAAATAAATTAATATCTAACATAAAACACTACAAAGTGAAAAATTACTTTAATTTCGGAAGTCGGTGTCTTTGGTTTAGAATTCTCGTTTTTTGCCATCGACTTCCAATTTTTTTTCTCCCAAGCAAAGTTAATAAAATTTATATGAGAGTTAAAAGTTTTAAAAGTGTTAAAAGTTAAGTTTTCTCTAACAAATGAAAGAAAAAAACAAAACCCGTCCACAATTGACGAAAATATCGATAGACATACCTACATAAAAAAAGATACAGACGAACATAAATCGGTTAATAAATTTGTATCTCACGTCAAAAAGCATAAAAGTAGATAATACAATACAAAATGTAGGCGGTCTCTAGGGGATCTAGACAAAGTGACATTCTATATTTATATCATCAGCGATAACTATGATGGAAAAGTAAAAAATGTATTGGACTGGCATATGCTACCGAAAACATTATGTCAATCCAGCACGCTTAACATGACCACAATAGAAACGGGTTTTGTCGACGGAAGAATAGACAAAATGACAGATAAACAATCACAATCTGTCATTTTGTCTATCCTTCCGTCGACAAACACCGTAGAAAACCCGTTTTTATTATTTTCATGCTACTCGTGCTGCGGGTTAATTACGTAACACAATTGTAATACCTTTCATTTTGACAATTCAACAGTATTGATTGCATTATTTACGTTTTCGAGCAGACGATTAATAGATTATGAATTTCTTTCGCAATGGGGTTAAATTAATATATTCCCTCTTACCTCCCAAACATACTCCGAAAGACAAGGCCCATATCAACGGCGCCATTGGTAGGTTGAGAGTTGGATGGGTGCCCAGAGACGTCACAACTCGGACCATCATGGTCGTTAGCGGTACGTTGTCTACGAACGCTGATGTTACGCCTGACACCTGCAAGTAAAGATGTCGTCTTAAGGCGAAAGCGTCAGGGTAGCCCGCGAAATTCAAATTTTCTTACGTTTTTTGCAATTTGAAATTAAACATCTGGTTGTATGTTGATTAAAATATGATTCGCGACCGTAACAAATATGTATTTATAGAATTATAATCATTAATTCCAAAAAAAAAAACACTAAAACCGTACAAAAAGCATTGCCGTATTTTAATAACTTGAAGGAGTCATCACCTAAACTTCAAAATACGGCAGTCCTTTTTGCACATCTATCAATGTCAAATACATTAATAGATTATAAACTACTTAAAATTAATGCTATAACAGTTCACAATCTTACGGTGACATATATAAGCAGTACTTACCCAAACCATAAGTACTAAAGCCACAGCTAAGCGATCGCTCTCATCCACCCTCAGAATAAGAGCCTCCGTCCATCCGCCGATGTAGCCAATCAAACCCAGTTTAGACAGAGCCTGTGATAAACATAAAACAAAAGATTTATTAGTGAAACGAAACTCAAAGGTAAAAAAAAATAGAAATAGTAGAATATAAAAATATCTAGCATAGAAGAGATAGCTAAGAGATAAGCTACCAGTACTGATATTTTTTTTAATAATCAATTATTTTTTATTTTATATATCTGAGTAAAGATAAAGATAAAGATAATTTTATTTGTCTAAACATGCGTATACATGCAAATTAAGCATGCCGGATGTCATAATATTGATATTTCGTCCGTACATGTTTCACCAAAATTTACAAAACTTCCAAAAAAATATATAACATAAAAAACTAAATTACAAAATAAAACTAAATTCTAAAGGCACTTTGATCCATTTATGGTAGTGTCATTCATAAAGTCACTTCACGTCACTAATCTAGTGGCACTTTTTACTTTATCTTAACTTTGTTGACATGCGGATAACATAGCGGGCTGCAATATTGTTAATACTACTTATGAGCCTATAATTAATGATACTTGTAAACATTTTATATTGTAGCTGTTTGTTGTCCCATAATAATTAAAATAAAATAAAAATTCATTAGTCTTGTAATTTACGAATAATTATAACAGAAAAAACCGGCCATGTGCGTGTCAGAGCACGCACAATGAAGGGTTCCGTAGTTGGGATGAATTAATCGAAAGAACAAACTTAACTTTGTAGTTGAAAAACATGTTCTCCCATACCGAATGTATGGGAGAACATGTTTTTGCAACCGCAAATGTAAGTTGGTCGATTATTACTCGTTAACTTGTAAAGCCTACTTAGCTGTGATAATTTTATAAACTACTACTGTGATTTTTTTCACACATCCAAAACCAACCATTTAGCTGGCAAGGGGGGGGGGGGACACTTGACTCTAACAAAAATTAGCACTTTAAAGCTTAATATTTCGCAAACGGATCCCTAAATTCAAAAATGGTTTTCCCAAACTCACAATGTTTTTGAAGGACCTTTCCAATGATATTCCACGTCATGGGATAAAAAAAAATAAACATCACCACTTTACGTGTATCGGAGAGTACCCTAAAAAAAATGTTTTTCATAATTTTGTTTTACTACTTTGTCGGTGTAATTAATATGTATAGTATACCTATGCCAAATTACAGCTTTATAGTACTAAGGGTCTCGGAGCTAGACCGCGGACAGACAGACAGACAGACAGACGGACATGACGAAACTCCTAAGGAAGGGTTCCTTGTTTACTACGGAACCCTAAAAACGGGTACCTAGTAGTTCAAAAAATCGAGAAGTGCACTGATCATCTGATCTTAGCAGATCTTTGCAGCAGAGGAATATGTATTGTAAAATTATTATATCTATGAAATACACTTACTTACTATACACTTTTACAATTCAGTTTTTTTCAACCTTGTAATTTCAGAATCGCCCAATAATTTGGTTTTGAAGGATAGAACTCATCTGGTTAAATTGAAAGTACCTAGTAGTTCATAGTTGAGAATACTTGTTTACAGCATGACTATTCAAATTAAAAAAATAAATTGTAAAGTATGATCTCTATGATGCTAGGGATGAATAAAGATACGAATGGAAATAAGTGATGGGTCATTATCTACCTCCATGAGCACGAAGAGCGCTGCGAAGAAGAGCAGCGTGGACCACTCGATCCTGTGCAGCACCGGCTCCAGGTCCTCGCGGTCTGCCAGCGTCAGCAGCAGCAGCGCGCCCAGCAGCGCCGTCCAGCCCAGGGACACGCGGTCTGGGGAGAGGGAAGTATGATGAAGAAAGAAAAGGTATATATATATGTAGGTTCAAACCCAGACAGGCGCTTTACTTTGCGTAAATTATTTCATCACCACTGCTCTCAAAACGGTGAAGGAAAACATCGTGAGGAAACCGGCATGTCCTAGAACCAAAAATTCGAAGTCATGTAACATCTACCAACCCGCACTGGGCCCGCGTGGTGGATTACGGCCCACTCCCTCTCACAGAGAGGAGGCCTGTGTCCCAGCAGTGGGAACAAGAACATTATAGACTGATTAAGCACAGGAAGAACACAAACTTAATAGAATGACACAATTATAGAAAAACAAAAGAATATAATAAGAAAATAATTTTGATAGCCAGTCAAACATTAAAACACAATATAAACAATGCACAGTATACACAAATTAAACTTTTCACGTGTTCAATTCACTTAGTGCTACTACAGCATATCATCGTGGGCATGTCGGTGACACGAACCCATAAGTTTATCCCCTGCCAAAAATCGCTCAACGCGCCTAAATAAATGTTCACTTCAAAAACAGAAAGTCTTGTGCTAGGCCAATAGGCTCCTATACATGTCCTCAGCATGATGCTGCGACATTTAAAAATAAATGTCGCAACGTTGGGAACCGATATATATCGAATAACCATCGTACATATTTATCACCAGGCAGCGTGGGAGTGGCGCGAGGAGGCGAAACGCCGGGGCTTAACTCCAATGCCGCAAGAAATCGCGGCACAACGGATAGAGCTCTGGCGGATGGAGAGTGCGATTGTCGCAACCCCGCGCTGGGCACGCCACAATTGCGGCGATAAGACCCCTCTTTGAGGAGTGGCTTGAGAGGCGCCACGGGGTCCTCACCTTCCGCCTGACGCAGGTCCTCACCGGACACGGCTGCTTCGGGAGCTTCCTGTTCAGGATAAGGCGGGAGGAAACGCCCGGGTGTCACCATTGTGTGGATCGGTATCTGCGAAGCGGTAATGCTCGCGAAGGAGGAGGCGGAACGCGTGAAGGAGAGGCAAACGTCGCGCCATCACGTCCCTAACCGCCGCAGGAGGAGACGCCTTGGGCGTCGGGAATCGCGAACCGATTTCCGGCCACCGTAGGCGCGGGCTTGCAGACCATGAGCAATGGGAAGCTCGCCGTCCGATAAGGAGTCGACAGCGCGTTGTGTTCCACGCGCGCCTCAAAGAGATGTCAGCAGAATTGACGGGGGCCGCTAGGGCCGATGCCTGCCGGGGGTTCGAAGAAAACCGATTGCCCTGTTGCCGGGGACCACGATGTCCCTATCGGTTTTCTTCGCACCCCCGGCAGGCATCGGCCCTAGCGGCCCCCGTCAATTCTGCTGATTTCTCTTTGCCTCTCTTTGCCTTGGGTTCGAACTCGAGACCTATGACTTAGCAGTCCGACTGTCACACCACTAGGCTATCACTGCTACATTAAATATAATAATGCACTGAAAGTACTGCTGCAGCTGCCGTGGCGCTGTTTTTGTTGTGTTCACGGGAGGATTAACAGTATTGTCAGTGTGTTTGCTGATCAGTGGTATATCTCGATGTTGCGGAGGTATAGCAGCTCCACGCTGAATTTTAATTGTATGTCAATCTGTGTCTGTTTGACCATCGGGGTAACGCATATCTAAGCAATTTTAAAAACAAAATCCCGTGCACACGACCCTTTTTTTCGTAGGTAAGCGATACTATAGCGGCCGAGCGCTGCAAGCAAAAATAGTCCTTACAGTGTATAGATATGTGTTAAGAAAAAGGGAGTGCCTCCGCTGCCGGCGCCGACTCATAATAATAACGCCATTGGGAACCGGCATGACATTACAGCTCGACTGCCGGCACATTACATACTCTGTAGCCGACACCGCCGGCTTCCATAATGGACACCGGCGGCGCAGCGTTCAGAACTCCAACTAACAAACCCTAACTAAAGTGTTTTTCTCTATATATTCCAGTCGTTTTTGGCACTCGCCGGCCGATACCGTGGTACCGCTCGCTACGCTCGCTCGGCTCGTGCATAGACCTCACAGTTCTAACCTAACCTAAACTTTTCTGCGAGTAAAAATATTTAACCTAATCTAACTAGTTCAGTTCCGGGTACTTGGTACTTGATTACTGGAATAAGGAAATCGTTGAATAAGGAAATATAATACTGGAAAAAATTATGCTTTATTACATGTTTTTTAATTATGCCTATCTACTCCAATATGCCAAATTGTCAACCCCGTTTTCGGCTTTTTTTTCAGACTCAGCGCCGGCAGCCAATTCGGGAGCCGGCACCGGCAGCGGAGACACTACCTAAGAAAAATTGTTACTAACCCTATGGACTCTGTCTGAAATAAAAGTTTCTTAAGAACTTTTAAAATCACTTACTGAACTCTGGAATGGAGTGTAGAAAGAACACGATGACCACAAAGAAAATGGCGACGGCGCACTTCATCAGTAACACCTTGTCCCGTATCTTGTACTGAAAACAACAAAATAAATGAATGAAAGTCCCTTTAACTAAACATACACAAATATACATCACGCCTTGTTTCCCGGGGTTAGGCAGCGGTGTACATATGGTATACCCACAGCCTACACTTACAGTTACTAGTCACCTAAGGCTGAGGTTTTATCTACACAGCATTTGCCCGCGGCTTTGCCCGCGTTGTTGTTGGAATCATCTCACGAAAACATACGACGGGGATATAGAACAGATTTAGACATTTTACATTGGGTGACACAATGGGCGGTCTTATTGCTAAAAGCGATCTTTTACAGACCACCTTTGAATGGATTTAAATGGAAAACCAGAGACAATACTGCAGGCAGTCAGTGGTGTACCATTTACATATACAACAGATACATAAAGCATATAATACACATACCCAGTATTATCTCTAGTTTTCCATTTAAATCCATCCAAAGGTTGTCTGTAAAAGATCGCTTTTAGCAATAAGACCGCCCATTGTGTCACCCAATGTAAAATTTCTAAATTTTTGTCTGTAACGTGAAAAGGTAACAAACAGACAGACAGACAGACAAAGTTACTTTTGCATTAACAATATAAGTATAGACCTTCTCTCTCATATCAGCCAGTGTCGCTTCGAAGCTTTCTTTAGAGCAAGTCTTGACCCTCGCCTCTTTGACCAACACGTCGAGCTTGATCGTCAGCTTGCTAATCTTCCTCTCCAACCGTTGCTTGACTACCAGCTGGTCACCGCTCAGGTGAGGGAGGGAGTCGGCAGCGCGGCGCCATATTGAAATCTGACGTCGGAGATCTAAAAGTATTGAAGATTTTTTTTGTGATGAGCGGGCTGAAGTTGTATTTTAATAAGTAAATTAACTGTTTTATGCAATGGATTAAAACGCTCGAACGATAACGTTAAAATATTATAAAATATGATATGAAAGTGTAGTGTACGTCACAAATGAGCTTTCTTAGTGAAAAATAAATTGATTATAAGATATGGTTTTAATATGAACATATTTATGCATTCTTATGTTAATAATAAAGGAATCAGGCGCCCGAGACGCGCGTTCGGTACGCTGCGTTTTAGGAAGGCGCGAGCACGCGATCTCGGCGCGTTGGACTCTCGTCAAACACAACAAGATTTCCACATTTTCTTGTAACTTTTGAACCGTCAACATGCTCAGTATAACGTGATCGTATAGCGCTTTCCACATTCAATACAACAATGCGTTTAGGATACGGATGGGGCTGCCCCGTTTCTGTAGTGCGTCAGGGATGTTCGCAGATGCACATTTGCGCATGTTTAGCTTTTACGCAACAATGCGTAAAAGGTGCGCTTCCATGGTGCGCAGGGTGTGGGGCAGCTCCAACAGTGTCTTAAGCATGGTTGCGAGTCGCCTGGACTGTGAATACGTGGGTCACTCTCTCATGGGATGCCGCAGCGGTGACCAACCGTTATTGATTGTATTGTTTTCCTTGTTTTTGTTTAGTGTCTGTTCTTACTATCATAGTCGTAAGTTTCGCTAACAATCTTGTTGAGTCTTGGTTCCAATAAAGAAAATTCAATTCTAATCTATAACCGTGTTTCTTTTAAATTTATTACTGATTGATGCATAGAAAATGACAAGGAAAAATGGTAAAAAGGAAACGACTACGAAGATATAGTGCTCGCCCGGGAGGGACACGCGTCATACGCGCGATTGACGCGCATATTCCGCGCGCCCTTGAACGGCAGCGCTTGATATAATTCATAACATAGAAATTCATAAAATTTTATTGAGCGCCCAAAACACAGCGTACAAGACGCACGCCTCGGGCGCCTGTTATAACTAGGGCCTAAAAATACATGTCAATGAAAGTTATATTTATTATTTCTGGAATTAACCGTATTCCAGTTGGGAAGGTTATTTTATTACCTAGTAGTAGTTGTGTGTGTGTAACTGGAGAAACGTGGGTGTAGTATACCACTACTGCCCAACCTTTCGGAATACTGGCGGGACGTTGTGTTGTCATGTGTACTTACAACAAGAAACCAAGACTTCAGAATGTTTCATTAAAATAATACAACTTCATGAAAAAACTGCTAGTCCATTCGCGTTAAGAAAATAGTGAGTCATCGGCCTAAAAAAGAAAGAAAACATAACAAAAAGAACAAATTAGAAAGCTGACCATTGACGGCAGATCCTCGTAAAAAACGCTTGTGTCTTTTGCGACCCGATTGGTCGAGGGGCGGGGCTAAGCCGATGGCTCACCATTTTTTTAACGCGAATGGACTAGTAGATATTATTTTGAGCTTTCAAAAACTCTCGAAAGCCAGTCTCATCATGGGGTAAAATACTGGTATTCAGCTGCATCCGGTTAGACTAGGAGCCGACCCCAACATAGTTGGAAAAGGCTCAGTAAATGATGATGATGACATAATTCTCCAAGAAATGGGTTTTCGAAGTCATACCTTGAACGTCCTTGGACTCGTGTAACTTGAGCTTGTTAATATCCCTGAAGATGAACCTCAGTTGGAAGTAAGTCTGGATAGCCACCAGCAGGATACCGAAGGTCATATGGAGTGTGAAGTTCGGGAAGTTGATACCCTGATGAAGAAGGGTTTTTTTTGTTATTGTGTGTCAATCAAGCAAGCAGTTCATGTGACGGTAAGTGGTCTCCGCAGCCCATCGACGTCTTTAATATCAGAAGCATCGGAGGAGCGTTGCATCAGTGACAATGCTAAAGGGCTTCAAGGTAGTGCCTATTAATATGAACTTGTATTTTCCCACTGCAACCAGTCTTACCAAGGAGTATTGTGTTACCCAGTGTATAGGTTATGGAGGTCAAATAGGCAGTCGCTTCAGGTGAAGTTCTGATTTTAAACCGACTTCCAAAACGGAGGACTTTTTTTTATGTATGTCTACCGATTTCTCCGTCAATTGTGGACCGATTTTGAAAATTATTTTTTGTTTGAAAGGGTATGCTCTCAAAATGGTCTCATATAAATTTAATTAACTTTGCTTCGACGGTTTTTGAGTTAGCTTCAATAATACGTATTTTTTCCCGCTTAGTATGTGGATGATATGATAAGTTCCTGTCACTGTTATTTACATTCGAATTTGTGTGGGGTAGGTACTACAACAAAAAGTTAGAAAATAAAAACTTTTTACAAAAAAACAACCGACATCCAAAAATTGGAGTCGGTTGTTTCTTTTTTTCAACAAACAACTTCATACAGTTGGACTGGAAGTCGACCCCAACATAATTGGGAAAAAAGGTAAGGCAGATATTTTTCTCATTGCAGAAAAACAACCATTTCATGTAGATAAGGAACGTGTATTGATCACCACGCTTGCTCACTTATTTGTGTGTTGCGTTTGATTGCAATTCAAATAATCAATATTTTAGTGCAACACAGGAACATATTGCATAATTTCCTTTGCATTTTTGAAGTGAAAACTTATTTAGGCGCGTTGGGCATTTTTGAGATAGGAAAAAATAATTGAACTCACGACACCCTTACAGACACCTCATTTTGTAAACGCGATTGTGCTCTTTATTTATATTACGTTACGGATCAATGTTCTATGCAAGTATTTTTACTTTAAAGGTTTTGGAAGTTTTTTTTTTTTTTGTAAACGCCATTGTGCTCTTTATTTAGATAAGGTTACGGACTATACAAGTATTTTTCTTCCTCCAAGGCGGTCTTGTTCAAGTTTTCACTTTTTAACAACTACTTGCAACGCTCCCAACTTTCGGAATGCACAGCTTTAAGGCGGAGACTGACTTGCAACTTTTTTTGTAATGTATTAAGTTGTTGTGATACGTTATAGTATTTAGTCCCTGCAGCGAGCCGAGCCACTCGATGTGAGTATTATAAGCGCATGTCAAACTTCTACGTCCGCCATTTTGGATAAAAATGGAGCACGATTGAGTCAAGTGCTCGAAGTGAGCGTTCGCCACGTTTAGTGTATCACCGTTTTGTAACAAGAAATGGAGCGTGCTTGAGCCATGTGGTCAAAGCAAGTGTCACGGCGTCTCGTGTATCGCCGTTTTGTAACCAAGCTCGCCTCGAATGATGATACATTACAAACAAACGTAGCAAGTCTGTCTCCGCCTTTAGATCTTATTCACTTACAGCTTGCACGACTTGCTTGTTGGAAGCTATGATGACATTCGGGGGGTCACCGACAGGGGTCGCAGTACCTCCGAGGTTGCAGAACAACACCATCGACAGCAGAACTGGTACGGGATCCAGTTCCATCACCTCACATAGTCTGGGAATAAAATGAAGGGCTGGTATTTAATCGAACCTCACATAATTCTCACTTTGCTTTCCTAAAAATATTATTGAACACTCTAATGTAATGACTGCGCTTCTTTTTGTGAACCTTTAATAATTCCTATTTTGAGGTCCTAAAAATACTACATGAATAGGCAAGTAACTGCGACCAACTAAACTCAAGCTCTTTATTGCATTCATGTGTACATTTAAGTTAGTAAGTTTCAACACGAAACCCGGTTAGGGCACGGCAACATAATAGGTAAATAAATTGGAACAAAACAAGCATCCAGTCAGTAGGGTACATGTACTGGATTGCAAGTTTATTGTACAAATATAAATTTTCGATGACAGTACTAGTATTTATTTTATTTGTAGTTATTTTAATTAATGTCATGAGGTTATTAAATTATTTTATTTTTGTATATTAATTATTATATTTTATTAATTTGTATTAATTATTATATTCTATTAATTTTTATGTTTCATTAATTTGTATTAATTATTATATTCTATTAATTTTTATGTTTCATTAATTTGTATTAATTGTTATCTATATTTTATTTACTCATATTTTTTATTATTATAGCAATGTTTTATTAATTTCTTTTGTTGTGTAACTGTGCTTTTTTCCAATTCAACGACTAACTGAAATTTCAATGACTAGTAATTTTTATGTATCGTAATTTATTATTTATTTTATTCTAAGTGGTAGTACACTACGCCGCTCGTTTCGCTCGCTCGGCTCGCGCACGTTTTGTCTCTGTTCTGACCTAACCTAACCCATTTAGTCGGGGTCCCTAGTTTAGTTACTGCAACCAACTTTGAGAGAGGACAGGAATTTAAAAAGAGGCTAATTTATTTTTAAAAGTGTGCATCAATAGAAGCTCAAATAGTTTTTTAGAAGTTAAATAATTTAAAAAGCATACATCATTAGAAGATCAATATGTTTTTAGAGAATCAGTTAATTTTTTTTTTTTTCTAAATTATAGTACGTTACCCAGGCGTATGACACATGTGGCCCGGGGTGGGGTCGTCTTGGCGGTGTCTCTAGACATCGCCAATACCTTTAACACCCTGCCCTGGAGTTGCATCAGGGAGGCACTTCGGTATCACCGGATGCCGACCTACCTCTGTCGTGTGGTCGAGGCCTATTTGACAGACAGGGCTGTCATCTACCCCGGTCACCAAGGAGAGTGGAACCGGCGAGAGATGTCGTGCGGTGTCCCACAGGGATCGGTCCTGGGGCCGCATCTGTGGGACATCGGATACGACTGGGTGCTGCGCGCCGACCTCCCTACTGGCGTCAGCGTCGTTTGTTACGCTGACGACACGCTGGTCCTGGCGCAGGGGAGGTCGTACCAGGCGGCGGCCGACTTAGCGACACGCGGGGTTGCGACAATCGTCGACAGAATCCGGCAGCTGGGACTCGAGGTGGCCCTGCACAAGTCCGAGGCCATGGGTTTCTATGGTCCTCGTAGTGCGCCACTGTCGGGTTCCCAGGTATTGGCGGGAGGGGTTCACATCGGCGTTGAGTCGACGATGAAGTATCTGGGACTCGTCCTCGATAGCCGGTGGAACTTCGTGGAGCATTTCCGACGTTTGGCTCCCAGACTGGACCGGGCCGGGGCTGCCTTGAAGCGGCTCCTGCCCAATCTGGGAGGTCCAAACGCCTCCTGCCGGAGGCTCTACGTGGGGATCGTGCGGTCCATGGCCCTTTACGGGGCGCCGGTGTGGGCGCCTTCATTGAGGCGGCAGCCAGGCCGCCGGCTGAACGCGTCCCAAAGGGTCATGGCCATCCGGCTGGCCCGAAGATACCGCACGGTCTCCTGCGAGGCGGCGAGCCTCCTTGCCGGAGTACCGCCATGGGATCTGGAGGCAAAGGTCCTCGCGCACATTTGGGAGTGGCGCGAGGAGGCGAAGCGCCGGGGCTTAACTCCGATGCCGCAAGAAGTCGCGGCACAGCGGACAGAGCTCCGGCGGGATCTCATGGCGGAATGGAGAGTGCGATTGTCGCAACCCAGCGCTGGGCACGCCACAATTGCGGCGATAAGACCCCTCTTTGAGGAGTGGCTAGAGAGGCGCCACGGCGTCCTCACCTTCCGCCTGACGCAGGTACTCACCGGACACGGCTGTTTCGGGAGGTACCTGTTCAGAATAAAGCGGGAGGAAACGCCCGGGTGTCGTCACTGTGTGGATCGCCCGGAGGACACGGTGGAGCATACGGTGGAGGTCTGCCCGGCTTGGGCAGGGCATCGCCGTGTCCTCGTGGATGCGATCGGCGGCGGCGATCTCTCGCGTCCGGCCCTGATTCGGGCCATGCTACGGAGCGAGAGGAAATGGGAGGCCGTCACCTCTTTCTGCGAAGCAGTAATGCTCGCGAAGGAGGAGACGGAGCGCGTGAGGGAAAGGCAAATTTCGCGCCCTCGCGCCCCTAACCGCCGCAGCAGGAGACGCCCTGGGCGTCGGGAATCGCAGGAAGATTTCCGGCCACCGTAGGCGCGGGCTTGCGGACGGTGAGCAATGGGTAGCTCGCCGTCCGATAAGGACCAAGCCCGGGTCGACGGCGCGTTGTGTTCCACGCGCGCCTCAAAGAGATGTCAGCAGAATTGACGGGGTCCGCTAGGGCCAATGCCAATGCCGGGGGTTCGAAGAAAACCGATAGGGAAATCGTGGCCCCCGGCAACATGGCATAGGAAGGAACACGGGTGGGTTTTAGTCAGTAAGAGTCTGACACGCCCTCCCGCTCCACCCAGAGCGGGAGAAGTTATTTGATAATTTCCCACCCAAAAAAAAAAAAAAAAAAAAAAAAGGCGTATGACACATTGTGTTTTAGAGACTGTCACGCAGAAGTATGAATGGCAGAGAAGTCGCACTACAAATCGAACTTATTGATAAACTCGTGCCGTATTTAATAACTGGATCATAATCAGCTTATAATATTCCCACTGCTGGGACACAGGCTTCTTCTTTTCAAGAGGGAATGGACTGTAATCTATGACGTGGGCCCAGTGCGGGTTGGCAGGTGTCACAAATTGAATACTGCACATTTCGGTGTAAAATATTTCCGTTTTTGGTCAGCGCCATCTCTAGACCGATAGTGGAACTAATGTAATTTTTGTTGACGATTTCTGAAAAGTGTGCTATTTAGAGACATCGTTTTATTTTTCCTGTAATCTTTACATAGCTACACTTCTATCACATAGAATAATTTCTGATTTTTTCTATGCTAACTTCGGAGATAAGGGAATGCCGGAAACTATGTGGCCTAAAAAAAAAGAAAAATGTTTGAGCATGTGCAAATAGCGTTCTTTCATATGATATCATACATGCCCTAGTAGCCCCACTTCGAATTTTTAAGACCCCCGTTCAAAAAAAAACTTTGAGTTTTGCAAAATAGTTGGGCAAACCTCATCTAAAACTAGTCCAAATTTCAAGTTGATAGCATTAGCAGTTCTTGAGATATCCAGCTGTGACAGACAGACGGACTGACAGACAGTCGCACCATAAGGGTTCGTTTTTACCATTTTGGTACGGAACCCTAAAAAGGGGCGCTAAGCAAATGTGGTCATCGTGTGCACGGGATTTGGTTTTAAAAGTGGTTAGATTTGCGTGACCGTGATGGTACAGTCCACTTACCGTATAGTGACTGGAGTCATGAGCAGCACCGTGGTGACGTTATCGAGCAGTAACGATACTACAGCGGTGATCGCGCACAGAAGAGTTATCAACGGCCATATCTTGCCTTTTGCTAGCTGGAAGACAAATGATGCAAAGTTTTAAAGGAGACTGCCTCATGGGTATTTTGGTCGTTAGTGACTGATGAGTCACTTCCTGGGAACGATCCACAGGCTCAGACCAAATAAAAAATCAAGATATAGCGCTGTCAACAGTGACGTGAGGCCGGTTCGTAAACATGATTGCACTTTATGACATGTAGTTTGATTGTTATTTGGCTCTCCTAGGAGAAAAGTGTACAGTAAACCCATCGCAATCCTATGTAATAAGAGCCTATAAATAAAAGCCTTTCTAAAATATGCCCAGCCTTTTCCCAGCTGTGTTGGAGTCGGCTTCCAGTCTAACCGGATGCAGCTGTATACCAGTATTTTATATAGAGCGACTGTCTATTTGATCTCTAGAACCCAGTTTCTGGGTAACACACCAGTATTACCCACTGGTTACGCTTTGGTAAGACTGGTGTTTGACCCAGTAACTTTTGTATTAGTAACAGTTATCAACATTTGCTTCCGCAGTATATTTACTGATGATGATGATGATGGAATTATGATGGCAAGATAATAATGATTATAACTCACAGAATGACAACCAGATGGATTTAATACCGATTGACATTTGACGTGCAATTCTCACATCTAAGGACACACGATTCACATAGAACATTCAGATAAGATAAAGTCCGTAGCTAATCTATTCGCTGATATATTTAATGACAGACAAACGGACACAGTCCAGGTTTATGATACATGTGTTTACAATGGAGATATTGTTATGTTTAGATATATTCCTATATTTTTTACTGAGTATAAGACCAAGATAACCTGGTCGCAGCTTCCTCAAGTTCAATTTAACGGAGCTGCTATTCCAGTAAGCGAAAAGGTTAAGAACCTTGGGGTTTGGATTGACAAACATCTTTCTTGGGGTCCCCAGCTACAGGATGTAAGTCGCAAAATTTTTGCATCTGTCTTTGAGACGACTGCGGAACTTTCTTCCGACTGCCACTAAAACTGCGCTTGCACAATCCCTTTTACTTCCCATCCTTGACTACGCTGATGTCAGTTATCTTGATCTCACTGAGGCACAACTAGATAAGCTTGAGCGACTTCAAAACTTTTGCATAAGATTTATATTTGGCCTGCGCAAATATGATCATATTTCTGAATTTCGTACAAAGCTCAAGTAGCATACGTCTTCGCCGGAATTATCATATCTTATTTCAGCTCTACAGTATTCTGTTCAATCCTACAACCCCTTCTTATTCTAAAGAACGTTTCAAGTTCCTTCATGACACACATAATAGATATCTGAGGTCATCGGAAAATTTGAAACTAGAGATGCATTCCACCGGCTTTTATGACAAATCTTTTAAGGTTCAAGCAGTACGGTTATGGAATGCCTTGCCCGTGTCGATAAAGCGTGCTCAATCTTTGTCCACTTTTAAAATTCTGGCAAAAAAACACTTGCTCTCTCCTTAAACATCGTCATTACATATAGTTCCTTGCTCTTGTTTCATGTTTATAATCTTATGTATATCTGTTATCTATCTAATACATATATATTATATTTATATAGGTAATTATATGCTTTATGTATCTGTGTATCTGTTGTAAATGTAAATGGTACACCACTGACTACCTGCAGTATTGTCTCTCCTTTTCCATTTGAATCCATCCAGAGGTTGTCTGTAAAAGATCGTTTTTAGCGATAAGACCGCCCATTGTGTCACCCAATGTAAAATTTCTATATTAAGTCTTTAATTTTTATGGTGTACATTATAAAAAACATTCTATCTATCTATCTATACCACGGGTCGGGTATGCCACGTTGGTCTAGTGGTCGCAAGCGCTACTTCTGGGCATGAGGTCCTGGGTTCGATTCCCGGATCGGGCAAAGTGTTATTGGGTTTTTCTGTCTGAAATTTCTCAGTAGCAGCCCGGAGTCTGGATTTGTGCCCGGTTGATGGCAATAGGCTCGCCGCCTATTACATGGAACTTAAACATAACTGGCGAAATGTGGGTGTACTTGCTACAGGGACACCTCTGCCCTACCTTTCGAGGAAACAAGGCGTGATGTTATGTATTCCACGGGTACACTACATAAATACGAAAAACTTTATTCCGAATTTCAAAATACCGATTTTCATAATTCGGAATGGTTCTTAATTTCTCATATATAACAACTCCGATTTATCATTCATCTTATTTTTATAATTTCCAAAATGTCAATATTCCTAACGTTTATAATTACTATTCTCATAATACCGAGTTCAATAGATCGAATAACAAAAAGACAGACTTAATGATAATTCGAAACATCAAAAATACGAATTCCGATTATTAAAGTACCTACCGATTAATTAGAATTTTGAAATAAATAAAAATATTTTCTTTCGCTGGTCACAGTTCTAACCTAACATAACCCAAAGGATTCAATAAAAGTAGATGGTACCTGACGCAGGTATAGATATATAAGGAGAAGAAAAAAACACAAAAAATATAAATTAATACACAAATATTAATAACAAAGCAGACGTTTTTAAATTACATTAGACGTTACTTTCAGATTTTGAATTAATATGCGTAACTGAATATTATACAAATTGAATCAGAATCCTAATTTTATTTTATCAGTTCATTCGAAGTATTTAAAATCGGAATGTCGTTTTTCGGACCGAGAGCCCATCGAGCATTTGATTCTTCGAACGTATGAAAATCAGAAAACAAACAAATCGCATTTACGACTTTCGGTCGAATAAATTTCGTGATTTTTAATAATAGACATTATAATTCCTAGGTATTGTGAAATTCAGACTTTTGAAAATCGGAATAAAATATTTCGGAGTATTTGGGTGTGCCCATATACCATACTCACACACACACACCAACAGACCAGTTTAACCCCATAGCAACACACTCACACACAATTAACCGTTAAACCCACTCAATAAATATGACATCAAAATTATTTTAATCCCACTGAAGAACACTATACTTCAAGATACAGGATTTTCCTAGTTTGAAGGGCAGGGCTCATCACCTTCTGCCTGACGCAGGTCCTCACCGGACACGGTTGCTTCGGGAGGTTCCTGTTCCGGATAAGGCGGGAGGAAATGCTCGGGTGTCACCATTGTGTGGATTGCCCGGAGGATATAGTGGAACATACGGTGGAGGTCTGCCCGGCTTGGACGAGGCACCGCCGTGTCCTCGTGGAGGCGATCGGCGACGGTGATCTCTCGCGTCTGGCCTGGTCTAGGCCATGGTATGATGGTACGGAGCGAAAGGGCATGGAAAGGCGTCACGCCCTTCTGCGAAGCGAAGAGGTGGCACGTGAAGGAGAGACAAATTTCGCGCCCTCACGCCCCTAGTCGCCGCAGGAGACACCCTGGGCGTCGGGAATCCCAGGCCGATTCCCGGCCACCGTAGGTGCGAACTTGCGGACGGTGAGCAAAGGGTAACTCGCCGTCCGATAAGGACCAGGCCCGGGTCGACGGCGCGTTGTGTTCCACGCGCCTCAAAGAAATGTCAGCACAACTGACGGGGTCCGCTTGGGCCGATGCCTGCCAGGGTCGCGGGAAAATCCGAAAGGGATACCGTGGCCCCTGGCAACACACAGGCAACTGAACGAACACAGGTAGGTTTTAGTCAGTATGAGTCTGATACGCCCTCCCGCTCCACTCAGAGTGGGACAAATTATTTGTTAAATTTTCCACTCATAAAAAGGGGGTTTACTCATTTACCCATCCCATAATTAAACAAAACTGATGTTACCTAGGCTAAGTTTTTGGTAAATAATTGATTACGAACTCACATGAAAAAAAAAAAATGGTGTTCTCATACAATTTATTGTTCTGCAGCACAAACTTGTGGCAGCCCCTGTGAGGCTTAATTAAAAAAGAAAAGAAAAAGTTTTAGGATGTTACTCGTACAAAATTGTTGTACATAGTTTGTTCAGGTACGTGTAGTGTTAGGGTGTATGTATGTGTGTGTGGGGAGATGGATGTGCGGGGTGTGTGAGTGTGTGTTTGTTTTAAGTACCATCCGAGGACGTGCGTATGAATACACAAGGCACGACCGAGGACCTTTTCAAAGCGAGGACCTTTTCGAGGGTCCTCGGTTTGACTTGACCAAAGATTTGTATTCTGCAAGCGATTTTGAGCCTTTCTGTATACTTAATACGAAAAAGTGGTCTGAACCTCGGTTTGATCAAGATTTTTCATAATCTTACACACGCATTGTGTATCCACCAGGTGGCACCACTGTCGCCTCATACACAGCTTTTTTACATTCATTTCACGTTGGTTGTATTATCCGAGGACTTTTGTGTTAAAGTTAACATAAAAGACCTCGGTAAGGTAGCTTTTCCAAACAATGTGTATTTAAGACCTCGGTTTGCTAGATTTTCCGAACAGTGTGTATTCTAGTCCTCGTTTAGACAGTTTTCCTCGGGTGTAGAAGACGAGTTATGTGTTATCATTTAAATAAAATTATGGAAGAGAAAATTGAAGGTATACTGAATCCTTAAGCAAATTGTTAGTAGCGACTAGGTGCACGAGGAATAAGGAGGCTTCTTCTGCAGTATGTACTAAATACCTAGGCTGGCTTAGATTACACAACATTATGATTTGCACCATAAAATATTGTATTATCATGGAAGCTGAATACGTGTGCTCTTCATGAAGAATCTAAAGTAGAAATGCCTTCCTAGGTGAAATGTCGGCAGCAAGATTTAAAGCAAACAAAACGTACAAAGAAATAAATGAAGTGAACGTAGTTAAGAAGACAACATAAACTGTACTGAAATAGAAGTAGGTCTATTTTAAAAGCTTTTATTTAACTTGCAATGTATGTATATATGTTCGGGTGGAATCTTGCTACTCAATTTTGAAGCAGATATCTTCAACCGATTGAGCTGAAATTTTGTATACACGTTTAGTTTGGATGACATTACACAATAAGCTATGTGACGTCATTCTAAATCCAATATAGCGGACCATCCAAGATGGCGGAATGGTTATTTTTAATGCATTTCTACAATATGGGTATCAAATCAAAAGGGCTTGTTGAGAATATCTCGAAAAATAATGTGACGTCATTCTAAATCCAATATGGCGGACCATCCAAGATGGCGGAATAGTTATTTTTAATGCATTTCTACAATATGGGTATCAAATGAAAGGGCTTGTTGAGAGTAACTCGAAAAATAATGTGACGTCATTCTAAATCTAATATGGTGGACCATCCAAGATGGTGGAATAGTTATTTTTAATGCATTTCTACAATATGGGTATCAAATCAAAAGGGCTTGTTGAGAGTAACTCGAAAAATAATGTGACGTCATTCTAAATCTAATATGGCGGACCATCCAAGATGGCGGAATAGTTATTTTTAATGCATTTCTACAATATGGGTATCAAATGAAAGGGCTTGTTGAGAGTAACTCGAAAAATAATGTAACGTCAGTCTAAATCCAATATGGCGGACCATCCAAGATGGCGGAATAGTTATTTTTAATGCATGTCTACAATATGGGTATCAAATCAAAAGGGCTTGTTGAGAGTAACTCGAAAAATAATGTGACGTCATTCTAAATCCAATATGGCGGACCATCCAAGATGGCGGAATAGTTATTTTTAATGCATTTCTACAATATGGGTATCAAATGAAAGGGTTGCTGAGAGTTACTCGAAAAATAATGTGACGTCATTCTAAATCAATATGGCGGACCATCCAAGATGGCGGAATAGTTACTTTTAATGCATTTCTACATATGGATATCAAATGAAAGGGCTTGTTGAGAGTAACTCGAAAAATAATGTGACGTTATTCTAAATCCAATATTGGGGACCATCCAAGATGGCGGAATAGTTATTATTAATACATTTCTACAATATAGGTTTCAAATGAAAGGGTTTGTTGAGAGTAACTCGAAAAATAATGTGATATCATTCTAAATCCAATATGGTGGACCATCCAAGGTGGCGGAATAGTTATTTTTAATGCATTTCTACAATATGGGTATCAAATGAAAGGGCTTGTTGACAGTAACTCGAAAAATAATGTGACGTCATTCTAAATCCAATATGGCGGAACATCCAAGATGGCGGAATAGTTATTTTGTATGCACTTCTGCAATATGGGTATCAAATTAAAGGGCTTGCCGAGAATAATTAGAAAAATATTCTGACATCACTTTTAATCTAATATGGCGGACTTTTGAAGTTTTTTATGCTTTCCTATAGTATGCGTATTAAATGAAAGGGTTCGCTGAGAATAAAAATGCAGGTTAAAAAAAGAGAGTGATTATAAGCTCCGTTGCTCTAATCTGCCTGAAATTTAGTGTAGAGACCTCGATTACCTACTAGTAGAAACCTAGCCAGCGATAACTAAAAAGTAAAAAATAAATTAAAAGAAAAAATACTTTAAAAAAAAAAGCTTTTATTTACATGCTCTAAAAAGAAGAAAGTAAAATTTTAACTATCTACTTATAACCTCATTATACACAATTTATATGATCATAAAAGCTTGTCGCAAGGTTTAAAAATTAAACTTAGCAGATTAAGTTACTCAATTAAATAGGTACTAGTTTATTTACACAAGTAAATCGCGCGACAAGCTTTTATGATCATATAAATTGTGTATAATGAGGTTATAAGTTGATAGTTAAAATTTTAAAAGAAATTTTATTTTCTTCTTTTTAGAGCATGTAAATAAAAGCTTTTAAAAAAAAAAAGTTTTTTTGCTTTTAATTTATTAAAATTAAACAAATTGTTTAACTAACTCACATAGATCGCGTAATAAGAGTCACATACATTTGTATTAATATACATTAAGGTACTTGAAACATTTGAGCAGTTCACATTGATATTATTTAAAATGTATTTTATTACACATTAATAAATGTAAAAAAATGCTTAGTTAGAGCACTTTACACCAAAATAAGCTTGCGCAATTTTAAATCTTAGAGGGGTACCAATTAAACCAAAAAATTGCATTTTTTTACTGTTAAACTTAGTGTAAGAATATTAAAACTGATATAAGTCAAGATATATCAGTTTTCACTGAAGGTACAAAATTATTTTTATTTCACTAGATACGTTTAACGCGTATGCCAAATTTGAAGACGATACTATCAACTGTTGGGGAGTTCCCTCATGAAGAAACGACCTTGGCTGCAGCATCACGACAAACTGATAATTATTTTAGTTTTACTATATAAACCAAACGCGTTTGCTTTTGAAGTCGATACTATCAACAATTGTGGAGTTCCCTCATGGGCACGCCACAATTGCGGCAATAAGTCCCCTCTTTAAGGAGCGGCTAGAGAGGCGCCACGCCGTCCTCACCTACCGCCTGACGCAGGTTCTCACCGGACACCAGTGTTTTGGGAGGTTCCTGTTCCGGATAAGGCGGGAGGAAACGCCCGGGTTTCACCACAGTGTGGATCGCCCGAAGGACACGGTGGAGCATACGATGGAGGTCTGCCCGGCTTGGGCGAAGCATCGCCGTGTCCTTGTGGAGGAGATCGGCGGCAGTGATCTCTCGCGTCCGGCCCTGGTCCAGGCCATGGTACGGAGCGAGAGGGCATGGGAGGCCGTCACCTCCTTCTGCAAAGCAGTAATGCTTGCGAAGGAGGAGGCGGAGCGCGTGAAGAAGAGGCAAATTTCGCGCCCTCACGCGTCTAACCACCGCAAGAGACGCCTTGGGCGTCAGGAATCGCAGGCTAATTCCCAGCCACCGTAGACGCGGGCTTGCGGACGGTGAGCAATGGGTAGCTCGCCGTCCGATAAGAACCAGGCCCGGGTCGACGACGGCGCGTTGTGTCCCACGTGCGCTTCCAAGAGATGTCAGAACAATTGAAGGGGTTCGATAGGGTCAATGCCTGCCAGGGTTCCGTATTGGATACCGTGGCTTCTGGCAACATGGCAACTGAAGGAACACGGGTGGGTTTTAGTCAGTAAGAGTCTGACACGCCCTCCCGCTCCGCCCAGAGCGGGAGAAGTTATTTGATAACTACCCACCCAAAAAAAAGGAGTTCCCTCATGAAGGAACGACCTTGGCTGTAGCATCAGCACAAGCTGGTTATTATTTTAGTTAAACTGTGTTAACCTAACGCGTGTGCCAAACTGAAAGATGCTATCGACTTGAGGAGTTTCCTCATGAAGAAACGACCCTGACTGCAGCATCAGCAAAAACTTGTAGTTATTTTAGTGTTACTAGATAAACCTAACGCGTATGCCAAATTTGAAGACAATGCTATTAACTGTTGAAGAGTTCCCTCATGAAGAAACGACACTGGCTCCAGAATCAGCACAAACTGGTAATTCTTTTAGTTTTACTAGATAAACCTAATGCGTATGCTAAATTCCAAGACGATACTATCAGCTTTTGAGGAGTTCCGTCATAAGGAAACGACCCTGGCTGCAGCCTCAGCAAAAACTGGTAATTATTTGAGTGTTACTGGATAAACCTAATGCGTATGCCAAATTTGAAGACGATACTATCAGCTTTTGAGGAGTTCCGTCATAAGGAAACGACCCTGGCTGCAGCCTCAGCAAAAACTGGTAATTATTTGAGTGTTACTAGATAAACCTAATGCGTATACCAAATTTGAAGACGATACTATCAGCTTTTGAGGAGTGACCTCATTATGAAACGACCCTAGCTGCAGCATCGGCACAAACTGGTTATTATCTCAGTTATACTATGCAAACCTAACACTTTGACCAAATTTAAAAGCGATGCTATATTGCCTGTTGAAGAGTTTCTTCATTAAGAACCCTGGGTACAACATCAGCATAAACTGGTAACTAAGCCGTTACTTTTAGAAAGCGCCGACAATCGTAAAGACATCGACTCGTCCTCGCTTGGTACTTTATTTTAGAAAATGTGTGTAAGAAATAAATCGGAACGTTCTACAATAAGTTACCTTACACGTAAAATGGTTTAGGTAGGTAGATTTTCATGTCCTCGCTTTGTACAAGTTCTACGCGAAAAACTGTCCTCGGTTTAGTGATATAAAGTCTAACACAGCGTCCGCACTTTGTACAAGATATAAGAAATATTGTGTAAAAATACGTCCTCGGAAGGGCGTCGCAGGGCTTACATACGGGGTCCTCGGTTGGCCTACACAAAGTCCTCGTATGTGCATCATTGGTCACATTTAGCTGTGTATTTCAGGTCCTCGGTATGATAGCCGTAATTCATACAGAAAAATGTTGAGATAGCATTATTCCAATAAGCTCATCACTATAGATTTACTCACCTGTCTCTTTCTATCTCATTCAAAAAGGCCAACGACGTATTTAAACCAGTTTTTTGGAAGGTCCTCGGTTCGTTCAAAAACTAACAAGGTCCTCGTAAGGGTGTCTGTACAAACAGGGGTGTGTTGTGTGTGTGATGAGTGAGAGTACGGTTGCGCTCATCTGAGTAGGGGTGTGTGTGTGTCAATATTTGATTAACTGCTGTATACTTCGATCAATAATTGATCGAAGGCTGTATGTTATGATTGGGTAGGTACAGGTTATTCATTAGCATATTCTAGTTAACATAAGTTCAATTTCATCGTACGTTTGTAATTTTAACCATTCTGTTAGAGTGTTTTTACATTCCTACCTACTTACTTACTACGATATATGTATGTGAAAATAATTGTTTATTTACGTCTCGTTGGCCTAGTGATGACAAAAACGGTTCTAGGTACGAGGTAAAGTGATATTTGGTTGTTCTGTCAACAATTTCAGCAGTTCGGAGTTTGCATTTAAATGCAGTGAATGGCTTTAGAGGGGCTCGTGGCTAAATAATACCAGCCGCACAGGTCCACTACGCATACCGCGGTCGGATAGTGGATGGGTGACCATCCTTTACATAAGGTCTATTTATAACCTTGTTCCCAATTGATATTATTTCCTCTTAAACAAACATCAACTTTATGTCAATGTTAATAAAGTTGATTTTAAGCTGACTAGTACTGTGGAAAAAGTCATAAAAATATGAGTTGTTAGCGCAAACTGAACTTTATATGTACGCATTACAGTTGTTTTTCATAAAAGTCGTGTTTGTTTACATGTTTGGCAAATAAATTGGGAACGCAGAATAGGGGGGCGTCTCGAACCCCACACGTTAAGCCGTTGTTCCCGGCTGTCATTCATAGATCTTTGTCAGTCGTTACGGGTAGTCAGAAGCCCAAAAGTCTGACAATCTGACCAAGAGGTGCCTATCGAATACACAAGTGGTGCCAATAAAATACTGGTATTCAGCTGCATCCGGTTAGATTGGAAGCCGACCCCAACATAGTTGGAAAAAGGCAGGCAGATTGTTATTGCCTAGTGGCTACTGAAATGCTGTTTTTGTAAGGAACTGCTTAATTATAACTGTCGAGAATATCACGCCGCACCGGGCGACCGCGGGCCACCTCGGCACACCACTTTGTCTTCGACCTTCATATAGCGTATTCTAGTCATTCTCGCCAATTACACTGCAAATTGTTAACCGATTGTTTTCCCTCTAAATCTTTACATTAAACAGTCCACTATTATCAAGTTACCGGTCTTTTAGTCCTCGTACCACTTGGAGGATATACACATTCCCGTATATTAACAAACAATAACATTAAACGATGCCAAATATTTATGTAATTGATTTAACTTTGGCTGTGTAATCTTTTTGCACGGTATCAGTTTGAAAAGTCCAAGTAGTATCACTCACCATCAAGAAATCAATGCCAAAATCTAAATAAATCTCTTTAAATACGCTGTACTTGTACAGCGTCATATTTGTTTGCTGCACCGGTTGACGTGATTACATCGGCACCGGCTGTCGCTGAAAACCAGCGCTGGGGCTCTGTCTTGCATAGGGTCGTAGCATAATGCTGAGCGATAGCCGATTTGCGTGGATGTGACGCATGCTTCCCCCAACCTTATTTAATTTTTATATTTTAAACAATTTTTTTCTGCGTCATGTTTACCGCAATTAAACGTTTTTCTTTCTTTCTAATAATTCAACTTTTGGACTAACCTGAAAAGTTAACACAGCGAAGTAATCGAAGACGCCAGTCTCCGCTAGGATAGCTACGAGCAGCATCATGCTGAACAGCAGCAGCAGAGTCTCCACATCCAGCCAGGAGATCAGCTCCGGTAGTGAGGGTCTCTCGCCAGCAATAGCTAATGCTGCCAAAGATGTGGTAGACAGGAGAACTGCTGCCATTGTTCTGTTTATTACCTGAAGAGGGTAGTGAAAGAAATTATTAAATAGTTTCGAAATAAAATTAAAAAGAAATCGAAAAGTCTAAGTCGATATCCAACGTTTGACTTTTTGTTCATTTTTGCCACCAAACCAAAAAAAATAAGATACTTATAGTCGAACATGGAACCTCCTCCTTTTTGGAAGTCGGTTAAAAAATACATCCCATCACTAAAAAATATTTAACTGACTTTTGAGACTGAAAATAATATTAATTAACTATTCCACCGAACCGCACTTATCAAAATTTTGTTTTAGTGTGGTTAGTGGAAGTGTTCAGGTGTGGTTCGGACATATGCTGTTGAAATCAGTGCTCTTAGTGGAATACCTCCAAAATATATCTCTCGAAGTGAAACGTCTAAATGCAAAAGGAATAAAAAGGGAAAAAAATCCATTTGTGAAACGATCCAACGATGTAGGATTTCGGCACTCGGCATCTTTCACTCGCCTGTCAAATGATCCAAAAATGAAATGAAAATAGCAGATGAACGTTCATCCCTATACAATTTTGAAGGAGTCATGTGAACGTGTACTGAAAAATTGTTCGTTTTTGTCTTACTTTTGACATAACTATTCACTCAAGTGAAGCGGCTGATATAGGTTTTTCTTATTTGCCTCAGACTGCCTCGTTTGTCAAATGGTCATGAGTTCGATCCCCAGGGTAAGCAAAATGGGCAGGCCACAATTGCGGCGATAAGTCCCCTCTTTGAGGAGTGGCTAGAGAGGCGCCACGGCATCCTCACCTTCCGCCTGACGCAGGTCCTCACCGGACACGGCTGTTTCAGGAGGTTCCTATTCAAGATAAAGGGGGAGGAAACGCCTGGGTGTCACCATTGAGTAAATCACCCGGAAGACACGGTGGAGCATACGGTGGAGGTCTGCCCGGCTTGGGCGGGTGTCCTCGTGGAGGCGATCGGCGGCGGTGATCTCTCGCGTCCGGCCCTGGTTCTAGCCATGGTACGGAGCAAGAGGAAATGGGAGGCCGTCATTTCCTTCTGCGAAGCAGTAATGCTTGCGAAGGAGGAGGCAGAACGCGTGAGGGAGAGGCAAATTTCGCGCCCTCGCGCCCTTAACCGCCGCAGGAGGAAACGCCCTGGGCGTCGGGAATCGCAGGCCGATTTCTGGCCACCGTAGGCGTGGGCTTGCGGACGATGAGCAATGGGTAGCTCGCCGTCTGATAAGAACCAGGCCCGGGTCGACGGCGCGTTATCTTCCACGCGCACCTCAAAGAGATGTCAGCAGAATTGACGGGGTCCACTAGGGCCGATGCCTGCCGGGGTTGCGAAAAAGTCCGAAAGGGAGATCGTGGCCCTCGGCAACATGGCAACTTGGCAACTGAAGGAACATGGGTGGGTTTTAGTCGGTAAGAGTCTGACACGCCCTCCCGCTCCGCCCAGAGCGGGAGAAGTTATTTGATAAGTACCCACCCAAAAGAAAAAAACGGTGGGCAAAATGGGTCGCGGGAAAGTCCGAACGGGATACCGTGGCCCCTGGCAACATATAGGAAACTGAAGGAACACGGGAGGGTTTTAGTCAGTAAGAATCTGATTTCTGACGCTCCGCCCAGAGCGGGAGAAGTTATTTGATAATTTCCCAACCAAAAAAAAGGCGGGGTATAATATTATTAGGTTAAGAAATTTCTCGGTAGCCAGCCCGGAGTCTAGACTTGTGCCAGGAACGATACAGTGCAAAAAAGTTAAAATCTATATGGATATATTTTAAACACTAAAAATTTCATAACATTTATTAAAAGTAGGCTGAAAATCAAAACATTTTGGGTTACAAAAGACAGCCTATAGAAAAAAATACCTTAAAAACCAACAAGCAATCATAACAATATTTTGTATATCTTACCTCAAAAACAATCAAGGCATATAACGCACAGAGCAGTATACAAGCATAAATGATCCCTGTAGTACCATCCAAAGGGTCCAGGGTATAACTCAAGGTGAAAGGAGTGGTCACACCACTCGTGGTGGTCATTCGAACAGATAGCACGCTGTGGTTGGTGGTCAAAGCTGGTGGTAGTTGGAGTACGGAAGAACGGGTCTCGCTTTCGTGAAAATCTTCGGATTGATTTTCTAAGATTATTGTCCAGTGTTCTGAGGTCTGTGGGAAAAAATGTATATTAAATGTTGCTTCTTCATTGGACTATTGGTCGGTCAGCGTGAAATAAAAGAAAATAAAATTCGACCGACAATAATACCGGGGCCGCATTTGCGTCTATCGTGATGATACGACACACGCAGATGTGACTGTACAACTGGTACGGTCTTCGCGATAATTCAGTCTGCGGCACTTTTCGCCCGGGTGGCGGTACATAATAAGCGTGACGCGTGGTCAGACTACCGTTGATCATTTTAACTTTTGTTTTCGGACTGCGTAGACGCTCTGTCGAAATAATGGAGGGCCATCTTGGATTATTCATTAAAATTATAAAGCCGCTAATGTGACCACTGCATTAGCGCGATAACTTTTTTGCGAGCAAAATATACAAAACTTCGGCACGCATTGCTTTATCACGATAGATGCAGGTGCGACCCCACGGTAAAGCACACAATAATAATAACACAAACAAATAAAGAAAACAGAACAAGGGTTCTTGTATCGACCCAAGGGTTAGGAAAAGTGGTTTAGTTTTTTTTTATGAAGTTATTCGCAGAAGCAGCCTTTTTTGTCCGGATAATTGCAATTGGCTCGCCACTTATCAAATAGAACTAGCAGTGATAGCCTAGTGGTGTGACCGGCGGACTGCCAAGTCATAGGTCTCGAGTTCAATCCCAAGACACGTCTGACTTTTCGGATTCATGTGCGTATTGTATAAATCACTTGCTTCAAAAACGGTTAAGGAAAACATCGTGAGGAAACCGGTATGCCTAAGAGATATTTTTCGATGGCATGTGAAGCCAATTCCAAGGCCTTTGGGCAGGTTTAAAACTCTGACACCAGGTTAGTCACTAACCTCGAGATAAAGAAAGAAGATATGAAACTTTTAACATAACTATGACAACCAGCACTGGGCCCGTGTGGAACATTATGGCCAAATCTCTCTCACAGAGAGGAGGCCTGTGTCCTAGCAATGGATTTTAAGAGCACCGAGGACAAACTACGGTAAAAAGACTGTCGTATATGAAGGGGCTGAACTCTATAACCTACAGTAATTAAGGAATCGAAATCACTTCCAACTTTTAAAAGGCTATTAAAGCACTACCTGAATAATGTGTGAATTGTACGTTTTTTACCGTTTTATAACTTTATTTTATTTTAGTTTATTACCAAGCGAAATCATCGCTTACCTATCTTAATTATTATGTTTTTCCTCATAGGAGTGAATAATTGTATTCTTTTTGAGTGAAATAAATGTTCTTAAACCGTAACCGATTACGCTTTATGCTATGGTGATAATTTTATACAATACTATACTGCCTATATCAACAGACTTCATGATTATATTATTGTATGCTTCGAGCAACTACATAACCTTGACATAATCTTTTCATGATTTGACATTACATACCTAAAATTTTCTATATTTTTTTAAAATCAAATTAGATTTGTTACAGCTGTAGTGGCAATCATGTCATTTAGTCCTTATTTTTATTATTATTTTATTTATCTTTTAAATAGATTATTTTCTTTTAGATTTTGTGAATGTGAGAACGTTGTAAGCTGTAGACTTGTGGACCATTTTCTATTTTGCTAAGTACCTGGTACTTGTTGATAGGCCTACACTGTCCTCTCATACCTATTAACACTGTAATTTGAAAACATTGTATAAACCATTTACTTTTAAAAGAGTAACCGTGGAGTTTCTTGCCGGCGACCAATTGGAACCGTGCACCTAGCTTCTGACGTTTCATAAGCGCCCTTGTAGGTTTATGTGAAACAAAATATTTTGAATTGAATCTATAACTTACCTGTACAGCATCATAATCTGCAATCCCATCAATATCTTTGGCATCTCTCTTTACAACCCACTTCTCTAGCCAGATCTCCATTTTGGTCATGTTCATCTTTTCACTCGAGTTCAACTTCTTCTCGTATTGTTCTGACAAGAATGGTCCAGTCAGCTTCAGTAGTATTGACAGCTTATTGTCATCATTCCGGATAATATAATCTTGAAAAGAGGAATCAAATTGTAAAGCTGGAACTGCTGAAGTTTTTTTTTTCGTCTACCGAATTGTGTATTTAAATTATTTTGGTTAATACATTCAAGTACAAGTAAGGTAAGTTTTTATCCAGTGCTCAAACTTAAACACGTGATTTTACTCATCATTATGAACAACATTTACAACGGGACCAAACCTGAAATCGCGAAAAAAATCGGGTGTGTAATGTTTGGTATAATAAAAGATAGTCTTATTTCTTATATGGGACTACCTAAGAAACAAAAAAAAAAATCATCAAAAAAAAACGAACTGAGAACCTCGACCTTTTTGAAGTCGGTAAAAAAGGTGTAAATGAGTCACTTACCCTTGACTTGTCCGGGGGCTACTGAAGAATGTCTGGTCACTTCTTCCTTCTCATTGTGCATTAAAAAAGCAATTGTGAAGAATATCCACACTCCTACTAGGAGAGTTATTTTGAATGTTTTTCGAGCTTGCGCCATCTATTGGTGGAAATGGTAATTAAATATCAAAGAACTACGATTAAGGGGGAAGTGTCCGGATAGCCCGCGAAATTCAAATTTTCTTACGTTTTTTGCATTTTGCAGGTCAGTGTCAGGTTTTATGTTGATTTAAATATGATTCGCGGTCGTAAAAAATATGGCTTTACTCAATTATAATCATTACAATCAGCGATAGTGATTAAGAAGAAGATAAAGGTGTCAAATGTCATGATTTCATGAAATCATGACATTTGACACTTTTGCTAACTTATTGAGTTGTTTTGCTAATTGTAATGATTATAATTGAGTAAAGCCATATTTGTTACGACCGCGACTCATATTTTAATCAACATAAAACCTGACACTGACCTGCAAAATGCAAAAAACGTAAGAAAATTTGAACTTCGCGGGCTACCCTGACGCTTCCCCTTAAGAAATAGGTGGACTATGTAAGGACTCAAGCCGAGAACTATAAACGTTACTTGGCTCGTGCTTTGACTAGACTTGTTCCCTCTCTGTTTTGCACTTGTAGTTTGACAGTTGTACGACAGTGACAGGAATAAAGCTTATGCTGCAGCCGCATCTGCGTCTATCGTGACGCAGCTTCGCACAGTGATACGATACACGCAGATGTGACCAATCATTATCGGCTATCGTCGCGATACTTCGGGCTGTGTAGCAGTTATCGCCCGGGTACATGAAAGGGTTTTAGCGCACTAATGCTAATGTGACCACCGCATTAGTGCGGTAACTTTTGACGTGATAGCGTCTTATAAATCGATAAACGCTGGCTGCACGCATGAAAAACTGTCACGTTTCGCCTGAGCCGAGCGTGCTAGCGAGAGCGCGGAACAAGCTATAGCGAGGCACGATCGGCCTAAGCGTTCGGCTTGTGACGTTATCACGTAGAATTATCGTCCGTAGACCGACTTTAGAGACAACCAATTTTTTGCGAGCAAAACATACGAAGCTTCGGCACGCATTGCTTCGTGACGATAGACGCAGATGCGGCTGCAGCATTAGCCAAAATACGTGCTAAGTAACGTTTACAGATCTTGGCCTTAATTTGAGTTGCACAACCAGCTAGAATCGTATCCTTACCTTCGATTTTTTCTTTGTTACTAGCTTTTCATCGGGACTGCAAATAAAATAATCAATTATTACCAATTAAGTATATCGTCTGTATCCTACTATAATAATGTTATAAAATAAATGTAAAAGTTCGTGAGGATGGATGGATGTTTGTTACTCGTTCACGCAAAACCTACTGAACGGATTTGGATGAAATTTGGCACACAGATAGTTTATAACTTGGATTAACATAAATAATACTTTTTATCCCGATATTCTCACGGGATCGAAACTTATGGCGCAGCTTGTTGTTTATAATACAAGAACAGAATAGAATAGAATTATCTTTATTCAAGTATCGTAGGTATGACTCACAAATGATTAATAATAACACTTACAACTATAACACATAACATCACGCCTTGTTTCCCCAAAGGGTTGGGCAGAGGTGTCCCTGTAGCAGGTACACCCACATCATTACGCCAGTCCCATGTAATAGGGGCGAGCCTATTGCCATCAACCGGGCACAAATCCAGACACCGAGCTGCTACTGAGAAATCTCAGATAGAAAAACCCAATAGCACTTTGCCCGACCCGGGAATCAAACCCAGGACCTCATGCTCAGCAGTAGCGCTTGCGACCACTAGACCAACGAGGCAGTCAACAACTATAATTACAAAAAACTCACACAAATAGTAGTGGATCACCGCTGTGACAACCCATGTGAGATGGCACAACAGCGACCCACGAAAACACAGTCTAGGCGACTTGAAATCATGCTTAGGATACTGTTGGAGCTGCTCCACACTCAGTACACAATGGAACCGCATCTTTTGCGCATGGTTGTGTAGAAACAATCTACATGCGCATCCGCGAACATCCCCGATGCACTACAGAAGCGGGGCAGCCCCACCAGCATCCTAAACGCGTTATTATCCTTCCAACTGACAACCGCCGTACTACGGCAGCTGTCAAATCATAGTCAACTGACACTAGCCGTGCGCGTGCCACGGCAGGTCGATTATGGTCCAACTTTATTGCGATTATCTATGAAACTAAGTGCCCTATCTCTATCGTTCTTGTGGTATTGTGAGCATGAAAGACAGAGCTAACAATAAAACACGCCATGCTATCAACATTTTAAGCATCAAAACGAATGTATGGCAATTTTTTGCGTTTGACAGCTGTCAGTTGAAAGGATACTGAAAGCGGAGAGCGATGTAAAAGGTTTTCACTTATTACAATAACAGCTTGTATACTACTTACACTTTCTCCTGTCTCGCGTCTCTGACAGGACTCTTCTCAGCTCCATTGAGGAAGGTGACGTCTTCTTCCCGACTTCCACCGCTATCATACAGATGAGGGGCTGAACTGACTGACGGCAGACGTTTGGTTGACCCGGTCTTTGATAACAGTTCTGTGCCTTCTATTCTCCCTGTCAATTTAATAGTTATTTATGCAACTGTTGTATAATAAGGGGTTTCAAAACACGAATGTGGGGATAATAGTATCACATGAGTGTTTTAATACCTAATTATAACAGTTGCATACAAGACTTTATCTACATACACCCATGATATGAATCCTCTATAAAAGTTTCTGAAACCATTGGGTGTTTGTAATTCAAGATCAAGAATAAAGAAATTCCCACGAAATTCAGTACAAGTCCACGTATGTATGTCACTTGCAGCAGCACATCACCGCACATGCGTGCAGCGGGTGCTACTGTGCCCCGTTTGAACGTTGAAACGAGTTGCTTAATGAAATTTAGTACAACATTGTAACACTCGTTTGGATGATGTAATGGTTACTATGACACTGGCTGTTATAATGTTAGCAATAAGCTAACTGTTTCAGAAACTTTTATAGAGGTTTTATAGCATGGGTGTAGATAAAGCTCTTTTATAACACTTTGGAAGAACAAAATACAGGGTCAAATAAAATATGTTAACGAAACTTCGAAGACGTAATGGCTATCAATAACTAAACATGATAAAACTAAAAAGAAATGATTTGATGCTTATTTTTAGGGTTCCGTACCTCAAAACGGAAAACGGAACTCTTTATAGGATCACTTCGTTGTCCGTCCGTCAGTCTGTCGAGACCCATTTTCTCAGGAACACGTGGAGGTACCAAGTTGAAATTAATATCAAGTACGTAGACCTATGTTCCCAATTTTTTTTTGTGTTGCATATTGTCTAATAACTTCTCTCGCTCTGGGCGGAGCGGGAGGGCGTGTCAGACTCTTACTGACTCACCCGTTTTCCTTCAGTTGCATGTATGTTGCCAGGGCCCACGGTATCCCTTTCGGACTTTACCGCGACCCTGGCAGATCTATGTTCCCTTGGAGCTCTAATTTTTTAGAGCTCCAAGGGAACATCTCAAGCTTTTAAGTCAATGCTATAAAAAAATACGACCATTTATGTGACAATATTTTGATACTAGCAAATAAATCAAAACCTACAAGATAGGTACTTCCCGTGAGACCTTTCTTACTGCCAAATTTCATGATTCTAGGAATCATGAAATTTGGCAGTAAGAAAGGTCTCACAGCACAGTTTTGTAGTGTAGAAAAGTTTGTAGTTTTAAACACATTTTTTTTTTTTGCGATTACTCACTTACATTTGCAGTTGGAGAATTGACCGTGACGAATATCGATGTGTGGAAGAACATGTTTTTCAACTACTATGTCAAGTTTATTTTTGGGATAAATTCATCCCAACTACGGAACCCTTAGTTGTGTGTGGTCTGACACGCACTTGGCCGGTATTTTTTTGAGATCAATGACCCGCTTTGGTAGTATAGCAGATGGTTACAGCAGTCATGGTTACGACACGGAGGGACTCATCTATATGACTAGCGAAAGGTGGGTGTATTATATACCTCTGTACTCAAAATTATAGGTATGTCGCATCTCTATATATTTTACTGTGTGTACATAAATAATAAAATAAATGAATAATATATCTCTGCCTAATTCAGTCATGGTGTTATGTGTGTGCAACTTTTAGAGCTGTATGTATGCAGGGCTGTCTTTACCCAGGGGTGCAACGGATTCGTAGCACCCGGGCGCAAGGTCTTAAGGAGCGCAAACTGATCGAGGCGATCCATTTGTTTTTAAATCGAACGTATACGTATAGCGAATAGATTTCAAAACAGACGACACAATATCATTAAAAAGTTTGTCAACTTCATCATCATCATCAGCCTATAAATGTTCCCACTGCTGGGACACAGGCCTCCTCTCTGTGAGAGGGAGAGTGGGCCATAATCCACCACGCGGGCCCAGTGCGGGTTGGTAGATGTCACATGTCTTCGAATTTTTGGTTCTTGGACATGCCGGTTTCCTCACGATGTTTTCCTTCACCGTTTTGAGAGCAGTGGTGATGAAATAATTTACACAAAGTAAAGCGCCTGTCTGGGTTCGAACCTACGACCTACAACTCGTAAATCGCGGCCGTTACCACTGGGCCACCACTGCTCCTGTTTGTCAACTTAAAAGTCAGAAAAAAATAATCTGGTGTTTGAAAATGTACCTCAATTTATTGAGGAGTAAGTATCACTTAAAAAAAAAATGGATCACAAAAATTTTGTTTTTTTTTAGCTGGTTGATCCCCAGGCTGATTTTCGCACCCTGGCGACCAATATGGTTAAGACGGCCTTGGCTATTTGACCAGTCATTGAATTTCGTCATACCGTAATTATGAAACTGACCAGTGTTCTTATACCTAATATGTCCTTAGTAATGCTACATATATGTAGGATCCGGTCATTAGTACGAACACGAAACGAATCGCAAGCGCGCCACTGGTGACATCAAATGATCTACCCACATCTAAAAAAGCGCGCTTCTACAGAGTCGTGATGTTTTAAGGCCACAGCGAGGAGGGATTCAGCCTCGGATCGCATCGGAGTTAAGACGTCGCGGAACTATTCTCGATTCGTGGTGCTCAGTTATTGTGTTAGTTATAATTTGTGATCATTGTGTTAATTTGTGATTTTAATAAACGCCGTCGCACCCAGTGAGTGTATAATTTAGCTAATGTGATTAATTTGATAGTAAATTATAATGTGATCTGAACTGCAAACGGTTTTTCTATTGCGCATTAACCAACACTACCAACACTACGCCCACAGTTGTTAAAATATCGCTGATAATAACGAAAGAGTCACATACCCGTCTCCGACATATATATTAATATACTTATGCACTTAAAATCTCAATGTCACACAAATTACGTTATCTAGACTCCATATAAGTATTATATTATTTACATCCATTTTCATATTTGCTCGTCAAAACGGAGCTCACATAAATGGTGTGGCAAAAATCTTATTGGTTTCGACTAAATATCTTTTTAAGGACTTTATATTTTTATGGAGGTTATGCAATATTGTGCTAAAAGATGTGACGTCAAAAGGTGCGGTTTTCACTTAGACGCTCACACATACACTGCTATTTGTACTTTGATACCTTCATATATAGAAAATCTAAGTTTGATCCAGCCTGTCCCTTCTTGCTGTCCTCCCCTCAGCGACGCCCTAAGGGGGTTCGTACCCTACAGGGGGTGCCCTTAGCGAGCGTTCGCCTAGTTTTAATTTAGAATATGTAGTTTACGCCCCTAGCTGGAGGCTTTAAGTGTAGAAGCTTAAGGCAGCCACAGGAAAGTCCGGTTAAGCAGCCATGTCCTCATAGGTCAACTGCGAGATGCCCTAGTTAAAAAATTAAAAAGTGACCAATACTTAAACACGTGACTTTAGTCATCATTATGAACAACTTTTACTATGGGATCAAACCTGAAATCGCGAAAAAAATCAGCTGTTCCCTACATTTTGACGAGTTATGCTAACATAAATGTAGGGAACAGCTGATTTTTTGTGGGAGATTCGTTATTCTCTGTCTATTAGACCATGACCATCGAAATACCTTCAGTCATTTTATCTTGAAGTTTTTAAAAGAATTTAAAAACGACCCAATTTTTCTTACAAATCATTAAGAGTAACGAATACCATTTTGATCACTGAGGATTTCGCGAAACGTTCTGACTTTTTTTTGTGGGGTTATATTAAAAGACGTGTTGTGGTCAATCTTGAATACCAAAAGCAGAATATTTGTGGTTTTTTTAGTAGAATACCTAATAACTTAGTATGCGAAAATTTTATGAAAGCGAATGATTTTTTAAGTATACTATAAAAAAGAGCAGATGCCAAACCTGAATAATATATTTACAGAAAAATATCGAGAAATTTTCGTCTGTAATTAAATTCAAATTATTTTAGTACACATAAACCTACATGGGCACTTATGAAACTTCAGAAGATAGGTGCACGGTTCCAATTGGTCTCTTCCTATGGAGAAGAGCCGGCAAGAAACTCCATGGTTACTCTTTTAAAAATAATTGGCTTTTACAATACTTTCAAATAACAGTGTTAATTCCAAATTGGCCACCCAGACTAAGGGTTCCGTTTTTCCCTTTTGAGGTACGGAACCCTAAAAATACCAATCAATCCTTACCATGCTCCTTCTCGTAGTGCTGTCTAAACATCTCCCAAGCAGCATCATACTTGACTTCATCAGGTAAGCCCATCCACAGTCGAACAGCATCTTCAGTCAGATCGGTGGAGACCAGAGAGTACTCGCTCCGAGATAGTTCCTCATTTGGTGGAGAACGCTTGAACGTCTTTAGTAACTTCTCCATGGCTTAGTTGATCATGACGAGGCAGTTGAAGAATTTACGGTTCTGTGGGAAGAGAATATTGGTTAATACCAGGTACCGAAAACCTTTATAAATTACGGTACAGGTATCGAAGAATTTTGGTTACTTCTATAACTAAGGTTGCCGCTATCTCCCAAGAAGAAGAAACATGTTACCTCATTTACGTTACCGTTTTAATACCGGTTTCACACACGCAGGTGATGCGTGCCCTTTGACGAATGTTGACGGCACGTGTAAGATAGAGGTATTTTCGGTAACCGGTATTAATACAGGTTGTATTCAATTTAAGGTAACCTTTAAAAATAACTGTAAAAAATATAAATTTTGTAACCGAAAAAATACCCTTATTGATAATGATTTAGTTAGTAATAAGTCTTTTGCATTACAATGCCTTCTACGAGAGCAGATAAATCCAGCAAACCTTAGAGTCAGGCACGCTACAAACTGCCTTTTTTCGACATCATAATCTGCCTAGCTTTTTCCCATGTATCTTGGGGTCAGCTTCTTGCCCAACCGAAAGCAGCAGAATACCAGTACATATACATGACGGACGAGGGATATGTGTCTCTTTTGTTATTATAAGCCATATTTTAAGCGTACTGTGGGCAGTGTTGTTATTGCGCAGTTCAGATCACATTATAATTTACTATCAAATTAATCACACTAGCAATTCACACACTGTAGGTACACGACACAACTATACGGAACGCGCGACAGTTTCTAAACGTCTTCACTGCTTGCCCGCCACCGATGAACTCTACTTAGCTACGGCTTTGGCCGGTCCAAGCATTATGTTGTAGACTCTGTTGAACGCCGCTAGGCGGCGCTTGCGTCCCGATTAGTTAACTCAATAACGTATTTCCGACATACATATTAATATTATTTATAGTGACTGTGTATCTGACCTCCACAACCCAGTTACTGGGTAACACGATGTTCTTCGATAATTAATCCATTTCAAATCCATCCAAGTTATCCATTAATTACCGGGCACCTGAGTAATAGGTGTAGCCGTTGATACTAAAACGTTGATTGCTATCTATAAATAGCCGTTAAACCATCTACTGTTGATAAAATACTTATAAGTGCTAAGTTCCTTAGACCCTTTTCACACGTTCAAATTGCCGGATAGCCGTGAGCCGAGTTATGCGTAAATTTAAACTATCTGTACAATTAAAGTCCACTTATAATACAAATCAGTTTAAGAACCAACTAAAGTTATTTCTGGTGGAAAAGTGCTATTATACACTTGATGAGTTTCTCAGTGATGTGTAAGGACTGTGTCTTGGGAACTGTCATGACTGCAAATCTTTTTTTTTATTTTTTTTGTTTTTTTATTGACATTTGTATCGGTGTTTAATGTACCCAAATGTAATTAAATGTTATTGTATATATTTTTTTTTCTATTCTTGACATTTTCGTGGTGTCAGTGTACCTAAATATTGAATTTTGTTATTGATAAAACTTCAGAACCATGGATTTGCAATTCTGAATAATTTATAATGTACTTTTTTTAAATTTATATGTCTTCACGTTGTGTTATTTTACAATTAATTACATTTCGATACAATGTAAAAATTGTTAATGAAATAAATAAATAAATTACGCGGCAAATTTCACCTGATTTACCTGTTTATTGCCGGGCACACGCCGCACGGCTAGCCGGCAATCTGTACGTGTGAAAAAAGGGTCTAAGGAACTTAGTACTTTTGAGTACTTCATCTAGAGTAGATGGTATAGCGGCCATTTATAGATAGCAATCAACGTTTTAGGATCAACGGCCACACCTATGTACTTATAACATGTAGATCTTAACTGAAGCATAAAATAACTACAATTATTATTATAATTGCCATCAGTCTGTGTGCCTGCTCTATTTAAATAGATAGAGGCATTATTGTATCGGGAACTGGGAAATGTATGATAATGCATAACAAAGTCATGATCGTAATTCTAAATAATCTTATGCCTTGTTCACAGCCTCGAGGGTTACGACTTACGTCAAGCGACATGCGCGCTCGTCATTTTGTTTCCGTCCATTGTTCCGCAAGTCGCATCGCGGTGACCCGTGGTGGCACTCTAAGGCTGGCTTCTCAGCTGTCCCGGAGACCCCGTACGGGCCGCCTGTACGGGCTACGTAAAAAAAAAAAAAAATCGCGTAATTTGACGTTTTATTTTTATTTCATACATTTTAAATTAAAAAATGACAAATTACTCGAAAATGGTTGACATTTGCATAGGGGTTTGCTTCAGGGGTAATTTGGTTGCAAATGACCTCTTCTACATCCCCTTAACGGATTGCCAACGTATCATAACAATAAGGCTGCATTTTTCTGATTTTGTTTACTATGATTCTATGTGCCGGGATCCAAAACAAACCTCGGACACTTCGCCGTTTTGCCAAGGCTCTGTAGACAGTATAACGAAGTATCAAAGCGTAATGAATTGGATATTACATGCAATATGTAAAAGTTCAAAAAAAATATTAAAGTCATAATATCCAAGACTTTAATCACTAAATCACTGTTATCTTTGTCTGTGGTCCTTTATGGTTATTGTTTTTATAAAAAAAAAAAAAAAAAATATGATTAATTTGTTTTGTATTTAATTTTGTTTCCTTTTATGATTATTTTCGTGTTTTATGTTTTGATTTATTTTATCATTATTATTATTTCACTTTGTCAAGCTTTAATGTTTCTACCTAGATTAAGTATAAGAGAATGATGTGGTCTCCCATAATTGGAAGCGCACACTCGTATTTGTCCTCGTATTTGTAATCTTGCATGTAATTGTGTAGCCTCTGTTGGAGATCCAATAAATAAATAAATAAAATAAATAAATAATAAATAAAAATACTCCAGTGGATCATAATAATGTAGGTACTTTTAAATGTTTTAGGCATTATAAAACTCGCATTCAGCTCTTGTAGTCGCCTTAATAAAATGTACAGACGCCAGCACTTCAAGCTACTACAATCTGTAAAATTGATTTAATAGATTTTCAACTTTATCGCTGAAGTGTAAGGTTCAAAGTTGATTGGGAAAATTTGACAGTTTCGGGTAGCTTGATGTGCTGGCGTCTGTACCAAGCTTATCAATCATTAGTAATATTATTGCAAATAAGTTGCAGTAATGTACAATTTGTACACAATTTGTAACAACTGATAACTTAGGCACTTACTCGAGTAAGTCTGTAAATACTTTATATATATTTATGGGGTTGATGACATCACTAATGTTTTCATTTATTATATCTGCTTTACAAGACGTATTTTTCCTGTATTGTGGTCGCGTCTTGTCTGTGTATTTAACCATTTACTGACATTATGACACATAACAGTCTCAGACCAAATAAAAAACTAAGACATAAATCGCTGTCAACAGTGACGTGAGACCCGTACCCTAATTGCGTAACTTATTTTCGTAAACAATTTTACCTAATTTGTTCCATTTTGACAGTTCAATAACATTCATTGCGTTATTTACGTTATTGAGCAGATTTTTTTTCCCAACTTATGAAGCTATGGATTAGCAATCTGTTTCAAATCGAAACAGATTGTGATTGTGTTGTATTACGCAATTAGGGTACGGTTTCGTAAACATGTGTGCACTTAGTGAGGTGTAGTTTGATTGTAAATGGTTGTAAATGTGTGCGTGTGAGCGTGTATGCACAGAGCGGAGGTGTAGTTTTGGCATGCTTCACTATATTATTCGCAGCGCTATGTCTTGATTTTTATGTGGTCTGAGATCACAGTCATGATCATGCATTCGACTTGTGAACAATCTGTACCCTAATTGCGTAAAACACGGTCAATCACATTTTTTTTCGATTTGAGACAGATTGCTAATCCATTGCTTCATGAGTTGAAATAAAAATCTGCTCAACAACGTAAATAACGCAATAAATGTTGTTGAACTGTCAAAATTAAACAAATTAGTCATAATCGTTTATGAAAATAAGTTAAGCAATTAGGGTACTGGTTTATGTACTGAAGGAGCTCGTCCGGGAATTCCATACCTACCTAATGTCTGTTCTAAAAATATATAATGAAAGTGTAAACAAACTCTGTTCAGGTTTAATTCTTAGGCAATGGTGCCGATCCTCTTGTCACAAATGCCTCTAAACTAGACTAATAATCACAAGAATGTAGTTTATGCCTGTCAAACGACAATTTCCCATTCTGAAATAGACTAAAGTGATACAACTTAACTATAATATTATAAATACGAAAGTTTGTGAGGATGGATGTATGTTTATTAGAGATGGGCCGAATGTGGTTTAAACCGAATCCGAACTTCGGCCGAACATTCGGTTAAAATGAAAAGTTCGGCCGAACTTCGGTTAAATTTCACGCGCGTTGTCGAGAGCGACCACGCCGTGACTTGTTTACGGATTTACTACAATTATTGCTAGATGTACCCCGCCCGCACACCGCGCTTCTATCGCGTGGCCTAATAAGAAGAACAGATTTTCAAGACTAATAAGAAGAACTAATTTAATTTAAGGTTTACATTTACAATGTTCCTAACTAAAATAAATGACTATGAGTGACTAAAAGACATAATTTTATTTTACAGTAATGCTATTCTAATTCTATTAAATTTCAGTCAAAATAGTGCAAGTAGGTATTATTTTTCTTGTGCCGAATGTTCGGCATCTGAACCGAATTTCGGCCGAATGCCGAAGTTCGGTTCAAGCTGCCGAAATTCGGTTGAACCGAATTTCGGCCCATCCCTGATGTTTATTACTCTTTCACGCAAAAACTACTGAGCAAATTAGGTTGAAATTTGTCACACATATAGTTTCTAACCTGGATTAACACATAGAATACTTTTATCCCGATTGTACGATCCCGTGGGATACTTTCCGACTTCCACGCAGGCGAAACCGCGGGCAAAAGCTAGTAATATTATAAATGTATTGGTAGTCACAGCCGCTTAAGGTCATGGTCTACTCATGTGCCAAATTTTATCCAAATCCGTTCAGCCGTTTTAGCGTGGAAGCATAACAAACAAACTCACTTTCGCATTTATTATAATATTAATTATTTAATATAAGTTAGGATTGATTACCAGGTAAAAAGGTCATTGGATCGCCGCCCATGCAGCTGTGGTGTACACTGTGTATACAGTATAACAACAATAAATAAATAAGTACAAAAGTGAAATATGTAAGGATTATATATTTACTGAGAACAATGAATTGACATAGTCGCTAGTAGTTATGTTCTGTGTAACCTCTAAATGTGAGTAAGATTAAAATTCTTTGTCTTAACTATTTATAAGACTTACCTAAGACTAAAATTAAAGAAGAATGGCAATATCAATTCACAAAATAACTCGTAAATAATTCATAATTGATTGCAAAATAATTGTATTTCTTCGTTTAGAACCTACCTAGCTACCTACTTACCAAAAATAGAATTATTTATAAAGATAAAGATAAATTTATTTGTTCAAACATGAGTAGGTAACATGATACATGAATATGCACATATAGATGGAAAAATAGTTTTACCAGTCCAACATGTTTTGCCTCACTCGGCGTACAAAATATTTATACATACAAAAAAAAACACAAAACATTACACACACACACACACCCTCACCCTTGTTTGTACAGACACCCTTACGAGGACCTTGTTAGTTTTAGAACGAACCGAGGACCCTCCAAAAAACTGGTTTAAATACGTCGTTGGCCTTTTTGGATGAGATAGAAAGAGACAGGTGAGTAAATCTATAGTGATGAGCTTATTGGAATGATGCTATCTCAACATTTTTCTGTATGAATTACGGCTATCATACCGAGGACCTGAAATACACAGCTAAATGTGACCAGCGATGCACATACGAGGACTTTGTGTAGGCCAACCGAGGACCCCTTATGTAAGCCCTGCGACGCCCTTCCGAGGACGTATTTTTACACAATATTTCTTATATCTTGTACAAAGTGCGGACGCTGTGTTAGACTTTATATCACTAAACCGAGGACAGTTTTTCGCGTAGAACTTGTACAAAGCGAGGACATGAAAATCTACCTACCTAAACCATTTTACGTGTAAGGTAACTTATTGTAGAACGTTCCGATTTATTTCTTACACACATTTTCTAAAATAAAGTACCAAGCGAGGACGAGTCGATGTCTTTACGTTTGTCGGCGCTTTCTCAAAGTAACGGCTTAGTTATCAGTTTACGCTGATGTTGTACCCAGGGTCGTTTCTTAATGAAGAAACTCTTCAACAGGCAATATAGCATCGCTTTTAAATTTGGCCAACGTGTTAGGTTTGCATAGTATAACTGAGATAATAACCAGTTTGTGCCGATGCTGCAGCTAGGGTCGTTTCATCATGAGGACACTCCTCAAAAGCTGATAGTATCGTCTTCAAATTTGGTATACGCATTAGGTTTATCTAGTAACACTCAAATAATTACCAGTTTTTGCTGAGGCTGCAGCCAGGGTCGTTTCCTTATGACGGAACTCCTCAAAAGCTGATAGTATCGTCTTCAAACTTGGCATACGCATTAGGTTTATCTAGTAACACTCAAATAATTACCAGTTTTTGCTGATGCTGCAGTCAGGGTCGTTTCCTTATGACGGAACTCTTCAAAAGTTGATAGCTTCGTCTTGGAATTTAGCATACGCATTAGGTTTATTTAGTAAAACTAAAACAATTACCAGTTTGTGCTGATTCTGGAGCCAGTGTCGTTTCTTCATGAGGGAACTCTTCAACAGTTAATAGCATTGTCTTCAAATTTAGCATACGCGTTAGGTTTATCTAGTAACACTAAAATAACTACAAGTTTTTGCTGATGCTGCAGTCAGGGTCGTTTCTTCATGAGGAAACTCCTCAAATCGATAGCATCGTCTTTCAGTTTGGCACAAGCATTAGGTTTATCTAGTAACACTAAAATAATGACCAGTTTTTGCTGATGCTGCAGCCGAGGTCGTTTCTTCATGAGGGAACCCCTCAACTGTTGATAGTATTGTCTTTAAATAAGGTATACGCGTTAGATTGATCTAGTAACACAAAAATAATTACCAGTTTGTGCTGAAGCTACAATCAGTGTCGTTTCTTCATGAGGAAACTCGTCAACAGTCGATAGCATCGTCTTTAAATTTGGCATACTCGTTAGGTTAACATAGTTTAACTAAAATAATAACCAGCTTGTGCTGATGCTACAGCCAAGGTCGTTCCTTCATGAGGGAACTCCTTTTTTTTGGATGGGTAGTTATCAAATAACTTCTCCCGCTCTGGGCGGAGCGGGAGGGCGTGTCAGACTCTTACTGACTGAAATCCACCCGTGTTCCTTCAGTTGCCATGTTGCCAGAAGCCACGGTATCCCTTTCGGAACCCTGGCAGGCATTGACCCTATCGAACCCCTTCAATTGTGCTGACATCACTTGGAGGCGCGCGTGGGATACAACGCGCCGTCATCGACCCAGGCCTGGTTCTTATCGGACAGCGAGCTACCCATTGCTCACCGTCCGCAAGCCCGCGCCAACGGTGGCTGGGAATTAGCCTGCGATTCCTGACGCCCAAGGCGACTCTTGCGGTGGTTAGGGCGCGTGAGGGTGCGAAATTTGCCTCTCCTTCACGCGCTCCGCCTCCTCCTTCGCAAGCATTACTGCTTTGCAGAAGGAGGTGACGGCCTCCCATGCCCTCTCGCTCCGTACCATGGCCTGGACCAGGGCCGGACGCGAGAGATCACTGCCACCGATCGCCTCCACGAGGACATGGCGATGCTTCGTCCAAGCCGGGCAGAACTCCACCGTATGCTCCACCGTGTCCTCCGTGCGATCCACACTGTAGTGAAACCCGGGCGTTTCCTCCCGCCTTATCCGGAACAGGAACCTCCCGAAACACTGGTGTCCGGTGAGAACTTGCGTCAGGCGGAAGGTGAGGACGGCGTAGCGCCTCTCTAGCCGCTCCTTAAAGAGGGGACTTATTGCCGCAATTGTGGCGTGCCCATGAGGGAACTCCACAATTGTTGATAGTATCGACATCAAAAGCAAACGCGTTTGGTTTATATAGTAAAACTAAAATAATTATCAGTTTGTCGTGATGCTGCAGCCAAGGTCGTTTCTTCATGAGGGAACTCCCCAACAGTTGATAGTATCGTCTTTAAATTTGGCATACGCGTTAGATGTATCTAGTGAAATAAAAATAATTCTGTACCTTCAGTGAAAACTGAATCTTGACTTATGTCAGTTTTAATATTCTTACACTAAGTTTAACAGTAAAAAAAAAAAAATCTTAGTTTAATTGGTAGGTACCCCTCTAAGATTAAAATTGCGCAAGCTTATTTTGGTGTAAAGTGCTCTAACTGAGCATTTTTTTACATTTATTAATGTAGCATAAAATACATTTTAAATAATATCAATGTGAACTGAACAAATATTTCAAGTACCTTAATGTATATTAATACAAATTTATGTGACTCTTATTACGCGATCTATGTGAGTTAGTTAAATAATTTGTTTAATTTTAATAAATTATGAGCAAAAAAACTAGAAAAAAAAATAAAAAGCTTTTAAAAAAAAGTTTTTTGATTTTAATTTATTTTTTACTTTTTAGTTATCGCTGGCTAGTTTTCTACTAGTAGGTAATCGAGGTTTCTACACCAAATTTCAGGCGGATTAGAGCAACGGAGCTTATAATCACTCTCTTTTTTTAAACTGCATTTTTATTCTCAGCGAACCCTTTCATTTAATACGCATACTATAAGAAAGCATAAAAAACTTCAAAAGTCCGCCATATTGGATTAAAAGTGATGTCAGAATATTTTTCTAATTATTCTCGGCAAGCCCTTTCATTTGATACCCATATTGCAGAAGTACATACAAAATAACTATTCCGCCATCTTGGATGTTCCGCTATATTGGATTTAAAATGACGTCACATTATTTTTCGAGTTACTCTCAACAAGCCCTTTCATTTGATATCCATATTGTGGAAATGCATTAAAAATAACTATTCCGCCACCTTGGATAGTCCGCCATATTGGATTTAGAATGACGTCACATTATTTTTTGAGTAACTCTCAGCAAGCCCTTTTATTTGATACCCATATTGTAGAAATGCATTAAAAATTACTATTTCGCCATCTTGGATGGTCCGCCATATTGGATTTAGAATGACGTCACATTATTTTTTTAATTACTCTCAACAAGTCAATTCATTTGATACCCATATTGTAGAAATTCATTAAAAATAACTATTCCGCCATCTTGGATAGTCCGCCATATTAAATTTAGAATGACGTCACATTATTTTTCGAATTACTCTCAACAAGCCCTTTCATTTGATACCCATATTGTAGAAATGCATTAAAAATAACTATTCCGCCATCTTGGATGGTCCGCCATATTAGATTTAGAATGACGTCACATTATTTTTCGAATTATTCTCAACAAGCCCATTCATTTGATACCCATATTGTAGAAATGCATTAAAAATAACTATTCCGTCATCTTGGATAGTCCGCCATATTGGATTTAGAATGACGTCACATTATTTTTCGAATTACTCTCAAGAAGTCCTTTCATTTGATACCCATATTGTAGAAATGCATTAAAAATAACTATTCCGCCATCTTGGATAGTCCGCCATATTGGATTTAGAATGACGTCACATTATTTTTCGAGTTACTCTCAACAAGCCCTTTCAATTAATATCCATATTGTAGAAATGCATTAAAAATAACTATTCCGCCATCTTGGATGGTCCGCCATATTAGATTTAGAATGACGTCACATCATTTTTCGAATTATTCTCAACAAGCCCATTCATTTGATACCCATATTGTATGAATGCATTAAAAATAACTATTCCGCCATCTTGGATAGTCCGCCATATTGGATTTAGAATGACGTCACATTATTTTTCGAGTTACTCTCAACAAGCCCTTTCAATTAATATCCATATTGTAGAAATGCATTAAAAATAACTATTCCGCCATCTTGGATGGTCCGCCATATTAGATTTAGAATGACGTCACATAATTTTTCGAATTATTCTCAACAAGCCCATTCATTTCATACCCATATTGTAGAAATGCATTAAAAATAACTATTCCGCCATCTTGGATGGTCCGCCATATTGGATTTAGAATGACGTCATATTATTTTTCGAGTTACTCTCAACAAGCCCTTTCATTTGATACCCATATTGTAGAAATGAATTAAAAATTTCCGCCATCTTGGATGGTCCGCCATATTGGATTTAGAATGACGTCATATTATTTTTCGAGTTACTCTCAACAAGCCCTTTCATTTGATACCCATATTGTAGAAATGAATTAAAAATAACTATTCCGCCATCTTGGATGGTCCGCCATATTGGATTTAGAATGACGTCACATAGCTTATCGTGTAATGTCATCCAAACTAAACGTGTATACAAAATTTCAGCTCAATTGGTTGAAGATATCTACTTTAAAATTGAGTAGCAAGATTCCACCCTTAACTACGTTCACTTCATTTATTTCTTTGTACTTTTTGTTTGCTTTAAATCTTGCTGCCGACATTTCACCTAGGAAGGCATTTCTACTTTAGATTCTTCATGAAGAGCACACGTATTCAGCTCCCATGATAATACAATATTTTATGGTGCAAATCATAATGTTGTGTAATCTAAGCCAGCCTAGGTATTTAGTACATACTGCAGAAGAAGCCTCCTTATTCCTCGTGCACCTAGTTGCTACTAACAATTTGCTTAAGGATTCAGTATACCTTCAATTTTCTCTTCCATAATTTTATTTAAATGATAACACATAACTCGTCTTCTACACCCGAGGAAAACTGTCTAAACGAGGACTAGAATACACACTGTTCGGAAAATCTAGCAAACCGAGGTCTTAAATACACATTGTTTGGAAAAGCTACCTTACCGAGGTCTTTTGTGTTAAAGTTAACACAAAAGTCCTCGGATAATACAACCAACGTGAAATGAATGTAAAAAAGCTGTGTATGAGGCGGCAGTGGCGCCACCTGGTGGATACACAATGCGTGTGTAAGATTATGAAAAATCTTGATCAAACCGAGGTTCAGACCACTTTTTCGTATTAAGTATACAGAAAGGCTCAAAATCGCTTGCAGAATACAAATCTTTGGTCAAGTCAAACCGAGGACCCTCGAAAAGGTCCTCGCTTTGAAAAGGTCCTCGGTCGTGCCTTGTGTATTCATACGCACGTCCTCGGATGGTACTTAAAACAAACACACCCCCAGACCCCCACACACACACATTACATTTATACATTCAAAATATTTATACGTACGTACGTGTTTTATGTTATTGTTATTGACTTTTATGCGAATGTGATAATTCAGTTTTCATGTGTATTTTGTTTTATATTTTGGTTTTCTGCGACTTGTATTTTTAACTTTAAGTATTAGCTATGTATCTAAATCTAATAATAAATTTTGCTGTGCCCTGACAGGGTCTACAACGGCTCTTAGCTTTAAGCCTTTTGTTAACATCTTGTTTTTACCTTGTGGAACGCAAATAAATGAATATGATTATGAATATGAACAAAGTTCATCTACGAATACGAGCTACTAACAAAAAAAACATAAGTATACAAACTTGTAAATATCAGGCGGAAATTGGCAAACTCCCAAACGGCAGACAATACACAAAACACCAATATTCTTAATAAAAATGAAATATTTTTCAAAAATTTGACACTTCACTACGAAAGTGGCGGGAATACACTATGGTAGGTATATATTTTTTGCTTCGCGCAAAGGACGTGCACATTCAGCCGCGCGCGGTGTCTAACTGGCCTATAAATACATACATAATGTATTTTTATCAGTATGTATTATTATCATTCGAACTGAGCCTAGTATATTTGTTTATAATATTTAACATTTGTGAAGTGTTAATGACCTTTGCATTAATATTCCGGTAACTGACCTTGGCCTTGCGCCATTTTTTTGTACAATATTTTGATGCCCAAATGCTAAAAAACCGAAAGGGTTAGGTACGTGATTCAAATAATGCCATGATTAAAATAAACCAAGCATTGACCTTGTCATGCCATTTGTTACGTTGCCGCTCTTTGTTAGTTTTATTGCGTCCGCCACGGATACGTTTACGCGTAAATTAACGTGTTGACATTACGCTGACGTAGCCAAAATATTATTGTTAATGTCGCTAACATAACTCGGGTTGCGGTTTTTTCGTTAAGGTGACTCACATGCTCATTGGTAGCACGTAAGCATGCCACTATTGAGCAATTGCTACTTATTATAATCCATAGGTTTAGGCTGTTAAATAAAGGTAAACAATAAAAAACACGTGACGAGACAGCTGTCAAGTAACCGACTAAACGTAATTACCTGTCACTTCAGTTGTCATTGTATGTAACAGTTATACTCTTCAATTTAGCAATGTTATAATTCTTTGACGTTTGTTGGGCTCTTTACAATAGACAGATTACAAAATATCATATTACTTATTATTATAAATCAAACTAAAAAAGTGTACTTAAGTAGTTACATCTACAAAGAGTAGTTTAAGAATAAATGATAAAGTTAACATACATAATAAACGAGGAAACTATTATAAAAAACTAAAATGAATTCATTTGGTTCTATCGTATTTTTAAACAAGAAAGTGTCATTTATAAAAACCCTTTTTAAGATTTGTTTACTTTTTGTGAAAGACACGTGTCGAAGACATGACTGACATCTACCAATCCGCACTGGGCCCGCGTGGTGGATTACGGCCCACTCCCTCTCACAGAGAGAAGGCCTGTGTCCCAGCAGTGGGAACATTTATAGGCTGAGAGTATAGTAGCATGTGTATCGAAACATTGCTAGTAATGAGCAAACACACCTTCCGCAGACTGGATCAAATCGATACTAGCATGCTCATAATTAGCAAACCTGTTCAGACGCGCTCGGAGCACGCCCAATTATACCCGCGCCTCAGGAATAGCATGCTTAAAAATCAAACGACTGTTGATTTTTGAGCATACTCGAAATAAGCATGCTCATACTGTGCATGCTTAAAAATTAGCATTATTATTGCTAGCAAATGTGAACAGCTGCAGAGCAAGCTACGGAACCCGAAGGATGCTAAACGGAACCAAAAAATTTATGATTGGTTACGCAACCAATCGGACGCCTGGTGAGATTACCACCATAAAGCTGGGTATATTTCGCTGGCAGCGCGACCATGGTTGCGCCACCTTGGTGTCCTAGTGAAATATAAGCCTAAATAATGTACTTATTCTGCTTTTACCAATTGCAGATATTATTAGTTAGACTATTACGGTGTGATGATTGTTGCATAAAGTTTTTATTATAAAATCTTTTAAAAATTGATAGTTTGTGCAAAATACGATATTTTTATACTAAACAATAATAAATAGAAATGAATTCTAACTAATATTATAAATGCGAAAATGTGTTAATTAGCCCAGTCAATATCGACACAAAAAAACGCGCATGTATTACGATTTTTTTATAAATATTGTTAGGTCCCCTGAGAGTACTGCAAAATTCTGCTGCATATTTAAATTTAAAAATATATCTTAAGGACGCAGTTTAAGATAAATTTGCTACAATTTGAGCTCAACCCAAGCATTCTAGGTCTATTGGTTGGGAAGATACAGCTAGTCAAAGATGAGCATTTTTTTCCAAATTGTGAAAAATTATCGATTTAGGGTCATTTGCCAAGACACGCGGCTGAACCAATGGTCCTTTTTGAGAAAGTGTTTAATAAGAGAGTTGATGTTTATCCCCTTACCATATTCCAGAGGGTCTGCGTGCCTAAAACATAATCAGATGAACAATTGAAGCAGCATTTTGCGCAGAATCCCTTGTTCTTGTTCACTGAAGAAGGAAAGGGCAGGAAATCTTCCTTCTATGCAAGTACAGCACTATAAGAACTACAACACTTTCTCTAGGATCATTAGTTCAGTCAGTACAAACAGCTCCATTAAGTAGTTACCCCACCAAAAGACATGTGAGTTCAAATCCGTGATAGGCCCAAGTAACTTTTAGTATTTTGCAAACACATTTTATTTCAATAACGTGTTAATTTAGGGTATACCGCATGTATATATATATACCGCATACTGCGGTCAGCCGTCTGGCTAACAGCAGTATGCGGTTGCGCTTGCGGTTAGCCGGGTGACGGGTAGCCGCAACCGCAACCGGAACGTGCGGTTGAGAAACCGTCGTGGTTTGCGGTTGGATCATTTCCAATATGGACGTCGAAGAAGTTTTTTCCTATTTCAGATTGCTGGCCTATTTTGTATCTCAATTATAAACTTTTCTGTATCGAAATCCATAGTTAATTATCGATAAAATGCGCGAGCGTCGGTGAACACGTAAACCGTCAATGGCGGGGAACTGCAAACTAAACTAGCCTCATTTATATATATATTAGTCTATAAAACTAGCACCATCGGCGTAGTGTGTATAGCAACAGTGCGGCTGGCCGCAGTGTTGCCGTTTAGTGACTTTGTCACTAGATCTAGTGAGTTTTTGCTGTTCATGGTGACATTTTTTTATGATTTAGTGTCAAAAAATCTTTGGTGACTTTTAGCGACTTTTTCATAATCAACAGAGCAGTTATTTATTATTAAACTTGTTGGTGCAATACCAGCTAAAATTTTTAAAAGAATCCTGCAAAACGTATGTTTTACCTAGTGAAGTCTTGTCCCTAATGATAATGACGAAAACCGTTAAAAACATAAAGTAGGAAACTGCGCCATCTACTTCCTTAATCCACTGCAGTTGCAGTGTAAAGGAGAAACCCGTTTCTGGGCCTAACTGTTCCACGAATCAGATATGTACCAAAAAAATCGTCTATTTTGCTTAATTAACCCATTTTAATCTTAGCCTCAATAGCAATGGCCAAGTGTAGAAAATAAGTAGTTTTCTATTTTTTGTTTTAAACAACCTTTGTACACCATTAAAACACTTACCTATTTCGTTAAACATCACTAACTTCACAAACGCTGGCATTATATCAATAGAGCGTGCCATATGAATATGATCTATTTAGTGGAAATCGATACTGTTACAAATAATTAAATAATACTCCATTATTTTATTATAATTATTTTTTATGTTAAAATCATTGTAAAATAAAATAAATCTGAAATCTAATTGATTTTTAACGTAACCACCATAAAAAAATCATTAAAAGAAATAAATAATCGATAAAAGCGATTGCACCACGGATTGCACTAGTAAACGGCAAATGTCAATGTCAAAGTCTGTCAAATGTCATGTCATTGTTGTCATTCGCTTTTATTGTGTTTTTTCGTATTTCTCGGGATTTATTATTTCTTAGAACCTCTGCTCGAATACTGAACTCCGAAATTGATTGCCTTCCGACTGCCCTCGCTTGAACATTGGACGCCGTACCCTGCCACCCCTGTAGACCTTTGCTGGAAAACCAGATCTGTATAATGATCTTTTGAAGACTGGATATATACGACATCATGAGCCTGTACATTAATTGCGGAATAGGAACAGACCGCTGCAATACAATAGGAAGGCAATAATTGGAAGATGAAAATGATTCTTTCAATTTACAGGAATGGGTCGCGCCTCAAACGGTTAGTATCCGATATTTTTATATCGTAACATTTTTGTATCATGTAATTATTTAATGTAATCAAACTAAATAGTATTATCGTTTGTGTCCAGTTGTCTGTTGATAGTTGTATTTTATAAAATGATACCAGAATGTGCAACAAATTCATATTCGAAGACATATCTGACATCACCAATCCGGACTGAACCTGCATAGTTAATTACAGCCTATTTCATCTTCAGAGAGGAGGTCTGTGTCCCTGCGATGGGAATGTAATCAGGCCGCTTATGTTTATAGATTGTGCAATCCACGAAGACGCGCCCCACTCCGCGATTACTGTACTGTAAGTTGTACTTTAGTACGGAGCGGAGCGGAGTGGGGCGCGTCTTCGTGGATTGCACTATCTATACCCAAACGTGCCACTCAGATGTTTCTTGCTAAATGCTAGTGCTAGACCTAATAGTCAAATGATAAATGTTTGTTTCAGGTACTTAAATGAAAATGAGATTATCTGCCAAGCTTGCCGAAAACATGCCAATGCTGTATCTCTTGATTGAAATAAGTAGACCAGAAGAGAGTGAACAGACACCTATAGGACACTGATGAATGGAAGTGTGTAGAGAGGTGGACGGTGGCCTACAGCAAGAGCTGTCAACATCGGACTCAAACTGGATGTTGAGAGGAAGAATAAAATCAAGCATATTAGTAATAGGATGTATTTCGTTTATATATTAGTCGACAGCTCTCTAAGTGGGAGGGATCCTATACTTCAATATTATTGCACCTGTTTTGTTGGCAAAAGAACTTTTGGTAGCCGTACCCACACGATGAGGAGAATTATGATAATTGTCTTGGTTAGGCACGGCACCAGGGTAGCCAAATGCCTTCTGCACAATTTCTGGATACTGTATTATTACATTATGATAATCCTAATGAAGAAAGTGATTAATAAAACCATTTATCACAATTATGTGTTTTTACTTTATTTTATATATTATTGCAATCTCAGATTACTGTAATATGAGATTGCATTAAATCCCCTAGTAGATACAATATTAACAAATGCAAGCCAGTAATGTTGTAAGTGAGCCTTGTTTATTAAATATAGTTTTCAACTGACATTTTCAGTAAGATTATTCAGATAAATCTAAAGGTCACTTTAGATTCCCCCCCCCAAGCGCTTTGTGTGTACCTACCTAAAACCTCATCATGATAGTCTGCAGGCGCTGCAGCACAAGCCTCAAACTTATTTTTTTTATTGAAATAACTCAAATAATCAAAATAACCTAAAATATAAACATTGTCTGATTTGACCAATTTGGCCATTGCTGGGAGACGTGAAAATTGGGGTCATGAATCCTTCCTAAATACTCTAATTTATGTCCAAATTCCAGTGCTGGAACGCCAGGCCCAAGTTTCTATGGAGTTTGGGTTTCTCCTTTTCACCAAGCCGGACGAAGATGATACAGTGATAATGTATAAATAGATGAGGATTTAATTCAACTAATTAATTTTTGAACACAGAGTTTTTGATTAATTCAAATTGAACCGTGTATTTTGTTCATTAATTTTTCATATTTGTATTTAATTACCACTATAATTAGTAATTTTGTTGATAAAGATTGATTCAATAAAATACAATAGACGTGGAAGGTCACGCCTGAATCAATTAATTATCTTGATTCAATAATTTAGTGACTCCTAGTGACTTTTTGAATTTATTTTTTCCCCCAATCTAGTGACATTTTAGTAAAAGTTTGGTGAGTTTATTTATAGCAGTGCGTATAAAAACTACTTTCTCGTACACATTTTTGATTCCGGTCAGCTGGACGGCTGGCCGCATTGCGGCTAACCGCATAGTGCGTATGTAGCCTTAAGTGTACGTATACATCAAACGTTGTAGTTGTAACTTGAGGGTATTAATTCATTTTATAAAGAAAACTTTAATGGATAGTCTCAAATTATAACATCTACCGATTAGACAGAGACATAAAGATAAAGTGACTCGGACGATAGTATATAACAATTTCATCGCAATTCACATGGACTCGCCAGCTAGTTCGTCAAACTGCCGGTATGAGTATGACGACGTTCGGTGGTGCAATGGTTCGAATCCAAGTCGAAACAACGAATTCTTTTTTAAGTATTCTTTAGATTATTCGTAACGAATTCAATGTTGTAGCTGTGTAACATTTTAAAACTTGAGGGGTTAGAACATACTGACACTGTGTGTACGTGTGTTAGCTATTGATATACAGAAAAATTCACAGACAATAATAGCCATTACAGCGAGTACAAATAGAGTTGTAAGCCGCGTGGATACTTGGACGCACCGGTGCGTCCGCGGTCCTTTAGCGGTTAATAATTGTATTTGGTAATTTATAAGGTTGTTGATTTGTTTAAAATGCTAAAATGGCGCCACCGGATATTATGATGTCAATTGACTATTTGAGTCTGACAAGGAGGGGGGGTTTTTAAAGTTACGTGGTAGCGCCATTTTAGCAAGGCAGTCGTTGAATTGTGTAAGTGTAAGGAGCTCTGTAATACCATAATTATAAATGTATTGCCGTAGTTATTATATTTGTGCTTAAATTTATGGTTTGAACCTAATAAATAAATCATGCTTATTGTTTAAATTAACGCTTTTTATTATTTCTCTTTTGCTCTGGCTAGTCCAACATTTCAGAAGTGGGATCGTTTGTACCTTTGGGGGAATATCGTAGGCTAATATAAATAATACTCGGACTCCAGATTGTAATGAATAATTAAGAATTATATTTATTTAAATAATGTTCCTGCTTATATACTATTTACAACTATAAACTAACTAGTACGACTACACATATTTACAAAAGGTTTGACCAAAGGTAAACGTACCAATACTCGTCGGATTTTGAAATTCACTGACTTTAAAGAACTGCTGTGTGATAAGTATTTCATTTAAAATGAAACTTTTTGCATGACTAAATAGGAAATTTATCCATTATTCTAAGTAAGTAGTTAATTCATTTAATTAGGAGTGCTAATAAATACTTATCTAAGCAAATGTAAAAAAGGGCGATTTGTACTAATAGTCGTCAGATTTGTACTATTACTCATCAAACAGACCCAGTAGTCGTCAATTTTTGATGCTAATTTGAACTCTCGGGTCTTGAATATAAAGTTCAAGATAAGCACAAAAAATTGTGCTCGTCTTTGATTATAGTGGCAGTCCAAGAAACAAAAGGTGGGTAGAATACCAAATCCCAAAAAATGAATAAAGCTGTTAGCAGAGCAGGTAGGTTATAAAAACAGCAAGACAAATAAAATTCTAATGTATTTTTGTTTAAAAATTAAGAGATCAGAAAGACAAAATCAGATTTATTTGAAACAATTTCGACGTGAAAACGTGTTTCCGCTCGGTGTACTGGTGGTAAGTTCAATATTTTTGACCATCAAAAACATGTAAGATTTAAGCCGCTAATAACTACGAGAGTTTGAATACGTAACGGTTGAGCATTCAAAAGGTAGGTTATATATTTGTACTAATCTTGAGGCAGGATATAATTTGCCTATGGCGTCACATCGCGAACACACGTGCACGCGCGCTACCGTCTATTTTTCACTATGTGTCGCAATTCCAATTTGAGTAGCGCAAAAACTTGTTTAACTAGAACGATGATTCTAGTGCTATTGTCAATATTTGACAAAGCTCTACCACTTTGAGAGAAACAACAGAAATCTTTGTTAAAATAGGAAAGATGCACTTAAAGTTGACAATAGCAAAATAATTTCAGATGTCGTCTCATATCGAACTATTCAAAACATATCGAACTATAAAAATATTGAACTTACCACCAGTACACCGAGCGGAAACACGTTTTCACGCCGAAATTGATTCAAATAAATCTGATTTTGTCATTCTGATCTCTTAATTTTTAAACAAAAATACATTAGAATTTAATTTGTCTTGCTGTTTTTATGACCTATACCTGCTCTGCTAACAGCTTTAGTCATTTCTTGGGATTTGGTCTTCTACCCACCTTTTGTTTCTTAGACTGGCCACTAATATCAAAGACGATCACAATTTTTTGTGCTTATCTTGAACTTTATGTTCAAGACCCGAGAGTTCAAATTAATATGACGAGTTTAGAAGCAACTATTAAGCGTGTCCCAGTAATCGTCACAATAGTACTTAAAATGACGAGTTCTGGGTCAAGTAGGAATTTTAAGGTACCAATAAATGTCACATTCGAAAAAAAATACTTATAAGATAAAAGTGTTCCAAATTCCAAGTTATATCGTTTGCTAATTAACTCAATTAATTCATCAAACAATCGGAGTAACCGTAGACCCCACTGAAACTTCACAAATCAAATCATAAAACTACGTGCTGAGTTTCACATTGAGTAGCTAAACTTGCAAAAAAAAAAAAATTTTTTTGAGACACACCTTTCAAGTAAAATATTTCAGATCCCATTACAGTTAAAACTTAGGGTTGTTATTTTAATTGTGCGAAATGTTATCTTAAGTATGTTGCTATAAAAATTGACCAGTTTTATGTTGAGTAGAAAAAGTTATTGATGTTTTTAGATAATGTGACGACTTCTGGGTCACTGTCGACTTCACCCGCGTTTCAGATCGATCAGATCACAGCACGTTGTTGACCGTTTGATCCGCACGGTGTCGCCATAGACGCGCGCGCGCCTTTCGCCGTGCTCTGACACCGCGGTTATAAATACAGGTGACACACGTTGTGCACCGGCCAGTGACTCGACGCTCGGCACTGGTCACGGACGGTTGTGTGCTTGCGCTCTCCCGTTCATGACTCAGTGTTCTTGAGTCATATTCCGTTGCGTTTACGTAACGATTTTCGTAGTCTCCCAACTACTTCCGATCTCCGATCGTCAATCGATCGGGCAAAGATCCACCAAAAAGGCCTTTTTCAAGGCTATCCAGTTTCTTTAACAGATCATTTTGTGTGTAGCTTCACTAGGCCCCTTCTGGGTAAAACCACAGTTTCGTGGTCACTTGGTGGATTCCATACGGTGCCAACGAAGCCGAGTGGGGTGTTGACCCAACACACCCGCCGATCCCCTTCAGAGTGAGGCAGTAAATTGGCCGGGTCCCAGTGTTTGGCCTTGGGGGATCTCCTAGCCAACACGTGGTGACAGTATTCCCTTCACAGCTACACACCCTGTGTCGCTCGGGTGTGTCTACACCCGGCGCACTAGACTGATAGGACCCCGTTGCACATTAAGATAGGCAACGGGCCAAAGCAAGCTCAGGGCTCACCGATAGGCACTCATCCTCCCTGTCTTTACCCGACAGGGAGGGATTGTTACACATCCCCGGCATACCCACCGGGGAGATAGGATTATTTAGGCAAACCCCCCCCCCCTAAAATGGCTACCCCGCCAAATTACGAAAATGTCGTCAAGATGCTCGTCAAGCTTCTTGACATGTGCTTCGATAAGGAGCCTTCCCTCAAAGGACAATTCGGAGACCATCTCGCTTATGTCCTAGACCTAGTTAGAAGTCACCCCGACCCCGACCCCAGCATCGCTACTTTCAGCGATGCTTTAGACTCCCCTCCCACTGTAGAGTTACCCAGATCCCCCACCCCCCCTCCGTCGGTGTCAATGGACACTGACGCTCCCCTCCCCGTCCCCGCTTCTTCAAAGCGCCCCGCCACCCCGCACCCTCTTAACTCGGAAGAAGACGAGGAAAGGTCCGCTGCCGCCTCCTCTACCTCTTCCTCCCCCTCCGACGACGGCTTCGTAGCCGTCCAAGGAAAGGGGAGAAAGAGGAAGAACAGGAAGCAGAGCTCCACGCAGGCCAGTAAGGTCGCCGCGGTTGAGGACTCTGACTCCTCTTCGTCCACAGTAACCCTAAAATCCGTCCCGGCAACCTCACGCGCTCGCGCTACCGTGGCCCCCCCCACCCCTGCCCCCGTCACCTCTACCTCTACCGCCCCCCCGACCGCGTCGTCGTCATCCTCCGCGAAGGATACCCCCGCGCCCCCCGCTCCCTTAGCCCCCCCGACCGCTTCATCCTCCGCGAAGGATGCCCCCGCGCCCCTCGCGAGAAAGATCGCCCCTCCACCCCCCTTGTTCATTCAGGACAAAGGGAAGTGGACGGACATCTCGAAATGGTGCGTCGATCACAAGATCGATTTCACCTCGGCCCGCAATACCCAACAGGGTATAAAAATCCAGAGATAGGGCTCTTCCTCCGCGATCACGATATAGACGTTCTCTTAATTCAAGAGACGTTCCTAAAGCCCTGCAATCGTGACCCGTCACTTGCCAACTACCGGATTGTTCGCAATGACAGGTCGCGTTGTCACAAGGGTGGCACCCTTATCTATTATAAAAAGCAGCTTCACTGCATCCCATTAGACCCTCCTCCCCTCTCGGTATTAGAAGTTTCCGCCTGTCGCCTAGGTATGTCAGGTCACGAGCCGATCACTCTCGTATCGGTCTAAAATCCCCCCGATAACGCCCCGGGGCACTATCAATCCCTCTCAAACGATCTCTCGATCCTACTCGCTATGAGTAACTCGCTCATCATAGCGAGCGATCTAAATGCCAAACATCCCTCTTGGAATAGTTCGGTAACCAACCCCAGAGGTCAACACCTGTTCGACCTCTCAAACTCCCTGACTTTTGACGTCATCGCTCCGATGACTCCCACTCATTTCTCTCTCATAAATCCCAATCATACCCCCGATATCTTAGACGTGGCGCTCCTTAAGAACGTCAACCTAAAGTTAGAGTCAATAGAAACGGTACAAGAGCTCGACTCTGATCACCACCCGGTAGTCATGAGACTATACCCCCGCATAGGTCTCCCCGACCCGAACGCCCCCCCTATCACTAAGAGGATCACGGACTGGAAGAAAGTAAGCACACAGCTGAAATCCAACACGTCCCCTCAGTTAGACTCTATCCCCGATCTCTTTGACTCTGTCGCCGACACCACGGCCGCGATCGACTCACTCACTGATCATGTACAAACCGTCCTGAACGATTGTTCAAGGGAAGTGTCAGCGACGGATGACCGTCGCTGGCGCTTGCCGGACGATGTGCGTGCATTACTGACTGAGAAGAACGCGGCCATACGTGCGTACGATAGCTTTCCCTGTAACGCCAACAAAGCCCATATGCGCTATTTACAGAGATCTGTAAAGAAACGTGTAGCGGAGCTGCGGGACGCGAGCTGGGGAAAGTTACTCGGCGAACTAGAGCCAAACCATCAGGCCTTCTGGGAGCTCCAGAGGAAACTCAGGGCTCCCCAATCCTCCGGCATGCCCCCTCTGACCCGTCCCGATAAAACCATTGCATTCGATGATGCCGAAAAGGCTGAATGCCTCGCAGACAGCCTCGAGGCCCAATGCACTCCCAGTTCCCTACCAGTAGACCAAGCTCACCTGTCAAAGGTCGACGCGGAAGTCGAACGTAGAGCCTCCCTCCCTCCCGTCGATGACCCTAACTGTCCGCTGCCCCCCGTCCTCCCGGACGAGGTGCACGACATCATCAAAGGTCTTAAAGCCCGTAAAGCCCCCGGTTCAGATGGTATCACCAATAGGGTGATCCAACTATTCCCCGCCCACCTAATAATGCTTTTGACCACCATCTTCAATGGTGCCTTAAGCAACAATATCTTCCCACAGTCGTGGAAAGAAGCCACCGTCATCGGTATCCCTAAGCCCGGCAAGCCCAAAACCGAGCCTACCAGTTACCGTCCCATTAGTTTGCTCAAGGTTCTCGGAAAAATCTATGAGAGGCTTATTTATAAGCGCCTCAGAGACTTCGCCGAGACCAAGGGCCTCATCCCCAACGAACAGTTCGGCTTTCGAACTGAGAACTCTAGCGTGCATCAGGCCCACCGGATCTTAGAATTCATAAGCGCTGGTTTCCAGCACGGTTATATGACCGGTGCAGTATTCTTCGACGTAGCGAAAGCGTTCGATAAAGTCTGGCACAACGGCTTAATATACAAGCTGTACCAACTCGGTGTGCCAGATCGTCTCGTGCTCATCTTACGAGACTTTTTATCGAACCGCGTCTTTCGCTATCGCATCGAAGGAGCGTTATCCACTCCCCGCCCCATCCGTGCAGGTGTCCCTCAGGGCTCTGTAGTGTCCCCCCTCATATTCACGCTATACACTAGCGACATCCCTAAAGGTTGCCGTAGTTCGCAGTTGGGTCTGTTTGCAGACGACACTGCCATCTACTGCAAATCTAGATCCCCCGACTCTATTCGCCTCACTCTCCAACGCGCAGTCGATAGACTGGCGGCATGGTTTACAAAGTGGCGAATAGAAAGTGAACCCCGATAAAAGCCAAGCGGTTCTCTTTACGAAACTGCGTAAAAGGCTTAGATACCCCCTCCCCCGACCGATCACCATGTTCGGCAAGCCGATCCCTTGGGAGAAGCGAGCCAAATATCTCGGTGTCGTTATCGATCATCATTTGACCTTCGCAGAGCACATAAAGATGGTTCGTTCGCGAGCCGCTTTCGCTCTCGGTAGACTCTTTTTCCTGGTCAATGCACGTAGCAAATTGTCACTTAGGTGAAAATTGCGCGTTTACACGGCGTGCATTCGACCGATCATGACCTATGCGGGTGCCGTCTTTGCTCATGCAAAACCCCGTCATATACATAGGCTGCAAACCGTGCAGAATAGATTCCTTCGTAGGGCGACAGGTTCCCCATGGTTCGTCAGGAACGAGGCTCTCCACCTCGACCTAAAGATTCCCACAATCCACCAATTTTTAAAACGCCTTTCAAAGCGTTTCTTTGAGTCCGCGGCCAAACATCGCAACCCTCTGGTTGTCGAGGCCGCCAGTTATGTCCCGAGTAGAATAAGTAAAGTTCGCCGCCCAAGGCATATCCTAGTAGACCCCGATGACCCCATAACCCTCCTCCAGGAGAGCAATAGGGAAACAAGCACAGTGTACAAACACAGACGCCTCCCGTCATTCCGACCTCGCCGCCGAGGTCCTTTGCGTTCCCGACCGCCGCGCCCCCGAGTAAATGATACTCCCCCCCGACCCTTGCTCGAAAACGAGGTGCCAGCAGTTGTTGCAGCTGTACACGTAGCTTTAAATTCCCCGTATAATAATAATAATGATCAAAACCCTTTGATCCAGCCCGTCCCATCTTTTGATGTCCTCCCCCCGGATAACGCCCTAAGCCGAGGCTCGAACCCCGCAGGGGGTGCCCTTAGCGCGCGTTCATCCTAAGCTTTTTAGCTTAGTTATATATATGTGCCCTGGCTGGAGGCTTTGAGTGTAGTAGCTTGAGGCAGCCACAGGATTGACCGGTTAAACAGCGAAGGTTTCTAAAAACCAGCTGTAAGATGCCCTACAGAAAAAAAAAAAAAAAAAAATTGTGCACCGGCATTCATCGAGGCGGCGTTGTCCAGTGATGGTGTGAGTGTGAAGACAGGGGCGAAGCCCGGAGTACGATGGTGGCGTGTAGCGTCGGCAGTTCCTGTCCTGTACTTCCTCTAACAATTTCACTGTTTCTTGTACAGATTGTCAAAACGTGCTATGGTAAAAAGTTCTTTTGAGAACTGCTGTGATCCATGTTTCTTGGAATCAGGAAGTCAAAAACGTGGTGTGATGAGTGTTGGCTACATACCTAACTACTTTTTTTTTCTATTTCTTGAAATCTTTTATAGAAGATAAAATATTCTTTATTATGTACAGACGCCAGCTCAAACTCAAACTCAAACTCAAAGCATTTATTTCAAATAAACCAATTACAGGCACTTTTGAATTGTCAAGGGGTCGGTCAGTCAGAAAGATGAAGCTAGTTGCCCATTCCAAAGCGTAGTAGGTACAGTACCGACCAAAAGTCCATGAGCAATCTCACAAAGCAATAGACTGACGCTTCGGTTTGACTTACGACCTTCTTCTATAAGTTGTTACAATACTGTAGACACGCACATTACACACACACACTCACTTTGTCTGCAACCAATGACTAGTTCAATAATCATCATTCGTTTTTAGTTTCATTCGTCTTGTTCACATAAATATTAAAGTTTAGCAGGTAGACCACAAAAAACTAAGTAAATTATTTCGATTTCTGTGGGGTAGATGCAGTTTGTTACAAGTATTCAATTAATAGAACTTTGTTGGTTCGTGCCGTGATAATATTGGTGACGAGCATTTAGCGCAGTGTTGTGGTTATTATTATCAAAAAGCAGGCATAAAATATATTGAAGAGATCAGATCAGATCAGAGAATATTATTGCGCTGCGTAAAAGTGAAGTGAATATCTAATGAAACCGGACTAAGTGTGAGTGTTATCATTAATATATTTCATATTTTACTAAACATAAATCTTAATCAAGGGTATTGTTGATAGAACAGAGGTATTGTTGAGACAGAAGATGCCTTTAAATTCATTGTGAGGTTTAATTCGATTAGTGAATAATAAATAATAAGGTATTATGTGTAATAAAAACAATGTTTTTCTTTGTTCTAGAGAAATACTGTGAGGGTTAAGAGATATGAGGAAGGGGCTTATTATCGAGTAGCAGCGACGTTAAATGGTGAATGAAACAAATGGTTTCATACCAACGAGACATTTTGCTGAATTATTAAAAACACGTCATGAACCGTTCGCCGTGCACTCTGAAGGCTTGCATCACTGAAGACCAGCTAGAAAACCGTTTTTGACCTTAAAATATTGACCGTACCAACTTAATAAACAACAGATTCGTTATTGCATGAATTTATGGTAACGAATTTTTTAAGCACGTTTCAATAGGGTGTTTGTCGTATTTCTTGCAGATATACCGAAATTGTTTAATATTATTTTAGTAATAGTATTATTTTAGGATAAAAATTTGAGGTTTAGTTTCAATCTTCTTTTCGTAAAGAAAATGAATACTTAAGCTTTAACCTCAATAACAACCAATATTTACTAAAGTCAAATAAAATGTAAAATAATTAATACAAATAAAATATAAACAAACTGCCCATATTTAACCTTAAAATTACCTATTCTGTAAGTAGTTTTTTACATTTTAAGTAGTCTAATATTCTTATTTATTACTTAATTACTTCGACCATGATCAAAGCTTAGTATTTATGGTGAAAAAATCCATTAAAAATTTAAAATATTTCATAATTTAAATATGTCTAAATAATACAAACTGCTTCTAAGTTTCTTGACATCTATTTCACATCTTATTCAGCTGAAGTAATGATAAATAATTGTAGCAGTTTATTAACTTATGTAAAATAAATATAACGAATAAACATATTTTTTTTAATTTTGTTATCATATATCACGCATTTTTTATTCTAAAACCTTTATTGCAATAACAACATAAAAAAGCAGCAATATTTAAAAATATTATTATCGAAAACAAAAATAATAATATTTGCAAAAAACCGCACTGTGTTTCACGAGATTAGAACCTGAGGCAGTTTGAATTCCATACCAACGCTTAACGCTTTCTGCTATCTGCACTTGTTAAGTTACTATTGAATTTTAGCAATGCCATTAACTGGTCAAGTTCACGCGCATAGTGCGTGTGTGCTAGCATGTTTAAAGCGACGGAAATATATTGTTGTTTCGTGTAACTGCGTTATCTGTGGTGTGTGTATCGTGTTGCTTACACATACAAATGTACGAGCTATACCGCGTGTTCACAGCAATACGACTCTTAGCGTGCTCATGCACTTTTGAGCGCTTACTGTACCTATGGAGAAGAACGGGCAAGAAACTCCACGGACACTCTTTTAAATCAGAATATGGTTACAAAATATTGGTTACATCATTCATGTTGAAGTTATACATGTGAGAACGATGCAGAACGTTAAAAGCGTCCGTAATAGAAAATAAAACAAATAATACAATTCAAAAATTAAATTAAAATAAGCCATGGCAGCTAAGAGATGACCAGTCCCTACTGACAGCGCCCGTTCACGAACATGACGCATGGATTAGCACCATTCAGCTCAACCATTTTGAAGGGAGCTAAATGATCCAACACACGCCACCGTCAGCGAGACATTAGAGTGAGCATGACATACTCTCAGCCGCCAGGGCACATTCAAGTCAATGAAAGACGTACCTAGTAAATGGTAGCTTTATAGTAGGTACATAGTACTCCCACGTGTTTATACAATGCTAAGGGATTGAATCTATACAATGCAAATAGTTTTTAAAATCTTCAGCAGTTCCAACAGCATTTTCAAATGCTAATCAATTAGTTTATGCGCCCTTGTGGAGCAGGACCAGCGTTCGGCCAAGCACGTATATCAGCGATGTAATTCCCCAACTTATAATATGCTTGGCTGCACAGGGCGGGGATCCGGCCAGTGCACAAGCCGCCTCGTAGGAGATCGTGCGATACCCCCTGATAGCCCTGACGGCCATCGCCCTCTGCGGTTTTAGCAGTATTGCGATGCTACCGGCCGTCAGGTCAAAAGCCCACACCGGGGCCCCGTACAGGGCCATGGATCGCACGATCCCCAAACCTAACCTAACCTAACCTAAACCTAACCTAACCTAACCTAACCTAACCTAACCTAAGTTTACAATGTCGGAACTGAATAACCCCGGGACAGATATTGATGCGCTTTGGCGTGAATAAAGGGAGAAGTGATATCTTCAAAACTACAGTAGTTTAACACTGGAGGAGCTGGGTATAATGGCAGAGCTGGGTATATTTTATCTAATCTAACCTAACTTAACACAACTACAAAACTTGCCTACTAAACTAACACAAATAAAACAAAACAAAACAAAACTACAAAACTTGCCTACTAAAATTACGTCAATTTACGTCAAAAAACAACAAAACTGCAATACGAAACTACAAATCAAAACAAAACTATAAAACAAAACTCGATCGATCGGTTCCCTAAGAAATGGTTGAGCTGAACGGCGCAGATGTGTACGTCATATCCGTGAACGAAAAAATGTGTAACAATAGAATAAGTAATGCCTTTGTTAATAATAAAAAATAAAAAAAAAAATAATAACCCCACCGCCGTATCTCTACGTTGACGACGTGGTGGGGCTTGCGCGCTCCGAACTCTGGGTCTGTGCCGATAAAGTTTACTTTGCCGAAACAGGTCTAGGGTGAGGAGCCAGACCAAGAGAGATACAAAAACCCGCAGGGCAGCATGTGGCGAGCTGTTGGGCAGTAGCGACCCCACGGACCCTATCTTCCGGGAGAAGTCTTATTCCTCACCTCTGGCTTGCCTTTATTGGCCGGCTAGAGTGAACACTGACGAGGAATAGAGCTCCCACCTCATTCTTGCCTTTATTGGCTGGCTTGAGTGGAGATTCGCAAGAGCAAACATGCTCGGAGGAAGGAAGTATTCCAGTAAGATGCTGGTAGGGATCTTGACCGTACTTCCGGGATTGTCCTGATAGCCGTGGAATACCTCTCCACTCCTCATAAGCACCTCAAGACGTGTTGCCCCCTTGTCACTACGACACTATGTGCTAGCGACCGTTTTCGGGGGCCCATTATTGAGTGTGCAAGTCACCCCCTGCCACTTTATCCGTGTGCATATAAAACATAGAGCAGGCAGGGGCCATAGTCTTTCCATAGTTCCAGGTGACCAGTCCACTTTAGCAACCCAAACCCATAGTCCGATATCTTTGTTTCCATATCTTCCAATAGTCCGACACCAACCGGGGGTTGTCCTTGGCTGCACTTGCATAGTGCGAACAGGGATAATCGTCGGTTGGTATCTCATTTCATTAAAAACGTCTAAGGGGCCTCTGCAAGTTGGCTTCGGCCCCTCGTACGCCTTCCAAAGGTCCCGGACCTTTGGACCCCTGGGTCCCGAGAAATGTCAAAGACGTATAAATAATAATAATAATAACTGACTGGTGACTGGACTCGGGAAGTCGAGCGAGCCTGCGATCCAATACCAGAAATGGGGGCTATTACCTAATTTTGCAGAGAAACGAGCCCTACTTGCAACCTCTGTGGCGAAACAGGACATTCATTTAAGGAATGCAGTCATAAAGGTTCTTCGCCTCAATGTGCGACCTGCAAACGCTTCAAGAGGAAAAATGACCATCCAACTGGTGATGTAAATTGCCCAGCACGTAAATATGCAGAAGACAATTATATTAATTCTATTGATTATGAAGGCGCCTAGGAGCGCCGCCGACTAACTAGTTAATTAAGCACATAGATAGTAGGTTAACTTCTACATATAATTTATTTTATGGCCAATCAGCTAATCTGTGATCTAGATGGGTTTTCCGTGTCTGAAGCTAAAATCTGTAATGTTGAGGAATGCAAAAACATAGTCTATACTGGGGATAAAACATTGACTTTACTTACACAAAATATACGCAGTATAACCCGAAATTTTAACGGTTTCCAAGTTTTGTTACAAGATTTTGATATATGCTTCGACATTATCGTTCTAACAGAATGTTGGTTATCCAAACAAACGGCCAATATACCATCTCTCGATGGCTTTAATCTTTACAAAAGCGATAGAACATTCAACCAGAATGACGGCATAGTGGTTTATATTAAAAATAATTTAAGAACATTAGTAGAAGAACCCCATTTTCTAGGCTGCAACTGCTTAGTAATTAAAATTATTCCCGATACAGTAATTATGGCTATTTATAGGCCTCCATCCCAAAGTATTGATGGGTTTTTGGATTCGCTTAATAGTAACTTAGAAAAGTTATCTTCATTTAAAAATATCGTACTGGTAGGTGATATCAACATAAACATTGCTGCCGAAAAAATCGATACTCATTCACATAATTACCTCAATATTTGCTCATTTCATGGACTATTACCAGCTCATTATCATCCAACCCACCAGAGCGGCTCTTGTCTAGACCATATCCTCATAAAATCGAAAAGTTCATCCAAAACATTGGTTACTAATTCGTCACTTACCGATCATCATACTGTTTTACTAACATTACAAATATCTTCACCTAGAAATAACTGCATGCGTAGCTATACTAAACTCAATATGACGAGTCTTGAAACTGACTTTCGCGGTATTAATTTTGACCCCGTTTACATTTCACATGATCCAAATGTTTCACTACAATACTTTGTCGATATTTTGCAATCTACGATAAGGAAAAATACATTTACTAAAGTAATACCTAGAAAATATAGTAATATTAAACCATGGATTACGCCCGGACTTGTTCGCTGTATCAGACATAGAGATAAACTTCACCGAAAATCGAAAAATGCACCGGATAACGAACTACTCTCAAATACTTACAAAAGATATAGGAATTTCTGTAATAATCTGTTGAAAAACTAAAAAACCAATATGATCAAAGTCAACTACAGAAAGCAGGTAAAAACACTAAACTTATATGGAAATTCTTAAAAACTAACACTATTAGGTCAAAAAATCCCGAACCAGCGCTTGGTCTTTTATCTTCTGAGCTAAGCCCTACCGAAGCAGCAAATAAAGCTAACAACTTCTTCATTAACGTAGGAAAAAACTTAGCTGAAAAATCTGTATTATCTAATAGTTATTTTTCCATTCAAAGCCAAACTAAGACATATGCAACACGAAACTCTATGGTCTTATTAGATACTGATGTTAATGAGGTAGTAAGTATAATAGATGGATTAAAGGAAATTTGTGCCGTAGGATGTGACGACATACCTAATAGCATACTCAAAAGATTTAAATACGTCATTGCCCCTCCTTTGACTCACATTTTTAATTTATGTTTAATAAAAGGAATATTTCCTAAATTGCTTAAAAAAGCCATAGTCACCCCCGTGTTTAAAGCTGGAGACAAAAATTGTGTAAATAATTACAGGCCAATTTCAGTTTTAACAGGCCTCTCAAAGATTTTGGAAAAAATTATAAACAGTAGATTAGTAAAATATCTTGAAAGTAATAAATTACTCTCTGATCATCAATTTGGTTTTAGGCCTAAAAGATCAACAAGCCAAGCCGTTCACCATCTGACAAATTTTATAAGCACAAACCTAGATAACGGCATGCACACCATAGGGATATTTTTAGACCTTGCCAAGGCTTTTGACACAATTTCTTGTACTTTACTTTTGTACAAGCTAGAAATGCTGGGAATACGGGGAGTACAATTGCAACTATTAACTGATTACCTTAGCGACCGCCATCAGTGTGTAAAAATAGGTCAGCACATGAGTTCTGAACTTGAGAATAGCTGTTATGGAATACCACAAGGCAGTATTTTGGGTCCTACTTTGTTTTTAATTTATATAAATGACCTGTGCAATTTGACACTTCAAAAGGGTGTAATTATGTCATATGCGGATGACACAGCTCTACTGTTCGCAGCTAAATCAAAGGATGAGGTCTATGAAGTAGCACAGAATGGGTTTAATACTGTGTCTAATTGGCTTCATAAAAATCTCTTAACTTTAAATACAGATAAAACCAAGTACCTATTATTTACAATGAGAAACACTAATCCAACGCTTACTAATCCAAACATTCAAGCGCATAACAATTGTAATTTACATTATGCTGACATTGCATGCACTTGTCCCACTTTAGCCAAAACTGACCATATCAAATATCTAGGCGTCACAATTGACACAAACCTGAATTTCCGCAAACACATCGATTTATTATGCACCAGAGTGCGTAAACTAATATACATTTTTAAAAATTTACGTAGCATTGCCGACTTTAAATTAATTAGACAGGTTTATTTGGTTTTGTGTCAATCTATTATTACCTACTGCATAACGTCCTGGGGTGGTGCCGCTAAATCAATTTTACTGCACCTAGAACGCGCCCAAAGAGCAGTTTTAAAGGTTGCTACTTTTCGGCCATTTAGATTTCCTACACACCAGCTTTATATGGCATGTAAAGTGCTAACAGTACGTCAATTATTTGTTTTGAATGTAGTTTTATTACAACACACTGAACTTTATTTTAACCCCGTACCTTCAGATAGGAGAAGAAAATATTTGGTTTGTGTTAACTCTCAGACTAAACATGCTTTTACTAATCGATTTTATTTATTTTTAGGACCCTACTTGTATAACCAATTTAACAGAGTGCTAAAGATTTATAGTTTAAGTTATAATAGGTGTAACTTACTTGTTCAAGAATATTTGGCAAAACTCAATTATGCAGACACGGAAAAACTACTAGAAATTTTAAAATAAAATTTATATCTACGTACTCTATCTTAAGTCTCTTCCTTTACCAAATTACTCTTTAAGTACTTTACTCTTTAAGTCTCTTCCTTTACCAAATTAATAATACTTTGTCTACTTTAATATTATTCGTTAATTTATTTAAACATAATATATCTTACATAATCTAGTTTTAAAATAATATACCCAAATAGTTGCTGTTTAAGTCATTGAAAATATAATGTCTTCTTTCTAATTTAGCTTCTAATATATGTATTGTTGTTCTCTTTTTAAATGTTTGATGTAAATTGATGGCCTGAAACACAGGTTTTCATAAACCTAGATCAGGCTAGTCTACATTACAGTTAGAATTAAAGTTTCCTCGATTGTAATTAATGTAAATCATAATTTTACTTTATACTTGAATAAATTTTTTTTTTTTTTTTTTTTTTTTTTTTTATTACCATCTGCCCCCAAGATGTTACACGTGCAGTTCGTCCGCTACCTAACTGGAAGTCTCCAGGACCGGACAGGCTGCACAACTTCTGGATCAAATGGTTTGTGAGATCGCTCGCTCGCTTGGCGGCTCAATACCAGACTGCTTTGGAGTCTGGGTCGCTACCCCAGTTCCTAACAACAGGAGTTACCCACCTGCTCCATAAATCTGGTAGCACCGCGGAACCCAAAAATTATAGGCCGATCACGTGTTTACCGACGGTCTATAAAGTTCTTACATCCATTTTGAGAGCTAAAATTAACAAACATATAGACACCAACTCCATCATGTCTGCCTCTCAAAATGGATGTAGGAACGGGTCCCGCGGTACTAAGGAGCTACTCCTCATTGATATGGCCATTAGCCAACAGGTGCGCCGTTCCCGAAAGGATCTGTCGACATGCTGGATAGATTATAAGAAGGCCTATGACTCGGTGCCACATACATGACTCATGAGGGTGCTGGAGTTGTATAAAGTAGATACAACTCTGCGCACCTTCCTGATGTCGTGTATGAGGCAATGGAGGACGGTCCTTCGCTATCCAAGATGTCGAAATATCCAGAGGAATAGCGAGCCGATAAGGATAGAGCGAGGCATATTTCAGGGCGACAGTTTGAGTCCGCTTTTAGCCCTGAATCCTCTAAGCACACTACTAGAGGATTCAGGTCTTGGCTATCGGTTGAGGAGAGGTGGTCAGGTTATATCTCACCTCCTATACATGGATGATCTAAAACTCTTTGCCCCCAACAATTTGCAACTGATCGAGCTACTGAAAGAAACTGAAACTTTCAGTAGCGCCATCAGGATGGAATTTGGTGTGGACAAATGTGCGGTCATGCATGTAAAGTGAGGGGAGATTATGGAATCCTTGGGAGCCCAACTCTCGGATTCCATAAACCTTAGAGCCCTCTCCGCATCCGAAACCTATAAGTATTTGGGTATGTCGGAAGCGTTGGGCATCAATGTTACTGACATGAAGCAATCGTTGAAGGAGCGCTTCTTTGGCCGCCTGAAGAAAGTATTGAATAGTCTTCTATCAGGCGGAAACAAGGTGCACGCCTTCAAAGGTTGGGTCATGCCGGTTTTGATGTACTCTTTCGGCATACTCAAATGGACTCAGACCGAACTCGACGCCCTGGTTAGGAGGGTCCGTACGCTGCTGACTGCATATCGAATGCATCACCCACGGTCATCGGTAATGAGACTGTATATCCCGCGAAAGTGTGGAGGTCGAGGCTTTTTAAACGCTAAGACCCTCCACAATCGCGAGATATGCAGTCTCAGGGAATATTTCCTAGAAGCCGACGTGAGGATGCATCGAGATGTGGTCGCGGTGGACAAGGGTCTTACCCCACTCTCCTTGGCTAAAGAGAACTGGCGCAAACCTGTAGTGCTTGACACTAACGATCGCAGGGAGGTATGGCAGAGTAAGGAGTTTCACGGACGCTTTTTCCGGGCCCTACATGGACCCGATGTTGATCTACTGGCGTCCGTGGCCTGGCTACGTTTTGGTGACCTCTTAGGGGAGACCGAAGGTTTTATCTGTGCAATTATGGATGAAGTTATCATGACGAACAATTACCGGAGATTTATTGTGAAGGATGGCACGGTTGACATCTGTCGGGCATGCCACCGTCCGGGAGAATCAATGCGACACATTATCTCCGGGTGTTCTCGTCTAGCTAACGAAGAGTACTTGCATAGACACAACCTTGTAGCCAGGATTATCCATCAGCAACTTGCTCTGAAATACGGCCTTGTGGAATCGGAAGTGCCGTACTACAGGTATGTGCCCGACCCAGTTCTCGAAAATGGAAATATCACATTGTACTGGGATCGATCCATCATCACTGACAGGACTATTGTTGCCAATAAACCTGATATAGTGGTGGTGGATCGAGTAGAGCGGCGCACAATGATTATTGACATAACAGTCCTGTATGACGGGAACCTCGTGAAAGCCGAGAAAGACAAACAAATCAAGTATCTTGACTTGGCTCGCGAGATTATCGACATGTGGGATATGGACTCAGCGATCATTGTGCCGATAGTCGTATCAGACAATGGCTTAATTGCCAAGAGCCTCGACCAACACCTAAGGAGGCTCTCGTTGAGCAGCTGGATCAAGGGCTTGATTCAGAAAGCGGTACTCCTGGACACGGCTCGCATTGTCAGGAGGTTCCTCTCTCTGGAGCCCTGACCGCCGGTAGCTTGGACCCTGTTCCCGATACCGGTGGGCTACTATTTTTAACCGACTTCCAAAAAGGAGGAGGTTATATGTTCGACGCGTATGTTTGTTTTTTTTTTTTTTTTTTTTTTTTTTTTATGTATGTCCACCGATTTCTCCGTCATTTGTGGACCGATTTTGAAAATTCTTTTTTTGTTTGAAAGGGTATGCTCCCGAATTGGTCCCATATAAATTTTATTAACTTTGCTTGGGTAGTTTTTGAGTTACCTACAAAATACGTATTTTTTTCCCACTTAGTATGCAGATGATATGATAAGTTCCTGTCACTGGTAGCAGGTAGTGGTATTCGAATGTGTGTGGGGTAGGTACCACAACTAAAAAGTGAAAAATAAAAACTTTTTACAAAAAAAAACAACCGTCTTCCAAAAAAAAAAAACACTACAAAGTGAAAAATAACTTTAATTTCGGAAGTCGGTGGCAAAAAACGAAAACACAAAACCCAAGACACCGACTTCCGAAATTAAAGTTATTTTTCACTTTGTAGTGTTTTTTTTTTTTGGAAGACGGTTGTTTTTTTTCGTAAAAAGTTTTTTATATTTTTAAATGTTTTTATATTCTCTTTATTCTAATATTTAAAAATATAATTTATAAGTATTTAAATGAAATAAAAGAAAAATAATAATAAATAATAATAATCTGTGGCCCGAATGTCAAGATGACGGTAAAAAACAATTCTCCGTAATATTTTTTATAATTTTTACGAAATAAACACCCAACAATGCTGTAAATAAAATAAAATAAGAACTGGAATATGCATAAAACTAGGATGTAAAGAAATGGATTTATGACAATACACGGAGAAGACCAATGAAATGTTGACACGAAGTCGGGCATAAAAACTGATCGACACACACCCAACATCTTCGGGTTCGTCGCTCAGCCTCGCCTCGCAGTTGCCGAATCCTGCTCCAGACGTGAGTCCAGTGACACCGGCCGCTGCAGTTGCGTCGAACTCGAGCGACGAATACTTCTCGCCGCCGACGACACCACCACCAGCACGTCGGCGCGGAAGAGGCCGACCATCGGCCAGCTTAGGACTTCGAGGCCCACCGGCCTCTGATAGGGTCCCCGCTCCCGGTGGAAGTGAGCGGCGCATGAGATGGACACAAACTGTGAACGAAAATGTCATGCGCGCATACTTTGGGGCTACAGAGGGGGGAAGTAACTTGACTGCGTACCGTGGTCGGATGCTCTCTCTGTTTCAGGTGCTTGAACCAGCTGTCAACGTGTCGGCCCAGCGACTGTCGGATCAGGTGCGGGCCATCCAGCGTAACCATATGCTGGATGACGCCGTACTTGATCGACTACGCCTCGAATCACGGAATTACCGTGTTACACCTGCCTCGCCACTAGTCGCGGTGCAACTACAAAATTCATCCAGTGATTCACCGCGACCTGACCACGTTGGCGAAGAGGATGATGACGGGGTTATATCCGTGAGTTCCCAATGCAATGCAAGATTGAGGAGCGCTTTGGAAGATGCTTTCCGGGAGTACCGCTCCACTCCGCCTGGACTTAGACCACGTTTACCTCGTTTGCCCATGCACAAGAAAAATAAGGCGCTGGTTTGTACTCTAGACTCGCTGCTGTCAAACTGTTTTGACGGCAGCAAAGACCTCGCCGATACCCACTCGATCTTGTACTGTGCAGCTGTGGCAGCATGTCGTGTAGCTCAAGTTAAATTTGCCAACAGTGACAGAGCTCCACGACCAAAACCAGCTGTACCAGCTTGGCAGTGCAGGATTGAGTGTCGTATCGGTGAGGCTAGAGTACTCATCGGCAAACTAATCTGCTTCAGGGAGGGCAATACTCGCCCTAGAGTGATGTGCTTTGTGAGGCGGGCGTTCTCGGGAACTGATATCAGTCCTCGAGATTATTTGACCCGCGTCACAGAGCGTATCGACTTCCTGAAGCAGAAGATCTGTGCATGGGCAAACCGTATTCGACGGTACAGACGGAGAGTGGAGCGGTACACTCAGAATCGCACATTCCAGAGCGATGAAAGGTGGGTTTACAGGGCTTGGGAGCGACCGGATCAAGGTGTGATTGACACGCGCCTGCCAGATGATGACGCCATGTGTTCGTTCTGGCGAAGCATCTGGTCGGTGCCTGTCAATCACACTGAAGGAGATTGGACTAGGGAGATCGAGCGAGCGTGCGAGCAAATACCAGAAATGGGGGCACTTACCATCAGCCCCCAAGATGTAGCTCGTGCAGTCCGTCCGTTGCTTAACTGGAAATCTCCTGGGCCGGACGGGCTGCACAATTTTTGGATAAAATGGTTCCAAAGGTCGCACGCTCGATTGGCATCCCAGTTCCAGTCAGCCTTAGAGTTAGAGTCGCTGCCCCAGTTCCTAACGACAGGAATAACCCACCTGCTCCATAAATCAGTTAGTACTGCGGAACCCAAAAATTATAGGCCGATCACTTGTCTACCGACGGTCTATAAAGTTTTAACATCCATTTTGAGAGCTAAAATTAACAAACATATAGACACCAACACCATCATGTCTGCCTCTCAAAATGGATGTAGGAACGGGTCCCGCGGTACTAAGGAGCTGCTCCTCATCGATATGGCCATTAGCCAACAGGTCCGTCGTTTCCGAAGGGATTTGTCGACGTGTTGGATAGATTATAAGAAGGCCTATGACTCTGTGCCACATACATGGCTCATGAGGGTGCTGGAGTTGTATAAAGTAGATGCAACTCTACGCACCTTTCTGATGTCATGTATGGGGCAATGGAGGACAGTTCTTCGCTATCCAGGATGTCGACATATCCAGAGGAATAGCGAGCCGATACGGATAAAGCGAGGTATATTTCAGGGCGACAGTTTGAGCCCACTTTGGTTCTGCCTAGCCTTGAATCCTCTAAGCACACTGCTGGAGGATTCAGGGCTAGGTTACCGATTGAGGAGAGGTGGTCAGGTTATATCTCACCTCGTTTACATGGATGACTTGAAACTCTTTGCCCACAACAATTTGCAACTGCTGGAACTACTGAAGGTAACCGAAACTTTCAGTAGCGCCATCAGGATGGAATTTGGTGTAGTGCGGTCATGCATGTCAAGCGAGGGGAGATTGTGGAATCCGTAGAAACCCACCTCTCGGACTCCATACACCTAAGATCCCTCTCCTCAACCGAAACCTACAAGTATTTGGGTATATCGGAAGCGTTAAGTATCAACGCTGCTGACATGAAGCAATCGCTGAAGGAGCGCTTCTTTAGCCGCCTGAATAAAGTATTAAATAGTCTTTTATCAGGCGGGAACAAGGTACGCGCCTTCAACGGTTGGGTCATGCCGGTTTTGATGTACTCTTTCGGCTTACTCAAATGGACTCAGACAGAACTTGACGCCCTGGATAGGAGGGTCCGCGCACTGCTGACTGCTAATCGGATGCATCACCCACGCTCATCGGTGATGAGACTGTATATCCCACGGAAGTGCGGACGTCGAGGTTTCTTAAATGCTAAGACCCTGCACAACCGTGAGGTATGTAGTCTCAGGGAATACTTCCTAGAAACCGACGTGGGGATGCACCGAGATGTGGTCTCAGTGGACAAGGGCCTCACCCCGCTATCCTTGGCTAACGAGAACTGGCGCAAACCTATAGTACTAGATACTAATGACCGCAGGGAGGTATGGCAGAGCAAAGAGCTTCACGGGCGCTTTTACCGGGCCTTACATGGGCCGGATGTAGACCTGTTAGCGTCCGTATCCTGGTTGCGATTCGGTGACCTCTTTGGGGAAACCGAAGGTTTTGTCTTTGCGATTATGGACGAAGTTATGATGACGAACAACTACCGGAAATATATTGTGAAAGACGGCACGGTTGACATCTGTCGGGCATGCCACCGGCCCGGAGAATCAATCCGACACATTATTTCTGGCTGTTCTCGTCTGGCTAACGGAGACTACTTGCATAGGCACAACCTTGTAGCCAGGATTATCCACCAGCAACTTGCTCTGAAATACAACCTTGTGGAATCGGAAGTACCGTACTATAGATATGTGCCCGACCCAGTCCTTGAAAATGGCAATATCACATTGTATTGGGATCGATCTATCATCACTGACAGGACTATTGTTGCCAATAAACCAGACATAGTGGTGATAGATCGATTAGAGCGTCGCACAATGATTATTGATATAGCAGTCCCGCATGACGAGAACCTCGTGAAAGCTGAAAAAGATAAACAGATTAAGTATCGTGACCTGGCTCGCAAGGTTGTCGACATGTGGGATGTGGATACAGCAATCATTGTGCCGATAGTTGTGACGGCCAATGGCATAATAGCCAAGAGCCTCGACCAACACCTGAGGAGGCTCTCGTTAGGCAGCTGGATCAGGGGCTTGATCCAGAAAGCAGTACTCCTGGACACGGCGCGTATTGTTAGGAGGTTCCTCTCTTAGGAGCCCTGACCACCGGTGGCTTGGACCCTGTTCCCGACACCGGTGGGCAACTATTTTTTATATTTTTAAATGTTTTTTTAATTTTTTTAAAAGAATATTTAAAAATGTAAATGGTATGTTTTGAAATGAAATAAAGGAAATAATAATAATAAAAAAAACTACAACAAAAAAATAAAAAAAACGTGTATCGAACGGACTCACGTAGTTTTTAAGTAGTAGATAAGCTCAAGCCAAGAGTATTAACGGCAATTGTATTGATAATGAAACATGTAAAGAACCAAACATCGTAAACAAAAGCACGGACCACCATGTCTGTGGATTTATTGTAAGGAAGGAGTGTGGTTTTAGCCGGTAAGAGTCCGGCACTGCCCAGACTAGCTCATCTGTGAGTTAGTTTGGACGTCCATGAGGATTTCCCACAGCTGACGGAAAAAAAAAAAAAAAACCTAACCTAACCAAACCTAACCTAACCTAACCTAAGTTTACAATGTCGGAACTGAATAACCCCGGGACAGATTTTGATGCGCTTTGGCGTGAATAAAGGGAGAAGTGATGTCTTCAAAACTACAGTAGTTTTAACACTGGAGGAGCTGGGTATAATGGCGGAGCTGGGTATATTTTATCTAATCTAACCTAACTTAACACAACTACAAAACTTGCCTACTAAACTAACACAAATAAAACAAAACAAAACAAAACTACAAAACTTGCCTACTAAAATAACACAAATAAAACAAAACAAAACAAAACTACAAAAATTGCCTACTAAAATTACGTCAAAAAACAACAAAACAAAACTACAAAACTTGCCTACTAAAATTACGTCAAAAAACAACAAAACAAAACAACAAAACTTGCCTACTAAAATTACGTCAATTTACGTCAAAAACAACAAAACTGCAATACAAAACTACAAATCAAAACAAAACTACAAAACAAAACAAAACTACAAAACTTGCCTACTAAAATTACGTCAAAAAACAACAAAACAAAACTACAAAACTTGCCTACTAAAATTACGTCAATTTACGTCAAAAACAACAAAACTGCAATACTGTTCGCGACGATGCGTCACCAACAATATGGTTTATATAAAATCAATAATTTTAACTTAGCCTAAGTATGTAGGAGATATAATTTCCCCTCTGTAAATGTTTATTAACATAATAAATCATGTAATTCGATGATGTGCGCGCCAATGCGCCGTCAGAAATGAGTTTTATTTGGAGAATTTCCTATTTACGTATGCGCACACGTTTTTTGCACACAATTTTGCACAAAGTGTGACCCGCCTACGGATAGGAAATAATTTAATGTCGCAACAATGCGAAATAAAACAATACATAGTGCGTGCAGACACTATATTAACTCAAATATGTAAAAATTATAGCTATTGATAGTGTTATCTAGCAATTAAAACAAAATCAAAATGACAATTTTGATGAAAGTCGTGAACTCGACCATTGTACGCCTCGATTAGGTAGGTAAAATAGTAAAAAGGTAAAATCTTTTAATGTATCCAGGTCACCTAGACCGAGACCTAGCCCTGGACCTAACTTCCTGAAATCTAGCCCTTCAGGATACCTACCTAATCGAGTCTGAAAACCGCAAAGCGGATTTCGTAAAATAAAGGCTACCCAACCTGTATTCAGAGGCTCATAGCGGGCTGAAAAATCTAGATACAAAAAATAAAATACTAGATTTTTCTAGGGAAATAGACTAGCTTGAGGTTTCTTTTGGAATGGTAAAGATCGGTTCAGTACTTTACCCGTAAAATCACTTGCAAATAATTTAATATTTAATTAATTAAATAATTCCCGTTATAACTGAAATATCTTTTCAGCGGGAATAGCTAGAATCATGCACGAAACCTCATTAGAAAGGCCATAATTTTACAAATCCCGTGATATATAACACACCATGTAAAGTTATTAAAATAAGGGTGTTTAGTCATAAAACAAATAGAAACTTAAGTGATTTTTATCAAATAAAGATTGTAAAACGGGAGGCGATTCGCGGCTCTCAATAAGGTAAAGGTTCGCTACTACTTAAGCTAGCGCGCCACCTGCCAACTTTGTACCCCCTCCCCCGACCGATCACCATGTTCGGCAAGCCGATCCCTTGGGAGAAGCGAGCCAAATATCTCGGTGTCGTTCTCGATCATCATTTGACCTTCGCAGAGCACATAAAGATGGTTCGTTCGCGAGCCGCTTTCGCTCTCGGTAGACTCTTTTTCCTGGTCAATGCACGTAGCAAATTGTCACTTAGGTGCAAATTGCGCGTTTACACGGCGTGCATTCGACCGATCATGACCTATGCGGGTGCCGTCTTTGCTCATGCAAAACCCCGTCATATACATAGGCTGCAAACCGTGCAGAATAGATTCCTTCGTAGGGCGACAGGTTCCCCATGGTTCGTCAGGAACGAGGCTCTCCACCTCGACCTAAAGATTCCCACAATCCACCAATTTCTAAAACGCCTTTCAAAGCGTTTCTTTGAGTCCGCGGCCAAACATCGCAACCCTCTGGTTGTCGAGGCCGCCAGTTATGTCCCGAGTAGAATAAGTAAAGTTCGCCGCCCAAGGCATATCCTAGTAGACCCCGATGACCCCATAACCCTCCTCCAGGAGAGCAATAGGGAAACAAGCACAGTGTACAAACACAGACGCCTCCCGTCATTCCGACCTCGCCGCCGAGGTCCTTTGCGTTCCCGACCGCCGCGCCCCCGAGTAAATGATACTCCCCCCCGACCCTTGCTCGAAAACGAGGTGCCAGCAGTTGTTGCAGCTGTGCACGTAGCTTTAAATTCCCCGTATAATAATAATAATGATCAAAACCCTTTGATCCAGCCCGTCCCATCTTTTGATGTTCTCCCCCCGGATAACGCCCTAAGCCGAGGCTCGAACCCCGCAGGGGGTGCCCTTAGCGCGCGTTCATCCTAAGCTTTTTAGCTTAGTTTTATATATGTGCCCTGGCTGGAGGCTTTGAGTGTAGTAGCTTGAGGCAGCCACAGGATTGACCGGTTAAACAGCGAAGGTTTCTCAAAACCAGCTGTGAGATGCCCTACAGAAAAAAAAAAAAAAAAAAAAAAAAAAAAAAAAAAAAAAAAAAAAAAGCCAACTTTGTAGTCATCGATGTGGAAACTAATTCCACCTAAATAGCAATGTAGTAGTACTAGAGAGTCCTGAAATCGCTTCCTGAATACTTATGAAGACTTATCAGTAAATATGGTATTTTATTCCCCCCGTCAAAAACCCGTGTTCCTTCAAGAGATTTCGCAGTGAGTATTGAAGATACCCTGAAGTATTGGTGCAGGACGTCAGCGCCGCTTGGACTGGGAAGCCTTACAAACTTCCCGTTATTGAGTCTGGCGATCACGCCCGTCCGGTACATCTGTTGGTCCTGTCGAGCCGGATATCTTCGAAGAAGGAATATTTCTGGAATCAGAAGACCAGTTCCCGAAGGATTATTTTCGAAATCCTGAAGACTCAACATTGAAGAATCACTTGAAGGGTTACCGAAGAAGGAATATTTCTGGAATAAGAGGACCTGTTCCTGAGGGATTATTTTCGAATCCTGAAGACTTATAGCTGAAGGATTATTTTCGAATCCCGAAGAATTATCACTGAAGAATTATTGTCGAATCCCGGAATCCTGAAGAATTATTTTGAATCCTGAAGAATTATGACTGAAGAGTTATTTTTCCTGAAGGATTATTTTGAAGACTGAAGAGTTATTTTTTCCTGAAGGATTATTTTGAAGACTGAAGAGTTATTTTTTCCTGAAGGATTATTTTGAAGACTGAAGAGTTATTTTTCCTGAAGTATTACTTTGAAGACTGAAGAATTATTTTGAATCCTGAAGACTTATGACTGAAGAGTTATTTTTTCCTGAAGGATTATTTTGAAGACTGAAGAATTATTTTGGATCCTGAAAACTTTTTTACTGAAGAATTATTCTTGGATCCTGAAGAGTTATTTTTTCCTGAAGAATTATTTTTTGGACTTTGAAAAATTAACATTGAAGATAGAAGAAATACTTTGACGTTTGAATATTTGTTTTGAAGATTGAAGAAACATCTTGGAAGTTTGAAGATCTGTGTGAAGGATTACAGCTAGTGCGTACATAGTGAAGTGCTGTCTCTGAATCTAAACCAACATGCCGATCACGAGGTCACAAGGCAAAGCACCTGAAGCATGGACGGTGGAGTTGGACAGAACGCGTACCTCTACAGCCATACGTCATGAGATACCTCCACGTTCGCCGTCCACTACGGAAGGGACCGAGCAGCCGCTGCCGCCGCCGCCCCCCCTGCCCCGCACGGGGGTGAAGATGTACCTGCACCAACACAATCAAAGGAAACAGAACAAATAGAACAACCGACTACATTCAGGAAGGAAACCAGATTGGAAGGAACTTCAGATAAGACATTGAAACCTTCGGATAAATCAGTGAATCCGGATAAAGCAGTGAAGCACTCAACTGAGAGAAAGGATGGAAATTATAGAGGAATCATACCGATGACTACCCGGGGTGACGCCCGTAACGAACATAGAGGACCGCCGTCAACAAATAGGACGATACGGTCAAATAGAAAATTATCAAGAGCGCGTGAAGACTTATTGAAGATTAGGTTGGAACTTGCTCAAATAGCACTTCAAAGAGCCGAAGAAGAAGATTCTGATGGCTACATGGATGATCGAAATTCGAACAACGAGTACGTGCGATCGTGGCTGGAAGAGGCACCTGAGCCTGAGCCTGAGACAATGAAGGAGGACAATGCCGCCGAGGGGAACCGCAGTTTTTATAGAAGCCGTAAGGCCGTCGATACTCAACCGCCCCCGGAGGAAGATGCCGATGAAGGAAACCGGAGCAACCGAAGCCAAGGGGCCGTCGCTGCTCAACCCTTCGTGGAAGTCGGATCGATAGTGAACCTCCATCAACAACAGCAAGTACACATGTTACCTCATTCTATAGTTAACGAAGTGAAAAATATAGAACCATCGAAGGATCCGGGGGAAACACAACTCCGTCCATTCATAACGGAGTTGACGTCCGCTATAGCGTCGCTAGCCGACAAGAAAACAGAACAGTGGTCATCGAATAACCCCTCGGCGTCGAAGGTGATTATGACCCTACCAAATTACAGTGGGGCTCATACCGAATGGCTTTCGTTTCGCGCCATTTACGAAACAACTCGTCGATACTTCAACGATGTTGAGAACACAGCTAGGCTGAGAAGGAGCCTGCGCGGACGAGCACTGGAAACAGTGAGCTCAGAACTCATCGGACATGCAAGACCAGATGACATCATGAGAGAACTCGAGCTGCAGTTCGGCCGTCCAGACTCAATTGCTCAAGCTGAAACAGATAGACTCCGTGGGCTGCCGCGCTGCAGTGAATCACCAAAGGTTATCTGCACGTTCGCAAGCCGAGTCAGAAGCGGCATAGTCACGCTACGTGCGTTGAAGAAAGAACACTACTTGATCAACGCTGAATTGATGCGACTACTGACTGAGAAGCTGCCAAATTCCCTCCGGGTACAATGGTATAGGACCTATACCGAGAAGTACCAATCGCTGCCAGACTTATCACTGTTCAGCGACTTTATCACCGAACAAGCCCGTTTCTGCAGTGCTTTCGCTCCGCCCGAGAATATTAGTCCGGTCGAAGCTACAGCAACCAGACGTGTCACCCAAAGGACACATACAGCAACAGACAAGACGGCGTTGAAATGCCGTGTCTGTCAGAAAGAAGGGCATAAAGCTTATGACTGCAAGAAGTTCAAAGAAGCAACCAGGAATAAGAGATGGGAACTTGCAAAGAAACTAAGGTTGTGTTTCCGTTGTCTGCGAGTCCATCGATCGGAACACAAATGTCCGAAAAAGAAGTGTGGCCACAAGGAGTGTCCAGCCACGCACCATCCGCTTCTTCACTATGACAAGAAGCCTGCTGCAGAGGATGCCGAGAAGCCTGATGCCCCAGACAAGAAGGAGCCTCAGGAAACAGTAGCAAGCTCGAGGTCAACATCAAACCAGACATACCTGAAGATCATACCGGTCCGGGTAATCGGACCGGCGGGAGAAGCATCAACATTTGCGCTGCTTGATGATGGATCAACCGTTTCACTGATAGATGAAGACATCGCAAAGGAAATCGGGGCAGAGGGCCGCATCGACCCTCTGAAGATAGGTGCGATCGGTGACACCACGATCGACACTCCTTGCTCGCGTCGAGTAACCGTCGACCTTGCAAGCCAGCTGAGAAGCAAAGTGCCATTCAGGGCGCGCACCATACCGAAGCTCAACCTCGCACCACAAACAGTCAGCGAAGAAGACATCGCACAATGCAAACATCTGGACGACCTGAAGCAACAGCTGACGTACAACATTGGCGCACCGAAGATACTCATCGGTCAAGATAACTGGCACCTATTATTGGCCAGTGAAATCCGCAGAGGTCCGAGACACCAGCCTATCGCATCACTCACCGTGATGGGCTGGACCTTACACGGCGCGCACACCAGAATCTTGGGTCAACAGGTGCATTACGTCAACCGACTGACAACGAGCGATGAACAACTGAACGAGCAACTTCGTGAATTCTTCGCATTAGAGTCGCTGACTATCAATCCGAAGCGACCAAACTCCGATCCTGAAAAGAAAGCAGAAGACATCCTGAATAAGCACACTCAGCAGCTAGAAGATGGGCATATAGAAACCGCTATGCTTTGGAATAATGAAAGCATAGAAATGCCAGATAGTTATGGGACCGCACTCAATAGGCTGGTCTCAATCGAAAAGAAGCTCGACAGAAACCCTGTTCTTCGAGATAGATACACAGAACAAATGGACTCCCTCATGATGAAGGGATACGCAGAAAAGGCGCCCAAGACGAGCACACCGAGCAGAACGTGGTACCTACCACACTTCGACGTGTTCAACCCGATGAAGCCAGACAAGCTCCGCATAGTACATGACGCTGCGGCCAAATCAAGAGGAGTGTCACTCAACGACTTCCTTCTAACTGGACCAGACCTGCTACAGTCGCTGCCCGGCGTTGTGATGTGGTTCCGTCGACACTGCATAGCCATTTCCGGCGATATAACGGAAATGTTTATGCAGGTTAAGGTGCGAGCTCAAGACCGAGACGCACTTCGATACCTGTGGAGAGGCGACAGAAGAGAGGGAGCGCCTGAAGAATACCGTATGACGTCCATTATATTCGGTGCGGCAAGTTCGCCGTGCACGGCCATATTCGCAAAGAATTGGAATGCAAAAAGGCACATAGAGGAGCATCCAGAAGCAGTGGAAGCTATCATCCATAATCATTATATGGATGATTACCTCGATAGTTACAAGACGGTCGAGGACGCAACGCGTATCGCAACGACGGTGAAAAACATACACCTGAAAGCGAAGTTCGAACTCAAGAAGTGGGTATCGAACAGTGCGCAAGTCATAGAAAACATAGAACCGTCACAGATCCGAACTGAAGTCGTCAGCATCGGAAATACAGAAGACACTGAAAAGATACTCGGCCTAATATGGAGACCGGGTGAAGACGCGCTGGGCTTCAATCTAACGCTCGCGCGCCTACCAAAAGGTGTATTGGAAAAGGAAGTACCTACAAAAAGAGAGGCACTGAAAATCGTAATGTCACTGTACGACCCGCTCGGACTCGCCTCACCAGTTACGATAAGAGCCAAGCAGATACTGCAAGAGGCATGGAGGCGAGGAGTCGACTGGGATCAGGCGCTAGATAAGGACCTGGCAACCCAGTGGAGAATTTGGATACAGCATTTGCAACAGCTCAAGAATATCAGCATACCAAGATGCTATCCGGGATACAGCGATGCTGTAGAAACACAAATCCATGTGTTCACCGACGCAAGCGAAATGGCATACGCGACAGCAGTATACTGGCGGACCACATCAATAGAAGGCAAGCAGCAAGTCAGCCTCGTCATGGCAAAGGCGAAGGTGGCACCACTGAAGCTGCAATCGATACCGCGCCTCGAACTGCAGGCCGCGGTGATGGGAACCCGCGTGGCTGCAGCCGTGATGCAAGAACACAACATCAAACCCGCATCGGTGACATATTGGTCAGACAGCAAGACCGTCCTGACATGGATAAGAAGAGGAGCGCGAGTGTACAAACCCTTTGTCGCTCACCGCATAGCTGCCATAGAAGAAAACAGCAAAGTCGAAGATTGGCGATGGGTACCAACGAAGATGAATATCGCAGACATCGCTACCCGTGACGTACCACAAAACTTCGACTCACAACATGCATGGTACTGCGGCCCTAGCTTCTTGTACGAAGAACCGTCGTCATGGCCATCAGAAAAACCCCCCATCAAAGAGGAGACGGGGGAAGAAAGGACCCTCGTAGCCGTCGAAGCAGCTGACACGCGAAAGCTATCAGAAGTCATACCAGATCCGGTTAGATTCTCAAGATGGGAACGGTTACTCCGCGCGACGGCAAGCGTCCTACGGTTCATAGCTCTCTGCAGAGAACGAAAAGAGAAAACGTTCTACAAAAGAACGAAAAAGAATGCAGAGAAAGATCCAGACTGGCGTAAACAGAAGAAGGCGACGCCAACTCCTCCAAAAAAGACAGCAAAGACGTCTGATATTCAAATCATGAAGCAAACAGTAGAAGCAGAGTATCTCCACGAAGCAGAGAGAATACTCATTCAAGTCGTGCAGCAGCAATCTTTCGCTCATGAAATAGCGAAGCTGCGTGAACAGAAGACATTAGAGAAAAATAGTCGACTGCGGCCACTACAGATAGAAGTAGTGGACAATGTTCTACGCTTGAGAAGCCGAATAGCCGCAACGGACGAAGTAACAGATGACGTGAAGCGTCCGCCGATATTGCACGGCGACCATCACATCACCCAGTTATACATAGACTGGACACATCGCAGCCTACAACATAGTGGGGTAGAGCTCACTATCAACGAGGTGCGACAACACTATTGGGTTGTCAAGATGCGGCCAACTACGAAAATGGTGCTGGCCAGATGCCTGAAGTGTCGCATTCGCAAGGCACAACCACCCGTGCCTGCGACCGGCGACCACCCGAAGACGCGCCTCGCTCATCATCAGAGGCCGTTCACATACACAGGGTTGGACTATTTCGGCCCACTGTCCGTTACTGTCGGACGCCAACATCAAAAGAGGTATGTAGCACTATTCACCTGTCTAACCACCAGAGCCGTCCATCTCGAGATCGCCGCCAGCCTCAGCGCGGACTCCGCCATACTGGCGCTGCGCCGGTTCGCCGCTCGCAGAGGCTGCCCAACCGAGCTGCACTCCGACAACGGCACCAACATGCACGGTGCTGACAAGGAGCTCCGAGACGCCTTCCGAGAGGAGGCCAGTCGCCGAGGCATCGTGTGGCGCTTTATTACGCCATCGGCGCCATTCATGGGAGGCGCCTGGGAGCGTCTCGTGCGCTGCGTGAAGTCTGCATTGTACACTGTGCTACTTGAAAAACACCCACATGAAGAGGTGTTGTCCACACTATTGTGTGAGGCAGAGTACACAGTAAATAGTCGTCCATTGACACATGTTTCCGTGGACAGCGAAGACGACGAGTCGATGACACCGAACCACTTCCTACTTGGTGGCTCGGCCCGACTCCCATCACCCGGGGTATTCACCGAACAGGACATAGACAGCAAGAAACTATGGCGGCGCTCACAAATACTCGCTGACATGTTCTGGCGCCGCTGGGTGCGAGAGTACCTGCCGGAGTTACAAAACCGGCGGGAGCCGCATAGCCGCGGCCCAGGATTACAGGTGGGCGACCCTATTCTTATTGCTGACGGCCAACTGCCTCGCAACACATGGCCGCGAGGCCGCATAATAGCCGTGTTCCCAGGGGCTGATGGTGAAATCCGGACTGCTGAGGTGCGCACTGCTGGCGGCACCCTGAAGCGTCCGGTGAAGAAACTCGTCCCACTACCGAAGTAAAGAAGAGGCGTCGAGGCGGCGGGCGTCGCGACGGCGAGCGTCGCGGCTACGGTCGTCGCTCACCGGTGCGATGCAGCGCCGTACCGACGTCGCTACGAGTCGCCACTGCGCTGCACGGCGGGAGAGATGTTCGCGACGATGCGTCACCAACAATATGGTTTATATAAAATCAATAATTTTAACTTAGCCTAAGTATGTAGGAGATATAATTTCCCCTCTGTAAATGTTTATTAACATAATAAATCATGTAATTCGATGATGTGCGCGCCAATGCGCCGTCAGAAATGAGTTTTATTTGGAGAATTTCCTATTTACGTATGCGCACACGTTTTTTGCACACAATTTTGCACAAAGTGTGACCCGCCTACGGATAGGAAATAATTTAATGTCGCAACAATGCGAAATAAAACAATACATAGTGCGTGCAGACACTATATTAACTCAAATATGTAAAAATTATAGCTATTGATAGTGTTATCTAGCAATTAAAACAAAATCAAAATGACAATTTTGATGAAAGTCGTGAACTCGACCATTGTACGCCTCGATTAGGTAGGTAAAATAGTAAAAAGGTAAAATCTTTTAATGTATCCAGGTCACCTAGACCGAGACCTAGCCCTGGACCTAACTTCCTGAAATCTAGCCCTTCAGGATACCTACCTAATCGAGTCTGAAAACCGCAAAGCGGATTTCGTAAAATAAAGGCTACCCAACCTGTATTCAGAGGCTCATAGCGGGCTGAAAAATCTAGATACAAAAAATAAAATACTAGATTTTTCTAGGGAAATAGACTAGCTTGAGGTTTCTTTTGGAATGGTAAAGATCGGTTCAGTACTTTACCCGTAAAATCACTTGCAAATAATTTAATATTTAATTAATTAAATAATTCCCGTTATAACTGAAATATCTTTTCAGCGGGAATAGCTAGAATCATGCACGAAACCTCATTAGAAAGGCCATAATTTTACAAATCCCGTGATATATAACACACCATGTAAAGTTATTAAAATAAGGGTGTTTAGTCATAAAACAAATAGAAACTTAAGTGATTTTTATCAAATAAAGATTGTAAAACGGGAGGCGATTCGCGGCTCTCAATAAGGTAAAGGTTCGCTACTACTTAAGCTAGCGCGCCACCTGCCAACTTTGTAGTCATCGATGTGGAAACTAATTCCACCTAAATAGCAATGTAGTAGTACTAGAGAGTCCTGAAATCGCTTCCTGAATACTTATGAAGACTTATCAGTAAATATGGTATTTTATTCCCCCCGTCAAAAACCCGTGTTCCTTCAAGAGATTTCGCAGTGAGTATTGAAGATACCCTGAACTATTGGTGCAGGACGTCAGCGCCGCTTGGACTGGGAAGCCTTACAAACTTCCCGTTATTGAGTCTGGCGATCACGCCCGTCCGGTACAAATACAAAACTACAAATCAAAACAAAACTACAAAACAAAACTAGAAAACTTGCCTACAAAAATAAAACAAAACAAAATAACACAAATAAACCAAAACAAAACAAAACTACAAAACTTGCCTACTAAAATAACACAAAACAAAACAACAAAACAAAACAAAACAAAACTATAAAACTTGCCTACTAAAATTACGTCAATTTACGTCAAAAACAACAAAACTGCAATACAAAACTACAAATCAAAACAAAACACAACACAAAACAAAACTACAAATCAAAACAAAACAACAAAACAAAACTACAGAACAAAACAAAACAATAGAACACAATACAAAACAAAACTACAAAACAAAACACAAAACAAAACACAAAATAAAACAAAACAAAACTACAACAAAACTAACCTAACCTAACCTAACCTAAACCTAACCTAACCTAACCAAACCTAACATAACCTAACCTAAGTTTACAATGTCGGAACTGAATAACCCCGGGACAGATTTTGGTGCGCTTTTGCGTGAATAAAGGGAGAAGTGATGTCTTATTTTATCTTATCTAACCCAACTTAACACAACTTCAAAACTTGCCAACTAAAATAACACAAAACACGAAACACAAAACAAAACAAAACTATAAAACTTGCCTACTAAAATTACGTCAATTTACGTCAAAAACAACACAACTGCAATACAAAACTACAAATCAAAACAAAACTACAAAACAAAACAAAATGAAACTACAAAACTTGCCTACTAAAAAAACACACAACAAAAACAAATACAAAAAACAAAACAAAACTACAAAACTTGCCTTCTAAAATAACACAAAACAAAACAAAACAAAACTACAAAACTTGCCTTCTAAAATAACACAAAACAAAACAAAACAAAACTGCAAAACAAAACAAAACAACAAAACAAAACAAAACAGAACAAAACAAAACAAAACAAAACAAAACAACAAAACAAAACAAAACTATAGACCAAAACAAAACAAAACAACAAAACACAACACAAAACAAAACTACAAAACAAAACAACAAAACAAAACACAATACAAAACAAAACTACAAAACAAAACACAAAACAAAACACAAAATAAAACAAAACAAAACTACAACAAAACTAACCTAACCTAACCTAACCTAACTTAACCTAAACCTAACCTAACCTTTTTTTTTTTTTTTTTGTTCCGGGGTGGAAAATCCTCATGGATGTCCTCCGCCCTGGGGCAGGCGAAGGGGTCTGTCAGACTCCTACTGACTAAAAACCACCCCGGTGTTCCCTTCCCACACTTGGACCGGGGATCATGAGAACTAGTGCGCCTTCCATGATCCCCGACTGGTGCCGGCCCGCCTTTGCGGGCCACTTCATGCCCGCGGGGGGAGTGAGGTGAGACTCCCCCCGCGACGTCAAATAGGGGCGCGCGTGGAACACTACGCACCGCCACCTCGGGTCCTGCTGGATGGGGGGCGGCGGACGTCCCCGAGTCCGCCGTCCCTCCGGATCTGTTTACGGGGGCTGGAAGAGGGCGTTGTCCGCCCTCCGCCGACGCCCAGTCCGCCTGCTACGGATCAGGAGAGTGGTCTCAATCTCCCTCTCCCTTTCCGCAGCCTCCTTCTGCGAAACCACGGTTTCACAGAAGGAGATCACCGCATCCCACGACTCGGCGCTCCCGACCATCGAACGAGCGACAGCCGGCAGCGCCAGGTCGGCTCCGACTTCAGATACGAGGGCACGGCGCGGCTCCTCCCATGCGGTACACTCTGCTAGTGTATGCTGCGCCGTGTCCTCCCGACAGTGGGTGCAGTGATGGCACCGAGCGTCCGGCTCCCTGTTTATGCGACACAGGTACTTCCCGAAGCAGCCATGCCCCGAGAGCACCTGCGTCGCCCGAAACGACAGGGAACCGTGCCTCCTCCCGAGCCATTCGTCGAGCACTGGCCGGATCGCGTCGACGGTAGCGAGGCCGGCGGTAGGGCGCAGAAGCCTGTCCCGCCATTCCGTCACCAGGACCTCGCGGAGCTGAGACCGATGAAGCTCGATCTCACGCTGCATCGGTCCACCTCCCCGCGTTCGCGCCTCCTCGCGCCACCGGTGTAGTGAAGCGAGGGCTCTCGCTTCTAGGTCCCAGGGCGGGGATCCGGCCAGTGCACAAGCCGCCTCGTAGGAGATCGTGCGATACCCCCTGATAGCCCTGACGGCCATCGCCCTCTGCGGTTTTCGCAGTATTGCGATGCTACCGGCCGTCAGGTCAGAAGCCCACACCGGGGCCCCGTACAGGGCCATGGATCGCACGATCCCCAAGTATAACCGCCTACAGGCGGTGCTCGGGCCCCCCAGATTGGGAAGCAGCGTCGACAGCGCACCCGCGGCGCCCATCAACTTGGGCGTCAGTTGTCGAAAGTGGGGGCCGAAGTCCCACCGGCTGTCGAGCACCAGTCCCAGGTACTTCATGGTGGACTCGACAGCAATTTGGACCCCCCCGACCACGACGTGTGATCCCGGCGGTGGCGCTCGCCGAGGGCCGTGAAAGACCACGGCCTCCGACTTATTGAGAGCCACCTCCAGGCCCAAGCGTCGTATGCGACCCACCACCTGTGAGACCGCAGTCGTCGCCAGCAACGCTGCCTCCCCATACGAGCTCCCCCGGGCCGTAACCAGCGTGTCGTCCGCATAACACGTCAGGTCTACTCCCGGTTGGAGCTCGCCCCTCAGCACCCAGTCGTAACCGATGTTCCACAGGAGCGGGCCCACGACCGAGCCCTGTGGAACACCGCACGACATATCGCGCCGGCCCCCACCGTCGCGTCCCCTGTAGGTGACACCTCTTTCCGCTAAATAAGCCCCAACGATGTGGCGGAGATAGCGGGGCACCCTATGGTATCGCAATGCCTCCCGAATACAACTCCAGGGCAGGGTATTGAATGCGTTGGAGATGTCCAAGGACACCGCCAACATAACCCCGCCCCGGGATACCGCTTCCTCCGCCAGGACTCTCACCCACATTATTGCGTCGACAGTGGAACGCCCATGCCGAAAGCCGAACTGACTGTCGTCCAGATCCGGCCCCTCTCTGTATAAGTGATCGACGAGGCGGGCTGCAATTATCCGTTCAAAAAGCTTACCCACCTCGTCTAGCAGCACTATAGGCCGGTATGCGGACGGCGAGTCTGCTGGGCGCCCCACTTTTCTGAGCAGGACCAGACGACCTGTCTTCCACTGAGCAGGGAATAGGCCCCGCTCAAGGCAAGCTGAGTAGAGTCCTCTCAGCTGGGGCTCTAGCTCTTTCAGAGCGAGGGCGAGCGCGCGGCCAGGAACTCCATCGGGCCCCGGGGCAACGGTTTTAGCCCGGAGCCGCGTTACGGCCGCCCTCATCTCCAGTTGTGTCACCTCAGGGACGTTGACCTCCTCATCCTCCGACTCAGTGGCTGTGGGCAAAGCCATCGGCGGCGGTGTGTGCTCTTCTCTAGCAGGGAAGAGAGCTGCGACCACATCCTCCAGCAACTGCGGCTGTAAGCTCTCCGTGAGTGGTGGCGCCCAGGCACGAAGTTTCCCCCGGACCACACGATAAGGGCGCCCCCACGGATCCCCGTCTAGGGTCGCCAACATCTCCTCCCTGGCTCGAGTCTTAGACTCGCCGACGGCCAGCCACAGAGTCTGCTTCGCCGCGCGGTACACCTCATACAGCGCGGCTTCTTCTTCCGGAACCCGACGACGTCTCCTCCGGTATCGGGTGTACTGGCGTCTTACCTCCACGCAGGTCACGCGCATCTGCTCGATTGCGTTGGACCACCAGTACAACTGGCGCCTTGTGGGCTGTGTGCGGACGCGGGGCATGGACGCGTCGCAAATTTGTGTCATCGCCCCGCGGAACCACTGCGCTTCTTCTTCGACGTCGACGGGTTCGTTCGTCGGTGACTCCCGGACCCAGGCCTGGATGATTGCGGCTTCCTCGAGAAGCTCCCTGTCGAGTCGCTTATACGACCAGCGAGGACCATCCATTTGCGGGGCCGACGGCCGGCCGCCGCCCGCAGTCTGGGTGGAGACGTCGAAACGAATATATCGATGATCTGACAACGTCTCCACCTCTACGGCAACTCGCCAGTCGCGGACACGGCCCGCAACAGCGGAGCTAGCAAACGAGACGTCCACTATAGACCCACCCCGCTGCCGCACGCACGTGTATACTGAGCCCCGATTGAGGATGGTCAGGCCGGTCGTGACCGCCCACTCCTCCAACACCTCGCCCTTGGGGTCGGTGACCGGGGATCCCCACGCCACAGACTTGGCATTGAGATCCCCAAGCAACAGCACTGGGCGATGGTGGAACCGGCCCACGACGGCACCCAGCTCGACAAGGAACCCCTCGAAGTCAGCGAGACTCCTGTTGGGCGAAAAGTACGCCCCAATGGTGACAATCCCATCCGCGAGGGCGGCCACCCAACCGTGTCCTCGGGAGGGACTGACAAGAGTCCCGCCAATGATGGCCACTAAACCGTCCAGGTCCCCTACCCAGTTATCGCGGGGAGGGACAAAATACGGCTCAGCGACCACAGCCACATGGATCGACCACTCCGCCATGCTCTGGAGCAAAAGATCTTGAGCTCTGGCAGCGTGGTTGATATTCGCCTGGAGAAAATGGAATTGTGCCATCACTGGCATTCCATTTCCTCGGCATCTCCTCCTTCCCTGGGTCGGGAGTCAGTCACTTGATTGCCAGACTGTGGGAGAGGCCCAGGTCCTCTGACAGCCCCAGTCTTCCTGCCAACCTTTCTCGGAGCCTTGCAAGCTTTCCCGCCAAGTCTGTGTTCCGTAGGCTTCCCTGCAGCTGCGCAAAGACTGCAGTTTGGTGCCGCGGAACACTGTGCCGCCCTGTGACCGGGTTGACCGCAGCGATAGCAGAGGTCACTGCGGTCTGCTTCTGCAGTGCATTGTGCCCGGACATGCCCCTTTTCCAGGCACCTGAAGCACTGCATAGCCCTTGTTGGCAGGAGTTTCACCCTGGCAGACACCCATCCCACTAACAACCGTCTGCCGTCTACGACCTTGTTTGCAGCCGCTACCGGGCACCGCACCCAAACCGTGCCCAGCCCGGCCGCGCTGCAGCGAATTTCGCCCGCCTGCACGCTCTCAGGCGGACACCCGCCGTTTCGGGCAATGGCCGCCACTACTTCCTCCGGGCTCACGGAGTCGTCCAGCCCATCTATGCGCAGTTCAGCCGTTTTAGTGGGCCTGGATACCCGGACGTCCTCTGGTTTGAGGACTTCTCGAAGTTTGGCGGCCAGAACATCCGCCCTCTCCTGCCTTGCATCACCCGACACCTCAAACACCTTGGCACCTGTGGCTGCCGTTCTAAACACAAAGCCAGCTGGGGTAGCAAATTCGTTGAAGTTCAGCTTCTCTTTTACCTCCGCCAGGACGGACTTGTAATTGACTCCCCTGTTTGAGGCTTCGGGCTGCAGGGTGATGACTACAGCCTCGGAGCGTGGAGTCCTGACCTTATGTGGCGTCGTGCCCTCTTTTTGAGCCGGGTTCTTGGGAGCTCTCGGTAGCGCCGCCTCCTTCTTGCGGCTCCTTTTTACCACCGTCGTCCAGGCCCCTTGGGTGGGAGGCGTGGTCGCCGGGACCGCGGTTGAGTTGGAAGGGGACGCGGACGCACTCGCTACGGGCTTTTTGGGTCCCACCATGGGCTTTTTGGCCCCCTCTGCAGGTTTCTTGGCCACCTGCACAGACTCTGTCCTGGCAGACTCCTCCTTCCTCCGCCTATCTGCCGCAAGCGGCGGCCGGAGGATTTCAGCCGGAGGGAGGCGAGTCTCCATGGCCTCCAGTCGGGCACTCACCATGCCCCCACACTGCTGCATACATATTCGGGCCACTCTCTGAATTTCGTGGTCCGACAGAGCATGTGCAGGCGGTGGAGCAGGTGCAGGGGCCAATGAAGGCGCGGCAGCTCGCGCATTTACCGGCCCCCCTGGGCCGGTAAATGCGGGAGCTGCCTGTTGCTGCCACTCATTCCTCTGAGCAGCAAACTCCCGCTTGAGGTCCTCCAGCTCGGATCGGAGACGGCTGTTCTCCTCCCACAACTTTGTTGTCTCCTCCGAGGTCGAGCGATTAAGGAGTACCTCCACCGCCTCCTTAATCCCATCCGCCGCCTCTTTTAGAGCTCGCGTGAACGTGCCCTTCAAGTTGCCAGACTTGGTGGCAACCTTCAGGACCACGTCCACGCTGTCCAAAACTTGGCGGTTTAGGGCCGCCGCTGACAAATCCTCGACAGCGGTCAAGCGAGCAGACCGCCGTTCTCTGGCCTGACTGGCCATTTCAGCCACCTCGTCAAGAGCCACTGCCCGTCTCTCCTCTCTCCTAGCAGAGTTGATCTCCCCCTTTGTACTGACCAGGGAGATCGAATTTTGGTTAGAAGCGCCCTCCACTTCCTTGGTCCCCGAGTCACTTCCTCCGCTGGGCGCCGGCGTGTCCGGGCGCTTGAGGAAGCGCCCTAGAGGATCGCGTGACGTCGAAGGAGCTAATGCTCCACCACTTGCGCGACCTCGCCCTCTCCTGCCTGTCGACACTTTAGCGGCCGGTAGGTTCTCCTCGCTAGAAGAGAGACCTGTCAACCCAGCGCGTTTCTCCTCTTTACGTGAGCGTTTACTCCAAAATTTGGAATGACGCCCAGCCATCGCTTCTTCAGTCGGTGAGCACTTTGAGCTTACGCTCGCCACGCTCGCCACTCTCATCCTATCAGATGCGGTATCAGAATCTGACAGCGCACCCACACCCATCTGCTCGACCAACACGATCGGCAACTCCTTCGATTTAATTTTTTTATTTACTTTGTCCATATGAATCCCACGAGTAGATATAGGTCAAAAATGTCCACCGGGCAGAGCCTAGATGCCCGGTAAGCCTACATACTGCAGAGTGCGGCAGGTGCTCTACAGGTGAAGCGCTCACGACTGGACTCCCTCCAGCCATTCATCCTCTCACCGCGCTTCAAAGCTTAGGATTGGGTGGTTTTTTATCTTAGAGGTAGCCTTCCTCTGGGCCAGGCAATTAAGCCAAGCCCCCGGCGGCGGCATTAAGCATGCCTCCGTTCGCTGTCCGGACAACCCGACTCAGCGAACCCGCCGAAAGTTCTCTCCTCAAAGACTACTCCTCAAGAAGAGAAACACGCGCCGCTTTGGTGCGCCTACACCACAGCGGCATGGTCACGTCTTCTGTCCATCGACTATCGTCGATCGATCAGGAGCGACAAAGCGTCACGGGTGGCGCGCGCAAAGGATTTTTCTCGACTGCGAGCATGCGCGCGCGGCCGCGCGGACAAACTACAGAGGGTGGCGGGGTAAGAGGGGTACCAGGGACGTACTCATTACAGGGACGCACTTAGGGCACGTTATACTCTCCCCCTTTTGATCAAGAGGCGGAGACTGATTGATCAAACTCCTACTACTGAAGCGAACCTATGATTGGACTTTCCTAGGGCGACCTCTGCGGCGCTTCGGAACAATAGGTTCCGGACACTCTCCACCTCTATCATGGTATCTACGCAGATCCGATGTGTGGTACTTACCCACAACTTCACCAGTCTTCTGCGTGGTAAGAACATATGTAGTAGGAGTCACCTTCTTGGAGACTACATACGGACCATCCTGTTTCGGGATAAACTTGGAAGTGACGCCTTTGGAAGCATTACTTAAGACGTGCGTCTTCATCAGCACGAGATCACCTTCTTCGAAAGGATCCGAAGCACGACGGGCAGAATCAGCTTGTTGCTTACGAAGATCCTGCTGATGCTCGATATTTTCCTTTGCTTGAGAGAGGGAGTCAACAAGCTTCAAAAGGTACGGGGTGATCTGAGGGACCAAATTCTCAGATTCGATGACTGCTCGTAAATCAGCCTGAACAGAGAGGGGAGAACGAAGCTCGCGACCAAATGTCAAGTAAGCTGGAGTGGAACCGGTGGAAATGGTAAATGAGCTGTTTAGAGCAAATCGGACGAACGGTAAAACCTCAGGCCATTGCCTGTGATTGCCCTCTACAAGAATAGCGAGGTGAGCCTTTAAGTCCCGATTCCTTCTCTCCACCGGGTTGGCCTCGGGATGATACAGGGGTATCAGGTTCTGTTTCACACCTAAGACATACAGCGCCTTCTGCATTACATCAGCTACGAATTGAACTCCGTTGTCTGAGATCATACGCCTGGGGAGTCCATACCTCATAAAAATCTCACCCACTAAGGTTCTCGCACAGATCTCGGCTGTTGCTTCAGTAAGGGCAAAAAGTTCAACCCACTTACTAGCGGTGTCCTCTGCTATTAAAACCCACCTTTCGCCTTGAGGCCCTTTGGGTAACGGTCCGAAGAGGTCAACAGCAATGATCTCAAATCTCTGAGCGGGTACAGGAGTCTGAAGTAAGCCAGGCGGTTTCAAGTTTGAGGACTTGTACCGCTGACACTCCGTACAGGTCTTCAGGTATTCGTTTATATACTTCCTCATGCCTGGGAAGTAAAACTGCTGAGATATGCGATGAAGAGTTTTCTGGATACCCCCATGAGCGGCGGTCGGCGAATCGTGACACTCATACATGACTTTGCTTCGCAGGCTCTCCGGCACGACCAGCTGAGGCTCTTCAGTCTCAGAATCCTCTACATACCTGTACAATACTCCCTGATTGATAAAGTACCCTCTATCCGACCAACGATGCACTGACAATTCATCAAAACTTTCCAAGTCAGTGAGAATCTTAGCTACTTCTGGATCGGACAATTGAGCTTCACGGGTAGATGTGGCGTCCCATCGTGGAATGTCCACGGTAACCGGACAGACACCACATCCCGATGTGCTATTTATAACTGGGCGGCTGAGGGTATCGGCTACCACATTAGCCTTCCCAGGAGTGTATTCGATATGTAAATCAAAAGACTGCAACTTCAATGCCCAACGAACAAGCCTACCCGTAGGCGATTTAAGCGTGAACAGCCACTTCAGGGGTTGATGGTCACTCCTGACACATACCGGATGACCATCGATGTAGCCGCGGAATCTCTCCACTGCCCAGACAACGGCCAACGCCTCCCTCTCTGTGGTGGAGTAGTTCCGTTCTGCTGGCGTGAGGAGACGACTAGCGTACTCGATGGGGTGTTCGTCTTGTGGTGACTCCCCCTGGAGTAAAGCTGCACCTAAAGCGAAATCGCTGGCGTCCGTTCTAAGGATGAAAGGTCTTAAGTAGTCTGGCTGGGTCAGAATGGGGGGTGAAGCTAAAAGAGACTTAAGCTGTATAAAAGCGCTAGCTTGATCCTTACCCCATTTCCAGGTCTGTGACTTCTTGGTTAGACGTGTAAGTGGTTCAGCCACCTTGGCGAACTCGGGAATAAACTTGCGGAACCACGAGCAAGTTTGGAGGAAGGTGCGAAGTTGCTGGAGAGTTGTCGGTTCCTTCATCTCTAAAACAGCACTTACCTTCTCTTCGTCTGGAGATATACCATCCTGAGATATCACGTGGCCAAGGTATTTGAGCCGGTCTCGGGCAAACACACACTTCTCTCTGTTTGCTCGAAGCTTGAACATACGGAGACGCTCAAATACCGCACGCAAATCTGCTATATGAGACTCCAGGTCCTCCGAAATAACCAGAAGGTCATCCAGATAACCTAAAATAGTCTTACCACCAAGTGTAGACCCTGATCTGAAACGGTCTATGAGCCTCTGAAACGTCGCAGGCGAATTCTTAAGGCCGAACGGCATACGTTTGAAGCGGTAGACACCAAAGGGCGTGACGAACGCAGTTTTGTCGCGATCGGCGGTACCTACCTGCCAGTAACCACTGCGAAGGTCCAAAGAACTCATTACACAGCCCTTCTTGGTCGATTGTAAGAGCTCGTCAATACGCGGCATGGGGTACGCATCCGCCTTAGTGACCGCGTTTAACTTTCGGTAGTCGACACAAAACCTATACGTACCATTACGTTTCGGTACCAAGACGCACGGTGCTGCCCAGGCGGATTCACACTCCTCGATCACGTCCTCCGCTAACATCTTGTCTAACTCGGCGCGCATGATTTCCTTCTTGGCAGGCGTAACGCGATACGGGGGCAAGGCAATAGGCGGATGGTCGCCGGTATCAATATGGTGTTCCGCAAATGGCGTAGGCTCTCCGACTATATCAAAAATATCGGAGTACTCACATAGAATATTCCCCAACGTCGACCTCTCCGACTCTGATAACATAGCGCCCTCCTCCGTCCTCAGTACGTTCACGGAAGCACACTGGATGGGTTCGCGTTCGGATTCCCATGATAAAGTGTGAAGTGTCCGAGGCTGATCCATTGTACGCCAAGTCCAGTTGGAAAAATCGATAACCATCTTAGCTTTAGCAATAAAGTCAATGCCTAACAGAGTATCATTGTTGACAGCCTCAGGTAAAATAATGAATTCAATAGGTATCGATAATGAAGCAAGTTGAACATTAACTATCGTCAGTAGCACATCACTATTCCTAACAATACCATCCGCAAGCTTCAACGAAATCGTTTCGGCGCGAAAGTTTGAACCAATACGTTTCAGTAAGGAATAAAGTGAATAACTCGCAATACTACGACGCGCGGCGGTATCCAACAACGCGGTACCCTGATATCCCCCTACACACACACGCACGATAGGCCGACCATGCTTAATATTATCGTTAGCAAAATCCGAACATAACTTCTTACTATCTATATACACACAAGAAAACACATTTTCTATCTTAACATTCGAGTTACTATCTCCGGCACTATTTTCTTTACCTTTAGGACAATTAACTCTAATGTGACCTTTTTCACCACAATTATAGCAAGATGTGCCGGAGTTAGTAGAAAGAGTGCGTTTACTTAGCTTATCACAGGAGTCCCGTACGTGTCCTTTCGTCTTACAATACACGCAGAACAACTTCTTATCACTGTTATCACTTTTGCTCACACACTGATCACTACGCGGCGATTGCGCTCGTTCGCGAGCGGAATGCGCGGCAGCGGCGCGGGCGGCGCGAACCGGCGGCGACGGCGTCGAACTCGATCCCGGAGCGACGTGTTGCTGCGCGCTCTCGCTAAACGCGCCGGCAGACCTCGTAGGTAAACACGACGACGACGCGGCGTTCTCCGACAACGATTCTTCTATGCTGCGAGATTTCTCTATCAGCGATTCAATATCACTCACAGCGTCTCTTGGTAACCGCTTCCTGATTCTCTTGTGAAGTAGACCATAAATCATATCCAGTCTCGCTTCCTCTGGTAATTGATAAGGTAGTTTCGCCAACAGAGATCGTACTCTTACGATGAAAACGTCGGCGCGTTCCAACCCTTGTTCAAAAGCAAAAATATCTCTGTACAGTTTGTACGGTGGCCGTGGTATGCCATACATCGAACGCAGGCGCTTGATAGCCTCTGACCATGACGTAACTTCATGACGGATGCCACGCCACCAAACTGCTGCTTGTCCATGAAGTAACATGGGGAGTCCACGAAGTGCCATCTCATTGCTGACCGAAGCGACGACGAACCATCGAAGCGCGAGGTGCATTTGACGAGATTCCCAGAATACGATGACGGTGACGGTGTGGCGCCGGAGTCCACCCTGGGGGGCGTCCCTGAGTGCGATATCAGAAGAGACTCGACGAGCTTCCGGTTCGCCTCGGCCTGCGCCGAAGAGAAGGCGGCCAGGAGCGACGCTAACTGAGTATCAGACATAAGCACCGGAGCTGCCGGTGTCTCCGTCACAGTCACAGGTTCATCTTCCGAACTGGAGTCGTTCACTAAAAGTCCCGAGCACTATCGAATGATCTAGAACATCGGCCAATACGTTGGGAGCCAGTATAACGTTGGCAATAAAACGCGCGATCTCACAATAAACTTTAATTAAACACGCTACACATGCAACATTACAAGATTCGAAAAAAACTTAATAATTAGGGCCGCGGGCGCACACAAAGCGTCACGGGTGGCGCGCGCAAAGGATTTTTCTCGACTGCGAGCATGCGCGCGCGGCCGCGCGGACAAACTACAGAGGGTGGCGGGGTAAGAGGGGTACCAGGGACGTACTCATTACAGGGACGCACTTAGGGCACGTTATATGTTTTTAATAATTTGATCTAACTTTGCTAAAGAAATGATTTTATGTCATTAAAAAAAAATTAAGTGAGCCATTACTGCCGAAGTGAACAAAACGCAACTGTGGCGATGAAAATAAATGACAACACAACACTGTCTGTAATTTGTAAAAAAAACTTTCCCAAAGTATAAATACTATTCTAAATCTTTCCAATTATTCCATATCAAGTAGGTAAATAAAATGAAAACACTGAAAAGAAAAAAAGAAAGTCAACCCTCGATCTTATGGTAATTCCTACGATTAAATACCACGTTCATAATCGGAATATGCGCTATTCCAGTCCGATAACATAACTAGATCATTCAATTCACTATAATATGAGACATTTTAATTTATTTTAACGTTAATAACGACAACACGTAAAACTTTAGTACAAAACCGACCAATTTCGGGCGGTAAACAAATCACATACGCCTAGTAACTTTTGCAGGTGGTTAACGTTTCAAAAATTTTATAGAAACACTACAAGCTGTCATCTCCATACATTTACCCTACTATCCGTTATTCGTAACCCTCCCATCCGTAGGTAGCAAGCCAACGGTAACTTCGCTTACGAAACGATTTTTAAAGGAACAGTTTTGGGTTACGTCTCGTAGACAATTCTACCATCCGTGAACAAAACGAGTCGTTTCGCGAGTATAGGAACCGGGCGTTAGTGATTGGGCAACTCCAGGTATTTACAAAAGTAGGCAGAGGTTATTTGAATTGTATCATGAAAAAACATGTAACCATGATGAAACTTTTAAAGAATTTGTTAGGAAATATTCAAAAACTTTTAAAAGATCCTGTTCCTCAGCAAAAGCCATAAACATTAAAAATAAAATAAAATGTTTTGGAAATAAAATTAAAACCACTTGGAAGACAATTAATTCAGAAACAAACTCACACACAAACACACAAATACATAAACACACACACTCACAAACACAAACATACAAACTCACACACAAATACACAAACTCACTAACACACAAACTCACACACAAACTCACAAACACACAAATACACAAACTCACAAACACTCAAACTCACAAACACTCAAACTCACAAACACAAACTCACAAACTCACCAACTCACAAACACAAACTCACAAACACACAAACGCACAAACTCACACACAAATACACAAACTCACAAACACACAAACTCACACACAACTACACAAACTCACAAACACAAACTCACCAACACACAAACTCACACACAAACACACAAACTCACAAACACACAAACTCACACACAAATACACAAACTCACAAACACAAACTCACAAACACACAAACTCACCAACACACAAACTCACTAACACACAAATACACAAACTCACAAACACTCAAACTACAAACACAAACTCACAAACTCAAACTCACAAACACAAACTCACAAACACACAAACTCACTAACACACAAACTCACTAACACACAAACTCACAAACTCACTAACACACAAACTCACAAACACACAAACTCACCAACACAAACACACAAACTCACCAACTCACAAACTCACCAACTCATAAACTCACACACAAATATACAAACACATAAACTCACAAACACACAAACTCAACAACACACAAACTCACAAACTCAAACTCACAAACACAAACTCACAAACACACAAACTCACTAACACACAAACTCACTAACACACAAACTCACTAACACACAAACTCACAAACTCACAAACACACAAACTCACCAACTCACAAACTCACAAACACACAAACTCACCAACACACAAACTCACAAACTCACAAACACACAAACTCACCAACTCACAAACTCACAAACACACAAACTCACCAACTCACAAACTCACAAACACACAAACTCACCAACTCACAAACTCACCAACTCACAAACTCACAAACACACAAACTCACCAACTCACAAACACACAAACTCACCAACTCACAAACTCACCAACTCACAAACTCACAAACACACAAACTCACCAACACACAAACTCACCAACACACAAACTCACTAACACACAAATACACAAACTCACAAACACTCAAACTACAAACACAAACTCACAAACTCAAACTCACAAACACAAACTCACAAACACACAAACTCACTAACACACAAACTCACTAACACACAAACTCACAAACTCACTAACACACAAACTCACAAACACACAAACTCACCAACACAAACACACAAACTCACCAACTCACAAACTCACCAACTCATAAACTCACACACAAATATACAAACACATAAACACACAAATACACAAACTCACAAACACAAACTCACTAACACACAAACTCACCAACACACAAACTCACAAACTCACACACAAACACACAAATATAGTACATCAGTAACCAATCGTTTTTGGGTCACGAGTAACGAACCGGTAAAGACGTTCCTAAAAGATTTTTCGGCGTCTACCTGCGACGAACACATGTTGGTCACCCGCTGACCGAAGCCCTCCGACGACATCTGCCCGGCGTTCATGCGTTTCGTTGTAACAACAAGCACTTTTGAATTAAAATTGAAACGAATGAAAATTTTGCTTATTTTAAGCATTCACGATAATTTCATTTCTAAAATAAATATGTTTTTAATAATTTGATCTAACTTTGCTAAAGAAATGATTTTATGTCATTAAAAAAAAATTAAGTGAGCCATTACTGCCGAAGTGAACAAAACGCAACTGTGGCGATGAAAATAAATGACAACACAACACTGTCTGTAATTTGTAAAAAAAACTTTCCCAAAGTATAAATACTATTCTAAATCTTTCCAATTATTCCATATCAAGTAGGTAAATAAAATGAAAACACTGAAAAGAAAAAAAGAAAGTCAACCCTCGATCTTATGGTAATTCCTACGATTAAATACCACGTTCATAATCGGAATATGCGCTATTCCAGTCCGATAACATAACTAGATCATTCAATTCACTATAATATGAGACATTTTAATTTATTTTAACGTTAATAACGACAACACGTAAAACTTTAGTACAAAACCGACCAATTTCGGGCGGTAAACAAATCACATACGCCTAGTAACTTTTACAGCTGGTTAACGTTTCAAAAATTTTATAGAAACACTACAAGCTGTCATCTCCATTAATTTACCCTACTATCCGTTATTCGTAACCCTCCCATCCGTAGGTAGCAAGCCAACGGTAACTTCGCTTACGAAACGATTTTTAAAGGAACAGTTTTGGGTTACGTCTCGTAGACAATTCTACCATCCGTGAACAAAACGAGTCGTTTCGCGAGTATAGGAACCGGGCGTTAGTGATTGGGCAACTCCAGGTATTTACAAAAGTAGGCAGAGGTTATTTGAATTGTATCATGAAAAAACATGTAACCATGATGAAACTTTTAAAGAATTTGTTAGGAAATATTCAAAAACTTTTAAAAGATCCTGTTCCTCAGCAAAAGCCATAAACATTAAAAATAAAATAAAATGTTTTGGAAATAAAATTAAAACCACTTGGAATATAATTAATTCAGAAACAAACTCACACACAAATACATAAACACACACACTCACAAACACAAACATACAAACTCACACACAAATACACAAACTCACTAACACACAAACTCACACACAAACTCACAAACACACAAATACACAAACTCACAAACACTCAAACTCACAAACACTCAAACTCACAAACACAAACTCACAAACTCAAACTCACAAACACAAACTCGCAAACACACAAACGCACAAACTCACACACAAATACACAAACTCACAAACACACAAACTCACACACAAATACACAAACTCACAAACACAAACTCACCAACACACAAACTCACACACAAACACACAAACTCACAAACACACAAACTCACACACAAATACACAAACTCACAAACACAAACTCACAAACACACAAACTCACCAACACACAAACTCACAAACTCACAAACACACAAACTCACCAACTCACAAACTCACAAACACACAAACTCACCAACTCACAAACTCACAAACACACAAACTCACTAACACACAAACTCACAAACACACAAACTCACAAACTCACAAACACAAACTCACCAACACACAAACTCACACACAAACTCACAAACACTCAAACTCACAAACACTCAAACTCACAAACACAAACTCACAAACTCAAACTCACAAACACAAACTCACAAACACACAAACTCACCAACACACAAACTCACAAACTCACAAACACACAAACTCACCAACTCACAAACTCACAAACACACAAACTCACCAACTCACAAACTCACAAACACACAAACTCACTAACACACAAACTCACAAACACACAAACTCACAAACACACAAACTCACAAACACAAACTCACCAACACACAAACTCACACACAAACTCACCAACACACAAACTCACAAACACACAAACTCACCAACACACAAACTCACCAACACAAACACACAAACACACAAACTCACCAACACACAAACTCACTTACACACAAACTCACACACAAACTCACAAACTCAAACTCACAAACACAAACTCACAAACACACAAACTCACTAACACACAAACTCACTAACACACAAACTCACTAACACACAAACTCACAAACTCACTAACACACAAACTCACCAACACACAAACTCACCAACACAAACACACAAACTCACCAACTCATAAACTCACACACAAATATACAAATACATAAACACACACACTCACAAACACAAACATACAAACTCACACACAAATACACAAACTCACTAACACACAAACTCACCAACACACAAACTCACCAACACAAACACACAAACTCACCAACTCATAAACTCACACACAAATATACAAATACATAAACACACACACTCACAAACACAAACATACAAATTCACACACAAATACACAAACTCACCAACACACAAACTCACACACAAACACACAAACTCACAAACACACAAACTCACACACAAATACACAAACTCACAAACACAAACTCACAAACACTCAAACTCACAAACACTCAAACTCACAAACACAAACTCACAAACTCAAACTCACAAATTCAAACTCACAAACACTCAAACTCACTAACACACAAACTCACAAACTCACTTACACACAAACTCACCAACACACAAACTCACCAACACAAACACACAAACTCACCAACTCACAAACTCACCAACTCATAAACTCACACACAAATATACAAACACATAAACTCACAAACACACAAACTCAACAACACACAAACTCACTAACGCACAAACTCACTAACACACAAACTCACAAACACAAACTCACCAACACACAAACTCACAAACTCAAACTCACAAACACAAACTCACTAACACTCAAACTCACAAACACTCAAACTCACAAACACAAACTCACAAACTCAAACTCACTAACACACAAACTCACACACAAACTCACAAACACACAAATACACAAACTCAAAAACACTCAAACCCACAAACACTCAAACTCACAAACACAAACTCACAAACTCAAACTCACAAACACAAACTCACAAACACACAAACTCACTAACACACAAACTCACAAACTCACTAACACACAAACTCACCAACACACAAACTCACCAACACAAACACACAAACTCACCAACTCACAAACTCACCAACTCATAAACTCACACACAAATATACAAATACATAAACACACACACTCACAAACACAAACATACAAACACACACAAATACACAAACTCACTAACACACAAACTCACACAAACTCACAAACACACAAATACACAAACTCACAAACACTCAAACTCACAAACACAAACTCACAAACTCACCAACTCACAAACACACAAACTCACCAACTCACAAACTCACAAACACACAAACTCACCAACACTCAAACTCACAAACACAAACTCACAAACTCAAACTCACAAACACAAACTCACAAACACACAAACTCACTAACACACAAACTCACTAACACACAAACTCACTAACACACAAACTCACAAACTCACACACAAATACACAAACTCACAAACACACAAACTCACCAACACACAAACTCAAAAACACACAAACTCAAAAACACACAAATACACAAACTCACAAACACTCAAACTCACAAACACAAACTCACAAACTCAAACTCACAAACACAAACTCACAAACACAAAAACTCACTAACACACAAACTCACTAACACACAAACTCACCAACACACAAACTCACCAACACAAACACAAACTCACCAACTCACAAACTCACCAACTCATAAACTCACACACAAATATACAAACACATAAACTCACAAACACACAAACTCACCAACACACAAACTCACAAACTCAAACTCACAAACACAAACTCACAAACACACAAACTCACAAACACACAAACTCACTAACACACAAACTCACTAACACACAAACTCACAAACTCACTAACACACAAACTCACCAACACACAAACTCACAAACACAAACTCACCAACACACAAACTCACAAACTCACAAACACACAAACTCACCAACACAAACACACAAACACACAAACTCACCAACACACAAACTCACAAACTCACTAACACACAAACTCACACACAAACTCACAAACACACAAATACACAAACTCACAAACACTCAAACCCACAAACACTCAAACTCACAAACACAAACTCACAAACTCAAACTCACAAACACAAACTCACAAACACACAAACTCACTAACACAAACTCACAAACTCACTAACACACAAACTCACCAACACACAAACTCACCAACACAAACACTCAAACTCACAAACACAAACTCACAAACTCACCAACTCACAAACACACAAACTCACCAACTCACAAACTCACAAACACACAAACTCACCAACACTCAAACTCACAAACACAAACTCACAAACTCAAACTCACAAACACAAACTCACAAACACACAAACTCACTAACACACAAACTCACTAACACACAAACTCACTAACACACAAACTCACAAACTCACACACAAATACACAAACTCACAAACACACAAACTCACCAACACACAAACTCAAAAACACACAAACTCAAAAACACACAAATACACAAACTCACAAACACTCAAACTCACAAACACAAACTCACAAACTCAAACTCACAAACACAAACTCACAAACACAAAAACTCACTAACACACAAACTCACTAACACACAAACTCACCAACACACAAACTCACCAACACAAACACAAACTCACCAACTCACAAACTCACCAACTCATAAACTCACACACAAATATACAAACACATAAACTCACAAACACACAAACTCACCAACACACAAACTCACAAACTCAAACTCACAAACACAAACTCACAAACACACAAACTCACAAACACACAAACTCACTAACACACAAACTCACTAACACACAAACTCACAAACTCACTAACACACAAACTCACCAACACACAAACTCACAAACACAAACTCACCAACACACAAACTCACAAACTCACAAACACACAAACTCACCAACACAAACACACAAACACACAAACTCACCAACACACAAACTCACAAACTCACTAACACACAAACTCACACACAAACTCACAAACACACAAATACACAAACTCACAAACACTCAAACCCACAAACACTCAAACTCACAAACACAAACTCACAAACTCAAACTCACAAACACAAACTCACAAACACACAAACTCACTAACACAAACTCACAAACTCACTAACACACAAACTCACCAACACACAAACTCACCAACACAAACACACAAACTCACCAACTCACAAACTCACCAACTCATAAACTCACACACAAATATACAAATACATAAACACACACACTCACAAACACAAACATACAAACTCACACACAAATACACAAACTCACTAACACACAAACTCACACAAACTCACAAACAAACAAATACACAAACTCACAAACACTCAAACTCACAAACACTCAAACTCACAAACACAAACTCACAAACTCACCAACTCACAAATACACAAACTCACCAACTCACAAACTCACAAACACACAAACTCACCAACACACAAACTCACAAACACTCAAACTCACAAACACTCAAACTCACAAACACTCAAACTCACAAACTCAAACTCACAAACACAAACTCACAAACACACAAACTCACTAACACACAAACTCACTAACACACAAACTCACTAACACACAAACTCACAAACTCACTAACACACAAACTCACCAACACACAAACTCACAAACTCACACACAAATACACAAACTCACAAACACACAAACTCACCAACACACAAACTCAAAAACACACAAACTCAAAAACACACAAATACACAAACTCACAAACACTCAAACTCACAAACACAAACTCACAAACTCAAACTCACAAACACAAACTCACAAACACAAAAACTCACTAACACACAAACTCACTAACACACAAACTCACCAACACACAAACTCACCAACACAAACACACAAACTCACCAACTCACAAACTCACCAACTCATAAACTCACACACAAATATACAAATACATAAACACACACACTCACAAACACAAACATACAAACACACACAAATACACAAACTCACTAACACACAAACTCACACAAACTCACAAACACACAAATACACAAACTCACAAACACTCAAACTCACAAACACAAACTCACAAACTCACCAACTCACAAACACACAAACTCACCAACTCACAAACTCACAAACACACAAACTCACCAACACTCAAACTCACAAACACAAACTCACAAACTCAAACTCACAAACACAAACTCACAAACACACAAACTCACTAACACACAAACTCACTAACACACAAACTCACTAACACACAAACTCACAAACTCACACACAAATACACAAACTCACAAACACACAAACTCACCAACACACAAACTCAAAAACACACAAACTCAAAAACACACAAATACACAAACTCACAAACACTCAAACTCACAAACACACAAACTCACCAACACACAAACTCAAAAACACACAAACTCAAAAACACACAAATACACAAACTCACAAACACTCAAACTCAAAAACACAAACTCACAAACTCAAACTCACAAACACAAACTCACAAACACAAAAACTCACTAACACACAAACTCACTAACACACAAACTCACCAACACACAAACTCACCAACACAAACACACAAACTCACCAACTCACAAACTCACAAACTCAAACTCACAAACACTCAAACTCACAAACACAAACTCACAAACTCAAACTCACAAACACAAACTCACAAACACAAAAACTCACTAACACACAAACTCACTAACACACAAACTCACCAACACACAAACTCACCAATACAAACACTCAAACTCACAAACACAAACTCACAAACTCAAACTCACTAACACACAAACTCACACACAAACTCACAAACACACAAATACACAAACTCAAAAACACTCAAACCCACAAACACTCAAACTCACAAACACAAACTCACAAACTCAAACTCACAAACACAAACTCACAAACACACAAACTCACTAACACACAAACTCACAAACTCACTAACACACAAACTCACCAACACACAAACTCACCAACACAAACACACAAACTCACCAACTCACAAACTCACCAACTCATAAACTCACACACAAATATACAAATACATAAACACACACACTCACAAACACAAACATACAAACACACACAAATACACAAACTCACTAACACACAAACTCACACAAACTCACAAACACACAAATACACAAACTCACAAACACTCAAACTCACAAACACAAACTCACAAACTCACCAACTCACAAACACACAAACTCACCAACTCACAAACTCACAAACACACAAACTCACCAACACTCAAACTCACAAACACAAACTCACAAACTCAAACTCACAAACACAAACTCACAAACACACAAACTCACTAACACACAAACTCACTAACACACAAACTCACTAACACACAAACTCACAAACTCACACACAAATACACAAACTCACAAACACACAAACTCACCAACACACAAACTCAAAAACACACAAACTCAAAAACACACAAATACACAAACTCACAAACACTCAAACTCACAAACACAAACTCACAAACTCAAACTCACAAACACAAACTCACAAACACAAAAACTCACTAACACACAAACTCACTAACACACAAACTCACCAACACACAAACTCACCAACACAAACACACAAACTCACCAACTCACAAACTCACCAACTCATAAACTCACACACAAATATACAAACACATAAACTCACAAACACACAAACTCACCAACACACAAACTCACAAACTCAAACTCACAAACACAAACTCACAAACACACAAACTCACAAACACACAAACTCACTAACACACAAACTCACTAACACACAAACTCACAAACTCACTAACACACAAACTCACCAACACACAAACTCACAAACACAAACTCACCAACACACAAACTCACAAAATCACAAACACACAAACTCACCAACACAAACACACAAACACACAAACTCACCAACACACAAACTCACAAACTCACTAACACACAAACTCACACACAAACTCACAAACACACAAATACACAAACTCACAAACACTCAAACCCACAAACACTCAAACTCACAAACACAAACTCACAAACTCAAACTCACAAACACAAACTCACAAACACACAAACTCACTAACACAAACTCACAAACTCACTAACACACAAACTCACCAACACACAAACTCACCAACACAAACACACAAACTCACCAACTCACAAACTCACCAACTCATAAACTCACACACAAATATACAAATACATAAACACACACACTCACAAACACATACATACAAACTCACACACAAATACACAAACTCACTAACACACAAACTCACACAAACTCACAAACACACAAATACACAAACTCACAAACACTCAAACTCACAAACACTCAAACTCACAAACACAAACTCACAAACTCACCAACTCACAAATACACAAACTCACCAACTCACAAACTCACAAACACACAAACTCACCAACACACAAACTCACAAACACTCAAACTCACAAACACTCAAACTCACAAACACTCAAACTCACAAACTCAAACTCACAAACACAAACTCACAAACACACAAACTCACTAACACACAAACTCACTAACACACAAACTCACAAACACACAAACTCACCAACTCACAAACTCACAAACACACAAACTCACCAACTCACAAACTCACAAACACACAAACTCACTAACACACAAACTCACAAACACACAAACTCACAAACACACAAACTCACAAACACAAACTCACCAACACACAAACTCACACACAAACTCACCAACACACAAACTCACAAACACACAAACTCACCAACACACAAACTCACCAACACAAACACACAAACACACAAACTCACCAACACACAAACTCACTTACACACAAACTCACACACAAACTCACAAACTCAAACTCACAAACACAAACTCACAAACACACAAACTCACTAACACACAAACTCACTAACACACAAACTCACTAACACACAAACTCACAAACTCACTAACACACAAACTCACCAACACACAAACTCACCAACACAAACACACAAACTCACCAACTCATAAACTCACACACAAATATACAAATACATAAACACACACACTCACAAACACAAACATACAAACTCACACACAAATACACAAACTCACTAACACACAAACTCACCAACACACAAACTCACCAACACAAACACACAAACTCACCAACTCATAAACTCACACACAAATATACAAATACATAAACACACACACTCACAAACACAAACATACAAATTCACACACAAATACACAAACTCACCAACACACAAACTCACACACAAACACACAAACTCACAAACACACAAACTCACACACAAATACACAAACTCACAAACACAAACTCACAAACACTCAAACTCACAAACACTCAAACTCACAAACACAAACTCACAAACTCAAACTCACAAATTCAAACTCACAAACACTCAAACTCACTAACACACAAACTCACAAACTCACTTACACACAAACTCACCAACACACAAACTCACCAACACAAACACACAAACTCACCAACTCACAAACTCACCAACTCATAAACTCACACACAAATATACAAACACATAAACTCACAAACACACAAACTCAACAACACACAAACTCACTAACGCACAAACTCACTAACACACAAACTCACAAACACAAACTCACCAACACACAAACTCACAAACTCAAACTCACAAACACAAACTCACTAACACTCAAACTCACAAACACTCAAACTCACAAACACAAACTCACAAACTCAAACTCACTAACACACAAACTCACACACAAACTCACAAACACACAAATACACAAACTCAAAAACACTCAAACCCACAAACACTCAAACTCACAAACACAAACTCACAAACTCAAACTCACAAACACAAACTCACAAACACACAAACTCACTAACACACAAACTCACAAACTCACTAACACACAAACTCACCAACACACAAACTCACCAACACAAACACACAAACTCACCAACTCACAAACTCACCAACTCATAAACTCACACACAAATATACAAATACATAAACACACACACTCACAAACACAAACATACAAACACACACAAATACACAAACTCACTAACACACAAACTCACACAAACTCACAAACACACAAATACACAAACTCACAAACACTCAAACTCACAAACACAAACTCACAAACTCACCAACTCACAAACACACAAACTCACCAACTCACAAACTCACAAACACACAAACTCACCAACACTCAAACTCACAAACACAAACTCACAAACTCAAACTCACAAACACAAACTCACAAACACACAAACTCACTAACACACAAACTCACTAACACACAAACTCACTAACACACAAACTCACAAACTCACACACAAATACACAAACTCACAAACACACAAACTCACCAACACACAAACTCAAAAACACACAAACTCAAAAACACACAAATACACAAACTCACAAACACTCAAACTCACAAACACAAACTCACAAACTCAAACTCACAAACACAAACTCACAAACACAAAAACTCACTAACACACAAACTCACTAACACACAAACTCACCAACACACAAACTCACCAACACAAACACACAAACTCACCAACTCACAAACTCACCAACTCATAAACTCACACACAAATATACAAACACATAAACTCACAAACACACAAACTCACCAACACACAAACTCACAAACTCAAACTCACAAACACAAACTCACAAACACACAAACTCACAAACACACAAACTCACTAACACACAAACTCACTAACACACAAACTCACAAACTCACTAACACACAAACTCACCAACACACAAACTCACAAACACAAACTCACCAACACACAAACTCACAAACTCACAAACACACAAACTCACCAACACAAACACACAAACACACAAACTCACCAACACACAAACTCACAAACTCACTAACACACAAACTCACACACAAACTCACAAACACACAAATACACAAACTCACAAACACTCAAACCCACAAACACTCAAACTCACAAACACAAACTCACAAACTCAAACTCACAAACACAAACTCACAAACACACAAACTCACTAACACAAACTCACAAACTCACTAACACACAAACTCACCAACACACAAACTCACCAACACAAACACACAAACTCACCAACTCACAAACTCACCAACTCATAAACTCACACACAAATATACAAATACATAAACACACACACTCACAAACACAAACATACAAACTCACACACAAATACACAAACTCACTAACACACAAACTCACACAAACTCACAAACAAACAAATACACAAACTCACAAACACTCAAACTCACAAACACTCAAACTCACAAACACAAACTCACAAACTCACCAACTCACAAATACACAAACTCACCAACTCACAAACTCACAAACACACAAACTCACCAACACACAAACTCACAAACACTCAAACTCACAAACACTCAAACTCACAAACACTCAAACTCACAAACTCAAACTCACAAACACAAACTCACAAACACACAAACTCACTAACACACAAACTCACTAACACACAAACTCACTAACACACAAACTCACAAACTCACTAACACACAAACTCACCAACACACAAACTCACAAACTCACACACAAATACACAAACTCACAAACACACAAACTCACCAACACACAAACTCAAAAACACACAAACTCAAAAACACACAAATACACAAACTCACAAACACTCAAACTCACAAACACAAACTCACAAACTCAAACTCACAAACACAAACTCACAAACACAAAAACTCACTAACACACAAACTCACTAACACACAAACTCACCAACACACAAACTCACCAACACAAACACACAAACTCACCAACTCACAAACTCACCAACTCATAAACTCACACACAAATATACAAATACATAAACACACACACTCACAAACACAAACATACAAACACACACAAATACACAAACTCACTAACACACAAACTCACACAAACTCACAAACACACAAATACACAAACTCACAAACACTCAAACTCACAAACACAAACTCACAAACTCACCAACTCACAAACACACAAACTCACCAACTCACAAACTCACAAACACACAAACTCACCAACACTCAAACTCACAAACACAAACTCACAAACTCAAACTCACAAACACAAACTCACAAACACACAAACTCACTAACACACAAACTCACTAACACACAAACTCACTAACACACAAACTCACAAACTCACACACAAATACACAAACTCACAAACACACAAACTCACCAACACACAAACTCAAAAACACACAAACTCAAAAACACACAAATACACAAACTCACAAACACTCAAACTCACAAACACACAAACTCACCAACACACAAACTCAAAAACACACAAACTCAAAAACACACAAATACACAAACTCACAAACACTCAAACTCAAAAACACAAACTCACAAACTCAAACTCACAAACACAAACTCACAAACACAAAAACTCACTAACACACAAACTCACTAACACACAAACTCACCAACACACAAACTCACCAACACAAACACACAAACTCACCAACTCACAAACTCACAAACTCAAACTCACAAACACTCAAACTCACAAACACAAACTCACAAACTCAAACTCACAAACACAAACTCACAAACACAAAAACTCACTAACACACAAACTCACTAACACACAAACTCACCAACACACAAACTCACCAATACAAACACTCAAACTCACAAACACAAACTCACAAACTCAAACTCACTAACACACAAACTCACACACAAACTCACAAACACACAAATACACAAACTCAAAAACACTCAAACCCACAAACACTCAAACTCACAAACACAAACTCACAAACTCAAACTCACAAACACAAACTCACAAACACACAAACTCACTAACACACAAACTCACAAACTCACTAACACACAAACTCACCAACACACAAACTCACCAACACAAACACACAAACTCACCAACTCACAAACTCACCAACTCATAAACTCACACACAAATATACAAATACATAAACACACACACTCACAAACACAAACATACAAACACACACAAATACACAAACTCACTAACACACAAACTCACACAAACTCACAAACACACAAATACACAAACTCACAAACACTCAAACTCACAAACACAAACTCACAAACTCACCAACTCACAAACACACAAACTCACCAACTCACAAACTCACAAACACACAAACTCACCAACACTCAAACTCACAAACACAAACTCACAAACTCAAACTCACAAACACAAACTCACAAACACACAAACTCACTAACACACAAACTCACTAACACACAAACTCACTAACACACAAACTCACAAACTCACACACAAATACACAAACTCACAAACACACAAACTCACCAACACACAAACTCAAAAACACACAAACTCAAAAACACACAAATACACAAACTCACAAACACTCAAACTCACAAACACAAACTCACAAACTCAAACTCACAAACACAAACTCACAAACACAAAAACTCACTAACACACAAACTCACTAACACACAAACTCACCAACACACAAACTCACCAACACAAACACACAAACTCACCAACTCACAAACTCACCAACTCATAAACTCACACACAAATATACAAACACATAAACTCACAAACACACAAACTCACCAACACACAAACTCACAAACTCAAACTCACAAACACAAACTCACAAACACACAAACTCACAAACACACAAACTCACTAACACACAAACTCACTAACACACAAACTCACAAACTCACTAACACACAAACTCACCAACACACAAACTCACAAACACAAACTCACCAACACACAAACTCACAAAATCACAAACACACAAACTCACCAACACAAACACACAAACACACAAACTCACCAACACACAAACTCACAAACTCACTAACACACAAACTCACACACAAACTCACAAACACACAAATACACAAACTCACAAACACTCAAACCCACAAACACTCAAACTCACAAACACAAACTCACAAACTCAAACTCACAAACACAAACTCACAAACACACAAACTCACTAACACAAACTCACAAACTCACTAACACACAAACTCACCAACACACAAACTCACCAACACAAACACACAAACTCACCAACTCACAAACTCACCAACTCATAAACTCACACACAAATATACAAATACATAAACACACACACTCACAAACACATACATACAAACTCACACACAAATACACAAACTCACTAACACACAAACTCACACAAACTCACAAACACACAAATACACAAACTCACAAACACTCAAACTCACAAACACTCAAACTCACAAACACAAACTCACAAACTCACCAACTCACAAATACACAAACTCACCAACTCACAAACTCACAAACACACAAACTCACCAACACACAAACTCACAAACACTCAAACTCACAAACACTCAAACTCACAAACACTCAAACTCACAAACTCAAACTCACAAACACAAACTCACAAACACACAAACTCACTAACACACAAACTCACTAACACACAAACTCACTAACACACAAACTCACAAACTCACTAACACACAAACTCACCAACACACAAACTCACAAACTCACACACAAATACACAAACTCACAAACACACAAACTCACCAACACACAAACTCAAAAACACACAAACTCAAAAACACACAAATACACAAACTCACAAACACTCAAACTCACAAACACAAACTCACAAACTCAAACTCACAAACACAAACTCACAAACACAAAAACTCACTAACACACAAACTCACTAACACACAAACTCACCAACACACAAACTCACCAACACAAACACACAAACTCACCAACTCACAAACTCACCAACTCATAAACTCACACACAAATATACAAATACATAAACACACACACTCACAAACACAAACATACAAACACACACAAATACACAAACTCACTAACACACAAACTCACACAAACTCACAAACACACAAATACACAAACTCACAAACACTCAAACTCACAAACACAAACTCACAAACTCACCAACTCACAAACACACAAACTCACCAACTCACAAACTCACAAACACACAAACTCACCAACACTCAAACTCACAAACACAAACTCACAAACTCAAACTCACAAACACAAACTCACAAACACACAAACTCACTAACACACAAACTCACTAACACACAAACTCACTAACACACAAACTCACAAACTCACACACAAATACACAAACTCACAAACACACAAACTCACCAACACACAAACTCAAAAACACACAAACTCAAAAACACACAAATACACAAACTCACAAACACTCAAACTCACAAACACAAACTCACAAACTCAAACTCACAAACACAAACTCACAAACACAAAAACTCACTAACACACAAACTCACTAACACACAAACTCACCAACACACAAACTCACCAACACAAACACACAAACTCACCAACTCACAAACTCACCAACTCATAAACTCACACACAAATATACAAACACATAAACTCACAAACACACAAACTCACCAACACACAAACTCACAAACTCACACACAAATACACAAACTCACAAACACACAAACTCACACACAAATACACAAACTCACAAACACAAACTCACCAACACACAAACTCACACACAAACACACAAACTCACAAACACACAAACTCACACACAAATACACAAACTCACAAACACAAACTCACAAACACACAAACTCACCAACACACAAACTCACAAACTCACAAACACACAAACTCACCAACTCACAAACTCACAAACACAAACTCACCAACTCACAAACTCACAAACACACAAACTCACTAACACACAAACTCACAAACACACAAACTCACAAACACACAAACTCACAAACACAAACTCACCAACACACAAACTCACACACAAACTCACCAACACACAAACTCACAAACACACAAACTCACCAACACACAAACTCACCAACACAAACACACAAACACACAAACTCACCAACACACAAACTCACAAACTCACTTACACACAAACTCACACACAAACTCACAAACACACAAATACACAAACTCACAAACACTCAAACTCACAAACACTCAAACTCACAAACACAAACTCACAAACTCAAACTCACAAACACAAACTCACAAACACACAAACTCACTAACACACAAACTCACTAACACACAAACTCACTAACACACAAACTCACAAACTCACTAACACACAAACTCACCAACACACAAACTCACCAACACAAACACACAAACTCACCAACTCATAAACTCAAACACAAATATACAAATACATAAACACACACACTCACAAACACAAACATACAAACTCACACACAAATACACAAACTCACTAACACACAAACTCACACACAAACTCACAAACACACAAATACACAAACTCACAAACACTCAAACTCACAAACACTCAAACTCACAAACACAAACTCACAAACTCACCAACTCACAAACACACAAACTCACCAACTCACAAACTCACAAACACACAAACTCACTAACACACAAACTCACAAACTCACAAACACACAAACTCACCAACTCACAAACTCACAAACACACAAACTCACCAACTCACAAACTCACAAACACACAAACTCACAAACTCACAAACACACAAACTCACCAACTCACAAACTCACAAACACACAAACTCACTAACACACAAACTCACTAACACACAAACTCACAAACTCACTAACACACAAACTCACCAACACACAAACTCACAAACTCACACACAAATACACAAACTCACAAACACAAACTCACAAACACACAAACTCACCAACACACAAACTCAAAAACACACAAATACACAAACTCACAAACACTCAAACTCACAAACACAAACTCACAAACTCAAACTCACAAACACAAACTCACAAACACAAAAACTCACTAACACACAAACTCACTAACACACAAACTCACCAACACACAAACTCACCAACACAAACACACAAACTCACCAACTCACAAACTCACCAACTCATAAACTCACACACAAATATACAAACACATAAACTCACAAACACACAAACTCACCAACACACAAACTCACAAACTCAAACTCACAAACACAAACTCACAAACACACAAACTCACTAACACACAAACTCACTAACACAAACTCACTAACACACAAACTCACAAACTCACAAACACACAAACTCACCAACTCACAAACTCACAAACACACAAACTCACCAACACACAAACTCACAAACTCACAAACACACAAACTCACCAACACACAAACTCACCAACACAAACACACAAACACACAAACTCACCAACACACAAACTCACAAACTCACAAACACACAAACTCACCAACTCACAAACTCACAAACACACAAACTCACCAACTCACAAACTCACAAACACACAAACTCACCAACTCACAAACACACAAACTCACCAACTCACAAACTCACAAACACACAAACTCACCAACACACAAACTCACAAACACTCAAACTCACAAACACAAACTCACAAACTCACTAACACACAAACACACAAACTCACTAACACACAAACTCACAAACTCACACACAAATACACAAACTCACAAACACAAACTTACTAACACACAAACTCACAAACACACAAATACACAAACTCACAAACACAAACTCACTAACACACAAACTCACCAACACACAAACTCACAAACACAAACTCACCAACACACAAACTTACAAACTCACACACAAACACACAAATATAGTACATCAGTAACCAATCGTTTTTGGGTCACGAGTAACGAACCGGTAAAGACGTTCCTAAAAGATTTTTCGGCGTCTACCTGCGACGAACACATGTTGGTCACCCGCTGACCGAAGCCCTCCGACGACATCTGCCCGGCGTTCATGCGTTTCGTTGTAACAACAAGCACTTTTGAATTAAAATTGAAACGAATGAAAATTTTGCTTATTTTAAGCATTCACGATAATTTCATTTCTAAAATAAATATGTTTTTAATAATTTGATCTAACTTTGCTAAAGAAATGATTTTATGTCATTAAAAAAAAATTAAGTGAGCCATTACTGCCGAAGTGAACAAAACGCAACTGTGGCGATGAAAATAAATGACAACACAACACTGTCTGTAATTTGTAAAAAAAACTTTCCCAAAGTATAAATACTATTCTAAATCTTTCCAATTATTCCATATCAAGTAGGTAAATAAAATGAAAACACTGAAAAGAAAAAAAGAAAGTCAACCCTCGATCTTATGGTAATTCCTACGATTAAATACCACGTTCATAATCGGAATATGCGCTATTCCAGTCCGATAACATAACTAGATCATTCAATTCACTATAATATGAGACATTTTAATTTATTTTAACGTTAATAACGACAACACGTAAAACTTTAGTACAAAACCGACCAATTTCGGGCGGTAAACAAATCACATACGCCTAGTAACTTTTACAGCTGGTAAACGTTTCAAAAATTTTATAGAAATACTACAAGCTGTCATCTCCATACATTTACCCTACTATCCGTTATTCGTAACCCTCCCATCCGTAGGTAGCAAGCCAACGGTAACTTCGCTTACGAAACGATTTTTAAAGGAACAGTTTTGGGTTACGTCTCGTAGACAATTCTACCATCCGTGAACAAAACGAGTCGTTTCGCGAGTATAGGAACCGGGCGTTAGTGATTGGGCAACTCCAGGTATTTACAAAAGTAGGCAGAGGTTATTTGAATTGTATCATGAAAAAACATGTAACCATGATGAAACTTTTAAAGAATTTGTTAGGAAATATTCAAAAACTTTTAAAAGATCCTGTTCCTCAGCAAAAGCCATAAACATTAAAAATAAAATAAAATGTTTTGGAAATAAAATTAAAACCACTTGGAATATAATTAATTCAGAAACAAACTCACACACAAACACACAAATACATAAACACACACACTCACAAACACAAACATACAAACTCACACACAAATACACAAACTCACTAACACACAAACTCACACACAAACTCACAAACACACAAATACACAAACTCACAAACACTCAAACTCACAAACACTCAAACTCACAAACACAAACTCACAAAGTCAAACTCACAAACACAAACTCACAAACACACAAACTCACTAACACACAAACTCACTAACACACAAACTCACTAACACACAAACTCACAAACTCACTAACACACAAACTCACCAACACACAAACTCACCAACACAAACACACAAACTCACCAACTCACAAACTCACCAACTAAAAAACTCACACACAAATATACAAACACATAAACTCACAAACACACAAACTCACTAACACACAAACTCACAAACACAAACTCACTAACACACAAACTCACTAACACACAAACTCACTAACACACAAACTCACAAACTCACTAACACACAAACTCACCAACACACAAACTCACCAACACACAAACTCACAAACACACAAACTCACCAACTGACAAACTCACACACAAATATACAAACACAAACTTACTAACACACAAACTCACAAACACACAAATACACAAACTCACAAACACAAACTCACTAACACACAAACTCACCAACACAAAAACTCACCAGCACAAACACACAAACTCACCAACTCACAAACTCACCAACTCACAAACTCACAAACACACAAACTCACTAACACACAAACACACAAACTCACTAACACACAAACTCACAAACTCACACACAAATACACAAACTCACAAACACAAACTTACTAACACACAAACTCACAAACACAGAAATACACAAACTCACAAACACAAACTCACTAACACACAAACTCACCAACACACAAACTCACAAACACAAACTCACCAACACACAAACTCACAAACTCACACACAAACACACAAATATAGTACATCAGTAACCAATCGTTTTTGGGTCACGAGTAACGAACCGGTAAAGACGTTCCTAAAAGATTTTTCGGCGTCTACCTGCGACGAACACATGTTGGTCACCCGCTGACCGAAGCCCTCCGACGACATCTGCCCGGCGTTCATGCGTTTCGTTGTAACAACAAGCACTTTTGAATTAAAATTGAAACGAATGAAAATTTTGCTTATTTTAAGCATTCACGATAATTTCATTTCTAAAATAAATATGTTTTTAATAATTTGATCTAACTTTGCTAAAGAAATGATTTTATGTCATTAAAAAAAAATTAAGTGAGCCATTACTGCCGAAGTGAACAAAACGCAACTGTGGCGATGAAAATAAATGACAACACAACACTGTCTGTAATTTGTAAAAAAAACTTTCCCAAAGTATAAATACTATTCTAAATCTTTCCAATTATTCCATATCAAGTAGGTAAATAAAATGAAAACACTGAAAAGAAAAAAAGAAAGTCAACCCTCGATCTTATGGTAATTCCTACGATTAAATACCACGTTCATAATCGGAATATGCGCTATTCCAGTCCGATAACATAACTAGATCATTCAATTCACTATAATATGAGACATTTTAATTTATTTTAACGTTAATAACGACAACACGTAAAACTTTAGTACAAAACCGACCAATTTCGGGCGGTAAACAAATCACATACGCCTAGTAACTTTTACAGCTGGTTAACGTTTCAAAAATTTTATAGAAACACTACAAGCTGTCATCTCCATTAATTTACCCTACTATCCGTTATTCGTAACCCTCCCATCCGTAGGTAGCAAGCCAACGGTAACTTCGCTTACGAAACGATTTTTAAAGGAACAGTTTTGGGTTACGTCTCGTAGACAATTCTACCATCCGTGAACAAAACGAGTCGTTTCGCGAGTATAGGAACCGGGCGTTAGTGATTGGGCAACTCCAGGTATTTACAAAAGTAGGCAGAGGTTATTTGAATTGTATCATGAAAAAACATGTAACCATGATGAAACTTTTAAAGAATTTGTTAGGAAATATTCAAAAACTTTTAAAAGATCCTGTTCCTCAGCAAAAGCCATAAACATTAAAAATAAAATAAAATGTTTTGGAAATAAAATTAAAACCACTTGGAAGATAATTAATTCAGAAACAAACTCACACACAAACACACAAATACATAAACACACACACTCACAAACACAAACATACAAACTCACACACAAATACACAAACTCACACACAAATACACAAACTCACTAACACACAAACTCACACACAAACTCACAAACACACAAATACACAAACTCACAAACACTCAAACTCACAAACACTCAACTCACAAACACAAACTCACAAACTCAAACTCACAAACACAAACTCACAAACACACAAACGCACAAACTCACACACAAATACACAAACTCACAAACACACAAATACACAAACTCACAAACACTCAAACTCACAAACACAAACTCACAAACTCAAACTCACAAACACAAACTCACAAACACAAACTCACAAACACACAAACGCACAAACTCACACACAAATACACAAACTCACAAACACACAAATACACAAACTCACAAACACTCAAACTCACAAACACAAACTCACAAACTCAAACTCACAAACATAAACTCACAAACACACAAACGCACAAACTCACACACAAATACACAAACTCACAAACACACAAACTCACACACAAATACACAAACTCACAAACACAAACTCACCAACACACAAACTCACACACAAACACACAAACTCACAAACACACAAACTCACACACAAATACACAAACTCACAATCACAAACTCACAAACACTCAAACTCACAAACACACAAACGCACAAACTCACACACAAATACACAAACTCACAAACACACAAACTCACACACAAATACACAAATACATAAACACACACACTCACAAACACAAACATACAAACTCACACACAAATACACAAACTCACAAACTCACACACAAACTCACAAACACACAAATACACAAACTCACAAACACTCAAACTCACAAACACAAACTCACAAACTCAAACTCACAAACACAAACTCACAAACACACAAACGCACAAACTCACACACAAATACACAAACTCACAAACACACAAACTCACACACAAATACACAAACTCACAAACACAAACTCACAAACACTCAAACTCACAAACACTCAAACTCACAAACACAAACTCACAAACACACAAATACACAAACTCACAAACACTCAAACTCACAAACACTCAAACTCAAAAACACAAACTCACAAACTCAAACTCACAAACACAAACTCACAAACACACAAACGCACAAACTCACACACAAATACACAAACTCACAAACACACAAACTCACAAACAAATACACAAACTCACAAACACAAACTCACCAACACACAAACTCACACACAAACTCACAAACACACAAACTCACACACAAATACACAAACTCACAAACACAAACTCACAAACACTCAAACCCACAAACACTCAAACTCACAAACACAAACTCACAAACTCAAACTCACAAACACAAACTCACAAACTCAAACTCACAAACACAAACTCACAAACACAAAAACTCACTAACACACAAACTCACTAACACACAAACTCACCAACACACAAACTCACCAACACAAACACACAAACTCACCAACTCATAAACTCACACACAAATATACAAACACATAAACTCACAAACACACAAACTCACCAACACACAAACTCACAAACTCAAACTCACAAACACAAACTCACAAACACACAAACTCACTAACACACAAACTCACTAACACACAAACTCACTAACACACAAACTCACAAACACACAAACTCACCAACTCACAAACTCACAAACACACAAACTCACCAACACACAAACTCACAAACTCACAAACACACAAACTCACCAACACAAACACACAAACACACAAACTCACCAACACACAAACTCACAAACTCACAAACACACAAACTCACCAACACAAACACACAAACACACAAACTCACCAACACACAAACTCACAAACTCACAAACACACAAACTCACCAACTCACAAACTCACAAACACACAAACTCACCAACTCACAAACTCACAAACACACAATCTCACCAACTCACAAACACAAACTCACCAACTCACAAACTCACAAACACACAAACTCACCAACACACAAACTCACAAACACTCAAACTCACAAACACAAACTCACAAACTCACTAACACACAAACACACAAACTCACTAACACACAAACTCTCAAACTCACACACAAATACACAAACTCACAAACACAAACTTACTAACACACAAACTCACAAACACACAAATACACAAACTCACAAACACAAACTCACTAACACACAAACTCACCAACACACAAACTCACAAACACAAACTCACCAACACACAAACTCACAAACTCACACACAAACACACAAATATAGTACATCAGTAACCAATCGTTTTTGGGTCACGAGTAACGAACCGGTAAAGACGTTCCTAAAAGATTTTTCGGCGTCTACCTGCGACGAACACATGTTGGTCACCCGCTGACCGAAGCCCTCCGACGACATCTGCCCGGCGTTCATGCGTTTCGTTGTAACAACAAGCACTTTTGAATTAAAATTGAAACGAATGAAAATTTTGCTTATTTTAAGCATTCACGATAATTTCATTTCTAAAATAAATATGTTTTTAATAATTTGATCTAACTTTGCTAAAGAAATGATTTTATGTCATTAAAAAAAAATTAAGTGAGCCATTACTGCCGAAGTGAACAAAACGCAACTGTGGCGATGAAAATAAATGACAACACAACACTGTCTGTAATTTGTAAAAAAAACTTTCCCAAAGTATAAATACTATTCTAAATCTTTCCAATTATTCCATATCAAGTAGGTAAATAAAATGAAAACACTGAAAAGAAAAAAAGAAAGTCAACCCTCGATCTTATGGTAATTCCTACGATTAAATACCACGTTCATAATCGGAATATGCGCTATTCCAGTCCGATAACATAACTAGATCATTCAATTCACTATATGAATGAGACATTTTAATTTATTTTAACGTTAATAACGACAACACGTAAAACTTTAGTACAAAACCGACCAATTTCGGGCGGTAAACAAATCACATACGCCTAGTAACTTTTACAGCTGGTAAACGTTTCAAAAATTTTATAGAAATACTACAAGCTGTCATCTCCATACATTTACCCTACTATCCGTTATTCGTAACCCTCCCATCCGTAGGTAGCAAGCCAACGGTAACTTCGCTTACGAAACGATTTTTAAAGGAACAGTTTTGGGTTACGTCTCGTAGACAATTCTACCATCCGTGAACAAAACGAGTCGTTTCGCGAGTATAGGAACCGGGCGTTAGTGATTGGGCAACTCCAGGTATTTACAAAAGTAGGCAGAGGTTATTTGAATTGTATCATGAAAAAACATGTAACCATGATGAAACTTTTAAAGAATTTGTTAGGAAATATTCAAAAACTTTTAAAAGATCCTGTTCCTCAGCAAAAGCCATAAACATTAAAAATAAAATAAAATGTTTTGGAAATAAAATTAAAACCACTTGGAAGACAATTAATTCAGAAACAAACTCACACACAAACACACAAATACATAAACACACACACTCACAAACACAAACATACAAACTCACACACAAATACACAAACTCACTAACACACAAACTCACACACAAACTCACAAACACACAAATACACAAACTCACAAACACTCAAACTCACAAACACTCAAACTCACAAACACAAACTCACAAACTCAAACTCACAAACACAAACTCGCAAACACACAAACGCACAAACTCACACACAAATACACAAACTCACAAACACACAAACTCACCAACTCACAAACTCACAAACACACAAACTCACCAACACTCAAACTCACAAACACAAACTCACAAACTCAAACTCACAAACACAAACTCACAAACACACAAACTCACTAACACACAAACTCACTAACACACAAACTCACTAACACACAAACTCACAAACTCACACACAAATACACAAACTCACAAACACACAAACTCACCAACACACAAACTCAAAAACACACAAACTCAAAAACACACAAATACACAAACTCACAAACACTCAAACTCACAAACACAAACTCACAAACTCAAACTCACAAACACAAACTCACAAACACAAAAACTCACTAACACACAAACTCACTAACACACAAACTCACCAACACACAAACTCACCAACACAAACACACAAACTCACCAACTCACAAACTCACCAACTCATAAACTCACACACAAATATACAAACACATAAACTCACAAACACACAAACTCACCAACACACAAACTCACAAACTCAAACTCACAAACACAAACTCACAAACACACAAACTCACAAACACACAAACTCACTAACACACAAACTCACTAACACACAAACTCACAAACTCACTAACACACAAACTCACCAACACACAAACTCACAAACACAAACTCACCAACACACAAACTCACAAACTCACAAACACACAAACTCACCAACACAAACACACAAACACACAAACTCACCAACACACAAACTCACAAACTCACTAACACACAAACTCACACACAAACTCACAAACACACAAATACACAAACTCACAAACACTCAAACCCACAAACACTCAAACTCACAAACACAAACTCACAAACTCAAACTCACAAACACAAACTCACAAACACACAAACTCACTAACACAAACTCACAAACTCACTAACACACAAACTCACCAACACACAAACTCACCAACACAAACACACAAACTCACCAACTCACAAACTCACCAACTCATAAACTCACACACAAATATACAAATACATAAACACACACACTCACAAACACAAACATACAAACTCACACACAAATACACAAACTCACTAACACACAAACTCACACAAACTCACAAACACACAAATACACAAACTCACAAACACTCAAACTCACAAACACTCAAACTCACAAACACAAACTCACAAACTCACCAACTCACAAATACACAAACTCACCAACTCACAAACTCACAAACACACAAACTCACCAACACACAAACTCACAAACACTCAAACTCACAAACACTCAAACTCACAAACACTCAAACTCACAAACACAAACTCACAAACACACAAACTCACTAACACACAAACTCACTAACACACAAACTCACTAACACACAAACTCACAAACTCACTAACACACAAACTCACCAACACACAAACTCACAAACTCACACACAAATACACAAACTCACAAACACACAAACTCACCAACACACAAACTCAAAAACACACAAACTCAAAAACACACAAATACACAAACTCACAAACACTCAAACTCACAAACACAAACTCACAAACTCAAACTCACAAACACAAACTCACAAACACAAAAACTCACTAACACACAAACTCACTAACACACAAACTCACCAACACACAAACTCACCAACACAAACACACAAACTCACCAACTCACAAACTCACCAACTCATAAACTCACACACAAATATACAAACACATAAACTCACAAACACACAAACTCACCAACACACAAACTCACAAACTCAAACTCACAAACACAAACTCACAAACACACAAACTCACTAACACACAAACTCACTAACACACAAACTCACTAACACACAAACTCACAAACTCACAAACACACAAACTCACCAACTCACAAACTCACAAACACACAAACTCACCAACACACAAACTCACCAACACACAAACTCACAAACACACAAACTCACCAACACACAAACACACAAACTCACCAACTCACAAACTCACAAACACACAAACTCACCAACACACAAACTCACAAACTCACCAACACACAAACTCACAAACTCAAACTCACAAACACAAACTCACTAACACAAACTCACTAACACACAAACTCACAAACTCACAAACACACAAACTCACCAACTCACAAACTCACAAACACACAAACTCACCAACACACAAACTCACAAACTCACTAACACACAAACTCACCAACACACAAACTCACAAACACAAACTCACCAACACACAAACTCACAAACTCACAAACACACAAACTCATCAACACACAAACTCACCAACACAAACACACAAACACACAAACTCACCAACACACAAACTCACCAACTCATAAACTCACACACAAATATACAAATACATAAACACACACACTCACAAACACAAACATACAAACTCACACACAAATACACAAACTCACTAACACACAAACTCACACAAACTCACAAACACACAAATACACAAACTCACAAACACTCAAACTCACAAACACTCAAACTCACAAACACAAACTCACAAACTCACCAACTCACAAACACACAAACTCACCAACTCACAAACTCACAAACACACAAACTCACCAACACACAAACTCACAAACACTCAAACTCACAAACACTCAAACTCACAAACACAAACTCACAAACTCAAACTCACAAACACAAACTCACAAACACACAAACTCACTAACACACAAACTCACTAACACACAAACTCACTAACACACAAACTCACTAACACACAAACTCACAAACTCACTAACACACAAACTCACCAACACACAAACTCACAAACTCACACACAAATACACAAACTCACAAACACACAAACTCACCAACACACAAACTCAAAAACACACAAACTCAAAAACACACAAATACACAAACTCACAAACACTCAAACTCACAAACACAAACTCACAAACTCAAACTCACAAACACAAACTCACAAACACAAAAACTCACTAACACACAAACTCACTAACACACAAACTCACCAACACACAAACTCACCAACACAAACACACAAACTCACCAACTCATAAACTCACACACAAATATACAAACACATAAACTCACAAACACAAACTCACCAACACACAAACTCACAAACTCAAACTCACAAACACAAACTCACAAACACACAAACTCACTAACACACAAACTCACTAACACACAAACTCACTAACACACAAACTCACAAACTCACAAACACACAAACTCACCAACTCACAAACTCACAAACACACAAACTCACCAACATACAAACTCACAAACTCACAAACACACAAACTCACCAACACACAAACTCACCAACACAAACACACAAACACACAAACTCACCAACACACAAACTCACAAACTCACAAACACACAAACTCACCAACTCACAAACACACAAACTCACCAACTCACAAACTCACAAACACACAAACTCACCAACTCACAAACACACAAACTCACCAACTCACAAACTCACAAACACACAAACTCACCAACACACAAACTCACAAACACTCAAACTCACAAACACAAAATCATATCCAGTCTCGCTTCCTCTGGTAATTGATAAGGTAGTTTCGCCAACAGAGATCGTACTCTTACGATGAAAACGTCGGCGCGTTCCAACCCTTGTTCAAAAGCAAAAATATCTCTGTACAGTTTGTACGGTGGCCGTGGTATGCCATACATCGAACGCAGGCGCTTGATAGCCTCTGACCATGACGTAACTTCATGACGGATGCCACGCCACCAAACTGCTGCTTGTCCATGAAGTAACATGGGGAGTCCACGAAGTGCCATCTCATTGCTGACCGAAGCGACGACGAACCATCGAAGCGCGAGGTGCATTTGACGAGATTCCCAGAATACGATGACGGTGACGGTGTGGCGCCGGAGTCCACCCTGGGGGGCGTCCCTGAGTGCGATATCAGAAGAGACTCGACGAGCTTCCGGTTCGCCTCGGCCTGCGCCGAAGAGAAGGCGGCCAGGAGCGACGCTAACTGAGTATCAGACATAAGCACCGGAGCTGCCGGTGTCTCCGTCACAGTCACAGGTTCATCTTCCGAACTGGAGTCGTTCACTAAAAGTCCCGAGCACTATCGAATGATCTAGAACATCGGCCAATACGTTGGGAGCCAGTATAACGTTGGCAATAAAACGCGCGATCTCACAATAAACTTTAATTAAACACGCTACACATGCAACATTACAAGATTCGAAAAAAACTTAATAATTAGGGCCGCGGGCGCACACAAAGCGTCACGGGTGGCGCGCGCAAAGGATTTTTCTCGACTGCGAGCATGCGCGCGCGGCCGCGCGGACAAACTACAGAGGGTGGCGGGGTAAGAGGGGTACCAGGGACGTACTCATTACAGGGACGCACTTAGGGCACGTTATATGTTTTTAATAATTTGATCTAACTTTGCTAAAGAAATGATTTTATGTCATTAAAAAAAAATTAAGTGAGCCATTACTGCCGAAGTGAACAAAACGCAACTGTGGCGATGAAAATAAATGACAACACAACACTGTCTGTAATTTGTAAAAAAAACTTTCCCAAAGTATAAATACTATTCTAAATCTTTCCAATTATTCCATATCAAGTAGGTAAATAAAATGAAAACACTGAAAAGAAAAAAAGAAAGTCAACCCTCGATCTTATGGTAATTCCTACGATTAAATACCACGTTCATAATCGGAATATGCGCTATTCCAGTCCGATAACATAACTAGATCATTCAATTCACTATAATATGAGACATTTTAATTTATTTTAACGTTAATAACGACAACACGTAAAACTTTAGTACAAAACCGACCAATTTCGGGCGGTAAACAAATCACATACGCCTAGTAACTTTTGCAGGTGGTTAACGTTTCAAAAATTTTATAGAAACACTACAAGCTGTCATCTCCATACATTTACCCTACTATCCGTTATTCGTAACCCTCCCATCCGTAGGTAGCAAGCCAACGGTAACTTCGCTTACGAAACGATTTTTAAAGGAACAGTTTTGGGTTACGTCTCGTAGACAATTCTACCATCCGTGAACAAAACGAGTCGTTTCGCGAGTATAGGAACCGGGCGTTAGTGATTGGGCAACTCCAGGTATTTACAAAAGTAGGCAGAGGTTATTTGAATTGTATCATGAAAAAACATGTAACCATGATGAAACTTTTAAAGAATTTGTTAGGAAATATTCAAAAACTTTTAAAAGATCCTGTTCCTCAGCAAAAGCCATAAACATTAAAAATAAAATAAAATGTTTTGGAAATAAAATTAAAACCACTTGGAAGACAATTAATTCAGAAACAAACTCACACACAAACACACAAATACATAAACACACACACTCACAAACACAAACATACAAACTCACACACAAATACACAAACTCACTAACACACAAACTCACACAAACTCACAAACACACAAATACACAAACTCACAAACACTCAAACTCACAAACACTCAAACTCACAAACACAAACTCACAAACTCACCAACTCACAAATACACAAACTCACCAACTCACAAACTCACAAACACACAAACTCACCAACACACAAACTCACAAACACTCAAACTCACAAACACTCAAACTCACAAACACTCAAACTCACAAACTCAAACTCACAAACACAAACTCACAAACACACAAACTCACTAACACACAAACTCACTAACACACAAACTCACTAACACACAAACTCACAAACTCACTAACACACAAACTCACCAACACACAAACTCACAAACTCACACACAAATACACAAACTCACAAACACACAAACTCACCAACACACAAACTCAAAAACACACAAACTCAAAAACACACAAATACACAAACTCACAAACACTCAAACTCACAAACACAAACTCACAAACTCAAACTCACAAACACAAACTCACAAACACAAAAACTCACTAACACACAAACTCACTAACACACAAACTCACCAACACACAAACTCACCAACACAAACACACAAACTCACCAACTCACAAACTCACCAACTCATAAACTCACACACAAATATACAAATACATAAACACACACACTCACAAACACAAACATACAAACACACACAAATACACAAACTCACTAACACACAAACTCACACAAACTCACAAACACACAAATACACAAACTCACAAACACTCAAACTCACAAACACAAACTCACAAACTCACCAACTCACAAACACACAAACTCACCAACTCACAAACTCACAAACACACAAACTCACCAACACTCAAACTCACAAACACAAACTCACAAACTCAAACTCACAAACACAAACTCACAAACACACAAACTCACTAACACACAAACTCACTAACACACAAACTCACTAACACACAAACTCACAAACTCACACACAAATACACAAACTCACAAACACACAAACTCACCAACACACAAACTCAAAAACACACAAACTCAAAAACACACAAATACACAAACTCACAAACACTCAAACTCACAAACACAAACTCACAAACTCAAACTCACAAACACAAACTCACAAACACAAAAACTCACTAACACACAAACTCACTAACACACAAACTCACCAACACACAAACTCACCAACACAAACACACAAACTCACCAACTCACAAACTCACCAACTCATAAACTCACACACAAATATACAAACACATAAACTCACAAACACACAAACTCACCAACACACAAACTCACAAACTCAAACTCACAAACACAAACTCACAAACACACAAACTCACAAACACACAAACTCACTAACACACAAACTCACTAACACACAAACTCACAAACTCACTAACACACAAACTCACCAACACACAAACTCACAAACACAAACTCACCAACACACAAACTCACAAACTCACAAACACACAAACTCACCAACACAAACACACAAACACACAAACTCACCAACACACAAACTCACAAACTCACTAACACACAAACTCACACACAAACTCACAAACACACAAATACACAAACTCACAAACACTCAAACCCACAAACACTCAAACTCACAAACACAAACTCACAAACTCAAACTCACAAACACAAACTCACAAACACACAAACTCACTAACACAAACTCACAAACTCACTAACACACAAACTCACCAACACACAAACTCACCAACACAAACACACAAACTCACCAACTCACAAACTCACCAACTCATAAACTCACACACAAATATACAAATACATAAACACACACACTCACAAACACAAACATACAAACTCACACACAAATACACAAACTCACTAACACACAAACTCACACAAACTCACAAACACACAAATACACAAACTCACAAACACTCAAACTCACAAACACTCAAACTCACAAACACAAACTCACAAACTCACCAACTCACAAATACACAAACTCACCAACTCACAAACTCACAAACACACAAACTCACCAACACACAAACTCACAAACACTCAAACTCACAAACACTCAAACTCACAAACACTCAAACTCACAAACTCAAACTCACAAACACAAACTCACAAACACACAAACTCACTAACACACAAACTCACTAACACACAAACTCACTAACACACAAACTCACAAACTCACTAACACACAAACTCACCAACACACAAACTCACAAACTCACACACAAATACACAAACTCACAAACACACAAACTCACCAACACACAAACTCAAAAACACACAAACTCAAAAACACACAAATACACAAACTCACAAACACTCAAACTCACAAACACAAACTCACAAACTCAAACTCACAAACACAAACTCACAAACACAAAAACTCACTAACACACAAACTCACTAACACACAAACTCACCAACACACAAACTCACCAACACAAACACACAAACTCACCAACTCACAAACTCACCAACTCATAAACTCACACACAAATATACAAACACATAAACTCACAAACACACAAACTCACCAACACACAAACTCACAAACTCAAACTCACAAACACAAACTCACAAACACACAAACTCACTAACACACAAACTCACTAACACACAAACTCACTAACACACAAACTCACAAACTCACAAACACACAAACTCACCAACTCACAAACTCACAAACACACAAACTCACCAACACACAAACTCACCAACACACAAACTCACAAACACACAAACTCACCAACACACAAACACACAAACTCACCAACTCACAAACTCACAAACACACAAACTCACCAACACACAAACTCACAAACTCACCAACACACAAACTCACAAACTCAAACTCACAAACACAAACTCACTAACACAAACTCACTAACACACAAACTCACAAACTCACAAACACACAAACTCACCAACTCACAAACTCACAAACACACAAACTCACCAACACACAAACTCACAAACTCACTAACACACAAACTCACCAACACACAAACTCACAAACACAAACTCACCAACACACAAACTCACAAACTCACAAACACACAAACTCATCAACACACAAACTCACCAACACAAACACACAAACACACAAACTCACCAACACACAAACTCACCAACTCATAAACTCACACACAAATATACAAATACATAAACACACACACTCACAAACACAAACATACAAACTCACACACAAATACACAAACTCACTAACACACAAACTCACACAAACTCACAAACACACAAATACACAAACTCACAAACACTCAAACTCACAAACACTCAAACTCACAAACACAAACTCACAAACTCACCAACTCACAAACACACAAACTCACCAACTCACAAACTCACAAACACACAAACTCACCAACACACAAACTCACAAACACTCAAACTCACAAACACTCAAACTCACAAACACAAACTCACAAACTCAAACTCACAAACACAAACTCACAAACACACAAACTCACTAACACACAAACTCACTAACACACAAACTCACTAACACACAAACTCACAAACTCACTAACACACAAACTCACCAACACACAAACTCACAAACTCACACACAAATACACAAACTCACAAACACACAAACTCACCAACACACAAACTCAAAAACACACAAACTCAAAAACACACAAATACACAAACTCACAAACACTCAAACTCACAAACACAAACTCACAAACTCAAACTCACAAACACAAACTCACAAACACAAAAACTCACTAACACACAAACTCACTAACACACAAACTCACCAACACACAAACTCACCAACACAAACACACAAACTCACCAACTCATAAACTCACACACAAATATACAAACACATAAACTCACAAACACACAAACTCACCAACACACAAACTCACAAACTCAAACTCACAAACACAAACTCACAAACACACAAACTCACTAACACACAAACTCACTAACACACAAACTCACTAACACACAAACTCACAAACTCACAAACACACAAACTCACCAACTCACAAACTCACAAACACACAAACTCACCAACATACAAACTCACAAACTCACAAACACACAAACTCACCAACACACAAACTCACCAACACAAACACACAAACACACAAACTCACCAACACACAAACTCACAAACTCACAAACACAAACTCACCAACTCACAAACACACAAACTCACCAACTCACAAACTCACAAACACACAAACTCACCAACTCACAAACACACAAACTCACCAACTCACAAACTCACAAACACACAAACTCACCAACACACAAACTCACAAACACTCAAACTCACAAACACAAAATCATATCCAGTCTCGCTTCCTCTGGTAATTGATAAGGTAGTTTCGCCAACAGAGATCGTACTCTTACGATGAAAACGTCGGCGCGTTCCAACCCTTGTTCAAAAGCAAAAATATCTCTGTACAGTTTGTACGGTGGCCGTGGTATGCCATACATCGAACGCAGGCGCTTGATAGCCTCTGACCATGACGTAACTTCATGACGGATGCCACGCCACCAAACTGCTGCTTGTCCATGAAGTAACATGGGGAGTCCACGAAGTGCCATCTCATTGCTGACCGAAGCGACGACGAACCATCGAAGCGCGAGGTGCATTTGACGAGATTCCCAGAATACGATGACGGTGACGGTGTGGCGCCGGAGTCCACCCTGGGGGGCGTCCCTGAGTGCGATATCAGAAGAGACTCGACGAGCTTCCGGTTCGCCTCGGCCTGCGCCGAAGAGAAGGCGGCCAGGAGCGACGCTAACTGAGTATCAGACATAAGCACCGGAGCTGCCGGTGTCTCCGTCACAGTCACAGGTTCATCTTCCGAACTGGAGTCGTTCACTAAAAGTCCCGAGCACTATCGAATGATCTAGAACATCGGCCAATACGTTGGGAGCCAGTATAACGTTGGCAATAAAACGCGCGATCTCACAATAAACTTTAATTAAACACGCTACACATGCAACATTACAAGATTCGAAAAAAACTTAATAATTAGGGCCGCGGGCGCACACAAAGCGTCACGGGTGGCGCGCGCAAAGGATTTTTCTCGACTGCGAGCATGCGCGCGCGGCCGCGCGGACAAACTACAGAGGGTGGCGGGGTAAGAGGGGTACCAGGGACGTACTCATTACAGGGACGCACTTAGGGCACGTTATATGTTTTTAATAATTTGATCTAACTTTGCTAAAGAAATGATTTTATGTCATTAAAAAAAAATTAAGTGAGCCATTACTGCCGAAGTGAACAAAACGCAACTGTGGCGATGAAAATAAATGACAACACAACACTGTCTGTAATTTGTAAAAAAAACTTTCCCAAAGTATAAATACTATTCTAAATCTTTCCAATTATTCCATATCAAGTAGGTAAATAAAATGAAAACACTGAAAAGAAAAAAAGAAAGTCAACCCTCGATCTTATGGTAATTCCTACGATTAAATACCACGTTCATAATCGGAATATGCGCTATTCCAGTCCGATAACATAACTAGATCATTCAATTCACTATAATATGAGACATTTTAATTTATTTTAACGTTAATAACGACAACACGTAAAACTTTAGTACAAAACCGACCAATTTCGGGCGGTAAACAAATCACATACGCCTAGTAACTTTTGCAGGTGGTTAACGTTTCAAAAATTTTATAGAAACACTACAAGCTGTCATCTCCATACATTTACCCTACTATCCGTTATTCGTAACCCTCCCATCCGTAGGTAGCAAGCCAACGGTAACTTCGCTTACGAAACGATTTTTAAAGGAACAGTTTTGGGTTACGTCTCGTAGACAATTCTACCATCCGTGAACAAAACGAGTCGTTTCGCGAGTATAGGAACCGGGCGTTAGTGATTGGGCAACTCCAGGTATTTACAAAAGTAGGCAGAGGTTATTTGAATTGTATCATGAAAAAACATGTAACCATGATGAAACTTTTAAAGAATTTGTTAGGAAATATTCAAAAACTTTTAAAAGATCCTGTTCCTCAGCAAAAGCCATAAACATTAAAAATAAAATAAAATGTTTTGGAAATAAAATTAAAACCACTTGGAAGACAATTAATTCAGAAACAAACTCACACACAAACACACAAATACATAAACACACACACTCACAAACACAAACATACAAACTCACACACAAATACACAAACTCACTAACACACAAACTCACACACAAACTCACAAACACACAAATACACAAACTCACAAACACTCAAACTCACAAACACTCAAACTCACAAACACAAACTCACAAACTCACCAACTCACAAACACAAACTCACAAACACACAAACGCACAAACTCACACACAAATACACAAACTCACAAACACACAAACTCACACACAACTACACAAACTCACAAACACAAACTCACCAACACACAAACTCACACACAAACACACAAACTCACAAACACACAAACTCACACACAAATACACAAACTCACAAACACAAACTCACAAACACACAAACTCACCAACACACAAACTCACTAACACACAAATACACAAACTCACAAACACTCAAACTACAAACACAAACTCACAAACTCAAACTCACAAACACAAACTCACAAACACACAAACTCACTAACACACAAACTCACTAACACACAAACTCACAAACTCACTAACACACAAACTCACAAACACACAAACTCACCAACACAAACACACAAACTCACCAACTCACAAACTCACCAACTCATAAACTCACACACAAATATACAAACACATAAACTCACAAACACACAAACTCAACAACACACAAACTCACAAACTCAAACTCACAAACACAAACTCACAAACACACAAACTCACTAACACACAAACTCACTAACACACAAACTCACTAACACACAAACTCACAAACTCACAAACACACAAACTCACCAACTCACAAACTCACAAACACACAAACTCACCAACACACAAACTCACAAACTCACAAACACACAAACTCACCAACTCACAAACTCACAAACACACAAACTCACCAACTCACAAACTCACAAACACACAAACTCACCAACTCACAAACTCACCAACTCACAAACTCACAAACACACAAACTCACCAACTCACAAACACACAAACTCACCAACTCACAAACTCACCAACTCACAAACTCACAAACACACAAACTCACCAACACACAAACTCACCAACACACAAACTCACTAACACACAAATACACAAACTCACAAACACTCAAACTACAAACACAAACTCACAAACTCAAACTCACAAACACAAACTCACAAACACACAAACTCACTAACACACAAACTCACTAACACACAAACTCACAAACTCACTAACACACAAACTCACAAACACACAAACTCACCAACACAAACACACAAACTCACCAACTCACAAACTCACCAACTCATAAACTCACACACAAATATACAAACACATAAACACACAAATACACAAACTCACAAACACAAACTCACTAACACACAAACTCACCAACACACAAACTCACAAACTCACACACAAACACACAAATATAGTACATCAGTAACCAATCGTTTTTGGGTCACGAGTAACGAACCGGTAAAGACGTTCCTAAAAGATTTTTCGGCGTCTACCTGCGACGAACACATGTTGGTCACCCGCTGACCGAAGCCCTCCGACGACATCTGCCCGGCGTTCATGCGTTTCGTTGTAACAACAAGCACTTTTGAATTAAAATTGAAACGAATGAAAATTTTGCTTATTTTAAGCATTCACGATAATTTCATTTCTAAAATAAATATGTTTTTAATAATTTGATCTAACTTTGCTAAAGAAATGATTTTATGTCATTAAAAAAAAATTAAGTGAGCCATTACTGCCGAAGTGAACAAAACGCAACTGTGGCGATGAAAATAAATGACAACACAACACTGTCTGTAATTTGTAAAAAAAACTTTCCCAAAGTATAAATACTATTCTAAATCTTTCCAATTATTCCATATCAAGTAGGTAAATAAAATGAAAACACTGAAAAGAAAAAAAGAAAGTCAACCCTCGATCTTATGGTAATTCCTACGATTAAATACCACGTTCATAATCGGAATATGCGCTATTCCAGTCCGATAACATAACTAGATCATTCAATTCACTATAATATGAGACATTTTAATTTATTTTAACGTTAATAACGACAACACGTAAAACTTTAGTACAAAACCGACCAATTTCGGGCGGTAAACAAATCACATACGCCTAGTAACTTTTACAGCTGGTTAACGTTTCAAAAATTTTATAGAAACACTACAAGCTGTCATCTCCATTAATTTACCCTACTATCCGTTATTCGTAACCCTCCCATCCGTAGGTAGCAAGCCAACGGTAACTTCGCTTACGAAACGATTTTTAAAGGAACAGTTTTGGGTTACGTCTCGTAGACAATTCTACCATCCGTGAACAAAACGAGTCGTTTCGCGAGTATAGGAACCGGGCGTTAGTGATTGGGCAACTCCAGGTATTTACAAAAGTAGGCAGAGGTTATTTGAATTGTATCATGAAAAAACATGTAACCATGATGAAACTTTTAAAGAATTTGTTAGGAAATATTCAAAAACTTTTAAAAGATCCTGTTCCTCAGCAAAAGCCATAAACATTAAAAATAAAATAAAATGTTTTGGAAATAAAATTAAAACCACTTGGAAGACAATTAATTCAGAAACAAACTCACACACAAACACACAAATACATAAACACACACACTCACAAACACAAACATACAAACTCACACACAAATACACAAACTCACTAACACACAAACTCACACACAAACTCACAAACACACAAATACACAAACTCACAAACACTCAAACTCACAAACACTCAAACTCACAAACACAAACTCACAAACTCAAACTCACAAACACAAACTCGCAAACACACAAACGCACAAACTCACACACAAATACACAAACTCACAAACACACAAACTCACACACAAATACACAAACTCACAAACACAAACTCACCAACACACAAACTCACACACAAACACACAAACTCACAAACACACAAACTCACACACAAATACACAAACTCACAAACACAAACTCACAAACACACAAACTCACCAACACACAAACTCACAAACTCACAAACACACAAACTCACCAACTCACAAACTCACAAACACACAAACTCACCAACTCACAAACTCACAAACACACAAACTCACTAACACACAAACTCACAAACACACAAACTCACAAACACACAAACTCACAAACACAAACTCACCAACACACAAACTCACACACAAACTCACCAACACACAAACTCACAAACACACAAACTCACCAACACACAAACTCACCAACACAAACACACAAACACACAAACTCACCAACACACAAACTCACAAACTCACTTACACACAAACTCACACACAAACTCACAAACACACAAATACACAAACTCACAAACACTCAAACTCACAAACACTCAAACTCACAAACACAAACTCACAAACTCAAACTCACAAACACAAACTCACAAACACACAAACTCACTAACACACAAACTCACTAACACACAAACTCACTAACACACAAACTCACAAACTCACTAACACACAAACTCACCAACACACAAACTCACCAACACAAACACACAAACTCACCAACTCATAAACTCAAACACAAATATACAAATACATAAACACACACACTCACAAACACAAACATACAAACTCACACACAAATACACAAACTCACTAACACACAAACTCACACACAAACTCACAAACACACAAATACACAAACTCACAAACACTCAAACTCACAAACACTCAAACTCACAAACACAAACTCACAAACTCACCAACTCACAAACACACAAACTCACCAACTCACAAACTCACAAACACACAAACTCACTAACACACAAACTCACAAACTCACAAACACACAAACTCACCAACTCACAAACTCACAAACACACAAACTCACAAACTCACAAACACACAAACTCACCAACTCACAAACTCACAAACACACAAACTCACTAACACACAAACTCACAAACTCACAAACACACAAACTCACCAACTCACAAACTCACAAACACACAAACTCACCAACTCACAAACTCACAAACACACAAACTCACAAACTCACAAACACACAAACTCACCAACTCACAAACTCACAAACACACAAACTCACTAACACACAAACTCACTAACACACAAACTCACAAACTCACTAACACACAAACTCACCAACACACAAACTCACAAACTCACACACAAATACACAAACTCACAAACACAAACTCACAAACACACAAACTCACCAACACACAAACTCAAAAACACACAAATACACAAACTCACAAACACTCAAACTCACAAACACAAACTCACAAACTCAAACTCACAAACACAAACTCACAAACACAAAAACTCACTAACACACAAACTCACTAACACACAAACTCACCAACACACAAACTCACCAACACAAACACACAAACTCACCAACTCACAAACTCACCAACTCATAAACTCACACACAAATATACAAACACATAAACTCACAAACACACAAACTCACCAACACACAAACTCACAAACTCAAACTCACAAACACAAACTCACAAACACACAAACTCACTAACACACAAACTCACTAACACAAACTCACTAACACACAAACTCACAAACTCACAAACACACAAACTCACCAACTCACAAACTCACAAACACACAAACTCACCAACACACAAACTCACAAACTCACAAACACACAAACTCACCAACACACAAACTCACCAACACAAACACACAAACACACAAACTCACCAACACACAAACTCACAAACTCACAAACACACAAACTCACCAACTCACAAACTCACAAACACACAAACTCACCAACTCACAAACTCACAAACACACAAACTCACCAACTCACAAACACACAAACTCACCAACTCACAAACTCACAAACACACAAACTCACCAACACACAAACTCACAAACACTCAAACTCACAAACACAAACTCACAAACTCACTAACACACAAACACACAAACTCACTAACACACAAACTCACAAACTCACACACAAATACACAAACTCACAAACACAAACTTACTAACACACAAACTCACAAACACACAAATACACAAACTCACAAACACAAACTCACTAACACACAAACTCACCAACACACAAACTCACAAACACAAACTCACCAACACACAAACTTACAAACTCACACACAAACACACAAATATAGTACATCAGTAACCAATCGTTTTTGGGTCACGAGTAACGAACCGGTAAAGACGTTCCTAAAAGATTTTTCGGCGTCTACCTGCGACGAACACATGTTGGTCACCCGCTGACCGAAGCCCTCCGACGACATCTGCCCGGCGTTCATGCGTTTCGTTGTAACAACAAGCACTTTTGAATTAAAATTGAAACGAATGAAAATTTTGCTTATTTTAAGCATTCACGATAATTTCATTTCTAAAATAAATATGTTTTTAATAATTTGATCTAACTTTGCTAAAGAAATGATTTTATGTCATTAAAAAAAAATTAAGTGAGCCATTACTGCCGAAGTGAACAAAACGCAACTGTGGCGATGAAAATAAATGACAACACAACACTGTCTGTAATTTGTAAAAAAAACTTTCCCAAAGTATAAATACTATTCTAAATCTTTCCAATTATTCCATATCAAGTAGGTAAATAAAATGAAAACACTGAAAAGAAAAAAAGAAAGTCAACCCTCGATCTTATGGTAATTCCTACGATTAAATACCACGTTCATAATCGGAATATGCGCTATTCCAGTCCGATAACATAACTAGATCATTCAATTCACTATAATATGAGACATTTTAATTTATTTTAACGTTAATAACGACAACACGTAAAACTTTAGTACAAAACCGACCAATTTCGGGCGGTAAACAAATCACATACGCCTAGTAACTTTTACACCTGGTAAACGTTTCAAAAATTTTATAGAAATACTACAAGCTGTCATCTCCATACATTTACCCTACTATCCGTTATTCGTAACCCTCCCATCCGTAGGTAGCAAGCCAACGGTAACTTCGCTTACGAAACGATTTTTAAAGGAACAGTTTTGGGTTACGTCTCGTAGACAATTCTACCATCCGTGAACAAAACGAGTCGTTTCGCGAGTATAGGAACCGGGCGTTAGTGATTGGGCAACTCCAGGTATTTACAAAAGTAGGCAGAGGTTATTTGAATTGTATCATGAAAAAACATGTAACCATGATGAAACTTTTAAAGAATTTGTTAGGAAATATTCAAAAACTTTTAAAAGATCCTGTTCCTCAGCAAAAGCCATAAACATTAAAAATAAAATAAAATGTTTTGGAAATAAAATTAAAACCACTTGGAATATAATTAATTCAGAAACAAACTCACACACAAACACACAAATACATAAACACACACACTCACAAACACAAACATACAAACTCACACACAAATACACAAACTCACTAACACACAAACTCACACACAAACTCACAAACACACAAATACACAAACTCACAAACACTCAAACTCACAAACACTCAAACTCACAAACACAAACTCACAAAGTCAAACTCACAAACACAAACTCACAAACACACAAACTCACTAACACACAAACTCACTAACACACAAACTCACTAACACACAAACTCACAAACTCACTAACACACAAACTCACCAACACACAAACTCACCAACACAAACACACAAACTCACCAACTCACAAACTCACCAACTAAAAAACTCACACACAAATATACAAACACATAAACTCACAAACACACAAACTCACTAACACACAAACTCACAAACACAAACTCACTAACACACAAACTCACTAACACACAAACTCACTAACACACAAACTCACAAACTCACTAACACACAAACTCACCAACACACAAACTCACCAACACACAAACTCACCAACTCACACACAAATACACAAACTCACAAACACACAAACTCACCAACACACAAACTCAAAAACACACAAACTCAAAAACACACAAATACACAAACTCACAAACACTCAAACTCACAAACACAAACTCACAAACTCAAACTCACAAACACAAACTCACAAACACAAAAACTCACTAACACACAAACTCACTAACACACAAACTCACCAACACACAAACTCACCAACTCACAAACTCACAAACACACAAACTCACCAACTCACAAACTCACAAACACACAAACTCACCAACTCACAAACACACAAACTCACCAACTCACAAACTCACAAACACACAAACTCACCAACACACAAACTCACAAACACTCAAACTCACAAACACAAACTCACAAACTCACTAACACACAAACACACAAACTCACTAACACACAAACTCACAAACTCACACACAAATACACAAACTCACAAACACAAACTTACTAACACACAAACTCACAAACACACAAATACACAAACTCACAAACACAAACTCACTAACACACAAACTTACCAACACACAAACTCACAAACACAAACTCACCAACACACAAACTCACAAACTCACACACAAACACACAAATATAGTACATCAGTAACCAATCGTTTTTGGGTCACGAGTAACGAACCGGTAAAGACGTTCCTAAAAGATTTTTCGGCGTCTACCTGCGACGAACACATGTTGGTCACCCGCTGACCGAAGCCCTCCGACGACATCTGCCCGGCGTTCATGCGTTTCGTTGTAACAACAAGCACTTTTGAATTAAAATTGAAACGAATGAAAATTTTGCTTATTTTAAGCATTCACGATAATTTCATTTCTAAAATAAATATGTTTTTAATAATTTGATCTAACTTTGCTAAAGAAATGATTTTATGTCATTAAAAAAAAATTAAGTGAGCCATTACTGCCGAAGTGAACAAAACGCAACTGTGGCGATGAAAATAAATGACAACACAACACTGTCTGTAATTTGTAAAAAAAACTTTCCCAAAGTATAAATACTATTCTAAATCTTTCCAATTATTCCATATCAAGTAGGTAAATAAAATGAAAACACTGAAAAGAAAAAAAGAAAGTCAACCCTCGATCTTATGGTAATTCCTACGATTAAATACCACGTTCATAATCGGAATATGCGCTATTCCAGTCCGATAACATAACTAGATCATTCAATTCACTATATGAATGAGACATTTTAATTTATTTTAACGTTAATAACGACAACACGTAAAACTTTAGTACAAAACCGACCAATTTCGGGCGGTAAACAAATCACATACGCCTAGTAACTTTTACAGCTGGTAAACGTTTCAAAAATTTTATAGAAATACTACAAGCTGTCATCTCCATACATTTACCCTACTATCCGTTATTCGTAACCCTCCCATCCGTAGGTAGCAAGCCAACGGTAACTTCGCTTACGAAACGATTTTTAAAGGAACAGTTTTGGGTTACGTCTCGTAGACAATTCTACCATCCGTGAACAAAACGAGTCGTTTCGCGAGTATAGGAACCGGGCGTTAGTGATTGGGCAACTCCAGGTATTTACAAAAGTAGGCAGAGGTTATTTGAATTGTATCATGAAAAAACATGTAACCATGATGAAACTTTTAAAGAATTTGTTAGGAAATATTCAAAAACTTTTAAAAGATCCTGTTCCTCAGCAAAAGCCATAAACATTAAAAATAAAATAAAATGTTTTGGAAATAAAATTAAAACCACTTGGAATATAATTAATTCAGAAACAAACTCACACACAAACACACAAATACATAAACACACACACTCACAAACACAAACATACAAACTCACACACAAATACACAAACTCACTAACACACAAACTCACACACAAACTCACAAACACACAAATACACAAACTCACAAACACTCAAACTCACAAACACTCAAACTCACAAACACAAACTCACAAAGTCAAACTCACAAACACAAACTCACAAACACACAAACTCACTAACACACAAACTCACTAACACACAAACTCACTAACACACAAACTCACAAACTCACTAACACACAAACTCACCAACACACAAACTCACCAACACAAACACACAAACTCACCAACTCACAAACTCACCAACTAAAAAACTCACACACAAATATACAAACACAAAAACTCACAAACACACAAACTCACTAACACACAAACTCACAAACACAAACTCACTAACACACAAACTCACTAACACACAAACTCACTAACACACAAACTCACAAACTCACTAACACACAAACTCACCAACACACAAACTCACCAACACACAAACTCACAAACACACAAACTCACCAACTGACAAACTCACACACAAATATACAAACACAAACTTACTAACACACAAACTCACAAACACACAAATACACAAACTCACAAACACAAACTCACTAACACACAAACTCACCAACACAAAAACTCACCAGCACAAACACACAAACTCACCAACTCACAAACTCACCAACTCACAAACTCACAAACACACAAACTCACTAACACACAAACACACAAACTCACTAACACACAAACTCACAAACTCACACACAAATACACAAACTCACAAACACAAACTTACTAACACACAAACTCACAAACACAGAAATACACAAACTCACAAACACAAACTCACTAACACACAAACTCACCAACACACAAACTCACAAACACAAACTCACCAACACACAAACTCACAAACTCACACACAAACACACAAATATAGTACATCAGTAACCAATCGTTTTTGGGTCACGAGTAACGAACCGGTAAAGACGTTCCTAAAAGATTTTTCGGCGTCTACCTGCGACGAACACATGTTGGTCACCCGCTGACCGAAGCCCTCCGACGACATCTGCCCGGCGTTCATGCGTTTCGTTGTAACAACAAGCACTTTTGAATTAAAATTGAAACGAATGAAAATTTTGCTTATTTTAAGCATTCACGATAATTTCATTTCTAAAATAAATATGTTTTTAATAATTTGATCTAACTTTGCTAAAGAAATGATTTTATGTCATTAAATAAAAACTTTTTACAAAAAAAAAAACAACCGACTTCCAAAAAAACACTACAAAGTCAAAAATAACTTAATTTCGGAAGTCGGTGTCTTTGGTTTTGAATTTTCGTTTTTTGCCACCGACTTCCGAAATTAAGTTATTTTTGACTTTGTAGTGTTTTTTTGGAAGTCGGTTGTTTTTTTTTTTGTAAAAAGTTTTTATTTTTCACTTTTTAGTTGTGGTACCTACCCCACACAAATTCGAATACCACTACCTGCTATGTAAATAACAGTGACAGGAAGTTATCATCTCATCTACATACTAAGTGGGGAAAAAATACGTATAATTGAAGCTAACTCAAAAACTACCCAAGCAAAGTTTATAAAATTTATATGGGACCACCTCTGAAGTATGATCTATCAAACAAAAAAAGAATCATCAAAATCTATTCATAATTGGCGGAGTAATCGCGTTACAAACATACAAAAAAAAAAAAAAAACAAAAAAAAAAAAAACATACGAATTGAGAACCTCCTCCTTTTGGAAGTCGGTTAAAAATGATTTTATGTTTAAAAAACGTGTTTTTTTATTTTGTAGTGAAACTTATTAGTTGTTGAATAAAAAAAACTATATTAGGGACAAAAATAGAGCCACTTACAACCCATATGGGTGCAAAGTTCTTATCACTAAAAAATGAATTAAGTCCAAACACAAGGTAGATACTGTAAAACGTTGAGGAGTTCCCTTGACCGTCCTTCGTCTTCATCATCAGACCCCTAATGACAGTCACAACCCATCTAGGTGTAAAGTTCTCATCAATACAAATTAATCAAGCCCAAACACCAGGTAATTGCTGTAAACCGTTGAGGAGTTTCCTCGACTGTCTTTCGGCTTCGTCATCAGATCGACTCCAGACCTTCATTAAATAGTAGTGGTTTAAAATACTTAAGTAATGAAATAACAAACGCACTAGTCGCCACTACGATTTTCGAAGGTTCCCCTCGATTTCTCTGGGATGCCATCATCAGGTCCTGGTTTCCTTATCATGGTACCATCCTTGGGATATCTCCTTTCCAAAAAAAAAAGAATCATCAAAATCGGTTCATAAACGACGAAGTTATCAGCGAACACACATAAAAAAAAAAAAAAAAAATATATACGGTCGAATTGAGAAACCTCCTTTTTTTGAAGTCGGTTAAAAAAAATTAAGTGAGCCATTACTGCCGAAGTGAACAAAACGCAACTGTGGCGATGAAAATAAATGACAACACAACACTGTCTGTAATTTGTAAAAAAAACTTTCCCAAAGTATAAATACTATTCTAAATCTTTCCAATTATTCCATATCAAGTAGGTAAATAAAATGAAAACACTGAAAAGAAAAAAAGAAAGTCAACCCTCGATCTTATGGTAATTCCTACGATTAAATACCACGTTCATAATCGGAATATGCGCTATTCCAGTCCGATAACATAACTAGATCATTCAATTCACTATATGAATGAGACATTTTAATTTATTTTAACGTTAATAACGACAACACGTAAAACTTTAGTACAAAACCGACCAATTTCGGGCGGTAAACAAATCACATACGCCTAGTAACTTTTACAGCTGGTTAACGTTTCAAAAATTTTATAGAAACACTACAAGCTGTCATCTCCATTAATTTACCCTACTATCCGTTATTCGTAACCCTCCCATCCGTAGGTAGCAAGCCAACGGTAACTTCGCTTACGAAACGATTTTTAAAGGAACAGTTTTGGGTTACGTCTCGTAGACAATTCTACCATCCGTGAACAAAACGAGTCGTTTCGCGAGTATAGGAACCGGGCGTTAGTGATTGGGCAACTCCAGGTATTTACAAAAGTAGGCAGAGGTTATTTGAATTGTATCATGAAAAAACATGTAACCATGATGAAACTTTTAAAGAATTTGTTAGGAAATATTCAAAAACTTTTAAAAGATCCTGTTCCTCAGCAAAAGCCATAAACATTAAAAATAAAATAAAATGTTTTGGAAATAAAATTAAAACCACTTGGAAGATAATTAATTCAGAAACAAACTCACACACAAACACACAAATACATAAACACACACACTCACAAACACAAACATACAAACTCACACACAAATACACAAACTCACACACAAATACACAAACTCACTAACACACAAACTCACACACAAACTCACAAACACACAAATACACAAACTCACAAACACTCAAACTCACAAACACTCAACTCACAAACACAAACTCACAAACTCAAACTCACAAACACAAACTCACAAACACACAAACGCACAAACTCACACACAAATACACAAACTCACAAACACACAAATACACAAACTCACAAACACTCAAACTCACAAACACAAACTCACAAACTCAAACTCACAAACACAAACTCACAAACACAAACTCACAAACACACAAACGCACAAACTCACACACAAATACACAAACTCACAAACACACAAATACACAAACTCACAAACACTCAAACTCACAAACACAAACTCACAAACTCAAACTCACAAACATAAACTCACAAACACACAAACGCACAAACTCACACACAAATACACAAACTCACAAACACACAAACTCACACACAAATACACAAACTCACAAACACAAACTCACCAACACACAAACTCACACACAAACACACAAACTCACAAACACACAAACTCACACACAAATACACAAACTCACAAACACAAACTCACAAACACACAAACGCACAAACTCACACACAAATACACAAACTCACAAACACACAAACTCACACACAAATACACAAATACATAAACACACACACTCACAAACACAAACATACAAACTCACACACAAATACACAAACTCACTAACACACAAACTCACACACAAACTCACAAACACACAAATACACAAACTCACAAACACTCAAACTCACAAACACAAACTCACAAACTCAAACTCACAAACACAAACTCACAAACACACAAACGCACAAACTCACACACAAATACACAAACTCACAAACACACAAACTCACAAACACACAAACTCACACACAAATACACAAACTCACAAACACAAACTCACCAACACACAAACTCACACACAAACACACAAACTCACAAACACACAAACTCACACACAAATACACAAACTCACAAACACAAACTCACAAACACTCAAACTCACAAACACTCAAACTCACAAACACAAACTCACAAACACACAAATACACAAACTCACAAACACTCAAACTCACAAACACTCAAACTCAAAAACACAAACTCACAAACTCAAACTCACAAACACAAACTCACAAACACACAAACGCACAAACTCACACACAAATACACAAACTCACAAACACACAAACTCACAAACAAATACACAAACTCACAAACACAAACTCACCAACACACAAACTCACACACAAACTCACAAACACACAAACTCACACACAAATACACAAACTCACAAACACAAACTCACAAACACTCAAACTCACAAACACTCAATCTCACAAACACAAACTCACAAACTCAAACTCACAAACACAAACTCACAAACACTCAAACTCACTAACACACAAACTCACAAACTCACTAACACACAAACTCACCAACACACAAACTCACCAACACAAACCACAAACTCACCAACACACAAACTCACAAACACACAAACTCACAAACTCACCAACTCACAAACTCACACACAAATATACAAACACATAAACTCACTAACACACAAACTCACACACAAACTCACAAACACACAAATACACAAACTCACAAACACTCAAACTCACAAACACTCAAACTCACAAACACAAACTCACAAACTCAAACTCACAAACACAAACTCACAAACACACAAACGCACAAACTCACACACAAATACACAAACTCACAAACACACAAACTCACACACAAATACACAAACTCACAAACACAAACTCACCAACACACAAACTCACACACAAACACACAAACTCACAAACACACAAACCCAAACTCACAAACACAAACTCACAAACACACAAACTCACTAACACACAAACTCACTAACACACAAACTCACTAACACACAAACTCACAAACTCACAAACACACAAACTCACTAACACACAAACTCACCAACACACAAACTCACAAACTCACTAACACACAAACTCACCAACACACAAACTCACAAACACAAACTCACCAACACACAAACTCACAAACTCACAAACACACAAACTCACCAACACAAACACACAAACACACAAACTCACCAACACACAAACTCACAAACTCACTAACACACAAACTCACACACAAACTCACAAACACACAAATACACAAACTCACAAACACTCAAACCCACAAACACTCAAACTCACAAACACAAACTCACAAACTCAAACTCACAAACACAAACTCACAAACACACAAACTCACTAACACACAAACTCACAAACTCACTAACACACAAACTCACCAACACACAAACTCACCAACACAAACACACAAACTCACCAACTCACAAACTCACCAACTCATAAACTCACACACAAATATACAAATACATAAACACACACACTCACAAACACAAACATACAAACTCACACACAAATACACAAACTCACTAACACACAAACTCACACAAACTCACAAACACACAAATACACAAACTCACAAACACTCAAACTCACAAACACTCAAACTCACAAACACAAACTCACAAACTCACCAACTCACAAACACACAAACTCACCAACTCACAAACTCACAAACACACAAACTCACCAACACACAAACTCACAAACACTCAAACTCACAAACACTCAAACTCACAAACACTCAAACTCACAAACTCAAACTCACAAACACAAACTCACAAACACACAAACTCACTAACACACAAACTCACTAACACACAAACTCACAAACTCACTAACACACAAACTCACCAACACACAAACTCACAAACTCACACACAAATACACAAACTCACAAACACACAAACTCACCAACACACAAACTCAAAAACACACAAACTCAAAAACACACAAATACACAAACTCACAAACACTCAAACTCACAAACACAAACTCACAAACTCAAACTCACAAACACAAACTCACAAACACAAAAACTCACTAACACACAAACTCACTAACACACAAACTCACCAACACACAAACTCACCAACACAAACACACAAACTCACCAACTCACAAACTCACCAACTCATAAACTCACACACAAATATACAAACACATAAACTCACAAACACACAAACTCACCAACACACAAACTCAAACTCACAAACACAAACTCACAAACACACAAACTCACTAACACACAAACTCACTAACACACAAACTCACTAACACACAAACTCACTAACACACAAACTCACAAACACACAAACTCACCAACTCACAAACTCACAAACACATAAACTCACCAACACACAAACTCACAAACACACAAACTCACCAACACACAAACTCACAAACTCACAAACACACAAACTCACCAACTCACAAACTCACAAACACACAAACTCACCAACACACAAACTCACAAACTCACCAACACTCAAACTCACAAACACAAACTCACAAACTCACCAACTCACAAACACACAAACTCACCAACTCACAAACTCACAAACACACAAACTCACCAACACTCAAACTCACAAACACAAACTCACAAACTCAAACTCACAAACACAAACTCACAAACACACAAACTCACTAACACACAAACTCACTAACACACAAACTCACTAACACACAAACTCACAAACTCACACACAAATACACAAACTCACAAACACACAAACTCACCAACACACAAACTCAAAAACACACAAACTCAAAAACACACAAATACACAAACTCACAAACACTCAAACTCACAAACACAAACTCACAAACTCAAACTCACAAACACAAACTCACAAACACAATAACTCACTAACACACAAACTCACTAACACACAAACTCACCAACACACAAACTCACCAACACAAACACACAAACTCACCAACTCACAAACTCACCAACTCATAAACTCACACACAAATATACAAACACATAAACTCACAAACACACAAACTCACCAACACACAAACTCACAAACTCAAACTCACAAACACAAACTCACAAACACACAAACTCACAAACACACAAACTCACTAACACACAAACTCACTAACACAAACTCACAAACTCACTAACACACAAACTCACCAACACACAAACTCACAAACACAAACTCACCAACACACAAACTCACAAACTCACAAACACACAAACTCACCAACACAAACACACAAACACACAAACTCACCAACACACAAACTCACAAACTCACTAACACACAAACTCACACACAAACTCACAAACACACAAATACACAAACTCACAAACACTCAAACCCACAAACACTCAAACTCACAAACACAAACTCACAAACTCAAACTCACAAACACAAACTCACAAACACACAAACTCACTAACACAAACTCACAAACTCACTAACACACAAACTCACCAACACAAAAACTCACCAACACAAACACACAAACTCACCAACTCACAAACTCACCAACTCATAAACTCACACACAAATATACAAATACATAAACACACACACTCACAAACACAAACATACAAACTCACACACAAATACACAAACTCACTAACACACAAACTCACACAAACTCACAAACACACAAATACACAAACTCACAAACACTCAAACTCACAAACACTCAAACTCACAAACACAAACTCACAAACTCACCAACTCACAAATACACAAACTCACCAACTCACAAACTCACAAACACACAAACTCACCAACACACAAACTCACAAACACTCAAACTCACAAACACTCAAACTCACAAACACTCAAACTCACAAACTCAAACTCACAAACACAAACTCACAAACACACAAACTCACTAACACACAAACTCACTAACACACAAACTCACTAACACACAAACTCACAAACTCACTAACACACAAACTCACCAACACACAAACTCACAAACTCACACACAAATACACAAACTCACAAACACACAAACTCACCAACACACAAACTCAAAAACACACAAACTCAAAAACACACAAATACACAAACTCACAAACACTCAAACTCACAAACACAAACTCACAAACTCAAACTCACAAACACAAACTCACAAACACAAAAACTCACTAACACACAAACTCACAAACTCACTAACACACAAACTCACCAACACACAAACTCACAAACTCACACACAAATACACAAACTCACAAACACACAAACTCACCAACACACAAACTCACAAACTCAAACTCACAAACACAAACTCACAAACACACAAACTCACTAACACACAAACTCACTAACACACAAACTCACTAACACACAAACTCACAAACTCACAAACACACAAACTCACCAACTCACAAACTCACAAACACACAAACTCACCAACATACAAACTCACAAACTCACAAACACACAAACTCACCAACACACAAACTCACCAACACAAACACACAAACACACAAACTCACCAACACACAAACTCACAAACTCACAAACACACAAACTCACCAACTCACAAACACACAAACTCACCAACTCACAAACTCACAAACACACAAACTCACCAACTCACAAACACACAAACTCACCAACTCACAAACTCACAAACACACAAACTCACCAACACACAAACTCACAAACACTCAAACTCACAAACACAAACTCACAAACTCACTAACACACAAACACACAAACTCACTAACACACAAACTCACAAACTCACACACAAATACACAAACTCACAAACACAAACTTACTAACACACAAACTCACAAACACACAAATACACAAACTCACAAACACAAACTCACTAACACACAAACTCACCAACACACAAACTCACAAACACAAACTCACCAACACACAAACTCACAAACTCACACACAAACACACAAATATAGTACATCAGTAACCAATCGTTTTTGGGTCACGAGTAACGAACCGGTAAAGACGTTCCTAAAAGATTTTTCGGCGTCTACCTGCGACGAACACATGTTGGTCACCCGCTGACCGAAGCCCTCCGACGACATCTGCCCGGCGTTCATGCGTTTCGTTGTAACAACAAGCACTTTTGAATTAAAATTGAAACGAATGAAAATTTTGCTTATTTTAAGCATTCACGATAATTTCATTTCTAAAATAAATATGTTTTTAATAATTTGATCTAACTTTGCTAAAGAAATGATTTTATGTCATTAAAAAAAAATTAAGTGAGCCATTACTGCCGAAGTGAACAAAACGCAACTGTGGCGATGAAAATAAATGACAACACAACACTGTCTGTAATTTGTAAAAAAAACTTTCCCAAAGTATAAATACTATTCTAAATCTTTCCAATTATTCCATATCAAGTAGGTAAATAAAATGAAAACACTGAAAAGAAAAAAAGAAAGTCAACCCTCGATCTTATGGTAATTCCTACGATTAAATACCACGTTCATAATCGGAATATGCGCTATTCCAGTCCGATAACATAACTAGATCATTCAATTCACTATATGAATGAGACATTTTAATTTATTTTAACGTTAATAACGACAACACGTAAAACTTTAGTACAAAACCGACCAATTTCGGGCGGTAAACAAATCACATACGCCTAGTAACTTTTACAGCTGGTTAACGTTTCAAAAATTTTATAGAAACACTACAAGCTGTCATCTCCATTAATTTACCCTACTATCCGTTATTCGTAACCCTCCCATCCGTAGGTAGCAAGCCAACGGTAACTTCGCTTACGAAACGATTTTTAAAGGAACAGTTTTGGGTTACGTCTCGTAGACAATTCTACCATCCGTGAACAAAACGAGTCGTTTCGCGAGTATAGGAACCGGGCGTTAGTGATTGGGCAACTCCAGGTATTTACAAAAGTAGGCAGAGGTTATTTGAATTGTATCATGAAAAAACATGTAACCATGATGAAACTTTTAAAGAATTTGTTAGGAAATATTCAAAAACTTTTAAAAGATCCTGTTGCTCAGCAAAAGCCATAAACATTAAAAATAAAATAAAATGTTTTGGAAATAAAATTAAAACCACTTGGAAGATAATTAATTCAGAAACAAACTCACACACAAACACACAAATACATAAACACACACACTCACAAACACAAACATACAAACTCACACACAAATACACAAACTCACTAACACACAAACTCACACACAAACTCACAAACACACAAATACACAAACTCATAAACTCACACACAAATATACAAACACATAAACTCACAAACACACAAACTCACCAACACACAAACTCACAAACTCAAACTCACAAACACAAACTCACAAACACACAAACTCACTAACACACAAACTCACTAACACACAAACTCACTAACACACAAACTCACAAACTCACAAACACACAAACTCACCAACTCACAAACTCACAAACACACAAACTCACCAACATACAAACTCACAAACTCACAAACACACAAACTCACCAACACACAAACTCACCAACACAAACATACAAACACACAAACTCACCAACACACAAACTCACAAACTCACAAACACACAAACTCACCAACTCACAAACTCACAAACACACAAACTCACCAACTCACAAACTCACAAACACACAAACTCACCAACTCACAAACACACAAACTCACCAACTCACAAACTCACAAACACACAAACTCACCAACACACAAACTCACAAACACTCAAACTCACAAACACAAACTCACAAACTCACTAACACACAAACACACAAACTCACTAACACACAAACTCACAAACTCACACACAAATACACAAACTCACAAACACAAACTTACTAACACACAAACTCACAAACACACAAATACACAAACTCACCAACTCACAAACTCACAAACACACAAACTCACCAACACACAAACTCACAAACACTCAAACTCACAAACACACAAACTCACCAACTCACAAACTCACAAACACACAAACTCACCAACACACAAACTCACAAACACTCAAACTCACAAACACTCAAACTCACAAACACAAACTCACAAACTCAAACTCACAAACACAAACTCACAAACACAAAAACTCACTAACACACAAACTCACTAACACACAAACTCACTAACACACAAACTCACAAACTCACTAACACACAAACTCACCAACACACAAACTCACAAACTCACACACAAATACACAAACTCACAAACACACAAACTCACCAACACACAAACTCAAAAACACACAAACTCAAAAACACACAAATACACAAACTCACAAACACTCAAACTCACAAACACAAACTCACAAACTCAAACTCACAAACACAAACTCACAAACACAAAAACTCACTAACACACAAACTCACTAACACACAAACTCACCAACACAAACTCACAAACTCACTAACACACAAACACACAAACTCACTAACACACAAACTCACAAACTCACACACAAATACACAAACTCACAAACACAAACTTACTAACACACAAACTCACAAACACACAAATACACAAACTCACCAACTCACAAACTCACAAACACACAAACTCACCAACACACAAACTCACAAACACTCAAACTCACAAACACACAAACTCACCAACTCACAAACTCACAAACACACAAACTCACCAACACACAAACTCACAAACACTCAAACTCACAAACACTCAAACTCACAAACACAAACTCACAAACTCAAACTCACAAACACAAACTCACAAACACACAAACTCACTAACACACAAACTCACTAACACACAAACTCACTAACACACAAACTCACAAACTCACTAACACAAACTCACAAACACAAAAACTCACTAAAACACAAACTCACTAACACACAAACTCACCAACACACAAACTCACCAACACAAACACACAAACTCACCAACTCATAAACTCACACACAAATATACAAACACATAAACTCACAAACCGACAAACTCACCAACACACAAACTCACAAACTCAAACTCACAAACACTCAAACTCACAAACACAAACTCACAAACTCAAACTCACAAACACAAACTCACAAACACACAAACTCACTAACACACAAACTCACTAACACACAAACTCACTAACACACAAACTCACAAACAAACAAACTCACCAACTTACAAACTCACAAACACACAAACTCACCAACACACAAACTCACAAACACTCAAACTCACAAACACTCAAACTCACAAACACAAACTCACAAACTCAAACTCACAAACACAAACTCACAAACACACAAACTCACTAACACACAAACTCACTAACACACAAACTCACTAACACACAAACTCACAAACTCACTAACACACAAACTCACAAACACACAAACTCACCAACTCACACACAAATACACAAACTCACAAACACACAAACTCACCAACACACAAACTCAAAAACACACAAACTCAAAAACACACAAATACACAAACTCACAAACACTCAAACTCACAAACACAAACTCACAAACTCAAACTCACAAACACAAACTCACAAACACAAAAACTCACTAACACACAAACTCACTAACACACAAACTCACCAACACACAAACTCACCAACTCACAAACTCACAAACACACAAACTCACCAACTCACAAACTCACAAACACACAAACTCACCAACTCACAAACACACAAACTCACCAACTCACAAACTCACAAACACACAAACTCACCAACACACAAACTCACAAACACTCAAACTCACAAACACAAACTCACAAACTCACTAACACACAAACACACAAACTCACTAACACACAAACTCACAAACTCACACACAAATACACAAACTCACAAACACAAACTTACTAACACACAAACTCACAAACACACAAATACACAAACTCACAAACACAAACTCACTAACACACAAACTTACCAACACACAAACTCACAAACACAAACTCACCAACACACAAACTCACAAACTCACACACAAACACACAAATATAGTACATCAGTAACCAATCGTTTTTGGGTCACGAGTAACGAACCGGTAAAGACGTTCCTAAAAGATTTTTCGGCGTCTACCTGCGACGAACACATGTTGGTCACCCGCTGACCGAAGCCCTCCGACGACATCTGCCCGGCGTTCATGCGTTTCGTTGTAACAACAAGCACTTTTGAATTAAAATTGAAACGAATGAAAATTTTGCTTATTTTAAGCATTCACGATAATTTCATTTCTAAAATAAATATGTTTTTAATAATTTGATCTAACTTTGCTAAAGAAATGATTTTATGTCATTAAAAAAAAATTAAGTGAGCCATTACTGCCGAAGTGAACAAAACGCAACTGTGGCGATGAAAATAAATGACAACACAACACTGTCTGTAATTTGTAAAAAAAACTTTCCCAAAGTATAAATACTATTCTAAATCTTTCCAATTATTCCATATCAAGTAGGTAAATAAAATGAAAACACTGAAAAGAAAAAAAGAAAGTCAACCCTCGATCTTATGGTAATTCCTACGATTAAATACCACGTTCATAATCGGAATATGCGCTATTCCAGTCCGATAACATAACTAGATCATTCAATTCACTATATGAATGAGACATTTTAATTTATTTTAACGTTAATAACGACAACACGTAAAACTTTAGTACAAAACCGACCAATTTCGGGCGGTAAACAAATCACATACGCCTAGTAACTTTTACAGCTGGTAAACGTTTCAAAAATTTTATAGAAATACTACAAGCTGTCATCTCCATACATTTACCCTACTATCCGTTATTCGTAACCCTCCCATCCGTAGGTAGCAAGCCAACGGTAACTTCGCTTACGAAACGATTTTTAAAGGAACAGTTTTGGGTTACGTCTCGTAGACAATTCTACCATCCGTGAACAAAACGAGTCGTTTCGCGAGTATAGGAACCGGGCGTTAGTGATTGGGCAACTCCAGGTATTTACAAAAGTAGGCAGAGGTTATTTGAATTGTATCATGAAAAAACATGTAACCATGATGAAACTTTTAAAGAATTTGTTAGGAAATATTCAAAAACTTTTAAAAGATCCTGTTCCTCAGCAAAAGCCATAAACATTAAAAATAAAATAAAATGTTTTGGAAATAAAATTAAAACCACTTGGAATATAATTAATTCAGAAACAAACTCACACACAAACACACAAATACATAAACACACACACTCACAAACACAAACATACAAACTCACACACAAATACACAAACTCACTAACACACAAACTCACACACAAACTCACAAACACACAAATACACAAACTCACAAACACTCAAACTCACAAACACTCAAACTCACAAACACAAACTCACAAAGTCAAACTCACAAACACAAACTCACAAACACACAAACTCACTAACACACAAACTCACTAACACACAAACTCACTAACACACAAACTCACAAACTCACTAACACACAAACTCACCAACACACAAACTCACCAACACAAACACACAAACTCACCAACTCACAAACTCACCAACTAAAAAACTCACACACAAATATACAAACACAAAAACTCACAAACACACAAACTCACTAACACACAAACTCACAAACACAAACTCACTAACACACAAACTCACTAACACACAAACTCACTAACACACAAACTCACAAACTCACTAACACACAAACTCACCAACACACAAACTCACCAACACACAAACTCACAAACACACAAACTCACCAACTGACAAACTCACACACAAATATACAAACACAAACTTACTAACACACAAACTCACAAACACACAAATACACAAACTCACAAACACAAACTCACTAACACACAAACTCACCAACACAAAAACTCACCAGCACAAACACACAAACTCACCAACTCACAAACTCACCAACTCACAAACTCACAAACACACAAACTCACTAACACACAAACACACAAACTCACTAACACACAAACTCACAAACTCACACACAAATACACAAACTCACAAACACAAACTTACTAACACACAAACTCACAAACACAGAAATACACAAACTCACAAACACAAACTCACTAACACACAAACTCACCAACACACAAACTCACAAACACAAACTCACCAACACACAAACTCACAAACTCACACACAAACACACAAATATAGTACATCAGTAACCAATCGTTTTTGGGTCACGAGTAACGAACCGGTAAAGACGTTCCTAAAAGATTTTTCGGCGTCTACCTGCGACGAACACATGTTGGTCACCCGCTGACCGAAGCCCTCCGACGACATCTGCCCGGCGTTCATGCGTTTCGTTGTAACAACAAGCACTTTTGAATTAAAATTGAAACGAATGAAAATTTTGCTTATTTTAAGCATTCACGATAATTTCATTTCTAAAATAAATATGTTTTTAATAATTTGATCTAACTTTGCTAAAGAAATGATTTTATGTCATTAAATAAAAACTTTTTACAAAAAAAAAAACAACCGACTTCCAAAAAAACACTACAAAGTCAAAAATAACTTAATTTCGGAAGTCGGTGTCTTTGGTTTTGAATTTTCGTTTTTTGCCACCGACTTCCGAAATTAAGTTATTTTTGACTTTGTAGTGTTTTTTTGGAAGTCGGTTGTTTTTTTTTTTGTAAAAAGTTTTTATTTTTCACTTTTTAGTTGTGGTACCTACCCCACACAAATTCGAATACCACTACCTGCTATGTAAATAACAGTGACAGGAAGTTATCATCTCATCTACATACTAAGTGGGGAAAAAATACGTATAATTGAAGCTAACTCAAAAACTACCCAAGCAAAGTTTATAAAATTTATATGGGACCACCTCTGAAGTATGATCTATCAAACAAAAAAAGAATCATCAAAATCTATTCATAATTGGCGGAGTAATCGCGTTACAAACATACAAAAAAAAAAAAAAAACAAAAAAAAAAAAAACATACGAATTGAGAACCTCCTCCTTTTGGAAGTCGGTTAAAAATGATTTTATGTTTAAAAAACGTGTTTTTTTATTTTGTAGTGAAACTTATTAGTTGTTGAATAAAAAAAACTATATTAGGGACAAAAATAGAGCCACTTACAACCCATATGGGTGCAAAGTTCTTATCACTAAAAAATGAATTAAGTCCAAACACAAGGTAGATACTGTAAAACGTTGAGGAGTTCCCTTGACCGTCCTTCGTCTTCATCATCAGACCCCTAATGACAGTCACAACCCATCTAGGTGTAAAGTTCTCATCAATACAAATTAATCAAGCCCAAACACCAGGTAATTGCTGTAAACCGTTGAGGAGTTTCCTCGACTGTCTTTCGGCTTCGTCATCAGATCGACTCCAGACCTTCATTAAATAGTAGTGGTTTAAAATACTTAAGTAATGAAATAACAAACGCACTAGTCGCCACTACGATTTTCGAAGGTTCCCCTCGATTTCTCTGGGATGCCATCATCAGGTCCTGGTTTCCTTATCATGGTACCATCCTTGGGATATCTCCTTTCCAAAAAAAAAAGAATCATCAAAATCGGTTCATAAACGACGAAGTTATCAGCGAACACACATAAAAAAAAAAAAAAAAAATATATACGGTCGAATTGAGAAACCTCCTTTTTTTGAAGTCGGTTAAAAAAAATTAAGTGAGCCATTACTGCCGAAGTGAACAAAACGCAACTGTGGCGATGAAAATAAATGACAACACAACACTGTCTGTAATTTGTAAAAAAAACTTTCCCATAGTATAAATACTATTCTAAATCTTTCCAATTATTCCATATCAAGTAGGTAAATAAAATGAAAACACTGAAAAGAAAAAAAGAAAGTCAACCCTCGATCTTATGGTAATTCCTACGATTAAATACCACGTTCATAATCGGAATATGCGCTATTCCAGTCCGATAACATAACTAGATCATTCAATTCACTATATGAATGAGACATTTTAATTTATTTTAACGTTAATAACGACAACACGTAAAACTTTAGTACAAAACCGACCAATTTCGGGCGGTAAACAAATCACATACGCCTAGTAACTTTTACAGCTGGTTAACGTTTCAAAAATTTTATAGAAACACTACAAGCTGTCATCTCCATTAATTTACCCTACTATCCGTTATTCGTAACCCTCCCATCCGTAGGTAGCAAGCCAACGGTAACTTCGCTTACGAAACGATTTTTAAAGGAACAGTTTTGGGTTACGTCTCGTAGACAATTCTACCATCCGTGAACAAAACGAGTCGTTTCGCGAGTATAGGAACCGGGCGTTAGTGATTGGGCAACTCCAGGTATTTACAAAAGTAGGCAGAGGTTATTTGAATTGTATCATGAAAAAACATGTAACCATGATGAAACTTTTAAAGAATTTGTTAGGAAATATTCAAAAACTTTTAAAAGATCCTGTTCCTCAGCAAAAGCCATAAACATTAAAAATAAAATAAAATGTTTTGGAAATAAAATTAAAACCACTTGGAAGATAATTAATTCAGAAACAAACTCACACACAAACACACAAATACATAAACACACACACTCACAAACACAAACATACAAACTCACACACAAATACACAAACTCACACACAAATACACAAACTCACTAACACACAAACTCACACACAAACTCACAAACACACAAATACACAAACTCACAAACACTCAAACTCACAAACACTCAACTCACAAACACAAACTCACAAACTCAAACTCACAAACACAAACTCACAAACACACAAACGCACAAACTCACACACAAATACACAAACTCACAAACACACAAATACACAAACTCACAAACACTCAAACTCACAAACACAAACTCACAAACTCAAACTCACAAACACAAACTCACAAACACAAACTCACAAACACACAAACGCACAAACTCACACACAAATACACAAACTCACAAACACACAAATACACAAACTCACAAACACTCAAACTCACAAACACAAACTCACAAACTCAAACTCACAAACATAAACTCACAAACACACAAACGCACAAACTCACACACAAATACACAAACTCACAAACACACAAACTCACACACAAATACACAAACTCACAAACACAAACTCACCAACACACAAACTCACACACAAACACACAAACTCACAAACACACAAACTCACACACAAATACACAAACTCACAAACACAAACTCACAAACACACAAACGCACAAACTCACACACAAATACACAAACTCACAAACACACAAACTCACACACAAATACACAAATACATAAACACACACACTCACAAACACAAACATACAAACTCACACACAAATACACAAACTCACTAACACACAAACTCACACACAAACTCACAAACACACAAATACACAAACTCACAAACACTCAAACTCACAAACACAAACTCACAAACTCAAACTCACAAACACAAACTCACAAACACACAAACGCACAAACTCACACACAAATACACAAACTCACAAACACACAAACTCACAAACACACAAACTCACACACAAATACACAAACTCACAAACACAAACTCACCAACACACAAACTCACACACAAACACACAAACTCACAAACACACAAACTCACACACAAATACACAAACTCACAAACACAAACTCACAAACACTCAAACTCACAAACACTCAAACTCACAAACACAAACTCACAAACACACAAATACACAAACTCACAAACACTCAAACTCACAAACACTCAAACTCAAAAACACAAACTCACAAACTCAAACTCACAAACACAAACTCACAAACACACAAACGCACAAACTCACACACAAATACACAAACTCACAAACACACAAACTCACAAACAAATACACAAACTCACAAACACAAACTCACCAACACACAAACTCACACACAAACTCACAAACACACAAACTCACACACAAATACACAAACTCACAAACACAAACTCACAAACACTCAAACTCACAAACACTCAATCTCACAAACACAAACTCACAAACTCAAACTCACAAACACAAACTCACAAACACTCAAACTCACTAACACACAAACTCACAAACTCACTAACACACAAACTCACCAACACACAAACTCACCAACACAAACCACAAACTCACCAACACACAAACTCACAAACACACAAACTCACAAACTCACCAACTCACAAACTCACACACAAATATACAAACACATAAACTCACTAACACACAAACTCACACACAAACTCACAAACACACAAATACACAAACTCACAAACACTCAAACTCACAAACACTCAAACTCACAAACACAAACTCACAAACTCAAACTCACAAACACAAACTCACAAACACACAAACGCACAAACTCACACACAAATACACAAACTCACAAACACACAAACTCACACACAAATACACAAACTCACAAACACAAACTCACCAACACACAAACTCACACACAAACACACAAACTCACAAACACACAAACCCAAACTCACAAACACAAACTCACAAACACACAAACTCACTAACACACAAACTCACTAACACACAAACTCACTAACACACAAACTCACAAACTCACAAACACACAAACTCACTAACACACAAACTCACCAACACACAAACTCACAAACTCACTAACACACAAACTCACCAACACACAAACTCACAAACACAAACTCACCAACACACAAACTCACAAACTCACAAACACACAAACTCACCAACACAAACACACAAACACACAAACTCACCAACACACAAACTCACAAACTCACTAACACACAAACTCACACACAAACTCACAAACACACAAATACACAAACTCACAAACACTCAAACCCACAAACACTCAAACTCACAAACACAAACTCACAAACTCAAACTCACAAACACAAACTCACAAACACACAAACTCACTAACACACAAACTCACAAACTCACTAACACACAAACTCACCAACACACAAACTCACCAACACAAACACACAAACTCACCAACTCACAAACTCACCAACTCATAAACTCACACACAAATATACAAATACATAAACACACACACTCACAAACACAAACATACAAACTCACACACAAATACACAAACTCACTAACACACAAACTCACACAAACTCACAAACACACAAATACACAAACTCACAAACACTCAAACTCACAAACACTCAAACTCACAAACACAAACTCACAAACTCACCAACTCACAAACACACAAACTCACCAACTCACAAACTCACAAACACACAAACTCACCAACACACAAACTCACAAACACTCAAACTCACAAACACTCAAACTCACAAACACTCAAACTCACAAACTCAAACTCACAAACACAAACTCACAAACACACAAACTCACTAACACACAAACTCACTAACACACAAACTCACAAACTCACTAACACACAAACTCACCAACACACAAACTCACAAACTCACACACAAATACACAAACTCACAAACACACAAACTCACCAACACACAAACTCAAAAACACACAAACTCAAAAACACACAAATACACAAACTCACAAACACTCAAACTCACAAACACAAACTCACAAACTCAAACTCACAAACACAAACTCACAAACACAAAAACTCACTAACACACAAACTCACTAACACACAAACTCACCAACACACAAACTCACCAACACAAACACACAAACTCACCAACTCACAAACTCACCAACTCATAAACTCACACACAAATATACAAACACATAAACTCACAAACACACAAACTCACCAACACACAAACTCAAACTCACAAACACAAACTCACAAACACACAAACTCACTAACACACAAACTCACTAACACACAAACTCACTAACACACAAACTCACTAACACACAAACTCACAAACACACAAACTCACCAACTCACAAACTCACAAACACATAAACTCACCAACACACAAACTCACAAACACACAAACTCACCAACACACAAACTCACAAACTCACAAACACACAAACTCACCAACTCACAAACTCACAAACACACAAACTCACCAACACACAAACTCACAAACTCACCAACACACAAACTCACAAACTCAAACTCACAAACACAAACTCACTAACACACAAACTCACAAGCACACAAACTCACCAACTCACAAACTCACAAACACACAAACTCACCAACACACAAACTCACAAACTCACTAACACACAAACTCACCAACACACAAACTCACAAACACAAACTCACCAACACACAAACTCACAAACTCACAAACACACAAACTCATCAACACACAAACTCACCAACACAAACACACAAACACACAAACTCACCAACACACAAACTCACAAACTCACTAACACACAAACTCACACACAAACTCACAAACACACAAATACACAAACTCACAAACACTCAAACCCACAAACACTCAAACTCACAAACACAAACTCACAAACTCAAACTCACAAACACAAACTCACAAACACACAAACTCACTAACACACAAACTCACAAACTCACTAACACACAAACTCACCAACACACAAACTCACCAACACAAACACACAAACTCACCAACTCACAAACTCACCAACTCATAAACTCACACACAAATATACAAATACATAAACACACACACTCACAAACACAAACATACAAACTCACACACAAATACACAAACTCACTAACACACAAACCCACACAAACTCACAAACACACAAATACACAAACTCACAAACACTCAAACTCACAAACACTCAAACTCACAAACACAAACTCACAAACACACCAACTCACAAACACACAAACTCACCAACTCACAAACTCACAAACACACAAACTCACCAACACACAAACTCACAAACACTCAAACTCACAAACACTCAAACTCACAAACACAAACTCACAAACTCAAACTCACAAACACAAATTCACAAACACACAAACTCACTAACACACAAACTCACTAACACACAAACTCACTAACACACAAACTCACAAACTCACTAACACACAAACTCACCAACACACAAACTCACAAACTCACACACAAATACACAAACTCACAAACACACAAACTCACCAACACACAAACTCAAAAACACACAAACTCAAAAACACACAAATACACAAACTCACAAACACTCAAACTCACAAACACAAACTCACAAACTCAAACTCACAAACACAAACTCACAAACACAAAAACTCACTAACACACAAACTCACTAACACACAAACTCACCAACACACAAACTCACCAACACAAACACACAAACTCACCAACTCATAAACTCACACACAAATATACAAACACATAAACTCACAAACACACAAACTCACCAACACACAAACTCACAAACTCAAACTCACAAACACAAACTCACAAACACACAAACTCACTAACACACAAACTCACTAACACACAAACTCACTAACACACAAACTCACAAACACACAAACTCACCAACTCACAAACTCACAAACACACAAACTCACCAACACACAAACTCACAAACTCACAAACACACAAACTCACCAACACAAACACACAAACACACAAACTCACCAACACACAAACTCACAAACTCACAAACACACAAACTCACCAACACAAACACACAAACACACAAACTCACCAACACACAAACTCACAAACTCACAAACACACAAACTCACCAACTCACAAACTCACAAACACACAAACTCACCAACTCACAAACTCACAAACACACAAACTCACCAACTCACAAACACAAACTCACCAACTCACAAACTCACAAACACACAAACTCACCAACACACAAACTCACAAACACTCAAACTCACAAACACAAACTCACAAACTCACTAACACACAAACACACAAACTCACTAACACACAAACTCTCAAACTCACACACAAATACACAAACTCACAAACACAAACTTACTAACACACAAACTCACAAACACACAAATACACAAACTCACAAACACAAACTCACTAACACACAAACTCACCAACACACAAACTCACAAACACAAACTCACCAACACACAAACTCACAAACTCACACACAAACACACAAATATAGTACATCAGTAACCAATCGTTTTTGGGTCACGAGTAACGAACCGGTAAAGACGTTCCTAAAAGATTTTTCGGCGTCTACCTGCGACGAACACATGTTGGTCACCCGCTGACCGAAGCCCTCCGACGACATCTGCCCGGCGTTCATGCGTTTCGTTGTAACAACAAGCACTTTTGAATTAAAATTGAAACGAATGAAAATTTTGCTTATTTTAAGCATTCACGATAATTTCATTTCTAAAATAAATATGTTTTTAATAATTTGATCTAACTTTGCTAAAGAAATGATTTTATGTCATTAAAAAAAAATTAAGTGAGCCATTACTGCCGAAGTGAACAAAACGCAACTGTGGCGATGAAAATAAATGACAACACAACACTGTCTGTAATTTGTAAAAAAAACTTTCCCAAAGTATAAATACTATTCTAAATCTTTCCAATTATTCCATATCAAGTAGGTAAATAAAATGAAAACACTGAAAAGAAAAAAAGAAAGTCAACCCTCGATCTTATGGTAATTCCTACGATTAAATACCACGTTCATAATCGGAATATGCGCTATTCCAGTCCGATAACATAACTAGATCATTCAATTCACTATATGAATGAGACATTTTAATTTATTTTAACGTTAATAACGACAACACGTAAAACTTTAGTACAAAACCGACCAATTTCGGGCGGTAAACAAATCACATACGCCTAGTAACTTTTACAGCTGGTAAACGTTTCAAAAATTTTATAGAAATACTACAAGCTGTCATCTCCATACATTTACCCTACTATCCGTTATTCGTAACCCTCCCATCCGTAGGTAGCAAGCCAACGGTAACTTCGCTTACGAAACGATTTTTAAAGGAACAGTTTTGGGTTACGTCTCGTAGACAATTCTACCATCCGTGAACAAAACGAGTCGTTTCGCGAGTATAGGAACCGGGCGTTAGTGATTGGGCAACTCCAGGTATTTACAAAAGTAGGCAGAGGTTATTTGAATTGTATCATGAAAAAACATGTAACCATGATGAAACTTTTAAAGAATTTGTTAGGAAATATTCAAAAACTTTTAAAAGATCCTGTTCCTCAGCAAAAGCCATAAACATTAAAAATAAAATAAAATGTTTTGGAAATAAAATTAAAACCACTTGGAAGACAATTAATTCAGAAACAAACTCACACACAAACACACAAATACATAAACACACACACTCACAAACACAAACATACAAACTCACACACAAATACACAAACTCACTAACACACAAACTCACACACAAACTCACAAACACACAAATACACAAACTCACAAACACTCAAACTCACAAACACTCAAACTCACAAACACAAACTCACAAACTCAAACTCACAAACACAAACTCGCAAACACACAAACGCACAAACTCACACACAAATACACAAACTCACAAACACACAAACTCACACACAAATACACAAACTCACAAACACAAACTCACCAACACACAAACTCACACACAAACACACAAACTCACAAACACACAAACACACACAAATACACAAACTCACAAACACAAACTCACAAACACTCAAACTCACAAACACTCAAACTCACAAACACAAACTCACAAACTCAAACTCACAAACACAAACTCACAAACACACAAACTCACCAACACACAAACTCACAAACTCACAAACACACAAACTCACCAACTCACAAACTCACAAACACACAAACTCACCAACTCACAAACTCACAAACACACAAACTCACTAACACACAAACTCACAAACACACAAACTCACAAACACACAAACTCACAAACACAAACTCACCAACACACAAACTCACACACAAACTCACCAACACACAAACTCACAAACACACAAACTCACCAACACACAAACTCACCAACACAAACACACAAACACACAAACTCACCAACACACAAACTCACTTACACACAAACTCACACACAAACTCACAAACTCAAACTCACAAACACAAACTCACAAACACACAAACTCACTAACACACAAACTCACTAACACACAAACTCACTAACACACAAACTCACAAACTCACTAACACACAAACTCACCAACACACAAACTCACCAACACAAACACACAAACTCACCAACTCATAAACTCACACACAAATATACAAATACATAAACACACACACTCACAAACACAAACATACAAATTCACACACAAATACACAAACTCACCAACACACAAACTCACACACAAACACACAAACTCACAAACACACAAACTCACACACAAATACACAAACTCACAAACACAAACTCACAAACACTCAAACTCACAAACACTCAAACTCACAAACACAAACTCACAAACTCAAACTCACAAACTCAAACTCACAAACACTCAAACTCACTAACACACAAACTCACAAACTCACTTACACACAAACTCACCAACACACAAACTCACCAACACAAACACACAAACTCACCAACTCACAAACTCACCAACTCATAAACTCACACACAAATATACAAACACATAAACTCACAAACACACAAACTCAACAACACACAAACTCACTAACGCACAAACTCACTAACACACAAACTCACAAACACAAACTCACCAACACACAAACTCACAAACTCAAACTCACCAACACAAACACACAAACACACAAACTCACCAACACACAAACTCACAAACTCACAAACACACAAACTCACCAACTCACAAACTCACAAACACACAAACTCACCAACTCACAAACTCACAAACACACAAACTCACCAACTCACAAACACAAACTCACCAACTCACAAACTCACAAACACACAAACTCACCAACACACAAACTCACAAACACTCAAACTCACAAACACAAACTCACAAACTCACTAACACACAAACACACAAACTCACTAACACACAAACTCTCAAACTCACACACAAATACACAAACTCACAAACACAAACTTACTAACACACAAACTCACAAACACACAAATACACAAACTCACAAACACAAACTCACTAACACACAAACTCACCAACACACAAACTCACAAACACAAACTCACCAACACACAAACTCACAAACTCACACACAAACACACAAATATAGTACATCAGTAACCAATCGTTTTTGGGTCACGAGTAACGAACCGGTAAAGACGTTCCTAAAAGATTTTTCGGCGTCTACCTGCGACGAACACATGTTGGTCACCCGCTGACCGAAGCCCTCCGACGACATCTGCCCGGCGTTCATGCGTTTCGTTGTAACAACAAGCACTTTTGAATTAAAATTGAAACGAATGAAAATTTTGCTTATTTTAAGCATTCACGATAATTTCATTTCTAAAATAAATATGTTTTTAATAATTTGATCTAACTTTGCTAAAGAAATGATTTTATGTCATTAAAAAAAAATTAAGTGAGCCATTACTGCCGAAGTGAACAAAACGCAACTGTGGCGATGAAAATAAATGACAACACAACACTGTCTGTAATTTGTAAAAAAAACTTTCCCAAAGTATAAATACTATTCTAAATCTTTCCAATTATTCCATATCAAGTAGGTAAATAAAATGAAAACACTGAAAAGAAAAAAAGAAAGTCAACCCTCGATCTTATGGTAATTCCTACGATTAAATACCACGTTCATAATCGGAATATGCGCTATTCCAGTCCGATAACATAACTAGATCATTCAATTCACTATATGAATGAGACATTTTAATTTATTTTAACGTTAATAACGACAACACGTAAAACTTTAGTACAAAACCGACCAATTTCGGGCGGTAAACAAATCACATACGCCTAGTAACTTTTACAGCTGGTAAACGTTTCAAAAATTTTATAGAAATACTACAAGCTGTCATCTCCATACATTTACCCTACTATCCGTTATTCGTAACCCTCCCATCCGTAGGTAGCAAGCCAACGGTAACTTCGCTTACGAAACGATTTTTAAAGGAACAGTTTTGGGTTACGTCTCGTAGACAATTCTACCATCCGTGAACAAAACGAGTCGTTTCGCGAGTATAGGAACCGGGCGTTAGTGATTGGGCAACTCCAGGTATTTACAAAAGTAGGCAGAGGTTATTTGAATTGTATCATGAAAAAACATGTAACCATGATGAAACTTTTAAAGAATTTGTTAGGAAATATTCAAAAACTTTTAAAAGATCCTGTTCCTCAGCAAAAGCCATAAACATTAAAAATAAAATAAAATGTTTTGGAAATAAAATTAAAACCACTTGGAAGACAATTAATTCAGAAACAAACTCACACACAAACACACAAATACATAAACACACACACTCACAAACACAAACATACAAACTCACACACAAATACACAAACTCACTAACACACAAACTCACACACAAACTCACAAACACACAAATACACAAACTCACAAACACTCAAACTCACAAACACTCAAACTCACAAACACAAACTCACAAACTCAAACTCACAAACACAAACTCGCAAACACACAAACGCACAAACTCACACACAAATACACAAACTCACAAACACACAAACTCACACACAAATACACAAACTCACAAACACAAACTCACCAACACACAAACTCACACACAAACACACAAACTCACAAACACACAAACACACACAAATACACAAACTCACAAACACAAACTCACAAACACTCAAACTCACAAACACTCAAACTCACAAACACAAACTCACAAACTCAAACTCACAAACACAAACTCACAAACACACAAACTCACCAACACACAAACTCACAAACTCACAAACACACAAACTCACCAACTCACAAACTCACAAACACACAAACTCACCAACTCACAAACTCACAAACACACAAACTCACTAACACACAAACTCACAAACACACAAACTCACAAACACACAAACTCACAAACACAAACTCACCAACACACAAACTCACACACAAACTCACCAACACACAAACTCACAAACACACAAACTCACCAACACACAAACTCACCAACACAAACACACAAACACACAAACTCACCAACACACAAACTCACTTACACACAAACTCACACACAAACTCACAAACTCAAACTCACAAACACAAACTCACAAACACACAAACTCACTAACACACAAACTCACTAACACACAAACTCACTAACACACAAACTCACAAACTCACTAACACACAAACTCACCAACACACAAACTCACCAACACAAACACACAAACTCACCAACTCATAAACTCACACACAAATATACAAATACATAAACACACACACTCACAAACACAAACATACAAATTCACACACAAATACACAAACTCACCAACACACAAACTCACACACAAACACACAAACTCACAAACACACAAACTCACACACAAATACACAAACTCACAAACACAAACTCACAAACACTCAAACTCACAAACACTCAAACTCACAAACACAAACTCACAAACTCAAACTCACAAACTCAAACTCACAAACACTCAAACTCACTAACACACAAACTCACAAACTCACTTACACACAAACTCACCAACACACAAACTCACCAACACAAACACACAAACTCACCAACTCACAAACTCACCAACTCATAAACTCACACACAAATATACAAACACATAAACTCACAAACACACAAACTCAACAACACACAAACTCACTAACGCACAAACTCACTAACACACAAACTCACAAACACAAACTCACCAACACACAAACTCACAAACTCAAACTCACAAACACAAACTCACTAACACTCAAACTCACAAACACTCAAACTCACAAACACAAACTCACAAACTCAAACTCACTAACACACAAACTCACACACAAACTCACAAACACACAAATACACAAACTCAAAAACACTCAAACCCACAAACACTCAAACTCACAAACACAAACTCACAAACTCAAACTCACAAACACAAACTCACAAACACACAAACTCACTAACACACAAACTCACAAACTCACTAACACACAAACTCACCAACACACAAACTCACCAACACAAACACACAAACTCACCAACTCACAAACTCACCAACTCATAAACTCACACACAAATATACAAATACATAAACACACACACTCACAAACACAAACATACAAACACACACAAATACACAAACTCACTAACACACAAACTCACACAAACTCACAAACACACAAATACACAAACTCACAAACACTCAAACTCACAAACACAAACTCACAAACTCACCAACTCACAAACACACAAACTCACCAACTCACAAACTCACAAACACACAAACTCACCAACACTCAAACTCACAAACACAAACTCACAAACTCAAACTCACAAACACAAACTCACTAACACACAAACTCACAAACTCACACACAAATACACAAACTCACAAACACACAAACTCACCAACACACAAACTCAAAAACACACAAACTCAAAAACACACAAATACACAAACTCACAAACACTCAAACTCACAAACACAAACTCACAAACTCAAACTCACAAACACAAACTCACAAACACAAAAACTCACTAACACACAAACTCACTAACACACAAACTCACCAACACACAAACTCACCAACACAAACACACAAACTCACCAACTCACAAACTCACCAACTCATAAACTCACACACAAATATACAAACACATAAACTCACAAACACACAAACTCACCAACACACAAACTCACAAACTCAAACTCACAAACACAAACTCACAAACACACAAACTCACAAACACACAAACTCACTAACACACAAACTCACTAACACACAAACTCACAAACTCACTAACACACAAACTCACCAACACACAAACTCACAAACACAAACTCACCAACACACAAACTCACAAACTCACAAACACACAAACTCACCAACACAAACACACAAACACACAAACTCACCAACACACAAACTCACAAACTCACTAACACACAAACTCACACACAAACTCACAAACACACAAATACACAAACTCACAAACACTCAAACCCACAAACACTCAAACTCACAAACACAAACTCACAAACTCAAACTCAAACTCACAAACACAAACACACAAACTCACTAACACACCAACTCACTAACACACAAACTCACTAACACACAAACTCACAAACTCACTAACACACAAACTCACCAACACAAACACACAAACTCACCAACTCACAAACTCACCAACTCATAAACTCACACACAAATATACAAACACATAAACTCACAAACACACAAACTCACCAACACACAAACTCACCAACACAAACACACAAACTCACCAACTCACAAACTCACCAACTCACAAACTCACACACAAATATACAAACACATAAACTCACAAACACACAAACTCACCAACACATAAACTCACCAACACACAAACTCACAAACACACAAACTCACAAACTCACTAACACACAAACACACAAACTCACTAACACACAAACGCACAAACTCACACACAAATATACAAACTCACCAACTCACAAACTCACAAACACACAAACTCACCAACACACAAACTCACAAACACTCAAACTCACAAACACACAAACTCACCAACTCACAAACTCACAAACACACAAACTCACCAACTCACAAACTCACAAACACACAAACTCACCAACACACAAACTCACAAACACTCAAACTCACAAACACAAACTCACAAACACAAACTCACTAACACACAAACGCACAAACTCACACACAAATACACAAACTCACAAACACACAAACTCACACACAAATACACAAACTCACAAACACAAACTCACCAACACACAAACTCACTCACAAACACACAAACTCACAAACACACAAACTCACACACAAATACACAAACTCACAAACACACAAACTCACCAACACAAACACACAAACTCACCAACTCACAAACTCACCAACTCACAAACTCACTAACACACAAACACACAAACTCACTAACACACAAACTCACTAACACACAAACTCACAAACTCACTAACACACAAACTCACCAACACACAAACTCACCAACACAAACACACAAACTCACCAACTCACAAACTCACCAACTCATAAACTCACACACAAATATACAAACACATAAACTCACAAACACACAAACTCACAAACACACAAACTCACAAACACACAAACTCACTAACACACAAACAAACAAACTCACTAACACACAAACTCACAAACTCACAAACTCACCAACTCACAAACTCACAAACACACAAACTCACCAACTCACAAACTCACAAACACAAACTCACCAACTCACAAACTCACAAACACACAAACTCACCAACACACAAACTCACAAACACTCAAACTCACAAACACTCAAACTCACAAACACAAACTCACAAACTCAAACTCACAAACAAACTCACTAACACAAACTCACTAACACACAAACTCACTAACACACAAACTCACTAACACACAAACTCACTAACACACAAACTCACTAACACACAAACTCACAAACTCACTAACACACAAACTCACCAACACACAAACTCACCAACACACAAACTCACAAACACACAAACTCACTAACACACAAACTCACAAACTCACACACAAATACACAAACTCACAAACACAAACTTACTAACACACAAACTCACAAACACAAACTCACTAACACACAAACTCACCAACACAAAAACTCACCAGCACAAACACACAAACTCACCAACTCACAAACTCACCAACACACAAACTCACAAACTCACACACAAACACACAAATATAGTACATCAGTAACCAATCGTTTTTGGGTCACGAGTAACGAACCGGTAAAGACGTTCCTAAAAGATTTTTCGGCGTCTACCTGCGACGAACACATGTTGGTCACCCGCTGACCGAAGCCCTCCGACGACATCTGCCCGGCGTTCATGCGTTTCGTTGTAACAACAAGCACTTTTGAATTAAAATTGAAACGAATGAAAATTTTGCTTATTTTAAGCATTCACGATAATTTCATTTCTAAAATAAATATGTTTTTAATAATTTGATCTAACTTTGCTAAAGAAATGATTTTATGTCATTAAAAAAAAATTAAGTGAGCCATTACTGCCGAAGTGAACAAAACGCAACTGTGGCGATGAAAATAAATGACAACACAACACTGTCTGTAATTTGTAAAAAAAACTTTCCCAAAGTATAAATACTATTCTAAATCTTTCCAATTATTCCATATCAAGTAGGTAAATAAAATGAAAACACTGAAAAGAAAAAAAGAAAGTCAACCCTCGATCTTATGGTAATTCCTACGATTAAATACCACGTTCATAATCGGAATATGCGCTATTCCAGTCCGATAACATAACTAGATCATTCAATTCACTATATGAATGAGACATTTTAATTTATTTTAACGTTAATAACGACAACACGTAAAACTTTAGTACAAAACCGACCAATTTCGGGCGGTAAACAAATCACATACGCCTAGTAACTTTTACAGCTGGTTAACGTTTCAAAAATTTTATAGAAACACTACAAGCTGTCATCTCCATTAATTTACCCTACTATCCGTTATTCGTAACCCTCCCATCCGTAGGTAGCAAGCCAACGGTAACTTCGCTTACGAAACGATTTTTAAAGGAACAGTTTTGGGTTACGTCTCGTAGACAATTCTACCATCCGTGAACAAAACGAGTCGTTTCGCGAGTATAGGAACCGGGCGTTAGTGATTGGGCAACTCCAGGTATTTACAAAAGTAGGCAGAGGTTATTTGAATTGTATCATGAAAAAACATGTAACCATGATGAAACTTTTAAAGAATTTGTTAGGAAATATTCAAAAACTTTTAAAAGATCCTGTTCCTCAGCAAAAGCCATAAACATTAAAAATAAAATAAAATGTTTTGGAAATAAAATTAAAACCACTTGGAAGACAATTAATTCAGAAACAAACTCACACACAAACACACAAATACATAAACACACACACTCACAAACACAAACATACAAACTCACACACAAATACACAAACTCACTAACACACAAACTCACACACAAACTCACAAACACACAAATACACAAACTCACAAACACTCAAACTCACAAACACTCAAACTCACAAACACAAACTCACAAACTCAAACTCACAAACACAAACTCGCAAACACACAAACGCACAAACTCACACACAAATACACAAACTCACAAACACACAAACTCACACACAAATACACAAACTCACAAACACAAACTCACCAACACACAAACTCACACACAAACACACAAACTCACAAACACACAAACACACACAAATACACAAACTCACAAACACAAACTCACAAACACTCAAACTCACAAACACTCAAACTCACAAACACAAACTCACAAACTCAAACTCACAAACACAAACTCACAAACACACAAACTCACCAACACACAAACTCACAAACTCACAAACACACAAACTCACCAACTCACAAACTCACAAACACACAAACTCACCAACTCACAAACTCACAAACACACAAACTCACTAACACACAAACTCACAAACACACAAACTCACAAACACACAAACTCACAAACACAAACTCACCAACACACAAACTCACACACAAACTCACCAACACACAAACTCACAAACACACAAACTCACCAACACACAAACTCACCAACACAAACACACAAACACACAAACTCACCAACACACAAACTCACTTACACACAAACTCACACACAAACTCACAAACTCAAACTCACAAACACAAACTCACAAACACACAAACTCACTAACACACAAACTCACTAACACACAAACTCACTAACACACAAACTCACAAACTCACTAACACACAAACTCACCAACACACAAACTCACCAACACAAACACACAAACTCACCAACTCATAAACTCACACACAAATATACAAATACATAAACACACACACTCACAAACACAAACATACAAACTCACACACAAATACACAAACTCACTAACACACAAACTCACCAACACACAAACTCACCAACACAAACACACAAACTCACCAACTCATAAACTCACACACAAATATACAAATACATAAACACACACACTCACAAACACAAACATACAAATTCACACACAAATACACAAACTCACCAACACACAAACTCACACACAAACACACAAACTCACAAACACACAAACTCACACACAAATACACAAACTCACAAACACAAACTCACAAACACTCAAACTCACAAACACTCAAACTCACAAACACAAACTCACAAACTCAAACTCACAAACTCAAACTCACAAACACTCAAACTCACTAACACACAAACTCACAAACTCACTTACACACAAACTCACCAACACACAAACTCACCAACACAAACACACAAACTCACCAACTCACAAACTCACCAACTCATAAACTCACACACAAATATACAAACACATAAACTCACAAACACACAAACTCAACAACACACAAACTCACTAACGCACAAACTCACTAACACACAAACTCACAAACACAAACTCACCAACACACAAACTCACAAACTCAAACTCACAAACACAAACTCACTAACACTCAAACTCACAAACACTCAAACTCACAAACACAAACTCACAAACTCAAACTCACTAACACACAAACTCACACACAAACTCACAAACACACAAATACACAAACTCAAAAACACTCAAACCCACAAACACTCAAACTCACAAACACAAACTCACAAACTCAAACTCACAAACACAAACTCACAAACACACAAACTCACTAACACACAAACTCACAAACTCACTAACACACAAACTCACCAACACACAAACTCACCAACACAAACACACAAACTCACCAACTCACAAACTCACCAACTCATAAACTCACACACAAATATACAAATACATAAACACACACACTCACAAACACAAACATACAAACACACACAAATACACAAACTCACTAACACACAAACTCACACAAACTCACAAACACACAAATACACAAACTCACAAACACTCAAACTCACAAACACAAACTCACAAACTCACCAACTCACAAACACACAAACTCACCAACTCACAAACTCACAAACACACAAACTCACCAACACTCAAACTCACAAACACAAACTCACAAACTCAAACTCACAAACACAAACTCACAAACACACAAACTCACTAACACACAAACTCACTAACACACAAACTCACAAACTCACACACAAATACACAAACTCACAAACACACAAACTCACCAACACACAAACTCAAAAACACACAAACTCAAAAACACACAAATACACAAACTCACAAACACTCAAACTCACAAACACAAACTCACAAACTCAAACTCACAAACACAAACTCACAAACACAAAAACTCACTAACACACAAACTCACTAACACACAAACTCACCAACACACAAACTCACCAACACAAACACACAAACTCACCAACTCACAAACTCACCAACTCATAAACTCACACACAAATATACAAACACATAAACTCACAAACACACAAACTCACCAACACACAAACTCACAAACTCAAACTCACAAACACAAACTCACAAACACACAAACTCACAAACACACAAACTCACTAACACACAAACTCACTAACACACAAACTCACAAACTCACTAACACACAAACTCACCAACACACAAACTCACAAACACAAACTCACCAACACACAAACTCACAAACTCACAAACACACAAACTCACCAACACAAACACACAAACACTCAAACTCACAAACACTCAAACTCACAAACACAAACTCACAAACTCAAACTCACAAACACAAACTCACAAACACACAAACTCACCAACACACAAACTCACAAACTCACAAACACACAAACTCACCAACTCACAAACTCACAAACACACAAACTCACCAACACAAACACACAAACTCACCAACTCATAAACTCACACACAAATATACAAATACATAAACACACACACTCACAAACACAAACATACAAACTCACACACAAATACACAAACTCACTAACACACAAACTCACACAAACTCACAAACACACAAATACACAAACTCACAAACACTCAAACTCACAAACACTCAAACTCACAAACACAAACTCACAAACTCACCAACTCACAAACACACAAACTCACCAACTCACAAACTCACAAACACACAAACTCACCAACACACAAACTCACAAACACTCAAACTCACAAACACTCAAACTCACAAACACTCAAACTCACAAACTCAAACTCACAAACACAAACTCACAAACACACAAACTCACTAACACACAAACTCACTAACACACAAACTCACAAACTCACTAACACACAAACTCACCAACACACAAACTCACAAACTCACACACAAATACACAAACTCACAAACACACAAACTCACCAACACACAAACTCAAAAACACACAAACTCAAAAACACACAAATACACAAACTCACAAACACTCAAACTCACAAACACAAACTCACAAACTCAAACTCACAAACACAAACTCACAAACACAAAAACTCACTAACACACAAACTCACTAACACACAAACTCACCAACACACAAACTCACCAACACAAACACACAAACTCACCAACTCACAAACTCACCAACTCATAAACTCACACACAAATATACAAACACATAAACTCACAAACACACAAACTCACCAACACACAAACTCACAAACTCAAACTCACAAACACAAACTCACAAACACACAAACTCACTAACACACAAACTCACTAACACACAAACTCACTAACACACAAACTCACTAACACACAAACTCACAAACACACAAACTCACCAACTCACAAACTCACAAACACATAAACTCACCAACACACAAACTCACAAACACACAAACTCACCAACACACAAACTCACAAACTCACAAACACACAAACTCACCAACTCACAAACTCACAAACACACAAACTCACCAACACACAAACTCACAAACTCACCAACACACAAACTCACAAACTCAAACTCACAAACACAAACTCACTAACACACAAACTCACAAGCACACAAACTCACCAACTCACAAACTCACAAACACACAAACTCACCAACACACAAACTCACAAACTCACTAACACACAAACTCACCAACACACAAACTCACAAACACAAACTCACCAACACACAAACTCACAAACTCACAAACACACAAACTCATCAACACACAAACTCACCAACACAAACACACAAACACACAAACTCACCAACACACAAACTCACAAACTCACTAACACACAAACTCACACACAAACTCACAAACACACAAATACACAAACTCACAAACACTCAAACCCACAAACACTCAAACTCACAAACACAAACTCACAAACTCAAACTCACAAACACAAACTCACAAACACACAAACTCACTAACACACAAACTCACAAACTCACTAACACACAAACTCACCAACACACAAACTCACCAACACAAACACACAAACTCACCAACTCACAAACTCACCAACTCATAAACTCACACACAAATATACAAATACATAAACACACACACTCACAAACACAAACATACAAACTCACACACAAATACACAAACTCACTAACACACAAACTCACACAAACTCACAAACACACAAATACACAAACTCACAAACACTCAAACTCACAAACACTCAAACTCACAAACACAAACTCACAAACTCACCAACTCACAAACACACAAACTCACCAACTCACAAACTCACAAACACACAAACTCACCAACACACAAACTCACAAACACTCAAACTCACAAACACTCAAACTCACAAACACTCAAACTCACAAACTCAAACTCACAAACACAAACTCACAAACACACAAACTCACTAACACACAAACTCACTAACACACAAACTCACAAACTCACTAACACACAAACTCACCAACACACAAACTCACAAACTCACACACAAATACACAAACTCACAAACACACAAACTCACCAACACACAAACTCAAAAACACACAAACTCAAAAACACACAAATACACAAACTCACAAACACTCAAACTCACAAACACAAACTCACAAACTCAAACTCACAAACACAAACTCACAAACACAAAAACTCACTAACACACAAACTCACTAACACACAAACTCACCAACACACAAACACACAAACTCACCAACACAAACACACAAACTCACCAACTCATAAACTCACACACAAATATACAAATACATAAACACACACACTCACAAACACAAACATACAAACTCACACACAAATACACAAACTCACTAACACACAAACTCACACAAACTCACAAACACACAAATACACAAACTCACAAACACTCAAACTCACAAACACTCAAACTCACAAACACAAACTCACAAACTCACCAACTCACAAACACACAAACTCACCAACTCACAAACTCACAAACACACAAACTCACCAACACACAAACTCACCAACACAAACACACAAACACACAAACTCACCAACACACAAACTCACAAACTCACAAACACACAAACTCACCAACTCACAAACTCACAAACACACAAACTCACCAACTCACAAACTCACAAACACACAAACTCACCAACTCACAAACACAAACTCACCAACTCACAAACTCACAAACACACAAACTCACCAACACACAAACTCACAAACACTCAAACTCACAAACACAAACTCACAAACTCACTAACACACAAACACACAAACTCACTAACACACAAACTCTCAAACTCACACACAAATACACAAACTCACAAACACAAACTTACTAACACACAAACTCACAAACACACAAATACACAAACTCACAAACACAAACTCACTAACACACAAACTCACCAACACACAAACTCACAAACACAAACTCACCAACACACAAACTCACAAACTCACACACAAACACACAAATATAGTACATCAGTAACCAATCGTTTTTGGGTCACGAGTAACGAACCGGTAAAGACGTTCCTAAAAGATTTTTCGGCGTCTACCTGCGACGAACACATGTTGTTCACCCGCTGACCGAAGCCCTCCGACGACATCTGCCCGGCGTTCATGCGTTTCGTTGTAACAACAAGCACTTTTGAATTAAAATTGAAACGAATGAAAATTTTGCTTATTTTAAGCATTCACGATAATTTCATTTCTAAAATAAATATGTTTTTAATAATTTGATCTAACTTTGCTAAAGAAATGATTTTATGTCATTAAAAAAAAATTAAGTGAGCCATTACTGCCGAAGTGAACAAAACGCAACTGTGGCGATGAAAATAAATGACAACACAACACTGTCTGTAATTTGTAAAAAAAACTTTCCCAAAGTATAAATACTATTCTAAATCTTTCCAATTATTCCATATCAAGTAGGTAAATAAAATGAAAACACTGAAAAGAAAAAAAGAAAGTCAACCCTCGATCTTATGGTAATTCCTACGATTAAATACCACGTTCATAATCGGAATATGCGCTATTCCAGTCCGATAACATAACTAGATCATTCAATTCACTATATGAATGAGACATTTTAATTTATTTTAACGTTAATAACGACAACACGTAAAACTTTAGTACAAAACCGACCAATTTCGGGCGGTAAACAAATCACATACGCCTAGTAACTTTTACAGCTGGTTAACGTTTCAAAAATTTTATAGAAACACTACAAGCTGTCATCTCCATTAATTTACCCTACTATCCGTTATTCGTAACCCTCCCATCCGTAGGTAGCAAGCCAACGGTAACTTCGCTTACGAAACGATTTTTAAAGGAACAGTTTTGGGTTACGTCTCGTAGACAATTCTACCATCCGTGAACAAAACGAGTCGTTTCGCGAGTATAGGAACCGGGCGTTAGTGATTGGGCAACTCCAGGTATTTACAAAAGTAGGCAGAGGTTATTTGAATTGTATCATGAAAAAACATGTAACCATGATGAAACTTTTAAAGAATTTGTTAGGAAATATTCAAAAACTTTTAAAAGATCCTGTTCCTCAGCAAAAGCCATAAACATTAAAAATAAAATAAAATGTTTTGGAAATAAAATTAAAACCACTTGGAAGACAATTAATTCAGAAACAAACTCACACACAAACACACAAATACATAAACACACACACTCACAAACACAAACATACAAACTCACACACAAATACACAAACTCACTAACACACAAACTCACACACAAACTCACAAACACACAAATACACAAACTCACAAACACTCAAACTCACAAACACTCAAACTCACAAACACAAACTCACAAACTCAAACTCACAAACACAAACTCGCAAACACACAAACGCACAAACTCACACACAAATACACAAACTCACAAACACACAAACTCACACACAAATACACAAACTCACAAACAAAAACTCACCAACACACAAACTCACACACAAACACACAAACTCACAAACACACAAACACACACAAATACACAAACTCACAAACACAAACTCACAAACACTCAAACTCACAAACACTCAAACTCACAAACACAAACTCACAAACTCAAACTCACAAACACAAACTCACAAACACACAAACTCACCAACACACAAACTCACAAACTCACAAACACACAAACTCACCAACTCACAAACTCACAAACACACAAACTCACCAACTCACAAACTCACAAACACACAAACTCACTAACACACAAACTCACAAACACACAAACTCACAAACACACAAACTCACTAACACACAAACTCACCAACACACAAACTCACAAACTCACTAACACACAAACTCACCAACACACAAACTCACAAACACAAACTCACCAACACACAAACTCACAAACTCACAAACACACAAACTCACCAACACAAACACACAAACACACAAACTCACCAACACACAAACTCACAAACTCACTAACACACAAACTCACACACAAACTCACAAACACACAAATACACAAACTCACAAACACTCAAACCCACAAACACTCAAACTCACAAACACAAACTCACAAACTCAAACTCACAAACACAAACTCACAAACACACAAACTCACTAACACACAAACTCACAAACTCACTAACACACAAACTCACCAACACACAAACTCACCAACACAAACACACAAACTCACCAACTCACAAACTCACCAACTCATAAACTCACACACAAATATACAAATACATAAACACACACACTCACAAACACAAACATACAAACTCACACACAAATACACAAACTCACTAACACACAAACTCACACAAACTCACAAACACACAAATACACAAACTCACAAACACTCAAACTCACAAACACTCAAACTCACAAACACAAACTCACAAACTCACCAACTCACAAACACACAAACTCACCAACTCACAAACTCACAAACACACAAACTCACCAACACACAAACTCACAAACACTCAAACTCACAAACACTCAAACTCACAAACACTCAAACTCACAAACTCAAACTCACAAACACAAACTCACAAACACACAAACTCACTAACACACAAACTCACTAACACACAAACTCACAAACTCACTAACACACAAACTCACCAACACACAAACTCACAAACTCACACACAAATACACAAACTCACAAACACACAAACTCACCAACACACAAACTCAAAAACACACAAACTCAAAAACACACAAATACACAAACTCACAAACACTCAAACTCACAAACACAAACTCACAAACTCAAACTCACAAACACAAACTCACAAACACAAAAACTCACTAACACACAAACTCACTAACACACAAACTCACCAACACACAAACTCACCAACACAAACACACAAACTCACCAACTCACAAACTCACCAACTCATAAACTCACACACAAATATACAAACACATAAACTCACAAACACACAAACTCACCAACACACAAACTCAAACTCACAAACACAAACTCACAAACACACAAACTCACTAACACACAAACTCACTAACACACAAACTCACTAACACACAAACTCACTAACACACAAACTCACAAACACACAAACTCACCAACTCACAAACTCACAAACACATAAACTCACCAACACACAAACTCACAAACACACAAACTCACCAACACACAAACTCACAAACTCACAAACACACAAACTCACCAACTCACAAACTCACAAACACACAAACTCACCAACACACAAACTCACAAACTCACCAACACACAAACTCACAAACTCAAACTCACAAACACAAACTCACTAACACACAAACTCACAAGCACACAAACTCACCAACTCACAAACTCACAAACACACAAACTCACCAACACACAAACTCACAAACTCACTAACACACAAACTCACCAACACACAAACTCACAAACACAAACTCACCAACACACAAACTCACAAACTCACAAACACACAAACTCATCAACACACAAACTCACCAACACAAACACACAAACACACAAACTCACCAACACACAAACTCACAAACTCACTAACACACAAACTCACACACAAACTCACAAACACACAAATACACAAACTCACAAACACTCAAACCCACAAACACTCAAACTCACAAACACAAACTCACAAACTCAAACTCACAAACACAAACTCACAAACACACAAACTCACTAACACACAAACTCACAAACTCACTAACACACAAACTCACCAACACACAAACTCACCAACACAAACACACAAACTCACCAACTCACAAACTCACCAACTCATAAACTCACACACAAATATACAAATACATAAACACACACACTCACAAACACAAACATACAAACTCACACACAAATACACAAACTCACTAACACACAAACCCACACAAACTCACAAACACACAAATACACAAACTCACAAACACTCAAACTCACAAACACTCAAACTCACAAACACAAACTCACAAACACACCAACTCACAAACACACAAACTCACCAACTCACAAACTCACAAACACACAAACTCACCAACACACAAACTCACAAACACTCAAACTCACAAACACTCAAACTCACAAACACAAACTCACAAACTCAAACTCACAAACACAAATTCACAAACACACAAACTCACTAACACACAAACTCACTAACACACAAACTCACTAACACACAAACTCACAAACTCACTAACACACAAACTCACCAACACACAAACTCACAAACTCACACACAAATACACAAACTCACAAACACACAAACTCACCAACACACAAACTCAAAAACACACAAACTCAAAAACACACAAATACACAAACTCACAAACACTCAAACTCACAAACACAAACTCACAAACTCAAACTCACAAACACAAACTCACAAACACAAAAACTCACTAACACACAAACTCACTAACACACAAACTCACCAACACACAAACTCACCAACACAAACACACAAACTCACCAACTCATAAACTCACACACAAATATACAAACACATAAACTCACAAACACACAAACTCACCAACACACAAACTCACAAACTCAAACTCACAAACACAAACTCACAAACACACAAACTCACTAACACACAAACTCACTAACACACAAACTCACTAACACACAAACTCACAAACACACAAACTCACCAACTCACAAACTCACAAACACACAAACTCACCAACACACAAACTCACAAACTCACAAACACACAAACTCACCAACACAAACACACAAACACACAAACTCACCAACACACAAACTCACAAACTCACAAACACACAAACTCACCAACACAAACACACAAACACACAAACTCACCAACACACAAACTCACAAACTCACAAACACACAAACTCACCAACTCACAAACTCACAAACACACAAACTCACCAACTCACAAACTCACAAACACACAAACTCACCAACTCACAAACACAAACTCACCAACTCACAAACTCACAAACACACAAACTCACCAACACACAAACTCACAAACACTCAAACTCACAAACACAAACTCACAAACTCACTAACACACAAACACACAAACTCACTAACACACAAACTCTCAAACTCACACACAAATACACAAACTCACAAACACAAACTTACTAACACACAAACTCACAAACACACAAATACACAAACTCACAAACACAAACTCACTAACACACAAACTCACCAACACACAAACTCACAAACACAAACTCACCAACACACAAACTCACAAACTCACACACAAACACACAAATATAGTACATCAGTAACCAATCGTTTTTGGGTCACGAGTAACGAACCGGTAAAGACGTTCCTAAAAGATTTTTCGGCGTCTACCTGCGACGAACACATGTTGGTCACCCGCTGACCGAAGCCCTCCGACGACATCTGCCCGGCGTTCATGCGTTTCGTTGTAACAACAAGCACTTTTGAATTAAAATTGAAACGAATGAAAATTTTGCTTATTTTAAGCATTCACGATAATTTCATTTCTAAAATAAATATGTTTTTAATAATTTGATCTAACTTTGCTAAAGAAATGATTTTATGTCATTAAAAAAAAATTAAGTGAGCCATTACTGCCGAAGTGAACAAAACGCAACTGTGGCGATGAAAATAAATGACAACACAACACTGTCTGTAATTTGTAAAAAAAACTTTCCCAAAGTATAAATACTATTCTAAATCTTTCCAATTATTCCATATCAAGTAGGTAAATAAAATGAAAACACTGAAAAGAAAAAAAGAAAGTCAACCCTCGATCTTATGGTAATTCCTACGATTAAATACCACGTTCATAATCGGAATATGCGCTATTCCAGTCCGATAACATAACTAGATCATTCAATTCACTATATGAATGAGACATTTTAATTTATTTTAACGTTAATAACGACAACACGTAAAACTTTAGTACAAAACCGACCAATTTCGGGCGGTAAACAAATCACATACGCCTAGTAACTTTTACAGCTGGTAAACGTTTCAAAAATTTTATAGAAATACTACAAGCTGTCATCTCCATACATTTACCCTACTATCCGTTATTCGTAACCCTCCCATCCGTAGGTAGCAAGCCAACGGTAACTTCGCTTACGAAACGATTTTTAAAGGAACAGTTTTGGGTTACGTCTCGTAGACAATTCTACCATCCGTGAACAAAACGAGTCGTTTCGCGAGTATAGGAACCGGGCGTTAGTGATTGGGCAACTCCAGGTATTTACAAAAGTAGGCAGAGGTTATTTGAATTGTATCATGAAAAAACATGTAACCATGATGAAACTTTTAAAGAATTTGTTAGGAAATATTCAAAAACTTTTAAAAGATCCTGTTCCTCAGCAAAAGCCATAAACATTAAAAATAAAATAAAATGTTTTGGAAATAAAATTAAAACCACTTGGAAGACAATTAATTCAGAAACAAACTCACACACAAACACACAAATACATAAACACACACACTCACAAACACAAACATACAAACTCACACACAAATACACAAACTCACTAACACACAAACTCACACACAAACTCACAAACACACAAATACACAAACTCACAAACACTCAAACTCACAAACACTCAAACTCACAAACACAAACTCACAAACTCAAACTCACAAACACAAACTCGCAAACACACAAACGCACAAACTCACACACAAATACACAAACTCACAAACACACAAACTCACACACAAATACACAAACTCACAAACACAAACTCACCAACACACAAACTCACACACAAACACACAAACTCACAAACACACAAACACACACAAATACACAAACTCACAAACACAAACTCACAAACACTCAAACTCACAAACACTCAAACTCACAAACACAAACTCACAAACTCAAACTCACAAACACAAACTCACAAACACACAAACTCACCAACACACAAACTCACAAACTCACAAACACACAAACTCACCAACTCACAAACTCACAAACACACAAACTCACCAACTCACAAACTCACAAACACACAAACTCACTAACACACAAACTCACAAACACACAAACTCACAAACACACAAACTCACAAACACAAACTCACCAACACACAAACTCACACACAAACTCACCAACACACAAACTCACAAACACACAAACTCACCAACACACAAACTCACCAACACAAACACACAAACACACAAACTCACCAACACACAAACTCACTTACACACAAACTCACACACAAACTCACAAACTCAAACTCACAAACACAAACTCACAAACACACAAACTCACTAACACACAAACTCACTAACACACAAACTCACTAACACACAAACTCACAAACTCACTAACACACAAACTCACCAACACACAAACTCACCAACACAAACACACAAACTCACCAACTCATAAACTCACACACAAATATACAAATACATAAACACACACACTCACAAACACAAACATACAAATTCACACACAAATACACAAACTCACCAACACACAAACTCACACACAAACACACAAACTCACAAACACACAAACTCACACACAAATACACAAACTCACAAACACAAACTCACAAACACTCAAACTCACAAACACTCAAACTCACAAACACAAACTCACAAACTCAAACTCACAAACTCAAACTCACAAACACTCAAACTCACTAACACACAAACTCACAAACTCACTTACACACAAACTCACCAACACACAAACTCACCAACACAAACACACAAACTCACCAACTCACAAACTCACCAACTCATAAACTCACACACAAATATACAAACACATAAACTCACAAACACACAAACTCAACAACACACAAACTCACTAACGCACAAACTCACTAACACACAAACTCACAAACACAAACTCACCAACACACAAACTCACAAACTCAAACTCACCAACACAAACACACAAACACACAAACTCACCAACACACAAACTCACAAACTCACAAACACACAAACTCACCAACTCACAAACTCACAAACACACAAACTCACCAACTCACAAACTCACAAACACACAAACTCACCAACTCACAAACACAAACTCACCAACTCACAAACTCACAAACACACAAACTCACCAACACACAAACTCACAAACACTCAAACTCACAAACACAAACTCACAAACTCACTAACACACAAACACACAAACTCACTAACACACAAACTCTCAAACTCACACACAAATACACAAACTCACAAACACAAACTTACTAACACACAAACTCACAAACACACAAATACACAAACTCACAAACACAAACTCACTAACACACAAACTCACCAACACACAAACTCACAAACACAAACTCACCAACACACAAACTCACAAACTCACACACAAACACACAAATATAGTACATCAGTAACCAATCGTTTTTGGGTCACGAGTAACGAACCGGTAAAGACGTTCCTAAAAGATTTTTCGGCGTCTACCTGCGACGAACACATGTTGGTCACCCGCTGACCGAAGCCCTCCGACGACATCTGCCCGGCGTTCATGCGTTTCGTTGTAACAACAAGCACTTTTGAATTAAAATTGAAACGAATGAAAATTTTGCTTATTTTAAGCATTCACGATAATTTCATTTCTAAAATAAATATGTTTTTAATAATTTGATCTAACTTTGCTAAAGAAATGATTTTATGTCATTAAAAAAAAATTAAGTGAGCCATTACTGCCGAAGTGAACAAAACGCAACTGTGGCGATGAAAATAAATGACAACACAACACTGTCTGTAATTTGTAAAAAAAACTTTCCCAAAGTATAAATACTATTCTAAATCTTTCCAATTATTCCATATCAAGTAGGTAAATAAAATGAAAACACTGAAAAGAAAAAAAGAAAGTCAACCCTCGATCTTATGGTAATTCCTACGATTAAATACCACGTTCATAATCGGAATATGCGCTATTCCAGTCCGATAACATAACTAGATCATTCAATTCACTATATGAATGAGACATTTTAATTTATTTTAACGTTAATAACGACAACACGTAAAACTTTAGTACAAAACCGACCAATTTCGGGCGGTAAACAAATCACATACGCCTAGTAACTTTTACAGCTGGTAAACGTTTCAAAAATTTTATAGAAATACTACAAGCTGTCATCTCCATACATTTACCCTACTATCCGTTATTCGTAACCCTCCCATCCGTAGGTAGCAAGCCAACGGTAACTTCGCTTACGAAACGATTTTTAAAGGAACAGTTTTGGGTTACGTCTCGTAGACAATTCTACCATCCGTGAACAAAACGAGTCGTTTCGCGAGTATAGGAACCGGGCGTTAGTGATTGGGCAACTCCAGGTATTTACAAAAGTAGGCAGAGGTTATTTGAATTGTATCATGAAAAAACATGTAACCATGATGAAACTTTTAAAGAATTTGTTAGGAAATATTCAAAAACTTTTAAAAGATCCTGTTCCTCAGCAAAAGCCATAAACATTAAAAATAAAATAAAATGTTTTGGAAATAAAATTAAAACCACTTGGAAGACAATTAATTCAGAAACAAACTCACACACAAACACACAAATACATAAACACACACACTCACAAACACAAACATACAAACTCACACACAAATACACAAACTCACTAACACACAAACTCACACACAAACTCACAAACACACAAATACACAAACTCACAAACACTCAAACTCACAAACACTCAAACTCACAAACACAAACTCACAAACTCAAACTCACAAACACAAACTCGCAAACACACAAACGCACAAACTCACACACAAATACACAAACTCACAAACACACAAACTCACACACAAATACACAAACTCACAAACACAAACTCACCAACACACAAACTCACACACAAACACACAAACTCACAAACACACAAACACACACAAATACACAAACTCACAAACACAAACTCACAAACACTCAAACTCACAAACACTCAAACTCACAAACACAAACTCACAAACTCAAACTCACAAACACAAACTCACAAACACACAAACTCACCAACACACAAACTCACAAACTCACAAACACACAAACTCACCAACTCACAAACTCACAAACACACAAACTCACCAACTCACAAACTCACAAACACACAAACTCACTAACACACAAACTCACAAACACACAAACTCACAAACACACAAACTCACAAACACAAACTCACCAACACACAAACTCACACACAAACTCACCAACACACAAACTCACAAACACACAAACTCACCAACACACAAACTCACCAACACAAACACACAAACACACAAACTCACCAACACACAAACTCACTTACACACAAACTCACACACAAACTCACAAACTCAAACTCACAAACACAAACTCACAAACACACAAACTCACTAACACACAAACTCACTAACACACAAACTCACTAACACACAAACTCACAAACTCACTAACACACAAACTCACCAACACACAAACTCACCAACACAAACACACAAACTCACCAACTCATAAACTCACACACAAATATACAAATACATAAACACACACACTCACAAACACAAACATACAAATTCACACACAAATACACAAACTCACCAACACACAAACTCACACACAAACACACAAACTCACAAACACACAAACTCACACACAAATACACAAACTCACAAACACAAACTCACAAACACTCAAACTCACAAACACTCAAACTCACAAACACAAACTCACAAACTCAAACTCACAAACTCAAACTCACAAACACTCAAACTCACTAACACACAAACTCACAAACTCACTTACACACAAACTCACCAACACACAAACTCACCAACACAAACACACAAACTCACCAACTCACAAACTCACCAACTCATAAACTCACACACAAATATACAAACACATAAACTCACAAACACACAAACTCAACAACACACAAACTCACTAACGCACAAACTCACTAACACACAAACTCACAAACACAAACTCACCAACACACAAACTCACAAACTCAAACTCACAAACACAAACTCACTAACACTCAAACTCACAAACACTCAAACTCACAAACACAAACTCACAAACTCAAACTCACTAACACACAAACTCACACACAAACTCACAAACACACAAATACACAAACTCAAAAACACTCAAACCCACAAACACTCAAACTCACAAACACAAACTCACAAACTCAAACTCACAAACACAAACTCACAAACACACAAACTCACTAACACACAAACTCACAAACTCACTAACACACAAACTCACCAACACACAAACTCACCAACACAAACACACAAACTCACCAACTCACAAACTCACCAACTCATAAACTCACACACAAATATACAAATACATAAACACACACACTCACAAACACAAACATACAAACACACACAAATACACAAACTCACTAACACACAAACTCACACAAACTCACAAACACACAAATACACAAACTCACAAACACTCAAACTCACAAACACAAACTCACAAACTCACCAACTCACAAACACACAAACTCACCAACTCACAAACTCACAAACACACAAACTCACCAACACTCAAACTCACAAACACAAACTCACAAACTCAAACTCACAAACACAAACTCACTAACACACAAACTCACAAACTCACACACAAATACACAAACTCACAAACACACAAACTCACCAACACACAAACTCAAAAACACACAAACTCAAAAACACACAAATACACAAACTCACAAACACTCAAACTCACAAACACAAACTCACAAACTCAAACTCACAAACACAAACTCACAAACACAAAAACTCACTAACACACAAACTCACTAACACACAAACTCACCAACACACAAACTCACCAACACAAACACACAAACTCACCAACTCACAAACTCACCAACTCATAAACTCACACACAAATATACAAACACATAAACTCACAAACACACAAACTCACCAACACACAAACTCACAAACTCAAACTCACAAACACAAACTCACAAACACACAAACTCACAAACACACAAACTCACTAACACACAAACTCACTAACACACAAACTCACAAACTCACTAACACACAAACTCACCAACACACAAACTCACAAACACAAACTCACCAACACACAAACTCACAAACTCACAAACACACAAACTCACCAACACAAACACACAAACACACAAACTCACCAACACACAAACTCACAAACTCACTAACACACAAACTCACACACAAACTCACAAACACACAAATACACAAACTCACAAACACTCAAACCCACAAACACTCAAACTCACAAACACAAACTCACAAACTCAAACTCAAACTCACAAACACAAACACACAAACTCACTAACACACCAACTCACTAACACACAAACTCACTAACACACAAACTCACAAACTCACTAACACACAAACTCACCAACACAAACACACAAACTCACCAACTCACAAACTCACCAACTCATAAACTCACACACAAATATACAAACACATAAACTCACAAACACACAAACTCACCAACACACAAACTCACCAACACAAACACACAAACTCACCAACTCACAAACTCACCAACTCACAAACTCACACACAAATATACAAACACATAAACTCACAAACACACAAACTCACCAACACATAAACTCACCAACACACAAACTCACAAACACACAAACTCACAAACTCACTAACACACAAACACACAAACTCACTAACACACAAACGCACAAACTCACACACAAATATACAAACTCACCAACTCACAAACTCACAAACACACAAACTCACCAACACACAAACTCACAAACACTCAAACTCACAAACACACAAACTCACCAACTCACAAACTCACAAACACACAAACTCACCAACTCACAAACTCACAAACACACAAACTCACCAACACACAAACTCACAAACACTCAAACTCACAAACACAAACTCACAAACACAAACTCACTAACACACAAACGCACAAACTCACACACAAATACACAAACTCACAAACACACAAACTCACACACAAATACACAAACTCACAAACACAAACTCACCAACACACAAACTCACTCACAAACACACAAACTCACAAACACACAAACTCACACACAAATACACAAACTCACAAACACACAAACTCACCAACACAAACACACAAACTCACCAACTCACAAACTCACCAACTCACAAACTCACTAACACACAAACACACAAACTCACTAACACACAAACTCACTAACACACAAACTCACAAACTCACTAACACACAAACTCACCAACACACAAACTCACCAACACAAACACACAAACTCACCAACTCACAAACTCACCAACTCATAAACTCACACACAAATATACAAACACATAAACTCACAAACACACAAACTCACAAACACACAAACTCACAAACACACAAACTCACTAACACACAAACAAACAAACTCACTAACACACAAACTCACAAACTCACAAACTCACCAACTCACAAACTCACAAACACACAAACTCACCAACTCACAAACTCACAAACACAAACTCACCAACTCACAAACTCACAAACACACAAACTCACCAACACACAAACTCACAAACACTCAAACTCACAAACACTCAAACTCACAAACACAAACTCACAAACTCAAACTCACAAACAAACTCACTAACACAAACTCACTAACACACAAACTCACTAACACACAAACTCACTAACACACAAACTCACTAACACACAAACTCACTAACACACAAACTCACAAACTCACTAACACACAAACTCACCAACACACAAACTCACCAACACACAAACTCACAAACACACAAACTCACTAACACACAAACTCACAAACTCACACACAAATACACAAACTCACAAACACAAACTTACTAACACACAAACTCACAAACACAAACTCACTAACACACAAACTCACCAACACAAAAACTCACCAGCACAAACACACAAACTCACCAACTCACAAACTCACCAACACACAAACTCACAAACTCACACACAAACACACAAATATAGTACATCAGTAACCAATCGTTTTTGGGTCACGAGTAACGAACCGGTAAAGACGTTCCTAAAAGATTTTTCGGCGTCTACCTGCGACGAACACATGTTGGTCACCCGCTGACCGAAGCCCTCCGACGACATCTGCCCGGCGTTCATGCGTTTCGTTGTAACAACAAGCACTTTTGAATTAAAATTGAAACGAATGAAAATTTTGCTTATTTTAAGCATTCACGATAATTTCATTTCTAAAATAAATATGTTTTTAATAATTTGATCTAACTTTGCTAAAGAAATGATTTTATGTCATTAAAAAAAAATTAAGTGAGCCATTACTGCCGAAGTGAACAAAACGCAACTGTGGCGATGAAAATAAATGACAACACAACACTGTCTGTAATTTGTAAAAAAAACTTTCCCAAAGTATAAATACTATTCTAAATCTTTCCAATTATTCCATATCAAGTAGGTAAATAAAATGAAAACACTGAAAAGAAAAAAAGAAAGTCAACCCTCGATCTTATGGTAATTCCTACGATTAAATACCACGTTCATAATCGGAATATGCGCTATTCCAGTCCGATAACATAACTAGATCATTCAATTCACTATATGAATGAGACATTTTAATTTATTTTAACGTTAATAACGACAACACGTAAAACTTTAGTACAAAACCGACCAATTTCGGGCGGTAAACAAATCACATACGCCTAGTAACTTTTACAGCTGGTTAACGTTTCAAAAATTTTATAGAAACACTACAAGCTGTCATCTCCATTAATTTACCCTACTATCCGTTATTCGTAACCCTCCCATCCGTAGGTAGCAAGCCAACGGTAACTTCGCTTACGAAACGATTTTTAAAGGAACAGTTTTGGGTTACGTCTCGTAGACAATTCTACCATCCGTGAACAAAACGAGTCGTTTCGCGAGTATAGGAACCGGGCGTTAGTGATTGGGCAACTCCAGGTATTTACAAAAGTAGGCAGAGGTTATTTGAATTGTATCATGAAAAAACATGTAACCATGATGAAACTTTTAAAGAATTTGTTAGGAAATATTCAAAAACTTTTAAAAGATCCTGTTCCTCAGCAAAAGCCATAAACATTAAAAATAAAATAAAATGTTTTGGAAATAAAATTAAAACCACTTGGAAGACAATTAATTCAGAAACAAACTCACACACAAACACACAAATACATAAACACACACACTCACAAACACAAACATACAAACTCACACACAAATACACAAACTCACTAACACACAAACTCACACACAAACTCACAAACACACAAATACACAAACTCACAAACACTCAAACTCACAAACACTCAAACTCACAAACACAAACTCACAAACTCAAACTCACAAACACAAACTCGCAAACACACAAACGCACAAACTCACACACAAATACACAAACTCACAAACACACAAACTCACACACAAATACACAAACTCACAAACACAAACTCACCAACACACAAACTCACACACAAACACACAAACTCACAAACACACAAACACACACAAATACACAAACTCACAAACACAAACTCACAAACACTCAAACTCACAAACACTCAAACTCACAAACACAAACTCACAAACTCAAACTCACAAACACAAACTCACAAACACACAAACTCACCAACACACAAACTCACAAACTCACAAACACACAAACTCACCAACTCACAAACTCACAAACACACAAACTCACCAACTCACAAACTCACAAACACACAAACTCACTAACACACAAACTCACAAACACACAAACTCACAAACACACAAACTCACAAACACAAACTCACCAACACACAAACTCACACACAAACTCACCAACACACAAACTCACAAACACACAAACTCACCAACACACAAACTCACCAACACAAACACACAAACACACAAACTCACCAACACACAAACTCACTTACACACAAACTCACACACAAACTCACAAACTCAAACTCACAAACACAAACTCACAAACACACAAACTCACTAACACACAAACTCACTAACACACAAACTCACTAACACACAAACTCACAAACTCACTAACACACAAACTCACCAACACACAAACTCACCAACACAAACACACAAACTCACCAACTCATAAACTCACACACAAATATACAAATACATAAACACACACACTCACAAACACAAACATACAAACTCACACACAAATACACAAACTCACTAACACACAAACTCACCAACACACAAACTCACCAACACAAACACACAAACTCACCAACTCATAAACTCACACACAAATATACAAATACATAAACACACACACTCACAAACACAAACATACAAATTCACACACAAATACACAAACTCACCAACACACAAACTCACACACAAACACACAAACTCACAAACACACAAACTCACACACAAATACACAAACTCACAAACACAAACTCACAAACACTCAAACTCACAAACACTCAAACTCACAAACACAAACTCACAAACTCAAACTCACAAACTCAAACTCACAAACACTCAAACTCACTAACACACAAACTCACAAACTCACTTACACACAAACTCACCAACACACAAACTCACCAACACAAACACACAAACTCACCAACTCACAAACTCACCAACTCATAAACTCACACACAAATATACAAACACATAAACTCACAAACACACAAACTCAACAACACACAAACTCACTAACGCACAAACTCACTAACACACAAACTCACAAACACAAACTCACCAACACACAAACTCACAAACTCAAACTCACAAACACAAACTCACTAACACTCAAACTCACAAACACTCAAACTCACAAACACAAACTCACAAACTCAAACTCACTAACACACAAACTCACACACAAACTCACAAACACACAAATACACAAACTCAAAAACACTCAAACCCACAAACACTCAAACTCACAAACACAAACTCACAAACTCAAACTCACAAACACAAACTCACAAACACACAAACTCACTAACACACAAACTCACAAACTCACTAACACACAAACTCACCAACACACAAACTCACCAACACAAACACACAAACTCACCAACTCACAAACTCACCAACTCATAAACTCACACACAAATATACAAATACATAAACACACACACTCACAAACACAAACATACAAACACACACAAATACACAAACTCACTAACACACAAACTCACACAAACTCACAAACACACAAATACACAAACTCACAAACACTCAAACTCACAAACACAAACTCACAAACTCACCAACTCACAAACACACAAACTCACCAACTCACAAACTCACAAACACACAAACTCACCAACACTCAAACTCACAAACACAAACTCACAAACTCAAACTCACAAACACAAACTCACAAACACACAAACTCACTAACACACAAACTCACTAACACACAAACTCACAAACTCACACACAAATACACAAACTCACAAACACACAAACTCACCAACACACAAACTCAAAAACACACAAACTCAAAAACACACAAATACACAAACTCACAAACACTCAAACTCACAAACACAAACTCACAAACTCAAACTCACAAACACAAACTCACAAACACAAAAACTCACTAACACACAAACTCACTAACACACAAACTCACCAACACACAAACTCACCAACACAAACACACAAACTCACCAACTCACAAACTCACCAACTCATAAACTCACACACAAATATACAAACACATAAACTCACAAACACACAAACTCACCAACACACAAACTCACAAACTCAAACTCACAAACACAAACTCACAAACACACAAACTCACAAACACACAAACTCACTAACACACAAACTCACTAACACACAAACTCACAAACTCACTAACACACAAACTCACCAACACACAAACTCACAAACACAAACTCACCAACACACAAACTCACAAACTCACAAACACACAAACTCACCAACACAAACACACAAACACTCAAACTCACAAACACTCAAACTCACAAACACAAACTCACAAACTCAAACTCACAAACACAAACTCACAAACACACAAACTCACCAACACACAAACTCACAAACTCACAAACACACAAACTCACCAACTCACAAACTCACAAACACACAAACTCACCAACACAAACACACAAACTCACCAACTCATAAACTCACACACAAATATACAAATACATAAACACACACACTCACAAACACAAACATACAAACTCACACACAAATACACAAACTCACTAACACACAAACTCACACAAACTCACAAACACACAAATACACAAACTCACAAACACTCAAACTCACAAACACTCAAACTCACAAACACAAACTCACAAACTCACCAACTCACAAACACACAAACTCACCAACTCACAAACTCACAAACACACAAACTCACCAACACACAAACTCACAAACACTCAAACTCACAAACACTCAAACTCACAAACACTCAAACTCACAAACTCAAACTCACAAACACAAACTCACAAACACACAAACTCACTAACACACAAACTCACTAACACACAAACTCACAAACTCACTAACACACAAACTCACCAACACACAAACTCACAAACTCACACACAAATACACAAACTCACAAACACACAAACTCACCAACACACAAACTCAAAAACACACAAACTCAAAAACACACAAATACACAAACTCACAAACACTCAAACTCACAAACACAAACTCACAAACTCAAACTCACAAACACAAACTCACAAACACAAAAACTCACTAACACACAAACTCACTAACACACAAACTCACCAACACACAAACTCACCAACACAAACACACAAACTCACCAACTCACAAACTCACCAACTCATAAACTCACACACAAATATACAAACACATAAACTCACAAACACACAAACTCACCAACACACAAACTCACAAACTCAAACTCACAAACACAAACTCACAAACACACAAACTCACTAACACACAAACTCACTAACACACAAACTCACTAACACACAAACTCACTAACACACAAACTCACAAACACACAAACTCACCAACTCACAAACTCACAAACACATAAACTCACCAACACACAAACTCACAAACACACAAACTCACCAACACACAAACTCACAAACTCACAAACACACAAACTCACCAACTCACAAACTCACAAACACACAAACTCACCAACACACAAACTCACAAACTCACCAACACACAAACTCACAAACTCAAACTCACAAACACAAACTCACTAACACACAAACTCACAAGCACACAAACTCACCAACTCACAAACTCACAAACACACAAACTCACCAACACACAAACTCACAAACTCACTAACACACAAACTCACCAACACACAAACTCACAAACACAAACTCACCAACACACAAACTCACAAACTCACAAACACACAAACTCATCAACACACAAACTCACCAACACAAACACACAAACACACAAACTCACCAACACACAAACTCACAAACTCACTAACACACAAACTCACACACAAACTCACAAACACACAAATACACAAACTCACAAACACTCAAACCCACAAACACTCAAACTCACAAACACAAACTCACAAACTCAAACTCACAAACACAAACTCACAAACACACAAACTCACTAACACACAAACTCACAAACTCACTAACACACAAACTCACCAACACACAAACTCACCAACACAAACACACAAACTCACCAACTCACAAACTCACCAACTCATAAACTCACACACAAATATACAAATACATAAACACACACACTCACAAACACAAACATACAAACTCACACACAAATACACAAACTCACTAACACACAAACTCACACAAACTCACAAACACACAAATACACAAACTCACAAACACTCAAACTCACAAACACTCAAACTCACAAACACAAACTCACAAACTCACCAACTCACAAACACACAAACTCACCAACTCACAAACTCACAAACACACAAACTCACCAACACACAAACTCACAAACACTCAAACTCACAAACACTCAAACTCACAAACACTCAAACTCACAAACTCAAACTCACAAACACAAACTCACAAACACACAAACTCACTAACACACAAACTCACTAACACACAAACTCACAAACTCACTAACACACAAACTCACCAACACACAAACTCACAAACTCACACACAAATACACAAACTCACAAACACACAAACTCACCAACACACAAACTCAAAAACACACAAACTCAAAAACACACAAATACACAAACTCACAAACACTCAAACTCACAAACACAAACTCACAAACTCAAACTCACAAACACAAACTCACAAACACAAAAACTCACTAACACACAAACTCACTAACACACAAACTCACCAACACACAAACACACAAACTCACCAACACAAACACACAAACTCACCAACTCATAAACTCACACACAAATATACAAATACATAAACACACACACTCACAAACACAAACATACAAACTCACACACAAATACACAAACTCACTAACACACAAACTCACACAAACTCACAAACACACAAATACACAAACTCACAAACACTCAAACTCACAAACACTCAAACTCACAAACACAAACTCACAAACTCACCAACTCACAAACACACAAACTCACCAACTCACAAACTCACAAACACACAAACTCACCAACACACAAACTCACCAACACAAACACACAAACACACAAACTCACCAACACACAAACTCACAAACTCACAAACACACAAACTCACCAACTCACAAACTCACAAACACACAAACTCACCAACTCACAAACTCACAAACACACAAACTCACCAACTCACAAACACAAACTCACCAACTCACAAACTCACAAACACACAAACTCACCAACACACAAACTCACAAACACTCAAACTCACAAACACAAACTCACAAACTCACTAACACACAAACACACAAACTCACTAACACACAAACTCTCAAACTCACACACAAATACACAAACTCACAAACACAAACTTACTAACACACAAACTCACAAACACACAAATACACAAACTCACAAACACAAACTCACTAACACACAAACTCACCAACACACAAACTCACAAACACAAACTCACCAACACACAAACTCACAAACTCACACACAAACACACAAATATAGTACATCAGTAACCAATCGTTTTTGGGTCACGAGTAACGAACCGGTAAAGACGTTCCTAAAAGATTTTTCGGCGTCTACCTGCGACGAACACATGTTGGTCACCCGCTGACCGAAGCCCTCCGACGACATCTGCCCGGCGTTCATGCGTTTCGTTGTAACAACAAGCACTTTTGAATTAAAATTGAAACGAATGAAAATTTTGCTTATTTTAAGCATTCACGATAATTTCATTTCTAAAATAAATATGTTTTTAATAATTTGATCTAACTTTGCTAAAGAAATGATTTTATGTCATTAAAAAAAAATTAAGTGAGCCATTACTGCCGAAGTGAACAAAACGCAACTGTGGCGATGAAAATAAATGACAACACAACACTGTCTGTAATTTGTAAAAAAAACTTTCCCAAAGTATAAATACTATTCTAAATCTTTCCAATTATTCCATATCAAGTAGGTAAATAAAATGAAAACACTGAAAAGAAAAAAAGAAAGTCAACCCTCGATCTTATGGTAATTCCTACGATTAAATACCACGTTCATAATCGGAATATGCGCTATTCCAGTCCGATAACATAACTAGATCATTCAATTCACTATATGAATGAGACATTTTAATTTATTTTAACGTTAATAACGACAACACGTAAAACTTTAGTACAAAACCGACCAATTTCGGGCGGTAAACAAATCACATACGCCTAGTAACTTTTACAGCTGGTTAACGTTTCAAAAATTTTATAGAAACACTACAAGCTGTCATCTCCATTAATTTACCCTACTATCCGTTATTCGTAACCCTCCCATCCGTAGGTAGCAAGCCAACGGTAACTTCGCTTACGAAACGATTTTTAAAGGAACAGTTTTGGGTTACGTCTCGTAGACAATTCTACCATCCGTGAACAAAACGAGTCGTTTCGCGAGTATAGGAACCGGGCGTTAGTGATTGGGCAACTCCAGGTATTTACAAAAGTAGGCAGAGGTTATTTGAATTGTATCATGAAAAAACATGTAACCATGATGAAACTTTTAAAGAATTTGTTAGGAAATATTCAAAAACTTTTAAAAGATCCTGTTCCTCAGCAAAAGCCATAAACATTAAAAATAAAATAAAATGTTTTGGAAATAAAATTAAAACCACTTGGAAGACAATTAATTCAGAAACAAACTCACACACAAACACACAAATACATAAACACACACACTCACAAACACAAACATACAAACTCACACACAAATACACAAACTCACTAACACACAAACTCACACACAAACTCACAAACACACAAATACACAAACTCACAAACACTCAAACTCACAAACACTCAAACTCACAAACACAAACTCACAAACTCAAACTCACAAACACAAACTCGCAAACACACAAACGCACAAACTCACACACAAATACACAAACTCACAAACACACAAACTCACACACAAATACACAAACTCACAAACAAAAACTCACCAACACACAAACTCACACACAAACACACAAACTCACAAACACACAAACACACACAAATACACAAACTCACAAACACAAACTCACAAACACTCAAACTCACAAACACTCAAACTCACAAACACAAACTCACAAACTCAAACTCACAAACACAAACTCACAAACACACAAACTCACCAACACACAAACTCACAAACTCACAAACACACAAACTCACCAACTCACAAACTCACAAACACACAAACTCACCAACTCACAAACTCACAAACACACAAACTCACTAACACACAAACTCACAAACACACAAACTCACAAACACACAAACTCACAAACACAAACTCACCAACACACAAACTCACACACAAACTCACCAACACACAAACTCACAAACACACAAACTCACCAACACACAAACTCACCAACACAAACACACAAACACACAAACTCACCAACACACAAACTCACTTACACACAAACTCACACACAAACTCACAAACTCAAACTCACAAACACAAACTCACAAACACACAAACTCACTAACACACAAACTCACTAACACACAAACTCACTAACACACAAACTCACAAACTCACTAACACACAAACTCACCAACACACAAACTCACCAACACAAACACACAAACTCACCAACTCATAAACTCACACACAAATATACAAATACATAAACACACACACTCACAAACACAAACATACAAACTCACACACAAATACACAAACTCACTAACACACAAACTCACCAACACACAAACTCACCAACACAAACACACAAACTCACCAACTCATAAACTCACACACAAATATACAAATACATAAACACACACACTCACAAACACAAACATACAAATTCACACACAAATACACAAACTCACCAACACACAAACTCACACACAAACACACAAACTCACAAACACACAAACTCACACACAAATACACAAACTCACAAACACAAACTCACAAACACTCAAACTCACAAACACTCAAACTCACAAACACAAACTCACAAACTCAAACTCACAAACTCAAACTCACAAACACTCAAACTCACTAACACACAAACTCACAAACTCACTTACACACAAACTCACCAACACACAAACTCACCAACACAAACACACAAACTCACCAACTCACAAACTCACCAACTCATAAACTCACACACAAATATACAAACACATAAACTCACAAACACACAAACTCAACAACACACAAACTCACTAACGCACAAACTCACTAACACACAAACTCACAAACACAAACTCACCAACACACAAACTCACAAACTCAAACTCACAAACACAAACTCACTAACACTCAAACTCACAAACACTCAAACTCACAAACACAAACTCACAAACTCAAACTCACTAACACACAAACTCACACACAAACTCACAAACACACAAATACACAAACTCAAAAACACTCAAACCCACAAACACTCAAACTCACAAACACAAACTCACAAACTCAAACTCACAAACACAAACTCACAAACACACAAACTCACTAACACACAAACTCACAAACTCACTAACACACAAACTCACCAACACACAAACTCACCAACACAAACACACAAACTCACCAACTCACAAACTCACCAACTCATAAACTCACACACAAATATACAAATACATAAACACACACACTCACAAACACAAACATACAAACACACAAATACACAAACTCACTAACACACAAACTCACACAAACTCACAAACACACAAATACACAAACTCACAAACACTCAAACTCACAAACACAAACTCACAAACTCACCAACTCACAAACACACAAACTCACCAACTCACAAACTCACAAACACACAAACTCACCAACACTCAAACTCACAAACACAAACTCACAAACTCAAACTCACAAACACAAACTCACAAACACACAAACTCACTAACACACAAACTCACTAACACACAAACTCACAAACTCACACACAAATACACAAACTCACAAACACACAAACTCACCAACACACAAACTCAAAAACACACAAACTCAAAAACACACAAATACACAAACTCACAAACACTCAAACTCACAAACACAAACTCACAAACTCAAACTCACAAACACAAACTCACAAACACAAAAACTCACTAACACACAAACTCACTAACACACAAACTCACCAACACACAAACTCACCAACACAAACACACAAACTCACCAACTCACAAACTCACCAACTCATAAACTCACACACAAATATACAAACACATAAACTCACAAACACACAAACTCACCAACACACAAACTCACAAACTCAAACTCACAAACACAAACTCACAAACACACAAACTCACAAACACACAAACTCACTAACACACAAACTCACTAACACACAAACTCACAAACTCACTAACACACAAACTCACCAACACACAAACTCACAAACACAAACTCACCAACACACAAACTCACAAACTCACAAACACACAAACTCACCAACACAAACACACAAACACTCAAACTCACAAACACTCAAACTCACAAACACAAACTCACAAACTCAAACTCACAAACACAAACTCACAAACACACAAACTCACCAACACACAAACTCACAAACTCACAAACACACAAACTCACCAACTCACAAACTCACAAACACACAAACTCACCAACACAAACACACAAACTCACCAACTCATAAACTCACACACAAATATACAAATACATAAACACACACACTCACAAACACAAACATACAAACTCACACACAAATACACAAACTCACTAACACACAAACTCACACAAACTCACAAACACACAAATACACAAACTCACAAACACTCAAACTCACAAACACTCAAACTCACAAACACAAACTCACAAACTCACCAACTCACAAACACACAAACTCACCAACTCACAAACTCACAAACACACAAACTCACCAACACACAAACTCACAAACACTCAAACTCACAAACACTCAAACTCACAAACACTCAAACTCACAAACTCAAACTCACAAACACAAACTCACAAACACACAAACTCACTAACACACAAACTCACTAACACACAAACTCACAAACTCACTAACACACAAACTCACCAACACACAAACTCACAAACTCACACACAAATACACAAACTCACAAACACACAAACTCACCAACACACAAACTCAAAAACACACAAACTCAAAAACACACAAATACACAAACTCACAAACACTCAAACTCACAAACACAAACTCACAAACTCAAACTCACAAACACAAACTCACAAACACAAAAACTCACTAACACACAAACTCACTAACACACAAACTCACCAACACACAAACTCACCAACACAAACACACAAACTCACCAACTCACAAACTCACCAACTCATAAACTCACACACAAATATACAAACACATAAACTCACAAACACACAAACTCACCAACACACAAACTCACAAACTCAAACTCACAAACACAAACTCACAAACACACAAACTCACTAACACACAAACTCACTAACACACAAACTCACTAACACACAAACTCACTAACACACAAACTCACAAACACACAAACTCACCAACTCACAAACTCACAAACACATAAACTCACCAACACACAAACTCACAAACACACAAACTCACCAACACACAAACTCACAAACTCACAAACACACAAACTCACCAACTCACAAACTCACAAACACACAAACTCACCAACACACAAACTCACAAACTCACCAACACACAAACTCACAAACTCAAACTCACAAACACAAACTCACTAACACACAAACTCACAAGCACACAAACTCACCAACTCACAAACTCACAAACACACAAACTCACCAACACACAAACTCACAAACTCACTAACACACAAACTCACCAACACACAAACTCACCAACACAAACTCACCAACACACAAACTCACAAACTCACAAACACACAAACTCATCAACACACAAACTCACCAACACAAACACACAAACACACAAACTCACCAACACACAAACTCACAAACTCACTAACACACAAACTCACACACAAACTCACAAACACACAAATACACAAACTCACAAACACTCAAACCCACAAACACTCAAACTCACAAACACAAACTCACAAACTCAAACTCACAAACACAAACTCACAAACACACAAACTCACTAACACACAAACTCACAAACTCACTAACACACAAACTCACCAACACACAAACTCACCAACACAAACACACAAACTCACCAACTCACAAACTCACCAACTCATAAACTCACACACAAATATACAAATACATAAACACACACACTCACAAACACAAACATACAAACTCACACACAAATACACAAACTCACTAACACACAAACTCACACAAACTCACAAACACACAAATACACAAACTCACAAACACTCAAACTCACAAACACTCAAACTCACAAACACAAACTCACAAACTCACCAACTCACAAACACACAAACTCACCAACTCACAAACTCACAAACACACAAACTCACCAACACACAAACTCACAAACACTCAAACTCACAAACACTCAAACTCACAAACACAAACTCACAAACTCAAACTCACAAACACAAACTCACAAACACACAAACTCACTAACACACAAACTCACTAACACACAAACTCACTAACACACAAACTCACAAACTCACTAACACACAAACTCACCAACACACAAACTCACAAACTCACACACAAATACACAAACTCACAAACACACAAACTCACCAACACACAAACTCAAAAACACACAAACTCAAAAACACACAAATACACAAACTCACAAACACTCAAACTCACAAACACAAACTCACAAACTCAAACTCACAAACACAAACTCACAAACACAAAAACTCACTAACACACAAACTCACTAACACACAAACTCACCAACACACAAACTCACCAACACAAACACACAAACTCACCAACTCATAAACTCACACACAAATATACAAACACATAAACTCACAAACACACAAACTCACCAACACACAAACTCACAAACTCAAACTCACAAACACAAACTCACAAACACACAAACTCACTAACACACAAACTCACTAACACACAAACTCACTAACACACAAACTCACAAACACACAAACTCACCAACTCACAAACTCACAAACACACAAACTCACCAACACACAAACTCACAAACTCACAAACACACAAACTCACCAACACAAACACACAAACACACAAACTCACCAACACACAAACTCACAAACTCACAAACACACAAACTCACCAACACAAACACACAAACACACAAACTCACCAACACACAAACTCACAAACTCACAAACACACAAACTCACCAACTCACAAACTCACAAACACACAAACTCACCAACTCACAAACTCACAAACACACAAACTCACCAACTCACAAACACAAACTCACCAACTCACAAACTCACAAACACACAAACTCACCAACACACAAACTCACAAACACTCAAACTCACAAACACAAACTCACAAACTCACTAACACACAAACACACAAACTCACTAACACACAAACTCTCAAACTCACACACAAATACACAAACTCACAAACACAAACTTACTAACACACAAACTCACAAACACACAAATACACAAACTCACAAACACAAACTCACTAACACACAAACTCACCAACACACAAACTCACAAACACAAACTCACCAACACACAAACTCACAAACTCACACACAAACACACAAATATAGTACATCAGTAACCAATCGTTTTTGGGTCACGAGTAACGAACCGGTAAAGACGTTCCTAAAAGATTTTTCGGCGTCTACCTGCGACGAACACATGTTGGTCACCCGCTGACCGAAGCCCTCCGACGACATCTGCCCGGCGTTCATGCGTTTCGTTGTAACAACAAGCACTTTTGAATTAAAATTGAAACGAATGAAAATTTTGCTTATTTTAAGCATTCACGATAATTTCATTTCTAAAATAAATATGTTTTTAATAATTTGATCTAACTTTGCTAAAGAAATGATTTTATGTCATTAAAAAAAAATTAAGTGAGCCATTACTGCCGAAGTGAACAAAACGCAACTGTGGCGATGAAAATAAATGACAACACAACACTGTCTGTAATTTGTAAAAAAAACTTTCCCAAAGTATAAATACTATTCTAAATCTTTCCAATTATTCCATATCAAGTAGGTAAATAAAATGAAAACACTGAAAAGAAAAAAAGAAAGTCAACCCTCGATCTTATGGTAATTCCTACGATTAAATACCACGTTCATAATCGGAATATGCGCTATTCCAGTCCGATAACATAACTAGATCATTCAATTCACTATATGAATGAGACATTTTAATTTATTTTAACGTTAATAACGACAACACGTAAAACTTTAGTACAAAACCGACCAATTTCGGGCGGTAAACAAATCACATACGCCTAGTAACTTTTACAGCTGGTTAACGTTTCAAAAATTTTATAGAAACACTACAAGCTGTCATCTCCATTAATTTACCCTACTATCCGTTATTCGTAACCCTCCCATCCGTAGGTAGCAAGCCAACGGTAACTTCGCTTACGAAACGATTTTTAAAGGAACAGTTTTGGGTTACGTCTCGTAGACAATTCTACCATCCGTGAACAAAACGAGTCGTTTCGCGAGTATAGGAACCGGGCGTTAGTGATTGGGCAACTCCAGGTATTTACAAAAGTAGGCAGAGGTTATTTGAATTGTATCATGAAAAAACATGTAACCATGATGAAACTTTTAAAGAATTTGTTAGGAAATATTCAAAAACTTTTAAAAGATCCTGTTCCTCAGCAAAAGCCATAAACATTAAAAATAAAATAAAATGTTTTGGAAATAAAATTAAAACCACTTGGAAGACAATTAATTCAGAAACAAACTCACACACAAACACACAAATACATAAACACACACACTCACAAACACAAACATACAAACTCACACACAAATACACAAACTCACTAACACACAAACTCACACACAAACTCACAAACACACAAATACACAAACTCACAAACACTCAAACTCACAAACACTCAAACTCACAAACACAAACTCACAAACTCAAACTCACAAACACAAACTCGCAAACACACAAACGCACAAACTCACACACAAATACACAAACTCACAAACACACAAACTCACACACAAATACACAAACTCACAAACACAAACTCACCAACACACAAACTCACACACAAACACACAAACTCACAAACACACAAACACACACAAATACACAAACTCACAAACACAAACTCACAAACACTCAAACTCACAAACACTCAAACTCACAAACACAAACTCACAAACTCAAACTCACAAACACAAACTCACAAACACACAAACTCACCAACACACAAACTCACAAACTCACAAACACACAAACTCACCAACTCACAAACTCACAAACACACAAACTCACCAACTCACAAACTCACAAACACACAAACTCACTAACACACAAACTCACAAACACACAAACTCACAAACACACAAACTCACAAACACAAACTCACCAACACACAAACTCACACACAAACTCACCAACACACAAACTCACAAACACACAAACTCACCAACACACAAACTCACCAACACAAACACACAAACACACAAACTCACCAACACACAAACTCACTTACACACAAACTCACACACAAACTCACAAACTCAAACTCACAAACACAAACTCACAAACACACAAACTCACTAACACACAAACTCACTAACACACAAACTCACTAACACACAAACTCACAAACTCACTAACACACAAACTCACCAACACACAAACTCACCAACACAAACACACAAACTCACCAACTCATAAACTCACACACAAATATACAAATACATAAACACACACACTCACAAACACAAACATACAAACTCACACACAAATACACAAACTCACTAACACACAAACTCACCAACACACAAACTCACCAACACAAACACACAAACTCACCAACTCATAAACTCACACACAAATATACAAATACATAAACACACACACTCACAAACACAAACATACAAATTCACACACAAATACACAAACTCACCAACACACAAACTCACACACAAACACACAAACTCACAAACACACAAACTCACACACAAATACACAAACTCACAAACACAAACTCACAAACACTCAAACTCACAAACACTCAAACTCACAAACACAAACTCACAAACTCAAACTCACAAACTCAAACTCACAAACACTCAAACTCACTAACACACAAACTCACAAACTCACTTACACACAAACTCACCAACACACAAACTCACCAACACAAACACACAAACTCACCAACTCACAAACTCACCAACTCATAAACTCACACACAAATATACAAACACATAAACTCACAAACACACAAACTCAACAACACACAAACTCACTAACGCACAAACTCACTAACACACAAACTCACAAACACAAACTCACCAACACACCAACTCACAAACTCAAACTCACAAACACAAACTCACTAACACTCAAACTCACAAACACTCAAACTCACAAACACAAACTCACAAACTCAAACTCACTAACACACAAACTCACACACAAACTCACAAACACACAAATACACAAACTCAAAAACACTCAAACCCACAAACACTCAAACTCACAAACACAAACTCACAAACTCAAACTCACAAACACAAACTCACAAACACACAAACTCACTAACACACAAACTCACAAACTCACTAACACACAAACTCACCAACACACAAACTCACCAACACAAACACACAAACTCACCAACTCACAAACTCACCAACTCATAAACTCACACACAAATATACAAATACATAAACACACACACTCACAAACACAAACATACAAACACACACAAATACACAAACTCACTAACACACAAACTCACACAAACTCACAAACACACAAATACACAAACTCACAAACACTCAAACTCACAAACACAAACTCACAAACTCACCAACTCACAAACACACAAACTCACCAACTCACAAACTCACAAACACACAAACTCACCAACACTCAAACTCACAAACACAAACTCACAAACTCAAACTCACAAACACAAACTCACAAACACACAAACTCACTAACACACAAACTCACTAACACACAAACTCACAAACTCACACACAAATACACAAACTCACAAACACACAAACTCACCAACACACAAACTCAAAAACACACAAACTCAAAAACACACAAATACACAAACTCACAAACACTCAAACTCACAAACACAAACTCACAAACTCAAACTCACAAACACAAACTCACAAACACAAAAACTCACTAACACACAAACTCACTAACACACAAACTCACCAACACACAAACTCACCAACACAAACACACAAACTCACCAACTCACAAACTCACCAACTCATAAACTCACACACAAATATACAAACACATAAACTCACAAACACACAAACTCACCAACACACAAACTCACAAACTCAAACTCACAAACACAAACTCACAAACACACAAACTCACAAACACACAAACTCACTAACACACAAACTCACTAACACACAAACTCACAAACTCACTAACACACAAACTCACCAACACACAAACTCACAAACACAAACTCACCAACACACAAACTCACAAACTCACAAACACACAAACTCACCAACACAAACACACAAACACACAAACTCACAAACTCACTAACACACAAACTCACACACAAACTCACAAACACACAAATACACAAACTCACAAACACTCAAACCCACAAACACTCAAACTCACAAACACAAACTCACAAACTCAAACTCAAACTCACAAACACAAACACACAAACTCACTAACACACCAACTCACTAACACACAAACTCACTAACACACAAACTCACAAACTCACTAACACACAAACTCACCAACACAAACACACAAACTCACCAACTCACAAACTCACCAACTCATAAACTCACACACAAATATACAAACACATAAACTCACAAACACACAAACTCACCAACACACAAACTCACCAACACAAACACACAAACTCACCAACTCACAAACTCACCAACTCACAAACTCACACACAAATATACAAACACATAAACTCACAAACACACAAACTCACCAACACATAAACTCACCAACACACAAACTCACAAACACACAAACTCACAAACTCACTAACACACAAACACACAAACTCACTAACACACAAACGCACAAACTCACACACAAATATACAAACTCACCAACTCACAAACTCACAAACACACAAACTCACCAACACACAAACTCACAAACACTCAAACTCACAAACACACAAACTCACCAACTCACAAACTCACAAACACACAAACTCACCAACTCACAAACTCACAAACACACAAACTCACCAACACACAAACTCACAAACACTCAAACTCACAAACACAAACTCACAAACACAAACTCACTAACACACAAACGCACAAACTCACACACAAATACACAAACTCACAAACACACAAACTCACACACAAATACACAAACTCACAAACACAAACTCACCAACACACAAACTCACTCACAAACACACAAACTCACAAACACACAAACTCACACACAAATACACAAACTCACAAACACACAAACTCACCAACACAAACACACAAACTCACCAACTCACAAACTCACCAACTCACAAACTCACTAACACACAAACACACAAACTCACTAACACACAAACTCACTAACACACAAACTCACAAACTCACTAACACACAAACTCACCAACACACAAACTCACCAACACAAACACACAAACTCACCAACTCACAAACTCACCAACTCATAAACTCACACACAAATATACAAACACATAAACTCACAAACACACAAACTCACAAACACACAAACTCACAAACACACAAACTCACTAACACACAAACAAACAAACTCACTAACACACAAACTCACAAACTCACAAACTCACCAACTCACAAACTCACAAACACACAAACTCACCAACTCACAAACTCACAAACACAAACTCACCAACTCACAAACTCACAAACACACAAACTCACCAACACACAAACTCACAAACACTCAAACTCACAAACACTCAAACTCACAAACACAAACTCACAAACTCAAACTCACAAACAAACTCACTAACACAAACTCACTAACACACAAACTCACTAACACACAAACTCACTAACACACAAACTCACTAACACACAAACTCACTAACACACAAACTCACAAACTCACTAACACACAAACTCACCAACACACAAACTCACCAACACACAAACTCACAAACACACAAACTCACTAACACACAAACTCACAAACTCACACACAAATACACAAACTCACAAACACAAACTTACTAACACACAAACTCACAAACACAAACTCACTAACACACAAACTCACCAACACAAAAACTCACCAGCACAAACACACAAACTCACCAACTCACAAACTCACCAACACACAAACTCACAAACTCACACACAAACACACAAATATAGTACATCAGTAACCAATCGTTTTTGGGTCACGAGTAACGAACCGGTAAAGACGTTCCTAAAAGATTTTTCGGCGTCTACCTGCGACGAACACATGTTGGTCACCCGCTGACCGAAGCCCTCCGACGACATCTGCCCGGCGTTCATGCGTTTCGTTGTAACAACAAGCACTTTTGAATTAAAATTGAAACGAATGAAAATTTTGCTTATTTTAAGCATTCACGATAATTTCATTTCTAAAATAAATATGTTTTTAATAATTTGATCTAACTTTGCTAAAGAAATGATTTTATGTCATTAAAAAAAAATTAAGTGAGCCATTACTGCCGAAGTGAACAAAACGCAACTGTGGCGATGAAAATAAATGACAACACAACACTGTCTGTAATTTGTAAAAAAAACTTTCCCAAAGTATAAATACTATTCTAAATCTTTCCAATTATTCCATATCAAGTAGGTAAATAAAATGAAAACACTGAAAAGAAAAAAAGAAAGTCAACCCTCGATCTTATGGTAATTCCTACGATTAAATACCACGTTCATAATCGGAATATGCGCTATTCCAGTCCGATAACATAACTAGATCATTCAATTCACTATATGAATGAGACATTTTAATTTATTTTAACGTTAATAACGACAACACGTAAAACTTTAGTACAAAACCGACCAATTTCGGGCGGTAAACAAATCACATACGCCTAGTAACTTTTACAGCTGGTTAACGTTTCAAAAATTTTATAGAAACACTACAAGCTGTCATCTCCATTAATTTACCCTACTATCCGTTATTCGTAACCCTCCCATCCGTAGGTAGCAAGCCAACGGTAACTTCGCTTACGAAACGATTTTTAAAGGAACAGTTTTGGGTTACGTCTCGTAGACAATTCTACCATCCGTGAACAAAACGAGTCGTTTCGCGAGTATAGGAACCGGGCGTTAGTGATTGGGCAACTCCAGGTATTTACAAAAGTAGGCAGAGGTTATTTGAATTGTATCATGAAAAAACATGTAACCATGATGAAACTTTTAAAGAATTTGTTAGGAAATATTCAAAAACTTTTAAAAGATCCTGTTCCTCAGCAAAAGCCATAAACAATAAAAATAAAATAAAATGTTTTGGAAATAAAATTAAAACCACTTGGAAGACAATTAATTCAGAAACAAACTCACACACAAACACACAAATACATAAACACACACACTCACAAACACAAACATACAAACTCACACACAAATACACAAACTCACTAACACACAAACTCACACACAAACTCACAAACACACAAATACACAAACTCACAAACACTCAAACTCACAAACACTCAAACTCACAAACACAAACTCACAAACTCAAACTCACAAACACAAACTCGCAAACACACAAACGCACAAACTCACACACAAATACACAAACTCACAAACACACAAACTCACACACAAATACACAAACTCACAAACACAAACTCACCAACACACAAACTCACACACAAACACACAAACTCACAAACACACAAACACACACAAATACACAAACTCACAAACACAAACTCACAAACACTCAAACTCACAAACACTCAAACTCACAAACACAAACTCACAAACTCAAACTCACAAACACAAACTCACAAACACACAAACTCACCAACACACAAACTCACAAACTCACAAACACACAAACTCACCAACTCACAAACTCACAAACACACAAACTCACCAACTCACAAACTCACAAACACACAAACTCACTAACACACAAACTCACAAACACACAAACTCACAAACACACAAACTCACAAACACAAACTCACCAACACACAAACTCACACACAAACTCACCAACACACAAACTCACAAACACACAAACTCACCAACACACAAACTCACCAACACAAACACACAAACACACAAACTCACCAACACACAAACTCACTTACACACAAACTCACACACAAACTCACAAACTCAAACTCACAAACACAAACTCACAAACACACAAACTCACTAACACACAAACTCACTAACACACAAACTCACTAACACACAAACTCACAAACTCACTAACACACAAACTCACCAACACACAAACTCACCAACACAAACACACAAACTCACCAACTCATAAACTCACACACAAATATACAAATACATAAACACACACACTCACAAACACAAACATACAAACTCACACACAAATACACAAACTCACTAACACACAAACTCACCAACACACAAACTCACCAACACAAACACACAAACTCACCAACTCATAAACTCACACACAAATATACAAATACATAAACACACACACTCACAAACACAAACATACAAATTCACACACAAATACACAAACTCACCAACACACAAACTCACACACAAACACACAAACTCACAAACACACAAACTCACACACAAATACACAAACTCACAAACACAAACTCACAAACACTCAAACTCACAAACACTCAAACTCACAAACACAAACTCACAAACTCAAACTCACAAACTCAAACTCACAAACACTCAAACTCACTAACACACAAACTCACAAACTCACTTACACACAAACTCACCAACACACAAACTCACCAACACAAACACACAAACTCACCAACTCACAAACTCACCAACTCATAAACTCACACACAAATATACAAACACATAAACTCACAAACACACAAACTCAACAACACACAAACTCACTAACGCACAAACTCACTAACACACAAACTCACAAACACAAACTCACCAACACACAAACTCACAAACTCAAACTCACAAACACAAACTCACTAACACTCAAACTCACAAACACTCAAACTCACAAACACAAACTCACAAACTCAAACTCACTAACACACAAACTCACACACAAACTCACAAACACACAAATACACAAACTCAAAAACACTCAAACCCACAAACACTCAAACTCACAAACACAAACTCACAAACTCAAACTCACAAACACAAACTCACAAACACACAAACTCACTAACACACAAACTCACAAACTCACTAACACACAAACTCACCAACACACAAACTCACCAACACAAACACACAAACTCACCAACTCACAAACTCACCAACTCATAAACTCACACACAAATATACAAATACATAAACACACACACTCACAAACACAAACATACAAACACACACAAATACACAAACTCACTAACACACAAACTCACACAAACTCACAAACACACAAATACACAAACTCACAAACACTCAAACTCACAAACACAAACTCACAAACTCACCAACTCACAAACACACAAACTCACCAACTCACAAACTCACAAACACACAAACTCACCAACACTCAAACTCACAAACACAAACTCACAAACTCAAACTCACAAACACAAACTCACAAACACACAAACTCACTAACACACAAACTCACTAACACACAAACTCACAAACTCACACACAAATACACAAACTCACAAACACAAACTCACCAACACACAAACTCAAAAACACACAAACTCAAAAACACACAAATACACAAACTCACAAACACTCAAACTCACAAACACAAACTCACAAACTCAAACTCACAAACACAAACTCACAAACACAAAAACTCACTAACACACAAACTCACAAACACACAAACTCACCAACACACAAACTCACCAACACAAACACACAAACTCACCAACTCACAAACTCACCAACTCATAAACTCACACACAAATATACAAACACATAAACTCACAAACACACAAACTCACCAACACACAAACTCACAAACTCAAACTCACAAACACAAACTCACAAACACACAAACTCACAAACACACAAACTCACTAACACACAAACTCACTAACACACAAACTCACAAACTCACTAACACACAAACTCACCAACACACAAACTCACAAACACAAACTCACCAACACACAAACTCACAAACTCACAAACACACAAACTCACCAACACAAACACACAAACACACAAACTCACCAACACACAAACTCACAAACTCACTAACACACAAACTCACACACAAACTCACAAACACACAAATACACAAACTCACAAACACTCAAACCCACAAACACTCAAACTCACAAACACAAACTCACAAACTCAAACTCACAAACACAAACTCACAAACACACAAACTCACTAACACAAACTCACAAACTCACTAACACACAAACTCACCAACACACAAACTCACCAACACAAACACACAAACTCACCAACTCACAAACTCACCAACTCATAAACTCACACACAAATATACAAATACATAAACACACACACTCACAAACACAAACATACAAACTCACACACAAATACACAAACTCACTAACACACAAACTCACACAAACTCACAAACACACAAATACACAAACTCACAAACACTCAAACTCACAAACACTCAAACTCACAAACACAAACTCACAAACTCACCAACTCACAAATACACAAACTCACCAACTCACAAACTCACAAACACACAAACTCACCAACACACAAACTCACAAACACTCAAACTCACAAACACTCAAACTCACAAACACTCAAACTCACAAACTCAAACTCACAAACACAAACTCACAAACACACAAACTCACTAACACACAAACTCACTAACACACAAACTCACTAACACACAAACTCACAAACTCACTAACACACAAACTCACCAACACACAAACTCACAAACTCACACACAAATACACAAACTCACAAACACACAAACTCACCAACACACAAACTCAAAAACACACAAACTCAAAAACACACAAATACACAAACTCACAAACACTCAAACTCACAAACACAAACTCACAAACTCAAACTCACAAACACAAACTCACAAACACAAAAACTCACTAACACACAAACTCACTAACACACAAACTCACCAACACACAAACTCACCAACACAAACACACAAACTCACCAACTCACAAACTCACCAACTCATAAACTCACACACAAATATACAAACACATAAACTCACAAACACACAAACTCACCAACACACAAACTCACAAACTCAAACTCACAAACACAAACTCACAAACACACAAACTCACTAACACACAAACTCACTAACACACAAACTCACTAACACACAAACTCACAAACTCACAAACACACAAACTCACCAACTCACAAACTCACAAACACACAAACTCACCAACACACAAACTCACCAACACACAAACTCACAAACACACAAACTCACCAACACACAAACACACAAACTCACCAACTCACAAACTCACAAACACACAAACTCACCAACACACAAACTCACAAACACAAACTCACCAACACACAAACTCACAAACTCACAAACACACAAACTCATCAACACACAAACTCACCAACACAAACACACAAACACACAAACTCACCAACACACAAACTCACCAACTCATAAACTCACACACAAATATACAAATACATAAACACACACACTCACAAACACAAACATACAAACTCACACACAAATACACAAACTCACTAACACACAAACTCACACAAACTCACAAACACACAAATACACAAACTCACAAACACTCAAACTCACAAACACTCAAACTCACAAACACAAACTCACAAACTCACCAACTCACAAACACACAAACTCACCAACTCACAAACTCACAAACACACAAACTCACCAACACACAAACTCACAAACACTCAAACTCACAAACACTCAAACTCACAAACACAAACTCACAAACTCAAACTCACAAACACAAACTCACAAACACACAAACTCACTAACACACAAACTCACTAACACACAAACTCACTAACACACAAACTCACAAACTCACTAACACACAAACTCACCAACACACAAACTCACAAACTCACACACAAATACACAAACTCACAAACACACAAACTCACCAACACACAAACTCAAAAACACACAAACTCAAAAACACACAAATACACAAACTCACAAACACTCAAACTCACAAACACAAACTCACAAACTCAAACTCACAAACACAAACTCACAAACACAAAAACTCACTAACACACAAACTCACTAACACACAAACTCACCAACACACAAACTCACCAACACAAACACACAAACTCACCAACTCATAAATTCACACACAAATATACAAACACATAAACTCACAAACACACAAACTCACCAACACACAAACTCACAAACTCAAACTCACAAACACAAACTCACAAACACACAAACTCACTAACACACAAACTCACTAACACACAAACTCACTAACACACAAACTCACAAACTCACAAACACACAAACTCACCAACTCACAAACTCACAAACACACAAACTCACCAACATACAAACTCACAAACTCACAAACACACAAACTCACCAACACACAAACTCACCAACACAAACACACAAACACACAAACTCACCAACACACAAACTCACAAACACACAAACTCACCAACTCACAAACACACAAACTCACCAACTCACAAACTCACAAACACACAAACTCACCAACTCACAAACACACAAACTCACCAACTCACAAACTCACAAACACACAAACTCACCAACACACAAACTCACAAACACTCAAACTCACAAACACAAACTCACAAACTCACTAACACACAAACACACAAACTCACTAACACACAAACTCACAAACTCACACACAAATACACAAACTCACAAACACAAACTTACTAACACACAAACTCACAAACCACACAAATACACAAACTCACAAACACAAACTCACTAACACACAAACTCACCAACACACAAACTCACAAACACAAACTCACCAACACACAAACTCACAAACTCACACACAAACACACAAATATAGTACATCAGTAACCAATCGTTTTTGGGTCACGAGTAACGAACCGGTAAAGACGTTCCTAAAAGATTTTTCGGCGTCTACCTGCGACGAACACATGTTGGTCACCGCTGACCGAAGCCCTCCGACGACATCTGCCCGGCGTTCATGCGTTTCGTTGTAACAACAAGCACTTTTGAATTAAAATTGAAACGAATGAAAATTTTGCTTATTTTAAGCATTCACGATAATTTCATTTCTAAAATAAATATGTTTTTAATAATTTGATCTAACTTTGCTAAAGAAATGATTTTATGTCATTAAAAAAAAATTAAGTGAGCCATTACTGCCGAAGTGAACAAAACGCAACTGTGGCGATGAAAATAAATGACAACACAACACTGTCTGTAATTTGTAAAAAAAACCTTTCCCAAAGTATAAATACTATTCTAAATCTTTCCAATTATTCCATATCAAGTAGGTAAATAAAATGAAAACACTGAAAGAAAAAAAGAAAGTCAACCCTCGATCTTATGGTAATTCCTACGATTAAATACCACGTTCATAATCGGAATATGCGCTATTCCAGTCCGATAACATAACTAGATCATTCAATTCACTATATGAATGAGACATTTTAATTTATTTTAACGTTAATAACGACAACACGTAAAACTTTAGTACAAAACCGACCAATTTCGGGCGGTAAACAAATCACATACGCCTAGTAACTTTTACAGCTGGTTAACGTTTCAAAAATTTTATAGAAACACTACAAGCTGTCATCTCCATTAATTTACCCTACTATCCGTTATTCGTAACCCTCCCATCCGTAGGTAGCAAGCCAACGGTAACTTCGCTTACGAAACGATTTTTAAAGGAACAGTTTTGGGTTACGTCTCGTAGACAATTCTACCATCCGTGAACAAAACGAGTCGTTTCGCGAGTATAGGAACCGGGCGTTAGTGATTGGGCAACTCCAGGTATTTACAAAAGTAGGCAGAGGTTATTTGAATTGTATCATGAAAAAACATGTAACCATGATGAAACTTTTAAAGAATTTGTTAGGAAATATTCAAAAACTTTTAAAAGATCCTGTTCCTCAGCAAAAGCCATAAACATTAAAAATAAAATAAAATGTTTTGGAAATAAAATTAAAACCACTTGGAATATAATTAATTCAGAAACAAACTCACACACAAACACACAAATACATAAACACACACACTCACAAACACAAACATACAAACTCACACACAAATACACAAACTCACTAACACACAAACTCACACACAAACTCACAAGCACACAAATACACAAACTCACAAACACTCAAACTCACAAACACTCAAACTCACAAACACAAACTCACAAACTCAAACTCACAAACACAAACTCACAAACACACAAACTCACTAACACACAAACTCACTAACACACAAACTCACTAACACACAAACTCACAAACTCACTAACACACAAACTCACCAACACACAAACTCACCAACACAAACACACAAACTCACCAACTCACAAACTCACCAACTCAAAAACTCACACACAAATATACAAACACATAAACTCACAAACACACAAACTCACCAACACACAAACTCACAAACTCAAACTCACAAACACAAACTCACAAACACACAAACTCACTAACACACAAACTCACTAACACACAAACTCACTAACACACAAACTCACAAACTCACTAACACACAAACTCACCAACACACAAACTCACCAACACAAACACACAAACACATAAACTCACCAACACACAAACTCACAAACTCACAAACACACAAACTCACCAACACACAAACTCACCAACACAAACACACAAACACATAAACTCACCAACACACAAACTCACAAACTCACAAACACACAAACTCACCAACACACAAACTCACAAACACACAAACTCACCAACACAAACTCACCAACACAAACACACAAACACACAAACTCACCAACACACAAACTCACAAACTCACAAACACAAACTCACCAACTCACAAACTCACAAACACACAAACTCACCAACTCACAAACTCACAAACACACAAACTCACCAACTCACAAACTCACAAACACACAAACTCACCAACACACAAACTCACAAACACTCAAACTCACAAACACTCAAACTCACAAACACAAACTCACAAACTCAAACTCACAAACTCACACACAAACACACAAATATAGTACATCAGTAACCAATCGTTTTTGGGTCACGAGTAACGAACCGGTAAAGACGTTCCTAAAAGATTTTTCGGCGTCTACCTGCGACGAACACATGTTGGTCACCCGCTGACCGAAGCCCTCCGACGACATCTGCCCGGCGTTCATGCGTTTCGTTGTAACAACAAGCACTTTTGAATTAAAATTGAAACGAATGAAAATTTTGCTTATTTTAAGCATTCACGATAATTTCATTTCTAAAATAAATATGTTTTTAATAATTTGATCTAACTTTGCTAAAGAAATGATTTTATGTCATTAAAAAAAAATTAAGTGAGCCATTACTGCCGAAGTGAACAAAACGCAACTGTGGCGATGAAAATAAATGACAACACAACACTGTCTGTAATTTGTAAAAAAAACTTTCCCAAAGTATAAATACTATTCTAAATCTTTCCAATTATTCCATATCAAGTAGGTAAATAAAATGAAAACACTGAAAAGAAAAAAAGAAAGTCAACCCTCGATCTTATGGTAATTCCTACGATTAAATACCACGTTCATAATCGGAATATGCGCTATTCCAGTCCGATAACATAACTAGATCATTCAATTCACTATAATATGAGACATTTTAATTTATTTTAACGTTAATAACGACAACACGTAAAACTTTAGTACAAAACCGACCAATTTCGGGCGGTAAACAAATCACATACGCCTAGTAACTTTTACACCTGGTAAACGTTTCAAAAATTTTATAGAAATACTACAAGCTGTCATCTCCATACATTTACCCTACTATCCGTTATTCGTAACCCTCCCATCCGTAGGTAGCAAGCCAACGGTAACTTCGCTTACGAAACGATTTTTAAAGGAACAGTTTTGGGTTACGTCTCGTAGACAATTCTACCATCCGTGAACAAAACGAGTCGTTTCGCGAGTATAGGAACCGGGCGTTAGTGATTGGGCAACTCCAGGTATTTACAAAAGTAGGCAGAGGTTATTTGAATTGTATCATGAAAAAACATGTAACCATGATGAAACTTTTAAAGAATTTGTTAGGAAATATTCAAAAACTTTTAAAAGATCCTGTTCCTCAGCAAAAGCCATAAACATTAAAAATAAAATAAAATGTTTTGGAAATAAAATTAAAACCACTTGGAATATAATTAATTCAGAAACAAACTCACACACAAACACACAAATACATAAACACACACACTCACAAACACAAACATACAAACTCACACACAAATACACAAACTCACTAACACACAAACTCACACACAAACTCACAAACACACAAATACACAAACTCACAAACACTCAAACTCACAAACACTCAAACTCACAAACACAAACTCACAAACTCAAACTCACAAACACAAACTCACAAACACAAAAACTCACTAACACACAAACTCACTAACACACAAACTCACCAACACACAAACTCACCAACACAAACACACAAACTCACCAACTCACAAACTCACCAACTCATAAACTCACACACAAATATACAAACACATAAACTCACAAACACACAAACTCACCAACACACAAACTCACAAACTCAAACTCACAAACACAAACTCACAAACACACAAACTCACTAACACACAAACTCACTAACACACAAACTCACTAACACACAAACTCACAAACTCACAAACACACAAACTCACCAACTCACAAACTCACAAACACACAAACTCACCAACACACAAACTCACCAACACACAAACTCACAAACACACAAACTCACCAACACACAAACACACAAACTCACCAACTCACAAACTCACAAACACACAAACTCACCAACACACAAACTCACAAACACAAACTCACCAACACACAAACTCACAAACTCACAAACACACAAACTCATCAACACACAAACTCACCAACACAAACACACAAACACACAAACTCACCAACACACAAACTCACCAACTCATAAACTCACACACAAATATACAAATACATAAACACACACACTCACAAACACAAACATACAAACTCACACACAAATACACAAACTCACTAACACACAAACTCACACAAACTCACAAACACACAAATACACAAACTCACAAACACTCAATCTCACAAACACTCAAACTCACAAACACAAACTCACAAACTCACCAACTCACAAACACACAAACTCACCAACTCACAAACTCACAAACACACAAACTCACCAACACACAAACTCACAAACACTCAAACTCACAAACACTCAAACTCACAAACACAAACTCACAAACTCAAACTCACAAACACAAACTCACAAACACACAAACTCACTAACACACAAACTCACTAACACACAAACTCACTAACACACAAACTCACAAACTCACTAACACACAAACTCACCAACACACAAACTCACAAACTCACACACAAATACACAAACTCACAAACACACAAACTCACCAACACACAAACTCACAAACTCAAACTCACAAACACAAACTCACAAACACACAAACTCACTAACACACAAACTCACTAACACACAAACTCACTAACACACAAACTCACAAACTCACTAACACACAAACTCACCAACACACAAACTCACCAACACAAACACACAAACACATAAACTCACCAACACACAAACTCACAAACTCACAAACACACAAACTCACCAACACACAAACTCACCAACACAAACACACAAACACATAAACTCACCAACACACAAACTCACAAACTCACAAACACACAAACTCACCAACACACAAACTCACAAACACACAAACTCACCAACACAAACTCACCAACACAAACACACAAACACACAAACTCACCAACACACAAACTCACAAACTCACAAACACAAACTCACCAACTCACAAACTCACAAACACACAAACTCACCAACTCACAAACTCACAAACACACAAACTCACCAACTCACAAACTCACAAACACACAAACTCACCAACACACAAACTCACAAACACTCAAACTCACAAACACTCAAACTCACAAACACAAACTCACAAACTCAAACTCACACACAAACACACAAATATAGTACATCAGTAACCAATCGTTTTTGGGTCACGAGTAACGAACCGGTAAAGACGTTCCTAAAAGATTTTTCGGCGTCTACCTGCGACGAACACATGTTGGTCACCCGCTGACCGAAGCCCTCCGACGACATCTGCCCGGCGTTCATGCGTTTCGTTGTAACAACAAGCACTTTTGAATTAAAATTGAAACGAATGAAAATTTTGCTTATTTTAAGCATTCACGATAATTTCATTTCTAAAATAAATATGTTTTTAATAATTTGATCTAACTTTGCTAAAGAAATGATTTTATGTCATTAAAAAAAAATTAAGTGAGCCATTACTGCCGAAGTGAACAAAACGCAACTGTGGCGATGAAAATAAATGACAACACAACACTGTCTGTAATTTGTAAAAAAAACTTTCCCAAAGTATAAATACTATTCTAAATCTTTCCAATTATTCCATATCAAGTAGGTAAATAAAATGAAAACACTGAAAAGAAAAAAAGAAAGTCAACCCTCGATCTTATGGTAATTCCTACGATTAAATACCACGTTCATAATCGGAATATGCGCTATTCCAGTCCGATAACATAACTAGATCATTCAATTCACTATAATATGAGACATTTTAATTTATTTTAACGTTAATAACGACAACACGTAAAACTTTAGTACAAAACCGACCAATTTCGGGCGGTAAACAAATCACATACGCCTAGTAACTTTTACACCTGGTAAACGTTTCAAAAATTTTATAGAAATACTACAAGCTGTCATCTCCATACATTTACCCTACTATCCGTTATTCGTAACCCTCCCATCCGTAGGTAGCAAGCCAACGGTAACTTCGCTTACGAAACGATTTTTAAAGGAACAGTTTTGGGTTACGTCTCGTAGACAATTCTACCATCCGTGAACAAAACGAGTCGTTTCGCGAGTATAGGAACCGGGCGTTAGTGATTGGGCAACTCCAGGTATTTACAAAAGTAGGCAGAGGTTATTTGAATTGTATCATGAAAAAACATGTAACCATGATGAAACTTTTAAAGAATTTGTTAGGAAATATTCAAAAACTTTTAAAAGATCCTGTTCCTCAGCAAAAGCCATAAACATTAAAAATAAAATAAAATGTTTTGGAAATAAAATTAAAACCACTTGGAATATAATTAATTCAGAAACAAACTCACACACAAACACACAAATACATAAACACACACACTCACAAACACAAACATACAAACTCACACACAAATACACAAACTCACTAACACACAAACTCACACACAAACTCACAAACACACAAATACACAAACTCACAAACACTCAAACTCACAAACACTCAAACTCACAAACACAAACTCACAAACTCAAACTCACAAACACAAACTCACAAACACAAAAACTCACTAACACACAAACTCACTAACACACAAACTCACCAACACACAAACTCACCAACACAAACACACAAACTCACCAACTCACAAACTCACCAACTCATAAACTCACACACAAATATACAAACACATAAACTCACAAACACACAAACTCACCAACACACAAACTCACAAACTCAAACTCACAAACACAAACTCACAAACACACAAACTCACTAACACACAAACTCACTAACACACAAACTCACTAACACACAAACTCACAAACTCACAAACACACAAACTCACCAACTCACAAACTCACAAACACACAAACTCACCAACACACAAACTCACCAACACACAAACTCACAAACACACAAACTCACCAACACACAAACACACAAACTCACCAACTCACAAACTCACAAACACACAAACTCACCAACACACAAACTCACAAACACAAACTCACCAACACACAAACTCACAAACTCACAAACACACAAACTCATCAACACACAAACTCACCAACACAAACACACAAACACACAAACTCACCAACACACAAACTCACCAACTCATAAACTCACACACAAATATACAAATACATAAACACACACACTCACAAACACAAACATACAAACTCACACACAAATACACAAACTCACTAACACACAAACTCACACAAACTCACAAACACACAAATACACAAACTCACAAACACTCAAACTCACAAACACTCAAACTCACAAACACAAACTCACAAACTCACCAACTCACAAACACACAAACTCACCAACTCACAAACTCACAAACACACAAACTCACCAACACACAAACTCACAAACACTCAAACTCACAAACACTCAAACTCACAAACACAAACTCACAAACTCAAACTCACAAACACAAACTCACAAACACACAAACTCACTAACACACAAACTCACTAACACACAAACTCACTAACACACAAACTCACAAACTCACTAACACACAAACTCACCAACACACAAACTCACAAACTCACACACAAATACACAAACTCACAAACACACAAACTCACCAACACACAAACTCAAAAACACACAAACTCAAAAACACACAAATACACAAACTCACAAACACTCAAACTCACAAACACAAACTCACAAACTCAAACTCACAAACACAAACTCACAAACACAAAAACTCACTAACACACAAACTCACTAACACACAAACTCACCAACACACAAACTCACCAACACAAACACACAAACTCACCAACTCATAAACTCACACACAAATATACAAACACATAAACTCACAAACACACAAACTCACCAACACACAAACTCACAAACTCAAACTCACAAACACAAACTCACAAACACACAAACTCACTAACACACAAACTCACTAACACACAAACTCACTAACACACAAACTCACAAACTCACAAACACACAAACTCACCAACTCACAAACTCACAAACACACAAACTCACCAACATACAAACTCACAAACTCACAAACACACAAACTCACCAACACACAAACTCACCAACACAAACACACAAACACACAAACTCACCAACACACAAACTCACAAACTCACAAACACACAAACTCACCAACTCACAAACACACAAACTCACCAACTCACAAACTCACAAACACACAAACTCACCAACTCACAAACACACAAACTCACCAACTCACAAACTCACAAACACACAAACTCACCAACACACAAACTCACAAACACTCAAACTCACAAACACAAACTCACAAACTCACTAACACACAAACACACAAACTCACTAACACACAAACTCACAAACTCACACACAAATACACAAACTCACAAACACAAACTTACTAACACACAAACTCACAAACACACAAATACACAAACTCACAAACACAAACTCACTAACACACAAACTCACCAACACACAAACTCACAAACACAAACTCACCAACACACAAACTCACAAACTCACACACAAACACACAAATATAGTACATCAGTAACCAATCGTTTTTGGGTCACGAGTAACGAACCGGTAAAGACGTTCCTAAAAGATTTTTCGGCGTCTACCTGCGACGAACACATGTTGGTCACCCGCTGACCGAAGCCCTCCGACGACATCTGCCCGGCGTTCATGCGTTTCGTTGTAACAACAAGCACTTTTGAATTAAAATTGAAACGAATGAAAATTTTGCTTATTTTAAGCATTCACGATAATTTCATTTCTAAAATAAATATGTTTTTAATAATTTGATCTAACTTTGCTAAAGAAATGATTTTATGTCATTAAAAAAAAATTAAGTGAGCCATTACTGCCGAAGTGAACAAAACGCAACTGTGGCGATGAAAATAAATGACAACACAACACTGTCTGTAATTTGTAAAAAAAACTTTCCCAAAGTATAAATACTATTCTAAATCTTTCCAATTATTCCATATCAAGTAGGTAAATAAAATGAAAACACTGAAAAGAAAAAAAGAAAGTCAACCCTCGATCTTATGGTAATTCCTACGATTAAATACCACGTTCATAATCGGAATATGCGCTATTCCAGTCCGATAACATAACTAGATCATTCAATTCACTATATGAATGAGACATTTTAATTTATTTTAACGTTAATAACGACAACACGTAAAACTTTAGTACAAAACCGACCAATTTCGGGCGGTAAACAAATCACATACGCCTAGTAACTTTTACAGCTGGTTAACGTTTCAAAAATTTTATAGAAACACTACAAGCTGTCATCTCCATTAATTTACCCTACTATCCGTTATTCGTAACCCTCCCATCCGTAGGTAGCAAGCCAACGGTAACTTCGCTTACGAAACGATTTTTAAAGGAACAGTTTTGGGTTACGTCTCGTAGACAATTCTACCATCCGTGAACAAAACGAGTCGTTTCGCGAGTATAGGAACCGGGCGTTAGTGATTGGGCAACTCCAGGTATTTACAAAAGTAGGCAGAGGTTATTTGAATTGTATCATGAAAAAACATGTAACCATGATGAAACTTTTAAAGAATTTGTTAGGAAATATTCAAAAACTTTTAAAAGATCCTGTTCCTCAGCAAAAGCCATAAACATTAAAAATAAAATAAAATGTTTTGGAAATAAAATTAAAACCACTTGGAATATAATTAATTCAGAAACAAACTCACACACAAACACACAAATACATAAACACACACACTCACAAACACAAACATACAAACTCACACACAAATACACAAACTCACTAACACACAAACTCACACACAAACTCACAAGCACACAAATACACAAACTCACAAACACTCAAACTCACAAACACTCAAACTCACAAACACAAACTCACAAACTCAAACTCACAAACACAAACTCACAAACACACAAACTCACTAACACACAAACTCACTAACACACAAACTCACTAACACACAAACTCACAAACTCACTAACACACAAACTCACCAACACACAAACTCACCAACACAAACACACAAACTCACCAACTCACAAACTCACCAACTCAAAAACTCACACACAAATATACAAACACATAAACTCACAAACACACAAACTCACCAACACACAAACTCACAAACTCAAACTCACAAACACAAACTCACAAACACACAAACTCACTAACACACAAACTCACTAACACACAAACTCACTAACACACAAACTCACAAACTCACTAACACACAAACTCACCAACACACAAACTCACCAACACAAACACACAAACACATAAACTCACCAACACACAAACTCACAAACTCACAAACACACAAACTCACCAACACACAAACTCACCAACACAAACACACAAACACATAAACTCACCAACACACAAACTCACAAACTCACAAACACACAAACTCACCAACACACAAACTCACAAACACACAAACTCACCAACACAAACTCACCAACACAAACACACAAACACACAAACTCACCAACACACAAACTCACAAACTCACAAACACAAACTCACCAACTCACAAACTCACAAACACACAAACTCACCAACTCACAAACTCACAAACACACAAACTCACCAACTCACAAACTCACAAACACACAAACTCACCAACACACAAACTCACAAACACTCAAACTCACAAACACTCAAACTCACAAACACAAACTCACAAACTCAAACTCACAAACTCACACACAAACACACAAATATAGTACATCAGTAACCAATCGTTTTTGGGTCACGAGTAACGAACCGGTAAAGACGTTCCTAAAAGATTTTTCGGCGTCTACCTTCGACGAACACATGTTGGTCACCCGCTGACCGAAGCCCTCCGACGACATCTGCCCGGCGTTCATGCGTTTCGTTGTAACAACAAGCACTTTTGAATTAAAATTGAAACGAATGAAAATTTTGCTTATTTTAAGCATTCACGATAATTTCATTTCTAAAATAAATATGTTTTTAATAATTTGATCTAACTTTGCTAAAGAAATGATTTTATGTCATTAAAAAAAAATTAAGTGAGCCATTACTGCCGAAGTGAACAAAACGCAACTGTGGCGATGAAAATAAATGACAACACAACACTGTCTGTAATTTGTAAAAAAAACTTTCCCAAAGTATAAATACTATTCTAAATCTTTCCAATTATTCCATATCAAGTAGGTAAATAAAATGAAAACACTGAAAAGAAAAAAAGAAAGTCAACCCTCGATCTTATGGTAATTCCTACGATTAAATACCACGTTCATAATCGGAATATGCGCTATTCCAGTCCGATAACATAACTAGATCATTCAATTCACTATAATATGAGACATTTTAATTTATTTTAACGTTAATAACGACAACACGTAAAACTTTAGTACAAAACCGACCAATTTCGGGCGGTAAACAAATCACATACGCCTAGTAACTTTTACACCTGGTAAACGTTTCAAAAATTTTATAGAAATACTACAAGCTGTCATCTCCATACATTTACCCTACTATCCGTTATTCGTAACCCTCCCATCCGTAGGTAGCAAGCCAACGGTAACTTCGCTTACGAAACGATTTTTAAAGGAACAGTTTTGGGTTACGTCTCGTAGACAATTCTACCATCCGTGAACAAAACGAGTCGTTTCGCGAGTATAGGAACCGGGCGTTAGTGATTGGGCAACTCCAGGTATTTACAAAAGTAGGCAGAGGTTATTTGAATTGTATCATGAAAAAACATGTAACCATGATGAAACTTTTAAAGAATTTGTTAGGAAATATTCAAAAACTTTTAAAAGATCCTGTTCCTCAGCAAAAGCCATAAACATTAAAAATAAAATAAAATGTTTTGGAAATAAAATTAAAACCACTTGGAATATAATTAATTCAGAAACAAACTCACACACAAACACACAAATACATAAACACACACACTCACAAACACAAACATACAAACTCACACACAAATACACAAACTCACTAACACACAAACTCACACACAAACTCACAAACACACAAATACACAAACTCACAAACACTCAAACTCACAAACACTCAAACTCACAAACACAAACTCACAAACTCAAACTCACAAACACAAACTCACAAACACACAAACTCACTAACACACAAACTCACTAACACACAAACTCACTAACACACAAACTCACAAACTCACTAACACACAAACTCACCAACACACAAACTCACCAACACAAACACACAAACTCACCAACTCACAAACTCACCAACTCAAAAACTCACACACAAATATACAAACACATAAACTCACAAACACACAAACTCACCAACACACAAACTCACAAACTCAAACTCACAAACACAAACTCACAAACACACAAACTCACTAACACACAAACTCACTAACACACAAACTCACTAACACACAAACTCACAAACTCACTAACACACAAACTCACCAACACACAAACTCACCAACACAAACACACAAACACATAAACTCACCAACACACAAACTCACAAACTCACAAACACACAAACTCACCAACACACAAACTCACCAACACAAACACACAAACACATAAACTCACCAACACACAAACTCACAAACTCACAAACACACAAACTCACCAACACACAAACTCACAAACACACAAACTCACCAACACAAACTCACCAACACAAACACACAAACACACAAACTCACCAACACACAAACTCACAAACTCACAAACACAAACTCACCAACTCACAAACTCACAAACACACAAACTCACCAACTCACAAACTCACAAACACACAAACTCACCAACTCACAAACTCACAAACACACAAACTCACCAACACACAAACTCACAAACACTCAAACTCACAAACACTCAAACTCACAAACACAAACTCACAAACTCAAACTCACAAACACAAACTCACAAACACAAACTCACTAACACACAAACGCACAAACTCACACACAAATACACAAACTCACAAACACACAAACTCACACACAAATACACAAACTCACAAACACAAACTCACCAACACACAAACTCACTCACAAACACACAAACTCACAAACACACAAACTCACACACAAATGCACAAACTCACAAACACACAAACTCACCAACACAAACACACAAACTCACCAACTCACAAACTCACCAACTCACAAACTCACTAACACACAAACACACAAACTCACTAACACACAAACTCACTAACACACAAACTCACAAACTCACTAACACACAAACTCACCAACACACAAACTCACCAACACAAACACACAAACTCACCAACTCACAAACTCACCAACTCATAAACTCACACACAAATATACAAACACATAAACTCACAAACACACAAACTCACAAACACACAAACTCACAAACACACAAACTCACTAACACACAAACAAACAAACTCACTAACACACAAACTCACAAACTCACAAACTCACCAACTCACAAACTCACAAACACACAAACTCACCAACTCACAAACTCACAAACACAAACTCACCAACTCACAAACTCACAAACACACAAACTCACCAACACACAAACTCACAAACACTCAAACTCACAAACACTCAAACTCACAAACACAAACTCACAAACTCAAACTCACAAACAAACTCACTAACACAAACTCACTAACACACAAACTCACTAACACACAAACTCACTAACACACAAACTCACTAACACACAAACTCACTAACACACAAACTCACAAACTCACTAACACACAAACTCACCAACACACAAACTCACCAACACACAAACTCACAAACACACAAACTCACTAACACACAAACTCACAAACTCACACACAAATACACAAACTCACAAACACAAACTTACTAACACACAAACTCACAAACACAAACTCACTAACACACAAACTCACCAACACAAAAACTCACCAGCACAAACACACAAACTCACCAACTCACAAACTCACCAACACACAAACTCACAAACTCACACACAAACACACAAATATAGTACATCAGTAACCAATCGTTTTTGGGTCACGAGTAACGAACCGGTAAAGACGTTCCTAAAAGATTTTTCGGCGTCTACCTGCGACGAACACATGTTGGTCACCCGCTGACCGAAGCCCTCCGACGACATCTGCCCGGCGTTCATGCGTTTCGTTGTAACAACAAGCACTTTTGAATTAAAATTGAAACGAATGAAAATTTTGCTTATTTTAAGCATTCACGATAATTTCATTTCTAAAATAAATATGTTTTTAATAATTTGATCTAACTTTGCTAAAGAAATGATTTTATGTCATTAAAAAAAAATTAAGTGAGCCATTACTGCCGAAGTGAACAAAACGCAACTGTGGCGATGAAAATAAATGACAACACAACACTGTCTGTAATTTGTAAAAAAAACTTTCCCAAAGTATAAATACTATTCTAAATCTTTCCAATTATTCCATATCAAGTAGGTAAATAAAATGAAAACACTGAAAAGAAAAAAAGAAAGTCAACCCTCGATCTTATGGTAATTCCTACGATTAAATACCACGTTCATAATCGGAATATGCGCTATTCCAGTCCGATAACATAACTAGATCATTCAATTCACTATATGAATGAGACATTTTAATTTATTTTAACGTTAATAACGACAACACGTAAAACTTTAGTACAAAACCGACCAATTTCGGGCGGTAAACAAATCACATACGCCTAGTAACTTTTACAGCTGGTTAACGTTTCAAAAATTTTATAGAAACACTACAAGCTGTCATCTCCATTAATTTACCCTACTATCCGTTATTCGTAACCCTCCCATCCGTAGGTAGCAAGCCAACGGTAACTTCGCTTACGAAACGATTTTTAAAGGAACAGTTTTGGGTTACGTCTCGTAGACAATTCTACCATCCGTGAACAAAACGAGTCGTTTCGCGAGTATAGGAACCGGGCGTTAGTGATTGGGCAACTCCAGGTATTTACAAAAGTAGGCAGAGGTTATTTGAATTGTATCATGAAAAAACATGTAACCATGATGAAACTTTTAAAGAATTTGTTAGGAAATATTCAAAAACTTTTAAAAGATCCTGTTGCTCAGCAAAAGCCATAAACATTAAAAATAAAATAAAATGTTTTGGAAATAAAATTAAAACCACTTGGAAGATAATTAATTCAGAAACAAACTCACACACAAACACACAAATACATAAACACACACACTCACAAACACAAACATACAAACTCACACACAAATACACAAACTCACTAACACACAAACTCACACACAAACTCACAAACACACAAATACACAAACTCATAAACTCACACACAAATATACAAACACATAAACTCACAAACACACAAACTCACCAACACACAAACTCACAAACTCAAACTCACAAACACAAACTCACAAACACACAAACTCACTAACACACAAACTCACTAACACACAAACTCACTAACACACAAACTCACAAACTCACAAACACACAAACTCACCAACTCACAAACTCACAAACACACAAACTCACCAACATACAAACTCACAAACTCACAAACACACAAACTCACCAACACACAAACTCACCAACACAAACACACAAACACACAAACTCACCAACACACAAACTCACAAACTCACAAACACACAAACTCACCAACTCACAAACTCACAAACACACAAACTCACCAACTCACAAACTCACAAACACACAAACTCACCAACTCACAAACACACAAACTCACCAACTCACAAACTCACAAACACACAAACTCACCAACACACAAACTCACAAACACTCAAACTCACAAACACAAACTCACAAACTCACTAACACACAAACACACAAACTCACTAACACACAAACTCACAAACTCACACACAAATACACAAACTCACAAACACAAACTTACTAACACACAAACTCACAAACACACAAATACACAAACTCACCAACTCACAAACTCACAAACACACAAACTCACCAACACACAAACTCACAAACACTCAAACTCACAAACACACAAACTCACCAACTCACAAACTCACAAACACACAAACTCACCAACACACAAACTCACAAACACTCAAACTCACAAACACTCAAACTCACAAACACAAACAAACAAACTCACTAACACACAAACTCACAAACTCACAAACTCACCAACTCACAAACTCACAAACACACAAACTCACCAACTCACAAACTCACAAACACAAACTCACCAACTCACAAACTCACAAACACACAAACTCACCAACACACAAACTCACAAACACTCAAACTCACAAACACTCAAACTCACAAACACAAACTCACAAACTCAAACTCACAAACAAACTCACTAACACAAACTCACTAACACACAAACTCACTAACACACAAACTCACTAACACACAAACTCACTAACACACAAACTCACTAACACACAAACTCACAAACTCACTAACACACAAACTCACCAACACACAAACTCACCAACACACAAACTCACAAACACACAAACTCACTAACACACAAACTCACAAACTCACACACAAATACACAAACTCACAAACACAAACTTACTAACACACAAACTCACAAACACAAACTCACTAACACACAAACTCACCAACACAAAAACTCACCAGCACAAACACACAAACTCACCAACTCACAAACTCACCAACACACAAACTCACAAACTCACACACAAACACACAAATATAGTACATCAGTAACCAATCGTTTTTGGGTCACGAGTAACGAACCGGTAAAGACGTTCCTAAAAGATTTTTCGGCGTCTACCTGCGACGAACACATGTTGGTCACCCGCTGACCGAAGCCCTCCGACGACATCTGCCCGGCGTTCATGCGTTTCGTTGTAACAACAAGCACTTTTGAATTAAAATTGAAACGAATGAAAATTTTGCTTATTTTAAGCATTCACGATAATTTCATTTCTAAAATAAATATGTTTTTAATAATTTGATCTAACTTTGCTAAAGAAATGATTTTATGTCATTAAAAAAAAATTAAGTGAGCCATTACTGCCGAAGTGAACAAAACGCAACTGTGGCGATGAAAATAAATGACAACACAACACTGTCTGTAATTTGTAAAAAAAACTTTCCCAAAGTATAAATACTATTCTAAATCTTTCCAATTATTCCATATCAAGTAGGTAAATAAAATGAAAACACTGAAAAGAAAAAAAGAAAGTCAACCCTCGATCTTATGGTAATTCCTACGATTAAATACCACGTTCATAATCGGAATATGCGCTATTCCAGTCCGATAACATAACTAGATCATTCAATTCACTATATGAATGAGACATTTTAATTTATTTTAACGTTAATAACGACAACACGTAAAACTTTAGTACAAAACCGACCAATTTCGGGCGGTAAACAAATCACATACGCCTAGTAACTTTTACAGCTGGTTAACGTTTCAAAAATTTTATAGAAACACTACAAGCTGTCATCTCCATTAATTTACCCTACTATCCGTTATTCGTAACCCTCCCATCCGTAGGTAGCAAGCCAACGGTAACTTCGCTTACGAAACGATTTTTAAAGGAACAGTTTTGGGTTACGTCTCGTAGACAATTCTACCATCCGTGAACAAAACGAGTCGTTTCGCGAGTATAGGAACCGGGCGTTAGTGATTGGGCAACTCCAGGTATTTACAAAAGTAGGCAGAGGTTATTTGAATTGTATCATGAAAAAACATGTAACCATGATGAAACTTTTAAAGAATTTGTTAGGAAATATTCAAAAACTTTTAAAAGATCCTGTTGCTCAGCAAAAGCCATAAACATTAAAAATAAAATAAAATGTTTTGGAAATAAAATTAAAACCACTTGGAAGATAATTAATTCAGAAACAAACTCACACACAAACACACAAATACATAAACACACACACTCACAAACACAAACATACAAACTCACACACAAATACACAAACTCACTAACACACAAACTCACACACAAACTCACAAACACACAAATACACAAACTCATAAACTCACACACAAATATACAAACACATAAACTCACAAACACACAAACTCACCAACACACAAACTCACAAACTCAAACTCACAAACACAAACTCACAAACACACAAACTCACTAACACACAAACTCACTAACACACAAACTCACTAACACACAAACTCACAAACTCACAAACACACAAACTCACCAACTCACAAACTCACAAACACACAAACTCACCAACATACAAACTCACAAACTCACAAACACACAAACTCACCAACACACAAACTCACCAACACAAACACACAAACACACAAACTCACCAACACACAAACTCACAAACTCACAAACACACAAACTCACCAACTCACAAACTCACAAACACACAAACTCACCAACTCACAAACTCACAAACACACAAACTCACCAACTCACAAACACACAAACTCACCAACTCACAAACTCACAAACACACAAACTCACCAACACACAAACTCACAAACACTCAAACTCACAAACACAAACTCACAAACTCACTAACACACAAACACACAAACTCACTAACACACAAACTCACAAACTCACACACAAATACACAAACTCACAAACACAAACTTACTAACACACAAACTCACAAACACACAAATACACAAACTCACCAACTCACAAACTCACAAACACACAAACTCACCAACACACAAACTCACAAACACTCAAACTCACAAACACACAAACTCACCAACTCACAAACTCACAAACACACAAACTCACCAACACACAAACTCACAAACACTCAAACTCACAAACACTCAAACTCACAAACACAAACTCACAAACTCAAACTCACAAACACAAACTCACAAACACACAAACTCACTAACACACAAACTCACTAACACACAAACTCACTAACACACAAACTCACAAACTCACTAACACACAAACTCACCAACACACAAACTCACAAACTCACACACAAATACACAAACTCACAAACACACAAACTCACCAACACACAAACTCAAAAACACACAAACTCAAAAACACACAAATACACAAACTCACAAACACTCAAACTCACAAACACAAACTCACAAACTCAAACTCACAAACACAAACTCACAAACACAAAAACTCACTAACACACAAACTCACTAACACACAAACTCACCAACACAAACTCACAAACTCACTAACACACAAACACACAAACTCACTAACACACAAACTCACAAACTCACACACAAATACACAAACTCACAAACACAAACTTACTAACACACAAACTCACAAACACACAAATACACAAACTCACCAACTCACAAACTCACAAACACACAAACTCACCAACACACAAACTCACAAACACTCAAACTCACAAACACACAAACTCACCAACTCACAAACTCACAAACACACAAACTCACCAACACACAAACTCACAAACACTCAAACTCACAAACACTCAAACTCACAAACACAAACTCACAAACTCAAACTCACAAACACAAACTCACAAACACACAAACTCACTAACACACAAACTCACTAACACACAAACTCACTAACACACAAACTCACAAACTCACTAACACAAACTCACAAACACAAAAACTCACTAACACACAAACTCACTAACACACAAACTCACCAACACACAAACTCACCAACACAAACACACAAACTCACCAACTCATAAACTCACACACAAATATACAAACACATAAACTCACAAACACACAAACTCACCAACACACAAACTCACAAACTCAAACTCACAAACACTCAAACTCACAAACACAAACTCACAAACTCAAACTCACAAACACAAACTCACAAACACACAAACTCACTAACACACAAACTCACTAACACACAAACTCACTAACACACAAACTCACAAACACACAAACTCACCAACTCACAAACTCACAAACACACAAACTCACCAACACACAAACTCACAAACACTCAAACTCACAAACACTCAAACTCACAAACACAAACTCACAAACTCAAACTCACAAACACAAACTCACAAACACACAAACTCACTAACACACAAACTCACTAACACACAAACTCACTAACACACAAACTCACAAACTCACTAACACACAAACTCACCAACACACAAACTCACAAACTCACACACAAATACACAAACTCACAAACACACAAACTCACCAACACACAAACTCAAAAACACACAAACTCAAAAACACACAAATACACAAACTCACAAACACTCAAACTCACAAACACAAACTCACAAACTCAAACTCACAAACACAAACTCACAAACACAAAAACTCACTAACACACAAACTCACTAACACACAAACTCACCAACACACAAACTCACCAACTCACAAACTCACAAACACACAAACTCACCAACTCACAAACTCACAAACACACAAACTCACCAACTCACAAACACACAAACTCACCAACTCACAAACTCACAAACACACAAACTCACCAACACACAAACTCACAAACACTCAAACTCACAAACACAAACTCACAAACTCACTAACACACAAACACACAAACTCACTAACACACAAACTCACAAACTCACACACAAATACACAAACTCACAAACACAAACTTACTAACACACAAACTCACAAACACACAAATACACAAACTCACAAACACAAACTCACTAACACACAAACTCACCAACACACAAACTCACAAACACAAACTCACCAACACACAAACTCACAAACTCACACACAAACACACAAATATAGTACATCAGTAACCAATCGTTTTTGGGTCACGAGTAACGAACCGGTAAAGACGTTCCTAAAAGATTTTTCGGCGTCTACCTGCGACGAACACATGTTGGTCACCCGCTGACCGAAGCCCTCCGACGACATCTGCCCGGCGTTCATGCGTTTCGTTGTAACAACAAGCACTTTTGAATTAAAATTGAAACGAATGAAAATTTTGCTTATTTTAAGCATTCACTATAATTTCATTTCTAAAATAAATATGTTTTTAATAATTTGATCTAACTTTGCTAAAGAAATGATTTTATATCATTAAAAAAAAATTAAGTGAGCCATTACTGCCGAAGTGAACAAAACGCAACTGTGGCGATGAAAATAAATGACAACACAACACTGTCTGTAATTTGTAAAAAAAACTTTCCCAAAGTATAAATACTATTCTAAATCTTTCCAATTATTCCATATCAAGTAGGTAAATAAAATGAAAACACTGAAAAGAAAAAAAGAAAGTCAACCCTCGATCTTATGGTAATTCCTACGATTAAATACCACGTTCATAATCGGAATATGCGCTATTCCAGTCCGATAACATAACTAGATCATTCAATTCACTATATGAATGAGACATTTTAATTTATTTTAACGTTAATAACGACAACACGTAAAACTTTAGTACAAAACCGACCAATTTCGGGCGGTAAACAAATCACATACGCCTAGTAACTTTTACAGCTGGTTAACGTTTCAAAAATTTTATAGAAACACTACAAGCTGTCATCTCCATTAATTTACCCTACTATCCGTTATTCGTAACCCTCCCATCCGTAGGTAGCAAGCCAACGGTAACTTCGCTTACGAAACGATTTTTAAAGGAACAGTTTTGGGTTACGTCTCGTAGACAATTCTACCATCCGTGAACAAAACGAGTCGTTTCGCGAGTATAGGAACCGGGCGTTAGTGATTGGGCAACTCCAGGTATTTACAAAAGTAGGCAGAGGTTATTTGAATTGTATCATGAAAAAACATGTAACCATGATGAAACTTTTAAAGAATTTGTTAGGAAATATTCAAAAACTTTTAAAAGATCCTGTTCCTCAGCAAAAGCCATAAACATTAAAAATAAAATAAAATGTTTTGGAAATAAAATTAAAACCACTTGGAATATAATTAATTCAGAAACAAACTCACACACAAACACACAAATACATAAACACACACACTCACAAACACAAACATACAAACTCACACACAAATACACAAACTCACTAACACACAAACTCACACACAAACTCACAAGCACACAAATACACAAACTCACAAACACTCAAACTCACAAACACTCAAACTCACAAACACAAACTCACAAACTCAAACTCACAAACACAAACTCACAAACACACAAACTCACTAACACACAAACTCACTAACACACAAACTCACTAACACACAAACTCACTAACACACAAACTCACAAACTCACTAACACACAAACTCACCAACACACAAACTCACCAACACAAACACACAAACTCACCAACTCACAAACTCACCAACTCAAAAACTCACACACAAATATACAAACACATAAACTCACAAACACACAAACTCACCAACACACAAACTCACAAACTCAAACTCACAAACACAAACTCACAAACACACAAACTCACTAACACACAAACTCACTAACACACAAACTCACTAACACACAAACTCACAAACTCACTAACACACAAACTCACCAACACACAAACTCACCAACACAAACACACAAACACATAAACTCACCAACACACAAACTCACAAACTCACAAACACACAAACTCACCAACACACAAACTCACCAACACAAACACACAAACACATAAACTCACCAACACACAAACTCACAAACTCACAAACACACAAACTCACCAACACACAAACTCACAAACACACAAACTCACCAACACAAACTCACCAACACAAACACACAAACACACAAACTCACCAACACACAAACTCACAAACTCACAAACACAAACTCACCAACTCACAAACTCACAAACACACAAACTCACCAACTCACAAACTCACAAACACACAAACTCACCAACTCACAAACTCACAAACACACAAACTCACCAACACACAAACTCACAAACACTCAAACTCACAAACACTCAAACTCACAAACACAAACTCACAAACTCAAACTCACAAACTCACACACAAACACACAAATATAGTACATCAGTAACCAATCGTTTTTGGGTCACGAGTAACGAACCGGTAAAGACGTTCCTAAAAGATTTTTCGGCGTCTACCTGCGACGAACACATGTTGGTCACCCGCTGACCGAAGCCCTCCGACGACATCTGCCCGGCGTTCATGCGTTTCGTTGTAACAACAAGCACTTTTGAATTAAAATTGAAACGAATGAAAATTTTGCTTATTTTAAGCATTCACGATAATTTCATTTCTAAAATAAATATGTTTTTAATAATTTGATCTAACTTTGCTAAAGAAATGATTTTATGTCATTAAAAAAAAATTAAGTGAGCCATTACTGCCGAAGTGAACAAAACGCAACTGTGGCGATGAAAATAAATGACAACACAACACTGTCTGTAATTTGTAAAAAAAACTTTCCCAAAGTATAAATACTATTCTAAATCTTTCCAATTATTCCATATCAAGTAGGTAAATAAAATGAAAACACTGAAAAGAAAAAAAGAAAGTCAACCCTCGATCTTATGGTAATTCCTACGATTAAATACCACGTTCATAATCGGAATATGCGCTATTCCAGTCCGATAACATAACTAGATCATTCAATTCACTATAATATGAGACATTTTAATTTATTTTAACGTTAATAACGACAACACGTAAAACTTTAGTACAAAACCGACCAATTTCGGGCGGTAAACAAATCACATACGCCTAGTAACTTTTACACCTGGTAAACGTTTCAAAAATTTTATAGAAATACTACAAGCTGTCATCTCCATACATTTACCCTACTATCCGTTATTCGTAACCCTCCCATCCGTAGGTAGCAAGCCAACGGTAACTTCGCTTACGAAACGATTTTTAAAGGAACAGTTTTGGGTTACGTCTCGTAGACAATTCTACCATCCGTGAACAAAACGAGTCGTTTCGCGAGTATAGGAACCGGGCGTTAGTGATTGGGCAACTCCAGGTATTTACAAAAGTAGGCAGAGGTTATTTGAATTGTATCATGAAAAAACATGTAACCATGATGAAACTTTTAAAGAATTTGTTAGGAAATATTCAAAAACTTTTAAAAGATCCTGTTCCTCAGCAAAAGCCATAAACATTAAAAATAAAATAAAATGTTTTGGAAATAAAATTAAAACCACTTGGAATATAATTAATTCAGAAACAAACTCACACACAAACACACAAATACATAAACACACACACTCACAAACACAAACATACAAACTCACACACAAATACACAAACTCACTAACACACAAACTCACACACAAACTCACAAACACACAAATACACAAACTCACAAACACTCAAACTCACAAACACTCAAACTCACAAACACAAACTCACAAACTCAAACTCACAAACACAAACTCACAAACACACAAACTCACTAACACACAAACTCACTAACACACAAACTCACTAACACACAAACTCACAAACTCACTAACACACAAACTCACCAACACACAAACTCACCAACACAAACACACAAACTCACCAACACACAAACTCACCAACACAAACACACAAACTCACCAACTCACAAACTCACCAACTAAAAAACTCACACACAAATATACAAACACAAAAACTCACAAACACACAAACTCACTAACACACAAACTCACAAACACAAACTCACTAACACACAAACTCACTAACACACAAACTCACTAACACACAAACTCACAAACTCACTAACACACAAACTCACCAACACACAAACTCACCAACACACAAACTCACAAACACACAAACTCACCAACTGACAAACTCACACACAAATATACAAACACAAACTTACTAACACACAAACTCACAAACACACAAATACACAAACTCACAAACACAAACTCACTAACACACAAACTCACCAACACAAAAACTCACCAGCACAAACACACAAACTCACCAACTCACAACTCACCAACTCACAAACTCACAAACACACAAACTCACTAACACACAAACACACAAACTCACTAACACACAAACTCACAAACTCACACACAAATACACAAACTCACAAACACAAACTTACTAACACACAAACTCACAAACACAGAAATACACAAACTCACAAACACAAACTCACTAACACACAAACTCACCAACACACAAACTCACAAACACAAACTCACCAACACACAAACTCACAAACTCACACACAAACACACAAATATAGTACATCAGTAACCAATCGTTTTTGGGTCACGAGTAACGAACCGGTAAAGACGTTCCTAAAAGATTTTTCGGCGTCTACCTGCGACGAACACATGTTGGTCACCCGCTGACCGAAGCCCTCCGACGACATCTGCCCGGCGTTCATGCGTTTCGTTGTAACAACAAGCACTTTTGAATTAAAATTGAAACGAATGAAAATTTTGCTTATTTTAAGCATTCACGATAATTTCATTTCTAAAATAAATATGTTTTTAATAATTTGATCTAACTTTGCTAAAGAAATGATTTTATGTCATTAAATAAAAACTTTTTACAAAAAAAAAAACAACCGACTTCCAAAAAAACACTACAAAGTCAAAAATAACTTAATTTCGGAAGTCGGTGTCTTTGGTTTTGAATTTTCGTTTTTTGCCACCGACTTCCGAAATTAAGTTATTTTTGACTTTGTAGTGTTTTTTTGGAAGTCGGTTGTTTTTTTTTTTGTAAAAAGTTTTTATTTTTCACTTTTTAGTTGTGGTACCTACCCCACACAAATTCGAATACCACTACCTGCTATGTAAATAACAGTGACAGGAAGTTATCATCTCATCTACATACTAAGTGGGGAAAAAATACGTATAATTGAAGCTAACTCAAAAACTACCCAAGCAAAGTTTATAAAATTTATATTGGACCACCTCTGAAGTATGATCTATCAAACAAAAAAAGAATCATCAAAATCTATTCATAATTGGCGGAGTAATCGCGTTACAAACATACAAAAAAAAAAAAAAAACAAAAAAAAAAAAAACATACGAATTGAGAACCTCCTCCTTTTGGAAGTCGGTTAAAAATGATTTTATGTTTAAAAAACGTGTTTTTTTATTTTGTAGTGAAACTTATTAGTTGTTGAATAAAAAAAACTATATTAGGGACAAAAATAGAGCCACTTACAACCCATATGGGTGCAAAGTTCTTATCACTAAAAAATGAATTAAGTCCAAACACAAGGTAGATACTGTAAAACGTTGAGGAGTTCCCTTGACCGTCCTTCGTCTTCATCATCAGACCCCTAATGACAGTCACAACCCATCTAGGTGTAAAGTTCTCATCAATACAAATTAATCAAGCCCAAACACCAGGTAATTGCTGTAAACCGTTGAGGAGTTTCCTCGACTGTCTTTCGGCTTCGTCATCAGATCGACTCCAGACCTTCATTAAATAGTAGTGGTTTAAAATACTTAAGTAATGAAATAACAAACGCACTAGTCGCCACTACGATTTTCGAAGGTTCCCCTCGATTTCTCTGGGATGCCATCATCAGGTCCTGGTTTCCTTATCATGGTACCATCCTTGGGATATCTCCTTTCCAAAAAAAAAAGAATCATCAAAATCGGTTCATAAACGACGAAGTTATCAGCGAACACACATAAAAAAAAAAAAAAAAAATATATACGGTCGAATTGAGAAACCTCCTTTTTTTGAAGTCGGTTAAAAAAAATTAAGTGAGCCATTACTGCCGAAGTGAACAAAACGCAACTGTGGCGATGAAAATAAATGACAACACAACACTGTCTGTAATTTGTAAAAAAAACTTTCCCAAAGTATAAATACTATTCTAAATCTTTCCAATTATTCCATATCAAGTAGGTAAATAAAATGAAAACACTGAAAAGAAAAAAAGAAAGTCAACCCTCGATCTTATGGTAATTCCTACGATTAAATACCACGTTCATAATCGGAATATGCGCTATTCCAGTCCGATAACATAACTAGATCATTCAATTCACTATATGAATGAGACATTTTAATTTATTTTAACGTTAATAACGACAACACGTAAAACTTTAGTACAAAACCGACCAATTTCGGGCGGTAAACAAATCACATACGCCTAGTAACTTTTACAGCTGGTTAACGTTTCAAAAATTTTATAGAAACACTACAAGCTGTCATCTCCATTAATTTACCCTACTATCCGTTATTCGTAACCCTCCCATCCGTAGGTAGCAAGCCAACGGTAACTTCGCTTACGAAACGATTTTTAAAGGAACAGTTTTGGGTTACGTCTCGTAGACAATTCTACCATCCGTGAACAAAACGAGTCGTTTCGCGAGTATAGGAACCGGGCGTTAGTGATTGGGCAACTCCAGGTATTTACAAAAGTAGGCAGAGGTTATTTGAATTGTATCATGAAAAAACATGTAACCATGATGAAACTTTTAAAGAATTTGTTAGGAAATATTCAAAAACTTTTAAAAGATCCTGTTCCTCAGCAAAAGCCATAAACATTAAAAATAAAATAAAATGTTTTGGAAATAAAATTAAAACCACTTGGAAGATAATTAATTCAGAAACAAACTCACACACAAACACACAAATACATAAACACACACACTCACAAACACAAACATACAAACTCACACACAAATACACAAACTCACACACAAATACACAAACTCACTAACACACAAACTCACACACAAACTCACAAACACACAAATACACAAACTCACAAACACTCAAACTCACAAACACTCAACTCACAAACACAAACTCACAAACTCAAACTCACAAACACAAACTCACAAACACACAAACGCACAAACTCACACACAAATACACAAACTCACAAACACACAAATACACAAACTCACAAACACTCAAACTCACAAACACAAACTCACAAACTCAAACTCACAAACACAAACTCACAAACACAAACTCACAAACACACAAACGCACAAACTCACACACAAATACACAAACTCACAAACACACAAATACACAAACTCACAAACACTCAAACTCACAAACACAAACTCACAAACTCAAACTCACAAACATAAACTCACAAACACACAAACGCACAAACTCACACACAAATACACAAACTCACAAACACACAAACTCACACACAAATACACAAACTCACAAACACAAACTCACCAACACACAAACTCACACACAAACACACAAACTCACAAACACACAAACTCACACACAAATACACAAACTCACAAACACAAACTCACAAACACTCAAACTCACAAACACACAAACGCACAAACTCACACACAAATACACAAACTCACAAACACACAAACTCACACACAAATACACAAATACATAAACACACACACTCACAAACACAAACATACAAACTCACACACAAATACACAAACTCACTAACACACAAACTCACACACAAACTCACAAACACACAAATACACAAACTCACAAACACTCAAACTCACAAACACAAACTCACAAACTCAAACTCACAAACACAAACTCACAAACACACAAACGCACAAACTCACACACAAATACACAAACTCACAAACACACAAACTCACAAACACACAAACTCACACACAAATACACAAACTCACAAACACAAACTCACCAACACACAAACTCACACACAAACACACAAACTCACAAACACACAAACTCACACACAAATACACAAACTCACAAACACAAACTCACAAACACTCAAACTCACAAACACTCAAACTCACAAACACAAACTCACAAACACACAAATACACAAACTCACAAACACTCAAACTCACAAACACTCAAACTCAAAAACACAAACTCACAAACTCAAACTCACAAACACAAACTCACAAACACACAAACGCACAAACTCACACACAAATACACAAACTCACAAACACACAAACTCACAAACAAATACACAAACTCACAAACACAAACTCACCAACACACAAACTCACACACAAACTCACAAACACACAAACTCACACACAAATACACAAACTCACAAACACAAACTCACAAACACTCAAACTCACAAACACTCAATCTCACAAACACAAACTCACAAACTCAAACTCACAAACACAAACTCACAAACACTCAAACTCACTAACACACAAACTCACAAACTCACTAACACACAAACTCACCAACACACAAACTCACCAACACAAACCACAAACTCACCAACACACAAACTCACAAACACACAAACTCACAAACTCACCAACTCACAAACTCACACACAAATATACAAACACATAAACTCACTAACACACAAACTCACAAACTCAAACTCACAAACACAAACTCACAAACACACAAACTCACTAACACACAAACTCACTAACACACAAACTCACTAACACACAAACTCACAAACTCACTAACACACAAACTCACCAACACACAAACTCACAAACTCACACACAAATACACAAACTCACAAACACACAAACTCACCAACACACAAACTCAAAAACACACAAACTCAAAAACACACAAATACACAAACTCACAAACACTCAAACTCACAAACACAAACTCACAAACTCAAACTCACAAACACAAACTCACAAACACAAAAACTCACTAACACACAAACTCACTAACACACAAACTCACCAACACAAACTCACCAACTCACAAACTCACAAACACACAAACTCACCAACTCACAAACTCACAAACACACAAACTCACCAACTCACAAACACACAAACTCACCAACTCACAAACTCACAAACACACAAACTCACCAACACACAAACTCACAAACACTCAAACTCACAAACACAAACTCACAAACTCACTAACACACAAACACACAAACTCACTAACACACAAACTCACAAACTCACACACAAATACACAAACTCACAAACACAAACTTACTAACACACAAACTCACAAACACACAAATACACAAACTCACAAACACAAACTCACTAACACACAAACTCACCAACACACAAACTCACAAACACAAACTCACCAACACACAAACTCACAAACTCACACACAAACACACAAATATAGTACATCAGTAACCAATCGTTTTTGGGTCACGAGTAACGAACCGGTAAAGACGTTCCTAAAAGATTTTTCGGCGTCTACCTGCGACGAACACATGTTGGTCACCCGCTGACCGAAGCCCTCCGACGACATCTGCCCGGCGTTCATGCGTTTCGTTGTAACAACAAGCACTTTTGAATTAAAATTGAAACGAATGAAAATTTTGCTTATTTTAAGCATTCACTATAATTTCATTTCTAAAATAAATATGTTTTTAATAATTTGATCTAACTTTGCTAAAGAAATGATTTTATATCATTAAAAAAAAATTAAGTGAGCCATTACTGCCGAAGTGAACAAAACGCAACTGTGGCGATGAAAATAAATGACAACACAACACTGTCTGTAATTTGTAAAAAAAACTTTCCCAAAGTATAAATACTATTCTAAATCTTTCCAATTATTCCATATCAAGTAGGTAAATAAAATGAAAACACTGAAAAGAAAAAAAGAAAGTCAACCCTCGATCTTATGGTAATTCCTACGATTAAATACCACGTTCATAATCGGAATATGCGCTATTCCAGTCCGATAACATAACTAGATCATTCAATTCACTATATGAATGAGACATTTTAATTTATTTTAACGTTAATAACGACAACACGTAAAACTTTAGTACAAAACCGACCAATTTCGGGCGGTAAACAAATCACATACGCCTAGTAACTTTTACAGCTGGTTAACGTTTCAAAAATTTTATAGAAACACTACAAGCTGTCATCTCCATTAATTTACCCTACTATCCGTTATTCGTAACCCTCCCATCCGTAGGTAGCAAGCCAACGGTAACTTCGCTTACGAAACGATTTTTAAAGGAACAGTTTTGGGTTACGTCTCGTAGACAATTCTACCATCCGTGAACAAAACGAGTCGTTTCGCGAGTATAGGAACCGGGCGTTAGTGATTGGGCAACTCCAGGTATTTACAAAAGTAGGCAGAGGTTATTTGAATTGTATCATGAAAAAACATGTAACCATGATGAAACTTTTAAAGAATTTGTTAGGAAATATTCAAAAACTTTTAAAAGATCCTGTTCCTCAGCAAAAGCCATAAACATTAAAAATAAAATAAAATGTTTTGGAAATAAAATTAAAACCACTTGGAATATAATTAATTCAGAAACAAACTCACACACAAACACACAAATACATAAACACACACACTCACAAACACAAACATACAAACTCACACACAAATACACAAACTCACTAACACACAAACTCACACACAAACTCACAAGCACACAAATACACAAACTCACAAACACTCAAACTCACAAACACTCAAACTCACAAACACAAACTCACAAACTCAAACTCACAAACACAAACTCACAAACACACAAACTCACTAACACACAAACTCACTAACACACAAACTCACTAACACACAAACTCACAAACTCACTAACACACAAACTCACCAACACACAAACTCACCAACACAAACACACAAACTCACCAACTCACAAACTCACCAACTCAAAAACTCACACACAAATATACAAACACATAAACTCACAAACACACAAACTCACCAACACACAAACTCACAAACTCAAACTCACAAACACAAACTCACAAACACACAAACTCACTAACACACAAACTCACTAACACACAAACTCACTAACACACAAACTCACAAACTCACTAACACACAAACTCACCAACACACAAACTCACCAACACAAACACACAAACACATAAACTCACCAACACACAAACTCACAAACTCACAAACACACAAACTCACCAACACACAAACTCACCAACACAAACACACAAACACATAAACTCACCAACACACAAACTCACAAACTCACAAACACACAAACTCACCAACACACAAACTCACAAACACACAAACTCACCAACACAAACTCACCAACACAAACACACAAACACACAAACTCACCAACACACAAACTCACAAACTCACAAACACAAACTCACCAACTCACAAACTCACAAACACACAAACTCACCAACTCACAAACTCACAAACACACAAACTCACCAACTCACAAACTCACAAACACACAAACTCACCAACACACAAACTCACAAACACTCAAACTCACAAACACTCAAACTCACAAACACAAACTCACAAACTCAAACTCACAAACTCACACACAAACACACAAATATAGTACATCAGTAACCAATCGTTTTTGGGTCACGAGTAACGAACCGGTAAAGACGTTCCTAAAAGATTTTTCGGCGTCTACCTGCGACGAACACATGTTGGTCACCCGCTGACCGAAGCCCTCCGACGACATCTGCCCGGCGTTCATGCGTTTCGTTGTAACAACAAGCACTTTTGAATTAAAATTGAAACGAATGAAAATTTTGCTTATTTTAAGCATTCACGATAATTTCATTTCTAAAATAAATATGTTTTTAATAATTTGATCTAACTTTGCTAAAGAAATGATTTTATGTCATTAAAAAAAAATTAAGTGAGCCATTACTGCCGAAGTGAACAAAACGCAACTGTGGCGATGAAAATAAATGACAACACAACACTGTCTGTAATTTGTAAAAAAAACTTTCCCAAAGTATAAATACTATTCTAAATCTTTCCAATTATTCCATATCAAGTAGGTAAATAAAATGAAAACACTGAAAAGAAAAAAAGAAAGTCAACCCTCGATCTTATGGTAATTCCTACGATTAAATACCACGTTCATAATCGGAATATGCGCTATTCCAGTCCGATAACATAACTAGATCATTCAATTCACTATAATATGAGACATTTTAATTTATTTTAACGTTAATAACGACAACACGTAAAACTTTAGTACAAAACCGACCAATTTCGGGCGGTAAACAAATCACATACGCCTAGTAACTTTTACACCTGGTAAACGTTTCAAAAATTTTATAGAAATACTACAAGCTGTCATCTCCATACATTTACCCTACTATCCGTTATTCGTAACCCTCCCATCCGTAGGTAGCAAGCCAACGGTAACTTCGCTTACGAAACGATTTTTAAAGGAACAGTTTTGGGTTACGTCTCGTAGACAATTCTACCATCCGTGAACAAAACGAGTCGTTTCGCGAGTATAGGAACCGGGCGTTAGTGATTGGGCAACTCCAGGTATTTACAAAAGTAGGCAGAGGTTATTTGAATTGTATCATGAAAAAACATGTAACCATGATGAAACTTTTAAAGAATTTGTTAGGAAATATTCAAAAACTTTTAAAAGATCCTGTTCCTCAGCAAAAGCCATAAACATTAAAAATAAAATAAAATGTTTTGGAAATAAAATTAAAACCACTTGGAATATAATTAATTCAGAAACAAACTCACACACAAACACACAAATACATAAACACACACACTCACAAACACAAACATACAAACTCACACACAAATACACAAACTCACTAACACACAAACTCACACACAAACTCACAAACACACAAATACACAAACTCACAAACACTCAAACTCACAAACACTCAAACTCACAAACACAAACTCACAAACTCAAACTCACAAACACAAACTCACAAACACACAAACTCACTAACACACAAACTCACTAACACACAAACTCACTAACACACAAACTCACAAACTCACTAACACACAAACTCACCAACACACAAACTCACCAACACAAACACACAAACTCACCAACACACAAACTCACCAACACAAACACACAAACTCACCAACTCACAAACTCACCAACTAAAAAACTCACACACAAATATACAAACACAAAAACTCACAAACACACAAACTCACTAACACACAAACTCACAAACACAAACTCACTAACACACAAACTCACTAACACACAAACTCACTAACACACAAACTCACAAACTCACTAACACACAAACTCACCAACACACAAACTCACCAACACACAAACTCACAAACACACAAACTCACCAACTGACAAACTCACACACAAATATACAAACACAAACTTACTAACACACAAACTCACAAACACACAAATACACAAACTCACAAACACAAACTCACTAACACACAAACTCACCAACACAAAAACTCACCAGCACAAACACACAAACTCACCAACTCACAACTCACCAACTCACAAACTCACAAACACACAAACTCACTAACACACAAACACACAAACTCACTAACACACAAACTCACAAACTCACACACAAATACACAAACTCACAAACACAAACTTACTAACACACAAACTCACAAACACAGAAATACACAAACTCACAAACACAAACTCACTAACACACAAACTCACCAACACACAAACTCACAAACACAAACTCACCAACACACAAACTCACAAACTCACACACAAACACACAAATATAGTACATCAGTAACCAATCGTTTTTGGGTCACGAGTAACGAACCGGTAAAGACGTTCCTAAAAGATTTTTCGGCGTCTACCTGCGACGAACACATGTTGGTCACCCGCTGACCGAAGCCCTCCGACGACATCTGCCCGGCGTTCATGCGTTTCGTTGTAACAACAAGCACTTTTGAATTAAAATTGAAACGAATGAAAATTTTGCTTATTTTAAGCATTCACGATAATTTCATTTCTAAAATAAATATGTTTTTAATAATTTGATCTAACTTTGCTAAAGAAATGATTTTATGTCATTAAATAAAAACTTTTTACAAAAAAAAAAACAACCGACTTCCAAAAAAACACTACAAAGTCAAAAATAACTTAATTTCGGAAGTCGGTGTCTTTGGTTTTGAATTTTCGTTTTTTGCCACCGACTTCCGAAATTAAGTTATTTTTGACTTTGTAGTGTTTTTTTGGAAGTCGGTTGTTTTTTTTTTTGTAAAAAGTTTTTATTTTTCACTTTTTAGTTGTGGTACCTACCCTACACAAATTCGAATACCACTACCTGCTATGTAAATAACAGTGACAGGAAGTTATCATCTCATCTACATACTAAGTGGGGAAAAAATACGTATAATTGAAGCTAACTCAAAAACTACCCAAGCAAAGTTTATAAAATTTATATTGGACCACCTCTGAAGTATGATCTATCAAACAAAAAAAGAATCATCAAAATCTATTCATAATTGGCGGAGTAATCGCGTTACAAACATACAAAAAAAAAAAAAAAACAAAAAAAAAAAAAACATACGAATTGAGAACCTCCTCCTTTTGGAAGTCGGTTAAAAATGATTTTATGTTTAAAAAACGTGTTTTTTTATTTTGTAGTGAAACTTATTAGTTGTTGAATAAAAAAAACTATATTAGGGACAAAAATAGAGCCACTTACAACCCATATGGGTGCAAAGTTCTTATCACTAAAAAATGAATTAAGTCCAAACACAAGGTAGATACTGTAAAACGTTGAGGAGTTCCCTTGACCGTCCTTCGTCTTCATCATCAGACCCCTAATGACAGTCACAACCCATCTAGGTGTAAAGTTCTCATCAATACAAATTAATCAAGCCCAAACACCAGGTAATTGCTGTAAACCGTTGAGGAGTTTCCTCGACTGTCTTTCGGCTTCGTCATCAGATCGACTCCAGACCTTCATTAAATAGTAGTGGTTTAAAATACTTAAGTAATGAAATAACAAACGCACTAGTCGCCACTACGATTTTCGAAGGTTCCCCTCGATTTCTCTGGGATGCCATCATCAGGTCCTGGTTTCCTTATCATGGTACCATCCTTGGGATATCTCCTTTCCAAAAAAAAAAGAATCATCAAAATCGGTTCATAAACGACGAAGTTATCAGCGAACACACATAAAAAAAAAAAAAAAAAATATATACGGTCGAATTGAGAAACCTCCTTTTTTTGAAGTCGGTTAAAAAAAATTAAGTGAGCCATTACTGCCGAAGTGAACAAAACGCAACTGTGGCGATGAAAATAAATGACAACACAACACTGTCTGTAATTTGTAAAAAAAACTTTCCCAAAGTATAAATACTATTCTAAATCTTTCCAATTATTCCATATCAAGTAGGTAAATAAAATGAAAACACTGAAAAGAAAAAAAGAAAGTCAACCCTCGATCTTATGGTAATTCCTACGATTAAATACCACGTTCATAATCGGAATATGCGCTATTCCAGTCCGATAACATAACTAGATCATTCAATTCACTATATGAATGAGACATTTTAATTTATTTTAACGTTAATAACGACAACACGTAAAACTTTAGTACAAAACCGACCAATTTCGGGCGGTAAACAAATCACATACGCCTAGTAACTTTTACAGCTGGTTAACGTTTCAAAAATTTTATAGAAACACTACAAGCTGTCATCTCCATTAATTTACCCTACTATCCGTTATTCGTAACCCTCCCATCCGTAGGTAGCAAGCCAACGGTAACTTCGCTTACGAAACGATTTTTAAAGGAACAGTTTTGGGTTACGTCTCGTAGACAATTCTACCATCCGTGAACAAAACGAGTCGTTTCGCGAGTATAGGAACCGGGCGTTAGTGATTGGGCAACTCCAGGTATTTACAAAAGTAGGCAGAGGTTATTTGAATTGTATCATGAAAAAACATGTAACCATGATGAAACTTTTAAAGAATTTGTTAGGAAATATTCAAAAACTTTTAAAAGATCCTGTTCCTCAGCAAAAGCCATAAACATTAAAAATAAAATAAAATGTTTTGGAAATAAAATTAAAACCACTTGGAAGATAATTAATTCAGAAACAAACTCACACACAAACACACAAATACATAAACACACACACTCACAAACACAAACATACAAACTCACACACAAATACACAAACTCACACACAAATACACAAACTCACTAACACACAAACTCACACACAAACTCACAAACACACAAATACACAAACTCACAAACACTCAAACTCACAAACACTCAACTCACAAACACAAACTCACAAACTCAAACTCACAAACACAAACTCACAAACACACAAACGCACAAACTCACACACAAATACACAAACTCACAAACACACAAATACACAAACTCACAAACACTCAAACTCACAAACACAAACTCACAAACTCAAACTCACAAACACAAACTCACAAACACAAACTCACAAACACACAAACGCACAAACTCACACACAAATACACAAACTCACAAACACACAAATACACAAACTCACAAACACTCAAACTCACAAACACAAACTCACAAACTCAAACTCACAAACATAAACTCACAAACACACAAACGCACAAACTCACACACAAATACACAAACTCACAAACACACAAACTCACACACAAATACACAAACTCACAAACACAAACTCACCAACACACAAACTCACACACAAACACACAAACTCACAAACACACAAACTCACACACAAATACACAAACTCACAAACACAAACTCACAAACACTCAAACTCACAAACACACAAACGCACAAACTCACACACAAATACACAAACTCACAAACACACAAACTCACACACAAATACACAAATACATAAACACACACACTCACAAACACAAACATACAAACTCACACACAAATACACAAACTCACTAACACACAAACTCACACACAAACTCACAAACACACAAATACACAAACTCACAAACACTCAAACTCACAAACACAAACTCACAAACTCAAACTCACAAACACAAACTCACAAACACACAAACGCACAAACTCACACACAAATACACAAACTCACAAACACACAAACTCACAAACACACAAACTCACACACAAATACACAAACTCACAAACACAAACTCACCAACACACAAACTCACACACAAACACACAAACTCACAAACACACAAACTCACACACAAATACACAAACTCACAAACACAAACTCACAAACACTCAAACTCACAAACACTCAAACTCACAAACACAAACTCACAAACACACAAATACACAAACTCACAAACACTCAAACTCACAAACACTCAAACTCAAAAACACAAACTCACAAACTCAAACTCACAAACACAAACTCACAAACACACAAACGCACAAACTCACACACAAATACACAAACTCACAAACACACAAACTCACAAACAAATACACAAACTCACAAACACAAACTCACCAACACACAAACTCACACACAAACTCACAAACACACAAACTCACACACAAATACACAAACTCACAAACACAAACTCACAAACACTCAAACTCACAAACACTCAATCTCACAAACACAAACTCACAAACTCAAACTCACAAACACAAACTCACAAACACTCAAACTCACTAACACACAAACTCACAAACTCACTAACACACAAACTCACCAACACACAAACTCACCAACACAAACCACAAACTCACCAACACACAAACTCACAAACACACAAACTCACAAACTCACCAACTCACAAACTCACACACAAATATACAAACACATAAACTCACTAACACACAAACTCACACACAAACTCACAAACACACAAATACACAAACTCACAAACACTCAAACTCACAAACACTCAAACTCACAAACACAAACTCACAAACTCAAACTCACAAACACAAACTCACAAACACACAAACGCACAAACTCACACACAAATACACAAACTCACAAACACACAAACTCACACACAAATACACAAACTCACAAACACAAACTCACCAACACACAAACTCACACACAAACACACAAACTCACAAACACACAAACCCAAACTCACAAACACAAACTCACAAACACACAAACTCACTAACACACAAACTCACTAACACACAAACTCACTAACACACAAACTCACAAACTCACAAACACACAAACTCACTAACACACAAACTCACCAACACACAAACTCACAAACTCACTAACACACAAACTCACCAACACACAAACTCACAAACACAAACTCACCAACACACAAACTCACAAACTCACAAACACACAAACTCACCAACACAAACACACAAACACACAAACTCACCAACACACAAACTCACAAACTCACTAACACACAAACTCACACACAAACTCACAAACACACAAATACACAAACTCACAAACACTCAAACCCACAAACACTCAAACTCACAAACACAAACTCACAAACTCAAACTCACAAACACAAACTCACAAACACACAAACTCACTAACACACAAACTCACAAACTCACTAACACACAAACTCACCAACACACAAACTCACCAACACAAACACACAAACTCACCAACTCACAAACTCACCAACTCATAAACTCACACACAAATATACAAATACATAAACACACACACTCACAAACACAAACATACAAACTCACACACAAATACACAAACTCACTAACACACAAACTCACACAAACTCACAAACACACAAATACACAAACTCACAAACACTCAAACTCACAAACACTCAAACTCACAAACACAAACTCACAAACTCACCAACTCACAAACACACAAACTCACCAACTCACAAACTCACAAACACACAAACTCACCAACACACAAACTCACAAACACTCAAACTCACAAACACTCAAACTCACAAACACTCAAACTCACAAACTCAAACTCACAAACACAAACTCACAAACACACAAACTCACTAACACACAAACTCACTAACACACAAACTCACAAACACTCAAACTCACAAACACTCAAACTCACAAACTCAAACTCACAAACACAAACTCACAAACACACAAACTCACTAACACAAAAACTCACTAACACACAAACTCACTAACACACAAACTCACCAACACACAAACTCACCAACACAAACACACAAACTCACCAACTCACAAACTCACCAACTCATAAACTCACACACAAATATACAAACACATAAACTCACAAACACACAAACTCACCAACACACAAACTCACAAACTCAAACTCACAAACACAAACTCACAAACACACAAACTCACTAACACACAAACTCACTAACACACAAACTCACTAACACACAAACTCACTAACACACAAACTCACAAACACACAAACTCACCAACTCACAAACTCACAAACACATAAACTCACCAACACACAAACTCACAAACACACAAACTCACCAACACACAAACTCACAAACTCACAAACACACAAACTCACCAACTCACAAACTCACAAACACACAAACTCACCAACACACAAACTCACAAACTCACCAACACACAAACTCACAAACTCAAACTCACAAACACAAACTCACTAACACACAAACTCACAAGCACACAAACTCACCAACTCACAAACTCACAAACACACAAACTCACCAACACACAAACTCACAAACTCACTAACACACAAACTCACCAACACACAAACTCACAAACACAAACTCACCAACACACAAACTCACAAACTCACAAACACACAAACTCATCAACACACAAACTCACCAACACAAACACACAAACACACAAACTCACCAACACACAAACTCACAAACTCACTAACACACAAACTCACACACAAACTCACAAACACACAAATACACAAACTCACAAACACTCAAACCCACAAACACTCAAACTCACAAACACAAACTCACAAACTCAAACTCACAAACACAAACTCACAAACACACAAACTCACTAACACACAAACTCACAAACTCACTAACACACAAACTCACCAACACACAAACTCACCAACACAAACACACAAACACACAAACTCACCAACACACAAACTCACAAACTCACAAACACACAAACTCACCAACACAAACACACAAACACACAAACTCACCAACACACAAACTCACAAACTCACAAACACACAAACTCACCAACTCACAAACTCACAAACACACAAACTCACCAACTCACAAACTCACAAACACACAAACTCACCAACTCACAAACACAAACTCACCAACTCACAAACTCACAAACACACAAACTCACCAACACACAAACTCACAAACACTCAAACTCACAAACACAAACTCACAAACTCACTAACACACAAACACACAAACTCACTAACACACAAACTCTCAAACTCACACACAAATACACAAACTCACAAACACAAACTTACTAACACACAAACTCACAAACACACAAATACACAAACTCACAAACACAAACTCACTAACACACAAACTCACCAACACACAAACTCACAAACACAAACTCACCAACACACAAACTCACAAACTCACACACAAACACACAAATATAGTACATCAGTAACCAATCGTTTTTGGGTCACGAGTAACGAACCGGTAAAGACGTTCCTAAAAGATTTTTCGGCGTCTACCTGCGACGAACACATGTTGGTCACCCGCTGACCGAAGCCCTCCGACGACATCTGCCCGGCGTTCATGCGTTTCGTTGTAACAACAAGCACTTTTGAATTAAAATTGAAACGAATGAAAATTTTGCTTATTTTAAGCATTCACGATAATTTCATTTCTAAAATAAATATGTTTTTAATAATTTGATCTAACTTTGCTAAAGAAATGATTTTATGTCATTAAAAAAAAATTAAGTGAGCCATTACTGCCGAAGTGAACAAAACGCAACTGTGGCGATGAAAATAAATGACAACACAACACTGTCTGTAATTTGTAAAAAAAACTTTCCCAAAGTATAAATACTATTCTAAATCTTTCCAATTATTCCATATCAAGTAGGTAAATAAAATGAAAACACTGAAAAGAAAAAAAGAAAGTCAACCCTCGATCTTATGGTAATTCCTACGATTAAATACCACGTTCATAATCGGAATATGCGCTATTCCAGTCCGATAACATAACTAGATCATTCAATTCACTATATGAATGAGACATTTTAATTTATTTTAACGTTAATAACGACAACACGTAAAACTTTAGTACAAAACCGACCAATTTCGGGCGGTAAACAAATCACATACGCCTAGTAACTTTTACAGCTGGTAAACGTTTCAAAAATTTTATAGAAATACTACAAGCTGTCATCTCCATACATTTACCCTACTATCCGTTATTCGTAACCCTCCCATCCGTAGGTAGCAAGCCAACGGTAACTTCGCTTACGAAACGATTTTTAAAGGAACAGTTTTGGGTTACGTCTCGTAGACAATTCTACCATCCGTGAACAAAACGAGTCGTTTCGCGAGTATAGGAACCGGGCGTTAGTGATTGGGCAACTCCAGGTATTTACAAAAGTAGGCAGAGGTTATTTGAATTGTATCATGAAAAAACATGTAACCATGATGAAACTTTTAAAGAATTTGTTAGGAAATATTCAAAAACTTTTAAAAGATCCTGTTCCTCAGCAAAAGCCATAAACATTAAAAATAAAATAAAATGTTTTGGAAATAAAATTAAAACCACTTGGAAGACAATTAATTCAGAAACAAACTCACACACAAACACACAAATACATAAACACACACACTCACAAACACAAACATACAAACTCACACACAAATACACAAACTCACTAACACACAAACTCACACACAAACTCACAAACACACAAATACACAAACTCACAAACACTCAAACTCACAAACACTCAAACTCACAAACACAAACTCACAAACTCAAACTCACAAACACAAACTCGCAAACACACAAACGCACAAACTCACACACAAATACACAAACTCACAAACACACAAACTCACACACAAATACACAAACTCACAAACACAAACTCACCAACACACAAACTCACACACAAACACACAAACTCACAAACACACAAACACACACAAATACACAAACTCACAAACACAAACTCACAAACACTCAAACTCACAAACACTCAAACTCACAAACACAAACTCACAAACTCAAACTCACAAACACAAACTCACAAACACACAAACTCACCAACACACAAACTCACAAACTCACAAACACACAAACTCACCAACTCACAAACTCACAAACACACAAACTCACCAACTCACAAACTCACAAACACACAAACTCACTAACACACAAACTCACAAACACACAAACTCACAAACACACAAACTCACAAACACAAACTCACCAACACACAAACTCACACACAAACTCACCAACACACAAACTCACAAACACACAAACTCACCAACACACAAACTCACCAACACAAACACACAAACACACAAACTCACCAACACACAAACTCACTTACACACAAACTCACACACAAACTCACAAACTCAAACTCACAAACACAAACTCACAAACACACAAACTCACTAACACACAAACTCACTAACACACAAACTCACTAACACACAAACTCACAAACTCACTAACACACAAACTCACCAACACACAAACTCACCAACACAAACACACAAACTCACCAACTCATAAACTCACACACAAATATACAAATACATAAACACACACACTCACAAACACAAACATACAAACTCACACACAAATACACAAACTCACTAACACACAAACTCACCAACACACAAACTCACCAACACAAACACACAAACTCACCAACTCATAAACTCACACACAAATATACAAATACATAAACACACACACTCACAAACACAAACATACAAATTCACACACAAATACACAAACTCACCAACACACAAACTCACACACAAACACACAAACTCACAAACACACAAACTCACACACAAATACACAAACTCACAAACACAAACTCACAAACACTCAAACTCACAAACACTCAAACTCACAAACACAAACTCACAAACTCAAACTCACAAACTCAAACTCACAAACACTCAAACTCACTAACACACAAACTCACAAACTCACTTACACACAAACTCACCAACACACAAACTCACCAACACAAACACACAAACTCACCAACTCACAAACTCACCAACTCATAAACTCACACACAAATATACAAACACATAAACTCACAAACACACAAACTCAACAACACACAAACTCACTAACGCACAAACTCACTAACACACAAACTCACAAACACAAACTCACCAACACACAAACTCACAAACTCAAACTCACAAACACAAACTCACTAACACTCAAACTCACAAACACTCAAACTCACAAACACAAACTCACAAACTCAAACTCACTAACACACAAACTCACACACAAACTCACAAACACACAAATACACAAACTCAAAAACACTCAAACCCACAAACACTCAAACTCACAAACACAAACTCACAAACTCAAACTCACAAACACAAACTCACAAACACACAAACTCACTAACACACAAACTCACAAACTCACTAACACACAAACTCACCAACACACAAACTCACCAACACAAACACACAAACTCACCAACTCACAAACTCACCAACTCATAAACTCACACACAAATATACAAATACATAAACACACACACTCACAAACACAAACATACAAACACACACAAATACACAAACTCACTAACACACAAACTCACACAAACTCACAAACACACAAATACACAAACTCACAAACACTCAAACTCACAAACACAAACTCACAAACTCACCAACTCACAAACACACAAACTCACCAACTCACAAACTCACAAACACACAAACTCACCAACACTCAAACTCACAAACACAAACTCACAAACTCAAACTCACAAACACAAACTCACAAACACACAAACTCACTAACACACAAACTCACTAACACACAAACTCACAAACTCACACACAAATACACAAACTCACAAACACACAAACTCACCAACACACAAACTCAAAAACACACAAACTCAAAAACACACAAATACACAAACTCACAAACACTCAAACTCACAAACACAAACTCACAAACTCAAACTCACAAACACAAACTCACAAACACAAAAACTCACTAACACACAAACTCACTAACACACAAACTCACCAACACACAAACTCACCAACACAAACACACAAACTCACCAACTCACAAACTCACCAACTCATAAACTCACACACAAATATACAAACACATAAACTCACAAACACACAAACTCACCAACACACAAACTCACAAACTCAAACTCACAAACACAAACTCACAAACACACAAACTCACAAACACACAAACTCACTAACACACAAACTCACTAACACACAAACTCACAAACTCACTAACACACAAACTCACCAACACACAAACTCACAAACACAAACTCACCAACACACAAACTCACAAACTCACAAACACACAAACTCACCAACACAAACACACAAACACACAAACTCACCAACACACAAACTCACAAACTCACTAACACACAAACTCACACACAAACTCACAAACACACAAATACACAAACTCACAAACACTCAAACCCACAAACACTCAAACTCACAAACACAAACTCACAAACTCAAACTCAAACTCACAAACACAAACACACAAACTCACTAACACACCAACTCACTAACACACAAACTCACTAACACACAAACTCACAAACTCACTAACACACAAACTCACCAACACAAACACACAAACTCACCAACTCACAAACTCACCAACTCACAAACTCACACACAAATATACAAACACATAAACTCACAAACACACAAACTCACCAACACATAAACTCACCAACACAAACACACAAACTCACCAACTCACAAACTCACCAACTCACAAACTCACACACAAATATACAAACACATAAACTCACAAACACACAAACTCACCAACACACAAACTCACCAACACAAACACACAAACTCACCAACTCACAAACTCACCAACTCACAAACTCACACACAAATATACAAACACATAAACTCACAAACACACAAACTCACCAACACATAAACTCACCAACACACAAACTCACAAACACACAAACTCACAAACTCACTAACACACAAACACACAAACTCACTAACACACAAACGCACAAACTCACACACAAATATACAAACTCACCAACTCACAAACTCACAAACACACAAACTCACCAACACACAAACTCACAAACACACAAATACACAAACTCACAAACACAAACTCACTAACACACAAACTCACCAACACAAAAACTCACCAGCACAAACACACAAACTCACCAACTCACAACTCACCAACTCACAAACTCACAAACACACAAACTCACTAACACACAAACACACAAACTCACTAACACACAAACTCACAAACTCACACACAAATACACAAACTCACAAACACAAACTTACTAACACACAAACTCACAAACACAGAAATACACAAACTCACAAACACAAACTCACTAACACACAAACTCACCAACACACAAACTCACAAACACAAACTCACCAACACACAAACTCACAAACTCACACACAAACACACAAATATAGTACATCAGTAACCAATCGTTTTTGGGTCACGAGTAACGAACCGGTAAAGACGTTCCTAAAAGATTTTTCGGCGTCTACCTGCGACGAACACATGTTGGTCACCCGCTGACCGAAGCCCTCCGACGACATCTGCCCGGCGTTCATGCGTTTCGTTGTAACAACAAGCACTTTTGAATTAAAATTGAAACGAATGAAAATTTTGCTTATTTTAAGCATTCACGATAATTTCATTTCTAAAATAAATATGTTTTTAATAATTTGATCTAACTTTGCTAAAGAAATGATTTTATGTCATTAAATAAAAACTTTTTACAAAAAAAAAAACAACCGACTTCCAAAAAAACACTACAAAGTCAAAAATAACTTAATTTCGGAAGTCGGTGTCTTTGGTTTTGAATTTTCGTTTTTTGCCACCGACTTCCGAAATTAAGTTATTTTTGACTTTGTAGTGTTTTTTTGGAAGTCGGTTGTTTTTTTTTTTGTAAAAAGTTTTTATTTTTCACTTTTTAGTTGTGGTACCTACCCCACACAAATTCGAATACCACTACCTGCTATGTAAATAACAGTGACAGGAAGTTATCATCTCATCTACATACTAAGTGGGGAAAAAATACGTATAATTGAAGCTAACTCAAAAACTACCCAAGCAAAGTTTATAAAATTTATATTGGACCACCTCTGAAGTATGATCTATCAAACAAAAAAAGAATCATCAAAATCTATTCATAATTGGCGGAGTAATCGCGTTACAAACATACAAAAAAAAAAAAAAAACAAAAAAAAAAAAAACATACGAATTGAGAACCTCCTCCTTTTGGAAGTCGGTTAAAAATGATTTTATGTTTAAAAAACGTGTTTTTTTATTTTGTAGTGAAACTTATTAGTTGTTGAATAAAAAAAACTATATTAGGGACAAAAATAGAGCCACTTACAACCCATATGGGTGCAAAGTTCTTATCACTAAAAAATGAATTAAGTCCAAACACAAGGTAGATACTGTAAAACGTTGAGGAGTTCCCTTGACCGTCCTTCGTCTTCATCATCAGACCCCTAATGACAGTCACAACCCATCTAGGTGTAAAGTTCTCATCAATACAAATTAATCAAGCCCAAACACCAGGTAATTGCTGTAAACCGTTGAGGAGTTTCCTCGACTGTCTTTCGGCTTCGTCATCAGATCGACTCCAGACCTTCATTAAATAGTAGTGGTTTAAAATACTTAAGTAATGAAATAACAAACGCACTAGTCGCCACTACGATTTTCGAAGGTTCCCCTCGATTTCTCTGGGATGCCATCATCAGGTCCTGGTTTCCTTATCATGGTACCATCCTTGGGATATCTCCTTTCCAAAAAAAAAAGAATCATCAAAATCGGTTCATAAACGACGAAGTTATCAGCGAACACACATAAAAAAAAATATATACGGTCGAATTGAGAAACCTCCTTTTTTTGAAGTCGGTTAAAAAAAATTAAGTGAGCCATTACTGCCGAAGTGAACAAAACGCAACTGTGGCGATGAAAATAAATGACAACACAACACTGTCTGTAATTTGTAAAAAAAACTTTCCCAAAGTATAAATACTATTCTAAATCTTTCCAATTATTCCATATCAAGTAGGTAAATAAAATGAAAACACTGAAAAGAAAAAAAGAAAGTCAACCCTCGATCTTATGGTAATTCCTACGATTAAATACCACGTTCATAATCGGAATATGCGCTATTCCAGTCCGATAACATAACTAGATCATTCAATTCACTATATGAATGAGACATTTTAATTTATTTTAACGTTAATAACGACAACACGTAAAACTTTAGTACAAAACCGACCAATTTCGGGCGGTAAACAAATCACATACGCCTAGTAACTTTTACAGCTGGTTAACGTTTCAAAAATTTTATAGAAACACTACAAGCTGTCATCTCCATTAATTTACCCTACTATCCGTTATTCGTAACCCTCCCATCCGTAGGTAGCAAGCCAACGGTAACTTCGCTTACGAAACGATTTTTAAAGGAACAGTTTTGGGTTACGTCTCGTAGACAATTCTACCATCCGTGAACAAAACGAGTCGTTTCGCGAGTATAGGAACCGGGCGTTAGTGATTGGGCAACTCCAGGTATTTACAAAAGTAGGCAGAGGTTATTTGAATTGTATCATGAAAAAACATGTAACCATGATGAAACTTTTAAAGAATTTGTTAGGAAATATTCAAAAACTTTTAAAAGATCCTGTTCCTCAGCAAAAGCCATAAACATTAAAAATAAAATAAAATGTTTTGGAAATAAAATTAAAACCACTTGGAAGATAATTAATTCAGAAACAAACTCACACACAAACACACAAATACATAAACACACACACTCACAAACACAAACATACAAACTCACACACAAATACACAAACTCACACACAAATACACAAACTCACTAACACACAAACTCACACACAAACTCACAAACACACAAATACACAAACTCACAAACACTCAAACTCACAAACACTCAACTCACAAACACAAACTCACAAACTCAAACTCACAAACACAAACTCACAAACACACAAACGCACAAACTCACACACAAATACACAAACTCACAAACACACAAATACACAAACTCACAAACACTCAAACTCACAAACACAAACTCACAAACTCATACTCACAAACACAAACTCACAAACACAAACTCACAAACACACAAACGCACAAACTCACACACAAATACACAAACTCACAAACACACAAATACACAAACTCACAAACACTCAAACTCACAAACACAAACTCACAAACTCAAACTCACAAACATAAACTCACAAACACACAAACGCACAAACTCACACACAAATACACAAACTCACAAACACACAAACTCACACACAAATACACAAACTCACAAACACAAACTCACCAACACACAAACTCACACACAAACACACAAACTCACAAACACACAAACTCACACACAAATACACAAACTCACAAACACAAACTCACAAACACTCAAACTCACAAACACACAAACGCACAAACTCACACACAAATACACAAACTCACAAACACACAAACTCACACACAAATACACAAATACATAAACACACACACTCACAAACACAAACATACAAACTCACACACAAATACACAAACTCACTAACACACAAACTCACACACAAACTCACAAACACACAAATACACAAACTCACAAACACTCAAACTCACAAACACAAACTCACAAACTCAAACTCACAAACACAAACTCACAAACACACAAACGCACAAACTCACACACAAATACACAAACTCACAAACACACAAACTCACAAACACACAAACTCACACACAAATACACAAACTCACAAACACAAACTCACCAACACACAAACTCACACACAAACACACAAACTCACAAACACACAAACTCACACACAAATACACAAACTCACAAACACAAACTCACAAACACTCAAACTCACAAACACTCAAACTCACAAACACAAACTCACAAACACACAAATACACAAACTCACAAACACTCAAACTCACAAACACTCAAACTCAAAAACACAAACTCACAAACTCAAACTCACAAACACAAACTCACAAACACACAAACGCACAAACTCACACACAAATACACAAACTCACAAACACACAAACTCACAAACAAATACACAAACTCACAAACACAAACTCACCAACACACAAACTCACACACAAACTCACAAACACACAAACTCACACACAAATACACAAACTCACAAACACAAACTCACAAACACTCAAACTCACAAACACTCAATCTCACAAACACAAACTCACAAACTCAAACTCACAAACACAAACTCACAAACACTCAAACTCACTAACACACAAACTCACAAACTCACTAACACACAAACTCACCAACACACAAACTCACCAACACAAACCACAAACTCACCAACACACAAACTCACAAACACACAAACTCACAAACTCACCAACTCACAAACTCACACACAAATATACAAACACATAAACTCACTAACACACAAACTCACACACAAACTCACAAACACACAAATACACAAACTCACAAACACTCAAACTCACAAACACTCAAACTCACAAACACAAACTCACAAACTCAAACTCACAAACACAAACTCACAAACACACAAACGCACAAACTCACACACAAATACACAAACTCACAAACACACAAACTCACACACAAATACACAAACTCACAAACACAAACTCACCAACACACAAACTCACACACAAACACACAAACTCACAAACACACAAACCCAAACTCACAAACACAAACTCACAAACACACAAACTCACTAACACACAAACTCACTAACACACAAACTCACTAACACACAAACTCACAAACTCACAAACACACAAACTCACTAACACACAAACTCACCAACACACAAACTCACAAACTCACTAACACACAAACTCACCAACACACAAACTCACAAACACAAACTCACCAACACACAAACTCACAAACTCACAAACACACAAACTCACCAACACAAACACACAAACACACAAACTCACCAACACACAAACTCACAAACTCACTAACACACAAACTCACACACAAACTCACAAACACACAAATACACAAACTCACAAACACTCAAACCCACAAACACTCAAACTCACAAACACAAACTCACAAACTCAAACTCACAAACACAAACTCACAAACACACAAACTCACTAACACACAAACTCACAAACTCACTAACACACAAACTCACCAACACACAAACTCACCAACACAAACACACAAACTCACCAACTCACAAACTCACCAACTCATAAACTCACACACAAATATACAAATACATAAACACACACACTCACAAACACAAACATACAAACTCACACACAAATACACAAACTCACTAACACACAAACTCACACAAACTCACAAACACACAAATACACAAACTCACAAACACTCAAACTCACAAACACTCAAACTCACAAACACAAACTCACAAACTCACCAACTCACAAACACACAAACTCACCAACTCACAAACTCACAAACACACAAACTCACCAACACACAAACTCACAAACACTCAAACTCACAAACACTCAAACTCACAAACACTCAAACTCACAAACTCAAACTCACAAACACAAACTCACAAACACACAAACTCACTAACACACAAACTCACTAACACACAAACTCACAAACACTCAAACTCACAAACACTCAAACTCACAAACTCAAACTCACAAACACAAACTCACAAACACACAAACTCACTAACACAAAAACTCACTAACACACAAACTCACTAACACACAAACTCACCAACACACAAACTCACCAACACAAACACACAAACTCACCAACTCACAAACTCACCAACTCATAAACTCACACACAAATATACAAACACATAAACTCACAAACACACAAACTCACCAACACACAAACTCACAAACTCAAACTCACAAACACAAACTCACAAACACACAAACTCACTAACACACAAACTCACTAACACACAAACTCACTAACACACAAACTCACTAACACACAAACTCACAAACACACAAACTCACCAACTCACAAACTCACAAACACATAAACTCACCAACACACAAACTCACAAACACACAAACTCACCAACACACAAACTCACAAACTCACAAACACACAAACTCACCAACTCACAAACTCACAAACACACAAACTCACCAACACACAAACTCACAAACTCAAACTCACAAACACAAACTCACTAACACACAAACTCACAAGCACACAAACTCACCAACTCACAAACTCACAAACACACAAACTCACCAACACACAAACTCACAAACTCACTAACACACAAACTCACCAACACACAAACTCACAAACACAAACTCACCAACACACAAACTCACAAACTCACAAACACACAAACTCATCAACACACAAACTCACCAACACAAACACACAAACACACAAACTCACCAACACACAAACTCACAAACTCACTAACACACAAACTCACACACAAACTCACAAACACACAAATACACAAACTCACAAACACTCAAACCCACAAACACTCAAACTCACAAACACAAACTCACAAACTCAAACTCACAAACACAAACTCACAAACACACAAACTCACTAACACACAAACTCACAAACTCACTAACACACAAACTCACCAACACACAAACTCACCAACACAAACACACAAACACACAAACTCACCAACACACAAACTCACAAACTCACAAACACACAAACTCACCAACACAAACACACAAACACACAAACTCACCAACACACAAACTCACAAACTCACAAACACACAAACTCACCAACTCACAAACTCACAAACACACAAACTCACCAACTCACAAACTCACAAACACACAAACTCACCAACTCACAAACACACAAACTCACCAACTCACAAACTCACAAACACACAAACTCACCAACACACAAACTCACAAACACTCAAACTCACAAACACAAACTCACAAACTCACTAACACACAAACACACAAACTCACTAACACACAAACTCTCAAACTCACACACAAATACACAAACTCACAAACACAAACTTACTAACACACAAACTCACAAACACACAAATACACAAACTCACAAACACAAACTCACTAACACACAAACTCACCAACACACAAACTCACAAACACAAACTCACCAACACACAAACTCACAAACTCACACACAAACACACAAATATAGTACATCAGTAACCAATCGTTTTTGGGTCACGAGTAACGAACCGGTAAAGACGTTCCTAAAAGATTTTTCGGCGTCTACCTGCGACGAACACATGTTGGTCACCCGCTGACCGAAGCCCTCCGACGACATCTGCCCGGCGTTCATGCGTTTCGTTGTAACAACAAGCACTTTTGAATTAAAATTGAAACGAATGAAAATTTTGCTTATTTTAAGCATTCACGATAATTTCATTTCTAAAATAAATATGTTTTTAATAATTTGATCTAACTTTGCTAAAGAAATGATTTTATGTCATTAAAAAAAAATTAAGTGAGCCATTACTGCCGAAGTGAACAAAACGCAACTGTGGCGATGAAAATAAATGACAACACAACACTGTCTGTAATTTGTAAAAAAAACTTTCCCAAAGTATAAATACTATTCTAAATCTTTCCAATTATTCCATATCAAGTAGGTAAATAAAATGAAAACACTGAAAAGAAAAAAAGAAAGTCAACCCTCGATCTTATGGTAATTCCTACGATTAAATACCACGTTCATAATCGGAATATGCGCTATTCCAGTCCGATAACATAACTAGATCATTCAATTCACTATATGAATGAGACATTTTAATTTATTTTAACGTTAATAACGACAACACGTAAAACTTTAGTACAAAACCGACCAATTTCGGGCGGTAAACAAATCACATACGCCTAGTAACTTTTACAGCTGGTAAACGTTTCAAAAATTTTATAGAAATACTACAAGCTGTCATCTCCATACATTTACCCTACTATCCGTTATTCGTAACCCTCCCATCCGTAGGTAGCAAGCCAACGGTAACTTCGCTTACGAAACGATTTTTAAAGGAACAGTTTTGGGTTACGTCTCGTAGACAATTCTACCATCCGTGAACAAAACGAGTCGTTTCGCGAGTATAGGAACCGGGCGTTAGTGATTGGGCAACTCCAGGTATTTACAAAAGTAGGCAGAGGTTATTTGAATTGTATCATGAAAAAACATGTAACCATGATGAAACTTTTAAAGAATTTGTTAGGAAATATTCAAAAACTTTTAAAAGATCCTGTTCCTCAGCAAAAGCCATAAACATTAAAAATAAAATAAAATGTTTTGGAAATAAAATTAAAACCACTTGGAAGACAATTAATTCAGAAACAAACTCACACACAAACACACAAATACATAAACACACACACTCACAAACACAAACATACAAACTCACACACAAATACACAAACTCACTAACACACAAACTCACACACAAACTCACAAACACACAAATACACAAACTCACAAACACTCAAACTCACAAACACTCAAACTCACAAACACAAACTCACAAACTCAAACTCACAAACACAAACTCGCAAACACACAAACGCACAAACTCACACACAAATACACAAACTCACAAACACACAAACTCACACACAAATACACAAACTCACAAACACAAACTCACCAACACACAAACTCACACACAAACACACAAACTCACAAACACACAAACACACACAAATACACAAACTCACAAACACAAACTCACAAACACTCAAACTCACAAACACTCAAACTCACAAACACAAACTCACAAACTCAAACTCACAAACACAAACTCACAAACACACAAACTCACCAACACACAAACTCACAAACTCACAAACACACAAACTCACCAACTCATAAACTCACAAACACACAAACTCACCAACTCACAAACTCACAAACACACAAACTCACTAACACACAAACTCACAAACACACAAACTCACAAACACACAAACTCACAAACACAAACTCACCAACACACAAACTCACACACAAACTCACCAACACACAAACTCACAAACACACAAACTCACCAACACACAAACTCACCAACACAAACACACAAACACACAAACTCACCAACACACAAACTCACTTACACACAAACTCACACACAAACTCACAAACTCAAACTCACAAACACAAACTCACAAACACACAAACTCACTAACACACAAACTCACTAACACACAAACTCACTAACACACAAACTCACAAACTCACTAACACACAAACTCACCAACACACAAACTCACCAACACAAACACACAAACTCACCAACTCATAAACTCACACACAAATATACAAATACATAAACACACACACTCACAAACACAAACATACAAACTCACACACAAATACACAAACTCACTAACACACAAACTCACCAACACACAAACTCACCAACACAAACACACAAACTCACCAACTCATAAACTCACACACAAATATACAAATACATAAACACACACACTCACAAACACAAACATACAAATTCACACACAAATACACAAACTCACCAACACACAAACTCACACACAAACACACAAACTCACAAACACACAAACTCACACACAAATACACAAACTCACAAACACAAACTCACAAACACTCAAACTCACAAACACTCAAACTCACAAACACAAACTCACAAACTCAAACTCACAAACTCAAACTCACAAACACTCAAACTCACTAACACACAAACTCACAAACTCACTTACACACAAACTCACCAACACACAAACTCACCAACACAAACACACAAACTCACCAACTCACAAACTCACCAACTCATAAACTCACACACAAATATACAAACACATAAACTCACAAACACACAAACTCAACAACACACAAACTCACTAACGCACAAACTCACTAACACACAAACTCACAAACACAAACTCACCAACACACAAACTCACAAACTCAAACTCACAAACACAAACTCACTAACACTCAAACTCACAAACACTCAAACTCACAAACACAAACTCACAAACTCAAACTCACTAACACACAAACTCACACACAAACTCACAAACACACAAATACACAAACTCAAAAACACTCAAACCCACAAACACTCAAACTCACAAACACAAACTCACAAACTCAAACTCACAAACACAAACTCACAAACACACAAACTCACTAACACACAAACTCACAAACTCACTAACACACAAACTCACCAACACACAAACTCACCAACACAAACACACAAACTCACCAACTCACAAACTCACCAACTCATAAACTCACACACAAATATACAAATACATAAACACACACACTCACAAACACAAACATACAAACACACACAAATACACAAACTCACTAACACACAAACTCACACAAACTCACAAACACACAAATACACAAACTCACAAACACTCAAACTCACAAACACAAACTCACAAACTCACCAACTCACAAACACACAAACTCACCAACTCACAAACTCACAAACACACAAACTCACCAACACTCAAACTCACAAACACAAACTCACAAACTCAAACTCACAAACACAAACTCACAAACACACAAACTCACTAACACACAAACTCACTAACACACAAACTCACAAACTCACACACAAATACACAAACTCACAAACACACAAACTCACCAACACACAAACTCAAAAACACACAAACTCAAAAACACACAAATACACAAACTCACAAACACTCAAACTCACAAACACAAACTCACAAACTCAAACTCACAAACACAAACTCACAAACACAAAAACTCACTAACACACAAACTCACTAACACACAAACTCACCAACACACAAACTCACCAACACAAACACACAAACTCACCAACTCACAAACTCACCAACTCATAAACTCACACACAAATATACAAACACATAAACTCACAAACACACAAACTCACCAACACACAAACTCACAAACTCAAACTCACAAACACAAACTCACAAACACACAAACTCACAAACACACAAACTCACTAACACACAAACTCACTAACACACAAACTCACAAACTCACTAACACACAAACTCACCAACACACAAACTCACAAACACAAACTCACCAACACACAAACTCACAAACTCACAAACACACAAACTCACCAACACAAACACACAAACACACAAACTCACCAACACACAAACTCACAAACTCACTAACACACAAACTCACACACAAACTCACAAACACACAAATACACAAACTCACAAACACTCAAACCCACAAACACTCAAACTCACAAACACAAACTCACAAACTCAAACTCAAACTCACAAACACAAACACACAAACTCACTAACACACCAACTCACTAACACACAAACTCACTAACACACAAACTCACAAACTCACTAACACACAAACTCACCAACACAAACACACAAACTCACCAACTCACAAACTCACCAACTCATAAACTCACACACAAATATACAAACACATAAACTCACAAACACACAAACTCACCAACACACAAACTCACCAACACAAACACACAAACTCACCAACTCACAAACTCACCAACTCACAAACTCACACACAAATATACAAACACATAAACTCACAAACACACAAACTCACCAACACATAAACTCACCAACACACAAACTCACAAACACACAAACTCACAAACTCACTAACACACAAACACACAAACTCACTAACACACAAACGCACAAACTCACACACAAATATACAAACTCACCAACTCACAAACTCACAAACACACAAACTCACCAACACACAAACTCACAAACACTCAAACTCACAAACACACAAACTCACCAACTCACAAACTCACAAACACACAAACTCACCAACTCACAAACTCACAAACACACAAACTCACCAACACACAAACTCACAAACACTCAAACTCACAAACACAAACTCACAAACACAAACTCACTAACACACAAACGCACAAACTCACACACAAATACACAAACTCACAAACACACAAACTCACACACAAATACACAAACTCACAAACACAAACTCACCAACACACAAACTCACTCACAAACACACAAACTCACAAACACACAAACTCACACACAAATACACAAACTCACAAACACACAAACTCACCAACACAAACACACAAACTCACCAACTCACAAACTCACCAACTCACAAACTCACTAACACACAAACACACAAACTCACTAACACACAAACTCACTAACACACAAACTCACAAACTCACTAACACACAAACTCACCAACACACAAACTCACCAACACAAACACACAAACTCACCAACTCACAAACTCACCAACTCATAAACTCACACACAAATATACAAACACATAAACTCACAAACACACAAACTCACAAACACACAAACTCACAAACACACAAACTCACTAACACACAAACAAACAAACTCACTAACACACAAACTCACAAACTCACAAACTCACCAACTCACAAACTCACAAACACACAAACTCACCAACTCACAAACTCACAAACACAAACTCACCAACTCACAAACTCACAAACACACAAACTCACCAACACACAAACTCACAAACACTCAAACTCACAAACACTCAAACTCACAAACACAAACTCACAAACTCAAACTCACAAACAAACTCACTAACACAAACTCACTAACACACAAACTCACTAACACACAAACTCACTAACACACAAACTCACTAACACACAAACTCACTAACACACAAACTCACAAACTCACTAACACACAAACTCACCAACACACAAACTCACCAACACACAAACTCACTAACACACAAACTCACTAACACACAAACTCACTAACACACAAACTCACAAACTCACTAACACACAAACTCACTAACACACAAACTCACTAACACACAAACTCACAAACTCACTAACACACAAACTCACCAACACACAAACTCACCAACACACAAACTCACAAACACACAAACTCACAAACACACAAACTCACCAACTCACAAACTCACAAACACACAAACTCACCAACTCACAAACACACAAACTCACCAACTCACAAACTCACAAACACACAAACTCACCAACACACAAACTCACAAACACTCAAACTCACAAACACAAACTCACAAACTCACTAACACACAAACACACAAACTCACTAACACACAAACTCACAAACTCACACACAAATACACAAACTCACAAACAAACTTACTAACACACAAACTCACAAACACACAAATACACAAACTCACAAACACAAACTCACTAACACACAAACTCACCAACACACAAACTCACAAACACAAACTCACCAACACACAAACTCACAAACTCACACACAAACACACAAATATAGTACATCAGTAACCAATCGTTTTTGGGTCACGAGTAACGAACCGGTAAAGACGTTCCTAAAAGATTTTTCGGCGTCTACCTGCGACGAACACATGTTGGTCACCCGCTGACCGAAGCCCTCCGACGACATCTGCCCGGCGTTCATGCGTTTCGTTGTAACAACAAGCACTTTTGAATTAAAATTGAAACGAATGAAAATTTTGCTTATTTTAAGCATTCACGATAATTTCATTTCTAAAATAAATATGTTTTTAATAATTTGATCTAACTTTGCTAAAGAAATGATTTTATGTCATTAAAAAAAAATTAAGTGAGCCATTACTGCCGAAGTGAACAAAACGCAACTGTGGCGATGAAAATAAATGACAACACAACACTGTCTGTAATTTGTAAAAAAAACTTTCCCAAAGTATAAATACTATTCTAAATCTTTCCAATTATTCCATATCAAGTAGGTAAATAAAATGAAAACACTGAAAAGAAAAAAAGAAAGTCAACCCTCGATCTTATGGTAATTCCTACGATTAAATACCACGTTCATAATCGGAATATGCGCTATTCCAGTCCGATAACATAACTAGATCATTCAATTCACTATATGAATGAGACATTTTAATTTATTTTAACGTTAATAACGACAACACGTAAAACTTTAGTACAAAACCGACCAATTTCGGGCGGTAAACAAATCACATACGCCTAGTAACTTTTACAGCTGGTTAACGTTTCAAAAATTTTATAGAAACACTACAAGCTGTCATCTCCATTAATTTACCCTACTATCCGTTATTCGTAACCCTCCCATCCGTAGGTAGCAAGCCAACGGTAACTTCGCTTACGAAACGATTTTTAAAGGAACAGTTTTGGGTTACGTCTCGTAGACAATTCTACCATCCGTGAACAAAACGAGTCGTTTCGCGAGTATAGGAACCGGGCGTTAGTGATTGGGCAACTCCAGGTATTTACAAAAGTAGGCAGAGGTTATTTGAATTGTATCATGAAAAAACATGTAACCATGATGAAACTTTTAAAGAATTTGTTAGGAAATATTCAAAAACTTTTAAAAGATCCTGTTCCTCAGCAAAAGCCATAAACATTAAAAATAAAATAAAATGTTTTGGAAATAAAATTAAAACCACTTGGAAGACAATTAATTCAGAAACAAACTCACACACAAACACACAAATACATAAACACACACACTCACAAACACAAACATACAAACTCACACACAAATACACAAACTCACTAACACACAAACTCACACACAAACTCACAAACACACAAATACACAAACTCACAAACACTCAAACTCACAAACACTCAAACTCACAAACACAAACTCACAAACTCAAACTCACAAACACAAACTCGCAAACACACAAACGCACAAACTCACACACAAATACACAAACTCACAAACACACAAACTCACACACAAATACACAAACTCACAAACACAAACTCACCAACACACAAACTCACACACAAACACACAAACTCACAAACACACAAACACACACAAATACACAAACTCACAAACACAAACTCACAAACACTCAAACTCACAAACACTCAAACTCACAAACACAAACTCACAAACTCAAACTCACAAACACAAACTCACAAACACACAAACTCACCAACACACAAACTCACAAACACAAACTCACCAACACACAAACTCACACACAAACTCACCAACACACAAACTCACAAACACACAAACTCACCAACACACAAACTCACCAACACAAACACACAAACACACAAACTCACCAACACACAAACTCACTTACACACAAACTCACACACAAACTCACAAACTCAAACTCACAAACACAAACTCACAAACACACAAACTCACTAACACACAAACTCACTAACACACAAACTCACTAACACACAAACTCACAAACTCACTAACACACAAACTCACCAACACACAAACTCACCAACACAAACACACAAACTCACCAACTCATAAACTCACACACAAATATACAAATACATAAACACACACACTCACAAACACAAACATACAAACTCACACACAAATACACAAACTCACTAACACACAAACTCACCAACACACAAACTCACCAACACAAACACACAAACTCACCAACTCATAAACTCACACACAAATATACAAATACATAAACACACACACTCACAAACACAAACATACAAATTCACACACAAATACACAAACTCACCAACACACAAACTCACACACAAACACACAAACTCACAAACACACAAACTCACACACAAATACACAAACTCACAAACACAAACTCACAAACACTCAAACTCACAAACACTCAAACTCACAAACACAAACTCACAAACTCAAACTCACAAACACAAACTCACAAACACACAAACTCACCAACACACAAACTCACAAACTCACAAACACACAAACTCACCAACTCACAAACTCACAAACACACAAACTCACCAACTCACAAACTCACAAACACACAAACTCACTAACACACAAACTCACAAACACACAAACTCACAAACACACAAACTCACAAACACAAACTCACCAACACACAAACTCACACACAAACTCACCAACACACAAACTCACAAACACACAAACTCACCAACACACAAACTCACCAACACAAACACACAAACACACAAACTCACCAACACACAAACTCACTTACACACAAACTCACACACAAACTCACAAACTCAAACTCACAAACACAAACTCACAAACACACAAACTCACTAACACACAAACTCACTAACACACAAACTCACTAACACACAAACTCACAAACTCACTAACACACAAACTCACCAACACACAAACTCACCAACACAAACACACAAACTCACCAACTCATAAACTCACACACAAATATACAAATACATAAACACACACACTCACAAACACAAACATACAAACTCACACACAAATACACAAACTCACTAACACACAAACTCACCAACACACAAACTCACCAACACAAACACACAAACTCACCAACTCATAAACTCACACACAAATATACAAATACATAAACACACACACTCACAAACACAAACATACAAATTCACACACAAATACACAAACTCACCAACACACAAACTCACACACAAACACACAAACTCACAAACACACAAACTCACACACAAATACACAAACTCACAAACACAAACTCACAAACACTCAAACTCACAAACACTCAAACTCACAAACACAAACTCACAAACTCAAACTCACAAACTCAAACTCACAAACACTCAAACTCACTAACACACAAACTCACAAACTCACTTACACACAAACTCACCAACACACAAACTCACCAACACAAACACACAAACTCACCAACTCACAAACTCACCAACTCATAAACTCACACACAAATATACAAACACATAAACTCACAAACACACAAACTCAACAACACACAAACTCACTAACGCACAAACTCACTAACACACAAACTCACAAACACAAACTCACCAACACACAAACTCACAAACTCAAACTCACAAACACAAACTCACTAACACTCAAACTCACAAACACTCAAACTCACAAACACAAACTCACAAACTCAAACTCACTAACACACAAACTCACACACAAACTCACAAACACACAAATACACAAACTCAAAAACACTCAAACCCACAAACACTCAAACTCACAAACACAAACTCACAAACTCAAACTCACAAACACAAACTCACAAACACACAAACTCACTAACACACAAACTCACAAACTCACTAACACACAAACTCACCAACACACAAACTCACCAACACAAACACACAAACTCACCAACTCACAAACTCACCAACTCATAAACTCACACACAAATATACAAATACATAAACACACACACTCACAAACACAAACATACAAACACACACAAATACACAAACTCACTAACACACAAACTCACACAAACTCACAAACACACAAATACACAAACTCACAAACACTCAAACTCACAAACACAAACTCACAAACTCACCAACTCACAAACACACAAACTCACCAACTCACAAACTCACAAACACACAAACTCACCAACACTCAAACTCACAAACACAAACTCACAAACTCAAACTCACAAACACAAACTCACAAACACACAAACTCACTAACACACAAACTCACTAACACACAAACTCACAAACTCACACACAAATACACAAACTCACAAACACACAAACTCACCAACACACAAACTCAAAAACACACAAACTCAAAAACACACAAATACACAAACTCACAAACACTCAAACTCACAAACACAAACTCACAAACTCAAACTCACAAACACAAACTCACAAACACAAAAACTCACTAACACACAAACTCACTAACACACAAACTCACCAACACACAAACTCACCAACACAAACACACAAACTCACCAACTCACAAACTCACCAACTCATAAACTCACACACAAATATACAAACACATAAACACACAAACACACAAACTCACCAACACACAAACTCACAAACTCACAAACACACAAACTCACCAACTCACAAACTCACAAACACACAAACTCACCAACTCACAAACTCACAAACACACAAACTCACCAACTCACAAACACACAAACTCACCAACTCACAAACTCACAAACACACAAACTCACCAACACACAAACTCACAAACACTCAAACTCACAAACACAAACTCACAAACTCACTAACACACAAACACACAAACTCACTAACACACAAACTCACAAACTCACACACAAATACACAAACTCACAAACACAAACTTACTAACACACAAACTCACAAACACACAAATACACAAACTCACCAACTCACAAACTCACAAACACACAAACTCACCAACACACAAACTCACAAACACTCAAACTCACAAACACACAAACTCACCAACTCACAAACTCACAAACACACAAACTCACCAACACACAAACTCACAAACACTCAAACTCACAAACACTCAAACTCACAAACACAAACTCACAAACTCAAACTCACAAACACAAACTCACAAACACAAAAACTCACTAACACACAAACTCACTAACACACAAACTCACTAACACACAAACTCACAAACTCACTAACACACAAACTCACCAACACACAAACTCACAAACTCACACACAAATACACAAACTCACAAACACACAAACTCACCAACACACAAACTCAAAAACACACAAACTCAAAAACACACAAATACACAAACTCACAAACACTCAAACTCACAAACACAAACTCACAAACTCAAACTCACAAACACAAACTCACAAACACAAAAACTCACTAACACACAAACTCACTAACACACAAACTCACCAACACAAACTCACAAACTCACTAACACACAAACACACAAACTCACTAACACACAAACTCACAAACTCACACACAAATACACAAACTCACAAACACAAACTTACTAACACACAAACTCACAAACACACAAATACACAAACTCACCAACTCACAAACTCACAAACACACAAACTCACCAACACACAAACTCACAAACACTCAAACTCACAAACACACAAACTCACCAACTCACAAACTCACAAACACACAAACTCACCAACACACAAACTCACAAACACTCAAACTCACAAACACTCAAACTCACAAACACAAACTCACAAACTCAAACTCACAAACACAAACTCACAAACACACAAACTCACTAACACACAAACTCACTAACACACAAACTCACTAACACACAAACTCACAAACTCACTAACACAAACTCACAAACACAAAAACTCACTAACACACAAACTCACTAACACACAAACTCACCAACACACAAACTCACCAACACAAACACACAAACTCACCAACTCATAAACTCACACACAAATATACAAACACATAAACTCACAAACACACAAACTCACCAACACACAAACTCACAAACTCAAACTCACAAACACTCAAACTCACAAACACAAACTCACAAACTCAAACTCACAAACACAAACTCACAAACACACAAACTCACTAACACACAAACTCACTAACACACAAACTCACTAACACACAAACTCACAAACACACAAACTCACCAACTTACAAACTCACAAACACACAAACTCACCAACACACAAACTCACAAACACTCAAACTCACAAACACTCAAACTCACAAACACAAACTCACAAACTCAAACTCACAAACACAAACTCACAAACACACAAACTCACTAACACACAAACTCACTAACACACAAACTCACTAACACACAAACTCACAAACTCACTAACACACAAACTCACCAACACACAAACTCACAAACTCACACACAAATACACAAACTCACAAACACACAAACTCACCAACACACAAACTCAAAAACACACAAACTCAAAAACACACAAATACACAAACTCACAAACACTCAAACTCACAAACACAAACTCACAAACTCAAACTCACAAACACAAACTCACAAACACAAAAACTCACTAACACACAAACTCACTAACACACAAACTCACCAACACACAAACTCACCAACTCACAAACTCACAAACACACAAACTCACCAACTCACAAACTCACAAACACACAAACTCACCAACTCACAAACACACAAACTCACCAACTCACAAACTCACAAACACACAAACTCACCAACACACAAACTCACAAACACTCAAACTCACAAACACAAACTCACAAACTCACTAACACACAAACACACAAACTCACTAACACACAAACTCACAAACTCACACACAAATACACAAACTCACAAACACAAACTTACTAACACACAAACTCACAAACACACAAATACACAAACTCACAAACACAAACTCACTAACACACAAACTCACCAACACACAAACTCACAAACACAAACTCACCAACACACAAACTCACAAACTCACACACAAACACACAAATATAGTACATCAGTAACCAATCGTTTTTGGGTCACGAGTAACGAACCGGTAAAGACGTTCCTAAAAGATTTTTCGGCGTCTACCTGCGACGAACACATGTTGGTCACCCGCTGACCGAAGCCCTCCGACGACATCTGCCCGGCGTTCATGCGTTTCGTTGTAACAACAAGCACTTTTGAATTAAAATTGAAACGAATGAAAATTTTGCTTATTTTAAGCATTCACGATAATTTCATTTCTAAAATAAATATGTTTTTAATAATTTGATCTAACTTTGCTAAAGAAATGATTTTATGTCATTAAAAAAAAATTAAGTGAGCCATTACTGCCGAAGTGAACAAAACGCAACTGTGGCGATGAAAATAAATGACAACACAACACTGTCTGTAATTTGTAAAAAAAACTTTCCCAAAGTATAAATACTATTCTAAATCTTTCCAATTATTCCATATCAAGTAGGTAAATAAAATGAAAACACTGAAAAGAAAAAAAGAAAGTCAACCCTCGATCTTATGGTAATTCCTACGATTAAATACCACGTTCATAATCGGAATATGCGCTATTCCAGTCCGATAACATAACTAGATCATTCAATTCACTATATGAATGAGACATTTTAATTTATTTTAACGTTAATAACGACAACACGTAAAACTTTAGTACAAAACCGACCAATTTCGGGCGGTAAACAAATCACATACGCCTAGTAACTTTTACAGCTGGTAAACGTTTCAAAAATTTTATAGAAATACTACAAGCTGTCATCTCCATACATTTACCCTACTATCCGTTATTCGTAACCCTCCCATCCGTAGGTAGCAAGCCAACGGTAACTTCGCTTACGAAACGATTTTTAAAGGAACAGTTTTGGGTTACGTCTCGTAGACAATTCTACCATCCGTGAACAAAACGAGTCGTTTCGCGAGTATAGGAACCGGGCGTTAGTGATTGGGCAACTCCAGGTATTTACAAAAGTAGGCAGAGGTTATTTGAATTGTATCATGAAAAAACATGTAACCATGATGAAACTTTTAAAGAATTTGTTAGGAAATATTCAAAAACTTTTAAAAGATCCTGTTCCTCAGCAAAAGCCATAAACATTAAAAATAAAATAAAATGTTTTGGAAATAAAATTAAAACCACTTGGAATATAATTAATTCAGAAACAAACTCACACACAAACACACAAATACATAAACACACACACTCACAAACACAAACATACAAACTCACACACAAATACACAAACTCACTAACACACAAACTCACACACAAACTCACAAACACACAAATACACAAACTCACAAACACTCAAACTCACAAACACTCAAACTCACAAACACAAACTCACAAAGTCAAACTCACAAACACAAACTCACAAACACACAAACTCACTAACACACAAACTCACTAACACACAAACTCACTAACACACAAACTCACAAACTCACTAACACACAAACTCACCAACACACAAACTCACCAACACAAACACACAAACTCACCAACTCACAAACTCACCAACTAAAAAACTCACACACAAATATACAAACACAAAAACTCACAAACACACAAACTCACTAACACACAAACTCACAAACACAAACTCACTAACACACAAACTCACTAACACACAAACTCACTAACACACAAACTCACAAACTCACTAACACACAAACTCACCAACACACAAACTCACCAACACACAAACTCACAAACACACAAACTCACCAACTGACAAACTCACACACAAATATACAAACACAAACTTACTAACACACAAACTCACAAACACACAAATACACAAACTCACAAACACAAACTCACTAACACACAAACTCACCAACACAAAAACTCACCAGCACAAACACACAAACTCACCAACTCACAAACTCACCAACTCACAAACTCACAAACACACAAACTCACTAACACACAAACACACAAACTCACTAACACACAAACTCACAAACTCACACACAAATACACAAACTCACAAACACAAACTTACTAACACACAAACTCACAAACACAGAAATACACAAACTCACAAACACAAACTCACTAACACACAAACTCACCAACACACAAACTCACAAACACAAACTCACCAACACACAAACTCACAAACTCACACACAAACACACAAATATAGTACATCAGTAACCAATCGTTTTTGGGTCACGAGTAACGAACCGGTAAAGACGTTCCTAAAAGATTTTTCGGCGTCTACCTGCGACGAACACATGTTGGTCACCCGCTGACCGAAGCCCTCCGACGACATCTGCCCGGCGTTCATGCGTTTCGTTGTAACAACAAGCACTTTTGAATTAAAATTGAAACGAATGAAAATTTTGCTTATTTTAAGCATTCACGATAATTTCATTTCTAAAATAAATATGTTTTTAATAATTTGATCTAACTTTGCTAAAGAAATGATTTTATGTCATTAAATAAAAACTTTTTACAAAAAAAAAAACAACCGACTTCCAAAAAAACACTACAAAGTCAAAAATAACTTAATTTCGGAAGTCGGTGTCTTTGGTTTTGAATTTTCGTTTTTTGCCACCGACTTCCGAAATTAAGTTATTTTTGACTTTGTAGTGTTTTTTTGGAAGTCGGTTGTTTTTTTTTTTGTAAAAAGTTTTTATTTTTCACTTTTTAGTTGTGGTACCTACCCCACACAAATTCGAATACCACTACCTGCTATGTAAATAACAGTGACAGGAAGTTATCATCTCATCTACATACTAAGTGGGGAAAAAATACGTATAATTGAAGCTAACTCAAAAACTACCCAAGCAAAGTTTATAAAATTTATATGGGACCACCTCTGAAGTCATCATCATCATCATCATTTCAGCCGAAAGACGTCCACTGCTGAACATAGGCCTCCCCCAAGCACCTCCACTTCGACCGATTCTGTGCTTTCCGCATCCAGCGGATTCCTGCGGCCTTCACAAGGTCATCGGTCCATCTTGTGGGAGGCCTTCCAACGCTACGTCTTCCGGTACGCGGTCGCCACTCCAGAACCTTTCGGCCCCATCGGCCATCCGTTCTACGAGCAATGTGCCCTGCCCATTGCCACTTAAGTTTCGCAATTCTTCGGGCTATGTCGGTTACCTTGGTTCTCCTGCGGATCTCCTCATTTCTGATTCGATCACGTAGGGAAACTCCAAGCATAGCCCTCTCCATTGCCCTCTGGGTGACTTTTAGCCTTCTGATAAGGCCCATTGTGAGCGACCACGTTTCAGTACCATAGGTCATCACTGGCAACACGCACTGGTCAAAGACTTTCGTCTTGAGACACTGTGGTATGTGGGACGAAAAGATATTGCGTAGCTTCCCGAACGCTGCCCAGCCGAGTCGGATTCGACGATTGACCTCTTTCTCGAAGTTGGACCTACCTAGCTGGACAGTTTGTCCTAGGTAAACATACTCATCCACAACTTCGAGCGTAGTGACTCCGATCTTCATGAGAGTGGGTGTAACATGGGCATTTGACATGACCTTTGTCTTGTCCATATTCATTTTAAGACCCACTCTTTCGGAGGCTCTACTGAGGTCATCGAGCATTGTACTGAGGTCCTCCATGGTCTCAGCCATGATAACTATGTCATCGGCAAACCGAAGGTTAGTGATATACTCGCCATTGATGTTGATGCCTAGCCCTTTCCAATCCAGAACCTTGAAAACATCCTCCAGTGCAGCGGTGAACAGTTTCGGAGAGATAACGTCTCCCTGTCTCACACCTCTCTGCAGAAGGATAGGTTTCGAGGTCTGGTCCTGGAGTCGGACTGACATAGTGGCGTTTTCGTACAGACACTTTAGCACCTCGATGTACCGATAGTCGATCTGGCACCGTTGAAGAGACTGCAGCACGGCCCATGTCTCGATCGAATCGAAGGCTTTCTCGTAGTCCACAAACGCTAAGCAGAGAGGCAGGTTATACTCTTCGGTCTTCTGTATAACCTGCCGCAGCGTATGTATGTGGTCTACGGTGCTAAAGCCTTTACGGAATCCGGCTTGTTCGGGAGGCTGGAAGTCGTCAAACCTGCGCGCGAGACGGTTCGTGATAACTCTTGAAAACAGCTTGTAGACATGGCTCAGAAGTGTGATGGGCCTATAATTTTTAAGCAGGGCATTGTCGCCCTTTTTAAAGAAGAGTACCACCACACCTCTGTTCCATGCCTGTGGCGTTTGGCCCTCGAGTATGACGGAATCGAAAAGCTTCTGGAGGGCCTTAAGAACGGGTTTTCCACCGACCTTCAGGAGTTCGGCCGTAATTCCGTCATCACCCGGCGCCTTGTTGTTTTTAAGCTGCTTCAGAGCCATCCTAATCTCGTACAAGCTGACGTCCGGGATGTCTTCGGTATAGTGTCGGGTCAATCTAGCTCTTGGGTCGTTTGCTAGATTCGTAACGGAAGTACGACGGAAGTACTGAAGTATGATCTATCAAACAAAAAAAGAATCATCAAAATCTATTCATAATTGGCGGAGTAATCGCGTTACAAACATACAAAAAAAAAAAAAAAACAAAAAAACAAAAAAACATACGAATTGAGAACCTCCTCCTTTTGGAAGTCGGTTAAAAATGATTTTATGTTTAAAAAACGTGTTTTTTTATTTTGTAGTGAAACTTATTAGTTGTTGAATAAAAAAAACTATATTAGGGACAAAAATAGAGCCACTTACAACCCATATGGGTGCAAAGTTCTTATCACTAAAAAATGAATTAATTCCAAACACAAGGTAGATACTGTAAAACGTTGAGGAGTTCCCTTGACCGTCCTTCGTCTTCATCATCAGACCCCTAATGACAGTCACAACCCATCTAGGTGTAAAGTTCTCATCAATACAAATTAATCAAGCCCAAACACCAGGTAATTGCTGTAAACCGTTGAGGAGTTTCCTCGACTGTCTTTCGGCTTCGTCATCAGATCGACTCCAGACCTTCATTAAATAGTAGTGGTTTAAAATACTTAAGTAATGAAATAACAAACGCACTAGTCGCCACTACGATTTTCGAAGGTTCCCCTCGATTTCTCTGGGATGCCATCATCAGGTCCTGGTTTCCTTATCATGGTACCATCCTTGGGATATCTCCTTTCCAAAAAAAAAAGAATCATCAAAATCGGTTCATAAACGACGAAGTTATCAGCGAACACACATAAAAAAAAAAAAAAAAAATATATACGGTCGAATTGAGAAACCTCCTTTTTTTGAAGTCGGTTAAAAAAAATTAAGTGAGCCATTACTGCCGAAGTGAACAAAACGCAACTGTGGCGATGAAAATAAATGACAACACAACACTGTCTGTAATTTGTAAAAAAAACTTTCCCAAAGTATAAATACTATTCTAAATCTTTCCAATTATTCCATATCAAGTAGGTAAATAAAATGAAAACACTGAAAAGAAAAAAAGAAAGTCAACCCTCGATCTTATGGTAATTCCTACGATTAAATACCACGTTCATAATCGGAATATGCGCTATTCCAGTCCGATAACATAACTAGATCATTCAATTCACTATATGAATGAGACATTTTAATTTATTTTAACGTTAATAACGACAACACGTAAAACTTTAGTACAAAACCGACCAATTTCGGGCGGTAAACAAATCACATACGCCTAGTAACTTTTACAGCTGGTTAACGTTTCAAAAATTTTATAGAAACACTACAAGCTGTCATCTCCATTAATTTACCCTACTATCCGTTATTCGTAACCCTCCCATCCGTAGGTAGCAAGCCAACGGTAACTTCGCTTACGAAACGATTTTTAAAGGAACAGTTTTGGGTTACGTCTCGTAGACAATTCTACCATCCGTGAACAAAACGAGTCGTTTCGCGAGTATAGGAACCGGGCGTTAGTGATTGGGCAACTCCAGGTATTTACAAAAGTAGGCAGAGGTTATTTGAATTGTATCATGAAAAAACATGTAACCATGATGAAACTTTTAAAGAATTTGTTAGGAAATATTCAAAAACTTTTAAAAGATCCTGTTCCTCAGCAAAAGCCATAAACATTAAAAATAAAATAAAATGTTTTGGAAATAAAATTAAAACCACTTGGAAGATAATTAATTCAGAAACAAACTCACACACAAACACACAAATACATAAACACACACACTCACAAACACAAACATACAAACTCACACACAAATACACAAACTCACACACAAATACACAAACTCACTAACACACAAACTCACACACAAACTCACAAACACACAAATACACAAACTCACAAACACTCAAACTCACAAACACTCAACTCACAAACACAAACTCACAAACTCAAACTCACAAACACAAACTCACAAACACACAAACGCACAAACTCACACACAAATACACAAACTCACAAACACACAAATACACAAACTCACAAACACTCAAACTCACAAACACAAACTCACAAACTCAAACTCACAAACACAAACTCACAAACACAAACTCACAAACACACAAACGCACAAACTCACACACAAATACACAAACTCACAAACACACAAATACACAAACTCACAAACACTCAAACTCACAAACACAAACTCACAAACTCAAACTCACAAACATAAACTCACAAACACACAAACGCACAAACTCACACACAAATACACAAACTCACAAACACACAAACTCACACACAAATACACAAACTCACAAACACAAACTCACCAACACACAAACTCACACACAAACACACAAACTCACAAACACACAAACTCACACACAAATACACAAACTCACAAACACAAACTCACAAACACTCAAACTCACAAACACACAAACGCACAAACTCACACACAAATACACAAACTCACAAACACACAAACTCACACACAAATACACAAATACATAAACACACACACTCACAAACACAAACATACAAACTCACACACAAATACACAAACTCACTAACACACAAACTCACACACAAACTCACAAACACACAAATACACAAACTCACAAACACTCAAACTCACAAACACAAACTCACAAACTCAAACTCACAAACACAAACTCACAAACACACAAACGCACAAACTCACACACAAATACACAAACTCACAAACACACAAACTCACAAACACACAAACTCACACACAAATACACAAACTCACAAACACAAACTCACCAACACACAAACTCACACACAAACACACAAACTCACAAACACACAAACTCACACACAAATACACAAACTCACAAACACAAACTCACAAACACTCAAACTCACAAACACTCAAACTCACAAACACAAACTCACAAACACACAAATACACAAACTCACAAACACTCAAACTCACAAACACTCAAACTCAAAAACACAAACTCACAAACTCAAACTCACAAACACAAACTCACAAACACACAAACGCACAAACTCACACACAAATACACAAACTCACAAACACACAAACTCACAAACAAATACACAAACTCACAAACACAAACTCACCAACACACAAACTCACACACAAACTCACAAACACACAAACTCACACACAAATACACAAACTCACAAACACAAACTCACAAACACTCAAACTCACAAACACTCAATCTCACAAACACAAACTCACAAACTCAAACTCACAAACACAAACTCACAAACACTCAAACTCACTAACACACAAACTCACAAACTCACTAACACACAAACTCACCAACACACAAACTCACCAACACAAACCACAAACTCACCAACACACAAACTCACAAACACACAAACTCACAAACTCACCAACTCACAAACTCACACACAAATATACAAACACATAAACTCACTAACACACAAACTCACACACAAACTCACAAACACACAAATACACAAACTCACAAACACTCAAACTCACAAACACTCAAACTCACAAACACAAACTCACAAACTCAAACTCACAAACACAAACTCACAAACACACAAACGCACAAACTCACACACAAATACACAAACTCACAAACACACAAACTCACACACAAATACACAAACTCACAAACACAAACTCACCAACACACAAACTCACACACAAACACACAAACTCACAAACACACAAACCCAAACTCACAAACACAAACTCACAAACACACAAACTCACTAACACACAAACTCACTAACACACAAACTCACTAACACACAAACTCACAAACTCACAAACACACAAACTCACTAACACACAAACTCACCAACACACAAACTCACAAACTCACTAACACACAAACTCACCAACACACAAACTCACAAACACAAACTCACCAACACACAAACTCACAAACTCACAAACACACAAACTCACCAACACAAACACACAAACACACAAACTCACCAACACACAAACTCACAAACTCACTAACACACAAACTCACACACAAACTCACAAACACACAAATACACAAACTCACAAACACTCAAACCCACAAACACTCAAACTCACAAACACAAACTCACAAACTCAAACTCACAAACACAAACTCACAAACACACAAACTCACTAACACACAAACTCACAAACTCACTAACACACAAACTCACCAACACACAAACTCACCAACACAAACACACAAACTCACCAACTCACAAACTCACCAACTCATAAACTCACACACAAATATACAAATACACAAACACTCAAACTCACAAACACTCAAACTCACAAACTCAAACTCACAAACACAAACTCACAAACACACAAACTCACTAACACAAAAACTCACTAACACACAAACTCACTAACACACAAACTCACCAACACACAAACTCACCAACACAAACACACAAACTCACCAACTCACAAACTCACCAACTCATAAACTCACACACAAATATACAAACACATAAACTCACAAACACACAAACTCACCAACACACAAACTCACAAACTCAAACTCACAAACACAAACTCACAAACACACAAACTCACTAACACACAAACTCACTAACACACAAACTCACTAACACACAAACTCACTAACACACAAACTCACAAACACACAAACTCACCAACTCACAAACTCACAAACACATAAACTCACCAACACACAAACTCACAAACACACAAACTCACCAACACACAAACTCACAAACTCACAAACACACAAACTCACCAACTCACAAACTCACAAACACACAAACTCACCAACACACAAACTCACAAACTCACCAACACACAAACTCACAAACTCAAACTCACAAACACAAACTCACTAACACACAAACTCACAAGCACACAAACTCACCAACTCACAAACTCACAAACACACAAACTCACCAACACACAAACTCACAAACTCACTAACACACAAACTCACCAACACACAAACTCACAAACACAAACTCACCAACACACAAACTCACAAACTCACAAACACACAAACTCATCAACACACAAACTCACCAACACAAACACACAAACACACAAACTCACCAACACACAAACTCACAAACTCACTAACACACAAACTCACACACAAACTCACAAACACACAAATACACAAACTCACAAACACTCAAACCCACAAACACTCAAACTCACAAACACAAACTCACAAACTCAAACTCACAAACACAAACTCACAAACACACAAACTCCTTAACACACAAACTCACAAACTCACTAACACACAAACTCACCAACACACAAACTCACCAACACAAACACACAAACTCACCAACTCACAAACTCACCAACTCATAAACTCACACACAAATATACAAATACATAAACACACACACTCACAAACACAAACATACAAACTCACACACAAATACACAAACTCACTAACACACAAACTCACACAAACTCACAAACACACAAATACACAAACTCACAAACACTCAAACTCACAAACACTCAAACTCACAAACACAAACTCACAAACTCACCAACTCACAAACACACAAACTCACCAACTCACAAACTCACAAACACACAAACTCACCAACACACAAACTCACAAACACTCAAACTCACAAACACTCAAACTCACAAACACAAACTCACAAACTCAAACTCACAAACACAAACTCACAAACACACAAACTCACTAACACACAAACTCACTAACACACAAACTCACTAACACACAAACTCACAAACTCACTAACACACAAACTCACCAACACACAAACTCACAAACTCACACACAAATACACAAACTCACAAACACACAAACTCACCAACACACAAACTCAAAAACACACAAACTCAAAAACACACAAATACACAAACTCACAAACACTCAAACTCACAAACACAAACTCACAAACTCAAACTCACAAACACAAACTCACAAACACAAAAACTCACTAACACACAAACTCACTAACACACAAACTCACCAACACACAAACTCACCAACACAAACACACAAACTCACCAACTCATAAACTCACACACAAATATACAAACACATAAACTCACAAACACACAAACTCACCAACACACAAACTCACAAACTCAAACTCACAAACACAAACTCACAAACACACAAACTCACTAACACACAAACTCACTAACACACAAACTCACTAACACACAAACTCACAAACACACAAACTCACCAACTCACAAACTCACAAACACACAAACTCACCAACACACAAACTCACAAACTCAAACTCACAAACACAAACTCACAAACACACAAACTCACAAACACACAAACTCACTAACACACAAACTCACTAACACACAAACTCACAAACTCACTAACACACAAACTCACCAACACACAAACTCACAAACACAAACTCACCAACACACAAACTCACAAACTCACAAACACACAAACTCACCAACACAAACACACAAACACACAAACTCACCAACACACAAACTCACAAACTCACTAACACACAAACTCACACACAAACTCACAAACACACAAATACACAAACTCACAAACACTCAAACCCACAAACACTCAAACTCACAAACACAAACTCACAAACTCAAACTCAAACTCACAAACACAAACACACAAACTCACTAACACACCAACTCACTAACACACAAACTCACTAACACACAAACTCACAAACTCACTAACACACAAACTCACCAACACAAACACACAAACTCACCAACTCACAAACTCACCAACTCATAAACTCACACACAAATATACAAACACATAAACTCACAAACACACAAACTCACCAACACACAAACTCACCAACACAAACACACAAACTCACCAACTCACAAACTCACCAACTCACAAACTCACACACAAATATACAAACACATAAACTCACAAACACACAAACTCACCAACACATAAACTCACCAACACACAAACTCACAAACACACAAACTCACAAACTCACTAACACACAAACACACAAACTCACTAACACACAAACGCACAAACTCACACACAAATATACAAACTCACCAACTCACAAACTCACAAACACACAAACTCACCAACACACAAACTCACAAACACTCAAACTCACAAACACACAAACTCACCAACTCACAAACTCACAAACACACAAACTCACCAACTCACAAACTCACAAACACACAAACTCACCAACACACAAACTCACAAACACTCAAACTCACAAACACAAACTCACAAACACAAACTCACTAACACACAAACGCACAAACTCACACACAAATACACAAACTCACAAACACACAAACTCACACACAAATACACAAACTCACAAACACAAACTCACCAACACACAAACTCACTCACAAACACACAAACTCACAAACACACAAACTCACACACAAATACACAAACTCACAAACACACAAACTCACCAACACAAACACACAAACTCACCAACTCACAAACTCACCAACTCACAAACTCACTAACACACAAACACACAAACTCACTAACACACAAACTCACTAACACACAAACTCACAAACTCACTAACACACAAACTCACCAACACACAAACTCACCAACACAAACACACAAACTCACCAACTCACAAACTCACCAACTCATAAACTCACACACAAATATACAAACACATAAACTCACAAACACACAAACTCACAAACACACAAACTCACAAACACACAAACTCACTAACACACAAACAAACAAACTCACTAACACACAAACTCACAAACTCACAAACTCACCAACTCACAAACTCACAAACACACAAACTCACCAACTCACAAACTCACAAACACAAACTCACCAACTCACAAACTCACAAACACACAAACTCACCAACACACAAACTCACAAACACTCAAACTCACAAACACTCAAACTCACAAACACAAACTCACAAACTCAAACTCACAAACAAACTCACTAACACAAACTCACTACCACACAAACTCACTAACACACAAACTCACTAACACACAAACTCACTAACACACAAACTCACTAACACACAAACTCACAAACTCACTAACACACAAACTCACCAACACACAAACTCACCAACACACAAACTCACTAACACACAAACTCACTAACACACAAACTCACTAACACACAAACTCACAAACTCACTAACACACAAACTCACTAACACACAAACTCACTAACACACAAACTCACAAACTCACTAACACACAAACTCACCAACACACAAACTCACCAACACACAAACTCACAAACACACAAACTCACAAACACACAAACTCACCAACTCACAAACTCACAAACACACAAACTCACCAACTCACAAACACACAAACTCACCAACTCACAAACTCACAAACACACAAACTCACCAACACACAAACTCACAAACACTCAAACTCACAAACACAAACTCACAAACTCACTAACACACAAACACACAAACTCACTAACACACAAACTCACAAACTCACACACAAATACACAAACTCACAAACAAACTTACTAACACACAAACTCACAAACACACAAATACACAAACTCACAAACACAAACTCACTAACACACAAACTCACCAACACACAAACTCACAAACACAAACTCACCAACACACAAACTCACAAACTCACACACAAACACACAAATATAGTACATCAGTAACCAATCGTTTTTGGGTCACGAGTAACGAACCGGTAAAGACGTTCCTAAAAGATTTTTCGGCGTCTACCTGCGACGAACACATGTTGGTCACCCGCTGACCGAAGCCCTCCGACGACATCTGCCCGGCGTTCATGCGTTTCGTTGTAACAACAAGCACTTTTGAATTAAAATTGAAACGAATGAAAATTTTGCTTATTTTAAGCATTCACGATAATTTCATTTCTAAAATAAATATGTTTTTAATAATTTGATCTAACTTTGCTAAAGAAATGATTTTATGTCATTAAAAAAAAATTAAGTGAGCCATTACTGCCGAAGTGAACAAAACGCAACTGTGGCGATGAAAATAAATGACAACACAACACTGTCTGTAATTTGTAAAAAAAACTTTCCCAAAGTATAAATACTATTCTAAATCTTTCCAATTATTCCATATCAAGTAGGTAAATAAAATGAAAACACTGAAAAGAAAAAAAGAAAGTCAACCCTCGATCTTATGGTAATTCCTACGATTAAATACCACGTTCATAATCGGAATATGCGCTATTCCAGTCCGATAACATAACTAGATCATTCAATTCACTATATGAATGAGACATTTTAATTTATTTTAACGTTAATAACGACAACACGTAAAACTTTAGTACAAAACCGACCAATTTCGGGCGGTAAACAAATCACATACGCCTAGTAACTTTTACAGCTGGTTAACGTTTCAAAAATTTTATAGAAACACTACAAGCTGTCATCTCCATTAATTTACCCTACTATCCGTTATTCGTAACCCTCCCATCCGTAGGTAGCAAGCCAACGGTAACTTCGCTTACGAAACGATTTTTAAAGGAACAGTTTTGGGTTACGTCTCGTAGACAATTCTACCATCCGTGAACAAAACGAGTCGTTTCGCGAGTATAGGAACCGGGCGTTAGTGATTGGGCAACTCCAGGTATTTACAAAAGTAGGCAGAGGTTATTTGAATTGTATCATGAAAAAACATGTAACCATGATGAAACTTTTAAAGAATTTGTTAGGAAATATTCAAAAACTTTTAAAAGATCCTGTTCCTCAGCAAAAGCCATAAACATTAAAAATAAAATAAAATGTTTTGGAAATAAAATTAAAACCACTTGGAAGACAATTAATTCAGAAACAAACTCACACACAAACACACAAATACATAAACACACACACTCACAAACACAAACATACAAACTCACACACAAATACACAAACTCACTAACACACAAACTCACACACAAACTCACAAACACACAAATACACAAACTCACAAACACTCAAACTCACAAACACTCAAACTCACAAACACAAACTCACAAACTCAAACTCACAAACACAAACTCGCAAACACACAAACGCACAAACTCACACACAAATACACAAACTCACAAACACACAAACTCACACACAAATACACAAACTCACAAACACAAACTCACCAACACACAAACTCACACACAAACACACAAACTCACAAACACACAAACACACACAAATACACAAACTCACAAACACAAACTCACAAACACTCAAACTCACAAACACTCAAACTCACAAACACAAACTCACAAACTCAAACTCACAAACACAAACTCACAAACACACAAACTCACCAACACACAAACTCACAAACTCACAAACACACAAACTCACCAACTCACAAACTCACAAACACACAAACTCACCAACTCACAAACTCACAAACACACAAACTCACTAACACACAAACTCACAAACACACAAACTCACAAACACACAAACTCACAAACACAAACTCACCAACACACAAACTCACACACAAACTCACCAACACACAAACTCACAAACACACAAACTCACCAACACACAAACTCACCAACACAAACACACAAACACACAAACTCACCAACACACAAACTCACTTACACACAAACTCACACACAAACTCACAAACTCAAACTCACAAACACAAACTCACAAACACACAAACTCACTAACACACAAACTCACTAACACACAAACTCACTAACACACAAACTCACAAACTCACTAACACACAAACTCACCAACACACAAACTCACCAACACAAACACACAAACTCACCAACTCATAAACTCACACACAAATATACAAATACATAAACACACACACTCACAAACACAAACATACAAACTCACACACAAATACACAAACTCACTAACACACAAACTCACCAACACACAAACTCACCAACACAAACACACAAACTCACCAACTCATAAACTCACACACAAATATACAAATACATAAACACACACACTCACAAACACAAACATACAAATTCACACACAAATACACAAACTCACCAACACACAAACTCACACACAAACACACAAACTCACAAACACACAAACTCACACACAAATACACAAACTCACAAACACAAACTCACAAACACTCAAACTCACAAACACTCAAACTCACAAACACAAACTCACAAACTCAAACTCACAAACACAAACTCACAAACACACAAACTCACCAACACACAAACTCACAAACTCACAAACACACAAACTCACCAACTCACAAACTCACAAACACACAAACTCACCAACTCACAAACTCACAAACACACAAACTCACTAACACACAAACTCACAAACACACAAACTCACAAACACACAAACTCACAAACACAAACTCACCAACACACAAACTCACACACAAACTCACCAACACACAAACTCACAAACACACAAACTCACCAACACACAAACTCACCAACACAAACACACAAACACACAAACTCACCAACACACAAACTCACTTACACACAAACTCACACACAAACTCACAAACTCAAACTCACAAACACAAACTCACAAACACACAAACTCACTAACACACAAACTCACTAACACACAAACTCACTAACACACAAACTCACAAACTCACTAACACACAAACTCACCAACACACAAACTCACCAACACAAACACACAAACTCACCAACTCATAAACTCACACACAAATATACAAATACATAAACACACACACTCACAAACACAAACATACAAACTCACACACAAATACACAAACTCACTAACACACAAACTCACCAACACACAAACTCACCAACACAAACACACAAACTCACCAACTCATAAACTCACACACAAATATACAAATACATAAACACACACACTCACAAACACAAACATACAAATTCACACACAAATACACAAACTCACCAACACACAAACTCACACACAAACACACAAACTCACAAACACACAAACTCACACACAAATACACAAACTCACAAACACAAACTCACAAACACTCAAACTCACAAACACTCAAACTCACAAACACAAACTCACAAACTCAAACTCACAAACTCAAACTCACAAACACTCAAACTCACTAACACACAAACTCACAAACTCACTTACACACAAACTCACCAACACACAAACTCACCAACACAAACACACAAACTCACCAACTCACAAACTCACCAACTCATAAACTCACACACAAATATACAAACACATAAACTCACAAACACACAAACTCAACAACACACAAACTCACTAACGCACAAACTCACTAACACACAAACTCACAAACACAAACTCACCAACACACAAACTCACAAACTCAAACTCACAAACACAAACTCACTAACACTCAAACTCACAAACACTCAAACTCACAAACACAAACTCACAAACTCAAACTCACTAACACACAAACTCACACACAAACTCACAAACACACAAATACACAAACTCAAAAACACTCAAACCCACAAACACTCAAACTCACAAACACAAACTCACAAACTCAAACTCACAAACACAAACTCACAAACACACAAACTCACTAACACACAAACTCACAAACTCACTAACACACAAACTCACCAACACACAAACTCACCAACACAAACACACAAACTCACCAACTCACAAACTCACCAACTCATAAACTCACACACAAATATACAAATACATAAACACACACACTCACAAACACAAACATACAAACACACACAAATACACAAACTCACTAACACACAAACTCACACAAACTCACAAACACACAAATACACAAACTCACAAACACTCAAACTCACAAACACAAACTCACAAACTCACCAACTCACAAACACACAAACTCACCAACTCACAAACTCACAAACACACAAACTCACCAACACTCAAACTCACAAACACAAACTCACAAACTCAAACTCACAAACACAAACTCACAAACACACAAACTCACTAACACACAAACTCACTAACACACAAACTCACAAACTCACACACAAATACACAAACTCACAAACACACAAACTCACCAACACACAAACTCAAAAACACACAAACTCAAAAACACACAAATACACAAACTCACAAACACTCAAACTCACAAACACAAACTCACAAACTCAAACTCACAAACACAAACTCACAAACACAAAAACTCACTAACACACAAACTCACTAACACACAAACTCACCAACACACAAACTCACCAACACAAACACACAAACTCACCAACTCACAAACTCACCAACTCATAAACTCACACACAAATATACAAACACATAAACACACAAACACACAAACTCACCAACACACAAACTCACAAACTCACAAACACACAAACTCACCAACTCACAAACTCACAAACACACAAACTCACCAACTCACAAACTCACAAACACACAAACTCACCAACTCACAAACACACAAACTCACCAACTCACAAACTCACAAACACACAAACTCACCAACACACAAACTCACAAACACTCAAACTCACAAACACAAACTCACAAACTCACTAACACACAAACACACAAACTCACTAACACACAAACTCACAAACTCACACACAAATACACAAACTCACAAACACAAACTTACTAACACACAAACTCACAAACACACAAATACACAAACTCACCAACTCACAAACTCACTAACACACAAACTCACTAACACACAAACTCACTAACACACAAACTCACAAACTCACTAACACACAAACTCACCAACACACAAACTCACCAACACACAAACTCACTAACACACAAACTCACTAACACACAAACTCACTAACACACAAACTCACAAACTCACTAACACACAAACTCACTAACACACAAACTCACTAACACACAAACTCACAAACTCACTAACACACAAACTCACCAACACACAAACTCACCAACACACAAACTCACAAACACACAAACTCACAAACACACAAACTCACCAACTCACAAACTCACAAACACACAAACTCACCAACTCACAAACACACAAACTCACCAACTCACAAACTCACAAACACACAAACTCACCAACACACAAACTCACAAACACTCAAACTCACAAACACAAACTCACAAACTCACTAACACACAAACACACAAACTCACTAACACACAAACTCACAAACTCACACACAAATACACAAACTCACAAACAAACTTACTAACACACAAACTCACAAACACACAAATACACAAACTCACAAACACAAACTCACTAACACACAAACTCACCAACACACAAACTCACAAACACAAACTCACCAACACACAAACTCACAAACTCACACACAAACACACAAATATAGTACATCAGTAACCAATCGTTTTTGGGTCACGAGTAACGAACCGGTAAAGACGTTCCTAAAAGATTTTTCGGCGTCTACCTGCGACGAACACATGTTGGTCACCCGCTGACCGAAGCCCTCCGACGACATCTGCCCGGCGTTCATGCGTTTCGTTGTAACAACAAGCACTTTTGAATTAAAATTGAAACGAATGAAAATTTTGCTTATTTTAAGCATTCACGATAATTTCATTTCTAAAATAAATATGTTTTTAATAATTTGATCTAACTTTGCTAAAGAAATGATTTTATGTCATTAAAAAAAAATTAAGTGAGCCATTACTGCCGAAGTGAACAAAACGCAACTGTGGCGATGAAAATAAATGACAACACAACACTGTCTGTAATTTGTAAAAAAAACTTTCCCAAAGTATAAATACTATTCTAAATCTTTCCAATTATTCCATATCAAGTAGGTAAATAAAATGAAAACACTGAAAAGAAAAAAAGAAAGTCAACCCTCGATCTTATGGTAATTCCTACGATTAAATACCACGTTCATAATCGGAATATGCGCTATTCCAGTCCGATAACATAACTAGATCATTCAATTCACTATATGAATGAGACATTTTAATTTATTTTAACGTTAATAACGACAACACGTAAAACTTTAGTACAAAACCGACCAATTTCGGGCGGTAAACAAATCACATACGCCTAGTAACTTTTACAGCTGGTTAACGTTTCAAAAATTTTATAGAAACACTACAAGCTGTCATCTCCATTAATTTACCCTACTATCCGTTATTCGTAACCCTCCCATCCGTAGGTAGCAAGCCAACGGTAACTTCGCTTACGAAACGATTTTTAAAGGAACAGTTTTGGGTTACGTCTCGTAGACAATTCTACCATCCGTGAACAAAACGAGTCGTTTCGCGAGTATAGGAACCGGGCGTTAGTGATTGGGCAACTCCAGGTATTTACAAAAGTAGGCAGAGGTTATTTGAATTGTATCATGAAAAAACATGTAACCATGATGAAACTTTTAAAGAATTTGTTAGGAAATATTCAAAAACTTTTAAAAGATCCTGTTCCTCAGCAAAAGCCATAAACATTAAAAATAAAATAAAATGTTTTGGAAATAAAATTAAAACCACTTGGAAGACAATTAATTCAGAAACAAACTCACACACAAACACACAAATACATAAACACACACACTCACAAACACAAACATACAAACTCACACACAAATACACAAACTCACTAACACACAAACTCACACACAAACTCACAAACACACAAATACACAAACTCACAAACACTCAAACTCACAAACACTCAAACTCACAAACACAAACTCACAAACTCAAACTCACAAACACAAACTCGCAAACACACAAACGCACAAACTCACACACAAATACACAAACTCACAAACACACAAACTCACACACAAATACACAAACTCACAAACACAAACTCACCAACACACAAACTCACACACAAACACACAAACTCACAAACACACAAACACACACAAATACACAAACTCACAAACACAAACTCACAAACACTCAAACTCACAAACACTCAAACTCACAAACACAAACTCACAAACTCAAACTCACAAACACAAACTCACAAACACACAAACTCACCAACACACAAACTCACAAACTCACAAACACACAAACTCACCAACTCACAAACTCACAAACACACAAACTCACCAACTCACAAACTCACAAACACACAAACTCACTAACACACAAACTCACAAACACACAAACTCACAAACACACAAACTCACAAACACAAACTCACCAACACACAAACTCACACACAAACTCACCAACACACAAACTCACAAACACACAAACTCACCAACACACAAACTCACCAACACAAACACACAAACACACAAACTCACCAACACACAAACTCACTTACACACAAACTCACACACAAACTCACAAACTCAAACTCACAAACACAAACTCACAAACACACAAACTCACTAACACACAAACTCACTAACACACAAACTCACTAACACACAAACTCACAAACTCACTAACACACAAACTCACCAACACACAAACTCACCAACACAAACACACAAACTCACCAACTCATAAACTCACACACAAATATACAAATACATAAACACACACACTCACAAACACAAACATACAAACTCACACACAAATACACAAACTCACTAACACACAAACTCACCAACACACAAACTCACCAACACAAACACACAAACTCACCAACTCATAAACTCACACACAAATATACAAATACATAAACACACACACTCACAAACACAAACATACAAATTCACACACAAATACACAAACTCACCAACACACAAACTCACACACAAACACACAAACTCACAAACACACAAACTCACACACAAATACACAAACTCACAAACACAAACTCACAAACACTCAAACTCACAAACACTCAAACTCACAAACACAAACTCACAAACTCAAACTCACAAACACAAACTCACAAACACACAAACTCACCAACACACAAACTCACAAACTCACAAACACACAAACTCACCAACTCACAAACTCACAAACACACAAACTCACCAACTCACAAACTCACAAACACACAAACTCACTAACACACAAACTCACAAACACACAAACTCACAAACACACAAACTCACAAACACAAACTCACCAACACACAAACTCACACACAAACTCACCAACACACAAACTCACAAACACACAAACTCACCAACACACAAACTCACCAACACAAACACACAAACACACAAACTCACCAACACACAAACTCACTTACACACAAACTCACACACAAACTCACAAACTCAAACTCACAAACACAAACTCACAAACACACAAACTCACTAACACACAAACTCACTAACACACAAACTCACTAACACACAAACTCACAAACTCACTAACACACAAACTCACCAACACACAAACTCACCAACACAAACACACAAACTCACCAACTCATAAACTCACACACAAATATACAAATACATAAACACACACACTCACAAACACAAACATACAAACTCACACACAAATACACAAACTCACTAACACACAAACTCACCAACACACAAACTCACCAACACAAACACACAAACTCACCAACTCATAAACTCACACACAAATATACAAATACATAAACACACACACTCACAAACACAAACATACAAATTCACACACAAATACACAAACTCACCAACACACAAACTCACACACAAACACACAAACTCACAAACACACAAACTCACACACAAATACACAAACTCACAAACACAAACTCACAAACACTCAAACTCACAAACACTCAAACTCACAAACACAAACTCACAAACTCAAACTCACAAACTCAAACTCACAAACACTCAAACTCACTAACACACAAACTCACAAACTCACTTACACACAAACTCACCAACACACAAACTCACCAACACAAACACACAAACTCACCAACTCACAAACTCACCAACTCATAAACTCACACACAAATATACAAACACATAAACTCACAAACACACAAACTCAACAACACACAAACTCACTAACGCACAAACTCACTAACACACAAACTCACAAACACAAACTCACCAACACACAAACTCACAAACTCAAACTCACAAACACAAACTCACTAACACTCAAACTCACAAACACTCAAACTCACAAACACAAACTCACAAACTCAAACTCACTAACACACAAACTCACACACAAACTCACAAACACACAAATACACAAACTCAAAAACACTCAAACCCACAAACACTCAAACTCACAAACACAAACTCACAAACTCAAACTCACAAACACAAACTCACAAACACACAAACTCACTAACACACAAACTCACAAACTCACTAACACACAAACTCACCAACACACAAACTCACCAACACAAACACACAAACTCACCAACTCACAAACTCACCAACTCATAAACTCACACACAAATATACAAATACATAAACACACACACTCACAAACACAAACATACAAACACACACAAATACACAAACTCACTAACACACAAACTCACACAAACTCACAAACACACAAATACACAAACTCACAAACACTCAAACTCACAAACACAAACTCACAAACTCACCAACTCACAAACACACAAACTCACCAACTCACAAACTCACAAACACACAAACTCACCAACACTCAAACTCACAAACACAAACTCACAAACTCAAACTCACAAACACAAACTCACAAACACACAAACTCACTAACACACAAACTCACTAACACACAAACTCACAAACTCACACACAAATACACAAACTCACAAACACACAAACTCACCAACACACAAACTCAAAAACACACAAACTCAAAAACACACAAATACACAAACTCACAAACACTCAAACTCACAAACACAAACTCACAAACTCAAACTCACAAACACAAACTCACAAACACAAAAACTCACTAACACACAAACTCACTAACACACAAACTCACCAACACACAAACTCACCAACACAAACACACAAACTCACCAACTCACAAACTCACCAACTCATAAACTCACACACAAATATACAAACACATAAACACACAAACACACAAACTCACCAACACACAAACTCACAAACTCACAAACACACAAACTCACCAACTCACAAACTCACAAACACACAAACTCACCAACTCACAAACTCACAAACACACAAACTCACCAACTCACAAACACACAAACTCACCAACTCACAAACTCACAAACACACAAACTCACCAACACACAAACTCACAAACACTCAAACTCACAAACACAAACTCACAAACTCACTAACACACAAACACACAAACTCACTAACACACAAACTCACAAACTCACACACAAATACACAAACTCACAAACACAAACTTACTAACACACAAACTCACAAACACACAAATACACAAACTCACCAACTCACAAACTCACAAACACACAAACTCACCAACACACAAACTCACAAACACTCAAACTCACAAACACACAAACTCACCAACTCACAAACTCACAAACACACAAACTCACCAACACACAAACTCACAAACACTCAAACTCACAAACACTCAAACTCACAAACACAAACTCACAAACTCAAACTCACAAACACAAACTCACAAACACAAAAACTCACTAACACACAAACTCACTAACACACAAACTCACTAACACACAAACTCACAAACTCACTAACACACAAACTCACCAACACACAAACTCACAAACTCACACACAAATACACAAACTCACAAACACACAAACTCACCAACACACAAACTCAAAAACACACAAACTCAAAAACACACAAATACACAAACTCACAAACACTCAAACTCACAAACACAAACTCACAAACTCAAACTCACAAACACAAACTCACAAACACAAAAACTCACTAACACACAAACTCACTAACACACAAACTCACCAACACAAACTCACAAACTCACTAACACACAAACACACAAACTCACTAACACACAAACTCACAAACTCACACACAAATACACAAACTCACAAACACAAACTTACTAACACACAAACTCACAAACACACAAATACACAAACTCACCAACTCACAAACTCACAAACACACAAACTCACCAACACACAAACTCACAAACACTCAAACTCACAAACACACAAACTCACCAACTCACAAACTCACAAACACACAAACTCACCAACACACAAACTCACAAACACTCAAACTCACAAACACTCAAACTCACAAACACAAACTCACAAACTCAAACTCACAAACACAAACTCACAAACACACAAACTCACTAACACACAAACTCACTAACACACAAACTCACTAACACACAAACTCACAAACTCACTAACACAAACTCACAAACACAAAAACTCACTAACACACAAACTCACTAACACACAAACTCACCAACACACAAACTCACCAACACAAACACACAAACTCACCAACTCATAAACTCACACACAAATATACAAACACATAAACTCACAAACACACAAACTCACCAACACACAAACTCACAAACTCAAACTCACAAACACTCAAACTCACAAACACAAACTCACAAACTCAAACTCACAAACACAAACTCACAAACACACAAACTCACTAACACACAAACTCACTAACACACAAACTCACTAACACACAAACTCACAAACACACAAACTCACCAACTTACAAACTCACAAACACACAAACTCACCAACACACAAACTCACAAACACTCAAACTCACAAACACTCAAACTCACAAACACAAACTCACAAACTCAAACTCACAAACACAAACTCACAAACACACAAACTCACTAACACACAAACTCACTAACACACAAACTCACTAACACACAAACTCACAAACTCACTAACACACAAACTCACCAACACACAAACTCACAAACTCACACACAAATACACAAACTCACAAACACACAAACTCACCAACACACAAACTCAAAAACACACAAACTCAAAAACACACAAATACACAAACTCACAAACACTCAAACTCACAAACACAAACTCACAAACTCAAACTCACAAACACAAACTCACAAACACAAAAACTCACTAACACACAAACTCACTAACACACAAACTCACCAACACACAAACTCACCAACTCACAAACTCACAAACACACAAACTCACCAACTCACAAACTCACAAACACACAAACTCACCAACTCACAAACACACAAACTCACCAACTCACAAACTCACAAACACACAAACTCACCAACACACAAACTCACAAACACTCAAACTCACAAACACAAACTCACAAACTCACTAACACACAAACACACAAACTCACTAACACACAAACTCACAAACTCACACACAAATACACAAACTCACAAACACAAACTTACTAACACACAAACTCACAAACACACAAATACACAAACTCACAAACACAAACTCACTAACACACAAACTCACCAACACACAAACTCACAAACACAAACTCACCAACACACAAACTCACAAACTCACACACAAACACACAAATATAGTACATCAGTAACCAATCGTTTTTGGGTCACGAGTAACGAACCGGTAAAGACGTTCCTAAAAGATTTTTCGGCGTCTACCTGCGACGAACACATGTTGGTCACCCGCTGACCGAAGCCCTCCGACGACATCTGCCCGGCGTTCATGCGTTTCGTTGTAACAACAAGCACTTTTGAATTAAAATTGAAACGAATGAAAATTTTGCTTATTTTAAGCATTCACGATAATTTCATTTCTAAAATAAATATGTTTTTAATAATTTGATCTAACTTTGCTAAAGAAATGATTTTATGTCATTAAAAAAAAATTAAGTGAGCCATTACTGCCGAAGTGAACAAAACGCAACTGTGGCGATGAAAATAAATGACAACACAACACTGTCTGTAATTTGTAAAAAAAACTTTCCCAAAGTATAAATACTATTCTAAATCTTTCCAATTATTCCATATCAAGTAGGTAAATAAAATGAAAACACTGAAAAGAAAAAAAGAAAGTCAACCCTCGATCTTATGGTAATTCCTACGATTAAATACCACGTTCATAATCGGAATATGCGCTATTCCAGTCCGATAACATAACTAGATCATTCAATTCACTATATGAATGAGACATTTTAATTTATTTTAACGTTAATAACGACAACACGTAAAACTTTAGTACAAAACCGACCAATTTCGGGCGGTAAACAAATCACATACGCCTAGTAACTTTTACAGCTGGTAAACGTTTCAAAAATTTTATAGAAATACTACAAGCTGTCATCTCCATACATTTACCCTACTATCCGTTATTCGTAACCCTCCCATCCGTAGGTAGCAAGCCAACGGTAACTTCGCTTACGAAACGATTTTTAAAGGAACAGTTTTGGGTTACGTCTCGTAGACAATTCTACCATCCGTGAACAAAACGAGTCGTTTCGCGAGTATAGGAACCGGGCGTTAGTGATTGGGCAACTCCAGGTATTTACAAAAGTAGGCAGAGGTTATTTGAATTGTATCATGAAAAAACATGTAACCATGATGAAACTTTTAAAGAATTTGTTAGGAAATATTCAAAAACTTTTAAAAGATCCTGTTCCTCAGCAAAAGCCATAAACATTAAAAATAAAATAAAATGTTTTGGAAATAAAATTAAAACCACTTGGAATATAATTAATTCAGAAACAAACTCACACACAAACACACAAATACATAAACACACACACTCACAAACACAAACATACAAACTCACACACAAATACACAAACTCACTAACACACAAACTCACACACAAACTCACAAACACACAAATACACAAACTCACAAACACTCAAACTCACAAACACTCAAACTCACAAACACAAACTCACAAAGTCAAACTCACAAACACAAACTCACAAACACACAAACTCACTAACACACAAACTCACTAACACACAAACTCACTAACACACAAACTCACAAACTCACTAACACACAAACTCACCAACACACAAACTCACCAACACAAACACACAAACTCACCAACTCACAAACTCACCAACTAAAAAACTCACACACAAATATACAAACACAAAAACTCACAAACACACAAACTCACTAACACACAAACTCACAAACACAAACTCACTAACACACAAACTCACTAACACACAAACTCACTAACACACAAACTCACAAACTCACTAACACACAAACTCACCAACACACAAACTCACCAACACACAAACTCACAAACACACAAACTCACCAACTGACAAACTCACACACAAATATACAAACACAAACTTACTAACACACAAACTCACAAACACACAAATACACAAACTCACAAACACAAACTCACTAACACACAAACTCACCAACACAAAAACTCACCAGCACAAACACACAAACTCACCAACTCACAAACTCACCAACTCACAAACTCACAAACACACAAACTCACTAACACACAAACACACAAACTCACTAACACACAAACTCACAAACTCACACACAAATACACAAACTCACAAACACAAACTTACTAACACACAAACTCACAAACACAGAAATACACAAACTCACAAACACAAACTCACTAACACACAAACTCACCAACACACAAACTCACAAACACAAACTCACCAACACACAAACTCACAAACTCACACACAAACACACAAATATAGTACATCAGTAACCAATCGTTTTTGGGTCACGAGTAACGAACCGGTAAAGACGTTCCTAAAAGATTTTTCGGCGTCTACCTGCGACGAACACATGTTGGTCACCCGCTGACCGAAGCCCTCCGACGACATCTGCCCGGCGTTCATGCGTTTCGTTGTAACAACAAGCACTTTTGAATTAAAATTGAAACGAATGAAAATTTTGCTTATTTTAAGCATTCACGATAATTTCATTTCTAAAATAAATATGTTTTTAATAATTTGATCTAACTTTGCTAAAGAAATGATTTTATGTCATTAAATAAAAACTTTTTACAAAAAAAAAAACAACCGACTTCCAAAAAAACACTACAAAGTCAAAAATAACTTAATTTCGGAAGTCGGTGTCTTTGGTTTTGAATTTTCGTTTTTTGCCACCGACTTCCGAAATTAAGTTATTTTTGACTTTGTAGTGTTTTTTTGGAAGTCGGTTGTTTTTTTTTTTGTAAAAAGTTTTTATTTTTCACTTTTTAGTTGTGGTACCTACCCCACACAAATTCGAATACCACTACCTGCTATGTAAATAACAGTGACAGGAAGTTATCATCTCATCTACATACTAAGTGGGGAAAAAATACGTATAATTGAAGCTAACTCAAAAACTACCCAAGCAAAGTTTATAAAATTTATATTGGACCACCTCTGAAGTCATCATCATCATCATCATTTCAGCCGAAAGACGTCCACTGCTGAACATAGGCCTCCCCCAAGCACCTCCACTTCGACCGATTCTGTGCTTTCCGCATCCAGCGGATTCCTGCGGCCTTCACAAGGTCATCGGTCCATCTTGTGGGAGGCCTTCCAACGCTACGTCTTCCGGTACGCGGTCGCCACTCCAGAACCTTTCGGCCCCATCGGCCATCCGTTCTACGAGCAATGTGCCCTGCCCATTGCCACTTAAGTTTCGCAATTCTTCGGGCTATGTCGGTTACCTTGGTTCTCCTGCGGATCTCCTCATTTCTGATTCGATCACGTAGGGAAACTCCAAGCATAGCCCTCTCCATTGCCCTCTGGGTGACTTTTAGCCTTCTGATAAGGCCCATTGTGAGCGACCACGTTTCAGTACCATAGGTCATCACTGGCAACACGCACTGGTCAAAGACTTTCGTCTTGAGACACTGTGGTATGTGGGACGAAAAGATATTGCGTAGCTTCCCGAACGCTGCCCAGCCGAGTCGGATTCGACGATTGACCTCTTTCTCGAAGTTGGACCTACCTAGCTGGACAGTTTGTCCTAGGTAAACATACTCATCCACAACTTCGAGCGTAGTGACTCCGATCTTCATGAGAGTGGGTGTAACATGGGCATTTGACATGACCTTTGTCTTGTCCATATTCATTTTAAGACCCACTCTTTCGGAGGCTCTACTGAGGTCATCGAGCATTGTACTGAGGTCCTCCATGGTCTCAGCCATGATAACTATGTCATCGGCAAACCGAAGGTTAGTGATATACTCGCCATTGATGTTGATGCCTAGCCCTTTCCAATCCAGAACCTTGAAAACATCCTCCAGTGCAGCGGTGAACAGTTTCGGAGAGATAACGTCTCCCTGTCTCACACCTCTCTGCAGAAGGATAGGTTTCGAGGTCTGGTCCTGGAGTCGGACTGACATAGTGGCGTTTTCGTACAGACACTTTAGCACCTCGATGTACCGATAGTCGATCTGGCACCGTTGAAGAGACTGCAGCACGGCCCATGTCTCGATCGAATCGAAGGCTTTCTCGTAGTCCACAAACGCTAAGCAGAGAGGCAGGTTATACTCTTCGGTCTTCTGTATAACCTGCCGCAGCGTATGTATGTGGTCTACGGTGCTAAAGCCTTTACGGAATCCGGCTTGTTCGGGAGGCTGGAAGTCGTCAAACCTGCGCGCGAGACGGTTCGTGATAACTCTTGAAAACAGCTTGTAGACATGGCTCAGAAGTGTGATGGGCCTATAATTTTTAAGCAGGGCATTGTCGCCCTTTTTAAAGAAGAGTACCACCACACCTCTGTTCCATGCCTGTGGCGTTTGGCCCTCGAGTATGACGGAATCGAAAAGCTTCTGGAGGGCCTTAAGAACGGGTTTTCCACCGACCTTCAGGAGTTCGGCCGTAATTCCGTCATCACCCGGCGCCTTGTTGTTTTTAAGCTGCTTCAGAGCCATCCTAATCTCGTACAAGCTGACGTCCGGGATGTCTTCGGTATAGTGTCGGGTCAATCTAGCTCTTGGGTCGTTTGCTAGATTCGTAACGGAAGTACGACGGAAGTACTGAAGTATGATCTATCAAACAAAAAAAGAATCATCAAAATCTATTCATAATTGGCGGAGTAATCGCGTTACAAACATACAAAAAAAAAAAAAAAACAAAAAAACAAAAAAACATACGAATTGAGAACCTCCTCCTTTTGGAAGTCGGTTAAAAATGATTTTATGTTTAAAAAACGTGTTTTTTTATTTTGTAGTGAAACTTATTAGTTGTTGAATAAAAAAAACTATATTAGGGACAAAAATAGAGCCACTTACAACCCATATGGGTGCAAAGTTCTTATCACTAAAAAATGAATTAATTCCAAACACAAGGTAGATACTGTAAAACGTTGAGGAGTTCCCTTGACCGTCCTTCGTCTTCATCATCAGACCCCTAATGACAGTCACAACCCATCTAGGTGTAAAGTTCTCATCAATACAAATTAATCAAGCCCAAACACCAGGTAATTGCTGTAAACCGTTGAGGAGTTTCCTCGACTGTCTTTCGGCTTCGTCATCAGATCGACTCCAGACCTTCATTAAATAGTAGTGGTTTAAAATACTTAAGTAATGAAATAACAAACGCACTAGTCGCCACTACGATTTTCGAAGGTTCCCCTCGATTTCTCTGGGATGCCATCATCAGGTCCTGGTTTCCTTATCATGGTACCATCCTTGGGATATCTCCTTTCCAAAAAAAAAAGAATCATCAAAATCGGTTCATAAACGACGAAGTTATCAGCGAACACACATAAAAAAAAAAAAAAAAAATATATACGGTCGAATTGAGAAACCTCCTTTTTTTGAAGTCGGTTAAAAAAAATTAAGTGAGCCATTACTGCCGAAGTGAACAAAACGCAACTGTGGCGATGAAAATAAATGACAACACAACACTGTCTGTAATTTGTAAAAAAAACTTTCCCAAAGTATAAATACTATTCTAAATCTTTCCAATTATTCCATATCAAGTAGGTAAATAAAATGAAAACACTGAAAAGAAAAAAAGAAAGTCAACCCTCGATCTTATGGTAATTCCTACGATTAAATACCACGTTCATAATCGGAATATGCGCTATTCCAGTCCGATAACATAACTAGATCATTCAATTCACTATATGAATGAGACATTTTAATTTATTTTAACGTTAATAACGACAACACGTAAAACTTTAGTACAAAACCGACCAATTTCGGGCGGTAAACAAATCACATACGCCTAGTAACTTTTACAGCTGGTTAACGTTTCAAAAATTTTATAGAAACACTACAAGCTGTCATCTCCATTAATTTACCCTACTATCCGTTATTCGTAACCCTCCCATCCGTAGGTAGCAAGCCAACGGTAACTTCGCTTACGAAACGATTTTTAAAGGAACAGTTTTGGGTTACGTCTCGTAGACAATTCTACCATCCGTGAACAAAACGAGTCGTTTCGCGAGTATAGGAACCGGGCGTTAGTGATTGGGCAACTCCAGGTATTTACAAAAGTAGGCAGAGGTTATTTGAATTGTATCATGAAAAAACATGTAACCATGATGAAACTTTTAAAGAATTTGTTAGGAAATATTCAAAAACTTTTAAAAGATCCTGTTCCTCAGCAAAAGCCATAAACATTAAAAATAAAATAAAATGTTTTGGAAATAAAATTAAAACCACTTGGAAGATAATTAATTCAGAAACAAACTCACACACAAACACACAAATACATAAACACACACACTCACAAACACAAACATACAAACTCACACACAAATACACAAACTCACACACAAATACACAAACTCACTAACACACAAACTCACACACAAACTCACAAACACACAAATACACAAACTCACAAACACTCAAACTCACAAACACTCAACTCACAAACACAAACTCACAAACTCAAACTCACAAACACAAACTCACAAACACACAAACGCACAAACTCACACACAAATACACAAACTCACAAACACACAAATACACAAACTCACAAACACTCAAACTCACAAACACAAACTCACAAACTCAAACTCACAAACACAAACTCACAAACACAAACTCACAAACACACAAACGCACAAACTCACACACAAATACACAAACTCACAAACACACAAATACACAAACTCACAAACACTCAAACTCACAAACACAAACTCACAAACTCAAACTCACAAACATAAACTCACAAACACACAAACGCACAAACTCACACACAAATACACAAACTCACAAACACACAAACTCACACACAAATACACAAACTCACAAACACAAACTCACCAACACACAAACTCACACACAAACACACAAACTCACAAACACACAAACTCACACACAAATACACAAACTCACAAACACAAACTCACAAACACTCAAACTCACAAACACACAAACGCACAAACTCACACACAAATACACAAACTCACAAACACACAAACTCACACACAAATACACAAATACATAAACACACACACTCACAAACACAAACATACAAACTCACACACAAATACACAAACTCACTAACACACAAACTCACACACAAACTCACAAACACACAAATACACAAACTCACAAACACTCAAACTCACAAACACAAACTCACAAACTCAAACTCACAAACACAAACTCACAAACACACAAACGCACAAACTCACACACAAATACACAAACTCACAAACACACAAACTCACAAACACACAAACTCACACACAAATACACAAACTCACAAACACAAACTCACCAACACACAAACTCACACACAAACACACAAACTCACAAACACACAAACTCACACACAAATACACAAACTCACAAACACAAACTCACAAACACTCAAACTCACAAACACTCAAACTCACAAACACAAACTCACAAACACACAAATACACAAACTCACAAACACTCAAACTCACAAACACTCAAACTCAAAAACACAAACTCACAAACTCAAACTCACAAACACAAACTCACAAACACACAAACGCACAAACTCACACACAAATACACAAACTCACAAACACACAAACTCACAAACAAATACACAAACTCACAAACACAAACTCACCAACACACAAACTCACACACAAACTCACAAACACACAAACTCACACACAAATACACAAACTCACAAACACAAACTCACAAACACTCAAACTCACAAACACTCAATCTCACAAACACAAACTCACAAACTCAAACTCACAAACACAAACTCACAAACACTCAAACTCACTAACACACAAACTCACAAACTCACTAACACACAAACTCACCAACACACAAACTCACCAACACAAACCACAAACTCACCAACACACAAACTCACAAACACACAAACTCACAAACTCACCAACTCACAAACTCACACACAAATATACAAACACATAAACTCACTAACACACAAACTCACACACAAACTCACAAACACACAAATACACAAACTCACAAACACTCAAACTCACAAACACTCAAACTCACAAACACAAACTCACAAACTCAAACTCACAAACACAAACTCACAAACACACAAACGCACAAACTCACACACAAATACACAAACTCACAAACACACAAACTCACACACAAATACACAAACTCACAAACACAAACTCACCAACACACAAACTCACACACAAACACACAAACTCACAAACACACAAACCCAAACTCACAAACACAAACTCACAAACACACAAACTCACTAACACACAAACTCACTAACACACAAACTCACTAACACACAAACTCACAAACTCACAAACACACAAACTCACTAACACACAAACTCACCAACACACAAACTCACAAACTCACTAACACACAAACTCACCAACACACAAACTCACAAACACAAACTCACCAACACACAAACTCACAAACTCACAAACACACAAACTCACCAACACAAACACACAAACACACAAACTCACCAACACACAAACTCACAAACTCACTAACACACAAACTCACACACAAACTCACAAACACACAAATACACAAACTCACAAACACTCAAACCCACAAACACTCAAACTCACAAACACAAACTCACAAACTCAAACTCACAAACACAAACTCACAAACACACAAACTCACTAACACACAAACTCACAAACTCACTAACACACAAACTCACCAACACACAAACTCACCAACACAAACACACAAACTCACCAACTCACAAACTCACCAACTCATAAACTCACACACAAATATACAAATACACAAACACTCAAACTCACAAACACTCAAACTCACAAACTCAAACTCACAAACACAAACTCACAAACACACAAACTCACTAACACAAAAACTCACTAACACACAAACTCACTAACACACAAACTCACCAACACACAAACTCACCAACACAAACACACAAACTCACCAACTCACAAACTCACCAACTCATAAACTCACACACAAATATACAAACACATAAACTCACAAACACACAAACTCACCAACACACAAACTCACAAACTCAAACTCACAAACACAAACTCACAAACACACAAACTCACTAACACACAAACTCACTAACACACAAACTCACTAACACACAAACTCACTAACACACAAACTCACAAACACACAAACTCACCAACTCACAAACTCACAAACACATAAACTCACCAACACACAAACTCACAAACACACAAACTCACCAACACACAAACTCACAAACTCACAAACACACAAACTCACCAACTCACAAACTCACAAACACACAAACTCACCAACACACAAACTCACAAACTCACCAACACACAAACTCACAAACTCAAACTCACAAACACAAACTCACTAACACACAAACTCACAAGCACACAAACTCACCAACTCACAAACTCACAAACACACAAACTCACCAACACACAAACTCACAAACTCACTAACACACAAACTCACCAACACACAAACTCACAAACACAAACTCACCAACACACAAACTCACAAACTCACAAACACACAAACTCATCAACACACAAACTCACCAACACAAACACACAAACACACAAACTCACCAACACACAAACTCACAAACTCACTAACACACAAACTCACACACAAACTCACAAACACACAAATACACAAACTCACAAACACTCAAACCCACAAACACTCAAACTCACAAACACAAACTCACAAACTCAAACTCACAAACACAAACTCACAAACACACAAACTCACTAACACACAAACTCACAAACTCACTAACACACAAACTCACCAACACACAAACTCACCAACACAAACACACAAACTCACCAACTCACAAACTCACCAACTCATAAACTCACACACAAATATACAAATACATAAACACACACACTCACAAACACAAACATACAAACTCACACACAAATACACAAACTCACTAACACACAAACTCACACAAACTCACAAACACACAAATACACAAACTCACAAACACTCAAACTCACAAACACTCAAACTCACAAACACAAACTCACAAACTCACCAACTCACAAACACACAAACTCACCAACTCACAAACTCACAAACACACAAACTCACCAACACACAAACTCACAAACACTCAAACTCACAAACACTCAAACTCACAAACACAAACTCACAAACTCAAACTCACAAACACAAACTCACAAACACACAAACTCACTAACACACAAACTCACTAACACACAAACTCACTAACACACAAACTCACAAACTCACTAACACACAAACTCACCAACACACAAACTCACAAACTCACACACAAATACACAAACTCACAAACACACAAACTCACCAACACACAAACTCAAAAACACACAAACTCAAAAACACACAAATACACAAACTCACAAACACTCAAACTCACAAACACAAACTCACAAACTCAAACTCACAAACACAAACTCACAAACACAAAAACTCACTAACACACAAACTCACTAACACACAAACTCACCAACACACAAACTCACCAACACAAACACACAAACTCACCAACTCATAAACTCACACACAAATATACAAACACATAAACTCACAAACACACAAACTCACCAACACACAAACTCACAAACTCAAACTCACAAACACAAACTCACAAACACACAAACTCACTAACACACAAACTCACTAACACACAAACTCACTAACACACAAACTCACAAACACACAAACTCACCAACTCACAAACTCACAAACACACAAACTCACCAACACACAAACTCACAAACTCACAAACACACAAACTCACCAACACAAACACACAAACACACAAACTCACCAACACACAAACTCACAAACTCACAAACACACAAACTCACCAACACAAACACACAAACACACAAACTCACCAACACACAAACTCACAAACTCACAAACACACAAACTCACCAACTCACAAACTCACAAACACACAAACTCACCAACTCACAAACTCACAAACACACAAACTCACCAACTCACAAACACAAACTCACCAACTCACAAACTCACAAACACACAAACTCACCAACACACAAACTCACAAACACTCAAACTCACAAACACAAACTCACAAACTCACTAACACACAAACACACAAACTCACTAACACACAAACTCTCAAACTCACACACAAATACACAAACTCACAAACACAAACTTACTAACACACAAACTCACAAACACACAAATACACAAACTCACAAACACAAACTCACTAACACACAAACTCACCAACACACAAACTCACAAACACAAACTCACCAACACACAAACTCACAAACTCACACACAAACACACAAATATAGTACATCAGTAACCAATCGTTTTTGGGTCACGAGTAACGAACCGGTAAAGACGTTCCTAAAAGATTTTTCGGCGTCTACCTGCGACGAACACATGTTGGTCACCCGCTGACCGAAGCCCTCCGACGACATCTGCCCGGCGTTCATGCGTTTCGTTGTAACAACAAGCACTTTTGAATTAAAATTGAAACGAATGAAAATTTTGCTTATTTTAAGCATTCACGATAATTTCATTTCTAAAATAAATATGTTTTTAATAATTTGATCTAACTTTGCTAAAGAAATGATTTTATGTCATTAAAAAAAAATTAAGTGAGCCATTACTGCCGAAGTGAACAAAACGCAACTGTGGCGATGAAAATAAATGACAACACAACACTGTCTGTAATTTGTAAAAAAAACTTTCCCAAAGTATAAATACTATTCTAAATCTTTCCAATTATTCCATATCAAGTAGGTAAATAAAATGAAAACACTGAAAAGAAAAAAAGAAAGTCAACCCTCGATCTTATGGTAATTCCTACGATTAAATACCACGTTCATAATCGGAATATGCGCTATTCCAGTCCGATAACATAACTAGATCATTCAATTCACTATATGAATGAGACATTTTAATTTATTTTAACGTTAATAACGACAACACGTAAAACTTTAGTACAAAACCGACCAATTTCGGGCGGTAAACAAATCACATACGCCTAGTAACTTTTACAGCTGGTAAACGTTTCAAAAATTTTATAGAAATACTACAAGCTGTCATCTCCATACATTTACCCTACTATCCGTTATTCGTAACCCTCCCATCCGTAGGTAGCAAGCCAACGGTAACTTCGCTTACGAAACGATTTTTAAAGGAACAGTTTTGGGTTACGTCTCGTAGACAATTCTACCATCCGTGAACAAAACGAGTCGTTTCGCGAGTATAGGAACCGGGCGTTAGTGATTGGGCAACTCCAGGTATTTACAAAAGTAGGCAGAGGTTATTTGAATTGTATCATGAAAAAACATGTAACCATGATGAAACTTTTAAAGAATTTGTTAGGAAATATTCAAAAACTTTTAAAAGATCCTGTTCCTCAGCAAAAGCCATAAACATTAAAAATAAAATAAAATGTTTTGGAAATAAAATTAAAACCACTTGGAAGACAATTAATTCAGAAACAAACTCACACACAAACACACAAATACATAAACACACACACTCACAAACACAAACATACAAACTCACACACAAATACACAAACTCACTAACACACAAACTCACACACAAACTCACAAACACACAAATACACAAACTCACAAACACTCAAACTCACAAACACTCAAACTCACAAACACAAACTCACAAACTCAAACTCACAAACACAAACTCGCAAACACACAAACGCACAAACTCACACACAAATACACAAACTCACAAACACACAAACTCACACACAAATACACAAACTCACAAACACAAACTCACCAACACACAAACTCACACACAAACACACAAACTCACAAACACACAAACACACACAAATACACAAACTCACAAACACAAACTCACAAACACTCAAACTCACAAACACTCAAACTCACAAACACAAACTCACAAACTCAAACTCACAAACACAAACTCACAAACACACAAACTCACCAACACACAAACTCACAAACTCACAAACACACAAACTCACCAACTCACAAACTCACAAACACACAAACTCACCAACTCACAAACTCACAAACACACAAACTCACTAACACACAAACTCACAAACACACAAACTCACAAACACACAAACTCACAAACACAAACTCACCAACACACAAACTCACACACAAACTCACCAACACACAAACTCACAAACACACAAACTCACCAACACACAAACTCACCAACACAAACACACAAACACACAAACTCACCAACACACAAACTCACTTACACACAAACTCACACACAAACTCACAAACTCAAACTCACAAACACAAACTCACAAACACACAAACTCACTAACACACAAACTCACTAACACACAAACTCACTAACACACAAACTCACAAACTCACTAACACACAAACTCACCAACACACAAACTCACCAACACAAACACACAAACTCACCAACTCATAAACTCACACACAAATATACAAATACATAAACACACACACTCACAAACACAAACATACAAACTCACACACAAATACACAAACTCACTAACACATAAACTCACCAACACACAAACTCACCAACACAAACACACAAACTCACCAACTCATAAACTCACACACAAATATACAAATACATAAACACACACACTCACAAACACAAACATACAAATTCACACACAAATACACAAACTCACCAACACACAAACTCACACACAAACACACAAACTCACAAACACACAAACTCACACACAAATACACAAACTCACAAACACAAACTCACAAACACTCAAACTCACAAACACTCAAACTCACAAACACAAACTCACAAACTCAAACTCACAAACTCAAACTCACAAACACTCAAACTCACTAACACACAAACTCACAAACTCACTTACACACAAACTCACCAACACACAAACTCACCAACACAAACACACAAACTCACCAACTCACAAACTCACCAACTCATAAACTCACACACAAATATACAAACACATAAACTCACAAACACACAAACTCAACAACACACAAACTCACTAACGCACAAACTCACTAACACACAAACTCACAAACACAAACTCACCAACACACAAACTCACAAACTCAAACTCACAAACACAAACTCACTAACACTCAAACTCACAAACACTCAAACTCACAAACACAAACTCACAAACTCAAACTCACTAACACACAAACTCACACACACACTCACAAACACAAACATACAAACTCACACACAAATACACAAACTCACTAACACACAAACTCACACACAAACTCACAAACACACAAATACACAAACTCACAAACACTCAAACTCACAAACACTCAAACTCACAAACACAAACTCACAAACTCAAACTCACAAACACAAACTCGCAAACACACAAACGCACAAACTCACACACAAATACACAAACTCACAAACACACAAACTCACACACAAATACACAAACTCACAAACACAAACTCACCAACACACAAACTCACACACAAACACACAAACTCACAAACACACAAACACACACAAATACACAAACTCACAAACACAAACTCACAAACACTCAAACTCACAAACACTCAAACTCACAAACACAAACTCACAAACTCAAACTCACAAACACAAACTCACAAACACACAAACTCACCAACACACAAACTCACAAACTCACAAACACACAAACTCACCAACTCACAAACTCACAAACACACAAACTCACCAACTCACAAACTCACAAACACACAAACTCACTAACACACAAACTCACAAACACACAAACTCACAAACACACAAACTCACAAACACAAACTCACCAACACACAAACTCACACACAAACTCACCAACACACAAACTCACAAACACACAAACTCACCAACACACAAACTCACCAACACAAACACACAAACACACAAACTCACCAACACACAAACTCACTTACACACAAACTCACACACAAACTCACAAACTCAAACTCACAAACACAAACTCACAAACACACAAACTCACTAACACACAAACTCACTAACACACAAACTCACTAACACACAAACTCACAAACTCACTAACACACAAACTCACCAACACACAAACTCACCAACACAAACACACAAACTCACCAACTCATAAACTCACACACAAATATACAAATACATAAACACACACACTCACAAACACAAACATACAAACTCACACACAAATACACAAACTCACTAACACATAAACTCACCAACACACAAACTCACCAACACAAACACACAAACTCACCAACTCATAAACTCACACACAAATATACAAATACATAAACACACACACTCACAAACACAAACATACAAATTCACACACAAATACACAAACTCACCAACACACAAACTCACACACAAACACACAAACTCACAAACACACAAACTCACACACAAATACACAAACTCACAAACACAAACTCACAAACACTCAAACTCACAAACACTCAAACTCACAAACACAAACTCACAAACTCAAACTCACAAACTCAAACTCACAAACACTCAAACTCACTAACACACAAACTCACAAACTCACTTACACACAAACTCACCAACACACAAACTCACCAACACAAACACACAAACTCACCAACTCACAAACTCACCAACTCATAAACTCACACACAAATATACAAACACATAAACTCACAAACACACAAACTCAACAACACACAAACTCACTAACGCACAAACTCACTAACACACAAACTCACAAACACAAACTCACCAACACACAAACTCACAAACTCAAACTCACAAACACAAACTCACTAACACTCAAACTCACAAACACTCAAACTCACAAACACAAACTCACAAACTCAAACTCACTAACACACAAACTCACACACAAACTCACAAACACACAAATACACAAACTCAAAAACACTCAAACCCACAAACACTCAAACTCACAAACACAAACTCACAAACTCAAACTCACAAACACAAACTCACAAACACACAAACTCACTAACACACAAACTCACAAACTCACTAACACACAAACTCACCAACACACAAACTCACCAACACAAACACACAAACTCACCAACTCACAAACTCACCAACTCATAAACTCACACACAAATATACAAATACATAAACACACACACTCACAAACACAAACATACAAACACACACAAATACACAAACTCACTAACACACAAACTCACACAAACTCACAAACACACAAATACACAAACTCACAAACACTCAAACTCACAAACACAAACTCACAAACTCACCAACTCACAAACACACAAACTCACCAACTCACAAACTCACAAACACACAAACTCACCAACACTCAAACTCACAAACACAAACTCACAAACTCAAACTCACAAACACAAACTCACAAACACACAAACTCACTAACACACAAACTCACTAACACACAAACTCACAAACTCACACACAAATACACAAACTCACAAACACACAAACTCACCAACACACAAACTCACCAACACACAAACTCAAAAACACACAAACTCAAAAACACACAAATACACAAACTCACAAACACTCAAACTCACAAACACAAACTCACAAACTCAAACTCACAAACACAAACTCACAAACACAAAAACTCACTAACACACAAACTCACTAACACACAAACTCACCAACACACAAACTCACCAACACAAACACACAAACTCACCAACTCACAAACTCACCAACTCATAAACTCACACACAAATATACAAACACATAAACTCACAAACACACAAACTCACCAACACACAAACTCACAAACTCAAACTCACAAACACAAACTCACAAACACACAAACTCACAAACACACAAACTCACTAACACACAAACTCACTAACACACAAACTCACAAACTCACTAACACACAAACTCACCAACACACAAACTCACAAACACAAACTCACCAACACACAAACTCACAAACTCACAAACACACAAACTCACCAACACAAACACACAAACACACAAACTCACCAACACACAAACTCACAAACTCACTAACACACAAACTCACACACAAACTCACAAACACACAAATACACAAACTCACAAACACTCAAACCCACAAACACTCAAACTCACAAACACAAACTCACAAACTCAAACTCAAACTCACAAACACAAACACACAAACTCACTAACACACCAACTCACTAACACACAAACTCACTAACACACAAACTCACAAACTCACTAACACACAAACTCACCAACACAAACACACAAACTCACCAACTCACAAACTCACCAACTCATAAACTCACACACAAATATACAAACACATAAACTCACAAACACACAAACTCACCAACACACAAACTCACCAACACAAACACACAAACTCACCAACTCACAAACTCACCAACTCACAAACTCACACACAAATATACAAACACATAAACTCACAAACACACAAACTCACCAACACATAAACTCACCAACACACAAACTCACAAACACACAAACTCACAAACTCACTAACACACAAACACACAAACTCACTAACACACAAACGCACAAACTCACACACAAATATACAAACTCACCAACTCACAAACTCACAAACACACAAACTCACCAACACACAAACTCACAAACACTCAAACTCTCAAACACACAAACTCACCAACTCACAAACTCACAAACACACAAACTCACCAACTCACAAACTCACAAACACACAAACTCACCAACACACAAACTCACAAACACTCAAACTCACAAACACAAACTCACAAACACAAACTCACTAACACACAAACGCACAAACTCACACACAAATACACAAACTCACAAACACACAAACTCACACACAAATACACAAACTCACAAACACAAACTCACCAACACACAAACTCACTCACAAACACACAAACTCACAAACACACAAACTCACACACAAATACACAAACTCACAAACACACAAACTCACCAACACAAACACACAAACTCACCAACTCACAAACTCACCAACTCACAAACTCACTAACACACAAACACACAAACTCACTAACACACAAACTCACTAACACACAAACTCACAAACTCACTAACACACAAACTCACCAACACACAAACTCACCAACACAAACACACAAACTCACCAACTCACAAACTCACCAACTCATAAACTCACACACAAATATACAAACACATAAACTCACAAACACACAAACTCACAAACACACAAACTCACAAACACACAAACTCACTAACACACAAACAAACAAACTCACTAACACACAAACTCACAAACTCACAAACTCACCAACTCACAAACTCACAAACACACAAACTCACCAACTCACAAACTCACAAACACAAACTCACCAACTCACAAACTCACAAACACACAAACTCACCAACACACAAACTCACAAACACTCAAACTCACAAACACTCAAACTCACAAACACAAACTCACAAACTCAAACTCACAAACAAACTCACTAACACAAACTCACTAACACACAAACTCACTAACACACAAACTCACTAACACACAAACTCACTAACACACAAACTCACTAACACACAAACTCACAAACTCACTAACACACAAACTCACCAACACACAAACTCACCAACACACAAACTCACAAACACACAAACTCACTAACACACAAACTCACAAACTCACACACAAATACACAAACTCACAAACACAAACTTACTAACACACAAACTCACAAACACAAACTCACTAACACACAAACTCACCAACACAAAAACTCACCAGCACAAACACACAAACTCACCAACTCACAAACTCACCAACACACAAACTCACAAACTCACACACAAACACACAAATATAGTACATCAGTAACCAATCGTTTTTGGGTCACGAGTAACGAACCGGTAAAGACGTTCCTAAAAGATTTTTCGGCGTCTACCTGCGACGAACACATGTTGGTCACCCGCTGACCGAAGCCCTCCGACGACATCTGCCCGGCGTTCATGCGTTTCGTTGTAACAACAAGCACTTTTGAATTAAAATTGAAACGAATGAAAATTTTGCTTATTTTAAGCATTCACGATAATTTCATTTCTAAAATAAATATGTTTTTAATAATTTGATCTAACTTTGCTAAAGAAATGATTTTATGTCATTAAAAAAAAATTAAGTGAGCCATTACTGCCGAAGTGAACAAAACGCAACTGTGGCGATGAAAATAAATGACAACACAACACTGTCTGTAATTTGTAAAAAAAACTTTCCCAAAGTATAAATACTATTCTAAATCTTTCCAATTATTCCATATCAAGTAGGTAAATAAAATGAAAACACTGAAAAGAAAAAAAGAAAGTCAACCCTCGATCTTATGGTAATTCCTACGATTAAATACCACGTTCATAATCGGAATATGCGCTATTCCAGTCCGATAACATAACTAGATCATTCAATTCACTATATGAATGAGACATTTTAATTTATTTTAACGTTAATAACGACAACACGTAAAACTTTAGTACAAAACCGACCAATTTCGGGCGGTAAACAAATCACATACGCCTAGTAACTTTTACAGCTGGTTAACGTTTCAAAAATTTTATAGAAACACTACAAGCTGTCATCTCCATTAATTTACCCTACTATCCGTTATTCGTAACCCTCCCATCCGTAGGTAGCAAGCCAACGGTAACTTCGCTTACGAAACGATTTTTAAAGGAACAGTTTTGGGTTACGTCTCGTAGACAATTCTACCATCCGTGAACAAAACGAGTCGTTTCGCGAGTATAGGAACCGGGCGTTAGTGATTGGGCAACTCCAGGTATTTACAAAAGTAGGCAGAGGTTATTTGAATTGTATCATGAAAAAACATGTAACCATGATGAAACTTTTAAAGAATTTGTTAGGAAATATTCAAAAACTTTTAAAAGATCCTGTTCCTCAGCAAAAGCCATAAACATTAAAAATAAAATAAAATGTTTTGGAAATAAAATTAAAACCACTTGGAAGACAATTAATTCAGAAACAAACTCACACACAAACACACAAATACATAAACACACACACTCACAAACACAAACATACAAACTCACACACAAATACACAAACTCACTAACACACAAACTCACACACAAACTCACAAACACACAAATACACAAACTCACAAACACTCAAACTCACAAACACTCAAACTCACAAACACAAACTCACAAACTCAAACTCACAAACACAAACTCACAAACACACAAACGCACAAACTCACACACAAATACACAAACTCACAAACACACAAACTCACACACAAATACACAAACTCACAAACACAAACTCACCAACACACAAACTCACACACAAACACACAAACTCACAAACACACAAACCCAAACTCACAAACACAAACTCACAAACACACAAACTCACTAACACACAAACTCACTAACACACAAACTCACTAACACACAAACTCACAAACTCACAAACACACAAACTCACTAACACACAAACTCACCAACACACAAACTCACAAACTCACTAACACACAAACTCACCAACACACAAACTCACAAACACAAACTCACCAACACACAAACTCACAAACTCACAAACACACAAACTCACCAACACAAACACACAAACACACAAACTCACCAACACACAAACTCACAAACTCACTAACACACAAACTCACACACAAACTCACAAACACACAAATACACAAACTCACAAACACTCAAACCCACAAACACTCAAACTCACAAACACAAACTCACAAACTCAAACTCACAAACACAAACTCACAAACACACAAACTCACTAACACACAAACTCACAAACTCACTAACACACAAACTCACCAACACACAAACTCACCAACACAAACACACAAACTCACCAACTCACAAACTCACCAACTCATAAACTCACACACAAATATACAAATACACAAACACTCAAACTCACAAACACTCAAACTCACAAACTCAAACTCACAAACACAAACTCACAAACACACAAACTCACTAACACAAAAACTCACTAACACACAAACTCACTAACACACAAACTCACCAACACACAAACTCACCAACACAAACACACAAACTCACCAACTCACAAACTCACCAACTCATAAACTCACACACAAATATACAAACACATAAACTCACAAACACACAAACTCACCAACACACAAACTCACAAACTCAAACTCACAAACACAAACTCACAAACACACAAACTCACTAACACACAAACTCACTAACACACAAACTCACTAACACACAAACTCACTAACACACAAACTCACAAACACACAAACTCACCAACTCACAAACTCACAAACACATAAACTCACCAACACACAAACTCACAAACACACAAACTCACCAACACACAAACTCACAAACTCACAAACACACAAACTCACCAACTCACAAACTCACAAACACACAAACTCACCAACACACAAACTCACAAACTCACCAACACACAAACTCACAAACTCAAACTCACAAACACAAACTCACTAACACACAAACTCACAAGCACACAAACTCACCAACTCACAAACTCACAAACACACAAACTCACCAACACACAAACTCACAAACTCACTAACACACAAACTCACCAACACACAAACTCACAAACACAAACTCACCAACACACAAACTCACAAACTCACAAACACACAAACTCATCAACACACAAACTCACCAACACAAACACACAAACACACAAACTCACCAACACACAAACTCACAAACTCACTAACACACAAACTCACACACAAACTCACAAACACACAAATACACAAACTCACAAACACTCAAACCCACAAACACTCAAACTCACAAACACAAACTCACAAACTCAAACTCACAAACACAAACTCACAAACACACAAACTCACTAACACACAAACTCACAAACTCACTAACACACAAACTCACCAACACACAAACTCACCAACACAAACACACAAACTCACCAACTCACAAACTCACCAACTCATAAACTCACACACAAATATACAAATACATAAACACACACACTCACAAACACAAACATACAAACTCACACACAAATACACAAACTCACTAACACACAAACTCACACAAACTCACAAACACACAAATACACAAACTCACAAACACTCAAACTCACAAACACTCAAACTCACAAACACAAACTCACAAACTCACCAACTCACAAACACACAAACTCACCAACTCACAAACTCACAAACACACAAACTCACCAACACACAAACTCACAAACACTCAAACTCACAAACACTCAAACTCACAAACACAAACTCACAAACTCAAACTCACAAACACAAACTCACAAACACACAAACTCACTAACACACAAACTCACTAACACACAAACTCACTAACACACAAACTCACAAACTCACTAACACACAAACTCACCAACACACAAACTCACAAACTCACACACAAATACACAAACTCACAAACACACAAACTCACCAACACACAAACTCAAAAACACACAAACTCAAAAACACACAAATACACAAACTCACAAACACTCAAACTCACAAACACAAACTCACAAACTCAAACTCACAAACACAAACTCACAAACACAAAAACTCACTAACACACAAACTCACTAACACACAAACTCACCAACACACAAACTCACCAACACAAACACACAAACTCACCAACTCATAAACTCACACACAAATATACAAACACATAAACTCACAAACACACAAACTCACCAACACACAAACTCACAAACTCAAACTCACAAACACAAACTCACAAACACACAAACTCACTAACACACAAACTCACTAACACACAAACTCACTAACACACAAACTCACAAACACACAAACTCACCAACTCACAAACTCACAAACACACAAACTCACCAACACACAAACTCACAAACTCACAAACACACAAACTCACCAACACAAACACACAAACACACAAACTCACCAACACACAAACTCACAAACTCACAAACACACAAACTCACCAACACAAACACACAAACACACAAACTCACCAACACACAAACTCACAAACTCACAAACACACAAACTCACCAACTCACAAACTCACAAACACACAAACTCACCAACTCACAAACTCACAAACACACAAACTCACCAACTCACAAACACAAACTCACCAACTCACAAACTCACAAACACACAAACTCACCAACACACAAACTCACAAACACTCAAACTCACAAACACAAACTCACAAACTCACTAACACACAAACACACAAACTCACTAACACACAAACTCTCAAACTCACACACAAATACACAAACTCACAAACACAAACTTACTAACACACAAACTCACAAACACACAAATACACAAACTCACAAACACAAACTCACTAACACACAAACTCACCAACACACAAACTCACAAACACAAACTCACCAACACACAAACTCACAAACTCACACACAAACACACAAATATAGTACATCAGTAACCAATCGTTTTTGGGTCACGAGTAACGAACCGGTAAAGACGTTCCTAAAAGATTTTTCGGCGTCTACCTGCGACGAACACATGTTGGTCACCCGCTGACCGAAGCCCTCCGACGACATCTGCCCGGCGTTCATGCGTTTCGTTGTAACAACAAGCACTTTTGAATTAAAATTGAAACGAATGAAAATTTTGCTTATTTTAAGCATTCACGATAATTTCATTTCTAAAATAAATATGTTTTTAATAATTTGATCTAACTTTGCTAAAGAAATGATTTTATGTCATTAAAAAAAAATTAAGTGAGCCATTACTGCCGAAGTGAACAAAACGCAACTGTGGCGATGAAAATAAATGACAACACAACACTGTCTGTAATTTGTAAAAAAAACTTTCCCAAAGTATAAATACTATTCTAAATCTTTCCAATTATTCCATATCAAGTAGGTAAATAAAATGAAAACACTGAAAAGAAAAAAAGAAAGTCAACCCTCGATCTTATGGTAATTCCTACGATTAAATACCACGTTCATAATCGGAATATGCGCTATTCCAGTCCGATAACATAACTAGATCATTCAATTCACTATATGAATGAGACATTTTAATTTATTTTAACGTTAATAACGACAACACGTAAAACTTTAGTACAAAACCGACCAATTTCGGGCGGTAAACAAATCACATACGCCTAGTAACTTTTACAGCTGGTAAACGTTTCAAAAATTTTATAGAAATACTACAAGCTGTCATCTCCATACATTTACCCTACTATCCGTTATTCGTAACCCTCCCATCCGTAGGTAGCAAGCCAACGGTAACTTCGCTTACGAAACGATTTTTAAAGGAACAGTTTTGGGTTACGTCTCGTAGACAATTCTACCATCCGTGAACAAAACGAGTCGTTTCGCGAGTATAGGAACCGGGCGTTAGTGATTGGGCAACTCCAGGTATTTACAAAAGTAGGCAGAGGTTATTTGAATTGTATCATGAAAAAACATGTAACCATGATGAAACTTTTAAAGAATTTGTTAGGAAATATTCAAAAACTTTTAAAAGATCCTGTTCCTCAGCAAAAGCCATAAACATTAAAAATAAAATAAAATGTTTTGGAAATAAAATTAAAACCACTTGGAAGACAATTAATTCAGAAACAAACTCACACACAAACACACAAATACATAAACACACACACTCACAAACACAAACATACAAACTCACACACAAATACACAAACTCACTAACACACAAACTCACACACAAACTCACAAACACACAAATACACAAACTCACAAACACTCAAACTCACAAACACTCAAACTCACAAACACAAACTCACAAACTCAAACTCACAAACACAAACTCGCAAACACACAAACGCACAAACTCACACACAAATACACAAACTCACAAACACACAAACTCACACACAAATACACAAACTCACAAACACAAACTCACCAACACACAAACTCACACACAAACACACAAACTCACAAACACACAAACACACACAAATACACAAACTCACAAACACAAACTCACAAACACTCAAACTCACAAACACTCAAACTCACAAACACAAACTCACAAACTCAAACTCACAAACACAAACTCACAAACACACAAACTCACCAACACACAAACTCACAAACTCACAAACACACAAACTCACCAACTCACAAACTCACAAACACACAAACTCACCAACTCACAAACTCACAAACACACAAACTCACTAACACACAAACTCACAAACACACAAACTCACAAACACACAAACTCACAAACACAAACTCACCAACACACAAACTCACACACAAACTCACCAACACACAAACTCACAAACACACAAACTCACCAACACACAAACTCACCAACACAAACACACAAACACACAAACTCACCAACACACAAACTCACTTACACACAAACTCACACACAAACTCACAAACTCAAACTCACAAACACAAACTCACAAACACACAAACTCACTAACACACAAACTCACTAACACACAAACTCACTAACACACAAACTCACAAACTCACTAACACACAAACTCACCAACACACAAACTCACCAACACAAACACACAAACTCACCAACTCATAAACTCACACACAAATATACAAATACATAAACACACACACTCACAAACACAAACATACAAACTCACACACAAATACACAAACTCACTAACACATAAACTCACCAACACACAAACTCACCAACACAAACACACAAACTCACCAACTCATAAACTCACACACAAATATACAAATACATAAACACACACACTCACAAACACAAACATACAAATTCACACACAAATACACAAACTCACCAACACACAAACTCACACACAAACACACAAACTCACAAACACACAAACTCACACACAAATACACAAACTCACAAACACAAACTCACAAACACTCAAACTCACAAACACTCAAACTCACAAACACAAACTCACAAACTCAAACTCACAAACTCAAACTCACAAACACTCAAACTCACTAACACACAAACTCACAAACTCACTTACACACAAACTCACCAACACACAAACTCACCAACACAAACACACAAACTCACCAACTCACAAACTCACCAACTCATAAACTCACACACAAATATACAAACACATAAACTCACAAACACACAAACTCAACAACACACAAACTCACTAACGCACAAACTCACTAACACACAAACTCACAAACACAAACTCACCAACACACAAACTCACAAACTCAAACTCACAAACACAAACTCACTAACACTCAAACTCACAAACACTCAAACTCACAAACACAAACTCACAAACTCAAACTCACTAACACACAAACTCACACACAAACTCACAAACACACAAATACACAAACTCAAAAACACTCAAACCCACAAACACTCAAACTCACAAACACAAACTCACAAACTCAAACTCACAAACACAAACTCACAAACACACAAACTCACTAACACACAAACTCACAAACTCACTAACACACAAACTCACCAACACACAAACTCACCAACACAAACACACAAACTCACCAACTCACAAACTCACCAACTCATAAACTCACACACAAATATACAAATACATAAACACACACACTCACAAACACAAACATACAAACACACACAAATACACAAACTCACTAACACACAAACTCACACAAACTCACAAACACACAAATACACAAACTCACAAACACTCAAACTCACAAACACAAACTCACAAACTCACCAACTCACAAACACACAAACTCACCAACTCACAAACTCACAAACACACAAACTCACCAACACTCAAACTCACAAACACAAACTCACAAACTCAAACTCACAAACACAAACTCACAAACACACAAACTCACTAACACACAAACTCACTAACACACAAACTCACAAACTCACACACAAATACACAAACTCACAAACACACAAACTCACCAACACACAAACTCACCAACACACAAACTCAAAAACACACAAACTCAAAAACACACAAATACACAAACTCACAAACACTCAAACTCACAAACACAAACTCACAAACTCAAACTCACAAACACAAACTCACAAACACAAAAACTCACTAACACACAAACTCACTAACACACAAACTCACCAACACACAAACTCACCAACACAAACACACAAACTCACCAACTCACAAACTCACCAACTCATAAACTCACACACAAATATACAAACACATAAACTCACAAACACACAAACTCACCAACACACAAACTCACAAACTCAAACTCACAAACACAAACTCACAAACACACAAACTCACAAACACACAAACTCACTAACACACAAACTCACTAACACACAAACTCACAAACTCACTAACACACAAACTCACCAACACACAAACTCACAAACACAAACTCACCAACACACAAACTCACAAACTCACAAACACACAAACTCACCAACACAAACACACAAACACACAAACTCACCAACACACAAACTCACAAACTCACTAACACACAAACTCACACACAAACTCACAAACACACAAATACACAAACTCACAAACACTCAAACCCACAAACACTCAAACTCACAAACACAAACTCACAAACTCAAACTCAAACTCACAAACACAAACACACAAACTCACTAACACACCAACTCACTAACACACAAACTCACTAACACACAAACTCACAAACTCACTAACACACAAACTCACCAACACAAACACACAAACTCACCAACTCACAAACTCACCAACTCATAAACTCACACACAAATATACAAACACATAAACTCACAAACACACAAACTCACCAACACACAAACTCACCAACACAAACACACAAACTCACCAACTCACAAACTCACCAACTCACAAACTCACACACAAATATACAAACACATAAACTCACAAACACACAAACTCACCAACACATAAACTCACCAACACACAAACTCACAAACACACAAACTCACAAACTCACTAACACACAAACACACAAACTCACTAACACACAAACGCACAAACTCACACACAAATATACAAACTCACCAACTCACAAACTCACAAACACACAAACTCACCAACACACAAACTCACAAACACTCAAACTCTCAAACACACAAACTCACCAACTCACAAACTCACAAACACACAAACTCACCAACTCACAAACTCACAAACACACAAACTCACCAACACACAAACTCACAAACACTCAAACTCACAAACACAAACTCACAAACACAAACTCACTAACACACAAACGCACAAACTCACACACAAATACACAAACTCACAAACACACAAACTCACACACAAATACACAAACTCACAAACACAAACTCACCAACACACAAACTCACTCACAAACACACAAACTCACAAACACACAAACTCACACACAAATACACAAACTCACAAACACACAAACTCACCAACACAAACACACAAACTCACCAACTCACAAACTCACCAACTCACAAACTCACTAACACACAAACACACAAACTCACTAACACACAAACTCACTAACACACAAACTCACAAACTCACTAACACACAAACTCACCAACACACAAACTCACCAACACAAACACACAAACTCACCAACTCACAAACTCACCAACTCATAAACTCACACACAAATATACAAACACATAAACTCACAAACACACAAACTCACAAACACACAAACTCACAAACACACAAACTCACTAACACACAAACAAACAAACTCACTAACACACAAACTCACAAACTCACAAACTCACCAACTCACAAACTCACAAACACACAAACTCACCAACTCACAAACTCACAAACACAAACTCACCAACTCACAAACTCACAAACACACAAACTCACCAACACACAAACTCACAAACACTCAAACTCACAAACACTCAAACTCACAAACACAAACTCACAAACTCAAACTCACAAACAAACTCACTAACACAAACTCACTAACACACAAACTCACTAACACACAAACTCACTAACACACAAACTCACTAACACACAAACTCACTAACACACAAACTCACAAACTCACTAACACACAAACTCACCAACACACAAACTCACCAACACACAAACTCACAAACACACAAACTCACTAACACACAAACTCACAAACTCACACACAAATACACAAACTCACAAACACAAACTTACTAACACACAAACTCACAAACACAAACTCACTAACACACAAACTCACCAACACAAAAACTCACCAGCACAAACACACAAACTCACCAACTCACAAACTCACCAACACACAAACTCACAAACTCACACACAAACACACAAATATAGTACATCAGTAACCAATCGTTTTTGGGTCACGAGTAACGAACCGGTAAAGACGTTCCTAAAAGATTTTTCGGCGTCTACCTGCGACGAACACATGTTGGTCACCCGCTGACCGAAGCCCTCCGACGACATCTGCCCGGCGTTCATGCGTTTCGTTGTAACAACAAGCACTTTTGAATTAAAATTGAAACGAATGAAAATTTTGCTTATTTTAAGCATTCACGATAATTTCATTTCTAAAATAAATATGTTTTTAATAATTTGATCTAACTTTGCTAAAGAAATGATTTTATGTCATTAAAAAAAAATTAAGTGAGCCATTACTGCCGAAGTGAACAAAACGCAACTGTGGCGATGAAAATAAATGACAACACAACACTGTCTGTAATTTGTAAAAAAAACTTTCCCAAAGTATAAATACTATTCTAAATCTTTCCAATTATTCCATATCAAGTAGGTAAATAAAATGAAAACACTGAAAAGAAAAAAAGAAAGTCAACCCTCGATCTTATGGTAATTCCTACGATTAAATACCACGTTCATAATCGGAATATGCGCTATTCCAGTCCGATAACATAACTAGATCATTCAATTCACTATATGAATGAGACATTTTAATTTATTTTAACGTTAATAACGACAACACGTAAAACTTTAGTACAAAACCGACCAATTTCGGGCGGTAAACAAATCACATACGCCTAGTAACTTTTACAGCTGGTTAACGTTTCAAAAATTTTATAGAAACACTACAAGCTGTCATCTCCATTAATTTACCCTACTATCCGTTATTCGTAACCCTCCCATCCGTAGGTAGCAAGCCAACGGTAACTTCGCTTACGAAACGATTTTTAAAGGAACAGTTTTGGGTTACGTCTCGTAGACAATTCTACCATCCGTGAACAAAACGAGTCGTTTCGCGAGTATAGGAACCGGGCGTTAGTGATTGGGCAACTCCAGGTATTTACAAAAGTAGGCAGAGGTTATTTGAATTGTATCATGAAAAAACATGTAACCATGATGAAACTTTTAAAGAATTTGTTAGGAAATATTCAAAAACTTTTAAAAGATCCTGTTCCTCAGCAAAAGCCATAAACATTAAAAATAAAATAAAATGTTTTGGAAATAAAATTAAAACCACTTGGAAGACAATTAATTCAGAAACAAACTCACACACAAACACACAAATACATAAACACACACACTCACAAACACAAACATACAAACTCACACACAAATACACAAACTCACTAACACACAAACTCACACACAAACTCACAAACACACAAATACACAAACTCACAAACACTCAAACTCACAAACACTCAAACTCACAAACACAAACTCACAAACTCAAACTCACAAACACAAACTCGCAAACACACAAACGCACAAACTCACACACAAATACACAAACTCACAAACACACAAACTCACACACAAATACACAAACTCACAAACACAAACTCACCAACACACAAACTCACACACAAACACACAAACTCACAAACACACAAACACACACAAATACACAAACTCACAAACACAAACTCACAAACACTCAAACTCACAAACACTCAAACTCACAAACACAAACTCACAAACTCAAACTCACAAACACAAACTCACAAACACACAAACTCACCAACACACAAACTCACAAACTCACAAACACACAAACTCACCAACTCACAAACTCACAAACACACAAACTCACCAACTCACAAACTCACAAACACACAAACTCACTAACACACAAACTCACAAACACACAAACTCACAAACACACAAACTCACAAACACAAACTCACCAACACACAAACTCACACACAAACTCACCAACACACAAACTCACAAACACACAAACTCACCAACACACAAACTCACCAACACAAACACACAAACACACAAACTCACCAACACACAAACTCACTTACACACAAACTCACACACAAACTCACAAACTCAAACTCACAAACACAAACTCACAAACACACAAACTCACTAACACACAAACTCACTAACACACAAACTCACTAACACACAAACTCACAAACTCACTAACACACAAACTCACCAACACACAAACTCACCAACACAAACACACAAACTCACCAACTCATAAACTCACACACAAATATACAAATACATAAACACACACACTCACAAACACAAACATACAAACTCACACACAAATACACAAACTCACTAACACACAAACTCACCAACACACAAACTCACCAACACAAACACACAAACTCACCAACTCATAAACTCACACACAAATATACAAATACATAAACACACACACTCACAAACACAAACATACAAATTCACACACAAATACACAAACTCACCAACACACAAACTCACACACAAACACACAAACTCACAAACACACAAACTCACACACAAATACACAAACTCACAAACACAAACTCACAAACACTCAAACTCACAAACACTCAAACTCACAAACACAAACTCACAAACTCAAACTCACAAACTCAAACTCACAAACACTCAAACTCACTAACACACAAACTCACAAACTCACTTACACACAAACTCACCAACACACAAACTCACCAACACAAACACACAAACTCACCAACTCACAAACTCACCAACTCATAAACTCACACACAAATATACAAACACATAAACTCACAAACACACAAACTCAACAACACACAAACTCACTAACGCACAAACTCACTAACACACAAACTCACAAACACAAACTCACCAACACACAAACTCACAAACTCAAACTCACAAACACAAACTCACTAACACTCAAACTCACAAACACTCAAACTCACAAACACAAACTCACAAACTCAAACTCACTAACACACAAACTCACACACAAACTCACAAACACACAAATACACAAACTCAAAAACACTCAAACCCACAAACACTCAAACTCACAAACACAAACTCACAAACTCAAACTCACAAACACAAACTCACAAACACACAAACTCACTAACACACAAACTCACAAACTCACTAACACACAAACTCACCAACACACAAACTCACCAACACAAACACACAAACTCACCAACTCACAAACTCACCAACTCATAAACTCACACACAAATATACAAATACATAAACACACACACTCACAAACACAAACATACAAACACACACAAATACACAAACTCACTAACACACAAACTCACACAAACTCACAAACACACAAATACACAAACTCACAAACACTCAAACTCACAAACACAAACTCACAAACTCACCAACTCACAAACACACAAACTCACCAACTCACAAACTCACAAACACACAAACTCACCAACACTCAAACTCACAAACACAAACTCACAAACTCAAACTCACAAACACAAACTCACAAACACACAAACTCACTAACACACAAACTCACTAACACACAAACTCACAAACTCACACACAAATACACAAACTCACAAACACACAAACTCACCAACACACAAACTCAAAAACACACAAACTCAAAAACACACAAATACACAAACTCACAAACACTCAAACTCACAAACACAAACTCACAAACTCAAACTCACAAACACAAACTCACAAACACAAAAACTCACTAACACACAAACTCACTAACACACAAACTCACCAACACACAAACTCACCAACACAAACACACAAACTCACCAACTCACAAACTCACCAACTCATAAACTCACACACAAATATACAAACACATAAACTCACAAACACACAAACTCACCAACACACAAACTCACAAACTCAAACTCACAAACACAAACTCACAAACACACAAACTCACAAACACACAAACTCACTAACACACAAACTCACTAACACACAAACTCACAAACTCACTAACACACAAACTCACCAACACACAAACTCACAAACACAAACTCACCAACACACAAACTCACAAACTCACAAACACACAAACTCACCAACACAAACACACAAACACACAAACTCACCAACACACAAACTCACAAACTCACTAACACACAAACTCACACACAAACTCACAAACACACAAATACACAAACTCACAAACACTCAAACCCACAAACACTCAAACTCACAAACACAAACTCACAAACTCAAACTCACAAACACAAACTCACAAACACACAAACTCACTAACACAAACTCACAAACTCACTAACACACAAACTCACCAACACACAAACTCACCAACACAAACACACAAACTCACCAACTCACAAACTCACCAACTCATAAACTCACACACAAATATACAAATACATAAACACACACACTCACAAACACAAACATACAAACTCACACACAAATACACAAACTCACTAACACACAAACTCACACAAACTCACAAACACACAAATACACAAACTCACAAACACTCAAACTCACAAACACTCAAACTCACAAACACAAACTCACAAACTCACCAACTCACAAATACACAAACTCACCAACTCACAAACTCACAAACACACAAACTCACCAACACACAAACTCACAAACACTCAAACTCACAAACACTCAAACTCACAAACACTCAAACTCACAAACTCAAACTCACAAACACAAACTCACAAACACACAAACTCACTAACACACAAACTCACTAACACACAAACTCACTAACACACAAACTCACAAACTCACTAACACACAAACTCACCAACACACAAACTCACAAACTCACACACAAATACACAAACTCACAAACACACAAACTCACCAACACACAAACTCAAAAACACACAAACTCAAAAACACACAAATACACAAACTCACAAACACTCAAACTCACAAACACAAACTCACCAACTCACAAACTCACCAACTCACAAACTCACTAACACACAAACACACAAACTCACTAACACACAAACTCACTAACACACAAACTCACAAACTCACTAACACACAAACTCACCAACACACAAACTCACCAACACAAACACACAAACTCACCAACTCACAAACTCACCAACTCATAAACTCACACACAAATATACAAACACATAAACTCACAAACACACAAACTCACCAACACACAAACTCACAAACTCAAACTCACAAACACAAACTCACAAACACACAAACTCACTAACACACAAACTCACTAACACACAAACTCACTAACACACAAACTCACAAACTCACAAACACACAAACTCACCAACTCACAAACTCACAAACACACAAACTCACCAACACACAAACTCACCAACACACAAACTCACAAACACACAAACTCACCAACACACAAACACACAAACTCACCAACTCACAAACTCACAAACACACAAACTCACCAACACACAAACTCACAAACACAAACTCACCAACACACAAACTCACAAACTCACAAACACACAAACTCATCAACACACAAACTCACCAACACAAACACACAAACACACAAACTCACCAACACACAAACTCACCAACTCATAAACTCACACACAAATATACAAATACATAAACACACACACTCACAAACACAAACATACAAACTCACACACAAATACACAAACTCACTAACACACAAACTCACACAAACTCACAAACACACAAATACACAAACTCACAAACACTCAAACTCACAAACACTCAAACTCACAAACACAAACTCACAAACTCACCAACTCACAAACACACAAACTCACCAACTCACAAACTCACAAACACACAAACTCACCAACACACAAACTCACAAACACTCAAACTCACAAACACTCAAACTCACAAACACAAACTCACAAACTCAAACTCACAAACACAAACTCACAAACACACAAACTCACTAACACACAAACTCACTAACACACAAACTCACTAACACACAAACTCACAAACTCACTAACACACAAACTCACCAACACACAAACTCACAAACTCACACACAAATACACAAACTCACAAACACACAAACTCACCAACACACAAACTCAAAAACACACAAACTCAAAAACACACAAATACACAAACTCACAAACACTCAAACTCACAAACACAAACTCACAAACTCAAACTCACAAACACAAACTCACAAACACAAAAACTCACTAACACACAAACTCACTAACACACAAACTCACCAACACACAAACTCACCAACACAAACACACAAACTCACCAACTCATAAACTCACACACAAATATACAAACACATAAACTCACAAACACACAAACTCACCAACACACAAACTCACAAACTCAAACTCACAAACACAAACTCACAAACACACAAACTCACTAACACACAAACTCACTAACACACAAACTCACTAACACACAAACTCACAAACTCACAAACACACAAACTCACCAACTCACAAACTCACAAACACACAAACTCACCAACATACAAACTCACAAACTCACAAACACACAAACTCACCAACACACAAACTCACCAACACAAACACACAAACACACAAACTCACCAACACACAAACTCACAAACTCACAAACACACAAACTCACCAACTCACAAACACACAAACTCACCAACTCACAAACTCACAAACACACAAACTCACCAACTCACAAACACACAAACTCACCAACTCACAAACTCACAAACACACAAACTCACCAACACACAAACTCACAAACACTCAAACTCACAAACACAAACTCACAAACTCACTAACACACAAACACACAAACTCACTAACACACAAACTCACAAACTCACACACAAATACACAAACTCACAAACACAAACTTACTAACACACAAACTCACAAACACACAAATACACAAACTCACAAACACAAACTCACTAACACACAAACTCACCAACACACAAACTCACAAACACAAACTCACCAACACACAAACTCACAAACTCACACACAAACACACAAATATAGTACATCAGTAACCAATCGTTTTTGGGTCACGAGTAACGAACCGGTAAAGACGTTCCTAAAAGATTTTTCGGCGTCTACCTGCGACGAACACATGTTGGTCACCCGCTGACCGAAGCCCTCCGACGACATCTGCCCGGCGTTCATGCGTTTCGTTGTAACAACAAGCACTTTTGAATTAAAATTGAAACGAATGAAAATTTTGCTTATTTTAAGCATTCACGATAATTTCATTTCTAAAATAAATATGTTTTTAATAATTTGATCTAACTTTGCTAAAGAAATGATTTTATGTCATTAAAAAAAAATTAAGTGAGCCATTACTGCCGAAGTGAACAAAACGCAACTGTGGCGATGAAAATAAATGACAACACAACACTGTCTGTAATTTGTAAAAAAAACTTTCCCAAAGTATAAATACTATTCTAAATCTTTCCAATTATTCCATATCAAGTAGGTAAATAAAATGAAAACACTGAAAAGAAAAAAAGAAAGTCAACCCTCGATCTTATGGTAATTCCTACGATTAAATACCACGTTCATAATCGGAATATGCGCTATTCCAGTCCGATAACATAACTAGATCATTCAATTCACTATATGAATGAGACATTTTAATTTATTTTAACGTTAATAACGACAACACGTAAAACTTTAGTACAAAACCGACCAATTTCGGGCGGTAAACAAATCACATACGCCTAGTAACTTTTACAGCTGGTTAACGTTTCAAAAATTTTATAGAAACACTACAAGCTGTCATCTCCATTAATTTACCCTACTATCCGTTATTCGTAACCCTCCCATCCGTAGGTAGCAAGCCAACGGTAACTTCGCTTACGAAACGATTTTTAAAGGAACAGTTTTGGGTTACGTCTCGTAGACAATTCTACCATCCGTGAACAAAACGAGTCGTTTCGCGAGTATAGGAACCGGGCGTTAGTGATTGGGCAACTCCAGGTATTTACAAAAGTAGGCAGAGGTTATTTGAATTGTATCATGAAAAAACATGTAACCATGATGAAACTTTTAAAGAATTTGTTAGGAAATATTCAAAAACTTTTAAAAGATCCTGTTCCTCAGCAAAAGCCATAAACATTAAAAATAAAATAAAATGTTTTGGAAATAAAATTAAAACCACTTGGAATATAATTAATTCAGAAACAAACTCACACACAAACACACAAATACATAAACACACACACTCACAAACACAAACATACAAACTCACACACAAATACACAAACTCACTAACACACAAACTCACACACAAACTCACAAGCACACAAATACACAAACACACAAACACACAAACTCACCAACACACAAACTCACAAACTCACAAACACACAAACTCACCAACACAAACACACAAACACACAAACTCACCAACACACAAACTCACAAACTCACAAACACACAAACTCACCAACTCACAAACTCACAAACACACAAACTCACCAACTCACAAACTCACAAACACACAAACTCACCAACTCACAAACACAAACTCACCAACTCACAAACTCACAAACACACAAACTCACCAACACACAAACTCACAAACACTCAAACTCACAAACACAAACTCACAAACTCACTAACACACAAACACACAAACTCACTAACACACAAACTCTCAAACTCACACACAAATACACAAACTCACAAACACAAACTTACTAACACACAAACTCACAAACACACAAATACACAAACTCACAAACACAAACTCACTAACACACAAACTCACCAACACACAAACTCACAAACACAAACTCACCAACACACAAACTCACAAACTCACACACAAACACACAAATATAGTACATCAGTAACCAATCGTTTTTGGGTCACGAGTAACGAACCGGTAAAGACGTTCCTAAAAGATTTTTCGGCGTCTACCTGCGACGAACACATGTTGGTCACCCGCTGACCGAAGCCCTCCGACGACATCTGCCCGGCGTTCATGCGTTTCGTTGTAACAACAAGCACTTTTGAATTAAAATTGAAACGAATGAAAATTTTGCTTATTTTAAGCATTCACGATAATTTCATTTCTAAAATAAATATGTTTTTAATAATTTGATCTAACTTTGCTAAAGAAATGATTTTATGTCATTAAAAAAAAATTAAGTGAGCCATTACTGCCGAAGTGAACAAAACGCAACTGTGGCGATGAAAATAAATGACAACACAACACTGTCTGTAATTTGTAAAAAAAACTTTCCCAAAGTATAAATACTATTCTAAATCTTTCCAATTATTCCATATCAAGTAGGTAAATAAAATGAAAACACTGAAAAGAAAAAAAGAAAGTCAACCCTCGATCTTATGGTAATTCCTACGATTAAATACCACGTTCATAATCGGAATATGCGCTATTCCAGTCCGATAACATAACTAGATCATTCAATTCACTATATGAATGAGACATTTTAATTTATTTTAACGTTAATAACGACAACACGTAAAACTTTAGTACAAAACCGACCAATTTCGGGCGGTAAACAAATCACATACGCCTAGTAACTTTTACAGCTGGTAAACGTTTCAAAAATTTTATAGAAATACTACAAGCTGTCATCTCCATACATTTACCCTACTATCCGTTATTCGTAACCCTCCCATCCGTAGGTAGCAAGCCAACGGTAACTTCGCTTACGAAACGATTTTTAAAGGAACAGTTTTGGGTTACGTCTCGTAGACAATTCTACCATCCGTGAACAAAACGAGTCGTTTCGCGAGTATAGGAACCGGGCGTTAGTGATTGGGCAACTCCAGGTATTTACAAAAGTAGGCAGAGGTTATTTGAATTGTATCATGAAAAAACATGTAACCATGATGAAACTTTTAAAGAATTTGTTAGGAAATATTCAAAAACTTTTAAAAGATCCTGTTCCTCAGCAAAAGCCATAAACATTAAAAATAAAATAAAATGTTTTGGAAATAAAATTAAAACCACTTGGAAGACAATTAATTCAGAAACAAACTCACACACAAACACACAAATACATAAACACACACACTCACAAACACAAACATACAAACTCACACACAAATACACAAACTCACTAACACACAAACTCACACACAAACTCACAAACACACAAATACACAAACTCACAAACACTCAAACTCACAAACACTCAAACTCACAAACACAAACTCACAAACTCAAACTCACAAACACAAACTCGCAAACACACAAACGCACAAACTCACACACAAATACACAAACTCACAAACACACAAACTCACACACAAATACACAAACTCACAAACACAAACTCACCAACACACAAACTCACACACAAACACACAAACTCACAAACACACAAACACACACAAATACACAAACTCACAAACACAAACTCACAAACACTCAAACTCACAAACACTCAAACTCACAAACACAAACTCACAAACTCAAACTCACAAACACAAACTCACAAACACACAAACTCACCAACACACAAACTCACAAACTCACAAACACACAAACTCACCAACTCACAAACTCACAAACACACAAACTCACCAACTCACAAACTCACAAACACACAAACTCACTAACACACAAACTCACAAACACACAAACTCACAAACACACAAACTCACAAACACAAACTCACCAACACACAAACTCACACACAAACTCACCAACACACAAACTCACAAACACACCAACTCACCAACACACAAACTCACCAACACAAACACACAAACACACAAACTCACCAACACACAAACTCACTTACACACAAACTCACACACAAACTCACAAACTCAAACTCACAAACACAAACTCACAAACACACAAACTCACTAACACACAAACTCACTAACACACAAACTCACTAACACACAAACTCACAAACTCACTAACACACAAACTCACCAACACACAAACTCACCAACACAAACACACAAACTCACCAACTCATAAACTCACACACAAATATACAAATACATAAACACACACACTCACAAACACAAACATACAAACTCACACACAAATACACAAACTCACTAACACACAAACTCACCAACACACAAACTCACCAACACAAACACACAAACTCACCAACTCATAAACTCACACACAAATATACAAATACATAAACACACACACTCACAAACACAAACATACAAATTCACACACAAATACACAAACTCACCAACACACAAACTCACACACAAACACACAAACTCACAAACACACAAACTCACACACAAATACACAAACTCACAAACACAAACTCACAAACACTCAAACTCACAAACACTCAAACTCACAAACACAAACTCACAAACTCAAACTCACAAACTCAAACTCACAAACACTCAAACTCACTAACACACAAACTCACAAACTCACTTACACACAAACTCACCAACGCACAAACTCACCAACACAAACACACAAACTCACCAACTCACAAACTCACCAACTCATAAACTCACACACAAATATACAAACACATAAACTCACAAACACACAAACTCAACAACACACAAACTCACTAACGCACAAACTCACTAACACACAAACTCACAAACACAAACTCACCAACACACAAACTCACAAACTCAAACTCACAAACACAAACTCACTAACACTCAAACTCACAAACACTCAAACTCACAAACACAAACTCACAAACTCAAACTCACTAACACACAAACTCACACACAAACTCACAAACACACAAATACACAAACTCAAAAACACTCAAACCCACAAACACTCAAACTCACAAACACAAACTCACAAACTCAAACTCACAAACACAAACTCACAAACACACAAACTCACTAACACACAAACTCACAAACTCACTAACACACAAACTCACCAACACACAAACTCACCAACACAAACACACAAACTCACCAACTCACAAACTCACCAACTCATAAACTCACACACAAATATACAAATACATAAACACACACACTCACAAACACAAACATACAAACACACACAAATACACAAACTCACTAACACACAAACTCACACAAACTCACAAACACACAAATACACAAACTCACAAACACTCAAACTCACAAACACAAACTCACAAACTCACCAACTCACAAACACACAAACTCACCAACTCACAAACTCACAAACACACAAACTCACCAACACTCAAACTCACAAACACAAACTCACAAACTCAAACTCACAAACACAAACTCACAAACACACAAACTCACTAACACACAAACTCACTAACACACAAACTCACAAACTCACACACAAATACACAAACTCACAAACACACAAACTCACCAACACACAAACTCAAAAACACACAAACTCAAAAACACACAAATACACAAACTCACAAACACTCAAACTCACAAACACAAACTCACAAACTCAAACTCACAAACACAAACTCACAAACACAAAAACTCACTAACACACAAACTCACTAACACACAAACTCACCAACACACAAACTCACCAACACAAACACACAAACTCACCAACTCACAAACTCACCAACTCATAAACTCACACACAAATATACAAACACATAAACTCACAAACACACAAACTCACCAACACACAAACTCACAAACTCAAACTCACAAACACAAACTCACAAACACACAAACTCACAAACACACAAACTCACTAACACACAAACTCACTAACACACAAACTCACAAACTCACTAACACACAAACTCACCAACACACAAACTCACAAACACAAACTCACCAACACACAAACTCACAAACTCACAAACACACAAACTCACCAACACAAACACACAAACACACAAACTCACCAACACACAAACTCACAAACTCACTAACACACAAACTCACACACAAACTCACAAACACACAAATACACAAACTCACAAACACTCAAACCCACAAACACTCAAACTCACAAACACAAACTCACAAACTCAAACTCAAACTCACAAACACAAACACACAAACTCACTAACACACCAACTCACTAACACACAAACTCACTAACACACAAACTCACAAACTCACTAACACACAAACTCACCAACACAAACACACAAACTCACCAACTCACAAACTCACCAACTCATAAACTCACACACAAATATACAAACACATAAACTCACAAACACACAAACTCACCAACACACAAACTCACCAACACAAACACACAAACTCACCAACTCACAAACTCACCAACTCACAAACTCACACACAAATATACAAACACATAAACTCACAAACACACAAACTCACCAACACATAAACTCACCAACACACAAACTCACAAACACACAAACTCACAAACTCACTAACACACAAACACACAAACTCACTAACACACAAACGCACAAACTCACACACAAATATACAAACTCACCAACTCACAAACTCACAAACACTCAAACTCACAAACACACAAACTCACCAACTCACAAACTCACAAACACACAAACTCACCAACTCACAAACTCACAAACACACAAACTCACCAACACACAAACTCACAAACACTCAAACTCACAAACACAAACTCACAAACACAAACTCACTAACACACAAACGCACAAACTCACACACAAATACACAAACTCACAAACACACAAACTCACACACAAATACACAAACTCACAAACACAAACTCACCAACACACAAACTCACTCACAAACACACAAACTCACAAACACACAAACTCACACACAAATACACAAACTCACAAACACACAAACTCACCAACACAAACACACAAACTCACCAACTCACAAACTCACCAACTCACAAACTCACTAACACACAAACACACAAACTCACTAACACACAAACTCACTAACACACAAACTCACAAACTCACTAACACACAAACTCACCAACACACAAACTCACCAACACAAACACACAAACTCACCAACTCACAAACTCACCAACTCATAAACTCACACACAAATATACAAACACATAAACTCACAAACACACAAACTCACAAACACACAAACTCACAAACACACAAACTCACTAACACACAAACAAACAAACTCACTAACACACAAACTCACAAACTCACAAACTCACCAACTCACAAACTCACAAACACACAAACTCACCAACTCACAAACTCACAAACACAAACTCACCAACTCACAAACTCACAAACACACAAACTCACCAACACACAAACTCACAAACACTCAAACTCACAAACACTCAAACTCACAAACACAAACTCACAAACTCAAACTCACAAACAAACTCACTAACACAAACTCACTAACACACAAACTCACTAACACACAAACTCACTAACACACAAACTCACTAACACACAAACTCACTAACACACAAACTCACAAACTCACTAACACACAAACTCACCAACACACAAACTCACCAACACACAAACTCACAAACACACAAACTCACTAACACACAAACTCACAAACTCACACACAAATACACAAACTCACAAACACAAACTTACTAACACACAAACTCACAAACACAAACTCACTAACACACAAACTCACCAACACAAAAACTCACCAGCACAAACACACAAACTCACCAACTCACAAACTCACCAACACACAAACTCACAAACTCACACACAAACACACAAATATAGTACATCAGTAACCAATCGTTTTTGGGTCACGAGTAACGAACCGGTAAAGACGTTCCTAAAAGATTTTTCGGCGTCTACCTGCGACGAACACATGTTGGTCACCCGCTGACCGAAGCCCTCCGACGACATCTGCCCGGCGTTCATGCGTTTCGTTGTAACAACAAGCACTTTTGAATTAAAATTGAAACGAATGAAAATTTTGCTTATTTTAAGCATTCACGATAATTTCATTTCTAAAATAAATATGTTTTTAATAATTTGATCTAACTTTGCTAAAGAAATGATTTTATGTCATTAAAAAAAAATTAAGTGAGCCATTACTGCCGAAGTGAACAAAACGCAACTGTGGCGATGAAAATAAATGACAACACAACACTGTCTGTAATTTGTAAAAAAAACTTTCCCAAAGTATAAATACTATTCTAAATCTTTCCAATTATTCCATATCAAGTAGGTAAATAAAATGAAAACACTGAAAAGAAAAAAAGAAAGTCAACCCTCGATCTTATGGTAATTCCTACGATTAAATACCACGTTCATAATCGGAATATGCGCTATTCCAGTCCGATAACATAACTAGATCATTCAATTCACTATATGAATGAGACATTTTAATTTATTTTAACGTTAATAACGACAACACGTAAAACTTTAGTACAAAACCGACCAATTTCGGGCGGTAAACAAATCACATACGCCTAGTAACTTTTACAGCTGGTTAACGTTTCAAAAATTTTATAGAAACACTACAAGCTGTCATCTCCATTAATTTACCCTACTATCCGTTATTCGTAACCCTCCCATCCGTAGGTAGCAAGCCAACGGTAACTTCGCTTACGAAACGATTTTTAAAGGAACAGTTTTGGGTTACGTCTCGTAGACAATTCTACCATCCGTGAACAAAACGAGTCGTTTCGCGAGTATAGGAACCGGGCGTTAGTGATTGGGCAACTCCAGGTATTTACAAAAGTAGGCAGAGGTTATTTGAATTGTATCATGAAAAAACATGTAACCATGATGAAACTTTTAAAGAATTTGTTAGGAAATATTCAAAAACTTTTAAAAGATCCTGTTCCTCAGCAAAAGCCATAAACATTAAAAATAAAATAAAATGTTTTGGAAATAAAATTAAAACCACTTGGAAGACAATTAATTCAGAAACAAACTCACACACAAACACACAAATACATAAACACACACACTCACAAACACAAACATACAAACTCACACACAAATACACAAACTCACTAACACACAAACTCACACACAAACTCACAAACACACAAATACACAAACTCACAAACACTCAAACTCACAAACACTCAAACTCACAAACACAAACTCACAAACTCAAACTCACAAACACAAACTCGCAAACACACAAACGCACAAACTCACACACAAATACACAAACTCACAAACACACAAACTCACACACAAATACACAAACTCACAAACACAAACTCACCAACACACAAACTCACACACAAACACACAAACTCACAAACACACAAACACACACAAACACACAAACTCACCAACACACAAACTCACAAACACTCAAACTCACAAACACAAACTCACAAACACAAACTCACTAACACACAAACGCACAAACTCACACACAAATACACAAACTCACAAACACACAAACTCACACACAAATACACAAACTCACAAACACAAACTCACCAACACACAAACTCACTCACAAACACACAAACTCACAAACACACAAACTCACACACAAATACACAAACTCACAAACACACAAACTCACCAACACAAACACACAAACTCACCAACTCACAAACTCACCAACTCACAAACTCACTAACACACAAACACACAAACTCACTAACACACAAACTCACAAACTCACTAACACACAAACTCACCAACACACAAACTCACCAACACAAACACACAAACTCACCAACTCACAAACTCACCAACTCATAAACTCACACACAAATATACAAACACATAAACTCACAAACACACAAACTCACAAACACACAAACTCACAAACACACAAACTCACTAACACACAAACAAACAAACTCACTAACACACAAACTCACAAACTCACAAACTCACCAACTCACAAACTCACAAACACACAAACTCACCAACTCACAAACTCACAAACACAAACTCACCAACTCACAAACTCACAAACACACAAACTCACCAACACACAAACTCACAAACACTCAAACTCACAAACACTCAAACTCACAAACACAAACTCACAAACTCAAACTCACAAACAAACTCACTAACACAAACTCACTAACACACAAACTCACTAACACACAAACTCACTAACACACAAACTCACTAACACACAAACTCACTAACACACAAACTCACAAACTCACTAACACACAAACTCACCAACACACAAACTCACCAACACACAAACTCACAAACACACAAACTCACTAACACACAAACTCACAAACTCACACACAAATACACAAACTCACAAACACAAACTTACTAACACACAAACTCACAAACACAAACTCACTAACACACAAACTCACCAACACAAAAACTCACCAGCACAAACACACAAACTCACCAACTCACAAACTCACCAACACACAAACTCACAAACTCACACACAAACACACAAATATAGTACATCAGTAACCAATCGTTTTTGGGTCACGAGTAACGAACCGGTAAAGACGTTCCTAAAAGATTTTTCGGCGTCTACCTGCGACGAACACATGTTGGTCACCCGCTGACCGAAGCCCTCCGACGACATCTGCCCGGCGTTCATGCGTTTCGTTGTAACAACAAGCACTTTTGAATTAAAATTGAAACGAATGAAAATTTTGCTTATTTTAAGCATTCACGATAATTTCATTTCTAAAATAAATATGTTTTTAATAATTTGATCTAACTTTGCTAAAGAAATGATTTTATGTCATTAAAAAAAAATTAAGTGAGCCATTACTGCCGAAGTGAACAAAACGCAACTGTGGCGATGAAAATAAATGACAACACAACACTGTCTGTAATTTGTAAAAAAAACTTTCCCAAAGTATAAATACTATTCTAAATCTTTCCAATTATTCCATATCAAGTAGGTAAATAAAATGAAAACACTGAAAAGAAAAAAAGAAAGTCAACCCTCGATCTTATGGTAATTCCTACGATTAAATACCACGTTCATAATCGGAATATGCGCTATTCCAGTCCGATAACATAACTAGATCATTCAATTCACTATATGAATGAGACATTTTAATTTATTTTAACGTTAATAACGACAACACGTAAAACTTTAGTACAAAACCGACCAATTTCGGGCGGTAAACAAATCACATACGCCTAGTAACTTTTACAGCTGGTTAACGTTTCAAAAATTTTATAGAAACACTACAAGCTGTCATCTCCATTAATTTACCCTACTATCCGTTATTCGTAACCCTCCCATCCGTAGGTAGCAAGCCAACGGTAACTTCGCTTACGAAACGATTTTTAAAGGAACAGTTTTGGGTTACGTCTCGTAGACAATTCTACCATCCGTGAACAAAACGAGTCGTTTCGCGAGTATAGGAACCGGGCGTTAGTGATTGGGCAACTCCAGGTATTTACAAAAGTAGGCAGAGGTTATTTGAATTGTATCATGAAAAAACATGTAACCATGATGAAACTTTTAAAGAATTTGTTAGGAAATATTCAAAAACTTTTAAAAGATCCTGTTCCTCAGCAAAAGCCATAAACATTAAAAATAAAATAAAATGTTTTGGAAATAAAATTAAAACCACTTGGAAGACAATTAATTCAGAAACAAACTCACACACAAACACACAAATACATAAACACACACACTCACAAACACAAACATACAAACTCACACACAAATACACAAACTCACTAACACACAAACTCACACACAAACTCACAAACACACAAATACACAAACTCACAAACACTCAAACTCACAAACACTCAAACTCACAAACACAAACTCACAAACTCAAACTCACAAACACAAACTCGCAAACACACAAACGCACAAACTCACACACAAATACACAAACTCACAAACACACAAACTCACACACAAATACACAAACTCACAAACACAAACTCACCAACACACAAACTCACACACAAACACACAAACTCACAAACACACAAACACACACAAATACACAAACTCACAAACACAAACTCACAAACACTCAAACTCACAAACACTCAAACTCACAAACACAAACTCACAAACTCAAACTCACAAACACAAACTCACAAACACACAAACTCACCAACACACAAACTCACAAACTCACAAACACACAAACTCACCAACTCACAAACTCACAAACACACAAACTCACCAACTCACAAACTCACAAACACACAAACTCACTAACACACAAACTCACAAACACACAAACTCACAAACACACAAACTCACAAACACAAACTCACCAACACACAAACTCACACACAAACTCACCAACACACAAACTCACAAACACACAAACTCACCAACACACAAACTCACCAACACAAACACACAAACACACAAACTCACCAACACACAAACTCACTTACACACAAACTCACACACAAACTCACAAACTCAAACTCACAAACACAAACTCACAAACACACAAACTCACTAACACACAAACTCACTAACACACAAACTCACTAACACACAAACTCACAAACTCACTAACACACAAACTCACCAACACACAAACTCACCAACACAAACACACAAACTCACCAACTCATAAACTCACACACAAATATACAAATACATAAACACACACACTCACAAACACAAACATACAAACTCACACACAAATACACAAACTCACTAACACACAAACTCACCAACACACAAACTCACCAACACAAACACACAAACTCACCAACTCATAAACTCACACACAAATATACAAATACATAAACACACACACTCACAAACACAAACATACAAATTCACACACAAATACACAAACTCACCAACACACAAACTCACACACAAACACACAAACTCACAAACACACAAACTCACACACAAATACACAAACTCACAAACACAAACTCACAAACACTCAAACTCACAAACACTCAAACTCACAAACACAAACTCACAAACTCAAACTCACAAACTCAAACTCACAAACACTCAAACTCACTAACACACAAACTCACAAACTCACTTACACACAAACTCACCAACACACAAACTCACCAACACAAACACACAAACTCACCAACTCACAAACTCACCAACTCATAAACTCACACACAAATATACAAACACATAAACTCACAAACACACAAACTCAACAACACACAAACTCACTAACGCACAAACTCACTAACACACAAACTCACAAACACAAACTCACCAACACACAAACTCACAAACTCAAACTCACAAACACAAACTCACTAACACTCAAACTCACAAACACTCAAACTCACAAACACAAACTCACAAACTCAAACTCACTAACACACAAACTCACACACAAACTCACAAACACACAAATACACAAACTCAAAAACACTCAAACCCACAAACACTCAAACTCACAAACACAAACTCACAAACTCAAACTCACAAACACAAACTCACAAACACACAAACTCACTAACACACAAACTCACAAACTCACTAACACACAAACTCACCAACACACAAACTCACCAACACAAACACACAAACTCACCAACTCACAAACTCACCAACTCATAAACTCACACACAAATATACAAATACATAAACACACACACTCACAAACACAAACATACAAACACACACAAATACACAAACTCACTAACACACAAACTCACACAAACTCACAAACACACAAATACACAAACTCACAAACACTCAAACTCACAAACACAAACTCACAAACTCACCAACTCACAAACACACAAACTCACCAACTCACAAACTCACAAACACACAAACTCACCAACACTCAAACTCACAAACACAAACTCACAAACTCAAACTCACAAACACAAACTCACAAACACACAAACTCACTAACACACAAACTCACTAACACACAAACTCACAAACTCACACACAAATACACAAACTCACAAACACACAAACTCACCAACACACAAACTCAAAAACACACAAACTCAAAAACACACAAATACACAAACTCACAAACACTCAAACTCACAAACACAAACTCACAAACTCAAACTCACAAACACAAACTCACAAACACAAAAACTCACTAACACACAAACTCACTAACACACAAACTCACCAACACACAAACTCACCAACACAAACACACAAACTCACCAACTCACAAACTCACCAACTCATAAACTCACACACAAATATACAAACACATAAACTCACAAACACACAAACTCACCAACACACAAACTCACAAACTCAAACTCACAAACACAAACTCACAAACACACAAACTCACAAACACACAAACTCACTAACACACAAACTCACTAACACACAAACTCACAAACTCACTAACACACAAACTCACCAACACACAAACTCACAAACACAAACTCACCAACACACAAACTCACAAACTCACAAACACACAAACTCACCAACACAAACACACAAACACACAAACTCACCAACACACAAACTCACAAACTCACTAACACACAAACTCACACACAAACTCACAAACACACAAATACACAAACTCACAAACACTCAAACCCACAAACACTCAAACTCACAAACACAAACTCACAAACTCAAACTCACAAACACAAACTCACAAACACACAAACTCACTAACACAAACTCACAAACTCACTAACACACAAACTCACCAACACACAAACTCACCAACACAAACACACAAACTCACCAACTCACAAACTCACCAACTCATAAACTCACACACAAATATACAAATACATAAACACACACACTCACAAACACAAACATACAAACTCACACACAAATACACAAACTCACTAACACACAAACTCACACAAACTCACAAACACACAAATACACAAACTCACAAACACTCAAACTCACAAACACTCAAACTCACAAACACAAACTCACAAACTCACCAACTCACAAATACACAAACTCACCAACTCACAAACTCACAAACACACAAACTCACCAACACACAAACTCACAAACACTCAAACTCACAAACACTCAAATTCACAAACACTCAAACTCACAAACTCAAACTCACAAACACAAACTCACAAACACACAAACTCACTAACACACAAACTCACTAACACACAAACTCACTAACACACAAACTCACAAACTCACTAACACACAAACTCACCAACACACAAACTCACAAACTCACACACAAATACACAAACTCACAAACACACAAACTCACCAACACACAAACTCAAAAACACACAAACTCAAAAACACACAAATACACAAACTCACAAACACTCAAACTCACAAACACAAACTCACAAACTCAAACTCACAAACACAAACTCACAAACACAAAAACTCACTAACACACAAACTCACTAACACACAAACTCACCAACACACAAACTCACCAACACAAACACACAAACTCACCAACTCACAAACTCACCAACTCATAAACTCACACACAAATATACAAACACATAAACTCACAAACACACAAACTCACCAACACACAAACTCACAAACTCAAACTCACAAACACAAACTCACAAACACACAAACTCACTAACACACAAACTCACTAACACACAAACTCACTAACACACAAACTCACAAACTCACAAACACACAAACTCACCAACTCACAAACTCACAAACACACAAACTCACCAACACACAAACTCACCAACACACAAACTCACAAACACACAAACTCACCAACACACAAACACACAAACTCACCAACTCACAAACTCACAAACACACAAACTCACCAACACACAAACTCACAAACACAAACTCACCAACACACAAACTCACAAACTCACAAACACACAAACTCATCAACACACAAACTCACCAACACAAACACACAAACACACAAACTCACCAACACACAAACTCACCAACTCATAAACTCACACACAAATATACAAATACATAAACACACACACTCACAAACACAAACATACAAACTCACACACAAATACACAAACTCACTAACACACAAACTCACACAAACTCACAAACACACAAATACACAAACTCACAAACACTCAAACTCACAAACACTCAAACTCACAAACACAAACTCACAAACTCACCAACTCACAAACACACAAACTCACCAACTCACAAACTCACAAACACACAAACTCACCAACACACAAACTCACAAACACTCAAACTCACAAACACTCAAACTCACAAACACAAACTCACAAACTCAAACTCACAAACACAAACTCACAAACACACAAACTCACTAACACACAAACTCACTAACACACAAACTCACTAACACACAAACTCACAAACTCACTAACACACAAACTCACCAACACACAAACTCACAAACTCACACACAAATACACAAACTCACAAACACACAAACTCACCAACACACAAACTCAAAAACACACAAACTCAAAAACACACAAATACACAAACTCACAAACACTCAAACTCACAAACACAAACTCACAAACTCAAACTCACAAACACAAACTCACAAACACAAAAACTCACTAACACACAAACTCACTAACACACAAACTCACCAACACACAAACTCACCAACACAAACACACAAACTCACCAACTCATAAACTCACACACAAATATACAAACACATAAACTCACAAACACACAAACTCACCAACACACAAACTCACAAACTCAAACTCACAAACACAAACTCACAAACACACAAACTCACTAACACACAAACTCACTAACACACAAACTCACTAACACACAAACTCACAAACTCACAAACACACAAACTCACCAACTCACAAACTCACAAACACACAAACTCACCAACATACAAACTCACAAACTCACAAACACACAAACTCACCAACACACAAACTCACCAACACAAACACACAAACACACAAACTCACCAACACACAAACTCACAAACTCACAAACACACAAACTCACCAACTCACAAACACACAAACTCACCAACTCACAAACTCACAAACACACAAACTCACCAACTCACAAACACACAAACTCACCAACTCACAAACTCACAAACACACAAACTCACCAACACACAAACTCACAAACACTCAAACTCACAAACACAAACTCACAAACTCACTAACACACAAACACACAAACTCACTAACACACAAACTCACAAACTCACACACAAATACACAAACTCACAAACACAAACTTACTAACACACAAACTCACAAACACACAAATACACAAACTCACAAACACAAACTCACTAACACACAAACTCACCAACACACAAACTCACAAACACAAACTCACCAACACACAAACTCACAAACTCACACACAAACACACAAATATAGTACATCAGTAACCAATCGTTTTTGGGTCACGAGTAACGAACCGGTAAAGACGTTCCTAAAAGATTTTTCGGCGTCTACCTGCGACGAACACATGTTGGTCACCCGCTGACCGAAGCCCTCCGACGACATCTGCCCGGCGTTCATGCGTTTCGTTGTAACAACAAGCACTTTTGAATTAAAATTGAAACGAATGAAAATTTTGCTTATTTTAAGCATTCACGATAATTTCATTTCTAAAATAAATATGTTTTTAATAATTTGATCTAACTTTGCTAAAGAAATGATTTTATGTCATTAAAAAAAAATTAAGTGAGCCATTACTGCCGAAGTGAACAAAACGCAACTGTGGCGATGAAAATAAATGACAACACAACACTGTCTGTAATTTGTAAAAAAAACTTTCCCAAAGTATAAATACTATTCTAAATCTTTCCAATTATTCCATATCAAGTAGGTAAATAAAATGAAAACACTGAAAAGAAAAAAAGAAAGTCAACCCTCGATCTTATGGTAATTCCTACGATTAAATACCACGTTCATAATCGGAATATGCGCTATTCCAGTCCGATAACATAACTAGATCATTCAATTCACTATATGAATGAGACATTTTAATTTATTTTAACGTTAATAACGACAACACGTAAAACTTTAGTACAAAACCGACCAATTTCGGGCGGTAAACAAATCACATACGCCTAGTAACTTTTACAGCTGGTTAACGTTTCAAAAATTTTATAGAAACACTACAAGCTGTCATCTCCATTAATTTACCCTACTATCCGTTATTCGTAACCCTCCCATCCGTAGGTAGCAAGCCAACGGTAACTTCGCTTACGAAACGATTTTTAAAGGAACAGTTTTGGGTTACGTCTCGTAGACAATTCTACCATCCGTGAACAAAACGAGTCGTTTCGCGAGTATAGGAACCGGGCGTTAGTGATTGGGCAACTCCAGGTATTTACAAAAGTAGGCAGAGGTTATTTGAATTGTATCATGAAAAAACATGTAACCATGATGAAACTTTTAAAGAATTTGTTAGGAAATATTCAAAAACTTTTAAAAGATCCTGTTCCTCAGCAAAAGCCATAAACATTAAAAATAAAATAAAATGTTTTGGAAATAAAATTAAAACCACTTGGAATATAATTAATTCAGAAACAAACTCACACACAAACACACAAATACATAAACACACACACTCACAAACACAAACATACAAACTCACACACAAATACACAAACTCACTAACACACAAACTCACACACAAACTCACAAGCACACAAATACACAAACTCACAAACACTCAAACTCACAAACACTCAAACTCACAAACACAAACTCACAAACTCAAACTCACAAACACAAACTCACAAACACACAAACTCACTAACACACAAACTCACTAACACACAAACTCACTAACACAAACTCACAAACTCACTAACACACAAACTCACCAACACACAAACTCACCAACACAAACACACAAACTCACCAACACACAAACTCACAAACACAAACTCACCAACACACAAACTCACAAACTCACACACAAACACACAAATATAGTACATCAGTAACCAATCGTTTTTGGGTCACGAGTAACGAACCGGTAAAGACGTTCCTAAAAGATTTTTCGGCGTCTACCTGCGACGAACACATGTTGGTCACCCGCTGACCGAAGCCCTCCGACGACATCTGCCCGGCGTTCATGCGTTTCGTTGTAACAACAAGCACTTTTGAATTAAAATTGAAACGAATGAAAATTTTGCTTATTTTAAGCATTCACGATAATTTCATTTCTAAAATAAATATGTTTTTAATAATTTGATCTAACTTTGCTAAAGAAATGATTTTATGTCATTAAAAAAAAATTAAGTGAGCCATTACTGCCGAAGTGAACAAAACGCAACTGTGGCGATGAAAATAAATGACAACACAACACTGTCTGTAATTTGTAAAAAAAACTTTCCCAAAGTATAAATACTATTCTAAATCTTTCCAATTATTCCATATCAAGTAGGTAAATAAAATGAAAACACTGAAAAGAAAAAAAGAAAGTCAACCCTCGATCTTATGGTAATTCCTACGATTAAATACCACGTTCATAATCGGAATATGCGCTATTCCAGTCCGATAACATAACTAGATCATTCAATTCACTATATGAATGAGACATTTTAATTTATTTTAACGTTAATAACGACAACACGTAAAACTTTAGTACAAAACCGACCAATTTCGGGCGGTAAACAAATCACATACGCCTAGTAACTTTTACAGCTGGTTAACGTTTCAAAAATTTTATAGAAACACTACAAGCTGTCATCTCCATTAATTTACCCTACTATCCGTTATTCGTAACCCTCCCATCCGTAGGTAGCAAGCCAACGGTAACTTCGCTTACGAAACGATTTTTAAAGGAACAGTTTTGGGTTACGTCTCGTAGACAATTCTACCATCCGTGAACAAAACGAGTCGTTTCGCGAGTATAGGAACCGGGCGTTAGTGATTGGGCAACTCCAGGTATTTACAAAAGTAGGCAGAGGTTATTTGAATTGTATCATGAAAAAACATGTAACCATGATGAAACTTTTAAAGAATTTGTTAGGAAATATTCAAAAACTTTTAAAAGATCCTGTTCCTCAGCAAAAGCCATAAACATTAAAAATAAAATAAAATGTTTTGGAAATAAAATTAAAACCACTTGGAAGACAATTAATTCAGAAACAAACTCACACACAAACACACAAATACATAAACACACACACTCACAAACACAAACATACAAACTCACACACAAATACACAAACTCACTAACACACAAACTCACACACAAACTCACAAACACACAAATACACAAACTCACAAACACTCAAACTCACAAACACTCAAACTCACAAACACAAACTCACAAACTCAAACTCACAAACACAAACTCGCAAACACACAAACGCACAAACTCACACACAAATACACAAACTCACAAACACACAAACTCACACACAAATACACAAACTCACAAACACAAACTCACCAACACACAAACTCACACACAAACACACAAACTCACAAACACACAAACACACACAAACACACAAACTCACCAACACACAAACTCACAAACACTCAAACTCACAAACACAAACTCACAAACACAAACTCACTAACACACAAACGCACAAACTCACACACAAATACACAAACTCACAAACACACAAACTCACACACAAATACACAAACTCACAAACACAAACTCACCAACACACAAACTCACTCACAAACACACAAACTCACAAACACACAAACTCACACACAAATACACAAACTCACAAACACACAAACTCACCAACACAAACACACAAACTCACCAACTCACAAACTCACCAACTCACAAACTCACTAACACACAAACACACAAACTCACTAACACACAAACTCACAAACTCACTAACACACAAACTCACCAACACACAAACTCACCAACACAAACACACAAACTCACCAACTCACAAACTCACCAACTCATAAACTCACACACAAATATACAAACACATAAACTCACAAACACACAAACTCACAAACACACAAACTCACAAACACACAAACTCACTAACACACAAACAAACAAACTCACTAACACACAAACTCACAAACTCACAAACTCACCAACTCACAAACTCACAAACACACAAACTCACCAACTCACAAACTCACAAACACAAACTCACCAACTCACAAACTCACAAACACACAAACTCACCAACACACAAACTCACAAACACTCAAACTCACAAACACTCAAACTCACAAACACAAACTCACAAACTCAAACTCACAAACAAACTCACTAACACAAACTCACTAACACACAAACTCACTAACACACAAACTCACTAACACACAAACTCACTAACACACAAACTCACTAACACACAAACTCACAAACTCACTAACACACAAACTCACCAACACACAAACTCACCAACACACAAACTCACAAACACACAAACTCACTAACACACAAACTCACAAACTCACACACAAATACACAAACTCACAAACACAAACTTACTAACACACAAACTCACAAACACAAACTCACTAACACACAAACTCACCAACACAAAAACTCACCAGCACAAACACACAAACTCACCAACTCACAAACTCACCAACACACAAACTCACAAACTCACACACAAACACACAAATATAGTACATCAGTAACCAATCGTTTTTGGGTCACGAGTAACGAACCGGTAAAGACGTTCCTAAAAGATTTTTCGGCGTCTACCTGCGACGAACACATGTTGGTCACCCGCTGACCGAAGCCCTCCGACGACATCTGCCCGGCGTTCATGCGTTTCGTTGTAACAACAAGCACTTTTGAATTAAAATTGAAACGAATGAAAATTTTGCTTATTTTAAGCATTCACGATAATTTCATTTCTAAAATAAATATGTTTTTAATAATTTGATCTAACTTTGCTAAAGAAATGATTTTATGTCATTAAAAAAAAATTAAGTGAGCCATTACTGCCGAAGTGAACAAAACGCAACTGTGGCGATGAAAATAAATGACAACACAACACTGTCTGTAATTTGTAAAAAAAACTTTCCCAAAGTATAAATACTATTCTAAATCTTTCCAATTATTCCATATCAAGTAGGTAAATAAAATGAAAACACTGAAAAGAAAAAAAGAAAGTCAACCCTCGATCTTATGGTAATTCCTACGATTAAATACCACGTTCATAATCGGAATATGCGCTATTCCAGTCCGATAACATAACTAGATCATTCAATTCACTATATGAATGAGACATTTTAATTTATTTTAACGTTAATAACGACAACACGTAAAACTTTAGTACAAAACCGACCAATTTCGGGCGGTAAACAAATCACATACGCCTAGTAACTTTTACAGCTGGTTAACGTTTCAAAAATTTTATAGAAACACTACAAGCTGTCATCTCCATTAATTTACCCTACTATCCGTTATTCGTAACCCTCCCATCCGTAGGTAGCAAGCCAACGGTAACTTCGCTTACGAAACGATTTTTAAAGGAACAGTTTTGGGTTACGTCTCGTAGACAATTCTACCATCCGTGAACAAAACGAGTCGTTTCGCGAGTATAGGAACCGGGCGTTAGTGATTGGGCAACTCCAGGTATTTACAAAAGTAGGCAGAGGTTATTTGAATTGTATCATGAAAAAACATGTAACCATGATGAAACTTTTAAAGAATTTGTTAGGAAATATTCAAAAACTTTTAAAAGATCCTGTTCCTCAGCAAAAGCCATAAACATTAAAAATAAAATAAAATGTTTTGGAAATAAAATTAAAACCACTTGGAAGACAATTAATTCAGAAACAAACTCACACACAAACACACAAATACATAAACACACACACTCACAAACACAAACATACAAACTCACACACAAATACACAAACTCACTAACACACAAACTCACACACAAACTCACAAACACACAAATACACAAACTCACAAACACTCAAACTCACAAACACTCAAACTCACAAACACAAACTCACAAACTCAAACTCACAAACACAAACTCGCAAACACACAAACGCACAAACTCACACACAAATACACAAACTCACAAACACACAAACTCACACACAAATACACAAACTCACAAACACAAACTCACCAACACACAAACTCACACACAAACACACAAACTCACAAACACACAAACACACACAAATACACAAACTCACAAACACAAACTCACAAACACTCAAACTCACAAACACTCAAACTCACAAACACAAACTCACAAACTCAAACTCACAAACACAAACTCACAAACACACAAACTCACCAACACACAAACTCACAAACTCACAAACACACAAACTCACCAACTCACAAACTCACAAACACACAAACTCACCAACTCACAAACTCACAAACACACAAACTCACTAACACACAAACTCACAAACACACAAACTCACAAACACACAAACTCACAAACACAAACTCACCAACACACAAACTCACACACAAACTCACCAACACACAAACTCACAAACACACAAACTCACCAACACACAAACTCACCAACACAAACACACAAACACACAAACTCACCAACACACAAACTCACTTACACACAAACTCACACACAAACTCACAAACTCAAACTCACAAACACAAACTCACAAACACACAAACTCACTAACACACAAACTCACTAACACACAAACTCACTAACACACAAACTCACAAACTCACTAACACACAAACTCACCAACACACAAACTCACCAACACAAACACACAAACTCACCAACTCATAAACTCACACACAAATATACAAATACATAAACACACACACTCACAAACACAAACATACAAACTCACACACAAATACACAAACTCACTAACACACAAACTCACCAACACACAAACTCACCAACACAAACACACAAACTCACCAACTCATAAACTCACACACAAATATACAAATACATAAACACACACACTCACAAACACAAACATACAAATTCACACACAAATACACAAACTCACCAACACACAAACTCACACACAAACACACAAACTCACAAACACACAAACTCACACACAAATACACAAACTCACAAACACAAACTCACAAACACTCAAACTCACAAACACTCAAACTCACAAACACAAACTCACAAACTCAAACTCACAAACTCAAACTCACAAACACTCAAACTCACTAACACACAAACTCACAAACTCACTTACACACAAACTCACCAACACACAAACTCACCAACACAAACACACAAACTCACCAACTCACAAACTCACCAACTCATAAACTCACACACAAATATACAAACACATAAACTCACAAACACACAAACTCAACAACACACAAACTCACTAACGCACAAACTCACTAACACACAAACTCACAAACACAAACTCACCAACACACAAACTCACAAACTCAAACTCACAAACACAAACTCACTAACACTCAAACTCACAAACACTCAAACTCACAAACACAAACTCACAAACTCAAACTCACTAACACACAAACTCACACACAAACTCACAAACACACAAATACACAAACTCAAAAACACTCAAACCCACAAACACTCAAACTCACAAACACAAACTCACAAACTCAAACTCACAAACACAAACTCACAAACACACAAACTCACTAACACACAAACTCACAAACTCACTAACACACAAACTCACCAACACACAAACTCACCAACACAAACACACAAACTCACCAACTCACAAACTCACCAACTCATAAACTCACACACAAATATACAAATACATAAACACACACACTCACAAACACAAACATACAAACACACACAAATACACAAACTCACTAACACACAAACTCACACAAACTCACAAACACACAAATACACAAACTCACAAACACTCAAACTCACAAACACAAACTCACAAACTCACCAACTCACAAACACACAAACTCACCAACTCACAAACTCACAAACACACAAACTCACCAACACTCAAACTCACAAACACAAACTCACAAACTCAAACTCACAAACACAAACTCACAAACACACAAACTCACTAACACACAAACTCACTAACACACAAACTCACAAACTCACACACAAATACACAAACTCACAAACACACAAACTCACCAACACACAAACTCAAAAACACACAAACTCAAAAACACACAAATACACAAACTCACAAACACTCAAACTCACAAACACAAACTCACAAACTCAAACTCACAAACACAAACTCACAAACACAAAAACTCACTAACACACAAACTCACTAACACACAAACTCACCAACACACAAACTCACCAACACAAACACACAAACTCACCAACTCACAAACTCACCAACTCATAAACTCACACACAAATATACAAACACATAAACTCACAAACACACAAACTCACCAACACACAAACTCACAAACTCAAACTCACAAACACAAACTCACAAACACACAAACTCACAAACACACAAACTCACTAACACACAAACTCACTAACACACAAACTCACAAACTCACTAACACACAAACTCACCAACACACAAACTCACAAACACAAACTCACCAACACACAAACTCACAAACTCACAAACACACAAACTCACCAACACAAACACACAAACACACAAACTCACCAACACACAAACTCACAAACTCACTAACACACAAACTCACACACAAACTCACAAACACACAAATACACAAACTCACAAACACTCAAACCCACAAACACTCAAACTCACAAACACAAACTCACAAACTCAAACTCACAAACACAAACTCACAAACACACAAACTCACTAACACAAACTCACAAACTCACTAACACACAAACTCACCAACACACAAACTCACCAACACAAACACACAAACTCACCAACTCACAAACTCACCAACTCATAAACTCACACACAAATATACAAATACATAAACACACACACTCACAAACACAAACATACAAACTCACACACAAATACACAAACTCACTAACACACAAACTCACACAAACTCACAAACACACAAATACACAAACTCACAAACACTCAAACTCACAAACACTCAAACTCACAAACACAAACTCACAAACTCACCAACTCACAAATACACAAACTCACCAACTCACAAACTCACAAACACACAAACTCACCAACACACAAACTCACAAACACTCAAACTCACAAACACTCAAATTCACAAACACTCAAACTCACAAACTCAAACTCACAAACACAAACTCACAAACACACAAACTCACTAACACACAAACTCACTAACACACAAACTCACTAACACACAAACTCACAAACTCACTAACACACAAACTCACCAACACACAAACTCACAAACTCACACACAAATACACAAACTCACAAACACACAAACTCACCAACACACAAACTCAAAAACACACAAACTCAAAAACACACAAATACACAAACTCACAAACACTCAAACTCACAAACACAAACTCACAAACTCAAACTCACAAACACAAACTCACAAACACAAAAACTCACTAACACACAAACTCACTAACACACAAACTCACCAACACACAAACTCACCAACACAAACACACAAACTCACCAACTCACAAACTCACCAACTCATAAACTCACACACAAATATACAAACACATAAACTCACAAACACACAAACTCACCAACACACAAACTCACAAACTCAAACTCACAAACACAAACTCACAAACACACAAACTCACTAACACACAAACTCACTAACACACAAACTCACTAACACACAAACTCACAAACTCACAAACACACAAACTCACCAACTCACAAACTCACAAACACACAAACTCACCAACACACAAACTCACCAACACACAAACTCACAAACACACAAACTCACCAACACACAAACACACAAACTCACCAACTCACAAACTCACAAACACACAAACTCACCAACACACAAACTCACAAACACAAACACACAAACTCACCAACTCAAACTCACAAACACAAACTCACAAACACACAAACTCACTAACACACAAACTCACTAACACACAAACTCACTAACACACAAACTCACAAACTCACTAACACACAAACTCACCAACACAAACACACAAACACACAAACTCACCAACACACAAACTCACCAACTCATAAACTCACACACAAATATACAAATACATAAACACACACACTCACAAACACAAACATACAAACTCACACACAAATACACAAACTCACTAACACACAAACTCACACAAACTCACAAACACACAAATACACAAACTCACAAACACTCAAACTCACAAACACTCAAACTCACAAACACAAACTCACAAACTCACCAACTCACAAACACACAAACTCACCAACTCACAAACTCACAAACACACAAACTCACCAACACACAAACTCACAAACACTCAAACTCACAAACACTCAAACTCACAAACACAAACTCACAAACTCAAACTCACAAACACAAACTCACAAACACACAAACTCACTAACACACAAACTCACTAACACACAAACTCACTAACACACAAACTCACAAACTCACTAACACACAAACTCACCAACACACAAACTCACAAACTCACACACAAATACACAAACTCACAAACACACAAACTCACCAACACACAAACTCAAAAACACACAAACTCAAAAACACACAAATACACAAACTCACAAACACTCAAACTCACAAACACAAACTCACAAACTCAAACTCACAAACACAAACTCACAAACACAAAAACTCACTAACACACAAACTCACTAACACACAAACTCACCAACACACAAACTCACCAACACAAACACACAAACTCACCAACTCATAAACTCACACACAAATATACAAACACATAAACTCACAAACACACAAACTCACCAACACACAAACTCACAAACTCAAACTCACAAACACAAACTCACAAACACACAAACTCACTAACACACAAACTCACTAACACACAAACTCACTAACACACAAACTCACAAACTCACAAACACACAAACTCACCAACTCACAAACTCACAAACACACAAACTCACCAACATACAAACTCACAAACTCACAAACACACAAACTCACCAACACACAAACTCACCAACACAAACACACAAACACACAAACTCACCAACACACAAACTCACAAACTCACAAACACACAAACTCACCAACTCACAAACACACAAACTCACCAACTCACAAACTCACAAACACACAAACTCACCAACTCACAAACACACAAACTCACCAACTCACAAACTCACAAACACACAAACTCACCAACACACAAACTCACAAACACTCAAACTCACAAACACAAACTCACAAACTCACTAACACACAAACACACAAACTCACTAACACACAAACTCACAAACTCACACACAAATACACAAACTCACAAACACAAACTTACTAACACACAAACTCACAAACACACAAATACACAAACTCACAAACACAAACTCACTAACACACAAACTCACCAACACACAAACTCACAAACACAAACTCACCAACACACAAACTCACAAACTCACACACAAACACACAAATATAGTACATCAGTAACCAATCGTTTTTGGGTCACGAGTAACGAACCGGTAAAGACGTTCCTAAAAGATTTTTCGGCGTCTACCTGCGACGAACACATGTTGGTCACCCGCTGACCGAAGCCCTCCGACGACATCTGCCCGGCGTTCATGCGTTTCGTTGTAACAACAAGCACTTTTGAATTAAAATTGAAACGAATGAAAATTTTGCTTATTTTAAGCATTCACGATAATTTCATTTCTAAAATAAATATGTTTTTAATAATTTGATCTAACTTTGCTAAAGAAATGATTTTATGTCATTAAAAAAAAATTAAGTGAGCCATTACTGCCGAAGTGAACAAAACGCAACTGTGGCGATGAAAATAAATGACAACACAACACTGTCTGTAATTTGTAAAAAAAACTTTCCCAAAGTATAAATACTATTCTAAATCTTTCCAATTATTCCATATCAAGTAGGTAAATAAAATGAAAACACTGAAAAGAAAAAAAGAAAGTCAACCCTCGATCTTATGGTAATTCCTACGATTAAATACCACGTTCATAATCGGAATATGCGCTATTCCAGTCCGATAACATAACTAGATCATTCAATTCACTATATGAATGAGACATTTTAATTTATTTTAACGTTAATAACGACAACACGTAAAACTTTAGTACAAAACCGACCAATTTCGGGCGGTAAACAAATCACATACGCCTAGTAACTTTTACAGCTGGTTAACGTTTCAAAAATTTTATAGAAACACTACAAGCTGTCATCTCCATTAATTTACCCTACTATCCGTTATTCGTAACCCTCCCATCCGTAGGTAGCAAGCCAACGGTAACTTCGCTTACGAAACGATTTTTAAAGGAACAGTTTTGGGTTACGTCTCGTAGACAATTCTACCATCCGTGAACAAAACGAGTCGTTTCGCGAGTATAGGAACCGGGCGTTAGTGATTGGGCAACTCCAGGTATTTACAAAAGTAGGCAGAGGTTATTTGAATTGTATCATGAAAAAACATGTAACCATGATGAAACTTTTAAAGAATTTGTTAGGAAATATTCAAAAACTTTTAAAAGATCCTGTTCCTCAGCAAAAGCCATAAACATTAAAAATAAAATAAAATGTTTTGGAAATAAAATTAAAACCACTTGGAATATAATTAATTCAGAAACAAACTCACACACAAACACACAAATACATAAACACACACACTCACAAACACAAACATACAAACTCACACACAAATACACAAACTCACTAACACACAAACTCACACACAAACTCACAAGCACACAAATACACAAACTCACAAACACTCAAACTCACAAACACTCAAACTCACAAACACAAACTCACAAACTCAAACTCACAAACACAAACTCACAAACACACAAACTCACTAACACACAAACTCACTAACACACAAACTCACTAACACAAACTCACAAACTCACTAACACACAAACTCACCAACACACAAACTCACCAACACAAACACACAAACTCACCAACTCACAAACTCACCAACTCAAAAACTCACACACAAATATACAAACACATAAACTCACAAACACACAAACTCACCAACACACAAACTCACAAACTCAAACTCACAAACACAAACTCACAAACACACAAACTCACTAACACACAAACTCACTAACACACAAACTCACTAACACACAAACTCACAAACTCACTAACACACAAACTCACCAACACACAAACTCACCAACACAAACACACAAACACATAAACTCACCAACACACAAACTCACAAACTCACAAACACACAAACTCACCAACACACAAACTCACCAACACAAACACACAAACACATAAACTCACCAACACACAAACTCACAAACTCACAAACACACAAACTCACCAACACACAAACTCACAAACACACAAACTCACCAACACAAACTCACCAACACAAACACACAAACACACAAACTCACCAACACACAAACTCACAAACTCACAAACACAAACTCACCAACTCACAAACTCACAAACACACAAACTCACCAACTCACAAACTCACAAACACACAAACTCACCAACTCACAAACTCACAAACACACAAACTCACCAACACACAAACTCACAAACACTCAAACTCACAAACACTCAAACTCACAAACACAAACTCACAAACTCAAACTCACAAACTCACACACAAACACACAAATATAGTACATCAGTAACCAATCGTTTTTGGGTCACGAGTAACGAACCGGTAAAGACGTTCCTAAAAGATTTTTCGGCGTCTACCTGCGACGAACACATGTTGGTCACCCGCTGACCGAAGCCCTCCGACGACATCTGCCCGGCGTTCATGCGTTTCGTTGTAACAACAAGCACTTTTGAATTAAAATTGAAACGAATGAAAATTTTGCTTATTTTAAGCATTCACGATAATTTCATTTCTAAAATAAATATGTTTTTAATAATTTGATCTAACTTTGCTAAAGAAATGATTTTATGTCATTAAAAAAAAATTAAGTGAGCCATTACTGCCGAAGTGAACAAAACGCAACTGTGGCGATGAAAATAAATGACAACACAACACTGTCTGTAATTTGTAAAAAAAACTTTCCCAAAGTATAAATACTATTCTAAATCTTTCCAATTATTCCATATCAAGTAGGTAAATAAAATGAAAACACTGAAAAGAAAAAAAGAAAGTCAACCCTCGATCTTATGGTAATTCCTACGATTAAATACCACGTTCATAATCGGAATATGCGCTATTCCAGTCCGATAACATAACTAGATCATTCAATTCACTATAATATGAGACATTTTAATTTATTTTAACGTTAATAACGACAACACGTAAAACTTTAGTACAAAACCGACCAATTTCGGGCGGTAAACAAATCACATACGCCTAGTAACTTTTACACCTGGTAAACGTTTCAAAAATTTTATAGAAATACTACAAGCTGTCATCTCCATACATTTACCCTACTATCCGTTATTCGTAACCCTCCCATCCGTAGGTAGCAAGCCAACGGTAACTTCGCTTACGAAACGATTTTTAAAGGAACAGTTTTGGGTTACGTCTCGTAGACAATTCTACCATCCGTGAACAAAACGAGTCGTTTCGCGAGTATAGGAACCGGGCGTTAGTGATTGGGCAACTCCAGGTATTTACAAAAGTAGGCAGAGGTTATTTGAATTGTATCATGAAAAAACATGTAACCATGATGAAACTTTTAAAGAATTTGTTAGGAAATATTCAAAAACTTTTAAAAGATCCTGTTCCTCAGCAAAAGCCATAAACATTAAAAATAAAATAAAATGTTTTGGAAATAAAATTAAAACCACTTGGAATATAATTAATTCAGAAACAAACTCACACACAAACACACAAATACATAAACACACACACTCACAAACACAAACATACAAACTCACACACAAATACACAAACTCACTAACACACAAACTCACACACAAACTCACAAACACACAAATACACAAACTCACAAACACTCAAACTCACAAACACTCAAACTCACAAACACAAACTCACAAACTCAAACTCACAAACACAAACTCACAAACACAAAAACTCACTAACACACAAACTCACTAACACACAAACTCACCAACACACAAACTCACCAACACAAACACACAAACTCACCAACTCACAAACTCACCAACTCATAAACTCACACACAAATATACAAACACATAAACTCACAAACACACAAACTCACCAACACACAAACTCACAAACTCAAACTCACAAACACAAACTCACAAACACACAAACTCACTAACACACAAACTCACTAACACACAAACTCACTAACACACAAACTCACAAACTCACAAACACACAAACTCACCAACTCACAAACTCACAAACACACAAACTCACCAACACACAAACTCACCAACACACAAACTCACAAACACACAAACTCACCAACACACAAACACACAAACTCACCAACTCACAAACTCACAAACACACAAACTCACCAACACACAAACTCACAAACACAAACTCACCAACACACAAACTCACAAACTCACAAACACACAAACTCATCAACACACAAACTCACCAACACAAACACACAAACACACAAACTCACCAACACACAAACTCACCAACTCATAAACTCACACACAAATATACAAATACATAAACACACACACTCACAAACACAAACATACAAACTCACACACAAATACACAAACTCACTAACACACAAACTCACACAAACTCACAAACACACAAATACACAAACTCACAAACACTCAAACTCACAAACACTCAAACTCACAAACACAAACTCACAAACTCACCAACTCACAAACACACAAACTCACCAACTCACAAACTCACAAACACACAAACTCACCAACACACAAACTCACAAACACTCAAACTCACAAACACTCAAACTCACAAACACAAACTCACAAACTCAAACTCACAAACACAAACTCACAAACACACAAACTCACTAACACACAAACTCACTAACACACAAACTCACTAACACACAAACTCACAAACTCACTAACACACAAACTCACCAACACACAAACTCACAAACTCACACACAAATACACAAACTCACAAACACACAAACTCACCAACACACAAACTCAAAAACACACAAACTCAAAAACACACAAATACACAAACTCACAAACACTCAAACTCACAAACACAAACTCACAAACTCAAACTCACAAACACAAACTCACAAACACAAAAACTCACTAACACACAAACTCACTAACACACAAACTCACCAACACACAAACTCACCAACACAAACACACAAACTCACCAACTCATAAACTCACACACAAATATACAAACACATAAACTCACAAACACACAAACTCACCAACACACAAACTCACAAACTCAAACTCACAAACACAAACTCACAAACACACAAACTCACTAACACACAAACTCACTAACACACAAACTCACTAACACACAAACTCACAAACTCACAAACACACAAACTCACCAACTCACAAACTCACAAACACACAAACTCACCAACATACAAACTCACAAACTCACAAACACACAAACTCACCAACACACAAACTCACCAACACAAACACACAAACACACAAACTCACCAACACACAAACTCACAAACTCACAAACACACAAACTCACCAACTCACAAACACACAAACTCACCAACTCACAAACTCACAAACACACAAACTCACCAACTCACAAACACACAAACTCACCAACTCACAAACTCACAAACACACAAACTCACCAACACACAAACTCACAAACACTGAAACTCACAAACACAAACTCACAAACTCACTAACACACAAACACACAAACTCACTAACACACAAACTCACAAACTCACACACAAATACACAAACTCACAAACACAAACTTACTAACACACAAACTCACAAACACACAAATACACAAACTCACAAACACAAACTCACTAACACACAAACTCACCAACACACAAACTCACAAACACAAACTCACCAACACACAAACTCACAAACTCACACACAAACACACAAATATAGTACATCAGTAACCAATCGTTTTTGGGTCACGAGTAACGAACCGGTAAAGACGTTCCTAAAAGATTTTTCGGCGTCTACCTGCGACGAACACATGTTGGTCACCCGCTGACCGAAGCCCTCCGACGACATCTGCCCGGCGTTCATGCGTTTCGTTGTAACAACAAGCACTTTTGAATTAAAATTGAAACGAATGAAAATTTTGCTTATTTTAAGCATTCACGATAATTTCATTTCTAAAATAAATATGTTTTTAATAATTTGATCTAACTTTGCTAAAGAAATGATTTTATGTCATTAAAAAAAAATTAAGTGAGCCATTACTGCCGAAGTGAACAAAACGCAACTGTGGCGATGAAAATAAATGACAACACAACACTGTCTGTAATTTGTAAAAAAAACTTTCCCAAAGTATAAATACTATTCTAAATCTTTCCAATTATTCCATATCAAGTAGGTAAATAAAATGAAAACACTGAAAAGAAAAAAAGAAAGTCAACCCTCGATCTTATGGTAATTCCTACGATTAAATACCACGTTCATAATCGGAATATGCGCTATTCCAGTCCGATAACATAACTAGATCATTCAATTCACTATATGAATGAGACATTTTAATTTATTTTAACGTTAATAACGACAACACGTAAAACTTTAGTACAAAACCGACCAATTTCGGGCGGTAAACAAATCACATACGCCTAGTAACTTTTACAGCTGGTTAACGTTTCAAAAATTTTATAGAAACACTACAAGCTGTCATCTCCATTAATTTACCCTACTATCCGTTATTCGTAACCCTCCCATCCGTAGGTAGCAAGCCAACGGTAACTTCGCTTACGAAACGATTTTTAAAGGAACAGTTTTGGGTTACGTCTCGTAGACAATTCTACCATCCGTGAACAAAACGAGTCGTTTCGCGAGTATAGGAACCGGGCGTTAGTGATTGGGCAACTCCAGGTATTTACAAAAGTAGGCAGAGGTTATTTGAATTGTATCATGAAAAAACATGTAACCATGATGAAACTTTTAAAGAATTTGTTAGGAAATATTCAAAAACTTTTAAAAGATCCTGTTCCTCAGCAAAAGCCATAAACATTAAAAATAAAATAAAATGTTTTGGAAATAAAATTAAAACCACTTGGAAGACAATTAATTCAGAAACAAACTCACACACAAACACACAAATACATAAACACACACACTCACAAACACAAACATACAAACTCACACACAAATACACAAACTCACTAACACACAAACTCACACACAAACTCACAAACACACAAATACACAAACTCACAAACACTCAAACTCACAAACACTCAAACTCACAAACACAAACTCACAAACTCAAACTCACAAACACAAACTCGCAAACACACAAACGCACAAACTCACACACAAATACACAAACTCACAAACACACAAACTCACACACAAATACACAAACTCACAAACACAAACTCACCAACACACAAACTCACACACAAACACACAAACTCACAAACACACAAACACACACAAATACACAAACTCACAAACACAAACTCACAAACACTCAAACTCACAAACACTCAAACTCACAAACACAAACTCACAAACTCAAACTCACAAACACAAACTCACAAACACACAAACTCACCAACACACAAACTCACAAACTCACAAACACACAAACTCACCAACTCACAAACTCACAAACACACAAACTCACCAATTCACAAACTCACAAACACACAAACTCACTAACACACAAACTCACAAACACACAAACTCACAAACACACAAACTCACAAACACAAACTCACCAACACACAAACTCACACACAAACTCACCAACACACAAACTCACAAACACACAAACTCACCAACACACAAACTCACCAACACAAACACACAAACACACAAACTCACCAACACACAAACTCACTTACACACAAACTCACACACAAACTCACAAACTCAAACTCACAAACACAAACTCACAAACACACAAACTCACTAACACACAAACTCACTAACACACAAACTCACTAACACACAAACTCACAAACTCACTAACACACAAACTCACCAACACACAAACTCACCAACACAAACACACAAACTCACCAACTCATAAACTCACACACAAATATACAAATACATAAACACACACACTCACAAACACAAACATACAAACTCACACACAAATACACAAACTCACTAACACACAAACTCACCAACACACAAACTCACCAACACAAACACACAAACTCACCAACTCATAAACTCACACACAAATATACAAATACATAAACACACACACTCACAAACACAAACATACAAATTCACACACAAATACACAAACTCACCAACACACAAACTCACACACAAACACACAAACTCACAAACACACAAACTCACACACAAATACACAAACTCACAAACACAAACTCACAAACACTCAAACTCACAAACACTCAAACTCACAAACACAAACTCACAAACTCAAACTCACAAACTCAAACTCACAAACACTCAAACTCACTAACACACAAACTCACAAACTCACTTACACACAAACTCACCAACACACAAACTCACCAACACAAACACACAAACTCACCAACTCACAAACTCACCAACTCATAAACTCACACACAAATATACAAACACATAAACTCACAAACACACAAACTCAACAACACACAAACTCACTAACGCACAAACTCACTAACACACAAACTCACAAACACAAACTCACCAACACACAAACTCACAAACTCAAACTCACAAACACAAACTCACTAACACTCAAACTCACAAACACTCAAACTCACAAACACAAACTCACAAACTCAAACTCACTAACACACAAACTCACACACAAACTCACAAACACACAAATACACAAACTCAAAAACACTCAAACCCACAAACACTCAAACTCACAAACACAAACTCACAAACTCAAACTCACAAACACAAACTCACAAACACACAAACTCACTAACACACAAACTCACAAACTCACTAACACACAAACTCACCAACACACAAACTCACCAACACAAACACACAAACTCACCAACTCACAAACTCACCAACTCATAAACTCACACACAAATATACAAATACATAAACACACACACTCACAAACACAAACATACAAACACACACAAATACACAAACTCACTAACACACAAACTCACACAAACTCACAAACACACAAATACACAAACTCACAAACACTCAAACTCACAAACACAAACTCACAAACTCACCAACTCACAAACACACAAACTCACCAACTCACAAACTCACAAACACACAAACTCACCAACACTCAAACTCACAAACACAAACTCACAAACTCAAACTCACAAACACAAACTCACAAACACACAAACTCACTAACACACAAACTCACTAACACACAAACTCACAAACTCACACACAAATACACAAACTCACAAACACACAAACTCACCAACACACAAACTCAAAAACACACAAACTCAAAAACACACAAATACACAAACTCACAAACACTCAAACTCACAAACACAAACTCACAAACTCAAACTCACAAACACAAACTCACAAACACAAAAACTCACTAACACACAAACTCACTAACACACAAACTCACCAACACACAAACTCACCAACACAAACACACAAACTCACCAACTCACAAACTCACCAACTCATAAACTCACACACAAATATACAAACACATAAACTCACAAACACACAAACTCACCAACACACAAACTCACAAACTCAAACTCACAAACACAAACTCACAAACACACAAACTCACAAACACACAAACTCACTAACACACAAACTCACTAACACACAAACTCACAAACTCACTAACACACAAACTCACCAACACACAAACTCACAAACACAAACTCACCAACACACAAACTCACAAACTCACAAACACACAAACTCACCAACACAAACACACAAACACACAAACTCACCAACACACAAACTCACAAACTCACTAACACACAAACTCACACACAAACTCACAAACACACAAATACACAAACTCACAAACACTCAAACCCACAAACACTCAAACTCACAAACACAAACTCACAAACTCAAACTCAAACTCACAAACACAAACACACAAACTCACTAACACACCAACTCACTAACACACAAACTCACTAACACACAAACTCACAAACTCACTAACACACAAACTCACCAACACAAACACACAAACTCACCAACTCACAAACTCACCAACTCATAAACTCACACACAAATATACAAACACATAAACTCACAAACACACAAACTCACCAACACACAAACTCACCAACACAAACACACAAACTCACCAACTCACAAACTCACCAACTCACAAACTCACACACAAATATACAAACACATAAACTCACAAACACACAAACTCACCAACACATAAACTCACCAACACACAAACTCACAAACACACAAACTCACAAACTCACTAACACACAAACACACAAACTCACTAACACACAAACGCACAAACTCACACACAAATATACAAACTCACCAACTCACAAACTCACAAACACTCAAACTCACAAACACACAAACTCACCAACTCACAAACTCACAAACACACAAACTCACCAACTCACAAACTCACAAACACACAAACTCACCAACACACAAACTCACAAACACTCAAACTCACAAACACAAACTCACAAACACAAACTCACTAACACACAAACGCACAAACTCACACACAAATACACAAACTCACAAACACACAAACTCACACACAAATACACAAACTCACAAACACAAACTCACCAACACACAAACTCACTCACAAACACACAAACTCACAAACACACAAACTCACACACAAATACACAAACTCACAAACACACAAACTCACCAACACAAACACACAAACTCACCAACTCACAAACTCACCAACTCACAAACTCACTAACACACAAACACACAAACTCACTAACACACAAACTCACTAACACACAAACTCACAAACTCACTAACACACAAACTCACCAACACACAAACTCACCAACACAAACACACAAACTCACCAACTCACAAACTCACCAACTCATAAACTCACACACAAATATACAAACACATAAACTCACAAACACACAAACTCACAAACACACAAACTCACAAACACACAAACTCACTAACACACAAACAAACAAACTCACTAACACACAAACTCACAAACTCACAAACTCACCAACTCACAAACTCACAAACACACAAACTCACCAACTCACAAACTCACAAACACAAACTCACCAACTCACAAACTCACAAACACACAAACTCACCAACACACAAACTCACAAACACTCAAACTCACAAACACTCAAACTCACAAACACAAACTCACAAACTCAAACTCACAAACAAACTCACTAACACAAACTCACTAACACACAAACTCACTAACACACAAACTCACTAACACACAAACTCACTAACACACAAACTCACTAACACACAAACTCACAAACTCACTAACACACAAACTCACCAACACACAAACTCACCAACACACAAACTCACAAACACACAAACTCACTAACACACAAACTCACAAACTCACACACAAATACACAAACTCACAAACACAAACTTACTAACACACAAACTCACAAACACAAACTCACTAACACACAAACTCACCAACACAAAAACTCACCAGCACAAACACACAAACTCACCAACTCACAAACTCACCAACACACAAACTCACAAACTCACACACAAACACACAAATATAGTACATCAGTAACCAATCGTTTTTGGGTCACGAGTAACGAACCGGTAAAGACGTTCCTAAAAGATTTTTCGGCGTCTACCTGCGACGAACACATGTTGGTCACCCGCTGACCGAAGCCCTCCGACGACATCTGCCCGGCGTTCATGCGTTTCGTTGTAACAACAAGCACTTTTGAATTAAAATTGAAACGAATGAAAATTTTGCTTATTTTAAGCATTCACGATAATTTCATTTCTAAAATAAATATGTTTTTAATAATTTGATCTAACTTTGCTAAAGAAATGATTTTATGTCATTAAAAAAAAATTAAGTGAGCCATTACTGCCGAAGTGAACAAAACGCAACTGTGGCGATGAAAATAAATGACAACACAACACTGTCTGTAATTTGTAAAAAAAACTTTCCCAAAGTATAAATACTATTCTAAATCTTTCCAATTATTCCATATCAAGTAGGTAAATAAAATGAAAACACTGAAAAGAAAAAAAGAAAGTCAACCCTCGATCTTATGGTAATTCCTACGATTAAATACCACGTTCATAATCGGAATATGCGCTATTCCAGTCCGATAACATAACTAGATCATTCAATTCACTATATGAATGAGACATTTTAATTTATTTTAACGTTAATAACGACAACACGTAAAACTTTAGTACAAAACCGACCAATTTCGGGCGGTAAACAAATCACATACGCCTAGTAACTTTTACAGCTGGTTAACGTTTCAAAAATTTTATAGAAACACTACAAGCTGTCATCTCCATTAATTTACCCTACTATCCGTTATTCGTAACCCTCCCATCCGTAGGTAGCAAGCCAACGGTAACTTCGCTTACGAAACGATTTTTAAAGGAACAGTTTTGGGTTACGTCTCGTAGACAATTCTACCATCCGTGAACAAAACGAGTCGTTTCGCGAGTATAGGAACCGGGCGTTAGTGATTGGGCAACTCCAGGTATTTACAAAAGTAGGCAGAGGTTATTTGAATTGTATCATGAAAAAACATGTAACCATGATGAAACTTTTAAAGAATTTGTTAGGAAATATTCAAAAACTTTTAAAAGATCCTGTTCCTCAGCAAAAGCCATAAACATTAAAAATAAAATAAAATGTTTTGGAAATAAAATTAAAACCACTTGGAAGACAATTAATTCAGAAACAAACTCACACACAAACACACAAATACATAAACACACACACTCACAAACACAAACATACAAACTCACACACAAATACACAAACTCACTAACACACAAACTCACACACAAACTCACAAACACACAAATACACAAACTCACAAACACTCAAACTCACAAACACTCAAACTCACAAACACAAACTCACAAACTCAAACTCACAAACACAAACTCGCAAACACACAAACGCACAAACTCACACACAAATACACAAACTCACAAACACACAAACTCACACACAAATACACAAACTCACAAACACAAACTCACCAACACACAAACTCACACACAAACACACAAACTCACAAACACACAAACACACACAAACACACAAACTCACCAACACACAAACTCACAAACACTCAAACTCACAAACACAAACTCACAAACACAAACTCACTAACACACAAACGCACAAACTCACACACAAATACACAAACTCACAAACACACAAACTCACACACAAATACACAAACTCACAAACACAAACTCACCAACACACAAACTCACTCACAAACACACAAACTCACAAACACACAAACTCACACACAAATACACAAACTCACAAACACACAAACTCACCAACACAAACACACAAACTCACCAACTCACAAACTCACCAACTCACAAACTCACTAACACACAAACACACAAACTCACTAACACACAAACTCACTAACACACAAACTCACAAACTCACTAACACACAAACTCACCAACACACAAACTCACCAACACAAACACACAAACTCACCAACTCACAAACTCACCAACTCATAAACTCACACACAAATATACAAACACATAAACTCACAAACACACAAACTCACAAACACACAAACTCACAAACACACAAACTCACTAACACACAAACAAACAAACTCACTAACACACAAACTCACAAACTCACAAACTCACCAACTCACAAACTCACAAACACACAAACTCACCAACTCACAAACTCACAAACACAAACTCACCAACTCACAAACTCACAAACACACAAACTCACCAACACACAAACTCACAAACACTCAAACTCACAAACACTCAAACTCACAAACACAAACTCACAAACTCAAACTCACAAACAAACTCACTAACACAAACTCACTAACACACAAACTCACTAACACACAAACTCACTAACACACAAACTCACTAACACACAAACTCACT